>CP053145.2:25000-2813861 GCA_022674325.2 Grapholita molesta | reverse complement strand
CTGAGTCATGGGTGTTTTCTATGTATTTAAGTATTTATATGTATCTATGTATTATATATATCGTCGTATAGTACCTACACAAGCCGTGCTGAGCTTACCGTAGGACTAGGTCGATTTGTGTCAGATTGTCCCGAAATATTTATATGTATAAAAATGTCACGATTCGAGTACTCGACGCTCAAAAATCGGCCCCATAGCCGTACGATATTTACGCATATGAATTTAGAACGAACTTAAATCTTAATATTATGAGTTTTATGTCCCTACAAAATTAGACATGCTTATTAGAGCCGACTCATTTGTTCCCAGCGACCCGATTCGCGGCGAAAAAATGTAACTGTAAACACAGCCAAGTTCTGGAGAGGATTACTGGTGTTTTTTTTTTATATGTGTTACTCGCACTTACACTCACATCCACTTTCACGCAAAATATTTTTTTTAAATATTTATTTATTATCTTCTTCATGTTATTGCATATTATTTTGTGGACATCTATCATTGGCTTTATGTTCTGTATCTTATGCTCTGTAATATTCACTGTATTGCTGTTGATGCCCCGAATGAAATAAAATAAAATAAAATAAATAAATAAAAATGTGTTGACACTTAAGGGGGCGCCGAGCTTTTTGCGTTACTGGATTCAATTCAATCCCGGCGGTCCCAGAAAGGGTGGGCGAACAGCTCGCAAATTTAAGAATTTTCGATCGTATTATTAAAAAGATGATATTTTTTATAAATGTAAGACGTATACGTTAATAATTGTAATTGTAATTGTTGCCGCAACTCGACGACTGGGCGCCTATTTTGCGTGATGGTAGGCCGGTTAGCTCAGCCAGCCCAACTCCTCGAGGAATCCAACCAGACCTTTAACGTCTCGTAGTACCTCGTGGAGATTACTCGGGGTACCGAGATATTTTGCCCTGTGTGTAGCCACTTCGCTGCACTCCAGCACCATGTGAGCGGCCGTCTCTTCTGTCTCCAAGCATCCTCGGCATAGGGGACTGTCTGTAACACCTAAGTTAAATAGATGCTTGTTAAATGGTCCATGACCTGTTATGACACTAGTTATACGTTATAGAAAATAAGTAATTATGTTATTTTTAAAAAACTTACTACCTTCTGTTGAGTTTTTCCAACGTATTAAGAGAAGCCTATCTTTTTTTGAGGTTACTTTGGATATATTTTCATATCGCAAATTTCAAGTAATCGTGTTTTTGAAGCGTATAATTTATTTAGTTAATCCTTATATTTATAACTTATTTAAAATTTCACAAGTCCAGTACTAGACGCGCAAAATTTGCCCACCTCGTGTTGACAAGAACTTAAATACCAGAATTATTAAATATTATTTACCTTTCCCTAATTTTAAGACATAAGTAGGTATATGAGTTTTATGACGTTAGCTGTCTTAACCCCCAATAATGTTCAAGAAGTAATACACCATCTCGAATATTTATACTGTGTGTACTAACACACAAGCCAAAAATTAAACCAGACATAGGATTAACCAGTATAACCAAAAGGTTTTTCTTTATACATATGTAATTAATATTTGTAAAATTTCTGAGCAGTAGGTAATATACTGCGAACATTACGCGATATGAGCTTTTGAAACAACTGTCAACGAGTGTTTAACACGAGTGTGTTGCATTACATTGGGGGCCGAATTTTTTTATATGGATCAAAATTTTAATTGTACTTCTAAGCAAAAGTTATCTAAATATATTTCTTATGTCCTATGTCTTCGTATAAGATGTACACATTGTATTTGGAACTTGGCTGTTGCTCTTCCGCACCCGTTCTGAGGAAATGGTGCATAAATTCTCTCCGTAGACAATGTTTAACTCTTGATGTCTATTAAATATGACTAATTTGTGTTTTCCCAAAATATAACCGTGGCTATTTGATACTGTTTGATGTTCGTGAAATATTGGTTTCCGGAGAATAATGATGTAAAAGAACAAAAGGATTTATAAACTTTAAAAAAATCTGTAACTATTTTTTTTAGTTTTTTTTTTTATGACATAGGCGACAAACGAGCAGACGGATTGCCTGATGGTAAGCAATTACCGTCGCCCATGGGCACCCGCAACACCAGAGGAGTCACAAGCGCGTTGCCGGCCTTTGAGGGGGGTTGGAGCTCTGGGAACCTTACTAACCATCAGGAACACAACACTACATACCTGAAAGGTGGCAGTGCTATTATGGCTGCGGTCTTCTATAAGGAGGAGGTACTTCCCCAGTTAGGCTGCCCCAGATTCAAGCGTGATGGTCATCGCTGTGCCCTACCTCTCAGTGTTGGACGTAGTTTAAGGACATACCCGGGTCCAGTTGACGAAATTAATGGGTAATTAAACACTAAAGTTCCACAATTATTCTTTTCATAATAAATCATAAAATCATAAAATTTTATTTGTTTCTATCATTAATGTTTCTAAAATACCATTTCTTCGTTTCTCAAGTTTAAAAGTTACACTCAAACATTGCCCCCCAGTTTTAGCCTTTAGGACAAACACATTATACCTAAAGTATTAAGAGGAAACGGTAGTATGCAATTTTCCATACAAACGCTCTCGACTGTTTCCTCCCTGGTTTTTAACCCTAGAGCAGTGATTTTTTCAGCACAGATTGATATCATCGATATCTGTGTCGGTATGTTTCGTTTTTTTGGATTTTTTAGTTTTTTTAAGATTTAGAGCTCTGTAAACATTGCTAAAAACGGCTCACTCAACTATCTCGCAAACATTCACTTATTATTCAAATAATATAGCATAAAACACAAAAAGCAAAACGTACCGACACAGAATAACTCTTCATCATTCTGTTCCAAAAATTTTATTCAGATTGGTTAAGTTTTGGAGGAGGAAAACGTCGAGAGCCAAACCTCGATTTTTGAGATTTTTACGCGGGATTTTTCGCTTGAGCTGCAGTTGTCCCTATCGCACTGTTTTTGGAGGGGTAGGCAATCTAATAAATATGTACACAGTCAAATAGTCATGAGCAATAGTCGACATTGAATGTCGATGATCTAGTGATGTAATGGGTTATCGATAAACCGAATTTTGGTACAGTTAATGCCATCGGAATAACTATTCTGAAGAACAGTAACAAGTAAATGTTACTAAAGTAACAATGTCAATTGTATTGCATGTAGTAGTGAGAAGTCTATAAAATATACTATACTAGCTTTAACAGTAAAGAATACCTGTAACAGTTGACATTTGACTCCTTCTCCATACAAACTTTTAACCCCCGTTTTTGACCCCTTAGGGGATGAATTTTAAAAAACGTTGATATGTCATTTCTTGTATTTCAATAACGAGTGTTTACACAAAATTTCAAGTTTCTCGCTTAAAATTTTACAATCCCCATACAAACTTTCAACCCCCTTTTTACTCCCTCAATGGTGTAATTTCCGAAAATCCCTTCTAAGTGAGTCCTTGCGATACATAAACTACCTATTATGAATAAATCAGATATCTAAGTTAAGCGGTTTGGGCAAGGCGTCGATCAGTCAGTCAGGACTAACGTTTATATACAGGGTGTCTCATTCAGATCGGTCAGTATGGGGAAATCTGGAACTACTGTTTGCAGTTTTTCTTGTCCCTAAAATCGATGACATGGTTTCTAAGAACAAATCTTTGTATGTCTTATAGTTCCAGATTTCCCCATACTGACCGATCTAAATGAGAACCACTGTATATATATAGATGCTAATACGAGCAGATCCAATAACACGACAGTAAGTACAATAAAAAATCAAACATAAAATGCATTTTCTCATTGAACAATTATTATAGGTAAATTATTTGCATATATCGTTATATATAGTACTCACACAAAACACAGGCCTTTTTGAGCTTACCGTGGGGTTCAGTCAATTTGTGTAAGAATGTCCAGTAATATTTATTTATTGAAACATTATTATTTACTCGATCAGAACCCCTCATGCTGCTTATAACAGACTATGGGGGAGGCCCATGTCATAGTAGCGGACAGGTTTACTATTTATAAGTTTTTTTTAAATTAGTTAATTATATGTATACAGAATGTCTCATTTTGATCGGTCAGTATGGGGAAATCTGGAACTATAAGACATACAAAGATTTGTTCTTAGGAACCATGTCATCGATTTTAGGGACAAGAAAAACAGCATAAATGGATTAAAAAAAAATGTGTTCAGTTTTGGAATCGACCCCAGTTGTTAAAAATAAAATTAAAAGATAAATTACAATGCATTTTATTCATTTGAGACATCATGTTTCATCGTAACTTTTGCTGCCTATAACCAATACAATTTTTTTTTTCCAAAATAACCTGGTTCGATTCTCGAACAGAGTACAAGTTTTGTTTTTTTTTCTATCTATGTACCTATGCAGTTTTTCTTGTCCCTAAAATCGATGACATGGTTCCTAAGAACTAATCTTTGTATGTCTTATAGGTAGTTCCAGACTTCCCCATACTGACCGATCTGTATGAGACACCCTGTATAATGCTATAAATTTCATCTTTGGAGCGCTGGTAGCCTAGCGGTAAGAGAGTGCGACTTGCAATCCGGAGGTCGCAAATTGTACTGGCATTTTGCCACGGCTCATGAGAGCCTGGGGTCCACTTGGTAACTCATCCCAGGATTTGGCGTAGATACTAGTTTTACGAAAGCGACTGCCATCTGACCTTCCAACCCAGAGGGTAAACTAGACCTTATTGGGAATAGTAGGGTTTCCTTACGATGTTTTTCTTCACCGAAAAGTGATTGGTAAAATATCAAATGATATTTCGTACATAAATTCCGAAAAACTCATTGGTACAAGCCAAGTTTCGAACCTGCTACCTCCGGATTGCCAGTCGCACGCTCTTACCGCTAGGCCACCAAGCGCTTTTTTATGAGATGATGGTCATAGACAAATGTCTCAATAGCTTTAGAAATTATATGAAGAGGCATTTTCCTGGTATTCCATCATCAAACCCTGACATGTTACTAATGGGAGGTTCGAAGCTACAGGCTGCTATACGCCTGCCCGACAGGCTCGCGGGCTAAATGTACCTAAACTGCACAGTAACACCGGGTGGTGTTACTTTTGCATTATGAAATTTAGTACTTAAATAATTCCAATCCCATACGGAAAACTATTATTGCATATAGGTATATAATTATCTCTATCAATTGGCAACATCAGCCTGCAAAGCGAATAAAACATACCCAAGTGTTAAAGAGTCGGTACCTACTTACTCAGGTAACTACGAAATGTTTTGAAAATGTTGCAGCTTGTAATGTTAAAGTATAGATTTAAAATTTAATTGCATAAAGTTAAATCTCGAGTATCAATAAACGGAATCGTGGTCAAAATTATAACAAACAATATTTTCGCGTCGCGTGCCGGTATGAATAGAATAGCGAGTGGCTTAGTGGCTTGTTGCGGCCGAAGTGCGCGGGTTCAGTCTGTGTGCGTGAGCCACACACACAGGCACGATGGGGCCGCGGGGCACTTCGCGCGCCAGCGCGACAGATATAGTCGTTCAAAAATCTCAAATCTGAGAAAGGGCTTCGGTACTGTTACCTCTTTTTTTTTTATACATAAGTATGTAAAATATTTGAATGGAGGAATTGTACCGAGGAGCCGATTTTTTAGGGTCGTGCACTCAAATTACATAAACTTTGAGGAGGAAAATAATCGCACACAAAAGTTTCTCACTATTATTTTTGCACAAAATGTACAGTTTCGATACCCACGATTATTAATTTATATCATTCATGCTTCTTAAATACCATTTCTTCGTGTTTGAGGGAGTTTAAAATGTCATGATTCGAGCGTCGAGTGCTCAAAAATCGGCCCTTTGATAAGGTAAGAAAAGTTCGTCACCATTATTTTTGTACGAAATCTAAAGTTTAAATACCCAAGATTATTATGTATAGCAAATTTCTATAGACTTTCGGTAACAAAAAAGGAAAGTTCCGTACAAACTTTATAGGATATTTTGGGAAATATGGTAGATCTTGCTCAGCATCATTTACTCTATCAGTCTACCGATTTTAATCAAAATCGAAGGCGTGATCCAAATGTACAAACTTTTTGAGAAATGCTCATATCATTCATGTTTTTAAAATAACAATGTTTTGGACCCGGGTATGTCCTTAAACTACGTCCAACAATGAGAGGTAGGGCACAGCGATGACCATCACGCTTGAATCTGGGGCAGCCCAACTGGGGAAGTACCTCCTCCTTACAGAAGACCACAGCCATAATAGCACTGCTACCTTTCAGGTATGTAGTGTTGTGTTCCTGATGGTGAATAAGGTTCCCAGAGCTCCAACACACTTATAGGTCGGCAACGCGCTTGTGACTCCCTTGGTGTTGCGAGTGCCCATGGGCGACGGTAATTGCTTACCATCAGGCAATCCGTCTGCTCGTTTGCCACCTTTGTCATAAAAAAAAAAAAATTTTTTTTCGTTTCTGGTGTTTAAAATGTCACGAGTGAAAGTCGACCGCAGAATAAAATACTACAAAATACTACATACTTAAAATGTAAATAAATGAGTACTAACCTAATAAACCGCTATTTACACAAACCCCGACGGATTTACTCGCCATAATATTTAACTGCTACAAAACGGTACACAAGTTAAATAAAAATAAATTGTCGCCCTTTGAGTGCCGCGATAAATTAGTTTTTATGTGGAATTAAGATGTCTCCCATATATTCCTGACTTTATTGACTGCTTCTATAAATATGACTGGGCGGCCGCAAGCTTTGTAACTGAAATGATGCTACATTTTTTTTTATATGAGTCAGTGGGTACAGTCAAATAGCAAATAAAGTAGGCAAATATAAATTGTATCTTCTGAGGGCCGATTATTGAGCGTCGAGTACTCGAATACAAAATCTTTAAGGACGTAAACACACACACTATTATCTTTTCAAAATATACCAAAAGTTTTAATACCCACAATTATTAATTTCTATCATTCATGTTTCTAAAATACCATTTCTTCGTTTAGACCAGTAAAATTAGCGTACCCTGGACATAATTCAATAACTCGTTGTTTTTATTATTTTATTGGATATTCATATTCAGTATTCAATATAAATTAGATATATTCAGTAAAATATCCCCGGTCGTAACTATATAAAAAAAAAATTGAGGGTTATCGTATACTACCTAACTTTATTCTAAAATTTCGGTAATTTTCCTGGTCTAGTTATCTGACAGAGTTTAAAACTTCACGATTTTTCAGCCATTTTAACAGTTTTTGAATTCGAGTGCAAAAGTGCGAGTCGAGGGGCCGATTTTTGAGAGTCATGCATTCGAATTCATAATGTGACGAAAATAATCACACACAAAAGTTTCTTACCATTATTTTCGGACAAAATGTATAGTTTCAATATCCACGATTATTAATTTTTATCATTCATGCTTCTAAAATACCATTTCTTCGTGTTTGAGAGAGTTTAAAAATCACGATTCGAGCGTCGAGTGCTCAAAAATCGGCCCCGAGGACCAAAACGAGTGAATGAATTCAGATGACTACTATATTTACACTGTTTGTAGTCAGCCTAACGACAAAACTTTTTACGACTCCGGGTTATACGTTTGATATGACATCTCGAGCTTATTTATCATCTTGTGTTCTAGCTGCGACTGAAAAATATAATTTCTGACTAATAATTATCTTACACATATAAAAGATTTTTTTATCCAAGGCATACTGTTTCCTTCAAGATATTTTAGAATTTTAATATAAGGAAGCTTCATTCTATATCGCGTTTTCACTTCTTCGTAGATGCAATAATCTATCATTAACCCTTATAATAACATCGATTTTGTATATCTTTCCCGTACTTGGAACAATGGTGTTCCGGACATTTGGGAGGCGTATGCGGAGCCGGATCGAGCCAACGCGCAGAGGCCCTTTCGACAATTTTATGATATGTACGGGGTACATTTAGGGGATGCAGCCCCTGCCCGTGTCATGGGACGCGCACAGAGACAGCACCCGCCATGGTGTAAGGAAGGGTTTTAATGAAGTCTAAAATATACTAGGCTATTGGATGGAAAGGATGGATTAGCTACTAGGCTATTGGATAAAAAAACCGGACGCCTGTCTAATAAAATGTTACACAATTTTATTTCCGGCATACGTACTTTAGCATCGATTTTAGTTTTATTAAAAATTTAAAAATAAATACTTTAGGAGGTCGATTTGTGGAGTCGTGCACTCGAATTAGAAAAATTTTGACGACGAAAATAATCGCACACAAGAGTTCCTCGCGATTATTTATGCACAAAATGTATAGTTTCGATACCTAAGATTATTCATTTCAAAGATTCATGTTTCTGAAATATCATTTCTTCGTTTCTGACAGAGTTTAAAATGTCACGATTCGAGTAGGTACTCGACGTCAAAAATCGGCCACCATACCAACATAAGTCACAATACAATATTTTAGTTTAGTTAATCGCAAATAAATAATTGATTTCTGATTACAAGATAACTTCGCCGTTTTCTTGTTACATATGGACCCGGGTATGTCCTTAAACTACGTCCAACAATGAGAGGTAGGGCACAGCGATGACCATCACGCTTGAATCAGGGGCAGCCCAACTGGGGAAGTACCTCCTCCTTACAGAAGACCACAGTAGCACTGCTACCTTTCAGGTATGTAGTGTTGTATTCCTGATGGTGAGTAAGGTTCCCAGAGCTCCAACCCCCCTTAAAGGCCGGCAACGCGCTTGTAACCTTGGTGTTGCAGGTGCCCATGGGCGACGGTAATTGCTTACCACCAGGCAAACCGTCTGATCGTTTGCCGCCTATGTCATAAAAAAAAAACATTACTCTGTACTGTGATAAAAATTGGTCAATTCAAATTTCTATTGAGCAAGTTGTGAGAATGTGTTTGTTTCAGGTAAATGCTGCTTTCGAAGAATTACGAATCCGGGCCAGAGCCGGCAGTGGACGCCTGCCGAAGTTGGAGATACTGAGGGCCGCCATACAACACATAGAGAGACTGCAAGCGGCGCTTAGAGCTGCGGCTGCGGTGGGTAAAATAAATATTTCGGGACAATCTTACACAAATCGACCTAGTCCTACGGTAAGCTCAGTAAGGCTTGTGTTGTAGGTACTAGACGACGATACATATAATATATAGATACATATAAATACTTAAATACATAGGGAACACCCATGACTCAGGAACAAATATCTGCGCTCATCACACAAATAAATTCCCTAAGTGGGATTTGTATCCAGGACCATCGGCTTCATAGGTAGGGTCACTACTCACTAGGCCAGACCGGTCGTCAAAGCTTCTTCTTCTTTTAAAATATGGCTTCTATCAATATATCAATCGATGATTTCGCCAATGTCTAAAATAACAAATAAGTAAAATAACATAACAAGTCTGCTCTTACAGCATGACGTTGTTCGGTAGGCCTTGCGTTTTGTAAAGTGGTAGCTGGAATTTACAGAAAGCCTAGAGGCGACCGTGCCCCCGGGACTGCCGGGTGATGACCAAAATAGTGGTGGAACGCGTTTTGAAATCAATTCTTCATTAGCTGCATTATTCTCCGTTAGATCACTGCATCATAAACTATCAATATTATACACTGAACTACGTTACCTAATTAACAAAAAACAAAAAATGTAGGCTGGAATCTGCATTAAAGCTATTGAATTATATTTTGTGACAGATTGTCGCTGGGCTTTACTGATATTTGGGATCGAGTGTTAAGTATTTGGGCTTGAAATTAAACCATTTAGTTAATCACATATTTTGTTAATTATTATCACATCATAATGGTAGAAATATTTAACTTACATTGTGAGCGTCCACTCCGGTCAGAGATTAAAGGCAAAAAGTAATAAAAAAACTTACCATAAAAATATCAGAGGGGTCTACATATTACTTAAAGCGTACACACAAGATTGGCAATAGCTATATTCAAATTCAAATACAAAACTTAACTTAAAATCCAACCATATTGATTGTATAGAAGCGGATAGCTAACGTTTTATTGTGCGATTTACGAACCCTCTTGTTGAAAACAAGACAAAAAATTTAAAACAAACAACATAAAATTTAAATTCAGATTATCAAATTATTTTCTGTTTAAATTTATTTATTTTATTAATTTTTAATCTTCAATGAGGTCTCGAGGTCAATATAATATTTTAATAACGGAAAATATAAAAATAAAACAATATCTGGACATGGCACGCCTAATCCGATGGTTAATCTCTGCCGCCCTAACCAGCAGCAGCTTGAGCCCTGCCCTGTTGGCGGCGGCACCCTAGCACCACCCTTTTTTAATATATTGTTTTATTTAGATGTATTTTTAAATTTTAATTTGACAAAAATATTGTTAAGAACTTAGTTAATCTATGAGACTAAAGTGTTTTGGAGGTTCCGGGGCAATTTGCCGAATCCTGCTCCAGTGCTATCCGTGCAACGAAGCCCCACTGCTGCGTTGCCATAACCTAGATAGTTTTATTTTATTGTATGTTATGGTATGTATTTAGTTATATGACGCATTGGTCTTGTACTGTAAAATCGTATTTGAATTCAATAATAATAATTTCATATAGAAAAATAACTCATAATATGATACTGTTCACGGAAACAAATATCAGTACAATGATCGCCGAATCAACTTCCCACATGGCGGTTACCTCGTGAGCCAAGTCTAAGTACTTGCTGGACTTGTCCTCAGCCTTCACGAGGTTCTCGTCACATGGGACGGTGATCTATCACCACGATATCAGGCTTATTGGCTATAATAGTGATAAATCAAATACAGAAAAATAACTAAATAGCCCCAATAGCCTTGGCATAACCATCTCAATACAATTCGCGTACTCATTCCCAGTTGGCAGTATTTTAGAATGTCAATGTGTCTCGTTCTCTCTAGCCGTAATAATCTTTGACGCCGCCCGGAATAACGCGTAGAATTAATTAGTCCCGATATAAGTTGCATTAATGTCGCCATATTCCAAGATGGCGCGCAACGGATCCGCTACGTCTGACTTGTCAGAACGGTTAGTTTATTGTAGGAATTGGACAGACTGACTAGTTTCTGGCAGTAACTTCGCGTTGATTATTATTTTGGACTATTATTTGTACTTATCAAATGTTTTAAACTCGCGATTTTAACTGATCTAAGTGAGACTCTCAGCCGTAAGACACAAAAGTAAAATAGGTTAAGATTATGTTAGGAAAAAATGGCCGCATGTCGCCATGAAACTTAATAGTTTGGCGAGTACTTATTTTATCTTCGATATTTAAATCGGAGGAAAAATAGAAAAATTTTTTTTAGATATTCGCTAGCTGACGTTTCTGCATATTAAAATTTACTTATTGTATGTACCTAATAACAACCTATGTAAGTTTTTTTTTACCAAATAAACCAAAATAGGCCTACTCCAAGTTTGACTTGTATCATCTTGAAGGGAATTGCCATAGTGACCACGCTTGGCGACCGCAGAAGCTGTTTTCGGTTTCGGCGGACGCTGCTACCCATTTGTCGGTTTTATCTTTTGGTGCCTCTTACGACACCCGCGAAAGTCTTTTTTTTTATGACATAGGCGGCAAACGAGCAGACGGATTGCCTGGTGTTAAGCAATTACCGTCGCCCATGGGCACTCGCAACACCATGGCAGTCACAAGCGCGTTGCCGGCCTTTAAGGGGGGTTGGAGCTCTGGGAACCTTACTCACCATCAGGAACACAACACTACATACCTGAAAGGTGGCAGTGCTATTATGGCTGTGGTCTTCTGTAAGGAGGAGGTACTTCCCCAGTTGGGCTACCCCAGATTCAAGCGTGATGGTCAACGCTGTGCCCTACCTCTCATTGTTGGACGTAGTTTAAGGACATACCCGGGTCCAAAAGTCGATGAGAAACGGGAGTAAATCTCGTTATTATGTGTTACCAGACCATGAACCAAAAAGTAGGTATTAATCCTTCACTTTTGTCAGCACAATATTTTTGAGTCAAAGCTCAAATAAACAAAAAAAAAAAACAATACTTATTGGTCCTTCGAACCGGACAAAATTTTAAACATTAAAAAGTTTTGAAATTTATATCAAATAAAAAGTAAATATGAATGACTTAATATACCATTTATTACATTAGTGAACGATCAAAATAGCACTATGCGACATGTGTTTATAAAGCGTATAAAATGTATATCAACCCACCCAACCTCGTATCTCGCCCAATTGGCCAACCAAATCTTCACCGTACACCCCAGTAATAAAGCATATTCTCGCTCAGCAGTTGAGAGTAAGTACGAGTTTGAGCAGAAGTTCTATTTATGCGCTGGAGTCGTGTAGTAATAAATAATGCGAAGACTTGGATTAATGGCGATTTAACCCGCGACACGGCGCTCTGTCCGCGATGCTATCACGACACGACGGCTCCGAAACGTCTTAAGTTCATCATCATCATCATTCCAGCCGTAAGATCTTAGTGTTGCGAAGGCTTGACAAATATGATATAACTAGCTTTTACTCGCGGCTTCGCACAAGCCGAAGAACCCCCCTTTTTGACCCCTTATGGGATGAATTTTGAAAAACGCTGAAATTACTTTTCTTGTATTCGAATAAGGAGTATTTAAAAATTTCATGTTTCTCGCTTTAAATTTTACAATCCACATACAAACTTTCAACCCCCTTTTTACCCCCTTAATGGTGGAGCTTCCAAAAATCCCTTCTTAGTGGATCCTTACGGTATATAAACTGCCTAAATATTGTGATAAAATCAGCTACCAGAGCTTACCCGAAACATGTCACCTAGTGCGATATAATTACACATGAGTTTATCCGTTTTGTAACTAAGTAATTGACAAATATGATTTATATCTTGGGAGGTGTTGGCAGTTGCTGGGAGGCAATTTTTTTTAACTCTGTCAGAAACGAAAAAATTGCATTTTAGAAACAATTAATGAATGATAGATATTGATAATTGTGGGTATTGAAATTATGCATTTGGTGCAAAAGTAATGGTAAGAAATCTTTGTGTTCGATTATTTTCAAACTCAAAATTTTTGAATTCGAGTGCACGACTCTTTAAAATATGCCTCTGAATTAAGACATAGGATATATAATACATGACTTACGCAGACGAATTTGCGGGCAAAAGCTCTAGTAGCTCATAAAAATTAAATAACAGCAAGAACCTTTAAACCCCATAAAAAAAGTAGGTACTTATGTTTAAAAAGTTACAGAATGAAACCAATTTTTGAGAGTCGTGCACTCGCATTCAAAAAACTTTTAGATTGAAAATAACCGCACACATAAGTTCCTCGCCATTTTTTTATCATTAATTAATTAATTTCTATCATTCATGTTTCTAAAATACCATTTCTTCGTTTCTGACAGAGTTTAAAATGTAACCAGTCGAGTACTCGACGCCAAAAATCGGCCCCCTGCAAGGTAGTTACGTCTTTTTAAGTATTCCAAAGCGAGATGGGAATAGAAATCAAGTTAGCCTATATTTAGGCTACGGCGAAGGATAGATATGGCAAACTTCCATGATGCAGGGATTTAAACGGAAGATAACTCAGATAACATCTGTGACTATACGCGTACATTCTGCTTCAAAAAAGGAGTGTACAGGTTATTAGAGTGCGTGTGAATTGTATGGAATTGCAGACGTCCATACCCTACGGTACTTACTATTACAGGCCGAAAATTTCAGCAAGAGAACAAAGCGAGACTGTACCCCACTCTCCTCTAATTTCTAGTTACCCTTACGAGGACAGAGCTTCTAGGTTCATCATATGTGGTAGTCCACATGGAAAGGTACCTTATGGCGTTTCAACACTAATATAACGCTACACTAATATATGTATATGACGCTTCAATACGAGTACTAAAGTGACACGTAAACACCAAGCGCCATAAGGTACCTTTCCATGGGCACTACCACATATTATCCGAAGGACGTCCACTGCTGGACATAGGCCTCCCCCAAAGCGACCCACAGTGACCGGTTTTGCGTCCCCCGCATCCAGTAGATTCCCGCGATCTTTACAATGTCGTCAGTCCACCTTGTGGGGGGCCCACGCTGCGCCTTCCGGTACGTGGTCGCTCGAGAACCTTTACACCCCAATTCTACATGCAATGTGTCCCACCCACTGCCACTTAAGTTTATCAACCCATTCTTCTAAGTTCGAATCAAATAAATCCATACTTAATACTATAAATGTGAACGTGTGTCTGTTTGTTTGTCCGTCTTTCACGGCAAAAGGGAGCGACGGATTGACGTGATTTTTTAAGTAGAGATAGTTGAAGGGATGGAGAGTGACATTGGCTACTTTTTCCACTTTTGACTTATGGGTACAATTGATTTTTTACTAGAAATGGTTGGTTTATTAAATTTACTCTTTCTATAACTGCAGAAATTACATAAATCCATACTAATATTATAGATACGAAAGTGTATCTGTTTGTTTGTCCGTCTTTCACGGCAAAAGGGAGCGACGAATTGACGTGATTTTTTAAAAATGTATCAATTTCTGATGTCATGTCAACCTTCAATAGAAGTCATCGATGTTAACATGATCGATTAGTGTAAGACTAATTCAGCCACAGACGTCTACTGCTGGACTTGGGACACGCCTATAGACTGCCATAATCACCACGCTTGGCAGGCGGGTTGGCGGTCGTATGTTCCACTGCTCTAAGGGACGCTGATGCTCCCGTGCTGTCCTTCTAGCGTCCATTCCCCATTCCCTGGTGTAAGACTGTAGCTTGGTGTAACGCCCGGTCTGACCTAGTGGGTAGTGACCCTGCCTATGAAGCCGATGGTCTTGGGTTCAAATCCCAATCAGGGCATTTAATTGTGTGATGAGCACAGATATTTGTTCCTGAGTTATGGGTGTTTTCTATGTATTTAAGTATTTATATATATCTATCTATAAAATATATCGTCGTCTAGTACCTACAACACAAGCCCTACTGAGCTTACCGTAGGACTAGGTCGATTTGTGTAAGACTGTCCCGAAATATTTATAGAAATAGAAAACATAAAAAACAAACAACAAGGCAATTTACAAAAAAAATAAAAATTAAAACTTATTTGACAAAACTGCCTCGAAATCGTTCCGACTCAGCATGATGCTAGCCCGGGTACTGGGTAGCCAGCGCTGGTCTTCCGTGCTGTTGTTGTTTATTTTATTAAGACTGACCTACACATAGGCTATAATATTAATCTTTTTTTTTTGCCTTGACAGTTGGAGACAGAAGGATGCAAGACCTACATGGAACCGGCAGGAGACCGAAGTCCACCGCCCAGGGAAACCAATTTGGACAGAGAAAAACCTTTTGTAAACAGTAAGTAGTGAAAAAAAAAATCATCATTTCAGCCTTTTATTTTGTCATTGGGAAAATTCGTTTACGCATCTAGGGCCTGGGGTGTGACCATGATGGTCGTGAGGGGGCATGTGGGACACTCCTCGCTGCTCGTCTTGCTAGCCAAGAGGAGGGGAGGAGAATACCCACTAAAACCCAGCGGCGACGTCCGCATTGCCGTTAGGGGGAGTGCCACTGGATCACGATCGCACTCGACGGTGACACTCCCCAATCATCATTTCAGCCTTAAAAAGTCCACTGCTGGACTTAGGCCTCCCCCAAGTATGACTTGTACAATTTTAATGCCATAAACGCAACGCTTGCAGGTTAGGCGCTTGTAAAGATGTCGTTTTTTTTTAAATATCTATCCCATTTAAAGTTATTGTTTTGATTTGATTTTACATCGATGTCCACAGATGAAGGGGGTTGCGGGGTGAACAGCCTAGCAAGACTACGGTGTATCGTCCAAGCATTAACTACGAGGGATTCTTGACGGACTCTTGTACAGTCAGCTTCAGAGAAAAGGGTACCTTTTAAGATAGCCCGGTTCCTAAGATAGCCCAAGTAATTAATTTTATACTTTTTAAATTCATTCGAATGGTTGATAGTATAAAATTAATGGTTGGGCTATCTTAGAAACCTATCTTTGGCGCAGGTTTCTGATACATAGGGAGATTACCGGGTCCTGGAGCAAGAAAGCAAGACACATAATTAAGAACAAATCAAATTATTTCTATTAAATATTTTGATTCGTTTTGATTTTTAAGTAGTAAGTAAGTAGTAAAGTTTTAACTACTATACAGTGTGTAAATCTTAAACGGGCGAATCTCTTTACGGAGAGTAGAATAGGACATAAGAAATATAGCTAACTTTTGCTTAGAAGTACAATTAAAATTTTATCCACATTAAAAACTTCGGCCCTCAATGTAATGCAACACACTCGAGTTAAACACTCGTTGACAGTTAGTTTGAAAAGCTCATATCGCGTAATGTTCGCAGTAGGTACATTAATGCTCAGAAATTTTACAAAAATTAATTACATATGTATAATAGGTATAATTAAAGAAAAACATTTTGGTTAATGATTATACTGGTAAATCCTATGTCTGGTTTAATTCTTCGCCCGTATTAGACTTACACTCAGTACAAATTATAAAGTGAAACGGTGTCCAAAAACCGTTAAAAATAAACAAGATTACATATACTTGTCAAATTTTAACGGGTTCCGCTGTGTTCGGGTGGCCCACTTGATAAGGTCAGTCGCGATATCTGGAGATACTGGTTCAAATCCCTCGGATGCCAGCGGTCTTCGTCACTTTGCCATCTATATCAATTCATGACACGTGTAATTCATGTGCAGTTAACTATGTTAATCATTCATTTTTTATCGCCACAAATTATAATTATTTTTCAGAACTAAGTAGAAAAGACTTTTGCATACAATTTCACCAAAAATGTGACGTCTTGTCGTTTCCCATACTACGTATGTCAAACGACTGAGGCCCGATTTTTGAGACGTGTACCTACTCGAATCCAAAAAACTTTGAGGACGAAAATAATCGCACACAAAAGTTTCACGCCATTATTTTTTCACGGGATGTGTAGTGTCGATACACATGGTTATTTAATTTCAATTTATGGTATTAAAATACCATTTCTTCGTTTCTGACGGAGTTTAAAATGTCACGATTCGAGCACTCGACGCTATAAAATCGGCCTCCCTGGACCGTTTTCGAGTTACTTATAGGTGAAAAACTTGGCTTAATCACCTGGCATGTGAATTACTAACGTGTGTACACGCATGTCGGCGTTCTACATTCAAATGTTGACGTAAGTTCCATAGTAATTATCTACACAACTACATAGTCATTGTTCTTCAGTTAAGTTTTTCACCTATATAGAAAACAGAACCCTACACTAAGCATGGCCCGACATATGTTAGGCCGGTTTTATTTTAAATTTAGCACACCATAGATAGTAAATCTTGTGATAAGTGTATTTTTAGACAATAGATGTATTATTTATTACAAATTTAGTAAATAAAGTGTTCATAGACATTCTTACTTAGTATATAAAAATACTTATTTAATTAGTAATTTATGTGGTTTTATTTTTCCCAATGTGACCTAGGTTCTCTTAGTTGTATGTTCAAATTATTAATTATTTAGTACAACAATGTAACTCGGCATTACAGAAATATACCAATGCGCCGAGAAACTAAGCAATAACAACATTTACATAATCAAATTAGCAATAGTTGGACCCGCAAAAATCCTTAAACTACGTCCAACAATGAGAGGTAGGGCACAGCGATGACCATCACGCTTGAATCTGGGGCAGCCCAACTGGGGAAGTACGTCCTCCTTACAGAAGACTTACACAGCCATTATAGCACTGCTACCTTTCTGGTATGTAGTTTTGTGTTCCTGGTGATGAGTAAGGTTCCCAGAGCTCCAACAACTTTTAACCTAGGCAACGCGCATGCGAATCCTTTTTTTTTTTTTTTTAACTGCTTACCATCAGGCAGGGTGTATGCTTGTTTGACACCGTCGTTTTAAAAAAAAATACAACTTATTTGCTGGATGACCTATCATCCATCAACTCACAAAACCTCAAGCATTCACGGCACACAGCCGTCCATCTCCAAGCAAACAGGTCACATTCAGGTGATGTCAGAAGCGCATCGAGGAGTGTTAACGCGCGCGGGAGCGGCGAGTTTGCCCGCGACACCGTGCGTGCAGCCGGCACTGCTAATAGTGGGTGAGATCGAGGGTAATTTTTTTTTTCTAATTTTTACTGAACAAGGTTGAACTTGCGCGAGTGACTAAGTAAACGAGAGTAGAGCCGTTATTATCATTAATTATTAATTAAATATTAAAATGACTCACGAAAGTTTAAATACAAAAATTCAAGCATTTATGTGTTTCTAAAACAAAACTGGGTGTTCTAAGCAGAGATCGGACAAATTTACGACATTGCTCGCAATAATCTGGACATGACTTTAAAATTAATCATATAAGTAATAATTTAGTCAATTTATTACTTGACATATAATTTAATTCCTGGTCAATAAATACAAAAGTTTATTAAAGTATAGATTTTTTTAACAGTATTCTGTACAAAACAAATTCCACTCCTTTACACATCAAAAATATACTTAAGTTCTAAAAAACTCCGCTCGTATCCACTGATGGTATTAATGGGGCAAACTTGTGTAGTTTAATAGGAATATCGACGGAGGCTCTACCTATAAAACTAAAAAACGTCTTCGTCTGAAATAAAAATCATAGCAGGATATTTATAATCGTGTCAGTTTAACATCGTAACTTATTTTTCTTCTGACGAAAATGCTAACCACATTAAATAACATTTTCATAATAAATATAAGAAACTAAAATTTTATTTCAAAAATAATTAATTGAATAACATTTTGATTAATTTTGGAGTCATGTCCACATTACTGCGAGCAATGACGCAAATTTATCCGATCTCTGGTTATAAGAAACGTGATACAAGATTCTCAAATCGGCATTTGTTCATGATTTTGAACATCTTTTACTATGGGGTCAAGTTTGTAAAATTAAATAAAAATTGAGCTGTTCCATAGAAAAGGTCAAGTATAAGTTGACGAAAATGTATGAGAGTTGTTTTTTATTAAGATTTAAAAAGTTGACCCCATAGTGAAAATTGTTCCAAATCAGGATGGGGGGGCCGATTTTTGAGCACTCGACGCTCGAATCGTGACATTTTAAACTCTCTCAAACACGAAGAAATGGTATTTAAGAAGCATGAATGATAGGAATTAATAATTTTGGTCATCGAAACTATAGATTTCGTACAAAATTAATGGTGAGAAACGTTTGTGTGCCATTATTTTCGTCCTCAAAGTTTTTTTAATTCGAGTGCACGACACTCAAAAATCAGCGCCCTGATGCAGGCTTAATAATCTTTTTTTTATGACAAAGGTGGCAAACGAGCAGACGGATTGCCTGATGGTAAGCAATTACCGTCGCCCATAGGCACCCGTAACACCAGGGGAGACACAAGCGCGTTGCCGACCTTTAAGGGGGGTTGGAGCTCTGGGAACCTTACTCACCATCAGGAACACAACACTACATACCTGAAAGTCTTCTGTAAGGAGGAGGTACTTCCCCAGTTGGGCTGCCCCAGATTCAAGCGTGATGGTCATCGCTGTGCCCTACCTCTCATTGTTGGACGTAGTTTAAGGACATACCCGGGTCCCTTATGGGATGAATTTCGAAAAACGCTGAAATAACTTTTCTTGTATTCGAATAAGGAGTGTTCCAAAATTTCATGTCTCTCGCTTTAAATTTTACACAATCCCCATACAAAATTTCAGCCCCCATTTTACCCCCTTCATGGTGGACCCCGTCATCTTGTATCACGTTTTTTATAACACCCGGTATTTCTTCGTTTCTGGCATAGTTTAAAATGTAACGAATCGAGTACTCGATGTACAATAATCGGTCCCGTATCTTACGTAAATATGACGGTCGCTTAGGCGATCTATTTCTGAAAGAGAGCTATTACAACTATGTAAGCTTTGATAGTTCCATAAATTTCAGATCTAATTCTGATTGGGCGGGGCTCCGTCGAATCCCGCCCAAGTCGTGTTCCCAACGTGCGCCGGCGCATCGGATCTGCGGCGCTATCGTGAAAAACGATATTCGTAAATTTCGGACGATTGTTTCTGTCACTCTCATGGCGCCTTAATTGGAGTAAAAGAGAAAGATGCTCGATATATTCTAACTTCGATGTTCGCGGTGCCGGCCCAGTTACGATACACCCACAAAAATTAATTTCTTCGTTTCTGACAGAATTTAAATTGTCAAGATTCAAGTACTCGACGCTCAATAATCGGCCCCCCGTTTAATTAAACTAGAATGATATAGGTTATACTCGTTCGTCAGAATAACAAATAGGCTATAATTTATTATAGAAATTGAAATCGACCACAATGAACACAGTAGGTACTCAGTACTATTCTTGTGCAGACGAAGTCGCAGAGTGAGCTAGTATTACCTAAATAAAGAATGCTGAAATACCAAAGTGGGGAAATTTCGAGCAGACATTTTAAACTGTGTCAGAAACGAAATGATAGTATTTTAGAAAATGAATGACATAAATATATGGCAGTGAGTATAGAAAATATACATTTCGTGTAAAAATAATGATTTAATGATGTGTAACTTTAGTATGTAACTATTATTTTAGGACTAGGTTTTTGAATTACAATATGACTAGGTAAGCTATTGAAATGCCACTCTGGGGCGTGGCTTGCGCAGTGCCATCGAGTAGATTATAGAGTAAGATTCTTGAGAAAATCAGCCTTAACGCGACAAAATAAAGATCAATTTCCAGTGAGGTTCTTATTCTAACTCAGGAACTTGGGAAGAGTTAGAAGATAATATTGTCAAATTACAAATAGGTACGCGTCTACAAATATAATGAAATATCTGAATGCGATGAATGCATATGTAAAATCAAAAGTGAATAGGCTGTTACTGAACCAGCGTGCTACACCCTCGACCTCGTGACACTTACCATCAGGTGCGACTGACGTCAAACGCTGGTCAGTCATGTTTAAAAAAATGTATTAAAACGGATAACTCACATTTTGTAAGTTAAGTAGGTATCGCCCGACACTCGAAATACTTCTCTCGAAGAAGTCTGGGGGCAATTTTTGAGCGTGTAGTCCTCGATTCGTAACATTTAAACTCTGCCAGAAACGAAGAAAAGGTACTTTAGAAATGTGAATGATAGAAATTAATAATCGTAGGTATCGAAACTACCTATACATCCTGTAAAAAAATAATGGTGAGAAACTTTTGTGCGTGACTATTTTCGTCCTCAAAGTTTGCCTTGATTTGACTCTCAAAAATTGAAAAATTTGGTCAACCTACACAATGTGATATGACGTCTTGCCGCTTTCAATACGGCGTGTAAAAAGACATAGGCATACTTTATCTAAAGGTTTACTTAAAAATATGTACAGTCAGCAGTAGAAGTAGCTAAGCATTTGAGGTGTTCAAAATGACCTACACGCGCTCTTATTCTCTTGACAATAGAGACGTGTTGACCTCAATTTGAACACCTCAAATGCTTAGCTACTTCTGCTGCTGACTGTACTATTACATAACAAATACTTTTTGGAGCGTGACAGACTTTGTGACAAATGGTAATAACCCGACCACAGTGCCTACTGTAAGTATTTGTCATGTATTAGTACTTATTTTTAAGTAAACTAAGCTAAGGCTTGGAGACCGATTTTTGCCGATTACCTATACATTTTGTGCAAAAATAATAGCGACACTTTTGTGTGCCATTTTCGTCCTCAATTTTTTGAAACACAGTGTCTTTACAATGTCGTAGATCCACCTTGTGGAGGGCCCATTCTGTGTCTTCCAGTTCGTGGTCGCCACTCGAGAACCCTTACGCCCCAACAGCCATCGGTTCTCCTCGCAATGTGCTGCCATTTATATTTAGGGATCCTCGATCTAATGTCCTGGTAATATTTAATTTTATTATTTTACTGTGGGATTCCTACGGACGGGCAGCAGCGTCCGTCGAAACCCAATCTACAGCTGCGGTCGCCAACCCGCCTGGCATGCGTGGCTACTATGGCAACTACCCCCAAGATGATACAAGTCATATTTGTGGGAGGCCTATGTGCAGCAGTGGACTGCATACGGCTGAAATGTATGTATGTATGTAATGTACTGTGGGATTAGTAGATTTGTGTAAATCTGCAAAGGGTGAATAAATAAATATACAATGTGCATGTCAAAATAATTTACTGCAATAGTTTCTAGAAATAATTGTGATACAATATTAACTAACTAATATTACTATAGATTTAGGATATTAATGTCAAAGAAAAATGTCGATGAACTATGTCAAGAAAAATGTCAAAATATGATAACTCAAAAATACAAGATAGCATCATTATACAGCCTTAGCCAAAAGTATTGAACACACTTTTTTCTTCTAACCCTAAAACCCATATCTTACAGTTTTCTGATATTCAATCAAGAAAACATCAGTTAATAATACTTTACTGAACCAGCGTGTTACACCCTCGACCTCGTCGACACTTACCATCAGGTGTGACTGAGGTCAAACGCTGGTCTGTCATGTATAAAAAAAAACCTAAAAGTATTATACGTACTTTTAACTAAATAAGAGAACAAAGAAAAAATAAGAAAATAAAAAGCACTAACATTTTCGGATCTACAACGAAGTGACTTATTCTTTTTCTAAGCAATCACCAGTCACCGTAACGACCAATACCTAATCAGTTTAAATTAATTGATTAAAAAGATGTAAAGACTATACTAAAATATCGAGTTAAAAAAAAGCATGGATGCTTCAATACTTCTGTTCCTTTACCATGAGTTGTGACATTGAGGTTTTCGATAACAAGTATCGAGTTTACTATCTGTGCGCTTGTACTATTTTAGTGCCAACGAGATGCACAGATAGTGAACTCGATACTCGTTATCGAAAACCTCAAAGTCACAACTCATGGTACGGGTACTGGCCAAGGCTGTAGTTAAAGTCAATGTGATCAAATATATCGTAACATATCCTTAATGCTAAAAATAGGTTTGACAGATAGCGTAAAGTACTCGACTCGTGACATTTTGAAATCTCTCAAACGAACATGAATGATATTAATAATCGTGGATATTAATATAAACTATACATTCTGTGCAAATATAATGGTGAGAATCGTTTGTGTGCAATTATCTTGGTCATTTTTTAAATTGGAGTACACAAAAAGCGATTTTTGAGTGTCGTGTACTCGAATTCAAAAAACTTTGAGAACGAAAATAATCACACACAAATGTTTCTTACCATTATTTTTGCACAAAATGTATATCATTCATGCTTCTTAAATACCATTTCTTCGTGTTTGAGAGTTTAAAATGTCACGATTCGAGCGTCGAGTGCTCAAAAATCGTCACCCACACACAATATATTTTCAATACACCCATATTTTACTTTCTTAGTTGAAAGATGTATCGTATTATGGATCAGGCAAAATTAACACAAAACTTTTGTATTTGCGCGAATCAACTATTAGGTTCTTCCCAGCCAGGGGACAAAATAAGTATATTGAATGAGAAAGCACTATAGCAATCTTGGTGAAACGGGGTTGCTGGCCTCGTAACATTCACCGGTCTCGCTACGCTCGGCCGTCTATATCTACTCGGCCTTTATAGTAACGTACTAAACTATAAAATAAAATTCAACTAAAACTATACAATAGTCATACATTTTTTAATACTATTATGAACAAACATATTTAAATATAGGTCAAAACTCTCAGCATACACAGATGACGAATTAAGTCTCTAATGACCCCACAAAAATGCTTCCTCAGAAGGCGGAGTCTAAAAGTGTCATTCAAGTCTAGTTTGACAACGCCTAATATTGTAAGACCAGGTTTGACATATGACATTTTACTTCGGGCAATCAGAACTTATACTCCGTCCACGATAACGAGCCGATAGACGCCTCTCTTTTGCAATTTTGTATGCAGATGAAAAGGACAAACAAGGGCAGTAGGCGTGAATAATGGCACTTCGCTGTCCGGCTCGGCTTACATGCCGTCGCTTCCATTATTTTATTTTTGTAAATGTCTTATTGTTATAAGACTTATTTTATAGTCTTGTTAGTTAGGTTTTAATAACCAACTGCATATTTATGATCAACACTGAATTGACAGATTGGTAGACTAAATTAAGATTACTTAAACGGGAATGAATACAATGGAGAACAGTAGACGCGTCCGCACCGTACGAGTAAGAGACGGAGTTGACTAACATGTAAACTCACCCGTTA
Organism: Grapholita molesta; assembly: GCA_022674325.2. Taxonomy (NCBI): domain Eukaryota; kingdom Metazoa; phylum Arthropoda; class Insecta; order Lepidoptera; family Tortricidae; genus Grapholita; species Grapholita molesta. The sequence goes on along the minus strand of CP053145.2, from coordinate 2,789,644 downwards.
CACCATCGCCATTACCGCTAACCAATCACGTGCGTTCTGAGTTTTCTGGTACTAGCTCGTTATCGTGAACGCAGTATAGATGGACCGATCACAACTTTTTTAAATAGCGGGTACTTGCGTGTTGGATATGTAAAGCCGAGGAAAGGGGTAAGGGGGACCCTAATATTCTAAGGACAATTCCTTAGAATATTAGGGTCATTTTGTAATGAAAATGAAGTTTATTTATATTCAGTCGCTGTATGGAACCTTAATTCTAAATATTGTCTTATTTTTAGGACACTCAGTCGTTATTTATAGTAGATCATAAATAACAAAATATTATAAATAAAACTGTTGTGAGCCGTTGTTACTATTACTTAGTTACGAACGGATAAACTCATGTTTAATTATATCGCACTAGGCGACATGTTTCGGGTAAGCTCTGGTAGTCATCTTCAAACCGAGTCAGGACACACCGCTCAGGGTGAGCTTACCTGAAACATTTCGCCTAGTGCGATATAATTACACGTGAGTTTATCCGTTTCTAACTAAGTGACATATAATATTGTTCATAAATCCAGTTCGTACCAGCGAAGTAGTAAAATTAAAGTGGATGAATATATCGTGAGCTTCATAGTTTTTATCATATACTTGGGTGTTATAAAAAGCGTGATACAAGATTATCAAACCGGCATCTGTTCATGATTTTGAACATCTTTCACTATGGGGTCAAGTTTGTAAAATTAAATAAAAATTGAGCATTTCCATAGAAAAAGTCACGTATAAGTTGACGAAAATGTCTGAGCGAGTTGTTTTTTTATACAATTTACCAAATTGACCCCACAGTAAAAATTGTTCCAAATCATGCCCAGATGCCGGCTTGATTTATAACACCCGGTATAAGTAAGAATCAGGGTTTCCGCGACCATATTTTTCACTAGGTGGCAGCACCATGGCGAGAGGTCTAGCTGTCATAATCCACCAATCATTTTTAACATAGACATACCATTTAACTGGGCGTGGTAATAATGATACCATGATAGGAAGGGATGGTCTTATGCAACTTTCTATAGGTATGGCAGAGACGGCGGTGTTTTTGTCCGTCCTTGTCTTATTCTAACATATTTTTGTTCCCCTCCAATCTGAACCCTTCAGAACTGTCAAAGTTGGAGGGATACAAACATTTGTTTGTATCTGCAATTGGAGTTTTCTTGTGTTTTCAACCGAAGTTGCGGTAATTAATATAGAGTGCCCTGTACTGTAAAACAAAGCAATCATAAGTGCTTATTTCAAAGTCAAGTGTTGTGCATTTGTTGGTACATATTCAATTTATAACATTGTTTTTTTTTTATTAAAAACAAAGTGTCTATCATTGGTGCCTGTCAGCTTAAACTGTCCAACATTGGTGCTATCACCCCTAATCAGGCGGGCCGTACGCTTATTTGCCACCGCCGTTGCACAAATATAATTTTTGACAGAAACCTATTTAGGCTTATTTAAACTCAGGCAAACAGTGCTGCTTCAAGTCCGGACGGTTCTCTTCGGTCAGGAAAGCGCTCAGTAGTATGGACGCGCAGACAGGGATGCCGCGAGACACGAGCCACGCCCTGTCCCGCTCCTTCATCGGATACCGCTTGGGGTCCGCGAAGCAAACGTTGATGCTCTCATCTGTGTACGGGGGTCTGGAAAAAGACTACTGATTATTCACAGTTTAAACGACGTCAAAAAATCGTTTACACTTTTGAACGTTGTTACAAAGGAATAAGGTTTTTTTTTATGACATAGGCGGCAAACGTGCAGACGGATTGCCTGGTGGTAAGCAATTACCGTCGCCCATGGGCACCCGTAACACCAGAGGAGTCACAAGCGCGTTGCCGGCCTTTAGGGGGGGTTGGAGCTCTGGGAACCTTACTCACCATCAGGAACACAACACTGCATACCTGAAAGGTAGCAGTGCTATTATGGCTGTGGTCTTCTGTAAGGAGGAGGTACTTCCCCAGTTGGGTTTATACAACGTCAAAAATTCGTTTACACTTTTGAACCTTATAAATAAGGTGGAATGTATACATATTTTTGGCGTCGATTGTACGTATGAGGTTTGAATTTTCGCGGCAAAGCAAACGACTAAATATGAACCGGGTCACTTACTTATTTTTCTTTTGTATACTTTAGTAAAAAGATACAAAAGAAAATAAACAATTTATTAAATAATATTGTCTTCGGTTGCCGCGATAAATACTCATGAAATAAAACAACTAAAACGGATTAAATCGCGTAAACGTCGGGATGAAGTTTAAATTAGTATACGCGATTTAATCCGTTTTAGTTGTTTTATTTCATGAATTTATTAAATGTACAGAGAAACGACAGGTGGGATAATACTGTCGCTAAAGACCTATCTCTTCCAGACAATTTTTACTTTGTACTGTAATTAATTAGATCCTGGTCAAGGCATCAATTTGTAAGGTAGTGCTGGATTACACAACACCACTTGCCCCTACGGAAATCAAAATATATTAATAAAGTTTCAAATTTTTTTTTTTTTTTTAATTTTTTTGACCGGCCTGTCTGGCCTAGTGGGTAGTGACCCTGCCTATGAAGCCGAAGGTCCTGGGTTCGATTCCCAGTCAGGGCATATATTTGTGTGATGAGCACAGATGTTTGTTCCTGAGTCATGGGTGTTTTCTATGCATTTAAGTATTTATATGTATCTATTTATTATATATATCGTCGTCTAGTACCTGCAACACAAGCCTTATTGAGCTTACCGTGGGACTAGGTCGATTTGTGTAAGAATGTCCGAAATATTTATTTATTTTTTATTTATTTATTTTAAATTAGGAACAAATTAAATTACTTTATTAATATATTTTGATTTCTGCAGTGGCAAACATGTACATGAAAGCGCAGAGTTGGTCGTCCACAAACTATCGGTCCATCACCGATAACCTCGTACTGGTGCTGGGAGTCGGTATTTGCAGTGTGTTGAAGACCGCTCCCTGTGGCGGTCTATAGGAGAGGCCGGTGTCCAGTAGTTTACGTTCTTGGCTGATGAGTAGTGGTTTCACAATTAGTACCACTGACCAGGATATTCATTCATCTACCGTCCCGCTCAGCCTTCTTCTGATCAGCAGCTTCCTCTGCTCGGGCGCGATGCCGTCAGTGGCGCTCTATGGCTCGTGTCGAGTAGTTTACATCCGTGGCAGATGAATAGTGGTTTCACAATTGGTACCACTGACCAGGATATTCATTCACCTACCTTCCCCCGCTCAGCCTTCGTCTGATCAGCAGCCAGGGTGCGATGTTACTAGTGGCGTTCTATGGCTCGTGTTGAGCAGTTTACATCCGTGGCAAACAGATACCTATGACCAGGATACTCACTGCTCGTCCACCACCGTGCCCCGGCCGGCCCGCACCAGCCGCGCCAGCAGCCGGCGGCGCTGCTCGGGAGCGTGCAGCAGCGCCACGACGCCGGCGAAGGCCCCGGGCCGGGCGGCGGCGCGCCTCGTCCTCCAGCGGAGCCCGGCCAGGATACTCACTGCTCGGCCACCACCGTTCCCCGGCCGGCCCGCACCCGCCGCGCCAGCAGCCGGCGGCGCTGCTCGGGAGCGTGCAGCAGCGCCACGACGCCGGCGCAGGCCCCGGGCCGGGCGGCGCCGCGCCCCGTCCCCCAGCGGAGCCCGGCCAGGATACTCACTGCTCGTCCACCACCGTGCCCCGGCCGGCCCGCACCAGCCGCGCCAGCAGCCGGCGGCGCTGCTCGGGAGCGTGCAGCAGCGCCACGACGCCGGCGAAGGCCCCGGGCCGGGCGGCGGCGCGCCTCGTCCTCCAGCGGAGCCCGGCCAGGATACTCACTGCTCGTCCACCACCGTGCCCCGGCCGGCCCGCACCAGCCGCGCCAGCAGCCGGCGGCGCTGCTCGGGAGCGTGCAGCAGCGCCACGACGCCGGCGAAGGCCCCGGGCCGGGCGGCGGCGCGCCTCGTCCTCCAGCGGAGCCCGGCCAGGATACTCACTGCTCGTCCACCACCGTGCCCCGGCCGGCCCGCACCAGCCGCGCCAGCAGCCGGCGGCGCTGCTCGGGAGCGTGCAGCAGCGCCACGACGCCGGCGAAGGCCCCGGGCCGGGCGGCGGCGCGCCTCGTCCTCCAGCGGAGCCCGGCCAGGATACTCACTGCTCGTCCACCACCGTGCCCCGGCCGGCCCGCACCAGCCGCGCCAGCAGCCGGCGGCGCTGCTCGGGAGCGTGCAGCAGCGCCACGACGCCGGCGAAGGCCCCGGGCCGGGCGGCGGCGCGCCTCGTCCTCCAGCGGAGCCCGGCCAGGATACTCACTGCTCGTCCACCACCGTGCCCCGGCCGGCCCGCACCAGCCGCGCCAGCAGCCGGCGGCGCTGCTCGGGAGCGTGCAGCAGCGCCACGACGCCGGCGAAGGCCCCGGGCCGGGCGGCGGCGCGCCTCGTCCTCCAGCGGAGCCCGGCCAGGATACTCACTGCTCGTCCACCACCGTGCCCCGGCCGGCCCGCACCAGCCGCGCCAGCAGCCGGCGGCGCTGCTCGGGAGCGTGCAGCAGCGCCACGACGCCGGCGAAGGCCCCGGGCCGGGCGGCGGCGCGCCTCGTCCTCCAGCGGAGCCCGGCCAGGATACTCACTGCTCGTCCACCACCGTGCCCCGGCCGGCCCGCACCAGCCGCGCCAGCAGCCGGCGGCGCTGCTCGGGAGCGTGCAGCAGCGCCACGACGCCGGCGAAGGCCCCGGGCCGGGCGGCGGCGCGCCTCGTCCTCCAGCGGAGCCCGGCCAGGATACTCACTGCTCGTCCACCACCGTGCCCCGGCCGGCCCGCACCAGCCGCGCCAGCAGCCGGCGGCGCTGCTCGGGAGCGTGCAGCAGCGCCACGACGCCGGCGAAGGCCCCGGGCCGGGCGGCGGCGCGCCTCGTCCTCCAGCGGAGCCCGGCCAGGATACTCACTGCTCGTCCACCACCGTGCCCCGGCCGGCCCGCACCAGCCGCGCCAGCAGCCGGCGGCGCTGCTCGGGAGCGTGCAGCAGCGCCACGACGCCGGCGAAGGCCCCGGGCCGGGCGGCGGCGCGCCTCGTCCTCCAGCGGAGCCCGGCCAGGATACTCACTGCTCGTCCACCACCGTGCCCCGGCCGGCCCGCACCAGCCGCGCCAGCAGCCGGCGGCGCTGCTCGGGAGCGTGCAGCAGCGCCACGACGCCGGCGAAGGCCCCGGGCCGGGCGGCGGCGCGCCTCGTCCTCCAGCGGTGCGCGGCCTGCGCTAGCGCACGCTCCGCGCCGGACACGGGCGGCAGGCAGCTCGCTGCAGGGTTGCCCCATTCGAAGCTCTCCTCCTAAAATCAATTTTTAACCGCTTTAATTAACAATTAAACTCTGCAGGCCCTCAAGAAAAAGAAGGCCCCATGATACGAACAGCCGAGGTGCTTAAATTTTTATGCGATTTGTCGAGTTTTGTACACAAGTCGGGCAAAATGCTAACTGGCCGCAAGACTGGTCGGAATCTGTAGTTTTTCCACTGCATATGAAGGGATCAACCAAGAGCCAAAACAACTATTGAACCTTCTCTCTCTTGTCTCATGCCAGCAAAATCTTGCTACACATTCTTAACAGTCGCATTCGGCGCTACCTGAACTGGCAAATTTCGCAGGGGAAAGAGGATTTCGTGAAGGGTGCGATAGGCAGACACGCATATCAGCACGTCTGGGCGGATTGAGTGATCAACACAGTAATCTAGATCTTGCGCCTCCACTCGATAAGGGATTTCCTCTTCTGTCACGTAGAATAATTATATATAACGATAGAATAGCAAGTAAGGAAGATATAATAAGTGTACAAGCTGGAAAAGATTATAATATCTGTTGACCTGAGTACTGTGTTTCGCGAGTCCAATCCCCTGGCACTCTGATTATTTCAAGGGCAAAGTGCACTCCAGAGCAGATACTTCACGTTAGGCAACTGGTTGAGAAGGCACATGAATTCAATACGCCAATGATTTTGTTCTTCGTTGACTACAGCAAAGCTTTCGACTGTGTCAATTGTGGTTGCTTATGAAAAGTGCTAATGTAACTTGGGGTATCAGGTCGCCTTATTGCTGTACTTCACACCCTGAATGGCTCAACCCAAGAAGTCTTGAGCTTGGATAAAACCAATTCAAAACTCTTTAAATTCCATCAAGGAGTACACCAAGGTTGCATTTTATCACCCATTCTGTTCAATGTCTATGGAGAGCACATCATGAGACGACCGTGCGAGAATTGGGAAGGGAGGCATCACTGTTGGTGGCGTGAATATAACCAACCTGCACTACGCTGACGATAACACACTTCTTGCAGCGGACAAGTCGAAAATGGCTGCACTTCTGGAGCGAATTAGCGAAGAGATGGGACTTTCCGTAAACAGGTCCAAACCCAAGGTCATGGTGGTGGATAAAACTGGAAAGTTGGTGCCCACTGGCACGTTATACCTAGAACCTGTGTACAACTTTATCTACCTGGCTTCCAATATCTGGAGTGGCGACCACGAACTTGAAGACGCAGCGTAGGTAGGTCTCCCACAAAGTGGACCGACGACCTAGTTAGTCGCGGGATACAGCTGGATGTGGAAGGCGCAGGATCGGTCTTCTTGGGTCGTTCTGGGGGAGGCCTATGTCCAGCAGTGGGCGTCTTTCGGCTGACATGATGATGAAGATGATGATGAAAACTCATCGCCAGAAACAACTCAGGGGAGATACTCCTGGGCACGTAAGCCGGATGCAGCACCCAGCATCTACAGGCGATGCAGATCAACACGTTGCCTCCTGATCCCTGCGTCTGATCCTAACTCACCGGCAGAAACATCCCAGCGGCTATACTCCTGGCCACGTAAGCCGGATGCAGCACCCAGCATCTACAGGCGATGCAGTCCAGCACCAGCTAACTCATGATCCCTGAGTCTGATCCTAACTCACCGGCAGAAACGTCCCAGCAGCCATACTCCTGGCCACGTAAGCCGGATGCAGCACCCAGCATCCACAGGCGATGCAGTTCAGCGCTAGCTAGCTTCTGATCCCTGAGTCTGATCCTAACTCACCGGCAGAAACATCCCAGCGGCTATACTCCTGGCCACGTAAGCCGGATGCAGGACCCAGCATCCAGCGGCGATGCAGTTGAGCACCCGCTGACTCCTGGCCGGAGCGCAGCAGAGCAGGTGGGTGGCAGGAGAGTCCTCTTCCTCGTCCAAGTCGGTGACCTCACCGCCTAGACGTAGTATCATTTCTATTGTTTCCTCACGATTCTACAAAAAAAAACAGTATTTTAACCTTTTGAACGCTTTTCTCGCGTCAAAATGTGACGAGTACGCCAACGTGTCGATTACTAAATATAATAAATATTTCAGGACAATCTTACACAAATCGACCTAGTCCTACGGTAAGCTCAGTAAGGCTTGAGTTGTAGGTACTAGACGACGATATAATATAATAGATAGATACATATAAATACTTAAATACATAGAAACCCATGACTCAGGAACACATATCTGCTCATTACACAAATAAATGCCCTGACTGGGATTCGAACCCAGGACCATCTTCTTCAGGGTCACTACCCACTAGGCCAGACCGGTCGTTAATAAATATAAACCTTATCTGTCAGCAGCACAATTGCTCTGACAGCGTCCGCCATAGCCACTTTAGTAGTCGGAGGTGAGGCAAGCACGAAATCACGCGACTACTTTAGTTGTGCTTGGCGTTCCAAGGGTTATGGACGTTTTCAGATAAAAATGTCCCCAATAGGCGCGACTTGTAGAAATGTTTTGTGACGATAATTAAGCATAAAATTGATATAAATGCTTAGATTTGATGCTCGTTTCATAAACTTTAAGCAGTAATACAATGCAACAAACCAAAAAAATACATAAAGAGTTAATACTTCTTCTTCTTCTTCTTCTTCTTTTAAAAAAATATGGCTTCCATCAATAAATCAATCGATGACTTCGCCAGTGTCAAGTAGAATAACAAATAAGTATAATAACATATAAGTTTGCCCTTAGAGCATGACGTTGTTCGGTAGTAGGCCTTGCGTTTTGTAAAGTGGTAGCTGGACTTTACAGAAAGCTAAGAGGCGGCCGTGACCCTGGGACTGTCGGGTGATGACCAAAATAGTGGTGAATACTTAATAATCATCACAAAACTGACATAATTGGTGTCATTATCTAGGAAAAGGGACCTTATTGTCAATGGCACTTACGTCGAATCGCGTTGCGTTTGTATTGTATCGTCTTGAACAACGACATAAGCGCCATCGACAATAAGGTCCGTTTTCCTAGATAATGACACATATAACGTTTTCACGTCACGTTAATTGGGCGGCACTTTTGAAAACTCATTAGTGTTTAATGTACAGTCGCCATCAGATATATCGGAGCTGTGGAGGCGGTCACAAATATCTGAACATCACCTCTATTGTCAAGGCGATAAAGTGCATGTTCAGATATTTGTGACCACATCCACAGCTCCGATATATCTGATGGCGACTGACAATGGTACGGAAACTATGGCGTGCGAGTCCGCTTAGCTTGTATGTGGAACTAAGAACAAATCAAATTATTTTTTTAAATAAAACAACTAAAACGGATTAAATCGCGTATACTAATTTAAACTTCAACCCGACGTTTGGACCCTGGTATGTCCTTAAACTACGTTCAACAATGAGAGGTAGGGCACAGCGAAGTACCATCACGCTTGTGTCTGGAGAAGCCCAACTGGGGAAGTACCTCCTTACAGAAGACCACAGCCATAATAGCACTGCTACCTTTCTGGTATGTAGTGTTGTGTTCCTGATGGTGAATAAGGTTCCCAGAGCTCCAACCCACTTATAGGTCGGCAACGCGCTTGAGACTCCCTTGGTGTTGCGAGTGCCCATGGGCGACGGTAATTGCTTACCATCAGACAATCCGTCTGCTCGTTTGCCACCTTTGTCATAAAAAAAAAAACAGTAGGCACTGTGGTCGGGTTATTATCATTTGTCACATTGACTGTCACGCTCCAACAAGTATTTGTTATGAACTACATACCTGAAAGGTTTCAGGTATGTAGTGTTGTGTTCCTGATGGTGAGTAAGGTTCCCAACCCCCTTAATGGTTGGCAACGCGGTTGTGACTCCCCTGGTGTTACGTGTGCCCATGAGCGACGGTAATTGCTTACCATCAGACAATCCGTCTGTTCGTTTGCCACCTTTTGTCATAAAAAAAAAACGTTTCGAACCCTTTAGCAGCGTTCGTGGCCATCGGGTGGACTCCGTTTTAGTTGTTTTATTTCATGAGTAATTATCGCGGCAACCGAAGACAAAATTATTTTTTATTAAATATTTTGATTTGCTTCGATTTTTAAGTAGTATTACTATCAGCTGCATTAGCTGAAGATTCGGGTTCAGCTCGAACGCTGGAGGTCCCCGTCGCTTTTTTCTTAAGTATATGTCATCTATATCAACTTTTAATTTGAATGTGGAACTTACGTCAACATTTGAAGACAGCATAAATCTTTTCACCGTTTTCACAGGATTTTTGTCTTCTGAAACTTTCTTGACAGGATTCTCCACTTTCTCAAACATGTCGTCAACCGCCATTTTAGACGTGTGAGCTGTATCTGTCTTCTTCTGTTCTATAATATTTTTGCTAGATTGATTTACGTCGACGCGTTGCGCGGATTCAAATGAATCCTTTTGCGATGGTGTGGTATCATCCCAGCCAACAGTGTTCGGTTGGGATTCTGGGCCGGATTCGTATTCCATATCTGTGGGTAAGCATAGAACGGGATAATTTTATGAAGTGCATTATAAAATACAGCTTGTCTCATTTAGATCACTCTGGGGGACGATTTTTGAGTCGTGCATTCATAAAACTTTGTAAACGAAAATAATCACCAAGGATCGGACTAACGCCCGTCATTTTGAAAATATAACCCTGTTCCGTACAGCAGAGACTTTCTTGTGATAATAAAAAAAATAGTACTTTATACATTTATTGGACCATAATTTATATCCAGTGACAAATTAATTTATGATTGACATTCCGAAATTTACTTTCGCCAATAAAATAGAATGACCAAAATTTATACTAAATTTTCAGTTGCGAGCCTATAACGATGTGAATTTAGGACCCATTTATGCGTTGAAAAAGTCCGTTTACAGTCTACGGGAGTCAGAGGGGCATATGTAATCGTTGACATTGGTAAATCTTATAAAATGAAATAGTTTTAACATCATAAAATAAGGAAGTCTCTGCTGTACGGAACAGGGTTATATTTTCGAAATAACGGGCGTTTGATCCTTGATAATCACACACAAAAGTTTGTTTTTTTTTGCACAAAATGTATATTTTCGATGCCCACTATTATTAATTTATATCATTCATGCTTCTTAAATACCATTTGTTCGTGTTTGAGAGAGTTTAAAATGTCACGATTCGAGCATCGAGTGCTCATAAATCGGCCCCCAGTATGGGGAAATCTGGAACTATAAGGCGTACAAAGATTTGTTCTTAGGAACCATGTCATGGATTTTAGAGACAAGAAAAACTGCATACATATGTAAATCAAAAAAATGTGTTCAGTTTGGTAATCGACCCGTTAAAAATAATATTTGAAGGCATTGAATTAATTTTATTAATTTGAGATATCATGTTTTATGGTAACTTTAGATGTGTATAACCTACACAATCCATATCCAATCTGAAATAATTAGAAGTTTTATCGTCCAAAACAACCTGGTTCGATTCTTGAACAGAGTACAAGTTTATTTAAATCTATGTATAGTTTTTCTTGTCCCTAAAATCGATGACATAGTTTACGTTACGTTAGTTTTCAAAATTTGGTACCGAATTAGCGAAAGTTGTTAAGAAAAGTTAAATCACTATCAGTTTCATGACGACAATAATCTTTATGAAGATCGACTTTTTGCCTTTAATTAGGTTGTATTATCGATTGAAGCTTATAATATGAACTTGAAAACCAAGTTTTTAACGAAATTTTATGCTTAATTGTCGTCACGAAACTGACAATGATTTAACATTTTTTAACAACTTTCACTAATTGGATGTACTATTTTTTTAAAACTCCCGTGTACATGTGTACAGTCATCAGTACACCTGTTATGCTAATGTACCGTTGCCATGGCAACTAGTGACACGAAAAAGTTGATTCACCCACCTGCAGCCTTCTCCTGTAGCGGCGTCACTCTGCTGGCCCTCCTTGGAGTCCTCCGTCCCGTCAGCACAACATTCAACCTCTGCAGCTGTTCGTCCACCTCTATGGGTACAATGCTGGGTCTGGACTCTTGAACCACGCTGGAACTGGTGTCTTGAACGTTCGGTCTACTGTCTTGAAAGCTAGAACTGTTGTCTTGAACGATTGGTCTAGTGTCTTGAACAAATTTAGACCTATTGTCTTGAACGCTAGGTCTGGTGTCTTGAACGCTAGGTCTGGTATCTTGAACGCTAGGTCTGGTGTCTTGAACGCTAGGTCTGGTGTCTTGAACGCTAGGTCTGGTGTCTTGAACGCTAGGTCTGGTGTCTTGAACGCTAGGTCTGGTGTTTTGAACGCTAGGTCTGGGAGCTGCTAGTGGGGTGGTCTGTATGTCTGGTATTCTCGCGCCCCCGGCACTCTAGTATAAAATATTACATATATAAAAACACCTGGATATACAACTTTTTTATATATTTTTGTACACACATGTCATTTTTCACTTTGACATTAGACACCGTATAATAAAGTTCCATATTAATGGATATGAAAATGTCACTCATTTAATAGATACGATCATTCATTGACAGTTCGGGTGTCATCGTATTCCGATAAAAATCCGAGTTTTCCCGAAGGAAAATAATTTCTCACTATATCTGTATATTAATGCGAAAAAATGTAGTTCAACGTACCTGATCCTCAGTAAATTTGGCCATCTTAGCTGGTGGGGTTTCCTGAAACATAAACTCAAGTATTTAAAGGGACTGTCGCCATGGCAACTAGTTACATAAATGAAGACTAAATAAATATTACTGGACATCCTAAAACACATTGCCTGAGTCATACTAGCTAGCTTACCGCTCAATAAAGCTTGTGTTGTGGGTACTTAGAAACGGTTGCCCATATTAACATGGAGGACCCAAACTCAAACTCAAACGTTTATTCAGTAAGTAGGCCACAAGAGCACTTTTACACGTTGAGTATAAGTAAAAGAGAAAAATAAAAACTACACCGGTTCTAACCCTACACCTCTGACCCGAGAAGTATTTTGACTTTTATGACCAGCAAGAAACTCGGCGGGACTTATTTTTTCAAAACAGTATACAATTTTTTTTTAACAGTCATGCGTAATTCTGTAAGAAAAACATATCAAACAATTACAGTAATGAAATACCATAAAAAAATATATAGATAAAATTACCTACAAGTCCAAATATGACTGCTTATAGGGTAAATCGCCAGTTACTGGCCACCTTTCAATAACTGGCCACCTTATACTGAAAATGAATTCTGTTTACGTATAAATAGAACACATTTTCTAATGGGGTTTCAATTACTGGCCACCCTTCAATTACTGGCCACCTTATACTTAAATGAATTCTGTTTATAGGTAAATAGAGTCCATTTTCAGTATATGGTGGCCAGTTATTGAAAGGTGGCCAGTAACTGGCGATTTACCCTACAATATATGCTTCCTTATCTGAACTGTGTTCTTTACTCTAATTTCCGAATTATAATAATTGAAATATAGAGCTGAGGCAAACCTATCCCCCATTTTTGGAAAGGTCCATCGGCGAATTCCATCCAGTATATATAATATAGAAATAATTCAATACATAGAACACTTTATTTGTAGACACAAACATAATAAAAGAGAACACAAAAAAAAGTGCCATGAAATGGGCTCATCATTCATCATTTGAAGCTAGGACCGCCGGCTCCATAGCCAAGCTCGCCTGTCGAATATATTTAGACTTTTTAGCAGCGTTCGTGGTCATCGGGTGGACTGAGGAAAAATATTAATTTACCTCCATCCTCAAAAAAATACAAAATGCAAACCTACCCACACTCCAACTTGTAGACTCCAGCACTTTGTAGAGGGGTGGCATTGTATTTTGTAGTTTATAAAATTTATTTTGGACTTTAAAATGTAATAAGCCCCTCTGGCGTGTGTAATTATCATGTGTAAGCCCCCAAAATTGTTTGATAATTTATATGTGGGTAGGTTTGCATTTTGTAATTTTTTGAGGATGGAGGTAAATTAATATTTTTCCTCAGTCCACCCGATGACCACGAACGCTGCTAAAGGGTTCGAAACGTCGGGATGAAGTTTAAATTAGTATACGCGATTTAATCCGTTTTATATTTAGACTTACCATATCAGTGCTAGATTCGTTAGTAGGCAGTCCGTCGACGAATTCCCAGAGCAACTTCCTAGCATCGACGGACATGCGTTTGAGTCCCGGTCGCAGAGCGGCGCCAAAGTCGCTGTCCGGTGTTGGGATCTTCTTGTCGACTTGCAAACAAAAAGCTGTTGTTAGGACGGATATATGTGTCATACGCGTAGCTTGTCATAAATTTGATGTATATATAAATACAGGGTGAGCGATATGAAGTGTTACCAAATTAAAAAAGGCTACGTTTTTTATTTTGTAACAAAAATGATTTATTATTAAGGAAAAACGGGTGAATTATTTATATTCAATGTGGCCACCTTTTGTCTTGACTATGGCCTTCAGACGGTCAAAGAATAAGTGTGTTCCTGTGGTATATTGTGCTAATTACGTACGATAGCTTTCTTGAGTGCTTCCATACTGGCATGTTTTCTTGTCCTCACCTTGCTCTCCAAAATGGACCAGATAGAAAAGTCCATCGGATTGGCGTCTGGGGAATTCGAAAGCCGTTGGGTGGACGAAATAAAATGTGGAACGCGGTTTTTCAGCCATTCTTGGTTTACACGAGCTTTATGAGCCGGGGCCGAGTCTTGTTGAAATGTCCACACGGTCTACTACCGAAATGTTTTCGTGCCCAAGGCTCCAATGCAGCTTCCAAAACATTTTCCCGATAGTATGTCGCATTTGATTTTTTTCAGATATAGCCAGTGTGAATTTGGTAACACTTCATATCGTTCACCCTGTATATCATGTCGCGGAATTAGAAACTGGGGGCCGATTTTTGAGCGTCGAGTACTTGAATCGTGACATTTTAAAGTCTGTCACGAAGAAATGGTATTTTAGAAACATCATCATCATCTCAGCCGCAATTCGTCCAACGTTGGGCATAGGTTTTCTAGTAATTTTTCGGTGAAGGAAAACATGGTAAACCGGACTAATCCCAATAAGGCCTAGTTTACCCTCTGGGTTGGAAGGTCATATATGGCAGTCGCTTTAGTAAAACTAGTACCTACGAGATACCGGGATTAGTTGCCAAGCGGACCCCAGGATTCCATGAGCCGTGGCAAAATAATAAAAAATTATTTCCGAACAATCTTACACAAATCGACCTAGTGCTACGGTAAGCTCAGTAAGGCTTGTGTTGCAGGTATGGTCAGGGGCTTTAATTGTTGAGCCATTTAGGGTTCACTTTACATTGGGCATTGCATAGAGTAAGTAGTATACAAAAGAAAATAGCTTGAACCGTAAGTGGCTCAACAATTAAAGTCGGTGACTGTACTAGATGACGATATATATAATAGATACATATAAATACTTAAACACATAGAAAACACCCATGACTCAGGAACTAATATCTGTGCTCATCACACAAATAAATGACTGGAATTTGAACCCAGGACCATCGGCTTCATAGGCAGGCCTACCCACTAGGCCAGACCGGTCGTCAAAACGGAACAAAACAAACACTGCCCCCGACGCACATGTGCGTTCATTTCCATACATTTTTGGAGGGGGTGGCAGCGAATGTGTTAATGTTGTTTTTTTTTTTTTACTTACAAGGGTTGACCGGAGTTTTGATAGGCTCATCAGGTATCTCCCCTCTCCTGATAGCCTGGAGCCGTCTCCTCGTGTTCGGACTGAAGCCTTTGAGGTTGGGGCTGGATAGCACCTCTTCTATTGGCGGAGTCTGGATGTTCCGGGCTGCATCTTGAAGCGAGGCTGTGTGCAGTCCAAGGTCAAAGATATAGAAGCAGACATAGCGTCATAATTTGTATACATGCAACTTATTGTCTTAAGGAAAAACTGCTCAGCAGTCCGAAATAGTACATTTCGATACTAGTGAAAAAAATTTTTTTTTCGACGAGGGTGATAGTTGGAGCCCGAGTGAAACGAGGGTGACAATCACTCGAGTCTTAAAGAAGTTTTTACACGTGTATCGAACCCAATTTTTCATAACAAGTGCTTTAAAAAGTGAAATTTACGCACGCGAAGCGTGCGCAATGTTCACTTTTTACGCACTAGTTAGGAAAAATATGTTTTGTATCATGTGAAAAATTCTGTATAATACAATAAACTTACTGTCAGATTCGTTAGCTGTCTTCCTGGGAGTGTTTTCTTTGGAGCTGTCCTCGTGGTCGCTAAACATGCCCATACGACGCATAGCTATGAACCGTGACGCAGGGGACATACCCTCGAATTGGTCATCTGTAAAGTTTCATACCCTTAATTATTTATTTACAATAATTACAATAAAACAATTAAATTAAGATTACTTAACTAGTTAATAAATCTAAAAAAGGCGCTAAAGGCAATGTACCAAGGATGCTGGCGGCATTTCCTCGTTATATCCCAATGCTGATACGTTGTGCGAGGAAGCCGCCAGCTCTTCGGTAATCAGTTACATCAACCAGACGCTTCGCGATTTCTGCAAAAAGTTAGTGCGCGCTGGGACTCCATGGACCTAGTGTCTCTACACCAAACTACAAAATGGTACTCTCTGCCCAGGCTCTTATAATTTATTACGTTTAAAAATTGAATAATCTTAATTAAATCTAATCTTAGATAGACACAAAGAAAATACTTTTATTTGACGTCAAGTCCACAAACACAGCTAGTCTGTGTTTTAGCTGTTGGTCCTTCTTAAACTAAAAAACATGAGCTAATCCATACTATCCATACTTCCATACTAATCCATATCCATCAGTGGCGGCGGGTCAATTATTTTCTTAGGCAAGACAGAGGCCATATAGCTTTGCCTTTTCTTTGTGAACCCGAGGAAAGTTATTGAGTTGCAGGAGAGTTAGTAAAGCCGGCGGGAATCGACTTGTATGGACGCACCGCCGCTGATATCCATACTAATATTATAAATGCAAAAGTAACTCTGTATGTCTGTCTGTTACCTCTTCACGCTTAAACCGCTGAACCAATTGAGATTAAATTTGGTATGTAGAGTTTGAGCGAGAAAGGACATAGGATAATTTTTATCCCGCAACCATACTAAAGACGGGCATGGATGACCGAAAGTATTATAACCTCGTAACGCGCACCATACTAAAATATTTAATAGTTAAAACCAACCTTACCATGCAATAAATTGAGTTGAATTTTCTTTTGTACGAAAACTAATGAAACAAAAGAAATTCTACTCTATTTCCTTTTATAAAAGATTTAAACTCTATTGAAAGGTAGTGTACATTGTAATGTACACTGGGCCTTACGAGGATAATAAAATTAATTAAAAAAACTTACTTTTATTAGTATTAAGTATCTTAAATTTCTTTTTAGTCTGTCGCGGCGACAAAGCATTAGTCCCTACATCGGGGGGCATCATTTGTTCCCCAGGCTCCAAATCGACATCAAAATCTTGATGTTCAGGTGTTTTGCTTTTCGGTTCACACATTTTTTCCGGTTCATTAATTTTGCTTTCCGGTTCAAGAGTTTTTCCTTTCGGTTCAAGATTTTTTTCCGGTTCCGGCGTTTTGTCTTTTGGCGTAGTAGTTTTCGGGTCGGGTGTCTTGGGTGCGTTTATTGTGTTTTGCTGAATGTGAGAGTCTGTAACAAAATTAATCTTTAAGTGGGTGAATCAAGTATTATGACGACAGGTTTGGTCTAGTGGGTAGTGACCCTGCCTATGAAACCGATGGTCCTGGGTTCAAATCCCAGTAAAAGTATTTTTTGTGTGATGAGCACAGATATTTGTTCCTGAGTCATGGGTGTTTTATATGTATTTAAGCATTTGTATATTATATATATCGTTGGCTGAGTCACAACACTCGTCACCTGACTCCACGTCGACGGAGTGCCGTGTCTCGCTCTGCCTGGTGCCGGCGGCGGCGCAGGCCAGCAGCCGGCTCGCTCGCACCGCTCGTCACCTGACTCCACGTCGACGGAGTGCCGTGTCTCGCTCTGCCTGGTGCCGGCGGCGGCGCAGGCCAGCAGCCGGCTCGCTCGCACCGCTCGTCACCTGACTCCACGTCGACGGAGTGCCGTGTCTCGCTCTGCCTGGTGCCGGCGGCGGCGCAGGCCAGCAGCCGGCTCGCTCGCACCGCTCGTCACCTGACTCCACGTCGACGGAGTGCCGTGTCTCACTCTGCCTGGTGCCGGCGGCGGCGCAGGCCAGCAGCCGGCTCGCTCGCACCGCTCGTCACCTGACTCCACGTCGACGGAGTGCCGTGTCTCGCTCTGCCTGGTGCCGGCGGCGGCGCAGGCCAGCAGCCGGCTCGCTCGCACCGCTCGTCACCTGACTCCACGTCGACGGAGTGCCGTGTCTCGCTCTGCCTGGTGCCGGCGGCGGCGCAGGCCAGCAGCCGGCTCGCTCGCACCGCTCGTCACCTGACTCCACGTCGACGGAGTGCCGTGTCTCGCTCTGCCTGGTGCCGGCGGCGGCGCAGGCCAGCAGCCGGCTCGCTCGCACCGCTCGTCGCCTGACTCCGCGTCGACGGAGTGCCGTGGCTCGCTCTGCCCGGTGCCGGCGGCGGCGCAGGCCAGCAGCCGGCTCGCTCGCACCGCTCGTCACCTGACTCCACGTCGACGGAGTGCCGTGTCTCGCTCTGCCTGGTGCCGGCGGCGGCGCAGGCCAGCAGCCGGCTCGCTCGCACCGCTCGTCACCTGACTCCACGTCGACGGAGTGCCGTGTCTCGCTCTGCCTGGTGCCGGCGGCGGCGCAGGCCAGCAGCCGGCTCGCTCGCACCGCTCGTCACCTGACTCCACGTCGACGGAGTGCCGTGTCTCGCTCTGCCTGGTGCCGGCGGCGGCGCAGGCCAGCAGCCGGCTCGCTCGCACCGCTCGTCACCTGACTCCACGTCGACGGAGTGCCGTGTCTCGCTCTGCCTGGTGCCGGCGGCGGCGCAGGCCAGCAGCCGGCTCGCTCGCACCGCTCGTCACCTGACTCCACGTCGACGGAGTGCCGTGTCTCGCTCTGCCTGGTGCCGGCGGCGGCGCAGGCCAGCAGCCGGCTCGCTCGCACCGCTCGTCACCTGACTCCACGTCGACGGAGTGCCGTGTCTCGCTCTGCCTGGTGCCGGCGGCGGCGCAGGCCAACAGCCGGCTCGCTCGCACCGCTCGTCACCTGACTCCACGTCGACGGAGTGCCGTGTCTCGCTCTGCCTGGTGCCGGCGGCGGCGCAGGCCAGCAGCCGGCTCGCTCGCACCGCTCGTCACCTGACTCCACGTCGACGGAGTGCCGTGTCTCGCTCTGCCTGGTGCCGGCGGCGGCGCAGGCCAGCAGCCAGCTCGCTCGCACGACGGGCACGGCCCACTTGCGAGCGGCGACGTACTTGGCGCCGGCGGGCTCGGGACAGATGAGGTGTGTGGACGCCAGCGCCCCATTGTTGCTGCGGCGGCAGAACCGCTGCTGCATGCTGGGGGGCCACCAATACGGGCTTATTCAAAAATCATGTGATCGTTTTTGGGGGGGTCAAAATCACGATTGATCACGATGGGGGAGAGGGGAGTCCAAGACCACATCACGTGTGTTTTCGGTGTGATGTAAAGTGAAAAGTATCGACTCAAAAATCACAAAAACTACACCTGATCTTGTCTTGGGGTATAGCGTTAAGATCACCAAATATCACCAAGGGGAAGAGGGTACGGGGGTCAAAATAAGGCCAAAAAAGATCACATGATTTTTGAATGTGGCCTAGGGATTACATCCCAAGTAGCAAAATTATGTATCTTTTAATTCAACAAATAAAACATACTTTCTTAATTTTAATTATAAAAAACAACTTTTACCTTATTTACAAGTACATTTTAACACCCTTAGGCACTGGTTCCACCGCGAGCTAGTAAGCTATGCGCTCCCGTGTAACTAAAAGAGAGATATATTTATAGCACATCGCCCGATGAACTACGATCGCCAGGCTATGTCTCTTCTCGCGGTGGGACCAGTGCCTAAACGGTTGTATAAGCATCGTTTTAAAGTATCCGCTGTGACAACTCGTCCTATAAAAGCATTCTGCAATACTTGTTGTTGCTCCGCCAAATCCGCAAATTATAACGTCAAAAGTTATTATTAAAAAGTGATGTAAATTACCAATTTACAGAGCTGTTATAGTCAGGTACTATAATGACTAATGACCTCAACTGCAGCTAGTATAGAGCAAGATTGCTGAGTAAGAGTACTGAGATATGCTATTATGCACCTAATTAGCGCTAGAAAATTATCCTGCAAACATTTATAGTTCTTGCGTTTTAGCAATCATGAAGATTCAATAATACAAGCCTTTTAAAGTACCTCCTCCTTACAGAAGACCACAGCCATAATAGCACTGCTACCTTTCAGAAGTAGTGTTGTGTTCCGATGTTGAGTAAGGTTCCCAGAGCTCCAACCTTAAGGCCGGCACTGTGACTCCCCTGATGTTGCGAATGCCAATTGGCGACGGTAATTGCTTACCATCAGGCAATCCGTCTGCTCGTTTTCTACCTAAAAAAACTTACGTAGCACCGCATAGCTTAGCCAGCTCATCTAGGAACGCCCTCTCTACGCCGCTGTAGGTACTCAGACTGGCCACGACGCCTTGGAGCGGGTTGGCGTTTTGGGACTTCAGTTGTACGGGCCGGTGGTAGTATTCAATCGGTGTCAGCTCTTGACGGGACAGACAATCTTTCTGGGAAATAAATGTAAAAGTTTTTAACACTTTTTTTTATTGCATTATTATCAGGGATCGGAAACTCGGGAGCTATTATACCTAAACTTCGGGCTCAGTACCTACGCCGCGTCGATGTTGACTAGTATGGAGGTGGATTCAATTTAATTTTAATAATAAATTTCCCGGGATTACCCGAAATACCGAAAATTTAAAGGCCGGCAACGCGCTTATGACTCCTCTGGTGTTACGGGTGCCCATGGGCGACGGTAATTGCTTACCACCAGGCAATCTGTCTGCTCGTTTGCCGCCTATGTCATAAAAAAAAAAAAATTAGAATAACAGCCATACAAATGTATTAAAGTATTTAAATTTTTTTTTTTTTTTTTTTTTTTTTTTTTTTTTTTTTTTTTGTTTTTTTTGGTCAATAATAATAATATTATTAAGTTAGTCAAAGAGCCCGCCCCGCGCCACCCCCGGCGAAAAGGTGCCCATCACGCTAGCCGCGTTGCCACGCTGAATCGCGATGGACAGACGTTGCACCAGGAATGACCCGGAACGGGGGTCATGACCCCTCTCCGTCAGACGGCGCCCGATCTCCTTGACGAATTTTATGGCCTCCGAACCCCAACAACCGGTCGTTTCTACCGCGAGCGGGACAAATAAATAATTCTGCAGTGCAGAATACTTGTCTCGTTTAGTATTTAAATAGGCTATTTTAGTTGTTCCTATATACTTTATGCATTTGTCACACTTTGTTTGTACAAAGTGTGACAAAAGTACTGGTGATCCGTTTAAGAGAATAACGGGCATCGTGTTCTGATAAGAAAAACTAGACTTTTGGCCGAAACTATACCATAATTCTTTTTACAAAAAAATACCGGGATTTAAATCATAAAAAATATTATTTTTAAGAAGCCGACTCCATACTTGCTTAGCTTTATTCGGAATTTTGCTAGTTGTAGGTATAATAGCTCCCGAGTTTCCGATCCCTGATTATTATAAAAATGTTGTCTATTTCAGTCCCACCATGAGAAGTGGGAAGGGTTTTTTTTATTTATTGAATAAAAAGAGAAATATATACATTGTTTTCTACAAGACCCATCATTGGCAAAACTAGAGAGGTTTGTGTGCCGATGGGGAGGTCAGAAACAAATATACTTTATTTGAAAGCAAAGTCATTTCATTGTGATTTTGTACAAATGACAGGTAACATAAATTTATTCTTGCTTTTACAGTTAAATTTCTTGTTGACTACATCATCATTTCAGCCATAAGACCCACTGCTGAACTTAGGCCTACCCCTTGGACCTCCACATGTACCGGTTGGAAGCGACCTGCATTCAGCGTCTTCAGGCGACCTTAATGAGGTCGTCTGTCCATCTTGTGGGTGGACGTCCTACGCTGCGCATGCTAGTCCATGGTCTCTCGAGCACTTTTCGACCCCATCTGCCATCTTCTCTGCGGAACCCTAAAAAACATAGGTGGCAGGTCTGAGCTAAGCTGGTGCCACTCACCACCCAGAACACGGTGACGGCCTCCGCTCCCGCGGGCAGCTGTCCGCTGTCGGAGTCCAGCGGCACCAGCACGGGAGTGTGACGGTGGACACCTGGTGCCAGGTCTGAGCTAAGCTGGTGCCACTCACCACCCAGAACACGGTGACGGCCTCCGCTCCCGCGGCCAGCTGTCCGCTGTCGGAGTCCAGCGGCACCAGCACGGGAGTGTGACGGTGGACACCTGGTGCCAGGTCTGAGCTAAGCTGGTGCCACTCACCACCCAGAACACGGTGACGGCCTCCGCTCCCGCGGGCAGCTGTCCGCTGTCGAAGTCCAGAGGCACCATCACGTGGGTGTGACGGTGGACACCGGCGAGCGGTGCCAGCTCTGAGCTAAGCTGGTGCCACTCACCACCCAGAACACGGTGACGGCCTCCGCTCCCGCGGCCAGCTGTCCGCTGTCGGAGTCCAGCGGCACCAGCACGTGGGTGTGACGGTGGACACCGGCGAGCGGTGCCAGGTCTGAGCTAAGCTGGTGCCACTCACCACCCAGAACACGGTGACGGCCTCCGCTCCCGCGGCCAGCTGTCCGCTGTCGGAGTCCAGCGGCACCAGCACGTGGGTGTGACGGTGGACACCGGCGAGCGGTGCCAGGTCTGAGCTAAGCTGGTGCCACTCACCACCCAGAACACGGTGACGGCCTCCGCTCCCGCGGCCAGCTGTCCGCTGTCGGAGTCCAGCGGCACCAGCACGTGGGTGTGACGGTGGACACCGGCGAGCGGTGCCAGCTCTGAGCTAAGCTGGTGCCACTCACCACCCAGAACACGGTGACGGCCTCCGCTCCCGCGGCCAGCTGTCCGCTGTCGGAGTCCAGGGGCATCAGCACGTGGGTGTGACGGTGGACACCGGCGCGCGGTGCCAGCTCTGAGCTAAGCTGGTGCCACTCACCACCCAGAACACGGTGACGGCCTCCGCTCCCGCGGGCAGCTGTCCGCTGTCGAAGTCCAGCGGCACCAGCAAGTGAGAGTGACGGTTGACACCGGCGAGCGGTGCCAGGTCTGAGCTAAGCTGGTGCCACTCACCACCCAGAACACGGTGACGGCCTCCGCTCCCGCGGCCAGCTGTCCGCTGTCGGAGTCCAGCGGCACCAGCACGTGGGTGTGACGGTGGACACCGGCGAGCGGTGCCAGCTCTGAGCTAAGCTGGTGCCACTCACCACCCAGAACACGGTGACGGCCTCCGCTCCCGCGGCCAGCTGTCCGCTGTCGGAGTCCAGCGGCATCAGCACGTGGGTGTGACGGTGGACACCGGCGCGCGGTGCCAGCTCTGAGCTAAGCTGGTGCCACTCACCACCCAGAACACGGTGACGGCCTCCGCTCCCGCGGGCAGCTGTCCGCTGTCGAAGTCCAGCGGCACCAGCAAGTGAGAGTGACGGTTGACACCGGCGAGCGGTGCCAGGTCTGAGCTAAGCTGGTGCCACTCACCACCCAGAACACGGTGACGGCCTCCGCTCCCGCGGGCAGCTGTCCGCTGTCGGAGTCCAGCGGCACCAGCAAGTGGGTGTGACGGTGGACACCGGCGAGCGGTGCCAGCTCTGAGTTAAGCTGGTGCCACTCTCCACCCAGAACACGGTGACGGCCTCCGCTCCCGCGGGCAGCTGTCCGCTGTCGGAGTCCAGCGGCACCAGCAAGTGAGAGTGACGGTGGACATCGGCGAGTGGTGCCAGGTCTGAGCTAAGCTGGTGCCACTCACCACCCAGAAGACAGTGACGGCCTCCGCTCCCGCGGGCAGCTGTCCGCTGTCGGAGTCCAGCGGCATCAGCACGTGGGTGTGACGGTGGACACCGGCGAGCGGTGCCAGCTCTGACCTAAGCTGGTGCCACTCACCACCCAGAAGACAGTGACGGCCTCCGCTCCCGCGGGCAGCTGTCCGCTGTCGGAGTCCAGCGGCACCAGCAAGTGAGAGTGACGGTGGACACCGGCGAGCGGTGCCAGGTCTGACCTAAGCTGGTGCCACTCACCACCCAGAACACGGTGACGGCCTCCGCTCCCGCGGGCAGCTGTCCGCTGTCGAAGTCCAGCGGCACCAGCACGTGGGTGCCACCCGCTCCAGCTGCCACTAGCACCCCTCCCTCCGCTCTTATTTCCGCTCCGATCTCGCATATGGCCTCGTCCTCTAGGCCTTGCACCTCGAATATTAGACCTGGAATTATGTGACTATAGGTGAACAACTTAAAGGACCATGTCTATGTAGTTGTGCGGAGAATTAATATGGAATTTACGTCAACATTTGAATATAGAACGCCGACATGCGTGTACACACGTTACTACTACATAGGCCAGAGGCCTATTTCTTTTGTAACTTGTCAGAGCTCGGACAAGTCATCGCAGAAACAAACATGGACATAGAACAAGACTATAGAGTCGAGACTTAAAATTATTATTATCTAAAGTGGATATTATCGTAAATACATTTGACCTTTTTCGTCGCATATCTGTCACGGATTTGTCAATGTGTAATATGAGCGTTCGAACCTTGGAATATATTTTATTATGAATATGAGTATCGACCCATTGAATATATTTTATTATGAATATGAGTATCGAACCTTTGAATATATTTTATTATGAATATGAGTATCGAACCTTTGAATATATTTTATTATGAATATGAGTATCGACCCATTGAATATATTTTATTATGAATATGAGTATCGAACCTTTGAATATATTTTATTATGAATATGAGTATCGAACCTTTGAATATATTTTATTATGAATATGAGTATCGAACCATTGAATATATTTTATTATGAATATGAGTATCGAACCATTGAATATATTTTATTATGAATATGAGTATCGAACCATTGAATATATTTTATTATGAATATGAGTATCGAACCATTGAATATATTTTATTATGAATATGAGTATCGAACCCTTGAATATATTTTATTATGAATATGAGTATCGAACCATTGAATATATTTTATTATGAATATGAGTATCGAACCTTTGAATATATTTTATTATGAATATGAGTTTCGAACCATTGAATATATTTTATTATGAATATGAGTATCGAACCATTGAATATATTTTATTATGAATATGAGTATCGAACAATTGAATATATTTTATTATGAATATGAGTATCGAACCATTGAATATATTTTATTATGAATATGAGTATCGAAGCTTTGAATATATTTTATTATGAATATGAGTATCGACCTTTGAATATATTTTATTATGAATATGAGCATCGACCTTTGAATATATTTTATTATGAATATGAGTATCGACCTTTGAATATATTTTATTATGAATATGAGTATCGAACCTTTGAATATATTTTATTATGAATATGAGTATCGAACCTTTGAATATATTTTATTATGAATATGAGTATCGAACCTTTGAATATATTTTATTATGAATATGAGTATCGACCTTTGAATATATTTTATTATGAATATGAGTATCGAACCTTTGAATATATTTTATTATGAATATGAGTATCGAACCTTTGAATATATTTTATTATGAATATGAGTATCGAACCATTGAATATATTTTATTATGAATATGAGTATCGAACCTTTGAATATATTTTATTATGAATATGAGTATCGAACCATTGAATATATTTTATTATGAATATGAGTATCGAACCTTTGAATATATTTTATTATGAATATGAGTATCGAACCTTTGAATATATTTTATTATGAATATGAGTATCGAACCTTTGAATATATTTTATTATGAATATGAGTATCGAACCTTTGAATATATTTTATTATGAATGTAAATGAAGCCTGAGAAGAAGAAAAAGGCTATTTACCTAGAGTGCTTAGCAATAAAAGAAGCAGTAAAATACTGGCAACATTGGTTGATAGGGAAAACGTTCACAGTTTTCTCTGACCATAAACCTCTTGAGAAGATGAATATAAAGGCTAGAACAGATGAAGAACTAGGAGACCTGGCATATTACCTATCACAGTTTAACTTTGATGTTGTATATTCTCCAGGAAAATACAACTTGGAAGCCGATTGTTTTGAGTAGGAATCCGGTATTAGAACCACATGAAAATCAAGACGAAATATTAAAAATTGTAAATTTTATTAAATTAGAAGACATTATAAATGATCAAGAAAAAAATGAAGATATCCAACAAAATAAAGATAAATTAATATTAAAAGATAAATTGTACTATAAAAATATTCGAAAAAAAGATAAAATTATTATAACAGAGGAATTTTGTAAAAAGATTATTAAAAATACACATAACTATTACTGTCATATCGGCATTCAACAGATGGAACGTAAAATAAAACCTTTCTATATAGGAAAAAACATATCCAAAAATATCAGGGAAATTTGTGACAACTGTGAAATTTGCATAAAAAATAAATCGAGAAAAAAAATTAAATTTGGATTAATGTCACAGTTGGGGGTTGGGGTGTAGGAAAGGGTGGCCGTACCTGGGACTTAGAAAAATTTGGGTACGCAGGACTTGAAAAAATTTTGATGGGAGTGGTATCATTATGACACCTACTTTTTATGATGCTATCGTATAGAAGACACTAAAATAAGCATGTTTTGTATGGGCAACTTTTCTCTAAACTTGATAATTACCGAGATATTGGCTCCTAAATTGACACATGTGTTCGGACTTTGAAAAAATAACGATGGGAATGGTATCATTATGACACCTATTTTTTATGATGCTATCGGATAGAAGACGCTAAAATAAGCATGTTTTGTATGGGCAAGTTTTCTCTAAACTTGATAATTACCGAGATAAATGTCGCGACCCTCGAGAAACTAAACTGTTGTCAGAAAAGTAGGTTTAGGTTAGGTTAGAACTGCGACCCTCGAGAAAATAAACTGTTGTCAGAAAAGTAGGTTTAGGTTAGGTTAGAACTGCGACCTTCGAGAAAATAAATTGTTGTCAGAAAAGTAGGTTTAGGTTAGGTTAGAACTGCGACCCACGAGAAAATAAAAAGTGTTGAAATTTATAAAACTTTGTGTCGCTATATTTCGGCCATTTCTCAATTTAGAGAAAAAAAGTTCCAGTAAAAGATGCTTATTTTTACATATTCTTTAATGTTCTGATCAAAAAAGTAGTAAAAACGAGCAAAAAAAAAAAAAATTTTTCTAAGTCCTATATATGGGCCACCCTTTGCTACACTCTGACCCAGTTGGGCCCTGCTACATACCCATTTGAGATCATATCCATTGATACTATTGGGGGATTCGGTGGTTCTCGCTCCACAAAAACTTATTTGCATTTACTTGTGGATCACTTTACAAGGTTTGGCTTTATTTTGACATCAAAGACACAAAATGCAAGTGATTTTATAAAGCACGTTCAAAAAGTTCCACAGGGCAATAGAATTGGTATGATTCTTTCTGATCAGTACCCAGGTATAAATTCAAGAGAATTTAAAGTATACTTAGAAGATCAGAACATACCTACTATATTCACCGCAGTGAATGCTCCATTTTCCAATGGTTTAAATGAGAGATTAAATCAAACGCTTGTAAATAAAATACGATGTAAAATTAATGAAAGAAAACATAAATTAGCTTGGACAACTATCGCTCACGAGTGTACCCAAAGGTACAATGAAACTGAACACTCGGTGACGGGTTTTGCGCCAAAATATCTATTAGAAGGGCTAAGTGTGGATATTCTACCCGAAGAATTGAAACAAAATGAGACATGCAAAAAATTATTAAGAGATAGAAGAATAGCGTTAGAAAATACTATAAAATCGCATAACTATAATAAAAAGCAATTTGATATGAATAGACAAACGTGTCAACTTAAAGTAGGAGATTTAGTATATGTTGAGAATGGTAATAGATTGAATAGAAAAAAACTAGATGAAATTAAAATTGGTCCATATAAAATTATAGAAAAAATGTCAAATTCAATTTACAAATTAGACACAGGTCACAGGAAATTACAGTCAAACTTATATCACATTACTTTTTTTTTTTTTTTTTATAAATGATAGGTTAGCATTTGGCCCCAATCTCACCTGATGGTAAGTGACGATGAGGCCGACGATGGAACATGCTTACCCAGCAAGTGCTTATTCACTCTCGACTTGAAGATACCCAGGTTGTATTGCTCCGGGAAAAGATCAGCTGGAAGAGAATTCCACTCCCTAGCTGTGCGAATCAGAAAAGTAGAAGCAAAGCGCTTTGTTCTGGTTGAAGGAATATCCACAACATAGGGATGGAATCTCAACGCACGCCTCGTCCCATAATATTTAAATGGAGATGGTGGAATGAGTTCATGCAAACCACTCGCACACTCGCCGAAATGTATCCTATAAAATACCGATAGGCATGCGACTTTCCTTCGGTGTTCGAGGCTTTGCAGCTTTGCCCCCACCAGATCAGGAACGTCAATGAGCTTCTTGGCACGTTTATCTATTGAATCTAAGGCAGCAAGTTGGTACTTCGCGGATCCATCCCAAAGGTGGCAGCAGTACTCCATACACGACCGGACCTGCGCTTGGTAAAGCTGCAGAAGCTGTTTAGGTGTAAAGTACCGCCGCACCTTGGAAAGAATTCCAAGTTTCTTGGCTGCAGTTTTAGCCAAAGATTCAATATAGTGTCCGAAGTTCAAATTGGATGATAAGCTCATTCCAAGAAGTTCCAGGTGATCAGAAATGGGTACGGATACACCCCGGAAAGTTGGAGTCAGTTCAAAAGGACTCCGTTTAGTGGAGAACAGACAGGCCTGTGTCTTAGTGGCATTGAACTTGACTAGGTTGGCTTCTCCCCAGTCGGTTACTGCCTCGAGAGCCAAATTCAATCGATCCACCATGCTCTCACGACAAGACTGGACTTCATCCCTTTTGGCCTTCGCACTGGACAAGTACCTATCTACAACCGTGCTGTCATCAGCGTACCCAATAATTCCAGGACTAGCAAATCGTTGATGTGCAGCAGAAATAAGGTTGCAGATAAAACAGATCCCTGCGGAACACCGGCATCAATATCCCGTTGGTCGGAAGTACACCCATCTACGACCACGCGAATCGATCGCCCTCTCAGGAAATCTGCAATCCAGTTGCACAGGCCAAAAGGAATTCCATATGCTGGAAGCTTGCCAACTAGACTGGCGTGCCAGACCCTGTCAAAAGCCTTGGAGATATCAAGGGACACAGCAAGAGCTTCGCCATAACCCTCGATAGCCTCGCTCCAAAGATGAGTGACATAGGCTAGAAGATCACCAGTCGACCGCCCAGAACGGAACCCAAATTGGCGATCGCTGAGTAAATCGTTGTCTTCTAGGTATCTTAAGAGGCGTTTGTTCAGTACACGCTCCATAGTCTTACAGAGTATGGAGGTGACCGAGATCGGACGATAGTTGGCTGGGTCTGCCCGACTGCCCTTCTTGGGTACAGGCTGCACATTGGCAAGCTTCCAGCCCGAGGGAACGACTTCAGCAGCGAGTGAGAGGCGATAGAGGCGAGTCAAAACCGGAGACAATTCGGCTGCACAGTTTCGCAGGACAATGGCTGGAATTCCATCTGGACCGCTAGCCTTGTTCACGTCCAGATTCCGCAGGATTTTTAGCACTTCCTTTTGGCGTATATGAACCACGCCCATAGAGCAGTCCACTTGCGGGAGAATAGGCGGTGTTTTTCCTGCGGAATCTAATCGTGAATTCGCAGCAAATAGCGAGGCAAACAAATTAGCCTTCGCGTCAGCAGTATGCGCTAGCGAACCATCAGGCTTCATCAAAGGTGGCAGTGATGGTCGACAAAAATTCGCTTCAGTCGCCTTAGCCAGGGACCAAAAGCCTTACTTCCAGGCGGATAAGAGGCGAGTTTAGCCCCGATATGGCATATGTGGGCGAAGCGTGCCTTGCGAAACTGCTTTTTTACAGACTTAGCGGCCTTATTGTAGGCTTTCTTCAGCTTACGAGCATTGGGTGCTTTGCGCTTGCGAGCATTAACCCAAGCCAGGTACGCTGCCTGCTTAAGTGCCTCAGCACGGTCACACTCAGCATTGTACCACCGGCGAGCATCAAAACCGGTCGAGACATCAGAGAAGGGAATATAGTATTCCATACCCTGCCGGATGACATCAGCTACAGCGCTAGCACAGCTCGAAGGATCATGGGAAGAAAAGCACGAGGCACGCCAAGGATAAGACGCAAAAAAGTGACGCATCTCATCCCAATCTGCTGACCTGTATCGCCACACCCGTCTCGTACCCCTAGGGCCCTGATCTGGTGGGGAATATACGGATACAGCCTTAACCAGACAGTGATCGGAGGTACCCAAAGGGGCTGTTACTGCCACCGAATATTTGTCTGGATCAGTAGTCAGCAGAAGGTCAAGGCAGTTTGGTGTATGGGACTCGACATCGGGTACCCTAGTGGCGCAGTTTACCAACTGGGAGAGATTTAGCGTTAAAGCAAATTTGTGAGCCTCTCTTCCAGCATGGTCGGTTAATTGGTATGGGAACAGCCATTCTTGGTGGTGAGCATTAAAGTCCCCCAATATAACTAACTCCGCCGCAGGATACCTAATCTGAGCCTCATCGACTGCCTCACTGAGATAACTGAAAAGCCTTGTTGTCTCCTGATCTCCATTATGCGAACGGTAAATACATGCATAGACAATTTGTGCAACTCCCGTGTCCACCCAAATCCACACAACAGAGAGGCTGGAATCTTCAAGATTTTGGAGACGTTTGATACAGATATCATCGCGAGCATACACACAAACCCCGGCGCGAGGAAGAAACCTGTGCTCGAGAGTATACCCAGGGTAGTTGAGGTATGCCGCGTCATCCGGAGATCTGATCTGCGTCTCGGTGAGGAACAGCAGTTGCGGTTTTGCAGTCTCAAGGTGGTGGTGGACCGCAGTGATATTTGAGTGCAGACCTCGTATGTTAGTGAGGTGCACTTTAAGTGGGAGGAGTGCAACCGCTGTTTAACTTTTTCCTTTTATTGTATACCATTAAATTTGTGCGTGGAAGTGGAGAGCGAATAAGCAGGTGAATGTAAGTGGAGCAAGGCAATTCCGCCATTATGACCCACCGTATGTCTTTGCGCGCCACACACAAAGACGGCTGACCCGGAGACCGCGGGGACGCCCGAACCCCCCCTGAATGGTCACCTGGCCCTCCCATCCGGTCGCCAACCGGCAAGGTGAAGCCATCCCGGGATTTTTCGCTAGTTGGCGGGGCAGCCTTTCAAGGGTGGCTTTCCCTTTACTTGGGCCCCCTACTAACTGCGGTCGGCCAGCGGAGCACCGTGCTTCGGATCCCGCTGAGCTCCAGAATCAGACGCTAAGGTGTGGCACACAAAGACAAAGGCAACGGTATCCAAGGCAATCGCAACTGCTCGGACACATCCACCTAGAGGCAACCTCAGACTAGGTGCCGGAACACGGAATCCGTTTGGCGGCACGACTTAGTCTGAGGGGTGGTAACCAGCCACGGCCGAAGCCTACCACCGGTAAGTTTGGTTGTTCTTTTAGCACCACCCAGGGGTCACTTGTAGGGTTTTACAGATTTCGGGTAGTAATTCTAACCTACGGAAGCGGACAACATCGACCCCTAAACTACTTCCGTTCCAAGAGGATAATATGTAAATAAATGATAATTATTTAATATCAGGAATAAAATCAATATAATTATATTTTAAAAAAAGAGGGGGAGGGGGAGATGTAAATGAAGCCTCCTTCCTTCATTTAGTTCGATTATATTTATGGTCATATTTCTTAAGTTTGAATTGACATATTGAAATACGTGTCAAATGTCAGAGAAAAGATATTAATTTTAAATAACGGAATATTTGTGTGAATATAAGAAAATATAATGTTTGTGTAAATAGATATGGAGTATTAGCTCTAAATGTTGTTTCTCTTTTCAGAGCAACACAATTGAGTTTTTATTTCTACGTGTTACTAACGGACACTATACACGGTGTTCGGTAGTCATATTATATGAATATGAGTATCGAACCTTTGAATATATTTTATTATGAATATGAGTATCGAACCTTTGAATATATTTTATTATGAATATGAGTATCGAACCTTTGAATATATTTTATAATGAATATGAGTATCGAACCTTTGAATATATTTTATTATGAATATGAGTATCGAACCATTGAATATATTTTATTATGAATATGAGTATCGAACCATTGAATATATTTTATTATGAATATGAGTATCGAACCTTTGAATATATTTTATTATGAATATGAGTATCGAACCATTGAATATATTTTATTATGAATATGAGTATCGAACCTTTGAATATATTTTATTATGAATATGAGTATCGAACCATTGAATATATTTTATTATGAATATGAGTATCGAACCATTGAATATATTTTATTATGAATATGAGTATCGAACTTTTGAATATATTTTATTATGAATATGAGTATCGAACCATTGAATATATTTTACTATGAATATGAGTATCGAACCTTTGAATATATTTTATTATGAATATGAGTATCGAACCTTTGAATATATTTTATTATGAATATGAGTATCGAACCATTGAATATATTTTATTATGAATATGAGTATCGAACCTTTGAATATATTTTATTATGAATATGAGTATCGAACCATTGAATATATTTTATTATGAATATGAGTATAGAACCATTGAATATATTTTATTATGAATATGAGTATCGAACCTTTGAATATATTTTATTATGAATATGAGTATCGAACCTTTGAATATATTTTATTATGAATATGAGTATCGAACCATTGAATATATTTTATTATGAATATGAGTATCGAACCTTTGAATATATTTTATTATGAATATGAGTATCGAACCTTTGAATATATTTTATTATGAATATGAGTATCGAACCTTTGAATATATTTTCCGACTGTGTGAACTCGGAGACAGTGACGGATGTGTTGTCCTCTCTCCTGACGGGATCCTTCATTTCCATTGGTTCCGGTGTCTTGCTAGCTTCAGCCGCTTGCGAGAGATGTTCTGTGAATTCAAAATATCTTATTTACAGCTTCATCATCATCATAATATAGTCCTGCTGGACATAGGCACACAGTGACCGGATTTGCGCCACCCGCGTCCAGTGGCTGCCCGCGAACTACAAAAAAAAAAAAAAAGTCCTACGGTAAGCTCAATAAGGTTTGTGTTGTAGGTACTGGACGACGATATATATAATAGATAGATACATATAAATACTTAAATACATAGAAAACACCCATGACTCAAGAACAAATATCTGTGCTCATCACAAATAAATGCCCTGACTGGGAATCGAACCCAGGACCATCGGCTTCATAGGCAGAGTCACTACCCACTAGGCCAGACCGGTCGTCAAACATATAAGAACTAAGTGTCCATGATTGGTGCCTGTCAGCTTAAAGTGTCCAACATTGGTGCCATCACACTAGGAACCCTCATAGTTTCACCATGACTTGTTTGTCTGTCTGTCCCCGGCTATACTCAGTGACCTCCTAGTGAGGTCAAAATTAACATATTAACCATATTTAATAATTACACTTCCTCATAGTCAAAGTGAAAAGTATAGTGTTTTAACCATTCATAAAACCCATTTTACTCACGGCTCAAGTAATGGTCGACAATATGGTCTCGCTGCGGTTCCTCTGCCACTATCGGCTCTGGAGGAGGCAGTAGTAGCTGGAGAGTCCTCTTGCTCATAGGGGAGGCCGCCGCGATGGCAGGCTGACTGGACTTGCGCGGTGTGGCTGGCTCCGTGTTTATTAAGAACTGAAATTAAAATAAGCTAAGAAAATAGCGCTGGTGGCGGTAGCAGTAGCGGTTTGATTGTTTTTTTTATATACCAGACTGACCAGCGTTTGACCTCAGTCGCACCTGATGGTAACTGTCGACGAGGTCGAGGGTGCAGCACGCTGGTTCAGTAACAGCCTATTCAGTCTTGCCTTGAAGAGACCTAAATTATATCTATCCGGGAATACAAACGACGGGAATGAATTCCATTCCTCAGCATTCCGCTTAGGAGGTAGAAACGAATCTAATTCATTCACTAACGTCACATTTGGGCAGGAGCTCCAAAATACCAGCTTGCACCCTTTGACTCGGTCCAAAGACGCGCTGTGCGAATCGTCGACGATCCCAAACTCACTAGCGATATTGATCCCTTAAGTCTAAGGAGAGACCTTGCCTCCTTATATGTATTCTATCGCTTGTACAATGGGTTCTGCTCTGAAGAGTTATTTGACATGATGCCAACGGCAGCAATCTATCACCGCACCGCTCGCCATCGGCAGGGTATTCATCCTCACACATTGGAGCCTGGGGGGTCGCGTACTGAGCGCTTTAAAAGGCACTTCCTCCCACGAACGCTTCGGCTGTGGAATGAGCTCCCTGCCATGATTTTCTCGAGGGATTACAGTATGGGGTTCTTCAAAAAACGAGTGTACAGATTTATAAAGGGTCGGCAACGCGCACGTGACACCTCTGGAGTTACAGGCATCCATAGGCTGCGGTAACTGCTTACCATCAGGCAGACCGTATGCTTGTTTGCCACCGACGTCGTATAAAAAAAAACTTGGGTCTCTTCAAGGCAAAAGTGAATAGGCTGTTACTGAACCAGCGTGCTACACCCTCGACCTCGTCGACACTTAGGTGTGACTGAGGCTCTTGAATGAGTCAAACGCTGATCAGTCTTGTATAAAAATATGCTCGTGGTTGAATTTTGGAATCTTTCGCTATATCTCGGGTCTCAATATTAGCACGAGAAGGTAAACACTAACTTTGCTCCCTTGTTTAACAAATAACTATTCCAAGTTACCTCAGCCTCGTCGAGCACCCTTCCCGCTTCGACGCTCTTTATGAGCCACAACGGGGACAAAACCGGCACCGCCGGTAACGCAGCCGCGGCTGCAGTCGCCGCCGCGCCGTACGCCACCGCGTGCGTCACCCTCGAATTCGGTCCGTCGTATCTGATCAAAGCATAGACATACCATTTAACTAGACGGAGCGTGCTAATAATAATACCACCAAAGGGATGTTCTTATGTAACCTTCCATAGGTATGGCAGAGACGGCGATGTTTTCCTCCGTCCTTGTCATAGTCTCACATATTTTTATTCCCCTCCAAACTGGACCCTTCAGAACTGTCAAAGTTGGAGGGGAACAAACAAATACAATTGGAGTTTTCTTGGGTTTTCAACCAAAGTTGCGGTAATTAATACAGAATAAGCTAATGTTTTGGTTATAAAGAATGTCCTGTAAAGCAAAATTATAGTGAATTGTTACATTTTGGGCTACTAAAGCCAGAATATCTTTATCCCTTACTGGCGCACGCGGAAGCGTTCTCCATTCAGTCATTATTCCTCCTAGGTCAAAGACATAATTTCTTAAATAAATAAATATTTCGGGACAATCTTACATAAGTGGACCTAGTCCTACGGTAAGCTCAGTAAGGCTTGTGTTGTAGGTAGACGACGATATATATAATAGATAAATACATACAAATACTTAAATACATAGACACCCATGACTCAGGAGCAAATATCTGTGCTCATCACACAAATAAATGCACTTACTGGGATTCGAACCCAGGACCATCGGCTTCATAGGCAAGGTCACTACTAGGCCAAACCAGTCGTGAAGGCATTATGGCACCACAATGGATGTCTCCAGTTAAGTAGAAGTACTTACCTGGTGCCACCAGCTTTGGAGACGCAGGCCCAGGCTCGCTCCCGCGGCACCCCATCTAAACCGGTCACCCAGATCTAAAAATAAGATTAAAAAAATATATATATCTTTATTTTTCAATTAACGCACATTACATGCACTTATGAACGTCAAAGAAAATTCTACCACCGGTTCCAACCCTGACTGTGACCCGAGAAGACACCGGCAAGAAACTACGGCGGGACTTATTTTTTCAACAGTGATACATCAAATCTTAAAGTACTTACATAATTATGCGTAGTCCGATAAGAAAACATATCAAACAGTTTATTACAAGATATAACTGAAAATACTAAAATATAAAAGTAAAAATGACGCCCGCGCGGGTTCGTATCTGGTGCAAAGGTTGTCCGTCGCTATTCAGCGTGGTAACGCGGCTAGTGTAATGGGTACCTTTGCACCAGGGACGACTCGAGACTATTTGACTAGGCTTAAGTTAGTCTTAAGTTAGCCGGTAAAATGTATTTTTGACATGAATAAAAATATATAAAAAAATCACAAAAAAAAGTAAAAATAATAATGTATAAATAAATTTGACTACACAAAATAGGCATACTTTAATATGCTTACTTACCTGGCCTGTATCATTTACATATTTGATAGTCATACTTACACAAAATCCATCAAAAATAGGACCAGCCTTTTTGATGGCGGTAACATCGAATGATTCAAATGCTTTTTGTATTTCATCTGCAATCGAATCTCTTTTCGACTCCTGAAATAAAAATAAAAGAAGTTTTCACACATGTTGGTAAAAGGTGTTTTTACGCACGGACGTATGGAGTAGTTATAGCCGACGTATTTCCCATGGAAGTTAAGTTTTTTTTTTATGACATAAGGTGGCAAACGAGCAGAGGGATTGCCTGATGGTAAGCAATTACCGTCGCCCATGGGCACCCGCAATACCAGGGGAGTCACAACGCGTTGCCGACCTTTAAAGGTGGGGAGCTCTGGGAATCTTACTCACCATCAGGAACACAACCTGGAAGCAGGAACCTGAAAGGCAGCAGTGCTATTATGGCTGTGGTCTTCTGTAAGGAGGAGGTACTTCCCCAGTTGGGCTGCCCCAGATTCAAGCGTGATGGTCATCGCTGTACCCTACCTCTCATTATTGGACGTAGTTTAAGGACATACCCGGGTCCAAAAGATTTAAATGTTTTAAAAATTATTGCGAAATTCCCGCCATACAGGCCTAGCCTAGTGCGGCGACTCTTGGGACCTCTATGATAAATTTATCTTATCTTTCTTATTTGGTGATTGGTTCGATGACATTCTGCCAGCCTATTAAACAATAATCAAATTTTGGTAAATTGTGAAAGAGTACTTATAGTCTTTCTATAAAAGAAACTTTTATTTTCTGGAGTTTTATTTAAATTATTGTATTCTATGTTTGACAACAGCACTACACCCCAGCGTGAAAAGGGATTGCCGGCCTCGTAACACTATTACATATACTCGGCCGGCAACCCGTTACTTCACGGCCTCTGTAGTGATGTACTATCGTCTTACCTTAGTAGTTCCTGATAGCATTATCGAATCCGTCATTTTGCTTTCATCCACAAAATTGCTTGGTTTTCCTTCTTTTGTTATTCTTGTGAGATTCAAACCTGCCAATAATAAAAAGATAAATTTAATGCGAGTTTTTTATGACAAAGTTGGCAAACGACCAGACGGATGGCCTGATGGTAAGCAATTATCGTCGCCCATGAGCACAAGTGCATTGCCGGCGAGTATGAAATAACTAAGTTTCTGTCAAAAGTACAAGATTTTATTGCCGACTGTACTTTTTTTGCACACTCATCAATCGAGAGGATTCACCTTGAATCGCGAGACCGGCATCGCGAACGCCAACGCGGCTGCGTACTCTATAACAGCTTTGTGTTTCTACTGGGGCGCTCATTCATTCATTCAATCACTACTACTTAGTTACAAACGGATAAACTCACGTGTAATTATATCGCACTAGGCGACATGTTTCGGGTAAGTGATAGATAAATAAATAAATAAATATCCCGGGACATTCTTACACAAATAGATACACCCTCACCCCGAGCGGTGTGTCCAGACTCGGCTTGAAAATACAGACCTTACCGGAAACATGTCGCCTAGTGCGATATAATTACATGTAAGTTTATCTGTTTGTAACTAAGTAGTAGTAACATGGCTCACAACAGTTTTAATTATATCATTCATTTAATCCTTCAATGACGACAATATGTCAAATTAGGTACATGTTTTTACAGTCTCAAGTGACATGTCTCGTCACAGAACTAATGT
This sequence comes from Grapholita molesta, assembly GCA_022674325.2. Lineage (NCBI taxonomy): Eukaryota > Metazoa > Arthropoda > Insecta > Lepidoptera > Tortricidae > Grapholita > Grapholita molesta. The sequence goes on along the minus strand of CP053145.2, from coordinate 2,752,165 downwards.
AAGTCGTTCCAAATATGTCACAATTCTGACGTCATGTGTCATAAAGTTACTCGTCACAACGCTGACATCGAACGTCACCAATTTGTCGTAACTCATAACAAACTCGTCGTGACTCGTCACAAATTAGTCGAAGCTCGCGTAACTCGTCACGAATTAGTCAAAATGTGTCGTAACTCGTCACAAATATGTCGAAACTCATCACAAACTCGCCGAGACTTGTCACAACGCCGTTGTAAACTGTCGATAAACTGAAAAGCACGTTACACGTGGAGCACTCACTCATGTCGGGCACGGGCCGGTCCCGCAGCGGCGACGAGGTGGTGGTGGAGGTCACCTTGTACCGCGAGGCCGGCAGCGCGAACCCCAGCGCGGCCGAGTCCTTCACCCAGTGCGGCGTCACGCACACCTTGCCAAACTCCACGGCCGCCTTGTATTTCTCGCTCGCTGTCGATTCCCTGGGAAACAAACATGGGAATCGATATTAAAATCGAAAGAAAAATAGAAAAAAAATACTCGAAGCGGAACTCGAACCACTGGATCACTAGCCCTGCACTACCAATTGTGCTATACGGGTACCGCTAGGACGTCATTTTTTTCTTATTTATCCTTCCCGGTATACGTCATTACGGTTCTGCTTAATAAAAAACAAACATGGGAATTAGCTACGGGTGTTTTTTTTGTATAATCAAAGCGAGTATTTTATATGTATCTACACTTTTATACTCCTCGCGGCGAATCATGATCCCTATGACAGTTCATGTTAGTGATGGGTCGTGTCGATGTAACTTAACTTTTTTATAGGCAAAGCCGTGACTTGCATTCAGCCACGTTGGTAAACATGTTTTAAAAAATATAATCTGCATTTCTTATGTTTATTATATTGTTGTTATAGTAATAATTTCAGTTTTTTGGCCGAGAAATGTAACTTTTTAACATTTAGCATCTAGTATTATACGTCACGCTTGACTTAAATATGAATGTATAAATAAAAATCCATCTTAAATATAGTGCTATCGAAAAAAATAGCATAATATCAAAATAACCTGTATGTATAACTGAAAACGACTATAGGTACATCGGAGATTGAAAGCGTACTATTTATTTTTCACTTCTCATGCTCTAAAAGTGTGTCATATTATGCTTGCCAAGGCGGACTAAAGTAATACATTTAGCCTCTCGGGAAAATATGTATACATATTTATGATATACAAAACGTTTTAAATTGACCAATCAGAACATTTCATCTTATTAAATCCACCAATCACGACACATATCGAAGTTAATCGCAACTCTAGATTCTTTTTTGGTGCGAATACTGTTTAAAAATGTGAAAACATTAAAAAAAACTTTGTATAAAGTATCAACTAATCAGACAATACCACAATATTAAAATCGACCAATGAGGAAACGCAATCAAATTGTCAAAGCATTAGGTGCTTTTTAGTTCCTACTTCACAAGCATTAAAAAAAGTTTAAATCGTTGGCAAACTCTTTGAAGCCCCAATTATACGTTGTCTATGGCATTTATTCACGGCGTAGATATATTCTATCTGTATCAAAGCAGTAAAAAAATACAAATACTGCAAAATTAAACGTTTTTGACTCAGAATTCATTGCGGGTGAATTAAATTGTATTTGTTAATTGTTGAAATGTTATTTTATCTTATTTTCTCGCAATCGAAGTGAAAACTAGTATGCATAACACGGGTCTAAACGTCATATTACCCCTCGAACAATTTTCCCTCACTTCGTTCGGGAAAATAACCATCTCGTGGTACTATGGCCTACTTTAGCCCCTTGTCAAACAATCTACTATTGTACACTCGTTTCCATTATCGACATTTGTTTTTGATACTTTTTGCACTAGTCGATATCTTCTAAACGAAGTAAGTTTTGCAGGGTGTAGACGTAATATCTGATTGAGATAATTTCTTGTAAATGTTAAGAATTGTTAGAATCCAACGGAATGTAATGGCATATATCTACCTAAAATGAAAAAACGGCATTTTTAGACGCCTCCAATTCGATTGTAATGTAACGGTGACGCCACTACAAGGTTGTGTCGTGGGAATAACTGTCAGTGTCATAGGGATCATGATTCGCTGCGACTAGTATAGTTACTTATTGTATGCGTGCATTCCATACTACCGCAAAAATAAATACGCCATTGAATAATTTTGGGACACTTGTATTTCAAAATTGATATTAAGCATCACAAAATTGACATTGCGAATCACAAAATCACCACTTCACGTCCCAATTGACATTACGCGTCACAAACATGGCATTTTGCGTCACAAACACGACAGTACACGTCACAAACATGACATTTCACGTCACAAAAATGATCTTATGGGTCACAATAATGACATACTTTGGTTTAGTTTGTGTTACATACATACATTTCAGCCGTATACAGTCCACTGCTGGACATACGCCTCCCACAAATATGACTTGTATCATCTTGGGGGTAGTTGCCATAGTCGTCACGCTTAGCAGGCGGGTTGGCGGCCGTAGTAGCCGTAGATTGGGTTTCGACGGGGGCTGCCCGTCCGTAGGATTTTTCCCTTTGTCGCCTCTTACGACACCCGCGGGCGTAGATGGGGTGGTGCTATTCTAGTCAGCCGGCATCACAATTAACATTACGCGTCACAAAAATTACATTATGCAACATGACATTAGGTACACGTCACTATAATAACATACGCTGGAATTATTTGTAGTCAAACTTTCAACTCACTTGGTCAACACCAGCACATCGGTAGTCTGACTCAGGAACACCCTCGAGAAATCCTCGCCGTTCGCATTCACCAGTTTTATCATCAACTTCTTGTCATGACTGTTCCGCCCCAGAATTATGCCAAGCGGTGAGCAAAGTCTGATGATGACTCAGTCATACAATATGTCATTCATTAATTCAGTCGTTCATTATGACTACTTTTTAATTGTGCGGTCCCTATGCCACAGGTCGTGTACTTCTAGCAATCATAATTTGAAGGTCTTCATGACATGTCTCCTAATTTTCACATAAAACTACAAAAGCAATTTTGTGACAAATGCTTGACAAAATTACAAAACTAATTTAGACTGACACACAATTGACATTAAGCGTCACACCATTGAAACTTCGCGTCATAAAATTAACATTACGCGTCACAAACATGACATTATGCGTCACAAACATGACTTCTCGCGTCACAAAAATGACCTTACGCGTCACTAGAATGACATACAATTAGTTGTAGTCAAAATTCAACTCACTTGGTCAACACCAGCACATCGGTAGTCTGACTCAGGAACACCCTCGAGAAATCCCCGCCGTTCGCATTCACCAGTTTTATCATCAACTTCTTGTCATGACTGTTCCGCCCCAGAATTATGCCAAGCGGTGAGCAAAGTCTGATGATGACTCAGTCATACAATATGTCATTCATTAATTCAGTCGTTCAGTATGACTACTTTTTAATTGTGCGGTCCCTATGCCACAGGTCGTGTACTTCTAGCAATCATAATTTGAAGGTCTTCATGACATGTCTCCTAATTTTCACATAAAACTACAAAAGCAATTTTGTGACAAATGCTTGACAAAATTACAAAACTAATTTAGACTGACACACAATTGACATTAAGCGTCACACCATTGAAACTTCGCGTCATAAAATTAACATTACGCGTCACAAACATGACATTATGCGTCACAAACATGACTTCTCGCGTCACAAAAATGACCTTACGCGTCACTAGAATGACATACAATTAGTTGTAGTCAAAATTCAACTCACTTGGTCAACACCAGCACATCGGTAGTCTGACTCAGGAACACCCTCGAGAAATCCCCGCCGTTCGCATTCACCAGTTTCATGATCAACTTCTTGTCATGGCTGTTCAGGCCCGACGTTGTGATCTGCAAGTTGGCGAACGGCGGCAACCGGTGACCGGAGAACTCTGATGATGAACCCTTGATGTCCAGCTTCAGCGACGCCTCCCATACTGCTTCGACCCAGGACTGTTTCATGACTGGGATCCCTCGTTCTGCTGCTTTCTGAAAATTAAATAGATAGATAGATATTTTATTTATTAACGGGTACGGCTTGAAAATGGGTACCAGAGTTTACGCGACGCATGTCGCCTAGTGCGATATAATTACACGTGAGTTTATCCGTTTGTAACTAAGTAATAGATGATCATGTTAAGAAAAAAAAAACGCATTATGACAAGTAATAATTATGGCAAATCATGAGTTTATGAATTATGACAATCAATATGCTCGATATGGACCCTTTTTATACAATTAAACTGTGGAATGCTTAGCCATCAGCTGTATTTCCGGACCGATACGACCCTAATACCTTCAAGAAAAAAGCGTACTCCTATCTTAAAGGCCGGCAACGCGCTTGTAACTCCCCTGGTGTTGCGGGTGCCCATCATCATCATCATGTCAGCCGAAAGACGTCCACTGCTGGACATAGGCTTGCCCCAAAGCGACCCAAAAAGACCGGTCCTGCGCCTTCCACATCCAGCGGCATTCCGCGACCTTCACCAGGTCGTCGGTCCACCTTGTGGGAGCTTACCTACGCTGCGTCTTCCAGTTCGTTCCTGAACGGGGCGTGTGCCCATGGGCGATGGTAATTGCTTACCATCATGGGATAAATCTGTTCGCTTGCCACCTTTGTCATAAAAAAAAAACTTACTATGTATTTATCAGAGAACACGTTGTTGGCAATCAAATGCGTAGTTTCCGAGGACAGAACAGCACTGTATGTGCCTCCCATCCACTCGATCTTCTGTTTCAGTACACTCTGAAAATTATTTACATATTGAGTGTCCATACAAAGTTACTTTGATATAGGCTGATCAACTAGCAAGTGAAAGCTGTAAAGATTCATCCAAATGGAAGGCGTCCAATTATTTAGCACACTGACGATCCATCCATTTCATAAGTCCAGAGGTATTATTACTACGTGCTTGTGTGTGCTTACTAGGCTTAAAAAAACAAAAAGGACGTGGACGAAGAAATGGTTAAGAAGAAGGCGTTAGTAACTTGCCATAAACAGGGATGATTACGACACTCTTCTATTATAGATAAAACGAAGTCTCGGCATGGCATTTTTACCTATTATCGTGTTCGTGTCTTTATTGGCGGCAGCGCCGTGCAGACTGAATAAAAATGGACGCAGTTTTGTACATTCACGGAGCGTTTGTAGTGTGTCCATATGGCGTGGCGGACGTCCGACGTACGTTTCTAGCATTGACGGTCACTCCAAAGTCACCACGCCAATACGTCCAAATGGCGTGGCGTGATGGATTTCAATCCGTTTGGAATCCGTTTGACGACCGGTCTAGCCTAGTGGGTAGTGACCCAGCCTATGAAGCCGATGGTCCTGGGTTCGATTCCCAGTCGGGGCATTTATTTATGTGATGAGCACAAATATTTATTCCTGAGTCATGGGTGTTTTCTATGTATTTAAGTATTTATAAATATGTATCTATCTATTATATATATCGTCGTCTAGCACCTACAACACACGCCTTACTGAGCTTACCGTAGGACTAGGTTGATTTGTGTAAAATTGTCCCGAAATATTTATTTTTATTTTATTTTAATTCCACGCTCAGGATGCCGTCCAAAAAACTTATACGTTTTTAACATTCACGGACGGATTTTGGAATGCAGCCACTCCATTTGGACTGTTGGAAGCATTGTCAGTGGCCACCTTTACTCTGATTACGAAACACATTTTTTTTACATTTTCTATTTGTATTTTTTACTTGTAAATAGTACATTACGTGAGAGGTCGGGAAAATGAGGATTTCCGGCCGAACGACCGTGCGATTGAGGCCGGATAGTGGTACGAGGCCGGGAATTCGTTTTCACTACGAGGCATGAATAGTGCTTTTCTCAAACATACAATGAATTAAAATAAATGCTTCAAAAAATGAATTTGCAAAATCACAACTAACAATGAAATCGAAATGTATTAAAAATTAACATCAGTTGTTTGCTATGACACCTGTCATCTTTGCATCTGTATGGACAACCGTCGAAAAAAAGTTACTTTGCAGGCCTGCAAAGTTATATGAAATTCCATTCACGTCCCCTTCAGTTGCCGTGCCCAAAAAACCATACTTCTGAGTATATTACAAGAAATGTAAAGACAATATTTCGTGTCTGAGAAAAGGATATTATGATATTAAAGCCGCTTTTATGAGATATGTGTTTATCTTATAAATTGCATAATTTAAACTAGTAATTTGAATGGACTGTTTGAATCTTAATAACATTTTTTTTTTGTGAGTTATGTTAGTTCAAATTTTTATAAACCGTTATAATTATAACATCCAGGTTTTTAAACCAAAATTGATTAAAGATGCAATAATACTCACTTTTATTTCCTTGGCCAGTCCACTAAGTGTGACGATCAAGCCGCGCATAGCCACTGTGTACACCGGGTGCCCTTTGGACGGGATTGGGCTGCCTTCCGTCAGCGAGCATGACAGGCAGCGAGGGCCGACTAATCTGTGAAATGATCATTCCGTTATTAAAAAACTGATTAGTTAAACAATGATGTGTTACAACAAATTTTGGTAAATTGCTAATGTAAATTTATATATTTCAGAAAAAAAAAATACATTGGTATGTACAATTTCAGTCTGCCAAGCTATAATATAATATTTTATATTATGATAACTACAATTATATACTACATATACACTTGTAGTGTATATTACCAGACCTCGGACAGAGTGAGCCATTTTTACGTCATTACTCATTGTCATACGTACATGTCAAGTGTAGATGTTAATATAGATATACCTCAAAATAAAATATTAAAAAGTATTCATGAATTATAATTAAACTAAAATGACAGTGCATTATGTACAAAACGAGTAGGTGATATTGAAACCGAAAGAAATAATAATAGTTTTTCTATTTTTTCTTTCGATTTACATATCATTCATATGCTAGCAGATGTTTCTGCTTAATATAAAAGCAAAACGAGGAGGTATTATTTATTTATTCTAATATTTCTTTGTTATTGGTTATTGTAATAAAGAACTATTTTATTTTCAATTTTCAACCCACGTCTTCTTGAGTTTAATATCCACTTATAGATGGAAAAAGACCTTTCTACTTCCACTGAAGTGAGCGGAGTGAAGTTGTACATTAAAATACCGTCCACATCTGTTCCTTCAGAAATTTTTTCAGCATAGTCCCTAAACAGATCTGAGTCTAGGTTTCTAGCTATGACGTAATTTCGTATTACTAAATTAAATAAATACTCCAAAGAAATTCGACATCTGGACAATGTCATGTCAGGTTCATTTTCAATCCACTTAAGAACTGTTTTTGCTTTATATTTCGGCATACTCAAATTCGGAAAATGTATCTTCTTAATTATTTATTTTTTATTAGCAAACTCAAATTGCTCACAAATTAAAATAACACAACAGAACATTAGAATAATGGCATTAATGACTTTGTCATGATATTTCAATGTTAAATATGGCATCGTTAAATAGAGTTATTGTCTATCTAAAGAGGTATGATATCATATCAGTTATTTTACTTTCATATGGATATGCTTATCATTTAAAGAGGCTTGCTATACAATTAATTTATTTTGCTAGTTATGTAAAGATCTAAATAGAATAATTTCATTTATTGTTCAATTACATCACATCTACCATTTAAAGACTATGTAGGTATGTCCATATTATGCAAACTCTTAAAACAGCTCACCCTGTCCGAAGTCTGTATATTACATATATACTTGTAGTTATCATAACACAATTGTAATTTGTTGTTGTTAACCTCTGCTTGTCACACAAATAAATGACCTTACTAGGATTTAAACCAACAGAAGTAACCCTGCCAAAAAATAACAGACAGTCCCACTGTTAGGTTTTGGTGGCAGGACCATCTTCACAGCCAGGGTCACTACCCACTAGGCCAGATCAATCGTCAGTTACGAAACATAGAAGATATACATACAGACATTTTGTAGCCTTTAGTTTCTCATACAGCTCCCCTTCAAACTCTGATAATACGAAAATGTCACTCTTCATGGGTGGTGGGTCGAGTGTAATCGAGTTTTCATGCGCCCAGTGCGCTTGGAGCCCGCCTCCACGATGATTTTCACATGTCTGCAGTGAAAACACAACTGTTTTTCAAAATGGTTTAAGTCAATTCAAAAACTAGGTTTAAGAGAAAAACATAGATGTTCCGGCTAGTTAAGAGCTTTATCTATTTGTTAAACTGCTTCGTTGGAAATTGAAGCTGTTTAGACGAGCATTTTTAGCAGAGAAATAGGAATCTTCAAGCAAAAAAATATAAACAAAAAATTTGAACAGTAACTCACCGTATAGGCGATAAGCATGTCTTCGGAGCAATCATTTTCGCTGCTACAATGCTTGGGAATAACAAATGTTACTTTAATTTTCACATCAGTCATAATTAATATATTTTAGAGCTGAAATCTTTAACCTATAGCAGTTCTGTAGTTTTGCCCGCTTATTTACAGAATTTTGAAATGTCAAGTTTCAAGTTTGTCATTTTCGTTACAGATTAGAAATAAATTATCGTCGCGTCCAAGATTGGAAGTTTTTAGAACTAGACAGACTGGCAATCAAATGCATGATCGTGTCAAACACACTTTAGAGACAATATGCCAAACGTCAAAATACTATTCATTCATGTTGCTTTATCTGTGTATATCTCGAAATTGTTTGACAATTGACTGTTATACGTTTTCGTGCCGCCTTTTCTGGGTTTTATTACATAGAAATGCTGTTCTACTCCTTTTTCAAGTCTCTCGTAGGAAAAGACGTTGTAGTGGAATTAAAAAATGATCTCAGCATATGTGGAACATTACATTCAGTTGATCAATACTTGAATATAAAGCTTTCGGATATCAGCGTCATTGACCCTGACAAATATCCTCATATGTTATCAGTGAAGAACTGTTTCATCAGAGGCTCTGTGGTCCGCTACGTGCAGCTACCGGCGGATGAAGTGGACACCCAGCTTTTGCAAGATGCAGCAAGGAAAGAAGCGACGGTTTCTACAAGATAAACATAACCTCAAAACTAGTTTTTATTTTGAATGTCTGGGATTATGTACGTGTAAATAATAAGAGTAAGCTTGAATAAAAAATATGTTGTATTAATTATGTTGTTTTTTTTTCTGTTTTTATTAAATGATGTATATTAAAAAACATTTGGATTGAAGCATTAGTTCTGAACGGGTTGAGAGATGTTTATAAAAAGAAACAAATCAACTTTCTTGACATTACCATTATAGGCTATTAGTGCCAAAGAGTTAACAACTAAAATACATTCAACCGGTATATACTTATAAAGCTTAGTTATAAAGTTGAAAGCCTCCAACTTGATACTTGTGACAGAATCCAATAGTTAGTAAAAAAAGTTTTCAGAATCAACATTATACTAACTGATACCAGCAAGCGGTAAAAGCCAGAAAAAAATGATTCAAACATTATTATTATAATTTTTATTCCAAAAAAGAATATCATTTGATATGAAAATAGTTTTAATTTGGAATTTGTTGGTAGTTACTTAGAAGAGGCATCTTTACCTATGGTGTATGCAATATAGCTGATTTAAAATTAAAAACTACTTTTAATATTTTTATTTGTGTGTATTACAAATGATAAATAACAAGGGACCTTTCTCCCATCTGAATCAAAGCAACTTGGCACTGGTGTTCATGACACAGAATCTACAGTAAAACTAAAAATTCTGTTTTGGTATTGAGTACTTATGGATCACAGGCTGCTTAACACTTGATAGATGAAACTCTCTCTGACAATTCTGGGTATTTAGGAGAGTACCTAACTAAGGGCAGTGTTTGCAGTTTGTATTTCAAGGTATAACAAGATTCTGTAGCTTGGTAACTATTAGATAGGTCAAACCGAACAGTGAACCTTGAAAATTATATTATTCCATTTTTTTTTTTTTTTTAATAAGCCTACAGAGTGTCCCACTGCTGGGCAAAGGCCTCCCCTCTTGATTTCCACTCTTCCCTGTCATGTGCAATCTTTGGCCATTCGTTGTGGAATGAATCCAAGTCGTCCCGCCACCTCCGTCTTGGCCTATTATTAACGTATAAACACACTTATTTTTCAGCAACTGTATGTGAACTGTATCACCTTTTAAAGTTTGATAATCGCGACATCTATGGTTCCATTTGCAAAAGTGAGTATGTATCGTGCCATCTAGTGTTAAGTAGCAAAACTAAGTAACAAGCTAAGGGGCAAATATGGGTGTTACTTATTTATAAAAGATAAAATGGTTGTTTCAATAAAAGATAAAAAGGTTGTTTGACCTTTATCATGCTATATGACACATTTAATATAATTTAAACATTTGAATTTGACACTCATTTTTAATGTTGGTAATTAGTTTGGTAGTAAAGGCCCGGTACCGCGAACATCGAAGTTCGTATATTTCGAGCATCTTTCTCTTTTACTCCAATTAAGGCATCATAAGAGTGACAGAGACAATCGTCCAAAATTTACGATTATCGTGTTTCGCGGTAGCGCCGAAGAGTTGCCTTGCCATTAAAATATTTTTGTAGTAAATTTTACAAATGGATGCTTTTTTGTGATCGCTTTAGGGTAGTCAAGAAATTATTTAAAAATATATTTTTTATACAATTGTAGTGATGTGCATATAATAAATTCTGAACGTTTGGGTCCTAAAATAATGTATAGTAGAATTTTATTTTTTGGCACTGACAACATATTTATACCGCTTTGAATTGTATACTATACTCTCATCTACGCTCGTCTCATTTATTTTGTCTTCATTCATATTCCTTGAATTAAAGCTTTCTATATACATTTCTCGCTGCGAGTAAATTGTAGTGTGCCTCGGATTTAATAACAGACGATGTTCGTGTATATGTGTAAAAGTTATTAAAACGTCAATACATATAATTTTTCATACATCATACTCATTACAGCGTCTAACATGTGATTCCAAAAGTAAATAATTAATTGATATTATCGCACAAAATGGACGTGAAAGGCTGTAATCGTGGGTGTACAGTGAAGTGACGTCTTTTCGGTTCATTGCTCTTATATTTATGTGCAATTATCAGTGTTTTTTTAAGAGACTAAAACCGTTTCCTTGGCCTGACTTCAGCTTCAGATTTTGAAAAAGTAAGTTGTTTTTTTTTTATTGTTTTTGTGTCTGTTATGATAAGTTAGTTTTATATTACATTTACACACATCTGCTTACAATATGTTCAATGTTGCATAGGATGAGTCATATCAGACAGTGGTTTTGTTTTATCTCAAATGTTTATGTTGAGTGTTAATTTTCGCGATATGTCGGCATCTCATTCATGTCAATTAGTGGCATGCAGGTTGGATGTGTTACTTTATTATGAATATTATCATACAGCCAACTAACACTTTATTTTATTATCAATGTTTATGTTTTTTTTATTTTTATATATATGGTCTGGAAACTAGTCCTTTAAGCCATATCAATGTTTATGATATGAGGTCTTCTTTGCTCCTTTTAAGATATCATAAAGGTGTAATTTGATGTTGCTGAATGGTCCTTAATATATTTATATAAAATATACTTAACAACTATTTAAAAAATGCCACATTGGTCATGAAATTAATTTAATAAAACAACTTAATAATCATGTTAAAATACTAAATTCATCCAGTTTTAAAAAATGTATTCCACACATAGTCATACTTTTTATTCATGAACAATACAATATTGTGTCCTGATGCAGGCTGCAATAAAGCTTAAAAGGAAGTACCAATCACTATGTTTTAGATCGAAAGTTGTAAAAGTAAAATAAACATTTTTGTTTTTTTTTTTTTTTTTAATATACTATAAAGGAACTTATACAAGTTACAATTAACTATCCAACTAATTACTAACAACCTCTATAAGTACCTATAAGCCTATAACAAAACACAGAAAAGCATTTATAATAGTAGTAACATAATCAAAATAAGTTTAAAACTGAAAGTGTGTGAAACTTCTATAATTTCACTCTTATTTTATTTAAATACCAAACTGTGAGAATGACTTAATGATGTTAATGAGCTGTTAGCATTGTATACACAATTAATGTGTTTACTATTTAATGTCCAATTACCAGGGTAGTATTTGTGTTACTACAACTTGGTAAAAACCTTGATTTTTATTTGTTATTATCTTATTATTTCCTGAATATTTTTGTAGTTTCTGGATTTTTTTATTTATTTTATGTCATTTAATGTGTTTTCATTTAAATAACAAATAGTAATATATTTGTCATTATAAAATATGCTGTAAAAACATGCTGCTTATCTTTGTAAGGAAGGGGTAGAGACTTATTAAAAGTAGTAGGACTTAATTTATGGATGAGCTCTCTATATTATAAAATAACTACATATTTATAAATTAATATTTAATTATTAATATTACTTGTGACATATTTATTGCAACATCCTAATATAAAAAAATGTACCAAAATGTTATTTTTTTTTGTTATTTCCATTCTTCTTCGTAAATATTCTTATCTAAGTAGTCACCTTTGTGAATAAGTTCAAAAATTAAGAAAAATAACAACTTAAAAGCAACTGTTAACCCTTTAACACCCAAAAGTCACTGTGGTAGTACATTCAAGCCTCCTCATCGCTCGATTCTCCTACCTAATGATTCTTGTTAAAAACAAAATACAAGAAGACTGTTGTTGGGTGTTCATTTTTGCATTGCAATTTTGAAATTGCCCTATAAATGGTTAAACAATATAAGGAAATCAACCCGCGGAGAGAAGCTTTACAGATGTGAAAAAAAAAACATATAAGGTATAAACTGTTATTTAATAAATTCTTAGTAGTAACAAATTGAAAAATACAGTTGGAAATAATAGCTTCTTATTACAGTCATATGCAAAAATACGTACCGAAAGAATCCTTTCATAAATACGTCCTACAACCTTATTTACTGTACAATAACGACGACGACGACGACCGGTCTGGCCTAGTGGATAGTGACCCTGCCTATGAAGCCGAAGGTCCTGGGTTCGATTCCCAGTCAGGGCATTTATTTGTGTGATGAGCACAGATATTTGTTCCTGAGTCATGGGTGTTTTCTATGTATTTAAGTATTTATATGTATCTATTTATTATATATATCGTCGTCTAGTACCTGCAACACAAGCCTTATTGAGCTTACCGTGGGACTAGGTCGATTTGTGTAAGAATGTCCGAAATATTTATTTATATTTATTTATTTATAATAGAGTTGCTCGGTACATATTTTTGAAACTTTAGCAGTGAATTAATTTTTACACTTGACTGTTTCCATAATTAACTACAACTTATTTGAGATTGCTCACCTGGTACTATTAAGAATGCTGAAGCTGAAGAAGGGAATAACTAAAAATTTTAAGTAAATAACCATATTTGTTTACTTATCATTAAAAATACTTAACATACCTATTATGATTGAATTTTCCATTCTTTTACTTGTCTATGAATCAATTCTTTGAAGTGTATTTGATAAGTATATTTACTTTTCCTTATCATAAGAATTTCTTGGACAAAATTGTAAATATCTCAAATCTAAGATTAGGCGTCCAATGACTAAATATTTACAGCTAAATAGTAATCACTTAACATCTACGCTGCGGCAATTAGTTAACTTTGCATTTAACCATACTTGTACGGGGTCGAATCAACCCCATACTGCAGTTAACGTGTTAATAAAAACAAATTGACTTAACGGAACACTTCTAGTGAATCTCGGAACTAATATACTGATAACAAAGTCACGTACGTATGTATACATACATTTCAGCCGTGTGCAGTCCACTGCTGGACATAGGCCTTCCACAAATATGACTTGTATCATCTTGGGGGTAGTTGCCATAGTCGCCACGCTTGGCAGGCGGGTTGGCGACCGCAGTTGCTGTAGATTGGGTTTCGACGGACGCTGCTGCCCGCCCGTAGGATTTTTCGCTTTGTCGCCTCTTACGACACCTGCAGGAGGAGATGGGGGTGGTACTATTCTAGTCAGCGGGCATCACACGGCAAACACCCCCCAGGAAGAGATAGGGTGGTAACCTATTGCCTATCAATAGATAGGTAGTAGTTAGATGAAAGGTTCTTGACAATTGACACGAGAAATAAGGCAATTGTTGCGAAATTATGACAGAGGACTAATCACATGTCGGAAAATATCGATTTTTTTTTCTAAGGATCGTGACAATTGTCAAGAACTCTTCACCAAACTACTTACCTACCTATTTATTGACGATATAATAAAAAAACAATAGCATTTTATTAAAACTAACGTGCTGGTGGCAAACAAGCATACGTCCCACCCGATGGTAAGCGGTTAATGTAACCAATGGACACCTGCAACGTCAGAAATTTACATATGTCGGGAATCGTGACAATGTCGGTGTGATAAAACAGGAGCCATAGGACCGACTTTTGCAAGTCGCGCACTCGAATTCCAAAAACTGACGACGAAAATAATCGCACACAAGTTTATCAGCATAGTGGACCCGGGTATGTCCTTAAACTACGTCCAACAATGAGAGGTAGGGCACAGCGATGACCATCACGCTTGAATCTGGGGCAGCCCAACTGGGGAAGTACCTCCTCCTTACAGAAGACCACAGCCATAATAGCACTGCTACCTTTCAGGTATGTAGTGTTGTGTTCCTGATGGTGAGTAAGGTTCCCAGAGCTCAAACCCCCCTTAAAGGCCGGCAACGCGCTTGTGACTCCCCTGGTGTTGCGGGTGCCCATGGGCGACGGTAATTGCTTACCATCAGGCAATCCGTCTGCTCGTTTGCCTCCTATGTCATAAAAAAAAAAGTTTTTGCACAAAATGTGCAGTTCCGATACACACGGTTAATAATTTCTATCATTCATGTTTCTAATATACCCTTTTGGCGTTTCTGACAGACTTGAAAATTCGAGTAATCGATATTCAAAATTCGCCCCCTGGACCAAATGATTTGGTCAGTAATTAATTCTTAGTATTACGACAAACAAAGACAAGTAGGCACTAGGAGATCTAGGAATAGGAAGTGCGGTGACTACATTTGATTGGCCATTGGCATTGAATACAAATTACACAATTAGATGCTTGATGGTGATGCAAAAATACTGGGTCGATAGTCTTTGTTCATATGACATATCAATTAAATTGATCTATAGGTGACGAACTTAACTAAATGACCATCTCTCTGACGACCGGTCTGGGCATTTATTTGTGTGATGAGCACAGATATTTGTTCTGAGTCATGGACGTTTTCTATGTATTTAAGTATTTATATGTATCTATCTATTATATATATCGTCGTCTAGTACACACAGCAACACTCTTAGCTGTACATTGGTGGACTTTATTATATAAGGCATAAGGTCTACTGGTGTACAGCTATGAGTGTTGCTGTGTGTACCTACAACACAAGCCTGAGCTTACCGTAGGACTAGGTCGATTTGTGTAAGATTGTCCCGAAATATTTATTTTACGATCCCAAAATAAATGTCCAAATTGTTCTCCCATTCCTTATTTTACAACGGTAACAAAATAATTGTACATCTTTGATTTTATATAAAGTACTTGATAGAGACACCCGTATTACTTAGTCTTTGAGCTATATCAATAAAGTAAAACTTGCACCCCAATTAATTTGATTCTAAAAGAAGCCTTCAAATATGAGGGGTGGAGTTAGACGCCACCTCATTCTCAATGTACCCGATATAGCGACTGCCACCCTGTCTGCGATCTGACGCAGATCTAGGCGTTTGGAAATGAAATTATAAAACATAAAAAGGCAAAAAGATTTTTGCCAAAAATTTAACTTAACAGATATTTTTTAAATTACACTTTATAGCCATCGTAAACTGGGGTTACATTGTCTCGTGGGTTTACTTTGATCAACTATTTGTTTAATACTAGAAATGGTTGGTTTATAAGATTTACTTTTTGTATAGGTATATCTGCAGAAATTACATAAATCCATACTAATATTATAAATGAGATTTTTTTTTGTGCGTCCCTCACGGCAAAACGGAGCGACGAATTGACGTGATTTAAGTAGAAGTAGGTACTTGAAGGGATAGAGAGTAACATAGGCTACCCTTTAACATCTCATTCCCACGGGAAGACTCAATATGTTACATTTTCCTCTAACCATGCGGGCGAAGCCGCGGGCATCATCTAGTATTAAATAAGTTTCTGACATAGATACATTTTTTACCAGCTTTTATTGCCGACTACTTTTTTGCACACTCATCTAGAAGATTCTAACGAGCCTAAACACCACGGGGTATGTTCGTGAAGATGGCCGCCCCATTTTTTTTTTCCAAAAAAGGCATAGCTATTTCGTTAGTTCATCGTTAGTTCACGTTAGTTCAGTATATTAAATCGTAAGGACCCGACTCTGAGTTAGATTTTTTTTAAAAACAAAATGGGGCGGCCATCTTCACGCTACCGCCCCAAAATGAATTTTATGTAATCCATTGATGGCAATCGATAGATATTCGTTAGTTCACGCTAATTCACTAAGAAATTTCGTTAGGACCCGATTGGAAGTATGTTTTTTTTTTACTTGAAGTGGGGCGGCCATCTTCACGCTACCGCCCCAAAATGGATTTTACGTAATCCACTGATGGCAATCGATAGATATTCGTTAGTTCACGCTAATTCACTAAGAAATTTCGTTAGGACCCGATTGGAAGTATGTTTTTTTTTTACTTGAAGTGGGGCGGCCATCTTCACGCTACCGCCCCAAAATGAATTTTACATAATCCATTGATGGCAATCGATAGATATTCGTTAGTTCACGCTAATTCACTAAGAAATTTCGTAAGGACCCGACTGGAAGTATTTTTTAATTAAAGTGGGCGGTCAACTTCACGCTACCCGCCCATAATGTCTTAAACAGTTTGCATTGATTGTAATCGGTAAGTATTCGTTAGTTCATGCGTTTTAACTAAAAGTTTTCGTTAGGACCCGATTACAAGTTTTTTTTTTTTCACATTAAAAATGGGGGGGTCAACTTCCCGCTACTGCCCCAAAATGACTTTCTCGAAATCCATCGATGGTAATCGATAGGTATTCGTTAGTTCACGCTAATTCACTAAGAAATTTCGTTAGGACCCGATTGGAAGTATCTTATTTTTACTTGAAGTGGGGTGGCCAACTTCACGGTTACCGGCCCAAAATGACTTTTACGGGTTCCATTTCCATTACTCGCAATAGGTGGATGTTCGTTAGTTCACGCTAATTTGCGAAGAAATTTCGTTAGGACCCAACTTGAAGTATCTTTTTTTTAAATAATTGAGTGGCGAGGTAAACTCCACGCTCCCGTCTCAAAACAAAATTTAGGGATTTGTTCGATCGCAATAGGTAGGCACGTATTTGTTGATTCACGATCACATTTTCTAGAGATCCTTAATACAACATTTCAATAGAAGTTTTATGGGTTTCCATCTTCACGGACATCGCTCAGGCAAAACAAAAACTACTCGTATCACTCGGTTACTTTCATTGGACAGACAAACCCCTAAAGCAATGTGAGTTCGTTTGTACGAACGAATTGTTCATTTTGGACGAAAGGGCTCAATACTGTGCATGGAAATACTTAAGGACTTCGATAATACCGAACTGCTGTTGAAACTTTCAGGTCGAACATCGTAGTTTGTGTTATTTTTACCCTAACGCATATAATGCATTAACTATCCTCTATGGAGCGTGCTGAATAGGTAAAATTGAAATAAAATAAATTACAATTACAATCCATGTCAGCCTATTTATCCTTTATTTTACATGAAAAATGAGAGCCCTCTCGCTTTTGTGCACAGAGTTCCAGTGCCTCATCGCAGGGCAATCAAATTTGTCCAGCATTACATACACTAAAACGTAAAACTAGTGCCTACGCCAAATCCTGGGATTAGGTGCCAAGCGGACCCCAGGCTCCCATGAGCCGTGGCAAAATGCCGGGACAACGCGAGGAAGATGATGATGACATATATATGAATACCAATCCACCAATTTTATCACGAAAAACTATATTTTTATCCCATTACTTATTTTATAGCTGCATTACTAAGTTTTGTCCCGAAAATCCCGAAAGAACCGGGAATCCCGGTTCCTCTTTTAACGACTCGAATTTCCAGTTCTTGCAGACAGAACCGGTTCTGCATTCAGACTTAATACTGTGCATGGAAATACCTACTTAATGACTTCGGTAATACCTAACTGTTTTTAGGGTTCCGTACCTCAAAAGGAAAAAACGGAACCCTTATAGGATCACTTTGTTGTCCGTCTGTCCGTCCGTCCGTCCGTCCGTCTGTCAAGACCCTTTTTCTCAGGAACGCGTGGAGGTATGAAGCTGAAATTTATATCAATTACTCAGGTCTACTGTCCCTTGAAGCTGTGAAAAAATCAAACTTCTAAGCCAACGCAATCAAAAGATACAGCCGTTTATGCCGCAAATTTTCGACACTTGCAAGGGAATCAAAACCTACAGGGTGCTTCCCGTGAACTCAGAATCTTGAAATTTGGTACGAAGCAACGTCTTATAGCATAGATAAAGGAAAAATTACGAAAACCATAAATTTTAGTTACATCACATAATATATTTTTTTAATAATTTTAAACTTACTACCCATTTCCTCATAAACGCGTAGAGATATTAAATTGAAATTCATACCAAATACTCAGGTCTATAATACCTTTAAGCTGTAGCAAAATCAAACTTCTATGTCAACGCAATCAAAAGAAACAGCAATTTAAGCTGCATATTTTGAAACTCGCAAGTACTCGCAAGGGAATCAAAACCTAAAGGGTACTTCCAGTCGACCTAGAATCTTGAAATTTGGCATGAAGCAACGTTTTATAGCACACATAAAGGAAAAATTCCGAAAACCTTAAATTTTTAGTTACATTACAAAATATATATTTTTTAATAAATATAAACTTATTACTTTACCCTAAAAATACCATAGTTATGACTCGATTGTCGTAATGAACGAACTTTGTAAACCTTGCAGGTTTGTACGGAACCCTCGGTGCGCGAGTCCGACTCGCACTTGGCCGGTTTTTTTTTATAAATATGTTTCTTGCGGGCAATTGCTGGCATATATCTCAACAACAGAGAAATGACTTAAACTGGATTGGATGGACAAACCCTTTAGGTCCCTCAGAAACTGATTCTTCGTTACAAGAGTCACTTTGGATGTATGAACCCAAGTACAGTACCCGTACCATGAGTTGTGACATTACGGTTTTCGATAACGAGTATCGAGTTTACTATCTGTGCATCTCGTTCGCACTAAAATAGTACAAGCGATACTCGTTATCGAAGACCGTAATGTCACAACTCATGGTACGGGTACTGTGCCTAGAAAACAATGATTTCGAAAATACCTAACGGCCGTTTAAGATACATATTCAGGTCGAGCGCCATAGTTTATGTTCATTTTGCGTGCTAAGATATGTCTCATGGGGGCAAACTCATGCACATGCTAGTAATCCATATTTCTTTATAAGAGGTATGTATGGAGTGGTTTTCTTTCTACACATTGTTTTAGCCTAACCGATAGGTTTCTAAAAACATACATACAAACGTACTCATAAATTAAATTTATTTGGGCTTAGCTCCCATAACTGTTCGTAAAAACCTAGAATAAGTCAGCACCGTAAACCTACTCGATGCGCTGCAGACAGGATGCATGAGGATGCAGACTGCATATATTTGCTCCGCCTGAGGCCAGTTTTCCGCCAGACAGTATCGCACCTCCGAGATTCAAAGGACCCCACGGGTGCCTCCGGGTCGGTCCACGTCCGATTACGTTGCTCTAGCCAATAAAGTTACCTAACTACCATAACTTTTTGCGAACACCGTGCGAACCTGCGACCCAAAATATTGCATCGGACTGCCAGCGGTCTGTGTTCTATTTAGCGTCGTCTTTCTATTTAATGTTGTTTGCCCGCGTGTTACTGCACTGTTTTGGGTTAATGGTTGCCTGTAGACGTTTGTTCTGGCCCAATAATCGTCAGGACCCAATTCTATTACTTTTTATATCACCCTACATGCATGTACGCCCTAGCCATATATGAAAATTTCAAAACTGGAAATTTTCAATTCTCGTCTGCTTGACAAATAATGTTATATTCGGTAATACCGTCAACATCCTATTGTAGTATACTTAATAAAACGTTGTTATACCTATACTGGGGCAATCTTATACTAACCGACTTAAACCTATAGAGTGAGCTTAATAAAGATTGTATTATAGGTATTATACGCACGCAACCGTACGTACTTGAAACGATATATTATAATATACGTATAAAATCTTAATACATAGATAACTAGACTCCATATAGTAGTCTGTAGTCCACCCAGGACTGATGGCCTCGTAATGGTCGCTAGAATTGGCTACTTGCGTAACGCTGAAAATGTCCAGCATTGGGCCTCCGCGGCTGACAGATAGACATAGATAATATTTATATTTATTACCAAGGAAAACATACTCTTGATTGCACACAATTTACAAATGAATTTAAACACCCTAGCCAGGTTTGCACCTGTGAACTACTGCTTCATAGGCATATCTATCAACTAGTATAGTACGTAAGTACACGTCTTACTCTTACTAATCTTATGAATCTACTGAAAATATTTATTTAGTACTACTGTAAAATCTACTTTTTCTCTTATAGACAATATTGTTTAAATGAATGTATGTGTGAGCGCGTAGACAAATTAACATTGTATTTCAATTTCATTTATTCATGGACCAACTTGCATCATTGTTGTTAGTAAATGTTAGTATCATTTCTGATATAGGCCGACCGGTCTGGCCTAGTGGGTAGTGATCCTGCCTATGAAACCGATGGTCCTGGGTTCAAATCCTAGTCAGATCGTTTATTTATGTGATGAGCACAGATATTTTGTTCCTGAATCATGGGTGTTTTCTATATATTTAAGTATTTATATGTATCTATCTATTATACATATCGTCGTCTAGTACCTACAACACAAGCCTTACTGAGGTTACCGGAGGACTTGGTCGATTTGAGTAAGAAAGGTCCCGAAATATTTATTTATTTACTGGCAATTACAATTACATACTATTATGTCAATGACGTTTATCAAAATATCCAACTTGGCGAGTAGTTCCTCTCCTTTAAATCAGGATAACACACATCACCATAGTCATGTCATGTATGTATAAGAATCACGGTGTTGTTCACAAACCATACATAAATTATTTAAAAACGCAAGAAATTTTAGTTATAAAATAAAAAATCTTATAATTAATTCTAACAGAATACTGTTCGCTAGTTTCCGTTAGGTACAGCGACATCTAGTGATAAATTGGTTCAACAGACTTTTATGAGTCATTTACAAAACATGTCGTTGTTTAGTTTGCGATGGGAACAGCGACATCTAGCGGCAAATCTGGTTACTTAACTAACTATTGAGCTCAATACTTTAACACTAATATAATCGATAATGGGTAATATTAAGGAGTTATATCGTATGAAAATTGTGTAAATTACAAAACAACAGATTGAGACATCTTAAAACACTTATGATATGTGTGTAGATAAAGTAGTGTATACCACTATACATAATTAGGCATTACAAGTATTACAACACTCGTGTGATATCATTATGAAACTCGCCTTCGGCTCTTTTCATAAACCCACACTCTTCTAGTAATGCCCTTCATTATGCACATATACATAAACTACTTACTATTTATCAAAATATCCAACTTGTCGAGTAGTTCCTTCTGTTGAACCAATTAAAAGATTAAATCCGGATTACACACATCACCATAGTCATGTATAAGAACCACGGTGTTGTTCACAAATCATACTTTAATTATTTAAAAACGAAGAAATTTTCAGCTACAACATACAAAATCTTATAATTAATCCTAACAGAATACTATTCGCTAGTTTCCGTTAGATACAGCGACATCTACTGATGAATTGGTATAACAGATATTTACAAAACATGGCGTTGTTTAGTTTGCAATGGGAACAGCGACATCTAGCGGCAAATTGGTTACTTAAATAATCATTGAGCTCAATACTTTAACACTATAATTGATAATGGGTAATATTAAGGAGTTATTTTGTATGAAAATTGTGTAAATTGCAAAACAACAGATTGCAAAGTTAAATCGTGACGATTTATCATGACAATTTATCGTGGTAGTGTATAACGGGTTTACCGTATTCTTTAAAAAACTTGATAAAATGAATAGTTACAAATATGGTCATAATTTGCAAAAAAAAGTTACTTAATTACTTTGTTTTTGTAAAGAACGTTACTTAATTACATAATAATTAACAATAAGGAACATCATTACCCTACGATCGGGAAATTTCCCTATTCGTCTGCCTGGCAATACAGATGGCGTGAAGTATGGTGTTATGAGAGGTAGGGCACAGCGAAGTACCATCACGCTTGAAGCCCAACGGGGGAAGTAACTCCTCCTTACAGAAGACCACAGCCATAATAGCACTGCTACCTTTCAGGCATGTAGTGTTGTGTTCCTGATGGTGAGTAAGGTTCCCAGAGCTCCAACCCCTTTTAACTGAGGCCGGCAACGCGCCTGTGACTCCCATGGGCGACGATAATTGCTTACCATCAGGCAATCCGTCTGCTCGATTGCTACCTTTGTCATAAAAAAAAGTAACAATCTAGCGAATTCACGAATTTTTAGTATAATTATTAATTACGTACGGTAAATTGTTTGACCGGTAGCATTTTTACAGGATTTTTTTACAGGCAACTTTAGATTTTTTTTGCTCCTGAGGCATGCATTGACGCTCGGAGGCTACTGCGGGGAGGGCGGCGCTGCGGCGCATCATAGCTTGGCGTCTGAGTGTGAAACGCGTAATGGTGCTCCCATACTGTGTGCGTTGATCAGTCAGTCAGTCAGGACATTCACGTTTATATATATAAGATAGATATACTCACGCATATATATGTATAATTATGTATCTAGCAGGAACACAGATAAAGAAACCTCTAGATAGGCTTATACAAGGTGACTGCCTGACTGGTGAGCGCAAGTCGTTCGCATAGTCAAAGTAATTGTAAGATTTAACTTATTTGGGTTCATTTTATACTGGACAATCAAAGGTAGTAGTATTATCCGTCCCTTTTTATCACGTTAAAAATGCAATGTGCTATTCCTATCTTCCGTTACGTATAGGGTTTCTGCTTGAGACTTCTCGAACACGAGACAACTCGAGAGTTTCACCTCTATTCGAGGCGAGAAATAAATAGCTGACTCTCGAGTTCCGGCGAAAACGAAATAGTCAGGCTCGCGCACCATAACGCGTGCAGCGGACTTCTCACTCGGACGTAGTATATTTTTCTATTTCAAGTGTTGATTTTGTGTAAGCTTTTAGTTTTATGTCTGGTTAAAAAGACTGAAAAAGTAGATTAAGTACCTATATTGTTTTATTTTCATTGTTGATTCAATTTTTGTATGTTTGTAAAGAGAGTTTTAATATTTTTTTGTATCTCGAACTTGTAATGCAAAGTGCAATCAAAGAATTCCGAGTTTTATTGTTTTTTTTTATAAGGCTTATAAAATAGTATTTTATGCAACAGTTGCATAAGAGGGGTCAAAAAATGCGAGTGGAGTGGGTAATAAATATGCCATGAGCAGTTTTTGACTACTTATACAACGTTGCATACAATGCTATTTCTATTAGAAGGCAATATTAAATAAAATATTAAAATTAATAGTGACTCAAACTATTAACAACAAATTCCCGGGAAAGGCGGGAAAACGTAAAAATGTTGGTAGCAATGAAGTTGGTACAAATAGTTTTTTTTTTTAAACCGTATGCATTAAATCGTTTGTCAAGTTGGTAGCATTGTATCGGTATATGGCACCTGCTGCTCCGCACTAGCTTACCGTGTCGTAACTCCGCGTTTAGACATGCGGCTCGTCACTCGCCTCGCTATTCGTCAAAACGTTCGACGAGACTTTGCCCATACAAAAACGCGATGCGAGCGACTAGAGGAATGGCGAGACGTCCGCGTACACATACGTGCTCGCGTCTCGCCTCGCCATTCGCCTCGCTACTCGCGCGAATGTGTGGCGGCAGCATAAGATATCCCAAACGATACAAGTCCTATTTTGCGCAATAGACTATAGACTTTTATAAGCAGTAAATAATGTATGTCCTTATATGTACGTTCGTGACTATGTAAATTACAGATAAAAGTACACGAGTTGAAAAAACAAATAAAACAGGAGTCTAAGGTCCAAGTTAACATTTGTAGGATGGTCCTAAAGATGAGTTTCGATGAAGTGCTGGGAACCTATAGTATGTTTGAAATCGTCATCATCATCATCATTTCAACCGTAAGACGTACACTGCTCGACAAACCGCCAGAAACGATATTCTTAAATTTCGGACGATTGTCTCTGTCAATCTCATGACGCCTTTATTGAGGTAAAAGAGCAAAATGCCCTAAATTTACCGAATTCAGAATATGGTTTTTGGCGTTTAGCGCCTCAGTATGGGAGCACCATTACGCGTTTCACACTCAGACGCCAAGCTATGATGCGCCGCAGCGCCGCCCTCCCCGCAGTAGCCTCCGAGCGTCAATGCATGCCTCAGGAGCAACAAAAATCTAAAGATGCCGTCGTGCGTTGTAAAATCCTGTAAAAATGCTACCGGTCAAACAATTTACCGTACGTAATTAATAATTATACTAAGAATTCGTCAATTCGCTAGATTATTACTTTTTTTATGACAAAGGTGGCAAACGAGCAGACGGATTGCCTGATGGTAAGCAAGTACCATCGCCTGTGGGCACCCGCAACACCAGGGGAGTCACAGGCCCGTTGCCGGCCTAAGTTAAGAGGGGTTGGAGTTTTGAGAACCTTACTCACCATCAGGAACACAACACTACATATCTGAAAGGTAGCAGTGCTATTATGGCTGTGGTCTTCTGTAAGGAGGAGTTACTTCCCCCGTTGGGCTTCAAGCGTGATGGTACTTCGCTGTGCCCTACCTCTCATAACACCATACTTCACGCCATCTGTATTGCCTGGCAGACGAATAGGGAAATTTCCCGATCGTATGGTAATTGATGTTCCTTATTGTTAATTATTATGTAATGCAAACTAAACAACGCCATGTTTTGTAAATGACTGATAAAATGTCTGTTGAACCAATTCATCAGTAGATGTCGCTGTATCTAACGGAAACTAGCGAACAGTATTCTGTTAGGATTAATTATAAGATTTTGTAACTAAAATTTCTTGCGTTTTTAAATAATTGGATATTTTGATAAATAGTAAGTAGTTTATGTATCTGTGCATAATGAAGGGTATTACAACAAGAGTGTGGGTTTAATATATAACATAATAATATCACACGAGTTTCCATTGTCACTCGAGTTCAAATGTCGTTCGATTTATTTAAAAAAAACAACGATTCTACGTTTCGTATTACTGTTTTAATATCTGTAGATACTATAATGTACACTCCACTTGAATTTGACAGCTGTTCCAAATTTTAACTCATAACCTACTGTTTTCACACGAGGTAATGTTAACTTTACATCTCCATTAATTTCTGATGGTTGGTAATGCTGGTCATTGCCTACGGATTCTGGATATGTACGTAGATAAACGTCATTGACATAATAGAATGTAATTGTAATTACCCATAAATAAATAAATATTCCGGGACCTTTCTTACACAAATCGACCAAGTCCTACGGTAAGCTCAGTCAGGCTTGTGTTGTAGGTACTACACGACGATATGTATAATAGATAGATATATACATATAAATACTTAAATATATAGAAAACACCCATGATTCAGGAACAAATATCTGTGCTCATCACACAAATAAACGATCTGACTAGGATTTGAACCCAGGACCATCGGTTTCATAGGCAGGATCACTACCCACTAGGCCAGACCGGTCGGCCTATATCAAAAATAATACTAACATTTACTAACAACAATGATGCAAGTTGGTCCATGAATAAATGAAATTGAAATACAATGTTAATTTGTCTATATGTCTTTGTCTATATATATACATTCATTTAAACAATATTGTCTATAAGAGAAAAAGTAGATTTTACAGTAGTACTAAATAAATATTTTCAGTAGATTCATAAGATTAGTAAGAGTAAGAGTGTACTTACGTACTGTACTAGTTGATAGATATGCCTAAAAAAGAAAGCTAAGCAGGCAATAATCATTTATATGTTGTGCAAATGTGATGAGTCTAGTAGAATATTGTATTTGTTTATATCCCTACAATTTTGACAGTTCTGAAGGGTTCAGTTTGAAGGGGAACAAAAATATGTGAGACTGTCAAGGACGGACGAAGTTGACATGGAAAGTTACATAAGACCATCCCTTTTGATCGTGGTATTATTATTAGCACGCTCCGTCAAGTTCAATGGTATTTCTATATGTAAGGTATTATTGGTACAGTCGACTACAAAGATATGTATACATTTTTTCACCTTAATCCTTTGTAATAAGGTGCAAAAGTGTATACATAACTTTGTAGTATACATATCTTTGTAGTCGACTGTACAAGGCTCAGTCAACGCGAACATCGAAGTACGTATAATCCAATTAAATCGTTCTGAGCGTCACAGAGACAATCCGAAATTTACGAATATCGTTTTATTACCGGTTACCGGTTACTACCGGTATATGTTAACCCTTTATAAGGCCGCAGTTATACAGATATGCTACGTGAAAGTTCAATACACTCCCATGTTTGTAATGCACTGGGGAACACATCTACGGCAAAAAAAAACCGAAATCATTAATAAAAACATGTGGTCATTATATGCACTCAGCCCGTTAGTGCACTCGAGTTTTCAGATGATCTGTTTCCAATACACCTCTTCATTGACAGATACGTGACAGGCAATACTCAATACTTTTTCATTTGTCATATAATAACTGCCATGTACGTAATACTATGCAAATAGTTACATATTACAATATTTATCGATATAGCATGTAACCTTTTATAATTTTGTTAATCTTAAGTGGCAAATGATACACTTTCCTGATACTACAAACCATCTACAAACAACGTAGTTCAGTTATTGCAAATATTGCAATTCACGATGGAGAGTGGATTTATCAAAATTAGACCTTATTATCATACCAATAACAGTCTCGCCAGTCGCCATCGTGAATTACAAGAGCTATAACTAATTGAAATTATTAGATACAGCGACTTGTGTATTTTTAATGGTATAATGGAAACGGTGACAAATGCTTGCTTCCCTTAACGGGCACAGTGCATTAATTGACCACAAACTTGAGATTAATTAAATACACTAAAATTAAATTATGACCGAAAAAGTATAAATAAGAAAAGAAAGCCTGATATATTTGCTATATAATACCATTATAGTTAAATAAAAAGAGGGTGTTCTTTCTTTGTAAATGTTTATTAACTAAGTGGTTTCCAAATCGTCTCTGCCTTATAAAGGGTTAAAAAGGATTCCGTGACCCGTGACACGCTGAACATAATTTTACTTATTCATGTTAATAGTTATCACATGAGTATTTTAATGCCTAATTATGTACAGTCACATACATAACTTTATCTTCATTCATATCATAATATGGCTACAGTTACCAAATATAAATATAATAATATAACATAATCTATATGTAAAAGTTAGTACTTAGTCCAAAATCATGTCCTAATTTGTAGGTTGGTTTGAATAAAATACAAATAAGAAGTTAAAGTTTTATTTGTAATAATAATTATTTACAACATTTTGTATTGTGAGAAAACTGCACTTTTTCTGCAGTAGCTGGGATTTCATTTGAAGTCACTGTACTGCTAGGCATAGTTATGTTAATTACTTCATTTTTATTAATGGAGTTAAGTATCTTATTAGATATTTCCACATTGCACAGAGTTGTCTATGTAGCCTTCAGCAACAGTTGTAGACTTCCACCCCCCATGTCGCTTTAAGGTTATGTCTACCCCAGAATCTATAACTAATGTCGCAGATGTTCTATGAAAGCAGTGCCCGGTGTACAGTTGGGGATTGGGGAGTTCTAAACATGTCGCTATTGTTTCGCCCAGTGATCCAAACTTGGTTAAACCTATTTTTTGGTTGAAGCATTTACCTCCGATGTATTGTACAAAAAAATTTGGAATTTGACAGGGTTTGGGGCGTAGTTCAATGTATTTTTTTACAAATTTCTGTATAATATTCTGTTACAGTAAAAGTATGATCTGTTTTATTTTTGGTGTTATGAACAGTTATTATTATGGTATTTTTAAAAATGTTTACATCCTCAAATTTTAATAATAAATAAATTTTTATAATTCTTGTCTGCGGCATGCCCCCATAATGCCAAATATTAGTACAACCTGAAACAATTAGAGACACAGTAACATTAGAATGAGTAAGTTCCAACAGAAAATCAACAATGGAATGCATCTGAAACATATTTTAAGCTAACCCTTAATATGCTAAAAATCTGGGAGCGGAGAGCTGTCACAAATTAATAACAATCTTAATTATTTACATATTGAACTTTTTTTTGAAATTACACAAAATGTCTAGTGCCCTTAAGGAGCAAAAATGTAATGTTTAGTAATTCACTACTCACTTTTTGCATAAGATACAGTTTGTCAGGTGCTTCATTTAAGAATTTCTTGATTTCTTCAGGTTAGAATGTTTTTGATTTCTTTCCTGTATATGGAAATGCAATCCGTTTGCAGTATTTCGAAATGTCCACTTCATGTTTGATATTCAATGTACTTTTAAGCATTGAATATATTGTCCACAAAGTACAGGGCTTAATTTTAGTGGATATTTCTTGGAAATATACCAATAACACGTTTTCAGAGACTGATGTTGCTTTTTTCACCGTTCCAATCCATGAAATCTTTGTAGGATTTTTCGTATTGTTTCCGCGACTTTTCCGGCAGCAAAATGTCGGCAACTGTTGTTGCGGCGTCCCTGATATCAGGCGGTGTCTCGCACATTTCCACGTCGTCATTTTCAGAACTCATGCTCACGACGCTGTCAACTGCAATTCACTCTCACAAGTCTCACAAAACTTATTTTCCGTTTTCCGTAAACAAAAAAACAAAACACTGGAAACAAATGACTGACGTTTGTAGTTTTTAAAATCCATAAACAATCTAGACTCGATTTGATTTCGATTCTCAAATCGATTGTTATAATTTCAGCATCGAATGAAATGTATGAGAATGGAACATAAAATTACTAATCGACTAATTCGATAATCGAAAAAACCTAATAATTTTTACTTTTTAAGAAAACGTTCGAAATTTGAACGTAATTAAGGTATCGGTTACCGATACTAAAATGTAAACATTAAGATGCAGCCACCAGGGATCGGATACCGGTATTATTTGCGAACCGTTCTCGGCATTGGCCAAGAACCGAATTAATAGCGTTCTCGTTCGCGGATACCGATATTTATGGTTTGGTTCTAAGAACGAACGTTTGCAAGGCAAGAACGTTCCCGAGGAACGATATTAACCGGTATTTTTGAATTTGAACAAAAGGAAAAGAACCGTTCTTTCAATAGCGTTCTTGGTACTGATTACCGGTATTTATAATGGTTTTAGACATGAACATTTGTAAGTCAATACCGTTCGTGAGAACGATATTAACCCGTTCTTTTGAACTCGTAGGAAATAAAGGGAGCGAGCGGCGACAGTGAACGGAAATAAAACATGGATGCATTCTGTCCCTTCAATAATAGCACCACGTAAACTTTACCTGGGTGGGCGGGCTTAGCTTATACTTTACCTGGGTGGGCGGGCTTAGCTTAGTCTTCACCTGAGTCGACTTCAGTGCGATTCGTATGACAGTGAGTGACGGATGCCAAAAATTGTATTTTAATACAATGTTTTAAAATACAATTACACTAGTTAAACATGCCTGAATGTGCAGTGAAGTGGTGCAAAAGCCATTCCAATAATTTTAAAGATAGTGGGATAAGTTTACACATGTACTTAAACGGATAATTTCACAGAAATATGCAAACTAATATTACGTCATTTTCTCTATGGGGATGATGTTATGCCAAATGAAGAACATTATTGTATTGTGTAACTGGATTTTAATATTTAGTGTGTGTATTGTAAGAGATAGGGAATGCAATACCCGTTCTAATCTGTAACCCGGGTATTACCCGACTTCAAGTATCAAAACCCGGGTACCCGGGTAATAACCGGGTTTCACAAATTAGGTCAAATGTTACTTTTTAGGCATTTTACGCATATTTAAAGCATAATAAAGGTATTTAAATTACAGACTTAGTATTTTCTAGTCACAAATTCACAATAAACGGGTAATTATAAAACATTCAAAGCATATAATGTAATTTAACTAAAAATGACAGTACTAGTTTCAACAATTTAATCATCTATTAGTCGAAATCAACAATATAATAAGAAGTCATAATTTTTAGCAATACAAATAAATTATAATATCACAGTACTATAATTAAAAACCCCTTACACAGTACTAATTCAATTTGACCCGATATTGTCAATTAACGACGGCCAGACACCATTGGAGGACAAGCAGCGTCCCTTAGAGCGGTGAAATCAAGTGTAGCGATTATGATTCGACATTAAACTGTGGTGACCTATGGTGGAGGCCCGAGTTCAGAAAAAGTTGTTAATAGTCTTAACATTCATGAAGCTAAGATAAGCGTATAAGCCAAGTTACGAGACGATTAAATTATTATTATAAGGCTTAAAGGAAACGCCAGAATAACCAAACGTATATTTGTTTCATAGTTAAGGTTAAGCCTAAATAGCCTACTAAATGTTTAAATACAATAATTAATAGGAAGTGTTGGTTATAAACATATTTAGTCAATAGTCATGCTTATTTTTTTTAAGTTCGTATAATAAAATTGTTTTGACCATCAACCTATCAGATTTTGTAAGAGTTATTTTGCCATATTTTCCATGTGGTGTTTAAAATGTATATGGGTACCCGGGTTGCGTTCCCTAGTAAGAGATTAGGTCGAAGGTACCGGGTTCAAAGCCGGGCCGTACTGAGCTTTTCGGAACTTATTTATGAAATATCATTTCGTATTTACCAGTCGTTTTTCAGTGAAGAAAAACGTAGTAAGGAAATTGGACCCAATCCCAATAAGCCTTAGTTTCCCCTCTGGGTTGAAAGGTTAGAAGGCAGTCACTTCCGGAAAAAAACTATTACCACGCCAAATCATGGGATTAGGTTGTCAAGCGAACCTCAGGTTCAATTGAGCCGTGGCAAAAAGCCAGGACAAACGCTAGGAGGATGACGATGGTTGTTGCAAATCCCTAACTATTGATTGTATATTGAACTCACAATTAATAATTATAATACTGTTTTCTTTTATTCAGTTTTCCTAAAGATCTATAGAAAAAATAATCAATTTGAGAGACAGGAAAAGAAGGAACAAAAGCAACAAAATTTCATTGCTACTATTATACTGCTTAAGACGCTAAAACACACATTAAACAATAAAAAAAATATCACAGAAACACCGAGTCCTACGAAATGTCTATCGGTCTAATTTATTTCTAGTATATTACTCTTGCTTTGTTTTCTTCCACTTTAGTACTACTAGCACTAATATTTGAGAAAAAACAAACACGCTATATTGGGGTCACTAGTATGCGACCAACATGGATAACTGAGTTCATGGATACACGGCCTCGCTACCTGTCATAAAATTTTGCGTCCTGAATTCTAATATGAGCTTATAACATATATTTGCATAATTATTGGCAATAATCGATCTAACAATACGTAAAGCAATTGTACCATACGTACCTGATCTCTAGTAATATATAAAATTATACTAGCTCAAGTTTTCTTGTTTGCTTGTAAATGTAGCAGCAATGACTTAGTTTCTAAAATAGTGTTCGAAAATGTGGATTGTTTTTATTTCATTGTGTACTATACTATCAATACCATACTACTATTCATTGAACCCCTACTATTCCTATTTTTGTCAGCCTACGCATAATGTGTGTACATGTTTTCAAATGTGTTTGACATGATTGATATATCATTCTTAAATTGACATTTAAGCATAGGTACGTGAATCAGATTTACGCACTGCCCTTTATCACATTGATAGTTACATACCGGGTGTGACCTGTAATAGACGCTATAACTTTAGGGATCGCTTCTACACTACGAACGTAGCAAAATGTTTTTCTACAACTTACAAAATGTGACTTGTGTAAGTGGAATTTTTTAAAATATTATTTTCAATAAAAAGCACCCAATAGTCCAGTTGACATTTACTTTCTGCCAAAATCTTTTTTTAATAATGTTTAGTAAATTATAAAAAATATTATCAAAAGTCGTAGAACAAATGTTGCTACGTTAGTGGTGTAGGAACTATGGCTAAAGTTATTGCTCTGAAAAAACACCCGATGTAATTAAAATAATAATAATTCGTTGTTCCGCTGCCTCTGATGCCGCTGCAGCGTTGACCGAGGTCGAAAAAGTATCCGCACATGTGGCGTCTGAGACAAGAGGCCTTCCTAACTTCCAAAGATGGTATGACCCTCCTTCATGCCATCCGGCCGCTTGCCATCGTTTCTAGCCAGTCCCGCAGGACTTCATAAGGATCGAGCAAGGAATTTTCCAAGGTGACAGGTTAAGTCCCCTATGGTTCTGCCTAGCTCTGAATCCGCTCAGTACTTTACTAAAGTATTTGGGACTAGGAGAGAGGGTGAAGTCATTTCTCACCTTCTATATATGGACGACCTCAAATTATTTGCGCCAAATAACCGAATCTTGCTGGAACTACTGAAAACCACTGAAGTGTTCAGTAGTGCCATCAAGATGGAGTTTGTTGTCGATAAGTGTACATGCAAGTGGTTCTGCATGTACAGCGGGGGAAAGTAGTAAATTCAACAAATTTACAGCTTTGTGAGACGATATCGTTCAGATTTATCTCCAAATCAGAAACCTATAAATACCTTGGTATGTCAGAGTCTTTGGGTCTCGAGGATGTGGCTATTAGACAGGCGGTGAAGGAGCACTTCTTCGGTCGACTGACAATAGTACTTAAAAGCATTTTGTCAGGTGGCAACAAGGTTAAACGCTTGGGTAAATACCCTTACTTATACACTCCTGTGGCACAGAAGATCCAACTCAGACCGAGGTGGATGCCCTGGATCGCAGGGTCCGACTACTAGTCACCACACATCGCCTGCTATACCCACGCTCGTCGGTAATGAGATTGTATATCCCACGGATGCGTGGAGGCCGCGGCTTTTTAAATGCCAAAAGTATCTATAACCGTGAGGTGTGCAATCTCAGGAATTATTACTTGCTTAACCACGAGTGTGGGATGCATCGTGATGTGGTGGCAGTAGACAGGAAGCTCACACCACTCTCCTTGGCAAGCACCGAGCACCGAGGACCGCAAGGCCGTATGGAAGAGTAAGGAGCTACATGGGCGGTTCTACAGGGTCCTAAGGGGACCAGACGTATACCTGCCCGCGTCGGTGAACTGGCTACGATTTGAGGACCCCTTCGGAGAAACCGAGGGTTTTTCAATTCACTGCATTCAAAGTCCTGTGCAATTGCGGATGAAGTTATCATGACGAATAACTACCAGAAGTATATCCTGAAGGACGGTACAGTCGACATTTGTCGGGCATGTCGCCGTGCCGGAGAGTCACTCAGACATATAATTTCCGGTTGTTCTCATCTTGCTAACGGCGAGTACTTGCACAGACATAACCTTGTAGCCAGGATTATACACCAGCGGCTTGCTCTTATGTTTGAACTTGCGGACCACGAAGTGCTGTACTACAAGTACACACCTACGCCAGTTCTCGAAAATGGTCGTGCCACGCTCTAAAGGGATCGATCTATTATCAGGCCTATTGTAGCCAATAAGCCTGATACCGTGTTGATAAATCGATCGCAGCGCCGGGCAATGATCGACGACATCACCGTCCCATATGACGAGAACCTTGTGAAGGCCGAGAAGGACAAATCCAGCAAGTACTTAGACTTGGCTCACGAGGTAACCGCTATATGGGAAGTTGATTCGGCGATCATTGTACCGATAGTTGTTTCCGCGAACGGTCTCATAGCGAAGAATCTTTGAGAGACTCTCGCTACGTGGTTGTGGTTAGATCAAGGGCCAGATTCAGAAGGCAGTAATCCTGGACACGGCGCGTATAGTCCGGTTGTTCCTCTCTCTGCAGCCCTAACTACCGGCAGCTTAGGCCCTGCCTCGTTGCCGGCGGCACCCTAGGTTAGGTTTTTTTTATAATATGTTTATTGGTTTGATATTTTTTGGATGCATTTTTACATTCTACTTTTATAAAAATATTGTAAAAAACTTACCGTAATAGATAAGATAAATAAACGATAAATAATAATTACCTGGGGTGCCCTTTCGGACAGGTGGGATAGGTCCCCTGCCTCTAGCTTGCCTTAACCGGCCGTCCAGAGTGGGGTCGCAAGAGCTACGTTCTCGAGGATAGATGTAGAAAACTAAGTGGCGAGTTGGCTATATGTTTTAAGTCCAGTGACATATCTCTACCCTTAGCACCAGTGTTACCCTTGAGACATCTTTGATGTCGCTTTTTGTGGGGGCCCATCTCGCATAGGGCGAGTCACCGTCTGCTGGAAATACAATTGTATACCATTTTATTAGGCAGAACTCCGGTTTTTTATCCAATAGCCCAGTAGCTAATCCACCCTTTTCCACCCAATAGCCTCGTACATTCTAGATTCCATTAAGACTCAATAGTTACTACACCATGGCCGGTGCTGTCTCTGTGCGCGTCCCGTGATACGGACAGGGGCATCGGCGAAAATGATAATAACGCATAAAAATACAATTTCAAATTATTATTTGATTATAAAATATATTTTTTTATTTTACAACATTTTAATGTATTTATTATTTGGTATTAGTTATTTGACTGTCACTTTAATGTATTGCATAAACCTATCCATGTCATCTGAGGGGCTATTGCTAATCACCTTGTTCGTTCGTTTGTCTCCATCGCTCTTCCATATAGGAACAATAGAGAGCTAAATAGACGAACGAATGAAAGATGAGGTTTAAAACATTTTAAAATAGGATCCCTGATGAAGTATGATTGGCGAATATCTCTGCTGCTGTCAAAAGCCTATTAGCCGAAATGTTGGTGCCCTTAGAGATTGGTAGTTATTGCCTAATATGCCCTTTACATCTCTGTTGTGATACTCCACATGTCCAATATCCCATAAAAAGGGATGTTTTTAAACGGACATGATTAAATTTTCAACTTCACCCATATTTATATATCACAAAAATTACGTAGGTACACGTCCACTCAGTACGGCGCTCGCGCATTTCTGACTTGAAATTTCCGTTCGTGTGCGGCTTGTGAAACAATATATATGCATGAACTGCGTTCGGGATAACGTTATTCGATATAGGAACAATAGAGAGCTAAATAGACGAACGAATGAAAGATGAGGTTTAAAACATTTTAAAATAGGATCCCTGATGAAGTATGATTGGCGAATATCTCTGCTGCTGTCAAAAGCCTATTAGCCGAAATGTTGGTGCCCTTAGAGATTGGTAGTTATTGCCTAAATATGTGTTTCTTTTACACGTTATGTGTAGAACAGTGTAAAAGAGATGACTATAATTTCACTTAGTACTTTCGAATAAACGCTGTGTATATATAACGTCATATTTCAATGTGAGCGTATTTGTGTCTGTGAGATAAATGTCCCGATAATTTTAAAGGTAATGTTCGCGCATGCTGCTTCCATGTTTTATTTCCGTTCACTGAATATAAGACTATCTTCGTGCAGAAAAGAGACGGGGCTAGAGCGCGGCGTCGATGCGTCGGCGACTAAGTCAAAGCGGTTTTCCATTGTAGGCGCCGACGGCGCGCGCCTGCGCAGCCGGCGGCTGAGAACGGTTCTTGAGAACGGTTTAATATGGTTCGTGAGAACGTTTCAAGAACCGTTCGTGAATATCCGTTCTTGTTCAATATCTATATTCGAAAAGATTTGGTTCTTTCGGAACGTTTCGAATTACGTTCTTCTTGATTACCGGTATCCGAGATGATTTTGTTCTTTTATTAAACGTTCCTGTATTAAACCAGTTCACAGTAGGAACGAAAAAAATACCGGTTAATGAACGATATCAAATGGTTTTTGCGAACCGTTCTCGATCCCTGGCAGCCACAGATACTCATATCTAAATATAGGGCGTTTGCTCATCGATCCTGACCATAAAATAGACATATTAGGATATGGATGTAGATAAAGTTTATTTTATGTCAAAGCTGACTGAAATAGTTCTATTTTTGTACTGAATACTGAGTGGCGGGAAGCAACATTTTTATTGAACGATATTACCATATGCAGTTATAAATAAATTGGTACTTATTAAAAAAAAAAAGCTTTGATTCCTGACGATACTTTTCTTTTTTAACCGACTTAAAAAAAGGAGGTTATCAATTCGAACAATTTTTTTTTGTATGTATGTTACTCGATATCTCCGAGAACCGTGACCGATTTTAATTTTTTTATTTTATCGAAAGGGTATAACTCCGAATTGGTCCCGTTGGCACTAAGTCGGGATCTGATAATGGGATCCTGAGGAAGCGAGGGAACTCTTCAAATCTTAAAGGCACACATATGGTGATTTTTGTGTTTTGTTCAACAATTCAATGATTTTCATTCAGGACAGTGCTATTAGATGAGATGGAACTGCTGATGATGTCCAGAATGGGACTCTTCAACAAAGCATAGTACACATTTGGCGATTTCGCCTCTTGGATATGTTCGTTAAGTATTGAAGATTTCTAAGATGAATCTTTGTCAAGCTCGAGTCCTGATGATGGGATCCTGAGGAATCGACGGAACTCTTCAAATCTTAAAGACACACATATGGTGATTTTTGTGGTCTTATCAACAACTCAAGCAATTCCATTCAGGATAGTGATATTAGATGAGGTGGAACTGCTAATGATGTCAAGAACGGGAGTCTTCAACAAAGCATAGTACACATATGGCAATTTGGCCTTTACCTGTACCACAGCCTTTATGAACGGAATTGGCAAATTATTTCGTAGTTTGACTGCATATACTACAAGGTTGGTTCCGTTGTTACCAGAATCTAGTCTCTTGGATGATGGGATCCACAAGGAATAAAGGGAAGTCTTCAAAATATGAAGGAAAACGTAAATTGGTTAAAATATTTTCATTCGGGACTCACTAATGCAGTACTATAAAGGCAGTAAAAACGTATAATGAATTAAGTTTTTCGGCGACAGATCAAGCATTTATGTTTAGAAAGTACCACCTTATGGCAACGGAACCAAGTGATATAAAAGTGTAAGGTAACCGTTTTTTTAACCGTTAATGGAGTTGCCATGTGATGCTCTCTGGTCACGACTTTCTCATCATCGTCATAATCACCATCATAACAACCAAACAACGCTGAACATAGATTCCCCCTAAAGTGACCCACAATGTCCGGTTTTGCGTCATTCTTCGCACACCTGACCCCGTTGATACACTGGCATCTATAATAACAGTGGCTGGTACCGACACCTAAACCAAAAATCATTGTATATAATTGTCCTAAGAAAATTATTTGTTCTAAATAGTCCAAAAGTACTTATCAAGTAATAAAGAAAACAATTATTTGTTGCTTTTTAGTACAAATTTGAAGTCGGGTTATTTTTTTGTTAAAAGTTTATTCTTTCATCATCATTTACCATTTTTTTATGGTGACGACTTCAGTTTAGGCTTCCGCTTCAGTCCGCAACACCAGGGGAGTCACAAGCGCGTTGTCGGCCTAAGTTAAGAGGGGTTGGAGCTCTGGGAACCTTACTCACCATCAGGAACACGACACTACATACCTGAAAGGTAGCAGTGTTATTATGGCTGTGGTCTTCTGTAAGGAGGTGTTCCTTCCCCCGTTGGGCTTCTCCAGATTTAAGCGTGAAGGTACTTCGCTGTGCCCTACCTCTCATACTATATTTCTACTATACTATACTATACTCTATACTATAATTCACGCCATCTGTATTACCAGGCAGACGAATAGGGAAATTTCCCGATCGTAGGGTAATTGATGTTCCTTATTGTTAATTATTATGTAATTAAGTAACTTTGTTTACAAATAAAAAGTAATTGAGTAACGTTCTTTTGCAAATTATGACCATATCTGTAACTATCTTTTCATTTTATTAAGTTTTTTAAAGAATACGGTAAGCCCGTTATAC
Source organism: Grapholita molesta (assembly GCA_022674325.2). Taxonomy (NCBI): domain Eukaryota; kingdom Metazoa; phylum Arthropoda; class Insecta; order Lepidoptera; family Tortricidae; genus Grapholita; species Grapholita molesta. Next base: position 2,713,836 of record CP053145.2, on the reverse strand, counting down.
ACTACCACGATAAAGTGACATCATGAAAAATCGTTACGATTTAACTCGTGGTTTTGTAATTTACACAATTTTCATACGAGATAACTCCTTAATATTACCCATTATCGATTATAGTGTTAAAGTATTGAGCTCAATAGTTAGTTAAGTAACCAGATTTGCCGCTAGATGTCGCTGTTCCCATCGCAAACTAAACAACGACATGTTTTGTAAAATAATGACTCATAAAATGTCTGTTGAACCAATTCATCACTAGATGTCTCTGTACCTAACGGAAACTAGCGAACAGTATTCTGTTAGGATTAATTATAAGATTTTGTATGTTATTATCAGAGTTCTTGCGTTTTAAATAATTAAAGTATGGTTTGTGAACAACACCGTGGTTCTTATACATGACTATGGTGATGTGTGTTATCCTGATTTAAAGGAGTTGACAAGTTGGATACTTTGATAAAACGTCACTAACATAGTTATATGTAATTGCCAGTGAATGAATAAATATTTCGGGACCTTCCTTACACAAATCAACCTAGTCCTACGGTAACCTCAGTAAGGCTTGTGTTGTAGGTACTAGACGACGATATGTATAATACATATAAATACCTGTAAATACTTAAATACTAGAAAACACCCATGATTCAGGAACAAATATCTGTGCTCATCACACAAACAAAAGCCCTGACTGGGAGTTGAACCCAGGACCATCGGTTTCATAGGCAGGGTCACTACCCACTACGCCAGACCGGTCGACTTATATCAAAAATAATACTAACATTTACTAACAACAATGATCCAAGTTGGTCCATGAATAAATGAAATTGAAATACAATGTTTTATGCTTTTTATGTACAGTGAATGTTAGTGAATACCGAACGAACGTTTTCTGCGGCGCTACCGCGAAACACGATATTCATAAATTTCGGACGATTGTCTCTGTCACTCTTATGATGCCTTAATTGGAGTAAAGGAGAGAGGTGCTCGAAATATACGAACTTCGATGTTCACGGTATCGGGCCTGTATAGCCTAATGGTTGACTAGTAGATAATGTCTTTATGAGCTGTCTCTTTATGAAATGTCTGTTGAACCAATTTATCACTAGATGTCGCTGTACCTAACGGAAACTAGCGAACAGTATTCTGTTAGAATTAATTATAAGATTTTTTATTTTGTAACTAAAATTTCTTGCGTTTACGGATTGCCTGATGGTAAGCAAGTTCCGTCGCCTGTGGGCACCCGCAACACCAGGGGAGTCACAGGCGCGTTGCCGGCCTAAGTTAAGAGGGGTTGGAGTTTTGAGAACCTTACTCACCATCAGGAACACAACACTACATACCTGAAAGGTAGCAGTGCTGTTATGGCTGTGGTCTTCTGTAAGGAGGAGTCCCCCGCTGTGCCCTACCTCTCATAACACCATACTTCACGCCATCTGTATTGCCAGGCAGACGAATAGGGAAATTTCCCGATCGTAGGGTAATGATGTTCCTTATTGTTAATTATTATGTAATTAAGTAACGTTCTTTACAAAAACAAAGTAATTAAGTAACTTTTTTTTGCAAATTATGACCATATTTGTAACTCTTCATTTTATCAAGTTTTTTAAAGAATACGGTAAGCCCGTTATACACTACCACGATAAATTGTCATGATAAATCGTCACGATTTAACTTTGCAATCTGTTGTTTTGCAATTTACACAATTTTCATACAAAATAACTCCTTAATATTACCCATTATCAATTATAGTGTTAAAGTATTGAGCTCAATGATTATTTAAGTAACCAATTTGCCGCTAGATGTCGCTGTTCCCATTGCAAACTAAACAACGCCATGTTTTGTAAATATCTCTTGTACCAATTCATCAGTAGATGTCGCTGTATCTAACGGAAACTAGCGAATAGTATTCTGTTAGGATTAATTATAAGATTTTGTATTTTGTAGCTAAAATTTTCTTCGTTTTTAAATAATTAAAGTATGATTTGTGAACAACACCGTGGTTCTTATACATGATTATGGTGATGTGTGTAATCCGGATTTAATCCTTTAATTGGTTCAACAGAAGGAACTACTCGACAAATTGGATATTTTGATAAATAGTAAATAGTTTATGTATCTGTGCATAATGAAGGGCATTACTAGAAGAGTGTGGGTTTATGAAACGGGCCGAAGGCGAGTTTCATAATGATATCACACGAGTGTTGTAATACTTGTAATGCCTAATTATGTATAGTGGTATACACTACTTTATGTACACACATATCATCAGTGTTTTAAGATGTCTCAATCTGTTGTTTTGTAATTTACACAATTTTCATACGATATAACTCCTTAATATTATCCATTATCGATTATATTAGTGTTAAAGTATTGAGCTCAATAGTTAGTTAACAGATTTGCCGCTAGATGTCGCTGTTCCCATCGCAAACTAAACAACGACATGTTTTGTAAATGACTGATAAAAAGTCTGTTGAACCAATTTATCACTAGATGTCGCTGTACCTAACGGAAACTAGCGAACAGTATTCTGTTAGAATTAATTATAAGATTTTTTATTTTATAACTAAAATTTCTTGCGTTTTTAAATAATTAATGTATGGTTTGTGAACAACACCGTGATTCTTATACATACATGACTATGGTGATGTGTGTTATCCTGATTTAAAGGAGAGGAACTACTCGCCAAGTTGGATATTTTGATAAAACGTCATTGACATAATAGTATCTAATTGTAATTGCCAATAAATAAATAAATATTTCGGGACCTTTCTTACTCAAATCGACCAAGTCCTACGGTAACCTCAGTAAGGCTTGTGTTGACGACGATATGTATAATAGATAGATACATATAAATACTTAAATATATAGAAAACACTCATGATTCAGGAACAAATATCTGTGCTCATCACACAAATAAACGATCTGACTAGGATTTGAACCCAGGACCATCGGTTTCATAGGCAGGATCACTACCCACTAGGCCAGACCGGTCGGCCTATATCAAAAATAATACTAACATTTACTAACAACAATGATGCAAGTTGGTCCATGAATAAATGAAATTGAAATACAATGTTAATTTGTCTACGCGCTCACACATACATTCATTTAAACAATATTATCTATTAGAGAAAAAGTAGATTTTACAGTAGTACTAAATAAATATTTTCAGTAGATTCATAAGATTAGTAAGAGTAAGAGTGTACTTACGTAGTATACTAGTTGATAGATATGCCTATGAAGCAGTAGTTCACAGGTGCAAACCTGGCTAGGGTGTTTAAATTCATTTGTAAAATTGTGTGCAATCAAGAGTATGTTTTCCTTGGTAATAAATATAAATATTATCTATGTCTATCTGTCAGCCGCGGACGCCCAATGCTGGACATTTTCAGCGTTACGCAAGTAGCCAATTCTAGCGACCATTACGAGGCCATCAGTCCTGGGTGGACTACAGACTACTATATGGAGTCTAGTTATCTATGTATTAAGATTTTATACGTATATTATAATATATCGTTTCAAGTACGTACGGTTGCGTGCGTATAATACCTATAATACAATCTTTATTAAGCTCACTCTATAGGTTTAAGTCGGTTTGTATAAGATTGCCCCAGTATAGGTATAACAACGTTTTATTAAGTATACTACAATAGGATGTTGACGGTATTACCGAATATAACATTATTTGTCAAGCAGACGAGAATTGAAAATTTCCAGTTTTGAAATTTTCATATATGGCTAGGGCGTACATGCATGGAGGGTGATAGAAAAGTAATAGAATTGGGTCCTGACGATTATTGGGCCAGAACAAACGTCTACAGGCAACCATTAACCCAAAACAGTGCAGTAACACGCGGCCAAACAAACGAGTATTGAAGATTTCAATGAATTTTGATAATTTCATAAGCCGTCATAAACGTCATGACGGCTAATTGAATTGAAAAGCAACATTAAATAGAAAGACGACGCTAAATAGAACACAGACCGCTGGCAGTCCGATGCAATATTTTGGGTCGCAGGTTCGCACGGTGTTCGCAAAAAGTTATGGTAGTTAGGTAACTTTATTGGCTAGAGCAACGTAATCGGACGTGGACCGACCCGGAGGCACCCGTGGGGTCCTTTGAATCTCGGAGGTGCGATACTGTCTGGCGGAAAACTGGCCTCAGGCGGAGCAAATATATGCAGTCTGCATCCTCATGCATCCTGTCTGCAGCGCATCGAGTAGGTTTACGGTGCTGACTTATTCTAGGTTTTTACGAACAGTAATGGGAGCTAAGCCCAAATAAATTTAATTTATGAGTACGTTTGTATGTATGTTTTTAGAAACCTATCGGTTAGGCTAAAACAATGTGTAGAAAGAAAACCACTCCATACATACCTCTTATAAAGAAATATGGATTACTAGCATGTGCATGAGTTTGCCCCCATGAGACATATCTTAGCACGCAAAATGAACATAAACTATGGCGCTCGACCTGAATATGTATCTTAAACGGCCGTTAGGTATTTTCGAAATCATTGTTTTCTAGGCACAGTACCCGTACCATGAGTTGTGACATTACGGTCTTCGATAACGAGTATCGAGTTTACTCTCTGTGCATCTCGCTTGTACTATTTTAGTGCGAACGAGATGCACAGATAGTATACTCGATACTCGTTATCGAAAACCGTAATGTCACAACTCATGGTACGGGTACTGTACTTGGGTTCATACATCCAAAGTGACTCTTGTAACGAAGAATCAGTTTCTGAGGGACCTAAAGGGTTTGTCCATCCAATCCAGTTTAAGTCATTTCTCTGTTGTTGAGATATATGCCAGCAATTGCCCGCAAGAAACATATTTATAAAAGAACAGTTAGGTATTACCGAAGTCATTAAGTAGGTATTTCCATGCACAGTATTAAGTCTGAATGCAGAACCGGTTCTGTCTGCAAGAACCGGGAAATTCGGGAGTCCCCAAAAAGAGGAACCGGTATTCCCGGTTCTTTCGGGATTTTCGGGACAAAACTTAGTAATGCAGCTATAAAATAAGTAATGGGATAAAAATATAGTTTTTCGTGATAAAATTGGTGGATTGGTATTCATATATATGTCATCATCATCTTCCTCGCGTTGTCCCGGCATTTTGCCACGGCTCATGGGAGCCTGGGGTCCGCTTGGCACCTAATCCCAGGATTTGGCGTAGGCACTAGTTTTACGTTTTAGTGTATGTAATGCTGGACAAATTTGATTGCCCTGCGATGAGGCACTGGAACTCTGTGCACAAAAGCGAGAGGGCTCTCATTTTTGATGTAAAATAAAGGATAAATAGGCTGACATGGATTGTAATTGTAATTTATTTTATTTCAATTTTACCTATTCAGCACGCTCCATAGAGGATAGTTAATGCATTATATGCGTTAGGGTAAAAAGAACACAAACTACGATGTTCGACCTGAAAGTTTCAACAGCAGTTCGGTATTATCGAAGTCCTTAAGTATTTCCATGCACAGTATTAAGCCCTTTCGTCCAAAATGAACAATTTGTTCGTACAAACGAACTCACATTGCTTTAGGGGTTTGTCTGTCCAATGAAAGTAACCGAGTGATACGAGTAGTTTTTGTTTTGCCTGAGCGATGTGCGTGAAGATGGAAACCATAAAACTTCTATTGAAATGTTGTATTAAGGATCTCTAGAAAATGTGATCGTGAATCAGTAAATACGTGCCTACCTATTGCGATCGAACAAATCCCTAAAGTTTGTTTTGAGACGGGAGCGTGGAGTTTACCTCGCCACTTCAATTATTTAAAAAAAAGATACTTCAAGTTGGGTCCTAACGAAATTTCTTCGCAAATTAGCGTGAACTAACGAACATCCACCTATTGCGAGTAATGGAACCCGTAAAAGTCATTTTGGGCCGGTAACCGTGAAGTTGGCCACCCCACTTCAAGTAAAAAAAAAAGATACTTTCAATCGGGTCCTAACGAAATTTCTTAGTGAATTAGCGTGAACTAACGAATACCTATCGATTACCATCGATGGATTTCGAGAAAGTCATTTTGGGGCAGTAGCGGGAAGTTGACCCCCCCATTTTTAATGTGAAAAAAAAAAACTTGTAATCGGGTCCTAACGAAAACTTTTAGTTAAAACGCATGAACTAACGAATACTTACCGATTACAATCAATGCAAACCGTTTCAGACATTATGGGCGGGTAGCGTGAAGTTGACCGCCCCACTTTAATTTAAAAAAAAAATACTTCCAGTCGGGTCCTTACGAAATTTCTTAGTGAATTAGCGTGAACTAACGAATATCTATCGATTGCCATCAATGGATTACGTAAAATTCATTTTGGGGCGGTAGCGTGAAGATGGCCGCCCCCCTCCAGGAAAAAAAAAACACACTTCCAATCGGGTCCTAACGAAATTTCTTAGTGAATTAGCGTGAACTAACGAATATCTATCGATTGTCATCAATGGATTACGTAAAATTCATTTTGGGGCGGTAGCGTGAAGATGGCCGCCCCGCTTCAAGTAAAAAAAAAACATACTTCCAATCGGGTCCTAACGAAATTTCTTAGTGAATTAGCGTGAACTAACGAATATCTATCGATTGCCATCAATGGATTACGTAAAATTCATTTTGGGGCGGTAGCGTGAAGATGGCCGCCCCATTTTGTTTTTAAAAAAAATCTAACTCAGAGTCGGGTCCTTACGATTTAATATACTGAACTAACGTGAACTAACGATGAACTAACGATATAGCTATGCCTTTTTTGGAAAAAAAAAATGGGGCGGCCATCTTCACGAACATCCACGGGGTTATCTTATTCTATATCTTTTTTAGGAGTTGCTATTGCTACCTACCTCGTTGCACTAGCATCAGATCTAGTATCCTATTTATCCTATTTAATCCTATTTAAGTATTTATATCGTCGTCTAGTACACAACACAAGCCTTACTGACCTTACCGTAGGACTAGGTCGATTTTGTGTAAGATTGTCCCGAAATATTAATTTATTTGAAATTGATTTGCTAGTTTACACCCGAACATACATAACAAGTTAATTAAAAGCTTGTAGTAATAAGTAAAATGTATGTATACAGTGTGTATTTTTCATACCGGCGTATATTGTAGTGGCGATTAGTATTGGACCTCAAGAACCTATTTACATTCATTTTGTCAAAAAAAATTGGTTATTTTTATTTCATACATAAAAAATAAGCAAGCAATGTATTGCATCCATAGTAATTAACGTACCGATGCGTCATGTCTCATGTCATGTCAGTATTACTTGTCATGTCAAAATAAGTTGGATTGCGTACATTGCTGCCCGGTCAGACTTAAAAAAAGTCGTTACAACTATGTTTTAACACTATTTAACAAAATTATTAACATAATACGAGTCGTATTACTAGATACTGTATGTGGGCAACTTATACGTCCGTATGAAAAATGTATGTATGTATGTATGTAAGTGCGAGAACATAAATCAAAACGTGACACTACATGATTTACGATGCATTGTTTTGAAGTAACTATCGGAGCCAATGTCTTTATTGCTCTAAACAGAGACATATATAGGAAATTCTATTTATATCTAGAACTTTCTTTATTAATTGTTGAAAAGCGGGGAAGATTGACTTTGAGGGGTAAGATAAAATTGACGATCGGTCAGGCCTATTGGGTAGTGACCCTGCGTATAAAGCCAACGGTTCTGGGTTCGAATCTCAGTTGTTCCTGAGTCATAGGCGTGTTCTATGTATTTAAGTATATATATTTATAAACTTAAATATAGATTTATATCTATATATAGATGTCTATATCTATATGAATGTATGTAAATAAAAAATAAAAATATATATCGTTGGCTGAGTACCCGCTACACAATCCTTCTTGAGCTTACTGTCAAGCTCAGTCAACCATAAAATATGTATGAATATTTCCAAAAAAAATTCAAACACATAAAAATCCAAATTAAAAAAATAAGATGAGTGCACAAGTTTGAATAGGATGTCCCCACTACGTACAATGACTATCAGAGTATCGGAGCTGTGGACGTGGTCACAAATATTTAAACATGCACTTCATCTCTTTGACAATAGAGTCGTTGTTCAGATATTTGTGATCACCTCCACAGCTCCGATATATCTGATGGCCACTCTACTAGGCCAGTACCTACCCTCACCATGGGTTGTCATTGAGGTTTTCGATAACGAGTATCGAGTTTACTATCTGTGCATCTCGCTTGTACTATTTTAGTGCGAACGAGATGCACAGATAGTAAACTCGATACTCGTTATCGAAAACCTCAAAGTCACAACTCATGGTAAGGGTACAGAAGGCCGTCTGTACAGCTCGTCTGTTTTTCTATCCGGAGCGCCGGAGACGTATGTAGGTCGACGAGATGGCTTAGCGGACACCGCGTGTTGGGACGATCGCCGATCAGCTTATCTGGACTTAGCTCTGCTCCGACAAATCATTATAATTAAGTTTATTTTTAACTGAGACACAGATGTCAGTATTTTTATATACGGTAATTTTAAAATTTTTGCCCTTTTGCAAGCCTCACCTTGTATGTCCAATAGTAGCACAGTAAGACATTGAAGTCATATCAATCGTGAATTTTTGGTTGCATTTTTGTTTACTAATTAATCTACTCAATGAATTACGCTTAAGAATGATTCATTTAGTGAATAAATTAAACTAAAACATATACTACTGACTAATGTCATATCTTTGAATCGTTTATTTTTTATTGATTTCATTTTACTTTTTTTTTACAAATGTGTCAACACTGTCAACATCCATATTTAAATCGAAAGAAAAATAGAAACCCACAACCACTGGATCACTAGCCCAGTGCACTACCAATTGACAACATTTCATATTTTTAACTCCTAATTTTAATGAGTTTATTGGAAAGAAGATGAAATTTTAATGTACCCGTATTTTTATTTTTTTCTGAAAAAGTGATTTTATAATGCAAAAAATCCATTTGAAAAACAGTTCATTCTAAAAGAGCGTATGTCACAAGGTTGGGAAAGTGACGTCACCAAGATTCCAGGGCAACTGAAAAAAAAGTTCGCAGACTTGACTTGACACTGACGGCCTGACAGTCATGCGGTCAATCAAATTTTCTTAATTCAGTTACCTTGCCAAATTGTATTAATTGAATGTATATTATGCTCCAATAAGTCATGTAACAAGGCTAAAACTACAAGCAATATGCGTATGCATTTAGTAAATATTGTTTTATTGCCAAATGCAAAAATACTTTCCTTTTACAACAGGGATCCATAGCTCATTAGAAATACAACGTAGTCATAAAGTGAAATGTAAATAATAAAGATATTATGAAAAAAAAGCTTTATTTAAATTAAAATTGCTCATATTTCCTACATAGAAGTTGTCGAAGGCTCCTCTGTCTTCTTTACTAGCCACATCAAAAATCATAATTGGTGTTTGCAACCCCCTTCAGACGCCTTGCAGTCATGACAGGAAACATCCAGACAGTCTCACTGGTTTCACCTATCCATGCAGTCACTTTGTTTAGCTTCGAGCGGATCTTCTGCTCTGGACTGACTCTGCATTGCACTATACATTTTCCTGAATCTCTTTTCACTTCGACATAAACGACAACGTCCGACGAAGACATGTCCTCTAGCCCCTCTTATCTGTGCTAAGTTATCCATATCACTTGGCGCTGTGTCCTCTGTAGAGCTTTATTTTATTGTTTCAAAGGTAGATAGGTATATTGGTGTTCGGTTAAAGAATGCCAAGTCTGTAATTTTTACAGAGGTATCTAAGTCCAGTGAGTGAATGCCAAGTAGTTTGTGATTTATTATCTCAAACAACGTATGAATGTGTGTATTTAATTTATGAGGCAAGTGAGCTTGGACAAGAAATAGTTATGGCTATGACAGTTGTTGACAAACAAATTATCAAACGTCAACCGTAAGAAAATGAGTACTGGTACAGATAACTTATTTTGGTAAAGTGACGTCATACTTCCGGTTTACACAAAATTACGATTTTTTCCAAAAGTTCAAGCGAATAAAATCCAAAAAAATTTTTTTTTGTATAGTTAACACATGTTTAATAAAACACCATTAGAATTGAGACTTATTGAAAAAATGAAATGTTGTCAATTGTGCTATACGAGTTCCGCTTGGACTTGTAATTTTTTTCTATTTTATCCTTCCTGGTATACGTCATTACATTTAAATATTGATGATATGCTAGCAGACGTTTCTGCTTAATATAAAAACTGTCAACATCCCTATTAATAACAGACTTTTGCGTATAATATTCGTTTGTATATTTGCCCGCATTACAAACCCCACGCTGTATAGAGTTCTCTGTAATTAGCGGCCACAGTTACACTAAGCCATTTAAGCCGGCAGATTACCGGCTTGCCCACATTTCTATTCCCGGTAGCGGCGTGGCATCTCGGACTTGAGATTCCGCTCTGAACATGCCGGATGCATTCGGGTCAAAAACTATCATCAGTAGAAAAAAACAAAGCGAGCCACACACTACGATCTTACACAAATCGACCTAGTCCTACGGTAAGCTCAGTAAGGCTTGTGTTGTAGGTACTAGACGACGATATATATAATAGATAGATACATGTAAATACTTAAATACATAGAAAACACCATGGAAAAAAATCTGTGCCCATCACACAAATAAATGCCCTGACTGGGATTCGAACCCAGGACCATCGGCTTCATAGGCAGGGTCACTACCCACTAGGCCAGACCGGTCGTCAAGATGCAGATGTATTAAAAATCTGTTTTCCCATCGGGAAAACTCGGATCTCGATATAAATACGACGGCATCCGAACTGTCAATGAATGATTGTATTAAATTTAATTGTATTTATTTGGACCAGGGTATGTCCTTAAACCAGGGATCGTTACCGGTATTCTTAATACCGCTTAAAAATTAGGTATAACCGGTTATAGTTGCATTTCGCTATTTATATCGATAAAGCTCAGATTAGCGGTATAATCAAAACCGATATTCAAATATATTAGCGGTTTTGCCAATTGACAGCAATACCTCTATTTAGCACTTTACCCCTAAAAACTATTACCGGTAATAGCCGTCAGTGTCAATATACTCGAGTCGTATGACAAACTAATTTACGTATATAGTTGACACTTCAGCCAGCCGTGCACATTGTCAGCGGGACTCGTAGGGGTGGCGAACCTAAGCCCAATTAAAACAAATATAGATTTATCCTATTGAAAACATAATTGAAAAAAATATTTATAGTACATAGTAATAGTAATAAAAAATACTATGTATGTATATTCCTTGGCTGAATAGACTTGGCTGAGTTGACACATATTTAATTTATAACAAAATTAAATAAAATGGACAAATAATTACGAACATAATCAAGGCAAACGCGTAAAAATAATTAAAAATATATGTTGACGTGATTCAGAGGTCACAATTTAAAAAGTATAAAATTCAGATTGTATATGTATAACCTTGGTACCATTCGATTTCTCTCGTTTTACTGAAAAATAAAATGCAATGCAACTATATAACATAAACACAAAATCTCTCGGACTCAATAGAAAGAAAGCAGAATTAACATCTTTATTTCCCGAAGTCCTTACCTGGTAATGGGTAAAATAAATAAAAAACCTTATTTATTGGTTGCCCAGAAACGAAATTAGGAACTAACCAAAACATTTTCAAAGAAATACGGCTGTAGCATTTTTAGGTATATATACTTTCGTGGGAATCAGAGATGTTTAAAGAACCAACGTTTAGTATAATTCCTATTTATTTAACATAAAAGTAATAAATCAAGTAAGTATAGGTACAAATACTTCTCAAGTGTAGTGACAAGTTGACAACCCTGTTCCGACACTCATAGTTCTGTCATAAAATTATACATGAAATGGCGGCGCTACCGCGAAAAACGATATTCGTAAATTTCGGACGATTGTCTCTGTCTTAAGCCTTAATTGGAGTAAAAGAGAGATGCTGTAAATATACGAACTTCGATGTTCGTGGTACCGGGCCTAAAGTGATGAAGTATGTCTTGTCATTCAATAGAGATTTTGACAGCCATATCTTAGGGAATAAGGGATAATTGATTAACAATTTGTAAGAAACTATCGCCTTAACGACTTTAGTGCTGGAATAATATAAAGTACCAATTTAGCTCGCAAAAAAAGCGTAAGATGTATGAAATCCTGCGGCGCTTCCGTCTTTCTCGAGCGAAAGCAAAGACCATTTTACCAAAAACGCGTAAGATGTATGCAATCCTGCGGCGCTTACTGTTTTTTCGAGTTGATAAAGTTTGTATTAGAGACTATACTAAAAATCGAAAATATCTCTCCAGTGGAGAGATATTTTAGATTTTTAGTATATTACTTCATTTTTTCATACTTTTTTACCCTTTAAACCTTCCCTGAGCTACTACAAATATTTCGAGACCAAAATTAGCCAAATTGGTAAAGCCGTTCTCAAGTTATAGCGTGACCAAGAGAAATAGGGGTTCATTTTTATATATATAGATAGATAGATTACAGATATAGTGAGAAATTATTTTCCTTTAGAAAAACTCGTACCTCGATCAAAATAAGACGGCATCCGTACTATCAATTAATGATTGTATTATATGCATGACATTTTCATATCCATTAATATGAAACTTTATTGTTTAAAGCCAAATATAATTTTTCAGTTTGACGTATAATACTAAACAATAATATTAATGGATATGAAAATGTCACTTATTTAATACGATCATTCTTGGCAGTTCGAAGGTCATCGTATTCCGATAAAGATCCGAGTCTTCCCGAAAGAAAATAATCTCTATAGTAACCATTTAGTAGTAATGTTGAATTGACATCTTATCTTTCAATTGCAATGAATACCGGTATTTAATACAGGTATTTAATATCGTAAATAGTCTAGCCATAGAGGTATGCATAAAAGCGAAATGACAACAATACCTCTAATTAGAATACAGGTATTCTTTTATTAGCGGTAATAGTCTGTCAAATGTATACAGGTATTAAATAAAACCGGTTTTACAATCCCTGCCTTAAACTACGTCCAACAATGAGAGGTAGGGCACAGCGATGGCCATCACGCTTGAATCTGGGGCAGCCCAACTGGGGAAGTACCTCCTCCTTACTGAAGACCACAGCCATAATAGCACTGCATACCTTTCAGGTATGCAGTGTTGTGTTCCTGATGGTGAGTAAGGTTCCCAGAGCTCCAACCCCCCCTTAAAGGCCGGCAACGCGCTTGTGACTCCTCTGGTGTTACGGGTGCCCATGGGCGACGGTAATTGCTTACCACCAGGCAATCTGTCTGCTCGTTTGCCGCCTATGTCATAAAAAAAAAAATAGTAAAAAAATTAATATCCATTAATATGGACTTAGTGTTTCAGTGAGGATGACACGTCAGGCGTGTCATCATATTATATGGCGTAAGGCACGCCTGTCGTGTCATGAAAAAAATTGTTCGCCGCCACTGACAAAAGTTTTTGAAAAGGGAACACGCAACGAATCGGTTAATTGTTGAAAAGCGGGGAAGATTGATTTTGAGGGGTAAGATAAAATTGACGACCGGTCTGGCCTATTGGGTAGTGATCCTGTGTATAAAGCCAACGGTTCTGGGTTCGAATCTCAGTAAGGGCATTTATTTGTGTGAGCACATTTGTTCCAGAGTCATGGGCGTGTTCTATGCATTTGAGTATATATATTTATAAACTTAAATATATATCTATATATATGTCTATATATATCGTTGGCGTACCCGCTACACAATCCTTCTTGAGCTTACTGTCAAGCTCAGTCAACCATAAAATAAGTGTAAATATTTTCAAAAATTTTCAAACACATAAAAATCCAAATAAAAAAAATAAGATTAGTGCACAAGTTTGAATAAGATGTCCCCACTACGTACAATGACTATCAGAAGTATCGGAGCTGTGGACGTGGTCACAAATATTTAAACATGCACTTCATATCTTTGACAATAGAGGCGTTGTTCAGATATTTGTGATCACCTCCACAGCTCCGATATATCTGATGGCCACTCTACTAGGCCAGTACCTACCCTCACCATGGGTTGTCATTGAGGTTTTCGATAACGAGTATCGAGTTTACTATCTGTGCATCTCGCTTGTACTATTTTAGTGCCAACGAGATGCACAGATAGTAAACTCGATACTCGTTATCGAAAACCTCAAAGTCACAACTCATGGTAAGGGTACAGAAGGCCGTCTGTACAGCTCGTCTGTTTTTCTATCCGGAGCGCCGGAGACGTATGTAGGTCGACGAGATGGCTTAGCGGACACCGCGTGTTGGGACGATCGCCGATCAGCTTATCTGGACTTAGCTCTGCTCCGACAAATCATTATAATTAAGTTTATTTTTAACTGCGACACAGATGTCAGTATTTTTATATACGGTAATTTTTAAATTTTTGCCCTTTTTGCAAGCTTCACCTTGTATGGACAATAGTAGCACAGTAAGACATTGAAGTCATATCAATCGTGAATTTTTGGTTGCATTTTTGTTTACTAATTAATTTACTCAATGAATTACGCTTAGTAATGATTTATTGAGTGAATTAATTAAACTAAAAACATATACTACTGACTAATGTCATATCTTTGAATCGTTTATTTTTTATTGATTTCATTTTACTTTTTTTTACAAATGTGTCAACACTAAATCGAAAGGAAAATAGAAAATTTTTGACTCGCAGTGGGACTTGAACCCACAACCACTGGATCACTAGCCCAGTGCACTACCAATTGTGATTGTGCTATACAAGTTCCGCTTGGATTTGGATTTTTTTTTATCCTTCCTGGTATACGTTACATTTAAATATCGATGATATGCTAGCAGACGTTTCTGCTTAATATAAAAACTGTCAACATCCCTATTAATAAAAGACTTTTGCGTATAATATTCGTTTGTATACTTGCCCGCATTACAAACCCCACGCTGTATAGAGACCTCTGTAATTAGCAGCCACAGTTACACTAAGCCATTTAAGCCGGCAGATTACCGGCTTGCCCACATTTCTATTCCCGGTAGCGGCGTGGCATCTCGGACTTGAGATTCCGCTCTGAACATGCCGGATGCATTCGGGTCAAAAACTATCACCAATAGAAAAAAATAAAGCGAGTCACACACTACGATCTTACACAAATCGACCTAGTCCTACGGTAAGCTCAGGCTTGTGTTGTAGGTACTAGACGACGATATAATATAATAGATAGATACATATAAATACTTAAATACATATAAAACACCGTGACTCATGGAACAAATATCTGTGCCCATCACACAAATAAATGCCCTGACTGGGATTCGAACCCAGGACCATCGGCTTCATAGGCAGGGTCACTACCCACTAGGCCAGACCGGTCGTCAAAATGTAGATATAGTGAAAATCTGTTTTCCCATCGGGAAAACTCGGATCTCGATCGAAATACGACGGCACCCGAACTGACAATGAATGATTGTATTAAATTTAATTGTATGTCCTTAAACTACGTCCAACAATGAGAGGTAGGGCACAGCGATGGCCATCACGCTTGAATCTGGGGCAGCCCAACTGGGGAAGTACCTCCTCCTTACAGAAGACCACAGCCATAATAGCACTGCATACCTTTCAGGTATGCAGTGTTGTGTTCCTGATGGTGAGTAAGGTTCCCAGAGCTCCAACCCCCCCTTAAAGGCCGGCAACGCGCGTGTGACTCCTCTGGTGTTACGGGTGCCCATGGGCGACGGTAATTGCTTACCACCAGGCAATCTGTCTGCTCGTTTGCCGCCTATGTCATAAAAAAAAAATAGTAAAAAAATTAATATCCATTAATATGGACATTAAACAAAATTTATTTTATGGGCGAATCGACTATTTGTTGTTGTTATTCCCATTAGCCAGGGGACAACTGAAGCATGGTTTGTTACAAGAAATGTGATATGGGTAGTTTCACGAGAGTTGAGGCGAATGGATTACGCACACAACTATATGAAGTACTGGTTGGCAAAAGAGTGAATGAATGGAATGAATGAGGGAATGTAAATAAAATAGTACATTACATCAGAGGCCGGGAAAATGAGGATTTCCGGCCAAGTGGGTATATACCGGGTAGTGATACGAGGCCGGGAATCCGTTTTAACGACGAGGCATGTATAGTGCTTTTCTCAAACATATAATGAAATAAAAGAAATTAAAGATAAGATAAAGATAGAAGACATTTATTCATGACGTACACATACAATAAACAGAATACAAGATGAAGAATAAGTAAGACATCACGAAATGGACCCAACTCAGCGTAATGGCAGGCTTGAGAAGTCAGCGCTGATCTTTCGTTGAGCCCATTTGGTGATGTCAATAACACAAAACAGAAAGGAAACAATAAAAGATTAAAGATAATGGCAAAACAGGCATGTAGACTTATTTAACTTTTTTTTTTCTTTAGGAATAGCTAGTGCCACAACACGGTAAGTTTGTGAACTAAGATGACAGAAGTAGTCTGTTTGGCATTATTCTTAAAAAAATGAAATTTGCAAAATTACAACTAACAATGAAATCGAAATGTATTAAAAATTAACATCAGCTGTTTGCTATGACACCCGCCATCTTTACGGCCTCTGTATAGATAAGGTGAGTTCGGCAAAGTTTCGGACGTTTTTAGGAGTGTTTTGAAGGTTTTAGAATTTAATTTTTTTCTCAGCTTGTTTACAGAATACGGACAATATTTAAATACCGAAGTAATAAGGACATATTGCTCTATGTTACTGATTTTTAATATTCATCTAGACGCCAAAATGAGTGAGTAGTGAGTATTTAAATGTAGAGAAAAGATAAATTCGCCATCAGTTTCTCTTTTGCCTGACAGTGTAATATCGGAGGAGCTAATAATTTAGTCCCTATCGTGTCTAGCACAGAGTTGACTTTCGGGAAATATCCGCCTTAACCCACTGGTAAATATATATGAGAATTGGTTAGGTAGTTATGTGGGTTTCGATATCCGACTCGATATATAAGTATTTGTATTTTTTGTGTCCGATATTACACCTTGCATGAAATATTGTAGAATTTGAGATTCTCAAACTTTTACCCGCATTAACAATATTTACTTAATTTTAAAGTAAGATGAAATAATGAAATGTTTACTTCTAGGAGCAAAGACGCCTAACAAAATATGTATGAATAAGAAAGTGACGACTTTAAACAAAAATAATAAGTTTATTTGCAGAAATTACAATACTATGATAACTACAAGTTAGACAAATAGGTAAAGTAATTACAAATGCGAATGAAATGAAAACAATCATATTTAATAATGCCATACACTCATGATGCTTCAGCGTTATAGTTCTTGTCGCCTCACTTTATCAGAAGCAATTTCCAAATTGCGTTGAGAGTACGAAACTCTAGCTACGTGGCGGCATGATGAATCTGTAAAATTACATCTACCTACCTAATGCGTGTTTGTAATTTATAAAAAAATTAACTTTGACAGGTATTTTCAATTTTCTAATCAACCGGTTATAATAAATAATAAAGGATAATCAAAACCGTATATAATATAAACAAACTCAATATAATTATAGGCATACTTATTTTGTAACTCAATCTTATCTTGTAGCAATGAAGAAAAATCAAAGCATTCTGGTAGGTCCTAGGTCGTGTAAAGTTTGAGTATCCCTGAAAATTTTAAATCGGACGATTTGCGTCCGATTATACACCACTTCGTATAAAATCGGATCTCAGCTTGTATGCGTCGTATCGTAATGAAAAGTATGCAGATTTAACACAAATTTTATAAAATTAACATGCAATATGTCAAAATAACAGAAATTGCTTAAACTTACCAATTATTCCAAAAAAACTCACATAGGGTAATTCCGGATACTACGAAAATTTTTATTATTTGCTTCCATGTGAATTACACACGTCCTACCACTCGCAGCAACAAGTGCGGACTTAAGAGGGGTGCGGTACAAAATGGCGGATCGAGTCACCTTGCCAGCACAGAAAACGATCCTCGCGATTGGTGGGAATTTGAAACAAACGATATTAGCCGGTGTCCGAAATTGGCCGAACTCACCTTAATCGTCGAAAAAAAGTTGTTTTGCAGGCCTAGGCCTGCAAAGTTATATGGAAGTCCATTTCCGTTCCCTTCAGTTGCCGCGCCCAAAAAAACATAAGTACTTCCGACTCTATTTATAAGGAATGTAAAGACAATATTTCAGTGCATGTTTAATAAAAAAATATTTGCTCAATTTTTTTATCGAGGTATGTCATGTCATGTCAGATTATTCTCACGTGACATATGACTCCCCATTCGCCCCCCAATTCGCTAAAAGCTCTGTCATCTATTGTTAGTGTTGTATCGCTATCCCCGAGAGAAATGGCCGATACATTTCGTACTTCCTTGTTTCTGTAAATCGAAAAGTCCATTGTCCATTGTGCCCTACTGAAAGTAAGTAAGTTTCATGTTTAATTAATTACACCTTGTTCCAATATTTTTTTATTAAGAAGAAACGCTAGCGAATATCTTCGATATTTAAATCGCAAGGAAAATAGAAAAATGTTAGTAGCAGAACTGGTAGTGCACTGGGCTAGTGATCCAGTGATTGTGGGTTCGAATCTCGCTTCGAGTCAAAAAACAGTAAGAATATATATGTAATAGGTATATGAAACTAAGAACAAATCAAATTATTTTTTATGAAATATTTTTGATTTGCTTTGATTTTTAAGTAGTAATACTACTATATACATTAAAAGTTGAAATAGATAACATACTTAAGAAAAAAAAAAAAACGTACGTAGTGTACGGGTGGCCAAATTGGTTAAGGCGTCAGCCGCGATAGCTGGAGATGCGGGTTCGAATCCCGTCTCGAACACCGGAGGTCCTCGTCGTTTTTTCTTAAGTATATGTTATCTATTTCAACTTTTAATAGGTATATATTTCGGAACAATCTTACACAAATCGACCTAGTCCTACGGTAAGCTCAGGAAGGCTTGTGTTGTAGGTACTATACGACGATATATATATAATAGATAAATACATATAAATACTTAAATACATAGAAAACACCCATGACTCAGGAACAAATATCTGTGCTCATTAGTCATTACACAAATAAATGCCATTAGAATTCTAAAAGACGGCGTACATATGTAAATTTCTGACGTTGCAGGCATCCATTGGTTACATCAAACGCTTACCGTCGGGTGGGATGAGTGCTTGTTTGCCAACAACACGTTACTTTTAATAAAATGTTATTATTCTTTATTATATCGTCAATAATTATAGTAATAGTAGTAGTAATATTCTTTATTGCACCAAACAGAAATTGTTACAGAAAAAAATACTTAAGAATTAAAGGTAACAATAGGCGGTCTTATCACTAAACAGCGATCTCTACCAGACAACCTTTGGGTATCAGGAAATGTAATTTTGAATTGAACTGTAAGCAGGCAGTGCACTCGTTACAAGAAAGAAATAACACACGTCTATAACTGAATACATATACTTACATAAATACATAAAATACAATAAACATGCATATACCTACATACATACATGCTTACGTATTATATATAACAAATATTAATAATAATACTGCATATTGTCAATATTATCACGTCGCCGGCCCGTCGCGCTAACCGAACGGACACTCAGCACTCTTAGTGCTTGAAAATGGAGGCCTATGTTCTCCGACACATGTCGCGCGGGTGACTGAATAAAAGTGACTAGAACCGTGTTAATTAATTACTGTACTCGACCTTTGTAAACCTCACGAAAGGTTTAAATACAAACATATCGTCAATGTACAATCAACCAATTTGATTTATGGGCCACTTCGTTCCTTGTCACAGTGAAAATCTATTTGAAAGACATGCTAACATAATTTATACTCTTGTGGCACGGACGTGGACCGACTGGGACACCATGGATTATCTTGTCAGAAAAGTGCAGGCCGTTTATCTAGACACGCAACGCTTAATGACATAATCCGTCGGTCTCTTGCCACCATCAATGTGCCTGCTCTTCTTGAGCCGACCGGCATTGTCAGAGATGATGGCAAGAGGCCTGATGGAGTGTCTTTGGTTCCTTGGAGCTTGGGACGGATGCTGGTGTGGGATGCTACCTGTGTAGACACCCTAGCGCCGTCCCATCTCCAACGAACTAATGTAAAAGCGGGTGCAGCGGCGGAAAATGCCGAAATTCTTAAACGTAACAAATATAAAAGCCTGGGCAGAGAGTACCATTTTGTACCGTTTGGCGTAGAAACGCTAGGTCCATGGGGTCCCAGCGCGTACAAACTTTTTGCAGAAATCGCGAAGCTTCTGGTTGATGTAACTGGTGACCGAAGAGCTTGCGGCTCGCACAACGTATCAGCATTTCAATACAACGAGGAAATGCCGCCAGCATCCTTGGTACAATGCCTCAAAGGCCTTTTTTAGATTTTATACTGTAACTACGAGTAGTTAAGTACTTGTAGTTATCATAATACGATTGTAATTTCTTTGAAAGACGTAAAAGATCTCTTTTTAACGTCACTGTGACAAGGTTCGAAGTGGCTGAAGTGGCCTAGACATCAAATTGGTTGACTATACACACGTTACTACTACGTGGGTCAGGTTTGGTGGGACCATTACAATGGTTACCGTGTGGGTGTATCGTTACCGGCGGCCTGCGTTATCGTTTCCGTACTGCTCCCGATGCGGAAATATCACCTGCCCACATAAGCCGGTTGTGTAAACCGCTAAATCAACAGGCCACGGGCTCTATGTACTAACTACTGCTCGCAACTTTGTCTGTGTATGATCAAGCTATCCATTTTATTAAGAACTAGCTTTTGCCCGCGGTTTCGCTCCCGTTAAAAAGTATTTAAGTTATTTTTAGCACACTAGGTAACGTTCAAAACGTAGTTTTGTAAGCAAGCATTATTTTTGTTCAGAAAATGCCGTTTTATCCACAAATGCCTACGTCATAGTAGCTTTATGCATGCAAAGTCTCAGCCCGATCGGTTTAAAATTGAGAAAGTTTCATACAAACTTTCATCCCCTATTTTATCCCCTTGGGGGTAGAATTGATCAAAATCCTTTCTTAATGGATGCCTGCGTCATAACATCTACCTGCATGCCAAATTATAGCCCGATCCGTCCAGTGGTTTGGGCCGTATGTTGATAGATCACTATGTCAGTCAGTCACCTTTGAGTTAAATATATTTAGATTAAGGAAGAATGGAAAAATCTGCCTCGGGCGAGACTCGATACTCGATTCCGGAATCCATGCCCGTGGCTCTACCATCTGAGCTACAGGGGCACACTCGATAGCTTGGAATTTCTCCACCATATATCGAGTCTCGCCCGGGCAGTTGATTTTTCTTTTATTTTTAAGAATTATGGTTTATTACATGACTACAGAGGCCGGGAAGTAAGAGGTTGCCGGCCGAGTATATGTAGACGGATTGTTACGAGGCCGGCAACCCCTTTTCACACTGAGGTATATATAGTGTTTTTCTCATATATATTTTAGATATATATTTATATATTTTTTTTTCTCATATTATATATATGATCACGATCAGATTTCATGCTTAATTATCGCCACTAAACGCTAATTGTATATACACTTTATCCTAAAAACTCCCTTAAAAATGATTTGTGCTTATAGTAGAATTAAATAAATATTTATTATGAAATCACTGAAATCAGTCACGCGTTGAAGGAGAATTATATTTAAAAAAAAGTTACATGCGCCACAGAGATTTACAATCATCGACTTCTAAATTCGAATAACTTTTTTTATATGAATAACTTTTGCAGGCTAGCGGGTAAAATAGGCTTTTCCACGCAGATTTCGCGCTATAAACTAAGGTTTTCCGAGCGAGTGAGGTGAAAAGTATTTTTTCCCGTCTGATTTTCCAGTTTTTCTCAGTGTAAATCTGTTCGAATGCATAAATTCCGTTCCAATGCATCGTCCAGTTGCAGTTGCAGTTATTCCGAGAGCTTATCAGTTGGGAACAATGCAATGCAACATGTTCAACAAATTAAAATGCGTTGAACAAGTTTGCTCCGGTGCTAGTTCAGAAGTTTTTGCTTCGTTAGTAGTAGACAACGCGAGAAGTATGGTGCTAGAATTCGATACCGGGGCTTCGTATTCAATAAATAAATAATAATAATAAATAAATATTTCGGGACAATCTTACACAAATCGACCTAGTCCTACGGTAAGCAGTAAGGCTTGTGTTGTAAGAGCTAGACGACGATATATAATAATCAGTGATCGGTTTTTTGGATTCACCCTCGCGGGATAAAATGTAGAAAAGTTAATATAGATACGACAGTTTCCCGCGATACCGAACAAATTAATCAAAAATAAAACAATTTAAATTGTGTGAAAGGGATTTTTTACTTACTCGTCGAACTTTTGTACAAACGGTACAAAATATGCCGATTTGGTGGCAGCAGATGAGCTGTCAGTGTGAACACTTGTGCTCATTTGTTCAATTTGGACAAAATAACGGCGAGTAAGTCGCTTGTCTATCAGCTATTTAGATGTTTTAATGTATGATAAAATAAACACAATGTATTTTTTTTGTCTTTTCTAACAACCTAAAGCCCGGATTCCCGGGGCATTTCCATACTAACATAATGTTTGAGGTTGTTCACCCCATGTCGAATCCAAAAAACCGATCACTGATAATAATAGATACATAGGAAACACCCATGACTCAGGAACAAATATCTGTCCTCATAACACAAATAAATACCCTGACTGGGATTCGAACCCAGGACCGTCGGCTTCATAGGCAGAGACCCACTAGGCCAGACCGGTCGCGAAATTCAGAGTCACCCGAACTATACTTGGTTAATAAAAGTTCATTATAACTAGCAAAAACATTATTGAATCACTTTGACAGCGTCCTCCAAGCGAGACAAGGACGTCTGGAGGTTTGCTAGTTTTGTCTCACCGTCCTTAAAAGGTCGTCTGATGTGAGTATGAAGTACAGATACATTGATAATTTTAATATATGTGACATTATCTATGAAAAGGGACCTTATTGTCGATGGCGCTTATGTCGTTGTTCAAGACGATACAATACAAACGCAACGCGATTCGACGTAAGTGCCATCGACAATAAGGTCCCTTTTCCTTGATAATGTCACATATTCGAAGCAATGAATTGAAATAAGATAAACACGAAGAAATATAATTATGACAGACATAGGTTTTCAACGCGACTTCGTCGGCCAGCCATGCCCGTTTTTAAAGTATGGTTGCTGGATAAAAATTATCCTATGTCCTTTCTCGTAGCTCAAACTCTCTCCATACCAAATTTCATCCCAATTGGACAGCGGTTCAAGCGTGAAGTGATAACAGACAGAGAGGGAGTTAAGGCCTTCCTCATCATCATCATCATCATCATCAGCCTATCGCAGTCCACTGCTGCTCCCCAAATACCAGTTTTTCACCAATAGGCGACCTTGGATTTGTGGACTATAGGCCTATGAATTGACTATTTTCGTGTGGCTAATAGCAAAAAACACTTAACCACGTTTTCCGAACCACCATTACGCACAACTATAAAAACATGTGTTATTGAACCTCCTTAAAACCATTTTTACACACCCAGTTATGATATGATCGCACTGAAATGTTTATACTTACACTCCATAAACGAAACGTCTTAACTGTAACAGTTTGATACTAATATACACTCTATTCATATTTCAACAAAGTCTAAATTAAAATATTAAGTGCTGGCATATATGTTCTTATTGCAACTGTATTAGACGGCAGTCTCACAGCCTATATAGGAAAAAGAAGTTTATGCCTTTGAATTAAGACGCTTTTTCGATTGTTGTGTTAAAAATCAATAATCATGCATGTTTAAAATGAGCCTTATGCCTTGGTGATAAGGCAGTGATTGTTGCGATGTAATAACACGTGGTCGGTATAGATAGCTCGTTCCCGTTTGGTTTAGAGTTTTGGTTATTCTATTTCGGGGTTTCTATCAGCGGCGTCGCTCAAGCCGAATGCCGCCGGCTTATCTAGTTTTTCCGCAGTTTACCAGATTGCCTAGGGTTCAAAGACGCAAAACCATATTGCGAGGGTTGGGTGGTCAAACCCGATAATTCGATATAATATTTCATTGAAGTAACAATCTTACGTAATTCACGTATAGTTCTAAATTCAAAATCCCATTCACTCGACTTATCGGGTTTGACCACTGAACCCTCGAATTTGGGTTGCGTAAGACAAAAAAATTGAAGATAACATACATTTTACATACATAAATTTCAGCCGTATGCAGTCCACTGCTGGACATAGGCCTCCCACAAATATGACTTGTATCATCTTGGGGGTAGTTGCCATAGTCGCCACGCTTGGCGACCGCAGTGGCTGTAGATTGGGTTTCGCAGGGATTTTTCCCTTTGTCGCCTCTTACGACACCCGCGGGAGGAGATGGGGTGGTGCTATTCTAGTCTGCCGGCATCACACGGCAAACGGCATTGAAGGTACAGTCCGGGTCAAATAGTTAGTGGCAACCAAACTGGTCAAAATCGATACAAAGTGGTCGATTTTATGAGCGTCGAGCACGAATCGTGACATTTTAAACTCTGTCAGAAACGAAGAAATGGTATTTTAGAAACATGAATGATATAAATTAATAATCGTGGGTATCGAAACTATACATTTTGAACAAAAATAACGGTGAAAAACTTTCTTGTGCGATAATTTTAGTCCTCAAACTTTTTTGAATTCGAGTGCACGAGTCAAAAATCAAGAATACTGGTAGTTTGAAGTGGAGTGTATAGTCAACCTATTTGATTTCTAGGCCACTTGGAACTTTGTCACCGTGACGTTAATAAGAGATCTTTTGCGTCTTTCATATAGATTTTCACTGTGGCAAGGTACGAAGGGGCCCATAAATCATTTTTTTTTATGACATTGGCGGCAAACGAGCAGACGGATTGCCTGGTGGTAAGCAATTACCGTCGCCCATGGGCACCCGTAACACCAGAGGAGTCACAAGCGCGTTGCCGGCCTTTAAGGGGGGGTGGAGCTCTGGGAGCCTTACTCACCATCAGGAACACAACACTGCATACCTGAAAGGTAGCAGTGCTACTATGGCTGTGGTCTTCTGTAAGGAGGAGGTACTTCCCCAGTTGGGCTGCCCCAGATTCAAGCGTGATGGTCATCGCTGTGCCCTACCTCTCATTGTTGGACGTAGTTTAAGGACATACCCGGGTCCAAAATGGGTATTTTTAAGTGGATTGTATAGTCAACCGATTTTATTTCTAGGCCACAGTGACGTTATAAGAGATCTTTTGCGTCTTTCATATAGATTTTCACTGTGACAAGGTACGAAGGGGCCTATGGTGTGGTATGGGTGTTTCTGTGGAATATCCCGGGAACCTCTGAATTTAATGGAAAGCTAGGTCTCTCTTTTACTCAGATTAAGGTGTCATGAGAGTGAGACGTCGTGACAGTGTGACATTGTCGCAATTTATGAATATATTGAATATTAGTTTTGGTACAGTCACGTCAAAAATACTGGGAGTTATAAAAAAGGAGATACAAGATTATCAAATCGGCATAAAGCAGCAAAACACGTGATTACACCCCGTTACCTTATGCTCAGTTTAGGGGCAAGTGATTGGGCAGTTGCGATAATCTAAGTCGATAAATAATTAAGTTGACTTACTCAATAACATCTCAAAAGGTCTTGGGTCCGAATTTATAAATAGTCACCAAGTGATTTCCATAGAGAATGAATGAGAATCACTATGAAGATTACTCGGTGACTATTTCAAAAATCGGACCCCAAATTGATGATATTCGATATTTATAATTGTCGCCCTCCAAACTAATTAAAAACAACATACAACCAAATTGATAACCTCCTTTTTTTGAAGTGGGTTAAAAAGAGGAATGAATGAGATAGCTCTCGAGCTTTCAGTAAAGAAGAATTTTAGTTTGCCAAATAACTTTTATAGATAAATATGATTCGGCTAATTATGTGAAGCAATATCACTATTTTAGCTTGCCCCCAAATTGAGTGTTAGATAACGGGGTGTACACGTGATACAAGAATATCAAGTATCTGTTCATGATTTTGAACATCTTTTACTATGAAGTCAACTTTGTAAATTAAAAAAAAAAAAAACAACTCTCTCATACATTTTCGTCAACTTATACTTGACCTTTTCTATGGAACAGCTAAATTTTTAGTTAATTTTACAAACTTGACCCCATAGTAAAAGATGTTCAAAATCATGAACAGATGCTGGATATTCTTGTACAGTCAGCAGCAGAAGTTGCTAAGCGTTTGAGGTGTTCAAAATTGAGGTCAACACATCTATTGTCAATAGAATAAGAGCGTGATAGGTCATTTTGAACACTTCAAACGCTTAGCTACTTCTGCTTCTGACTGTACATCACATTTTTTATAGCAAGCGGTATGTTTACACTACTGCATTTTATTACAGTCGCCATCAGATATATCGGAGCTGTGGAGGCGGTCACAAATATCTGAACAACGCCTCTATTGTCAATGCATTAGCATGTTCAGATATTTGTGACCACCTCCACAGCTCCGATATATCTGATGGCGACTGTACAAAGATTAAGGTGCAAAAGTGTGAACATATCTTTGACGTCGACGTACATCTTATTTATTTATCTTCTACATATAACCGCTGCTTACAATCCGGCGGCGTTATCGGTCATGCGATAACGGATATCAGCCCGAATGTCTGGGTCAAGAAGGAGTATTATATACAGAAATAAATATGAGAAATAATCCATGATGACCATCACGCTTGAATCTGGAGCAGCCCAACTGGGGAAGTACCTCCTTACAGAAGACCACAGCCATAATAGCACTGCTACCTTTCAGGTATGTAGTGTTGTGTTCCTGGTGGAAAGGTTCCCAGAGCTCCAACCACCTTAAACGCGATTGTGCCTCCCCTGGTGTTGCGACAATAGTTGCTTACCACCAGGCGATCCGTCTGCTCGTTTGCCGCTTATGTCATAAAAAATAAATAAATATTCATAATTATGAATATAATCCGAAAAAAACAATTTATTACTAATATAGTAGGACTGGCTTCGCACGCGCAAAAGAACCCTCTTTTAAGGGGATACATTCCAAAAAACGCTGAAATCACTTTTCTTGTATTCGAATAAGGTTTAAACAAAATTTCAAGTCTCAGCTTAAAATTTTACATAATCCCCATACAAACTTTCAACCCCCTTTTACCCTTTCACCCTTAAAGGTGGAATTTCGAAAAATCCCTCCTTAGTTGGTCCTCTTACGGTATATAAATTACCTAAATGTTAAGAAATCAGCTATCTAGGTTAAGTGGTTTGGGCTGCAGGGCGTTGATCAGTCAGTCAGTCAGGACTTTCACGTTTATATATATTGCAATTTAACATTATGTTCTTATCTACACTAATATTATAAAGACGAAAGTTTGTGAGTGTGTATGTTTGTTACTTCTTCATGTCTAAACGGCTGGAGCGATTTTAATAATATTTGGTACGGAGTTAGCTGACACCCTGGATTAACACATAGGCTACGTTTTATTTCCTGCAAAATTTATTTTCCCTAATAAGAATAATTATAATAAATATAAATATTTCGGGACAATCTTACACAAATCGACCTAGCCCTACGTTAAGCTCAGTAAGGTGCTCTTTTCTATATGTATTTCAATCATTAAATCCCGCTGAATACTAAATAATAATGTAAAAACACCGTGCAAGCTTAAATTATTCATTACGGTATTTCATTAAAACCCTTTACTAGACAACCCAATTTGTCCCCGATTTATCCTTTGAAACCCGCACGGGAAATGAGTCCATAGAGGGCGCTTAATGGGCCCTTTTCAATTTTCAGCCCCCAGCAAGCGGAGGAAGCGTTATTGTTCATAACCTTTTGATCCCGTACCCTTACCATGAGTTGTGACTTTTAGGTTTTCGATAACGAGAATCGAGTTTACTATCTGTGCATCTCGGTTGTACTATTTTAGTGCGAACGAGATGCACAGATAGTAAACTCGATACTCGTTATCGAAGACGTCAATGTCACAACTCATGGTAAGGGTACAGAAGACGGCATACCATGTTATATATTATGACGTTGTATGCCGCTCTTGTAATAAATAAATTATTTCGGGACAATCTTACACAAATCGACCTAGTCCTCCGATAAGCTCAGTAAGGCTTGTGTTGCAGGTACTAGACGACGATATATATAATAGATAGATACATATAAATACTTAAATGCATAGAAAACACCCATGACTCAGGAACAAATATCTGAGCTCATCACACAAATAAATGTCCTTATTGGGATTTGAACCTAGGACCATCGGCTTCGTAGGCAGGGTCACTAACCACTAAACCTGTCAGTCACCTCTTTATCTACTGAGACATTGTTAATCATTGCTGTATGTTTGTCCCGCTTGATGAATTACTGTAATGTCAACGGTCAAAGCCTTACAATACTCGTAAAGGCTAAGGCCCCTTACACACTGCGACTTTTAGCAGCGATGCAGTCGGGCGTGAAACGCGCGACTGCATTGCGACATCAGCAATTATGCTAACGCGCTACTGTATCGATACTAACGCGCGACAGCATCGATGCAAAAATATTTTCATTGATGATGTCGCGATACTGTCGCGCGTGTGTATCGGTGCTAACGCGCAACTGTATCGATACTAACGCGCGACAGCATCGATGCAGAATTGCAGACGCGGGGTAGTGGGCAGTTTGCCAAATATACTGATAAAGCAGTTCTATAAGCAGCTATCTGATTTTAGAGCTAGCTACTGACATATGATACATAATGACCACTACTTAATCTTTCACTTGTAAATGGGTGGACCAAATACTTCCTCTGTTTGCGTTTACGTTTCTTTTTTAAGAGTAATAATACAGAGAGCTTGATTAACAGTTTCAATCGAACTCATAGTGTTGTGGCAGTCAATGAATGACTGATCAAAATACGTTTCACGTCGTGGCTCACGTTAGCATCGATACAGCCGCGATGCTAACGCGACACAGTAGCGATGCTGCATCGCGATTGCATCGATATTGCATTGCTACAGTTCAATGGCCAGCTTCTGCATCACGACAGCATCGCTATCGCTACTGTATCGCGATAGCATCGCGACTGTATCGATGCTTAAAGTAGCGCGAGTGTGTAAAGGTAGACCATTTGCGACTGCATCGATGCTGCATCGCGATTGCATCGATATTGCATTGCTACAGTTCAATGGCCAGCTTCTGCATCGCGACAGCTTCGCTACTGTATCGCGACAGCATCGCGACTGTATCGATGCTTAAAGTAGCGCAAGTGTGTAAAGGTGGACCATTTGCGACTGCATCGATGCTGCATCGCGACTGCATCGCTGCTAAAAGTCGCAGTGTGGAAAGGGCCTGACACACATTCAGCGATCAAGTGACAACATAAAGACCGAACCATATAAGGCGCGTGACCAAAAGGCCTATTTCACCAGACACACAAGTGTCACAGTTCTAGGTATTTAACCCTTTGACCGCCATCGTCTCATATATGATACAAAGTGACAACGTAAATGACAACGTCATAGTCATAGATTATGACAGAGTTCAAAATTGAACTTTACATTCGTTCGGCGGTCAAAAGGTTAAATGTGAAACTAAGTTTTTACACCATCATCATCATCATCATATAAGCTGAAGGACGATAGGCCTCTCCCAAAAGGCATTGCATGGTTGGTAAATGCTATATTCGCAACGTTTGGCAGGCGGGTTGGCGACCATCCAAGGCTGCTGCTCATCCCCCGTTGGTCTTGGCCGTAGTTTTAGGACATACTGTTTTACACATTAGGTACTTAAATAATTAGAAAACACATGACTCAGGAATCAGGAACAAATATCTCTGCTCATCGCACAAATAAAAACGCTTACTGGGATTTGAACCCAGGACCGCCAGCTTCATAGGCAGTAGGGTCACGTACTAGGCCAGACCTGTCGTCAAACATACCTACTTAACACGTTGAACGCCAGGCCAAAAATGTAGCATTTCCATTGAAGCCACGGGGGTCACCAGTGAGCCTAACCATGTTGAACCATTGGAGCCACGGGTGTCACCGGTGAGCCGTGGTGAGCATTCATTTCAAACCTGCTTCACGGGCCACAGATCACTTATTCCATCCAAAAACGTATGTAGAATGAGCCGCGTGGCCTTAGGGAAGATACTAGTTGCCTTGGTTCTTTTGTACTGTAAAGGACTTATGATTTTTTCACAATTTTTTATACTTTGTTAGGGTTGCCTTACACGTCATATATGTAATGTATAGTTGTAAACTGAAAAATAAAACTTTTAACATGGACTTTTGTAAAAAATGAAAGTAAATAAGTTATTAATGTATATATTACTTATATAGATACGCGGCAGCGTGGCAAGCCAAGTTCAAGCAAACGAACTGGCTAGCCAGCGCCGAGTGTTACACGAACCGCTTGGTGCCACTTTTGACCGTTCTATAACTCAAAACCTCTTTAACGTAAACACATAAAACTACGTGTGTTTAATTTTATCCATAAGGACACCTAGAAGCCCAAATTTCATGGAGTTAGCTCAAAGGGTTATATAGATATGAAGGTCAAAAAGCTGTAAATTTTAGCACTGACTGAATGACTGACTATAGTACTTAAACCTACTTTTAGGTGACCTAGAAGGATGAAATTTTGAATCCAGATCGGTAATTGTATGTAAGCGTAGGAAGATGTCTAAATATAAAATAAAAAGTTAAAATGGGGGGGGGGGGGGATACATTTTTTTATTGTAGCGTTGGAACCGTTACAATGTCACATACAGATATTTGAAACTATCTTAATATATTATGTATTATTATATTTGCTATACCGTGTGTCTCCGAAATTGGGGCTTTAAATGTAAGGATAGATTTTGCTCATAAAACTGAGCTACTTTTAGTTTATAACTTTGAAAATAACTGGATTGGTAAAAAATAATACAGTTCAAAACTTTTTAGAGCAATCAATGCATTGCAAAATCATCAGTTTTTGAAGTGTGACAGATGATCTCATTTGGTTCATAACCGTTATTTATTTTATTTGGGGCATCAATAGTAATACCAAAAAAAAAAATACATAGCATAATATTTAATATTATTTTACTAGTTGTAGACTAAAAGTAGTTTAGCATTATGAGCACAATTAATCCTTACATTTAAAGCCCCCTAGGTCGGAGACACGCAGTATAACAGAAATATAAATACAAAAAACTTGTAACACATTCTCAACAATCGGCCAACTGTGTGTCGTCGGCGGCGAGCGGCGCCACATAATTATACACAGAACAGAAGTAAATCTACATAAAATCTCAACGAACCACGGGTAAACCTGGCTCGAAGAACAAGTAATATACAGAAATCGACTCGAGCTCAAAAATGACCCCACAGGCTAGTGTGCCGCGAACGATCGACTGAGCCGCGGCGGAGTTTGACAGCGTTAGTAGTACAGAAGCTTTCTATGACATAAGATGTCAGCTAATATAAAATTTTTGAAATATAAAACCGTATAGAATGCCTTCTTCTGCGGTAAAATGGTACCTAACTCTAAAATCGACTAAACAAAAATACAAGAAAATCGATGGGATCCATTGGATTGTGTAAGTTTAACCCTGAAGATGATAAACAATTATTGTAAATAACGTATTGATGTATAGAGTAATCCCACAAAGAACATAGATGTAAAAAAGGAGAGCCAAGTTCAATACAAAAATTATGCTTGGCTTGCGGGCACAACGAATGGAGATCTAAATGAGTGCCAAGTTTTATGCAAAATCCATATATATATTTATAGGAACAAAATAACATTATGAACAAGTATTAATGGATACCTTAGGTATCCAATAAAGCAATTGTTATAGGTATCATACCTATAACAATTGCTGTTATTTAAATAAAATGGGAGAACTTCAATTAGGTTAAATTTGACTTGGCCAGTTTTCATTGCATCAGTCATTTTAAAAAGTTATTCATATATATTTTAATTCTGATAAAACTGGCCAAGTCAAAGCTAACCTACTTTAAGATCTCGCATTTTATTTAAATAACAGCAATTGTTATAGGTAATCCTCACCCATAATAAACAAATAAGGAATAATACGCTTTTTCTCACCGGTGAGCCGCGGCATGACCCCCGCGGCCCCCGCGGAAGAAAGTTCGCAATTCTTTCCGATTAGGCCACGCGGCTCACCGGTGAGCCTTTTAAGGATACTCGAGTATTTATGACGTAAAAGCTAGTATCTTTTGATCTATAGTACTAAATATAACGTTTTACATCCAAAATAACCAAAATCCTTTTTTTGAAAAAATAGCGTATTATTCGTTTTCACCATGGCCCCAACGCATACATCGTGATGGCCCACCGGTGGTGGGTGCCGTGGCGTCCAACGTGTTAAATACAGTCAGCAGCAGAAGTGACTAAGGGGTTGAGATGTTCAAAATGAGGTCAACACATCTCTATTATCAAAAGAATAAGAGCGCGTGTAGGTCATTTTGAACACTCCACCCGCTCAGCCACTTTTGTTTCAGACGCACAATAAAAAAAGTACAAACGTAAAAGTGCTCGCACGCTTCATACCCAACAATTTTTTACATACGCACACATTCTTCCTTATTCCTTCCAGTTTAAAATCCTATTTCGACCAGCACGACTGTATTTTCATTTCATAAGTTCTCAAACCACAACTGGCTTAAACCTTATTCATTTGGAATTAAGGTTCATTTTAATTTGCCAATCTTTTAAGTGAATTTCCTCCTTAAACTGACAATTGCCGGAAGCCCTGTGGAGTATCAATTTTTCGACAATAAGGTCCCTTTTCATAGATGACACAATTAAGTCTACGTTGCACGGGAAATGGTTATGTTTTCAAAAAGGTTGTTTATTTGAGAATAAAGTTATTGTTAATTGTTGTTATCACGTTGTTCTCCCTTGTTACAGTTCGGCAAATGACCCTGTGATATGCAGCCCCCAGTTCCTTCAGTCTCCTGTCAATTACCAAAGCGTTAAATCTAGGATAAATAACCAAAGCTAGCGTAAGATGTCAAATCACGTGCCAATCTATAGTCAGGTGAGTTTATTTTATTACCATCGGATTTTCTATCGCAAGGTAAGATGAAAGAAAATTATAAATAAATGAATATTATGGAACAATCTGACACAGATCGACCTAGTCCTACGGTAAGCTCAGTAAGGCTTGTGCTGTAGGTACTAGACGACGATATATATAATAGATAGATACATGTAAATACTTAAATACATAGAAAACACCCATGAGCCCATGACACAGTAACAAACACGAAACAAATATCTGTGCTCATCACATAAATAAATGCCCTGACTGGGATTTGAGCCCAGGACCATCGGCTTCATAGGCAGGGTCACTACCCACTAGGCCAGACCGGTCGTATGAAATTCAGTTCGCCATATACCAGGTGGTCGCCACTTAAAGTCCAGCAGTGGACGATTTACGACTGAAATGATGAATTATGATGAATAATAATGTCTTAAATATTTACGTAGCAGCCTATAAAGCCTACTCACCCCTCCGGCATCCCAACTCACCTCATTCATGACCCAACTGGCCTCGCCATCCCTTCTCGCCCCACACACTTCTCAAATTTTCATATGCATTTCATCCTTTTTCCAGGTAGTACCAAAATCCCAGTACCGTAAAACCAAACCGGTCAGCACCCGGGAACGACCCTCGAACCTTGCCCGCACGGACTTCGACCCACTGAACTATAACCACGGTGGCAACTTCCAAATGCTGAACGCGCCTTTGGAGGTGAAGATGGATAAGGAGAAGAAAGAGAGGAGGGGCGAGAGGGAGCGGGACCGAGACAGGGAGCGCGGGGAGACAAGGAGGAAAACGCAGAAGGAGACAAATGATGGGAAGGTAAACATTTTTTTATGACATAGGCGGCAAACGAGCAGATGGATTGCCTTGCAAGCAATTACCGTCGCCCATGGGCACCCACAACACCAGATGAGTCACAAGCGCGTTGCCGGCCCTTAAGGGGGGTTGGAGCTCTGGGAACCTTACTCACTATTAGGAACACAGCACTACATACCTGAAAGGTAGCAGTGCTATTATGGCTGTGGTCTTCTGTAGGGAGGAGGTACTTCTCCAGTTGGGCTGCCCCAAATTCAAGCGTGATGTTCATCGCTGTACCCTACCTCTCATTGTTGGACGTAGTTTAAGGACATACCCGGGTCCAAAATGAAGTCACGTTATAGACATACCATTTAACTAGACGGAGCGTGTTAATCATAATACCACGATCGAGAGGGATGGTCTTGTCAGGGATGTAACTTTCCGTAGGTATTTTCTTCCATCCTTATCATAGTCTCACATATTTTTGTCCCCCTCCAAACTGTACCCTTCAGAACTGTCAAAGTTGGAGGGATACAAACAAACACAATTGGAGTTTTCTCGTGTTAAATTAATTCATGTTATAGGTCGTTTTTGTATTCAAACTTTCGTGAGACATCTACACTAATATAAAGGCGAAAGTTTGTGAGTGTATGTTTGTTACTTCTTCATGTCTAAACGGCTGAGGGACGATTTTTGAGCACTCGACGCTCGAATCGTGACATTTTAAACTCTCTCAAACACGAAGAAATGGTACAATTAAAACTGTTGTGAGCCATGTTACTACTACTTAGTTACAAACGGATAAACTCACGTGTAATTATATCGCACTAGGCGACATGTTTCGGGTAAGCTCTGGTATCCATCTTCAAACCGAGTCAATACACACCGATCGCGATGAGGGTGTATCACTCACTGCTGTCCGCTGCCTTGCACGGCGTTCTGCACGTCGCGCCCGCTGAGAAATTGCTTGCACTTATAATTACACGTGCCTACCTACGTGCGTACCTAGTGCGATATAATTACACGTGAGTTTATCCGTTTGTAACTAAGTAGTACGAAGAAATGGTATTTAAGAAGCATGAATGATATAAATAAATAATCGCGAGTATCGAAGCTATACATTTTGTGCAAAAATAATGGTAAGAAACTTTTGTGTGTGATTATTTTCGTTGTCAAAGTTTTATGAATTCGAGTGCACGACTCAAAAATCGGCCCCCTGAAGCGATTTTAATAAAATTTGGTATGGAGTTATCTGACACCCTGGATTAACGCATAGGCTGAGCACCCGCAACAAAAGTATAATTTCTATCATTCACGTTTCTAATATACCATTTCTTCGTTTCTCACAGAGTTTAAAATGTCACTAGTCGAATATACGACGCTAAAAAATTGCCCGTAAAATGTTTGTATCGTAAAATGTAATTGTTAATTTTTCAGGTTGAAGCATATTTGAGGCAGAATCAAGTGAGCATACGGCAGCAGCAGCATCGGCACTCTGCGGTGAGGCAGGCTGAGCACAGAGTCAACTTGAGGTAATACTCAATACTAAAACTTGCTAAAATATATCTAAAACTTGCCAATTGGCATATGTAAGATGATTAAAATATTGCTAAATTGACAAACTTATGACGGGAGTTTTGTCCATATTGTGTTAAATTGTACGAGAGAGTTGCTAATTGTCAAGTTTGTGCGGTGAGGCATGCTGAATGAATACATAGCCAACTTGAGGTAAAACATAATTCCAGAACTGGCTAAAATGTATGAAAACAGTTGCCAATTGGCAAGTGTGAGATAGTTTAAAATATTGCTAAATTGACAAACATAGGAAAGAATACGGACTCGATTAGGGCAATACTCAATTCTAAGACATGCAACACTAGGGTTTAAATTGTGTAAAATTGTACGGGAAAATTGCCAATTGGCAAGTTTGACATAGCTTAAAATATTGCTAAATTGACAAACATAGGAAAGAATACGGACTCGATTAGGGCAATACTCAATTCTAAGACATCCTACACTAGGGTTTAAATTGTGTAAAATTGTACGGGAAAATTGCCAATTGGCAACTTTAACATAGCTTAAAATATTGCTAAATTGACAAACATAGGAAAGAATACGGACTCGATTAGGGCAATATTCAATTCTAAGACATCCTACACTAGGGTTTAAATTGTGTAAAATTGTACGGGAAAATTGCCAATTGGCAAGTTTTACATAGCTTAAAATATTGCTAAATTGTCAAACATAAGAAAGAATACGGACTCGATTAGGGCAATACTCAATTCTAAGACATCCTACACTAGGGTTTAAATTGTTTATAATGTACGGGAAAGTTGCCAATTGGCAAGTTTTAGTTGGCATAAAAAGTTGTAAAATTTTGCTAATAGTACAC
Source organism: Grapholita molesta (assembly GCA_022674325.2). Taxonomy (NCBI): domain Eukaryota; kingdom Metazoa; phylum Arthropoda; class Insecta; order Lepidoptera; family Tortricidae; genus Grapholita; species Grapholita molesta. Next base: position 2,677,482 of record CP053145.2, on the reverse strand, counting down.
TGTACCATTTTATGCCTCTTGTAAGAATACTTTTCGCATTAAATTATGTAATTACATCAAAATAACATTTTCAGATCACTCCCACTAAACGACAACGCTTTGTGTCGTGAGTCCCGACACGAGCGAACACCGACCGAGCGGCACCGAGGCTTCCCCGAGCGAGAGCGAGACAGAGAACGGGAGCCGAGGGAGCATCGCCGCGAGAGGGACAAGGACAGGGAGCGGAACAGGGATAGAGATGAGTTTGATGGTAAGTAGTCGTGTTATGCAAATATGAACTTTATTTAGCTTTCTATAAGGATCATACCTGGCTATTTTAAGTTTAAGGAGGCGATTTTTCAGTCGTGTAAAAACACGAAGATATAATCGCACACAGAAGTCTCTCACCATTATTTTTGTACGAAATGTATATCAATTTTATACCCAAGATCATTCGTTTCCATTAGAGTGTAAAATGTCACGAGTCGAGTACTAAAATATTGGGGTACATTTTGGGAACCATTTTGTATTGTACGGAGTCCGTGTACATTCAGTCGCTGGTCTTCAGTAGCGCAGTTGGTAGAGCGACGGGTATCCCGGAGTCGCGAGTTCGAGTCTCGCCCGAGGCAGTTGATTTTTTAATTTTTCCCTTTATTTCTGAGAACTAACTCAGAAATAAAGGGAACCTTCACCTGTCTATGTTTAACTTGTACTTTTTTTTTTCAGGATTTCCAGAACGCGAAAGGGAAAGAGAGCACCGACGCGAGCGAGACAAGGACAGGGATAGGGAGAGAGACAGGGAGAGAGATTTGGAGTTTGATGGTGAGTTTTTCTATTGTTGACGAGAAAAGAAGTTAGCTCCTACCTTCCTAATGCGGGCTAAGGAATGGAATTCGCTCCCTTCGTCTGTATTCCTGGAAATATATAATTCTAGTCTAGGTCAAGGCAAGAGTGGAATAGGCTGTTACTGAACCAGCGTGCTACATCCTCGACCTCGTCGTCACTTACCATAAGGTGTGACTAAGGTCAAACGCTGATCAGACTTGTATAAAAAAAACACCTACTTCTTATTTTAAAACGTGGCTTCCGTCACGGGGTATTTTTTTTTATAAAATATGGTCAAATTACTAATATGATACAAGTCATATTTGTGGGAGGCCTATGCCCAACAGTGGACTGCATACGTCTGAAATGTATATATGTAATGTATGTGACAATATCAATATCAGTTCTGGTAAGATCGCCCAGAGACACTCCCAGCATAGCCCTCTCCACTGCCCTTTGGATTTAGTAGGTGTAGAGCAGGGTAGGCGAACCAATGGCACGCGTGCCATTGATGGCACTCGACACAATATTTTGGGCACGTTGCCGATAGCGAGAGTTTCTCAAGATGTTGGTCGAGACTTCGCTATGAGACCGTTCGCGGAAACAACTATCTGTACAATGATCGCCGAATCAACTTCCCACATGGCGATTACCTCGTGAGCCAAGTCTAAGTTGATAGTATTTATTTTCTCTTTATTCATTTACATCTTAGGTTAGGTTTTATAACATTTTTATAAAAGTAAAAAATAAAAATACATCTAAAACGTATCAAAACAATAAAAACATTATAAATAACGTAACCTAGAGTGCCTAGCTGTAAAGTAAAGACGACCAATCTGACCGATGGTCCAGGGTTCGAATCCCAGTCAGGGCATTTATTTGTGTGATGAGCACAGATATTTCCTGGTCATGGGTGTTTTCTACGTATTTAAGTATTTATATGTATCTATATATTATATATATATCGTCGTCTAGTACCTACAGCACAAGCCTTACTGAGCTTACCGTAGGACTAGGTCGATTAGTGTAAGATTGTCTCAAAACATTTATATTATTTATTTATTTAAACAGGCACACCGCAAACGCCTCCGTCCTCCCGGCCGGTCCGCAAGTCCTCGTCAGCCCAGCGCGTCGCCGAGAGCATCTCGGCGGACAAGCGGCGGTTCTTCTGCCGGGAGTGGGCGTTCCAGAAGATAGCGCACTGCCTGGAGCAGCGGCCCGCCAGCAAGACCTGCGGCGCGCTGGTCCTGGGTACGTGTGGGGACAATTTGCCAATTAGCAGCTTTTTAAGCGGGGTTTATAAAAACATGCCAAATTTAGCAAGATTTTATGTCTATTTACTATGAAATATGCCAATTTTAGCAAGTTTTAAATTAGCTAGAATTAAACTTGCTAATTTTGGCAAGTTTTTAATGCCAACTTAAAGTGAAGTTTGCGAAATTTTGCACCTAAGTTGCGTGTAGCGTAGAGCATCTCTTCTCCGCTACTAGACGTTCCAGAGGATAGCGCACTGCTTGTAGCAGGGGCCCGCCAGCAAGACCTGCGGCGCGCTGGTGCTGGGTACGTGGCGGAGTGTGGGGACAAATTGCCATTCAGCAGCTTTTCAAGCTGGATTATTACGATGCATCCCAGATTTAGCAAGTTTTCATAGCGTGGTTACTATTAAACTTGCCAAAATTGCCAAGTTTTTAAGGCGTGGTTACTAAGAAACTTGGCAAATTTATAATACTCGGTTACTAAGAAAATAACCATGCCTTTGGCACATAAAGTTGCTAACGGTTTGCAAAAGGTTATATGTTGAATGTGTCAGCATATAACTTTTACTTCAAAGATTAATAATTTCTTACTTATTATTTTATTCCAGGCGACGCTGGCAGTGGGAAAACTGCTTTATGCCAGGAACTGAGTGACCCGGGCCAAGGTCCGCAAGCTCGCCAACAGAGGGCGCTGAATAGAAGACTACTGGCCAGGCACTTTTTACAGGTATATTGCAATAGTAGACAGATTTTTTTTAACTTCCAAAGCAATTATATCCGAAAATATTTACTTTAAAAAAATGCTTCCTACCTCACACTTTAGGGTTGAAGATATAACAAAAATACCCTTCACATATCTTTTCACTGTACCCTAAAAAAAAACTGTTATTTATTTTTTATTTAACTAATTTGTCCTTAAAAATCAGGGTTGTGGTTTTCATCGGAACCGAAAGTAGAATTAGATGTTTTACATTTAGTTTATCGGAACCAGAAACGGAACCGGAACTGAAAACGGAAGCGGAACCAGAATCGATATACTTAATCAACCGCGAACATTGCATTCGAAACATGTTTCGAAAAACATAAGCCTCCATTTTCAAGCAAGAGTGCAAGTGCAAGAGTGCTGAGTTTCCGTTCGCGTCGCCGGCCCGTCACGCACACAACTTTGTCCTTTATTGATTACTTACATTCTTCTTTAGTACATACGAGTATATGTGATAATTACCTATATTCAGTACAAACAAACTTGTATAATATTTTGTCATGTGTCAAATGTTTTCTTGCTTAGAAATTCATTTGTCAGTCTGCCATAACTATTTGTTTACATATTTAAATCGAAAGAAAAATAGAAAAATTTGACTCGCAGCGGGACTCGAACCCACAACCACGGATCACTAGCCCAGTGCACTACCAGTTGTGCTATACGTTCTATTTTTCTTTCGATTTAAATATCTTTGATATGCCAGCAGACGTTTCTGCTTAATATAATAATATTTGTTTACATTATTTTCGTTTTCTATCGACTCACAATATGTGTGTGCATCCTTACAGGGTCACAGTGAGAGCAGCCTCCGTCCGGGCGAGTTCATCAGGTCCCTGGCTATGCAGATACTGAGTCAGTCCTCTCGCCGGCCCCGAGCTGACACGAGCGAGAGGGAAACATCTCCTAGAGATTGTGATGGGTACGTATAGGCGCTAGTCCTACCGCGAGCTAGTAAGCTATGAGCTATCAGCTATTTCAAGGGACAAAAGATAATCGATCTCGTGTAAATAAAAGAGAGAGATATATATTTATAGCTCATCGCCCGGCGATGAACTACGATCGCCCGGCTATGACATATATTTCTCTTATCTTTTGTCCCTTGAAATAGATGATAGCTCATAGCTTACTAGCTCGCGGTGGGACCAGTGCCACAGTGATATATAGGTGGAAAACTTAACTGAAGGACCATGTTTATATATATAGTCCATTTCAAATACGAAGGCCCGAATGCACTTGAAACTTAAAAGGTCTCATGTCTGACTATTAACACTAAAACGATTTACAACTATGGCAACTGCCCCCAAGATGATACAAGTCATATTTGCGGAAGGCCTATGTCACGCAGTGGACTGCATACGGCTGAAATGTAAGTATGTATGAGTGTATCTTGAACAACGGCGTAAGCGCCATCGACAATAAGGTCCCTTTTGCTAGATAATGTCACGTTATGTTTTTTTTTTATCAACAGGCGCAATTCCGAGGAGGAGAGGCTGATCAGCAAGTTCCAAGAACTGGGTGATGATGGAGAGGACAGCTCCAAACCTCTCCTGGGCGACAGCGAAGGTAGGTTCATATAATTAAAACTGTTGTGAGCCATGCTACTACTACTTAGTTACAAACGGATAAACTCACGTGTAATTATGCAACGCGAGCGGTGTGTCCTGACTCGGCTTGAAGATGGGTACCAGAGCTTACCCGAAACATGTCGCCGAGTGCGATATAAGTACACGTGAGTTTATCCGTTTGTAACTAAGTTGAAGGTAGGTTCCTTTAATTTCTTCGTCCTGGGGCCTGTTTCTAGAACACTTCTCACACAAGCGGAAGTCACTTTTTGACACCTGTTGTTAGAAAGAGACTTCCGCTTGTATTACTAGTTAAAAGTCTTCGAGAAATAGGCTCCAGGAGGCCTAGCCCGCCGTCACATAACGATATCCGGGTGCCGACTGGGGCCTTTTTTTACCTGACTTATAGTATATAAACCGTTTAGCTTATTAGAGCGATAGGACTGTGTGGGAAGGTAGCCTGGGGAAAATCCAGCACCCTTCCGCCGAGATACCAAGATGGGTCATATTGCTAAAACAATAGCACATTTAAATATTGAAGGCTTCTGGCAATTGTCAGTTTAAGGAGGAAATTAACTTAAAAGATTAGCCTGAACTGTGTCTGAGTGGACTGGGGACTAAGGTAATGGCACCAATGTTGGGCACTTTTCGCTGACAGGCACCAATGATGGACACTTAGTTATTGTTTCAAAAATCATAAAGTTATAAACATACATCGTTATCGCGGGAGCAAATATAAATTTGTTGTAGAAGTAGTAAAACAGACTGTCCATTTAGGAAAAACAGACTTTTCTGCCTACACATTATAAGCCTCCAAGAAGTTCATTATAACTAGCACGAAGTTTTTGCTGCATAATGTTAATAAATCTTGCTTTACACTCTGTTAGTAAAAAATTACCTGGAATTGACATATCAACTTAAATAAATATAAATGTTTTAATTTAATACGACTTTATTTACTTTTTTTGATCTTAAGTGTGTCTTTCAGAGTTAAAATGACGTTTCATGGAAGACGTTTGTTTGACAAAAACTAACATTGCACTTCGAGCAAAATAGTTTTGTATCGCGAGCCTCTAACTCAGGATAATCCTGTATAAACAATCCCACAAATTCATCACACGTTATTTTCCTTCGAACCATTTTAAAAGGCAACTTCTATTTGATTATGTTTTTACAAATACAGATTAATCAAGAATGACTAATGTGACTGAAGAGGTTGCGTACCTAATAGGTAATCTTTTTAAGTAATAATCAAGTCAAGTATGGAGGTACGATAGCATTGATATTCAATAAAATAATTATACATTTTTAAAGTCGTAGGTATAAACGTTCTCTACACGAATGTCATTTCTGTTTTAGACTGTTTTTTATAATATTTCAGTACTGTCAAATCGAATTCACTCCCGCGATAACGATGTATGGTTATAAATTGATATGTCCCAACGAATGCACAACACTTAACTCCTTTGAAATAAGCACTAATGTTCATGATTGGTTCCTTGTCCATTACTGGTGCCGTCACCTTATGGCGATTACCGACACTACCACGCAGCACGCAGCGCAGCGCGTGAATGCGTGATCTAACGTTGCTTGTATCTCCGTTTTTATATAAAACATGCACAGTCCAACACATAAAAAAATACATCATGGACTCTAGAGTGCTGCAACACAGCCCTAATGAGAAACAGCATCCTGGGCATGGCACAAATAATATTTAACAAACTCCCAGACGCAATGAAATCTCTTGACATACATAATTTAAAAAAACAACTGACATTGTATCTTATTAATAAATGTTATTATAAAATTGAGGAATATTTAAACGACAAAAATGAAAAAACTTTGTATTGACTGGCATATTTTTATACTTATCTTATGTTACTATTAGTTATTATTTTTGACATGTTATTGTGAAAAATATTTTATAATAATAATAATACTTGTTTACTGGTTCCTAATTTAAGTAAGACTGTTTTCTTTTATTTTTTGGACACCTGTATTGCAGGTAAAACATAGTGGTCTAAATCTATATTTACCATCTTTCACTGTTACCTATGTTTAACATAAATAAATATTCTATTCTATTCTATTCTATTCTATTCTATTCATCATGCAGCGTGGTGCGTGGCAGTGTGTCAATCGCCTAAACCTGGGGAAATAAATCGATTGATTAAAAATAATTTATTTTATTATCATTTTCCACAGACCAGCGGACGGACGAGGAGGACGGCGGCGGGCGGCGCGACCGCACCATTGATCGCATCCATGAAAGAGACACCTACACGGACTCTATGGCGGACACCGGCGCTGACAATGTAAGTACATTTTTCAATTAACCAATCAAGGCTAAGGAAATTTTTTTTTGACTTAGTGGAATGCATTTACGCTCCCCAAAGGCTAAGGCTAAGGACCGCGAGCTAGTAAGCTATGAGCTATTTCAAGGGACAAAAGATAATCGCTCCCCTGTAGCTCATAGCTTACTAGCTCGCGGTGGGACCAGTGCCTAAGTCAAGTTTTCCACCAAAGTTGACTTGTCGTATAATATAATAATAAAATAAATAAATAAATAAAATATATAATAATAAGGCTCGATCTGGCTCCGCGTACGCCTCCCAAATGTCCGGAACACCATTGTTCCGTGTACGGAAGAGACATACAAATAAATAAATAATAATAAATATTTCGGACATTCTTACACAAATCAACCTAGTCCCACGGTAAGCTCAATAAGGCTTGTGTTGCAGGTACTAGACGACGATATATGTAATAAATAGATACATATAAATACTTAAATATATAGAAAACACCCATGACTCAGGAACAAATATCTGTGCTCATCACACAAATAAATGCCCTGACTGGGAATCGAACCCAGGAGCATCGGCTTCATAGGCAGGGTCACTACCCACTAGGCCAGACCGGTCGTATACAAATGTAATGCAACTTTTAGCGTGTATACAAATTTTGGCACTTTGTATTGTTGACGACCGGTTTGGCCTAGTGGGTAGTGAGTTCAAAGGCAGGGCTTTGAACTTTTGAAGTCGATGGTCCAAATCCCAGTCAGGGCATTTGTTTGTGTGATGAGCACAGATATTTGTTCCTGGGTCATGAGTGTTTTTGATGTATTTAAGTATTTATATGTATCTATCTATTATATATATTTCGTTGTCTAGTACAGTCAACAGCAAAACTGGCTGAGCGGGTGAAGTGTTAAAAATTACGTACACGCGCTCTTATTCTCTTGACAATAGAGATGTGTTGACCTCATTTTGAACACCTCAACAGCTTAGTCACTGCTGCTGACTGTACCTACAACACGAGCCTTACTGAGCTTACCGTAGGACTAGGTCGATTTGTGTAAGATTGTCCCGAAATATTTATCGATATTTTTTACCTTGACTGAATTACAAATTTTCGCAGGTACCAGAAATCCTGCCCCGCTCTACAGTCAAACCAACCAACCCGTTCGCGACAGACGACAAAGAAAACCCTCTCTACGAAAATCACGAAAATGTGTTCCTACGCAACATCTCACAACGGCAATCCAAAGAAATACGGAACTCCAGACTACTACGCCAATCCTCCGAGCCGTTAACCGAGAAGAAACCTAGCGCGCTACAGAAAAGTCTGTCCACAGAGCAGAAAACCGACAGCAACAGCGAAAACGAGAAATCAAACAGCCCGCCTAAATCTAGAATACCGGTTTCCAATTTCAAATATCCTAACAAGAGCGAGCTCAAACCGAACTCCGTTGAGAACTCGCCGCAGAAGACAGCTGAGTTGCCGGAATACCAGAACGTTCTAGAACGTAAGGAAACTGATGAGCCGCCTCCGATACCCTCGTTGCCGGTCAGTCCTAGGACGCTGATAGCGAACGCTTATTATGACAAGTTGTTGGCCGAGCCGGATATACAGCAAGCGTTGTTGCCTCATAATTTGGAGAAGGACCCGGACGAGTGTTTTAAGAAGGCGTTACTTTTCCCGTTGTTGGAGATCGATCCGCCTAAACAGTGTTTGTTTTTATTGGTGGACGCTATCGATGAAGGATTGAATGGTAAGTTAATAAATATTACAGAACATCAATATAAACTCACATGTAATATCCAGTGATCGGTTTTTTGGATTCACCCTCGCGGGATATCATGTAGAAAAGTTAATATAGATACGACAGTTTCCTGCGATACCGAACAAATTAATCAAAAATAAAACAATTTAAATTGTGTGAAAGGGATTTTTTACTTTTTCGTCGAACTTTTGTACAAACGGTACAAAATATGCCGATTTCGTGGCAGCAAATGAGCTGTCAGTGTGAACACTTGTGCTCATTTGTTCAATTTGGACAAAATAACGGCGAGTAAGTCGCTTGTATATCAGCTATTTAGATGTTTTAATGTATAATAAAATAAACACAATGTATTTTTTTTGTCTTTTCTAACAACCTAAAGCCCGGATTCCCGGGGCATTTCCATACTAACATAATGTTTGCGGTCGTTCACCCCATGTCGAATCCAAAAAACCGATCACTGGTAATATCGCACTAGGCGACATGTTTCGGGTAAGCTCTGGAGTATTTTCAAACCGATTCAGGACACACCGCTCGCGTTGAGGGTGTGTCGCCTAGTGCGATATAATTACACGCGATTTTATCCGTTTTGTAACTAAGTAGTAGTAACATGGCTCACAACAGTTTTAACTATATGACATCCATATAATTAAAACTAGAGAAATTTTTCACCTCATTTGTGTCATTATCTAGGAAAAGGGACCTTATTGTCGATGGCACTTACGTCGAATATCGGTGCGTTTGTATTGTATCGTCTTGAACAAGGCCATAAGCGACATCGACAATAAGGTCCCTTTTCATAGATAATGTCACATTTAAATTTGAATATCTACCAGTCGCTTTCCGGTGAAGGAAAACATCTTGAGGAAACCAGGCTAATCCCAATAAGGCCTAGTTAACCCTCTGGGTCGGAAGGTCAGATGGCAGTCGCTTTCGTAAAACTAGCGCCTACGCCAGTTTTAATTATATGACATCCAATATAATTAAAACTGTTATGAGCCTTGTTACTGGCTCAATCAACTATTTGTCCCTTATTGCCATGGTTACGTTCCCTCTCACTCTTCAAACCGCAGTTTAATTGCATCTAAATACACAAAACATAGATATTTGTAGAGGCTATATGTCGCTTCCATAATGGGTCACCTACCAGGCGCGTCAGTACGCAGGGCCACATTTCTTGTAACAAACTATGCTTCAGTTGTCCCCTGGCTGATGGGACAGAATAACCACAACAAATAGTTGATTGACTCTACTACTATTGAATTAAAAACAGCAGTCAGTGAATTGGGTACCAGAGTGTACAGTCAGCAGCAAAAGTGGCTAAGCGTTTGAAGTGTTCAAAATTAGGTCAACACATCTCTATTGTCAAGAGAATAAGAGTTGTGTTGACCTCATTTTGAACACTTCAAACGCTTAGCCTCTTCTGCTGCTGACTGTACCCGAAACGTGTCTAGTGCGATATTATTACACGTGATTTTATCCGTTTGTAACTAAGTATTAATTACAGGACATACACCAACTCAGCCAACGATATATACATATAATATAGAAATACTTAAATATATATAGAAAAAACTCATGATTCAGGAGCAAATAGCTCATAGGCAGGCACTATCCACTAGGCCAGACCTATCGTCAAAAGTGTATTTAAAGTTATTTTTCAAAAATGATAGACATTTGAAACTCACGTTAATAAAAAAAAAAAGATCTTTATTTTTCAATTTAGGCACATAACATGCACTTATGAACGTAAAAAAAAAAACTACACCGGTTCAAACCCTACACCTCTGACCCGTGAAGATACCGGCAAGAAACTACGGCGGGACTTATTTTTTCAAAACAGTGATACATCAAATCTTAAAGTACTTACATAATTATGCGTAGTCCGATAAGAAAATATATCAAACAGTTTATTACAAGATAAGAAAATACTAAAATATAAAAGTAAAAATAATAATGTATAAACAAATTCGACTTCGTTGCTACTTAGAAGCCAAGGCAAACAGTATATCGTCAATACTTTGGAAAAAAAGGAAAAATCTGACACAGATACGCTTGCTCTCTACAGTCTAAGTTGAAACACTAGTTACGTCATTTTTCTTTTGAATGCCAGAATGAGTTACGAGGTTTTTTTCAAAGTAGTGGCAATATTTAAAAATATAAGCTGTTTTTTTTTTCTATAATACGTATTTATTTAGAATAACCAATAATTTACAGATAAATACAACGTAAACAATAAGACTAAAGAAAAAAAAATAGAAATTTAAAAAAACGTCGTTAAAATTGGGCCCCTTTGGCATGGTGCCGAGTATGCTGGCAGCATTCCCCCGCTGTATCGCGATACTGATGCGTTGCACGAGAAAGCTGCCAGCTCTGCGGTCACCACTGGAGTCAACGAGCCTTTTAGAAAGGTCTTTGTAAATGATAGTTGTTTTTAGCAATGATTTTAGATTCATGTCAAATCCTCGAAACGTGATGTCCCTGAAAAAAAATTGCATCTGACAAAGAAGCTTTTTACACAGTATTCATACGCATTTGAAACAGGCCAACCGCAAGAGCGAGACGGCACGCAGTCCCGCACCGTCGCCGCCCTGCTCTCCCGCCACCAGCATCTGTTCCCCCAGTGGCTGCTGCTGGTCTGCTGCGCCAGGAGACACTGCAAGAGTCTCACCAAGATGTTCACAGGTGATGGTCGACCATTTTTTTTTATGACATAGGCGGCAAAGGAGCAGACGGATTGCCTGGTGGTAAGCAATTACCGTCGCCCATGGGCACCCGCAACACCAGGGGAGTCACAAGCGCGTTGCTGGCCTTTGAGGGGGGTTGGAGCTCTGGGAACCTTACTCACCATCAGGAACACAACACTACATACCTGAAAGGTAGCAGTGCTATTATGGCTGTAGTCTTCTGTAAGGAGGAGGTACAGTCATGGACTTTAATCGATTAGCCACTTGCCACTGTTCGTATTTTAGCCGCGTTATACAAATCGGCTTTAGTCGCGTATACTCGTATTAAAGAAAGACAAGTCTTCGTATAATAAAAGAGCAAACTTATACTTCTATCTTTATCATTGTATTTAGCAACCGTCATTAAGGTTCGAATGTTACAGGTTGGACAACTTCAGAGCTACAGAGTCACTTGTCACGAAAAGTTAACCAATGGCAGATATAGCAACCGTATCTTATTAACAATAAAATTGTTATAGCGTAGCAGTATGATTGATTGGCATTGACATTTCGACACAGGAGAAACGTGGGAGAAACGAAAAATCCGATTTTGTCCGAATCAGTATTCGGATGAAATCAGGTTATCAATGGGTTATCATAAATGACAACAATAACAGTCGGCCGCCATCATTAGAAGAATTAACATAGAAATTGAATGTCTTTTTGCAAATAGCTAAGTATTAGTCATTAACTATTGAATATATATAAAATATTATTATCAATAAAAAAACAATATTTAAAAAGTTTACATTTATTAGTTAATGTATTCATAATTATTAAATCGTTCCATGTCGCTGCGAAATGCGTAAATCCAAATCCGTCAAATTCATAGTCCGGAGTATTTCTCTTCGCTAAATGCATCGGGCCGCTGGCTGTTCTGATCTGACCATGATAGTTACATTTTTGTTGGCATAGGTTATCGTCATACCCTAAACGCAACAGTGTTTTTTAACACACAACAAAGTTTGTGGTTATATGCTATTATAATATTATATACATATCTTAGTATTTAACAACATCATGGAATAAGCTTTTTTCTGGAGCATCCTCTTGACGCTGACTACTCAAGACCATGAAATTAACACGATTCTTTGGAAATTTATCGGAAATTGTGATAAATTGGCATTATGGTTTAGATAAGATTCAATAAATTGTCATCTTTGACATAGCTTTTAACTGACATTGAGTTTTAATTAAAAAGAGGTCGGAATCAATAAAAAGAATAAAGATCAAACGACATGAAATGTGTATACATATTTTTGGCGATTTGGATATTAAATTTACTCCGACAAAATATAGCTGACATATATCGCAACTGTCACAATGTGATGGATTTGACTCGTATTATATTGTTCTATTATGTTGGTATCAATCTTTACTGTTGCTATGGACACGTTAAAACGTCGCCATGGTGAGGCTGCAGCATGTATAACACGGCTAAAACATGAACAGCGGCAAGTGGCTCATCGATTAAAGTCCGTGACTGTACTTCCCCAGTTGGGCTGCTCCAGATTCAAGCGTGATGGTACTTCGCTGTGCCCTACCTCTCATTGTTGGACGTAGTTTAAGGACATACCCGGGTCCAAAACCCACTCGTTAACCCTAACGGTTATCGGTTCTACGGCTAATATGGCCCACTGCCACTTCAACTTGCTAATATGGTGGACTATATCGCTGACTTTAGTTCTCTGCCGGATTACCTCATTTCTGATTCGAACCCGCATAGTAACGCCGAGCCTAATGGCGTCGCATCAAAAGATCCTGGTTTAAAGTAAATACAATTCGTATGCAGTCCACTGCTGGACATAGGCCTCCCACAAATATGACGTATCAGTTGCCATAGTCGCCACGCTTGGCAGACAGGTTGGCGACCGTAGTAGCTGTAAATTGGGTTTCAACGGACGCTGCTGCCCGTCCGTAGGATTTTAAAATTGCTTTATTATGATAATATTTGTTTGTTTATTCAGGGTTCAGGAAGATAACCTTGGACGAGCTGCAACGTGCCCACGTCTCCGCCGACGTGCAGAGATACGTGCTGTCCCGGCTCGACACGGAACCCAGGCTCAGGTAATCTATATATTAAACTAGCTTTTGCCCGCGGCTTCACTCACGTTAAGTATTTAAGTTATTTTTAGCACACTATCGTTCAAAACGTAGTTTTGTATGCATGCATGCTTTTTGTTCGGAAAATGCCGTTTTATCCACAAATGCTACGTCATAGTAGCTTTATGCATGCAAAGTCTCAGCCCAATCGGGTTTAAAATTGACAAAGTTTCATACAAACTTTCGTCCCCTATTTTATCCCCTTGGGGGTAGAATTGATCAAAATCCTTTCTTAGCGGATGCCTACGTCATAACATCTACCTGCATGCCAAATTTCAGCCCGATCCGTCCAGTGGTTTGGGCTGTGCGTTGATAGATGATTTGGGCTATGTCAGTCAGTCAGTCACCTTTAAGTTATATATACCTAATTAGATTAAAAAAAATACAGGACATTCTTACACAAATTGACTGAGCCCTGCGGTAAGCCCAAGAAGGCTTGTATTGTGACTCAGCCAACGATATAATTATATATAATACTAGCTGTGCCCTGCGATGTTACCCCCGGTTCGTTAGGCAAAAACGTAGCCTATGTGTTAATCCAGGGTATGTTACCTCTTCAGGCTTAAACCGCTGAACCAATTGGGATGAAATTTGCTATGGAGAGAGTTTGACTTAGAAAGGACATAGGATAATTTTTATCCCAAAACAAGCATACCGGCCCGCCTGGAAGCCCGCAACTCCAGAGGATTCACATGCGCGTTGCCTACCCTAAACGTTGTTGGAGCTCTGGAAACCTGCCGAGGTTTTCCCTAGGAACTACAGTATGAGGTTCTTCAAAAAAAGAGTGTACAGATTCTTAAAGAGTAGGCAACGCGCATGTGAATTCTCTGAAGTTGCAGGTGTCGATAGGTTACGGTAATTGCTAACCATCAGGCGGGCCGTATGCTCGTTTGCCACATTCGTTGTATTAAAAAAGGAACACAACACTATCACTTTAACCTTTGAACCAGGGATCGTTACCGGTATTTTTAATACCGCTTAAAAATTAGGTATAACCGGTTATAGTTGCATTTCGCTATTTATATCGATAAAGCTCAGATTAGCGGTATAATCAAAACCGATATTCAAATATATTAGCGGTTTTGCCAATTGACAGCAATACCTCTATTTAGCACTTTACCCCTAAAAACTATTACCGGTAATAGCCGTCAGTGTCAATATACTCGAGTCGTATGACAAACTAATTTACTTATACAGTATATAGTTGACACTTCAGCCAGCCATGCACATTGTCAGCGGGACCCATAGGGGTGGCGAACCTAAGCCCAATTAAAACAAATATAGATTTATCCTATTCAAAACATACTTGAAAAAAATATTTGTAGTACTTAGTAATAGTAATAAAAAATACTATGTATGTATATACCTTGTCTGAATAGGGATGTTGACACATATTTAATTAACAACAAAATTAAGAAAAATGGACAAATAATTACAAACATAATCAAGGCAAACGCGTAAAAATAATTAAAAATATATGTTGACGTGATTCAGAGGTCACAATTTAAAAAGTATAAAATTCAGATTGTATATGTATAACCTTGGTACCATTAGATTTTTTCACGTTTTACTGAAAAATAAAATGCAATGCAACTATATAACATAAACACAAAATATCTCGAACTCAATAGCAAGGAAGCAGAATTAACATCTTTATTTCCCGAAGTCCTTACCTGGTAATGGGTAAAATAAATAAAAAACCTTATTTATTGGTTGCCCAGAAACGAAATAAGGAACTAACCAAAACATTTTCAAAGAAATACGGCTGTAGCATTTTTAGGTATATATACTTTCGTGGGAATCAGAAATGTTTAAAGAACCAACGTTTAATATAATTCCTGTTTATTTAACATAAAAGTAGTAAATCAAGTAAGTATAGGTACAAATACTTCTCAAGTGTACTTGTCACTACAAGTTGACAACCCTGTTCCGACACTCATAGTTCTGTCATAAAATTATACATGAAATGGCGGCGCTACCGCGAACAACGATATTCGTAAATTTCGGACGATTGTCTCTGTCTTAAACCTTAATTGGAGAAAAAGAGAGATGCTCTAAATATACGAACTTCGATGTTCGTGGTACCGGGCCTAAAGTGATGAAGTATGTCTTGTCATTCAATAGAGATTTTGACAGCCATATCTTAGGGAATAAGGGATAATTGATTAACAATTTGTAAGAAACTATCGCCTTAACGACTTTAGTGCTGGAATAATATAAAGTACCTATTTTGCTCGCAAAAAAAGCGTAAGATGTATGAAATCCTGCGGCGCTTCCGTCTTTCTCGAGCGAAAGCAAAGACCATTTTACCAAAAACGCGTAAGATGTATGCAATCCTGCGGCGCTTACTGTTTTTTCGAGTTGATAAAGTTTGTACTGGAGAGATATCTTCGATTTTTAGTATATTACTTAATTTTTTTCATACTTTTTTACCGTTTAAACCTTCCCTGAGCTACTACAAATATTTCGAGACCAAAATTAGCCAAATCGGTAAAGCCGCTCTCAAGTTATAGCGTGACCAAGAGAAATAGGGGTTCATTTTTATATATAAGTATAGATAGATAGGTTACAGATATAGTGAGAAATTATTTTCCTTCAGAAAAACTCGTAGGTACCTCGATCAAAATAAGACGGCATCCGTACTATCAATTAATGATTGTATTATATGCATGACATTTTCATTTCCATTAATATGAAACTTTATTGTTTAATGCCAAATATAATTTTTCAGTTTGACGTATAATACTAAACAATAAAGTTCCATATTAATGGATATGAAAATGTCACTTATTTAATACGATCATTCTTGGCAGTTCGGAGGTCATCGTATTCCGATATAGATCCGAGTCTTCCCGAAAGAAAATAATCTCTATAGTAACCATTTAGTATTAATGTTTAATTGACATCTTATCTTTCAATTGCGATGAATACCGGTATTTAATACAGGTATTTAATATCGTAAATAGTCTAGCCATAAAGGTATTCATAAAAGCGAAATGACAACAATACCTCTAATCAGAATACAGGTATTATTTTATTAGCGGTAATAGTCTGTCAAATGTATACAGGTATTTAATAAAACCGGTTTTACAATCCCTGCTTTGAACGCTTTTCCTCTCGCGTCAAAATGTGACGTGTACGCCATGGTATGACTTGTGAAGAACAAATTTGACAGCGTCCGCCATAGCCACTTTAGTAGTCGGTGGCGTGGCAGGCACGACATCACGCGACCACTTTAGTGGTGCTTGGCGTTCAAAAGGTTAAAGACGGACATGTCGCGAGGAAAAGCTGGTATTTAATATTTGTTTGCGATGCCCCCAGAGCGCGGGTGTCGCACGACAGCACGGCGGCGGCGGCGGCGGCGGCTGCCCTAGACCACCTCAGGATCAAGAGTGATGGCTGCCTGCTATATCTGGAGAAGGTAACTGTGATCAGAACTCACCATAGCCTCGGAACGCACACCATACTAAAATATTTAATAGTTAAAACCAACCTTACTATGCAGTGAATTGGGTTGAATTTTCTTTTGTACGAAAACTAATGAAACTAAAGAAATTCTACCATATTTCCTTTTATAAAAGATTTCAAATCCACTGAAAGGGGGAACTCCAGTGTACATTGTAATGCACACTGGGCGTTACGAGGATAGACATACCATTTCACTAGACGGAGCGTGCTAATAATAATAAATAATATGATAGAAAGGGATGGTGTTATGTAATTTCCCATAGTGGCAGAGACGGCACTGTTTTCGTCCGTCCTTGTCATAGTCTCACATGTTTTTATTCCCCTCCAAACTGGACTTCAGAACTGTCAAAGTTGGAGGTGAACAAACAAATACAATTGGAGTTTTCTTGTGTTTTCAACCGAAGTTGCGGTAATTAATACAGAATAAGCTAATATTTTTGTTAATAACGAATGTCCTGTAAAGCAAAACTATAGTGAACTGTTACATTTTGGGCCACAAAAGCCAGAATATCTTTGTCCCTTACTGGCGCTCGCGAATGCGTTCTCCAGTCATTATTGCTCCTAGTTATGAAAAGGATGGTCTTTGTAACTTTCCATAGATAAGCTAAGCTAAGCTTTGGATAATTAATCATCTTCGTAGATTTGTGAAGGATTATACAAAATGAAATAAAACAACTAAAACGGATTATATTTATTTAAACCCCGACGTTTCGAACCCTTTAACAGCGTTCGCCGTCATCGGGTGGACTGAAGAAAATTATTAAATTACCCCCATCCCAAAAATTACAATATGCAAATCTACCCACATATAAATTATTAAACAATTTTGTTGCTTGCACTTGCCAGAGGGGCTTATTATAAATTGAAGTCCAAAAATTATAAACTACAAAGTACAATGTCCACACTGTCCAACACTATGGCCTCACAGTCTTTCCTGCTGTTTTATTAAATGAACCACAGGATCCCAAGCTGGTGGTACAGAAAAACCATCCTCTCTATTGATGTTTGGATACTTCTTAATTTCAATAGCCTCTCGCAATATTTGCTATATAATCCGTTGTACAGTCAGCAGCAGAAGTGGCTAAGCGTTTGAGGTGTTCAAAATGAGGTCAACAGATCTCTATTGTCAAGAGAATAAGAGCGCGTGTAGGTCATTTTGAACACTTCAAACGCTTAGCCACTTTTGCTGCTGACTGTAGTTGTTTTATTTCATGAGTAATTATCGCGGCGACCGAAGACACTAAAAATATTAATTCTTTTTCAGGTGTTAGACGGAGTTGCAGATGGATTCATAGCCCTCCGAGAAATCAAGGAGATACCGGGAACCCTGAACGGATTATACCTATGGTTGGCGCAAAGACTGTTCCATGGGAGGCGATTTACTAAGGTAACTCAGGATAATAACTTTCTAGACACGCAACGCTTAATGACAATCCGTCGGTCTCTTGCCACCATCGATGTGCCTACTCTTCTTGAGCTGACCGACATTGTCAGAGATGATGGCAAGAGGCCTGATGGAGTGTCTTTGGTTCCTTGGAGCTTGGGACGGATGCTGGTGTGGGATGCTACCTGCGTAGACACACTAGCGCCGTCCCATCTCCAACGAACTAATGTAAAAGCGGGTGCACGGGCGGAAAATGTCGAAATTCTTAAACGTAACAAATATAAAAGCCTGGGCAGAGAGTACCATTTGTACCGTTTGTCGTAGAGACGCTAGGTCCATGGGGTCCCAGCGCGCACAAACTTTTTGCAGAAATCGCTAAGCGTCTGGTTGATGTAACTGGTGACCGAAGAGCTGGCGGCTTCCTCGCACAACGTATCAGCATTGCGATACAACGAGGAAATACCACCAGCATCCTTGGTACAATGCCCCAAGGGCCTTTTTTAGATTTTATGCAGTTACTAGTTAAGTACTTGTAGTTATCATAATACGATTGTAATTTCTGTAAATAAATATACTGTTATTACTCAAGATTATAAAGTTAAAAGAAGGTAAATAATCTTTACATGTTTTTTTATATTGATAATCACTTTTGAAAAATAAATCATGGCAAGTAGGTATGTGACTATTATGAATCACATTTGATTATTTACATTATGTAATAATTTAATCATTTTGCTTTCGTAAGTTATAGTCACTGATTTTTAACCCTTAATTGTATACAAGCTGTGCCCCGCGGTTTAACCCGGGGAAAACGTAGCCTATGTGTTAATCCAGGGTGTCAGCTACCTCCATACCAAATTTTATTAAAATTGCTCCAGCCGTTTAGACGTGAAGAAGTAACAAACATACACACTCGCAAACTTTCGCCTTTATAATATTAGTGTGATATCATTGTGGGGCGAAATTGCCATAGTCGCCACGCTTCGGAGGCGGGTTGGCGACCGCAGTAGCTGTTTCGACGGACGCTGCCGCCCATCCGTATTTTTTTTCCCTTTATCGCCTCGTACCCTTACTATGCCCGCTTTTACATACATACATTTCAGCTGTATGCAGTCCACTGCTGGACATAGGCCTCCCACAAATATGACTTGTATCATCTTGGGGGGTAGTTGCCATAGTCGCCACGCTTGGCAGGCGGGTTGGCGATCGCAGTAGCTGTAGATTGGGTTTCGGCGGACGCTGCTGCTCGTCCGTTCGATTTTTCCCTTTGTCGCCTCTTACGCCACCCGCGGGAGGAGATGAGGTGGTTCTATTCTAGTCAGCCGGCATCACAGCGGCATACCCGCTTTTATTTGAATCTAATTTATTAATTACAGGTCCGCCTTCTACTCGACGTGTTGCTAGCGGCCCGGTGCGGTGTGACAGAGGAGATGCTGTACAAATGTCTACTCACCAAAGAGTACAGTGTCACCAGAGAGGACTTCAATAGACGCCTGCATTTACTTCGAAGGTACGCAAAAACCTTTAATTTTATTTATTTACTAAATGAGAACCCCTCTTCGCTCGGGCATAGAAATAGAAAACATTTTTTTAAGACAATTTACAAAAAAAATAAAACTGAAACTTATTTGACAAAATAAACCTTCACGGGCCAATCTGCCGTCTCAAACTAAAGTTTCTGAGCCCTGAGTGTAAGTTTTTAACGTACCTTTACGTCACGAACGCGTTTGCGTTTTCCATATAAATAACATTATCACTTACGCGTTCGTAAACGTTTTTTTACGTCAAAAGAATCTTACACTAGAGCCTCTGAACGCCTCCCGCGCACCCGTCACTGTCAAGTTGTCAGTCAATAAATTAAACATGGACTACTAAAACGCATTATATCCAGTATACTAATTTAGACTTCATCCCCACTTACATCATCTTCACAAATTGGGATGAAGTTTAAATTAGTATCCTCGATATAATCCGTTTTTTTTATAGGTCCGAACTTTATCGGACCAAAAATGTTCGCGTCAATGCCTATCAAGTTCAACCCTACACGCAACTTTTTTTAAATTTGGATTTTTTTGTGTGGTTTCTACTCAGAATCATGAGCTCTTTCGAGACTGATAGAAAAAATGTGTCCCAAGCGTTTGTATTCCATTCCGTTACTATTTTTCACACATTTCATATGGCGGTAACGGAACGGAAGTAATAAAAAACATTTTTTGAGTAATAAAAAACAATTTTGGGACACATATTTTGTCAGTATGTTTACGGCGGCAAATTAGAAAATATATGACTTGGCAGCACCGTGTTTAAATTATACCATATTAAACATTTATTATTTGAATGGTGTATTTATTTATTGCATTTCATTAAAGCACTACACATGCCTAGCCGTGAAAGGGGCTTGCCGGCTTCGTATACTATCCGGCCTCCCTACGATCGGCGGCCTATA
This sequence comes from Grapholita molesta, assembly GCA_022674325.2. NCBI lineage: Eukaryota > Metazoa > Arthropoda > Insecta > Lepidoptera > Tortricidae > Grapholita > Grapholita molesta. The sequence goes on along the minus strand of CP053145.2, from coordinate 2,656,907 downwards.
CATACTCAGCCTGCAACCGCCTGTTTCCCGGCGGCTGCAGTACTATTTCTCAAACACGCAAACGCGGGTATCAAGTGCGTTAGTTTGAGAAAAGCACTATACATGCCTAGCCATGAAAGGGGCTTGCCGGCTTCGTAACTTCGTATACTATCCATAATCAGCCTGCAACCTCCTGTTTCCCGGCGGGTGTGGTAATGTACTATTTTTAGATATTAAAACGACTATGAAGTAAAACTTTGGATTTTAATCACAAATTGAACAATTACAGCAAAAAATATAACAAAATAAGAAAGATTGAGAACAAACAACGTCTTCGCATGCAAATCTTTACCGAATGTGTCACTTCACTTGTACCGCGCCAAAAACTGACAGCTGTTGTCATTCGATTGCTTAAGGCGTTTATAGACAGTTACGGCTCGTTTAAATGTTGTTCTAACACTATAATTTCCCAGGATACTGGTGATGGAGCGCTCCACCGGCTACCTGTCCATCTTCCACCACTCGTTCGCCGTGTGGCTGCTGGACGTGAAGCACTGCACGCGGCGCTACCTGTGCTGCCCGGCAGACGGACACGCCGCGCTTGCCATGCACTACACGCTGCTCGCCAAGAGGTCTGTCTCCCATGAGGTTTCTTTTTTTGACGGCAAACGAGCAGACGGATTGCCTGGTAAACAATCAGTACAATTACCATCGCCACCCGCAACACCAGGGGAGACAAAAGCGCGTTGCCGGCCTTTAAGGGGGGTTGGAGCTCTGGGAACCACAACACTACATACCTGAAAGGTAGCAGTGCTATTATGACTGTGGTCTTCTGTAAGGAGGAGGTACTTCCCCAGTTGGGCTGCCCCAGATTCAAGCGTGATGGTCATCGCTGTGCCCTACCTCTCATTGTTGGACGTAGTTTGAGGACATACCCGGGTCCAAAATGTATTTCTTTGCGATTGCGGGGTAATACAAAGCTAAATCCATGTTTGTTGCGTTAAATCCACGGACGGCGCGGCTTGCTTTGGATCGTGCTACCCTCCGCCGTTTAACCTCACCTGTCTATAGGTATACCATTTAACTAGACGGAGCGTGCTAATTAATAATACCACAATCGAAAGGAGAGGTAGGGCACAGCGATGACCATCACGCTTGAATCTGGGGCAGCCCAACTGGGGAAGTACCTCCTCCTTATAGAAGACCACAGCCATAATAGCACTGCTACCTTTCAGGTATGCAGTGTTGTGTTCCTGATGGTGAGTAAGGTTCCCAGAGCTCCAACCCCCCTTAAAGGCCGGCAAAGCGCTTGTGACTGACTCCCCTGGTGTTACGGGTGCCCATGGGCGACGGTAATTGCTTACCATCAGGCAATCCTGCTCGTTTGCCGCCTATGTCATAAAAAAAGGGATGGTTTTATGTAACTTTCCATAGGAATGGCAGAGACGGCCTTCCCTTGTTCCCCTCCAAACTGAACCTTTCAGAACTGTCAAAGTTGGAGGGGAACAAACAAATACAATGAGTTTTTTTGTGTTGTCAACTAAAGTTGCGGTAATGAATACAGAATAAGCTAATATTTCAGATATAAGGAATGTCCTGCAAAGCAAAACTATAGTCAATTGTTACATTTTGGGCTTCTTCTTAAATACATCTTGTTCAAAAATAATTAGTCCCTAGGGAAAACCTCTTAAGATTTTTTTTTTTTACAGATTGAGCGCTCTGGAAATACATAACTACGTATTCCATATGACAAGCTTGGAGCAACACATGGCCGCGCAGAAGAAAAAGGCTGGGTAGATATATTATTTGTATTTTCAAAACTAGACAAAAGGGAGAGGATCCCCGCTCAGAGTCCTTTCTGGTGCAAAAGTTGTCCATAATTATACAACGCGGCAATGCGTCTAGCATTATGGGCACTTTTGCATCAGAAATGAATTAATTTAGGTATGTATTGTTATTTGTCTTTTATTTTGCCTCTTTTGTTTTTATAATATTTTTATTTATGTGCTAATTATTTGTATACTAAAAATAAAAATAAACTAATATAAAACTTATTGTTTTGTGTACTGTTGATGTCGAAAATATGTTTACTTTTTTTGCAGCTTTATCAGTTGCTAAAAGGCGAAATATGTAAACATATATTTGATGTCGACTGTACAAGTGTGTAATAGTTATTTGTTATACAAGGGGGCAAAGTTAGTATCTTCTTTTAGATAAGTAATATAATCAAACAAAAAGAGCTCAGTGTTCTAATTATCAAGTATCAAACTTCAATATAAAATATTTAATTAATAAATATTTCGGACAGTCTTACACAAATCGACCTAGTCCTACGGTAAGCTCAATAAGGCTTGTGTTGCAGGTACTAGACGACGATATATATAACAGATAGATACATATAAATACTTAAATACATAGAAAACACCCATGACTCAGGAACAAATATCTGTGCTCATCACACAAATAAATGCCCTGACTGGGAATCGAACCCAGGACCTTCGGCTTCATAAGTCACTACCCACTAGGCCAGACCGGTCGTCATTGATAAAGTAATATATTTTCAGTCGTTGTTGACACTTGCACTGACAGTGGTTCAAAGAAGACTAACTAAATGTGCCGCCCAAGTTGTTCGAGCGGCTGTTTTTTAGAGACATTTTTGGGGGCTGATTGTGAATCTACGTTTATTATACATGGATGGAGGCCTAACAGTGGACTGCATACGGCTGAAATGTATGTATGTAAATGATAATATATTCTTTTTTTTGCAGCGACCAAGAGGAAGTAATAGATCTCCACACTCTAGTACTCTTGTGGGTATTAGATTCCGGTTGTGACGTGGAGTTGGCACTGCGAAGAGAGAACGATACATTGCGACAGCTAGAGTGTATCGACACTCAGGTTTGTGACGATAATGTTTTTAAATGTATACGTAATTGACAATTGTTGCTGAAGAAACTTTTTTTGATAGTTGTGTCTCCACGAGAAATGATAAAAATGATGCGAAAATAGTTATTTGTTATACACGTGGGCAAAGTTAGTGTTTACCTTCTCGTGGTAATTGAGATCCGAGCTAGCGGAAGATGCCAAAATTTAATTACAGTAGTTCAAAGAGTAGAATTTTGAGCATTGGGAGGGCCTGAAAGCACGAGGGGGGAACACACTTTGCTACCGAGTGAAACACATAACTTTTCACCTCACGGCCGCGAGGAAAAAAAAATCTAAAATATTCAAAATTATTGGCATCCATTATTAATCATTCATAAACATTAAATAAAAGAACATCCGACCAGATAATATTAAAAAAACACTTGATTAGTAATTAAAAAATACTTTGCACTCTTGTGATTAAAATGCAACTTTTCTATCTGTTTTAAAGAACAAAACAGTGCTTCCGAGCTAGTGAAAAACTATTTTTTTTTCATCCAAGTTCAAAAGTATGAATGTTTGTAAAAATAAACTCCTTAATTCTGAATTTATTTGATAACTATCGCTTGCTTGGTTTAACTAAAATAACAGTTTAACAATTACCTTACAACTATTGAACCCACAGAAAATTGTTTGTATGGGCGCGCCGCCGCCGTTGGGTACGGAACCCTAAAAATCATAAAACGCATGACTCATCTCAATGTCTCATTTATTCAGTTAATTGTGTGATAATGATAAAGAATCGGGTCAGCGACCTACTTTTTATTTCCTGTCCCGCTTACATATCGACAGTGGAAATTTCAAATGTCGTATGTCGCATATAAAAGTATGTCCCTTACGACATTTGAAATTTCCACCGTCGATATGTATCTGTAGCTTCGGTTAAAAATGATATAACACACTGTGTAACATGAGGAAACCGAATAATTCTAACAACGTGAAAAATATTTTTGGTCAACTCAAGCAAAAAAAAAAACATGTTTTTGACATAAAAAATAAATTTTATTGAGAAAACTATGCCTGAAAACAAACAAACAAACAGTCATATCTCGCTCATCAGCATTGCGATCCAACGGGGCAATGCTGCCAGCCTTCTGGGCACGCTGCCAGCAGACGGCGATTTGGGGCAAATTTTTTATTTATAGTTCTTAATTTTATTTTCTTCATTTTTAGCTTTTAATTCTTATTTTAGGTTTAGTTTTATGTTTCTTATTATAATGTTACATTGAACAATGAGTTCAATAGTGTTAGTAAAATCGCCCTTAAGAAAGCGAACGATGCTTAGCTATTAACATTATTTTTTTTGTAATGGGTTGTACTCCGAAACGAGGTTAATTTCTAAAAGTTTTATTAAACATTTTACTCTCTAAATATGGTCAGGATAACTCTGGCAAAATTATTCGGTTTCCTCATGTTACGCGGTGTATAATTTGTATAAAACTTGTGTCGTATAAAAATAGGATTACAGATATGTATTGGTGAAAAATTTAACTGAAGGACCATGTCTATGTGTTGTGCGGTGAATTAATATGGAATTTGTGTCAACATTTGAATATAGAACGCCGACATGCGTGTACACACGATACTACTACACAGGCCAGGGGCCGAATTTTGAGATTCATGCACTCGAATTAAAAAACTTTTAGGACGAAAATAAACGAGCACAAAAATTTCTCATCATTATTTTTGAACAATATAGTTTCGATACCCACGATTATTAATTTCTATCAGACATATTTATAAAATATCATTTCTTTGTTTCTGGCATAGTTTAAAATGTCACGAGTCGAGTGCATGACGCTCAAAAAGCTCGGCCTCCAAATACGACGACGAGCGAAGCCAAGAGAAGTGCTTTAGCTCAGTGATATGAAATATTTTAGTGTTTTTCGAAATTTTTAGCAGCCATTGATAATATACATACTTGACGAATTAACTCTGCATAATTACCTCGTTGGGCAGAGGAGATGGCCGATGGGATCGAAAGGCGCTTTAGTGGAGACCACAGACTAGCAAGCACAGTGTAGGACGTCCAGCCACAAGATAGACAGACGACCTCGTTAAGGTCGCCGGATGACAGTGGATGCAAGTCGCTTCCAACCGGTACATGTAGAGGTCCAAGGGCCTCTGTTCAGCAGTGGACGTCTTGCGGTTGAGATGATAATGAATGACCCCATAAGGCACCACGCCATCTCCCTCGGGTGTCGTAAGAGGCGACAAAGGAAAAAAACTGACGGATGGACAGCAGCGTCCGCCAAAACTATAACAGCTACCTCAGTGGACAACCCGCCTGCCTAGCGTGGCGACTACGACAAACTCCCCCCAAGGTTATTCGCTGTGACTGTATATATGTTTTTGTTACAGAAAAACGAAACCAAACTGGAAGACAAAGAAGGCGATCCAGAGTCGGAAGGCAAGGATTCTATTTCAGGTAAGCCTCTGCCATGGACATCCACTGTGGTCATCAAGGATCATAGAAATAATTGATAGACAATGCCTATACAGTCAGCAGCAGAAGTGGCTAAGCGATGTGCTCAAAATGAGGTCAACACATATCTATTGTCAAGAGAATAAGAGCGCGTGTAGGTCATTTTGAACACTTCACCCGCTCAGCCACTTTTGCTGCTAACTGTACAAAATATGTATCCATATATATCACGTTTAATAACAGTAGGTCTGTATGGAACCATACAATAATTTAAACCGTATGAAATAATTTTCCTATACGGGGAATGCGGACTGCTAAGTCATGGAATTCGCTCCCTTCGTCTGTATTCCCGGAAATATATAAGTAATTTGGACAATTTCAAGGCAAGAGTGAATAGGCTGTTACTGAACCAGCGTGCTACACCCTCGACCTCGTCGACACTTACCATCAGGTGCGACTGAGGTCAAACGCCGATCAGTCTGGTACTAAACTGATATTTATCCGAATACGATCACACCCGAACCCGAATCAATGATCGTATTAAATGAGTGACATTTTCGGACGTGGGAAGTTGCGGTCCTTTCTTCTGTCTGTTCCTCTTTTTGCCGTCCCTTCTTCTGTCTGCTCTCGCTGGACGAGTAAATATTAAATAGGTATAGTAAACCAATTTGATTTGTAGTCCACTTCGAACCTTGTCACAGTGACGTTAATAAGAGATCTTTTGCGTCTTTCATATAGATTTTCACTGTGACAAGGCACGAAGTGGCCCATAAATCAAATTGGTTGACTGTACCTATATAAATTTCATCAAAAGGTCGTGTACATTATAATGCCCATTGGGTCTTACGATGTTAACAAACGACTCACTTTGACACCAATAGAACCGCAAACATTTTTTTATTAATTTCCGCTCACTTTTACCTTAGTAACGTTTAGTATGTCATTAAATAAATATTACAAACTAGCTGTGCCCCGCGGTGTTACCCGCGGTTTTTTAAGTAAAAAAAGTAGCCTATGTGTTAATCCAGGGTGTCAGCTAACTCCATACCAAATATTATTAAAATCGCTCCAGCCGTTTAGACGTGAAGAAGTAACAAACACACACTCACAAACTTTCGCCTTTATAATATTAGTGTAGATGTAGACTAGCTGTGCCCCGCGGTGTTACCCGCGGTTTATTAGGGAAAAAACCTAGCCTATGTATTCATCCAGTGTATAGGCTAACTTCATACCAAATTGTATTAAAATCGCTCCAGCCGTTTAGACGTGAAGAAGTAACAAACATACACACTGACAAACTTTCGTCTTTATAATATTAGTGTAGAATGTAGATAAATAAATAGATAATACAAGACATCCTTACACAATTGACTGAGCCCCACGGTAAGCTCAAAAAGGCTTGTGTTGTGACTCAGCCAACGATATATACAATACACAAATACTTAAATACATAAAAAAACACTCATAGGAACAAATATCTGTGTTCATCACACAAATATGCCCTTATTGGGATTTGAACCCAGGACCGTCGGCTTCATAGGCAAGGTCACTACCCACTAGGCCAGTCGTCTTCAATTATTTAACTGTATAAAGCGGCGGGTTTTTATTACAGGTCAATTATGTTTTCCTGGTAGCTATAACTCAAACTAAGTCATAAATAATAATTAAGTTTGACCCTTAAAATCTAATAAATAAGAGTCAAATTGTTATGACAGGTTTTGTATTTGAATTTTTGCTTTTATTTCCTTGTTGTCCTTACTGTTGTTTTTACCATTCGCGTCATAAATATGTCAGTAGATTTATTTGTATATTACTGATCTTTAGGGCTAATGACCATTAGGGTAAAATAGATAGGGCTAGTGATTTTAGGAGAAACGTTGTTGGAAGGGAGACCCGATAATTAAGCATGGAATATATAAATTATTAAATATTTAAGGATATCTTACACAAATTGTCTGAGCCCCACGGTAAGCTCAAAAAGGCAACACTGCCTTTTTGAGTACTTAGCCAACGATATATATAATATACAAATACTTAAATACATATATAAAACACCCATGACTCAGGAACAAATTGTCTACCCGGACTGGGATTTGAACCCATGACCATCGGCTTAATAGGCAGGGTCATGGTTGTTTTCTATGTATTTAAGTATTTATATGTATCTATCTATTATATATATCGTCGTCTAGTAATTGCAACACAAGCCTTACTGAGCTTACCGTAGGACTAGGTCGATTTGTGTACGATTGTCCTGAATATTTTATGTTTTATTTTTTTTAAGTGTCAAAATAAGTAATGTCATTGTCAAGTGTCATTAGCCCTAATTAACATATATTATCGTCTCAGTTCCACTAACTGATTACACGAATTACTACTAACTGCTATCTCATCCGGTGTTTACATGCGTACGGCAAGCAAATATGAGTCTTAATACACATGCGATAAAGTATAAATTGTTATTATTTAACATATATAGAATGTATGTGGACGTCATAAGCCAATTTGAGTCTTATTGCTTATATGATTAGGTAGAAAATGGATTATAGTTGTATCTTTTGATGACCGGTCTGGCGTAGTGTGTAGTGTTGCCTATGAAACCGATGGTACTGGGCTCAAATCTAAGCATATATATTTTGTCTTGAGTCATGGATGTTTTCTATGTCTTTAAGTATTTTTATATTGATGTGGGAAAACCGGTTTGACGACCGGTCTGGCCTAGTGGGTAGTGACTGCCTTTGAAGCTGACGGTCCTGGGTTCGATTCCCAGTTGGGGTATTTATTTGTGTGATGAGCACAGATATTTGTTCCTGAGTCATGGGTGTTTTCTATGTATTTAAGTATTTATATGTATATATTTAGTGTCTATTATATATATCGTCGTCTAGTACCTACAACACAAGCCTTACTGAGCTTACCGTAGGACTAGATCGATTTGTGTAAAATTGTCCCGAAATATTTATTTATTTATTTATTGAAAAATATTTAATTTACAATAATTACATTCATTAAAATTCGAGTACTTAACTAGTTATTAAATGTAATAACTAGTTAAGTTTGTATATTGTATATTTGCTTTTACCTTCCTAATGCGGACTGCTAAGGAATGGAATTCGCTCACTTCGTCTATTCCCGGAAATATATAATTGGGGTCTTTTCAAGACAAGAGTGAATAGGCTTTTTTTATGGCAAATGTGGAAAACGAGCAGCCGGATTGCCGTCGCCCATGTAAGCAATTACCGTCGCCCATGGGCACCCGCAACACCACGGGAGTCTCAAGCGCGTTGCGTGCGTTAAGATAAGAGCATGGCACTCTTTTCTTGAAGTTATGAGGGTCGTATCGATCCGGAAATAGGCCCTGTTACTGAACCAGCGTGCTATACCCTCGACCTCGTCGTCACTTACCATCAGGTGCGACTGAGGTCAAACGCTGGTCAGTCGTGTATAATATAGATATCTAATATATGACCTTTGGCTTTCTACACCTACAACACAAGCCTTGAGCTTACCGTGGGGCTCAATTAATATGTGTAAGGTTTTCTGTAATATTTATTTATTTATATAGAGGAAAACGTATACATATGAACGTCATAAGCCAACTTGAGCCTTATTACTCATAGAATTGGGTAGAAAATGAATCATACCCATATCTTTTGATAAGCAGATTTAAACTCAGCATAGCATTTGAATGTGAACTATATTAGTACGCAATAAGACTTAAATTCCTGTAACTAATATGGAATGCGCTTGTGTTTAAATATTTTCTTGAATAAGCTAATTTGGAATCTAATGCATAGTATTTAGGTTGGAAATTATTAATCGTAGTGTTTAGGAATTCATGTTTGTGATTTGTTCTGAACAGTTGACATTAAGTCTTGTTTAAAGACAGTTGTGTTATAATACTTCAATTATAATTGTGAAAATGTTTTGGATGTGTCTTAAACCCCATTTAGATGTACGAACTTGTATACGATTTTCATTACATTGCGGGGTTATATAAAGCGAGCGAATTAGCCGTACGCCTATAGCCCGCAATGTAATGAAACTTACAAGTTCTTAACTGGTCTAAATGGGGCTATTCTCAATAACAGCTGAACGTATTTGCATGAAACTTATTGTAGACGTAGAGAAAGATCTGAATTGATATATACTTGAGATCCGCGTAATGTGTTCCCGTGAGATCTTAAAAGTCGCCGGTAAATAGTATAAAATGAAACGTAAATAATTTAGTGTATCTACAGTTTTAAAGACTAAAAATTTTGTGTTTAGTGTTTTGTGAAAAATGAAAAATAAAGTTAATGAAAGGAGAACAACGTGGTATTGTAATTGTAAGTAATTGTCCGTACTAATATTATAAATGTGAAAGTAACTCTGTGTGTTACCTCTTCACGCTTAAACCGCTGATCCAATTGGGATGAAATTTGGTATGTATTAATTGTATAAAAGCGGGTAACTCACGTTTTATAAGCCGAATATTGCTCGACATGTTTCACTCTGTAACGAGGAGCATATAATCATGCGCCATTCGCGTTGGCTCATGATTATGCTCCAAAATTTGGTATGATTTGAGCTACGAGAACATACAGGATAATTTTAATCCAGCAACCATACTTTAAAAACGGACATTAGTAATATTATAAATGTGACAGTAATTCTGTGTGTTGTTACCTCTTCACGCTTAAACCGCTGAACCAATTGGAATGAAATTTGGTATAGAGAGAGTTTGAGCTACATGAAAGAACATAGGATATTTTAAATCCCGCAAACATACTTAAAGACGGGCATGACTGGCCGACGAAGTCGCGAGGAATGGCTAGTTAGTAATAAATTATTTTTTACATTTCAAAGTCCTAAGAGCCCGGGTTAAGAGTACTATTTTGTACCGTTTGGCGTAGAGACGCTAGGTCCATGGGGTCCCAGCGCGCACAAACTTTTTGTTGAAATCGCGAAGCGTCTGGTTGACGTAACTGGTGACCGAGACGGCTTCCTCGCACAACGTATCAGCATTGCCATACAACGAAGAAATACCGCCAGTATCCTTGGTACAATGTCTCAAGGTTCTTTATTAGATTTTATGCTGTAACTAGTTTAGTACTTGTAGTTCTAGTATAGTACTTTAGTACTTGTACATAATATCCTAATTTCTGTAAATCAATATTATATTTTCCTGTGTACATAATACTGAGAATCACGCTGACTGAACCAAAAGTGTATTTTTTGACAGAAACTTTGTTATGTTTGAATGTTTGTATAAAAAGTTAAAACTCGCTCCTCGTGAATAACTACATGCATTTTATAGAAATGTTATCCTCGTATGCCATTTAGTTTAAATATCATATTTATTTTAATACCACTCCATGAATTGTTGTTTTCCTCATATTAGAACTTTAATTATATTTCGAATACTCTCGATTAGTCGTCGATAATCGTCGGAGCCCGGATTTATCACGGCAGCACAAAACACTATCGTAATCTGGTCAGTGATAGAAATATTATTTTATCGATATCGATTATTGTTAGGTACATAAGACATAGGTATACAAATAACATGCCGATCTATTTTTACATTATTGACAATTTACAGTGAGCAAAACAACCTTTTTACTTTTTTAAATAAAAAACTAGAAGTGTAATTTTCTTCCGAAAATGATATAAGGTATTTAACAAGACTAAAAAGTCGCGACAATTACTATACCACCTAATTGAAAATAATAGACAAGACGGTCAATAATAGACAATTATTACTTCATAAGACTTTAAATGTCATTTCATTACGTATAAAACATAAATTGCTTCTAGATATTATTTATTTCTTGTAACGCTTTGAAACCGACTTATTTGATATGCGTATAATATCGTAATATTACAGTTATTAATAAAAATGGGAAGAAATTGCACCTGTTTCTCATATATAATTTCATACACACTTCACGTATTTTTTTATTAAATATTTATCTCATTTGGTGTCTTTTTTTTCCACTACACAATCATCGATATCGATAAAATAATGTTTCTACCACTGGCTAGATTACGATAGTGTTTTGTTTTGCCGTGAAAAATCCGGGCTCCTTTCGGCCGCCATGGCAACCAAGTTTCGCAACCAGTTGTCTACAAGGATCTTTTAGTGCTTCATGGCAACCAGTTGTGATGAAAGAATATTTATTCCTGTTACACAACCAGTTGCTGATTAAGAAAAAATCGCCGCCATCGCAACTGGGTTTCACAACTAGTTGTCTACAAGGATCTTTTAGACAAAGAATACGAACTAATCGACCGCGAAATTGAGTTAGCGGTAAACGATCTAAAAGAAAATAAAATTACAGTCGGTCATTGTTTAGAGATAATTAGCCCTTTTTCAATAACGTTTTAAAAATTACATAAAATTACATACATATACATTTGTTATGAATCCTTTGAACGCTTTGAACCTGTATAAAGGCTCTTGGCGTTCAAAGGGTTAAAGTCACTTCAGCCTTATTTGCCCACTCTGACAGCTACGAAGACGATTGTATCCTAAGTTTAACCCACGAAGTGGATGGTCCTTATGTTTATTTTTTTCAAATAAAAGTATCAATTTTTTTAAATTTATTTTTTATTTGACAGAAACAGTGTACGTATTAATTTAATATATTTACTACAAAATGTATTTAATTCAATGGCAACCGCATGATTCGCACTATATCGGCTGCATGGTCTCTGTTAAAGTCCACTAAATTGTCCTCTGCTTCCACGATTTCACTCCAGTCTTGATCATGGCGAAGATGGTGTTCGCAGGCCCTAGTCCCTGGCGAAATATATACATTATATTTATGAAGCAATGCTGCTTTTAGCATATCCGGTATTTCTTTTGTTGGCATGGAGCATCCTCCAAAAACACAATACTCGTTTTCAGGAGTCCGTGTGATGCAGCCCCTTTCGTTATTATTTTCATTCATGTCCATTTGAAAGTAATCAAATCAATGTTTTTAGAAAATTATGACACTAGTAGAACAAACAAATAGGTACTAGGTAGTAGCCATAGACAGGATTTTTTTGCTATTCCATATCTATGGTAGTAGCATTCTGATTAGAAAAAGGTTTGTAACCTGACAACTATTGTGCGAGAGAGACGTTTGTAGTATAATCATGCTGTTTCCTTACCTGTAAGGCCAAGCACGCATTACGATTTTAGTTTTCAACCGAATTCAAAAAGAAGGTTCTCTAATTCGTCGGAGCCTTATTTTATGGATTAATCGAAGACGCCTGGGTCGCGTTTTCTATTTATTTTGCTGTTTGCCTCTCTTTCTATCCAATATGTGTGCCAGAAAGAGAGGCAAACAGTGAAATTCTAAATTGCAACTTTATAAAACGCAACCCTGGACCGACTAAATAATTTATTATTTTATTTGAAAGGGTTATACTTTCCATTTGGTACCATGTCAGGATCTGATGATGGAATCCTGAGGAATCAAGGGATCTCCTCAAATCTTTAAGGCAAACATATGGTGATATTTGTATTTTTATTAAGAAATCGAGCATTTTCATTCCAAACGGTCACATTTCATGTAGTGGGACTGCTGATGATGATCAGAACTGAACTCTTCAACGACGCATAGTACAAGGTTAGCGATTTGGCCTGTATTTGGTTGTAAACAAATAAAATAAAGTCTTCTGTAGCAACTAGGCCTTTTGAGAACTACGCCTCCGTTCCTTACTCGCAACTGGTTGTGTAATAGGAAGAAATTAGAAAAAAAATCTTTCATCACAACTGGTTCCCATGAAGCACTATAAGATCCTTGTAGACAACTGGTTGCGAAACTTGGTTGCCATGGCGGCCGAAAGGTCCGGGCTCTGATAATTGTTCAAAAAAGTTGGCAATAAAAGCTTGTACACACAGCAACACTCTTAACTATACATTCGGTGGGCTTTATGCCTTATATAATAAATTAGCATTTCTCAAAAAGTTTGTGCAGTTGGATCACGTCTTCGATTTTGATTGAAACCTGTAGACTGATAGAGTAAATGATGCTTAACAAAATCTACCATATTTCCCAAAATGTCCCATAAAGTTTGTATGCAATTTTTCTTATTTGTTACCAAATTTTTATAGACTTTCGGTAACAAAAAATAATAGTTCCATACAAACTTTATGGGACATGAGAAATATGGTAGATCTTGCGAAGCATCATTTGCTCTATCAGTCTACAGCTTTGAATCAAAATCGAAGACGTGATCCAAATGTATAAACTTTTTGAGAAATGCTCAAATAAGATCTACCAATGTATAGCTAGGAGTGTTGTTGACTGTACCTATAAATCATTTTTGAAATTAACTTTTTTTTGATTAAAAAGTTAATTTCATTAACAGACCCCTCGGCCCTAGAGTCGATAATGCCCGAGCTGATATCGGGCAACACGGACGCGCGGTGGCCCCACGACAGACGGGTGCTGCGGGCGCTGCTGGAGCTGAGCCGGAGCGACTCGGCGCCGGGGGAGACCACCGAGGAGGTGCCGGACTTGGTAAGTGGTCATTCGCACATTTTAATTGACTGCTGGAGTTGGTAAGTGGTCACTTACTCATTTTAACAGACTGCTGGAGTTTGTAAGTGGTCACTCACACATTTGAACAGACTGCTGGAGTTTGTAAGTGGTCACTCACACATTTGAACAGGCTGCTTGAGTTGGTACGTGGTCACTCACACGTAAATAACCACATGTCCATTACTTTCGTATCAACCAAGGACGTCCACTTTTCGACATAGATAGCAAGCAGCATAGCGCTCAATGCCGTAATAGTCACGCTTGGCAGGCGGGTTGGTGATCGCCGTTCCATCGCTCTAAAGAGGCCCTGCCGCCCGTCACGACGTTTCCAATCGCGTCAAGTTAACATTTCTTTTCGGTAAAATGAAATTTCCTTGTATTTTTTTTAAGATAACAGAGTATCTTAATGCATGTATTGTTATGGTTACCTAATGATTTGTGCACAAATTTGCCATGGCGTCTACATTATGATAAAACAATGTACAGATTCTAAATATGCTTGTTTGGTGATCAAATGTTTGTATTTAAATCGGGAGTCATTGTAATCCAAATTTATTACTTATATACTTATTACTTACGTATACTTATCTATCTACACTATTATTATTATCTTCTTTATTTATCTTCTTTCTTAGAATTAGGTTTTTTACAATATTTTTATAAAAGTAAAATATAAAAATACATCTAAAACATATCAAAACAATAAAAACATTATAAAAAACCTAACCTAGAGTGCCGCCGGCAACGGGGCAGGGCCCAGGCTGCCGGTGGTTAGGGCTGCAGAGAGAGGAACCGTCGGACTATGCGCGCCGTGTCCAGGATTACCGCCTTCTGAATCTGACCCTTGATCCAACCACAACCACGTAGCGAGAGTCTCTCAAGATGTTTGTCGAGACTCTTCGCTATGAGACCGTTCGCGGAAACAACTATCGGTACAATGATCGCCGAATCAACTATATACTTATTATTATTATTATTATTTATTTATTAAATACATGTGTTTTATCTTACTTACTAAAACATTGCCCCACAAAACTCATAAGTGAGTTTGACTGTGGGATCAGCAGTCTCTCTTTAACTATTTTAAGTAGATACATTAATTATAACATTTATAAATCTATATGAGCTTGTTAGTTACACAGGTAAGTTATGGTAGTGATCTTTTATCAACTTTTTGAATGAAAAACTTTTTGAAAGGCTTCAGGTAAACTATTCATTAGGTATGGAATACGTTTTCTGAGAGTTTTATCACCATAGTAGTTATTAATTCTTGGTACGAATAGTTTGCCTGACGTCACTGCCCTCGTAGCATGAGAATGGTCAATAGGTACAAGCAAGGAATCCACTGAGTTTAGCTCCAGACAGTCATGGTTATTGACGGCAAGTAGGTATTTATGTTTTAAGCTAACCGGTAAAATTTTACAAATCTTAAAAAGTTGTCTATAGTTCCCGTTACATTTGAGTTTAGTTTTATTGTTAACAAGTAATTTTAAAAATCGGATTTGCATATTTTCTAGCATATTAATATTGGACTTAGTTGTAAGACCGTAAATGTCTAGAGCGTAACCCAGTATTGGATCTACAAGGGACATATATAAACATCTTAAAGTGCTAGTAGGGACTCTAAAGCTTAAATGGAAGAACTTACCTAATAAAACTCTGAGTTTTTCATATATAAAATTAACGTGATATGACCAGGAAAAGTTTTCATCGACTTTGACTCCAAGGTAAGTGATACATTTGACTTGTTCTATAGGTACACAGTTACAGTTTGACATATTCTGATGAAAACAAGTGAAAGTATGAGCATATAATCGGGAAGGAATTATCTGAGCAGGTAAATAAGGAGAACGAATTAGTAGGAATTTAGTTTTATCAGAGTTGAGAAGAATCCCATTGTCGTGTGACCAACTACATCTACTCTACACTAATATTAAAAAGGCGAAAGTTTGTGAGTGTGAGTGTGTATGTTTGTTACTTCTTCACGTCTAAACGGCTGGAGCGATTTTAATAAAATTTGGTATGGAGTTAGCTGACACCCTGGATTAACACACGTTTTTCCCTAATAAACCGTGGGGCTCAGCTAGTACATAATATAAAACACCCATGACGCAGGAACAAATATCTGTGCTCATCACACCAATAAACGTCCTGACTGGGATTTGAACCCAGGACCATCGGCTTCATAGGCAGGATCACTACCCACTAGGCCAAACGTGTCGTCAATATGTGTTTTACTAGCTTCTGCATTATAAGCACACTATCGTTCAAAACGTAGTTTTGTATGCATCCATGCTTTTTGTTCGGAAAATGCCGTTTTATCCACAAATGCCTACGTCATAGTAGCTTTGCTTTATGTATGCAAAGTCTCAGCCCGATCAGTTTAAAATTGACAAAGTTTCATACAAACTTTCATCCCCTATTTTATCCCCTTGGGGGTAGAATTGATCAAAATCCTTTATTAGCTGATGCTACGTCATAACATCTACCTGCATGCCAAATTTCAGCCCGATCCGTCCAGTGGTTTGGGCTGTGCGTTGATAGATCAGTAGATCACTATGTCAGTCAGTTAGTCACCTTTGAGTTATATATATTTTGATTTATTATTTACAGCTGTCATTAGAGCCCGTGGAGACAGAAGTGCTGGTGCCAGATGTGGAGTCAGAGGATCCTGTCGTGATAGATCCCAACCTGGTCTTCGAGTTGGCGAGTCGGGGGGAGGACGAGGAACTTCAGGCGTTGCTGAAGGTAGGTCATTTTATAATTAAATACGTCATTTTCAGTGATCGGCACTAACGGTGCAAAACTTTAACAAAACTCGTTAAGCGGGTATAAACGAGTGTCTATACACTCGTTATAGATCGTTATAGCCATAATAGTAGTTTATGTATCTGTGCCTAATTATTACTGGTCATTTTAAATGTCAAATTAATTACTAGAATAGCACCCCATCTCCCGCGGGTGTCGTAAGATGCGACAAAGGGAAAATCCTACGGACGGACAGCAGCGTCCGTCGAAACCCAATCTACAGCTACTGCGGTCGCCAAGCGTGGCGACTATGGCAACTACCGCCAAGATGATACAAGTCATATTTGTGTGAGGCCTATGCCCAGTGGATTGTATACGGCTGAAATGTAAATTAATTATTATTATGACGACCGGTCTGGCCTAGTGGGTAGTGACCCTGCCTATGAAGCCGATGGTCCTGGGTTCGAATCCCAGTCAAGGCATTTATTTGTGTGACGAGCACAGATATTTGTTCGTGAGTCATGGGTGTTTTCTATGTATTTAAGTATTTATATGTATCTATCTATTATATATATCGTCGTCTAGTACCTACAACACAAGCCTTACTGAGATTACCATAAGACTAGGTCGATTTGTGTGAGATTGCCCGAAATATTTATTTATTTTATTTTTATTTATTTATTTAGTCAAATGGACACAAAATGATCAATATTGGTGTAGAAAAAAAGTTTTTGGTTTCACACCTGGGATTACGTTCACTCTTTTAGTTCCTGAAAGGGATTAAATTTGACGTAAATTATAGGCTATGTTTTATTCTGATATATATGGTATTTAACTGTAAAGTTTCATAAAAATACGATAAGTACTTTTTGTTAAATTAAATCGCCGGTCGCGTCCAATCCACTACATGCACTAGTCCGGCGAGTCCGGGTAATACGCAACTCAACAAATGACGACCCATCAATTGGCGACCACTTTTTTGTACGCGGATTGATGTGTCGAGCATTGTTGCCGCGTAAAAAACGTGGGATTGCTGCTCCGTAACGCGTTCGTACGGACCGATAATGCGCAACCCGAGAATTGACGACCCAGCAATCAGTGTCCATTCAAGTGACACGAATTATTGGTCGCGCATTCTCGGTCCGTACCAACATTGACCCAGGATTGTTCAACCCATCAAATGACGACCCAACAATCGGCGGCCAAGTCTTATCTAGAATAGTTTCATATTACATATATAAACGTCGGTTTTGGATGTTGGTTAAATAGCTCAGTTGACACATTGGGTCAAGTCACCCATTGGAATAAAAAAATGGTCAACTGGGCTGAGTTCCCTGTGGGCTCAGTTGACCACAAAGCGATTCCTCCTCTTCGCTTCGCTGGACTCTCTCATATATATATTTCTGTGGCTTCCAATTGATGGGTCGTTAATTGTTGGGTCGCGCTTTATCAATCCATACCAACAATGCACATCCCAACAATTTAAGACCAAGGGACTCTGATTGTTGGACGCGGATTGATGGGTCGAGCATTGTTGTCCTGTACAAAACGTGGCTTCGGATTGCTGCACCGTAACGCGTTTACGGACCGAGAATACGAAACCCGAGAATTGACGATCTAGCAATCCGAGTACATCACGGTCGCCAATTGATGGGCTGTTCATTCTGGGGTCGAGCATTGCTGGGTTGCGTTTAGGTGGTCACCGGTGACCATCCGGCAACCCCTCACTCGGCCTCCGAAGTAATGTTATCCATGTCCCCCCCAGCGCTGCCCGGAGCTGGCGCTGGTGACGGACGCGACGGGCGGCACGGCGCTGCACGCGGCGGCGCGCGCGGGGCGGGCGGGGCGGCCGGCGCGCTGCTGCGGGGCGGCGCGCGGCCCGACGCGCCCGACGCCGACGCCTGGAGCGCGCTGCGGGCCGCCGCCTGGGCCGGACACACCGAGGTACCGGAGCTGGCGCCGGTGACGGACACGGCGGCCGGCGCGCTGCTGCGGGGCGGCGCGCGACACGGCGGCCGGCGGCTACTTATGGCCGTGTTTTGTTCTACGCGCACACAAAACCACAGCCGGCTTCTCTTCTAGTCTACCTGCACGTGGGAGCTACATCGAGCTACTGGTGGCGGCGAGTACTGGGCTGATTGAACCTTGATTGAACCAATAGCGATCGCGTTTAGTAGCTATAATGTGCGGGCGCTCTTAGGGACAATGCCCAAGTCCCATGCAGCAACACATGGCTTAAGTTTTTTTTTTGTTTCAGGTTGTTGAAGTACTACTCGAATTCGGGTGCGACGTGGATTGCGTTGATGCTGACAACAGGACTGCTTTAAGGTTAGAACACTAATAACAAAAATCACTATACTTCTATCATGCATCTTTAACACTATCTTCGATGAAAACTGTCTGTTAACACTATGTTTTCATGAATACCTATATCACTTTCTAAGTACTTTTTTTTTGCGCAGCGCAGCGCCATGGAAAGGAAATGTTTAATTAAACAACGACATCTTGGAATTGTTTTTCAACTCCCTTACCGCAGTAGCTGTAAATTGTTTTGTCGCCTCTTACGACACCCGCGGGAGATAGGGTTGTGCCGTCTAGTCAGCCATTACCACACGGTGGTTTGTGTAAGTATGTCCCGTAATATAGTTAAAGGGTAGGCAACGCCCATATGAATCCTCTGGAGTTGCAGGCGTCTATAGGCTTCAGTAACTGCTTACCACCAGGTGGGCCGTATGCTATAATTATAATATGCTGTGATGTATGCCTATAATTGCAATATTCATAGATATGTATCACAGCTGATTGAACGGTCACTGAACTCGCGGGTAGGTTAAGAATTTTAGAAATATTTTTGTGTTATTTTTTGGTGGTAGTTTGAAGTTTTTTTTTTTTTTTTTATGACATAAGGTGGCAAACGAGCAGACGGATTGCCTGATGGTAAGCAATTACCGTCGCCCATGGGCACCCGCAACACCAGGGAGGTCACAAGTGCGTTGCCGACCTTTAAGGGGGGTTGGAGCTCTGGGAACCTTACTCACCATCAGGAACACAACACTACATACGGTAGCAGTGCTATTATGGCTGTGGTCTTCCGTAAGGAAGAGGTACTTCCCCAGTTGGGCTTCTCCAGACTCGAGCGTGATGGTACTTCGCTGTGCCCTACCTCTCATTGTCGGACGTAGTTTAAGGACATACCCGGGTCCAAAACAATTTTGGAATACGAACAGACCTGCCGTTGTCTTTTATTCCATTATCCCGGATTCCTTGGCTCCCGTATATCTCAGTTTGCCACCGTCGTATAAAAAATATTTATACGTTGTTTTAGAGCGGCGGCATGGTCCGGCCACGAATGCGTGGTGGCCCGACTGCTGGCGGCCGGCGCGGACCCCGACAAGGCGGACGCCGAGGGCCGGACGCCGCTGATAGCCGCCGCGTACATGGGCCACGCGGACATCGTGCGCGCGCTGCTGGACGCCGGCGCCAGCGTCGACCACGCGGACGAGGATGGTAAGTTATTGGTCTAGACCCGGCCATGGTGTGGCCTGGCTCGTGGCAGCTCGTGGGGAGCCCGACAAGGTTGACGCCGACGGTCGGACGGTTTGTTTATTACTTTGTAAGTACTTTTGGAGTACTTAAAACAAATATTTTTTTTAGGAAAATCATATACAATTGTTTTAGGTTTTGGTATCGGTACTAGCCAGCGAATTCTGGTAACAATGGGACCATCTTTGATGTATATTCAACGAAAGATTTTTCATTTCTCATGCTTGGAAAGTGGGTCATTGTTTATCTACTATGTGGGTGGAAAGTGATACGTTTCCGCCCTAGGGTCTCAATTTGGCATGTTCCTATTAGTTCTCCCCTTGTAAGCACTTAGTAGAACAAAGTGGGGAAAATAACCTTATTTACCGACGCCAGAAACAAATACATGAGAATAGTTCTTTCTCTTAAATTATAGGAATTTATTGTAGCCATTATCATGCATAAATACCTAGTCCGTTCTTAAGTTCTGTCACAAATAAAAATAATGATAAAAACAAAAGTACCAATCAGTTTTTAATAAATTATATACCAATTGAAAGTACATTTAATAGAGAATTAATATAACATAAAATTATTCAAAATGACCTCCCTCGTTTTTAATACAGGCCAATAAACGCCGCGGCCAGTCGTCTATCGCAGCACGCACCATATCCATGTATATTTCAGTGACTGCTTTTCTTGTAGATGACTTCAGGCTAACCAAATTATTATGTGGTTTAGCACAGACCTTCTCCTTTAAGACCTGCCAAATTTTGTAGTCCAAAGCATTAAGGTCCGGACTGGAGGAAGGCCAATCTACGTGTTTTATAAAGTCGATTTTTTGACGCTCGAACCAAGCTTGAGTTGTCTTGGCTTTGTGTGCAGGTGCAGAATCCTGCTGGAACACTAAATGATGTCCTGAAAATAGCTTGTTGGGCAGATCTTTGACAACCTGATCCAAAACCGTCTCGTCGTACACTTTTGCACTGATTTTGACCCCTTTTTCGCAAAACTGAGGTTCAGTTGGCCGGTAATAAGATATTTGGCTGGGAAGCCAAACCATCACTGATGATGGATGATGCCCATGTTGCACCCGCGGAACTGTATTTTTAGCTTCTTCAGAGCTCGTAGCGTACACTCTATCATTATGTTTATTACACTTTTCTTCAATATCGAAATTTTTTTCGTCTTGAAATAGGATATTGCGGTGTAGATTTTTCGCGTACCGGTTTAACAGCTTTCGGGATCTTTTAAGCCTTATTGTTTTTAGACGGATATTAAGCATGTGCCCGCTTTTTTTTGTATGCTCGTAGACTAAGATCTTCGTTTAAAATCTTTTCGACGGTATTCCTACTGACACCCATCTGCAAAGCCATCAACTTCTGTTTTCGGACGGGATTTCTTGCTATACGGACCTTGATCGCTTTGATCACTGCTGGTGTTCTTACTGAGCGTGGACGGCCAGTTCTTTTTTTGTCCTCAACACTAGAGACTTCATTGTACCTATCAATAGTACGGTACACAAACCTAAGCGTTAAATTAAATTTTTTGAGCAACTTGAAAATGGTACTAGGCGAGTGCCCACAGCGGTGCAACGCTAAAACAACTATTCGGTTTTCTTTCAATGTCCACTCCATCGTGAGAAATGGCAACAAATGACTGTTTTTTGTTTTAAAATAATTGTCAGACATTCAAATGGAATACAAAAACGTTTTCTGAAAATAATTTTCTAAATTTAAAAATAATGTGCCAGTGACAGGATTTAATTCAAATATTTATATTATTCGATTCAAATTTTTAAGTACAGTAACAAAAATTCTCATTTATTTGTGTCTGGTGTCGTTAAATACGGTTATTTTCGCCACTTTGTTCTACTGAGTGCTCACAAGGGGAGAACTAATAGGAACATGCCAAATTGCTACCCTAGGGCGGAAACGTATCACTTTCCACCCGCATAGTAGATAAACAATGACCCACTTTCCGAGCATGTGAAATGAAAAATACTTGAATAGTAAACAAAGTATAATATAATATTTTGAAATTAATAATTACGGGTTAATCAACCGATTCTAAAATGGACTCAACACCGGACGGAATTAGAAATAAGTAAAGTTTAAGTTATCAAGTCCAAGTTTCAATAGAAAATCAAAAACTTGTATGAAATGGCGGTCAGAATCTTTGTCAGAATGTGTGCTGAACAACTTAAACAAGCTGATGCGGTAAGATTAGTGTTTTAGTCAGTCAGTTTCTTGCTCTTATTTTACTTTCCTCGCATTCGAAATGAAAAGTAGTATGCTTAACTCGGGTAAAAGTCACCCATTTCCGACTCGCACTATTATAGCGCTCTCACTTCGTTCGAGCGCCAAACTACCTTGCCCTCAATGGGTGACTTCCTACCCTTGGTCAACAATCTACTATTTGTAACAGGTCTATAAATAATTAATTGAATCAGGCGTTACTTTGCGGAAGTCCATATTATTAACAACAAAAATATTACTTTGCAATTCCGCTGTTTAATAACGTGCTAGTCAATCAGTGCCAAGCCGTTATATTTACTAGCGTATTTTTTCATGCATTAATGTTCCCTTCCTCCCACCGCAAAATTAAATACGCAAATAAACATAACAAACCACCACCAATAATACCAAAACTCGACACGTGTTTCGCCTCTCTACGAGGCATCCTCAGGAGACGCTGGAGATGTTGTCGGTCTGACGTCCGACAACGGAATAACGGAACAGAGTTTCCGTTGTCGGACGTCAGACCGACAACATCTCACAAATATAACGGTAAATATAACGGGTTGGCACTGATTGACTAGCACGTTACGAGTATTAAACAGCGGAATTGCAAAGTAATATTATTGTTGTTAGGTCTATAAATGACGGAGTTCTGTAACGCACGAAAAAATAACATACAACCGAATTGATAACCTGCTCCTTTTTTTTGAAGTCTGTTGAAAACGGACTTTCCGAGCTTATATTTTCGATTGTAAAAAGAATTGAATCGTACTGAATTTAAGACATACTAACTGAAAAAAAAAGACAGACAGAAAAGTCCCAAATGTTTCCCTCCTAGAGGGGTAGAAAAGTGCCTTATATGAACTAGTGGTGTGTTGTTTTTTTTTTCTATATTTATCATGTGTTATGACGTGACCGACAGGCCGCACGGCGCTGTCCGTGGCGTCGCTGTGCGCGTCGGGCGCGGCGTGCGCGGCGCTGCTGCTGGAGCGCGGCGCCGACGTGTCGCGCTGCGACCGCGACCGCGCCACGCCGCTGCTGGTCGCCGCCTTCGAGGGCCACGAGTGAGTACACGTGACCGACAGGTCGCACGGCGCTGCTGCTGGAGCGCGGCGCCGACGTGTCGCGCTGCGACCGCGACCGCGCCACGCCGCTGCTGGTCGCCGCCTTCGAGGGCCACGCCGAGTGAGTACACGTGACCGACAGGTCGCACGGCGCTGCTGCTGGAGCGCGGCGCCGACGTGTCGCGCTGCGACCGCGACCGCGCCACGCCGCTGTTGGTCGCCGCCTTCGAGGGCCACGAGTGAGTACACGTGACCGACAGGTCGCACGGCGCTGCTGCTGGAGCGCGGCGCCGACGTGTCGCGCTGCGACCGCGACCGCGCCACGCCGCTGCTGGTCGCCGCCTTCGAGGGCCACGAGTGAGTACACGTGACCGACAGGTCGCACGGCGCTGCTGCTGGAGCGCGGCGCCGACGTGTCGCGCTGCGACCGCGACCGCGCCACGCCGCTGCTGGTCGCCGCCTTCGAGGGCCACGAGTGAGTACACGTGACCGACAGGTCGCACGGCGCTGCTGCTGGAGCGCGGCGCCGACGTGTCGCGCTGCGACCGCGACCGCGCCACGCCGCTGCTGGTCGCCGCCTTCGAGGGCCACGAGTGAGTACACGTGACCGACAGGTCGCACGGCGCTGCTGCTGGAGCGCGGCGCCGACGTGTCGCGCTGCGACCGCGACCGCGCCACGCCGCTGCTGGTCGCCGCCTTCGAGGGCCACGAGTGAGTACACGTGACCGACAGGTCGCACGGCGCTGCTGCTGGAGCGCGGCGCCGACGTGTCGCGCTGCGACCGCGACCGCGCCACGCCGCTGCTGGTCGCCGCCTTCGAGGGCCACGAGTGAGTACACGTGACCGACAGGTCGCACGGCGCTGCTGCTGGAGCGCGGCGCCGACGTGTCGCGCTGCGACCGCGACCGCGCCACGCCGCTGCTGGTCGCCGCCTTCGAGGGCCACGAGTGAGTACACGTGACCGACAGGTCGCACGGCGCTGCTGCTGGAGCGCGGCGCCGACGTGTCGCGCTGCGACCGCGACCGCGCCACGCCGCTGCTGGTCGCCGCCTTCGAGGGCCACGAGTGAGTACACGTGACCGACAGGTCGCACGGCGCTGCTGCTGGAGCGCGGCGCCGACGTGTCGCGCTGCGACCGCGACCGCGCCACGCCGCTGCTGGTCGCCGCCTTCGAGGGCCACGAGTGAGTACACGTGACCGACAGGTCGCACGGCGCTGCTGCTGGAGCGCGGCGCCGACGTGTCGCGCTGCGACCGCGACCGCGCCACGCCGCTGCTGGTCGCCGCCTTCGAGGGCCACGAGTGAGTACACGTGACCGACAGGTCGCACGGCGCTGCTGCTGGAGCGCGGCGCCGACGTGTCGCGCTGCGACCGCGACCGCGCCACGCCGCTGCTGGTCGCCGCCTTCGAGGGCCACGAGTGAGTACACGTGACCGACAGGTCGCACGGCGCTGCTGCTGGAGCGCGGCGCCGACGTGTCGCGCTGCGACCGCGACCGCGCCACGCCGCTGCTGGTCGCCGCCTTCGAGGGCCACGAGTGAGTACACGTGACCGACAGGTCGCACGGCGCTGCTGCTGGAGCGCGGCGCCGACGTGTCGCGCTGCGACCGCGACCGCGCCACGCCGCTGCTGGTCGCCGCCTTCGAGGGCCACGAGTGAGTACACGTGACCGACAGGTCGCACGGCGCTGCTGCTGGAGCGCGGCGCCGACGTGTCGCGCTGCGACCGCGACCGCGCCACGCCGCTGCTGGTCGCCGCCTTCGAGGGCCACGAGTGAGTACACGTGACCGACAGGTCGCACGGCGCTGCTGCTGGAGCGCGGCGCCGACGTGTCGCGCTGCGACCGCG
The DNA here is from genome assembly GCA_022674325.2 of Grapholita molesta. NCBI lineage: Eukaryota > Metazoa > Arthropoda > Insecta > Lepidoptera > Tortricidae > Grapholita > Grapholita molesta. Next base: position 2,631,637 of record CP053145.2, on the reverse strand, counting down.
ACCGCGCCACGCCGCTGCTGGTCGCCGCCTTCGAGGGCCACGAGTGAGTACACGTGACCGACAGGTCGCACGGCGCTGCTGCTGGAGCGCGGCGCCGACGTGTCGCGCTGCGACCGCGACCGCGCCACGCCGCTGCTGGTCGCCGCCTTCGAGGGCCACGAGTGAGTACACGTGACCGACAGGTCGCACGGCGCTGCTGCTGGAGCGCGGCGCCGACGTGTCGCGCTGCGACCGCGACCGCGCCACCGCCGCTGCTGGTCGCCGCCTTCGAGGGCCACGAGTGAGTACACGTGACCGACAGGTCGCACGGCGCTGCTGCTGGAGCGCGGCGCCGACGTGTCGCGCTGCGACCGCGACCGCGCCACGCCGCTGCTGGTCGCCGCCTTCGAGGGCCACGAGTGAGTACACGTGACCGACAGGTCGCACGGCGCTGCTGCTGGAGCGCGGCGCCGACGTGTCGCGCTGCGACCGCGACCGCGCCACGCCGCTGCTGGTCGCCGCCTTCGAGGGCCACGAGTGAGTACACGTGACCGACAGGTCGCACGGCGCTGCTGCTGGAGCGCGGCGCCGACGTGTCGCGCTGCGACCGCGACCGCGCCACGCCGCTGCTGGTCGCCGCCTTCGAGGGCCACGAGTGAGTACACGTGTGCCGGTTGGCGCGCACTACGAGACTGTAGGAGTAGCGGCAAAGACACCGTTGACTGGTTGAGTTACACTAGTTTATATTTATTTATTTTATCTTACTCACTAGTGCATATATACATCTGTGCTTCCTTAATATTACGTTCTTAATCTACATCTGTACAAGGGTTTGCGTTTTAAGGCCATGGTCGTTTTAACATGCCATGCCATGCTTAAGAATATTCAGTTTTTATATCTATTACGCCTTAGACTTGTCAATTACATTGACGTTTCCATCTGAGCGATATAAATATATGCGTTTTTTACATATCTATATTTAAACTAGTTTTCTTCCATATTTATATTTAAACTATGGCAAATAAAATCTCAAATCGAGAATGGATTCTTGATAAACCGTATCTTAATCTATGTATAAGAGTTGATCTTCGTTAAAGTGTCAATAAAAGTGTCATCAAAATGCTTAACTATTTCGCTAATATGTTTACTTATTTAGACCAATTGTAGTATTATGTATATCGTTGAACATGATTTTGATGTATATTCCATCCGTCGTCCGCCCATTAGCGCCTCGCGTTAGCGCTCCTGTGCTTTTGCTTTTGTTGTTTTATTCTTTTTATTTGTAAGTTTTGTAACTGTTATCGTACCTATTGTTTTATATTAGTTGTTAGACTGTTCCTGACCTCACTCGTTAATGGCCCCGACGGAAGACCAGCGCTGGCCACCCGAGCTAGCATCATGCTGAGTCGGGACCATTTCGAGGCAGTATTGACAAATATTTTTTAGTTTTTAATTTCTTTTGTAAATTGCCTTGAATAAATGTTTGAACATGACACTTTGTATCACAGCGAGATCTGCGAGCTCCTGCTAGAACACGAGGCGGACATCGAGGCGCACGACGTGCTGGGCCGCACGGCGCTGTGGGCCGCGGCGTCGGCCGGCCACGCGCGCGCCACGCGGCTGCTGCTGTTCTGGGGGGCCTGCGTCGACTCCATGGACCGCGAGGGCCGCACCGTGCTCACCACGGCCGCGGCGCAAGGTACGACGGGTGGGGGACACGGGTGGGTGACGCGCCTATTAGTAGGGTATGTGCTGACTATGGTCCGAAAGGAAATCGTTGTGCTGAGTAGATTGCATCCGCTCAGGTTGGGAGGTGGAGGTCACCGGTAGGCCACGAGGCTAACATTATTTTATAGTGTTGGCGTCGTGTTTACCTATTTGTTTGACGATCATAATATAAAGCTGTATAGATTAGGTTTAGATTTAGATAATTTGTACAGTAATTTATTATTATGAAATAAATAAACTAAATTATAAAGTCAATTCAAGTGTTCGAAGTTTCTTGATTGTATAAATTAAAGTCGCTAGAGCCGATTTTAGAGCGTCGAGTACTCGAATCGACATTTAAAAATTTGTCAGAAACGAAGAAATGGTATTTTTGAAACATGACTGATAGATTAATAATCGCGGATATCGAAATAACGGTGAGAAACTTTCCTGTGATAATTTTCAACCTCAAACTTTTTTGAATTACAATGCACGACCCAAAACTCGGCCCGATCTTTTTAAACCCCCGGCGAAATTATAAGTTTCACCGGTATGTGTCTGTGTGTCCACCATATCTCTTAAACAATGCAAAGAATTTTAATGCTGTTTTAATAAATATAGTGATTCTGAAAAAAAATGTGTATTTAAATTTTTAATAATGATAAATGTTTGCCGTGTGATGCCGGCTGAATAGAACAGCATCACCCCATCTCCTTCCACGGGTGTCGTAAGAGGCGACAAGGGAAAAATCATACGGACTGGCAGCAGCGTCGAAACCCAATCTAAAGCTACTGCGGTCGCCAACCCGCTTGCCAAGCGTGGCGACTATGGCAACTACCCCCAATATGATACAAGTCATTTTTGTGGGAGGGCCTATGTCCAGCAGTGGACTGCAAACGGCTGAAACGTAAATATTACAAATGCGCAGAGTCTAATAGTTAGTGTGTTTGGACAGGTAACGTGGAGGTGGTCCGACAACTCCTGGACCGGGGCTTGGACGAACACCACAGGGATAACTCCGGGTGGACACCGCTGCATTACGCTGCTTTCGAAGGTATGTGACCCTGCCCATGAAGCCGATGGTCCTGGTTTCGGATCCCGGTCAGGGCATTTATTTGTGTGATGAGCGCAGATATTTATTCCTAGGTCATCATGGGTGTTTTCTATGTATTTAAGTATTTATATGTATCTATCTATTATATGTATCGTCGCCTAGTACGTACAACATAAGCCTTACTGAGCTTTCCGTAGGACTAGGTCGATTTGGGTAAGATTGTCCCGAAATATTTATTTATTTATTCGTTGATATCGTTGTAAACTTTTTGAATTTGTTATTGATGTTTTTGCCATTGGTCTTACACTCGGTGTGCTCACGCGCGTGTGTATTCGTCCACAGGCCACATAGAAGTGTGCGAAGCATTACTGGAGGCCGGCGCCAAAGTGGACGACACGGACAACGACGGCAAGGGCGCGCTGATGCTGGCGGCGCAGGAGGGGCACACGGGGCTCGTGGAGCTGCTCGTGGACGACTGGGCCGCGCCCGTCGACCAGCACGCGCACGACGGCAAGACCGCGCTCAGGTCGGTTACATAGATACACAGGCAGACAGACAGACAGACAGACAGACAGACAGGTAGGCAACAAGCGCTGATGCTGGCGGCGCAGGAGGGGCACACGGGGCTCGTGGAGCTGCTCGTGGACGACTGGGCCGCGCCCGTCGACCAGCACGCGCACGACGGCAAGACCGCGCTCAGGTCGGTTACATAGATACACAGGCAGACAGACAGACAGACAGACAGACAGACAGACAGGTAGGCAACAAGCGCTGATGCTGGCGGCGCAGGAGGGGCACACGGGGCTCGTGGAGCTGCTCGTGGACGACTGGGCCGCGCCCGTCGACCAGCACGCGCACGACGGCAAGACCGCGCTCAGGTCGGTTACATAGATACACAGGCAGACAGACAGACAGACAGACAGACAGACAGGTAGGCAACAAGCGCTGATGCTGGCGGCGCAGGAGGGGCACACGGGGCTCGTGGAGCTGCTCGTGGACGACTGGGCCGCGCCCGTCGACCAGCACGCGCACGACGGCAAGACCGCGCTCAGGTCGGTTCCATAGATAGATGGATAGATTTATAGACAGACAGACGGACGGACGGACGGACGGACGGACGGACGGATAGACAGACAGACAGAGTTTTTCAGTTCTAGCATTTTTTTGCTTATTGTTGGAGTTCTAACATTTGTCGCTAGATGGCGCCATTCCGGGCGGTAACACGGTAACGATGTTAACTTTGTGTGTTGTCGCATAATAACACCTTTTACGGCGTCACCCACACGGTGTCCCCCAGTAGTTTGTTTTGGTACATTACCTCAGCTCATGTACCAGGTAACTTACCTGGTCCAGTCGGGAAGGAAACTGTACTGGCTTTGGGCCGCATTCTGCTTGAGTGTACTGCAGTGGCGTGACCCCGCGAATCAATACATATTTTTTTACCTCTAAAGCGGATGCTAAAGGCACTAGTCCCACCGTGAGCTAGTAAGCTATTTCAAGGAACAAAAGATAATCGATCCCGTGTCAATAAAAGTCTCTTGAAAAAGCTGATAGCTTACTAGCTCGCGGTGGGACCAGTGCTAAAGTGGACGCGTTTGACGAAACATTAATGTCACCAAGTATATGTTTTTTTGTACAGACTTGCCGCCTTGGAGGGCCACTTCGACACGGTGCGGGCGCTGCACCAGCGCGGCGCAGACGCCGACGCGCTGGACGCGGACCGGCGCAGCACGCTGTACGTGCTGGCGCTCGACAACCGGCTCGCCATGGCGCGCTTCCTGCTCGCCGAGTGCGGCGCCCGGGCGGACACGACGGACCTCGAGGTCAGTACCGACAGTTGCCGGCAGATGGCGCTGGACGCGGACCGGCGCAGCACGCTGTACGTGCTGGCGCTCGACAACCGGCTCGCCATGGCGCGCTTCCTGCTCGCCGAGTGCGGCGCCCGGGCGGACACGACGGACCTCGAGGTCAGTACCGACAGTTGCCGGCAGATGGCGCTGGACGCGGACCGGCGCAGCACGCTGTACGTGCTGGCGCTCGACAACCGGCTCGCCATGGCGCGCTTCCTGCTCGCCGAGTGCGGCGCCCGGGCGGACACGACGGACCTCGAGGTCAGTACCGACAGTTGCCGGCAGATGGCGCTGGACGCGGACCGGCGCAGCACGCTGTACGTGCTGGCGCTCGACAACCGGCTCGCCATGGCGCGCTTCCTGCTCGCCGAGTGCGGCGCCCGGGCGGACACGACGGACCTCGAGGTCAGTACCGACAGTTGCCGGCAGATGGCGCTGGACGCGGACCGGCGCAGCACGCTGTACGTGCTGGCGCTCGACAACCGGCTCGCCATGGCGCGCTTCCTGCTCGCCGAGTGCGGCGCCCGGGCGGACACGACGGACCTCGAGGTCAGTACCGACAGTTGCCGGCAGATGGCGCTGGACGCGGACCGGCGCAGCACGCTGTACGTGCTGGCGCTCGACAACCGGCTCGCCATGGCGCGCTTCCTGCTCGCCGAGTGCGGCGCCCGGGCGGACACGACGGACCTCGAGGTCAGTACCGACAGTTGCCGGCAGATGGCGCTGGACGCGGACCGGCGCAGCACGCTGTACGTGCTGGCGCTCGACAACCGGCTCGCCATGGCGCGCTTCCTGCTCGCCGAGTGCGGCGCCCGGGCGGACACGACGGACCTCGAGGTCAGTACCGACAGTTGCCGGCAGATGGCGCTGGACGCGCTTTTTAGTTCCTCCTTCAAAAGTATTAAAAAAAAGTTTAAATCTTTGGCAAACTCTTTGAAGCCCCATTATACGTTCTCTATGGCATTTGTTCACGGCGTAGATATATCCTATCTGTATCAAAGCAGTGATAAAAATACAAAGACCGCCAAATTAAACATTTTTGACTCAGAAATCATTGCGGGCGAATAAAATTGTATTTTAATTTTTCTTGAAATACATATTTTTACTTCTATTATATTCTCGCAATCAAAGTGAAAAGTTGAGTGTATAACTCGGGTCTAAACGCCATATTAAGTCTTAAACAATTTTCCCTCACATTTTGTTTTGATTTCAGGGCCGTACTCCTTTGCACGTGTCAGCGTGGCAGGGCCATGTCGATATGGTGAACTTGCTCATCAAAGTCGGTGAGTATCTTATAAAAATGTTGAATTATCGCAACTATAATGTTTTAAAGGATATTCATCTGAAATGTTTTTGTCCCGTTTTTAATTAACATGAATGTTTTAATGAATTAAGTATTGATACAAATGATTATCTGGCAGACGCACTCAAAAAAATAGTCGACCCTAAAGATGTATATACGCTCTAATACTTTTGACGATTTTGTGTAGATTTAATTTTGAACTTCTCGCGTATGATGAAGAATGTTTGTTAGTACTCTGAAGAACGTTTATTAGTACTTTGAAGAACGTTTCTTAGTAATTTCAAGAACTATTGTTTGATCGATTAAGAAGTATGAGTTTGTACATTATAAACAATATTTATTAGTAATTCCAGTAATATTTGAATGACCGCTAAAGAAAGATTGTGTGTATTATGAAGAATGTTTGTTAGCATTCTCAAGAACGTTTATTAGTATTTTGAGGAACGTTTATTAGTACTTCGAAGAACGTTTCTTAGTAATTTCAAGAACTTTGTTTGATCGATTAAGAAGGATAGTTTAAATGATGTAGATTGTTTGTTAGTATCCTAAATAACCATTGTCGGTTGAGAAGCATTCTTTTTTGCATGCCGAAGAACGTTCTATAATGCGGAACGTTCGTTAGCATGCCGAAGAACGTTTGTTAGTACACACAGCGACACTCTTAACTGTACATCGGTGGACCTTATTCCACCAATGTATGTGTCGCTGTGTGTATGAGGATGGACGTCCGTTTGTATGACCCTCATGTGCCGCAGGCGGCGCGGCGGTGGACGGGCGGGACCGCTGCGGGCGCACGGCGCTGCACGCGGCGGCGTGGCGCGGCCGGGCCGCCGTGCTGGCCGCGCTGCTGGCGCGCGGGGCCGACGCCGCCGCCGTCTGCACGCAGGGCGCCACGCCGCTCGGTCAGTGCTCTTCCGCTTTTTCGAATGCTTTCGACCCGGGCATGTCCTTAAACTACGTCCAACAATGAGAGGTAGGGCACAGCGTTGACCATCACGCTTGAGTCTGAAGAAGCCCGACTGTGGAAGTACCTCCTCCTTACAGAAGACCACAGCCATAACAGCACTGCTACCTTTCAGGTATGTAGTGCTGTGATCCTGATGGTAAGGTTCCCAGAGCTCCAACCCCCCTTAAAGGCCGGCAACGCGCTTGTGACTCATCTAGTGTTGCGGGTGCCCATGGGCGACGGTAATTGCTTACCACCAGACAATCCGTCTACTCGTTTGCCGCCTATGTCATAAAAACAAAAAAAATCCGAAGATACACTCGAGTCTTGCCGAGTACAATCGTCTCTCTCGCTCACACCCGTAGGCTATCCTGCTCACACATGTTCTGGAATGTTCCGGCGACAAGAGGGGTGTAACTAGGCTTGGAACGGCCTAAAAACGGGTTTTCAGAAAATGGATTTCGGTAGATGTGTCTACACGTACGTATACCAGAAAGGACAAAATAGAAATAAAATTACAAGTCAGAGCGGTACTCGTATAGCACAATTGGTAGTGCACTGGACTAGTGATCCGGTGGTTGTGGGTTCGAGTCCCGCTGCGAGTCAATTTTATCTATTTTTCTTTTGATATTAATATCGATAATAATGTTACTTCTTAAAAATCAATGCAAATCAAAGTATGTATTAAAATATGTTTCTATTTGTTCTACGTTCAATATTATGTTTTAGGTATCGCAGCTCAGGAGGGCCACGAGGAATGCGTACTATGGTTGCTCCAACATGGCGCCGATCCATTACAGGCTGACCATTGTGGTAAGATTTCATTGCATTGCATTAGTTTGAGAAAAGCACTTTACATGCCTAGCCGTGAAAGGGGCTTGCCGGCTTCGTATACTATTCACTCAGCCTGCAACCCCCTGTTTCCCAGCGGCTGCAGTAATCTAAATATATATAACTTAAAGGTGACTGACTGACTGACTGACTGACATAGTGATCTATCAACGCACAGCCCAAACCACTGGACGGATCGGGCTGAAATTTGGCATGCAGGTAGATGTTATGACGTAGGCATCCGCTAAGAAAGGATTTTGATCAATTCTACCCCCAAGGCGATAAAATAGGGGATGAAAGTTTGTATGAAACTTTGTCAATTTTAAACCGATTGGGCTGAGACTTTGCATACATAAAGCTACTATGACGTAGGCATTTGTGGATAAAACGGCATTTTCCGAACAAAAAACATGCATGCATACAAAACTACGTTTTGAACGATAGTGTGCTTATAATAACTTAACGCGAGCGAAGCCGCGGGCAGAAGCTAGTGTAGTATATTTATATTTGTGGCCGCAGGTCGCACGCCGGCCACGGTGGCGTGGCGCGCCGGCCACGCGCACATCAGCCGGCTGCTGGAGCGCGCCGCGCCCGCGCTGCTCCCCGACACCTCCAGTAAGTCCGCAGTGCACACCCGGCTCCTCCTTATGGGGGGCCTGCCCACGCTAAGTACCATTACCCAAGACCCAATTTTTGTCACTGCCACTCGAGTTTAGCGATCCGGAGGGCTATATCGGTTAAAATACCAATAGTTTGATGGCACCAATGTAGGACACTTTAAACTGACAGACACCAATGATGAACACTTATTCTCTGTCTGTTTAGGTAGTTAAAAAAAGGTAAACAATCTTAACGTGTCTTTTTATTGAAAAACGCTTTTTAAAAATCAGTGACTACTCGTATTACTTACGAAAGCAAAATAATGTAAATAACCATATGTGATTCATAATTGTCACATACTTGTCATGATTTATTTTTCAAAACTGATTTTCAATAAAAAGACATGTCAAGATTGTTTACCTTTTTTAACTACCTAAACAGACAGAGTATATATAGTTCTTCGTTATAAATTGAATATGTAATAACAAATGCACAACACTTGACTCAATTGAAATAAGCACTAGTAGTTTTCTGATTTAATACCTACTTTTAAGTATCATTAACTGATGTTCTTTTGTTGTGTACATATATTAAAGATTAAAATATCAGAAAATTGTTTAACTACATTTAGAAAGAGATGATTTTTATAAAATGTGGTATTCTAACATGGAAAGGTACCTTATGGCGCTTGGTGTTTACGTTGCAAATGTTACATTAACAGTGAAAACTTTAACAAAAACTTGTTTAACTGAAGTATAGTAATACTTACCATCAACGAAAATACTAATTACTTTGGCAATTTACTGTTCAATTTAATTGTATATCAGAATCTCGATATGCATATATTTGGGTGTAAGCATATAATTGTTTTTTCTCAAACATACTACGAAATGTATGCGTTAATGGCACGAAATGATGCCAAGATGTTGCACATTTATGGACTAGGCCGTGAATAAATGTATGGAGTTAGTATGAAAAGCACATTATTGTCCGCAGCTCTAACTTTTTAAATTTGCCAACTAAGATTAGACTGACGAAGGGAAAAATACACACATCCAAGTTACAATCTCTTTGAAAGCATAATTGGTATCATAATAATCGGTTAAACATGGTGCTGGAATAGCTTTTTCCAATGTCAATTCATTAAAAAAAAAACGAAATCTATGAACCATAGATAGTTATATTTTTTACTTGATTGCTTTGTTGTTATTTTAATTTTATTATTTTCTTGAAATGTTTGAGAAAAGCACTATACAGGCTTCGGCCTGAACAGGGATTAAAGGACTCAATTTATCCGTCTACCGCAATCTCGTCCTTAAATCCCTTACTTCACGGCCTCTGCAGTAATGTACTATTATGGTTATACACTCTTTTATGTCCACTTAACGAGTTTTGTTAAATATTGTCTTCGGTTGCCGCGATAATTACTCAGCGTTCGTGGTCATCGGGTGGTCGCGAACGCTGCTAAAGGGTTCGAAACGTCGGGATGAAGTTTAAATTAGTATACGCGATTTAATCCGTTTTAGTTGTTTTATTTCATGAGTTTTGTTAAAGTTTTGCACCCATAGTGCCGAACGATCACTGCACATTAGTATTGAAGCGTCATGAACAATAGCGTAAGCGCCAAGCGCCATAAGATACCTTTCCATGTGGACTACCACATATAAACTAAACGACGCTACACTAATTGTGTGACATTTCAGAAGACTCGCCGGAGTACAAGCGTAGAAGCGTGCACAGCAACTCCACGAAGTCTTCGGCCGGGTCCACGCGGGACCACGAGCCTCCCCCGGACCTCACGCATCACGAGAAGGTAATCGGCAAGTTGCCTGTCGGGCCACGCTTAACGATTTACAGGCTTTTATTTAACTTATAATGTGATTCGCTAGTAATTGACCGCCTTAAAATAACTGGGGATTTATAAATGAGCTCTGTTTATAGGTGCTTAGAATTCATTTTAGTGTGAAGTGGCCTGCAGTTATTGAAATACCATTAAAATTGTGTTCTATGTGTAGGTAAACAGAAGTAATTTTGTTTTTTATTAAGCAAACTAGCGAATATCATCAATATTAAAATTGAAATAAAAATAGAAAAAATCGACTCGAAGCGGGACTCAAACCCACAGCTATTGGATCAATAGCCCAGTGCACTACCAATTGTGCTATAAGAGCACCGCTTAGACTTGTAATTTTTTTCTATTTTATCCTCCCTGGTATACGTCGTTACGGGTGACGTGTAGCGACATCTACCGAAGAGTATTGAACCCTATTAACGGCATCGAAGTCTCAAATTTTGATTGAGAATTCATCGATAACAATGTGCTCCGTGTGCAACTCCGTAGATTCTAGAACCATAGTCACCATCCAAAAATCATACTTGATAAAATCATGATTTTCTAAAAACATACTGTAAACGTAACTTTGCTCCTAACTCGTAACGGCTTTGCTCGTAACTGGGTTCCTGTACAGTCGGCATCAGATATATCGACTGGAGGCGGTCACAAATATCTGAACATGCACTTTATCGCCTTGACAATAGACGCGTTGTTCAAATATTTGTGACCACCTCCACAGCTCCGATATGTTTACCAGCTTTTTTTTCTGTCTTCCTGCAGCCGAACCGAGCGAATTTGTCGCTCTCCTTCGCACAGCAGGTCGCCCGCTGCGGACGGAGCCGGCGAGAGAAAGAGAGGGAAAAGATCATACCTGAAAATCATGCGGTCGAAAAGGATTCTAAACTTAGGTATGTTTTTTAATTTACTTAAAATTTTATGGCTAATTTATGACTAAATAAACATCATCACCATCTCAGCCACAAGACGTCCACTGCTGAACATAGGCCTCCCCCTTGGACCTCCACATTGGAAGCGACCTCCATCCAGCGTCTTCCGGCGACCTTAATGAGGTCGTCTGTCCATCTTGTGGGTGGACGTCCTACGCTACGCTTGCTAGTCCGTGGTCTCCACTCGAGCACTTTTCGACCCCATCTGCCGTCTTCTCTGCGTGCAATGTGGCCTGCCCATTGCCACTTCAGCTTGCTAACCCGGTGGGCTATGTCGGTGACTTTAGTTCGCCTACGGATCTCCTCATTTCTGAGTCGATCACGTAGAGAAACTCTGAGCATAGCTCTAGCCATAGCTAGTTGAGCGACTGAGTTTTGAGATGAGGCCGATAGTGAAAGACCGCGTTCCGGAGTCGTAAGTCATCACTGGTAACACATATTACATATATGTCTCTTTTATTTACACGGAATCGATTATCTTTTGTCCCTTGAAATAGCTGATAGCTCATAGCTTACTAGCTCGCGGTGGGACCATGCCTATAATAGGCATTTTATACACAAAAGATATTATGGCACTTTGACCGCATATATCTTTTTGACCTTGATTTTACAGTCAGCATCAGTAGTAGTTGTAAATAAGCGGGCAAGGTATTCAAAATAAACTCAACACGAAACAGTAACTTCTTAAATACTATTCCATTTTTAAAACAGGAGTTACGCCGCTAACGAGCGGGACGCAGACCTGCGAGGCTACGCGTGCGAGCGGGACAGGCGGCGCGACGAACGCCACGGCTACCCGTGCGACAGGGACAACATGAGTCCGCTGTACGCGTCCCCCCCGCGCAGTCCTATCAGCGACATTTGCAGTCCGACACAACCTACACATGGTAAGCTATTGATAATGGGGTGTTGCCACCCTTACCATGAGTTGTGACATTGAGGTTTTCGATAACGAGTATCGACAATATTTAAATCGAAAGAAGAATAGAAAAATTTGACTCGTAGCGGGACTCGAACCCACAACCACTGGATCACTAGCCCAGTGCACTTCCAATTGTGCTATACGAGTACCGCTGAGACTTGTCAATTTTTCTATTTATCCCTCGTCGTATACGTCATCATGGGTGACGTGTAAACACATCTACCGTCAGCGTATTGAACACTTAACGGCATCGAAGTCTCAATTTTCATTAAGAATTCATCGATAACAATGTGCTACCCCTTTCTAATAGTACATTTCGATACTAGTGAAAAAAAATTTTTTTTTCGACGAGGGTGAACGTTGGAGCAAGCAAGTTTCATAGCAAGTACCTTAAAAAGTGAAAATTACGCACGCGAAGCGTGCGAAAAGTGCACTTTTTACGCACTAGTTCGGAAAAATATTTTTTATTACGCAGTAACGTCTGCTAGCGAATATCTTCGATATTTAAACAATTGGTAGTGCACTGGGCTAGTGATCCAGTGGTTGTGGGTTCGAGTCCCGCTGCGAGAAAAAAAAATCTATTTTTCTCTCGATTTAAATATCAAAGATATTCGCTAGCAGACGTTTCTGCGTTATAAAAAATAACGAGTATTGACTTTACTGTCTGTACATCTCGCTTGTACTATTTTAGTGCGCACGAGAGGCACAGATAGTAAACTCGATACTCGTTGTCGAAAACCTCGATGTCACAACTCATGGTAAGGGTACTGTAATAAGAGCAATATATAATATTGGACGACGGGTCTAGCTTAGTGGGTAGTGACCCTGCCTATGAAGCCGATGGTTCTGGTTTCGAATCCCAGTAAGGGCATCATTTGTGTGATGAGCACAGATATTTGTTCCTGTGTCATGGGTGTTTTCTATTTAAGTATTTGTATATTTTATATATCGTTGGCTGATTCACAACACAAGCCTTCTAGAGCTTACCGTGCCAATTTACATTTTGTTTTTTTTTTTGACACAGGTTCTCAGCCCCCGAGTCTGACAGCACAACCGGTGCTGACAGACACACACTTCAACCGAGACACACACATGCGAATCATACTGGGGCGGGACACGAAGCCGCCGCAGGAACGAGACAGGTAACATTCGTCTCTTTCTCGCATATTAAGCAAGGTAATATGATAGCTATTGAAAGGGACCTTATTGCCTTGTTTATGTGTTTGTTTATTTTTTATTATTTCGACATACGAATATAGACTAGAATCTTATTGGATCGCATAATCTCGAAAGGACAAAATAGAAAAAAAATTACTTATTGGATCGCATAATTTCGATTGTCATAACTAATCACTTGTCATACCTCATCACTTGTTGCTCATTACTTGACAGCTCAACACTTGACATAACTCAGCACTTATCATAAATCATTATAAGGCATTTAGTAGGTAAGTAGGATAAATCGCCAGTTACTGGCCACCTTTCAATAACTGGCCACCATATACTGAAAATGGACTCTATTTACCTATAAACAGAATTCATTTAAGTATAAGGTGGCCAGTAATTGAAACCTCATTTGAAAATGTGTTCTATTTATAGGTAAACAGAATTCATTTTCAGTATAAGGTGGCCAGTTATTGAAAGGTGGCCAGTAACTGGCGATTTACCCTATGTACTATATATTACTGAAACTGGAATTATCGAGATTTTTTAAGGCATCATGCTGTTGAATATATTAGGTTTTATTAGATTTATCATAATATTCATAATCATGAAATGATTACATGTTATGCAAAAATGCGTTATGCTAAATGATAATTTATGTCAAATTATAAATTATGATAAACGATGAATTATGTGAAATTATAGGTTATGACAATCGAAATTATGCGATCCTATTGCAACTATTTAGAGTGTTAGAATACTTTAAGAGACATAGAAGGTTACGACGTAAAGGTAAAGGTTATAGTACAGTCGCCATCAGATATATCGGAGCTGTGAAGGTGGTCACAAATACCGGAACATGCACTTTATTGCCTTGACAATAGAGGCGTTGTTCAGATATTTATGACCACCTCCACACGTCCGATATATCTGATGGCGACTGTACAGTTTAATGTATATAGCGTCGCCGCGTCCAGGAGCCGGCAGGCGTACAATCGGCTTATGGGCAGTTTGGGGCGAGCGAGAGGGCGCATATTTAAGAAAACGTGAGTGAGCGAGAGGTTTATACTGTAACGCGGTTAAAGTGTTGATGCCAGTATTTTGATCTTGTTGAAACGCGGTGTTTCTAGTTCTTAACACTATGGCGGACAGTACGCCTATAGGTGTCGCGTATGTTTTTGTTTCCTATGGTCTATGACAGATGACGTCATTTACTGTCCATCAACGTGTTAAGGTAACAAACTTCTTTAGGTAACTGTAGATACTATAGGTCTTCATTTAAGAGCATTTTTTAATTTTTCAAACAATATTTTTCATTTTTTTTTTAAGTCTGTCGGAGAGACTTGTTAGGAAATAATACGATCTATGATTTAATTCTAATTGATAAGTAGTGTACAAGTATATAATAGGGTTAAGTATTCCATTTAATAAATAATCAATATTATAGGAAATTCTTACACAAATTGACTGAGCAACACGGTAAGCTCAAGGCTTGTGTTGTGAGTACTCTGCCAAAGATATATATAATATACAAACTCTTAAATACATAATATAATATAGATATAAAAAATAAGTTTCATTCTAAGAAGATCATATAACGTCATTTCGAAAAAAGCTAGTGAAGCGGTTCGTCCCTATGTATTTCTGTCATATTTTTTCAACAATTTACTGCCATGCGTAATAAATACAAATGTATACAATTCAACTAAGAACAAAATTACAATTCAAAGATTCAATTAACTTTTACAAATCAATTTCGAAAATTTAATATTATATTGATATGAATCACAAGAAAATAATACTTTTATATATAATATTGCTTAGTACTTAATTTCTATATAGGTAGTTTCACGTAAGTTGAAGTCATGCACACAACAACATCTCATGTAATGATAGGAAGATTTTGAAATTACTCATTCATTCCATTCATTCAATCAGTACTTCATATAGTTGTGTGCGTAATCCATTCGCCTCAACTCTCGTGGAACTACCTATACTCGTCGTGATAAAATATCGTCACCGTTGTTAATAACTCACGTGTTTATGTGGTCGAAATACTGGTTTAATACTTTCACCGTGATATCATTCACTCATCATCAGGTTTAGGTCATAAAAGGTAGTCTGGTAGACATTGGGTTTTGCACCTTAATCGTTCTAGCACAAGGTTTAATATAAGAGACAGGTTTGGGTTAACTTTTATGAGAAGGGCTGATAAAGGCGGAATAGAGGAAAGGCTGTAAGAGAGTGGGAGAGGAAGAGAGCACTGATTTAAACTCTCATGAATATCAATGGACTCCGTTATCTTGTCACACGGTTTTTTTTTTCAGTAGAGCGTCATAGTTTTTTTTATCGACTATAATTGTCTGAACGGATAGCATGGTTAACATTTTATCATCTATCACGCTATTCGTTACTTCCGCACTCACATACTTTAGAGCGTGACTGATAATGTGACAAGTGATAAAACCTCGACCATGTTAGGTTAGGTGGAAGAGACTAGTTTGACAAACGCCCTAAAGTATTTATGCTTAGTTTATGTCGGTGTTGGTTACGCTTAATATATGTAAAAATGATTAAAATTGATCGCTTACTAACATTTCTAATATATCATCGTCATCATCCTAAATCTATAAAATATATTAAGTTTTTTTTATTATTTCATAGAAAACGGGATTTTCGTTTGCCGTTTCGACACTCTATAACTAAAGTTTTCATAAAATTATTATTTTGTGGCCCTGATGAAAAACGCTATAAATTTCATACTAGTTAATGTCACATGTCATTTTTCACTTTGACATTTGACACCAAATAATAAAGTTCCATATTAATGGATATGAAAATGTCACTCATTTAATACGATCATTCATTGACAGTTCGGGTGTCATCGTATTCTGATAAAGATCCAAGTTTTCCCGAAGGAAAATAATTTCTCAGTATATCTGTAACGAAGATTTATATATTAATATAAAAATGTATTCTATAGATTTAATGTTACAGTATAAACTTCAATTGGCTTATAATATTAACATGCTGGGTCACTAACATTATAGTATTCTGGTATTGTTGGGTATTCCGTCAAAATTATGTTTCGTTTAAGATGATTATAATAATACTAGTAATACGTTTAAGAACATAGTCTCAAAATTCATAATGAAAAAAAAAAAACAACATGTTAAAATTATTTCTGCAAAGAATAGGTATATACCTTATCAAAGTCTGCCTCATCTTATATACTTACAATAAAAAATAGTATTTATATATATCGAAAACAATAACACTAGGTATGTCTTTAAACCAATTACTAGTATTTTATAACATTGTTAGTACTGTGACTATTAAATTAACTACGCTTCAGATTTGGTATAATTTTTCTTCGCCTAATGTAACATTAGGTTCAACTAATTCACTTTAATATTTTTATTATATTTTAATATATACTTGGTGAATAAATTATAATACTTTACATACCGTCAGTACTTTAAAAAAAAACCTCGTCGGGGAGGTAGGCGTGCATTGGGTAGTCGGGAGGCTTGGGCACCACTTTATAAATGTCTCGATATTCGCTATTTACGTTATTTTTTAGAGAAACTAGTAAATTGAGGGTGTTGTCATGACTAATAAGAAAACGACCAATCCGACTGCCCAATGCACCCCTACCTCCCCTAACTCATTCTGGCAATCAAAAGAAAAATGACGTAACTAGGTATATATGGAATGAATACAGAGTTACTGCGTTTCAACTTGGAGTATCTGTGTCAGATATGAGATTTATTCAAAATAGTGACGATATGCAATTTATTACAGTTTAATGTTAAAATTAATGTAGAATGTAGGTTAGAAGGAATAATTAAGCTTATTGCTATATCAAATACTGTTATGTGAACTAATTTAGGAGAAAGAAACTGTTATATGAGTCGGAATTAGAGCTTACAACTCTGACACTTTTTGTGCAGTCGCCATCAGATATATCGGAGCGGGGGTGGTCACAAATATCTGAACACAGAGCAACTGTCTTAGTAAAAATGATATTCCACTAAGTATGCGAATTTCAACATGTAAAGCTGATTAGCAAATCAGTATGCTTTATCAAATATTCTAAAATATTTCTTACTAGGGAATAAACGTAGCCTATGTGTTAATCCTGGGTGTCAGCTAACTCCATACCAAATTTGATTAAAATTGCTCCAGCCGTTTAGACGTGATGTAACAAACACACACTCACAAACTTTCGCCTTTATAATATTAGTGTAGATAACACGTTTATTTAGTCACTCTCGTGTTATGTAGAGCCTAGGTCTCCTTTCGGGCAATGGGGCGACCAATATACGAATCTAAGCAAGCATGGTCGTTCACTTTTCAAACATTCGGAAACTCATCCAAATGAACATACATGGTATCTATCCCGTGTTAAGGAATACAGCATTAGCCAGAAGTATTGAGCACTTATGCTTTTTATATGAAACATCGATATTTTAGTGTAGTATTCTTATCTTTTCTGTAGTATTATTACATGTTATCAATTAATTTAAACTGATTAGGTATTGGTCGTTGCGGTGACTGGTGATTGCATAGAAAATTTGCAATAAGTCACTTGTAGTTCCGAATTTATGGTGTTTTTTTTTCTGTTATTTAATACGTAGTTTTAAGTATTATTAAATGATGTTCTCTTGTTGTGTACATATATGTAGGTTTGAAATATCAGAAAATTGTTTAAATGCATTTAGAAAGAGATGGTTTTTGGAGATAGACGAAAAAAAAATTGTGCTCAATACTTTTGCCAAGGCTGTAGATGTAATGGGCTAATAGCCACTATTAGTGCTTGAGAATGGAGACTTAGGTTCCCCAAAACATATAGCAAGTGACTAAATAGACGTAAGTGGTTTAGTACTACTTAGCTAGTTACACACGGATAAACTCACGTGTAATTATATCGCACTAGGCGATATGTTTCGGGTAAGCTGTGGGTACCACTATTGGGTTGTAACTAAGTAGTAACATGGCTCACAACAGTTTTATTATAATTACATCATATTAAGTGGTTTTGTGTTTGTTTGCAATATGTAACAAATGTTTAAATAAAATATTAAATTTATTAATTTGTTACAGCAAGGGAAAGAGAAACGGCATAGTTACCAATCCGGCGATGCGTCTTGTTGCGAATGTCAGAAACGGACTTGGTAAGTGATGTTTCATCATTTATTACATTTTTGTTCTAGCTTCATTTTCATATGACCTATGTTTAGCAGTGGACGTCTTGACTGTCAATGACTTTCCTACCAAAAAGTGCTGGCCGCTTCTCAGGACATGCTGCTCTCAATGACATCATTCGCCGGTCCCTTGCCTCGGTTGACGTGCCGGCAGTTTTAGAACCTACCGGCATTTCTAGAACTAACGGCAAGAGACCGGACGATATGTTCTTGGTATGATCATATCTCCATCGAACCTCTTTGAGAGCAGCAGCAGAGGCGGCCGAAAAGGCCAAAATGGGAAAATACAGTGGTCTAGGCGACAATTTTATCCAATTCGGCGTCGAGACCCTCGGTCCGTGGGGCCCTGGCGCTCTGAGTCTCTTTAAGGACCTTTCAAAGAGACTCAGAGGCGCCACAGGAGATCGAAGTAGCTGGCAGCTACCTCGCTCAGCGTATTATTCGATTCAGCGAGGAAATGCTGCCAGCGTCTTCAGTACCATGCCGCAGGGGCCATTTTTAGATTTATGTTAGTTTTATTTAAACTTGATGTTAGTTTTATTCGTTTTCATTATTATTTGTTTTTCTACGTATTTAGTAGTTTTTAATAGTTACGTATAGGTTATTTTAAATACAGTAAATTTTTGGGATAATCGAATGCATAGATTGAAATTCTATTGACACGCATGTGGTCGATAAATCGTACTATGCTATGGAAAAGGGTTAATATGTCACGCGTTGTTAAAGTTTATAATAAATAAACGAATTTATTAACAGACAGTGCCGCCGCGAACATTCGGCGCACGGGCGTCGCGCTCGCAGCCAGCGCCAGTTCGGCCAACCCAGCCGTCAAAACAAACGCGTTTCAGTGGAGGAAAGAAACGCCGCTGTAAACTACTGCGACCGGAGACAGTGCGCCGCATGGACACTGGTCCCACCGCGAGCTAGTAAGCTATGAGCTATCAGCTATTTCAAGGGACAAAAGATAATCCCGTGTAAATAAAAGAGAGATATATGTCATAGCCGGGCGATCGTAGTTCATCGCCGGGCGATGAGCTATAAATATATATCTATTTTATTTACACGGGAGCGATTATCTTTTGTCCCTTGAAATAGCTGATAGCTCATAGCTTACTAGCTCGCGGTGGGACCAGGCCATACGGTGTGGACGAATGAGACGCCGCTATAAACTACTGCGGTATAACTATAAACAATAAGGTGTTGTTTTTTATAATTGACAGAGAACTATGGAGTCGTCAAAAGAGCCTATGAGAAATATACTCGCTATAAAAGTAATTTTTACTACAGATCTCAATGATAATTTTCCAATTTGTATCTCACTATTTACAATTAGCATTAATTACAGTACTTTAATATATTATGTGAAAATTTTTGGTACAATCGTGGTCAATAATATCTTTACGACCTGAGTGCTAAAATATGTACACTTAAATCTTATGGTCTTAATAATATGGTGCATGTATACTTTTGGCATTTAGGGCTCTACCTAAATATTAAAAAAAAACTATTTGATTTTCATCTAGTTATACATTATTTGCATATTGTATGACTATGAGCGTAAACTTATTTTCAACTTATTTTTGTTCTCATAATACATTATGACAACACAATAGGTTGACATAAATTATAGTAAAATACTGGTATGCTGATAAAAATATGTATTTTTATTAGTTATTTTGAACAAATAAGAATATTGTTAAAGGTTGAAGGCATAATGACGGCTCAAAAAACGGCTTTTGTAAAACTATGAATAAAGGATTATACATCGATATGTAAAATTATTATTAGAAAATGGTGTAATGTGTTTGTGTACATTTATTTCCAATTATAAATGTAGGGGAATAATAACTTATGTGAACAATGATATTAACTTTATTATAAGTTGTGTAAATATGATTTAATCAGCATTTACGTGTAATTGAACGTGAGATATTATGTTATATTTTATATTTATGATTTTCATATTTTTATATGATATGATTTTTTTTTTTATAATTATCGTTTGCCTAAGTGAGCCTAATAAAAAAAGTGTAACCTGTTTAAATTGCGTAGCGACAATTTAAACTATACTTTAAAGTTTAATACCTACATATGTACAGTGCATTATGCACTTTTGGTCACCTTATAGTAATGACATATGGGGGAACTATTATTACAAATAAACCGTATCTAACCGCTTATATTAACTTTGATAATGGCCTTCGACGTTTCAAGAACGACATTGTCCTCTTGGTCTGAAGGCTGACTAAAGTTTACATCGATATTTCTACCCGCACTTGTTCTAGTTTGTCAACTTGAACCATCACGTGCGGGTAGTTTGAAAAACTTATAATACGTGGTTAATGTGTAAAAACCGTGAAAGTTACGGTATTTGTTGGAAATAACAATGCATGATTATGCCCATGACTGTATAGCAATATAAAAAAAAATGTGTTACATTTACATTACAAACGAACAATATCAAATATTGACTATGTTTAATGTCGATAATACATTCAACATTGACGTATACGCATTCGTCCAAGTGATAACGATTGTCGTATTTATAAATCTAAATAAACATTAACATTTTATATTAACAATAACAAAACAACTAGGTTTTTTTTATAATTAACAAGCACTAAGCACTGAGCGCCGTTCGCATCGGTGTTGTTTAATCAACAGTTGCCTCGATTTCTGAAAACTATCTGTTGTAGGAAGGTTTTTCATTTGGTACTCTTTGATATAATGTCTTTGATCTAACATAATGTTTGATATATTATGTAAAAATATATAATATCTATAGAACAGAAACTAAATTTAATTTGTTATACAGTTGATCTACAAAATCATTATATTTTTTTAGTGTGATTAGGTGAAAACATATTATGTCAAAAAACATTATATCAAACACGATGCACCTTGACTGTATTTATAATACTCCACGTAACTGAATCTATACTTAGATAAAACGTCCGTAGTGACTAAGATTTCGGTTAGGCAAAGTTTTCTAAATGAAAATTTGCTTTTAACTCGATTTTTAAATTTGTAGTGATATATGTGTAAAGCGAAAAATATTATAACAGTTAACATTTACGTATATTTCACATTGTATTACTGATTTTATACATTTCTTTCAAACGTAGACTTACAACTATCAGTTTATTTTGTGTACCTAAATCGTGAATTACTGACCACCTTAACGTAAAAATGAATTCTGGTTACATATAAACAGAGTCCATTTTTAGAGAACCAATCCTTTATATAATTACACTTCGCATAATTCATATTTGGTATAACCTCCTAACACCTACACGAATCCTAAACGAATTAGTTCTTTACAGTGCAGGAAATCAAGTATAATTTGTTTAGTTTCAAAATTGAAGGAGACAAATAAAAATCAACTCTGTTCCAATTTCATAATATTCATATTTCTTTAAAATAATAAGGTGATTAGTAATTGAGAATTTACTCTATGTATATAACAAAAGTTCATTATATGTACTGTCAATAATTTAGAAAGCATCAGTGTGAAAATTTGGAAATTTAATATAGCTACGTAAATTCTACCTAGAAGAAAGTGAATTAAAAACTGTGCTATACAGTTATAAAGATCTGGCACAGCGTTTGCCAAAAGTATTGAGAAGTCACTTTTTTTCTTCTAACTCTAAAAACTATCTCTTTCTAAATGCACATAGAAAAAAATCTGATATATCAATCCTTAATACAAGTATATGTATACAACAAGAGAACATCAGTTAATATTTAAAAGTACGTATTAAATAAGAAAACAATAAGCACCAGAAAATCGGATTTACAACGAAGTGACAAAAAATTTCTATACAATCATCAGTCACTTCGATGACCAATACTTAATCAGTTTAAATTAATTGATAGTATTTTTTTTATGACATAGGCGGCAAACGAGCAGACGGATTGCCTGGTGGTAAGCAATAACCGTCGCCCATAGGCACCCGTAACACCAGGGGAGTCACAAGCGCGTTGCCGGCCTTTAAGGGGGGTTGGAGCTCTGGGAACCTTACTCACCATCACTCTACATACTTGAAATGTAGCAGTGCTATTATGGCTGTGGTCTTCTGTAAGGAGGAGGTACTTCCCCAGTTGGGCTGCCCCAGATTCAAGCGTTGATGGTACTTCGCTGTGCCCTACCTCTCATTGTTGGACGTAGTTTAAGGACATACCCGGGTTCGAAAACTATCATCAGTACCCTTACAATTCAAGGTAAGGGTACAGAAAAGATAAGAATACTAC
Organism: Grapholita molesta; assembly: GCA_022674325.2. Classification (NCBI taxonomy): domain Eukaryota; kingdom Metazoa; phylum Arthropoda; class Insecta; order Lepidoptera; family Tortricidae; genus Grapholita; species Grapholita molesta. The sequence goes on along the minus strand of CP053145.2, from coordinate 2,609,042 downwards.
ACTAAGATATCGAGTTTCAATATAAAAATGGTGGGTGCTCAATACTTCTGGCCAATGCTGTATTCCTTTGGATGAGTTTCCGAACATTTGAAATCAAAATAGGCCCCTTTGTGACTAAGAATCTTTAGTCTGGTTCATAATAACAAGTAATATGTGTAATTATCTAGGAAAAGGGACCTTATTGTCGATGGCACTTACGTCGAATCGCGTTTGGTTTTATTGTAGCATCTTGAACAACGACATAAGCGCCATCGACAAAAAGGTCCCTTTTCATAGATAATGTCACATATAATGTATTCACAAGAACAGTACAACGCCCCATACAAATGTGATCTCAGAGCTGCGAACAAATTAGACATTCTGGTATTAAAATGTTGTGCATTTATATTAGTATTATTGTAATGTTTTGAATTTAACTAGTCTTTGACCGGGTATGTGACGTACGATATAAAACTGGGATGTTATGGAAGTTAATTTTTTTAAATATTGATTTTTTTTGGATATTAAAACTGCACATTTTTTTTGTGGTTGCGGATTTTGACAATACCGAAATTCCGCGGATGCTATTCCATAACATCCTTTTTATAAAGTCGGCATAAACCCGGTTCGTTGTGTAGAGAGGGTGTATGTGTAGATAAACATATTATGCATATAATTTACCTTAGTTATACAGGGTGTAACTTCAATCGTACTTTCTTGTAACTCCATAAGCAAGTATTTATTAAAGGCACTGGCTCTGACTAAAGACATTTAATAATATATAGCTTTATTTACTTTTGGCGATGATTTCAGGGTATAATAAGGGCTTCTTATGCTATTTAAATTAGTTTAATAAATTTGTTTTATGATCGCAACTGTCACACAAATGTTAAATTTATCTCAGATATTTTTATTTAATTTTACAACTTAAATATTTCATATCATAATATCACATTTAAAAGTGGCGAATAAAATCTTAAATGTTTTTGTCGAGCTAGAGCATTTAATTATTACTTATTTATGGAGTTAGAAAAACGTACTACTGTTCACGATCGAAGTTCCATCCTGTATATTGACTTAAAAATATTTAAATAATTTTTTTTTCGTAATAATTAAATTCTACAGAAACACCGAAACATTCTGCAGTTAATATATGGCAATATGTATTAATATGTAATATAGGTATAAATAATTTAGTAGGGTTTTAAAATTTTAATATGACACCAACTTTAGTGTATCTTTCTAAATTATAATTTAACAAGCAATATTGTTGCTAATAGGAGAATTCATTTTCAGGTCGGAATTTTATAACTTTAGTTCAAGAATTTTAGGGGAAAGTAAATTATAGCTTATTTTTACCCTAATGTGAGCTATGTCAAATGTGTACTTTTTTAGTTTTCTTCCCTGTTTTGGCTTCCAATTTTATTTTTAGTAATATATGTGGTAAATTAAGGCTTTCCAAGGGCGAATTTAAATAATCGAATGCATTACAATACATGTTTATATTCCGATGTTAAAAAGCACCAGGATTAGGGACTATATTATGCTAGAAAGAGATAATGATGTTCATCCGTCATTGAACTATAGCAAAGTTTTTACGTAAGTAAAACTTACAACAGACTGGTTTCAATCGTTATTTAATTATTGTTTTATTTTGATATATTTCGCTTTTTAACGGGGAGCTTTTTCACTGGCATTCCGTTAGTGTTGGGCCGTGGTGGGTGCTACTGTATCCAGCAGTCGTCTAGCTTGAAACAGCTCCAAGACAATATATTTAATACGGTCGCGTCTATAAATACATAAACATTAAACGTGACAAAAATATGTAACTACTATTACAGTCGCCATCAGATATATCGGAGCTGTGGAGGTAGCAACTAATATCTGAACAACGCCTCTATTGTCAATGCGATAAAGTGCATGTTTCTAATATTTGTGACCACCTACACAGCTCCGATATATCGGATGGCGACTGTACCATGGATACATATGTACTTAGTTAAAAAAAATAACTTTACCCTTTGTTTGTCACTTCGCCCTTGGTGCCATCTCATTAACATTTATACGAAAGTCAGTGGAAAAATTATGTGAAAGAAAATTATGCGATACGCGTTATAAATTAACATAGTAATGTACGAGGCACTAATTAGTAGGCGAAATGAGGCAAAATTATAGACGCAATGACTTCTTTATTATAAATAAAAATATCAATTTTAAAAACAGTGTTATGGTGAAAAATATAAAATCAAATCTTATAAGATCGGTCGGGGGGTTGATTTTTGAGAGTTGTACTCTCACTCGAATTCATTAAATTCGTGGGCTTGGCAACTAATTCTAGGAATGAACACAGAAAATAGTTTTTACGAGAGCGATTGCTTGACTTGACTTGATCGGACAGAATAGGACCTTGGAACCCATACAAATATAAAAAAGCACACTTGAGTAACTGTTTGTCTGTTATTTTTTCAAGCGTAAACTGCATTAATTGGATGATTTTTAGTATGGACAGAGTTTTAGCTCTGAGAAAGGATATATAATATTTTTTATCCTTATTTAAGTGGCAAACCTCATACTGCAGTCCCTAGGGAAAACCTCGGCAGGGAGTTCATTCCACAGCCAGAGCGTTTACGGGACTAAATTCCTCTTAAACCGCTTAGTGCGCGACCCTTTAGGATCCCATAGGTCATCAACAGATGAGAGGAGCCTACAAAGTCACTATCAGTCAAAAATCTGGTACTATATAATCTAGAAGTCATTGCTAAGAAGTTAGAATTTTAAAAATTCTCAATGGCATAGTTGTGGTAGTGTTTTGGCGTAAGATTAAAAATCGAATTAAATTTTTGAGGCTGAATCTTGAACGAGTTTGAATTTCGTGTCATAACAAATTGAGGCTAGGATACGTTTTTTTATGTCTTATTTAATTATGCGAAACTACGATCTATAATTTAAGGTGGGTTGCTTCAAAAGCTGTTCGTGACGTGTCACTAATCTATAAATCATAGTTGGTTATACATATTATGTTAAGTGTACAGAATATTCGAGATAATTATCTTGAATTTATAATCATTTGACAAACCCTTTAAGTGAAGGGAAAACTAATGTAACAGATATTATCTCATATTTATTGCCGTTTGGCCGCAAAAACCATTAAAATAATATTTTTTGTATTATATGACGTAATGACACTGCAAAATATATAATTTGTACAAACATTATATTACTGTAGACGGTTTACGCATTTTATGTCAAAACTAATAAAAACTTTCACTTGCTATAATTGTCACTTCGTATAATTATGTGAAAATTACCAAATGGCCTATAGAATATTAACTTAATAGTTTTTGTGGCCTCGTGGGCAATTTATTTTTTGTATAATATAGTTGTGAATCAAATCTTGCTAACCTCCAGTCATATTTTTTAATTTTTTTACAATTATATAAATCATTTTTTTGTGTGTCATATACAAACTAGGCATTACTTTATGTATGACCCTCATGCAAAACTAATTGCATATAACGCCTTAGTTTACGCTTATTTTGTCAAAATATTGCAATATTTATTTATTTATTAATTTTGGGGCACGAAATATATTTTTAACTAATGTAGCATTTTTAATGATGATGCTGCTTTTCATTGTACTTGAGAAACTTTGTATAAGTGACATTATATCAACGAAATTATGCAAAACGTTACATTAGGTTAAAAACTATTATGTGATTTCGTGCCCTTTACCGTACTATTAAAAAAAATTACGAACCAAACTTAGTTCATAGAATTGGTTTATTGTGCTAATTAATAGAGTGCTAAAAGGATAATTGCAGCTTCTACGAAAAAACGTGCGAAAAAATTTTGTAACTCTGAAGTTTCGATTTCGAAAACTTAGGTAACCAATTCTAAAGAGTAAAAAGACATTGCAACCAACTATATGGCGCTAACTGAATTTGACTGATTTGAAGCTAATTTTTGTTAAAGACGTCATGAGAGTGACATAGACAATCGTCCGAAATTTACAAATATCGTTTTTGGCGGCAGCACCTCTGTTCGCTACGTGGAATTAGTTTTGGTTCGTAACTTTTTATGTACAGTTAAGTTCTTTAATATGTATACAATTTGACAGCTATAGCTGCTGAGCGTTAAAACCTTCGCCATATATCGCCAAGAGGGATTCAATCCCGTAATTGTCACGCTGGGCAGGCGGGTTGGCGATCGATAGCGCCCGCCAAGCATTAAACGCCATTTTTATCGCGATCTAATGACGTCCGTGGCTGTAGAATTTAGGGCAATGTTTGTATACATATTTCTGAGCAGTACGGTGTTCGTGTGAGTTTGGTGACATTGTGATTTAGGATATGAGTTTGTGTTGATCCCTGTACGAATACGATAGTGTAGAAGCCGTGCGATGAATGTTGTCAAGAAATATATTGAAATATATATAATTTCTCTTACTTGTGTGTTTTATTTATAACTAGCTTTTCCTCGTGACTTCGTCGGCCAGCCATGCCCGTCTTTAAAGTATGTCCTTTCTCGGAGTTCAAACTCTCTTCATACCAAATTGAATATTAATTGGCTCAGCGATTTAAACGTGAAGAGCTGAGGTAACAGACAAGACAGAGTTACTTTCGCATTTATAATATTAAGTAAGTAAATTAGTAAGTATGGATTAGCTATGGGCCAGTAACTGGCTAATTCCTCCCTAATGTTTCTCCATCTCCCCTAGAGAAACTTGCAAGTAAACTTGATTGATAGGTACGCTATAGGACTAGTCCAAGTAGAATATTTTACAATTATCTATAAATAGGACGTAAGTAATTGACCTGGGGGCCGATTTTTGAGAGTCGTGCACTCAAATTCATAAGACAGAACGAAAATAATTGACTGAGCCCCGCGCTCGGGAATGGAGAGCTACGTTACCAATGCGTTATCACCAGAAAGCTGTCGTGATTTGTCTACTCGCCACAAGATGGCGTCAGTGTAAGCAAGCCACAGAAAAGGCGACTATTGTTTCAATCACTATGTACGTTATGAGATTATTGATATGCACATAATGCACATGTCCATGGCTAAATGATATAAATAAATAAATATTACAGGACATTCTTACACAAATTGACGGTATTGAGCCCCACGGTAAGCTCAAGAAGGCTTGTGTTGTGAGTACTCAGCCATCGATATACATAATAGGCAAATACTTAAATACATATATAGACACTTATGACTCAGGAACAATTATCTGTGCTCATCACACAGACAAATGCCCTTACTGGGATTTGAACCCAGGACCATGGGCTTCATAGGCAGGGTCTACCCATTAGGCCAAATGGGGGCCGATTTTTGAGCACTCGTCGACGCTCGACTAGTGACATTTTAAACTCTCGACGAAACACGAAGAAATGGTATTTAATTTAGTTTTTATTATTAAATGCATTTATATGGGTTTCTTTCCTGAAATAAATGTCATATTTTATTTATTTTACTTATATGTATAATTAAATAATCGTGGGAAACTTTAATATAATTCTCTGCTAAAATAACTGTGAAAAACTTTTGTGTCCGATTATTTTCGACCTCAAAGTTTTTTGATTTCGAGTTCATGACTCTCAAAAATCGTCCGTCGTGTATTTTTATTCTCGATTTAAAAAAAATTTGTAAAGTAACTTTTTTCTAAACTCTTATCAGCTCCCGTCCCTAAACAAAACAACTCCGCATAATTATTCCCAAAAATAAAACAGTACAAAAACGTCCGTCACAAAACATGAGAGCCCTCGGTCAAATCTAGCGTAAACCAAAAATAATTGTCCAATAATTGCTATAAAAAAACTCCCTTGGTACGTAATTTGACACCGTTTCACCCTTTGTTCAAACGTCCATATAACACAGGTCTCCCCTAAGCTCCCAAGAACCAAACGAAAAACGACCTAAGCACAATCAACATAAAATATATCCATACAGACGAAGCGTCAAAATATATATACAGGCACCTTAAAGTAAAGGAAACACGGTGTATGTGTACATGTTTTGCACTTTTGGTCGTATAGATATCTTTTACTTTTACACTATCGGCAAATCAAACGATTGATTAGTCATGAACCGTATTGCATTGTAATAAAGACTAATAATGATCATGTTGTATTTAAGAACAAGTGACGTACGCGACGTTTTTCTTTTGAGGTTATGTTAGTTGGTTCGTAAAAGTCGCTGTGTATAAAGATGTGGCAGACCAAGTTACGCTGGGTAGTTAGTGGGTGAGCCCAATTATCTTCAAATAGTGTCGCATTCTCCGTTTATCTGTCAGTTTGAAAACAAACACGAGATTTTTATGTTAGCTTTTAAGTTTTAGGGGTGGAATGTTTTTTTAATAATTTTATAGGAATTTTAAAATATATTTTAAGGGAAGAGAATCACGTTCCTCTATTACTCCCTTTTCCTGTTTTGGAAAATAATTATTAAGTCTGAGAGTATTTTAATCATCTTAAATTAGAATTTAACGTATTTAATTTACTTTTAGCATGAGACATTAGGTTCAACTGTTTAAAAAAATATTTTTAAATTCTACTGATCTCAAACTTTTCATTATGAACAAAATAGTACTTACGTTAAATGCTCTTAAGCAAATTTTACTGATTGAAAATATCATTATTAATTAAAAACAATATAAAACATATATAATTAAAACATGTAAACCGTATTAAAAAAAGGAGAGACTATATAAAATTTAGAAGGCATTTTGTTTCCCGAGAAGGTCAGTTAGAAAAACATAAAATTTTCAAATCTAAAATGAAATTAGACCTTGAATAAAAAATGCCTACACGTCAATTTTGAAACTATTCATTACCAACGTAAATTAAATGGTTATCTGAAATCCATTTGCCATTAAACGGTTTTATTTTCGACTTACGTCGCCACGTGGGCGCTTGTCAATTAGTGAGCTTATCCTACCCGCCGAGAGATGGCGCCCCCAAAAGGCTTGTTACGCTGACTCGACGGCCCGTTACGGAGCTCATGTTACGATATGTGACATTATCTAACAAAAGGGACCTTATTGTCGATGGCGCTTACGTCGAATCGCATTGCGTTTGTATTGCGGCATCTTGAACAACGGCGTAAGCGCCATCGACAATAAGGTCCCTTGTCATAGATAACGTCACATATAGCTTAACTAGCAGCCCGACGCGGCTTCTCACGGGTAGATATAAGTATTTTATATATCATACCTTAACCCATATTATATTAACGACCGGTCTGGCCTAATGGGTAGTGACACTGCCTATAAAGCCGATGGTCCTGGATTCGATTCCCAGTCGGGTCATTTATTTGTGTGATGAGCACAGATATTTGTTCCTGAGTCATGGGTTTTTCTATGCATGTAAGTATTTATATGTATCTATCTATTATATATATCGTCGTCTAGTACCTACAACACAAGCCTTACTGAGCTTACCGTATGGGTAGGTCGATTTGTGTAAGATTGTCCCGAAATATTTATATATAATTTATTATTAAACGATTTCTAGGCCATTTTATAGCTTTTCTGTTTAACTTTCTAAGCACTATCAACCTTTATTACTAATTGTCTTGCCAAAAATTCCCCTATTAGCCGAGCAGGAAGTGATAAATTGACATTTTCAATCCAAACCCCACCTTAAACGTACAAATATAGAGTTCAATTTAAACAAATTCGTTTTGTAACTTCATTCTTCTGTCATCTTCATAAACATTCTTTACCTATGGTTATAGAAATAACAACTTTAAGTCTATTGTAATAAAGGTGAAACGATTAAATGTCTTAACTGTTGAAACGTGTTGTTCTATTTTGAACCGTACTGCAATGGTGGTAAGGCACGTTTTATTTTTGATTGTACTGTAAACAAAACGCTTCTAAGGGATGTAAAAAAGGTGACAGTGACAGCTCACGTCAAGTGGTTAGGGTTGGCGCAATCTGTTTACTTTTTTATTGAAACATTATTGTACAGTAAAAATGTAAAAAAGGAGAACTTAATGCCAGATAGCATTCTCTAGCAATATTACTTAAAACGGTACAGTTACCATGTACCTACCTATGTTAATTTTAATCAGTTTCCGATATTTAGGCACTGGGGGCCCATTTTTGAGCGTCGAGTACAGTCGCCATCAGACATATCTATGGGGGTGGTCACAAATATCTGAACATGCACTTTATCGACTTGACAATATAGGCGTTGTTCAGACCGCCTCCACAGCTCCGATATATTTGATGGCGACTGTACTCGACTCGTGACATTTTAAACTCTGTCAGAAACGAAATGGTATTTTAGAAACATGAATATACTTATAATAATCGTGGGTATCGAAAATATACATTTTGTGCAAGAATAATTGTGAGAAACTTTTGTGTTTGATTATTTTTGTCCTCAAAATATTTTGAGTGCAGGAAGAGCCATCCTGACAACTGAAGTCCTACGAGATTTAACAATGGTAAAACCACACTCCGTAGCGATCTACCCTCGTTCTGATTCGCCCACTGTAATCCAATTTTAAGTAATAGTTGTAATACTATGGCATAAAATCATATGTTCTACCAGTTAACCACAGACAAACACAGACTTTTAAAACGTGTAATTGAAAATAAATGTTTTTATCTACGTACATATCATAAGTGCTCTAAAATGCGTCTAGAAACCGTAGGCAATGACCAACATTACCAACCATCAGAAATGAATGGAGATGTAATGTTAACATTACCTACTGAAATCCGTAGGTTACGAGTTTAAATTGGTGCAGCTGTCAAATCCAAGTGGGGTGTCTATTCTAGTATCTATAGATATTAAAACAGTCATTGATACGAAACGTCAATTCGTTATATTTTTGTAATATAAATATCGAATGACATTTGAACTCGAGTGACAATAGAATAGGGAGTTCATTCGCTTGTCTATGGTTTAAAAAAATATTTGACTGAGATACGAAATACGCAACGCCGCCATTCCAAGCTGTCATTTGTTTTGTTCTTTGACTTTTTAATGTTTACAAGTAACACTAGTAATAATGCAGGTCATTTCCCTACGGTTCCTGAACCCATCTTAAAACACTTATGATATGTGTGTAGATAAAGTAGTGTATGCAACTATACATAATTAGGCATTACAACAATCGTGTGGGTTTATGAAACGAGCCGAAGACGAGTTTCATAATAATATCACACGATTGTAAATGCCCTTCATTATGCACAGATACATAAACTACTATAAACTTGCAGTTTGTAGTGTTGCCAGCCTCTACGCGTATCATGTTACTCACCACTCTCACACTCTTGAGCTGACATCCTTCTAGGACAAGAAAGGAAGTGCTCACAGACATGCTCAGAAACACAAGAGGCGGCAGATTCCGAGATGTCTTTAAGGGTGCCGAGCTTTTCGTGCTACTCGATGCAATCCATGGCGGCTCAGGTAAGGATGGGCGGTTCGCTCGGGAATTTCAGAATTTTCTTTCGTTATTATTAAAAAATAGTTATATATTTTTTGGTTGTTGGTAAATATTTATTTAATCAAAAGATAAATGTACCTAACATTTTTTTTTATGACAAAAGGTGGCAAACGAGCAGACGGATTACCTGATAGTAAGCAATTACCGTCGCCCATGGGCACCCGCAAAACCAGGGGGAGTCACAAGCGCGTTGCCGACCATTAAGGGGGTTGGAGCTCTGGGAACCTTACTCACCATCAGGAACACAACACTACATACCTGAAAGGTAGCAGTGCTATTATGGCTGTGGTCTTCTGTAAGGAGGAGGTACTTCCCCGGTTGGGCTACCCCAGATTCAAGCGTGATGGTCATCGCTGTGCCCTACCTCTCATTGTTGGACGTAGTTTAAGGACATACCCGGGTCCCGTTGTTACAAATGTAAGACATATACGTTATAGAAAATAAGTAATTTTGTTGCGTCATACTGCACAATAAGTTAAATACAGACAGCGCATGTCCTTGAAAAATAATAAGATAAGATAATAAATATGGTCCTCATTCGGCTGATGTCCCGAAATGCGTCGTAGAACACTGCTAGACGCTGATTTTCAGAAGCTCTAGTGTAAATTTCTTTTGACGTAAATAAACGTTTACGAACCCGTAATAGATAATGTTATTTATACGGGAAACGCAAACGCGTTCGTGACGTAAAGTTACGTTAAAAACTTACACTCAAGGCTCTGTAAAGCCTGCAGGCCACACTTGGCGCTATAGGTATATGTATAATATATTCCCACAGGTGACGCAACACACTGTTCTACAATTTGGCGTGCTTTAAACATAATGTATGTGCTAATAATATTCATAAATAAAAATATAAAAAAAACAATCAAATCCTTTATTTTTAAATAAATATACAAGAACTACAATATTGTAGTAACTATACGTACTTAATACAATAAATCTAAAAAACACCACCACCACAGGCATTGTACCAAGGATGCTGGCGGCTCCTCGTTGTATCGCAATGCTGATATATTGCGCGAGGAAACCAGCTCTTCGGTCACCAGTTACATCAACCAGACGCTTCGCGATTTCAGCAAAAAGTTTGTGCGCTCTGGGACCCCATGGACCTAGCGTCTCTACGCCAAACGGTACTAAATGGTACTCTCTGTCCATTAACCGATGTTTGAGAGTCCTGCACTCGAATTCATAAAACGTTGAGAACGAAAATAATCACACACACAAGTTTCTCACCATTATTTTTGCACAAAATGTATAGTTTCGATAACCACGATTATTTGTTTATATCATTCATGCTTCTTAAATACCATTTCTTCGTGTTTGAGAGAGTTTAAAATGTCACGATTCGAGCCTCGAGTGCTCAAAAATCGCCCCCCAGGCTCTTATATTGATTATAATTTATATTGAGTCCACATAATATTGTGTTAAAGGAGTGTAGCATTTAATTTTCAACCTAATCACATCAACTCACTAACATCCAGAAAGTGTAACTAAATTTCGCGTCATGTCGTCCAATAAACGTCAATTACTGAACAATTGGCGAATCAAAACATCCCCAATTGTTCCCATAACACCCCTTTTATTAACCGACAGCCTCGGAAGGGTCGTGTATAGTGTATGTTTAGGGAGTTATTAAGAAAAGTTAAGAAATAGTATATTTCGATACTATTAAAAAAGAGTCCGAGTCTTAAAGAAGTTTTTACATGTGTATCGAACTCAATTTTTCGTAACAAGTGCCTGAAAAATAATAATTTGTTCGCGTGCGAAAAGTGCACTTTTTACGCACTAGTTAGGAAAATGACATTAAGCAATGTTTTTTTTTTTTAAACAAAAGTATCGTGCGATTAAAATAAAGTCGGGCCTTGGTAAAAGTTGTTCATAAACACGAATAGATTCTCAAAATATATTTTTGTAATACCATTTTCATTTGACGACCGATCTGCCCTAGTGGGTAGTGACCCTGCCTATGAAGCCGATAGTCCTGGGTTCAAATCCCAGTCAGGGCGTTATTTGTGTGAGCACGGATATTTGTTCCTGAGTCATGTGTGTTTTCTATGTATTTAAGTATTTGTATGTATCTATCTTTTATATATTGTCGTCTAGTACCTACAACACAAGCCTTACTGAGCTTACCGTAGGACTAGGTCGATTTGTGTAAGATTGTATGCATATATTTATAAATATTCATTATTTATTTATAAACCTGGCATTTATTTACAACTAGCTGACCCGGCGAACATCGTACCGCCTAAAAAGCGACAACAGTAATGATAGCTTTTAATTAGCTAAAACATATGATTTTAATTCAATAAACATAATGGCCACAATGGCGACCATTCAACTGAGGTCATATTTATTTTTGGAAATCACGGGATTTTTGACTTTTTAATACTTAATGTCTCAATCAGGGCTGTGACGATGCCAACCAATCCAAAATCATTTGAATCGGTTCAGCCGTTCTCGAGTTATAAGCGGTAGTACAAGCGTTTGGGGTTGAAACAATGGGGCCGTGGGGACCAAGTGCGCGTCGACTCTACAAGGAGATATCGGCGCGTCTTATAGAGGTTTCTGGTGACCAGAGGGCTGGCCACTATTTCGCCCAACGGATTAGCATTGCTATCCAGCGCGGAAACGCGGCCAGCCTTCTGGGCACCCTACCTAATGACCAGGACCTAGGCCAAAATTTTTATTTATAATTAAGTTTTTAGTTAGTATCTTTATCTTGTTTTTATCTTATATTTTTGTGGTTTTTTAAATAATTATAAATATTTATTAAGTACAAACCCCACTTTCTTTTATATATATAGATTTCAGGCTAAGAATAATGCGTACCAAGCAGACGGTGTAATGGAGGGCTTCACAAGCGTGGTGAGTCCTTTTATTGTTAGAAGATTGCGGATCAAACAGCGAGTAAAAGGTTGGACGGCGTTATGCAATACTGGACAAAAATAAATAAAATAAAATATTTTTTTTATTTTTATGTTTTGGTTGAAAAAAATTAAATACAAAAGTATCGTGACATGCAAACATATGAATCGTATAGGAGCGGGTAAGTCACATTTTATATTGCGCGACACTCAGTAACGACGAGCATGATCAGGAGCCATTCACGTTGGCTAACCGACGCAGTCGAGTAATATTCGACTTATAAAACGTGACTTACCCGCTTCTATACAATTAATATGGCTAAATTTATGTTTTTGTTTGCTCATTTTCTTAATTTATTCAATTTAAATATTTTGACGAGTTATTGTTATGTTTTGTACAGGTATTTATTTATTCTCTTAGGATAGGCTTTTTACAATATGAGTAAGTATAAAAATAAAATTCGTACGGAAGGCGCCGGCCAAGTCGCACGCCATTACCACTTGGCTACCAGCGCAGTAGGCAAAACACTATTCTGTCTCATCACATGTCTATCACAATGAATTGTAATGATAGTGTTTAGTATTTAAGCTCTTCTGATACGCTATAATAATGTTTTTTAACATTCGTTTTGTGACTGTCTTTGACACCTGTTGTTAGACTGACTAGTCTAACAACAGGTGTCAAAAGGTGACTTCCGCTTGTATTACAAATTAAAAGTGTTCGAGCTTTAGGCCTCTGGTGGTTCTTTAATAAAAGTTGTTTTACCCTCTTTATTTATTTGTATTTGTATGTCAACGCACGGCAACTTGAGACGAGCTGTTGGAGAGTAGTGACTCCACGTACCTGAGTGCCCCTGGGGTGCCGGATGGTAGGACCTCTGCCTCGGTCGCTAGAGCTGCGTCCTTGAGGGTAGATGTGGAAACCTAAGTAGCAAGTTGGCTATATATTTCAAGTCCAGTGACACCTCTCTACCCTTAGCCCTTTGCACCAGTGTTGTCCTTGAGTCATCTTTGATGTCGCTTTTTTCTCTCTTTATTTCTTTCTACTCATTATTATGTATTATGAAATAAAATAAAAATGATGATAGTAAAGACTAAAAATACTAATATACCTAGCAGCGAAAACGGTTTGCGCCAGTTTAACCAATTTTTCAGCAGTTTTATTTGAGCTTGTGAAGAAAAGGCGAAGTCTTGCCCAAGAAAAGATAACTCTCACCATTCTTGATCACTCGACGTTCGAATCGTGACATTTTAAACTCTCTCAAACACGAAGAAGTGGTATATACGAAGTATGAATGATGTAAATAAATAATTGTGGGTATCTAAACTATACGTTTTGTGCAAAAACAATGGTAACAAACTTTTGTGTTTGATTATTTTCGTTCTCAAAGTTTTATGAATTCGAGTACTCGACGCTCAAAAATCGGCCCCTAAGTACCTAAAATCTCAACATATTGCATAAACTCGTCACCCTAATCGAATCACTACAATATTGAAGCTTCTGTTCCAAAATTAAAAGAGTTGTATTTGATCCCCTTCATTTCGCGACAATTCAATATGGCCGTCTATTGTCTAAAACGCCCTTTCGCATCTGCGGTTTATAAACTACAGTCACGCTATTCGCGACCTTATATCAACTTTTTAAGGTTGGCTATTAATAGCTCCAACATTTTGATTGCAAAGTTTACTTTGTCTAAGCGCAAAATACCATAAAACATTTGAACTTCTAATGCTCAAGTCGCGCGATTTGCAGCCTTATTCCATTCAAATACGGTTCCAGATTATATTTCTAAAATAAATGAGTATTTCAGTAAGTTTGTTTAAGCGTAATTCGTCGTTATTGCAAGCCAGAACGCTCTTTGATCCATTTTGCTGTTTTTCTACAAATAGAAGGTTAAAATTGAATAGATTTCTCTATTGAGATGTTACGTTTTGCTCGTGAGTAGTTGACAGGTTTAGGGTAGGCACTCCAAAGGTGATATTAGCTGACCTTTTCATTTAATCTAATTAGGAGATAATCTAAAGTTTATTACAGGTTCGTGGAGGGATTTTACTTGAGTTTTAGATTATATTGATGTACTTATTGTTGGAACATCGTTTTAACATCTGTTGCCTTCGTTTTGTTTTTTTTTTATGACATTAGGTGGCAAACGAGCAGACGGATTGCCTGATGGTAAGCAATTACCGTCGCCCATGGGCACCTGCAACACCAGGGGAGTCACAAGCGCGTTGCCGACCTTTAAGGGGGGTTGTAGCTCTGGGAACCTTACTCACCATCAGGAACACAACACTACATACCTGAAAGGTAGCAGTGCTATTATGTCTGTGGTCTTCTGTAAGGAGGAGGTACTTCCCCAGTTGGGCTTCTCCAGACTCGAGCGTGTACATCGCTGTGCCCTACCTCTCATTGTCGGACGTAGTTTAAGGACATACCCGGGTCCAAGAAAATTATATGTTTAGAAAAGATGGATGTAGTCATGTGGCAGTGTTTTTTTTATTTTTATACATTCAGAATAAAGTTACAAAATTAGGTTAGGTTAACTATAATATATTCAGGTTCAATAGAAAAGAAAAATACGGTAAACAAATATTTACTTAAATAAAAAAATAATTAAGTACATAATAAAACAATTTGACACATGACACGATATTATTATATAAATTCGTTTTCACTGAATATAGGAAATTATCGCATTTTTGAACTAAACAAGAATGTAATTAACAAATGTATGTGTACAATGACAAAATTATCCTATATCCTTTCTCGAAGCTCAAACTCTCTCCATACCAAATTTCATCCCAATTGGTTCAGCGTGAAGAGGTAACAGACAGACAGACAGAGTTTTACTAATTTTATAATATTAGTATGGATAGTATAGATTATATTCGTGTGAGGGTGACAGTTATTTGCCCCAAGACAATTTCTATAGTTACTAAATAATCAGTTCAGTAATTGAGTTATAATTCGTTTGTCTGCAACAAACATTGTTCTTGGTTTAAACAGTGATAAAATGCCAACTTGTGAATTCAATTAATTTGACAAAACATAATTCAAACAAGATGATTAAAACTAACTTAATGTCGCCAAATAATATTTAATTGTATTATAAAACGAGACAACAATAGCTATTGTTTATTTAAATATTATTAATTTCTATAGCAACGAGTACTACTCGATTCGTGACATTTTTTAAACTCTATCAGAAACGAAGAAATTGTATTTTAGAAACATGAATGATATAAATTAATAATCGTGGTTTCCAAAAATATAGATTTCATAGAAAAATAATGCCGAAAAACTTTTGTGTGACATTATTTTCGTCCTCAAAGTTTTTGAAACTAGAAGTGTTAAAAAATCGGCCCGCTAAATTTTTAATGATATTTTTTGAATGCTCTAAAGTCTTCAAATGACGTATGTAATTATAGGACTAAATTAAGCTATAGGGACCGAGCGCGACGACAGCGCCACGTGACAGGCGGCCATTATGGACAATATTGTCACCGCTGTCAAACAAGAAGTAAGTAAATATTGTGAAAAATAATAATGAAATCTTGTGTTATTTTACTATATTACACAATTTTGGACAATGGTAGTCAGTAACATTATTAAAACGATTAGAAAATGTTTACAGCAATATGGATTTGACAGCTCAAGTCAGCCACAAAAATGACAATTTTAGCCGTAGCCAGCAATGTGATCGTTTAGGCTACCCCCTCCAGCCGCTTTGCACTCTGCCAATAGATAGGATAATATCGCTAAACTCTGCAAGAATTAGCTGGAAAGGTTAACCATCGCCAGGGGACGGGTTGACATTCAATACAAACTGTCACCCCTTCTTTTACAGTCGTTTATGGGTTAAATAGCTTTAAAAACTATTTTAGAAGGATATTAGTGGCCCCCCACAAGGTATACCGAAGACCTGGTAAAGATCTGGGCGATGATTTTTGAGAGTCGTGCACTCGAATTCATAAAACTTTGAGAACAAAAATAATCGCACACAAAAGTTTCTTACCAGCATTTTTGCACAAAATGTATAGTTTCGATACCCACGATTATTTATTTATATCATTCATGCTTCTTAAATACCATTTCTTCGTGTTTGAGGGAGTTTAAAGGCCACAGGATTAGGGTAGTGAAAATCCCGTCATTTTGAGTCGCTCTGGGGGAGGCTTATGTCCAGCACTAGACGGGTATGATGATGATGATTTTTTTAGGAACTTAGCAAATAGGGTTGTTTTGACATAGTAATAAAGTTCTGTATCTTTATATTTAATATCTTTAGAACTTCTTAAAGACCGGGCCGCTTGTGACTCCCCTGGTGTTGCAGGTGCCCATGGGCGACGGTAACTAATTACTTACCATCAAGCAATCCGTCTGCTCGTTTGCCAGCTTTGTTATAAAAAAAAATATATATTTTTAATAAATCATAGTACTTGATGTATGTAGATAGTATCTAGTTAAAAATAAAAATAAAATAAAATGTTATGAATTCGAACTCGCGTGCGCGTGCGCTGTCCAAGTTGCAACTTATCTCTCACGGGTAGGCAGTCGTTTATAGAAAGTGCTCTACATCTTTTTGACAACCGGTCTAACCTAGTGGGTAGGTAGTGACCCTGCCTATGAACCCGATGGTCCTGGGTTTGAATGCCGGTCAGGGCGTTTATTTGTGTGATGAGCACAGATATTTGTTCCTGAGTCATGGGTGTTTTCTATGTATTTAAGTATTTATATGTATCTATCTATTATATATATCGTCGTCTAGTACCTACAACACAAGCCTTACTGAGCTTATCGTAGGACTAGATAGATTTGTTTATTTATCTACACGCAGGGCCGGTACCGCGAACATGCATGGAAACCCTGCATGGAACTACTCATCCTCATAGCACTAGGTCGGTGTCCGCTGGTAAATTTGATGTTCCAAGAGTTAATAACTATTTTGGAGACAGAACTCTAAAAAAACGCTTGCCATATTTATACAACAGCTTGCCGGAGGACATCAGACTGGAAGAAAATGCGCGATTATTTAAAAGAAAGTTAAAAACATATTTTCTAGATTCCTTGCCATAAATATACACCGCTCTATAATTGTGTTCATAGTAGATATTTTTTGCCAGACTATATATATATTGTTACTATAAATTTATATAGAACTAAATTATTACATAATATGTAATATTAAATTATAGTATTAGTAGTTATTATAATAAGTCTTCCTGCAGTCAAACTGTTAAAACAGTTTTGCAGGACTTTTAGTAGTTAATGTTTTTGTTGAATTTTTAATAATTTTTTCTCCAGTGCAATCAGTCAACGCAGGGCAGCTTGTGGCGAGCTGTTGGAGAGTAGCGACTCCACGTACCTGAGTGCCCCTGGGGTGCCCTGTCGGACAGGTGGGACAGGTCCCCTGCCTCTGGCTTGCCTTCACCGGCCGTCCAGAGTGGGGTCGCGAGAGCTGCGTCCTCGAGGGTAGATGTGGAAACCTAAGTGGCGAGTTGGCTATATGTTTAAAGTCCAGTGACACCTCTCTACCCTTAGCCCTATGCACCGGTGTTGCCCTTGAGCCATCTTTGATGTCGCTTTTTGTGGGGGCCCATCTCGCATAGGGCGAGTCACCGTCTGCCGGAAATAAAATTGAATACCATTTTATTAGGCAGACGTCCGGTTTTTTTATCCAATAGCCCAGTAGCTAGTCTATCCTTTCCACTCAATAGCCTAGTACATTCTAGATTCCATTATAACTCAATAGTCCTTACACCATGGCGGGTGCTGTCTCTGTGCGCGTCCCATGATACGGACAGGGGCAACATCCGCTTAGTGTACCCCTTACATTTCATTAAATTGTCGAAAGGGCCTCTGCGCGTTGGCTCGATCTGGCTCCGCGTACGCCTCCCAAATGTCCGGAACACCATTGTTCCGTGTACGGAAGAGACATACAAATAATAAATAATAATAAATAAACATCGAAGTTCGTATATTGCAAGCATCTTTCTAAAAATAAACTTTGTCCAGCAGTGGACACCTTTAGGCTGATGATGATGATGTTAAACAGGGGTAAGGGCGGAAATAAAAGGCACACATATTTATTTAGACTTTACTCGATTGACTTTTTATGGCATATATGTGCTGTGTGATACGTTGCTATATTGATAATGTGAGAAACAAATCTTCGTACAGTCAGCAGCAAAAGTGGCCAAGCGTTTGAAGTGTTCAAAATGACCTGCACGCGCTCTTATTCTCTTGACAATAGAGACGCGTTGACCTCGTTTTGAACACCTCAAACGCTTAGCCACTTCTGCTGCTGACTGTACTTATAGATAAATTAGCGAGAGAGTGCAATTGCATCTGCAGTGGTATTGTGCGTTTATAGACGACCAGTCTGGCCTAGTGGGTAGTGACCCTGCCTCTGAAGCCTATGGTCCTGTGTTCGATTCCCAGTCAGGGCATTTATTTGTGTGATGAGCACAGCTATTTGTTCCTGAGTCATTGGTGTTTTCTATGTATTCAAGAATTTATATGTATCTGTCTATTATATATATCGTCGTCTAGTACCTACAACACAAGCCTTACTGAGCATACCGTATCTAGGACTAGGTCGATTTGTGTAAGAATATTTATTTATTTATTTAAAGGCATTCTATGTAGTGGTATTGTGTTTATAGGCATTCTATATTTCTTTTTTCCCGTACAACCACTACAAATGCAATTCCATGCACTCGCTAATTTATCTTATTTAAGCAATTATAACGTCCAGCTGATTTTTGAGATCATGGACTTGAATTCAAAAAACTTTGAGGACGAAAATAATCGCACACAAAAGTCTCTCACCATTATTCTTGCACAAAATGTATAGTTTCGATTTAATTTTTCATTTATTCAAATAAGTTAATATGACATAACAGTAAAACCAATGCGTCATATAACTAAGTACATACATATTATATAACATAAATATCAAATAAAAAATATAATAACACTATCTACATTTTGGCAACGCAGCAGTGGGGCTTTGTTGCACAGATAGCACTGGTACGATACCCACGATTATTCATTTTTATTATTCATGTTTCTAAAATAGGTACCATTTCTCCGTTTCTGACAGAGTTCGAAATGTCATGATTCGAGTAGGTACTCGACGCTCTAATACCGCAATCCGGGCAACTTTTGAGCGTCGAGTTTTCGACTCGAGGCATTTTAAACTGTCTTAGAAAAAAAAGGTATTTTCGAAACTTGAATTTTGAATATGTATAATCGTAGGTATCGAAAATATACATACATGTTGTTCAAAATAATGGTGAGAAACTTTTGAGTGAGACTATTTTCGCCCTCATTTTTTTTTAATTCTGTGCACGTCTCTCAAAAGTAGTAGTCGTCTCGAGTACTCTTGTCAAAATTTGGCCCTCTACGTTGAAAATACTTACAAAAATCGCAGCTTGAATTTTCTTAGTTTCTTGTACGTTATTTAATATATTAATGACAGGATTTATAAGTAGTTCAAGAACATCACTCGCAGTTCTAATCAATTTTTTTATTCAATTTACTTTTGGTTGTACAATAAAATTAACTTATAATCAGTTTTTATCAATAAACCGACTTCTTGACTAGACATTTAAAAACAAATTAACAATGTGACTAGAAAACATACCTATCAAAGAACATACAATACATGTAATGACAATTTCTGTACAAGACCACGTCCATCCTGGCAAACACACTAGCGACATCTATCATGTTTAACAGCAGTACGATTCAGTTCTATACTAGTTCTTTTGCTACCGCCACACATTGGCGCGAGTAGCGAGGCGAATGGCGAGGCGAAACGCGAGCACGCATGTGTACGCGGACGTCTCGCTATTCCTCTCGTCCCTCGCATCGCGTTTTTGTATAGGCAAAGTTTCGTCGAACGTTTCGACGAATAGCGAGGCGAGTGACGAACCAGCAAGTCTAAACGTGGAGTAAGGAGATGTCTCGCTGTCAAGATAATTCAACATGTATCCATATATGGCGCTACTAGTACAGAAAAGAAAGATAGCCAGCATGTCGAAGGAATGCGATTGTGTATAGATATTATTGTATGTTCCTTGCCTTATACTAATGACTACCTCCAGATACACTCATTAAAATTTTCACGGTATTACAAAGTAACGAGACTTAATCAGAAAAGAAAAATCCGGACTTAATTACATATTCAAAAAATCGTCACAAGGACAATATTTGAGCGTCGAGTACTCGACTTAGTTGAACTGTCAGAAACGAAGAAATGGTATTTTAGAAACATAAATGATATAAATAAATAATCGTGACTCTCGTGTGCGAATATTTTCGTGTCGCAAAGTTTTTTTAATTCGAGACTCTCAAAAATCGACTCATTGTAGATATTTTGAAGTATTTCATAGTAAAATAAACAATAATGATAAACTGGCTGTAATATTTTGAAAAACGGGCTGATTTTGAGTCTTGCATTTGAATACAAAAACTCTTTAAGGACGAAAATAATCGTACATAAAACTTTCTTACCGTTATTTACACACGAAATATATAATTTCGATACACACGATTATTAATTTATATCATTCATGTTTTTACAATACCATTTCTTCGTTTCTAACAGAGTTTAAAATATCAAGATTCGAGTACTCGTTGCTCAGAAATCGGCCCCGTTTCTAAATTTTACAGAATTCGTATCATGGTAACTATTCTCCTAAAATATAATTGAGACATTATCTAAAAGTGACCTTATTGTCTATTATTTATTTATTTCATTAAGGTAATTTCAATATATAAACTAATTGATATCAAGACTGTCTCAATTCAATTTATACAACGTATTAACTGTTTAGTTGTATTATATCGGGTGTTTCTTGTAACAAGAGCAATAACTTTAGGCATTGTTTCTACACCACAAACGTAGCAACATTTGTTCTACGACTTTTGAAAATATTTTATAGTTTATTAAATATTAATAAAAAAAGATTTGCCAAGCAAGCAATGTATTTTAGAAACTATGAAGTTTGTAGGCTGACAGTAAGCGTCAACTAGACTATTGGATGCTGTGTATTGAAAATACAAATTACACATTTTCAAATTTCATTTTCAATCACAAGTAACAAATTACACATTTTTTTAAAGTTGTCTAACAAATGATGCTACGTTCGTGGTGTAGAAGCAATCCCTAAAATTATTGCTCTTATTACAGGAAACACCCGGTATATAGTTTAGGTATATTGAACTTAAACTTTTTAACAGAATAATTGGTACATCATCATCATCATCATCATCATGTCAGCCGAAAGACGTCCACTGCTGGACATTGGCCTCCCCCAGAACGACCCAAGAAGACCTATCCTTCGCCTTCCACATCCAGCGGTATCCCGCGACTCTAACTAGGTCGTCGGTCCACCTTGTGGTAGGCCTACCTACACTGCGTCTTCCAGTTCGTGGTCGCCACTCCAATTGGTACTCTGGTTTGTCTTTTCAAATAACATTAAGTAATTATCTCGATCTTAGCTATCATGTTTAAACTGTGATATAATGTGCTCGCCTGTAGTTGGGGTACATAACTGACTAAATCAAAAGACTATGAAAATTTTAGTCCTACCTTATGTGCTCTGTTGGAATCCCGAATAATAAATAAAATAAACAACGATTTTTTTTAATGCAGAAACGTCTGCTAGCGAATATCTTCGATATTTAAATCGAAAGAAAAATAGAAAAATATGACTCGAAGTGGGACTCGAACCCACAACCACTGGATAACCAGCCCAGTGCACTACCAATTGTGCTATCCGAGTACCGCTTAGACTTGTCAAATTGTCCAGCGGTTGTGGGTTCGAGTTCCGCTTCGAGTCATATTTTTCTATTTTTCTTTCGATTTAAATATCGAAAATAAACAACTATATTAGTGCAAACGACAGTAAGGTACCTTTTCTTAGATAATGTTACAATTACACTAATTATTAACCAAAATACTTTTGGTAACATGGATCTTAATCTATTATTGAGCTCTCAGTAAACTAGTGCGTACGTATTTACATTTTTATTATACCTATTAAACTAAGTTATATGTCGGCAGCATAAATTGCTAAGCCGACCAAGTGTTCACAAAGATATTGACACGCTTTTGTTCTCTTAACCCATTATAGACTGAGTTTTTTTGAAGTGACCAATATTTGAAACCTTTAATATGTTCTTTATTAGTGCTTATGTAACGAAATTTGAGTAATAAATTTTAATTTAATTATATAATTTATTATTATGTTAATTATAATAAATCACGCGAAATTAAGAGTCGTAAATAAATGGTCCCATATGGTACCGCTAGTCTATAATGGGTACGATAAAGTCGTGTCAAGCTGATTATGAACACTTCCTCCGTTTAGCTACTTCTGCTGCTGACGTACCTTCACATTTTTATTCTACAAGTAAAAAGATTAACCTTATATACGACGACAAACGATACGCGTCTAAAGAGCGTATTTATGTCACTTAAGCTGCGCAATAAAAAACTGTGATATAAAATAGTAACAAATGTATAAATAAAATTTTACTAATCAGTACACCTTGATATCTTTCTAGCAGGAACAACATTTGCTTAGTGTTTGCCACAATAAAAATATCGACAATACTGTAATCGATAAATACATACAACCACAAACTTATATTGGCTATCTAGACGCCGCGTGCCACCGATCGATCCTGTTAAAATTTAACGTAATCCGTACACTTATGATCCAATTTATTTATTTATTCTCTAAAGTGCTCACTGTGGAAATGTAAAATATAAATAAATTGATAGTTTTGTTATTATTATCTGATTTTAACGCTCTTACTCTATATATATCTTAGTATTACCTGTATGACGTTGAAGTGGTACTTATCGATAACAGGACTGTCGATGTTTTTATTTTGTCAATCACTTATAATAAATCATTCGTACTAGAAAAATATCTAGGTGTACAAACAGTAACGTCGGCTAACTAAACCATAATTGTTACAAATAAAGGTAAAATGAAAAAAAAATATTGCCTCGGGCGAGACTCGAACTTACGACTCCGTTATTCATGTCCTGTACCCTTACCATGAGTTGTGACATTGAGGTTGTCGATAACGAGTATCGAGTTTACTCTCTGTTTATCTCGCTTGAACTATTTTAGTACGAACGAGATGCACACATAGTAAACTCGATAGTCGTTATCGAAAACCTCAAAGTCACAATTCATGGTAAGGGTACTGAGCATATTCGGGAGTGTTTTCGGTAGCTTTCGTTAGCTAACCGTTTTTTAGACACCGCTCCGATGTGCGAGCAAGATAATGCTATTAATGTATGTAGGGATATCCCTTTCTCAGTGTGGAAATCGATTTCAAAGACAACCTTTATTCGACTATAGTGCTTAACATCGATACTTTCTACAGATTATTTACTCTAAATATTATATTTAACTAAAACTACCACACAACATTACATTAATTATTTACATACTTTTATTGCACTCAACGATTTATATACTTAAAACTGGATCTGTGAACTCTAGTCATTTATTCTACAAAATGTATACAAGTTGTAAAATTAATACATAATAAGCTAATTTTGTTATAAAGAATGTCCTGTAAAGCAAAACTATAGTGAATTATTACATTTTGGGCCACAAAAGCCAGAATATCTTTGTCCCTGGCGCTCGCGGATGCGTTCTCCAGTCATTATTCCTCCTAGTAATCCTCCAATAGATTTCCCAGAGATTGCGAAGTATTTACGTATTATAGCGAGGGTAGTTGGCCTCCCCGACTATGTCAATGTCACTGTCGCTATGCTCGCTGTCGGAGTCCGACGTCTGCGTCAGCCGGGCGTCGTCCATCTTGAAAAAAAAAGTGTAAGTAAGAACTTGTTAATGCTACCGCCACACATTCGCACGAGTAGCGAGGCGAATGGCAAGGCGAAACGCGAGAACGCATGTGACGTCGCGCTATTCCTCTCGTCCCTCGCATCGCGTTTTTGTATAGGCAAAGTTTCGTCGAACGTTTCGACGAATAGCGAGGCGAGTGACGAGCCAGCATGTCTAAGCGGAGTAAGGATCTGGGGGCCTATTTTTGAGAGTCGTGCACTCGAATCCTATAAACATTGGGTACAAAAATAATCGGAAGCCAATGTTTCTCACTATTAATTTTGCACAAAATGTGTAAATTCGATACCCACAATTATTAATTTTTATCATTTATGTTTCTAAAATACCATTTTTTCGTTTCTGACACAGTATAAAATGTAGTACTATTTGTAGTACTCGACGCTCAAAAATTACCCCCCAGCGCAAAGCAAGATTTAAATAACGTGAATTATTTATTGATATAAAACCAAGTATACAAGTAAGAAACATGTTTTAAAAACCAAATCTATACTTCAAAAAAATTAAAAATAAGTATATATTTGTAGTTTATGTTACTCCTACATAAGCCATAAAAATACATAAAGATATAATAACATCAAACGAGTGACGCGAACTGTAGAAAATATCTCATTATTGTAAAAAATTACACAGGATAACACAGGCCGAGTTATGAGCGTCATTTTAAACTCTGTCAGAAACGAAGAAATGGTATTTTAGAAAAAATAATCATAGAAATTAATAATCGTGGGTATCGAAAATATACATTTTATGCAAAAATAATGGTAAGAAACTTTTGTGTGCGATTATTTTCGTTCTCAAAGTTTTATGAATTCGAGTGCACGCCTCTCAAAAATCGGCTCCTACGCGTAACTCGGACAGTTTCCAACGGGTTAGTCAAATTTAAATGGGTTACAACTTTGCCTCGGATATTGCAACTTTGCCATAATTATTAGTATTGGACACTTCTATATCGGGTGTGGCCTGTAATAAGAGCAATAACTTTATGCTGCCGCCACACATACGCACGAGTAGCGAGGCGAATGGCGAGGCAAAACGCGAGCACGCATGTGTACCGGACGTCTCGCTATTCCTCTCGTCCCTCGCATCGCGTTTTTGTATAGGAAAAGTCTCGTCGAACGTTTCGACGAATAGCGAGGCGAGTGACGAGCCAGCATGTCTAAATACAGAGTTTGGCATAGTTTCTACACCATAAACGTAGCAACATTTGTTCTACGGCTTTTGAAAATAACTTAGTTTACTAAATATTAATCAAACAAGATTTTCCAAGCAAGCAACGTATTGTTAAAACTATGAAGTTTGTCTGACAGTAAATTTCAACGAGACTATTGGATGCTATTCATTGAAAATACTATTTAATTTGTACGAAAAAATACCAAGTAATTACACAATTTTTCAAAGTTGTAAAACAAATGTTGCTACATTCGTGGTGTAGAAGCGATCCCTAAACTTATTGCTTCTATTACAGGTCACACCCGGTATATTACTGTTTATCCTATGAAATAAATAAATAAAGTTTATTAAGTAGGTACCTTTCTACATTCGCCCTGCTGGGGCGTGTGTTTTGTGAAGTCCACTGCCGTATTACCTGCTGGCAATAAATATAATTATGGAAATAATAAAAAAATATGAAATAATATTTATCATTATAAGTGATCAATATCAAACACTAAATCTGGTAAAAGAAAACCGTTTATTATTAAATACAAACGAGCGAACCCCAGTTACGAGTAAAGTTATAGTTTTAAATAAGCGACAACGGGTATTTTAGTATGTATGTTAACCTACCTAATGTTTAGGTACTCGTACTAATTTATTTTTCTCAAACATGCAATGAAATGTCTTCGTTATGTGCGTCATAATAGGCTTCGAAGTATCACGTTTAGGGCGGATCAACTCCAGGGAACAAGTAACGATTTTCTTATAAAATTAAAGGCTTAGGCCGTGAAGTATTTTTTTTTTTAATATTTTTATGTATATCTGGCGTGTTCATGAAGCCTGTTCAAACAATTAATATACAAATACAAACTAATTCACATCAATAAGACTTCAATAGTTTTCACTTAGTTTTTCCTCTGCCTTTTTTTTCTAAAACAGCGAAAAACGATATTCGCAAATATCGGACGATTGTCTCTGTCATTCTAATGGCGCCTTAATCGGAGTACAAGAGATAGATACCCGAAATATACGAATATCGTTATTCACGGTAGCGCCGCTGACAAATATTAAAAAAAAATAACCAAAGAAACGTTCCCAAATCCTTATTACCTAACAATTATAAACCAATAGAAGTCTCCTTCTGAACATAGGTCTCCCTTTTTGATTTTCAATTTTAAATAATTATTTTGGGATAATTTAACACAAATTGATCTAAGCAGTAAGCTCGATAGAGCAATTCTGTAAAATATTGCCTCTTTGCAAAGTTCTGTTCACACACGACACGATTTTTTGTCGACCCGATATTCGTATAATATATATATCGTTGGCTGAGTCACAACACAAGCCTTCTTGAGCTTACCGTGGGGCTCAGTCAATTTGTGCAAGAAATTCTTACACAAATTGAACTAAGAATGTCATATATTTATTTATTTATATGTTGTTTTAGTATTTTTTATGCTTTTCCTTTCTACTCAGAATCACGACCTTTTGAATACAATAAAATCTTATCCCAAATATTATCCCAAAGATCTACCTCTTTGCATATATTTTGTATTGCAGTAAAAAAAGATGTGGACAATTTATTTTACTATTGGAATGGAAACAGTCGGTAGAAAAAATTACATCCAAGCTTGAATACTGAGGTTTTGAGTTGACACGACACGTATATTTTCAACAAATATTCTTCAAAAACGACGAGAATATGACGTTAAATAGATTATTTTTAATAAATGCTATTAAGAAAATTTTCTGTTTAAAAGCTTAATCGATGTATATAATGTTACAATAAGTACAGACCAACCAAGCACATAATATGAGTATGCCCCTTATGTCAAAACCACCCTGAAACACGCCCACAAATCGCCGTTGAACTTACTACTTTATTGCCAAAGAAATAAAATCTTTATTTGTCAGGCAAACTTTCAAGACGTTCATTAGAGGGTAACTCAACAAGTTATGCGATTTTGGACTTAAACCCAAGTAGTTAAGGTTGTTATTCGGACGGGGGTTGGCTTAAGACGTTCGGGCGGTTGCCTAGCAACGAAGTCGGCCATCTTGGGAGTAAGTTCGTTAAAGGCAACGTCTTGAATTGTGGCGCGAAAGCGGCGTTCGTAATTCAATTTGGGCGTCTTTGAGGTTGGCAGCGCCAATTATGGGTGAAGAGCGCTTCTGTACGAGTGAACTTGCTTTACAGCTGAAATTGTTTTATATACTAGAACTAGCTTTTCCCCGTGACTTCGTCGGCCAGCCATGCCCGTCTTTAAAGTAAGGTTGCGGGATAAAAAATATCCTATGTCTTTTCTCGTAGTTCAAGCTCTCTCCATACCAAATTTCAACCCAATTTGTTTAGCGATTTAAGCGTGAAGAGGTAACAGACAGACAGAGAGACTTAGTATCGCATTTATGCGTCCTAGGGACAAAAAAGAGCGACGCTAGGTGGATTTTTGAAAATGCTTTTTTTTTCCTTATATATCTTTATTTATTTCCAAAAAGTGTTTTAACATTTCAAATGTAGGTATCTAGTGTAAAAAAAAATATAACAGGCTATTTTTACACAAATTGACTGAGCCCCACGGTAAGCTCATGAAGGCTCGTGATGTAAGAAGTGAGTAGCCAACGATATATATAATATACAAATACTTAAATACATATATATAAAACACACATGACTCAGGAACAAATATCTGTTTTCATCACATAAATAAATGCCCGTACTGGCACCTAATAAATTAATTTACGTAAATTTGAAACATCAAAAATATTAAAAAACATTAAATAAATATGAGTCAACATTAATGCAAATATAAAGCAAAAGTGATCATAAAAAAAAAAAATATTTCGGGACATTCTTACACAAATCGACCTAGTCCTCGGTAAGGTCAGTAAGGCTTGTGTTGTAGGTACTAGACGATATATATAATAGATAGATACATATAAATACAAAAATACATAGAAAACATCCATGACTCAGGAACAAATATCTGTGCTCATCACATAAACTAATGCTCTGACTGGGAATCGAACCCAGGATCATCGGCTTCATAAGCAGGGTCACTACCCACTAGGCCAGACCGACAATAAAACGATCATAAAACGTATTAATATCTTCTTATATTAACACAAAAATTTCGTCTGCCTACGCCTAACGATTTCAAAGCGACGACATAATTACGAAAATTATAATGAAGACGAAAATTAAGGTAATAATGCGAAACATCCCATTAAAGAGGCTTTTAATTGAGCGACAATTTTCATTAGAGAGAATCATGGCTACACAAAATGGCGGTGGGTATGCCTATGCAAAATGGTGGTGCGTAGGTCGTTGTGTTTATGTAAAGAATTTATCGGCAAGTAAGCCTGAAGTATTTTAGCAGCACTCTAGGTAAATTAAATATTCTAAACTGAATACTCGTACCAATATTAATATTTGTAACTGATTCTATTTTTTTTCCGTACGTGTCAGTCGGATACGTGGAAGAGCAAGAGGGAGGCTTTTGCCCAATAGTGGGACAATATGGGCTCGTAATAATAATAATAAATAAATAACGTGTCAGTCGTCCTGAGGGCCAATTTTAAAGTACTCGACGCTCGAATCGTGATATTTTAAACTCTCTCAAACACGGAAAAATGCTGTTTAAGAAGCATGAATGATATAAATAAATAATCATGGGAATCTAAACTATACATTTTGTGCAAAAATAATGGTAAGAAACATTTGTGTGTGATTATTTTCGTTCTCAAAGTTTTATGAATTCGAGTGCATGACTCTAAAAAATGTGTTCTCGAATTAAAGGTTTGAGCCATAGCTGCACTATTGGACTATATAGTTGGGTAGTTTTACGGTACCAAATATTATTCCAATTGGTTCGGCGGTTTAAGCGTGAAGAGGTAACAGACGACAGAGAGACTTACTTTCGCATTTATAATATTAGTATGAATTCAAACCAAATTAGAGAATCTGTGGGTCGATTTTTGAGAGTCATGCACTCGAATTCATAAAACTTTGAGAACGAAAATAATCACACACAAAAGTTTCTTACCATTATTTTTGCACAAAATGTATAGTTTCGATACCCATGATTATTTATTTAATCATTCACGCTTCTTAAATACCATTTCTTCGTATTTGAGAGAGTTTAAAATGTCACGATTCGAGCGTCGATTGCTCAAAAATCGCCCCCCAGGCAAAGTTGTCAATCTTTTTTGTTTAATGTCAAATAATTAGAAAACATTTGATACAACAAGTAAATGCCACCAGCATCTTTAGTACGTCGGTACTATTCCTCAAGGGTCTTTTTAGATGTAACCTAGTGTAGTATTTACACAGTTAATTTACTCGTGAACTCTACGCCCAAAAATCGCCCCCTTGATTTGCACTGATTTGACTGCATCCCAAGATTTTTGAAAATTCGCTGGCCGCACCCGGTAATCGAACCGACTAAAATCTCTAAAAGTGGCAGCCTGTACTATTATTGCATCGATCTTTAGGGTCAATTATAAGGGTGAAATCTATCTAACAAATATATACAATCGATGCAATAAAAGTACAGGGAGCAACTTATAGAGATTTTAGTCGGATCAATTACCGGGTGCCGCAAGCGAATTTTCAAAAATCTATGAATGCAGTTTTCTTTCTTTTAAAAAATAAAGGAATGTTTTCTTTGAATAAAATTTTCGATCTACAGTATTAAGAGTACTTCCCCTTCAGGTGGTATTACAAAATTCCACCCTATGTCGAAACTAATACTGTCGCTACTATGTTGATCCAATTTTACATATTTATTATCAATTGAACACTACGTTCTAACAGACTGCATAGTTCCGAAGTGTTCCCAACTTTGCCCAGGTTAATAGCAGTAATTTGCTTGCAACTTGCCGGCATTCTTGGCAAAGTTGCGAACTTTGAGCTACGATGTTAGTGTGGATTCTTAGGGGTGTATTAACCTATGCCGTGTGTCTCCAGGGCTTTCAATGTAAGGATCGATTTTGCTCATAAAACTTACCTACTTTTAGTCTATAACTTTTTAAAATAACTGGATTGGTAAAAAATAATACAGTTCAAAACTTATTAGAGCAATGAATGCATTGCAAAATCATCAGTTTTTGAAGTGTGGTTCATTGGATGTCGTATATTGAAAATACTATTTAGTTTGTATGATAAAAATGATATCATTAAATAACCGTTATTTGACTAGTTGTAGACTAAAAGTAGTTCAGTATTATGAGCAAAATTAATCCTTACATTTAAAGCCCCTATGTCGGAGACACTTGGTATTATACCTAGGGTCGTCTTTGAATCGTGGGTGTTTAAAAATGTGAGTCGATTGAGCCAAAAAAAGTCAGTCAGACGCTACGGAATCGCAGTGACGCACTGTATGCGTACTGTTTTTCTCGCGTAGGGTCAGAGAGTTAAAAATAAAAATGTACAGTAATACAGTTAAATAATAAATCAATATTTCGGGACAATCACAAATCGACCTAGTCCTACGGTAAGCTCAGTAAGGCTTGTGTTGTGTTGTAGGTACTAGACGACGATACATATAAATACTTAAATACATAGAAAACACCCATGACTCTGGAACAAATATATGAGGGCCGATTTTTGAGCACTCGACGCTCGAATCGTGATACTTTAAACTCTCTCAAACACGAAGAAATGGTATTTGAGAAGCATGAATGATATAACTAAATAATTGTGGGAATCTAAACTATAGGTACATTTTGTGCAATAATAAGGGTAAGAACTTTTGTGTCCGATTATTTTTGTCGCCAAAGTTTTTTGAATTCGAGTGCACGACTCTCAAAAATCGACCCACTGTGCTCATCACACAAATATATGCCCTGAGTAGGATTTGCACCCAGGACCATCGGCTTCATAGGCAGGGTCACTACCCACTAGGCCAGACCGGTCGTCGTTTACCTCGCTGCTGCTGCTTCCTCAGCTGCTTCTTGTGCTTCATCCGTCGGTTCTGGAACCAGGTCTTGACCTGCGTCTCCGACAGGTTTAGGGCTCCGGCCAGCTCCACTCGCTCAGGGGTGGACAGGTAAC
The DNA here is from genome assembly GCA_022674325.2 of Grapholita molesta. Lineage (NCBI taxonomy): Eukaryota > Metazoa > Arthropoda > Insecta > Lepidoptera > Tortricidae > Grapholita > Grapholita molesta. The sequence continues at coordinate 2,577,632 of CP053145.2, read as the reverse complement.
GCTGGGTCTCGAAGCGTTTCTCAAGACCTGTTAAGGACATTATTTTAGATGTCTTTCAGAAAATCATGCGACGAAAGTTAAACCCAACTATGGCACCAGTCCCACCGCGAGCTAGTAAGCTATGAGCTATCAGCTATTTCAAGGGTCAAAAGATGAAAGCGTCGTTCTATCCAGCCATTTGTTGCGAGTAGACGATCATCACACGCCCGTAGATATCACGTTGCCTTCTCATCACCGGGCCGAGCAGAGCCTTTTTACATAGCTGTAACGGCCGTCGCACGACCTGCCCGTGCCCGTTGGTCACGTGATTCATTCCATACAAAACGTCGCGACGGTGGCCTCGGCTCGGAAGCGGGCTGGTATAACGTAAGTCAAGCTTTAGTTCTGCGTAGCATAATACCCAGTCGATTTTTTTTCATTCATGCATGTCACCAATCGCATTTTTTTCAACACGTGAGGATGGCGGTTCTTCCGTAAAGACGGCGCTGGCGACACTGCCAAAATATCGTAATCTCATTCAAACTTGTGTGAGTGTGCACAGGAATTGCACGACACGAATTCCGCCATCTCCGTTTCACCACCGAACGTCCAGACGAAGGAAGCGGTTTCATCCTTACGTTGTGAATATTCCATTCATTCGCACGAAACGATTCGCTTCTACCTTCCTAATGCATGCTAATGATTGGAATCCGCTCCCTTCGTTTGTATTCCCGGAAAGATATAATTGAGGTCCCTTCAAGGCAAGAGTGAATAGGCTGTTACTGAACCGTGCTACACCCTCGACCTCGTCGACACTTACCATCAGGTGCGACTGAGGTCAAACGCTGGTCACTCTTGTATAAAAAAAAGTTGTAAAGAAGCTCCAAGCCGGCTTACCAGTTAGCTGAGGATCCGAGAATACGGTCCGCGCCTTCCGCCGCCGGCAGTGTTTCAGGGCTGACAGCGACAGCTCGGATGGCGTGAACAAGGCGTGATATGGCACCCCTAGATAAACAAAACACGTTAAAATTAAATAACAGGAGTTATTGCCCCGGGTATGTCCTTAAACTACATCCAACAAAGAGGTAGGGCACAGCGAAGTACCATCACGCTTGAATCTGGAGCAGCCCAACTGGGGAAGTATCTCCTCCTTACAGAAGCACAGGTATAATAGCACTGCTACCTTTCAGGTATGTAGTGTTGTGTTCCTGATGGTAAGTAAGGTTCCCAGAGCTCACGCACTTGTAATCCCCTGGTGCTGCAGGTGCCCATGGGCGACGGTAATTGCTTACCATCAAGCTAACCGTCTGCTCGTTTGCCACCTTGCCATAAAAAATAATGCATCCTAGCCTAGTCGGTAGTGACCCTATAAAGCAGATCGGATAGCATGTTTGCCATTGTGTCGTCACTTTTACACTTACATAGTTGTTGGAGCGTGACAAATAATAAAAACCCGACTATATTAAGCTACTAGGAGACACCTGGGGGCCGATTTTTGAGCACTCGACGCTCGAATCGTGACATTTTAAACTCTCTCAAACACGAACAAATGATATTTAAGAAGCATGAATGATATAAATAAATAATCGTAGGTATCGAAACTATACATTTTGTGCAAAAATGCTGGTAAGGAACTTTCGTGTGTGATTATTTTCGTCCCCAAAAGTTTATTGAATTCGAGTGCACGATTCTCAAAAATCGACCCGCTGGTTCGAATATTGGACAAGTCAATTATTTGTGTTTATCTACTAGTTGTGCCCCGCGGTATTACCCGCGGTTATTAGGGAAAAGATGCCTATGTGTGTCAGGGTGTCAGCTAACTCCAGACCAAGTTTTATTCAAATCGCTCCAGCCGTTTAGGCGTGAAGAAGTAACAAATATACACAGTCACACTCACAAACTTTCGCCTTTATAATTGTTTTGTACCTGATTATTTGTTAGCTTGTCACTCTCTCTTAAAACTACCAAAAATTACCCCTTAGGGGTCTTTATGTTCTAGCCATGGTTACGAGATAGTTACGAAGGTAAATGTTAGTTATTTTAAATAAACAAAATACATAAATAATTCAGGATAGCCCAACACAAATTGACTGAGCCTCATGGTAAGCTCATGAAGCTTGTACTCTGGGCATTCAACAAACGATATTTTGAATATACATAATATACATAAATACATAGAAAACACCCACTCAGGAACAAATATGTTTGCTCATCACACAAATGAATACCATGGGATTTCAACCCAAAACCTTCGGCTTCATAGGCAGGGTCACTACCCACTAGGCCAGACTTGTCGCTTTACGTGGCGACATGTTAATTAATATTAAGCTGTACTACGACGTTGGGAAAAACATACAGCCTGCTTAATGGTAAGCTGTCATTGTAGCCTATGGACGTCTGTAACTTCAGAGTGTTCACACGCGCGTTGTCTACCCTAAAAGGCTCTGAGCTCTCTGGCCTTACTCTCCGACAGGAACACAACACCGAGTCATCATCATCATCATCATGTCAGCCGAAAGACGTCCACTGCTGGACATAGGCCTCCCCCAGAACGACCCAAGAAGACCGATCCTGCGCCCTCCACATCCAGCGGTATCCCGCGACTCTAACTAGGTCGTCGGTCCACCTTGTGGGAGAGTACACCGAGTAGAGGTATTATATGGCATTTTTATAAAAGTAAAATATGTAAATGTATGCGCCTCAAAACTTATTGCAGAAATCCCGAAGCGTCTGGTTGACGTAACTGGTGATTGAAGAGCTGGCGGCTTCCTCGCACAACGTAACAGCATTGCGATACAACGAGAAAATACCGCCAGCATCCTTGGTACAAGGCCTCAAGGGCCTTTTTTAGATTCAATCTAGAGTAGTTAAATAAATATTGTAATTTTTTTTGTGTTTATTATAAGAAATTTTATATTATATTTAATAAAGAAAAATAATCTAAAACACATCAAAACAATATAAACGTTATAAAAAATCTAACTTATGGTGCCACTGGCTACGGGGCCTAGTAGGCCCCCTATAGGCATTATTATGATTTGTGATATATGTTTTATACTTTTTTAATATATACGTCTTTGTCCGCTGTTAAAATGTGTTTTTTGTATTAAATTCTTTAGTAAATAAATGAAAAAAAAAATGAATGGGTCACGTATAAGTTTTTGAAATGCATATCTACTAGCATACTATTAATATTCTATTAAAACTAACCAACATAATTATACAATATTAATACCTAATATACTAATTAATACCTGAATTATACTACTATAAAGTTTCATTAAATTCTGTTCAATAGTTTTCTTGTGAAAGACACCCCGGTTTGTACCAATGAGTTCTTTCAGAACTTATGTACGAAATATCATTTCATATTTACCAGTCGCTTTTCAGTGAAGGAAAACATCGTTAGGAAACTAGACTAATCCCAGGCCTAGTTTATCGTCTGGTAGGTCTAATGGCAGTCGCTTTCATAAATAAATAATTAAGTATTTCGGGACAATCTTACACAAATCGACCTAGTCCTACGGCTAGCCCAGTAAGGCTTGTTTTGTAGATACTAGATGACGATATATATTTATGATAGATAGATACATTTAAAAACTTAAATACATAGAAAACACCCATGACCCAGGAACAAATATCTGTACTCATCACACAAATAAATGCCCTGACTGGGATTTGAACCCATCGGCTTCATAGGCTTCACTACCCACTAGGCCAGACCAGTGGTCGGGTTCATAAAACTAGTACCTACGTCAAATCCTGGGATTTGTTGCCAAGCGGACCCCAGGCTCCCATGAGCCGTGGCAAAATGCCGGGACAACGCGAGGAAGATGAGTTTTCTTGTGAAAGAGCAACAAACATACATCCATACATATACATACGACCGCTCTGGCCTAGTGGGTAGTGACCCTGCCTATGAAGCCCATGGCCCTGGGTTCGATTCCCAGTCAGAGCATTTATTTGTGATGAGCACAGATATTTGTTCCTGAGTCATGGGTGTTTTCTATGTATTTAGGTATTTATATGTATCTATCTATTACATATATCGTCGTCTAGTACCTACAACACAAGCCTTACTGAGCTTACCGTAGGCCTAGGTCGATTTGTGTCAGATTGTCCGGAAAAATTTATTTATTTTTATTTATTTATCCATTCATACAAAATTTCACATTTATAATATTAGTAAGCGGATTCTCTACAATCGGAATAAAACGCTTCTTCACTTCAGCCGTAAATCGTCCACTGCTGGACATAGGCCTCCCCCAAATATGACTTGTATCATCTTCGGGGTAGATGCCATAGTCGCCACGATTGGTAGGCGGGTTGCTGTAGATTGGGTTACGACGGACGCTGCTGCCCATCCGTCGGGTTTTTACGACACCCGCGGGAGGAAATGGGGTGGTGCTATTCTAGTCAGCCAATAAAACGCTTACCTTGTGACAAAAAATAAGGAGTTTCCACAGTCTTGTAAGTGTTAGGAGCATGTAGGTACGCCCCTAAAGCTCCCATAACCTGCAGATACGACCCCTCACGGGGCACGGGTCGAATCTCACTCGGCACTTGGAAATACGGCTTTGGTTCTCGTTCATATTCGAACCGCCTTTCTTGGGGCTTAATTTGACCTCTGTATAGAATGTCTTCGATCAGGAAGGAGGTTTTGGCAGTTTCCTGCCGGTTGGAGTCCGTGGGACTGTCGCTGCGTGTGTCCATGGTTGATGAGTTTATTAGGAATTTACATGTTTTGATTTTATTTACAAGTGTTTAAAAGTTAGGTCTGATTGTAGACTTACGAGTTGAAATTCTGGTTTTAACTTAAAAATAATTAATTTTAAAACGATGTGTTGTGTAGATTGCAAATTATGTCACTTAAATATTTCAGTCAGTTAATGTACATTTTTGAAAACCACTATATTTTTAAAATATTATTAGTCACTGTTTTTCAATTTCTTTATGATTAAAATAATTTAATTTTTTTTAAGCACAGTTTAGTCTTGTACCGTAATCAAAACTGACGAGTTTTTTATATGTTTTTTTGTTTGGAACTAAATTTTGTTTTAGCAACAAAAACGAACCGTTATAAACGGCTCAAAAGCTTTGAAGTTCAAACTCGAATTTTCGATAATCCATTTAACGTCGACATATATTGACCGTTAAAATAATGATTAAGCCATTAACACCGTTTTTGCCATTACGACAACGCGGGCCGGCGGTTACAGTATAACTGAGGGTGGCTCGAGCCGGGTGGAACCACCCCCTGTCTGTCATTGGTCGGGGTAAGCGCTTAGTTTTGTCGTACTGGCTTAGTAAAACGGCTTTCAGCTTTAAGTGTGGGGACATTATTGTTTTAGCGTTATGCCCTTTGGTCTTGATAATGCTCAGTTATTAGACATGGACGACATGGTTATTAAAAATTGTTGAAGTCTGTTAATGGTTAATACTAAAATGTCTTTGTTAGATGCGTATTGCGTTAAGTTACTTAAGGGTCATACAGATTGATTGAAACAAAAATCGTCTTTTCTGTGGTCACTAGTTAACGGCTTATATGAGTTCAAGTTATGTTTTTGTGGTATAATGTTACGTAAACGGGGGAGTGGTTTATGTTGATATATCAAATAATCAAAAATTAGGCTTGAAAACCCTTAACTTTCACATTGTCCACAGGAGAGACGCGAACCTAATTAATCTGTATGACCCTTAAAAACACATAAATATTTACAAAGCTATTGTTGTTTTTAGATTTCCACTGCTATTTATGACTTTTTTTGTTGAGTTTTGCCTTAGCATTATCGACTTAGCCCATAGGCAAAAAATTAAGGTATGAGGTGTGATGATACTCGCTTGTTTATTATCAATATATACGTATATATTTTTAGTATATTGGGAAGTACTACAGTGGCCTCGGCGCAGAATACAATTTTACCCCATTCGGCTTGGAGACCCTCGGTCGGTGGAGCCATGGCGCTCTGAGTCTCTTTAAAGACCTTTTAAAGAGAATCACAGTTGCCACAGAAGACCGAAGAGCCGACAGCTACCTCGCTCAGCACATCAGCCTTACGATTCAGCGAGGAAATGCTGCCATTATCTCTGACAATGCCGGTGGGCTCAAGAAGAGCAGGCACATTGATGGTGGCAAGAGACCGACGGATTATGTCATTAAGCGTTGCGTGTCTAGATAAACGGCCTGCACTTTTCTGACAAGATAATCCATGGTGTCCCAGTCGGTCCACGTCCGTGCCACAAGAGCATGTATGTGGCGTACATACCGAAACTCCAAGTAAAATAATAATAGATGGCATATAAAAGTTGAAATAGATAACATATACTTAAGAAAAAACGACGAGGACCTCCGGTGTTCGAGACGGGATTCGAACCCGCATCTCCAGTTATCGCGGCTGACGCCTTAACTAATTCGGCCACCCGTACACAGCGGAATCCGTCGAAATTAATCAAGTATATGTGATATTGTTTACTTTAACGGTTTTAGGCACCGTTTTACCAGCTCTAAGGTGAAACACTACGTGTTTGCACCTCCGATATGAATACCTTTCGGGATTCTGATATAGCTAGAGCAAATCAAAATATTTCATAAAAAATAATTTGATTTGTTCTTAGTTTCATAGATAGCATATACTTAAGAAAAAGTGACGAAGACCTAGGGCGTCCGAGTCAGGAATTGAATCTACATCTCCAGCTATCGCGGCTGACGCTTTAACCAACCGAACCCAGCGGAACCCGTCGAAAAGGCATAGTATTTAACATAAAAAAGTATTTACTAGATCTCATACTAATTGTAGATTTGACGACCGGTCTGGCCTAGTGGGTAGTGACCCTGCCTATGAAGCCGACGCTCCTGGGTTCGAATCCCAGTCAGGGCATTTATTTGTTTGATGAGCATAGATATTTGTTCCTGAGTCATGGGTGTTTTTTATGTATTTATATGTATCCATCTATTATATATATCGTCGTCTAGTACCTACAACACAAGCCTTACTGAGCTTACCGTAGGACTAGGTCGATTTGTGTAAGATTGTCCCGAAATATTTATTTATTATAATTGTAAAGAAGCGGGTAACTCACGTTTTAGAAGGCGAATTTGACTCGACGTGTTTCGAACCTATCGCCAGCAATGAAATATATATATTATCAGTATTAACATGGGATTTATGTCGTGGTAATAAGGTAGACAATTGAATGACTTTCTCAAAGGCTGTTATGGTGGTATGGTATCCTATGAAAATGTGAGTCTTCGTCTAATAGATGGCGGAATTCAGCCGTCGACAAATCGAGTATATTGGAAAGATTCCAGCGAGCTGCCAATATGTGGTAAGGCGGTATCCACCCTGTATAAGTATAAATATTTCGGGACAATCTTACACAAATCGACCTAGTCCTACGGTAAGCTCAGTAAGGCTTGTGTTGTAGGTACTAGACGACAATGTATATAATAGAGAGAAACATATAAATACTTAAATACATAGAAAACCCTGACCCTGCCTATGAAGCCAATGGTCCCGGGTTTAAATCACAGCACAGATATTTATCCCTATGTATTTAAGTATTTATATATTATATATATCGTTGGCTCAGTACCCACAACACAAGCCATAATGGGCTTACCGTGGGGCTCAGTCAATTTGTTTAAGAATGCACTGTAATATTTATTTAATTATTTATCTCTGACGAGCACATGATGATGATGATTAGGTAACCACAGCATCATGGACTCGCCTTTACTGGAGGGGGGAGGGGGGTAGATGGAGACTTAACCCGCGGGATGATCCGTGTAAGTGGTGATGGACAAATACTTCTTGATACTTGTTTATCATCATCTTTGTAGACGTCCACTGCTGGACATAGGCCTCTCTCAAAGACGTGTATCATCTTTTGTTGCCACGCTTGGCATGCGGGTTGGCGACCGCAGTAGTTAAATAAATGTTTGGTGAAAATCTTACACAAATCGACCTAGTCCTACGGTAAGATCAGTAAGGCTTGTGTTGACCGGTCTGGCCTAGTGGGTAGTGACCCTGCCTATGAAGCTGATGGTCCTGGGTTCGATTCCCAGTCAGGGCATTTATTTATGTGATGAGCACAGATATTTGTTCCTGAGTCATGGGTGTTTCTATGTATTTAAGTATTTATATGTATCTATCTATTATATATATCGTCGTCTAGTACCTACAACACAGCCTTACTGAGCTTACCGTAGGACTAGGTCGATTTGTGTCAGATTGTCCCGAAATATTTATTATTTATTTATTGATACGAAACGCCAATTTGTTATGTTTTTTTAATATAAATCGAACGACATTAGAACTCGAGTGACAATAGAATAGGGTTCATTCGCTTGTCTATGGTTAAAAAAAATATTTGACTGAGATATGAAATAACAACGCCGCCATTCCAAGCTGTCCTTTGTTTTGTTCGTTGACTTTTTAATGTTTACAAGTAGCACTAGTGCAGGTCATTTCCCTACGGTACCTGAACCCATCTGAAAACATTTATGATATGTGTATAGATAAAGGAGTGTATGCATCTAGACATAATTAGGCATTACCTTCATTATGGCATTATAGGCATGCCCTTCATTATGCGCAGACACATAAACTACTATAATTTATAAAAATAAAGAAATTTTTATTCATGTCAAAAATATTTTACTGGCTAACTTAAGACTAGCTTAAGCCTAGTCAAATAGTCCCTCTCGAGTCGTCCCTGAAGCAAATATATTTATTTATATTTATTTATACGCTTATAAGGGAATTTTCAAAAAAATTGTGTACCCAATTAGTGAAAGTTGTTAAGAAAAGTTAAATCACTGTCAGTTTCGTGACGACAACGGGGCCGATTTTTGAAAGTCGTGCATTCGAATTCATAAGACCTTGAGAACGAAAATGTCGAAAATAATCACACACAAAAGTTTCTTACCATTATTTTTGCACAAAATGTATAGTTTCGATATCCACGATTATTTTTTCGTGTTTGAGACAGTTTAAAATGTCACGTTTCGAGCGTCGAGTGCTCACAAATCGCCCCCATGAGCATTACATTTCGATGAAAACTTGGTTCTGATGTTCATTTTATAAATTTCAATCATTATTACATAACAATTAAGGGCAAAAGTCGATCTTCATAAAGATTTCATGCTTGATTGTCATCGCGAGACTGACACTGATTTAACTTTTCTTAACAAATTTCGCTAATTGAGCGTACCAAACTCAAACTCAAACGTTTAATTATTCAGTAAGTAGGCCACGAGGGCACTTTTACTTGTCGAGTATACAAAAAGTAGAAGAAAAAAACTACACCGGTTCTAACCTTAAACCTCTGACCCGAGAAGTATTTTAGCTTTTATCACCGGTAAAAAACTCGGCGGGACATGTTTTTTCAAAAATTTTGAAAACTCCCTAAAATCAACATGGCTATCGATTGGCATTTTATTAACTCAATCAAACCAATTACGACCAAGCATCAAAACCTCTCATTCCTTAAACCCCTCTACACCCCTACCTAATCCAACCAATAGGCGGAGCCCTCACCGCCGCAGCCAATAGGCACTCGCCATTTTCACCCCGACCACGTTTCAGCCAATCAGAGCGCTCCGTTTGAGGATCAAAAGAGGCAGATTATGGGGTCGCTTTGCAAGGTTTGTCGTTTTGTTAACGTTTACGGGATACTAATGGATGCGCGCGGCTCTGTCTGTTTTTTCAACAAGATGTTAATAAACGTTTATGTTACTGATGCTGAAACCCGGGACCCGGGTATGTCCTTAAACTACGTCCAACAATGAGAGGTAGGGCACAGCGATGACCATCACGCTTGAATCTGGGGCAGCCCAACTGGGGAAGTACCTCCTCCTTACAGAAGACCACAGCCATAATAGCACTGCTACCTTTCAGGTATGTAGTGCTGTGTTCCTGATGGTGAGTAAGGTTCCCAGAGCTCCAACCCCCCTTAAAGGCCGGCAACGCGCTTGTGACTCCCCTAGTGTTGCGAGTACCCATGGGCGACGGTAATTGCTTAACACCAGGCAATCCGTCTGCTCGTTTGCCGCCTGTCATAAAAAAAAACTTTTTGACTAGAGCGCTGGTAGCCCAGCGGTAAGAGTGCGACTTGCAATCCGGAGGTCGCAAGTTCAAACCCCGGCTTTTACCAATGAGTTTTTCGGAACTTATGTGCGAAATATCATATTTACCAGTCGCTTTTAGGTGAAGGAAAGCATAGTGAGGAAACCGGACTAATTCCAATAAGGCCTAGTTTACCCTCTGAGTTGGAAGATCAGATGGCAGTTGCTTTCGTAAAACCTACGCCAATTCCTGGGATTAGTTGCCAAGCGGACCCCAGGCTCCCATGAGCCGTGGCAAATGCTGGGACAACGCGAGGAAGATGATGATGCTGAAACTTTTTGACTAGCATAACCGCGTCACCTGACTTCACCCGTATTAAAAAGTTCTACTCGGCTTAGATTACTACCGGATAGTCTATTCCGTGCAAAAATAATGGTGAGAAAATGTTGTGTGCGATTAATATAAATCCAGTGCACGACTCTCAAAAATCAGCTACATGTTCCCCTCCGTAACGAAGAGCTCCGCTTAATCATGACGTTGGCTGTCTGGTGTAGACTAGGTATATACGACGATATTTATAAGATTTAATGCAATAACTAGTTAAGTACTCGTAGTTTCTTTAACATTGTAATCATTATAAATAAATAACTATATTATCAGCAAATTAAAAAAAAAAAAGATTTGAAATACTTGAAGTTATCTAATCCTAATAATACAGATAGATAAGACCTTATAAATAAAAAAAATATCGGGACAATCTTACGCAGTAAGGCTTGTATTATAGACAGATACATATAAATACTTAACCCTTTAACGCCCAAAAGTCACTGTCGCGGCTCCATTGGCCTAATGATTCTTGTAAAAAAAATAATACAAAAAGATTATGTTGTTGGGTGGTCATTTTTGCACTGAAATTTTGAAGTTGCCCTATAAAGGGTTAAATACATAGAAAACACCCATGACTCAGGAACAAATATCTGTGCTCATCATACAAATAGATGCCATACAACCTATTTTTTTTACCAGACTTTAATAAACCGTTCGGAACGTTATAGAGATCGGACTGTGTGGGGGGAGGTAGCCTGCGGAAAATCCAGGACCCTTCCGCACCAGACTTGACTTGTACTACTGGAATACTCCTACTGAGTTTTCGCTTCCAGCGAGATTGGTTGAGACGGTCTCAACCGAATCTGAGTGTGTGACAGTGTCGAGCTAATGTGAGTTTTGTCGCTGGTTCGCTAACCCTAGCCCGCTGAGAAGACTCCAACAAGAAACACAGCTAGGCCCGACTGTAGTCCGCTTGAGTCTGGAGAAGACCAACTGGGAAAGTACCTCCACCTTACAGAAGACCACAGCCATAATAGCACTGTTACCTTACAGGTATGTAGTGCTGTGTTCCTGATGGTGAGTAAGGTTCCCAGAGCTCCAACCCCCCTTAAAGGCCGGAAACGCGCTTGTAACTCTCCTCGTGTTACCCATGGGTGACGGTAATTGTTTACCATCAGGCAATCCGTCAGCACGTTTGCCACCTTTATCATAAAAAAGTGATAAAGCTTTTGGTATTTTAGTAAGTTCAAGAATAATAATTGTGGCTATTAACAATAATTTTGTGTAAAAATACTGGTGAGAAGCTTTTGTGTGCGATTATTTTAGTCCTCAAAGTTTTTTTTAATTCGAGTGCGTGATTTTCCAAAATCGGCCCCAGAATCCTAAATTCGGCCCCAAAATCCGGCCTTTTTTTTCTATGTATACTTACCGAGTTTGTCCGCTCAACTCTTGATGTAATTTCGGGACAATCTTACACAAATCGATCTAGTCCTACGGTAAGCTCAATAAGGCTTGTGTTGTAGGTACTAGACGACGATATTATATAATAGATAGATACATATAAATACTTAAATACATAGAAAACAACCATGACTCAGGAACAAATATCTGTGCTTCACACACAAATAAATGCCCTGACTTTGATTCGAATCTAGGACCATCGGCTTCATAGGCAGGGTACCCACTAGACCAGACCGGTCGTCAATTATTTATTAATTACCGTTGTCAAGTAAGCAGTCCTTTATCAAGCTTATTTAAGAGTCTATTCAGCCCGTCGAGTTACCGCGATAAGGCACGCTCTCATTAGGTTAAGAAGCCCCACAGATATCAAAAAGTGTCATTATCTAGGAAAAGGGACCTTATTGTCGATGGCACTTACGTCGAATTGCGTTGCGTTTGTATTGTATCGTCTTGAACAATGACATAAGCGCCATCGACAATAAGGTCCCTTTTCATGGATAATGACACAAATATCTATAACAAAACACTGACAATCTTTTGAAGGAGAGTAGCTGGTCGATTTTTGAGTCGTGCAAAAAAACTTTGGGGACGAAAATAATCACACACACAAAAGTTTCTTACCAGCATTTTTGCACAAAATGTACAGTTTCGATACCCACGATTATTTATTTATATCATTCATGCTTCTTAAATACCATTCGTGTTTGAGAGAGTTTAAAATGTCACGATTCGAGCATCGAGTGCTCAAAAATCGGCCCCAATAATCGTGGGTATTGAAACTTTTTTTTTTTTTTTATAAAAGACTGACCAGCGTTTGACCTCAGTCGCACCTGATGGAAAGTGACGACGAGGTCGAGGGTGTAGCACGCTGGTTCAGTAACAGCCTATTCACTCTTGCCTTGAAAAGACCCAAATTATATCTTACCGGGAATACAGACGAAGGGAGCGAATTCCATTCCTTAGCAGTCCGCATTAGGAAGGTAGAAGCGAATCGCTTCGTGCGAATGAATGGAATATTCACAACGTAAGGATGAAACCGCTCCCCTCGTCTGGACGTCCGGTGGAGGAACGGAGATGGCGGAATTAAATCGTGCAGTTCCTGTGCACACTCTCCATTTTGTACAAAAATAATGGTAAGTAACTTTTGTGTGCGATTATTTTCGTCCTCAAAGTTTTTTTGAATTTGAGTGTACGACTCTCAATTAATCTCTACTCTCAAAATACAATATTTATTTATTTAATCAGTGTGCTATCCTGGGCGTACAGTCGCCATCAGATATATAGTGCTGAACATGCACTTTATCGCCTTGACAATATAGGCGTTGTTCAGATATTTGTGACCACCTCCACAGCTCCGATATATCTGATGGCGACTGTACAAATAGAGCACGGATAATACGGACATACAATGGAAGTAATTCGCTTGTACGTAAGTGTAAATCAAAACATTTCTTATGGGAACTGTGAACGTGTTAATAAAAAATAAAAAAATATATTTCGGGACAATCTTACACAAATCGACCTAGTCCTACGATACTTAGACGACAATATATATAATAGATAAATACATATAAATACTTAAATACATAGAAAACACCCATGACTCAGGAACAAATATCTGTGCTCATCACACAAATAAATGCCCCGACTGATCTAACCCAGGACCATCGGCTTCATAGGCAGGGTCACTACCCACTAGGCCAGACCGGTCGTCAATTAGTAATAAACTCGAATCTCACGCTAGTTTTTTATCGCTTTACTTATCCAATCATTGCTAAATTACGTATAAATTCTACAACAAAAGTTACACGTGCCTACAAATGTGTACAAAACAAGACAATTGTTGGTCCCACAGGCAATTGGCGCGCATTGTGGCGTCCGGGAACGTGCGCGGGCCAAATTTGGACAACAAATTGGGTGCAAATTTAATTTAAGGGGGAAGTATGTTGTTGGGTAGTCGGAGAGGTTGCACGAAAAAGGGTATACAGTTTTACAACACAACTAAATTGAAATTAGATGATATATTCATTCCATATTACAGGATTCGAAAAGCGCAGTGGGCCCATTTTTGAGAAATGTGCGCTTGAATTCATAAGACTTTGAGAACGAAAATAATCGCACACAAAAGTTTCTTACTATTATTTTTGCACAAATTGTATCGTTTCGATATCCATGATTATTTATTTATATCATTCATGCTTCTTAAATACCATTTCTTCGTGTTTGAGAGAGTTTAAAATGTCACGATTCGAGCATTTTTGAGTGCTCAGAAATCGGCCCCCTGACATTGTGGCCTCAACTGACATAATCCTAAGTAATTTAATTTTTTTTTATGTCATAGGCGGCAAACTAGCAGACGGATTGCCTGGTGGTAAGCAACTACCGTCGCCCATGGGCACCCGCAACACCAGGGGAGTCACAAGCGCGTTGCCGGCCTTTAAGGGGGGTTGGAGCTCTGGGAACCTTACTCACCATCAGGAACACAGCACTACATACCTGAAAGGTAGCAGTGCTATTATGGCTGTGGTCTTCTGTAAGGAGGAGGTACTTCCCCAGTTGGGTTGCCCCAGATTCAAGCGTGATGGTCATCGCTGTGCCCTCCCTCTCATTGTTGGACGTAGTTTAAGGACATACCCGGGTCCAAATTAATGACATGGGTAAATGATAGAATATCTTACAAACTAACTAGATTTGCTCTGATTTTTTTGCCGTTTTCTAGGGCTAGCTCTTTGTAAATTTTTGATTTGTAGGGACAGTCGCCATCAGATATATCGGAACGGCCAAGGTACCAAAATATATGAAAACGCCTTGACAACCAACCCTTTCGAAATTAATCAAGTAAATGTAAGTCCTCGTCGCTTTTTCTTAAGTATATGTCATCTATTTCAATTTTTAATTTATACAGTAGTATAATATACTACTACTTAAAAATCAGCCAATCAAAATATTTCATAATATTGATTTGTACTTAGTTTAATAGAGGCGTTGTTCAGATATTTGTGACCACCTCCACAGCTCCGACATATCTGATGGCGACTGTACAGTCGGTCACAATGATATAAAACAGTCTACTTTTTTTAATTTTTTTTTAATTTATTGAATAACTAGAAAGAATATCATCATCATCATCATCATGTCAGCCGAAAGACGTCCACTGCTGGACATAGGCCTCCCCCAGAACCACCCAAGAAGACCGATCCTGCGCCTTCCACATCCAGCGGTATCCCGCGACTCTAACTAGGTCGTCGGTCCACCTTGTGAGAGGCCTACCTACTCTGGGTCTTCCAGTTCGTGGTCGCCACTCCAGAACCTTTCCGCCCCACCGGCCATCGGTTCTGCGTGCAATGTGCCCTGCCCACTGCCACTTAAGTTTGGCGATTCGGAGGGCTATATCGGTGACTTTGGTTCTACTGCGGATGAAATCATTCCTGATGCGATCACGCAGGGACACTCCCAACATAGCCCTCTCCATTACTCTTTGGGTGACTTTGAGCCTTCTTATGAGGCCCATAGTAAGCGACCACGTTTCAGCACCATATCATTACTGGCAACACACACTGGTCGAAGACCTTCGTTTTGAGACACTGCAGGATATTGGAAGAATATATACATATTTATACAAGACCCATCGTTGGCAAAACGGAAGAGGTTTGTGTGCCGATGGGGAGCTCAAATAATTTTCTTCAAATGCTTTTTCTAAACATAATTCTATATCTACTACCTATATTAAAAGATGAAGCTTAAATCAATAGATCTACCGTTATCTAAAAGTATCTACCGTTTTTTAATTGCTTCACAAAAAGACAGTTCTGGGTTCTAATCCCAGTAAGGGCATTTATTTGTGCGATGAGCACAGACATTTGTTCCTGTGTCATGGGTGTTTTCTATATATTTAAGTATTTATATATTAAACATATCGTTGGCTGAGTCACAAACACACGCCTTGAGCTTACCGTGGGACATTTATTTATTTAGTCGTATGGCAAGTCTTGGTCGATTTACAAATTAATATTAAGATTCTTCGCCCACTGGGCTGCGTTTTCAGTTAGTGATAATAAGTCCAGGGGGCAGTCACCGGTGTATTTCCTCGTCGGGCATTCGTGGACAATGTGTTGTATTGTCTGTATCGGAGCCCCACAGTCGCATTCTGGCGAAGCCCGCCAGCCACATCTAAACATAAATTCGCCAGATCGGCCGTGCCCAGTTCGCAACCTGTTTAGCTGGCACCGTTCCCGTCTCTGAGCAGAGAAGCCCTGGGGTTTTTGGGTAGGATCGTAGCTGCTATTAGCCCCCTTGGGCAAGTTTTTGGACCCGGGTATGTCCTTAAACTACGTCCAACAATGAGAGGTAGGGCACAGCGATGACCATCACGCTTGAATCTGGGGCAGCCCAACTGGGGAAGTACCTCCTCCTTACAGAAGACCACAGCCATAATAGCACTGCTACCTTTCAGGTATGCAGTGTTGTGTTCCTGATGGTGAGTAAGGTTCACAGAGCTCCAACGCCCCTTAAAGGCCGGCAACGCGCTTGTGACTCCTCTGGTGTTACTGGTGCCCATGGGCGACGGTAATTGCTTACCACCAGGCAATCCGTCTGCTCGTTTGCCGGCTATGTCATAAAAAAAAAAAAAGTTGGAAATCCGTGGGACATTAAACTTGTGTAAGAGTATCCTGTAATATGTATTTATTTATCCTGATTCAAATAATAGAACAATTTATTGTGTAATTCGGTTTGTTACAAACATCAATGGCCGCCCCTCGCCCTTCGTGTTGCAATCAGCTCTTTCACAAATTAAATGTAATCAATTTGACAGCATTATTATAGGCATCTATGGGTTATCTTTATTAGGACTCCATACCTTAGCCGTACCTATCTAAGTATACTGGGTGTTATGAAAAACGTGATACAAAATTATCAAGCCGGCATCTGGTCATGATTATGAACAATTTTTACTATGGGAGTTTTGTAAAATTAAATGAAAACTGAGCTGTTCCATAGAAAAGGTCAAGTATAAGTTTACGAAAATGTATGAGAGAGTTGTTTTGGTTTACAATTTACAAAGTTGACCCCTTATTAAAAAAAAAAAAACAAATCATGACCAGAGCTTGATAATTTTGTATCATGTTCGATATTTAAATTGAAAGAAAAATAGAAAAAATTGACTCGAAGCGGGACTCGAACCCACAACCACTGGATCCAGTTGTTTTTATCAAATAGCCCAGTAGCTAGTCCATCCTTTCCACCCAATAGTCTAGTACATTCCAGATTCCATTATAACTCTATAGTCCTTACACCATGGCGGGTGCTGTCTCTGTGCGCGTCCCATGATACGGACAGGGGCAGCATCCGCTTAGTGTACCCCTTACATTACATTAAAATTGTCGAAAGGGCCTCTGCGCGTTAGCTCGATCCGGCGCCGCGTACGCCTCCCAAATGTCCGGAACATCATTGATCCGTGTATGGAAGATACATACAAATAATAATTTAGTATCACGTTTTTTATAACACCCGGTATATTTATATCTTATAAGGAACCAAAATAGTTATTTTACAAACCTGTACATGTATTTCAAACTGTCGATGATGAATTTTTGTAATTTGGATTTTTGAGATCCTTGCACAGGAATTTAAAAAACTTTAAGGACGAATATATTCGCATACAAAAGTTTCTTACCATTATTTTTGCACTGTATGTGAAAAGTTTCAATACCCACTATTATTAATTTATATAATTCATGTTTCTAAAATACCATTTCTTCGTTTCTGACAGAGTTTAAAATGTCACGAGTCGAGTACTCGACGCTCAAAAATCGCCCCCAGTACCCTTACCATGAGTTGTGACTTTGAGGTTTTCGATAACGAGTATCGAGTTTACTATCTGTGCCTGTCGTTCGCACTAAAATAGTACAAGCGAGATGTACAAATAGTAAACTCGATACTCGTTATCGAAAACCTCAATGTCACAACTCATGGTGTGGTGAGGGTACTGAAATTGATTATGTCGGTTATACTAGTGTCCGAAATGTCTGGATGAAGTTTAAATTAGTATACGCGATATAATCCATTTCAGTTATTTTATTGACGACATTATTTATTAGGAACACAGAACAGAAATATAATTAAAATAGGAAATAATTAAAAAATAAAATGAACTTAAACTAAACCTATTTAAAAATAAAAAATATCTGACCCGGGTATGTCCTTAAACTACGTCCAACAATGAGAGGTAGGGCACAGCGATGACCATCACGCTTGAATCTTGAGCAGCCCAACTGGGGAAGTACCTCCTCCTTACAGAAGACCACAGCCATAATAGCACTGCTACCTTTCAGGTATGTAGTGTTGTGTTCCTGATGGTGAGTAAGGTTCCCAGAGCTCCAACCCTCCTTAAAGGCCGGCAACGCGCTTGTGACTCCCCTGGTGTTGCGGGTGCCCATGGGCGACGGTAATTGCTTGCCACCAGGCAATCCGTCTGCTCGTTTGTCACCTATGTCATAAAAAAAAAAATCTCCTAGATCGCTACCAATGTGTAGTGTGCCCAGAAGGCTGGCAGCATTGCATTATTTTATTGACTGAATAATTATCGCGGCAACCGAAGACAATATTATGAGCAATAATTGGTTCCCACAAAAGTTTCCACTAGTACCTGGGCACTTAACACTTCAAGCGCCGGCGATGGCGGATAACACACGTAGCTTCGTGTCTGTTTTGTCAACACGGCAATGGGAGGGTTAATTATGAAACAGCACGTCTGCGCTTTTACCTGGTGAAGGGTTGTAAGTTGTAACCCTTCAATTTACAATGACACTTTAATAACAATAAACATTAAATTCGCAAAACTACATTATTTATTATTGGGGGCAAACGAGCAGACGGATTGCCTGATGGTAAGCAACTACCACTCCATGGACACTCGCAACTGAGGACTGCCAACCATCTAAGTGGTGATGATGGAAGTGTTGTCGTGTAGATTATTTATTATTTATTTGTAACTCAATATGTCATATACCAATGCGCCGAGAAACCAAGCAATGACAATATATACATAATCTTAATCAAATAAGCAGTAGGGAATAATGTACAAGCATTTGTATTAATTTTAATACAAGTTACTAGTTTTTCCTCGCGATTTCGTCGGCCAGCCATGCCTGTCTTTAAAGTATGGTTGAGGGATAAAAATTATCCTATGTCCTTTCTCGTAGCTCTAACTCTCTCCATACCAAATTTCATCCCTATTGGCTCAGCGGGTAAAGCATGAAAAGGTAACAGACAGACAAACAGACAGAAAGAGTTACTTTCGCATTTATAATAATAATTTAGTATGGATTTATAATCAGGTGCTGTGGGACAATTTTTGAGCACTCGACGCTCGAATCGTGACATTTTAAACTATCTCAAACACGAAGAAATGGTGTTTAAGAAGCATGAATGATATAAATAAATAATCGTGGGTAATCGAAACTATACATTTTGTGCAAAAATAATAATATATAAGAAACTTTTGTGTGTGATTATTTTCGTTCACAAAGTTTTATGAATTCGAGTGCATGACTCTCAAAAATCAGCCTCCTAGTGGCCTATCATCTATCAACTCACAAAACTTGTGAGGGACTATATGATAGGGTTGAGTGCTTGAGACTCACGGTACTCAGCCGTCCATCTCCAAGCAAACAAGTCACATTAATGTAACAAGTAATGATTCTTTTTAGCGTCTGGTTGACGTAACTGGTGACCGAAAAGCTGGCGGCTTCCTCGCATAACGTATCAGCGTCGCGATAATACGAGAAACTGCCGCCAGCATCCTTGATGCATTTGCCTTAAGAGCAATGCCCTAAGTAGTTATTATAATATATTTATAATTGTTATTCATTTATTTACAGAAATTACAATCGTATTATGATAACTACAAGTACTTAACTAGTTACAGTATAAAATCTAAAAAAGGCCCTTGAGGCATTGTACCAAGGATGCTGGCGGCATTTCCTCGTTGTATCGTAATGCTGCTACGTTGTGCGAGGAAGCCGCCAGCACTTCGGTCACTAGTTACGTCAACCAGACGCTAAAAATAATCATTACTTGTTATATTAATGTGACTTGTGTGAGGAAGCCGCCAGCTCTTCGGTCACCAGTTACATCAACCAATATATATTAATTATTTTATTTTATTCATTAATTACAATATTATAATAACTACGAGTACTTAACTCTTCGATCACCAGTTAATAGTATAATATTTATTTATTTTAGTATATTTATTTGAAAACAAAATTATTTAATAGCAATAAACATCCTAAACAATAAAACTAAATGACTCTCTTTGTTAACAACTTCTTTGTTAAAAACGGGTGCTTGAAAATAACCGGAAAAAACGAGAGACCCCTTATATAAAAAACACTTCCTTTAGTTTCAAAATCAAAAGCGTTTACAAAATCTTAATTGCACGTCAAGACAACCACGCGTCTTGCAATTGTAAAATGACAGGATATTCTAAACAATGGGGCGAACAAGCAACTTGAGTGGCGACACGCGCCGCCACGCGGCGAGTAGCGGAACTAAAACCTTCAACTAACAAAAGATAACCTCAAAAACGTAACGATTTATACGCAGCTCTGTATTTTATTATTATCGACTTTAATCATTAGGTTTAAGGTTGAAATTTGTGTAGGTTCTTATTTGCTGTTAATGCTGTATAGATTTGGATTATTTCGGGATATATGTGAAACATAATGGCGTAACTATTTAAAAATGAATTGTTATTTTAGACTTAAAAGGGAACTGTTAGGGTTGAATTCTTGGATGGTATGTTTATAAGTTAATACTGTATGGATTTCAAGTGTTTTTTTTACTGTAATCCGTAATTTTATACTAAATTAGGGGGATGTATCAGATTTGACTCTTTGTTAAGCTTGTTTTGTTGGTGAAATATTGTTTAGGTTAGATTTAGATAACATATATTTTTAAAAACCTGTAGTGGTGGCAAGTCTTTACGATTTGAGGAACTATGCTCTCATCAACCGACTATTATTGAAGAGAGTCGTGCACTCGAATTCATAAAACTTTGAGAACAAAAATAATCACACAAAAAAGTTTCTTACCATTATTTTTGCACAAAATGTATAGTTTCGATACCCACGATCATTAATTTTTATAATTCACGTTTCTAATATACCATTTCTTTCTTTCTGAAAAAGATTAAAATACCACGATTCGAGTATTCGACGCTCTAAAAAAACCCCCGGAGGCCGATTTGTGAGCGTCGAGTACTCGAATCGGGACATTTTATACTCTCTAAAGCGACCCACAATGAACGATTTTGCGCCACCCGCAACCATTAAATTCCCGCGCCCTTTACCATGTTGTCGGTCCACCTTGTGGGGTTCGGCCCACGCTGCGCCTTCCGTCGCCACTCGAGAACCTTTACGCCTCAATAATATATAGTTAGAATTAGTTAGGAATAAGAACAGATACCTTGTTTTAGCTCTCAACAGCAAACCGTAATAACAGTCGCGATAAGCATAGTTTTATTTATTTTTATTTTCGTTTAATGATCACTTTTACACTTTTATGAGTTTACATCAAAATGTACTATATTGTAATATTGTAAAGTTTTCCTAAATACTTTACCTTTCTTTCCCGTACACGGAACAATGGTGTTCCGGACATTTGGGAGGCGTACGCGGAGCCAGATCGAGCCAACGCGCAGAGGCCCTTTCGACAATTTAATGAAATGGTGGGGGGTACACTAGGCGAATGTTGTCCCTGTCCGTATCATGGGACGCACATAGAGACAGCATCCGCCATGTAGTTTACCTTTTTTTGTTAGACCCAGTGAAAAGCGTTCAGGATTTCACTCTATGTACTACTACATAACAAGAGACCCTCGAGGTAGAGCCAGTTATTACGTATTGGTTATGTGGGACTCTCCGGTAAACCGCACCGGCCTGCCCACTAAAACGCTGGAATGCTGCCGCCACCGTGCCTGTCAGGTGGTGTGTCAGTGGTGGTGTCACGGGGTCGCCGAGCATTTCACGATGACACCACCGGCACCAGCGCCCTAGGGAGAGGCGTGGTGAGAAACTTTTTTTAGTGATTATTTTCGTTGTCAATGTTTTATGAACACGAGTGCACGATTCTCAAAAAGCGATCCCCAGAACTCTTCCTTTACCCCCGGATCAACCGGATCAAGCGGTACCATTTTTGAGCACTGTCCTGTCGACTCGCCGCTCGCGTCGCCGGCCGCACGCACTCAAACATTACAATGACTCATGAAGTTTAAATACAAATTCGGATACTACTTTCTAGGCCTCGCTAGCCGACGGTACAGCCTCGCCCAAAGATAACACTGATAACGTGATAACATAGATAGCATCCATTTTGTCAGTGCCCTAAGTGGTAACAAGTGCATAACACGCTTTTCATAATAAAGTACTAGTGACTTTTATGTTTTCCAATTAATTCATTTCAAATCATATGTTTTTATTATTAAGTCTAAAAAGGTGAGTATTATGATATTTATATTATTTTATATTAAGGTATTGTTTTAACGATATGTGTGCACCGTATTACTAGGATATAGGTAAGCTATAGGTATATGTTTTTCGATAAGAATTCAATGGCTTACATAGAAATGTGTGTATGTAGTAAGTACAACTATATATTTTTGTCTGTGTGTTTACAGATAAATGACGATTAATTTCATAAAGTAATAGTGTGTAAAACTGGTTTTCTTTTGTTTTTAGAAGTTATAAATATAAGTTGATGACTTAGGGTCCGAGTTTTGAGTGTAGAGTACTCAAATGGTGACATTTTAAACTCTGTCACAAACAACAAATGGTGTTTTAGAAACATGAATGATATAAATAAATCATCGTGAGTATTCAAACTATACATTTCGCGAAAAATAATGGAGAGAAACTTTTGTGTGCAACTATTTTTTAGCCTCAACGTTTTTGTAGTTTAGTGGAGGGGCCCGAATTTAAAAAAACTTTTAGGGCGTAAATTAACACACACAAAAGTTTGTCATCATTATTTTGAGCATGAAATGTATAATTTTCGATACCCACGATTATTGAATTATATTGTACTAAGTTGTTAAGTTGTTATTATAATAAATAAATGTTTAGAATTTAATATCATTAATGTTTCTAAAATACCATTTCTTCGTTTGTGACAGAGAACTGGAATTTTTTAATTGTCATAAAAATAGGCTATTTTGCATTTGTATGTTATGACAGTCGTACACTCGATTAAAACAAAACTTTTAAAACGAAAATAATCGCACACAACAATTCTCAGCATTATTTTTGTAAGAAATAAATATGTATCATATCCACGATAACAAGTTTTTATAACATTCTTTCTGAGTATTTTTTGTGTTAGTTTCTATTGCAAGATCTTCAAAAATTGCTTCCCGAGTTTTATTTTTCTTAAGACCGTTCGAAATCAAAAAATGTCGATTAACAATCGCACCCAAAAGTATGTAATTAATATTTTTGAACGACACTCACTATGACGCTAAAATCAATCCTTCGTTACATTGTCATAGTATTTCTACGTAAAGATAATATGTGACAATATCTATAAAAAAGGTACCTTATTCTCAATGGCGCTTATGTCGTTGTTCAAGTCAACGCAATACAAACACGGCGTGGTTTGACGTAAGTGCCATTGACAATAAGGTCCGTTTTTGTACATAATGTATCATATTAGTTAATCTTATCTCTGGCGATAGCCTATATGATTCAGTGCTGATATTATTTGTTTGATTCTTTCAGGGAAAATGGATCTATACGCATCCTGTTTGTTTCTGGCTATTCTTCTCATTGGAGCTAATGGGCAAGGTTAGTATACATTATATATCATTATAGGTTAAAACTATAAAACACTAGTTTATATGTAGTAGTAAAACAATGTGAGTTAGCAAATAAATATTATACTAGTAGCGTCATCTATCGTCAAGTAGTTGAACTTCTATCCTGGCGCTTAAGAGTTTCAAGGAGACACCGTTGTCCTGATAGCACCATCTATGATCAAGTAGTGAAACTAATTTTAAGGTATTTTGGTAGGTTATACTTAAAAAATTGTTGTGTTGAACTTAGCATTGTTAAAACTAAAGCTACGCTACTCGTAAAATAATATAACTGGCCTATGTAGTAGTAACGTGTCTGTTACACGCATGTCCGCGTTCTATATTCAAATATTGACGTAAGTTCCATATTAAATCTCCGCACAACTACATAGACATGGTCCTTCCATTGTTTTTCACCTATCCTCGTAAGGCCAACCATACTAAAATATTTAATAGTGAAAACCAACCTTACTATGCAGTGGATTAGGTTGAATTTTCTTTTGTACGAAAACTAATGAAACAAAAGAAACTCAACCCTATTTCCTTTTACAAAAGATTTAAACTCCATTGAAAGGGGGTTACATTGTAATGCACACTAGGTCTTACGAGGCTATACTGGTACTCACTTTGGCACAATAAACTATTTGTATGTAAGTGGCACCGTAATTTTTTATAAAAGGTTGTACAATTTGATGCATTATTTGTTGTTCTAGATGAAACGACGACTGCACCGGAGTCTAAAGATAATGCAGTGGCAAAGGAGACAGGCATCTGCCGACAGTGCATCTGTAAGGATGGGAAAGTCAATTGCAAGGATCAGAAGTTGGGGACTTTCTTCACATTGGAAGAGTGGGGAGGTGAGACTAGTTTTAGTCTAAGTATGCTACTCGAGTACTAAATCCACTCTTTATTTCATCATCATTTTATGAAATGACGACCGGTCTGGCCTAGTGGGTAGTGACCCTGCCTATAAAGCCGATGGTCCTGGGTTCGAATCCCAGTCAGGGCATTTGTTTGTGCGATGATCATATTTGTTCCTGAGTCATGGGTGTTTTCTATGTATTTAAGTATTTATATGTCGTCGTCTAGTACCTACAACACAAGCCTTACTGAGCTTACCGTAGGACTAGGTTGATTTGTGTGAGATTGTCCCAAAATATTCTTATAAAAATATTGTTATGAAGATTAATAACTTCCGTATTATAAATAAATATTTCGGGTCAAAATTTTTTTTTAATCTCAGTTCCTGATGTATTTAATTTTAAATCCCGAAATATTTTATTTTTAATTTTACTGTACAACCGACCCTCACATTGTAACATTACAGAGCTAACCGATATCAAACCGACAATTATCGACTTGAGTGACAACGTGATAACCAACATCACAGCAGTGGCGGACTTGCCCATCGAGATACTGAATCTGTCGAACAACAAGATAGAGAATATTGAGAACGCCAGCTTTAGAGATCTTCAGGAAATGAGGGTTCTGGATTTGAGCTACAACCAGCTCACGTCTAAGCTCAGTCCACATGCTTTTGAGGTAACTATTAGATCTTGATATATGACATTAGAAGGTCATCTTGCTCGCGGCTCAGGGAGCCTATGGTCCATCATCATTAGCCTATCAGCGTCCACTGCTGAACTTGTGCTTCATTGCCTCCAGCCCAACGCTGGCCAGCCACCCCGTGGATCTTATCACCCCACCTTTGGGCGTCCTACACTAAGTTTACCAATTCGATCCCACCAATATAGAATCCGTTTCCATTCTGAGGCTCTAATGTAAGTTTCTTTTGACGTAAAAAACGCTTCGAACGCGTAAGTGATAATCAAAGCCCGAAAAATCCATAGCAAAACAAAACACTGTCGCAATCAAACTAGTGATAGAAATATTTTTTTGTCGATAGCGAGTAAGTTTAGCTACATTATTTTTAATCATTCACACCAAACGCAAAAGAAGTGTGTTAGTATATTGAAATCATGACACCTGGAGACCTTATACATCTCTGAGGTTTATTTGTAATAAGCATGTATTTATATTATTGTGTATATTTTGAAAACAAATTAACTATACATATAATATTTTATTAAACTTTTGATTACTAATTTTGTAATTTCTAAATTAGAATAAAGGACACAATTCAGATAAGAAAGCATATCGAACGTTTTGTTAACTTCGTTCTTAGCAGTCAGATTTGGACTTTTAAGTAATTAATAATTATTTTTATTTTTCCTTTTTTTTTGTAATTGTTGGATATGTTTTCTTAAAGAATAACGCATTTTTATGTAATTTGTATAAGATATCTTTTGTAATACTGTTTTGAAAAAATAAGTCCCGCCGAGTTTCTTGCCGGTCATAAAAGTCGAAATGCTTCTCGGGTCACAGGTGTAGGGTTAGAACCGGTGTAGTTTTTATGTTTTCTTCCTTTGTATACTCGACGTGTAAAAGTGCCCTTGTGGCCTACTTACTGAATAAACGTTTGAGTTTGAGTTTGAGTGGTAAGTAGGGTTTATTTATATGTGTTATTTCATCTAAAACGCAACGTAACTTATATTATCAACGTTACTTATATTTCATGTTAAGTAATAACCCTTCCCCTTTGGCTTGGTCGTAGTCGGGTAACAAAGAGGTAATCAACCTCATCAAAAAAAAAACCTCACTTCAGATAATTAGTATTCCGTAAGACATCGATATCGATAAAAAAATGTTTCTAACACTAGTTTGATTGCGACAGTCTTTTGTTTTGCTATGGATTTTCCGGGCTCTGGTGATAATGTTATTTATCTACGTACATATCGTAAGTGCTCTAAAATGCGTCCAGAAACCGTAGGCAATGACCAGCATTACCAACCATCAGAAATGAATGGAGATGTAATGTTAACATTACCTACTGATTTCAGTAGGTTATGAATTTAAATTTGGAACAGCTGTCAATATGGAATGTAAATTCAAGTGGGGTGTCTATTTTAGTATCTATAGATATTAAAACAGTCATTGACACGAAACGCCAATTCGTTATGTTTTTTAATATAAATCGAACGACATTTGAACTCGAGTGACAATAGAATAGGGAGTTCATTCACTTGTCTATGGCTTAAAAAATATTTGACTGAGATACGAAATACGCAACGCTGCCATTCCAAGCTGTCATTTGTTTTGTTCGTTGACTTTTTAATGTTTACAAGTAAAACTAGTAATAAATAAGTCATTTCCCTACGTCCTGGACCCATCTTAAAATACCTACTTATGATATGTGTGTAGATAAAGTAGTGTATGTAACTATACATAATTAGGCATTACAACAACGCCTTCGGCTCGCCTTCGGCTCGTTTCATAAACCCACACTCTTGTTGTAATGCCCTGCATTATGCACAGATACATAAACTACTATTATATGGGTAATACTAACGCGATGGTGAAGTAATGTTACGTTAAAAACTTACACTCAGCTCCGAAATCCGTTTAGACATGTACAAGGTCGATTCACGAGAGTTGGCACGAATGGATTGAACGAAACTTTCATTGTTTGAGTGACACTTGTATCGGTATACAATCGAGCCACTATTTTATTGGTTAATGTGACACACACATAGACATTTTCATTCAGTCATTCATTCCATTCGTTCCAACTCTCGTGAATCGACCTTGTATGTGTACCGAAACTGATCGCAGGATTTTACGTGGCACTAGTTTGAATGAGAAATTTATGACAGAGAAGAGAGATAGGCAATTTCACTTGTATATCGTATTGTCAGAAATACTGCGTAACGTATTTAAACTTTTGATATACGCCAAGCAATACTAAAAGACTGTTTGTTGAGCTTCGAGTAATCGAATCGAGATATTTTAAATTCTGTCAGAAATGAAGAAATGGTATTTTAGAAACATGAATGATCGAAGTTAAGAATCGTGGGTATCGAAATATACATTTTGTGAAAAATTATGGTGAGAAGCTTTGAATTCGAGTAGGTACCTACATGCCTTTCAAAATTAAATTAAATTTTATTCAAAAATAACAATATAAGTTTACAGTTATTACACCAAAATACTTACATGCTAATAAAATATACAATAAAAGTAAAAATATTAATAACAAAAGACAGTCCATTCATTTGAGAGTGACAAAATAAAAATAAACAAAAGAAATAGTCCTAGGACAATATTTTTGTCAATTTTCTGCACAATACACCAATAGTCCAATACTATCAGTAAATATATCTGCATCGCTAGCCTCTATTAAAACGTTCTCTATGCTCTAGCAGTGGGCAGCAAAAATCGACCATAGGTTCTTGGCTTAAATAGTCTGTCTTCGATCATACATATACAATTCTATAATAATAATAAATAGATGTTTTTTTCCGTACAGAAATAAATGTATCCCAAAATTCCAGGGTAAATTCTCCGCTGAAGAATACAGGCCCCTCTCCAGCATGCGTACCCTGAACTTGGCCTACAACCAGTTCCACTCCCTCCATCAGGACATGTTCGAGCACTTACCAGAACTGTCATCTCTGGATCTGACTGGGAATCCTCTCACCACCATCGACCATGTCACCTTGATTGCTATCTCCAGTCTACCCATGTTGAAGGTAACAACAGAATTCACTTCCTCCACAATGTACGAGTATGTGGACTTTCCAGAACATACGACCGCCCTGGCCTAGTGGGTAGTGACCCTGCCTATGAAGCCGATGGTCCTGGGTTCGATTCCCAGTAGGGGCATTTATTTCTGTGATGAGCACAGATATTTGTTCCTGAGTCATGGGTGTTTTCTATTTATTTAAGTATTCATATGTATCTATCTATTATATATATCGTCGTTTAGTACCTACAACACAACCCATACTGAGCTTACCGTAGGAGTAGGTCGATTTGTGTTAGATTGTCCCGAATTTTTTTTTTTTAAGTTTTGGACTATGAGCTGATGTACACATTTTATGTTCTAGTCCGTGTAAGACTAACCCATTTTCCCTCCATTCTTCAGGAACTTCGTCTCCGCTCCTGCCAGCTCACAGAAATCCCTGACAAGTTCCTCCACACCCCCCGTTACCTCGAGCATCTGGACCTAAGTGATAACCAGCTCACCGTCGTGCCCCAGGAGTTGGAAGAAACCAAGAACCTGGTCTACTTGAACCTTAACCAGAACCCGATCGTTGAACTGGATATGGATAAAGAAGATAGTTTGTAAGTATTGTTGGCGGTGGGAAATTATAGGCACTGGTTTCTATGATGTGGTTTCTTTGGAGGCTGATGTCACAATAAAAATATCAAAATCAATCAAAAACCAAACAAATAAATTTAGAACAATATTTAAAACAAAAGTAACTACAAAAAAGTAGAAAAAGTAAAAATAATATAAAAAGAAGTGCTTCATGCACAAGTATGAAAGAACTCCCTGCCGAGGTTTTCCTTAGGGACTACTGCTTACCATTAGGCGGGCCTATGCTAGTTTGCCATCGCACCGCTCGCCACCGTCAGGGAGTTCACCCACCTACTTTAAAACCAAAATGGTCGCGTACCCAACGGTTTCAGAGGAATTTCCTCCCGCGTACGCTAAGGTTGTGGAATGAGCTTCCTGCGGAGGTCATCCCAAAGGACTACAGTATGGGGTTCTTCAAAAAGGGTGTAAAGAGGCTTTTACGGGGTCGGCAACGCGTGAATGATGCCTCGGTATTGTAAACGTCCATAGGCTGCGGTGACCGCCTACCATCAAGCAGGCCGCATGCTTGTTTGCCACCTTTGTGGTATTAAAAAAAAAAACTATAGTTTCTTTTCTGCACCCTCTTCCATGGACTGATCCCCTGGTAACTTACCTCCGGTTTTATTTTTCTTAGACACCCTAAAGCTAATTTAGTATTACTTTTAGGAAAATTTTGACTGAAAATTATGCGAGCCAGCAGGAATTTATACGAGTATAATCCATGTTTCCAATATAGGTACCACTTCTAAATTAAAATTTAGAATTTTATCGTGGGTATCGAAACTATACATTTTGTACTAAAATAATAGTGAAAACAAAAGTTTTTCACGCGCGATTATTTTCACCATCAAAGTTTTTTGAATTCTGCACGTCTATCAACAATTTTTGAGCGTCAAGTCCTCGAACCGTGACATTTTAAACCTGGTCAGAAACGAAGAAAAGGGATTCTAGAAACACGAATGATATATAAATTAATAATCGTGGCTATAGAAACTATACATTTCGTACTAAAATCATGGTCAGAAACTTTTATGTGCGATTATTTTTATCCTCAAAGTTCTGCAATTCGAGTGCACGCCTTCCAAAAATCGGACCCTTCTCGGATTCTGAAAGATCCTAAATTGCCCAATTCACCATTTTCCCAGAGGTTTCCCAATGCTTCGCAAGCTCCAAGAGCTCCACATGTGCAACATGCCGGAACTGCGCCGGATCGGCACCGGAGCCCTGGCCGGCCTGACTTCAATCTCCAAGCTCCATATCAGCTTCAACCCCAAGCTGGGTGAGATCGCGCCCAAGGCACTGGCTCGGCCTGATGATCAGGGGGAGAATTACGTCTGGCCTCAAGTTAAGGAGGTAAGAAGCCATTAGCAAGTGAGATTCGTACCAAACACATTTCTAACACAACATACATCATCAAAAAATTTTACATTTCAGTCCACTGCTGGACATAGGCATTCCACAAATATGACTTGTATCATCTTGGGGGTAGTTGTCATAGTCGCCATGCTTGGCAGGCAGTTGGCGACCGCAGCTGTAGATTGGGTTTCGGACGCTGCTGCCCGTCCGTAGGATTTTTCCCTTTTTCGCTTTGTCGGAGATGTGGTGGTGGTATTCTAGTCAGCCGGCATCACACGGCAATTCTTTGTACACAGAAACACTGTGCTACAAAGAAAATGTTTATCAAGATTATTGGGACTATATTTAAATTTTAAGTTAAAGCCATTTTTTTTTTCAATGAAAATTACCGTAGTTTGTCAATTAGGAAAGACACACACGTCTCTCAAAACGCGGCCCGCTGTGGTGGAATTTTTGAAAATCTTTAGTACTCCACTCGCAAAATTTTTAAACTCTGTAATAAATAATTGTGTACAAACTATATTTTTCGTGCAAAAATAATGGTGAGAAGCTTTTGTGTGGGATTATTTTCGTCCTCAAACTTTTTTGAATTCGAGTGCACGGCTCTCAAAAATCCCCCTGAAGTCCCCCTTTTTGAGTTTCCTTATATCTAAATTTGAATAGATTTTGATTCACATATTACGTAATATTCCTTTAAAAACAGTTTTTTCTAGATCTACAAGTAGCTCATAAGCTCATAAAACCTCCCCCATGCATTTTACAAAACGTCATCATCATCTTCCTCACGTTATCCCGGCATTGGCCACGCCTCATGGGAGCCTGGGGTCCGCTTGGCAACTAATCCCAGGATTTGGCGTAGGCGCTAGTTTATACGAAAGGGACTGCCATCTGACCTTCCAAACCAGAGGGGTAAACTAGGCCTTAGTCGGATTAGTCCATGCATATAACACCAAATAGGTTTGGCCGCTGACCCAGAGTTGTACTGTATGGAAATGAACGCACATGTGCGTCGGTGGCAGTGAATGCGTTAACAATGTACGAACTTAAGGTTAACCTCGGATTACTTGGGTATCTAAAAGTATAATTATGCGTAGTCCTACCTGGGGTCCGATTTGTAAGAGTCGTGCTCGAATCCAAAAAACTTGAAAAACGAAAATAATCTCGCACAAAAGTTTCATACCATTTTTTCCACGATTAATAATTCCTATCATTCATGTTACTAAAATGCCATTTATTAATTTCTGAGAGAGTTTAAAATTTCACGATTCGAGTACTCGAAGCTCAACAATCGGCCCCCAGAAAATATATCAAACCTTAATTACCACTCAAGTTTCTCCTTAACACTTTGAACGCCAAGAACCACTAAAGTGGTCGCGTGCTGTCGTGCCTGCTACGCCACCGACCTTTATTGGCTATGGCGGACGCTGTCAAAGCAATTGTCCTGCTGACAGATAACGTTTATATTTGTTCTTCACTTGTCGATACGTTGGCGTACATGACACATTTTGATGCGAGAGACGTTCAATAGGTTAATCAATAATAAATCTTACTTCTGTAACAGCTGTATCTGCAATCCAACAACCTAACAGAGGTAGACCGCCGTCTTCTCTCGCGGTGGGAGCAGGTAGACAAGCTGGACGTCTCCGGCAACCCCTGGCTGTGCGACTGTTCCACGCAGTGGATGGTGGACGACCTGGTGGACTACGTTGAGCGCCGAGGAGCCAATGAGTCTGAGAAACTTGTGTAAGTTCACCTTCAAGATGTACCTTCCTATATTGGACCCGGGTATGTCCTTAAACTACGTCCAACAATGAGAGGTAGTGCACAGCGATGACCATCACGCTTGAATCTGGGGCAGCCCAATTGGGGAAGTACCTCCTCCTTACAGAATTCCACAGCGATAATAGCACTGCTCCCTATCAGGTATGTAGTGCTGTGTTGCTGATGGTGAGTAAGGTTCTCAGAGCTCCCTTTAAGGCCGGCAACGCACTTGTGACTCATCTGGTGTTGCGGGTGCCCATGGGCGACGGTGGTTGCTTGCCACAAGGCAATCCGTCTGCTCGTTTGCCGCCTA
Source organism: Grapholita molesta (assembly GCA_022674325.2). NCBI lineage: Eukaryota > Metazoa > Arthropoda > Insecta > Lepidoptera > Tortricidae > Grapholita > Grapholita molesta. The sequence goes on along the minus strand of CP053145.2, from coordinate 2,545,320 downwards.
TGTCATAAAAAATATAGGCCACGGATTTCGGACGTTCACTACTGAACATAGGTTTCCTATATATTCCGCCATAAGGACCGATCTCTGAGCATGGACGGGCTAAAGTTAGTACTAATGTAATTACCCGTTTCAGCTGCCAGGAGCCGATAGAGATGCGAGGTCTCACTATGAAGCACCTACATGACAAAAAAAGTCAGATGAGATGTGTAGATAAGTACGGAAACAGGCCAGAGAGGGATGGTGCTATACTCTTAGGCACTCTTATCGGTAAGTATTCCTGGAAAATTTAAGGGAATTTTGTCTGACAGAACATTTTTACCAGGACATCATAGCGTAGGTATTAAATAGGGGACGGATATTTTTACGAGGGAAAGAATAAATAAGTATTACAGGACATTCTTTCACAAATTGACTGAGCCCCACTCATCTCATCACACAAACAACCTCAAGAAGGCTTGTGTTGTAACTAGGCATCGGACGGAAGAGTGCAAATGACATAAGGAACAGGACTTATACTATAATGGAGTAACTATCAGCGTAACACATTTTATACAGTCGATAAATTTGTCGATGTCATAGATAAAACGTCTACGTAATTATTTGGCCATTCTTTTTCAAGGTGATGAAGTTCGTCAATATAAAATGGTTGTATATAATTATATACATGAACTGTTCTCCAGAAAACAAATTAATTTCGCTCTAAATGTATTTGGTAAAAAAATATTACTAGACTCTAAATTACTAAATTTAACACCATTAATAACGATGAAATAATTATGTCGATGACATCGACAAATTGATCGACTGTATAAAATATGTTACGCTGATAGCTACTCCATTATGGTACAAGTCCTGTTCCTTATGTCATTTGCACTCTTCCGTCCGATGCCTAGTTGTAACGATATAATATACAAATACTTAAGAAACCCACCTATGACTCAGGAACCAAATATACAGACAACACAAGCCTTCTTGAGGTTGTGTGATGAGCACAGGCTCATCACACAAATATATGCCCTCCTACTGGGATTTGAACCCAGGATCATCGGCTTCATAGGCAGGGTCACTACCCTATAGGCCAGACATGTCGTCAAAAAGGATACCTAATACACTTACCTACCATCAAATAACCAAGCTTATACATTCCAGATAAGTATGTTTCAGAACTCTTCATCAATATTCATGTGGAAAACTAATTCATATAGGAGGTACAGTCTACATTTATGATTGATGGGCCATTTCGTTCCTTGTCACAGTGAAAACGTACATGAAAGATGCTAAATATCTCTTATATTAACGTCACTGTGACAAGGTTCAAAGTGGCCTAGAAATCAAATTGGTTGACTATACATGCACGAAGTGTTTCACTTAGGGCGTGGTTCCTAAGTTCCTAACTAACGTTTTTGTCCTGCGTTTTCTCGGAGTTCCTATATAGAATTGCACGCTGTGAAAACATAGTTTTTCCATTAGTTCTGATTCCTCATGACCTCAAGCTCTTCAATGTCTAACCCTAGACTTGTTCCAGGTGTTCTGCTAGCAGTTCCGATCATGCTCTCTCTGATGCTGCTCTGGAGACGAGGGTACTTCGGCTGGCTCGGCTTCCGAGGTCCAGTCGATGTCTCCAGAGCCTTTTACAAACGCGCGCCAGCTGACGACAACTATATATAAGCTAGTTACAATGTTTCTTTCGACCCCGTCTTAGGGACGGTTGCACCAGGCGTTTGATTATGTTTTAAATATGGCGGCACAACTGTCATCCTATAGAGAACTGTTAACATAAATTTATTCCAACCGATTCCTAGAAAAGTAACGTTAGATAAAACTACGTAAAGTCTATAAGACACATCGATTGAAAATTATCAGACATAGAAGTTTTAGTGGCAATAACATCAATTAACTAGGTACTTAACCTAAACCCCCGTAACACATTGAATTTTTAATATTAATTATAAATTTACAATAATAACTACGAGTACTTAACTATTTGCTACATTAAATCTAGAAAAGGCCCTTGAGGCATTGTTGCCGGCGGCATTTCCTCGTTGTATCGCCATGCTGATACGTGCGAGGAAGCCGCCAGCTCTTCGGTCACCAGTTACGTCAACTAGACGCTTCGCGATTTCTGCAAAAAGTTTGTGCGCGCTCGGAACTATGTACCTAGCGTAGATAAAATAATAACAAAAGTAAATTAAAATAAAATTTGAATTACAGACTGTTCGATTTTAGATGTAAAAAATGATGAAATTTTGGAAAATGAAATTCAATTGGTTTTAATTTTTATAACTGTTTTTTTATTTAAGTTAGAATTAATGTATTGTAAGATAACCTAGTTGGATATAAGTGTCTTCATAATATAATTGTGTTAAATAAAGTGAATTTTGTTAATCAGTTGTATTTTCGTTCTAGTTACCTAATTAATAAATAATTATATCCTAATAATACAAGAAGTGTTAAGATAATAAGTGTTAAATAATTACTTATAATATATTTTATAGAACACATAAGCATTCCTTTTCACTAAACATTTTTTTTTCTAAATAATAAATATTTCGGGACAATCTTACACAAATTGACCTAGCCCTACGGTAAGTAAGACCTGCAAGGCTTGGGTTGTAAGTACTAGATGACGATATATATAATAGATAAATACATATAAATACTTAAATACATAGAAAACACACATGACTCATAAATACCGGGATTTGAACACAGGACCATCGGCTTCATACGCAGAGTCACTACCCACTAGGCCAGACCATCCAACATTATTAATTGTTGTCTCTAAATTCTGTCAGACACGAAGAAATGGTATTTAAGAAGCATGAATGATATAAATTAATAATCGTGGGCACAAAAATGTATAGTTTCTAGTGGGCACGAAACTTTTGTTTGCCATTATTTCCGTTCTCAAAGTTTTGTGGATTCGAGTGCACGACTCTCAAAAATTTTAACTCCGCGTTCAGACATGCTGGCTCGTCACTCGCCTCGCTATTCGTCGAAACGTTCGACGAGACTTTGCCTATACAAAAACGCGATGCGAGGGACGAGAGGAATAGCGAGACGTCCGCGTACACATGCGTGCTCGTGTTTCGCCTCGTTATTCGCCTCGTTACTCGTGCGAATGTGTGGGGGAGCATACAGCTACATCTCTCTGGAGTTACTAAATAAGTAATAGCTACGGTAGGTACGACAAAAAAACTAATAAACCTACTCAATTTCTTAGCCGGAAACAAATAAAATAAATATACATTTTTTACAATTTAACACAACACAAAATATAGCCATGATTCATAACATATTTACAATCCTTGCGACACAATTTTTTTTCTGAAATTTTCATCTGCTTTATAGAAAACTAGACCTTATTTAGGAGGACATAAACATATATTTAGCAAAGCAGACAACCCCCTCATGTGCTTGTCGTATCTTAAGATAGCCAAATCAATAATCTTAGATATAGAATAAAAGTTATTTAAATTCAGACGCGACAATTATATGCTAAAACCTAGTAACACGTTGGTCGCAAACAAGCATAAATATTTAATATGTGATTTAATAAAAATAAAAAAATATCGCCATTACACTGTTATATGTTTTTATATAGACGTCTGTATAATATTAATAAGCAATGAGCTTACAATTATGCTCTACTAGCTGTGCCCCGCGGTTTATTAGGGAAAAAATGTAGTCTATGTGTTAATCCAGGATGTCAGCTAACTCCATACTAAATTTTATTTAAATCGTTCCAGCGTTAAGAAGTAACAAACATAAAGACTCACAAACTTTCGCCTTTACAATTTTAGTGTAGATACGGACTAGTCATGCAATTTTTTGAGCGTCTAGTACTCGACTTGTGACTTTTTAAACTCTGTCAGAAACGATTATTTTCTTGTTCGAGTGCACTATTCTCAAAAAGGGTGCCCTGGGGGTCAATTATTGAGAGTCTAGCACTCGAATTACAAAAACTTTGATAACGAATATATTCGTACACAAAAGTTTGTCAACATTATTTTTGTACGAAATGTATAGTTTCGATTTTCTTTTTTATGAAATAGGCGGCAAACGAGCAGACGGATTGCCTGGTGGTAAGCAATTACCGTCGCCCATGGGCACCCCCAACACCAAGGGAGTCACAAGCGCGTTGCCGGCCTTTAAGGGGGGTTGGAGCTCCGGGAACCTTACTCACCATCAGGAACACAACACTACAGACCTGAAAGGTAGCAGTGCTATTATGGCTGTCGTCTAACCCGCGATTATTAATTACTAGCATTCATGTTTCTAGAATCCCATTTCTTTGTTTCTGACAGAGTTTAAAATGTCACGAGTCGAGTACTCGACGCTCTATAATCGGCCCCCATGACCAGTCGTTATAGCGATCCTCGAGAAGGCTTATGTCGAGCAGTGGACGTCCACCTACGACGTCCTACAACGATGGTGATAAGGCCACATTGCACGCGTAGAAGATGGCAGATGGGGTCGAAAAGTGCTCGAGTGGAGACCACGGAATAGCAAGCGCAGCGTAAAACGTCCACGCACAAGATGGACAGACGACCTCATTAAGGTCGCCGGAAGACGCTGGATGCAGGTTGCTTCCAACCGGTACATGTGGAGGTCCATAGCCTATGTTCAGCGGTGGACGTCTTATGGCTGAGATGATGATGATGGTGATAATGATTCTGTTATATACATGTTGACGACCGGTGGTGGCCTAGTGGGTAGTGACCCTGCCTATGAAGCCGAAGGTCCTGGGTTCGATTCCCAGTCAGGGCATTTATTTGTGTGATGAGCACAGATATTTGTTCCTGAGTCATGGGTGTTTTCTATGTATTTAAGTATTTATATGTATCTATTTATTATATATATCTTCGTCTAGTACCTGCAACACAAGCCTTATTACCGTGGGATTAGGTCGAATTGTGTAAGAATGTCCGAAATATTTATTTATTCTTTGACGGATTTTCACGTCAAGCCGTTATCTCCAAGGACCAACGAACTTGGCCAGTCGCCCGTGACAGTACAACCATGGATATTACTTTATGTTTATTGTTCATATTGTTTTGTTTAGTAAATTCACAAAATACAGGTATGTGTGAAGCTTTTATCTACTGTCATGAATGTATTACATCAATATTTTGCCTACAAGTACACTCTGTTTTATTATTTTTGTTAAATTCGACTAATCAATTTTTGAGTCGAGTACTCGACTCGTGACATTTTAAACTCTGTCAGAAATGAAGAAATGGTATTTTAGAAACATGAATGATATACATTAATTATAGTGGACATCGAAACTATACTTTATGTGCAAAAATAATGGACTTTTGAGTGTGTTTATTTTCGTCCTCAAAGTTTTATGGATTCGATTGCACGCGTCTCAAATGGGAAATAGATTTTTGAGTTTCGAGTAATCAACTCGTGCTCCGTCAGAAACGAAGAAATGGTTTTAAGAAACATGAATGATATAAATTAATAATCGTGGGTATCGAAAATATACATTTTGTTAAAAAATAGTGGTAACAAACTTTTGTGTGTGATTATTTTCGTCCTCAAACTTTTAGAATTTGAGTGCACGACTCTCCAAAATCAGCCCCCTGGTATGCATTTATTGCATCTACATTTTATCTATAAACCCACAATTCGTTTACACTGTATTTTTAAATTTATATCTGTTTGATTTGTATACTTGGGGCGATTTTTGAGGACGAAAATAGTCACACATAAAAGTGTCTCCCCTTTATATTTGCACGTAGTATATAATGTCGATACACACAACTATTAATGTATACAATTCCAACTCTCTGTTTCTGACAGAATAAAATAATAGAATGTCACGAGTCGAGTACTCAACGCTCAAAAATGGTCTCTCTCTAACTTCTGTCAGATACGAAGGAATAGTATTATAGAAACATGAATGATAGACATTAATAATCGTGGGTATAGGCAGTTCCACGAGAGTTGAGGCGAATTGGATTACGCACACAACTATATGAAGTACTGATTGAATGAATGAAAAGAATGATTAATTTCAAAATCTTCCTATCATTACATGAGATGTTGTTGTGTGCGTGACTTCAACTCTCGTGAAACTACCTATATCGAGCTATGCATTTCGTGGGAAAATAATGGCAACAAACCTTTGTGTGGCATTGTTTACACATTTCATCATTTCCCTTTTAAATGTGACGAGTCGAGTATAGGTGAAAACTCAACTCAAGGACCAGGGGGTCAATTTTTGATAGTCGTTCACCCGAATTCATAAAACTTTGAAAACGAAAATGATCGCACACAAAAGTTTCATACCATTATTTTTGCACAAAATGTATAGTTTCGATACCCATGATTATTAATGTACTGTCAGCAGCAGAAGTGGCTAAGTGGTTTAGGTGTTCAAAATGAGGTCAACACATCTCTATTGTCAAGAGAATAAGAGCGCGTGTAGGTCATTTTGAACACTTCAAACGCTTAGCCACTTTTGCTGCTGACAGTATGTCATTCATGCTTCTATAATATAATTTCTTCATGTTAAAGAGATTGAAAATGTCACGATTCGAGTACTCGATGATCAAAAATCGGTCCCAATTTCTATGTAGTTGTGCAGAGAATTAATATGGAACTTACGTCAAAGTTTGAATATAGAACGCCGACATGCGTGTACACACGTTACTACTACATAGACCGTGCTTTAGCTAAGTTTTTCACCTATACTCGACACTGAAATACACTCGGCTCTACCCTTGTAGAGTAGCTGGTATCCGATTGATGCAAAAAAAAACTCAACAGTCTCAACACCAAACTAATTGTCGGGCTATTTAAAGTTATTGGACAGGTCCTTGTCCTAGACAAATATGTCGCAGATATGCTGATGATGATGATAAGCCGTATTTGGACTTTACAGATGTCTCAATAATTTGTACAACATGCGTGTGCGCAGACGGCCGCGTCGACTGCGCCAATAAAGATATCCGAACGTTCTTCACCGTGGACGAATGGAAAGGTAATGGAATTGATAAGTGGCTTTTAGGGTCAAAATATATTGAGTTTTTGTCTTTGTTTTATGTTTTTAGTTAACATACATACATGTTCATTTCAGCCGTATGCAGTCCACTGCTGGACATAACGCCTCCCACAAATCTTGTATCATTTTGGGTGTAGTTGCCATAGTCGCCACGTCACCGCAGTAGCTGTAGATTGGGTTTCGACGGACGCTGCTGCCCGTCCGTAGGATTTTTCCCTTTGTCGCCTCTTCCAACACCCGCGGGAGGAGATGGGGTGGTGCTATTCTAGTCGGCCGGCATCACACGGCAATGATGATCCTTACTTGTCTCTCTTTATTTCTAATGACAAACCATAATTTCAGCTATAGAATCTGTTCGCCCAACCGAGATCGACCTGAGTAGAAACCGCATCACAACGCTATCAGAACTGCCGGCGCTTCCAATACAGAATCTAACAGTTTCCTATAGTGAATTGGAAGTTATTGAGAGCTCATGCTTTAAGCATTTGACGAAGACTCTTGAAATCTTGGATCTTAGTAATAATAAGTTGACAACTTCGTCGTTGGATATGAGAGTGTTTATGGTGAGAATCGTGTTTCATCCCCTTAGTAGTTTCATCTACTTAGCTGCAGGGGGGAAATTTTTGATAGTCGAATATTGAACTCATGCATTTAAACTCTGTCAGGATCAGGAATGAGGAATTGCTGTTTTAGAAACATATTTCGTTTCATGTCAGGTAGGTACATGGTGCCGAGTTTTGAGTCGTAAATTCAAAATGTAAACAGCTTTTAGGACGCAAATAATTTGACAAAAGTCTCTCATCATTGTTTTTGCACGAAATTTAGGTATACTTAGTTTCGATACCCACGAGTATTAATTTCTATCATTCATGTTTCTAGAATAGCATTATTTCATTTTTGACAGACTTTAAAATGTCACGACCGAGTACAATACTCGACGCTCAAAATCGGTCCCCGATTTTAATTAATTATTAATTAGGGTTCTTATTCATTATATTTATTTGCTTCACATCAATACTACAAAAATCCTTTATTTAACGTTAAATATTAATATAATCGCTTCATACATATTTAAATAATTTGTACCTGTCAATTGTTTCAGACAACCGTAAAGAACGACAAACTCGTTGCATTCAGTAAGCTTAAATATCTAAGCTTGGCCAACAACGACATCCACTCACTTCCCAAAGACCTATTCTTTACCACATCAGAGCTAAAGTATTTGGACCTCAGCGGGAATCCGCTGGTTTACATTGACACCATCACTTCTGGCGCCATCAGCGATCTACCTAATCTAAGGGTGAGCATTAAGTTTTTTTTATACAAGAATGACCAGCGTTTGACCTCAGTCACACCTGATGGTAAGTGTCGACGAGGTCAAGGGTGTAGCACGCTGGTTCAGTAACAGCCTATTCACTCTTGCCTTGAAAAAAATTAAATTATATCTTTCCGGGAATACAGACGAAAGGAGCGAATTCCATTCCTTAGCAGTCCGTATTAGGAGCGAATCGCTTCGTGCGAATGAATAGAATATTGACAACGTAAGAATGAAACCGCTCCCCTCGCCTGGACGTCCGGCGGTGGAAGTGCAATTCCTGTGCACACGCTTCAAAATGTATCCTATAAAACACAGACAAACTATCAACCCTGTGACGGTGCTCAAGGCTCTGTAACCTTACACTCACTAACTCAGGATCGCCAATGAGTCTGCGAGCTCGGTGCTCTATCGAAGCCAAAGCGGCCAGCTGATACTTGACAGACCCGTCCCAAAGGTAGCAACAGTACTACACTATCGAACCTGAGCTTGGTAAAGTGTTAGAAGCTGTTCTGGCGTGAAGTACCGCTTCAACTATGTAAGACCCCAAGTTTTTTCGCAGCGTTTCGCTTTGGCTTCAATAGTGGTACCGAAGTTCAGCTTAGTTGTTAAGAGGTCAGAGGAGGAGAGTGGTAGTTCCAGGTCCGTAATTGCTAAGAATACGTTCTGGAAAGCAGGAGACAACAGGTCTGGTCGCTTATAACTATAAGTTAACAAATATTTTTTTTTTATGTTACGTAGTTTCCACTCGGCTCTTTCCATTTCAGAAATTGTCGTAGAAAATTTTTTTGGGAAAAAATTTTGAGAATTTTTTTTCCTAGTGTACAGTCAGCAGGAAAAGTGGCTAAGCGTTTGAAGTGTTCAAAATGACTTACACGCGCTCTTATTCTCTTGACAATAGAGATGTGTTGACCTCATTTTGAACACCTCAAACGCTTAGTCACTTCTGCTGCTGACTGTACTCGTATTTGGACGGACCCGTGACTCTTCATTAAAAATCTACAGTAAAATTATAAAGGCGAAAGTTTGTAAATGTGTACGTTTGTTACTTCTTCACGTCTAAACGGCTAGAGCGATTTTAATAAAATTTGGTCTGGAGTTAGCTGACACCCTGGCCCCTATTTCACCACAGCGACAATTATCACGATTTTCGACATATGTAAATTTCTAACGTTGCAGATGTCCATTGGTTACATTGACAGCTTACAGCCGGGTGGAGCGTGTGCTTGTTTGCCACCAACACGTTAGTTTCAATAAAATACCGTTATTTTTTTATTATAACAGCAATGATAGGTAGTAGTTAGATGAAAGACTCTTGACAATTGTCACGAGAAATAAGACAATTGTCGCGAAATTCCGACAGAGGACTAATCACATGTCGAAAAATATGGAAATTTCTTCGGAGCATCGTGACATTTGTCGCTGTGGTGAAATAGGGGCTTGGATTAACACATAGGCTACGTTTTTACTTTAATAAACTGCGGGTAACATCGCGGGGCCTTGGCATAAATAGAAAAATGCTTGATTATATATTTATGATGAGTATATATGTTTTTACCCAATAACCTCACCACTTTCAGAATCTAGTGCTAAACTCCTGTGACCTGGAGAACCTGCCAGAAGGTCTGTTCCGGCGGCTGCGGCGGCTCCAAAGTCTAGACCTCAGCGGGAACCGGTTCACCACCGTCCCCGCCACGATCAGTGAGGCCACTAACCTGGTGACCCTGATCCTCGACAAGAACCCAATAGAAACTATTAATGATAACACGTAAGTGACCAAATTTTTGCATTCGTTATAATTTTTTAAAGAGCCCTCAACTCATCAAACATCATTATCGATATAATTAAAACTGTTGTTGTGAACTGCTGTTGTTGTGTTGTGAGCCATGTTACTACTACATTTCAGCTGTATGCAGTCCACTGCTGGACTTAGGCCTCCCACAAATATGACTTGTGTCATACAGTTGCCATAGTCGCCACGCTTGTCTGGCGGGTTGGCGACCGCTGTAGCTGTAGATTGGGTTTCAACGGACGCTGCTGCCCGTCCGTAGGATTTTTCCCTTTGTCGCCTCTTATGACACCCGCGGGAGGAGATGGGGTGGTGCTATTCTAGTCACGCTGGTTCAGTAACAGCCTATTCACTCTTGCCTTGAAGAGACCCAAATGATATCTTTACGGGAATACAGACGAAGGAAGCGAATTCCATTCCTTAGCAGTCCGCATTGGAGCGAATCGCTTCGTGCGAATGAATGGAATATTCACAACGTAAGGATGAAATCTCTCCCCTTCGCTGGAAGTCCGGTGAAGAAACGGAGATGGCGGAATAAAATCGCGCAATTCCTGAGCACACTCTCCAAAGATTTAACGCCTCCAAAACTATAAGTATATTAATCTCTTTTCAGCCCGTTCAAACCACTCATCAAACTCCGAGAGCTCCACATACGCCGCTGCAGCAAACTCAGATCCATCACCGCCAACGCTCTTGGAGGACTGGAGAGCCTCTCAATCCTCCACATCTCCAACAACCCTCGGCTGAGTGCTCTAGATCCCAAGTTCTTAGTCTGGACAGACGAAGATGAGGTGGAAAGGCATCCGTTGATCAAAGAGGTTGGTACTGTCAGAGGTTTTGATCTTGTTTGAATGAATGGATCAATACTTTATTGCACACCTCAAAAACTAAAATTGGGTTAATCAACTATTCTTCGTCCCTCGTTGTCATGGTTACGTTCCCCTGGGTCGATTTCTTAGATCTTTAATATAAAATCATATTTTTATAGTAGCTAATTTTCACATCGCGTATTTTCATGATCGCAAATTTATTTATTCGCGTTTTTTCTTGTAGCGTTTTTTAATAAAGCGGTTTATAATGTTCGCAGTCATTGCCATGACTGACTTATGTCGACGGAGGCTCCTATTTCTGGGTTGTTAGCCTTTCAGGTATCTGAAAATAACTAACAAACCTAACCTACCTATCAATGTATAATATTGTAAAACGCTTTATGAAAAAACGCTACATGTATAATAAATTAGCGAACATGAAAGACACGATGTGAAGATCGCTACTATGAAAAAATGCTTTTGTGAAAACTGTCTAAAGTCTCCATAAGTCGGTATTTTCCCTTGACGACCGCTCTGGCCTAGTGGGTAGTGACCCTGGCTATGAAGCTGATGATCCTGGGTTCAATTCCCAGTCAGGGCATTTATTTGTGACGAGCATAGATATTTGTTCCTGAGTCATGGTTGTTTTCTATGTATTTAAAAGCATTTATATGTTATATATATCTATTATATATAACGTCTTCTAGTACCTACAACACAAGCCTTACTGAGCTTAGCGTAGGACTAGGTCGATTTGTGTCAGATTGTCCCGAAATATTTATTTATTTCCCGGAAAAAACAATTGTACTAAACCATTTGTTTTCCAGCTGTACCTAAACAACAACAACATAACAGAGATCAGCTCCTACTACCTGGACCGCTGGAACCTTCTGGAGACCGGCGACTTCACCAACAACCCTTACGACTGCGACTGCGACAGTCAGTGGATGTTGGACGTGCTGGTTCCACTACTGCTGGACATGGACAGCTGTGGGGACCAGATGGCGTATATGACGTAAGACCTGGAGATTTTGACGATGGTTACTCTACTGCTGGAGATGGTCAGCTGTGGGGACCAGATGGCGTATATAACGTAAGACCTGGAGATTTTGACGACAGTACCTCTGCTGCTGGGCATGGACAGCTGTGGGGGGCAGATGGCGTATATGACGTAAGACCTGCAGATTTTGACCACCTGTCTGGACCTATGAAGATGGTACTGGGTTAAAGTCCCAGTCAGGGCATTATTTGTATGATGACCACAGATATTTGTTCCTGAGTCATGGGTGGTTTCTATGTATTTAAGTATTTGTATGTATCTATCTATTATAATTATGTACTGTATCGTCGTCTAGTACGTACAACATAAGCCTTAGTGAGCTTACCTTAGGACTTGGTCGATTTGTGTAAGATTGTCCTGAAATATTGATTTATTTATTTATCATCATCATAATCAGGCTATAGTAGTCCAGGGCATAGCCTTTTCAGCGCATCCAGCATCCACCTGTAATATTTTTCATCCCAGAAGGTCGGAAGGCGTCTCACACTACGCTTGCCGAGTCGCGATCTCCACTCAAGAACGCGTTTACCCCATCGATTGTTTGTTCTTCATGCGATTGACCAGCCCACTGCCACTTCAGCTTGCTAATTCTATGATCATCTGTCCGTTTTTTGAATCCGTAGTTAATTTGGAATCCTAATATTTTAGCAATTTATGCCTGTTCGTTCGCGGCGGCGTCCCCAATAATTTAATTTTATATAAATTAGCGAGAACGTGGAATTGCATTTGACGACCGGTCTGGCCTCGTGGGTAGTGACCCTGCCTATGAAGCCGATGGTCCTGGGTTCGATTCCCAGTCGGGGCATTTATTTGTGTGATGAGCACAGATATTTGTTCCTGAGTCATGGGTGTTTTCTATCTATTTAAGTATTTATATGTATCTTTCTATTATATATATCGTCGTCTAGTACCTACAACACAAGCCTTACTGAGCTTACCGTAGGACTAGGTCGATTTGTGTAAGATTGGCCTAAAAAATAAAAAAATGGCTGGAATAAAAAAAAAAAAAAAAACAAAATACTGATTTAAACTTTCACGGTTTGTACACATTATTATACATGAACGGGACTTAACCGCGTATAAGACCACGGAGTCTTAATCCGAGACCACGAGGACAACGTCGTCTTCGAAACGTCGGAGGTAAATTTTAAAGTTAATATACGCGGTTAAGTCCCGTTCATATATAAGAATGTGCATTTGTACTAGTTGTACGGGAAAAGGAAATTTCAAATATAGAATACCTATTAACACAATACCACTACAGATGCAAATCCATGCTCTCACTAATTTATGCAGTGTGTATTTCATACGGGCGTATAAGTTGCCCACATACAGTATCCAGTAATACGACTCGTAGGGTAAATCGCCAGTTACTGGCCACCTTTCATAACTGGCCACCTTATACTGAAAATGAATTCTGTTTACCTATAAATAGAACACATTTTCAAATGGGGTTTCAATTACTGGCCTCCCTTCAATTACTGGCCACCTTATACTTAAATGAATTCTGTTTATAGGTAAATAGAGTCCATTTTCAGTATATGGTGGCCAGTTATTGAAAGGTGGCCAGTAACTGGCGATTTACCCTATTATGTCAATAATTTTGTTAAATAGTGTTATAACATAGTTGTAACGATTTTTTTTAATACTGACATGACATGACGCATCGGTACGTTAATTACTATGGATGCAATACATTGCGTGCTTAATTTTTATGTATGAAATAAAAATAACCTATTTTTTTTAACAAAATTAATGAAAATAGGTTCTTGAGGTCCAATAAATTAAACATTAAATTAAACATTAACACGGCTCTACTCACGTTTATTTATTCAGTAACGTGAGTAGAGCCGTGTTAATGTTTAATTTATCTGATAGGGTAAATCGCCAGTTACTGGCCACCTTTCAATAACTGGCCACCTTATACTAAAAATGAATTCTGTTTACCTATAAATAGAACACATTTTCAAATGGGGTTTCAATTACTGGCCACCCTTCAATTACTGGCCACCTTATACTTAAATGAATTCTGTTTATAGGTAAATAGAGTCCATTTTCAGTATATGGTGGCCAGTTATTGAAAGGTGGCCAATAACTGGCGATTTACCCTATGTCTCATGAAAGTTTAAATACAAACCTTGAGGTCCAATACTAATCGCCACTACAATATACGCCCGTATGAAAAATACACACTGTATATACCGCGATGTAGAAATCGCTCAGTACAGAGCCATCTAACGTGAAATTCGGATAACATATTTATAGACATTTTCAGATGTAAGACACCGGAGCCGTTTCGGGGCCTAACTTACAACCAGATACTGAACTCGACGCGGCAGCTCGTTTGTATGGAGAAGTTGACACAGGAGACCACGGATTCCGCTATCATGTTAGGAATTGGCATAGGTACGTATGATCACCAGTGATCGGCACTAACGGTTCAAAACTTGTTGAACTGAGGTACAGTAATAATTACCATCAAGAAAAATACGAATAACTTTGACAAATGAGTGTCCAATTTAATCGTATATCGGAATCCCGATAGGCCAATATTTGGGTGTAAGAATTTAATTATTTTTTATGGCTCTATACATTTTATGTCCGCTTAACGAGTTTTGTTAAAGTTTTGCACCCATAGTGCCGATTACTGATGATCCCACATTCATCCATACTCCTGGGGGCCGATTTATGAACAGTCGACGCTCGAATCGTGATATTTTAAACTCTCTCAAACACGAAGAAATCGTATTAAATAACCATGAATGATATAAATAAATAATCGTGGGTATCGAAACTATACATTTTGTGCAAAAATAATGGTAAGAGACTTTTTGTGTGTGATTATTTTCGTTCTCAAAGTTTTATGAATTCGAGTGCACGATTCTCAAAAATCGGCCCCCATTTTTTGTACTTTTTACGCTTTTCCTCTCGCGTCAAAATGTGACGTGTACGCCAACGTATCGACTAGTGAAGAGCAAATATAAACCTTATCTATCAGCAGGACAATTGCTTTGACAGCGCTATAGACACTTTAGTGGTCGGAGGCGAAATCACGCGACCACTTTAGTTGTGTTTGGCATTCAAAGGGTTAAAATATAGCTTCCATTAATATATCAAACTAACAATCGTGGGTATTACGTGCAAAACTGTGTGCGGTTGTTTTAGTCATCAAAGTTTTTTAACTTCAGAACACGTATATCTAGTAAAATAGCTTTTTTTAAAGCGACTTTTTATTTTTCAGGCGTGTTTGTCACATTCCCGTTGGTGATTCTTGTTGTGTTACTGTGGAGGCGAGGAATCTTCCACAAATGTCGAAGAAGTTCCATACACTCGGACGAAGAGAAAGACATGTTCTAGCGTTTATTACATTTATTAAAAATAATGCTTTTTTTTATTTCACTATTTTTCCATTTTTACATTATGTATATACATTAATTTGTATAAAACACCCAGTGCTGGTTTCTGATCGTTTTTGTTCAAGGATCAATACTATCCTAATAACACACTTAGTAACAAAATTATTTTACGTCACACTGGGCGGTAAGCGAGATTTACCGCCCTAGGGCGCGACAGAAAATCTCACTTTACATCCAGATGAAGACGTAAAACTATGTACGCACCACGGGCGGTAATAAAGAAGGCCTCAGATCGCTTGTTTATGTCCCTCACCTCCGGTTCGGGCCACAAATACCCGCGATCTGAGCCATTCTTTGTTTTACCGCCCTGGATTCGTAATACACTATTATCGCCTTCTGCTAATATGCCTAGAAGTAGTCGTTAGCAATGTGTTTTAAGGCCATGAATTCTATTTACAAATAAATAGAACACATTTTCAGATGGGGTTTCAATTACTGGCCACCCTTCAATAACTGGTCACCTAATACTAAAATAAGTTATATTTAAAGCTAAACAGAACTCATTTTCAGTATAACGTGCCCAGTTATTGAAAAGTGGCCTATTATTGACGATTAAGCCTATTTGTATACTAAAACTTGTTCGCTGTTCATTGAAGACCTGAGTGGAGTTTGAATTGGGCGTGCAGCGGAGCGGAGAGCGTGGCGTGGATGCTAAATAAATGCAATCGGGCGTGGCCTCAGTGTAAGTTACTTAAGTACCTTGGAAGCTTGACGCTGCACTGCACGCTCCGCTTAACGCTCCGCTTCAAGCGTCCACTCAGGCCTGACAGCAGCCGAAGTTGCTAACCGGGCCAGGGGCGCTACCGCGAAACACGATATACGTAAATTTCGTACGATTGTCTCTGTCACTCTTATGACGCCTCAGTTGGAGTAAAAGAGAAAAATGCTCGAAATATACGAACTTCGATGTTTGCGGTACCGGACCTGGTGTTCAGCACGATCTTGACAATTAAGACGTGTTAAGCTCATTGTGAATACCTCGCATGAATGAATGAATGAGTGAATGAATGTATGAATGAATGAATGGATGAATGAATGAATGAATGAATGAATGGATGGATGAATATTTGTTTAAGCATGCGAGGTATGAGGGTGGTCGTTCACCCTCATGCCTCGCATGCTTAGCTACTTAGGCTGCTCAACACCATATCTAACATTTATTATCTAATAATGCTGTAAGTCTTTCCTGTACAGTCAGCAGCTATAGTGGCTAAGCATTTGCGATGATCAAAATGAGGTCAACACATCTCTATTGTCAAAAGGATAAAAGCGCTTGCGCATTTTGAACACTTCAAACGCTTAGCTTTTGCTGCTGACTGTACACGGAACAACGGTGAAATACGAGCCGGATCGAAAACATCGTATCGAACGCGCAGAGGCCCTTTCGAGTATTTAATGAAGTTTAAGGGGAACACTAAGCGGATGTTGCCTTGTCATGGACGCGCACAGAGACAGCGCCCGCCATGGTGTAAGGACTATTGAGTTTAATGGAATCTAAAATGTACTAGGCCATAGGGTGGAAAGGGTAGACTAGCTACTGCTCTATTGTATAAATAACCGGACGCCTGCCTAATAAAATGTTCAATTTTATTTCAGACAGACGGTGAACTCCTTTCGCGAGATTAATATTATACTAGATGAGAACCCGGCTTCTCACTGGCATAATAAACCTACACGGCCAAAATTCCGGACAAAGTATCCGAACGCAACCCGCGCACGTGACCCGTCACTGTCATCTTGTCAACCAAAAATATGGCCGACCGATTTGTCATTAAATTAACACTTTTAACCGCAAAATGCGCGGCAATACGAATTTTGCCGATATATGCCCTCGATTCAAAACCCTTTATTTTTTAAGCTCTTTCATTTGAGTATGATTTCGTTCGAGTCTACCATACCTCTCGACGGAATTATTAATGTAGATTTTTGTAACTTTATTCATTGCGAGTCTTATTATTATTGAAATTGGCCCGATGTTATTTCTCACAACACACAAGGTTGACCCCACTGGGGTCTCAAGATCCGCGGAGGCTGCATGGCGATTGAAGTCTGCGGTTGGCCCTGCGACGAGCTTGAGCTGCGAGCTTGGCCCTGGGAAGAGCATGTTGTCTGCGGTTGGCCCTGCGAAGAGCTTGAACTTTGTGGATGGACATGGCTTGACCTTGAGTTTTTGGAGATGTGGCTATCTCTCTCGGCGCAAGCTTGCTTTTCAATAGTAGGTGGCTTGTCTGTAAAATGCATGTTTATTTTTTAAATATTTGATTTATATTTAGATAGTAACAAAATACTGTTCGAATAGAGTATTTAAGCGCTCATTCATAAATCATGTGATCGTTTTTGAGGGGGGAAGAGGGTCAAAGAAATATCACGATTGATCACGACGAGGTAGGGAGGAGTCCAAGACCACATCACGTGTACTTTTGTTTAGTTTTAGTAGTACTGTTTTCGGTGTGATGTTAGTTTTGTAATATAATTTCGTTTACTTTGTAGTGAAAAGTGTCTACTCAAAAATCACTCGAAAACTACACGTGATCTTGACTGGGGTGGGGGTAGCGCACCAAATATCACCAATGGGGTCAAAATAAGGCCAAAAACGATCACATGGTTTTTGAATGAGCCCTAAGAGACAGGTATAAATATCAAAATAAGGTGCTTAAACACAAATCAAAACGCCAATTCATGGATTGATGTCGCCAGCATTACGCTGAGATGAGGCCATTTCGTGGCACTTTTTTCCTTGTACGTTCTATGTTAATTGGAGTTTTGACACCTTTGTGTTGTGTGTGTCTACGAATAAACAAATATTCAGTTTAATTTAATTCAAAACTGAGAAGGGGCAATTTTTAAGATGTGCAGCAATGAAAAGAATCTAGAATGACAATGCTTTTGCAATTGATGAGCAGCCATTTTATATCAAGAATTCAACATCTCCCATTACTTTTAATAGAATCTGCTGACAGCAGAAAGTACAAACCGTGTGTAAACAAATTTCCTCAATAAGGCAATGGGGATGTTATCCATTCCATAAGAGTGAAATGTTTTTTGGTACAGAGTCCATCAGATATATCGGAGCTGTGGAGGTGATCACAAATAACTGAACAACGCCTCTATAAAGTGCATGTTGAGATATTTATGACCACCTCCATAGCTCCGATATATCTGATGGCGACTGTACTATATGTTGTACGCTTTACTCACATTGGAAGGACACGTGTTTCAAAAACGTGGGAAAAACTAAATGCTTAATCCTTTATCGGAAACCGTAAATTCTGAAAATAAATATTTTATTATAGCCTAGGGACAAGGCATCATAAGAAAAAACGGGATAGCTTCATAGAACTAACAATAGGTTTCTATATTATTATAATAGGGAATATGTTCCAATGTTCTACTTCTAGAGGGTAGGACTAGCCCAGATAGAAATAGGTTTCAGCTCTTGGTGTTATATTTAATTATATTCTCTCTGGTTTAACCCTGGCATAAGATAATTACTAGAACATTTATTAAAATTGACGCTATCTAAGCAAGCTAACATTTATATGCCGCCAAATTTATAGGCAATAGGTTTTTTTTATGACAAAGGTGGCTAACGAGCAGACTGATTGCCTCCAAACGCCAGGGCCGTCACAAGCTCGTTGCCGGGCTTTGAGATAAAAGTACGCTCTTTTCTTGAAGGTATGAGGGTCGTACCGGTCCGAAAATACCGGGAGGTTTCGGAGGAAACCGAACCCTCAGCCGAACTGGCGCCCGATTTTTGAGAGTTAGACCACTCGAATTCAAAATCTTTGAGAATGACAATCATTTACACAACTTTCGATACCAACGATTATTAATTTATATCATTCATGTTTCTAAAATAACATGTTTTCGTTTCTGACAGTTTATAATGGCACGATATGAGTACTCGACGCAAAAAAATTGCCCGTTCCATAGATCATAGAACATATAGATTGACAATGAGGAAGTCGCATGTTGGAAAACGCACTAATGCCATCTATCACATTTGAAAGCAGTAAGTCTCATTTCTTTTTTTTTTATGACATAGGCGGCAAACGAGCAGGCGGATTGCCTGGTGGTAAGCAATCACCGTCGCCCATGGGCACCCGTAACACCAGGGGAGTCACAAGCGCGTTGCCGGCCTTTAAGGGGGGTTGGAGCTCTGGGAACCTTACTCACCATCAGGAACACAACACTACATACTTGAAAGGTAGCAGTGCTATTATGACTGTGGTCTTCTGTAAGGAGGAGATACTTCCCCAGTTGGGCTGCCTCAGACTCAAGCGTGATGGTCAACGCTGTGCCCTACCTCTCATTGTTGGACGTAGTTTAAGGACATACCCGGGTCCAAAAAAATTCTACACTAGTTTTATAAATGGAGATGTCGCGCTGTCAAAATAACTCTGCACGAGCTCAGGCGATAGATGGGGCTGAGCCACGGAAAACATACAAATAGCAAAAGAACGCGACTTGTGTAGACATTTTCAACCCATTATTTGGTTTGACACTATATCTTATGTAAGTCCTTACTTGCGTGGGCCCGGCGAGTCGCATCACCTGCGTCCTCATACATCGGTAGCTGTGACACTGGTGGAAGTGTTTACAGCTGTCAAACAAATTAAAAAAAAAACATCATTATCATCTTAACAGCTTTTTTGTTATTTTTTTTATAACAGACTGACCAGCGTTTGACCTCAGTCGCACCTGATGGTAAGTGACGACGAGGTCGAGGGTGTAGCACGCTGGTTCAGTAACAGCCTATTCACTCTTGCCTTGAAAAGACCCAACTTTCAGACTGCTTAACATAAACCTGCCCCAAATATGACATGTGTCATCTTTGTTGCCATAGTGGCCACGCTTGGCAGGCGGGTTGGCGACCGCAGTGACTGTTGATTTGGTTTCAACAGACGCTGCTGCCCTATTTTGCATTTTGCGCGGGACATGGGGTATTGCTAGTCTCACTTCATAAAATGTATAACCTGCATAAAGACCTCGAAATCAATTCGGTGGTGACAGCATAAAAAGCAAGAAGTCTAGTGTTTGAATTCTAGTAAGACCATTATAAGTTGAAGTCTAGTAAGATCATTACTCAAAAGAAAATAAGGGCCACTTGCATATTTATATTTAATTAATATTTATGGGTCATTAACTATTTGATAAGTGGCTAATTAATGATGCCCTATATCCGCCAGTATCGTACCTGTTTTATGCTTTTGTTTAAGCGTATTAACTAGCCGGAATTTGAAGAAAAATAAAAAAAGAATTTTTAGCACTAACTCCCTTCAAAGGTTTTTTTTTTATTTTGGTGAAAAAACTATTTATCTTTATCTGTTGCCTAATTTATCATCCTGTGCCAATCTTGCAAAGACAACGAAGACATTTGGAGACCAATACTGCTGGCAGAGCCCTTCCACTGATATCTGAAGGACATTCACAGCGGTCTGTAGCTGATTCGAAGGGTTCTCTCCCAGAGCTATACAAAATGAGTGGAACCGCTTTCAAGCGACTGGAAGTATTGCTAGAAGACCTGGGTCGGGTAGAGTGCGTGTGACTACGGCACAAGAGGATCGGTACGTTCGATTAAGTGACCAAAGAGAACGCTCTCTGGCAGCTCGTTTGTTACAAAATCGCCTCCGGCTGGCAACGGGGACTCGTGTTAGTGACCAAACGATACGTAATGCATGAAGACCAGCAATTGTCCAAACGACGACTTGTACGAATTCATGTTTAGGATCCAACGTGGAAATCGTTAAATTTCTGCCGTCAACATTTGGGCTGGGGTATAAATAAATGGGTTAGGTGTTTTTCACAGATAAGTCTTTACAGTGAAGTTATTTAGTGACGGTCGGTGGATTAGAGTATGGAGACAACGCAGTGAGAAATTTCCGATGCCTGTATTAAAAAAAATCGTTTTGATGGTCTCAGCAAAATTATTAGGGTTGGGATAAACTTACACTACTAAACTGACCTTCTTTTTCTTAATTGGGGTACAGTAATTGCCAAGGACCGGAATTCTTCATAGCAAAAATCAAACTGTCAAAGGGATTGACCCAGCGGTTTTATCGACTTATCGATGTTACGGGGTAACATCGCAATACCCATTACCAACTTAAAAGATTATTCTGTAACATTTGACCTCTTTGATAAGCAACTTGCATCTCCATATTAAAATAAATCATGTCAGCGACACATGTCATTTATGTCACTTGAGTTTTCATAATATAAGTGATTCCCGGACTTTTGACAGGAGCGCCGTGTGAGTCTGTTCACTTTTAGGTTATATTCCTGTCCAAATAACTACATCCCATTTTTATTAACCAGGTGTTGGTATATTTATTTATAATAGGTTAGTAATACATTTATTATTGAATACACGTAAGGTTAGGTCTAGTTGGCCTTCGGGCCGATGGAGGGAAATGAGAAGGAGAAGCCTCCAGACGAGGCCGATGTTAGTTCCGATGGTGCTATGATAATTGAAAATAACTCCAGAAAAAGAAATTTACAGACATTGGAACTATCACCGGTCGATATTTCGCTGGAGCCATCTTTTAAAAAAGTAATTACAGATACATCCAAAAATAATTCACACCAGGTAGTTTCTGTAGACCAAACTGATGCCAGTGCCAACCATCAATCGCACAAATCTGCGGAGATTGAAGACAACCCGCACTTGTACAAACACCCCGACCTTAGCAGGGAAGCCCGTGTGTACAATACCGAGGATGACGGTCCATTCATAGTGCATATCTCAAGAGAAAGCTCCCCTAATAAAATGCATCACTTAAAGCAATTTATGTAGGTATGTTACTAACACAAGCTAATGTGAAAAACATAAATATAGACGGAATTAAAGCTGTAGGTCGCAACAGAGTCTCGGTAACCTTTAACTCGGCTATTGATGCAAATTATGTACTAAAAAATCCAATTTTAGCAAAAAATAACCTAACTGCAAATATCCCATCATACAATGTCTCACGTATGGGACTGGTTCGAGGAGTTCCAACAGACTGGACAATGGTAGATTTAGTTAAAGGCACAAACTTAGTAAATGGTAAAGGAAAAATTTTAAAAGCCCGGCGACTACAAAGAAAGGTAACCAAAGAAGATGGCTCTCCGTCCTGGGTCCCAACCCAGTCTGTAGTAGTCACTTTTGAGGGTCAAACTTTGCCATCCAAGATCTTTGCTTATTACACCTCTCTTGTAGTTGAAGTGTACCAACTGCCTACCATCCAATGCAGAAAGTGTCTTCGTTTTGGCCATATTCAAACCCAATGCCGCTCAGATGCACGCTGTTATAAGTGTGCCCAAGGACATCCAGGTGATCAATGCAACACCGCACCTGAACAAGTTTCATGCATTTTCTGTTCTGCTCCACATTATGCCACTGATAGAAACTGCCCTGAACACCACCGTCAAAAAAAAATTAAGTTCATAATGTCTGAAAGGAATGTGTCATATGCAGAGGCAGCTACACAAGTTCCTGTTGCTCGTAAAGCGTATGTAGATGTAGCTAACGTTATGTATGCTCGTGAGGCTTCCCCGCTTTCGCAATTAAACGACTCGTACGGACCCTCCACGCCCCAAGAAATTCATACCGGAAGACAACCTTTACATCACCTAGGGTAAGGGCGCCTCTGTCCCCGGGGTATGACCAACAGGCCCATATTAACTTAGTTCGCCCCCCTCCGTCACAACTACCGAACGGACATGCCGCTTACAGCCCAGTGCAGCAATATAGTAGGGTAACACCTAACGAGGACTTTCTGGAGCTCATTTTAAAATTATTAACAAATATCATTGCCAAATGGAGCGACTGTTTACCGCACGACGTAGCACCTCAAATGTTAAGTTTAGTCGAAAAATTATCTTTCTGCCATGGCTCCTGGTCAACTTCCTACAGTGGAATAGCCGCAGTATTATAGCTAAAAAACCTGAGCTTATTCAGATTATAAACAATCATTCTGTCTCTATAGCGGCCATCTCGGAGACGTGGTTGAGGCCCGATTCTCTTTTCCGGATTCCGGGCTTTTCATGCCTCCGGGAGGACCGCGTTGATGGACGTGCAGGATGCTGTTTATTAATTAAGAATTCTTACTCTTTCTCCCAATTACCTCTCCCTCCTCATGCAAATAGTATTAATGCCGTAGCTGCCAAGGTTATGGGCATTAGTTTTATTTCCATGTACATCCCTCATCCTGACTTGAACCTCATTCCCGAACTTACTTCTATTTTATCATCGGTCCCTCCTCCTCATATAATATTAGGCGATTTCAATGCCCACAATATCTCTTGGGGTCATATTTCTCAGACGCATTCTCATCAGCCCTTATAGACATTTTTGATAATATCAATGTCTGCGTTATCAACGATGGAACCCCACGCATCGCGTCTATCCTGGTCAAAATCCGCTATCGGTGCCAGACTTATCTGCTTGCTCTCCTAATCTGGCCTCATTATTATCTTGGACGGTACTGCGGCAAACATTTGGGAGTGATCACTACCCTATTATCATCTCGAAGCCCTCATCCGTGCGCCCATCTCCCGCGCCAGAGCCGCTCCTAAAACACAAATTGCAAGCGGCTGACTGGACAAAATTTTCGCAATACATTGAAGACACTATAAAAGAATGGGACCTATCTTTAGTGGATAATAGGGTGAAATATTCCAAATTTAGAGACTTACTCTTGGAATCAGCTGATAAGTTTATACCTCTTAAAAGACCAAAAAAGGATAAAATCCGTCACCGCCTTGGTGGAACGCGGAATGCACAGCTGCTGTAAACAAAAGAGATGAAGCAGAAATAACTTTTAACCAAACTGGTAACATGGAGGACTTCATTGCTTTCAAGAAAACTGCAGCCCGCACCAAGCGTTTTCTGGCTAAGGCAAAGAAGCAGGGTTGGAAGGGTTTCTGTGAGAGCCTAGCTCCTAGAACCCCCCCATCAGTTTTATGGAGAAAAATAAAACGGTTTAGAGGCTCCTTTAGGCCTGATACAGGAGGTTCCCTGAACAGTTCGGCCTGGCTGTCGGATTTTACTGACAAACTGGCTCCCCCAACTGTTCCGGAATCCTCCTGTGTACTCTGTGGCCCGGCCCCTCCTCCGAGGCATCTGCTTGACGAACCTTTCTCCGTTGCGGAACTCAAACTGGCATTAGAGGGACTGCGTAATACATCACCAGGAGAAGATGGTATCCCATATTGTTTTATGTACAAATTGAGCCCATTCTCGCAGGAGTTCTTTCTTAACATATTAAATCACGTTTTTAGTACAGGAGAGATCCCAGATGACTGGAAAACCCAGATTATCATTCCAATTCTTAAGCCAGGTAAAAATCCAGAGGAAGCTAGTTCCTACAGACCAATTGCTCTCTCTGCAACATTGGGCAAAATACTAGAGCATCTAGTGAAGAATAGGCTGGAATGGTATGTAGAGAGCAAAGGACTGTTGGCTAACACTCAGTTTGGGTTCCGCAAGGGAAGAAGCACTGCTGATAGCCTAACCATACTCACTACAGACATCAGATTGTGTTTGACTAAAAATAAGGACCTAATAGCTTGTTTTCTTGACATTTCTGCAGCCTATGACAATGTCCTTCTCCCAGTGCTCAGAGCAAAGATGCTACATCTGAGCATTCCTGGGAAGTTGGTACAAATTGTCTTCAAAATGTTTAATGAAAGAACCATCAAAATTCGTAGTGGCAATGTATATCATGCACCCCGTACACTGTGGCAAGGCCTTCCACAAGGTTCAGTTCTAAGTCCACTCCTCTACAGTATTTACACTTATGATCTTGAGCAATCGGTCCTACCATTCTGTAACATCTTACAATATGCAGACGATTTGGTGTTGTATTCATCTGGCAAACCAACTGGAAGCGCAGTAGCTAACTTAAACGCGGGACTTAGCTACTTAAAAGTTTGGCTGGACGATCATGGTCTGACACTGGCACCTTCCAAAAGCAGCACTATGATTTTCAGTCGTAAAAGGATCATGCCAAATGCTGATGTCTATTATGGTGAGGAGATTATACCCAGTCAGGAGTCAGTGAAATTCCTGGGCGTCATCTTAGATCGCAAGATGTCTGGAGTACCACATCTGAAACATGTAATGAAAAATGTGAAAATGGAACTAACATCTTGAGGGCTCTGTCAGGGGTTTGGTGGGGTTCCCATCCATACTGTCAGAAGCTCCTTTATAATGCCATAATTCGCAGTCACATGGATTATGGATCATTTATCCTAGAACCATGCAACAAGGAGGCATTAAACAAATTAGATCTTATACAAGCTAGATGTTTGAGAATCATACTTGGTGCAATGAGATCTTCCGCAAAAAATGCCATGCAGGTGGAGTGTGTGGAGCCGCCTCTTTCACTACGGAGGCAATATCTTGCAGACAGATTCCTCATGAGAGCTATTTCCAACTCCAACCACTTGCTGCTCCCACGCTTGAGGGCTCTCTCTTTGGTGGTCCCTGCAAATACATATTGGGCTCATAAAGCAACTCCTAAAACTATAGTAACTTTTCAAAATTAAATCATATTAACCCTACATTATATAAATCAGAAACAAATCCTCTATACGAGGCAAAATATGAAACACTAATTTTTACTCCTCAAGTTATTTTAGACTTAGGCATATTTAAAAATGACCCAGGAGCTAATAGTAAGCTGAATACTTTTTTGGGAAAATGGCCAGGTTACCTACCAATGTTTACTGACGCATCCAAGATTAATCCCGCAGAGAGTGTCGGAGCAGCAGTGGTAATCCCCAAATTCAATATTATTTTAATGTTTAAATGCCCTTCACATTCATCAATATTCACAGGTGAGGCAGTTGCCATCTTAGAGGCTATAGCTTACGCTGAATCTCACAATATTGAGAAGGTGATCATTTTTACAGATAGCAGGAGCTGCCTACAGACTATTATGGGCAATCAATTCAAAATGAAGACAAAATACCCATTGATTCTTCAAATAAAGTCTATGTTGAGAAAGTGTGAACAAAAGGGTTGAAGATCATTCTTGGCTGGATTCCAGGTCACTGTGGCATCACTGGTAACGAGTCTGCTGATTTTTGGGCAAAGAAAGCCATTGATATGGGTTCACCGGGCCATGACAGAGTTTACAGTTCTGATTTATTGAAGAGTGCACACACTGAATTATTTAACTCATGGCAAAACCGCTGGAATTCATCTCGATTAGAGGTTGGCAAACACTACGGCCAAATTCAACCTGTTATTCCACGTAAACCATGGTTCTTTAAATTTATAGCATCTCCGAAATGGGTCACGTCAACAATTTGTCGTCTGCGCCTTGGACCAGTGTGTACACCGGTATTTCTTGCTAAGATCAGGGTACGGGACAGTTCTTTATGCGAGTGTGGTCTTGACGATGGCACAGTAAACCACATTTTCTTTTCTTGTCCGAAATACAGTTACTCATTGTATGATGTTCTTCCAAACTATATCCCGCGGCCCATAGACTTCTGTTCAATTCTATATCTAATGGACCCGCCTTTAACTGCCATTCTTATTAAATATATACAAGAACATAATATAAAACTGTAATACCATATTTTGGATACATAATTAATATATTTTCAACTTGTCAAAGAATATTTAGCATTATTTATGTACTTATCATTGTCAATTTTTTTTTTTTTTCCCATCCATCCGCTTTGTTGCTTGCCTAACAATCAATCATCCGCTTTCCGCTATTTTTCACGAGTGTTTGTATTCGTCATGTGTAAGTCTGTGTCGTCAATAATGTATGCATATTTGTTTTAGGTACCCAACCTATCCTTTCACAAACACAAAATTTACCACCGAACAGTCATCCTAAAATAAAGTCAAAAGTTCACTCTACCTGACATTGGCGAAATCCACCCTGCTAAAATCGGCAAGGTGTAAAAGCCATCCAATGAAGGAAAAAAAAAAAAAAAAAGTGATTCCCGTGCCATGTTACTAAATGGTACTCCTAAAAGAAAAACAATTAACAAATAGATACAGAAAAAATCTTCTCTTAGTTACAAAGAAGATTCTTCCACGATATATTACTCTAAATGTGACGTTTATCTACAACAGAATATCCAGAATTTATATCCTGAAGCCTGATTTCATTACTTTAACTTTATTTCGTTACGTGACAGTTATTTATCGATAAGCCGATAAAACATCATGGTCAATCCCTCTGACGTTTGATTTTTGCCATGAAGAATTCCGGTCCTTGGTAATTGCTAACTGCACAGCGAATCAACGAAGTTATCAGGCTTCATGTGATTCTAGTCGCACAGAGAGTGGCCCCTGGGTTCACCCTAAATGCAAGACAATGCTCGCCCATACACAGCTCAGGCAGCTAGGACTGTACTACGAAACTCCGGTATTCCGGTCCTACCATGGCCAGCGTACAGTCCTGACTTAAACCCAACTGAGAATCTCTGGGACGAATTAAAACGAAGTGTTCGGGGGCATTAACTCGAGGTTCACAACCAGCAGCAGCTTATCAATGCTCTGAGACGTGCGTGGGATGAAAGCATCAGAAAGATCGGGACAGTTAATTCTCAGCTCCTAGAATGTGAAACCAGGAGAGAAGGACACTCGTTATTAAACAATTAAAAAAAAACAGAAACTTAGTTTATTTTATTTTTTGAAGTTTCTGTTTAGTTTTTCTGCTGACAGTAGACTAATTTCAAACAAATGGAATTGACTACTTTATTAAATAATTATTCATTTAACGATCGAAATACTAAGCGGCCCCTATTTTCTTTGGAGTAGTATATAATTAGAATTAGTCGCTCTTGCACATACGACCAATAAAGAGTAGTTGTATAGTACACTCGTAGATCCAAATCATACTTACGGGGTATTCTTGCGACTTCCCGACACGGTTTCAAGTCTAGAAAAGAAAACAACTTTATATTTTTGCTCTAATAAATAAACCGAGAATAATACTTCACACACTAGCTTCAATGGGTACAATCCTTTTACCAAAATTACAATTAAATAAAAACAAATGAATTAATGTTCCACATTCGAATTTCCTACTTCACTAAATGTCTAACTTTTTGAACGCAAAAAAAATAAGAGGAATAATGACTGGAGCACGCATCCGCGAGCGCCAGTAAGGGACAAAGATATTCTGGCTTTTGTGGCACAAAATGTAACAATTCTCTATAGTTTTGCTTTACAGGACATTATTTATAAAAAAAACGTAGGTAAGGTAAAAACGAAGTATTACCATTGGTGTACTAAAGATGAACTTCGATGAAGTGCGGGGAACCGAGTTTGTTTGAGATCATCATCATCATCAGCATTTCAGCCGTAAGACGTACACTGTTCGACAAAGGCCTCCTCTAAATATTACTTGTGTCATCTTGGTTTGTGTCCACGCATGGCAGGCGGGTTGGCGGGTTATTTGAGATGAAGATAATATATATATTATATGTTTTGGAGCTTTTTTAGAATCCACATGTTGAACAGTTTTGTGTCCAGATATAATGACATTTAAATTTTTTTTTATCCCTTACTTTATCAATTATAAATTGAATATTTCAAATAAATATCTAATTATTTCAAAACGTACATTTTATAAGTAAGTAATAATATATTTTATTATTGCGGGTTTATTAAACCGGTTAGGATGTCGGTAAGATCGCGGTAACCCTTGTGGGCCTCCGGGGAGGCCTATGTCCATGTTCGTGAGCAGTGGATGTCCTTCGACTGCTATCATGTTGATGATGATGAATTTGACCTCATCAAACAGAGTACTAACTAAAAAATCTAAATTATCAATATTTTTATAACAAATTTTCAAAGGAAAAAAAGCCTTTTAAATCTGCAGAGACATCGCTGAAGACAAATTATTATTTTGTCCTCATTTTTTGTTCAATATAATATGAGGATGTCGGTAAGAAACACATCCCATCTCTACGACCGTAGGCAAATGCGCGGGAATCGAATCGTCATTAAATTAACACTTAAACGCAAAATGCCCGGCAATACGAATATTGCCGATATATACCCTCGATTCAAAACTCTATTTTTTACGCTCTTTCATTTGAGTGCGATTTCGTTCGGGTCTACCGTACCCCTCGACGGAATTGTTAATATATATTTTTATTACTTTATTAATTGCGAGTCTTATTATTATTGAAATTAGCCCTATGTTATTTCTCACAACGCACAAGGCTGACCCCATTTGGGTCTCGAGATCCGCGAAGGCTGCAAGCCGGCTGTAGCTTGAGGTTGGCCCTGCGAAGAGCTTGAGCTGCGAGTTTGGCCCTGGGAAGAGCATGTCGTCTGCGGTTGGCCCAGCGAGGAGCTTGAACTCCGGGGATGGACATGGCTTGACCTTGAGTTTTTGGAGATGTGGCTATCTCTCTCGGCGCAAGCTTGCTTTTGAATAGACGGGGGTTTATCTGTAAAATGCATGTTTTATTTAATGTTTGATTAATATTTAGATAGTAACAAAATACTGTTCCAAAAGAGATACGAGTATTTAAGAGACAAGGAAATATCAAAATAAGGTGCTTAATAACAAATCAAAACACCAATTGTGTCGCTTAACTTCAAACTCAGATAAATACATTCGACGCTCTCTGCAAATATCTACCCTATTACCTTTTCATAAAACCAAAATCGCATGATCTGACAGATGGATTTACCTGAGTTTGAATTTAAGCGACTCAATTGATGGTTTGATGTCGCCAGCATTACGCTGAGATGAGGCCATTTCGTGGCACCTTTCTTCCTTGTACGTTCTATGTTAATTTGATTTTTGTCACCTTTGTGTTGTCTACGAATAAACAAATATTCAATTCAATTCAATTCAAAACTGACAGGGGGGTGGGGGGCAATTTTTAAGATGTGCAACCTAGGGATGTTAATTCAATTCAATTCAATTTAAGAGCTGGGCTCTTGTCGGTGGAGCAATTTCCATGCGGTTGTTATGGATATATAATTTCGGATCCGGATATGGATATTGGTTAAATATAATATCGGTTACGGTTATGGATATTAAACTATTTCGGATTATCCGACAGGATTGCAGACACAACAATGAACTATTGTCTGGAATGATAATTCTTTTGAAATTGATGAGCAGCCATCTTATTTCAAGAATTCAACATCTATTACTTTTAAGTTTTAATAGAATCTTCTGAAAGCATATAGCACATACCACCGTACGTAAATAAACTTACTATATTATCAAACCGCGTTTAGAAAGGGATTAAGCTCATACGTCATTATTGAATTAATAAATACATGATATGACATTGTCAGTGTGCAGATAAATTAAATTGTTGTTTTATTACGAAGGAGTTCTAAAGCATTGATAAAATATCAAATTAATTTATTTCAACACTGAAAATAATTACTTTTACAAAAACCATAAAAAATATTTAAATCGAAAGAAAAATAGAAAAAGTTGACTCGCAGCGGGACTCATAAAAAGGGTTCAATACTCTTCGGTAGATGTCGCTACACGTCATCCGTAATAACGTATAACAGGAAGGATAAGATAGAAAAATTTGACACGTCTAAGCGGCGCTCGTATAGCACAACTGGTAGTGCACTGGGCTATTATTTTTTTCTTCCGATTTAAATATGTTTGATATGCTAGCAGACGTTTCTGCTTAATATAAAAATAACCATAAAAAATATTCAGCCATATCACCATCATCACAGAGTTGTCTGTATCATCATCTGTATGACAAAATAAATGGATATAGAATGGCCATCAAAGTTTTAAGAAGAGCCATGCTATCATTTTCTTTAGTGAAATATATTAGTACATTGCAGATAATTTTTTGGCACCGACCGTTTAATACTTTACCGCGATTCATATTTTATACACACGTTTTTTTTAAACTTTGCAATGGATGTGAATAAGTGACAGGTTTGTCAAATATGTTTTTTTTTAATAAAACAAATGACAACATTTTCCGAGAATACAGTGTTTTTTTTATGACATAGGCGGCAAACGAGCAGACGGATTGCCTGGTGTTAAGCAATTACCGTCGCCCATGGGCACCCGCAACACCAGGGGAGTCACAAGTGCGTTGCCGGCCTTTAAGGGGGGTTGGAGCTCTGGGAACCTTACTCACCATCAGGAACACAACACTACATACCTGAAAGGTGGCAGTGCTATTATGGCTGTGGTCTTCTGTAAGGAGGAGGTACTTCCCCAGTTGGGCTGCCCCAGATTCAAGCATGATGGTCAACGCTGTGCCCTACCTCTCATTGTTGGACGTAGTTTAAGGACATTCCCGGGTCCAAAATAGAATATGCAAAGCATACTCTGTACATCTTTTGATCCTATTATCAAATAGGTGTCTGCACTTATGGAGATGTCAAAGATTGACTTATGATTATATTTAATCATTTGTATGCGTGTGGTGCCGGCTGACAAGAACAGCGCCACCCCATCTCCTCCCGCGGGTGTCGGACGAGGCGACAAAGGGAAAAAACCGACGGATGTCCAGCAGCGTCCGTCGAAACCCAATCTACAGCTACTGCGGTCGCCAACCCGCCTGCCAAGCGTGGCGACTATGGCAACTACCCCCAAGATGATACAAGTCATATTTGTGGGAGGCCTATGTCCAGCAGTGGACGATTTACGGCTGAAGTGATCCCTTTCTAAACGCGTTTTGATAATACTATAGGTAGGTATGTTGTAATCTTTACTCACATTGGAAGGACACGTGTTTCAAAAACGAAGGGAAAACCAAACGCTTGATCCTTTTTCGAAAACCGTAAATTCTGGAAAGATTCGTTTTATTAATTATTAGCTACTGTACATAAAATGCAGCGTAGGGCAAGGTGCACAATTATCACAAAAACAATCGGGATAGCTTTATAGAATCATTAATAGGTGTAACAGAGAAAATATACATTAACTGAGGGCTTGCCACGAAAATGGAAGTCGAAAATTTTAGCCTTTCCCTTTTGCTCCAATTAAGTGGGATATTACTACACCCCGTTATCTAACGCTCATTTTAGGGGCAAGCTAAAACAGTGATGTTGCTATACATAATTAGTCGATTCATATTTATCTATAAAAGTTATTTGGCAAAGCAAAATTCTTCTTCAGTGAAAGCCTGAGAGATAAAGACCCCTGAGAGATTTTGGACCCGGGTATGTCCTTAAACTACGTCCAACAATGAGAGGTAGGGCACAGCGATGACCATCACGCTTGAATCTGGAGCAGCCCAACTGGGGAAGTACCTCCTCCTTACAGAAGACCACAGCCATAATAGCACTGCTACCTTTCAGGTCTGTAGTGTTGTGTTCCTGATGGTGAGTAAGGTTCCCAGAGCTCCAACCCCCCTTAAAGGCCGGCAACCCGCTTGTGACTCCCCTGGTGTTGCGGGGGCCCATGGGCGACGGTAATTGCTTACCACCAGGCAATCCGTCTGCTCGTTTGCCGCCTAAGTCATAAAAAAAAAAAGTCATTCATTCCTCTTTTTAATCAGATCGACAATTATGAATATCAAATATCGTCAATTTGGGGTTAGATTTTTTTTTAAAGTAATCTTCATAGAAATTCTCATTCATTCTCAATGGAAATAACTTGGTACTTCAAAAATCGGACCCAAGATCTTTTGACATGTTATTGAGTGATTAAGTCAACTTTATTTTTTATCGACTTAGATTATCGTAACTGCCCAATCCCTTGCCCCTAAACTGAGCATAAGATAACGGGGTGTAGATATTACACTCCGCGTTTAGACATGCTGGCTCACTCGCCTCGGTATTCGTCGAAACGTTCGACGAAACTTTGCATACAAAAACGCGATGCGAGGGACGAGAGGAATAGCGAGACGTCGGCGTACACATGCGTGCTCGTGTTTCGCCTCGCCATTCGCCTCACTAGTCACGCGAATGTGTGGTGGTAGCAATAGAAACAGAGACAATCGTTCGAAATTAGTGATATTCGACGTTCGTCGTTCGGATAGTGCATATCCATATATATGGATATATACTTATACTATTTAGGTACGAGTAATATATTGACTTAAAAATAATTTAGCAAATATTAAAGACGATATACGCCATAAGTTATTAGGGTTCCGTAGTCGACTAGG
Source organism: Grapholita molesta (assembly GCA_022674325.2). Lineage (NCBI taxonomy): Eukaryota > Metazoa > Arthropoda > Insecta > Lepidoptera > Tortricidae > Grapholita > Grapholita molesta. The sequence continues at coordinate 2,511,832 of CP053145.2, read as the reverse complement.
AACCCTTATAGTTTCGCCATGTCTGTCCGTCCGTCCGTCCGTCCGTCCGTCCGTCCGTCCGCGGATAATCTCAGTGACCGTTAGCACTACAAAGCTGAAATTTGGTAGTAATATGTATATCAAGCACGCCGACAAAGTGCAAAAATAAAAAGTGGAAAAAATTTTTTTCTTAGGGTACCCCCCCTATACGTAAAGTGGGGAGTGATTTTTTTTTCATTCTAATCCTAACGTGTGATATTATGTTGGATAGGTATTTAAAAATGAATTGGGGTTTTCTAACATCATTTTTTGATAATGTCAATATTTTCGGAAATAATCGCCCCAGAAGTAAAAAAAAGTGCGCCCCCCCCCCCCCCCCCTCTAACTTTAGAACCACAAGTTTCAAAAATATGAAAAAAATCTCATAAGTAGAACTTTATATAAACTTTCTAGGAAAATTATTTTGAACTTGATATGTTCAATGGTTTTTGAAAAAAATCTATATATATAAAAATGAACCCCTATTTCTCTTGGTCACGCTATAACTTGCAAACGGCTTTACCGATTTGGCTAATTTTGGTCTTAAAATATTTTTAGTAGCTCAGGGAAGGTTTAAACGGTGAGAAAAAATGAAAAAAGTTCGAGTAATATACTAAAAAACGAAAATATTGTTCCCCCATACAAACTTATCAACTCGAAAAAACTGTAAGCGCCGCAGGATTTCATACATCTTACGCGTGTTTGGTAAAATGGTCTCTGCTTTCACTCGAGAAAGACGGAAGCGCCGCAGGATTGCATATACCTTAGGCTTTTTTGCGAGCAAAATAGGTACTTTATATTATTCCAGCACTAAAGTCGTTAAGGCGATAGTTTCTTACAAATTGTTAATAAATTAGCCCTTATTCCCTAAGATATAGCTGTCAAAATCTCTATTGAATGACAAGACACACTTTCTCACTTTAGGCCCGGTACCGCGAAGATCGAAGTTCGTATATATCGAGCATTTCTCTTTTACTCCAATTAAGGCGCTAAGAGTGACAGAGACAATCGTCCGAAATTTACGAATATTGTTGTTCGCGGTAGCGCCGCCGTTTTTTGTATAATTTCGCGTTTAGTTTTAACCTTTTAACCGTAAATAAGAATCTGCACTAATATTCATCGCCCAATGCGACCGTCCCCTCCGTTGTCTTACTACTTCAGATGAGTACTGAGTGTGTGTGAAGTATATAACTCTTTCTAAATAGTTGTCAGCGTCCTTTGTGGGCCCGTTTTTAGGGTTCCGTACTTAATATTAATATTTCAACAATAATGTATCAAATAGCCCATTTTAAACTCTTAAGTGGGATCACTTACTGTGACGGACGAAAAACTACGGAACCCTACACTGAGCGTGGCCCGACACGCTCTTGGCCGGTTTTTTTTATTTTTTATTATGCAGAAACGTCTGCTATCGAATATCTTCGATATATAAATGGAAAGAAAAATAGAAAAATTTGACTCGCAGCGGGACTCGAACCCACAACCACTGGATCACTGGCCCAGTGCACTACCAAGAAAAATTTGACAAGTCTAAGCGGTACTCGTATAGCACAATTGGTAGTGCATTGGGCTAGTGATCCAGTGTTGAGTGACAATAGAATAGGAAGTTCATTCGCTTGTCTATGGTTTAAAAAATATTTGACTGAGATACAAAATACGAAACACCACCATTCCAAGCCATTTGTTTTGTTCGTTGACTTTTTAATGTTTACAAGTAGCACTAGTAATAATGCAGGTAATTTCCCTGCGGTTCCTGAACCCATCTTAAGACACTTATGATATGTGTGTAGATAAAGTAGTGTATGTAACTATACATAATCAGGCATTACAACACTCGTGCGATATTATTAAACCCACACTCTTGTTGTAATGCCCTTCATTTGACGTTGACGACCGGTCTGGCTTAGTGGGTAGTGACCCTGCCTATGAAGCCGAAGGTCCTGGGTTCGATTCCCAGTCAGGGCATTTATTTGTGTGATGAGCACAGATATTTGTTCCTGAGTCATGGGTGTTTTCTATGTATTTAAGTATTTATATGTATCTATTTATTATAGATATCGTCGTCTAGTACCTACAACACAAGCCTCATTGAGCTTACAGTGGGACTAGGTCGATTTGTGTAAGATAGTCCCGAAATATTTATTTATTTATTTATTCATTATGTTCAGATACATAAACTACTATTACTTCTATTGGCCCACAAGACAATAAATTATGTAAGTCCTTACTTGCTTTGCGTGGGCCCGGCGAGTCGCATCACCTGCGTCCTCATACATCGGTAGCTGTGGCACTGGTGGAAGTGTTTACAGCTGTCAAACAAATGAAAAAAATAGTTAATAGCGAGTGTGGGATTGAAACTCAAGCAAGCGAATAGATTCTAGTTTAACCACGAGCAAAGCGAGTGGTTTTAAAATAGAATCCTGAGCGTAGCGAGTGTTTCAATACACGAGAAGTAAATTACAATTGCACCCATGTGTAACACAAAACTTTTCCCCTCCCTACAGCGAGGAAAGTGAAACATGCAAAAAAGCGTTTTGAAATCGCATTGACTTTTTCTTTGCGTTTAGATACATTCAACATTTTTACAAAAGGTGCCTTTAGCTTGGTTAGCTTGTGGTGAACAGTACGATTTTCGAATGTTCTACTTCGATTTTCAACTCGGTGCGTTAGCGAGGCTCGCCCGCGCCCGCCGCCGCGGGGGCAAGTGAGCTGTACTTCGCGAATTTAGACTTTAAAACCATAGCAATAAGAACTATGAGAAGTCAACTTACTTTAATCACTAGTGGATAAAATGCGTTTTTACCCAAGGATAAACAAGCGCTTTACGAGCTAGTGAGGGGAAAAAATCATTATCATCTTTACAGCTTTTTTGTTCTTTTTTTTATAAAAGACTGACCAGCGTTTGACCTCGGTCGCACCTGATGGTAAGTGACGACGAGGTCGAGGGTGTAGCACGCTGGTTCAGTAACAGTCTATTCACTCTTGCCTTTAAAAGATCCGACTTTCAGACTGCTTAACATAAACCTTCCCCAAATATGACATGTGTCATCTTTGTTGCCATAGTGGCCACGCTTGGCAGGTGGGTTGGCGACCGCAGTGGCTGTGTGATTTGGTTTCAACAGACGCTAGTGTTGCTCTTTGTCGCCTTTTACGGCACCCGAGGGCGCAGATGGGGTAGTGCTATTATAGGCCGGCACCACGAGTCACATAAAAATTATAACCTCCAAAGTCCTCCATACCCAAACCTATAGGTGATGATGACAGCTTACGAAGCAAGAGGGTCAAGTGTTCGAATCCTGACAAGGCCATTTATTTGTGTGTGTGTATATATATAGTATTGGTAATGGATTTTCTTTGAGCGGTGATGGTAAGCGGTGGCGGGATACTGCCGCTGTCAAGGGTAGCGATTATGATATTAAGCCCCCCGTACCGGTTATGGTGGACTATGGGGAGGCCCACGTCTAGCAGTGGGCGTCCGTGGTTAAAGTAATTAGTAGTACAGGATGTTCTATTGTCATCTGAGCTAGGACCTCTAATTCGAAAACGCATTTGTTCCGCATCACATAATCCCCAAATCAGCATGTAATTTTCTTCCCACTAGATTTTCCTTTCGTTTATGAATGTCACCATTCACATATTTTCACACGTTCATTACCATTTTATCACGTATTTATATCTTAAGAGATAATTTACATGTACAAGACCTCGGAAGCTCTGCTAACCGGGAGTTCAATGTTTAGGCTGTTTGCGCTTCGGGCATTCGAACGAAACAACATTTGTTCTACAACTTTAAATAATTGGATAATATAGTACTTGTGATTTTTTCGAACAAAGTAAATAGTATTTTCAATGAACAGTCTAGTTGACGTTTACTGTCAGCCTACAAACTTCATAGTTTTTGCAATACATTGCTTGCTTGGAAAATCTTTTTTTATTAAACTATAAGTTATTTTCAAAAGTCGTAGAACAAATGTTGCTACGTTTTTGGTGTAGGAACGATGCCTAAAGTTAAAGCTCCTACAGGCCACACTCGGTATAAAAAACTTAATATGTATATTTTATTTTGGCTATATGTCAGTGTCAGTGAATGTCAGATAACATTCGTCACACTAAAAAAAATGCAACTGATTTCAATTGGAAAATAGTAGGCCTTTTCATTCCTAACCGTCTAAATGCATAAAGAATCTTACGTCAAATTCATACAAAATGTAGACATCGTACCTGATCTCAAACATTTTTGAGGTTATTTGTTCGTTGCTGTCATTATTAAGGACAATATTATTTGAAATATCAGTTTTTGTGAGTGTTTAATTTGTTTCTATACGTGTCTGTTTTGTTTGGTACGTCGGTGTTTTGTGTGAACGGACCTTTACCTCCTGACTTTGAGTGTATGATCTAAGTCGCTTTCTCTGTCCCTATATAATGTATGTTTAAATCTTTAAAACTACGCAACGAATTTTGATGCGGTTTTTTTATTAAGTGATTGAAGAGAAAGGTTTATGTGTATAACAAAATCCATTAAATAGTGGAGAAATACTAAGTTATACTAGTTGACAATATTGCTAAAAATGAAGGTAGTTTCTCGCCTCCCTGCCCGCAACCGTTACCGGCGTCAAATGCGGCCCGCATTCTTCCTCTGTCAGCCAACGAGGACGGCTCATAATTATACTCCTCTTTACGGAGCGCAACATGCCAAGCCATACGACCGATAAAGAGTAGTAGTATATTAAGTACGGAGTATTGATAGTTATTATTTATAGTTAATACTCGATTTATACCCTCTGTGCGCCAAACTGTGCGCCGCGGCGCCCTGGTGCGCCGTGGAAAGTATAGAGGGGCGCCGTGAGTCAATCATCTATTATTATCTAACTACAACAACGATAGATTCATGTTGTGTATGTTTAATTTTCTTCTTACCTCCCTCTAACTAAACTAACCTAACCTGACTTCTATTATTGTAGGTAATGTAGGTAACTATTTCTTTCTACTATACAGTTGTGTGCAAAATAATAGCAGTATTTATGTACTATGGTATATAGGTTTTAAAACAGGGCCGACTCAGAAGATGGTCTTAATTTAAGAATCTGTGTACAAATGCCTGTTTGTACTGGCCACTGAATCAATCTTTTTAGTTAGAATAATTATTTACAAATTTCGAATAACGATGCTTCATATAAATAGCAGTGTCATCAAAATGTCTGTATTACAATGCTGTCTTCTAACTTAAATGCACTTGGTTATTAATTTCTAATACTATAACAATTTGTCTGTTGTGTAACAATTATTCACGCCGACAAGTTTTGCAAATATGGGTAGGGGGAGGCATTGCTCTATAGAAGAGAGAAATTTGATCAAAACGTTAATACATGAAGGAAAAACATACAAGTACGTCCAAGAAATTTTAAAATGTTCAGCAAAAATGATAAGTAATGCTCTCAAGTGGGACGAAAAATCAGAAACAAGAGGAAGAAAAAGGGCTACAACGCAAAAAGAGGACTCAAGAATTGTACGGCTATCGAAAAAACAACCGTTCTTGTCTTCCAAACACATTCAAAGCTCTTTGAACTTACCTGTGAGTAGTTCTACTGTTAGAAGACGACTGATAGAAGCTAACTTATACGCCAGAAGTCCGAGAAAAGTGCCACTGTTAACTAAAAGGCACATAAAACAGAGACTCATCTTTGCCAAAAAATACCGCAACTGGCCTATTGAGAAATGGCGTAATATACTTTGGAGTGATGAAAGCAAAGTAGTGCTGTTTGGGGCTAAGGGACGTCGAGAGTACGTTAGAAGACCTGCACGAGCCGCCTTCATGCCGCAGTACACCATAAAGACAGTCAAACATGGTGGACTCAGTTTAATGGTATGGGGATGCTTTTCTTACAACGGTGTAGGACCTATAATTGAAATTGTGGGCATAATGGACAAGCAATACTATCTGAAAAAGGTGCTTCAAGACGTAATGTATCCATATGCTGCTGAAAATATGCCGCTAAAGTGCGTTTTCCAGCAAGATAATGACCCAAAACACACCAGTAAAGTTGTGAAGGCGTGGTTCAAGAAAGAAAACATAGAAGTTTTAACTTGGCCAGCACAATCGCCGGACCTAAATCCAATCGAAAACTTGTGGACAGATATCAAGAATGCTGTAAGTGAACAAAAACCTGCCACAAAGTCCCAATTATGGCAGGTGGTACAGTCGGCATGGAACAATATCCCTGTTGAAAGGTGTCAATGCTTAATTGACTCTATGCCAAAGAGATGTAAAGCTGTGTTGGACAATAAAGGCCAGGCTACTAAATATTAAGAAGAACTAAGGCTATTGGTGCTGTGTTTATTTGTTTTAAATTGTTTTTATTCGTTAAATATATGGCACTGCTATTATTTTGAAATCTGTAATTTTATTTTAGTTAGGTTTCTGTTGCAAACCCTACGTAATTGTTAAAATTCATTGTGATTCAGTATTATTAGACGAAATATGTAGTTATTATAGGCAAATCATTCAACTTTAAGGCACAATTACAGCTTGATGATAGAAATTTACATTTACTGCTATTATTTTGCACACAACTGTATATTTTTGAAATAGCTAGAACAGGGCGCCGTGACAAAATACTATTTTTGTAAATGCGCCGCAGGTTGAAAAAGATTGGGAATCCCTGCTCTACTGCATGACATAAAATAATGTTTGTTATAATATGAACCTTAATTCACTCCAATAGAGTTGAAAATTATAACTGCCATAAATGGCTTCGTATGTAGTAAAGGGTCACTCGAATTATACGTCGTAAATCCAAATCATACTTACGGGGTATTCTTGCGATCTCCAGACATGCCTGTTTCAAGCCTAGAAAAAAAAACAACTTTATATTTTGGCTCTAATAAATATAATATGCTGGCGTTAGATGTGTTTGTGATCATGATGACGTATACGTCGAGGGTTAAATAGAAAAAAAGAAAAAAAAATGACAAGTCTAAGCGGTAGGTACTCGTATAGCACAATTGGTAGTGCACTGGGCTAGTGATCCAGTGGTTGTGGGTTCGAGTCCCGCTGCGAGTCAATTATTTCTATTTTTCTATCGATTTAAATATCGAAGATATTTGCTAGCAGACGTTTCTGGTGGAGAACGCATTTGTGTGCGCCAGTAAGAGACAAAGATATTCTGGTTATTGTAGCCCAAAATGTAACAATTCACTATATTTTTGCTTTACAGGACATTCTTTATAACAAAAACATTAGCTTATTCTGTATTAATTACCGCAACTTTGGTTGAAAACCCAAGAAAACTCCAATTGTTTTTGTTTGTTCCCCTCCAACTTTGACAGTTCTGAAGGGTCCAGTTTGGAGGGGAATAAAAATATGTGAGACTATGACAAGGACGGACGAAAATACCGTTTCTGCCATACCTATGGAAAGTTACATAAGATCATCCTTTTCGATCGTGGTATTATTATTAGAACGCTCCGTCAAGTTAAATGATATGTCTATGCACGTCACAAACTCCTAAAAGTGTCATGGCGGACGGACACTGTCAAAGTCCAAAAGATTATTAATAATTTGTCATTATCTATCATACTGAAATGTCTGTTAGAAACTAACCAAAATAGCACTCACCATCCCATTTTATAAGGCTTAGTTTTCTTATTTATAGTTGAATATAGTTTCTTATAGCCGCTTTCTGAAAGAACACTTTAATATTTAACTGGTCTAAGTGTAAGTGCACGAAAAGACCAAGAGAAAGAGGGCCAATGTTTTGGAGTCGTGCATTCAAGAGACTTTGATGACGAAAAATAATCGCACACACAAGTTTCTCACTATTATCTTTACACATTATGTATAGTTTCGATACCCACGATTATTAATTTCTATCATTCATGTTTCAAAAACACCGTTTCTTAGTTTCTGCCAAAATTAAAATGTCACGAGTGGAATCTAGCAACTCAATTTTGAAGCAGACATCTTTAACCGATTGAGCTGAAATTTAGTTTGGTGACAATGCAATATTATGGTACGGTCAGGGACTTAAATTGCCAAGACATTTAGGGCTCACTTTACATTGGGCATTTCATAGATAAAGTATTTTATCTACGTACATGTCATAAGTGCTCTAAAATGCGTCCAGAAACCGTAGGCAATGACCAGCATTACCAACCATCAGAAAGATTTCAGTAGGTAATGTTAACATTACCTACTGAAATCAGTAGATTATGAATTTAAATTTGGAACAGCTGTCAAATTCAAGTGGGGTGTCTAATCTAGTATATAGATACTAGATTAGACACCCCTACACTAGATTAGATATTAAAACAGCCATTGATACGAAACGCCAATTCGTTATGTTTTTTTAATATAAATCGAACGTCATTTGGAGTGACAGTAGAATAGGGAGTTCATTCGCTTGTCTATGGTTTAAAAAAAAATTGACTGAGATACGAAATACGCAACGCCGCCGTTCCAAGCTGTCATTTGTTTTGTTCGTTGACTTTTTAATGTTTACAAGTAACCCTAGTAATAAGTCATTTCCCTACGGTTTCTGAACACATCTTAAAACACTTAATGATATGTGTGTAGATAAAGTAGTGTATGTAACTATACATAATTAGGCATTACAATGCCCTTCATTATGCACAGATACATAAACTACTAAAACAAAAGAAAAAAGCTTGAACTGTAAGTGGATCAACAATTATAGCCGGTTACTGTACCACTGATCTGAACTGGTTCAGAAGCCAGAAGGTAGCAAAAGCAACTCCTAATACACAAGATAAACCCGTTGTTTAGGCTCGTCAGAATCCTTTAGATGAGTAGATTTCAAAAAAGTACTGTCGGCAATAAAAGCTTGTATCAAAAATGTATTTATTGACATAATAGTTATTTGTTATACAAGGGTGCAAAATTGTATTTTAACTGCGAGTGTGGGATTTAAACTCGAGCAAGCGAATGGATTCTATAGTTTAACCACGAGCAAAGCGAGTAGTTTTAAAATAGAATCCTGAGCATAGCGAGTGTTTCAATACACGAGAAGTAAATTACAATTGCACCCGTGTGTAACACAAAATTTTTCCCCTTACTACAGCGAGGAAAGTGAAACATGTAAAAAAAGGTTTTGAAATCGCATTGACTTTTTCTTTGCGTTTAGATACATTCAACATTTTTACAAAAGGTGCCTTTAGCTTGGTTAGCTTGTGGTGGCCAGAACGATTTTCGAATGTTCTAATTCGATTTTCAACTCGGTGCGTGTGCGAGGCTAGCCCGCGCCCGCCGCCGCCGCCGCGGGGGCAAGTGAGCTGTACTTCGCGAATTTAGACTTTAAAACCATAGCAATAAGAGCTATGAGAAGTCAACTTACTTTAATCACTAGTGGATAAAATGCGTTTTTACCCTCTCGTATTAAAGGATAAACAAGCGCTTTACGAGCTAGTGAGGGGAAAAAATATTTATTTGGTTGGTACTCACCTTGGTGTTCCAGGATTTCATTGTGAAACAGCGTCTTGAGCCGTTTGTACGCCGACTCACATCTGAAAAGAAAACTATTATATTATAAGAAAACTAATCATGATGACTAATTAAATTAATTTTACATGCATTAAAATTTACAAAACATTTCCAATCGCGCAAATATCCTAATGCTACCGCCACACATTCGCACGAGTAGTGAGGCGAATAATGAGGCGAAACACGAGCACGCATGTGTACGCGGACGTCTCGCTATTCCTCTCGTCCCTCGCATCGCGTTTTTGTATAGGCAAAGTTTCGTCAAACGTTTCGACGAATAGCGAGGCGAGTGACGAGCCAGCATGTCTAATCGCGGAGTAACATTCACGTTATGGCCTTGACAATAAAGGTTTCGTTCAGATACTAGATGAGAACCCCGCTTCGCTCGGGCAATAAACCTCCACGGGCCAACCTGCCGTTTCAAACTTAAATTTCTGAACGCACCCCACGCATCCGTCACTGTCAAACTGTCAATCAACAAATTAAATATGGCGGACTGAATATGTCATTAACATTTTTAAACGCGAAATACGCAACAATACGAATTTTGAAGATATACATCTTCAATTCAAAACTTTAAATTCTTTATGCTTTATTTCAGTTTAATGTTCAGAATTATTAATATAAATTAACCCGCCGGGACATTCGCGCCTGCTACCTGGTTTTTCAGTCAGTTAATCCTTTTTTCGGGCGTGTTCAGGAAACATTTTGATGCACTGTAAATATCGATGCAATAAAAGTAAAAAAATACGCGAAGTTATTATGCTTAAAAAAACTGTTTCACGAAAACATTGATCCACCCAAGACTTACTCTTTGTTGGCGTTAACTCCCACGAAGACACTGATGAGGGAGCTCCGTCTCAAAATCTTATTTTTGACTGGAAATTAAATTAATATATAAGAGTGTTGAAAGAACACAACTTTGTATTTTGTATCGACACTGTCAATCCATTATTTATTTAGTACTCGACTCGTGACATTAAAACTCTATGAGAATATAGAAAATAATTAATAATTATACATTTAGTCAAAATTAAGGCAATTCGCTAGTAACTGGCCACCAGCCAATAACTGGGCAGTCTGGGTAAATGAATTCTGTCTATAGGCGATTCAAATTCATTTCAGTGCGAGGTGGCCAGTTATTAAAACCCCATTATAAAATGTGTTCTATTTGTAGGTAAACAGAATTCATATACAGTTATGCAAAGGTGGCCAGTTACTGGCGATTTACCCTAATGGTGAGTAACTTTCGTGTGTGATAATTTACGTCCTCGAAGTTTTATAATTTTATATATAAAATATATAAATTATATATTTCTCTTTATTCATTTTATGTCTTAGGCTAGGTTTTTATTTATAACCATACGTCGGACTATAGGAGGCAGTTTGAGGGCAAGGTAAATTTCACAAAAAAATCTCTAGCTTTTTTTTGTAAAATTTACCTTTTATTTAGTTACCCGTTATCATTTTTTCATCTTTAATGTGTAAATACTCTTTGAAGTTGTGTTTTATTCCTTTCTCACAGCTGCAATTGTCTGAGTGACGGATAAAGCCAAACGAACTTTTTCGCCATTTTGATTTATGTGTAGTCTAAGTACGTTTATAAATAACGTAGTTAGTTGCTATGATGTTTGGAATTTTACATTATAAATACTAGGTACCAAATACTCGGAAAGTGAATTGATTGATTTGCGAACATTAGGTACCTTTAATTCTGCCATGCCACGAACATGCCCGCTGTAGTCCGACGTATGTTTATAACATTTTTATAAAAGTAAAATATAAAAATACATCTAAACTGTATCAAAACTATACAAACATTGTAAAAAACCCTAACCTAGGGTGCCGCTGGAGAGAGTGGCATTGCCGGACTATATATAATATTATAATTATTTATTTATTTCAAGTAAGTTACACTCATATTTCATATTATTATAATAATTATGTTAATAAAAACTTAATTCTATGCGCGCCGTGTCCAGGATTACCGCCTTCTGAATCTGACCCTTGATCCAACCACAACCACGTAGCGAGAGTCTCTCAAGATGTTGGTCGAGACTCTTCGCTATGAGACCGTTCGCGGAAACAACTATCGGTACAATATATATTGTTGACGTTTATAGGGTCACGGCGCCAGTCATGAGCCAAACACCGGATTGACGGGGGCAAATCTGAACTGACGTTTAATAGTGCGAGGACAAATTAAATTAATTGTTTTACTTGATATCGATATAAATGACGTACAACCGTTGTGTCATTTTTAGAATACATTTTTAACCGGTTAAAAACAAAAAAAGTAGGCGTAATCAATCGGAATGCTAAATAATATTGTTGTAATGAATTAATTATTCAATGTAATTTAATTACTTGTCACAAGTGACTATCGACATCGTCAATGTCAGATATCGGTGGTTTATACTTGTGATAAGTATAAATGAAGGAAAATGCACACAATTGAATGTATTCAAACTTAACCATTAGCCATTTTGATAATGAAGGATTAAAAAAAATTTTTACGATGTCGATATATTTAGTCGATTTTTTATTAATCACTAGCACTGGTGCACTTTGGCCCCCGTCAATCCGGTGTTTCATGAACAAAGAACCAATCGTGAACATTAGTGCTTATTTCAAAGTAGTTATGGTTTTCGAATTAAGAACTAAAGTGTCCATCATTGGTGCCTGTAAGCTTTAAGTGTCCAACATTGGTGCCATCACCGGTACAGACGCCATCAGATATATCGGAGCTGTGGAGGTGGTCACAAATATCTGAACAACGCCTCTATTGTCAAGGCGATAAAGTGCATGTTCACATATTTGTGACCACATCCACAGCTCCGATATATCTGATGGCGACTGTACATCATAGGTACACGGTACTAAAAATGATTAAAAAAGTACTTACAGAATTGGCAGGGCGTTTTAACGATTCCTCTTAGCAACACGTTATTCAGGACGCATCTGAAGAGGATAATATAATATTATAGAAAATTGAATGAAACACTTGAATTATATATTTCGTATACCTACACATTTTCGTGAGAAACTTTTGTGTGCGATAATTTTCACCTGCAAAAGTTTTTAAAATTCGAGTTTATCCGATAGGGCGATTTTTGAGCACTCGACGCTCAAATCGTGACAATTTTAAACTCACGCAAACACAAAGAAATGGTATGAAGAAATGCTTCTTAAATACAATTTCTTCGTGTTTGAGAGAGTTTCAAATGTCACCATTCGAGCATCGAGTGCTCAAAATAGCCCCCCTTGCTTTTCATATTTTAAGATTAAAAACTAAAAACTAAGCAATTTAAAGTAAACATCCTTTCTAACGCAATGACCATATCGCTGGGCTGGCCGGTCTTGTAAAAACTAAACACTATATATTCCTTTGGCCACAATAACTAAAGGTCGCAAAATACACTAAAGGTCATCAAATAGGATATAATTTCTGTTACCCTTTCCCAGACTCCTTAGATCCTCTATAACCTTGACACTCAGAATCCACATATTCCTCGTTGCTCGTGTGTGAAGGAACTGCAAAAAAAGTCAAAGTCAAAGTAAATATCTATGAAGAGTCTCTGAGACTTTGTTCAGACTTTAGATCAGACCTTTGTTTGAGACTATGGGTCTATAAATGGAAGGTTTCATTTTTCTCTTCAAATGAGCACATTTTTTTTTAATGACAAAGGTGGCAAACGAGCAGGCGGATTGCCTTATGGTAAGCAATTACCGCCGCCCATGGGCACCCGCAACACCAGGGGAGTCACAAGCGCGTTGCCGGGGGGTTGGAGCTATGGGAACCTTACTCACCATCAGGAACACAACACTACATACCTGAAAGGTAGTAGTGCTGTTATGGCTGAGTTCTTCTGTAAGGAGGAGGTACTTCCCCAGTTGGGCTGCTCCAGATTCAAGGGTGATGGTACTTCGCTGTGCCCTACCTCTCATTGTTGGACGTAGTTTAAAGACATACCCGGGTCCAAATTTTGTTCTGCGACTTTATAAATACACATTCATTATTGACTTTATTATTACCATACAAATTAAATGTCATTTGATTATACGGAGTCCAACACCAATTCGACAGTATGCCTAGTGCGATATTAGTACACGAAAGTTTATCCCTTTGCAACTAAGTAGTACTAACATGGCTCACAACCGTTTTAATTATATTAAATAAGCTTTTAAATTCATGTCAGTTTTAAAAGTATGGTTGCGGGATAAAAATATCCTATGTCCTTTCTCGTAGGTCAAACTCCCTCCATACCAAATATAAGTTTAAGCGTGAAGAGGTAACAGACAGACAGAGGGAGTCACTTTAGCATTTATAATATTAGGGTCTATATCGGCATGCCTAAAGTTTTTTGACCTAAACTGTCTTTGCCTAATATCGTTGGGCAACATCATCAGTTGTCCTAATACTAGTTATCTCCTAATTTTGGTTGTCTATTCTAATGGCCGATTTCGTTTTGGCCTAATGGTCACAGTTCTAACTACACCCCGTTATCTAACGCTCATTTTGGGGGCAAGCTAAAATAGTGATGTTGCTTCACATAATTAGGCGATTCATATTTATCTATAAAAGTGATTAGTCAAACTCAAATTCTTCTTTAGAGAACGCACGAGAGACTCATTCATTCCTCTTTTTAATCAGATCGGAGGGCGACAAAATATCGAATATCGTTAATTTTGGGTCCGATTTTTGAAATAACACCGAGTAATCTTCATAGTGATTCTTATTCATTCTCTATGGAAATCACTTAGTGACTATTTAAAAACTCGGACCCAAGATCTTTTGACATGTTATTGAGCGAGTAAGTCAACTTCATTTTTAACTTAGATTATCGTAACTGCCCAATCACTTGCCCCTAAACTGAGTATAAGATAACGGGGTGTAGTTCTAACCTAACCTAACCTAAACCTACGTTTATGAAAGCAGTTCTTTTTTGTGGGGGTCACAGTTCTAACCTAACCTAAACGTACTTTTCTGAACCCAGTAAAAATGCTTAGGAAAACTGACTTTTTAGCAAAACTACATTATGGAAAATTGTCATTATGACAAGTGACTGTTATGCCAAGTGATCACTAGCCTATAGCAGTTAGGCCAAGTGATTTTAGGGCAAACGTTGGTAGGAATTCCGAAGCAGACCCATAATATTAGTATGGATTTATGGAAGTATTTACCTATCTCCATATTGGAGAACATACTGACAGTTTCCGGTTCTACAGAATTTTTCGCTGCTTCAGTTTTCTCCGTTATTTTCAATCTGCAAAAGAAAAAGTTTCATCAACATCATCATCTCAGCACCAAGACGTCCACTGCTGGACATAGGCCTCTCCGTTGTACCTTTACATTTACCGGTTGGAAGCGACCTGCATCCAGCGTCTTCGTGTACATCGCAGTCATATATATCGGAGCTGTGGAGGTGGTCATAAATATCAGAACATGCGCTTTACCGCCTTGACAATAGAGGCGTAGTTCTGATATTTGTGACCACCTCCATAGCTCCGATATATCTGTTGGCAACTGTACCAAGGGGCCCATTTTTGAGGGTCGTGCCCTCGAATCCAAAAAACTTTGAGGCCGAAAAGGCACACACAAAAGTTTTTCACCATTATTTTTGCACGAAATATATATATATATATATATATATATATATATATATATATATATATATATATATATAGAAATATATATATATATATATATATATATATATATATATATATATATATATATAGAAATATATATATATATATATATATATATATATATATATATATTATGACCAAAGGTGGCAAACTAGCAGACGGATTGCCTGATGGTAAGCAATTACCGTCGCCCATGTGCACCCGCAACACCAGGGGAGTCACAAGCACGTTGCCGACCTTTAAGGGGGGTTGGAGCTCTGGGAACCTTACTCACCACCAGGGACACAACACTACATACCTGAAAGGTAGCAGTGCTATTATGGCTGTGGTCTTCTGTAAGGAGGAGGTACTTCCCCAGTTGGGAATATAATACCATATAATTTCGGTACCCACGATTATAAATTTCTATCATTCATGTTTCTAAAATACCATTTCTTCGTTTCTGACAGAGTTTAAAATGTCACGAGTCAAGTACTCGACGCTCAAAAATCGGCCCCCAGTGTTGTCTTACGGCTCCGAAACGTGGTCTTTCACTACCGGCCTCATCTCAAAGCTGAAAGGCGCTCAACGAGCTATGGAGAGGGCTATGCTCGGAGTTTCCCGACGCGATCGAATCAGAAATGAGGAGATCCGTAGGCGAACTAAAGTCACCGACATAGCCCACCAGGTTAGCAAGCTGAAGTGGATGTGGAGTAGCAATGCATGGGCAAAAAGGTTTAATATAATTATATGAAATTACGTGTTTTGATCTATAATCTGATATGCGAGGTTTTATTAGAAGATTAACTAATCCGTAAAAAAATTACTTCGTGTAGTTGCAACTTGGAGAAATTAGTCAAAATTCTTTTGTTAGATAAAAAAAGTGTACTTATATGATTAAGCGGTGCCGCACCGCTTGCGTGAAATTCAAAATACGTCTCCTTAGTACATTTTGTATACAAACGATTTGAAGCGGCATCGTGCCTTATGCCTTTTATGCCTTTTTTTATGACATAGGCGGCAAACGAGCAGACGGATTGCTTGATGGGAAGCAATTACCGTCGCCCATGGGCACCCGCAACACCGGGGGAGTCACAAGCGCGTTGCCGGCCTTTAAGGGAGGTTGGAGCACTGGGAACCTTACTCACCATCAACACAAGCTGAAAGGTAGCAGTGCCATTATGGCTGTGGTCTTCTGTAAGGAGGAGGTACTTTCCCAGTTGGGCTACCCCAGATTCAAGCGTGATGGTCATCGCTGTGCCCTACCTCTCATAAGCCTTACGTCGCTTGTGTGTATTTCACGCCTACAGTTCGCATTGTTGTAATAATACTTACCCAGATGGTATTTTTTTCTGAGAAGTCTTTCTCAAAGCCATTGTAGCGATCTCAACAGAGGCGCCGAGCTCTAAAAAAATTACATTATTTAACCAAGCTGTCAATATGTGACATTATCTACGAAAAGGGACCTTATTGTCGATGTCGCTTATGTCGTTGTTCAAGACGATACAATACAAACGCAACGGGACTCGACGTAAGTGCCATCGACAATAAGGTCCCTTTTCCTAGATAATGACACATATCATCGAAATTAGGAGCAATTATTTTACTACAGGCAAAATGGCAATACCTCTAGGATTTTTTTCATTTATCTTGGCATTAGAAATGAGGATCTGCCACGTGCCAACAAAATTTAAGGGTCCTAAACCCTCCAAAGGGAAATGGAGGTATGGTCAGGAGAGGAATAGAATAAAAAAAGTTTTACATACTAGAGATCTGGGGTGACTTTTTCCATATATTTTTTGCGCTAAATCGAGAATACCCAACATACCCATACTTATAGAATCAATATTTTTAGACATGTACCTGAATAAATCAACTATTTGTTGTTATTCTGTCCCATCAGCCAGGGGACAAACTGAAGCATAGTTTGTTACAAGAAATGTGGCCCCGCGTACTGACGCGCTTGGTAGGTGACCCATTATAGAAGGGACATATAGCTTCTACACATATCTATGTTTTGTGTATTTAGATGCAATTAAAGTGTGGTTTGAAGAGTGACCAAGGGGAACGTAGCCATGGTTACGAGGGACAAAGAATAGTTGATTGAGCCACCTAACGTACGTACGACGCAAAAAAGAGGGGTTATAAGTTTGATCGCTGTATGAGTCGTGTTTGTGGCACCGTAGATATAAGAGCATTTCTCAAAAAGTTTGTACATTTGGATCACGTCTTCGATTTTGATTAAAACCGGTAGATGCTTAACAAGATCTACCATATTACCCAAAATGTCCCATAAATTTTGTATGGAACTTTTCTTTTTTGTTACCGAAAGTCTATAGGTTTCTTATTTTTTTTATTCATATTAACCCGTTCGCTGACACTACTGTCCACGTACTGTCATATGAAACTGTATGTAAATACATGCCGGTCGTGACAGTGAGTACGCCTGGCGACGTACTGTCGGTGAACGAGTGAAATTAGTTATTATAGTAGTATACAGTGAAAATCTATATGAAAACTGATATCTCGTAAATGGCCCAGAAATCAAATCGGTTAAACATTCAACTTTAAAAAATGGCGCACATAATGGCCATTTGCTACTAAAGTGACAATAAAATATTAATCACATCACCTGCAATCCTGAGATCATTACACGACTCATTTACTTTCTTCATCTTCTTATTCTTTCTGCTTCTCCGTTTGGTTGGCAAGCAGCAGCGAGAGACAGACGTGCTAGCTTCCGTCGAGCTTTTCATCCTCGGTATTGGTCTTAAAAAGAAAACAAAAAAAATCCATCAACAAATCAATTGTGACATTATCTACGAAAAGGGACCTTATTGTCGATGGCGCTTATGTCGTTGTTCAAGACGATACAATACAAACGCAACGCGATTCGACGTAAGTGCCATCGACAATAAGGTACCTTTTCCTAGATAATGACACAATTGTTCCTATGGCACAATCAATAGTAAGCTATGAGCTATCAGCTACTTCAATGGACAAAAGATAATCGATCCCGTGTAAATAAAAGAGACATATATGTTATAGCCGGACGATCGTAGTTCATCGCCGGGCGATGAGCTATAAACATATATATCTCTTTTTTATTTACACGGGAGCGATTTTTTGTCCCTTGAAATAGCTGATAACTCATAGCTTACTAGCTCGCGGTGGGACCAGTGCCTAATGGACCACCGTGTGATGCGGGCTGACTAGAATAGCACCACCCCATCTCCCGCGGGTGTCGTAAGAGGCGACAAAGGGAAAAATCCTACGGACGGGCAGCAGCGTCCGAAACCCAATCTACAGCTGCGGTCGCCAACTGCCTGTCAAGCGCGGCGACTATGGCACCTACCCCCAAGATGATACAAGTCATATTTGTGGGAGGCCTATGTCCAGCAGTGGACTGCATACGGCTGAAATGTATGCATGTGTAATGGGTAGTGGCTTTCCTATGAAACCGGTGATATTGGGTTCGAATCCTAGTACCTAAGGGATTTATTTGTCTGATCGCAGATATCTGTTCTCGATTCATGGGTATTTCCCATGTATTTGTATATAATATATATCGTTGGTTGAGTACCCACAACACAAGCCTTCTTGAGCTTACATGAAACCTGGTGTACAGTCAACAGCGGTGCGGTTGAGGTGTTCAAAATGAGGTCAACACATCTCTATTGCCAAGAGAGTAAGAGCGCGTGTAGGTCATTTTGAACACTTCGAACGCTTAGCCACTTTTGCTGCTGTCTGTACTGATAGACTAAGATTTGGATGCTTCTCGGGTCAGAGGTGTAGGGTTAGAACCGGTGTAGTATTAGTTGTATAGAGGCGGGTAACTCACGTTTTATAAGTAGAATAGCTCGACATGTTTCACTGCGTAGGTCAACCAACGCGAACGGCTCATGATTATGCTCCTCGTTAGAGAGTGAAACATGTCGAGCAATATTCGACTTATAAAACGCGAGCTACCCGCTTCTATACAAATAATATGTTTCGCCGGTTCTAACCCTACACCTCTGACCCGAGAAGCATCTAAATCTGTGTCTATCTGTACAGTCAGCAGCAAAAGTAACTAAGCGTTTGAAGTGTTAAAAATGACCTGCGCGCTTTTATTTTCTGGACAATTTTTTTTCGATAGTTTTGTGTTTAAAACCGGTGTATTTTTTATTTTATTCTTTTACTTTTTATATACTCGACGTATAAAAGTGCCCTTACTGCATAAACGTTTGAGTTTAAGTTGAGTTTGAATTGAGGGATAAATTACTTGATATCCCGTTCGCGATATCTCGCGGGATCTTACGCAGACGAAGTCGGGCATAGAAACTTTTTTTTAATACGACGACGGTGGCAAACAAGCATACGGCACGCCTGATGGTAAGCAGTTACCGTAGCCTATGGACACATGCAACTCCAGACGATTCAAATGCGCATTGCCTACCCTTTAAGAACCTATACACTCCTTTTTTGAAGAACCTCATACTGTAGTCCCTAGGAGATAAATACCGTAAGTGCCTGATGGACTGAGGAATCGGCGTTAACACTTGCGACTTCAAGTTCTTGGGTTCTGTTCCCGGACGTGTCAAGTCTCCGAGCAAACGCTGGCATACTTCTGTGCATTGGGAGACAGCTGTAAAAAAAAAGGTAATTATAGTGTTCTGGTCAGAGCCCGGAATTTTCATGGCAAAACAAAAGACAGTCGCATACTTACTAGTGTTTGATGCATTTTTTTATCGACATCGACAGTTGTGTAATGGAAGAATAAAACCATGTAACGAAACAAAATATTAATTAAAAGAATAACGTACGGTATAAAATTATGTAGAACCAGGTAAGTAGACGCAGCATCACATGATATTTTATTTGGTTTCTGATGGTAATAAGAGTACCTATAATATTATTATCATTAATTTCTATACATGCTCTGGGAGTAGACAGTTTCGTTTGTCATTATAAAAGCCGTTTGTATAAACTAAATAATTGACAAAGTGAACTGATGATGAGTCACGACATCGCCAATCACTGTTTTGATTTACTATCGATGTCGATAAAAAAATTCATTTAAAACTAGTAAGTTTGCGACAGTCTTTTGTTTTGCCATGAAATTTTCGGGCTCTGGTTCTGGTATCATGCCGTGTGATGTCGGCTGATTAGAATAGCACCATTCTCCCGCGGTCGTATGATGACAAATGGAAAATACCTACGGACGGGCAGCAGCGTCCGTCGAAACCCAATCAGCTACTGCGGTGGCCAACATAACTAACACCGACTTCCGTACACACACGTTACTACTACACAAGTCAGGTGCTTCAGCTAAGCTTTTTCAATGGCTATGGGATAAAAAAAAAATATTTTTAACAACACATACCGGCTCTGTCGCTCCTGACCAGGTTCTGCGTCTGGTAATAGATGAAGTTGATGAGCTGGCGCGCCTGGGTGACCACGTCCGACACGCAGTAGCAGTCCTGGCGGATACGAGGCTCCCTCGCCGGCACTGCGGTCTCCGGTTTGCTGTCAACGAGAAAAAAGTAAGGGCTTCTCCAGAAATCATCATGTCAAATCATCTGGGCCTATTTATAGATCACTTGGAACTTGTAATACAAGCGGAAGTTTCTTTCTAAAGAAAGCATACCAAATGTTTTGTTAACTTCGTTCTTAGCAGTCAGATTTGGACTTGTAAGTAAATAATAATTATTTTTATTTTTCCTTTGCCAGATTTTTTTTGTAATTGTTGGATATGTTTTCTTAAAGAATAACGCATTTTTTTTATGACATAGGCGGCAAACGAGCAGACGGATTGCCTGGTGGTTAAGCAATTACCGTCGCCCATGGGCACTCGCAACACCAGGGGAGTCACAAGCGCTTTGCCGGCCTTTAAGGGGGGTTGGAGCTCTGGGAACCTTACTCACCATCAGGAACACAACACTACATACCTGAAAGGTGGCAGTGCTATTATGGCTGTGGTCTTCTGTAAGGAGGAGGTACTTCCCCAGTTGGGCTGCCCCAGATTCAAGCGTGATGGTCAACGCTGTCCCTCTCATTGTTGGACGTAGTTTAAGGACATACCCGGGTCCGAAATGTATGCTAAAGAAATCTTTTGTAATACTGTTTTGAAAAAATAAGTCCCGCCGAGTTTCTTGCCGGTCATAAAAGTCTAAATGCTTCTCGGGTCAGAGGTGGGTTAGAACCGGTGTAGTTTTTATTTTATTTTTTCTTCAGTAGGCCACAAGGGCCTTGGGGCCTTGTGGCCTACTTACTGAATAAACGTAAAAAAAAAAAACATTAACAACAGGTGTCAAAATTCGAGAAATAGGGCTCTGATCGCTTACAGGAAGGGTGTTCGAATTTTTTTATAATTGATCACGATGCCCCCATCGTTGGACTCTCGCATCGCATCTCAGACGATCACATCATGTTTTGTTTTTTTTTCACACGGCGGAATAATCAAAAACAACTAGATTTGACATTAATTTTACCAACATGAAATCAATTAAAAAATTTGTAACGTAAATTTTGAATGAGTTTGAAATAACATTATGTAGATAATATCGCCTGTCCTCGCGGTGCTCCATTTGCGTAAATTATCGCTTATCAGTACACCCCCGTTAGCTTATGCTCAGTTTAGGGGCAAGTGATTGGGCAGTTACGATAATCTAAGTCGATAAAAAAATAAGTTGACTTACTAACTCAAAAACGTGTCAAAAGATCTTGGGGTCCGATTTTTGATATAGTCACTAAGTGATTTCCATAGAGAATGAATGAGAATCTCTACGAAGATTACTCGGTGACTATTTCAAAAGTCGCACCCCAAATTGACTATATTCAATAATTGATGATATTCGATATACATAATTGTTGCCCTACGATCTGATAAAAAAGGGGAATGAATGAGTTATCTCTCGGGCTTACACTAAAGAAGAATTTTAGTTTGCCAAATAACTTTTATAGACAAATATCAATCGACTAATTATGTGAAGCAACATTACTATTTTAGCTTGCCCCCAAAATTAGTGTTAGGTAACGGGATGTACTTATCAGTATACATTTAGATATTTTTCTAACACGAACGATTTTTTGTAAGTGATTGACAAAATAAAAACATCGACAGTCCTGTTATCGATAAGTACCTACCACTTCAACGTCATACAGGTAATACAAAGACAAATATAGGGCAATAGGGTGCGTTAAAAACAGATAACATTAACACATTCGCTGCCACCCTCTCCAAAAATGTATGGAA
The DNA here is from genome assembly GCA_022674325.2 of Grapholita molesta. NCBI lineage: Eukaryota > Metazoa > Arthropoda > Insecta > Lepidoptera > Tortricidae > Grapholita > Grapholita molesta. The sequence goes on along the minus strand of CP053145.2, from coordinate 2,489,450 downwards.
ATGAACACACATGTGGCATTTATACTTTAAGTACATACAATTTGGAAATAATACATTGCAAATTATAAAAATATTTCGGATCAAAGTGTACGGATTACGTTCAATTTGTTCAAGATCGGTAGCACGCGGCATCTAGGAAGGTAGCCGATATAAGACTGCGTGTACGTCTTGTCGTTGAAGTAGTATGTACTTATCGATAACATGATTGTCAATATTTTTATTGTGGCAAGCACTAAGCAAATGTCGTTCCTGGAGGCCGATCTTTGAGAGTCGTGCACTCGAATTCATAAAACTTTGAGAGCGAAAATAATCACACACAAAAGTTTTTTACCATTATTTTTGATTTGATTTCGATACCCACGATTATTTATTTATGTCATTCATGCTTGTTAAATACCATTTTCCTAACTAGTGCGTAAAAAGTGCACTTTTCGGACGCTTCGCGTGCGTAAATTTCACTTTTTAAGGCACTTGCTATGAAAAATAGGTTCGATACTCGTGTAAAAACTTCTTTAAGACTCGGGTGATTGTCACCCTCGTTTCACTTGGGCTCCAACGTTCACCCGCGTCGAAAAAAATTTTTTTTCGCTAGAATCGAAACGTATCAAAAAAAAAAAAAAAAAAAAGGTTAACAAGCCTTCGCTTCGCCGATGACATTGTCCTTTTTTCCTCAACGGCATCCGAGCTACATCATATGCTAGAAGACCTTAGCAACGCAAGTCTCGAGGTTGGACTTCAGATGAATATGTCGAAGACCAAAGTCATGACTAACGGCACAAAACGTAGGATTGAGGTAAACGGAGAGCACATTGCATATGTCCAAGAATATCTTTATTTGGGCCAAATAGTCTCTTTCCAGGCGCGACAAGAAAAAGAGGTCATCAGACGGACAGAGAACGCCTGGAAGAGCTATTGGGCCATGAAACACCTAATGAAAGGCGACCTACCTCTGTCACTCTCAAACGTAGGCTCATGGACATGTGCATTCTTCCAGTCCTCATCTATGGTGCTCAGACTTGGTCTTTGACGGAAGCTCAGAAGTCTAAACTCGGGGTTTGCCAGAGAGCTATGGAGCGCAGCATATTAGGTGTGAAACTCAGGGATCGCATCCGGAACACCACGCTGCGCTCAAAAACTCAAATAGAGGATGTAGCTCGAAAAGCGGCCAAGTTAAAGTGGGACTGGGCTGGTCATGTCTGCCGCATGCCGAATGACTTGTGGGCCAAGTTAACCACGGAGTGGGTGCCCCACGAGTCAAACCGGGGATCCGGCAGACCCCGTCGGCGATGGCGGGATAACTTGGACTCCTTTTTGAGAGACTGGCCAGATGTAGCTCAAAACCGGGACGATTGGAGGAAGAGGGGGGAGGCCTTTGCCCAGCAGTGGGACACAATAGGCTCACAATAATAAAAAATAATAAAAATAAAGTATCGAAATGTACTATTCTTCGTGTTTGAGAGAGTTTATAATGTCACGATTCGAGCGTCGAGTGCTCAAAAATCGCTCTAATGGTGGCACAACAAACCTGAACTCGATAGAGAATGTGCTTTTGGATTTTTGTCCGGCGGCTTGCGGTTTCTGAGGTCTGGAAATTATGAAAAGCATGATAATTGCATGTTATTGTTAGTTTTTATTCTAAATTCAAATACTTTTGAGGACGTTTTCGTCGCACACAAACACTCGTATTTCTTACCATTATTTCTACACAAAATGTTTAAATTTGATAACCACGATTATTCTTATTTATCAAATTATCATTCATGTTTTTAAAATATAATTTTTTTGTTTATTGACAGTTTCAAAAGTCACGCGTCGAATACTCGACGCTCCAAAATTGCCCCCCAAACCTAACACACAACTAAACTGCGGTTCTGACACTTCTGACGCTTGTCGCTCGGCTCGACGCTTTCCGCTCGGCTCGCCGCTTTCCGCTCGGCTCAACGCTTGCCGCTAAACCTTCCACGACAATAAATGATTAGAAATTGTAGTAACACACCTGGCTTCAGCGGACGAAGTGTTATCGGAGTTGTAAGAAGCGGCGCGGGCTCGCTCGATGATATTGTGCTCCACGACCCGCGGGCGAGGGCGGTTCCGACGTTTGTTGCGCGGTCTGCCGCGGCGGACAGACGAGCAACCTATTATGCAACCATATTAATTAAACTTTTATACAACAAAGTGACACTGTAAATGACACCTCCAAAACGACATAAATAAAATTGATGAAATTTATTTTCGACATATAACGGGTTAAGATGCGCCTTAAAATATTTTAACATGAGCATGACGCTTTACAGTGACATTTCTAAAGCCAAAGTGGACGAAGCCGAGGTAGAGTTGGGCCTTAAGGCGGAGCGTTCGGTGTGCATGTTAAATTGTTTCAAAATTATGGGAGTGGCCCCAGTGTGCACGCTGCTTGTAAACTTAAGACGCTCGACGCTTACGCTGCACGTGATCGGAGGCGCGGAGCTAGCTCTCAAAAGAGGTTGTGGTCACTAAGCCAAGACACTAGACTGGGTTGATAGGTATTTTTACGCTGTCTCAGCAATTCCTAAGTATGAAGTCACAAGTCTATTAGGGTTGTGGGTATGCCCGTCGTGCGGTGGATCCTCCCTGCGCCGGCCGCTCCGCTTCGAGCGTCTACTTGGACCCTACACAGTCCACTGCTGGACATAGCCCTCCCCTAAAGAGCCAAGGTAAGGTTACGTACCTTTAAAAATGCGGATAGCGCAGCTCTTACAGAATATGACTCCTCTGAACACCTCTGCACCATGTAGATCTGTCTCGCTACAGACGTCTGTAACATACAGTTATATGTAAATCTTGAGTCAAACTATACTACCGACTACGCGGGCCTACATAGATATCATGTGTTTACCAGTACCGTTACCATGAGTTGACATTGCAGTTTTCGATAACGAGTATCGAGTTTATTATCTGTGCATCTCTATTGTACTGTTTTAGTGCGAACGAGATGCACAGATAGTAAACTCGATACTCGTTATCGAAAACCTCAAAGTCACAACTCATGTACCCTCACCATGAGTTGTGACATAGACGTTTTCGGTAAGGAGTATCGAGTTTACTATCTGTGCATCTCGATTGTACTGTTTTAGTGCGAACGAGATGCACAGATAGTAAACTCGATACTCGTTATCGAAAACCTCAAAGTCACAACTCATGGTAAGGGTACAGCCGTCGCGGTTCAATAGCTATAATTTAATTCGCGAAGTTCGGATATCGAATGCTGTGCTATAGCGATACTGAATCGTGGCTGTATAACAACTGTGGCGATGCTGAATCGTGGCTGTATAACAACTGTGGCGATGCTGAATCGCGGCTGTATAACAACTGTTGCGATCCTAAATAGAGGCTGTATAGCAACTGTGGCGATCCTAAATAGAGGCTGTATAGCAACTGTGGCGATCCTAAATAGAGGCTGTATAGCAACTGTTGCGATGCTGAATCGCGGCTGTATAGCAACTGTGGCGATGCTGAATCGCGGCTGTATAACAACTGTTGCGATCCTAAATAGAGGCTGTATAGCAACTGTTGCGATGCTGAATCGCGGCTGTATAGCAACTGTGGCGATGCTGAATCGCGGCTGTATAACAACTGTTGCGATCCTAAATAGAGGCTGTATAGCAACTGTGGCGATCCTAAATAGAGGCTGTATAGCAACTGTTGCGATCCTAAATAGAGGCTGTATAGCAACTGTGGCGATACTGAATCGAGGCTGTATAGCAACTGTGGCGATACTGAATCGCGGCTGTATAGCAACTGTGGCGATGCTGAATCGTGGCTGTATAGCAACTGTGGCGATCCTAAATAGAGGCTGTATAGCAACTGTTGCGATCCTAAATAGAGGCTGTATAGCAACTGTGGCGATACTGAATCGAGGCTGTATAGCAACTGTGGCGATACTGAATCGCGGCTGTATAGCAACTGTGGCGATGCTGAATAGAGGCTGTATAGCAACTGTGGCGATCCTAAATAGAGGCTGTATAGCAACTGTGGCGATCCTAAATAGAGGCTGTATAGCAACTGTGGCGATACTGAATCGAGGCTGTATAGCAACTGTGGCGATGCTGAATCGCGGCTGTATAGCAACTGTGGCGATACTGAATCGAGGCTGTATAGCAACTGTGGCGATGCTGAATCGAGGCTGTATAGCAACTGTTGCGATGCTGAATCGCGGCTGTATAGCAACTGTGGCGATGCTGAATAGAGGCTGTATAGCAACTGTGGCGATCCTAAATAGAGGCTGTATAGCAACTGTGGCGATCCTAAATAGAGGCTGTATAGCAACTGTGGCGATACTGAATCGAGGCTGTATAGCAACTGTGGCGATGCTGAATCGCGGCTGTATAGCAACTGTGGCGATACTGAATCGCGGCTGTATAGCAACTGTGGCGATGCTGAATCGCGGCTTTATAGCAACTGTGGCGATGCTGAATCGCGGCTGTATAGCAACTGTGGCGATGCTGAATCGCGGCTTTATAGCAACTGTGGCGATGCTGAATCGCGGCTTTATAGCAACTGTGGCGATGCTGAATCGCGGCTGGATAGCAACTGTGGCGATGCTGAACCGCGGCTGTATCGCAACTGTGGCGATGCTGAATCGAAGCTGTATATCGGCTATAGTGATGCAGAATGTTGTTTACGCGTGCGAGTCCACATGACCAAGTGTATCACTACTGATCGAATGCTGTGCTGTTGCGATATTGAATCGCGGCTGTATAGCAACTGTGGCGATGCTGAATCGCGGCTGTATCGCAACTGTGGCGATGCTGAATCGCGGCTGTATCGCAACTGTGGCGATGCTGAATCGCGGCTGTATAGCAACTGTGGCGATGCTGAATCGCGGCTGTATAGCAACTGGCGATGCTGAATCGCGGCTGTATAGCAACTGTGGCGATGCTGAATCGCGGCTGTATAGCAACTGTGGCGATGCTGAATCGCGGCTGTATAGCAACTGTGGCGATGCTGAATCGCGGCTGTATAGCAACTGTGGCGATGCTGAATCGCGGCTGTATAGCAACTGTGGCGATGCTGAATCGCGGCTGTATAGCAACTGGCGATGCTGAATCGCGGCTGTATAGCAACTGTGGCGATGCTGAATCGCGGCTGTATCGCAACTGTGGCGATGCTGAATCGCGGCTGTATAGCAACTGTGGCGATGCTGAATCGCGGCTGTATAGCAACTGTGGCGATACTGAATCGCGGCTGTATCGCAACTGTGGCGATGCTGAATCGCGGCTGTATCGCAACTGTGGCGATGCTGAATCGCGGCTGTATAGCAACTGTGGCGATGCTGAATCGCGGCTGTATAGCAACTGTGGCGATGCTGAATCGCGGCTGTATAGCAACTGTGGCGATACTGAATCGCGGCTGGATAGCAACTGTGGCGATACTGAATCGCGGCTGGATAGCAACTTTGGCGATGCTGAATCGAAGCTGTATATCGGCTATAGTGATGCAGAATGTTGTTTACGCGTGCGAGTCCACATGACCAAGTGTATCACTACTGATCGAATGCTGTGCTGTTGCGATATTGAATCGCGGCTGTATAGCAACTGTGGCGATGCTGAATCGCGGCTGTATCGCAACTGTGGCGATGCTGAATCGCGGCTGTATCGCAACTGTGGCGATGCTGAATCGCGGCTGTATAGCAACTGTGGCGATGCTGAATCGCGGCTGTATAGCAACTGGCGATGCTGAATCGCGGCTGTATAGCAACTGTGGCGATGCTGAATCGCGGCTGTATAGCAACTGTGGCGATGCTGAATCGCGGCTGTATAGCAACTGTGGCGATGCTGAATCGCGGCTGTATCGCAACTGTGGCGATGCTGAATCGCGGCTGTATAGCAACTGTGGCGATGCTGAATCGCGGCTGTATCGCAACTGTGGCGATGCTGAATCGCGGCTGTATAGCAACTGTGGCGATGCTGAATCGCGGCTGTATCGCAACTGTGGCGATGCTGAATCGCGGCTGTATAGCAACTGTGGCGATGCTGAATCGAGGCTGTATAGCAACTGTGGCGATGCTGAATCGAGGCTGTATATCGGCTATAGTGATTCAGAATTTTGTTTACACTGCTGTTTCGGGATTATTTATGCTGCATCTCTGCAAAAATTGGCCGTATCCTATCTCCCTTATGTCAATAGTTAGGACAATCGCTACCCATTGAATGTTACTTTGTACTTTGTAGTTCATATTCATAAGAAAAAAAAAATATTTAAAATCGGTTCACGGGTCTCGGAGATATCGAGTCACATACATACAAAAAAAATATATATATATTAGTTCGAATTGATAACCTCCTCCTTTTTTTGAAGTCGGTTAAAAACTGTCGCGTTGCGGAGATCAAGAGGTAATGTCAGCTAAACTAAACTTACGTCTTAACCTACATCGTCTCATCATCATCATAAGTGCCTCTGCTGTCGTCACAATATGTCAGATCATCACAAGTCTAAACGTTTTGTAAATAGTCTGGGCTCGTCTCAATCGTTGACGAATACCGAAATAAGAAATAGCCAAACTACGAAAGTTACAAATGATAAATGGGTGACGAAAGCAGAACGGGACGAAGAACTTGACAAAAAACGATTGAGACGAGCCAAGACGTTACCATATTTTGATTTGACCACTACTTACAACATTTCCTACAACGCTTGTGGTAGCTGTAGCCTCCTCTATAAACCGCGTCAGAGGCTCTCACGGAGTGGCTGCAGTGCTGGCACACCTCGTGTTTTCTGTTCAATCATTCCAAATAAGTTATTTTTATTTATTTTTTTATTATGCAGAAATCCAGTGGTTGTGGGTTCGAGTCCCGCTTCGAGTCAAATTTTTCTATTTTTCTTTCGGTTTAAATATCGATGATATTCGCTAGCAGACGTTTCTGCATAATAAAAAATAATTTAGAATGGGGTAGCACATTGTTATCGATGAATTCTCAATGTAAATTGAGACTTCGATGCCGTTAAGTGTTCAATACGCTGGCGGTAGATGTGACTACACGTCACCCATGATGACGTATACCACGAAGGATAAGATAGAAAAATTCGACAGGTCTAAGCGGTACTCGGATAGCACAATTGGTAGTGCACTGGGCTAGTTATCCAGTGGTTGTGGGTTCGAGTCCCGCGTCGAGTCAAATTTTTCTATTTTTCTTTCGATTGAAATATCCATTCCAAATAAGATTAGAGATAACAAGGAGTAAATTAAATACTTTAATTTAATAGACCTATGTAATAAAAACTTGTAAATAATAATCAGACGAATGAACTGACGTGTTCTCATATCGCTATAGGCGACATGTTTCGGGTATTATTATTATTGCTTTTTGGGCTATTATTTGCGCCGCATCGACCAGTTATGATCTATTGTGGCAGCCATTTTTATAATTCCCATTGAGTCCAGAAAGCTCCAGATTCTTTGGGCTGTAATGTTGTGTACCTCATAAGGTTTCAGTACCTGCCTGCCTAGGATACTTCTTTTATGCATTAGTGGCCCGCAGGAGCAGAGGATGTGCATTGCAGTATCCTTTGATTCCTGGCAGAACCTGCATGTTGCATCTTGTTTCTTACCCATTAGAAACATATGTTTGTTCAACTTGCAGTGCCCGGTTAGAATTCTCGTAACTGCACAGGCTTTGTGTCTTTTGAGCCCAAGCAGCTCTTTAGTGATATTGTTGTTGAACCCTTGAATTAGAGCTTTCGAGTGAGCGTTGCCTTTGACGGACTTCCACTCTGTTTCGGGTAAGCTCAGGTGGCCGAATTTTGAGTCGTACACTCGAATTCATAAAATTTTGAGATGGAAAACAAACAGATATAAAAGTTTCTTACCATTATTTTTCCACAAAATGTATAGTTTCGATACCCACGATTATTAATATCTTTCATTCGTGCTTCTAAAATACCATTTCCTCGTGTTTGAGAGAGTTTAAAATGTCACGATTCGAGCGTCGAGTGCTCACTAAACTAAAACTAAAATTAGCCCCGTGGCATAGTCCCGTAGACGTCCGGGGACCGTAGATACTGGCAGCATTTCCCAGCTGAATTGCAATACCAATTCACTGCGCGAGAAAGCTGCCAGCTCTACGGTTCCCGGACACATCCGCCAGCCTTTTGGACAATGCCCTAAAAAAAGCTGGGCGTTGGGACCCCAAGAGCCAAGCGTTTCTACTCCATAAGCTAGAACACAATAATCGCGGCTGAGATGTATATGTAAAGAATTAATATTCATATAATTACTTACGGCATTTTCAGTTTTTTTTCTACATTTTTTGTTTATATTCTGTGTATTATTACACTAGCATTTTGTAGTCTTCTAGCCGAAAGTGTCGATTGATAATGACATGTCTATTTTTGACAGACGTTAAACTAGCCTGTCATAATGTGTAAAAAAGGTTTATTAGAATTATCTATTATTGACGGTTGAACCTCAAAATGGCGAAGTCGTCTTGAAAATATAATTTCGGTTTTTTGTTCAAAGGTAGTTTAATGTGTAATATTGATAGCGTATTATGCAGTAATCTAACGCAGAATTGTGCAGCTAATGAAGAATAGATTTCAAAACGTGTTTCACCACTATTTTGGTCATCACCCGGCAATCCCGGGGTCACGGCCGCCTCTTAGCTTTCTGTAAAGTCCAGATACCACTTTACAAAACGCAAGGCCTACTACCGAACAACGTCATGCTCTAAGGGCAAACTTATATGTTATTATACTTATTTGTTATTCTACTTAACACTGGCGAAATCATCGATTGATTTATTGATGGAAGCCATATTTTTTTTAAAGAAGAAGGAGAAAAAGGTTATCTAATACTAGATTATGCCCGCGGTCGCACGCGGAGAAGAATCCCCTTTTTGACCCCTTAGGGGATGAATCTCAAAAAACGCTGAAATTACTTTTCTTATATTAAAAATTTCAAGTCTCTACGTATAAATTTTACACACACCCCATACAAACTTTCAACCCCTTTTTACCCCTTTAATGGTGAAATTTCCAAAAATCCCTTCTTAGTGGGTCCTTACAGTATATAAACTACCTATTGTGAAAAAATCATCTATCTAGGTTAAGCGGTTTGGGCTGGGCGTTGATCAGTCAGTCAGTCAGGACTTTCACGTTTATATTATCTAATACTAGCTTTTCCTCGCGACTTAGTCGGCCAGCCATGCCCGTCTTTGAAAGTACCACACCCCAGTACCAGTTTCTTTTTTTAGGGCTAGAGATGTAGCCTCGCTCTGCATCTTGTATCGCATTTACAACGGAGTGTTCTGAGGAATTGTTCGGATTAATCCCTGCTGCCTCCTTCCGCTATCGTTCTACGCGGCAACATTTCCACCCCCACCACCTGGATAGTTGGAAATCCTCTACTGTGCGTTTCTCTAGAAACTTCCTCGCACATCAAAACTGTGGAATGATTTGCCGTCAGCGGTATATCCGGACCGATACGACCCTCATACCTTCTAGAAAAGAGCGTACTCCTATCTTAAAAGCCGGCAACGCGCTTAGAACTCCCTTGGTGTTGCGAGTGCCCATGGGCGACAGGAATTGCTTACCATCAGGCAAACCATCTGCTAGTTTGCCTTATGAACTTAGAATCTTACGTTATTCCTTATGAACATAGGCTATAAATTAATATATTAGGTCAATGTGGGTAAGACCGGCATACTTTACGTGGTAGAGATCGCTGTTTAGCGATAAGACTGCCTGTTGTTACCTATTATTCTTTTTTTTCTGTAACAACTCTGTTTAGTACAATAATACTACTACTACTAGTACTACTACTACTCCTCCTACTACTCCTCCTACTACTACTACTACTATTATTACTTATATTATATAAATTGGTTGGTAGACGATATTTTTTTTTGTATACGGTCTTACCCACATTGACCTTTTTTTTTTAATGACATACGCCGCAAACGAGCAGACGGATTGCCTGGTGGTAAGCAATTACCATCGCCAATGGGCACCCGCAACACCAGGGGAGTCACAAGCGCGTTGCCGGCCTTTAAGGGGGGTTGGAGCTCTGGGAACCTTACTCACCATCAGGAACACAACACTACACACCTGAAACTTTTCAACCTTACCTGATCTTTTTCAAAGGATCCTTATGCTAAATAAAACAATTTAATAAATCAACAATTTATTTCTTATCATCCTCACTAAGCTCTACCGTCTTCACATCTTTGACTATCTCGTCGATGCGGTGGAGATCCTTCAGGGATAACTGTCCTGAACCCCTGGGCAGGGGCTGAGGCTGGTCTGGAGACGGCTTCCAGCCTAGAAGGTTGATTATCTCGAAGGTCACCGGGACACCACGAGAGTTGTGCTCGGTGAGGAACTGGAATTAAAAAAAAAAATCGGGACAAAATTACACAAATCGCCCTTTTTTTTATACCACAAAGGAGGCAAACAAGCATGCGGCCCGCTTGATGGTATGCGGTCACCGCAGCCTATGGACGTTTACAATACCGAGGCATCATTCACGCGTTGCCGACCCCGTAAAAACCTCTTTACTTGAAGAGCCCGACCTAGTCCTACGGTAAGCTCAGTAAGGCTTGTGTTGTAGGTACTAGACGACGATATATTATAGATAGATACATACAGCGTGTACATTAAATATTATCTCAAATATTAACCAGACCTAGTGCTATGAACCGATGTTCCATGAAAACAACCCTAATTTCTTTTTGTTTCCTTATAAATAATTCAGCACGCAATGTATCGCTACTTTGTCTTACTTGCGATAGAGTAACATGTACGCAATACATGACTACTCAAAAATAATTCAAAAATTAATAACGCTTTAGTGATTAAGACTAATTTAAAATTACCTTGAAATATCTGTTCACAGTACGAAATCTTACGTTTGGTTACGTTTTGAGGTTAAATATACTCGCTGTGTTAATACTTAAATACATAGAAAACACCCACGACTCAGGAACAAAAATCTGTGCTCATCACACAAATAAATGCTCAAACTGGATTCGAACATAGGACCATCGGCTTTATAGGCAGGGTCACTATGCAGTCCACTGCTGGACATAGGCCCACAAATATGACTTGTATCATCTTGGGGGTAGTTGCCATAGTCGCCACGCTTGGCAGCGGACTAGCAACCGCAGTAGCTGTAGAATGGGTTTCGACGGACGCTGCTGCCCGTCCGTAGGATTTTTCCCTCTTAGTACCCGCGGGAGGAGATGGGGTGGTGCTATTCTAGTCACATTTCGATCAAAATCCGAGTTTTTCCGAAGGAAAACAATGTAAACAGTAACCACTGACCTTCCCATACATCTCGTCGTAAATCGCAGCTGCGGCGAACTGCACGTCGCGCGACAAACGCAGCGGGCGGTTCAGCGCCGCGTTGGCCTCGCCCAGCGCACGCACGTCGCTCATTGCGTGCCAAGCGGTCGGATACCACACGGTAATCGTGTCCACATCAACCGTTTGGAGTGTGTAGCCGCTCCTGTTGCGTTTTTGCAGCGTCAGACCGAGGGACAAACACAAGCAGTTTGGAGAAAATGTTTTTTTTTTTTTTTACAAAGGTGGCAAACGAGCAGACGGATTGCCTGATGGTAAGCAATTACCGTCGCCCATGGGCACTTGCAACACCAAGGGAGTCACAAGCGCGTTGCCGACCTATAAGTGGGTTGGAGCTCTGGGAACCTTATTCACCATCAGGAACACAACACTACATACCTGAAAGGTAGCAGTGCTATTATGGCTGTTGTCTTCTGTAAGGAGGAGGTACTTCCCCAGTTGGGCTGCCCCAGATTCAAGCGTGATGGTACTTCGCTGTGCCCTACCTCTCATTGTTGGACGTAGTTTAAGGACATACCCGGAAAATGTCCTTCAAAATTAATGACATATACTCGTAACGCCCAGCATACTAAAATATTTAATAATACAATTAAAACTGTTGTGAACCATGTTACTACTACTTAGTTACAAACGGATAAACTCACGTGTAATTATATCGCACTAGGCGACATGTTTCGGGTAAGCTCGGGTAAGCGCGGCCGAGCAAGGCAGCGGACAGCAGTGAGCGATACACCCTCAACGTGATCGGTGTGTCCTGACTCGACTTGAAAATGGGTACCAGAGCTTACCCGAAACATGTCGTCTAGTGCGATATAATTACACGTGAGTTTATCCGTTTGTAACTAAGTAGTAAAATATTTAATAGTTAAAACCAACCTTACTATGCAGTGAATTGGGTTGAATTTTTGTACGAAAACTAATGACACAAAGGAAATTCTACCCTATTTCCTTTTATAAAAGATTTCAACTCCATCGAAAGAGAGTGTGCATTGTAATGCACACTGGGCGTTACGAGGATAAAGAAATGGACTCCTACACGCGAACAAATTATGTAGAAAAATATGGCACTTAATGACATTTCTATCACGTTCCAGTTTATGCTAATAATGTTAATTTATAATCTTCTTTTAGATAATATAATCAAACAAAAGAGCTCAGTGTTCTAATTATTAAGTATCAAACTTCACTATTGGTAAAGTAATAACTTTTCAGTCGTTGTTGACACTTGCACTGACAGCGGTTCAAAGAATGTGTGAAGAAAGAAGGTGCCGCCCAAGTTGTTCGAGCGGAGCGAAAAAAATGGCTCTAAAATACATTTTAGAGCCATTTTTTTGGGGCTGATAGTGAATCTACGTTTATTATACATCGATGTTCAAAGTACTGAGAATTGACCAAAGCTTCTAACTCCTATAGAATGTGATTCTCAAGTAACTTGCTAATTAATGGCTGGTTTAAGTACGTTTTAAGAGTCTTAAGAGAGTTTTAAGTGTCTCATTCAGATCGGTCTGTATGGGGAAATCTGGAACTATAAGACATACAAAGATTTGTTCGAGAATCGAACTAGGTTGTTTTTGAAAATAAAACTTTTTTTTTTTGGATTACCAACAGATAATACATCTTTCATATTCTTAAATCTATGTTATAATACTTATAATCTAGATTGATACTTATCCAATTATAGGTAACCACATCTTAAGTTCGTTTGGATCTGGATTGTGTTGATAGGCAGCAAAAGTTACCATGAAACATGATATCTTAAATGAATAAAATGCATTGTAATTCGATATTTTTTAATTTTATTTTTAACAACTGTAGTCGATTCCAAAAATGAACACATTTTTTAAATCCATTTATGCAGTTTTTCTTGTCCCTAAAATCGATGACACGGTTCCTAAGAACAAATCTTTATATATGTCTTATAGTTCCAGATTTCCCGATACTAACCGATCTGAATGAGACAACCTGTATAGTCAAACGCCCAAAGATTTGTCGCACACTTATAAAGAGATAGTGGGGGCATGCCCCCTTAATCTCTTCATATCGCCCAGTTGGAGACTGCCAAAGCTCTTTAAAAGTAATACCATCCTATAGATACGCTTCTACATTGACTGAACTAACACTTACGCAGTCATTACGCCCATATCTCGCATACGTACGAACGGGAAGATCTATAGGGCGATGCCCCCAATCTCTTCATTGGCCAGTTACTTGTCGCTGCTCTTACACTTTCAAGTATTACACTTTTATAAATACACTTAAGATAGCGCTGGTAGCCTAGCGGTAAGAGCGTGCGACTTACAATCCGGAGGTCGCAAGTTCAAACCCCGGCTCGTACCAGTCAGTTTTTCGGAACTTATGTGCGAAATATCATTTTATATTTTCGCTTTTCGGTGGAAAACATCGCGTGGAAATTTCAATAAGGCGGACTAATTTCAATAAGGCCTAGTTTACCCTCTGGGCTGGAACGTCAGATGGCAGTCGCTTTCGTAAAACTAGTACCTACGCCAATTACATTAGTTGCCAAGCGGACCCCAGGCTCCCATGATATACTTCTACATTGTCTCTAATACTCACGCAGTCAAAAGTCCCCCTATATCTCTCACGCGCACGAACGGAGAGATATGTGGGGCCATGCCCCCTAACCTCTCTGTATCGGCCAGTTGAAGAGACTGCCGTAGTTCCATAAGTGTGTCCCCGCCGAAGAGTGATGCTATGAACGCCTGAAAGAAAACCATAATTGCGACCGACGTAGTGTTCATTATTTGTGTCACTATCTAGGAAAAGGTCGATGGCACTTACGTCGAATCGCGTTGCGTTTGTATTGTATCGTCTTGAACAACGACATAAGCGCCATCGACGATAAGGTCCCTTTTCATAGATAATGTTACATTTATAACTAGCTGTGCCCCGCGGTTTATTAGGAAAAAAACGTAGCCTATGTGTTAATCCAGGGTGTCAGCTAACTCCATACCAAATTTTATTAAAATTGCTCCAGCCGTTTAGACGTGAAGAAGTAACAAACATACACACTCACAAACTTTCGCCTTTATAATATTAGTGTAGATAAACTACGTTTGTCTCATGTTTTTCGATATAGATAAGAGTAGATATCATGTTTCATGGTAACATTTACTGCCCATGACATACTCAATCCATATCCAAAGGAAAATAATTATAAGATTTATTTTGCTAAACAACCTGGGGCTTATTGCATAACAGCTTGTAAATTATAATATTAGCGAAAGTCCCTTTCCAATAGGCGAGATGAATGATTTTTAATTATGGTCAAATATCTGTATGGGACCTATGGCGTAAAAGCTACCCAAAAGTCAGAAATGAGAGTCAAAGTCTTAGGCTACGTCCGCACAGACAGGTGGTTTGCTTAGCGCCTAGAGCCTACTGGCTTGTATTCTGGCTACTTGCTAGGATACCACGGTGACCGCACTGTAGGTGGTTTGCGTGGTGGATCGCTAGGTGCCTTGATCATTTGCTTGTCGGCACTTTGACGAGATGTCGCTTTCAAAAATAGCTCTAAAACTGCTACTTACAGAAAATACATCTTTAAAATATACCATAACACGGCCTTATCCATCATGTTGGGTTCATGGCATAAATAAGTCACGGTCAAGTGATGGGGAGTTTCATGTTCTGTATAAACAATTGCGTAATTTTGATGAAAAATTTTACGAATATTTGCGTATGACCAGAGAAACATTTGATCTACTTCTCAGTAAAGTTAAAGGAAAATTAACTCATTTGGATACTCATCTTCGAAAAAGCATATCAGCTGAAGAACGACTAGTTGTTACTTTGAGGTAAGTGAAACTCAAAATAAATATGATTTTTATTTATTAAGAAAACTTAAGAAACACAATTATTTAAGACATAAGGAAAAAAAAAATTGTATGACTTATTTGTAATTTTTTATGAAACTAATCAAAGCAGAATCGTTCTCCATTTGCATATGATGAATTAAATTTTCTTCAGATGAATTCTGGACGTGCAATTCATATTCCACTGATGGTTGAGGATTTATATTTGGATCAGGAATATGCATCACTGGAACAGACTGTTGAATATTATCTCCTACAGCTTCAATTTCAGTCAAAATTAAATCTTGAATCTTCGATCTTAATCTTAGTTTACGCCTTAATGGAATATTTTCCATATAAAGCAAAAGACTCTCAAAAAACAGTAAATCATCGCTTTTTTCTTTGATACTTTCCCTCTGAAGAATCTCAAGCTTCTTCTTTTCTATTTCTAAAAGTTGATCATTGTTTTCGGTTCTGTTCATACGAATTTTCTTCCTTTGTGATGTTTGACTATACCTCTGAGTTTCTTGAGTATCACTTGTAATTGTTTCTGAAGTAGAATTCTGCACAGAACCTGGATTCTGCAGCTCATCTAATGTTGTGTCAGTCACTATAGAATAATTTTCATCATTATCTGTACTTAAGTTTGAATCTCTCGCAGAGCTCTCGCTCTGAGTCTTCTTGCTCTTTAAAAACAATAATTGATCATAATACTGCCACGTACTTTTACATATTTTATCAGCGCTATCTCCACTTTTTGGCTTATCAATCTTACCACACTCTTTAAAAATAAGCTCTCAGATTTTTCCATCTTGCTTTGATAGTTTTGACTGAAACAAAACCAGTAATTATTGTATTGTTCAAGTATTAAGTACTCTTTTTTTTCAGATATTTGGCTACTGGAGAATCCTATAGGTCTCTTGCTTTGCATTTCCGCTTAGGTCGCACTACAGTTTCCGAGATTGTAAGTGAGACATGCAACATTTTGTGGACTACACTGAAAGACGAATACATGCCAATTCCAACGACGGACAAATGGTACGAAATTGCTGATAAGTACTATAACAAGTGGAATTTCCCCAATTGCATTGGTGCAATTGATGGGAAACATATAAGGGTACAGTGTCCATGTAATAGCGGATCTTTGTATTACAATTACAAGCAATATTTTTCTATTTTACTACAAGCTGTAGTTGATGCGGACTGTAAAATTATTTTAGCAGATATTGGAGCAGAGGGCGTCAGTGCGATGCTGGAAATTTTAGAAGTTCATCTTTGTTTCACATGTTAGAAACTAATGGCCTCAATATTCCATCGGAGAAAGAAATTCCTAATACAAATATTAAAATACCATTTGTCTTAGTCGGAGATGGTGGTTATCCATTAATGAATTATTTAATGAGGCCTTTTCCATTAAGAAATATTGAGAACACAAAAACGATTTACAACTACCGACTCTCTAGAGCTCGCAGAAGTGTAGAGTGCTGTTTCGGTATAATGGCAGCAAAATGGAGGATTTTGCAGAAAGCTATTGAAACCAAGGTCAATACTGCTATTTCAATTACGAAGGCTGTATGCATTCTCCACAATTTTGTTATGACGGAAGATCGATCAACGGTTCAACAGGACATGGATTCTACTATTACTAGTGCACCAATATCCACCAGGACTCAATACAGATTTTCAAACAGTGCATTACAAACAAGAGACATATTGGTGAATTATTTCAACGGAATTGGATCGCTTACCTGGCAGAACAACTCATTGCCGGAAAACATAATTCAGCGCCATAATATACAGTCACAGCATTGACTTCTCATTGTAAAAAAAAAATATTTCATCACAAATAAATAATTCACTTTTTAGTACTTACCATCTTTTTCTACTTCGACTGCCACCTCTTCCCAAAGTTTCTTCAACACAACAGCATTTTTATGGAGTTCATGAGCAGGATTCCATAGAGGTTCCCTTTTAAAAACTGATGCAATTAATATGTCATCCATTTTTTGTTATAAAACGCCTCGCGCCTCACGACAAAAAAACCAACACGTTTGTTAGCATCGATAGACGCCAAGCGACTAGCTAGGCGCCAAGCGCGCAGTGCGGACGCTCGCGAACATTCCAGAACGTTCGCTTTACTAAGCTACTCACTATGCGACTCGCTAGGCTCTAGGCGCTAAGCAAACCACCTGTCTGTGCGGACGTAGCCTTACATTTGCACTACCCGCTCAAAACGCTCCCTACAAAATGATACTCAACGGTGACGTCACGGCTACGTTGTCGCCCTCTTCAAAGTATGGAAAAGTCATGTTTTTGCTATTTTGACCGTGAAATATTGCGTTTATGTATATAGTTGTAATACAATTTTTGTTTAAGTATAATGTAAGAAATTAAATGGTACCTTTATTTAATATTGTCTTCGGTTGCCGCGATAATTACTCATGAAATAAAACAACTAATTTAATCCGTTTGATTAAATCGCGTATACTAATTTAAACTTCATCCCGACGTTTCGAACCCTTTAGCAGCGTTCGTGGTCATCGGGTGGACTGAAGATTAAATTAGTATACGCGATTTAATTCGTTTTAGTTGTTTTATTTCATGGTACCTTTATTTTTTAAATTTTTGATTTTGAAAACACTAAAAATTTTGAAATTTTGAGGTCTCGTATCTTTGGATCATTTGAATCGATTCTTCTAATTTTCACTGTTTCAAGATACATTACACATTTTCTATCCATTTACTTAATTAGAAATCGTAGCAAATTTCAACATGTGTCATCATCCCAATTCCTTGATTAGAAGAAGAGTTCCGCTAATATGATTAGTTGTATATTGTTATACAATTGGCCCCCGGTTCCATTCTCGAACAGAGTATTTTTTATCTATGTATACAGTTTTTCTTGTCCCTAAAATCGATGACACGGTTCCTAAGAACAGATATTTGTATGTCTCATATAGTTTTAGATATCCCCATACTGACCGATGTAAATGGGCCACCCTGTATATTACAGATAAATAGTTACATACATAAACTATACCTGGTTTTTTTTTAGAAAAATAACGGTCGTTTTCGCCTACGTTTCATCATAGAGCAAATATGTGACATTATCTATGATAAGAAACCTTAATATGGCG
This sequence comes from Grapholita molesta, assembly GCA_022674325.2. Lineage (NCBI taxonomy): Eukaryota > Metazoa > Arthropoda > Insecta > Lepidoptera > Tortricidae > Grapholita > Grapholita molesta. The sequence goes on along the minus strand of CP053145.2, from coordinate 2,471,167 downwards.
CTTACGCCGTTGTTCAAGATGCCGCAATACAAACGCAACGCGGTTCGACGTAAGCGCCATCGACAATAAGGTCCCTTTTGCTAGATAATGTCACATGTAACATATATTAATTATACTTAATTTATGGTTTCATAAATCCAGTAATCTCGTAAATAAGACTTAAGATTCCATTGCTAAAGTTATAGTGAAGGAAATAAGAGGCAAACAGCTTTTAACTCCTACTCTAGTCTGGGGTTGGTCTGAAAACCAGTGCCGAGCATCTCTGCCCGGCGCACGCTGAGACCGACACCCATTACCCTGTACCAACCTACTTAAGACTTATTTATTTTTAATGTCTGTCTTCTTTATGTTGTAATTGTTTCCTTGTATAATTTTCCTAATCCTTTTTTTTGGCAATAAACGTTTCTTATTCTTATTCTTTTAAATTGTTTTCCTAAAAATCCCACAACGACAATTGCACGATTTTTTTAATATTAAACAGAAACGTCTGCTAAAATATTTTTTTAATTAGATGGAGTAAAAGTTGAAATAGATAACATATACTTAAGAAAAAAAGACGAGACGGTGTTCGAGACGGGATCCCGTCTCGAACACCGTCTCGGACGGACCGGACCGGAGGTCCTCGTCGTTTTTTCTTAAGTATATGTTATCTATTTCAACTTTTAATTTATATAGTAGTATTACTACTTTAAAAAAAATCAAAGCAAATCAAAATATTACATAAAAAATAATTTGAATTGTTCTTAGTTTCATAGATGGAGTAAACTGACAGAAGTTTTTATACTAAAGTTGTCAAACGACCTGTCAAATGTATGAAAACTGCTGTCAGTTTACTCCATTTAATAAAAAAAATACTATAACATATCATAGATATTTAAGTCGAAAGAAAAAATAGAAAAATATGACTCGCAGCGGGACTCAAATTCGACACGTCACCCGTAATGACGTATACCAGGAAGGATAAATAGAAAAAAAATTGACAAGACCAAGCGGTACTCGTATAGCGCAATTGGTAGTGCACTGGGCTAGTGATCCAGTGGTTGTGGGTTCGAGTCCCGCTGTTAGTCAAACTTTTCTATTTTTTCTTTCGATTTAAATATCTAGGTATAGGAACGTGATAAACACCGATGCCCTAGCACAGGACTCGAACCCGGGAATTCCAGCGTCAGGGTTACTACCGACTAGGATAACGTGAAAGTTACTTACCCCATCTGGTTTCAGAACATTCATAATTCTGTCAAATGTGCCCGGAAGATCATTGACCCAGTGTAGGCACAGAGACGAAACCACGAGGTCCATACTGCCCTCAGGGAACTGAAATTATATTTTTTTTTATACAACGCTGGCAAATAAACATACGGCCCGCCTGATGCAGTTACCGTAGCCTACGCCTGCAACTCCATAGAGATTCAGATACGCGTTGTCTACCCTAAAAGTTGTTGGAGCTCTGGGAAACAACATCAGGAACACAACACTACATACCTGAAAGGTAGCAGTGCTATTATGACTGTGGTCTTCTGTAAGGAGGAGGTACTTCCCCAGTTGGGCTGCTCCAGACTCAAGAGTGATGGTACTTCGTTGTGCCCTACCTCTCATTGTTGGACGTAGTTTAAGGACATACTTGGGTCCAAAAATTACAACTAAATATACCATCATCATTACACAAATCGACCTAGTCCTACGGTAAGCTCAGTAAGGCTTGTGTTGTAAGTACTAGATGACGATATATATAATAGATAAATACATGGATACATATAAATACTTAAATACATGGAAAACACCCATGACTAGGGAACAAATATCTGTGCTCATCACACAAATAAATGCCCTGACTGGGACTTGCACCCAGGACCATGGGCTTCATAGGCAGTAGCCACTAGGCCAGACCGGTCGTCAAATATCATTCACTCGTTCATATCCAGCCACAATTTAACTAGCTGAAGCGAAGTGGTAATTTCCATACAATCTGAGTGGTATCTCCATACCGCGAAAAACCGATATTCGTAAATTTCGGACGATTGTCTCTGTCAGTCCAAAGGGATGGTCTTATGTAACTTTCCAATCTCACATATTTTTGTTCCCCTCCAAACTGGACCCTTCAGAACTGTCAAAGTTGGAGGGGAACAAACAAACACAATTGGAGTTTTCTTGGGGTACAGCATAAGCTAATATTTTTCTTATAATTATAAATAATGTCCTGTAAAGCAAAACTATAGTGAATGTTTTGACCTACGAGGAATAATGACGTCTTAATTGGAGTAAAAGAGGAAGATGCTCGAAATATACGAACTTCGATGTACGCGGGCCAGATTACATGCTTAAATATGCAGATCAGGTTAATTGGAGACATTAGACTTCTATCAGCGCATGGATTGCATTTTACAATTTGATGAACTGTCATAACTAGTTTACAATATAACGTAAAATACTGTATTAAATAGTAAGCAGTATGTTATGGTTCACAATATTTTACAATATTGCTAGTTAGATTATAATTTACAATTATACTGTTAGATTTACATTTTACACTGTTACATTATACAATGTTTTTTTATTTTCATGAAATTCGATTGCTCGATACAGTTGCGTACAGGGATTGTTGAGCCAGTTACCAATGTTCGTACATTACATATTTAATATTTTATACTGTCATATATGTAACTGGTCATTGTTGCCGCTTTGGGGGAAGGCCTATGTCTAGCAGTGAATATCCTTCAGCTAATATGATGATCATACGTCGCACTCCAGCGGGCAGTTTGGTGGCAAGGTAAGGTTTACAAAAAATCTTAACTTACAAGTATTATAATGTACTTAGTATTTGTAACAGTTTATTAAAATTAGTTACCGGTTATGAATTATTACTTTTATTAGTCTTTAACATATAGATACTCTGCAGTGATAAATGATAGCCTTTTTAAGTGGCCACTTACAAAACGAATAAATAGCTGACATTTGTCATTATGTGTATATGTATGTGAGATAAAAAATAACATACAATATTTGCAAAATTCTAATTTGACGCTGCAAGCTTCCTTGAATGTTTTAAATAAGACTATGAACAAATTATCAAAAGTACGTCTCCACCCTAAAGGAAAACAAGTATATCTGAAATTTCGAAGTGTCTTAAAATCTAGGTATGAAACACTAAAAATGATAAATAATCTTATTCAAAACGAAGAGATTGAGACTATAAATGATGTTAACAAAAACACACTTCAGCATTTTGAACAATGCAAATACCTGCCAATAACTTCAATCGATGTTGAAAGAACGTTCTCCCATTTAAAATGGATATTTTCAAGCCGAAGAAGAACGTTGACCGCCGGGAATTTAGAAAAAATATTAATAATATATTCCCATAACATAGCTGCTTAAGTAAATTAAATATTTTGCATACTTGCAATTATATTTTTATTTAAAATTGAATGAATACTAAAAAATAAACACGTAATTAACGTACAACCTTAGTTGCTAAGATATTTAGAATTGTACATTATAAATACTAGGTACCAAGTACTAAGTACAAATACTTCTGATTATTTGAAAATGAATTGATGTATTTGTGAACCTTATCTATCATTTTGACATGCCACCAAACTGCCCGCTGGAGTGCGACGTATGATGATGATGATTTAGTTATTGGAATAAAAAAAGAAGTTATGGCACATACATCAATGTTCTCCTCATCCATAACCCGCTTCTCAAATTGCACTCCGTCCCCGACGATAGCCTTGTCCAGGTGTGTCTGTGATGTGTCGCACAGTGTGACCTTCTCTACGGAGTCGGGTAGCAGGTGTCTGGACACATATCCCCGGGCTGCACCTTCAATAAAAAAAATAAAAATATATTTGTTGTTTTTTTTTATGACCTGTTTGGCCTAATGGGTAGCAACCCTGTTTATGAATTATAACTATTACTTAAAACGTTTTTTTTTACAAACAAGTAGATGGATTGCTTGATGGTAAGCAATTACTGTCGCCCATGGGTACCCGCAATACCAGAGGAGTCACAAAGTGCCAGCCTTTAAGGGGGTTTGGAGCTGGGTACCTTACTCACCATCAGGAACACAACACTACATACCTGAAAGGTAGCAGTGCTATTATGGCTGTGGTCTTCTGTAAGGAGGAGGTACTTCCCCAGTTGGGCTTCTCCAGACTCAAGTGTGATTGTACTTCGCTGTGCCCTACCTCTCATTGTTGGATGTAGTTTAAGGACATATAATAATTACTGAATATGTTAATTTGAATGTTGATTTACATGTGGAATGTGGATGGTGATTGCAACAGTGCTGAAATATCGGAAACTCATTCAAATGAATATATGGAGGTCATCCCAAAGGAGTACAGTATGAGGTTCTTCAAAAACAGTGTAAAGAGGTTTTTACGGGGTCGGCAACGCGCGAATGCTGCCTCAGTATTGTAAATGTCTGCCACCTACCATCAAGCGGACCGCGTGCCTGTTTGCCACCTTTGTGGTATTATAATTTTTTTTTAGTAATAGTTGTAATGTGAATGACCATGTTAGCTTAAAACTTATCTATGATGTTGACGGTCCTGGGGTCGAAACCCAGTAAGGGCATTTATCTGTGTGATAAGCACAGGTATTTGTTCCTGAGTCATGGGTGTTTTGTATGTATTTTAGTATTTGTATATCATTTATATTGTTGATTGAGTACTGTGTGAGTAATGAGTGGGTCTCAGTCAATTTGTTACATTATCTATAGAAAGGGACCTTATTGTTGATGGCGCTTATGACATTGTTCGAGATGACGCGATACATATGTAACGCGGTTCAACGTAAGTGCCAGCAACCATAAGGTCCCTTTTCATAGAGAATGCTACATTTATGTAAAAATGTCCTGTAATATTTGTTTATTTATTCAGTTACAGTAATTTAATATATTTTCTTTTTAGAGAAACATGAGATATTTTTTTGTGGAACAAACAAATTCTCCCTGAAACCTAACATTATTTTATTTTAAATAAATGAAGCAATAAATTAAATGCAAAAAAACCTACAATGACGGTTAAGAAAGCATATCAAAGGCATTATTTTAATAGTTAAATTTAGCTATATATTGTTATTTCATATATTATCTTCTTTCCCGTTTTGTCTGGTATTATTCATTTTTTTTTCTTGTAGGACTGTGCCATGAAATTTAGAGATTTCAAATTGCATTGCAATAAATAATAAATAAATAAAATAAAATAAATAAAATGTATTTATTTCAAGTAACAATGACTCATACATTATAACAATGTGCCTAAATTGAAAAACAAATATTATTATTCTATTAATTCCAAGATATTTCTACTTACCAAGTTCCACAGCATTCTTAAACAGCCTTTTTATGTCCAATATTCTATCTGCCGTCCGCCACCCAACCTCTTCTTTAATGTACTCTGATAAATGATAGTCTTCCCTTTGCGCCGATCGCTCCCGCTGCAAGATCTTCGCCTGTCTATCAAATATGTTCATAGTGCGGTACACTGAACTCGCAGTCTTCTTTTTTGCGGGATTTGTGCTTTTACATCTTACTAAAACTTTGGTAAAGTTACGTAAATATTTACAATCGTATTTCATGCTGTTTATCAAACATTGCCGGGTTGTGACAGTAAATAGCTGTGTGTGAGACATTTTTATATTATTATTAACTATTTAATACATAAATTAGGCAACTTGTTCATATTATTTACGATAATTAGCTACAAAATTATCCGTTTCGAGGTTGTTTTTGTTGCGCTTGACACTGACAGATGGACAGTTGACAGATATGTCACTTTGACGTCGAACGTAATGACTAATAAATTAATTTATATAAACTTTATTATGTTTCGTTCTCACAAAATTGTGCCTAATTTACAAATTTTATTAACAAGAATGAACTCTTATCGTGTATAAATGTTTAGTGTGGTATTGTGAAGTTTTATGTTACTATGCAGCGCACTTCTCAACCTACTGCTGCATTTTCATGTCATTTGTGTTTGAAATCTTTTCAAACCACCAAGGCTGAACATCCACAAAGCCAGGTGTCACCGTAACTGCCTTACTCAAGATGATGCCCCCCTAAACATTGGGGACGCGCTACCAGCTCATCACACCGAGCCTTTTCACATACGTCTTAGCCATTTGAAGAACAACGTTCGTGTAGTTCGGCGGATCCCTCGAGGGGCTAGAATCACCGTGGCAACTCATCTTGCAAAACTGGTACAAAAGTGTTACGAGTCAAACTCACTTCAAGACTGGCACAATCTACTTATTTTTCCGTATGTAATTTTGCATGCTAAAGACGACACCAAGAATTCATCTTTGACGCAGACAATAACAAATAATTGCACAGCCCATACCGTTCCCCAGTTGTTCAGGAAATGCGGTCATTGACTCAGAATCGAAAAAAAATCATTGAATTTAAGATCGGTGACGGCGATCTTAAAGGTGCCACTCGCCTGCTTTTTACGAGTGACGTTATAGCACCTAATAACCCAGACACTTTACTGGCCCTACAGAATAAGCATCCTCCCGCTCCCGTGATCCCCTTTTTCTTTGATCCTCCGATACCGACCCAGTCTTGCCTGCAAATCAAGGACGTTGATGTTATTAATGCCATACTTTCCTTTAAAAGTGGTTCTGCGGCTGGACTGGATGGCCTTGCTCCTCAACATTTAAAAGACCTAACATGCCCCTCTGCTGGTGATGCTGGTGTGCAACTCGTCTCCTCTATTACAAAATTAATTAACTTTATGTACTCAGGCAGCATCCACCCAGATATTATACCAATTATATACGGAGCAAATTTAATTGCACTCACTAAGAAGGATGGAGGAGTTAGACCAATCGCTGTGGGATCAACGTACCGCCGCTTAGCGTCTAAAATCGGTGTACGATACATTTTGCCAAAGTTACAAAAGATTTTTGAACCTGTTCAACTAGGTTTCGGAGTCAGAGGGGGTAGCGAGGCTGCTGTGCATGCGCTTCGGACGTATTTGGAGACCGGTCAGTGTGAGGTTTTACTGAAAATCGATGTCAGGAATGCTTTTAATTCTTTAAACCGAGATACCTTGCTGTCTGAGGTTAAATGTCACATCCCTGAACTATACAACTACCTACTACATTGTTACGCAGACCCTTCGAAACTCCTATATCAGTCAAACGAATTGTCGTCCGAAGTAGGATGCCAGCAAGGGGACCCCCTGGGACCAGCCATTTTTAGTTTGGGTATAAACCAAGTAATTCAAAATTTGTCATCAAAATTCAACGTTTGGTACCTGGACGATGGAACATTAGGGGGGGATGTGGAGTCAGTGCTAGCCGATTTGTCTCTGATAATAGACAAATTCAAATCTATAGGCCTCGAGTTAAACTTCGACAAATGCGAACTGTACTTTCCAAATTCTGACAGCAATGTCAATAGTCTATTACAAAGATTCAATCACCTGGCCCCTAATGTTAAAATACTCGATAAAAATACGCTTTACCTTTTGGGTTCGCCAATATTTGAAGAGAGTTTTCCTGAGTTTATCCAAAAATCCATATCGAAATTCCAAAATCATTCACAACGTTTACTCGAAATTAGCCCCCATTATGCATTCTCTATTATTAAATTTTGCCTTTTTATTCCGAAGCTTACTTACGTGCTCCGCTGTTGCCCATTGTGGAAAAATCAGATACTTTTATCGCAAGTGGATAATCTTATTAAATATAATCTAGAATCCATCCTTAATATCAAGTTCAGTGAACAATCTTGGACTCAGGCGTCGCTTCCCATCCGACATGGTGGTTTGGGCGTACGTAGCATGTCCGGTGTAGCTATGCCAGCTTTTTTGTCTTCGGTACATAGTTCGCTTGGTCTCATAGGGAAAATCCTTCGCATAAACTGTGAGATCTCCGGCTTAAACCATGCAAAAACTGCTTGGTCGAGCGTATGTCCTGGTCAGGATTTTCCTGAGCACCCTGAATCACAAAAGAACTGGGACGACCCGGTGTGTAAATTGACTTCGGTTTCCCTTCTCGGCCAATGCGCTGATGCAGAAAGAGCCAGACTTTTGGCAGCAGGTACCAAAGAGGCTGGGCACTGGCTCCACTTGCTTCCTTCTCCCAAAATTGGGACTTTTTTGGATCCCAACACCTTACGGCTCTCGGTTTGTCTTCGTCTGGGTATTCCGGTCTGCGCCCCTCATTGTTGCCCGTGTGGTTCAGTAGTAGACCGATTAGGGCACCATGGTCTGTCCTGCCAGAGGAGTGCAGGTCGATTCTCCAGACACGCCGCAATTAATGACATCATCCGTCGGTCTCTTGCCTCGATCAATGTGCCCGCCCTATTGGAGCCAACAGGGATATGCAGAAGCGACGGCAAGAGACCCGACGGAATGTCCTTAGTCCCTTGGAGTATGGGGCGGGTGCTAGTTTGGGATGCAACCTGCGTCGACACACTAGCCCCGTCCCATCTCCAAGTTACTTCCTTAAGGGCGGCAGCCGCTGCAACCGCGGCGGAAAATGGAAAGTTTGACAAGTATAGAGGTCTCAGCGCCGAATATTGCTTTGTCCCTTTTGGCGTTGAGACCCTAGGTCCTTGGCCCCTAGCGCTCTGAGTCTTTTCAAAGATATTTCGAAGAGACTCAGAGACGCTACAGGTGACCGGAGAGCTGGCAGTTACCTCGCTCAACGCATCTGTCTCGCAGTTCAGCGGGGTAACGCAGCCAGCGTCTTCGGCACCATGCCGAAGGGACCTTTTTTAGATTTAGTATAGTTAGTTTTTAGTCCTATTTTTGTATTATTTTATTATTTGAGTTAATGTTTATATACTGTATTTTTTATACTTCTGAAATTGAAGAAATTGGGTTTACATTTAAAATGTTGCACATGACAAGATAGTTCCGATTTTAAGCGGTGCGGCAAACATATTCAATATCATAAATCTTTATTTACAATAATTATATTCATTAATACGAGTACTTAACTAGTTATTAAATCTAAAAAAAGGCCCTTGAGGCAATAATTATGCTACACCAGTAATGTTACCTTCATAAAAGTTAACACGTTACGAAAAACGCTTCAAAACTGTCAAACTTTTAAGGTTATGCGGATTTTCATTTCAAAGTATTTTTTTTGCAGCGCAAATAAGTGTTTAGTATATATTTATATCATTACTTAGAACGTGATAAAACTGCCCCGCAACCAGTGTAAGTAATATGCAACTAAGGCATTTCTCATGAAATTATAATAACCATTTATTTTAAGATCATTTTATTTACATTACACTTAAGTATGTTTTTAATTTTTATTTATTTATTTATAAAGAAAATAGATACAGTAAGTAAATAAATGAATTTTAATTTTAACAAAACAAAATTATATTTCATTTTGCAGATCTTGTAGGCAGTTAGAGTTTAATTTTCATCACACTTGGTTATAAAAAGTTAAAGTGAAAATATTTATGTAACATAAAAGTATTGTACTTTAATGCTGTAATGTACAGTCATCCAATTTGATTTATGGGCCACTTCATTCCTTGTCACAGTTAAAATCTATATGAAAGACGCAACTGATCTCTTATTAAAGACACTGACAAGGTTCGAAGTGGCCTACAAACCAAATTGGTTGACCATACTTTACAGTGCTAGTGCGTAATTATAGATCTACAGTCTAAACAGTAATTTAGTATGTTTGTCCCTTGTTTATGTATTTAAGTGTGATGAATTTGGTTCAATTACAGCTCCGATTCACACTTGTTCATATTTTTTTACATCCACAACACACAATGTGCTATTAATATAAAATTACATGTTAAATTCTTAAATATTATAATTTATGAAGAAATTACCTTTCAGATGTGGCCTATATTGATGCAGTTTCTCCGGAGCAATGCCCCATACCTGACCCTTCCATTTGCAGCCGTGATAGGTGTCATAGGGTATAACTTAGAGGGTTATTTCTCTGACAGATACACTCCTTATAACAGTAAGCATTGTAATTTATACTGTATTTTATTTTAAGTATAAAGACGAGTATTGACCGCGCGCGGCAAATTAACGGTCATTTCCGCCGACGCGCGCAGCAATTCGAACATGCCGCGCGACGAACTAGCGGCGTTTTTCAAGCAATTGTCACTGTTACTCTTATGTATTAGCCTTAATTGGAGTAAAAGAGAAAGATGCTCGAAAAAGTACCAATTTCGATGTTCGTGGCATCATCAGTGCGTTAAACGCACAATTGGGACGGACTACACGTCACTCACGTAGTTTTAGTGGAAACGCGCGGCAAAAACATGGATAAAGTGTCGAACTTTATAAAATAGCTATTACCTACATTGTAGATGTAGATGTAGATGTAGTGTAGGGACGCCCGGCCGGACTCAGGCGGGCTGTCGATCACCTGTTGCGTTCATTCAGCCCAGTTCCCTGTAGTTGGAGCTGCAGGTTACTGTTCCGGCTGCGTTCCCACACAGTGCTCCTCAAATCTTCCAATCTTCCTGCAGAACAGAAGGATATCCTTTAAGTTGATGTCCTTTAGTTCGCTTTCCTCCAGAACATCGCTACCAAATACTTTATGTCGCATCGATGCGTACATGCCGCATTCGGTTATGACATGTTTACTTGTTTCCTCCAACCCACAGTGTGGGCAGGAGGCGCTATCAGTCTTACCTATTACCTTGAGGTGTCTGTTCAACGAGTTGTGTCCCGTAATGACCCCCATCAGTAATTTTAGACCGGACTTACCTAGTTTCAGGAGATACCTAGTTCTCCTAGCATACATTCTCTTCAAGAACATCTTCGATTGTCTATATTTAGTTTCTTCCTACCATTGTCTATTTGCTTCTTCCTCTTTTAGTCTATCTATGACTCCTCTCGTCACCTCAGCTGATATGGGTAGAACTGGTTCCGGGCCTATGAATTCCTTATCGGCTCCATTTCTGGCCAGTTCGTCCGCTTTCTCGTTTCCTCTTACTCCTTTGTGACCAGGCACCCAGGCCACCGTAGTGTCTATGTTTTGGCCTATTTTGACTGACTATGACCTACATTATATTACAAGAAAAAAATTACGTTATTTTTTAGTTAGGTCCTAGGTTTTCAGTATGGCAACTCGAATATCGGCGCGCTCAAACGTGCCACGCGACGAACTAGCAACGCTACCGCGAAATTCGATATTCGTAAATTTCGAACAATTGTCTCTGTCACATGATACCCTATTGGGGTAAAAGAGAAAGATGCTCGAAACGAACTTCGATGTTCGCGGTATCGGGCCTGTATAATTTGCTTAGTGTCATTTGCTCCTAGTGGGGATCCTAAAAGGCACTATTTTCAGAAAACCTCCATTTACGAGCGACAAAGATACAAATTAAAGATACCACTTAGGACAGCTGTTGTTGTCTAGGGAACTCCAAACTTGTTTTGACCATAGACAATTTTGTTTACAGAAGCAATAGAAGACCAGAGACTAGAGAGGCTGGAAGACAAACTGCTGACCGACCCGACCAATGTGGAGAAGCTGAAATATAAAGAGAACGTTTTAGGAAAAAACGTGTCGCCATCTTTGCAAAAGTAGTTCGACAGAACGGGAAGATTTTTGAGCTTCGTGTACAGTAGACAACAGATATATCGGAGCTGTGTAGGTGGTCACAAATATCGGAACATGCACTTTATCGCCTTGACAGTAGAGGCGTTATTCCGATATTTGTGAGCATCTCCACAGCTGTAATATATCTGATGGCGACTGAACTCGACTTGTGACAGTTTAAACTTTGTCAGAAACTAAGAAATGGTGTTTTAGACATGTATATGTACAGTCAGCAGCAAAAGTAGCTAAGCGTTTGAAGAGTTCAAAATGACCTACACGCGCTCTTATTCTCTTGACAATAAAGATGTGTTGACCTCATTTTGAACACCTCAAACGCATACATAAATGTTAGTTATTAATTGTGGGTATCGAAACTACATTTCGTGCAAAAAAATATGATGACAAAGCTTTTGTGTGCGATTATTTACGTCGTCAAAAGTTTTTGAATTCGAATGCACGACTCAAAAATCTGCCCAATGTTCGGTACAGTCAAGGTCTTAAACATAATGTTAACCGTTTTAACGCTTTTCCTGTCGCCCTTAAATGTCGTGTACATGCCAACACAGCAAATTAAAAACGAATATAAACCTTATCTGTAAGTTAATTTGAGAGTGACCGCCATAACACCTTGATACGTCTGGCGTGGTAAGCACCGATACCACACGACGTCTTTAGGTGTCCTTGGCGTTCAAAAGGTTAACCTCGTTAATTAAGCAACAATACACTCACTTGTAGATAAACATTATGGATTATAGTTATAGCCAGAATTAAATAGCCATACATGCATAAAAGGTAAGGTATGTTTTAGTAAAGAAATATGAATTTCTTTGTAAATATTAGTTATTCAGTTAGTGTTATTATATTTAATAAATATTTTGAATGAAATCTGGTGTCTTTCATTATTTTCATTAAAGTTGAGAATTTAAAAGTAAAGTTTCTAATTAATTACTAGTGTTTATTCTTATTGAATGCCCTTACTGGGATTTGAATCCAGAACCGTCGCGTCCGCTTCATAATATATACTATGTATATACTTTCTGGTAGTAGGGTGCGCCGGTTATACGTACATATTTAAAGACTGACATAGTGAATAGTGAATCTGTCAATATGTATTTTTTACAGAAATAAATAACTAAAACGGTTTTGTCTCATCAGGTATCTATAACTGTTTAAAAAGTTCCATAATTTATGAATAACAAGGCTTCTTTCATTTTCACGAAATTAGGAGAGCTAATTTAAAAGGCAGCGACATCTATAGCCGAGTAGCGTAACTAGTTTAATAAAACAATTTCGTAATGTCGGTAAATATGGTTGTTTTTTGCCAGGGCGTATAATAGAGTAGAATTTATTTTTCTAACGGCAAAGGTAATTAATCGATTCTAAAAATTTAAGGTTTTTACAAATTACTCGGTTTTAACGCCATCTAGTGTTCTTCATCTCAATTAACAAAACGTCGCCATTTTTCTCGTGCATAAGCACTTTTGCGTAGTCTGTGGTTCAAACCAATTGCGTACAATTGTCGATAACAATCTGTGGTAGCGTAGTATTGTGAGTTGTGACGACAACGATTGCTTAACGAGTGTTTGTCATCCGTACGAATTTAGATAAAAATTTACAACCGAACTGAGTAATTGTTCATTAAACACACGCGAGTGTAGTGAGTAAGTTCAAGATCATACGGTGTCAGTGACAAACTGTTTTAATAGAATAAGCGCATGTGTGTAGAAGAAAAAGTTGTTTAAAAACAATAATCGAAACTTTAACCATGAGTAACAGTACGAGACAGCCGAAAACTACGCCTATTACTGATGATTACGATATTTCTAATACCGTACTCGGTCTGGGGATTAATGGCAAGGTAAGTTCTTAACTTTTAAAGCAGGAATCTTTACTAACTTCGTATAGTAGAATCATATTCATTGTTTACCCCTATGACGTAAATGTATAAATTTAGACGACTTTTTTATCTTGTTCTTGTAGACGCCTTCAGTTTGAGGAGACGGGTAAATCAACAATTCGAGCATATATTTAAGGAAAACTGCTATTAAATTTGTTTGTTTCTCTAATTTACTAAGTTATCTTGTAAAAAGTAAATAACATACTTTAAAGTTACGAAATAATATAGTAACCATAACCTTTTCGTACAATTTGAAAACTGTGTGAAATATACACTAAAATGTGTATATTTCTGTTCAGTAACAAAAACAGCAATTAAACATCAAGTTTTGTTTATACTTGTTAAAATTGCATTTGTGTAGTCATAATGGAAATTCCCAGATAAAAGCATAACAATACCAGACAAAAACTCATGCGTTCTGGGAATTTTATATCCAATAAAGAGGCATTGTTTGCATTTTATTTTTAAAGTCTATTGCTGTTAATTCTTATTTACTGATAATAACAAGACTTAATAATTAACGATTAATACGGTACTACTCACGTTTATTTAGTCACTTGCGCGACATGAGTAGTACCGTATTAATCGTTAATTATTAAATATGTCTCACGTATGTTTAAATACAAATAACAAGACTTTCTTACTTAAAAACTGATTCATAATTATGATATTGCTACTCTAGTGTTGTCCCCACATTTTGCCACGGCTCATAGGTAGAGATGAGACGCTACCGGTAAGTTACCAATTTTAGTATGGGGAATGTTACCATTTGAGTTCATTACACATAGTAACTTTGGTAACTTACTGGTAACATCCCATCTCTACTCATTGGTGGCCTGGGGTCCAATGACAACTAATTCCAGTATTTGACATAGGCACTAGTTTTATGTAAGCAACTGCCATCTAACCTTCCAACCAAGAGCGTAAACTAGGCCTTTTTGGGATTAGTCTGGTTCGCCTTAAAGCAATTTGTAAATATCAAATAATATTTTGTACAATACTCACTTCTGCTAGCCCACCAGCACTATGATAATTGGGTAATAATATGCAACTTTAAATTTAAATATAGAACGCTGACATGCGTGTACACACATTACTACGACATAGGCCAGGTGCTTTAGGTACGTTATTCACTTATATACACTTTAAAATTCAGTTGCTAGATTTGACCTGAACATATATACATTGCAAGTTAAATAAAAGCTTGTAATAAAAAAAGAAGTACATAGACAACAGACCACAGACTTTTTTTCTCTAATCCTTATCTTGCAATCAGCCCTGTTAGCTATAAGCAGCTGTGATGGAGGTGGTTTACATGTTTGCTACCCGCAGCAGGGTGCAACTCTTTTATTTATGTATTCAATTCGACAAATTGAGCTGACTATTGACTATCCTAGTCAAAGATGTCTCGCCATTTTTCATCGGATTATTTCTAGCATTGTTAGTTGCTCCGTAAGTTGGTTTAGGTGTTTTTGTTGTGACCATAAATAAAGAGGATGTTTGAGTTTTAGTTCTAATATAATTATTTGTTAATATGCAGAAACGTCTGCTAGCAAATATCTTCGATATTTTTGAACGCAAACATAGACTATGTACTAATCTGTCTATATGTATATATTATGTATATAAATAAATAATAAATAAATAAATATTTCGGGACAATCTGACACAAATCAACCTAGTCCTTATGGTAAGCTCAGTAAGGCTTGTGTTGAAGGTACTAGACGATGATATATATAATATATAGATACATATAAATACTTAAATACATAGAAAACACCGGGCCTCGGGAACAAATATCTGTGCTCATCGCAAATAAATGCCCTGACTGATATTTAAATCGGAAGAAAAATAGAAAAAATTTACTCGCAGCGGGACTCGAACCCACAACCACTGGATCACTAGCCCAGTGCACTCCCAATTGTGCTATACGAGTATTTAATATCATTATAAATGTTTGATAACACTTTTTATTTACATAACAGTATAATGTTTTACTATTACTATTGTTAATCAAACATAAACTGGTATAATTATTTACCTTATCATTAAAGGAAAGTTTATTTTATTGTCTTTATTGGATATACAATTGAAGTATGCAATAATAACAGTTATCTCATAAGTAATTTATTTATAATATTCTAAATATTTAATGTAAAGTATAAATATTGGTAGTTTTTTTTCTTCTCTTTATTATTTAGGGACTTAAATCCTAATGGTAGTTATTTAACTATGAACAAATTAAATTATTTTTTAATTAAATATTTTGATTTGCTTTGAGTTTTAAGCTCACTAAACTAAAAATTATTAATTGAAAATACATGACATATACTTAAGAAAAATTATGATTTCCTTAGCAGACGTTTCTGATTAAAATTATAATTTATTTAACTGATTGCTTGCACCTTATTGTTTAAGTGAATATGAAATGAATTTTTGTACATAGAACACCCATGACTCAAGAACAAATACCTATATATGTGCTCATCACCTAAAGAGATGCCCTTACTGGGTTTTCAACCCGGGACCATCAGCTTCACAGGCAGGGTCAATACTGTTAGTTAAAAACAAGCCAGACCTGTTAGTTAAAAAGTCCTAACCTCAGCCCAGTCAGCCCTACCGCAATAAACAAAATTCGAAATATTATCTCTGTCACTCTAATGACGCATTCATTGGACTAAAAGAAACAGTTGCGAGAAATTTTTAAACTTCGCTTTTCACAGTAGGCCATCTGCCTTCCAATAAATCATTAATTAAACAATTACTAATAACATCCGGACTTCGGAATAACCCGCGTCCATTCATTTCTGTCTAGGAATTCTTAAAAAGTAATTGACGGAAGAACCAACATTAGCACTACGTAAGTAAGCTCAAATTTGTTTAGCAATGGTTAGTACTTGTGACCTTTTTCATTTGGACGGTTAAGCGATAATGTTAAATTCCGATAATTCTCATTACTAAAAGACCGCTGGCAAAACGCATCGAAAACACTCGTGCCAAAATAACAATGTATAGCTACAAGCTACAGTCGCCATCAAATATCGAAGCTGTGGTCACAAATATCGGAACATGCACTTTATCGCCTTGACAATAGAGGCGATGTTCCGATATTTGTGACCACCTCCACAGCTCCGATATATATCTGATGGCGACTGTACTACTAACATCCATTGCTGGACATAGGCCTCCCACTGGGTCTATGAGACCGGCACTGTGATTTCTGCATCCTCGCGCCAAAGGAGAGAAGGATCGGCGACGCTCTGATCCCCCAGACGTGTAGGGCCTTGTATTGTGGGTCCCTAGTCCCCAATCCACTGGCCCTACTGAGGGAGTAGGCCATTAATATATTGTTCTTTTTTGAGAGGTAGGGCACAGCGAAGTACCATCACGCTTGAGTCTGGAGAAGCCCAACTGGGGAAGTACCTCCTCCTTACAGAACACCACAGCCATAATGGCACTGCTACCTTTCAGGTATGTAGTGTTGTTCCTGATGGTGAGTAAGGTTCCCAGAGCTCCAACCCCGCTTAAAGACCGGCAAAGCGCTTGTGACTCCCTTTGTTTGGGTACCCATGGGCGAGGGTAATTGCTTACCATCAGGCAATCCGTCTGCTCGTTTGCCACCTTTGTCATAAAAAAAATTGCAACAGGCTTGCGATTGGAACTGTGAAATCGATGATACCATCACAACATGGTGACTCATGTTAAGCGCTGATTTAAAAACGTCACATGCGCCAAACAACTTTTAAGCCGATTACAACATTCTTGTCTTAGGTATCTATCTTTGCATTAGCTTTATGCTTGATTGTAGTCCTTATGCCTTTGTATTAAGGCTTTGTGAGTTATTGAATTGTGTAGTCAATTGTGAAACGACGTAAGAGCTAATGGAAATAAGGCGGATATGATTTTATTGTAATAAGAACCATGATAGATAAGGGTACTTTGAACGCTAACATAGACTTTTTACTAATCTGTCTATATGTATATATTATGTACATATAAATAAATAATAAATATTTCGGGACAATCTGACACAAATCGACCTAGTCCTTACGGTAAGCTCAGTAAGGCTTGTGTTGTAGGTACTAGACGACGATATATATAATAGATAGATACATTTAAATACTTAAATACATAGAAAACACCCATGACTCAGGAACAAATATCTGTGCTCATCGCAAAAAAAATGCCCTTGACTGGGTGTGAACCCAGGACCATCCGCTTCATAGGCAGGCTCACTACCCACTAGGCCAGACCGGTCGTCTATCCTAGATACTTCTAATAGTTCTAATGACTCAATAGGATCTAGCCTTAATGAGTTACAAAATAAGGTCGTTTAATGAAACAGTCAAATTCAAGGAAAAATATTACAAAATAATTCATTGTTGTCCTTAAGTTAGTATTTTACATTATGTCATGACTATGCTGTTACTCAAGAATGTGTCAAATGTAAAGTGACGTGTAAAATCGTGGACTGACTATAGGCGTGCCATGGATGTACTCGTACGGTTGAGCCTTAAAATGGCGAAGATATCTTAAGAATACATTTTTCACCTCACTAGCTCGGAAAGAACAAGAAATGTTTTATTCTTTAAAAACAGATAGCAATGTTGCATTTCTGGACCCGGGTATGTCCTTAAACTACGTCCAACAATGAGAGGCAGGGCACAGCGAAGTACCATCACGCTTGAGTCTGGAGAAGCCCAACTGGGGAAGTACCTCCTTACAGAAGACCACAGCCATAATAGCACTGCTACTCAGGTGTGTAGTGTTGTGTTCCTGATGGTGAGTAAGGTTCCAAGAACTCCAACCAAGGGGGGTTGGTTGGTGCTCTGAGAACCTGAGAAGAAGGTCGCTTGTGACTCCCCTGATGTTGCAGGTGCCCATTGGCGACGGTAAATGCTTGCTTACCATCAGGCAATCCGTCTGCTCGTTGGGTGGTAACCTTTGTCATAAAAATAAATAAATTCACAAGAGTGCAAAGTAATTTCATACAAATTGTTTATTACTAATCAAGTGGTTTTTGATATTAGCTGGTTGGATGTTCCTTTTATTTAATGTTATTGAATGATAAATAATGGATGCCAATGATTATGGTTACATTTTTAAAGTTTTAGAGTTTAGTCGCAGTAGTGAGGTGAAAATTTGTGTGTTTCACTCGGTAGCAAAGTGTGTTCACCTCTCGTGCTTTGAAACCCTCCCAATGCTCGTGGTGCAATTTTAGAATCTTTTGCTAGCTCGGGTCTCAATATTAGTACAAGAAGGTAAACACCAACTTTGCTCCCTTGTAACAAATAACTATTATTTTGACGACCGGTCTGGCCTAGTGGGTAGTGACCCTGCCTGTGAAGCCGAAGGTCCTGGGTTCGATTCCCAGTCAGGGCATTTATTTGTGTTATGAGCACAGCTATTTGTTCCTGAGTCATGGGTGTTTTCTATGTATTTAAGTATTTATATGTATCTATCATATATATCGTCGTCTAGTACCTACAACTCAAGCCTTACTGAGCTTACCGTAGGACCAGGTCGATTTGTGTAAGATTGTCGCGAAATATTTATTTATTTATTATGCCATTGACTGTAACACCAGAAAAAAATGCTATATCATGCGTTTATATAGGTAATTTAATTATGTGTAAAAAGTCATGGCGCCAAGGCGATTTTAATATAACTTCATTAGCCAATAATCTGATAAAATAACTTATTATCGGAGAAGGAATGAATCATTATGTTTGTAAGCATGACTGTACATTATTCACAAAGATTAATAAAAGAAGGCGTTTTTCTAAACCAGCACGGAATTGAACCTGTTCCCCTTACCATGTGTTGTGACTTTGAGGTTTTCGATAACGAGTATCGAGTTTATTATATCAATCATTGCCGAGTATGTTTATACTTTTCCAAAGTTCCACTTCTTTAGCACGGACCGTACACTTACGGAGCCACTATCTACCATGTGTGTAGGACGTGCTTTATTACTTATTTTAAGTATTTTACTTGAAGCGGTAGTGATACTTTTATTTTAAGTAATTAATTGAATCAGGCGTTACTTTGCGGAAGTCCATATTATTAACAACAATAAACAGCGGAATAGCAAAGTAATATTATTCTTGTTAATACTTTTATTTTATACCAGAAGTTTGACCTCAGTCGCACCTGATGGTAAGTGTCGACGAGGTCGAGGGTGCACGCTGGTTCAGTAACAGCCTATTCACTCTTGCCTTGAAAATACCCAAATTATCTTTCAGGGAATACAGACGACGGGAGCAAATTCCATGTCTAAGCAGTCCGCTTTAGGACATACAAAAGTTAATGGACTGGAGGGCAGGGACATAACTCATGAGGAACGGCGACCACCTCTTCAGCATTGAGTTCGTAGCTTAAGCTCGATCACTTTTAGCACGTAACATATTGCTGAATTTGATGACTATTGGGTTTATCACTGAGATCCGAGGAGTACTCCTTTATTTCTGGGTTTTGAACAGTTTTTATTAGCACAGTAGCGGTTTTCATAAAAAAATTGTTGCGCGCGCGGCTGCATGGGATTAATTTCACACTGACACTTGAGGTGAGGGGAAGGGGAACATAGGAAAAGGGTTGCCAGGAATAATATACATAAAGATGCGTTTAAGGTGGATGTTATACACACAAAAATAAATGAACTAAAAAAAAAAAACGTAAGTAGATACTTTTAAGTAGAATGAAAAAATTTAATTATAATAAAATCGGCACAGCCACTTAAAATACCGAGACCGTTCGCGGAAACAGCTATCGGTACAATATTTCCTAGTTATTTAATTATTATGATTGTCATTAATAAATGAATTATTTTATTATCAACTAATAATGGTATTTAATTAGAGCATAATTCACTAATTCACTTTATTACAGCACTAGAGAAACAGCACATTCAAAATGATTGATATTTGTGTGTTGAGCACAGATATTTGTTCCTGAGTCGTGCGTCAGAGTACCTATGTATTTAAGTATTTGTATATTATATATATCGTTGGCTGAGTATACCCACGACCTAAGCCTTCTTGAGCTTACCGTGGGGCTCAGTCAATTCGTGTAAGAATGTCCTGTAATATTTATTTCACTCACTAGCTCGGAAATAACTGTTTTATTCTTTAAAAACAAGCAAACAAAGCAAGTAAAGTTGCAAAATATTCACAAAAGTGCAAAGTAGTTTCATACAAATTGTTTATTACTAATCGAGTGTTTTTTTTTATATCAGCTGATTGGATGTTCTTCTATTTACTTTTTAAATTTTCAAATACATTTTTTAAGATTCAGAGTTATTTTTTTCTTTTAGTGAAGTGAAAAATTGTGTGTTCCACTCGGTAGTAAAGTTCGCTAGCTCGGGCCTCAATATAAGCACGAGAAGGTAAAATATAACTTTGCTCCCTCGTATAACAAATAACTATTTTACTTTCCATCAACATACCTACCAAGTTGCTTGCCCGTTAACAATCCGTCTACCTATACTTACAATATATCTTGTTACTGCACATACGGTACATGACACGTTGATGCAATTATGACCCTTATGTTGTATACATAAGCTCTCAATATTGTAATTATCACTTGGCAGGTGATAAGATAAGTTGTGTAAATAGACTGCGCCGGGACAAAATTGATCGTTTTACTTATCTGTGTATTTCCACTGTTGATCTTTGTTTACTACGGCGCTAGTTCAGAAGTTTCGGTCATTTTTCTCTTTTACTCCAATGGAGGCGTAATTGAAGGGAAAGACGCTGTTCGTACGATTTTTGCTGTTCGCGATAAGCCCTCAGAAGGTTACAGAAGTCATAAATACTAGTTACAAACTGATAAACTCACGTGTTTATCACGTGTCACTTAGCGACATGTTTCGGGTAAGGTCGGCAACGTACTTGTGAGGGCCTACGCTAGCTGACGCGGACGCTCGCAGCGTGCCATATAAAAAGTCGCCCGCCGCCCGGCGCGCGGATTAACATTATTATGGACACGCGGCGGGCGCCCGCTTCAGCTAGCGTAGGCCCTGACTCCTCTGGTGTTGCGAGTGTCCATGGGCGGCGGTAGTTGCTTACCATCAGGCAATCCGTCTCCTCCTTTGCCTCCAATAATAAAAAAAGCTCTGGTACTTATTTTCTAGCCGAGTCAGGACACACCGCTTGGTTATACACCCTCACCCCGAGCGGTGTCCTAGTGCAATTTAATTACACCTGAGTTTATCCGTTTGTAACCAAATAGTTGTAACATGCTTCACAACAGTTTTAATTACATATATTAAGTCATAAATATCTCAAATATCTTATGTTTTTTGACTTCATTAGCCCGGAAAGCACCGTCACCCACAGTTCTGACATTCTCCTGCACTAGCTACTAATTATAGTAGCCTAAATCGTCATCAGATTCGCGTTTTGAGCACTGAGCACGCTCACGGTCGAATAACTCTTTCTGGACTCTCAGAAATCTTGTCACGTCATTTGACAGCGCTTACGGTGCTAATTCTTTCAGGCGCGGTACCGCGAACATCGAAGTTCGTATATTTCGAGCATCTTCCTCTTTTACTCCAATTAAGACGTCATGTCGAAATTTACGCGTAATTACAGTTAGTATTTTCCTTGCTAGTGAACCTCAACCTTAAGCCCATGACAATAAGGCTTACAATTGTACATATATTTATGTCCTTAACGGTACTTACTAAAGAAGCAACTAAAAGCAACTGAAAGCTAGTAAATACAATTTCGGACATCAATTTTCATATGTCAACACAGATTTTCTCAATATCACGATATTTTCAATTAAATTATGTATACAAGCCAATTTGGGTTTTATTAATATTCCTAAGGGTCAAAGTTTCCTTGTACATTATCCGCCCACGTACAAATTGTTCGGAATATTTAAGGAGTTAGTGTAAGGTCTAAGTAGACGCGAGAAGCGGAGCGGTTAGCGGGGCGTGGAGCGCAGCGTCGAGCTCCCTCGGGATGCGAGCAGCGTGCGCGGTCGCTCTCGTACATTTTCATTTGTTTAACATGTACGCTACACGCTCTATTCGAGCGTACACTCACAGGCGTCTAGGACTAGATGTAAATAATAGATAACTTTTACCCCCTTAATGGTGGAACTTCCAAAAATCCCTTCTTAGTGGGTCCTTACGGTATATAAACTACCTATTGTGAAAAAATCTGCTATCTAGGTTAGGCGGTTTAGGATGGGCGTTGATCAGTCAGTCAGTCAAAATTTTTATATATATATTTTATAAAGTTATGCAAGCAACATTATGACATTTCTGTACAGTATACTGAAAAACACTTAGGTAGCTAAATTAGTTCGTGGCATAATTAGGCATTATGTAGCAGTCACATAAACTACTTTTATTAAACAGGCTATTTCTAAACTAGGGAGGTAAATAACTGTTTATCTGCCAGCATTGTTTAGTTTATAATTATTCATTTATACAAAATTAACTTAAACTTTGGTAATAGAATACCATTTGCGTTGTTATATTCATTTTAGTCAAGTTTCTTTGTTAGCTTAAAATGAATAATAAGTAGTTAGGTAGTAATAATTTTATGTTTTAGGCAGTTTGATAATTATCTTCACAAGTTGTCTGGTAGGTTTTACTCTACTTTACAACTTCTTCTTCAATATATAAATTTGTATACCATAAATGACAGGTGTGGCCTAGTGGGAAGTGACCCTACCCATGAAGCCGATGGTCCAGGGTTCAAATCCAAGTACAGGCATTTATTTGTGTCATAAGCACAGGTTTCTGACTTATTGTTCTTTTTTTATGTATATCTAACATCATCATCACCTCGCTTGTACTATTTTAGTGCGAACGGGATGCACAGATAGTACACTCGATACTCGTTATTGAAAACCTCAATGTCACAACTCATGGTAAGGGTTCTGGACTCTACAGAAAGCCAAGAGGCGGCCGTGTCTCCGGCTTTGCCCGGTGTTGACCAAATAGTGGTGAAACGCGTTTTCAGATCAATTCTTCATTAGCTGCACAATTCTGCGTTAGATCACTGCATCTGTATATCAATATTACACACCAAATAACGTCCATGAATAAAAAACTAAAACTATATTCAAAGTACTATTTCGCTATTTTGAGATTCAACCAGATAGCCCTTTTGTACTTCACATAGGGATAGTAGCTGTCAGTTATTATATTATTATTATTCTTTTGGGTTATTATTTGCGCCGCATCGACCAGTTATGATCTATTGTGGCAGTCCTTTTTATAATTCATTACTGCTTCCCGTTGAGTCCAGAAAGCTCCAGATTCTTTGGGCTGTAATGTCGTGTACCTCATAAGGTTTCAGTACCTGCTTGCCTAGGTGGATGCTTCTTTTATGCATTAGTGGCAGGAGCAGAGGATGTGCATTGCAGTTTCCTCTGATTCCTGGCAGAACCTGCATGTTGCATCTTGTTTCTTACCCATTAGAAACATATGTTTGTTTAGTTATTATATACATCATATATGTATATCATCATCTCTGCCACAAGAAGTTCACGGCTGAACGTAGGCCTCTCCCTTGGACCTCCACATGTACTGTTTGGAAGCAACTTGCATCCATTAATGAGGTCGTCTGTCCATCTTGCGGGTGGACATCCTACGCTGCGCTTGCTAGTCCGTGGTCTCCACTCGAGCACCTTTTGACCCCATCGGCCATCGCGCGCAATATGGCTTGCCCATTACTACTTCTTGCTAACCCGGTGGGCTATGTCGGTGACTGTATACACATACGTTTAAACTTTATATGTGTTTACGCATTAGTGTTTTCCCTGACGTCACAGTGATTCGTAACATGGCGCCGGCCTACCTAACTCAAATAGGTCTTAACTAAACTAGTACGTGAACGAAAATAAGCCTTATGTCTAAGGTCACATAGCTCATAGCGACGAACAAAATCACGTTCAATCAAAAGACAGGGTCCTCAGTTTTCAGTAAGTGGCGTAGTGCAATGGACGTGTTAGCATCGTAAAGTCAATTTTCCGTACAAAATGTGTGGAGTTACGACCTACTACATGTGACGCTATGAATGACGTATGTTGTTTTACCAGTAAAACGTATACTCTTGCGCAGCGAGGTAATAAGTACAAATATTTATGTAACGAGAATATGTGTTCCTGATAACTGTAGCATGGCGGAGAGGTAAACATTGAGAAATTTTTGATATCACCTCTATCCGTCAAGGTGCCTATAAAAATAGAGATGCAACGAATAGTGGTTTGTCCGGATACCGGATATCCGGATGAGTCTTTGGCCGGATATCCGGCCACAGAGTATCCAGCCAAGCTATTTACCTAAAATTAAGTAGATAGAGACAAAAAAATGTAGCATCGACTACCAAAATATTTATAGATGAAAAACTTAACTAAAACACCCGGCCTATACAGGGTGATTCAGGAGACGTGAGCAGGACTAATCCCACGTATTGAGATAAAGATAACCTACTGTTCGTAACAGTCTTAGTGAAAATAAGAGTTTTCAATTATTTACAAAGTGCATGGTCACCCTACAATATTAATGCTCCCGCCAAATAAGATGTCATCAACTCATCAGTCTTGTTATAGGTGAAAAACTTAACTGAAGGACCATGTCTATGTAGTTGTGTAGAGAATTAATATAGAACTTACGTCAAAATTTGAATATAGAACGCCGACATGCGTGTACACACGTTACTACTACATAGGCCAGGTGCTTTAGCTAAGTTTTTCACTTATACCTACTTTTGACATTTTACTTTCTTCATAATCAAAGAACTGTCATTACAATAAAGAGGATTTATGTTCACTAATTAGTTGTTGTATAGGGTGACCATAATTTTTGAGCAAGACATTGAACAAAAAAGTGCAAAAAAGAAAGAAAAAGGTGTTTGTGTTTTACTTAGTAAACGATACAGTATCATTTACTGTCTTTGGGCTTGGTTCTTTCACGTCTCACTAATCACCCTGAATAGTAACGTGTGTACACGCATGTCGGCGTTCTATATTATTTTGACGTAAGTTACATTTTTTTTTTACGTTGTGTCCCACTGCTGGGCAAAGGCCTCCCCTCGCTTTAACCACTCGTCGCGGTCTAGTGCATGCTCCCGCCAATCGCGACAGAAACCGTCCAGGTCATCCCGCCATCTCCTTTTAGGTCTGCCTCTGCCCCGGCCGACTTGTTCGGTCCAGTCAGTGGTTAATTTAGCCCATCGGTCCGAGTGCATGCAGCAGACATGTCCAGCCCAGTTCCACTTGAGCATGGCGGCCTCCGAGATGCCTGTCATGGAGCGCAGTTCCATATTCCATATTAATTCTCTGCACAACTACATAGACATGGTCCTTCAGTTAAGTGTTTCGCCTATACATTTCGTCACATTACATGTATACATGTATTTCAGACGCGTGACCATACTAATGTGTGAAAAAGCGCAGTCTTCAACTCTGACCTTAGGCTCATTCAAAAATCATGTGATCTGTTTTCGGGGGGAGGGGGTCAAAGAAATATCACGATTGATCGCGATGGGGGAGGGGGGAGTCCAAGACCACATCACGTGTACTTTCGTTTAGTTTTAGTAGTACTGTTTTCGGTTTGGTGTAACATAATTTCGTTGACTTTGTAGTGAAAAGTTTCAAGTCAAAAATCACTCGAAAACTACACGTGATCTTGACTGGGGGTGATCGTTAAGATCGCCAAATATTACCAAGGGGAGGGGGGTGTTAAAATAAGCCCAAAAACGATCACATGATTTTTGAATGCGCCCCTTTCTAGAATGTTTGTCATTTGACACTAACCTTACTACCGACAAGGCCCGTCACATTAATATGGAATTCATAAAAGCATACCTTTGTGAAAGAATGGAACGCCCACATACCTCCTGACTCACTCGTGAATGAATAAGTTTAATAACAAAACTCAGTGCGATAACATCCGTCCGAAGAATCCGGTTATAATACCAGCGTTCTCCTAAGGGCTCATTCAAAAATCATGTGATAGTTTTTGGCGTTATTTTCACCCCTCGCCCTTGGTGATATTGTGTGATCTTAACGCTACGCTAATGCTATTTCTTAACCCCCTCCCCCCAAAAAACTATCACATGATTTTTAAATGAGCCCTAAGCATAGTTGGAAAAAGACGGTTATAGATGAACATTTATTAATTATTAAATAAAAGACAAGGAGCATACATAACATTAAATCTACCTATAAATACAAGTAACTTAAAAATACCTAAGTAAAATTAAAATCTAAATTAGGCCCTCTAGGCAAGGTGCCCATCACGGAGGCGGAATTCCCGCGCTGAATTGCTATGGCAATTAGTGCAAGAAAGCCGCCCGCGCGAGGGTCACCAGTGGTCTTCCGCAGACGTTTGCTTAAGGTCTTGTGGAGCCCGCGGGCGCCCCTGCCCCACGGACCGAGTATCTCGACGCCAAAAGCTACAAATTCGTAGTTGGCGCCGAGACAGCTGTACTTATTAATTTTTCACTTCTCATGCTCTAAAAGTGTGTCATATTATGCTTGCCAAGGCGGACTAAAGTAGTACATTTATTTAGCCTCGAGGGAAAATATGTATACATATTTATGATATACAAAACATTTTAAATTGACCAACCAGAACACTTCACCTTATTAAATTCACCAATCACGACACATATCGAAGTTAATCGCAACTATAAATTCTTTTTTGGTGCGAATATTGTTTAAAAATGTGAAATCATTAAACAAAACTTTGTATAAAGTATCAACCAATCAGAATACCGCAACATTAAAATCGAACATTGAGGAAACGCAATCAAATTCTCAAAGCATTAGGTGCTTTTTAGTTCCTACTTCACAAGCATTCATAAAAAGTTGTAAGTCGTTGGCAAACTGTTTGAAGCCCAAATTATACGTTGTCTATGGCATTTATTCACGGCGTAGATATATCCTATCTGTATTAGCAGTGAAAAAAAGTATTACAACCGCGCATGAGGTTTGACATATGACATATTATTGACATATGACATATTATTCTGCCAATCAAAATTTTGATGAACCAATGATAACTTTTTCAAATAGCGTGTGTTCCTTATTGGATAATATCTAAAGCTCAGAAAGTTAATGGGATAACAGACAATTGAATATTGGGGTCTTTTAATTGGGGCTTTTGACGAGCGGTCTGACCTAGTGGGTAGTGACCCTGCTATGAAGCCTGGGTTCGATCCCAGTCAGGGCATTTATGAGCACAGACATTTCTTCCTGAGTTACGGGTGTTTTCTATGTATTTAAGTATGTATATGTATCTATCTATTATATATATCGTCGTCTAGTACCTACAACACAAGCCTTACTGAGCTTACCGTAGAACTAAGTCGATTTGTGTAAGATTGTCACGATGTTTTTTTTGTGAGCCATTTTCTACTGAAATCGAAGTTTATACTCGTGTCTCATTAAAATGGAAAGGCCCTAGTAAGACCACGAGTGACATAAAAAAGTTGATTCACCTTCGAACAAATACGACAACTGCAGTATAATACATCATTTATTATTTATATTACTCATTCGTTGCCAAGATCAGAATTAGGTCACTATAGCAAATATAACGGCTATTTATATTATTATTTTTGCACAGAAGCACTAGTAAACATATAATATATATTATACTGGGTGAAATCTGGATCGTGATCCAAAATATCAAAAAGTGATAAAGATGATCATACCTACTTAACAACTTTTTCCATGGGACCAATATAGAATTCGCAAAAAGAAATCTGCACTCATACTAGGACTTAATTGGGAGTTAATGTATGGAGCAGCTAATTTTTTATCGCGATTTCAATACTACTACAATATAACATTTGGACATTTTGGATCACCACCCAGCGGGACGATTTTGGAGAGTCGTCCACTCGAATTCATAAAACTTTGAGAACGAAAATAATCACACACAAAAGTTTATTACCATTATGTTTGCACAAAGTGTATAGTTTCGATACCCATAATTATTTACATATTTATATCACTCATGCTTGTTAAATACCACTATTGCGTTTGAGAGAGTTTAAAATGTCACGATTCGAGCGTCGAGTGCCCAAAAATCAGCCCCAAATTTCATCCTGTATGATTCACTTTTTGACATTTTGGATCACGACCCAGATTTCCTCCTGTATTACTATATCCTTCTAAGACCCACGAGGCTACATGTAGTACTAATTACTTTAAAGAATTTTGAATTTTATAAAATTGGAACAGAATTGAACTATATTTGTTTCCTTCGATGTTGATACAACAGATAATATACTTTTCCTAACTAGTGCGTAAAAAGTGCACTTTTCGCACGCTTCGCGTGCGTAAATTTCACTTTTTAAGGCACTTGCTATGAAAAATTAGGTTCAATACTCGTGTAAAAACTTCTTTAAGACTCGGGTGATTGTCACCCTCGTTTCACTCAGGCTCCAACTCGGGCTTCACCCTCGTCGAAAAAAAAATATTTTTCACTAGTATCGAAATGTACTATTATCTACGTACATATCATAAGTGCTCTAAAATGCGCCCAGAAACCGTAGGCAATGACCAGCATTACCAACCACCAGAAATTAATGGAAATGTAATGTTAACATTGCCTACTGAAATCAGTAGGTTAACTTATAAGTTCAAATTTGGAACAGGTGTCAAATTCAAGTGGGGTTTCTAAGTATCTATAGGTAGATATTAAAACAGTCATTCATACGAACGACATTTGAATTCGAGTGCCAATAGAATAGGGAGTTCATTCGCTTGTCTATGGTTTAAAAAAAATATTTGACTAAGATACGAAATACGCAACGCCGCCATTCCAAGCTGTCATTTGTTTTGTTCGTTGACTTTTTAATGTTTACAAGTAGCACTAGTAATAATGCAGGTCATGTCCCTACGGTTCCTGAACCCATCTTAAAACACTTATGATATGTTTGTAGATAAAGTAGTGTATGCAACTATACATAATTAGTATCACACGATTGTTGTAATGCCCTTCATTATGCACAGATACATAAACTACTATTATTTCCTATAGGTAGTATAAAAAACGAATTCGAGTAGGAATTTACTTTCATGTTGGGTATACTGCTAGCTTCCGCTCGCTAATACGTCTGCGTAAAAACTCATTGCCGGGATTTCAAGTAGGTATGTACTTCTCACACGTAAAGTACCGCAAATGCGGTAAGTGATGTCATAAACTATGTTGATTTAATACGGAGCGTCTTTGATGCCAAGAAAAATGTCTGCCTTTGATTCACTATCGAGTTTCCTATTGCCTGAATGTCTTTGATCACATAAATACGTTTCAGCTAAAACAATAACTTGAGAATAGCGCCGCGCGGTTTGTACAGTCAGCAGCAGAAGTGGATACGCGTTTGAGGTGTTCAAAATGAGGTCAACATATTTCTATTGTCAAGAGAATAAGAGCGCGTGTAGGTCATTTTGAACACTTCAAACGCTTAGCCACTTTTGCTGCTGACTGTACACTCGCCATCAGCGGCGCTACCGCGAACAACGATATTCGTAAATTTCGGACGATTGTCTCTGTCACTCTCAGGACACCTTAATTGGAGTAAAAGAGAAAAATATCCGAAGTATACGAACTTCGATGTTAGCGGTACCGCTCCTGTACCCTTACCATGAGTTGTGACATTGATGATTTCGATAACGGGTATCGAGTTTACTATCTGCGCATCTCGCTTGTACTATTTTAGTGCGAATAAC
Source organism: Grapholita molesta (assembly GCA_022674325.2). Taxonomy (NCBI): domain Eukaryota; kingdom Metazoa; phylum Arthropoda; class Insecta; order Lepidoptera; family Tortricidae; genus Grapholita; species Grapholita molesta. The sequence continues at coordinate 2,441,010 of CP053145.2, read as the reverse complement.
ATGCACAGATAGTAAACTCGATAATCGTTATCGAAAACCTCAAAGTTACAACTCATGGTAAGTGTACTGGGGCGCTACCGTGAAACACGATATTCGTAGATTTCGGACGATTTTCTCTGTCACTCTCATGACGCTTTTAATTGGAGTAACAGGTACCGTGGTACCGGGCCTAGTCTAGATTATTTTGCATGGCCGCGAGGATAACTCAATGCATCATACGTAAGTCGCAAGACTGGTAATTTTGGTATTGTTGTCGTTTTTAGGTCACGTGGTCAAGGTCGCAGGCCGGCCGTGACATAACCCAACTTTTTTACTTGGAAAAACGAGACAACACGACAGCATATTTTTATGATATAGCCTCCTATAAACGAGCAGACGGATCGCCTGATGGTAAGCAATTACCGCCGCCCATGGAAACTCACAAAACCAGAAGGGTCAGAAGTACGTTGCCGGCCTTTAAGATGGACGCTCGGACGTATTTTGGACCCGGGTATGTCCTTAAACTACGTCCAACAATGAGAGGTAGGGCACAGCGTTGACCGTCACGCTTGAACCTGGGGCAGCCCAAGTAGGGAAGTACCTCCTCCTTACAGAAGACCACAGCCAAAATAGCACTGCCACCTTTCAGGTATGTAGTGTTGTGTTCCTGATGGTGAGTAAGGTTCCCAGAGCTCCAACCCCCCTTAAAGGCCGGCAACGCGCTTGTGACTCCCCTGGTGTTGCGGGTGCCCATGGGCGACGGTAATTGCTTAACACCAGGCAATCCGTCTGCTCGTTTGCCGCCTATGACATAAAAAAAAATACAACTTCTGCTGCTGACTACCGTGAACTTATTAACTTTAAAAGTGTACGTAATTCTTTGATAGCCGCTGTTACATTCATGCTCTTCCGCAGGTGGTGGAATGCAGAGAGAAGCGATCGGGCATGAAGAGAGCGTTGAAGGTGCTCCATGATAACGTGAAGGCCAGGAGAGAGGTGGAGCTCCACTGGCGGGCCAGCGGCTGCATACACATCGTCGAGGTAACAAACAGTACCCACCTAACAGACTAGATGGCGCTGACGTCACTGTGACGTGCAAGGCTCGGATACCGGTTAAATCTCAGAAGCGTTATCATGTACTTGGCGCAAAACCTTTCGGTTTCACTTGCGAAACCGTTATTTTTAAACCGGTTTTTAGGGAAACATTTTCATAAAGTTCTTGTCAACCGGTTTATTCCAAAAAAGCATAAGTTGCTAGTAGCAATTTGTTACGTGTCTGTATTTACGCGGCATGCCGGCCATCGTCAAACGTCGAATATACCGGTTTATTTGGGTTTTAATGAAGTTCTTCAAACGTTCGCGTTCTCATAATAGTTCGGAGTTAAACCGAAATAAACCGGTTTTAACCTCTTTTTTTTAAATCGGTTAGGAGCCTTGGTGACGCGGCCGCAACCATTATTATTATTTAACGACCGGTCTGGCTTAGTGGGTATGCCTATGAAGCCGATGGTCCTGGGTTCCAATTCCAGTCAGTTTATTTGTGTGATGAGCATAGATTTTTGTTCCTGAGTCATGGGTGTTTTCTATGTATTTAAGTATTTATATGTATCTATCTGTTATATGTATATATCGTCTAGTACCTACAACACAAGCATTACTGAGCTTACCGTAGGACTAGGTCGATTTGTGTAAGATTGTCCCGAAATATTTATTCGATGTTCAGGTGGCATCGTTATCCGATAAAGATCCGAGTTTTCCCGAAGGAAAATTAATTCTCACTATATCTGTACTGGGATTCGAACCCAGGACCATCGGTTTCATAGGCAGGGTCACTACCCACTAACCCAAGCCCGTCGTCTAAATACATATTTACTTACAAGTTAAATATAAGCTTGTAAACCTAATCGGTATTAACCTCTCGCCGCCCAGAGATGAAAGCCTGCCAGGCCAAATGCAACTCTGTTCTGTCATAATTAAAATTCAAAATGGCATTCAATGGGACACCTTTTTATAGGTCTCCGGGCGGCTGGAGGTTATGAAACCGGTTTTCATAGCACGTTTTGTATGTAAACTAGCTAATATTTATTTCCATAGAATTCGTCGCTACGTAGCCGTTTGCGTCAATTCCCTTTGACCTCGTGAATAGCGTATGATTCGAGTTTAAAAAGAATACAGACGATTGCAAAAAAAATGGCGTACGACTGAAACGTGGTTTGTTTTCCGAAACCGAACTTAGACTCTAAATATTTTCCGAAACCGTAGGCAACCAACACAGTACCCTTACCATGAGTTGTGACTTTGACGTTTTCGATAACGAGTATCGAGTTTACTATCCGTGCATCTCGTTCGCACTAAAATAGTACAAGCGAGATGCACAGAGAGTAAACTCGATACTCGTTATCGAATACCGTAATGACACAACTCGTGGTACTGGTACAGGGGGCCGATTTTTGAGCACTCGACGCTCGAATTGTAACATTTTAATGTCACTCAAACACGAAGAAATGGTATTTAAGAAGCATGAATGACATAAATACATAATCGTGGGTATCGAAACTATAGGTACATTTTGTGCAAAAATAATGATAAGAAACTTGTCTGTGATTATGTTCGTTCTCAAAGTTTTATGAATTCGACTCTCAAAAATCGGCTCCCAGGGATGTTACATGGCTCCGGTTCTGTACCCTTATGCCCGGAATACACGAGGCTAGTTTTTCAAGCCAGTATAGTAAGCTAGTGCTAGTAAGCTAGCAAGCTAGTGCGTCTATCTTCGTGTATACAAAACTAGCTTAACTTTCAGGCTAGTAAGCTAGTTCTGAAGCCAGGATAGTTTTAATAGCTTGCGGTTCTATTTTTTGAGCTAGTAGCGCCCCCCACCACCGATTTCGCTAGCCTGGCTTGTGTACTATCTTCGTGCGGCCGGTGAAGCTAGTATCCCTCCGGCTAGTGCCATTTGTCCATACACGTTTTTTTAAATATATCTTCAAGTAATTCATCTAGTACACATTGACATAGCTTTTTAAGTAATTGTTTCATTCATGATATGTTATTTTTTACGAATTACGTTCATATTGACGATTTTTTACGGCACTTTGCAAAGGTACTGGCACTCGAACTGACTTAAAATTACTGGCATCATGTAGACAGCACTAGCCTGGGTTCAAGCCAGGACAGTTTTACTAGCTTACTAGCTTATTAACTAGCTTACTATACTGGCTTGAAAAACTAGCCTCGTGTATTCCGGGCATTACGATGAGTTGTAACATACAAAAGCCTCTATACTCCTCGCGGCGAATCTTGATCCCTATGACAGTTCATGTTAGTGATGAGTCGTGTCTATGTTATTTAACTTTTTTATAGGCAAAGGCTTGATTTGCATTCAGCCACGTTCGTAAACATGATTTTAAAAATGTAATCTGCATTTCTTATGTTTGTTATAGTAATGATTTAAGTTTTTTGGCCGAGAAATGTAACTTTTTAACATTTAGCATCTAGTATTTTACATAGCGCTTGACGAATGTAAAAATAAAAATCCATTTTAAATAATCTTAGTATATTATAAGATTCAGTTATACTAAAACGATTAGTACATCGGACACTGAAAGCGTACTATGTATTTTGACACACTCGTTTCCATTATCGACATTTGTTTATTGATACTTTTTGCACTAGTCGATATCTTCCAAACGAAGTAAGTTTTGCAGGGCGTAAACGTAATATCAGATTGAGATAATTTCTTGTAAATGTTAAGAATTGTTACGATTCCAACGGAAAATGATTGTAATGGCATACATCTACCTAAAATTAATAAACGCCATTTTTAGACGCCTCCAATTCTATTATAATGTAACGGTGACGCCACTACAAGTTTGTGTCGAGGGAATAACTGTCAGTGTCATAGGGATCATGATTCGCCTCGACGAGTATACCTGATTTTGGTGAAATCCACCTTGCTGAAAACGGCAAGAAGTAAAAGCCATCTAAAAAAAAAAAATATTTACGCCAAATTACTGGTAGCCAAACGTCATCTGAAGTGATATGCTAATTTAAAGGCGGGAATTAAAAAGAGTTCACGTGCGCAACGGAGTATGGCGACAGTCTGAACGCAACTTAAAAGCGTTCGAAATTTAAAAAAATATTGCCAACTCCTATCTATTTCCTAATGGTAAACTTTATTTTAATATAATGAAAACTGTTGTGAGCCATGTTACTACTTAGTTACATTTCATTTCAGCCTTATGCAATCCACTGCTGGACATAGGCCTCCCACAAATATGACTTGTATCATCTTGGGGGTAGTTGCCATAGTCGCCATGCTTGGCAGGCGGGGTGGCGACTGCAGTAGCTGTAGATTGCGTTTCGACGGACGCTGCTGCCCGTCCGTAGGATGTTTCCCTTTGTCGCCTCTTACGACACCCGCAAGAGGAGATGAGGTGGTGCTATTCTAGTCAGCCGGCATCACACGGCAATTTGTGTCAGAATGTTCTGTAATATTTATTATTTATTTATTTATTATCTCACTGACTCGTTTGCACATATGAGCGATAGCGAAATAGACGATCGAACGAGTGGTTGGCGATAGGGCGGACCTGGCGCCATACTTATCTTTTGATTAGTATCGATGACTGTTTCAGTAAATATTGCACAATTGTGTTTACCTTGTGTAACTTGTGTGTAACACCCAGAGCGGTGGCCTAGCGGTAAGAGCGTGCGACTTGCAATCCGGTGGTCGCAAGTTCAAACCCCGTCTCGTACAGTCGAGCGTAAAAATTCCTTCACTGCCAAAGTTTCAAAAATATGTACCGAGCAACTCTATTGTACAGTAAATAAGGTTGTAGGACGTATTTATGAAAGGATTCTTTCGGTAGGTACGTATTTTTGCACTTGACTGTACCAATGAGTTTTTCGAAACTTTAAGTACGAAATATCATCTGATATTTACTTCTGATACATCTGATATTTAGTCGCATATATCATCTGATATTTATTTCTGATACATTTGTTATTTAGTCGCTTTTCGGTGAAGGAAAACATCGTGAGGAAACCAATAAGGCCTAGTTTACCCTCTGAGTTGGAAGGACAGATGGCAGTCGCTTTCGTAAAACTAGTGTCTACGCCGAATCCTGGGATTAGCTGCCAAGCGAACCCCAGGCTTCCATGAGCATTGCAAATGCCGGGGCAACGCGAGAAGATGATAAATTGATAAACGTATGTAAGATGGTTGGCAGTCCTCAACTGTGCGTTTTTCTAGAAACTTCCTGCCTCGCACAGCAAAACTCTGGAATAAATTGTCGTGTACAGATATGACATCCAAACCTTCAAGAAAAGAGCGTATAGGGATCTTAAAGGCCGGCAACGTACTTGTGACTCCTCTGGTGTTGCGAGTGTCCACGGTAGTTGCTTACCATCAGGCAATCCGTCTGCTCGTTTGCCTCCTATATCATAAAAAAAAAGTATAACTCCCATTCTCTTCCGGATAAACTTAACTTACTTATTTGGTACAAAATGAGGGTGCTTAACATTTTTTCTACACACATACTATAAACTTTCTATGATGTGTTCAAACAGGAAATAAATACCCGCATAGAAGTATACTATATCGTTACAACATATTTCTTATCTGTGTAAATTTTATAATTGCTTTACTATGAGGAATAATGGACTGGAGAACGCATCCGCGAGCGCCAGTAAGGGACAAAGATATTCAGGCCCGGTACCGCGAACATCGAAGTTCGTATAATTCGAGCATCTTTCTCTTTTACTCCAATTAAGGCGTCATAAGAGTGACAGAGACAATCGTCCGAACTTTACGAATATCGTGTTTCGCGGTAGCGCCTCTGGCTTTTACCCAAAATGTGACAATTGACTATAGTTTTGCTTTACAGGACATTCTTTATAGCTAAAATATTAGCTTATTCTGTATTAATTACCGCAACTTCGGTTGAAAACACAAGAAAACTCCAATTGTATTTGTTTGTTCCCCTCCAACTTTGACAGTTGTGAGTGGCTGGGCTCAGATTGGAGGGGAACAAAAATATGTGAGATTATGACAAGGACGGACGAAAATAGCGCCGTGTCAGTTGTATTTGTTTGTATCTTTCCAATTTTAACAGTTTTGAAGGGTTCAGTTTAGAGGGGAACTAAATGGCAAATTATCATCATCATCATCGTCCACTGCTGGACATAGGTCTCCCCCATAGCGACCCACAGTAACCGGTATTGCGCGACTCGCATCCAGTGGATTCCTGTTATCTTTACCATGTCGGTTCTCCCTGTGGGGGCCCACGCTTCGCCTTTCGGGACATGGTCGCGACTTGAGAACCTTTACGCCCCATCGGCCATCGGTTCACGTACAATGTGCCCCGCCTACTTCCGCTTAAGGCACTGGTCCCATCGCGAGCTAGTAAGCTATGAGCCTATGAGCTATCAGCTATTTCAAGGTACAAAAGATAATCGCTCCCGTGTAAATAAAAGAGACATATATGTCATAGACGGGCGATCGTAGTTCATCGCCGGGCGATGAGCTATAAATATATATCTCTCTTTTATTTACACGGGAGCGATTATCTTTTGTCCCTTGAAATAGCTGATAGCTCATAGCGGTGGCACCAGTGCCTAAGATTAGCGATCCGGATAGCTAATAGTTGTAGTAATAGATTAGATACTAGTAAAACACTTATCGTTATATGACTCATATAGATAGTGATTGCTGATTGCTATTTGTGACATTATCTATGAAAAGGGACCTTATCGTCGATGGCGCTTATGTCGTTGTTCAAGATGCCGCAATACAAACGCAACGCGGTTCGACGTAAGCGCCATCGGCAATAAGATCCCTTTTGCTAGATAATGTCACATTTTAGTGCTAATTAAAGGATAACAAAATCATCTGCCCCGAGTGAGATTTGAACTCGAGACTATTTCGAAAAATTATTTATTTCTTAAGAAGTATATTATGTATTTAGATTATCATTGTTCTAATTATTTACTATGCTTGGACCATTGCAAAAGGAAAACCAAAAAACTATATTTTTTTTATATACCACAAAGGTGGCAAACAAGCATGCAGCCCGCTTGATGGTAGGCGGTCACCGCAGCCTATGATCGTTTATAATACCGAGGCATCATTCACGCGTTGCCGACCCCGTAAAAACCTCTTAACACCCTTTTTGAAGAACCCCATACTGTAGTCCTTTGGGATGACCTCCGCAGGAAGCTCATACCACAACCTTAGCGTACGCGGGAGGAAATTCCTCTAAAACCGTTGGGTACGCGACCATTTTATAAATAATAATAATAAATATTTCGGGACAATCTTACACAAATCGACCTAGTCCTACGGTAAGCTCAGTAAGGCTTGTGTTGTAGGTACTAGACAACGATATATATAATAAATAGATACATATAAATACTTAAATACATAGAAAACACCCATGACTCAGGAACAAATATCTGAGCTCATCACACAAATAAATGCCCCGACTGGGAATCGAACCCAGGACCATCGGCTTCATAGGCAGGGTCACTACCCACTAGGCCAGACCGGTCGTCAATTTTGGTTTTAAAGTAAAGTAAAGTAGTAAGTAAAGTATGTGGGTGCACTCCCTGACGGTGGCGAGCGGTTCAATGATAAAAAGTAGCCGTGGGCATCATACCAAACAATAATAATAGTGAATGGGTTTTAGCAGGCGTATTACATAGCAAAATAATTTAAAGGGGCCTCTATTACATAGCAAAATAATCCAAAGGGGCCTCTATGTTTTTGTTCGATCAGGGGGCCGACTTTTGAGTTGCGCACTCGAATTTATAACTTTGAGAACGAAAATAATCACACACAAATGTTTCTTACCATTCATCATCATGTCAGCAAGACGTCCACTGTTGGACATAGGCCTCCCCCAGAACGACCCAAGAAGACCGATCCTGCGCCTTCCACATCCAGCGGTATCCCGCGAGTCTAACTAGGTCGTCGGTCCACCTTGTGGGAGGCCTAACTACGCTGCGTCTTCCAGTTCGTGGTTCTTACCATTATTATTGCACAAAATGTACAGTTTCGATACCCACGATTATGTATTTATATCATTCATGCTTCTTAAATACCATTTCTTCGTGTTTGAGAGAGTTTAAAATGTCACGATTCGAGCGTCGAGTGCCCAAAAATCGGCCCCAAGCGTTTGAAGGTCTAGTATTATAAATCTATAAGTAAAACTGCTTAGTCATACTGCGGCATACAAACTTAACCGCCCCTAATTACAATATGCACATATTGAGTTTCCGTACTACCTATGAATGTGGTCAAGGTCAAACATATCGATGCGACCAAAGCGTCAAAATATGTATACGTGCACTGTAAATCTGAGACAATAAAGTATACATAGTTTGGCAGTTTGGTCGTGTATATATTATAATATGTTTTTGTATAAATGTGACATTATCTACGAAAAGGGACCTTATTGTCGATGGCGCTTATGTCGTTGTTCAAGACGATACAATACAAACGCAACGCGATTCGACGTAAGTGCCATCGACAATAATGTCCCTTTTCCTAGATAATGAAACAAATAAACATGAAGTTATTAGCGATATTTAAATCGAAAGAAAAATAGAAAAAATTAACTCGCAGCGGAACTCGAACCCACAACCACTGGATCACTAGCCCAGTGCACTACCAATTTGAATATCGAAGATATTCGGTAGCAGACGTCTCTGTATGTATAATAAAAAATAATTATGTTATTAGCGTTTTTTTTATATTTCTTAAAGACCATAGGGTCTTTAAGAAGCCACCGAAGTCTTCCGCTAGCCTGTTACCGCGAATGTCGAAGTTCGTATATTTCGACCCGAAACATGTCGCCTTGTGCGATATTTTTATCCGTTTGTAACTAAGTAGCCTATGAGTCCGTTCGCGAAAACATTATTTTCTTCCCTGTCTTATTTGTTTTTTTGTTCTTGTTCTACAGATAATCGATGTATACGATAACACATACAGCGGCAAGCGATGCCTGCTAGTGGTGATGGAGTGTATGGATGGTGGCGAACTCTTCCAGCGTATACAGGATAACAGAGACGGAGCGTTTACGGAACGACAGGCTGCTGAGGTGAGTCCAAATTACACCCGGACCCCGGGTCCTTAAACTACGTCCAACAATGAGAGGCAGGGCACAGCGAAGTACCATCACGCTTGAATCTGCGGCAGCCCAACTGGGGAAGTACCTCCTCCTTACAGAAGACCACAGCCATAATAGCACTGCTACCTTTCAGGTATGTAGTGTTGTGTTCCTGATGGTGAATAAGGTTCCCAGAGCTCCAACACACTTATAGGTCGGCAACGCGCTTGTGACTCCCATGGTGTTGCGAGTGCCCATGGGCGACGGTAATTGCTTACCATCAGGCAATCTGCTCGTTTGCCACCTTTGTCATCAAAAAAAAAAAAACATTGTCAGTTCTTAAGGCTACTTCTTAGTACTATTTTAGTGCGAACGAGATGCACAGATAGTAAACTCGATACTCGTTACCGAAAACGTCAATGTCCCAAGTCATGGTAAGGGCACTGGTCCCACCGCGAGCTAGTAAGCTATGAGCTATCAGCTATTTCAAGGGACAAAAGATAATTGATCCCGAGTAAATGGAAGAGACGTATATGTCATAGCCGGGCGATCGTAGTTCATCGCCGGGCGGTGAGCTATAAATATAAATCTCTCTTTTATTTACATGGGAGCGATTATCTTTTATCCCTTGAAATAGCTGGAAGAAATGACAGCAGAATTTCGTTTGTTAGATACCTTTTTTGTATAATTAATCCTTAAGAGGACACGGTAGTATGCAATTTTCCATACAAACGCTCTCGACTGTTTCCTCCCTGGTATTTAACCCTAGAGCAGTGATTTTTTCAGCATAGATGGATATCATCGATATCTGTGTCGGTATGTTTCGTTTTTTTGGATTTTTTAGTTTTTTTAAGATTTAGAGCTCTGTAAACATTGCTAAAAACGGCTCACTCAACTATCTCGCAAACATTCACTTGTTATTCAAATAATATAGCATAAAACACAAAAAGCAAAACGTACCGACACAGAATAACTCTTCATCATTCTGTTCCAAAAATTTTATTCAGATTGGTTAAGTTTTGGAGGAGGAAAACGTCGAGAGCCAAACCTCGATTTTTGAGATTTTTACGCGGGATTTTTCGCCTGAGCTGCAGTTGTCCCTATCGCACTGTTTTTGGAGGGGTAGGCAATCTACTAAATATGTACACAGTCAAATAGTCATGAGCAATAGTCGACATTGAATGTCGATGATCTAGTGATGTAATGGGTTATCGATAAACCGAATTTTGGTACAGTTAATGCCATCGGAATAACTATTCTGAAGAACAGTAACAAGTAAATGTTACTGAAGTAACAATGTCAATTGTATTGCATGTAGTAGTGAGAAGTCTATAAAATATACTATACTAGCTTTTCCCCGCGGCTTCACACGCTTCAAAGAAAACCTGTAATAGTTGACATTTGACTCCTTCTCCATACAAACTTTTAACACCCGTTTTTGACCCCTTAGGGGATGAATTTTAAAAAACGTTGATATGTCATTTCTTGTATTTAAATAACGAGTGTTTACACAAAATTTCAAGTCACTCGCTTAAAATTTTACAATCCCCATACAAACTTTCAACCCTCTTTTTACTCCCTCAATGGTGTAATTTCCGAAAATTCCTTCTAAGTGAGTCCTTGCGATACATAAACTACCTATTATGAATAAATCAGATATCTAAGTTAAGCGGTTTGGGCAGGGCGTCGATCAGTCAGTCAGGACTAACGTTTATATACAGGGTGTCTCATTCAGATCGGTCAGTATGGGGAAATCTGGAACTACCTATAAGACATACAAAGATTTGTACTTAGGAACCGTGTCATCGATTTTAGGGACAAGTAAAACTGCAAACATAGATAAAAAAAAACTTGTACTCTGTTCGAGAATCGAACCAGGTTGTTTTGGAAAATAAAACTTTAAATGATTTCCGTTTGGATAAATGGAATGTGTAGGTTATAGACAGCAAAAGTTACCATAAAACATGATATCTCAAATGAATAAAATGCATTGTAATCCAATATCTTTTAATTTTAATTTTAACAACTGGTGTCTATTCCAAAACTGAACACATTTTTTTTTATCCATCTATGCAGTTTTTCTTGTCCCTAAAATCGATGACAATCATGGTTTCTAAGAACAAATCTTTGTATGACTTATAGTTCCAGATTTCCCCATACTGACCGATCTAAATGAGAACCACTGTATATATATAGATGCTAATACGAGCAAATCCAATAACACGACAGTAAGTATAATAAAAAATCAAACATAAAATGCATTTTCTCATTGAACAATTATTATAGGTAAATTATTTGCATATATCGTTATATATATCGTTGGCTGAGTACTCACACAAAACACAGGCCTTTTTGAGCTTACCGTGGGGTTCAGTCAATTTGTGTAAGAATGTCCAGTAATATTTATTTATTGAAACATTATTATTTACTCGATCAGAACCCCTCATGCTGCTTATAACAGACTATGGGGGAGGCCATGTCATAGTAGCGGACAGGTTTACTATTTATAAGTTTTTTTTAAATTAGTTAATTATATGTATACAGAATGTCTCATTTTGATCGGTCAGTATGGGGAAATCTGGAACTATAAGACATACAAAGATTTGTTCTTAGGAACCATGTCATCGATTTTAGGGACAAGAAAAACAGCATAAATGGATTTAAAAAAAATGTGTTCAGTTTTGGAATCGACCCCAGTTGTTAAAAATAAAATTAAAAGATAAATTACAATGCATTTTATTCATTTGAGACATCATGTTTCATCGTAACTTTTGCTGCCTATAACCAATACAATCCATATCCAAACGGAAATAATTTAGATTTTTTTTCCAAAATAACCTGGTTCGATTCTCGAACAGAGTACAAGTTTTGTTTTTTTATCTATGTATGCAGTTTTTGTTGTCCCTAAAATCGATGACATGTTCCTAAGAACAAATCTTTGTATGTCTTATAGGTAGTTCCAGACTTCCCCATACTGACCGATCTGAATGAGACACCCTGTATAATGCTATAAATTTCATCTTTGGAGCGCTGGTAGCCTAGCGGTAAGAGAGTGCGACTTGCAATCCGGAGGTCGCAAGTTCAAATTGTACAGGCATTTTGCCACGGCTCATGAGAGCCTGGGGTCCACTTGGTAACCAATCCCAGGATTTGGCGTAGATACTAGTTTTACGAAAGCGACTGCCATCTGACCTTCCAACCCAGAGGGTAAACTAGGCCTTATTGGGATTAGTCCGGTTTCCTTACGATGTTTTTCTTCACCGAAAAGTGACTGGTAAAATATCAAATGATATTTCGTACATAAATTCCGAAAAACTCATTGGTACAAGCCAAGTTTCGAACCTGCTACCTCCGGATTGCCAGTCGCACGCTCTTACCGCTAGGCCACCAAGCGCTTTTTTATGAGATGATGGTCATAAACAAATGTCTCAATAGCTTTAGAAATTATATGAAGAAGCATTTTCCTGGTATTCCATCATCAAACCCTGACATGGGAGGTTCGAAGCGCCAGGCTGCTATATGCCTGCCCGACAGGCTCGCGGGCTAAATGTACCTAAACTGCACAGTAACACCGGGGGGTGTTACTTTTGCGTTATGAAATTTAGTACTTAAATAATTCCAATCCCATACGGAAAACTATTATTGCATATAGGTATATAATTATCTCTATCAATTGGCAACATCAGCCTGCAAAGCGAATAAAACATACCCAAGTGTTAAAGAGTCGGTACCTACTTACTCAAGTAACTACGAAAGGTTTTGATAATGTTGCAGCTTGTAATGTTAAAGTATAGATTAAAAAATTTAATTGCATAAAGTTAAATCTCGAGTATCAATAAACGGAATCGTGGTCAAAATTATATCAAACAATATTTTCGCGTCGCGTGCCGGTATGAATAGAATAGCGAGTGGCTTAGTGACTTGTTGCGGCCGAAGTGCGCGGGCTCAGTCTGTGTGCGTGAGCCACACACACAGGCACGATGGGGCCGCGGGGCACTTCGCGCGCCAGCGCGACAGATATAGTCGTTCAAAAATCTCAAATCTGAGAAAGGGCTTCGGTACTGTTACCTCTTAATCTTAGTCTTTGTGCGTCATAAGTTACATATTTAAGGATTAACTAAATAAATCATACGATTCAGAAACACTATTACTTGAATTTTGCGTTACAAAAATTACATTCAAAGTGACCTCTAAAAAATATAGGATTCTCTTAATACGTTGCAAATACTCAACAGAAGGTCATAAGATTTTTTTTTATAAATACCAAATTACTTATTTTCTATAACGTATACGTCTTACATGTGTAAAAGTATATATTTTTGTAATAATACGAACGGAAATTCCTAAATTCGCGAGCTGTTCGCCTGCGTGGCAACTGAAGGGGACGGAAATGGAATTTCATATGTGACATTATCTAGCAAAAGGGACCTTATTGTCGATGGCGCTTACGTCGAACCGCGTCGTATTTGTATTGCGGTATCTTGAACAACGGCGTAAGCGCCATCGACAATAAGGTCCCTTTTCATAGATAATGTCACATATAACTTTGGGTGTCATAGTCATAGCAAACAGCTGATGTTAATTTTGAATACATTTCTCGTATCTCTATCCGGCCTCGTATATAAACCCACTTGGCCGGAAATCCTCATTTTCCCGGCCTCTCATGTAATGAAAGTAATATTACATTTTAATTTTATTTATCTGCATTTCAGATAATGCACTCAATATGCGTCGCCGTTCGCCATCTCCACGAATCCAACATAGCCCACCGGGACATTAAGCCCGAGAACCTTCTATACACGTCAGCGGAACCGAACGCCATCTTGAAACTGACAGACTTCGGGTTCGCAAAAGAGACTCTTACGCCGGCAGACACGCTGCAGACTCCGTGCTACACGCCGTACTACGTCGCACCTGAGGTAATATTCGAAATACTGTAGTACATACAATCATACATACATACATTACATACATCTCAGCCGTAAACAGTCCACTGCTGGACGTAGGCCTCCCACAAATGTGACTTGTATCATCTTGGGGGTAGTTGACATAGTCGCCACGCTTGGCCGGCGGCAGTAGCTGTAGATTGGGTTTCGACGGATGCTGCTGCCCGTCCGTAGGATTTTTCCCTTTGTCGCCTCTTACTACACCCGTGGGAGGAGATGGGGTGGTGCAATTCTAGTCAGCTGGCATCACACGGCACTTTAGTAGACAGAGACAATTACACAATTGCCTTAGGTAGAGAGAGACAGGAACCGAACGCCATCTTGAAATTGACGGACTTCGGGTTCGCAAAAGAGACTCTTACGCCGGCAGACACGCTGCAGACTCCGTGCTACACGCCGTACTACGTCGCCCCTGAGGTAATATTCGAAATACTGTAGTACATACATACATACATACATTACATACATCTCGGCATCTCAGCCGTATACAGTCCACTGCTGGATATAGGCTTCCCACAAATGTGACTTGTATCATTTTGTGGGCAGGTGCCATAGAGTCGCCGCGCATGGCAGGCGGGTTGGCGACCGCAGTAGCTGTAGATTGGGTTTCGACGGATGCTGCTGCCCGTCCGTAGGATTTTTCCCTTTGTCGCCTCTTACGACACCCGTGAGAGGAGATGGGGTGGTGCAATTCTAGTCAGCTGGCATCACACGGCACTTTAGTAGACAGAGACAATTACACAATTGCCTTAGGTAGAGAGAGACATATATTGAAATCGAACGCCATCTTGAAATTGACGGACTTCGGGTTCGCAAAAGAGACTCTTACGCCGACAGACACACTGCAGACTCCGTATTATACGCTGTTCCACGTCACCCCTGAGGTAATATACGAAATATTGTAGTGACAGAGACATACACAGTAGCCATAGGTAGAGAGAGACAGATATTGAAATCGAACGCCATCTCGAAATGAAAGGATTTCGGGTTCGCAAAAGAGAATTACGCCGACAGACACACTGCAGACTCCGTATTATACGCTGTTCCACGTCACCCCTGAGGTAATATACGAAATATTGTAATAGACAGAGACATATACAACTATACACAGTAGCCATAGCTAGAGAGAGACAGATATTGAAATCAAACGCCATCTTGAAATGAACGGACTTCGGGTTTGCAAAAGAGACTTACGTCGGCAGACACACTGCAGACTCCGTGTTATACGCCGTACTACATCGCACCTGAGGTAATATACGAAATATTGTAGTAGACAGAGACATACACAGTTGCCATAGGTAGAGAGAGACAGATATTGAAACCGAACGCCATCTTGAAATTGACGGACTTCGGGTTCGCAAAAGAGACTCTTACGCCGGCAGACACGCTGCAGACTCCGTGTTACACGCCGTACTACGTCGCCCCTGAGGTAATATACGAAATATTGTAGTGACACAGCCCATATTCACAGTTGCCATAGGTAGAGAGAGATATTGAAATCGAAAACCATCTTGAAATGAAAGGATTTCGGGTTCGCAAAAGAGACTCTTACGCCGGCAGACACACTGCAGACTCCGTGTTACACGCCGTACTACGTCGCACCTGAGGTAATATACGAAATATTGTAGTAGACTAGAGACAATTACACATCATCATCATCATCATCATCATCATCATCATCATCAGGCTATATTAGTCCACTGCTGGACATAGCCCTCCCCTAAAGAGCGCCACAGCGCCCTGTCTTCAGCTTTCCGCATCCAACATCTGCCTGCAATTTTTCTCAGATCGTCATCCCACCTGGTCGGAGGGCGTCCCACACTACGTTTTCCGAGTCGCGGTCTCCACTCAAGAACGAACGAACGATAATTACACATGTATCATAAATTCATAATACGAGTATGTAGAGAGAGAAATTTAAACCGAACGCTGTCCCGAATTCTACATTTCACTCAAAACACGGGTTTTAAAACTCAAACCAAGTTTAATCAACTTGGTAAATAAGACGAGAATTTTCTTGAGAAAATTATATTTAAATTCTCTAAGATTTTCTTAAATAACAAACCGCTCGAGAGAAAAGGTACATTATTTATATTACACAGTATTCTGGCCCGGTATCGCGAACATCGAAGTTCGTATATTGCGAGTATCTTTCTCTTCTACTCCAATTAAGGGGCCATGAGAGTGACAGAGACAATCCGTAATTTAAGAATATCGTTTTACGTGGTAGCGCCGCTGTTACTCGTTGTAATAATATTAGATCCATTATAAATTCATGACGATCTCCGAGGGAGGTAATTGTTATTACTTAGTTTCTCGACGTATTGGTATATACTGCAGTGCTAAATCACATCTAGGTACTTAATAAATAAATCATTTAAAATTAGCTTTTCCTCGCGACTTCGCCGGCCAGCCATGCCCGACTGCCCGTCTCTATATAGTATGGTTGCGGGATAAAATAGTACATTTCGATACTAGTGAAAAAAAATTTTTTTTCGACGAGGGTGAAAGTTGGAGCCCGAGTGAAACGAGGGTGACAATAACCCGAATCTTAAATAAGTTTTTACACGTGTACCGAACCCAATTTTTCATAACAAGTGCCTTAAAATGTGAAATTTACGCATGCGAAACGTGCGAAAAGTGCACTTTTTACGCACTAGTTAGGAAAACCATTTTTTACTATCTTTCTATCATGCTTCGCTTCTACCTTCCTAATGAGGAATGGAATTCGCTCCCTTCGTTTGTATCCACGGAAACATATAATTTAGGTCTGTTCAAGGCAAGAGTGAATAGGCTGTTACAGAACCAGCGTACTACACCCTCGACCTCGTCGACACTTACCATCAGGTGCGACTGAGGTCAAACGCTGGTCAGTCTTGTTTTTAAAAAAAGCACAATTATGTAATATCTATCTCTTTCAGGTCCTGGGTCCAGAGAAGTACGACAAATCCTGTGACATCTGGTCTCTCGGCGTGGTTATGTACATCCTACTCTGTGGCTTCCCCCCCTTCTACTCTAACCACGGACTGGCCATATCTCCCGGAATGAAAAAGGTATACACTATGCTTCTCTATTTAATGAGAGGTACGGCACAGCGATGACCATCACGCTTGAATCTGGAGCAGCCCAACTGGGGAAGTACCTCCTCCTTACAGAAAACCACAGCCACAATAGCACTGCTACCTTTCAGGTATGTAGTGTTGTGTTCCTGATGGTTAGTAAGGTTCCCAGAGCTCCAACCCCCCTTAAAGGCCGGCAACGCGCTTGTGACTCCCCTGGTGTTGCGGGTGCCCATGGGCGACGGTAATTGCTTACCACCAGGCAATCCGTCTGCTCGTTTGCCGCCTATGTCATAAAAAAAAATTATCTCATTATTGCAAGCCGGGGTTTGAATCTGCGACATCCGAATTGCAAGTCGCACTTACCGCTCGGCCACCAGTGCTTCCAACCAGACAAAGTCATGAAACACACTCTAAATTTGGTTGAAATTACTTGCACTCTTGTGAATAAAATACAAGTTTGCTATTTATTTTTAAAGAATAAAACAGTAATTCCGAGCTAGTGAGGTGAAAATAACTTTTCTCAAACATGCAATGAAATATTGTCTTTACATTCCTTATAATAGACTCGGAAGTATGGTTTTTTGGGCGCGGCAAATGAAGGGGACGGAAATGGAATTTCATATAACTTCAAAATAACTTTTTTTTCGACGTTTATCCATACAGAGGCAAAGATGGCGGGTGTCATAGCAAATTTCGATCCATTGTTAGTTGTGATTTTGCAAATTTCATTTTTTGAAGCATTTCTTTTATTTCATTGTATGATTGAGAAAAGCACTATACATGCCTCGTCGTGAAAACGGATTCCCGGCCTCGTATCACTATCTGTATATACCCACTTGGCCGGAAATCCTCATTTTCCCGGCGTTTGATGTAATGTACTATTACATTACATTTCAGCCGTATGCAGTCCACTGCTGGACATAGGCCTCCCACATAGGTAGTTGCCATAGTCGCCACGCTTGACAGGCGTAGATTGGTTTTCGACGGGCTCTGCTGCCCGTCCGTAGGATTATTCCCTTTGTCGCCTCTTACGACAACCGCGGGAGGACATGGGGTGGTGCTATTCTAGTCAGCCGGTATCACACGGAATATAACTTACTAACGTTAAAGTTTTATTTCAGCGTATCCGACTAGGTCAATACGACTTCCCAGAGCCTGAGTGGTCCAACGTGTCCTCTGAAGCAAAGACCCTCATCCGCGGGATGCTGTGTGTTGACAGTGCTCAACGTCTCACCATATATCAGGTAAAGGGGATCGATAAACTACGTCCAACAATGAGAGGTAGGGCACAGCGAAGTATCATTACGCTTGAGTCTGGAGAAGCCCAACTGGGAAGTATGGCCTCCTTACAGAAGACCACAGTCATAATAGCACTGCTACCTTTCAGGTATGTAGTGTTGTGTTCCTGATGGTAAGTAAGGTTCCCAGAGCTCCAATCGCCCTTAAACGTCGGCAAAGCCCCTGGTATTGCGGGTGCCCATGGGCGACGGTAATTGCTTACCATCAGGCAATCCGTCTGCTCGTTTGCCACCTTATATCATAAAAAAAAAAAAAAAAAAACAACTTTTAGGGTAGTCAACGAGCATGTGGATCATCTGGAGTTGCAGGCGTCCATAGGCTACGGTAACTGCTTACCATCAGGCGGGCCGTATGCTTGTTTGCCACCGTCGTATAAAAAAAAATCTTTTTTGTATGGAAGCGAGCGCACGATTATTAACTCGAATATTGCGTGACAGACATTTTGAAGACAAATATATACAACAACAAATATACATTCTGGAGGGTCACACGAATTGCACGATTTGATTCCGCCATCTCCGTTCCACCACCGGACATCCAGGCGAGGGGACCGGTTTCATCCTTACGTTGTGAATATTCCATTCATTCGCACGAAGCGATTCGCTTCTACCTTCCTAACGTGGACTGCTAAGGAATTGAGTTCGCTCCCTTCGTCAGTATTCCCGGAAAGATTGTTCTAAATCTTCCCAAGTAATTAATTAAGTACACAATTTTAAGTTGTAGAACAAATGATGCTACGTTCGTGGTGTAGAAGCGATCCCTAAACTTATTGCTTATATTACAATCCACGTCCTATATATAGCAGTTAATTAATCCGTTCCTAACTGCAAAACCTATAGCAGTTAATTACTTCCGTTCCTAACTGCAAAACCTATAGCAGTTAAATAATCCGTTCCTAACTGCATAACCTATAGCAGTTAATTAATCCGTTCCTAACTGCAAAACCTATAGCAGTTAATTATTCCGTTCCTAACTGCATAACCTATAGCAGTTAATTAATCCGTTCCTAACTGCAAAACCTATAGCAGTTAATTAATCCGTTCCTAACTGCAAAACCTATAGCAGTTAATTAATCCGTTCCTAACTGCAAAACCTATAGCAGTTAATTAATCCGTTCCTAACTGCATAACCTATAGCAGTTAATTAATCCGTTCCTAACTGCAAAACCTATAGCAGTTAATTAATCCGTTCCTAACTACAAAACCTATAGCAGTTAATTAATCCGTTCCTAACTGCATAACCTATAGCAGTTAATTAATCCGTTCCTAACTGCAAAACCTATAGCAGTTAATTAATCCGTTCCTAACTGCATAACCTATAGCAGTTAATTAATCCGTTCCTAACTACAAAACCTATAGCAGTTAATTAATCCGTTCCTAACTGCAAAACCTATAGCAGTTAATTTCATAATCATCCGTTCATAACTTCAAACCCTCCAACATTCACAGGTGATGTCCAGCCCCTGGATCCGCCAATACACCCAGGTGCCCCAAACGCCTCTATACACGAACGCGTTACTCCGCGAAACGGGCGAGGCGTGGGCGGACGTGCAAGACGAGATGACGCGTTCACTCGCCACTATGCGAGTAGACTACGACCAGGTGTGTACTGTATGTGTTCATGTGATATATAATATAACTTCTAAAATAAAAAAAAATGTCTTAAGTTCCTTAAAATGACGCCTCCACTGGCTACCAGAAACCAGTGTAAGACGAAATGACGCTTTCAATGGCTACCAGAAACCAGTGTAAGACGAAATGACGCGTTCAATGGCTATCAGAAACCAGTGTAAGATGAAATGACGCGTTCAATGGCTATCATAAACCAGTGTAAGACGAAATGACGCGTTCAATGGCTACCAGAAACCAGTGTAAGACGAGAAGACGCGTTCACTCGTCGACTAAGATCAGATGTTTACTGTAACTATGTATTCATGTTTAGAAACCAGTGATGTGTTCAAGACGAAATACGTTCACTCGCCACCATGCGAGTAGACTACGACCAGTGTACCAATTTTCGAGCGTCGAGTAGTCGACTCGTGACATTTAAACTCTGTCAAAAACGAAGAAATGGGATTCTAGAAACATGAATGATAGAAATGAATAATCTTAGGTATTTAAACTATAGATTTCGTACAAAAATGATGAGAAACTTTTGTGTGATAATAAACTCGTCCTTAAAGTTTTTGAAATTCGACTGCACGACTCAAAATTCGGCTCCCAGATGTGTACTGTATGTGTTCATGTGATATATAACCTATAAATCTAAAATTCTCCTAAGTGTCTCAAAATGACGCGTCCACTGGCTATCATAAACCATCGTAAGACGAGATGACGCGTTCACTTGCCACCATGCGAGAAGACTAAAATAATGGTGTTAAAATTGCATGCCTTTTTATTTGTGTTTCAATGTTAATGCCATGTAAATTGTGGGTATGAATAAAGAATTTATCTATCTATCTACATCCAGGTGCGTATATTAACTAACTTAGTATATAAAATATCTATACGTGCACCTTATTGCCTCAGTGTTAAGGTTCATGATTAAGATTAATGATTAAGGTTCATGGTTAAGATATCGATATTGATATCTTTGCCCTTGGCTGTGCATGGTTGCATCATCATCATCTCAGCCATAAGACGCCCCACTGCTGAACATAGGCCTCCCCCTTGGACCACATAACAAACATGTATGAAATCAATGTTTTTTTTTTTAATTCCAGGTACAAATCAAAGCCCTAGAACAGAGCAACAATTCCCTACTCAACAAAAGACGGAATAAAGTCGGCGCCTGAGACGCGAACGAGGACTCAGCTTCTACTAAGCTTTAAAATTTACACTAGGTATTAAACGTCTGAGTGGACGCTCGGAGCGGAGCGATAAGCGGAGCGGGCAGCGCGGTCGCTTCCGTATACTTACCTATATTTAACATTTACGCCGCACGCCCAAACTGTAGCATCCACTCAGAACTCACAATCGAAGGCCGCCACTGAAATACCATCCCTAATACTATACGTATAAGGTCGTATTTAGAATATATCTGTATAGAAGTGACACCGCTATATTAGGTTTAACTACGTTATATTAACAAATTTTTTTTATAAGTTTTTTTTTAGTTCTATACTACTTTAAATATTTACATGAAATATGTGTTTGAATCAACTATTTGTTGTTATTCTGTCCCATCAGCCAGGGGACAACTGAAGCATAGTTTGTTACAAGAAATGTGGCCCTGCGTACTGACGCGGTAAGTGACCCGTTATGGAAGGGACATATAGCTTCCACAAATATCTATGTTTTGTATATTTAGATGCAATTAAACTGCGATTTGTATAGTAACGCGCCGTAACCATACATTAAATATTTTACATACATTTCAGCCGTATGCAGTCCACTGCTGGACATAGGCCTCCCACAAATATGACTTGTATCATCTTGGGGGTAGTTGCCATAGTCGCCACGCTTGGCAGGCGGCCGCAGTAGCTATAAATTGGGTTTCGACGGACGCTGTAGCCCGTCCGTAGAATGTTTCCCTTTGTCGCCTCTTACGACACCCGCGAGAGGAGTTGGGGTGGTGCTATTCTAATCAGCCGGCATCACACGGCCTTAACCATAACGAGGGACAAATAATAGTTGATTGAACCATGTATATGTTTTTATTTAGGCTAATAATCATTTATTTAAGTAGTCAAATGTTACTTATTTCGATTTATTTGAAATTAGGCTACTGTCAATTAAAAAAAAACATTATATATACTTAAAAAAATCAATTAAACAGAAATATGTATTTGTATAGTCAGCAGTAAAAGTTTTTAAGCGGGCGAGCTATTCAGAATTATCTTGACACGATCTCATTCTCTAACTATAAAGTCTATTTAGGGTAGGCAACGCGCATGTGATATTTTTTTTTTATAAATTGATGCTAATCGCATTTTTGGCCCTATCTCACCGAATGTGAATCTTCTGAAGTTGCAGGCGTCGGTAGGCTACGGTCAGGCGGGCCGTACGCTTGTTTGCCAATGTCGTTATATTAAAAAAAAAGTCGAGTCACGCTCATTTTGAAAACCTCGCATGCTTAGTAATTTTTGCTGCTGATTGTATGTAGCATTTCTTTTGAGTAGTATATTTCGTATGATATATGTATTTTTTCTTTACTACTATTCTGATTTTGTTTTCTATCAAAATGATATATTCTATATTTTCTGTTAATATCAACAAATATTTAACAAAAAAAAAATCAATGTTGATAAAGTATAATTTTAAGAATTAGGCCTGAATTATACTTAAGGAGAGATGGAGCTATTTGCTAGAAAGAGATAGTGATATTCATATCTCATTCTGAGCTGTAGGTACTGCAAGTGTAACTGTATGTATATGTAATATACATTAAGAAGAGATACATTACAGTTAACTAGAAACTAAGCGGACGATGTGTTCAGAGCGATCTCAACACGTTTTAGCCTTAAGGCTGTGCCGAAGAAAGAAGCAGAATTTAGTTTATTAGATACCTTTTTTGTATAGTTAATCCTTAATCTTAGTCTTTGTGCGTCATAAGGTACATATTTAAGGATTAACTAAATAAATCATACGATTCAGAAAAACGATTACTTGAATTTTGCTTTATAAAAATTACATCCAAAGTGACCTCTAGAAAAGATAGGATTCCCTTATTTTTTCGCAAATACTCAACAGAAGGTTTTAATTATTTTTAATAATAACAAAACTACTTATTTTCTATAACGTATACGTCTTACATTTGTAAAATATATCATTTTTTTAATAATACGAACGAAAATTCCTAAATTCGCGAGCGGTTCGCCCGTCCTTACCTGAGTCGCCATGATTAGATTGAATCGAGTAGCCCGAAAAGCTCGGCCCTTAACAATAAAATCGTGACTAGCTAATTTTGAACACATCGTCCGTTTAGCTACTTCTGCTGCTGACTATTAAGTTTTATTTTTTGCTAACTCTACGAATATGTGTTACAGATGTAGTGCAAAACTATTTTCCATAGGGAAAGCTCTGATTTCGACCGAAATACGACGGTGCCCGAACTGTCAACAATGATTGTATTAAATGAGTGACATTTTCATATCCATTAATATGGGACTTTATTGTTTAACGCTTGAATCTGGGGCAGCCCAACTGGGGAAGTACCTCCTCCTTACAGAAGACCGCAGCCATAATAGCACTGCCACCTTTCAGGTATGTAGTGTTGTATTCCTGATGGTGAGTAAGGTTCCCAGAGCTCCAACCCCCCTTAAAGGCCGGCAACGCGCTTGTGACTCCCCTGGTGTTGCGGGTGCCCATGGGCGACGGTAATTGCTTAACACCAGGTAATCCGTCTGCTCGTTTGCCGCCTATGTCATAAAAAAATATATATATATATATATAATTTTTCACTTTGACGTTTGACACCAAACAATAAAGTTCCATATGGATATAAAAATGTCACTCATTTAATACGACCATTCATTGACAGTTTGTGTGGATTGACGGTTGAACCTCAAAATGGCGAAGTCGTCTTGAAAATATATTTTTTGTTGTTTCTCCAAACGTAGTTTAGTGTGTAATATTGATAGCGTATTATGCAGTGATCTAACGCAGAATTGTGCAGCTAATGAAGAATATATTTCAAAACGTGTTTCACCACTATTTTGGTCATCACCCGGCAGTCCCGTGGTCACGGCCGCCTCTTAGCTTTCTGTAAAGTCCAGCTACCACTTTACAAAACGCAAGGCCTACTACCGAACAACGTCATGCTCTAAGGGCAAACTTATATGTTAATATACTTATTTGTTATTCTACTTGACATTGGCGAAATCATCGATTGATTTATTGATGGAAGCCATATTTTTTTTAAAGAAGAATACAGTTCGGGTGTCATCGTATTCCGATAAAGATCCGAGCATTCCCGAAGGAAAATAATCTCTCACAATCTGTAGATGCTGTGTGCTAGTATTAAGATGACTATTACAAATTAGAACATTAATTTGGTACATGAATTATTTTCTCTAATAAATCGGAACATATGCTTCTAAGGTATGTATTGTTCATAATTTCTCCAGTATAATAATAATTAATGGTTGAATGAGAGACTATTAAAGAATAGAGACTGCCTATTAATTACACACAATAATGTAGAACGTAAACCTCGCTAACACTGTGATCGACGGGTGTGGACGTCATTGGAAAGCTATTAAATATAATCAATAATGTAGAACGTAAACCTTATTTAACCATTTGACCGCTAATGACGGCTGTGGACGTCATTGGAGCAGCGTCCCAGGACGCCGACGGCTACAAACGTCAGTTTTGTTTTCGAAATTCCGTAATGTTCAATTCGCTTAACAAACTATAGCGGCATCACAGGTATGTTTCTTTGTCATATAATTAAAACTTGTCATGTTACTACTACTTAGTTACAAACGGATAAACTCACGTGTAATTATATCGCACTAGGCGACATGTTTCGGGTAAACTCTGGTACCCATTTTCAAGCCGAGTCAGGACACGCTCGGGGCGAGGGTGTATCACACGCCTTGAAAATGGGTACCAGAGCTTACCCGAAACATGTCGCCTAGTGCGATATAATTACACGTGAGTTTATCCGTTTGTAACTAAGCAGTATACGACAAAGAATTATACTAATTTGTCGTCTGACGTTCAAAAGCTATGCACTATGCAGTCTTTATAATTTATAAGTCTTGCTAAACCGTACCGTCTAAATACATGTGATGCTTGTTCGGCCAGGGACTTAATTGTTGTCACTTTATATTGGGCATTTCATATAGTAAGTATTAAACAAAAGAAAATAGCTTGAACCGTAAGTGGCTCAACAATTAAAGTCAGTGACTGTACCTAGTAGATACTTTATATACACAATTATTAGAAATACTTTTGGCCATTCAAAGTAATAAAATAAAATAAAAAATAAAAATTCGGATAAAGTATCAATAAAATGTTAGTAAACAACAAAAGAAATCTTAAAAGCTATTGTTAGTACTACTTTATAAATGAACTAGAAGAGAACCCTGCTTCGCTCGGGCAATAAACCTTCACGGGCCGACCTGCCGTCTCGAACAAAAGTTTCTGAACGGACCCCGCACACCCGTCACTGTCAAGCTGTCAAGATGACATATGCGGTCCGCCATATTTAATTTATTGATTAAATTAAATATGGCGGACCGAATATGTAATTTGCCGATATATGTCTTCAGTTCCAAACATTTAATTTTTTACACTCTTTTATTTGAGTATAATTTCGTCAGGGTCTACCGTACCCCTCGACTTTATTAATATAGATAATTTTCCTATAACACTTGCGCTACTCTTTATTTGCTCTGTCTAATATTTCAGGATTGAGCTATGAAATCTGGGAATGTCTTAGAATGCTGTTGGGGCTATTACATGCTTATTAGGCATCTTATACGACTTAGTAAAGAGACTATACTTTTCAATATACTTCGGATCAAAATGGTAATACAAAAATATATTTTCTGGATCTATAAGTGGTTACTATCAACTTTTACTATGGGGTCACAACCGGATAATCAATTAAAAAAAAAGAGAAATTCCCATACTAGCTGCTAGCTATAGTCTATACTTTTAGGTATTTAAAAAAAGGTAAACAATCTTGACGTGTCTTTTTACTGAAAAACGCTTTATAAAAATCAGTGACTATTACTTACGAAAGCAAAATAATGTAAATAACCATATGTGATTCATAATTGTCACATACTTGTCATGATTTATTTTTCAAAACTGATTTTCAATAAAAAGACATGTCAAGATTGTTTACCTTTTTTAACTACCTAACACTATGAACTATAGCTGTAGTTGTTAGTATGGACAGGTAATTTTTTTAAATTGATTTTTCAGTTACGGCTCCATAGTAAAAGTTGATCGTAATCATGAATAGATTCAGAAAATATAACTATTTTGATTTCACCCAGTAAATTAAAGTATATATTTTTAATATAATAAAGTTGGGTGCTGTATCGTAACATCCCTAGTTTTAATATTAAGTATTAAATAATAAAAAACTTAATACAATACAAAGATTTAATTATATTTTTGACAAAACAACTTAAATTTAATTTTAAAACTACCCGCATTTTACTCCAAATGTTAGCTTATTTTTATAATATAAATGGTTCTTAAGAGTAGTTTCTGCTATCATAGTTCTGTAATAAATGTATCAACATGAAATGAGACATTACAAAAAGGGACCTTATTGACGATGGCGCTTACGTCTAACCGCGTCGCGTTTGTATCGTGTATTCTTGAACAACGTCTTAAGCGCCATCGACAATAAGCTTCCTCACAGATAATGTAACAAATATAGGTGAAATCCTAATGGCGACGCCGTTTTTTGAGTCATGCACTTTAATCAAAAATCATACATCTTAGAACACTGGTTTTAAGGTTGAAATGATATAAAAAGTGACTCAAATTCATGAGCCGAAGTAGTGAACTGTATGAAAATTAGTAAAGCCTATGGGAATTGGTTTGATGAACACACCATTGGTAGGTATATCCTAGCCACCCACAAAAAAATTTTAATTGTTTCGGTTTAACCCTTTGAACGCCAAGCACCACTAAAGTGGTCGCGTGATGTGCCTGCCACGCCACCGACCCCTAAAGTGGCTATGGCGGACGCTGTCAAAGCAATTGTTCTGCTGACAGATAGGTTTATATTTGTTCTTCACTAGTCGATACGCTGGCGTACACGTCTTTTGACGCGAGAGAAGAAGCGTTCAAAAGGATAATGAGATAAAACTATTTTAAATGCAATTTTATTTGCGCCCGTAAGCGTTAATTATTAGGTAGTTAAATATAGTTTCACGAATGTTGAAGTCACGCACACAACATCTCATGTAATGACAGGAATATTTTGAAATTACTCATTCATTCCATTCATTCAATCAGTACTTCATATAGTTATGTGCGTAATCCATTCGCCTCAACCCTCGTGGAACTGCCTATACATTAAATACAAACAACAATACAAAACAAAAAAAAAGTGGGTGGTTGTTGCTATGGTATCAAACACGTTGCCTAAGGCGGCGCCAGGGCCATTTGCTGATGTAAATGAAATTTAAATTCGATATGACATGAAATGTACTTTTTCTTGGCCACTGGGCGGTTAGTGTAAACGGGGATTTGATATGCTCAACTAAAAGCTGAGTCTATGCAGGTAGTACGTCGAATAGTCGCTTTTTAGTGTTAAGATAATGTGTGTAGTTTTTTTTGCCGTCCAGATGTAGGAATATTTATCTAAAATTGTTATTCTCTGCATTACTTAATATGTATAGTAGTAAAACAAAATAACGAAATGACTAACTTTTGATTATTACAAAAGACATGTTAATACAGTCCGTAAAAAGGCGAAAATTATTTTATGTAACCCTTTGAACGCCAAGAACCCCTAAAGTGGTCGCGTGATGTCGTGCCTGCTACCGACTAAAGTTGCTATGGCGGACGCTGTCAAAGCTATTGTCGAGACGTTGGCGTACACGTTACATTTTGACGCGAGAGAAACGTTCAAAAGGTTAACGACAAATAGAGGGCTTGGCTTAACTAATTATACTTAAAACAGTCACAAATTTGCTGTATATATGACATCACATTGCTATTCTGTAAGTATATTATAGTTATTTTGCATTTTGTTTTTTCCGAAATCTAATTTTGTATTGTAAACTTGCTTATTCTTGTTATACAGTCACCATCAGATATATCGGAGCTGTGGAGGTGGTCACAAATATCTGAACACCTTAATTGTTATGGTAAAGTGCATGTTCCGATATTTTTGTATATCTTGGCCCTGATATATTTGATGGCGATCGTGCAAGGGTTAAAAGGATTTTGGTAAAAACTGTAACCTTAGTTTGTAAGTGACTTAATTATTGTGAATAAGATGCGTGATTAATGGTTATTAAAAATGTACAACAATTGTTATTTTTTTATTTGACTACCCAGCAATTTTGCCTACGTAAATCTTATAGTATCTACCTTCCTAATGCTTACTGCCAAGGAATGGAATTCGCTCCCTTCGTCTGTATTCCCGGAGATATAATTTGGGTCTTTCCAAGGCAAGAGTGAGGCTGTTACTGAACCAGCGTGCTACACCCTCGACCTCGACACTTACCATCAGGTGCGACTGAGGTCAAACGCTGGTGAGTCTTGTTTATAAAAAAAGTTATAACTTTGCCCTAGACGTATATAGGTAACAAGTTAGGGGTCTATTTTTGAGCGTCGAGTACTCGACACGAGACACGAAGTCTGAACCCTTACCATGGGTTGTGACATTAAGGTTTTCGATAACGAGTATCGAGTTTACTATCTGTGCATCTCGCTTAGTACTATTTTAGTGCGAACGTGATGCACAGATAGTAAACTCGATACTCGTTATCGAAAACCTTAGTCACAACTCATGGTAAGTGTACTGTTATAAACGAAGGAACGGTATCTTCAATTGTCCTCAATTTTGAGCGTCCAGTACTCAAATTCAAAAAACTTTAACGACGAGAAAAATCGGACACAAAAGTTTCTCATGGTTATTTTTGCATGGAAGGTATAGTTTAGATACCCACTAATATTTATTTATATAACTCATCCTTCTTAAATACCATTTCTTCGTGTTTGAGAGAGTTTAAAATGTCACGATTCGAGCGTCGAGTGCTCAAAAATCGTCCAAATCCCGTCTAAAACGCCGGAGGCCCTTGTCGCTTTTTCTTAGATTGAAATAAAACGAAATGATTTAAATATTTGTTTTATTCATTATTTTTTTATTAACCAATACCTTAAGCAATACGGTACAGATAGCGATGCTTAATTACGAATGTACAGCAGTCGCCTTCGAAAAGACATAAGTCACGTAATAAGTACAATACATAACACCTTTCGGCGAAAGTATTCAGTGGACAAGCATACGACTAATCGAAGACCGACCTTAAATATATTACAATAGTCACAAATACATCAAAATAACAATTTATTATTAGTATTACATTTTGCCCGTTAAAATTTTTCACTAATTTGAAGTTTTGTTAGCGGTTTATATGGTTTACGTAACCCAATGTGAGAAACATTAAAGAAAAAATAACAACAACCCTAAAGGCAAATAAAAAATTAACAAGCGTTTAATAAATACAACATGAGAATAATAATACGGGCAAAACAAGAAAAAGTCTCAAATGTTAATTGGAATGTAAGAAGTCGATTGTTAGTATGAAATGTGAGTATTGGACATTTCCTAAGTCTCATTTACCATAAAAAGCTAAATTACTAATAAACTTTTATCAATCGAGTACAAAATTACATTTCACAATGCTCCGTCCAAATGAAACGGGACCAAGGCTCGGCTTATAACATCCGTACTTAGATCCCATTTCATTTAGACCCTTATTTTTGAACACAAAAATATATCATTTTTATTTATACATGGGGTCTGACTTAAAGGCAATATTATTACAATAAACAATATACAATTTATTTATGATTTAAATGATCCATACACTCTCAATATTGACCTAGTTACATAACATACCTTTACCGACGTATTTTTAAGGCAAATCTATTGCATTTTTTTTCGAATTAAATTGTGGACGTATTAGGTCTGGGTGTTTCATTATCATCGATGGAGGTCCACTGCTGGACAAATTAGAGACCTTTAAGATAGGCAACATACCTTACGATACAAATCGGCAAATGGAATATACATTGAAAATGCAATCAAATGTTTTTCAGAACAATTTAAAACAACTCTTATGAATATATGTTCTCACTTCAAAACACAATATAAATAAAATCCTCTGTATTCAACTTTACCCACGTAAGTGTAACTTAGCATCAGAAGCAAGTAGGTAAACTGTGGGACAATAGAGCGTTGAATTAAAAAACTTTACCAACTAAAATAACTGCCCAAAAAAATTTGTCACCATTATTTTGCCACGAAATGTATAGTTTCTATCAGGAATCGTTACCGGTATTACGAAAAATTTATAAATATACCGTTTTTGTTTGATTTTCAATAATAGTATTTAGGTTAGTAGATTACATTATGTGATTCATTGAAAAGTATGCAAAAATATGCAGTGACAACCGAAATTGCATACCGGTTAATATGTACGAAAATAATACCGGTATTCGATCCCTGGATTATAACATTCATGTTTCTGAAATACCGCGCCTCCTGCCCACACTGTGGGAAGGAGGAAACAAGTAAACACGTCATAACCGAATGCGGCATGTACGCATCGATGCGACACAAAGTATTTGGTATTGACGTTCTGGAGGAAAGCGAACTAAAGGATATCAACCTAAAGGATATCCTTCTGTTCTGCAGGAAAATTGGAAGATTTGAGGAGCACTGTGTGGGAACGCAGCCGGAACAGTAACCTGCAGCTCCAACTACAGGGAACTGGGCTGAATGACTGCAACAGGCGATCGACAGCCCGCCTGAGTCCGGCCGGGCGTCCCTACACTAAATCTCTACATATCTCTTCTGAAATACCATTTTTTCGTTTCCGACAGAGTTTAAGAGTCGAGTACTTTACGCTCAGAAGTTGCACCACTTGCTTTTAAACATATTTTCTCATTTCAAAACTCAATCGTATTTTTATTTGGTAGATTTATTTGAAAAGCAATACGGTGGATATATAGTAAGATACGGTAAAGATATATTACATCAGGCTTATGATATGTGATTTCAGGTAATCAATGATATATGCATGACAGGGGGATGTGATGACTAATAAAGTTATGTACAATTTTTTTAGCAGTTGACAAGGCGTAAGGCGAACACCAAACACTAAAGAGGAAAATCATATTTATTTTTATTATCTTGAACGGGACAGCAAACATCTGAGGGTTTCTCTAAAATATAGTCACTTTTAATAAATGGGTTTAAAAATATGTTTTTTTTTTCACTCAAAATCACGAGTTCTTACCATTCCATTAGACAAAAAATATTGTCCCAAAATTTCCATAAAGTTTTAATTTAATCTTTTGCCATACAAAATATATGGATGATTGTAAAAAAAAAAAACAAATTAGGAAAACTTTTGATAATTTTTTTCCTTATTTCATTAGACAGCTCGTAATTCTGAAGCGGAATAAAACATCAAATTTACGGAAAATCTCAAAAAAGAAATTAAAAGTGGCAATCTTTTAGATAAATGATCAACTGAAATATTTTTATTTGACTAATGAACAATGCCGATACTTGTAATTGGTGCAGGATCAGAGAAATCCCTAATTACGAATGTAACAAATTTAAAGAAAAAAATTATTAAAAAAAATCCGTATTCTGCCTTGCCATCTTGTAAACTGCCAACGCTTATAATAAACTTATAAATAACGAGATCATTATTATAAACTAGCACCTGAACACAAATTACGAATTTATTGTAATTATAATAATTATACAGATCTCATGAAAAACGGTACAAGACTAAAACTATACCGGTACGAAACTATCGTGAGTCTATATTAATTATGTCATCATAAGCGAAGGATGTCCACTGACATACTCCCCCAATGCGACCCACAGTGGATCTTTTCCCCTCGTTCCGTTTCATACCGGTAAAGTTGCAATCCGTAGTTTTTATACCGTTTTGCTTTATGACCGAAAAAATATTAACAGGTATAATTGAAATGTTAAACACAAAACTATCGTGAGACTACCTATTAATTGTATAAAAGCGGGTAACTCACATTCTATAACTCGAATACTGCTTGACACGTTTCTCATGATTATGCTCCTCCTTACGGATTGAAACATGTCGAGCAATATTCGACTTATAAAACGTGAGTTACACGCTTTTATACAATTAATAGGTTTAGATTGAACATTGAATACAGTGTCCCATCAACACGGACAGGGACTTTGATTGTTGAGCCATTTATGCCAGCCAAGTCATTTAACATTGGACATTTTGATAGGGCACTGTTTTATTCAAACAATACAAATTATTGACTAGATTTTATGACATTGATATTTTCATGTGATCGATAAAATAGGAGATTCAGAAATTCCGCTAAGGAGCTAAGGAGTCACAAATATCTGAACGCCTCTGTCAAGACAAAGTGCATGTTGAGATATTTATGACCACCTCCACAGTTCCGATATATCTGATGGCGATACAAACTTGCTATTTATCCATATTGTATTAATTTATCAGCTGTTTAGTTTAAAAACTAAAATTGTATTTCGACTAACTAAAATAAAATAATACATCAAAATTAATTGATTATAATTGATCGGTATAGAAAACCTTCACAATTGTATTGATCTAATTATTATATGATTACAATATATAGAATCAATACAGATGTAGGAGTCTTCAAAATCATTTTAATATGACTTATACGTTATATGTGTACAGAATTCGCCCCCGCAACATACCGTAACAGTATAAACGGACAATCAAGCATTTTTACATATATCTAACGTGGACACTTTCGACTAAGTTATGTGCACACTATATATTTTTTTTTTACATGGGACACAGAAATTGGTATAGTAGTTTCTATTGGGCAGTAATCGCTATAGGGTTAAACGTTGGCTTATCGGTGACACTTGGTTATTAGGTGACACTTGGTTATTAGGTGACACTTGGTTATTAGGTGACATTTGGTTATTAGGTTAAAAAAAAATAGGTGACAATTGGTTATTAGGTCACATTTGGTTATTAGGTGACACTTGGTTATAAAGTGACACTTGGTTATTAGCAGTGATCGGCACTAACGGTGGGTGCAAAACTTTAACAAAACTCGTTAAGCGGACATAAAAGAGTGTATAGAGCCAAAAAAATATTATATTCTTACACCCTAATATCGGCATATCGAGATTCCGATATACAATTAAAATGGACACGAATTTGCCAAAGTTATTCGTATTTTTCTTGATGGTAAGTATTACTATACCTCAGTTCAACAAGTTTTGTTAAAGTTTTGCACCCATAGTGCCGATCATTGGTTATTAGGTGACACTGCATTATTTTTGTAGTTACCGGCAATAGTATCTTACGATACCTGGGCCGCAAAAATATCTGATCGCATCTTATGTCAAGACCATAAGGTGCTGTCAGAATTTTATGCGGCCTTGGCATCATAAGATATTATTGGCGATGACTGTACCTATCTGGATACTTTACTGGCAGCAACAAAATTCGCTTCGTTCTTACCAAATTAAAAATATCGACAACCCTGTTATCGATAAGTACATACTACTACAAGACGTACCTAGTCCGACTCCGTACTTTTGATCCAATATTTTTTTTACAATTTCCATATTGTTTTCTGAGGTACCTACGTATGAAATGATAGTTTTTTTTATTATTATCAATTTTTGAACGCACCCTATTAGGGTTATGGCACCAATGTTTGACACTTTAAGCTGTCAGGCACCAGTGATGGACACTTGGTTCTTAATTTAAAAACCACAACGTTAAAAATTTAATATTTACCAATAAATGCACAACACCTTTGAAATAAATACTAATGTTCATGATTGGTTCCTTGTCCATTACTGGCGCCGTCACCCTATTCTATATTTGTCTTTGTATTACCTGTATCACGTTGAAGTGGTACTTATCCATATCAAACAAATTACACTTTTTTTTAGAATAAATACATTTCATTTTGTAATCAATGAAATACTAAGTATAACCAATAAGCCAAAGATTAAACCCACAAAAAAATTCATGAATATGCTGTACCATTGACCAATTTCTGCCGAAACTCTAAACATTGCCTATGGTAAGAATGGCAGTAGACAAGACAGAACTATTAACCAATAAGTTTAGATACGTATTTCTGACTAGTTGCAATAAGACTGTAGGTATAAATACCGGTACCCTTACCATGAGTTGTGACTTTGAGGTTTTCGATAACGAGTATCGAGTTTACTATCTGTGCATCTCGTTCGCAGTAAAACACAGATAGTAAACTCGATACTCGTTATCGAAAACCTCAATGTCACAACTCATGGTAAGGGTACGGGTGTTAAATGTGATACAAGATTATCAAGCCGGCATCTGGTCATGATTTGGAACAATTTTTACTATGGGGTCAACTTTGTAAATTGTAAAAAAAAAACTACTCTCTCATACATTTTCGTCAACTTATACTTGACCTTTTCTATGGAACAGCTCAATTTTTATTTAATTTTGCAAACTTGCCATAGTAAAATATGTTTAAAATCATGAACAGATGCCGGAGAATATTGTATCACATTTTTATAACACCCAGTATACGGGAGTATTCAGAAAGAAATGTACCCAATTAGTTTGACTTGTAGAAAAGTTATTATATCAAGTAAACGGGTTCAATCCCGCCTCGGACACCGGAGGTTTTCGTCGCTTTTTAAATAAATAAATGTGTCGGGACAATCTTACACAAATCGATCTAGTCCTATGGTAAACTCGTAAGGCGACGATATATAAGTATAATATATAAATACATATAAATACTTAAATAAGAATACACCCATGACTCAGGAACAAATGTATGTGCTCATCACACAAATAAATGCCCTGACTGGGATTCGGACCAAGGACCATCGGCTTCATAGGCAGAGTCACAACCCACAAGGCCAGACCGGTCGTCATATATTTGATGTATATGTCATCTAATTTTTTATTATATCAGTTTTACGACGATAATTAAGCATTAAATATTTATAGAAATACAATGTTTGACTAATATTAATTGTATAAAAACGGGTAACTCACGTTTTATAAGTCGAATATTGCTCGACATGTTTTCGTTACGGAGTGAAACATGTCGAGCAATATTCGACTTATAAAACGTAAGTTACCCGTTTTTATACAATTAATATGTTTCAATCTCACGATAGTTTTGTGTTTAAAATGTTTGACTAAATTTTCATTGTAATATTGCTTAGTTTATGAAACAATTATCAAATCTAAGTATTTCAAGAAAAAAAATATCTTAAAACACACAAAATTTCTACAAGTCACAGAAATTGGGTACACTTTCTAAAAACTTCCATACACTCAAATATCATGTAGTTACAAAACAGAACTACTAAAAAAACCAACTCTACATATTATGCCCAAAAAAAAAAAACGAAAATTAACCGAGTTACAACAAAAATATCATTTACTGTCGGTTAAAAGTTCCGTCCGAAAATTTTAAAGGTTTTTTTTTAACACATTCTTTGCAAAAATACAGCGTAAACGTTACATTTCCAGGCCTTACCTATTTTAATTATAATTCAGTACATGGATAGCATTTAACATACAATGGGCGGTTTCGATAATATTATACGTTGTGGATATAGCCTAATTCAGAAATGGATATCGACTTGGTACAATTTTCAAGATAACATGTTCGTTCGCAGTACAACTATTACTTAAAACGGTGTCAAAATATCGAAAACTCATTCAAATTAACATAGGGTAAATCGCCAGTTACTGGCTACCTTTCAATAACTGGCCACCATATACTGAAAATGGACTCTATTTACCTATAAACAGAATGCATTTAAGTATAAGGTGGCCAGTAATTGAAACCCCATTTGAAAATGTGTTCTATTTATAGGTAAACAGAATTCATTTTCAGTATAAGGTGGCCAGTAACTGGCGATTTACCCTACATCGTAACTAGTAGTTGTAATTGGTAATTTATTATAACTAATAATATTAAAACATAAATTGAATGGAGGAGTATAGCGGTAAGAGCGTGCGACTTGCAATTCTGAGCCCTGAGTGTAAGTTTTTAACGTAATATTACTTTACCATCGCGTTAGTGTTTCCCATACGAATAACATTATCCCTTACGCGTTCAAGACTTTTTTTACGTCAAAAGAAACTTACACTAGAGCCTCTGAGCTCGTGGGTTGAAACCGCTGCTCGTACGAATGAGTTATTCGGAATTGACGCACGAATTATCATTTATATTTACCTTCCAATCGCTTTCCGGTGAAATAGGACTGATTAGTCAGTTATTTGGGTTGCAAAATACAGTCGCTTCCGTAAATACTAGTACCCATCAATTCATTAGATTATTAAGCGGACCCCAGGGTAGCATGAGCTGTAGTAGTAACAAGATAAAAATATTTTATAAGCTATTAAGTCCGATTGCTTATCATTTTGTTGTCGTAAATTGAGATAGCTATCATATACTGAAGAATCAGTGACCAGGGTACCATAAAATAAACTAAATATAACACATTAAATTTTATAATATAAATAATTACTAAATTAATTGCACAGTGCAATAAATCTACTTCAACATTAGAAATAATTATGATAAAAAGTAAGAAAAATAAACAATATGAAAATCCAGATGAACCAAATCGATTTTCCAACTAGGGTATACCACCAACGTATATAACTTTTATTTAACGTACATCAATTAAGCTTACTAGATACAGCTATTATATATAGTATATATAAAACAATTCGCTAATTCTCATTGGGCGTTAAAAACTCGAATTTTGGCTTTAAAATACTTAACCGACTCTGATTACATAACCACTTCTATTAATCATTTGTGACATTATCTATGAAAAGGGACCTTATTGTATATGGCACTTACGTCGAATCGCGTTGCGTTTGTATTGTATCGTCTTGAACAACGACATAAGCGCCATCGACAACAAGGTCCCTTTTCATAGATAATATCACATTTATTCATTGGTATAAAATATAACTTAGTAATGGTTAACTTATGGGATTTGCAAAGCCCTAAGTACTCCCAGGGTGCCCTAGGATTAAGTTAACAGTTAAATATATTAAAATAAAATTGAACTCTGGGGGCCAATTTTTGAGAGTCGTACAACTTTGAGGACGATAATAGCTGCACACAATTTTTTCACCATTATTTTAACACGAATTATTTTTTATAAGACGGTGGCAAACAAGCATACAGCCCGCTTGATGGTAAGCAGTAATAGCGACGACTATTAGTTTCTATCAGTCATGTTTCTAACACACCATTTCTTCGTTTCTGACAGAGTTTAAAATGTCACGAGTCGAGTACTAACGCTCAAAAATCGGCCCCGTGGCCCTCTAGGTAAGGTATCCATCACACTTTTGACTAGAACCATAATTTTTAGCATTATTTATTTCATTAAAACTGAATCTTAATTTAGTAAAAAGCACATTGTTAGAAAACGACTGTACTCTATATCTTTAGATATTTATCGGCTAGTACTAACACTTATAACCAAATAAATACAACTGCTGTGTAATGTCGACGCTTTGACATTTGGGGATAGATATAATTCACTTCAAAATACCTAAACATACAGAGTTTAAATAAGTTTTCATGAATGAAAAAATGTTAATATAAGTTTTAAACAATTAAACAAACTATAAAATGAACTATCACTTCAGAGTCGGTTTAAAATTGGAAGTATGCCGAATTTTTTCTAAAATCGTGTCCGTAAGGAAGCTTCTGTGAGATTTTTTTTTTAAATCCTATTATCGTCATTCGCGTAACTACATGTATTTTTTAATTAAAACTACTTCAGCTTTAAAAAAATAATTACCTAACTGGGGTACAGTCAAGGTAAAAAAAAGCGAAAATAAAAATGTGGATAAACTCACTGACAGCTTACCCAAAACATGTCTCCTAGTGCGATATAATTACACGTGAATTTATCCGTTTGTAACGTGGCTCACAACAGTTTTAATTATATGTATGCATGTTCTTTAATATTGAGACAATAAGCTGTCTGTATACATATTTTGACGCTTTCTTCGTATAGATATATCTGACCTTTGACTGTACGAATTGGAATTCGACATAGTAAACAAAATCGAGGATTAACAAAGCATTACTTACATTGTACTTACGCCAACGACAATATACATAGCCAATATAAAAGTCCATTCATTTACATTTTTGTGCATCCCATACCGAGCCTAAGCTTCCAACTAATTACCTAAATCTTAATACTTTTTTGGCGTAAAAAAAAAATACTAGATGCCGTGTCAGTGATGTAAGCCACAACTTTGCCCACAAAAGACATAAAAAACGTCATCCTTTGAAAAATATAAATATTTCGGAACTATCTTACACAAATCGACCCAGTCCTACGGTAAGCTCAGTAAGGCTTGTGTTGTAGGTACTAGACGACGATACATATAATAGATAGGTATATATAAATACTTAAATACATAGAAAACACCCATGACTGAAGAACAAATATCTGTACTCATCACACAAATAAATGCTCTAGCTGGGATTCGTACCCAGGACCATCGGCTTCATAGGCAGGGTCACTACCCACTAGGCCAGACCGGTCGTCAAGTGAATGCCGTGTCAGTGATGTAAAAGCTCCAACTTTGCTCACATATGACGCCACTTGTATTTTTAACAACATGGTATAGTAAGAAAATACCTGATTCTTTGAAACATATACATTTAATTATTATTTTTTGGACCCGGGAATGTCCTTAAACTACGTCCAACAATGAGAGGTAGGGCACAGCGTTGACCATCACGCTTGAATCTGGGGCGGCCCAACTGGGGAAGTACCTCCTCCTTACAGAAGACCACAGCCATAACAGCACTGCCACCTTTCAGGTATGTAGTGTTGTGTTCCTGATGGTGAGTAAGGTTCCCAGAGCTGCAACCCCCCTTAAAGAACGGCAACGCGCTTGTGACTCCCCTGGTGTTGCAGGTGCCCATGGGCGACGGTAATAAAAAGACAAGACTGGCTTAGTGGGGTCTGCCTATGAAACTGAAGGTCCTGGATTCAAATTCCAGTAAGGGCATTTATTTGTAATGAGCACAGACGACTTCTACACCACGGACGAAACAACATTTGTTCTACAACTTTAAATAATTGAATAATATATTACGTGTGATTTTTTCGAACAAAGTAAATAGTATTTTCAATGAAAAACATCCAATAGTCTAGTTGACGTTTACTGTCAGCCTACAAACTTCATAGTTTTTGCAATACATTGCTTGCTTGGAAAATCTTTTTTAATTAATATTTATTAAACTATAAGTTATTTTCAAAAGTTGTAGAATAAATTTTGCTACGTTTTTGGTGTAGAAACGATGCCTAAAGTTAAAGCTCCTATTACAGGCCAACCGGGTGTGGCCTGAGTCACAACACAAGCCTTCTTGAACTTACCGTGGTAAGTCAATTTGTGTAAGGATGGTCTGTAATATTAATTATTTAATTAATTTGACGTACAACTTTTATCTTACTATCTTTTTGGATTACAATGTACTGGCAAATAATTGAGTCACTTTTTAGGCGATACACCAAAGACAACGGCGAATAAAACTGTACAAAAACTAAATAAAAAACACGGATTTGTTTATTTTCCTTTAAAAAACATAGCCTGATTCTAATGTTATATTTCAATAAAGTTTCCAGCATTTAATTGATCGTATTCGAATCTGATTTGCGGTAATTATTAAGTTTCAACATGACGTCTCAAATTCACTTTATATACATTTCTTGACGTTGTCTACTAATCACCCAAAGCTGTTACATTTTGTCCCCTTTATAACCATACCCCGTTATCTTATACTCAGTTTAGGGGCAAGTGATTGAGCAGTTACGATAATCTAAATCGATAAAAAATGAATTTGACTTACTCACTCAATAACATGTCAAAAGATCTTGGGTCCGATTTTTGAAATAGTCACCAAGTGATTTCCATAGAGAATGAATGAGAATCAGTATGAAGTTTACTCGGTGACTATTTCAAAAATCGGACCCCAAATTGAGGATATCCGATATTTATAATTGTCGCCCTCCGATCTGATTAAAGAGAGGCATGATTATGTTATGTCTGAAGCTAAAGAAGAATTTTAGTTTGACAAATTACTTATAGATAAATAGGAATCGTCTAATTATGTGAAGCAACATCAGTATTTTAGATTGCCCCCAAAATGAGCATTAGATAACGAGGTGTATTTATAACAAATACAATTATCCTAATAAAAAAAGGGACACACTATCAAAGATATTGGATTTCGTCAGACGTTTATGAATGACAACATTCTAACAGTGTAAACCAACGCGGTATAGTTAAATATAAACTGCACTGCATAGGTTATGGTGCAAATACGATATATTACTTTCCCAAGCAGTAACAATTCAGTCCATTATACAGTTAACTAACTGGTACAAATGTAGTGCAAAACAATTTTCCATTGGGAAAATTCGGATTTAAATCAAAATGCGACGGCTCGAGAAATGTCAATGAATAATTGTTTTAAATTAGTGATTTTGTCGTAACGAGGGTTGGCTGGTCAAACCCGATAAAACGATATAATATTTCATTGAAGTAACAATCTTACGTAATTCACGTATAGTTGTAAATTCAAAATCCCATTTACTCGACTTATCGGGTTTGACCACAAAACCATCGATATCCATTCATATGGAAATTTATTGTTTAGTGTCAAACGTCAATAAATTAAATTTGACATTAAACAATAAAGTTCCGTATTAATTGATATGAAAATGTCACATATTTAATTGACAGTTCCGTAGTATTCCGATCGAAATCCGAGTTTTCCCGACGGAAAATTTGGGACTACATCTGTATTAATTAAAAAAAAAGACAATTGATTTATTTTTAAACCTAACTTCTTGCAACTTTGCACGCATAAAACCCTTTACACAACCCACCCAAGACGTCACTTTTATCCGCGACACATATCACTACTCAAACTGTCAAAGCCGCAATGACGCTTTTTCATGTCATGTCAAAGTCAAACTGCAACGCCATTTTACATGTCAATAGCACATAATAAAACAATATAATCGAATTTTTACGACGGCAAATTTGCTACGATTCCGCCCATATGAGTATCAAAACTAATTGCTACCAGAGCCCTGAGTGTAAGTTTCTATACGTCACGAACGCGTTTGCGTTTCCCATATAAATAATATTACGCGTTCGTAAACGTTTTTTTACGTCAAAAGAAACTTACAGGGCCTCAGAAGTTAGCCGTACGCGTGTGTTGTCTCACGCGACGCGCGTATGGTCGCTGACGCCGCGGCGCTCGCGCAGGCTGTTGTTGCGCCGGAGTTCGTCCTTGAGGGACGACCGCGAGTCGAGGGAGTCGCGATGCTCGGACGACGAGCGTTTTGTGTGCGTGCCTGCGAATTGTTATAGTTATTTTTATATTATTTATTTATTATACAGTATGTATCAAGACGAGAGGCCAAGCTTTGAACCCGTTAATGGCCATGACGAATGTAATACTATTTCGCACTTTCTGTTAGTGTTTACCAATTATTTATTGATTCATCATTTTATTTATAATTGATAAGTTTTACCTTTTCTAAGTCGGTTAACGCTTCCCATAT
Organism: Grapholita molesta; assembly: GCA_022674325.2. Classification (NCBI taxonomy): domain Eukaryota; kingdom Metazoa; phylum Arthropoda; class Insecta; order Lepidoptera; family Tortricidae; genus Grapholita; species Grapholita molesta. The sequence continues at coordinate 2,399,295 of CP053145.2, read as the reverse complement.
CATCCTGTGAAATGTTATGTTATTCTCGTAACAAAAAACACATTTCGATAAAACTGTAAACACAACTATTAAGGCATTTCATTAAGTGCAACTTGTCATTTTTAAAACTAGATAGTTTAACAGAGGTACTAGCCGAATTATGTGGAAGTTATCGTGAAAACAGTGCATCAATATTTTAGATGTTACGTCAATGTCAATTTATTTTTTTAATAACATTGACAAACAAGGTTGCCTTACCATTTTCATTGACAAACTTTCTTCAACTGACATTTCGCTTTGATCTTAACCTTGACTTGTCAGATCTTAAGATTGTAAATATTGAATACAGGATGCTTCACAATCAAAATTGATTTATCATTATCTGAAGCAAAAAAATAATACGAGCTTGTATTTCAATAATAACAGTAAGTCAGTTAGAAAACATCTTACTAACACTTTTACGGGTTTAAAGCTTGGCCTCTCGTCTTGATACATACTGTATAAATCGATATAGTAATTTATGTGTATATTGTATTCGTTGTTTAGTTTAATTTTCGCGTACAACTTCTCTGCTTTGCCTCAAGGTTGACTGCTAGAGAATGCCTCTTGGCATGAAGTTATAGCCTTTCGTTATAAAAAAAATCATTATTTTTGTACGCAATTTAATTTACGGATTAATAGATTAGAAATAAAAAATTAAGATTAAAAAGAAATAATTTGAATTTTAATATGCACTGTCTGTTGTAGATTCAGCAGTTTTTTTATTAATGAGTGGCTATAATGAGAAACAAGTTGCAACTTGCACAGCACACGCACGCGTTCGATTAGGTGCTTCATTTAAAGTAAAAATACCTAGCCGGGTATTCGGCGGCCGTATATACAGGGTATCCGGCCGAAGACTTCTCCGGATATCCGGTATCCGGCCGGAGTCTTCGCCGGATATCCGGTATACGGCCGATACCGTTACCGGATACCCGGTGAATAAAATTACCGGATATCCGATATCCGGTGCATTAAATTACCGGATATCCGATATCCGGTGCATTAAATTACCGGATATACTATATCCGGTGCATACAATACCGTATATCATATATCCGGTCAACAAAATTACCGGATATCGTATATCCAGCCGAACCCCACTTCGTTGCATATCTAAAAATACATAATGAACTGCCGAGCGTCACTCACCGGGCAGCTCCCTGGGGCAGCTCATGATCTCGTGGTCGAGGGACGCGGACGCCGGCTCGCGGTCGACGCGCCGCCGCCGCACACTTTGCTGCAATCGGACGACTGATCACGTGCGCATTGACGTCAGTACATCGTCACAGTAACGCATCCATTATGACTATACCTAGATATTTTTCTAGCAGGAACGACATTTGCTTAGTGCTTACCACAATAAAAATATCGACAATCATGTTATCGATAAGTACATACCTACTTCAACGACACCGATATTGAACAAATCGAACGTAATCCGTACACTTGATCCAATTCACTTTTATTATTTGCAATTAATAGTTTAAAATTGTTTTCTAAAGCATAAAAATAGATAGTTCTGTTATTGTTATTTATTTTTAACACTATTATCATATATTTCTCTTTGTATGACATGATACTTATCGATAACAGGATTATCGATGTTTTTATTTTGTCAATCACTTACAAGAAATCGTTCGTGCTAGAAAAATATCTAGGTATAATTATGACTAATAATCAGTGATCAGTTATTTGGATTCTCCCTCGCCGGATATCATGTAGAAAAGTTAATACACCGTGTATCGCCGTCATAGGAGCTTTAACTTTGAGGATCGCTTCTGCACCACGAATGTAGCAACATTTGTTTTACAACTTGGTAAAAATATATTATTTATTGCTTGTGATTTTTTCGGACAAACTAAATAGTATTTTCAATGAACAGCATTCAATAGTCTAGTTGACATTTACTGTCAACCTACAATCTTCATAGTTTTCGCAGTACATTGCGTGCTTGAAAAATCTTCTTTTTTTTAAATATTAAGTATACTATAAGTTATTTTCAAAAGTCGTAGAACAAATGTTGCTACGTTCGTGGTGCAGAAGCGATCCCCAAAGCTAAAGCTCCTATGATGGCGACACACGGTAGATAAGGCAGTTTCCCGCGATACCGAACAAATCGTTCGAAAATAAAACGATTAAAATTGTCTGTAAGGGGTGTTTTACTTACTCGCCCAACTTTTATCCAAATGGTACAAAATGTGCTTTGGTGGCAGCAAATGAGCTGTCAGTGTGAACATTTGTTCAATTTGGACAAAACAACGGCGAGTAAGTATGCGTGTCTATCAGCTACTTATATGTTTTAAAGTGTAATAAAATAAACACTTTGTATTTTGTTTGCCTTTTCTAACAACATAAAGCCCGGATTCCCGGGCTTATCCATACTAACATATTGATTGAAGTCATTCAGCCCGTGTCTAATCCAAATAACCGATCACTGCTAATAAAACTAATAATACAAATCAAGCCTGGTGCGGAAAGATCCTGGAGTTTTCATATAAATCTTTTTCTAATCCGGTACTTTTTATCTGTAAATTATATGGTCCCGCGAACAAATATAAAAGACAACAAACACAAAATTTACAATGAAAATCAAAACTGCCAACCTAACACACAACTGTATTTATATGGTTTGAACCAGTAACAGAACTAAAATAATTGCTGCCAACATAAGGAAAACGCAAGTAAAAGACAGTTGAAAAAATATATATATTACCGTGTCTATGATTACGTTCTGTCGGCTGTCATTTGTTACTATCCAACTTCCCGCTCTTTTTTATGCTGTATTGCTGTTTGGTAAGCATTCTTGGAATAGTTATATATTGCGTTTTATTTAATCCCTAGTCCTAGAAAAAGTAATGTATGCAAAGTTGTATAAAGAGGTCAAAAAAGGTGAGTTGGTGTGTAAAACAATTTGAGGCGAAACACTCTTATACAACTACTCATTCATTCATTCATTCAACTATTGCATAAAATACTATAATCGGAGTACAGTTATAGATTTGTGGTAAGCCGGAGTAAATACTTACTTTGTACCCACTAGAGCCGCTGGTGACAGACGAACTCGAACCCAGCGTGTGGGACCCGTTCTGTAATAAAAAAAAAAACAAATATACATACATACGACCATCTTCCTTGCGTTGTCAGGATTTGGCATAGGTACTAGTTTTACCAAAACGACTGTCATCTGAATTTCCAACCCGGGGGGTAAATTAGGCCTAAAGTATATTTCATATAAATAAATATTTCGGGACAATCTTACACAAATCGACCTAGTGCTACGGTAAACTCAGTAAGGCTTGTGTTGTAGGTACTAGACGACGATATATATAATAGATAGATACATATAAATACTTAAATACATAGAAAACACCTATGACTCGGGAACAAATATCTGTGCTCATCACACAAATAAACGCCCCGACTGGGAATCGAACCCAGGACCATCGACTTCATAGGGTCACTACCTACTAGGCCAGACCGGTCGTCAAAATGTTTTGTCGTACGTCAAACCTCATACGTGGTTGTAGGACTATATTTTAGACTCTACATTCTGGAGTTTTTGTGGAGTAAGGCACTGGTCCCACCGCGAGCTAGTAAGCTATGAGCTATCAGCTATTTCAAGGGACAAAAGATAATCGAACCCGTGTAAATAAAAGAGACATATATGTCATAGCTAGGCGATCGTAGTTCATCGCCGGGCGATGAGCTATAAATATACAGGGCGTCTCATTCAGATGGGTCAGTATGGGGAAATCTGGAACTATAAGACGTACAAAGATTTGTTCTTAGGAACTTTGTCATTTATTTTAGGGACAAGAAAAACTGCATACATAGATTTAAAAAAAATCTTGTACTCTGTTCGAGAATCGAACCTGGTTGTTTTGGAAAATAAAACCTTTAATTATTTACGTTTGGATGTGGATTGTGTTGGTTATAGGCAGCAAAAGTTACCATGAAACATGATATTTCAAATGAATTAAATGCATTGTAATTCAATATCTTTTAATTTTATTTTTAACAACTCTGGGCTATTCGAAAATGAACAAAATTTTATTTTTTAAATCCATTTATGTAGTTGTCCCTAAAATCGATGACATGGTTCCTAAGAACAAATCTTTGTATGTCTTATAGTTCCAAATTTCCCCATACTGTCCAATTTGAATGAGACACCCTGTATATCTCTCTTTTATTTACACGGAAGCGATCTTTTGTCCCTTGAAATAGCTGACAGCTCATAGCTTACTAGCTCGCGGTGGAACCAGTGCCTTATTATGCACACTTCATTCATCATGGAGTCATCTTTGGACAATGAGAGATATAAAAAAAATGGTAACCCACCTGGTCTAGATTGTCTATGGAGTTGTGGCTGGTGTTGGTGGGGCTCTTGGTGGCGTCGAAGACGGAGTCGTCGTGGTCCTGATGATGGGGGGTTTCAGGACTGTCTGGGATCTCGTTGGCTGCTGTAACATGAGGATATAAGTTTAAATACAAAAGATAAAGTTAAAAGATCTTTATTGTTCAATTTAGGCACATTACAAAGCACTTATGAACGTCGACAACCTTAAACCTTACCTCTGACCTGAGAAGATTATTACCGGCAAGAATCTCGGCGGGATTTCCTTTTTCAAAACAGTGTACTACGGGAGACAGTGTTTATATGGGAGGCAGTGTACAATTTATACGGGAGACAGTGTACTACGGTAGACAGTGTACTATGGCAGATAGTATACTACGACAGACAGTATACTACGACGGACAGTGTACTCACGGTGCTGCGGCAGCGTGCGGCGGGAGGCGCGCGGCGAGGGCGGGTGCACCGGGAGACAGTATACTACGACAGACAGTATACTACGATAGACAGTGTACTCACGGTGCTGCGGCAGCGTGCGGCGGGAGGCGCGCGGCGAGGGCGGGTGCGCCGGGAGGCAGTATACTACGCCAGACAGTACACTACGACCGACAGTGGACTCGGGGTGCTGCGGCAGCGTGAGGCCGGCGGCGCGCGGCGAGGGCGGGTGCGCCGGGAGACAGTATACTACGACAGACAGTACACTACGACAGACAGTGTACTCACGGTGCTGCGGCAGCGTGCGGCGGGAGGCGCGCGGCGAGGGCGGGTGCGCCGGGAGACAGTATACTACGACAGACAGTACACTACGACAGACAGTGTACTCACGGTGCTGCGGCAGCGTGCGGCGGGAGGCGCGCGGCGAGGGCGGGTGCGCCGGGAGACAGTATACTACGACAGACAGTATACTACGACAGACAGTATACTACGACAGACAGTGTACTCACGGTGCTGCGGCAGCGTGCGGCGGGAGGCGCGCGGCGCGGGCGGGCGCGCCGGGAGACAGGAGACTACGACAGACAGGACACCACGACCGACAGTATACTACGACAGACAGTGTACTCACGGTGCTGCGGCAGCGTGCGGCGGGAGGCGCGCGGCGAGGGCGGGTGCGCCGGGAGACAGTATACTACGACAGACAGTAGACTACGGCAGACAGTGTACTCACGGTGCTGCGGCAGCGTGCGGCGGGAGGCGCGCGGCGAGGGCGGGTGCGCCGGGAGACAGTATACTACGACAGACAGTACACTACGACAGACAGTGTACTCACGGTGCTGCGGCAGCGTGCGGCGGGAGGCGCGCGGCGAGGGCGGGTGCGACGGGAGACAGTATACTACGACAGACAGTACACTACGACAGACAGTGTACTCACGGTGCTGCGGCAGCGTGCGGCGGGAGGCGCGCGGCGAGGGCGGGTGCGCCGGGAGACAGTATACTACGACAGACAGTACACTACGACAGACAGTGTACTCACGGTGCTGCGGCAGCGTGCGGCGGGAGGCGCGCGGCGAGGGCGGGTGCGCCGGGAGACAGTATACTACGACAGACAGTACACTATGACAGACAGTGTACTCACGGTGCTGCGGCAGCGTGCGGCGGGAGGCGCGCGGCGAGGGCGGGTGCGCCGGGAGACAGTATACTACGACAGACAGTACACTACGACAGACAGTGTACTCACGGTGCTGCGGCAGCGTGCGGCGGGAGGCGCGCGGCGAGGGCGGGTGCGCCGGGCGACGGTATACGACGGCAGGCAGTACACTGCGGCCGACGGTACACTACGACAGACAGTGTACTCACGGTGCTGCGGCAGCGTGCGGCGGGAGGCGCGCGGCGAGGGCGGGTGCGCCGGGAGACAGTTACTACGACAGACAGTACACTACGACAGACAGTGTACTCACGGTGCTGCGGCAGCGTGCGGCGGGAGGCGCGCGGCGAGGGCGGGTGCGCCGGGAGACAGTATACTACGACAGACAGTACACTACGACAGACAGTGTACTCACGGTGCTGCGGCAGCGGGCGGCGGGAGGCGCGCGGCGAGGGCGGGTGCGCCGGGAGACAGTATACTACGACAGACAGTATACTACGACAGACAGTACACTACGACAGACAGTGTACTCACGGTGCTGCGGCAGCGTGCGGCGGGAGGCGCGCGGCGAGGGCGGGTGCGCCGGGAGGCAGTATACTACGACAGACAGTATACTACGACAGACAGTACACTACGACAGTGTACTCACGGTGCTGCGGCAGCGTGCGGCAGGAGGCGCGCGGCGAGGGCGGGTGCGCCGGGAGACAGTATACTACGACAGACAGTACACTACGACAGACAGTACACTACGACAGACAGTGTACTCACGGTGCTGCGGCAGCGTGCGGCGGGAGGCGCGCGGCGAGGGCGGGTGCGCCGGGAGACAGTATACTACGACAGACAGTACACTACGACAGACAGTGTACTCACGGTGCTGCGGCAGCGTGCGGCGGGAGGCGTGCGGCGAAGGCGGGAGGCGCGCGGCGAGGGCGGGTGCGCCGGGAGACAGTATACTACGACAGACAGTACACTACGACAGACAGTGTACTCACGGTGCTGCGGCAGCGTGCGGCGGGAGGCGCGCGGCGAGGGCGGGTGCGCCGGGAGACAGTATAGTACGACAGACAGTATACTACGACAGACAGTACACTACGACAGACAGTGTACTCACGGTGCTGCGGCAGCGTGCGGCGGGAGGCGCGCGGCGAGGGCGGGTGCGCCGGGAGACAGTATACTACGACAGACAGTACACTACGACAGACAGTGTACTCACGGTGCTGCGGCAGCGTGCGGCGGGAGGCGCGCGGCGAGGGCGGGTGCGCCGGGAGACAGTATACTACGACAGACAGTATACTACGACAGACAGTACACTACGACAGACAGTGTACTCACGGTGCTGCGGCAGCGTGCGGCGGGAGGCGCGCGGCGAGGGCGGGTGCGCCGGGAGACAGTATACTACGACAGACAGTATACTACGACAGACAGTACACTACGACAGACAGTGTACTCACGGTGCTGCGGCAGCGTGCGGCGGGAGGCGCGCGGCGAGGGCAGGTGCGCCGGGAGACAGTATACTACGACAGACAGTACACTACGACAGACAGTGTACTCACGGTGCTGCGGCAGCGTGCGGCGGGAGGCGCGCGGCGAGGGCGGGTGCGCCGGGAGACAGTATACTACGACAGACAGTATACTACGACAGACAGTACACTACGACAGACAGTGTACTCACGGTGCTGCGGCAGCGTGCGGCGGGAGGCGCGCGGCGAGGGCGGGTGCGCCGGGACACAGTATACTACGACAGACAGTATACTACGACAGACAGTACACTACGACAGACAGTGTACTCACGGTGCTGCGGCAGCGTGCGGCGGGAGGCGCGCGGCGAGGGCAGGTGCGCCGGGAGACAGTATACTACGACAGACAGTACACTACGACAGACAGTGTACTCACGGTGCTGCGGCAGCGTGCGGCGGGAGGCGCGCGGCGAGGGCGGGTGCGCCGGGACACAGTATACTACGGCAGACAGTATACTACGACAGACAGTACACTACGACAGACAGTGTACTCACGGCGCGGCGGCGGCGTGCGGCCGGGGGCGCGCGCGGAGGGAGGGTGCGACGGGAGACAGTATACTACGACAGACAGTACACTACGACAGACAGTGTACTCACGGTGCTGCGGCAGCGTGCGGCGGGAGGCGCGCGGCGAGGGCGGGTGCGCCGGGAGACAGTATACTACGACAGACAGTACACTACGACAGACAGTGTACTCACGGTGCTGCGGCAGCGTGCGGCGGGAGGCGCGCGGCGAGGGCGGGTGCGCCGGGAGACAGTATACTACGACAGACGGTACACTACGACAGACAGTGTACTCACGGTGCTGCGGCAGCGTGCGGCGGGAGGCGCGCGGCGAGGGCGGGTGCGCCGGGAGACAGTATACTACGACAGACAGTACACTACGACAGACAGTGTACTCACGGTGCTGCGGCAGCGTGCGGCGGGAGGCGCGCGGCGAGGGCGGGTGCGCCGGGAGACAGTATACTACGACAGACAGTACACTACGACAGACAGTGTACTCACGGTGCTGCGGCAGCGTGCGGCGGGAGGCGCGCGGCGAGGGCGGGTGCGCCGGGAGACAGTATACTACGACAGACAGTATACTACGACAGACAGTGTACTCACGGTGCTGCGGCAGCGTGCGGCGGGAGGCGCGCGGCGAGGGCGGGTGCGCCGGGAGACAGTATACTACGACAGACAGTAGACTACGACAGACAGTGTACTCACGGTGCTGCGGCAGCGTGCGGCGGGAGGCGCGCGGCGAGGGCGGGTGCGCCGGGAGACAGTATACTACGACAGACAGTACACTACGACAGACAGTGTACTCACGGTGCTGCGGCAGCGTGCGGCGGGAGGCGCGCGGCGAGGGCGGGTGCGCCGGGAGACAGTATACTACGACAGACAGTACACTACGACAGACAGTGTACTCACGGTGCTGCGGCAGCGTGCGGCGGGAGGCGCGCGGCGAGGGCGGGTGCGCCGGGAGACAGTATACTACGACAGACAGTACACTACGACAGACAGTGTACTCACGGTGCTGCGGCAGCGTGCGGCGGGAGGCGCGCGGCGAGGGCGGGTGCGCCGGGAGACAGTATACTACGACAGACAGTATACTACGACAGACAGTATACTACGACAGACAGTGTACTCACGGTGCTGCGGCAGCGTGCGGCGGGAGGCGCGCGGCGAGGGCGGGTGCGCCGGGAGACAGTATACTACGACAGACAGTACACTACGACAGACAGTATACTACGACAGACAGTGTACTCACGGTGCTGCGGCAGCGTGCGGCGGGAGGCGCGCGGCGAGGGCGGGTGCGCCGGGAGACAGTATACTACGACAGACAGTACACTACGACAGACAGTGTACTCACGGTGCTGCGGCAGCGTGCGGCGGGAGGCGCGCGGCGAGGGCGGGTGCGCCGGGAGACAGTATACTACGACAGACAGTTCAGTAGGGCAGACGGCGGACCCCCGGTGCCGCGGCCGCGTGCGGCGGGCGGCGCGCGGCGAGGGCGGGTGCGCCGGGAGACAGTATACTACGACAGACAGTACACTACGACAGACAGTGTACTCACGGTGCTGCGGCAGCGTGCGGCGGGAGGCGCGCGGCGAGGGCGGGTGCGCCGGGAGACAGTATACTACGACAGACAGTACACTACGACAGACAGTGTACTCACGGTGCTGCGGCAGCGTGCGGCGGGAGGCGCGCGGCGAGGGCGGGTGCGCCGGGAGACAGTATACTACGACAGACAGTATACTACGACAGACAGTGTACTCACGGTGCTGCGGCAGCGTGCGGCGGGAGGCGCGCGGCGAGGGCGGGTGCGCCGGGAGACAGTATACTACGACAGACAGTATACTACGACAGACAGTACACTATGACAGACAGTGTACTCACGGTGCTGCGGCAGCGTGCGGCGGGAGGCGCGCGGCGAGGGCGGGTGCGCCGGGAGACAGTATACTACGACAGACAGTATACTACGACAGACAGTGTACTCACGGTGCTGCGGCAGCGTGCGGCGGGAGGCGCGCGGCGAGGGCGGGTGCGCCGGGAGACAGTATACTACGACAGACAGTATACTACGACAGACAGTGTACTCACGGTGCTGCGGCAGCGTGCGGCGGGAGGCGCGCGGCGAGGGCGGGTGCGCCGGGAGACAGTATACTACGACAGACAGTATACTACGACAGACAGTGTACTCACGGTGCTGCGGCAGCGTGCGGCGGGAGGCGCGCGGCGAGGGCGGGTGCGCCGGGAGACAGTATACTACGACAGACAGTGTACTCACGGTGCTGCGGCAGCGTGCGGCGGGAGGCGCGCGGCGAGGGCGGGTGGGCCGGGAGACAGTATACTACGACAGACAGTATACTACGACAGACAGTGTACTCACGGTGCTGCGGCAGCGTGCGGCGGGAGGCGCGCGGCGAGGGCGGGTGCGCCGGGAGACAGTATACTACGACAGACAGTATACTACGACAGACAGTGTACTCACGGTGCTGCGGCAGCGTGCGGCGGGAGGCGCGCGGCGAGGGCGGGTGCGCCGGGAGACAGTATACTACGACAGACAGTATACTACGACAGACAGTATACTACGACAGACAGTGTACTCACGGTGCTGCGGCAGCGTGCGGCGGGAGGCGCGCGGCGAGGGCGGGTGCGCCGGGAGACAGTATACTACGACAGACAGTATACTACGACAGACAGTATACTACGACAGACAGTGTACTCACGGTGCTGCGGCAGCGTGCGGCGGGAGGCGCGCGGCGAGGGCGGGTGCGCCGGGAGACAGTATACTACGACAGACAGTATACTACGACAGACAGTGTACTCACGGTGCTGCGGCAGCGTGCGGCGGGAGGCGCGCGGCGAGGGCGGGTGCGCCGGGAGACAGTATACTACGACAGACAGTATACTACGACAGACAGTATACTACGACAGACAGTGTACTCACGGTGCTGCGGCAGCGTGCGGCGGGAGGCGCGCGGCGAGGCAGGTGCGCCGGGAGACAGTATACTACGACAGACAGTATACTACGACAGACAGTATACTACGACAGACAGTATACTACGACAGACAGTGTACTCACGGTGCTGCGGCAGCGTGCGGCGGGAGGCGCGCGGCGAGGGCGGGTGCGCCGGGAGACAGTATACTACGACAGACAGTATACTACGACAGACAGTATACTACGACAGACAGTGTACTCACGGTGCTGCGGCAGCGTGCGGCGGGAGGCGCGCGGCGAGGGCGGGTGCGCCGGGAGACAGTATACTACGACAGACAGTATACTACGACAGACAGTGTACTCACGGTGCTGCGGCAGCGTGCGGCGGGAGGCGCGCGGCGAGGGCGGGTGCGCCGGGAGACAGTATACTACGACAGACAGTATACTACGACAGACAGTATACTACGACAGACAGTGTACTCACGGTGCTGCGGCAGCGGGCGGCGGGAGGCGCGCGGCGAGGGCGGGTGCGCCGGGAGACAGTATACTACGACAGACAGTATACTACGACAGACAGTATACTACGACAGACAGTATACTACGACAGACAGTGTACTCACGGTGCTGCGGCAGCGTGCGGCGGGAGGCGCGCGGCGAGGGCGGGTGCGCCGGGAGACAGTATACTACGACAGACAGTATACTACGACAGACAGTATACTACGACAGACAGTGTACTCACGGTGCTGCGGCAGCGTGCGGCGGGAGGCGCGCGGCGAGGGCGGGTGCGCCGGGAGACAGTATACTACGACAGACAGTATACTACGACAGACAGTGTACTCACGGTGCTGCGGCAGCGTGCGGCGGGAGGCGCGCGGCGAGGGCGGGTGCGCCGGGAGACAGTATACTACGACAGACAGTACACTACGACAGACAGTGTACTCACGGTGCTGCGGCAGCGTGCGGCGGGAGGCGCGCGGCGAGGGCGGGTGCGCCGGGAGACAGTATACTACGACAGACAGTATACTACGACAGACAGTGTACTCACGGTGCTGCGGCAGCGTGCGGCGGGAGGCGCGCGGCGAGGGCGGGTGCGCCGGGAGACAGTATACTACGACAGACAGTATACTACGACAGACAGTATACTACGACAGACAGTATACTACGACAGACAGTGTACTCACGGTGCTGCGGCAGCGTGCGGCGGGAGGCGCGCGGCGAGGGCGGGTGCGCCGGGAGACAGTATACTACGACAGACAGTATACTACGACAGACAGTATACTACGACAGACAGTGTACTCACGGTGCTGCGGCAGCGTGCGGCGGGAGGCGCGCGGCGAGGGCGGGCGCGCCGGGAGCCAGTATACTGCGACAGACAGTATACTACGACAGACAGTGTACTCACGGTGCTGCGGCAGCGTGCGGCGGGAGGCGCGCGGCGAGGGCGGGTGCGCCGGGAGACAGTATACTACGACAGACAGTACACTACGACAGACAGTGTACTCACGGTGCTGCGGCAGCGTGCGGCGGGAGGCGCGCGGCGAGGGCGGGTGCGCCGGGAGACAGTATACTACGACAGACAGTATACTACGACAGACAGTGTACTCACGGTGCTGCGGCAGCGTGCGGCGGGAGGCGCGCGGCGAGGGCGGGTGCGCGGGGCGCGCGCGGCCGGCGCCCGGCGCGCGGCACACGGCGGCCTGCACCACCTCGCACACGCGGCGGAAGCGCCGGATGTTGCCTGCACACACGCGCGCACTCAGTGAGCGTGCAGCGGGCGTGCACGCGAGAGTGCTCGCTGCACGCTCCAAATACAACATCCACTTGGCCTTTAGAGCCTGTCCAGACTGGACGGGGTGTATGTAGCTCTAGTAGCTCGGGAACGCGCGAGTGTATACGCGAGAACATCTGGACGGGGTGTATGTAGCTCTAGTAGCTCGGGAACGCGCGAGTGTATACGCGAGAACATCTGGACGGGGTGTATGTAGCTCTAGTAGCTCGGGAACGCGCGAGTGTATACGCGAGAACATCTGGACGGGGTGTATGTAGCTCTAGTACCTCGGGAACGCGCGAGTGTATACGCGAGAACATCTGGACGGGGTGTATGTAGCTCTAGTACCTCGAGAACGCGCGAGTGTATACGCGAGAACATCTGGACGGGGTGTATGTAGCTCTAGTACCTCGGGAACGCGCGAGTGTATACGCGAGAACATCTGGACGGGGTGTATGTAGCTCTAGTAGCTCGGGAACGCGCGAGTGTATACGCGAGAACATCTGGACGGGGTGTATGTAGCTCTAGTAGCTCGGGAACGCGCGAGTGTATACGCGAGAACATCTGGACGGGGTGTATGTAGCTCTAGTACCTCGGGAACGCGCGAGTGTATACGCGAGAACATCTGGACGGGGTGTATGTAGCTCTAGTACCTCGAGAACGCGCGAGTGTATACGCGAGAACATCTGGACGGGGTGTATGTAGCTCTAGTACCTCGGGAACGCGCGAGTGTATACGCGAGAACATCTGGACGGGGTGTATGTAGCTCTAGTACCTCGGGAACGCGCGAGTGTATACGCGAGAACATCTGGACGGGGTGTATGTAGCTCTAGTACCTCGGGAACGCGCGAGTGTATACGACAGAACATCTGGACGGGGTGTATGTAGCTCTAGTACCTCGGGAACGCGCGAGTGTATACGACAGAACATCTGGACGGGGTGTATGTAGCTCTAGTACCTCGGGAACGCGCGAGTGTATACGCGAGAACATCTGGACGGGGTGTATGTAGCTCTAGTACCTCGAGAACGCGCGAGTGTATATGAGAGAACATCTGGACGGGGTGTATGTAGCTCTAGTACCTCGGGAACGAGCGAGTGTATACGCGCAAGAGTTTACGCGCGCATAACGCTCCGTCTAGGCAGGCTCTTATACTTACATAGTTCATCATCATCATATCAGCCGTAAGTCCACTGCTGGACATAGGCCTCCCCCAAACATGACTTGTATCATCTTGGGGGGTACACTTACATTGTAGGTAATTATTATATAATTATGACTGAGCTTCGAATCGGACGATTGGAAATGGCAATTAATCATCAAATGTTACAAGAAAAATATTAAACCCGAATGCGAACTCAAGATCAATTATAATAATAAATGTATAGTTAACTAATACGCTGCAGTAACTAAACTATGATATAGCATAATTCGCTAGTAACTGGCTACCTCCCAATAGCTGGCCACATTAGAACATTAGAATAAATTTTATTATTAGTGGCCAGTTATTAAAAGGTGGCCAGTAATTGGAACCCCATTACAAAATATGTTCTATCTATAGGTAAACAGAATTAATTTTTAGTTTGAGGGAGCTTGGTACGGGCGATTTACCCCTAATATGAAATAGTACATTTCGATACTAGTGAAAATAAAATATTTTTCGACGAGGGTGAACGTTGGAGCCCGAGTGAAACGAGGGTGATAATCACCCGAGTCTTAAAGAAGTTTTTACACGAGTATCGAACCTAATTTTTCATAGAAAGTGCCTTAAAAAGTGAAATTTACGCACGCGAAGCGTGCGATAAGTGCACTTTTTACGCACTAGTTAGCAAAAAATATTTTTCGCCTAGTAAGCTTCGTTAACTGTGTGGACATAAAAAGAGCATTCAAAATACAAAAAAGACTTATATGTGCAATAAATACGCGCATAAGATGCAATTGTAAGCCTATATTTAAAGAACCTAACATTCTCCCATTAGCTTGCATGTATATTTTAAAAATTTGTTTGTTTGTCAAAAAATTTCCAATCTATTTTAAGAAGAAGTCTGAAGTATATGTTGGTAATTTGAGGGAGCAGTACAAAGATATATTAGTCCAACCACGCTGTGGGACTGAAATATTTAAACAAAATGCTTTTTATATGTGTATTTTCGTTTATAATAATCTGCCAGCAGAAAAAAGGGATCTTGAAGGCAAATAATTTAGTCAATCCCTTAGAATTTGGCTACTTGGTCATTGCTTTTAAAGCATTAAAGAATTTTTTAATTATAAAAACATGATGAGACTGATGACTTGATGAATATTTTACTATTGTATATTGTAAGTTTTCTTTCTTGTTAGTTTGTATATTTTGTCTTGTCTTGACATAGTAATGTGTTGTTTACAATTATACCTACCGACTTATTTGTAATCACTGTTCCTTAATTTATTTTATTTTTTTATGTAAAATTGTAGCAGAGTTGACTATTAAAAGTACATATTGTAAAATTTGCATGCTGTCTTGAGATAGCTGATTAAGGCGGTCCAATTACTAACCTAAATTTAAGACCTGTTATTAACCCTTTTTCTGCAAATAAATGATTTTATTCTATTCGAAAGTCCGTACTTAACTTAACTTTATTGATAGGAGAGTAAATTAATTTAACACAAATTTTATATATTTTTTTATGTCATCTTGGTTGGATGTAATTCTAATATAATCATTTTGTACCCATGATAAATGATTGATTGATACTAAAAATTAGGTGTAAATTTTTGTTTTAAAGTAAGAGTATTCCTCGCAGTAGTGAAATGGCAAATTTTTGAATATTTCACTAGCTCGGGTCTCGATATTATCACGAGAAAGTAAGCACTAACTTTGCTGTCTTGTGTGACAAATAAGTATTCCATCTTGTCGATAATTAAATCGAAAGTAAAATAGAAAAAAATTACTCCTAGCGGGATATTGATTTTGACAAGTCCAATCGGTACTCGTATAGCACAATTGGTAGTGCACGGGGCTAGTGATCCAGTGGTTGTGGGTTCAAGTCCCGCTTCGAGTCAAATTCTATCTTTTTTTCGGTTTAAATATCGATAATATTGGCTAGGAGATGTTTCTACTTAATAAAAAACTATTGAAACTGGCCTGACGAATGAAATTACTTACCAGATAATAACGTGAAAGTGATGGCATATAAATATTCCTTGCCGTTCTCGCCCGGAGCTTTCGTTATTGTCGAAATGTCGACCTGAAAGCATACAAATAAAAATATAGTTTATAATTTAATTTTATACAATACAATTTGAAACATACTTTCAATAATTCTGCAAACTTATCATTCCATAATTGCCTCGTAGACTAGTTAGCAATAACTATTTAAAAATAAATAATACACTTTTAAAAAGCTATAGGGTAATTCGCTAGTAGCTGGCTACCCTCCAATAACTGGGCACATTATATTAAAAATGAACTGTGTCTATAGACGATTAGAATTAATTTTAATGTGACGTGGCTAGTTAAGTATTAAAGGATGGCGAGTAATTAAAACCCCATTACAAAATGTGTTCTATTAATATATAAACAGTATTAATTTTCAGTATAAGGTGGCCACTGGCCAGTTACTAGCGATTGTGTTTGTAGGCTATTAGAATCTATAAAATGAGGTGGCCATAGAGGGTGGCCAGTACCTGACTCGATCTTTTAAAATTGTTTGTTTATTGGTAACCAGAATTCATTTTTCGTGTAAGGTGGCCCATTATTGAAGTCTGGCCAGTTATTGGAGATTAACCTCACGTTGTTTTTTTAAAGATTAGAAAAGTAACAGTGAATTTTGCTTACGTTTCATCAATCATTTCAATCATCTCGTAATAGGGTGAATCGCCAGTAACTGGTCACTTTTTAATAACTGGCCACCTTATACTGATGAAATTAATTCTGTATACATATAAATAGAACACATTTTCTAATGGCGTTTTAATTAATTATTAATAAATTCTAATCGCATATAAACAAAGTTCACTTATTGTATAACGTGACCAGTTATTGGAGGTTGGCCAGTTACTAGCGAATTGCCATAATCTTGTAAACATTTAAGATTCCGTTGCTAACGTTATGGTAAAATTTGCGGAGAATTTGACAAATTAATAGTTTTCCTTATAATCGCATGATTTTGTTACGAGCTAGGGTAACTCGCCAGTAACTGGCTACTTTTCAATAACTGGCCACCTTATAATGAAAATTAATTCTATTTACGTATAAATAGAACACATTTTCTAATAGGTTTATTTACTCGCCACCCTTCGATAACTAGCAACGTCACATTAAAATGAATTCTAATCGCCTATAAACAGAGTTCATATTAGTATAATGTGGCCAGCTATTGGAGGGTGGCCAATTAGTAGAGAATTGTCCTAATATTAATTAATATTTATTTTTATTTTGCAAATAAAACTAACTACTATAATTATAATTAAATTGAAACTAAACAAAAATTAAACCTATGTAAAAATAAAATAAATTAAAAAAATTGGGCCCCTTCGGCATAGTGCCAAGGATGCTGGCAGCATTTCCCCGCTGTATAGCTAAACTTATTCGTTGGGCGAGGAAGCTGCCAGCTCTTCGGTCATTTGTCGCGTCCTTTAGATGCTTGGCGAGCTCTTTAAAAAGCTGGAGCGCGCTGGGTCCCCACGGGCCGAGGGTCTCGACACCGAATGGCATAAAAATGTATTCGGGGCCGAGACCCGAGTATTTTTGGTGCTTTACCTTTTCGGCCGCTTTAGCCGCCGCACCTGCTTGTTTAATTAATTATACAGTTGTCTTTTCTAAATAATAAAGCTGCATGTTTTGAGAGAGAGGTTATGTTAGAAGTGATGTGTGTAAGTTTTTAACGTAACTTTACGTCACGAACGCGTTTGCGTTTCCCATATAAATAAGATTATCACTTATGCGTTCGTAAACGTTTTTTTACTTCAAAAGAAACTTACACTAGAGCTCAAGTTTTTAACGTAATATTACTTTACCATCGCGAGTTACCCATATAAATAACATTATCTCTTACGCGTTCGTGACGTTTTTGTGCGTCAAAAGTAACTCACACTAGAGCCTCGGGTGGGCCAAATGCTAACGTATCACTTAAGGTGACGGCACCAGTAATGGACAAGGAACCAATCATGGACATATTAGTGCTTATTTCAAACGAGTTAAGTGTTGTGCATTGGTTGGGACATATTCAATTTATAACTTTATGATAGGACGTCCGGTCTGGCCTAGTGGGTAGTGACTCTGCTTATGAAGCCGATGGTCCTGGGTTCGATTCCCAGTCAGGGCATTTATTTGTGTGATGAGCACAGATATTTGTTCCTGAGTCATGGGTGTTTTCTATGTATTTAAGTATTTATATGTATCTATCTATTATATATATCGTCGTCTAGTACCTACAACACAAGCCTTACTGAGCTTACCGTAGGACTAGATCGGATTGTGTCAGATTGTCCCGAAATATTTGTTAATTTTTTATTTTATTTTTATGATTTTTGAAATAAGAACTAAGTGTCCATCATTGGTGCCTGTCAGCTAAAAGTGTCCAACATTGGTGCCATTAGCTTACATAAAAAAACACAGTAATAATACCTGAAACCGAACGTGTCGCTGAAACATGGCGGGCGCGTTCGACCCACGTTTGTATTCGACTCGGAACGACATCGGACTGAGCACACTGTGAGATAACTCCGCTATCTGAAACATGAAGCAGAGATTAAAAGTGCTGGTGGCCTAGCGGTTAGAGCGTGCGACTTGCAATCCGGAGGTCGCATGCTTCTTAAATAGCATTTCCTCGTGTTTGAGACTTTAATTTTTTTTTTAAGGTGGCAAACAAGCAGACGGATTGCCTGATAGTAAGCAATTACCGTCGCCCATGGGCACCCGCAACACCAGGGGAGTCACAAGCGCGTTGCCGACCTTTAAGGGGGGTTGGAGCTCCAGCTTGGAGCCCAGTTGGGCTTCTCCAGACTCGAGCGTGATGGTACTTCGCTGTGCCCTACCTCTCATTGTCGGACGTAGTTTAAGGACATACCCGGGTCCAAAAATGTCACGAGTCGAGCGTCGCGTGCTCAAAAATCGGTTCCCTGGTCGGTTATAGTGACCCACGTGTGGGGCACGGACTTGTGAAGATGACGTCGTGACCCAGAGGGCACTGGACTGTGATCGTGTTAAAAGGAAGGTACATTTCAGTCGTATGCAGTCCACTGCTAAACATAGAGGCCGCCAACAAATATGACTTGTATCATCTTGGGGGTAGTTGCCATAGTCGCCACGCTTGGCAGGCCGGTTGGTCGCAGTAGCTGTAGATTGGGTTTCGACGGACGCTGCTGCCCGTCCGTAGGATTTTTCCCTTTGTCGCCTCTTACGACACCCGCGGGAGATGGATGGTGCTATTCTAGTCAGTCGGGACCACACGGCAAGCCAAGCGTGGCGACTATGGCAACTACCCCCCAAGATGATACAAGTCATATTTGTGGGAGGCCTATGTCCAGCAGTGGACTGTATATACGGCTAAAATGTAAATGTATGCACTTACACGTACAGTATGTATGTACTTTGCCGTGTGATGCCGGCTGACTAGAATTTGCCGTATGATGCTGGCTGACTAGAATAGCACCACCCCATCTCCTCCCGCGGTTGTCGTAAGAGGCGACAAAGTGAAAAATCCTACGGACGGGCAGCAGCGTGCATCGCAACCCAATCTACAGCTACTGCGGTCGCCAACCCGCCTGCCAAGCGTGGCGACTATGGCAACTACCCCCAAGATGATACAAGTCATATTTATGGGCGGCCTATGTCCAGCAGTGGACTGCATACGGCTGAAATGTATGTATGTACTTACACTTAGGAAGGCATGGATCAGGTCTGCCTTGACGGTGGCCAAAGGCTTGCCCTTCACCAATGCTGTGAAGGTCTCCTCCTTGTCTGCCGAGAGGAGCAGAGACCCGAACCACGATCGCTTCGTCAGCTCTGGCGAAGACTCGGGAGTCAGGTGGACTTCTTCGGATGATGCTGAAAAAAAATTGGTAATTAGATATATGTAATACGTTCCTGACAAACTATTAATGTATTGAAAAAAAAAATTCGGGACAATCTGACACATATCGACCCAGTCCTACGGTAAGCTCAGTAAGGCTTGTGTTGTAGGTACTAGACGACGATATATATAATATATACATACATATAAATACTTAAATGCATAGAAAACACCCATGACTCAGGAACAAATATCTCATCACACAAATGACTGGGATTTGAACCCAGGACCATCGGCTTCGTAGGCAGGGTCACTACCCACTAGGCCAGACCGGTCGTCAAAACATTCAATAAATAAATATCCAATTTATAACGTTACTCGCCGCGACCCGCGGAGTTACCCGCGGTTTATTAGGGAAAAACGTAATCCAGGGTGTCAGCTAACTCCATACCAAATTTTATTAAAATCGCTCCAGCCGTTTAGACGTGAAGAAGTAACAAACATACACACTCAAAAACTTTGGCAATTTTTTTTTTTTACGACATAAGGTGGCAAACGAGCAGACGGATTGCCTGATGGTAAGCAATTACCGTCGCCCATCGGCACCCGCAACACCAGGGGAGTCACAAGTGCGTTGCCGACCTTTAAGGGGGGTTGGAGCTCTGGGAACCTTACTCACCATCAGGAACACAACACTACATACCTGAAAGGTAGCAGTGCTATTATGGCTGTGGTCTTCTGTAAGGAGGAGGTACTTCCCCAGTTGGGCTGCCCCAGATTCAAGCGTGAAGGTACTTCGCTGTGCCCTACCTCTCATTGTCGGACGTAGTTTAAGGACATACCCGGGTCCAAAATTATAATATTAGCGTAAATGGTTTTTGTGTCCATCATTGGTGCCTGTCAGCTTAAAGTGACTAACATTAGTGCCATCACCAGTGCTCGGACAAGTCATCGCAAAACAATCGAAACACGGCAACAGAACAAGATTAATAGAATCGCATTATGTACAGTATTATTTAATTATATTTTTCAATGAAATTTATTACTGCTACTTTACCATACGTGAGTGGAGGTATTTCCATGAACATTTTTTTAATGCTGATGGTTGCATTGTACTTATTTGTACCATATTTAAAATATTTAGAAATAACCATAATTAACCAAATAATTGTATTAATTTAAATTGTCACTAACTGTTCAAGCATGCCACTTTGACAAATCCATGACAGATATGCGATTAAAAAGGTCAAATGTTAAATTACGATAATATCCGCTTTAGGTAATAATAATTTTAAGTCCGTTTTTTTTCAATAGCCCAGTAGCTAGTTCATCCTTTCCACCCAATAGCGTGGTACATTCTAGATTCCATAAAACCTCAATAGTCCTTACACCATGGCGGATGCTGTGTCTGTGCGCGTCCCATGATACGGACAGGGGCATCATCCGCTTAGTGTACCTCTTACATTACATTAAATTGTCGAAAGGGCCTCTTAGCTCGATCTGGCTCCTCGTACGCCTCCCAAATGTCCGCAACACCATTGTTCCGTGTACGGAAGAGACGTCTAAGTTTATGAGAGGTAAGGCACAGCGATGACCATCACGCTTGAATCTGGGGCAGCCCAACTGGGGAAGTACCTCCTCCTTACAGAAGACCACAGCCATAATAGCACTGCTACCTTTCAGGTATCATTCCTGACGGTGAGTAAGGTTTCCAGAGCTCCAACCCCCCTTAAAGGCTAGCAACGCGCTTGTGACTCCCCTGGTGTTGCGGGTGCTCATGGGCGGCGGTAATTGCTTACCACCAGGCAATCCGTCTGCTCGTTTGCCGCCTGGCAAAAACGTCTCGGCTCTATGGAGTCTTGTTCCATGCCCATATCTGTTTCTGCGATGGCTTGTACGAACACCGGCCGTCACCCTGGATGTGATTCTGGATAAGATGAAGACTGTGGAACTGAACTAAGAAATGGTATTCGCTCCCTTCGTCTTTATTCCCGGAGATATAATTAGCGTCTTTTCAAGGCAAGAGTGAGGCTGTTACTGAACCAGCGTGCTACACCCTCGACCTCGAGACTTACCATCAGGTGCGACTGAGGTCAAACGCTGGTCAGTCTTGTATAAAAAAAATACTGACCTTGCATCTTCCGGCGATGGAAGCGCGGTGAGCCGAGGAAGGAGTTCTTGATGGTGGCCAGCCGCGCGCGCCACGGCGCCGCCGCGCTGCCGCCGCCCGCCGCGCCTGCGGGCATGATAGAGCTCCACGTTACGGAGCGAAACACGTCTAGGCCGATTTTTGAGTCGTGCACTCGAATTCATTGCAAGAATGAAAATAATCGCACACAAGTTTCTTAACATTAATTTTGCACAAAAGTTAGTTTCGATACCCACGATTATTTATTTATATAAATATAAATATTTCGGGACAATCTTACACAAATCGACCTAGTCCTACGGTAAGCTCAGTAAGGCTTGTGTTGTAGGTATTAGACGACGATATATATAATAGATAGATACATATAAATACATACATAGGAAACACCCATGACTCAGGAACAAATATCTGTGCTCATCACACAAATAAATGCCCTGACTTGGAATCGAACCCAGGACCATCGGCTTCATAGGCGGGGTCACTACCCACTTGGCCAGACCGGTCGTTATATATCATTTATGGTTCTTAAATACTATTTCTTTGTGTTAAAATATCACGATTCGAGCTTCGAGTGTTCAATAATCGGCCCCCAGTAATTTTACTTATAAAACTTTAGTCACGTTTCTATACAATTAACACTTTCGAATCTCAATTGAGTTTGCACTTGAATCTTAAGCACAATTGCTAGTGCACTAGGCTAGTGATCCAGTGGTTGTGGATTCGAGTCCCGCTGCGAGTCAATTTTTTCTATTTTTCTTTCGATTTAAATATCGAAGATATTCGCTAACAGACGTTTCTGCATAATAAAAAATAATTTGGGTTTATCTGGTGTATTTTAGGAGTTGCTATGACTACTTTCCAACTCCAATACTATAATATTGCATTGTTACCGAGCTTACATAAGTGTGCTAAATTTCAGCTCAATCGGTTAAAGATGTCTGCTTCAAAATTGAGTTGCAAGATTACACCCGAACATACTTACATATATACATTCCTCGCACAACGTATCAGCATTGCGATACAACGAGGAAATGCTGCCAGCATCCTTGGTACAATGCCTCAAGGGCCTTTTTTTAGATTTAATGCAATAACAATTACTCGTATTTTAATTAATGTAATTATTTTAAATAAAAATTTAAGTCGGGGTCACTATTAATACGTAGTACGAAAATAATGTACACAAAAATCTGCATTTACATTGCATTGCATGAACTACTATTGCATTATTTTCGTTTGCTGTTACAGGGTGATTCATACATAAGTGAGGCCGATTATAAAATAGAATGTAGTAAAGATGTGGTGTACCTGTGATGGTGTTGAGGTTGGGGAACAGTGGCGCAGCGGCCGGCGCGGCGCCCGGCCCGGGCAGCGACGCGCGCTCGCGGACTGGCAGGGAAAATATACAATGAATTAATATTAAAGCACGTCCTTACACACATTGAATGAACCTTACGGTAAGCTCATGGCTTATGTTATGGGTACTCATGGGTACTATATTACTAGCTTTTAATTATTAACGAACAGTTGAACATTGTGTCATCACCGTTACTTCGAATTTTTGCATCTCACTCGCACTTACACGGTAGAAGGGGTGGTGATGCAATAAATATGGCCGACCATTCTGGAAAAGTCATTCCGTTGTCGGACGTCAGACCGACAACATCTCAAGCGTCTCCTGAGGATGCCTCGTAGAGAGGCGAAACACGTGTCGAGTTTTGGTATTATTGGTGGTGGTTTGTTATATTTATTTGCGTATTTAATTTTGCGGTGGGAGGGAGGGAACATTAATGCATGAAAAAATACACAAGTAAATATAACGGGTTGGCACTGATTGACTAGCACGTTATTAAACAGCGGAATAGCAAAGTAATATTATTGTTGTTAATAATATGGACTTCCGCAAAGTAACGCCTGATTCAATTAATTACTTACTAGCTTTTCCTTTTTTTATTACTCAATAAAACAAAATAAACTTAAAACCTAATTACAAAATTCGTCAAACTACAAAACAGTTTGTTGACGAAAATATTTGCGTTACGCACTTGTTTTTACTTAACCTATCTATAACAATTAACTATACTAGTAGATATACTGTGCATATTCACAGGTTGGTAAGACTCGGGCTAAATACAGTTGGTGTGTCAGCGTATTAGAAATAATAAACAAAAATAAAATAAGGGAAGAGCTTACAAAAGATTTAGTATCGCAAAAACTTATTAGGCTGACAACAGATTTTGAAAAATTCTAACAATATACAAATCCAAACTGGTCCAGAAACAAAGGCTATGCTTGTTCTACGCGACAAACAATAATAATTTTGTTCCGGGCGAACCGTTCTGTAACGTAATTTGAGGAAGTTTTAGTCGATTTTAAAATGACATTCCTCTCATACGCCACACATTAAAAAAAAATTATGACACGTATATAGTCGTGCCATCCGTACCGAATCGCTTAATGGCATAATCGTTCCCGTGTGATGCCGGCTGACTGAGCATTAATCCGTTCTACCCGTTCCTATTGGGATTAATCCGATTTCCTCACCTTTTCCTTCACCGAAAAGCGACTGGTAAATATCAAATTATATTTCGTACATAAGTTCCGAAAAACTCATTGGTAGCAGCAGCTCAGCCGGAGTTTGAGTCCGCAACCTCCGAATTGCAAATCGCACGCTCTTACCGCTAGGCCAACAGCTAGTTTAAATTCCATTGACAGAATTTTATGGAAGCCCCTTTTTCACTAAACCACACCCAAGCTTACCTCTATGTGATTGCGAGGGGCTATGGGGCCGGACTGGGACGGTATTGCCCAACAGTGGGCTCTCATTTATAATGATCACGGCTTCACCTGGCTCGCCGCCTGAAAAAAAAAATACCTACGTTAAAATATATGATAAGGCTTATTAGGAAAGGTGGAAATATAATAAATAAATATTTCGGGACAATCTTACACAAATCGACCTAGTCCTACGGTAAGCTCAGTAAGGTTTGTGTTGTAGGTACTAGACGACGATATATATAATAGATAGATACATATAAATACTTAAATACATAGAAAACGCCCATGACTCAGGAATAAATATCTGTGCTCATCACACAAATAAATGCCCTGACTGGGAATCGAACCCAGGACCATCGGCTTCACAGGCAGGGTCACTACCTACTTGGACAGACAAAAAAAATATACCTAAGTCTAAAAAATATGATAAAGCTTATTAAATTCAAATTAAATCAAATCAAATATATTTATTTCATAAATTATTTACAATTTTACACGGATAAGGAATATGGTGTAACAAAAAAAGATATTTCAAAAATGTATAGAATTTTCTAAACATTGTTTTTTTTTTATTATGCAGAAACGTCTGCTAGCGAATATCTTCGATATCTAGTGGTTGTGGGCTCGAGTCTCACTTCGAGTAATTTTTTTCTATTTTTCTTTCGATTTTAATATCGAAGATTATTTTTATTGGAATAGATAAATAAAATAAAATAAATATTCTGAGTTTTTTTTTAATGGCTATTTAAAATCCGACAGACAGGCAGCGGCGTCAGTCACAACCGAAAATATTGCGGTCGCCAACCCGCCTGCCAAGCGTGGCGACTATTGCAACTACCCTCCATGATACAAGTTTGGGGGAGCATGTCCAGCAGTGGACGACCTACAACAATGTTGAATCATCATCTTCCTCGCGTCGTTCCGGCATTTTGCTACGACTCATAGGAGTCTGGGGTCAACTAATCCCAGGATTTGGCGTAGGCACTAGTTTTACAAAAACGACTGTCATCTGACCTTCCAACCCAGAGGAATGAATGATGGATATTATAACTTACTTATATTTAAACTAATCGTAGGACCCGTAGAGTTGGCCCTCTGGTGGTGATGCTCGCGCACCGAGGGTGACGCTGTAATAAAATTTGCCAAAATATAGACAATTATAAATAATAATTAATAAATATTAGAGGATAACACCAACCCATCTCCCGCGGGTGTCGTAAGAATCGACAAAGGGAAAACACGACGGATGGGTAGCAGCGTTCGCCGAAACGCAATCACAGCTACTGCGGTCGCCAACCCGCCTGCCAAGCGTGGCGACTATGGCAACTACCCCCCAACGTCATACAAGTCATATTTGTGGGAGCCCTATGTCCAGCAGTGGACTGCATACGGCTGAAATGTATGTTATGTAAGTATTACAGGACATTCTTACACAAATTGACTGAGCCCCACGGTAAGCTCAAGAAGGCTTGTGTTGTGACTCAGCCAACGATATGCATAATATACAAATACTTAAATACATAGAAAACACCCATGACTCAGGAACAAATATATGCGCTCATCACACAAATAAATGCCCTTACTGGGATTTGAACCATGGACACCGGCTTCATAGGGTCACTACCCACTAGGCCAAACCTGCGGGGAGATTTTTGAGAGTCGTGCACTCGAATTGAAAAACTTTTGCGTACGCAAATAATCGCACACAAAAGTCTTTTACCATTAATTTTGCACAAAATGTATTGTTTTGATACTCACGATTATTTATATATACCATTCATGCTTCTTAAATACCATTTGTTCGTGTTTGAGAGAGTTTAAAATGTCACGATTCGAGCGTCGAGTGCTCAAAAATCGACTCCCTATCCTTTTGTTAACATTGACTTTGCTCCCTTGTAAAATACATATCTATTGACAGACTATTATTAAGCAATAGAGGGCAGCACAGGTGCTAGTTCAGATAATGGCGTCAATCGAATTATGTATGTTTCTTTGACAATTCATATACGGAACGTCAAATTTAAAATTGTTAGTAATATTAACTGCCGTGTGGTGCCGGCTGACTAGAATGGCACCACCCCATCTCGTATCGCGAGTGTCGTAAGAGGCGACAAAGGGAGAACACTACGGATGGGCAGCGGCATCGAACGCCAATCGAATGCGGTCACCAACCCGCCTGCCAAGCTTGTCGACATTGTATGAGTAGTCTGTAAGTTTACGTTCATAAATAAACATTGTAATCAGCCAATGTATTTTATTAATATATGGTCATCCGTACATGGCGACCCTGCCAGGATCCAGCAGTGGACGATTTACGGCTGAAGCGATGATGATGAATATGAACTTACCGAGCGGAGACCCGGGCGTGGCTGGAGAGCCACCGAGGGAACACACGCGGTGCGGCGTGTGGCCGGCTGCAAAAAAAAAGTTATTTGTTACACACGGGGGCAAAGTGAGTGTTTACCTTCTCATGCTAATATTGAGACCCGAGCTAGCGAAAGATTCCAAGATTGAACCACGAGCATAGCGAATGGTTCAAAGATTGGAATCTTGAGCATTCGGAGGGTTTCAAAGCACGAGAGGGGAACACACTTTACTACCGAGTGAAACACACAATTTTTCACCTCACGAAAAAAATAACTCTGAAACTTTAAAAATATATTCAAAATTATTGGCATCTATGGATTATCATTCAAAAACATTAAATAACTAGCTTTTCCTCGCGCCTTCGTCGGCCAGCCATGCCCGTCTTGAAAGTATGGTTGCGGGATAAAAAATATCCTTTCTCGTAGCTTAAACTCTCTCCATACCAAATAATCTAAAAGTTGTTGAAGCTCTGGGAACCTTACTCACCATCAGGAACACAAAACTACGTCTGAAAGCTAGCAGTGCTATTATGGCTGTGGTTTGTAAGGAGGAGGTACTTCCCCAGTCGGGCTGCTCCAGACTCAAGCGTGATAGTACTTCGCTGTGCCCTACCTCTCATTGTTGGACGTAGTTTAGGCACTGGTCCCACTGCGAGCTAGTAAGCTATGAGCTATCAGCTATTTCAAGGGACAACAGATAATCGCTCCCGTGTAAATAAAAGAGACATATATGTCATAGCCCGGCGATGGTAGTTCATCGCCGGGCGAAGAGCTATAAATATATAAATAAATAAATATTTCAGATCAATCTTACACAAATCAACCTAGTCCTACAATAAGCTCAGTAAGGCTTGTGTTGTAGGTACTAGACGACGATACATATAATAGATAGATACATTTAATTACTTAAATACATAGATAACACCCATGACTTAGGAACAAATATCAGTCCTCATCACACAACCCTGACTGGGAGTCGAACCCAGGACCATCGGCTTCATAGGCAGGGTCACTACCCACTAGGCCAGACCGGTCGTCAAATATAATATCAAATATAATAATATATATCTCTTTTTCTTCACACGGGATCGATTATATATATCGAAATAGTTGATAGCTCATAGCTTACTAGCTCGCAGTGGGACCAGTGCCATACCTGGGACCGAATAACTACTAATAATACACTTACTAATTCTAGCAATACTTACTGGGCGGGCTGGCGGCCAGCTGCGGCGAGCTGCGACCCTCGCGCCGAGACGCCGACCTGCCACCAAACCTGACGTCAACTCTATGTGTTAGGGGATAAGGTTCAAATTCGCATGCATAACGGTACCGTGAAAAACTGAACGACACTGTCTATATATTTGAACGGGGAATCAACGCAAATCAATAGTACTGCAGAGGCCGGGAAGTAAGGGGTTGCCGGCCGAGTAGGTACATGTTACGAAGACGGCAACCCCTTTTCACTCCGAGGTATGTATAGTGATTTTCTCAAACCTGCAACCTCATACTTTGAAGCCTAAGGAATATAATGTCAATATTGTGGTACATGTTTGAGAAAAATATTGAGTAAAATATAATTTGATTTGTTCTCAGTTGCAAACTCAAATGTTACTTTAGTAAGTAGGCCGTAGGGACTTGTACACGTCGAGTATATATCCTTATAAGGCCCGCCATAGATGTAAAATACTACTCGAATTTGTTCTTTATAGTGTAGGAAATAAAGTAGAATCTCTCTTGTATTAAAATCAAAGGCAACAAATGAAATTCAACTCTATTACAATTGTACAAAACTCAAATTTCATTGTAGTAATTATTACTACAGGGGGCCTTACGAGGATAAAAAATAAAAATAAATATTACACCGGTTCTAAACCTACACCTCTGACCCGAGAAACATTTTCACTTTTATGACCGGCAAGAAATTCGACGCGTATTCTTTTTTTTTTTCAAAACAGTAGTACAAAAAAAACTTAAACATACATAAAAATGCGTTATTATATAAGAAAACATATCAAACAATTACAAAAATTAAATGCCATAAAAAATACTTAAGTCAAAAATTTGACTGCTTAGAACGAAGTTAACAAAACGTTTGATATGATTTCTTATCTGAACTGTGTCCTTTACTCTAATTTCACACTTTGAAATTGTTAAAAAAAAAGTACCTAGTTGCATAGATGATACTTAAAAAAAAAGTAACTAAACCATTTAATGTCCAGGGCCGAATTTGAACCTGCATTTTCCGACTTTCACGTCTACTGATCACTACACCTGATCACAGCGGAACCCTTTAAATCTTACAGGTATATGCAGTCTCCGTGCTTGCCGTGTGATGCCGTCTGACTAGAATAGCACCACCCCATCTCCTCCCGCGGGTGTCGTAAGAGGCGACAAAGGGAAAATCCTACGGACGGGCAGCAGCGTCCGTCGAAACCCAATCTACAGTTACTGCGGTCAACCCGCCTGCCAAGCGTGGCGACTATGGCAACTACCCCCCAAGACGATACAAATCATATTTATGGGAGGCCTACGTCCAGCAGTGGACTGCATACGGCTGAAATGTATGCAGTCTCCGGACTGTCTTAGGCACGTTTGGTAATAATCTAAGGGCAAAACAATATTACCTGAATTGCGACCGACGCGGTGTGATCGGTGAACCCTCGCTGATTTGTCCAAAATGTGCTGACTGGCCGTTTACCTGAAATATTTATTTACATATTAACAAACAAGAATATAATATATCGTGACGGCAAGTGTTCCAACCAGTAGGTACCCTTACAGCCCGTTCACACAGGGTTTCCGTTTTATCGTATCCGTTTTTTTTTCATTGATGGCGTATGGAGTTGTATGAGCGACTTCACATATGACACAGTATTCATTATACAGTAAAAAATGTTGGTCCGCTAAATTATGACATTACGTTTTGTTATCGAAAACTGGATGAACGGAATACGTATCCGTCATGTATCCGTACTACTGCGTATTTATACATTACGGAGACTATGTGAACGGTCTCACAGTTAATGACGGATACGTTGAACGCTATACGGTGCTTATGTGTGAACAAAGCATAATTTTTTGTTGAATCCGTTAAAACGGGCACCGTAAATACGGAGACTCTGGCTCGGGCTCTACAGTTGTGACTTTGAGGTTTTCGATAACGAGTATCGAGTTTACTATCTGTGTATCGCACTAAAATAGTACAAGCGAGATGTATGAGGTTCTTCAAAAAAGGAGTGTGTAGGTTCTTAAAGGGCAGGCTACGCGCATGTGAATCTTCTGGAGTTGCAGGCTACGTCCATAGCCTACGGTATTGGTATGCCGTGTGATGCCAAAGGGAAAAATTCTACGGACGGGCAACAGTGTCCCTCGAAACCCATACAGCTACTGCGGTCGCCAACCCGCCTGCCAAGCGTGGCGACTATGGCAACTACCCTCAAGATGATACAAGTCATATTTGTGGGAGGCATATATCCAACAGTGGACTGCATACGGCTGAAATGTATGTAATGTAAAATGTATAGGCTACGGTAAATGCTTACCATCAGGCGGGCCGTATGCTTGTTTGCCACCGTCGTTTAAAAAAAAATAGGGGACACTTGTAAACTCACCCGGCAAGTGTATAGGCTACGGTAAATGCTGACCATCAGGCAGGACGTATGCTTGTTTGCCACCGTCGTTTAAAAAAAAAAGGGGCACTTGTAAACTCACCCGGCACGTGTCGAGCCGCTTGCGCGGCGGGTCGGGCGCGGGCAGGGCGGGTTGGGGCCTCGGCTCGTCGTCCCGCGCCGGTCTTCTTCTTTTACGCTCGAGAAGTAGGAAGTATATTACTTTCTCTGTGTTATGGCTGGAAAAAAAAAACAAATATGTATTACAAGAAAGATGACGTAACTATGTACGGGATTAGTACGGAGTTACTGCGTATAGTCAGTACCCGTACCATGAGTCGTGACATTACGGTTTTCGATAACGAGTATAGAGTTTACTATCTGTGCATCTCGTTCGCACTGAAATAGTAGAAGCTAGATGCACAGATAGTAAACTCGATACTCGTTATCGAAAACCGTAATGTCACAACTCATGGTAAGGGTACAGATGCGAGATTTTTTTCAATGCAGTGACAATATGTCGATGAAGGTTAAATGCATAGAGTCTATAGACATACCATTTAACTAGACGAAGCGTGCTAATAATAATACCACGATCGAAAGGGATGGTCTTATGTAACTTTCCATAGGTATGGCAGAGACGGCGCTATTTTCGTCCGTCATTGTCATAGTCTCACATATTTTTGTTCCCCTCCAAACTGGACCCTTCAGAACTGTCAAAGTTGGAGGGGAACGAACAAATAAAATTGGAGTTTAGTTGTGTTTTCAACCAAAGTTGCAGTACTTAATACAGAATATCTAATGTTTCTGTTATACCTATGGAGAGTTACATAAGACCATCCCTTTTTATCGTTGTATTATTATTACCACGCTGCATCTAGTTAAATAGTATGTCTATGGTGAAATAGTTTTGTTTTATGGCTTTTCTCTTTACCGATGTGAAATAGGTTATAAATTCTGTTGATATGACTAGGCATCGGGCGGAAGAGTGCAAATGACATAAGGAACAGGACTTATACTATAATGGAGTAGCTATCAGCGTAACACATTTTATACGGTCGATAAATTTGTCGATGTCGTAGATAAAACGTCTACGTAATTATTTGGCCATTCTTTTTCAAGGTGATGAAGTTAATTAATATTTATTTAATGAAAAAGGTTAGAAGGATAAATCAATTGCGTTGTAGCAGTAGTATTAAAAATACAGCAAAAATCACACAATCTGCAGCTAGTGGGATATAATCTCCTACTAATACACTATTGTTATAAAAACACTTCATACCGAAAATACATGAACTGTTCTCCAGAAAACAATTAATTTCGCTCTAAGAGTATTTGGTAAAAAAATATTACTAGGTACTAAATTACTAAATTTAACACCATTAATAACGATGAAATAATTATAT
Source organism: Grapholita molesta (assembly GCA_022674325.2). Lineage (NCBI taxonomy): Eukaryota > Metazoa > Arthropoda > Insecta > Lepidoptera > Tortricidae > Grapholita > Grapholita molesta. The sequence continues at coordinate 2,367,329 of CP053145.2, read as the reverse complement.
CGATTACATCGACAAATTGATCGACTGTATAAAGTATCTTACGCTGATAGCTACTCCATTATGGTACAAGTCCTGTTCCTTATGTCATTTGCACTCTTCCGTCCGATGCCTAGATATGACAATGACTCTAATATTTATTAAATGTGTCAATATCTAGGAAAAGGGACCTTATTGTCGATGGCACTTATGTCGAATCGCGTTGCGTTTATATTGTATCGCCTTGAACAACGACACAAGCGCCATCGACAATAAGGTCCCTTTTCATAGATAATGTCACATATCATGTATTTAATGTATAGGTACTTACTGTGGGCTGAGTAACTCTTGTATTAATTTGTCCCGTTGCTTAAAACATCCTAAACTGCATATAGCCTGTAATAAAAAAAAAAAAAACAATATTTAATCTATATATTTAAAAATAAGTACCGCTCGCCTAGGGGGGGCATGTTTGAAAGTGCACTACAAATTCAAAAACTTTTGAGGACTAAACTAATTGCACAACACGTGTTGTTTCTCACTATTATATATTTTTGATCCATATTTATTATGATGATCTGATGTTACTATGACCACCTACTTTATTTATTTATTCACTCTTTTTTTATTATTGTTAATTAATCACAATATAATGCCTTCCTAATCAATTCTGCGGTGTCTCTGTGTGCTGAGGTTAACTTAACTAATGTGCAGAGGCGGCTCGTGACTAAATTGTACGGGAGTTCACTTGAAATAAAACAATGTACAAATAGGTACATAGCGTTAGCAGTACCTACAATTTATTAAAAAACAAAATACTTATAGAGGAAATGCATACGTTTGTCTTTTTGGTGTGCAAGAATATCTAAGTATAAATTTAATGTCGTTTTTGAAAATTTAATGTCGGATTATTCGGATTAATCAGCCGTTTGTGTCATGCAAAACTTTCGGTAGGTAGGTAACTACGCGGAATCTAGTGCCTTGCGAATATCTTGTCGTCCGCTAGACGTTAAATGCAGTTCATTTAACAAAATAAACATGGTTTCGAGATTGTGAACATTTTTTCATCTTGATTGAAAGATGAGCTAGGTCGTCATCGTCAATGCCCGTTTCAGTCCAAGCAGTCTTACCTCCGCTCCGCCGGCCGCGACCACTTCGAATAAAAGACACGGAAATCAAAATAGTTTGTTACTCTTATCTCTTATCACAGCCACATAACCACGGTGTTTTCACATATTGTTCGGATTTAAACACACGCGTATTTTTCGCCGTAAGTAATTATTTTGCACAAGGTCAAGTTCAGACCGTGGCGGTCCCTTTGCCTTAAATTCAAGCCGTATTTATAACGTTTTTTCACACTTTTTAATGAACCACATTATAATTGTCCATTTTAACACTCACAATTAGTAACAATTGATAAGTATAGGCTATTTCAACACGCATTAAATGGTTATTAATTAGAAAATTCCCGAATTTACATTCGCGCGCATTCATTGTTGACTAGTAGTGTTTGTTTATATAGGAGTGACAACGTCGCGTCCCGCGCAATCGCTGTGTCGCGGGCGGGATGACCCGGCAACGTCGCGTGAGCGGCGCTCCATATTTTGCTATTTTTTTATAGAAAATCTTCTGTTTCACGCGCTGGACTCTGGCTAAATTTCTCTTTCACTCTTATTGGATTTCGTATTAGGAATTGTACTGAATTTTGTTTCATTGGTGCGGAATCGTGAGCGCACCAATGAAACAAAATTCATATGGGCGTCTTGTGGAAGGTAGTTCTTTTATTGGTATCGGTACAGTTGTTTTTTACGATAGATTTTAAATAGTAATACTTATTAATATAATGAGATTAATGAGTGTAATTTTATAATAGATATAATAATTATTTATGGGAGTTCACTGCACCAGCGCTCCTTAGGGCGAGCCGCCTCTGCTAATGTGTATGTAAGATAAATAGTTTATTAAATAATTTATTTGAATTACTTAAATTAAACAAATCTGATTGGACAGTTTTCTTTTTAAGTACGGTGTGTAACAAGTAACTACATTATGCAGCGTTTCTCACTTTCATGATGTTTGTTAACTATAAGATATTATAATATATTTTTTTTCATAAACTATAATGCTTATAATATGTATAGCTATTTTTTCCGCTGTGAATTGTAACATTGTATAGTAGACTAATGGATGACTGTTATTGGCCCTAAATTATGTAAGCAATATTAAGTCTTAGTTATATTTACGGCTGTTGTTATCCTTAATACCAAAAAAAAAAAAAAATTGTATCATACAGAGTTCAAAATTTCACGAGTCGAGAACTCAACGCTCAAGAATTGCCCCCTGTAGTTTCGGAGGGCTTAAGAGGAATTTCCTCCCGCAAACGCTCCGGCTGTTGAATTAACTCCCTGGCGAAGTTTTCCCTAGGGAGTAGTCCCTACGGAAAACCTCTTCTTATTCATACTTCTTAAACACCATTTCTTCGTGTTTGAGCGAGTTTAAAATGTCCCGATTCGAGTGCTCAAAAATCGGCTCCCAGGCCGCTTCCAACCGGTACATGTGGAGGTCCAAGAGGGAGGCCTATATTCTGTCTATGATGATGACTGGAGCGAGGATAAAATTAATACTAAACAGAACTATAACAAAACATGTGCTGTACCAGTAGAACTTCTGCCGTGTGACTAGAACCACCCCATCTCCTCCCGCAGGAGTCGTAAGAGGCGACAAAGGGAAACATCCTACGGATGCGCAGCAGCGACCGTCGAAACCCAATCTACAGCTACCGCGGTCGCCAACCCGCCTGCCAAGCGTGGCAACTATGGCAACTGCCCCCAAGATGATGCAAGTCATATCTGTGGGAGGCCTATGTCCAGCAGTGGACTGCATACGGCTGAAATGTACCTGTAGAACGTCAGGGTCGATGGCCTCAGCGCTGGGCAGTACCCTCGTCTGGACCACTTCCATCATGGGCAGCTCTTGCTCCAGCTCGCCCCGGCCCCCGGCCGTCACCCAGCCGTGTCGGGTTATCTCTGCAAGCTGGATAAATCATTTTATTATTAAGAGTTTACAGTTGAATAAATTAGGCTTAAAAATTAGGAACAACTTGACTATTAACACTTTCGAAACCGGGCTCTACGTGGCACTTTCGCTTGAGGGATTCATGATTAATTTTTGAAGAAAATATAAACTTTTGTGAACATATAAATTAATAAAGGGCTTTATTATTATTATTTTATTTAACAGCGCGGGCACAGCTAGTTAATAATAAGAAACAAGACTCACTGTCATTCTCTTCTCAGGGTTGACTTCAATCATGCCTCGGAGCAGCTGTTGACAGTCGGGTGGCACAAAATGTGGCACATGGAATACTCCTCTCTTCACCTGTAAATGCAATAAAAGGGTCACGGGTGCAAATGTTTTTGTTGCCTGTCTCGCCTGTAAAAAAATATTCCATTTTTTTTTTCATGAGAGGGATCTCATAACAGTAAAAAGGCTGTCTATTGCAGTTAAAGAGGAAACGCAGCAAGTGTATGCATCAAGGGGTGACTATTTAATGATTAATTTGTGTAATATTAAGTATTGTTTTAAATATAATTTGTTATATATATTTCATGTGTTTATGAATAAATGGATATTTTTTTATTATTATTAAAAAAGTTTAGCTGCCATAGCCAAGCTTATATGCTCGCTAAGGCGCCAACTGTGATAACTGGAGATGCGTACTCAAATCCTATCTTGGGTATCAGACTTTGCCACTTTTTCTTAAGTATGGGTCATTTCACACGAACCACAACCACGCGACAACCACGACCACGCGACAAGCGCGACCACGTGGTCAGGTGCAAATTTTGTATTAGAAATAAATCGTACAATTCACACGTACCACATTTTGCAGTCATTATCGACCACGTCTGTGGCAACGGCCAGCAACTACACAATTCAAACGTAACCACTGCGTGACCACATTTTGACGCTGCGACGTGGTGTGGTTGTGGTCCGTGTGAAACAACGCTATATTTTCAGTTTATAAATTACTAGCTTCATGCTAATTTAAGCAAGGTGGATCCTAAGGTGATCATTTTTCATTTTATATTAAAGACACTTTTAAGGTATAATAAAGACACATAAAATAATAACTGGTACTGTATTTCTTAATATATTATGGTGTTTTCTGTGAATTTACTGTTCTTTCTACTTAAGATCTCGGATATTTTAGCAAGGAACAAGGACAAAAATATTGCAAGGTGATATTTCCTATCGTGTTATCATTATTTATATTTTAATATTGTCTTCGGTTGCCGCTATAATTACTCATGAAATAAAACAACTAAAACGGACGGGGAACGGAAACCGAGGAACGGGATGAAGTTTAAATTAGTATACGCGATTTAATCCGTTTTAGTTGTTTTATATTTATGTTTTGGACAGAGAAAAGTTACAAATGTATAAACATTTTGGTAAGTACAGCTTTTTCCTACTATTGGGATGATTATCATAAAGCTCTCAGAAATCGTATAATAACTAATTGGCCAACTTAACACATTCGCTGCCACCCCTCCAAAAATGTATGGAAATGAACGCACATGTGCGTCGGTGGCAGTGAATGCGTTAAGCACAGATTTTTGTAGTTTTCTTTAGACAACAACGATAAACAAACCTTCTCAAGTAATTGTCGTAGATTGTCGTCGTCAAAAGGCAGGGCGCCGACGAGGAGCGCGTAGAGAATGACGCCGCAGGACCACACGTCGGCGCGCCGGCCATCGTATTTCTCGCCCTAAAATTTATATAGCATAATTTGTATTGACGAAGCATTTTAAACTATATACAATACAACATGTGAAAATGTAAACAAACGTTTCGTTTCGGTAAACTAAATTGTCAAAAACCAAGGTCAAAACAAAATCGGACTTGCCATACTAATAATTTTATGTGATATTATAATATTTTTAAATGGCGCAACATTTTAGTGTTCCTTTTAACGTTGTTGTTCACTAAACGGCCATAATATCTACAGAAAAAACTGAGTTGTTTTTTCATGAATAGCATATTTCAAACTTTTTTTGCCAAATAATTCATCTAAATTTTTTAAATTTATATTTATGTTAATGTCATGAATAATAAATATATAACGCATTTTTAAAGTTGAGAACGGAACGTATTCTTATATTGCCATATTAAGTTGACGCTTTGCCTACTACTATCGATTAGCTTCGATCTCTAAACAGTAAAAAAAAATGTAATTGGTTTATAATATACAACAACATAGATATAATATACAATAACATATTTTTAGTTTGAAGTAAATGATGAAATATTTAAAATTAGGAATAAAAGTAAGTAATACAAGCAACATTCGTAGCTAACGTCATTTAGTAACACTATCCGACGAAATTAAGGAGCTACACATGTCAGCGGCAGAAAGAGATACCCGATACGAATAACTCAAGAGTAAAAGAGACAAACATCTTTTGACCCTTTAACCGACAATATTAAATTTATTCGAGTTTAATTTAATCAACGGGCAACGGTTGCTTTGATTTCGTATAACCGTCGAAATTGTGAAACGTTAATTCTTATAAACAAAGTGTGATTTATCGTGTTAAGAGTGTAAAAGGACTGTATTTAAAATGAAATCTGCCAAATCGAAACAGAAAATCAACGAGATGCGTACGCCGGCGCGGAGTAAGCAAAACCTGAACGGCGAGCGCGATCCAGTACAAGTTTTCTGTAGATTACGCCCGATGCAACGAGAATCTGATATTCCATGTATGAAGATTATTTCACCGACAACCGTTCTCCTAACCCCACCGTCAACGGCTCTAAGCTACAGAAATGAGAACAACAAGTCGATGAAGTACACTTTCAAAGAAGTCTTCCCACCTGAAACTCCTCAACAAGAAGTCTTCGATAAAGTTGCCTATCCACTCGTAGAAGGTCTTATCAAAGGTAAGAACGGCCTGTTATTCACTTACGGCGTCACGGGCAGCGGGAAAACGTTTACGATGACTGGTGAACCCCAAAATTGCGGCATATTACCAAGATGCCTAAACATCATATTTAAAACTATAAATGAATGCCAGGCACACAAATACGTGTTTAAACCTGACAAAATGAACATGTTCGAAATTCAAACTGAGGTGGAAGCCATGCTGGAGAGGCAGCAGGAGCTACATAAATTCAAAATGGGGAAGAAAAACAATTCCAACCCGGATTTGGCTATGGCTTCCATGGAGGTGACGAAAGTGGAAGGTTTGAATGAAGACAATCAGTATGCCGTCTTTGTTTCATATGTAGAAGTATACAACAACAGTGTCTTTGATCTGCTGGAAGATGGGCCACCGATATCCAAGAATTTACCTGCTAAAATTATCAGGGAAGATGCAGCAAAGAACATGTATGTACATGGTGTCACCGAGGTGGAAATTAAGTCGGCAGAGGAAGCATTTGATGCATTCTACTTAGGACTGAAACGGAAACGGATGGCTCATACAACTCTTAATGCAGAGTCCAGTCGGAGTCACTCAGTTTTCACCATCAGGCTGGTGCAGGCACCAGTAGATGAGGTTGGTGAGGCTGTCATTCAGAATAAGAAGTTTCTCTCCATCAGCCAAATAAGCTTGGTTGATTTAGCTGGCAGCGAAAGAACGAATCGAACAAAAAACACTGGACAGCGGCTAAGAGAGGCAGGTAACATTAACAAGTCTTTAATGACACTCCGAACTTGTATGGAAGTGTTACGAGAGAACCAATCATCTGGTGCTAACAATATGGTACCATACAGGGAGTCCAAGATCACACATCTGTTCAAGAACTTCTTTGAAGGCGAAGGTCAAGTACGTATGATTGTGTGCGCTAACCCTAGAGCAGAGGACTACGATGAAACACTTCAGGTTATGAGATTTGCTGAAATGGCTGCAGAAGTTGAGGTAACTAAAGCTCAAGTTAACGACATTGCTGCATCTATTGGTCTAATGTCAGGCCGTAGAAAGGCTAATAGACTATTCGCAACTGCCAGAGAGAACCTAGCAAGACCTGATGCTAAAGAGCTTGAATTAGATCTAGGTCTGGTCTACAGCCTTGGTCCAGACTTCCCAAGTCTAGAACTCAACAGTTCACAGGCAGGCCATATTATCAAGGAACTCATGGCCCACCTGGAAATGCGGTTAGACCGTAGGGAAACTCTGAAAAGAAGCAAAGCTTTAAAAGATGAGAGATTCCGGGCAGCTCTGATAGACTTAGAAAAAGAGTCATTGGAAGTAAGAGGAGAAAATGCAGCTTTAAGGGGCCAGTTAGCTGCATCAGAACGCAGAATTAGAGCTTTGGAAGACCGTCTGAATGCTACCGAGAATGAATCAACTTCTAACAAACGGAAACTCAATGAACTGACGGAATATACAAGTACTCTGAAGCGGGAGCTGCAAGAGAAAGAACTGCAGCTAAGCCAGAATAAGATAGAGAAAGAGAAAATGAAACGTATCTTAGAAAGAAAGTATAATCATAAGATAGCCGCAGAACATGAGCGTGCGAAGGAAATTCACACTGAAAAGGAGAAATTAAGGAATGCGATTGAAGATAAGGAAAATAGATTAAGAATTATAGCTGAAGCACTGGACAGAGGTGACATTGAACCAAAGCATACAGGAGACTTTGCAGCTCAGACCAGCGTGAGAGACTACACTCCAGGCTCAACGCCTAGGGCTTTACCAGCGCATTTGCTAACTCCTTTCAGCTCTGTGCCTCACACTAGGGACACTCGTGAGACGCCCGCTTCGTCGCGCCGCGGTGTCGCCGTCGCCAACCCTAGGCACCGACGATCACTGTCAGCTGATGGCCGAGGTTGGATCGAACATGCACCCAACAAACTCGTACCAATGGGTACCGTTATGAAACCTAGCATGGTGAACAGCAAAGTTGTCAACAAACTAACAACTGTTAAAGACATAGCCAGCTCAAAAGCATCGAAATACTGCCTCATATCTCAAGAGCAAGACACAGACGGTGAACTAGAAACTAAATTATACAAAGGCGATGTTGTGCCCACGTGTGGAGGCGGAGCCCAGGTGATATTCAATGATGTTGAAATGTTAAAACAATTCTCTCCAACTAGGGAATCTAATAGAGAATCAGCTAATACTCAGAGGACTTCGGGCTGTGCTAGACATTCAGGAAAGAGGCGAGACACGACGCACTCACCACCGCAAACTCCTTCGAATAACAGTAAGAAACAGAGGGTTGATGATGATTAATATTTTTAACGCTAACAGCTCATGTCAATGGAAATCCTAGCTACAGTCGCCATCAGATATATCGGAGCTGTGGAGGTAGTCACAAATATTAGAACAACGCCTCTCTAGGCGGTAAAGTGCATGTTCAGATATTTATGACCACCTCCACAGCTCCGATATATCTGATGGCGAAGTACAATGTCACTATGCTGCTATAAAACAAAATAGCCTATATTGCCGAAATTAAAACGGTATTATAAGTTTATACAAAATAGAAATTTAATTAAAACTAACACATCTGATTGTCCGGATTTGTGGTCAGCGTGTCTTGTGATACAGGCCTTTGCTCTCCCAGCTTTTTCCTTGCTGTTATACTTATATTTGCAATAGCAAATTAGGGTAGTTTTCCATTGACAAACTGGCAGAATGAGAGTTCGCAAAAAAAAAATTGTTAAGTTAAATTAGCTTAATAAATAAATACATGCTTTCAATTGTTTGTTGAGATCTAAAATCCTTGCTAGTTTTATTTACACTAGGTCTTTGATATTCTCACAGATTTCATTAATGAGAGCAGGAGCAACCTTTCATTTTTAAGCTAAATATCAGTTTATTATATTTTGATTAATATGTTTTGACAACAGGTTTGGCCTAGTGGGGACCCTGTCTATGAACGCTGGGTTCAAATCCCAGTAAGGGCATTTATTTGTGTGATGAGAACAAATATCTGTATATTTGTTCCTGAGTCAGGTGTTTTCTGTATGTATTTAAGTATTTGTATATTATGTATATCATTGGCTGAGTACACAAGCCTTCTTGAGCTTACCGTGGACATAGTGAATTTATGTATATATCGCTTGGATTTTAGTTAAAGTTACAGATAACATAATAAGTAATAGTTTTTTGTATAAAAATATTAGCTTTAACAGTATAAACTACGAGAAAAACAAACTCAATTTCAATGACTCACAAAAGTTTTAATACAAAGAAAAAAAAGCATTTAAAATCTGCCGGTTATCTAAGGAGTGTATAATAATTTGGAGATAATCTCAAATATCCTATACAGTACAGTCAGCGTCATATACTCATATAGTTAGTTGCAGTACAGTTGCAGCCAATATGGATCTTTATTTGTATAGCAATAAGGATGTGTATCAATATATTGGATCATACTGACTGTAACTATATGATGCTGACTGTAAAAATTTTATCTGTGATTATGTTTGTATGTAAACTTTTAAGAACAATATAGACGTAGTTTTTTTTTACTTGGTTGATTGGGCATTTTTTTTTGTTTAATTAAATGTATAATTGTATTTCATTATTAGACATAGAAGACAATGGTTTAGTTGAAGGTTAATATGGGTAACTGTAACTACGGGGAGTGTAACTGACTCATGGGGGCCGATTATTCGTCGAATAGGGCTTATCTTTCGATTGAAAAATTGGCCCTAAGTATAGTTAGTTAAATATAGACAATACAAAAATATGTACACAGGTAATAAATGCTTTATTTAACACAAAAAATAGGTGCAACACAAACTTAAAGTTTAAAAATAAAAAGTAAATTAATATAAATTAAACTACATTTAACCTAAATAAATCTAAAATAAACTAAATAAAGCTAAAATAATCTAGAAAAAAAACCATACTGGATGTCGTTTTCCTGCTGTAAAGCCCCATTTAGACCATGCAAGTATTTGTATACGATTTTCATTACATTTCTGGGTCATATAAAGCGACTGAATTCACCATACGCCCATAGCCCGCAATGTAATGAAAATCATATACAAATTCTTGGCTGGTCTAAATCGGGCTTAAGCCTTATTTAGACTGTATAAAAAGTCTGATTCACGGTTTTTACACGTGCATAGGTTACTTAATTAACTAGGCGACATGTTTCGGGTAAGCTCTGGTACCCATTTTCAAGGCGAGTGATACACCCTCAACGCGAGCGGTGTGTCCTGACTCGGCTTGAAGATGGGTACCAGAGCTTACCCGAAACATGTCGCCTAGTGCGATATAATTACACGTGAGTTTATCCGTTTGTAACTAAGTAGTAGTAACATGGCTCACAACAGTTTTAATTGTATTCGTGCATAGGTTATTCGGAAATAAAACAAAAAATAAGTTGTATCAAAATGTACTTAACTAGGTTAATAAAATAAATTATAGTTAAACAGTAAATAATTTAAAGTGACCGCTCGGATAATTTAAATATAGATGTAACACTTAAATCGCGTTTTGAACAAATATTAATTAAAATTGTCGAACGGGTCTACCACGAATTATCGATGACAGGGGGCCGAATGTTGAGAGTCGTGCACTCGAATTCAAAAAACTGAAGACGAAAATAACACACTAAAGTTTCTCACCATACTTTTAAACAAAATGTATAGTTTCGATAATCACACAATGCTATCATTCATGTTTCTAAAATGCCATTTTTTCTTTTCTGACAGAGTTTAAAAGTCACAATTCGAGTACATGACGCTCTAAAATCGCCTCCTGGCCTAGTGGGTAGTGACTGTCTATGAAGCCGACCCGTTTGTTTCGAAAAATAAACCTTTTTGAGAGCCATACTTACAGCGTGCTTACAGCTAAAATATGTCCTTAAGCCATCCTCGTACAAGTGGCCAAAATATTAACTTTTTAGTCGGAGGCTTCTTAAATTTTTACTTATCCGTTTATACGAAATATGTTATGCTGCCGCCACACATTCGTACGAGTAGCGAGGCGAATGGCGAGGCGAAACGCGAGCACACATGTGTACGCGGACGTCTCGCTATTCCTCTCGTCCCTCGCATTGCGTTTTTGTATAGGAAAAGTCTCGTCGAACGTTTCGACGAATAGCGAGGCGAGTGACGAGCCAGCATGTCTAAACGCGGAGTTAAATATACTTTCGTCTCCACTAAAAGTATTACTGTTAGAAAAGGAAGATTTATCGATACTACTTAAAATATTTGTCTCTTTCCAGCAATAAGCCTTTTAGTCTATATAAAAAAGCCTGATTTAAGTTTTCACGGTTTTCACACATTACAATTAACGGGAATTAACCGTTTAAAAATTACCTCCGACGTTTCGAGAACGACATTGTCGTCATGGTCTCGTAAGACCACAAAAACGGGAAACGTTCAAGTTGGTAAACAAGATTAAGTGTGGGTAGTTCGAAAACTCGCGGCTAGGTTGATGTGAACTTTAGCCAGTCTTCATCCGAGACTGCGAGGAGAATGTCGTCCTTTTGACGTCGGAGGTAATTTATTTAAATTAATATATAGCCCGTCTCCCTGTTGTATGATGTTATGACATTTGTGAATATTAGTTTTATAGTAAGTTGTAGTTTTTCTAGTATTAATTGTACTTAGTAGGTATTTTTTGTGATTAATAAATTACCCTATGCGGTATATTGACAGTTTTTTATTTGAAACTAAGAACAAATCAAATTTTTTTTTTTTTAATATTTTAATTTGCTTTGATTTTTAAGTAGTAATACTACTATATAAATTAAAAGTTGAAATAGATAACATATACTTAAGGAAACACGACGAGGACCTCCGGTGTTCGAATCCCGTCTCGAACACCGGAGGTCCTCGTCGTTTTTCTTAAGTATAATATGTTATCTATTTCAACTTTTAGTTTTTTATTTATTTATTTAACTCTGGGGCCGATTTTTGAAAGTCGTTCGTTCGACACTGCTAACGGAGGATGGGCAGCAGATTGCCTTAGAGTGGTGGAATATACTGCGATCGCCAAACCGCCTGCCAAGCGCGGCGATTATGGCATTACACCCCAATACTACTTATCGCAGTCTATGTCCAGCGGGACGATTTTTGAGAGTCGTGCACTCGGATTCAAGAAATTGAGCACAAAAATAATCACACACAAAAGTTTCTTACCATTATTTCTGCACAAAATGTATAGTTAGTATGTTCGATACCCACGATTATTTATTTATATCATTGATGCTTCTTAAATACTATTTCTTCGTGTTTGAGAGAAAAAGTCACGATTCGAGCGTCGAGTGCTCAAAAGTCGGGCAGCAGTGTACTTTCATGGCTGAAGTAGTGCGCTTTGATTCAAAAAGCTTACTCCGCGTTTAGACATGCTGGCTCGTCACTCGCCTCGCTATTCGTCGAAACGTTCGACGAGACTTTGCCCATACAAAAACGCGATGCGAACGACGAGAGGAATGGCGAGACGTCCACGTACACATGCGTGCTCGCGTCTCGCCTCGCCATTCGCCTCGCTACTCGCGCGAATGTGTGGCGGCAGCATTAGGGTGAAAATACTCGAGTACTCGAATCGTGACATTTTAAACTCAAAAACGAAGAGATGATATTTTGGAAACATCGTGAATATCAAAAGTATTTGTGCCGAAATAATGGTGAGAAAGGTGTGTGTGATTACTTTCGCCTTCAAAATTTGTTGAATTGCACGACTCAAAAATGGCTCCCTGTAACGGCGTTATCACACTTGGGCGATTTGCAAGCGATTTCTATACAAAACTCGTACGCGGCGAACTCGCTGCGTATTCGCCTCCATACAAAACTCGCTCGCAAATCGCAAGTGTGTTATCAGCCTAAGGGGCATAGCTTTGACATGTTGAATGCCAAACGACAAGAAAATAACTCCGTGACGCCAGATGCATTTTGTTCAGCGAAATGAACTTTACGAACCCCCCCTTAGTTCCCTATTGCATTACCAAAGCTGCAGGGCGATTTTTGAGAGTTGTGCACTCGACTTCAAAAAACTTTGAGAACGAAAATAATCACACACAAAAGTTTCTTACCATTATTTTTGTATAGTTTCGATACTCACGATTATTTATGTATATCACTCATGCTTCTTAAATACCATTTCTTCGTGTTGAGAGAGTTTAAAATGTCACGATTCGAGCGTCAAGTGCTCAAAAATTCGCCCCGACTGTAACTTACTATATGACTAGGAGGATATAACCAATATGGAGTAGCCATTAACAGGCGTTCCCCTCTGCCAAAATTACTCGGCCGCCGGTCATAGTTCTTGAACTTGTGTGAATATAGTTTATGCTAGTGTTTGATAATTTTGTCGTGTGCGTGTGTAGCGACGCACGTAAAAAATGCATTAGTGTTAACATTATTTATGTGTGTTACCTCACCCCCGCGCTGAAAACGGCAGAGTTTTTCCGATAGTTAGTGCGTGTGTCGGCTCCATATTGGTTATATCCTCCTAGCTATATAATGCTGACTGGACATGGTTGTTTATTAAAAATGCGTAATTAAGCTAAGAAGGTAAATGCGTTTGTTTACGTTATTTTCATTTTCTATTGACCAAGAATATACGTAACTAACGTATACGTGCCGGCTAACTAGAATAGCATCATCCTATCTCCCGCGGGTGTCGTAAGGCGACAAAGGGAAAAATCGGGCAGCAGCGTCCGTCTAAACCCAATCTACAGCTACTGTGGTCGCCAACCCGCCTGCCAAGCGTAGCGACTATGTAACTACTCCCATTTTTTTTTATGACATAGGCGGCAAACGAGCAGACGGATTGCCTGGTGTTAAGCAATTACCGTCGCCCATGGGCACCCGCAACACCAGGGGAGTCACAAGCCCGTTGCCGGCTTTTAAGGGGAGTTGGAGCTCAGGGAACCTTACTCACCATCAGGAACACAACACTACATACCTGAAACGTGGCAGTGCTATCATGGCTGTGGTCTTCTGTAAGGAGGATGTACTTCCCCAGTTGGGCTGCCCCAGATTCAAGCGTGATGGTCAACGCTGTGCCCTACCTCTCATTGTTGGACGCAGTTTAAGGACATACCCGGGTCCAAAACATACCCGGGACATACCCATGATGATACAAGTCGTATTTGTGGGAGGCCTATGTCCAGCAGTGGACTGCATACGGCTGAAATGTATGCCTACGTACCTAAAAGTTGACTTACCCTTATCACTTCGGGGCACGCGTAGTGCGGGCTCCCGCAAGACGTTTCCAACATGGAGCCGGCAGGCTGTAACGAGGCCATGCCGAAATCAGCTATCTTGATGTTGTTCCGTTCGTCTAGCAAGAGATTTTCAGGTTTTAGGTCCCGGTGGCTGTAACAGAGGACCAAATATAGTCAGCGTCATATAGTTGGTAGCATCCATAGTACTCAAAAAGCTCGGTACACCATAGAATTAGCATGGTGTACCGAACTATAAAAAAAAAAAATCTTAAAATTGACTACAATTGTACAATTGTAGTCAATTTTAAGTTTTTTTTTAATACCACAAAGGTGGCAAACAAGCATGCGGTCCGCTTGATGGTAGGCGGTCACCGCAGCCTATGGACGTTTATAATACCGAGGCATCATTCACGCGTTGCCGACCCCGTAAAAACCTCTTTACACCCATTTTGAAGAACCCCATACTGTAGTCCTTTGGGATGACCTCCGCAGGAAGCTCATTCCACAACCTTAGCGTACGCGGGAGGAAATATAGATATATATATAACATGGTTCACATTACAAGTATTACTTAAAACAGATATATGTCAGCCGGCAGTCGCTTTCGTAAAACTACTGCCTATGCTAAATAGTGGGCTAGTTGCCAAGCGAAATCAAATATCCCATGAGCAATGAGCATACCTGGGATAATTCGAGGCATCTGTAAGTGCGTGACCAAATATTTTATCGATAATAAAATATATCGATGTTAATGACAACATCTAAATTTTATTAGACATATAGAAATATTCTTTTAGCCGTTTTGTAAAAAAACATTAAAACGGGTATTTACACGTTTATTTTAAAATAGTTTTCATAATATACAATCAATATTTTTTTCATGTTCGGCGGTATTAATGATTATGCCCTTAGTTATACCAGGTATGGCTTGTTAGTATTTACTGATTTAAAGCTCTAGTAATAGAAATTAGTGAAATATCGAGTAGTAATATATATCGACATTTTTTATCGATACCAAATCCCTATAACTTGCCCCGAGTTGTCCCATGAGCCGTGGCAAAATGGCGGGGCAAAGCGAGGAAGATGATGATAATTATATTATCTGGTAGTCCACATGGCGTACCTTTTATGGCGCTTGGCGCTTACGCTATTGTTAATGACGCTTCAATACTAATATGACACTTTGCAACGTAAGCGCCAAGCGTAAGGTACCTTCCATGTGGCTACCACATATTCTTCTTAAATATGTATACGCGTTGTGTACAGTCATGTCTAATAATATGTATACAAGTCTAAGGTATAAGGATCGAAATCGTTAACATATTTTTACGCCGACCGTACGTATAAAAGGGACTTACCACGTATATTTACTTTAACATAAAAAAATGACCTCAGACGTTTCGAGGACGACATTGGACTATTGGTCTCGGATGAGTATTAATTCCCGTCAAGACCGTTTATTCTTACACAACTTGTACATATTTTTAGGCACTTAGTACTGTCACCAGCAAAAGTAGCTAAGCGGTTGAAGTGTTCAAAACGACCTACACGCGCTCTTATTCTCTTGACAATAGAGAGGTGTTCACCTCATTTTGAACACCTCAACTTGACTGTACATTAGTTTTTTTTAATTCATAAGCTACTACTATACAGACTCCAAATTTTTTTTTTTAAGAATTTTTTTAATAATGATTTACTTACCATATAGAATGGCTATGGCAAAAGTCGAGGGCGGAAATAATCTGGCGGAAGAACCTCCGAGCCTCCTTGGGAGTAAGTCTGCCCTTCTTTACTAGGTAGTCGAATAACTCGCCTCCACTCACGTGCTCAAGAACTAGGTACCTGAAAAAATATTGATTTTAGCGCCATCTTTTGTCGAGTAGATGTCATTTCATAATCTTTACGCTCCTGCGTAGGAATTTTTGAAAGCAAAATTATTTATAAGGATAGCTTATTAATATTAAAGGAAAGATAATTATTAGCGCTTTACAGTGCCACACGGGATGTTATGGCGTCTAGGACACAATTTACCCTTAATTGACTCGGTCAAATATACTGCTTCCTTCAAATCAGGTGCAAAAGTGCCCAAGATTCTCACTGGGTTTTCCCCCTCTGAACCTTTGCACCTTGAACGCCCCGGCGCAGAGATCAAGCTTTCACTCGTAATAGCCATAATATAATATTATTTAAAGTAAAATTCAGTATATATTTTTTGTATGTCTTTCCCGTACACGGAACAATGGTGTTCCGGACATTTGGGAGGCGTACGCGGAGCCGGATCGAGCCAACGGGCAGAGGTCCTTTCGACAGTTTAATGAAATGTAAAGGGTACACTAAGCGGATGTTGCCCCTGTCCGTATCATGGGACGCGCACAGAGACAGCACCCGCCATGGTGTCAGAATACATAATTATTATCTTTATCTACCAAATACCATTTGCTTGTTTTATATTTAGACCAAATAAATAAAAAGTAGGTAAGCAAAATAATTAATTTCAAAAATTCCATAAAAATAGGTACTTACAAGTATTTCTTATTTTCATAAACATCGGACAATCCTAGGACGTGTGGGTGTTCTATTAATTTCATAATTGCTATTTCCCTTTCCACCTGAAAAAAAAAACAAACGTAACGTTTTTTTAAAATAAATTATACAGATACAGAAATTTCCCCACATGGGGACGATTTTTGAGCGTCTAGTACTCGACATTTTTAACTCTGTCAGACACAAAGACATGGTATTTTAAAAATATGAATGATATAATTTAATAATAGTGGATAATGTAAAGTATGGGTATAGCACAAAAATATGATGACAAACTTTTATGTCCGATTATTTTTGTCCTTTAAGTGTTTTGTATTCGAGCGCACGACTCTCAAAAATTCGCATTCGACGCTCGAATCGTGACATTTTAAACTCCTTCAAATACGAAAAAATGGTATTTAAGAAGCATGAGTGATAGTAATTAATAATCGTGGGTATCGAAACTATACATTTTATACAAAAATAAAGGTAATAAACTTTTGTGTGCGATTATTTTCGTCCTCAAACTTTTTTGAATTCGAGTGCACGACTCTCAAAACTCAGCACGCAGGTCGTTCAGCGTCTAATTTGATTTGATCTTAGTTCCTTCTCTACTTTTGGCAGTTAGTATTGTTAATAACAAGTGATCGGTTTGGATTAGGCACGGGGTGAACGACCTCAATCATTATGGTAGTATGGATATGCCCCGGGAATCCGGGTTTTATGTTGTTAGAAAAAGCAAAAAAATACAACGTGTTTATTTTATTACACTTTAAAATATCTAATTAGTTGATGCTCGCCGTTCTTTTGTCCAAATCGGACAAATGAGCACAAATGCTCACACCGACAGCTCATTTGCTGCCACCAAGGCGGCACATTTTGTCCGTTTGGATAAAAATTCGGTGAGTAAGTAAGAAATCCTTTATAGATAATTTCAATTGTTTTATTTTTGAACGATTTGTTCGGTATCGCGGCAAACTGTCGTATCTATACTAACTTTTCTATATGATATCCCGCGAGGGAGAATCCAAATAACCGATCACTGTTAATAAGACTAGGTTTGCTACTTTAAGTCATATAATATGTCAGCAGAACATTTCACAACCTTAAGCCAGATGGCGGTAGTAAGCCTGTTAGCCATTGATGTGCTAAGCCTTTGCGCGCGAAAATGTATATCCCCTTCAACACGAACGTTTTTAAGCTCTATGACGTGAAGAGCTCATAGAATATATTTAAAATTCGGCTAAATATTTGGTGTTGCGCGTCGCAAAAATATTATACTGTGTGGAAGTCTAATACGGGCGAAGAATCAAACCAGAGTTAGGATTTACAAGTATAATCATTAACCAAAAGGTTTTTCTTTAATTATACCTATTATACACATGTAATTAATTTTTGTAAAATTTCTGAGCAGTAATGTACTGCGAACATTACGCTAAGGTCAATGTGGGTAAGACCGGCATGCTATATTTTTAAGGGAAGTCCGTCATATGACACTAAATACCGATGAGTATAATGTAGGAAATTGGTTGATAGACGGTCTTTCCATATAGACGGTCTTACCCACATTGACCTTATAGTTTTTGAAACTAACTGTCAAGTGTCAACGAGTGTTTAACTCGAGTGTGTTGCATTACATTGCGGGTCGAATTTTTTTATATGGATAAAATTTTAATTGCTCTTCTAAGTAAAAGTTATCTAAATATATTTCTTATGTCCTATTCTACCCTACGTTAAGATATTCGCCCGTATAAGACTTCCAGACTCTATTATAAATCAGCCGTGAGACGTCCACTGCTGCGGGCCAATTTTTGAGTGCCTACTGGAATTCCAAAACTTTTGAAGACGAAAATAATCACACACAAAAGTTTCTCGCAATCATATCTGCATAGTATTTTTCGAGTGCACTAGCATTCAAGAAACTTAGGGAACGAAAATGAGAAAAAAAAGATGTGGTCAAATATCAATTTAATATAAATAGAGAGCAGCGGCAGCGGCGGAGGCGGCCGAAAAGGCCAAGATAGGAAAATACAGTGGTCTCGGCGCTGAATACAATTTTATCCCATTCGGCGTCGAGACCCTCGGTCCGTGGGGCCCCGGCGCTCTGAGTCTCTTTAAGGACCTTTCAAAGAGACTCAGAGACGCCACAGGAGACCGAAGAGCTGGCAGCTACCTCGCTCAGCGTATCAGTCTTACGATTCAACGAGGAAATTCTGCCAGCATCTTCGGTACTATGCCGCAGGGCCCTTTTTTAGATTTATATTAGTTTTAGTTAAATTTATTGTTAGTTTTAATTATTTATTGTTTTTTTACGTATTTAGATGTTTTAAATAAATTACTATATTATTTTTAATAAAAAAATATATATATAAATAGAGAAGGGTTTTGTGACATTGGAATGGTAAGTCACGGATTGTGAATTTAACGGCATGACTCGTAACTTTTTCTTTATTAATAATCGTTTACAAAAGATTGTCACCATTATATTGACTTCGGTTGCCGCGATAATTACTCGTGAAATAAAACAACTGAAACGGATTATATCGCGTATAATCCACCCGATGACCACGAACGCTGCTAAAGGGTTTGAAACGGGATTAAAAATATTATACGCAATATAATCCGTTTCAGGGGGCCGATTTTTGAGTCGTGCACTCGAATTTATTAAACTTTGAGAACCAAAATAATCGCACACAAAAATTTCTTACCATTATTTTTGCACAAAATGTATAGTTTCGATACCCACGATTATTTATTTACTTATATCAGTCATGCTTCTAAAATACCATTTCTTCGTGTTTGTGAAAGTTAAAAATGTTAAACTTTAAACTCTGTGAGAAGCGAAGGAACGGTACCCATCTTCGAAACATGAATAATAGATATTAATAATCTTTCGTACTTATCGAATTATACATTTTGTACAAGAAATATGGTAAGAAACTTTTGTGTGCGATTATTTTTGTCCTCAAAGTATTTTGAATTTGAGTACACGACTCCAAAGAATCACCCCGCTGTGATTTTAATTCATTTCTTACCATTATTTTTTTTACCAAATGTTTAGTTTCGATGTCCACGATTATTAATTTCTATCATTCATGTTTCTAAAATACCATTTCTTCGTTTCTGACAGAGTTTAAAATGTAGCGATTCGAGTAGGTACTCGGCGCTCAAAAATCAGCTCACTGTTAAGATGCGAGTCTCGTCTGAGGCGTCTGAGGCAGTAGATTTTTTCCTTAATTTTTAAGCTTAATGTGACAAATAATGATAAATGATAGATATTAATGATCAACACGTACCTTCAAGACGAAAGTATTAAATCAATATGTGTTACCAGTCTCAGAGGTCTTTCACTATCGGCCTCATCTCAAAACTCAAAGTCGCTCAACGAGCTATGGAGAGAGCTACGCTCGGAGTTTCTCTACGTGATCGACTCAGAAATGAGCAGATCCGTAGGCGAACTAAAGTTACCGACATAGCCCACCGGGTTAGCAAGCTGAAGTGGCAATGGGCAGGCCACATTGCACGCAGAGAAGATGGCAGATGGGGTCGAAAAGTGCTCGAGTGGAGACCACGGACTAGCAAGCGCAGCGTAGGACGTCGAACCACAAGATGGACAGACGACCTCATTAAGGTCGCCGGAAGACGCTGGATGCAGGTCGCTTCCAACCGGTACATGTGGAGGTCCAAGGGGGAGGCCTATGTTCAGCAGTGGACGTCTTATGGCTGAGATGACGTACCTTCATTAGCACGGACTCGCTAAGTTTCTCCCGATTGATGATCTTGACGGCGACCTTCTTGCCCGTGACGCAGTGGACGCCCAGCTTGACCAAACCTGTAAAAAGATATGCATTCAATTGTTTTACATGAACTGAGACCGTTTTAAAAACGGTATAATCGATTCAATACCGTTTCGTATTAAAGGGCAGAGTTATGACGTTTACAAACGGTATTAGTAATCGGTTTAATAACGTTTCCTAATAAAGGTAGACCTGTAATTTATTGAAATGAAATGAAATGAAAGCTTTTATTTCGGATGAATATATCCATATTATGTTAGTAAAAACTTAAATAAGTTGCTATTGCCTACCGGCCTACCTGTATTACGAATATTAGTTAAAATACAAATATTGCTATCGATATTAACTTCTTGCTATTTATCCCAATTGCTTTTTATGCTATTTATAGCGCTGGTGGCCTAGCGGTAAGAGCTTGCGACTTGCAATAAACAACCAGAGGTCGCAGATTCAAACCTCGGCTTGTACAAATGAGTTTTTCGGAACTTATGTACGAAATGTCATTTGATATTTACCAGTCGCTTTACAGTGAAGGAAAACATCGTGAGGGAATCGGCCTAATCCCAAAAAAGCCTAGTTTACCCTCTGGGTTGTAAGGTCAGATGGCAGTCGCTTTCGTAAAATTAGTGCCTAAACCAAATCCTGAGATTAGTTCCTAACTGGATCCCAGGCTCCCATGAACCGTGGAAAAATGCCGGGACAATGCGAGGAACATGATTGCTATTTATCACAAACGGTATACAGGGAATTGGCGACGGTCTTAGCTCAAAACGGTACCTTCATGAAAAAGATTCGAAATAAAAAGCATTATCGAAACGCAAACGGAATTTGGACCCGGGTATGTCCTTAAACTACGTCCAACAATGAGAGGTAGGGCACAGCGATGACCATCACGCTTGAATCTGGGGCAGCCCAACTGGGGAAGTACCTCTTCCTTACAGAAGACCACAGCCATAATAGCACTGCTACCTTTCAGGTACTTATGCAGTGTTGTGTTCCTGATGGTGAGTAAGGTTCCCAGGGCTCCAACCCCCTTAAAGGCCTGCAACGCGCTTGTGACTCCTCTGGTGTTACGGGTGCCCATGGGCGACGGTAATTGCTTACCACCAGGCAATCCGTCTGCTCGTTTGCCGCCTATGTCATAAAAAGAAATCTATATGACGTCATAACGGTATTATTTCTACTTTTATTATACCCTAAACCTGCAGGCTTGTCAACACTGCTTTATCTAGGGCAACAGTCAGCTCAAAGTCGTAGAAATCGCAGCTCACATTTATAATTCCATTCATAGCACTACGCGAGAAATACTGTGCATTCCTCGGGACACTGCAAGTATGGCACCAATGTTTGTGATGCTTGGAATAATGGCCAACACGTGCAAACATTTGCCAATGACGCTCGCAGTTAATTGGATTTTTAACTTTTCATACGTCGAGGTGTGAGTGGGAAGTTATAAATATTGAAACCAAGGTTTTTTATAACTGCCTTCAGATGTTTAAGGGGTCAAGTGCGAGTGGGAGTCGCCAACGAAGGGTTCTGACTTCTGTACCCTTACCATGTGTTGTGACATTCAGGTTTTCGATAACGAGTATCGATATTTAAATCGAAAGAAAAATAGAAAAATTTTGACTCGCGGCGAGACTCGAACCCACAATCACTGGATCACTAGCCCAGTGCACTACCAATTGTGCTACACGAGTACCGCTTAGACTTGTCAAATTTTTCTATCTATCCCTCCTCGTATGGTTGAGGGTTCGAGTCCCGCCGCTAGCGAGAAATTTTCTTATTTTTCTTTCGATTTAAATATCGAAGATAGTCGCCAGCAGACGTTTCTGCATAGTAAAAAATAACGAGTATCGAGTTTACTATCTGTGCATTTCGCTTGTACTACTTTAGTGCGAACGAGATGCACAGATAGTAAACGCGATACACGTTATCAAAAACCTCAAAGTCACAAATCATGATAAGGGTACTGTACCGTGGTCTATACAAAAATAAGAGAATAAGGTGAAATATCGAGTTTTATTGCCCCTGGCGGACGAATTTTGAGAGTCGTGCACTCGAATTCAAAAACTTTGAGGACGAAAATAATCGCACATAAAAGTTTCTCACCATTATTTATTCACAAAATGTATAGTTTCGATACCAGCGATTATCAAGTTCTATCATTTATGTTTTAAAATATAATTTCTTTGTTTCTGATAAAGTTTAAAATATTCGATTCGAGTACAAAGGGGGCCAATTTTTGAGCACTCGACATTTTAAACTCTCTCAAACACGAAGTAATGGTATTTTAAAAACATGAATAATAGAAACTATTAATCGTCGGTATCGAAACTATACATTTTGTGCAAAAATAATGCTAAGGAACTTGTGTGTGCGATTATTTTAGTCCTCAAAGATTTTTTAATTCTATTAAAAATCGAACCCTAGATTTAATGGAATCTAAAATGTACTTGAACATTAGGTGAAAAGGATGAACTAATTACTGACCTACGAGTATAATGGATAAAAAAAGATGGTAAGTATAAGGTAAACGTACTCAGTTGTCGACACGCGACTGCCCAATGGATGACACCCGTCTGGTCTGTCACCTCTATTGACAATGTCTTAACTTTGACATTGGCATTTATTAGGATGCTGTCGGGCACCCGGATTTTTAACTTATGAAGTTCGTTTTAGTTCTCATTTTAATTTTTTATGCTACTTTTATAAGTTAGTTTATTATTGACACCAGGAAATAGATGGACAATAGTAGCCGCCAACCAACATGCATTGAGCCTACGGAAGTGGTCCGCGGCCCCGCTCTGACGTTTCCCTACTAACATTTTCAATAGTATTTTGATTTCTCTCATTTTAGAACGATATTTAATAGCATTACCGACATGGAGACCCATTTTTAAAAATCGTGCATTTGAATTCAAAGACCTTTTAAATCGCACACAACAGTGTGACAAGTTTTGCACGAAATGTATAATTTCGATTTCTACGATAGCTAATTTTCAATATTCATGTTTCTAAAACGCCATTTCTTCGTTTCTGACAGAGTTAAAAATGTAAAAAGTCAAGTACCTATTCGACGCTCAAAAATATTGACGATAGATATTAATAATCGTTGGTACCTAGGTACCTAAACTATATATTTCATGTAAAAATAATGATGAGTAACATTTGTCAAAAATAATCATTTTTGACCTCATATATTTTATTAATTCGAATGCACGACTGTCAAATTTTTTTCAGCACTCTACGCTCGAATCTGACATTAAACTCTCTCAAACACGAAGAAATGGTATTCGGGCCCCCAGCCAGAGGGCCAATTTTAGAGCGTCGAGTAGGTACCTACCTACTCGAATCGTGAAATTTTAAGCTCTGTCAGAAACGAAGAAATGGTATTTAAGAAACGCTAGTGATACAAATTAATAACCGTGGGTATCAAATCAAAAGTATACATTTTGTGCAAAAATAATGGCAAGAAACTTTTGTGTGCGATTATTTTCGTCCTCAAAGTTTTTTGAATTCGAGTGCATGACTCTCAAAAATCGGCCCCCTGGCATGTTCAGCGATTTCTGCTGCTCGTTGTACGTAGCTTGAACGACAATAAACAGTAATGTTTATAAGTGCAAGTCTATTGTTGTGAGCTTTTAGTGGCACTAGTAAAATTCTAGGGAATCAATGATATAGGGTAAATCGCCAATAACTGGCCCAGCCACTGAACCAGCGTGCTACATCCTCGACCTCGTCAACACTTACCATCAGGTGCGACTCAGGTCAATCGCTGGATAGTCTTATTTTAAAATAATAAAATGAAAATAAAATAAATAATGACCACCTTTCAACTAGCCACGTAATAATGAAAATGAATTCTGCTAGCTCGCACGATTCAGCAAGGAAATGCTGCCAGTATCGTTGGTACCATGCCGCATGGGCCTTTCTTAGATTTATGTTAGTTTTAGTAAAATTTTATTGTTAGTTTTAATTATTATTATTTGTATGTCTCTTCCGTACACGGAACAATGGTGTTCCGGACATTTGGGAGGCGTACGCGGAGCCAGATCGAGCCAACGCGCAGAGGCCCTTTCGACAATTTAATGAAATGTAAGGGGTACACTAAGCGGATGTTGCCCCTGTCCGTATCATGGGACGCGCACAGAGACAGCACCCGCCATGGTGTAAGGACTATTAAGTTATAATGGAATCTAGAATGTACTAGTCTATTGGGTGGAAAGGATGGACTAGCTACTGGGCTATTGGATAAAAAACCGGACGTCTGCCTAATAAAACGGTATTCAATTTTATTTCCGGCAGACGGTGACTCGCCCTATGCGAGATGGGCCCCCACAAAAAGCGACATCAAAGATGGCTCAAGGGCAACACCGGTGCATAGGGCTAAGGGTAGAGAGGTGTCACTGGACTTTAAACATATAGCCAACTCGCCACTTAGGTTTCCACATCTACACTCGAGAACGCAGCTCTCGCGACCCCACTCTGGACGGCCGGTGAAGGCAAGCCAGAGGCAGGGGCCCTGTCCCACCTGTCCGACAGGGCACCCCAGGGGCACTCAGGTACGTGGAGTCGCTACTCTCCAACAGCTCGCCACAAGCTGCCCTGCGTTGACTGATTGCACTGGAGAAAACCAGTGGGCGATGGGGTCGTCACATCCCTACGCCATAATTATTATTATTATTATTGTGAGCCTATTGTGTCCCACTGCTGGGCAAAGGCCTCCCCCCTCTTCCTCCAATCGTCCCGGTTTTGAGCTACATCTGGCCAGTCTCTCAAAAAGGAGTCCAAGTTATCCCGCCATCGCTGACGGGGTCTGCCGGATCCCCGGTTTGACTCGTGGGGCACCCACTCCGTGGTTAACTTGGCCCACAAGTCACTCGGCATGCGGCAGACATGACCAGCCCAGTCCCACTTTAACTTGGGCGCTTTTCGAGCTACATCCTCTATTTGAGTTTTTGAGCGCAGCGTGGTGTTCCGGATGCGATCCCTGAGTTTCACACCTAATATGCTGCGCTCCATAGCTCTCTGGCAAACCCCGAGTTTCGACTTCTGAGCTTCTGTCAAAGACCAAGTCTGAGCACCATAGGTGAGGACTGGAAGTATGCACATGTCCATGAGCCTACGTTTGAGTGACAGAGGTAGGTCGCCTTTCATTAGGTGTTTCATGGCCCAATAGCTCTTCCAGGCGTTCTCTGTCCGTCTGATGACCTCTTTTTCTTGTCGCGCCTGGAAAGAGACTATTTGGCCCAAATAAAGATATTCTTGGACATATGCAATGTGCTCTCCGTTTACCTCAATCCTACGTTTTGTGCCGTTAGTCATGACTTTGGTCTTCGACATATTCATCTGAAGTCCAACCTCGAGACTTGCGTTGCTAAGGTCTTCTAGCATATGATGTAGCTCGGATGCCGTTGAGGAAAAAAGGACAATGTCATCGGCGAAGCGAAGGTTTGTTAACCTTTTTTCGCCAATAACCAGCCCCCTTTCTCCCAACGCGGCGCAAGCTTCCGGAAGACATGTTCTAATGTGCTGGTAAAAAGTTTCGGCGATAGCGGATCCCCTTGTTTTACTCCCTTTTGTACTTCGAAGGACGGACCAGAAGACTGTAATTTTATGTCAGCTGTGCTATGTTTGTATATAGTGCTTAGAAATTGGATGTAACTAGGGGCTATTTCTTGGTGACTTAGAGCTGTGAAAATGGCATGGTGCGATATGCTGTCAAACGCTTTAGAGTAATCTACGAAGGCTAAGTAGAGGGGGAGGTTATGTTCGTAGCATTTTTCGACAACTTGGTTTAACGTGTGTAGGTGGTCGGTGGTAGACAAGCCGGGGCGGAATCCCGCTTGTTCGGGTGGTTGGTGCAGATCAAGCTGACTCGAGATACGATTTTCAATTATTTTTATAAATGTTTTATAAAGATGGGATACAAGGCTAATAGGGCGGTAATTACCTATATCAGCCTTGTCGCCCTTCTTGTGTAATAGGATTATGTTTGAGTGGCACATATTTTTAGGAAATATTTGAGTTTCTATGATTTTATTAAATAATTTACAAATGTGTGGAATTAATGATGGCTCTCCAACACGCAATGCTTCTGTTGTGATGCCATCCTCACCCGCACTTCTGCTGTACTTCATTTTCCGAAGTTTTAATTAGTTTAAGTTTAAGAAGTTTTAATTAGTTTTTATAATTAATCGTTTTTCTAAGTATTATGTTGTTTTTAGTAATAAAGATTTATAATTCTGTTTACTTGTAAATTTAACCTATTTTAGTATTAGGTGGCCAGTTATTGAAGGGTGGCTGCTGGCTATTTATTTTCTTAACAAATACACAGATTTATTCATAAAAAGAACATTCCCAGTATATCGCAAAGCAACGGTCAGTCGACGATAAGGTAGCGTTATTCAATACTTATATACTTAGCATTTTTGATTTATTTGCGCCAGTCCAAAAAAAAACCTTTAAGGAAGCCGCCAAGCCCTGGCTTACTGACAATATTCGCTATATGATGAGCCTTCGTAATGAGGCACACAACAAATATAAAAAAGTAAACTAGATTCTGATAGACTAAACTATAAATCTATGAAACATTTGGTAAACACTAGTTTGCACTTTGAACAAAAAGCTTACTTCGAACAACATATCAACACTAATTTAAAAAACCCTAAAACTCTGTGGAAAAATCTAAAACGCAACGTAATACCTAATTTTAAAAACACGTCTACTTTGCCACAAGTATTTAGTGATCCGACTGTGCTAAATGATAACTTCTTAAAGGTCCCAGGTACTGATGAGGTCAAAGCTGCGACTTTGGAGTTCTTTGATAGCCGAAGGCATGGCACATCTACTTTTAGTTTAAGCCCTGTAGATGAAAACGTTGTAACGAAACTATTACTTGGTACGAGGTCTAATGCCTTAGGGTATGATGAGATAACATATGACATGATACTAGTGACCCTCCCACTCACTTTAGCAGTCATTACAGATTTGATCAACACTTCTATTCGGTCCGCTGTAGTACCATCAGTTTGGAAGACTGCCATTGTTCGTCCGATCCCTAAAATAAACGATCCAAAAGATCTTAAAGATTTGCGCCCTATCAGTATTTTACCATACTTATCAAAGATATTGGAAAAAGCAGTCTATGATCAAGTGTCTAAATATTTGGAAATTAATAATATTCTACCGGAAAACCAGTCGGGGTTTAGAAAAAAAAGAGGCACTTCCACAGCGCTCCTTGATGTTATTGACGAGGTTCTCTCAGCACAGGACGTAGGATATGGCACAATAATGGTTTTGTTAGACTTCTCGAGGGCTTTTGACTGCATCAATACTTCGCTCTTGCTTTCTAAATTACGTTACTACGGTTTTGATAATCACACAATAAATTGGTTCTCTAGTTATTTGAACGACCGTAAACAAATTGTAAAAATAACAGGAAAAGACGGGTTATTTTCGATGTCAAGTCCACGTCTATTGAAAAGAGGAGTGCCCCAGGGATCAATTTTGGGCCCGCTACTATTCATCCTGTACAGCAGTGACATCATCAGTTGTATAAAATATTGCAAATACCAGCTTTATGCCGATGATTTGCAAATTTTCTTATCTTTCCATCCACGCGATATGACCTCAGCAGTCGATAAAATAAATGCAGACTTAAAACGGTTGTCTGAATGGTCCGCCGCAAACTGCCTTGTCCTTAATCCCGTAAAATCAAAATTTATGATTCTCGGCTCTCTGAATCAGACGAATAGTATTTTAAGTGGGCGTCCAGATATCATCGTTGATGATGTGTCTGTTGGACGTGTGGATGAGGCCCGAAATCTTGGACTACTATTTGATACCAATCTGCGCTTCGAAAACCACGTTGTAGAAACTGTCCGGAACTGTCTTTATCGCTTGAAAGTATTATATAATTTCAGAAATTTTCTTAGTGTTCCTCTTCGGATACGGCTCTGTGAATCCTTGGTTTTGTCCAAAATTAATTATTGCCTCACTGCTTTCGGGCCGTGTCTACTTGCTCGATCACAGCGTCTTATTCAGAGAGTGCAAAACGCTTGCGCTAGATATTGTTTCAAGATTCCTCCCCGAGCCCATGTTACTCCATACTTAAATAACTCGGGTTTGTTAAAAATGGCTGCACGTCAGGAGTTGATGTTTGCATGCTTACTCTTTGATGCGATACAGACAAAGTTGCCGTCATATCTTTTTAATAAAATTGTGTGGCTATCTAACAACCATCATCAACCTAGGCCGTCACGAGCAGTAATTTTACAAGTTCCTAAACACAAGTCCGCTGCATTTAGAGGGAGTTTTCGCTATCGTGCTACAAAATGTTGGAACAATATCCCCCCACCGATTCGTCATTTAAAAAATAAATTAACTTTTAAAATTAGATACAAACAACTTCTTTTAAATCAACAAAAACTTCAAAGCTAAATCTCCCCCTTATACCTAGATGCAGCCACGATTATTGAGCTTTGTCGACCTGTAATAAATAAACAATATATATACATATATACACTTCTACGGACCTAAATCTATTCAAAATATTTAAGGAAATGTGTTACTACATAACCTACCTACATCTCATAACATAACAAAGACCATATACATACACGCACATACTAATACTAATAGTGTTACTACATACCTACATCTCATAACATAACAAGAACATACACACACATACACACACATAGTTTTAACATAAATTATGAGTTTTAATTAAAATGCATAACATTTATAAAGCGTTGCACGCTTTCGTAAAGTAAGGTCCTGGCAGAATATCAGCGATGTGGCTTGCCGCATCATCATGCTGAGCCAGCGCCTATTCTCTGCCACGACACATGGATCTTAGTTAAGTTTATTTATTTTTTTGTAAAACTTATGTAATTTAGATTTAAGATGCATGCCTTTTTTTGTTTATTTCTCTGTTTTAATACCTACCATGTAAGTTGTGGAAATGAATAAAGTTTTTTATCTATCTATCTATCTATCCATGTAAATTTTGTAAATACTAACTAAGTCTGATAGATGGCGGTAACAAAACTAATCATTACGTGATACTAAACATTTTAGTGCTTACTTCTGTAATTGCTTTCATTTTTATTGTTTTACTTTATTTCATTTACATGTGCCGTGGCAATTTTGTTAGATATAAATATAACTCCTTGCTATTCTATGCCGCCATTTAAGCATTTTTTGGTCATAGGGCCGATTTTTGAGCACTCGACGCTCGAATCTAGTTTTTGATAAATATTATCTTAGCCGCCAGTCATCCACTGCTGGACATAGGCCTTCCTCAAATATGTCTTGAGGGGTAGATGCCATAGTCACCACGATACCGCAGTAGCTGTAGATTGGATTTCGACGGTCGCTGCTGCCCCTCCGTCTGTTTTTCCGTTTGTCCCTCTTACGACGCCCGCGGAAGGTGTTGATGTTGGTGCTATTCTAGTCAACTGGCACAACCCGGCAAACTCGGTCGGTCGGCAAAATTTTTAGTTAGATGGAGTAAACTGACAGCAGTTTTCATACATTTGACAGGT
This sequence comes from Grapholita molesta, assembly GCA_022674325.2. NCBI lineage: Eukaryota > Metazoa > Arthropoda > Insecta > Lepidoptera > Tortricidae > Grapholita > Grapholita molesta. Next base: position 2,337,337 of record CP053145.2, on the reverse strand, counting down.
CGTTTGACAACTTTAGTATGAAAACTTCTGTCAGTTTACTCCATCTAGTTAAACATTTGATAAAGGTACACATTATAATTTCAGCCACAAGTCGCCTACAGCTAATAAGCTAGCAAATATGACTTGTATCATCTTGAGGGGTATTTGCTATAGTCGCATTGCGGGTTGGCGGCGGCAGTAGCTGTAGATTGGGTTTCGACCCATCCCATCCGTCTGTTTTATCCCTTGTCGTTTATAGTTATGTGATAAGACATGCGGGAGGTGGTGGTACTATTCTAGTCAGCCGGCACCACTCGGCAAACACGGTCTACACATACAACGTAAAATTTAAAGTAGGGTGACGCTCACGGGACCAGTAATGGACAAGGAACCAATCATGAGGATTTATGCTTATTTCAAAGGAGTTAAGTGCTGTGTAATATTGATCATGCATGTTGGGAAGAGCTCGCTACACAACGGTCATCTTGGCGATCTACCATATACCTTACAAATCAATCAAGTCGTTTGAGGATGGGCGTCTCAAGAGTTTGGACGTAAAACGTCAACTACGCAAAGATAGACCCAAGTTCCTACGTGTATACGTACAACGTGTCCGGTCAACTCTACTGCCATCCGTGTAACAGAGTTTTTAAAACCAAGTTTGGTCTGGCCAGCCATATAAGATTTCACAAAAGGAAAAATCAATGATCTTAGTTGCTAATGGTCGCCGTCATCGAATATATATTTAATTTATATAATTGTTGGTACACATTCAATTTATAAACGTTATGGTTATACTTTTGAATTAAGAACTATTATGGCAGTTCTCCACAATGTCATTGTCGGATTTGTAAATATTTTGTTAAATAACGTAAAACTACACTCAACTTTTGAAGAATTTTTGTAACAATACTTGTGCTTAGTCTTAATTAATCTTAATTTACGAAGTTTCTTCTTTATGTTCGGAGATAATCGCAAGACGACAATGACGTTTGTGGAGAACTACCATGGACTCCATCATTGGTGCCTGTCAGCTTAATCTGCCATCACCCTGTTGCCAACACTTACCCGTCTGCCCTTTTCCCAGAGTCTTCTCAAGTCGGAAGGGCCCCACATACTGGTAAGCCTCGGTTGTTGTCGACTCCATGCTGGTTGCCCGGTCAGAGCCAACTCATTTTGGCGGGTAAAGAGTTTGTCGTGTACCTTTTAATCTTGTCATAACTGTTTGATCACTGTAAATATTATATTTGTGTTTCAAAAGCGAAAAAAAGAATTTCATCGAAGTTTTATTGCATATTACGATTTCAGTGCCCTTGTAATTAAATTGTTTAAAATGAAATAAATAAAAAAAACAACATAATTATACGTGGAAATAGATGATAATACTTAAGAAAAACTAGAAAAAGTGAAGAAGCTGGGGCCGATTTTTGAGTATCGAGTACTCGACTCGTGACATTTTAAACTCTGTCAGAAACGAAGAAATGGTATTTTAGAAACATGAATGATAGAAATTAACAATCGTGATGATATTTTATTAAAAAAATAATGGTGAGAAACTTTAATGTACGATTATTTTCGTGCTCATAGTTTTTTGAATTCGAGTGTACGACTCTCAAAAATAGGCTGCCTGTGGCATCTCTGAGGGACCTTTCAAAGAGCGCCTGCACCCAATGGACTGAGGGTTTCCACGCCTAACGAGATAAAATTGTATTCTGCGCCAATATAAGAATCAAAGTCTTCAACAAGATTGCAAAGATTTTCCAATTATATATTAGACCTTCTGAACATGATAGAATCGTTTAGCAATTTCCTTGGAAACGTCTTCAATTCTAGAGTATTCCGCCGAGCAGTTGGCAGCAGTCCAATATGTAACTAGGTATTCAGCCTCCTTGTTGGGTATTATGTATCTCGGTTAAGACTTGCTAAGTGCTTCTACAATCAGCAGCAGAAGTACCTGAATAGTGTATAATGATCCGTATAACAACTTTTGGTATAATTTCAACGAGTATAACAACTTTTGATATTTCATGGAGTATAATCACTTAAGCGGTATAATAAACTTATGGTATAACAAAAACAGATGATTTCATGGTTTATAATGTTTAATCGGTATAAAAATATTAGATGTAATGATTACTGAATGAATATAATTAATACCTATATCCTTGACTTTTTTCGAACTAACTGTTTGACAAAACGCCATTTTCATAGGTATAAGGACCCAATATTTAAAAAGTTGGCTCTGGTTGTAGGGTCGCAGTTCTACCTAACACTCCTAGCTTCGCTCCTCGTTGTACCTAAGTTAGACTTGCCTTAAGGTTGTATACAGGTAGATTGTTATAATAGTAGTAAATATTTCAGATAATACCAATACTAAATTATACCAACTAAGTGTTAATACCTAGCATAATTTTATCACATATAAATAAATAAATATTTCGGGACAATCTTACAAATCGACCTAGTCCTATGGTAAGCTCAGTAAGGTTTGTGTTGTACGTACTAGACGACGATATATATAATATATAGATACATATAAATACTTAAATACATAGAAAACACCCATGACTCAGTAACTAATATCTGTGCTCATCACACAAATAAATGCCCTGATTGGGATTTGAAGCCAGGACCATCGGCTTCATAGGAAGGGTCTAGCCATGACGCTTTATCTATAAATATGGGGATGGAGAGTGATTTTTTATTTACGTATTATTTGTAGCTGACACTTTGACAGCTGTCTCTTGGACATTTCCCTAAGCTAATATATATAACCTAAATTATTTCTGATAAATACTCGTATCAATCTATATTTATCTGGGAAGAAATTTGGGTCTTTGCAAGGCAAGAGTGAATATGCTGTTACTGAACCAGCGTGCTACACCCTCGACCTCGTCGACACTTACCATCAGGTGTGACTGAGGTCAAACGCTGGGCAGTCTTGTATAAACAAATAAAATAAATATCTCTGAAGACGCAACACCGACTCTAGACTCCTCTGACGGAAGAGTGAAGGAACATTTCAAATTAGGTAGTACATTACTTTTCGACGCAAACACACACACAATCAAATGTTCCCTCTTTATAATAGTAATGTAGATAATTCTTAAAACTTTAGGACTTAAAACTGACATAACCATAAAGTAGTTATTTGTGGTAGTAGTGGTCTAGTAATTTAAAAAATATTCTGAAGGTAGTCAAGTTACTAAGGTGGTCCTTCGAACCGGATGTGTGTTGCAAAAGGATTAAAGACGTATTCATTTCTTTTGTTAATGGCCATTTTTAATAATCGTGGGTACTGAAACTATACATTTGGTGCAATATTAATGGTAAGAAACTTTTGTGTGCTATTATTTTCGTCGTCAAAGTTTTGTTAATTCGAGTGCTGGGGGCCGATTTATGAGAGTCGTGTACTCGAATTCGGAAACCTTTGAGAACAAAAATTATCACACACAAAAGTTTCTTACCATTATTTTTGCACAAAATGTATTGTTGCGATGCCCACGATTATCAATGTCTATTTTTCATGTTTTAAAATATCGTTTCTTCATGTTTTAAAGAGTTTAAAATGTCACGATTCGAGCGTCGAGTGCTCAAAAATCGGCCCTCAGGACTCTCAATAATTGGCATATCTCGTCTCATCAGCCCTGGGACAACAGAAGAAATGTGTTTACTAACACGCTTGGTACCTAAATGACCCATTACGGAATAGATACAAAGTTACCTTACCACACAAATCTTTGGTGTTTTACAACTGGTTTTAAAAGTAACCCAGGGGACCGTAAGGTCCGTAACCATGGCAATGAGATATAAAAAAGTTGAATAATCTAAATAACTTAAATACCTAAGAATCCCTTTTGCCAATACGGTCATAGGCGAAAACCAAGTAACTAAGTATACAAGTTCGAATGTGTCAATGTTAAAATGTGCATTTTTTTTATACGACGGTGGCAAACAAATACACGGTTAGCCTGATGGACAACAGTCACCGTGGCCAAAAGTAAGTCCAGTGGGGCAATTATTGAGCGTCGAGTACTCGACTCGTGACATTTTATACCCTGTCAGAAACGAAGAAATGGTATTCTAGAAGCGTAAATGATAGAAATTAATAATCGTGGGTATCGAAACTATAGATGTCGTACAAAAATAATGGTGAGAAACGTTTGTGTGCGAACATATTCGTGCTAGTTTTTGCAATTCGAATGCACGACTCTCAAAAATCGGCCCCCTGGCCACCTTTAAGAATTATTCTGCTTACCTATAAATATAATCTATTTTAGTAATTAGTGTCTAGTTATTGAATGGTGGCCATTAATTGGAACCCTATTAGAAAACGTGGTTTTATTTATAGGTAAACAGAATTCATTTTCAGTATAAGGCGGCCAGTTATTGGAAGTTGGTCAGTAACTATGATTTATCCTAGCTGTGCCTATACCTCTTTTGCCCTTGACTATACCTACAACTACATATTCTCTCTAGTGAATGCAGATGATAGGTGCATTGAACCGCTTTTGAAATTGATTTGATAATTATTATTGCTCGTAGGTATGAGACTTAAGTAATTAACTCGACAAATACTCAGGTCCATATAAATAATATTATATATACGTGTTTGATATTGTTGCAATAAGTAAATACCACAGACAGTGCTGTTAGAAGCTAAAAATAGAATCGCCGAAGTCTAGTTAGAGCTTGAACTATCGATCGTAATAAAAACAAATGACAAAATAACGCAAATTCGATTAATGTAAACGTAATAAATATGGCGTCTTCAGAAAGTATATATATCTATATTAGTTTAAAAAAATAAACCGCACGGATTGCGAAAGAAAATTAAGTTAATGCGTTTTAGATTAAGCGCTTAAATGCATTTTTGTTTAATTTTTTTTTATTACAAAGGCACTGATTCTATTATGCCAATTTTTTCGTAGTTTTTATTTTAACACTCCGTTGCACTTACTATAAATAAATTACACTACATATATATATGCACACAGGAATAACACAGTCCGCATTAACGGGACGTCACGGGAAAATCAATATCTGTTTTCACTGAAGTCCGTATTAAAAACTATTTTAACAACACACGCGAAAGACGATGCGCGACGGTCCGTCATAGACATTTCAGTGAATATTTTTTTTTATTAAAAACTTAGGTGTGTTACATAATAATTGAGAATTTGGTGTATTTACGGTGCGGCACTGAGCGCGCGGGCCGAGGGGCGCTCGGGGTTGTTCGGGAGCGCTCGGCCGAGGGTGAAACGAATGAGTCATTAGCCTCGTAGGGGTGGTTTTGCGTTTCGTTCCACGCATTTTTATACACACTTCTAAACATATTACTACAGTTACTATAAAAAACATTTTATTAATTATCCTTGCATTTAGAATAAATTGGTAATTTCAAGTAACAATTAATCTATTTGTGTCTTATATTATTTAATTTATTACTTTCATAATTTGTAATTTAATTATAACTTATTGGAATTACATCTATATTCGTAACTATTTAAACTTTCGTGAGCCATTGTAGTATTTTATAAATGATAATAAATTATATTTTATAAATGGGTCCTGTAACACAGGGTTTCCTAACTTTCTTAGCACAGAACACAGTTTGTTAATTATTTTGTAAGCATTAGTAAATAAACCTTTTTTCATTTTTTTTTTCATAAATTGATAATAAGTTTTATCATTTATAAAATACACCTTATATTCAATGTATTTTGGTAAAGGTAATATTCAATATTTTTTTATATCTGTGGAATGGATTTTTTTGTTGATGTTAACACTGACACTCATAAATTACTTTGGCTCTGTCAATATTGACTCTATGTACTTTTCATCTTGGTATAACTTAAAAAAAAAATATTTTTCACCCAAAATTGAAAACGTTATGAAACTTAATATGGTCCAGGAGGGCGATTTTTGAAAGTCGTGCACTTGAATTCAAAAAGCTAAAAAAAATATGACTTTCAAAAATCGGTTCTCTTTTCGGCGGGGGTTTTTAGATTTGTGTTAGCTAGTTTTAGTTGGATTTGATTGTTAGTTTCAATTTCAATAGTATTCTAATTGTTTTATTGTTGTAAATTGTTTTTGTATTTGCCGAGCTGTTTTAATGTTTTGAACAAAATCATTGTTTGATGTGTGCCTTTAGGCTCAATTTTTTAAAACTCCGACAGACATGCAAAAATTGTATTTTAAAAATAATCATAGAAATAAATAATAGTGTGTAATGACTAATTTGGTGCGACAATAATGATAAGAAGCTTTTGTGTGCCATTATTTTCATCCTCAAAATTGTTGAGTTCAAGACTCAAAAAAATCGGTTGTATATAAACTCAAAATAAATCGGTTCCCGGTATATAAAGCCAAAATAAATAATAAAATACCGTAATGTCGACGTAAAGTTTATTTATGCAGAAAAAAACCATTAGCAAGTCAAAGTTTATGCTAATAATGAGACCCATTGAACTTATAATTAATGCCCTGAAGTTTTATTAATTAGAGTAACATCTGATCCCAGTTACTGCCAACATTTTTATATAAACTGTTATTTTTATAGTCTTAGCTGAGGGTATTAATGACCCTGCCTACGAATGAGGCCGGGTACCGCAAACATCGTTCGTGTATCTTTTACTCTAATTTAGAGTGGCAGAGACAATCGTCCGAAATTAACGAATATAGTTTTTCGCGGTAGCGCCACCGAAGGTCCTGGGTTAGAATCCGGGGAGCCGATTTTTGATTTTGAGAATCGTGCACTAGAATCCAAAAACTTTGCGGACTAAAATAATAGCACAGAAAAGTTTCTTACTACCATTTTTGGACAATATGTAGGTACAGTTTTTATATCCACGATTATCAAATTCTATCTTCCATGTTGCTAAAATACCTATAGTTTTTGACAGAGTGTGTTGTTGTGAACGAAAACATCGTGTGAAAACCGGACTCATTCAAATAAATAAATAAATAAATAAATAATAATAAATAAATATTTCGGGACATTCTTACACATTGAACTAGTCCTACAGTAAGCTCAGTAAGGCTTGTGTTGCAGGTACTAGACGACGATATATATAATAAATAGATACATATAAATACTTAAGTACATAGAAAACACCCATGACTCAAATAAGGCCTTGTTTACCCTCTTAGTTAAAAAAACAAATGGCTGCTGCTTTCGTAAAGCTAAGGCCTATGCTAAATCCCGGGATTACTTGCGGAGTCCAGTCGCCCATGAGCCGAGGCAAAATGCCGGGACAAAACGGGCAAAATGATGATAAAATGTTGCATATCCCTGCCTCGTTGACAAACCAATATTGTTTACGATTTTTTTCCGTCAGTAGTATTTTTATACCGTACTTGTTCGTATCTTGTGTACAAAAAATTACAGGTAAAGTTATTTCTAATATAATATATAACTATTTTATTTTACAAGCTATATCTGCGTGGATTTCTTCTAGTAACCTCCACCCTTTTTTTCACCTCGTTAAAGGATGATTTTAGGGATCAAAACTATTCTTCGACCTCGTCGACACTTACCATCAGGTGTGACTGAAGTCAAACGCTGGTGCAGGACTCTCAAAGACTCGGTTATTTGGCGCAAATTTGTCATATAGAGCCTGTATATTTGTGTCTGTATATTTGGACCCCGGTATGTCCTTAAACTACGTCCAACAATGAGAGGTAGGGCACAGCTATGACCATCACGCTTGAATCTGGGGCAGCCCAACTGGGGAAGTACCTCCTCCTTACAGAAGACCACAGCCATGATAGCACTGCTACCTTTCAGGTATGTAGTGTTGTGTTCCTGATGGTGAGTAAGTTTCCCAGAGCTCCAACCCCCCCTTAAAGGCCGGCAACGCGCTTCTGACTCCCCTGTTGTTGCGGGTGCCCATGGGCGACGGTAGTTGCTTGCCATCGGGCAATCCGTCTGCTCGTTTGCCGCCTATGTCATAAAAAAAAATAAAGAAGGTTCCTATTGTGATTATTTCCTCAGAACAATGACCACTCACCAGAACCGTCTGTACACGGACGTGACGCCGGAGCGTTTCGCCGTCCTTCGAAGCCGGTTCGACCAGTTCCTGATAAACTTGGACAAGGATGTGCCCGTCATAAAGGTGTACGACCAGCTCGGACAGGCCCAGCTGGAGCAGCTGGCCGTCATCAGGGAGGTTAGCCAGGTGTTGCAGCAGAAGAAGGATGAGGATATATTGAAGGCTAAGGTGAGAAAAAGCTCATGACTCAACATCTAAACATGTCTCTTAAACTCCCTGTCACGAGTCACGACCATTTTCCTAAAAAGTTTGAATGGCATTTTTTTATTTTATTTCTAACTTTTTAAGAAAAATTAATTTTTGCATCCAGGAAAATGGTTACTATTTTGAACATTTATTGAAATAAAATAATTATCTTTTTTTTGGGTTTCTTAGTCAATTACTTGAACAATATTAAATATGTAGGTACTCGTTGTGACTCACGAATTTATATTTCCATTAACAATAACAACGAAAATCTTTCAGATTCACACCTAACATTTTTTACAAGATTTCGACCAGGTTCGATTCCCGGTTATGAATGTGAGATTTAAAAAATCTAAAATCGAAGCCATGGTTCCTAAGTACAGATTTCGCTATCTCTCATAGTTTCTGACTTCCCCCTACTGACACTTTTGGATTGATCACCCTCTATATTAATAGCCAGATACCTATTTCGAAATATTAATGTAATGTTAAACATTACAGAACATAATTAAATATATTAATTGTATAGAAGCGCCGAATTAACTAATTAATTGTATAGAAGTATTGGTTAACCGACGCCAACCTGAACGACTCATGATTATGCTCCTCGTTACGAATTGAAATATGTCGAGCAATATTCGATTTATAAAACCCCCTTCTATACAATTGGTATGTTTGAATCTCACGATAGTTTTCTGTTTATAATTCATAATTAAATATACCTTTGGAAATTGAAAATATTTTTTAGTCAGAAATAAAAAATGTTCAGAGATATTTTAAATATTTAAAAAAGATACAAATTGCTAATTGCTCTATTCGCTTTAACTACGCTTATCAAATATCAGAATATTTATAATTATGCCGTTTGTTTAGTTTAACAAAAACAAAAAGCATTTTTATTCTACGAGCAATATTCCTTACAAATAACACAAATCTAATTATTGGTATCAGCGCCATCTAGCAGTGAGTAGCAATTTAATCAATGCCATTTTCAAATGAACTTTTTTTTTCAGCAAGCGGCCGAAGATGCTGAGAAGAAAGCCGAGGCTGAGGCGGCAGTTAAAGAAGAAAATTTACCTAAAGAAGATGAAAAAGAGGGACAGCAAGATACAAAAGAAGAAGAAAAGAAAACCGTAGCGGCTTAATTCTCCCATTAAATGTGTAATTATTTTGAAATATTGTATTTATTCATATCGATTATAGTAAAGTTAAGAAAATACTTGCATATATTTTTATTTCTGTCATTTTGAACACTCCTTTTATTAACTATGGTAATATTTACAGATTTTAACCTAGAAAAATCCATCCAATCCTTAACCATAAATACCAAATAATACCAAAGTTACAGCGGCGCTACCGCAAAAAACGATATTCGTAAATTTCGGACGATTGTCTCTGTCATCTTAATTGGGGTAAAAGAAAAAGATGCCCGAAATTTACGAATATCGCTTTTGGCGATAGTGCCTCAGTTTGCTAGGATGCAGGACGCTTTTATGCAATAAACTTTAAATACTAATAAAATAATAATACTTAATAGTAAATATTACACATTGACAGTCCCACAGGGAGCTGAAGGCTTGTGTTGTGGGTACTCAGCCAACAATATAATATACAAATACATAGAAAACACCCATGACTCGGAAACGAATGTTCTCCTCATTACGCAAATAAATGCCCATACTGGGATTTGAACCCAGGACCGTCAGCTTCGTAGCCACTAGACCGACCAATCGTAAAATAATAACATAGTAATTCGTTAGTAACGGGCCAGGCTCCAATAATTAGACATATTATACTTAAAATGAACTCTGTTTAAATGTTATTAGAATTCTTTTTAGTGTGAGGTGGCCATTAGAAAAAGTGTTCTATTTGTAGGTAAAAGAATTCATTTTCAGTATCAGGTGGCTATATTATATTGACACCCTGTATGAGCACAGACTAGACTGAAAATATTTTTTGTGGCAATTAGCTTTAGCGAACTATGATCATCTATTTCAAAGGAATGAGTCATCTGATTGATACCAAGGTCAAATTTTTGTTTAGTTTTTTTGACAACCGATTTGCTCTTGTAATTTTAGTATGTATGGTATAATAATAGAATAATGATAGTGATATGTAGAGCTAACGTAATCTAACGGAGCCGACATGGTACAGCTTCACATGGAAAGGTACCTTATGGCGCTTGGCGCTTACGCCATTGTTAATGACGCTTCGATACTAATGTGACACTTTGCAACGTAAGCGCCAAGCCCCATAAGATACTTTTCCATGTGGACTACTACATATAGTTGACAGCATTCAAAGTAGTCAAATAGTTCGGTACATGATATAAATTCTATGGCGTACCAAGTTTTATGAGTACTTTGGATGCTACCAACTATATGAAGCTGACTGTATAGTCCCCATCAGATATTTGGACCCGGGTATGTCCTTAAACTACGTCCAACAATGAGAGGTAGGGCACAGCGATGACCATCACGCTTGAATCTGGGGCTGCTGGGGAAGTACCTCCTCCTTACAGAAGACCACAGCCATAATAGCACTGCCTTTCAGGTATCTAGTGCTGTGTTCCTGATGGTGAGTAAGGTTCCCAGAGCTCCAACCCCCCTTAAAGGCCGACAACGCGCTTGTGACTCATCTGGTGTTGCGGGTGCCTATGGGCGACGGTAATTGCTTACCACCAGGCAATCCGTCTGCTCGTTTGCCGCCTATGTCATAAAAAAAAAAAATATATATATATCGGAGCTGTGGAGGTGGTCACAAATATCTGAACATGCACTTTATTAAATCGCCTCTATTGTGGAGGTTCCACAGCTCAGATATATTATATCTGATGGTAACTGTAGAAAAGCTAATCAAAACAGATTAAAAGGTCAAAGACAAGAAAACAACACCTAATGGTTAAAATAAAAAAGTATAATTATATCCAATACATGATAGGTTACAGATTCTATATTTAGAACTAAGAATTATCCGTCATAACATCTTCTTCCTCCTCCTCCGGCTCAGCTAAGTCCGGGTGGCAGACGCGTATATGCAAATTCAAATTGATCTTTACGATGAACGACTTTCCACAAGTCGAGCATTTGTATGGACGTTTCACATCGTCATCCAGGTTTGGCGGGTGAGCCCGGGCCATGTGTGTGCGGAGCAGCGACGAGTGCATAGTACGGTCGCATTGAGGACACTTAACCAGGCAGTCTACGGGCTGCCCTTCATGAGTAAGCTTGTGCTTCTCCATCGTTATCTTTGAAACGAAGAGCTTGCTGCAAATGTCACATTTGAAGTTCTTGACTTTAGTGTGTTTCTTCATGTGAACTTTCAAGCAGTTCTTCGTCGGGAACATTTCATCGCATTTTGAGCATTTGAACTTTTTTATGTCGTTGTGTAGCTGCATGTGGAGCTTTAAGTAAGCTTGCCCGGTGAAACTTTTATTGCATATCTCACAGTTAATGGTGCTGGTTGCGGAGTGAGTCTGCATGTGTGATTTCAGGAACTGAGCTGCCACGAAACTGCGATCACACACTTCGCAAATGTACTTCTTGGAGGTGACTCCCTCGTGCTTACTGCGATGGATGTCCAGGTGGTACTGGCTGTTCACTTTGACATCGCACTGGTCACAACGGAACTTACGGCGTTTTTTAACAGCTTCTTTGTGACTCTGCGGCTCCGGCTCGCGTGATACCGGCCCAGAATCCTTGTCGTTCCCGTGGAACTTTTTGTGCAGCATCAAATACTCCATCCCCTCAAACGTCAAGTCACATACGTCGCAGCGGAATCGTGAATCACCTTGCGAGTAATTTACTTCGGAACCGTTGTAGGCTTCCGCCATTTTCTCCCTCTTCACAGATTGACGATTATCGCTCGATTTTTCGCCGCCGGCCGGCTCCATCATGCTTTTCATCCAATGATGGTGAACGCCAACGCCTGACTTTGCCTCCATTTAATGAGCGACGCTATCACAGCATCGCGACGCAACGCAACTAGGATATTGATCCGTAATAACGGGTACGTGTTATCAAATTCGTGTACGCGCGTCCCGTCGTTATAGAAGCTTTAATTCGGCATTGTTGATATGATTTGCAACAAATTTTACAACAATCACGGGGCGAGACACAAAAGGAAGCCTTGTTACAGTACCATAAATTCCAAAAGAGAAGCGAAGCGCGTTGGTTTTTTTTTAGCGGTTAATGACAGTGATAACTTTTTAATTTTGACATAGTTGTAGTTGCCAGAGTAAAATTCTAGTAATAACGTCCTTAAAGTTGTTTTTACTATAGAATACAGTTTTATAACATCAAGATAAATAATAAAATTTGAATGAAATAAAATTGAATATTAATGAAAAATACAAATGAAATAAAAAGAATATCAATTTGATGCTTAGTCCTGATTGGATGACAACACTTGTAACTAGAAACAAGCGAATCACAAAACGTTGTGATAACATGTTGCAAGCTATAAAAAACATTTTGACACTTGTCAATTATTATTTTTTTGTTTTTGAGGTGTCGATTTCGTTATTGTCTAGTTTTTGTAATAAAAAAATAAAAATCCTGCCTTTTTTAGATAATAGGTTTTTTTAGGTCCTCAATTGTTTTTTACGAATATCGTTGTTCGCGGTAGCGCCGCTGTAATGATGTAAAATAAATTACAAATCTGTTAATTCTACTATAATTCCTAATATGAAACGTAACGCAGTAAAGGCTGTGACATAGAGGTAGATTTTTTACTGTTTCGTTGGGTAAGTATAAAAAATAAAAATAAAATTAAAAATAATAAATTAATATAAATTAAATTCCAGTTGAATAAAAGTAGAGAAGCTTTTTTAGTACAATTTATCTTGGATCGTAGTAGTAGGTAGTTTTTTCAAGCGTAGTCCTCTAAGTTCTATGTAGTGCCTACAATTTTCTTTAAAATGTATGTACCTAAGTGTATTTTCATGGCATTTAAATGACTTAAAGAAGCACAATGCTTAATCGTCACTCTGAGACAAAATTATCTTCTTTAAAAAAAACTACAAAGCTAATAGTAAGGCACATTGTAGGTAATTTAATTCAATATTAAAGTATACCCTATACATGTTTCGGAACTTTTACGCATCAGCGGCGCTACCGCGAAACACGATATTCATAAATTTCGGACAATTGTCTCTGTCACTATTATGATGCTTTAATTAAAGTAAAAGAGAAAGATGCTCGAAACTTTTACTTCAATGTAGACGCCATGAGAGGTACAGAGACAATCGTCCGAAATAATATCGTTTTTCGCTGTATGCAGCGCCACAGGACAGAGACCGACTAAGTCGACTAACCGTCCCTCCTTAATTAATTATGGTTAGTAAGGGAGGAAATATAAAGGAAGGAAGGAGTTCAAGGATATATCATATTAGTTTTCTGGGCCTACAGAAATAAAATTATATTTATGACACAATTTAAAGTAATAAAAGAGACTTGTGTCAAGCACTGGGCTCGGCTCGGCATAAGGTAAAAAAAACATACCTTAGAATATAATCTATATTTTTATTAAACTTACGTATACATTAAAGCTCTTATCTAACTATTAGCTAAATAAAGAAGAAATCACACTATGTTCGTAACATATAACCTAATTTTTAAGCTTCCAACTCTCGAATTGTGATATTTTAAACTCTGGTATGCTACCGCCACACATTTGTAAGAGTAGCAAGGCGAAACACGAGCACGCATGTGTACGCGAACGTCTCGCTATTCCTCTCGTTCCTCGCATCGCGTTTTTGAGGCAAAGTTTCGTCGAACATTTCGACGAATAGCGCGGCGAGTGACGAGCCAGCATGTCTAATCGCGGAGTTAAAAACGAAGAAATGGTATTTTAGAAACATGAATGATAGAAATTAATAATCGTGGGTCTCGTAAGTAGGTATAGGAATCTACATTCTGTACAAAAATAATAGTGAGAAACTTTTGTGCGCAATTATCGTAGTCCTAAGTTTTTAAAATTAAATAAAAAATCATTTATTTCGAAATCGAGTGTACGATTCACAAAAATCTGCGGTTTAAAAGTGAGATCAAAAAATAGATCGGATGAATATAATATTTATATTAATTACGAGCATGTAAACCAATAAATATATTTTTATTTTATTTATATTGATCGTATAGTGTTTCTTATATTAATATTTAACCTTTTGAACGCTATTCCTAATGCTGCCGCCACACATTCGCACGAGTAGCGAGGCGAATAACGAGGCGAAACACGACGCGGACGTCTCGCTATTCCTCTCGTCCCTCACATCGCGTTTTTGTATAGGCAAAGTCTCGTCGAACTTTTCGACGAATAGCGAGGCGAGTGACGAGCCAGCATGTCTAATCGCGGAGTAATGTGACGTACACGTCAATGAAATATAGGATGATAGGTGTTAGATGGCGCTAGTGAGTTTGCCAGTTTGAGGGGAATGGGATTTTGTATAGTCGTTGTCAATCCACTTCAATGATACTTGTCAGAGAGTAGTTAAAGATATTGATAATAATGCACTCTTTCAATTGCTTCAGTGTCCGATCGGGAAAATAAATATGACTTATTTCAGGAAGTATATTTTTGACTATAATAATTAAAAAAATATCGATAGAAAAAAAACAAAGTTTGGTGCGTTACGTTGGTTAACGTTAACTGAGTCATATAAAATAACAAAATGACTTTAAAATATGGTATTCTGAGGCGCTACCACTAAAACCGATATTCGTAAATTTCGGACGATTGTCTCTGTCACTATCACTTCAGCCGTATGCAGTGCACTGCTGGATTTAGGCATCCCACAAATATGACTTGTATCATCTTGGGTACCCCCAATTGCCACGCCACGCTTGGCAGGCGAGTCACTCTCATGACGTCTTAATTGGGGTAAAAGAGAAAGATGCCCGTAATTTACGAATATCGTTTTTGGCGGCAGCGCTTCTGTTCTAGGTAAATACTGACAGATGCGGAATGCATAAAAACGTTACGGGTGGCCGATTTTTGAGCGTCGAGTACTCGAATCGTGACATTTTAAACTCTGTCATAAACGAAGAAATGGTAATTTAGAAACAGGAATGTTGGAAGTTAATGATTGTGGGTACCAATATTATAATTTTCGTGCAAAAATTATCGTTACAAACTTTTGCGTGCCATTATTTTCGTCCTCAAAGTTTTTTGAATTCGAATGCACGACTCTCCAAAATCGGCCCCCAGATGAACAATTGTTCATGAATTGTTAAAAAAAAAAAACCACTTGTTTTTGAGCACACGACGCTCGAATCGTGACATTTTAAACTCTCTCTAACACGAAAAAATGGTATTTAATTTATGCATGATAAAATTAAATAATCGTGGGTTTAGAACCTATACAATTTGTACAAAAATAATGGTAAGAAACTTTTGCGTGTGACTATTTTAGTTCTCAAAGTTTTATGAATTCGAGTGCACGACTCTCAAAAATTGAGTCGTTACATCTCGTGCACGGGAGCAATAAATGTGTCTCTAACAGGTGGTTCATGAAAATCGATTTAGGGCTTAAAACTGCCTTGACAACGTTCGTCGTAACAACTTTAGGGGGCCGATTTTTGAGAGTAGTGCATTCGAATTAAGAAAACTTTGAGGATTAAAATAATCGTACACAAAAGTTTCTCACCATTATTTTTGCACAGTATGTATAGTTTCGATGCCCACGATTATTAATGTCTTGTTTTTATATTCCTAAAATACCGTTTTGTCGTTTCTGACCGATTTGAATATGTCACGATTCGAGTACTCGACGCTCAAAAATCGGCCCCTAGGTGTCTGTGTTGTGCATAACAACATATCACTATTTCGTATTTGCGTACTGCTCGGTGAAAACGTTAGAATAATTGGATTCATCTTTAACTTTAACCGGCCTATTTGCTTTTGGAATAGGTTTGGCGTATAACTCCTTGTCATTCGTTTTGGCACCAATTACCGCATAATTGCCTTCAGACTTTAAACCAATTTCTGCGTAATTGCCTTCAGACTTTGAACCAATTTCTGCGTAATTGCCTTCAGACTTTGAACCAACTTCTGCGTAATTGCCTTCAGACTTTGAACCAATTTCTGCATAATTGCCTTCAGACTTTGAACCAATTTCTGCATAATTGTCTTCAGACTTTGCACCGATTGCGTAATTACCATCAGGTTTAGGCATATATGGTTCTGCGTAGTCTGATTTGTGGGGTTCAGTTTTAGGGGTCGCTTTTGATGCCGACTTGACGTAGGGCTCTGCATATGTGTCGGATCCGTTGAACCGGGTCGGGTCAGCGTATAAAGCCTCGCTCATATCGCGGGAGTCCTGGAAAAACGTAACAATTAATATATAGGACAAAATTTTGCTTATATTATTGAGCAAATCGGTGAATTTCGAGCAATAAATTGCTGAAAACCCGGTTGCAAACATCTCATGATCAAGTTATAGTAATGACTTTCTACGACCGCACCGCTCGCCATCGGCAGTGCACTCATCCTCACACCCTGGAGCCTAAAGGGTCGCGCACTATGCGGTTTAAGAGGAGTTTCCTCCCGCGAACGCTTCGGCTGTGGAATGAACTCCCTGCCAACTCCATTTTTTCCCTAGGGACTACATTATGAGGTTCTTCAAAAAAGGAGTGTATGAGTTCTTAAAGGCCAGGATGACGGAAACGCGCATTATGAATCCTCTGGAGTTACAGACGTCCTTAGGCTGGTAACTGCTTACCATTAGGCGGGCCGTAAGTATATTTGCCACCGTCGTTGTATTAAAAAAAATTTGAACCTGTATGCATGTAATGATATATTTGGATGCTTTGCTTGTGCTCAAATGTACTGGCTGAACCATTACCTTTGGCATACTGTAGGCGCCCTGGGTGCTGACTCCAGAGCCCTTCGCAGAGGCTCCTTGCTTCAACGCCCTCGGGGTTGCTACTGGCAGCGTCTGGTAGCTACTCGGGTCTTTGTTCAAGTTTACGTAGGTCATCGAGTCGTCAGGCTGAAAGGAGTTTAAAATCATCTTTACACCAGCTCGGCAAAG
Source organism: Grapholita molesta (assembly GCA_022674325.2). NCBI lineage: Eukaryota > Metazoa > Arthropoda > Insecta > Lepidoptera > Tortricidae > Grapholita > Grapholita molesta. The sequence continues at coordinate 2,320,087 of CP053145.2, read as the reverse complement.
GCTTAAGACTTAACCCCGACGAACAAAGGAGTTTTTAGATTTAGTTCGAAGACAGTTTAACTGCTGTTTGTATGTGGCACCGGAGATAATAAATAATAATAAAATAAAAAAATATTTCTTGACAATCTTACACAAATCGACCTAGTCCTAAGGTAAGCTCAGTAAGGCGTGTATTGTAGGTACTAGACGACGATATACATAATAGAGACGTATATATTATGAATAAACACCAAAAAAAAACACCATTTAATACCGTTACACAAGCGACGTGAGATAGCGGACATCATCTTTATTCTTAATATCTCAAGTGGTCATCTCGATTGCCCCGAACTTCTTCATAAACTTTCATTTAATGCGCCTATTCGGTCTAAACGTCATTTCCCCCCTCTTTCAGTTAAATGTGCGTCATCCAATTATAGGCAAAACAGTTTCCTGATTCGAGCCAGTCGTTTCTTAAATAGTGTCTCAAAGGAGCTAGATATAGATATCTTCAATTGTTCCATTCCTAGTGTGAGGCGAACATTGACGACAGGCTGCTTTAATTGAAAATACTGACAGCAATATACCTAGGTCTAATTTCAAGTTAAGTAGATTTGATTTCTCTGTCTGAGCCTACAATATTTGTTTTAAGAGACGTGTGTATTTAGTCACACTATCTGGTGTTTTTTGTTTGCAACCCATATGTATAAAAGATCGATAATACTAAGTTACTATTTCTGAGTGAATTACTTTGGTTTAAGTTATGTAATTCATTTTTGCATCTAGACATATAATGTTATTAAAATAAAATTGCATGTGCCTATATGTTTAATTGTGCAATGCGTGTTATAGAACTTAATGCTAATATGTTGCTATATGTGAGATCCTATAATTGGCTCTTTATTTCAATTTTTGTTACTATTAGCATAGTTATAGCTGTTGGCTCTCCATGTAATAAATAAAAAAAAAAAAAAAAAAAATACTTAAATACATAGAAAACACCCATGACTCAGGAACAAATATCTGTGCTCATCACACAAATAAATGCCCTGACTGGGATTTGAACCCAGGAGCATCGGCTTCATAGGCAGGGTCACTACCCACTCGGCCAGACCGGTCGTCAAACTTTCGGAGATCTTAAACTTTTTTTATTTAAATACAATACAGGTTTCTTAGCGATTTAACTATACGCGCTGGTGGCCTAGTGGTAAGAGCGTGCGACTTGCAATCCGGAGGTCGCAGGTTCGAACCCAGGCTTGTTCTACTGAGTTTTTGGGAACTTATGTACCTACGAAATATCATTTGATATTTACCAGTCGATTTTCGATGAAGGCAAACATCGTAAGGACATCGGACTAATCCCAATAAGGCCTAGTTTACCCTCTGGGTTGGAAGGTCAGATGGCTGTCAGTTCGTAAAACTAGTGCCTACGCAAAATCCTGGGATTAGTTGCCAAGCGGACCCCAGGCGCCCTTGAGCCGTGGCAAAAAGCCGGGACAGCGCGAGGAAGATGATGACGATGACAGTTTTCCTAGCGATGCTTAGTCTGTATACTTAAGCTATTTAAAAGTAAACATTTCAAATCTACCTTCAAATGGCTCCTCAAGCCAGTTGGTATAATTTTGACAGTAAGTATGTGTCACATGATGTTACTCGCAAGCGGCCCCGACGGAGGACCAGCGTTGGCCTCCCCGGCTAGTACAATGCTGAGTCGGGACCATTTCGTGGCTCTCTTGTTTAATGTACTTCTCCTTGTAATGTAATGTTTGACTTTTTGGTGTCACAAATAAATGCTTTCACTATTTCACTATACTGTGTGTAAGTCTAATACGGGCGAAGAATTAAACCAGACATAGGATTTACCAGTATAATCATTAACCAAAAGGTTTTTCTTTAATTATAACTATTATACATATGTAATTAATTTTTGTAAAATTTCTGAGCAGTAATGAACTGCGAACATTACGCGATATGAGTTTTTGAAACCAACTGTCAACGAGTGTTTAACTCGAGTGTGTTGCATTACATTGCGAGCCGAATTTTTTTATATGGATAAAATTTTAATCGTAATTCTAAGCGAAAGTTATCTAAATATATTTCTTATGTCCTATTCCACCCTCCGTTAAGAGATTCGCCCGTATAAGATTTACACACTGTATGTAAGCAAGCTGCCAACTTACCGGAGGTTTTTTCCGACAGTAGTATGCTATAACACAGCAGACCACAAATAAAAATATAAACACTGCGACACCTCCATATAGAAACTTTAGCCACCAGTTTGAATAATGTTCATCTGAAAACACAATAATTAATTTTCATTAATCGTTTATCATTCTGGCTATTTGCCTGTTTTGTCATTCATCCATTCATTCGCACGAAGCGATTCGCTTCTACCTTCCTAATTATACTCGGACCCGGGTATGTCCTTAAACTACGTCCAACAATGAGAGGTAGGGCACAGCGATGACCATCACGCTTGAATCTGGGGCAGCCCAACTGGGGAAGTACCTCCTCCTTACTGAAGACCACAGCCATAATAGCACTGCTACCTTTCAGGTATGCAGTGTTGTGTTCCTGATGGTGAGTAAGGTTCCCAGAGCTCCAACCCCCCTTAAAGGCCGGCAACGCGCTTGTGACTCCTCTGGTGTTACGGGTGCCCGTGGGCGACGGTAATTGCTTACCACCAGGCAATCCGTCTGCTCGTTTGCCGCCTATGTCATAAAAAAAAAAAATGCGGACTGCTAAGGAATGGAATTCGCTCCCTTCGTCTGTATTCCCGGCAAGATATAATTTGGGTCTCTTCAAGGCAAGAGTGAATAGGCTGTTACTGTACCAGCGTGCTACACCTTCGACCTCGTCGTTACTTATCATCAGGTGCGACTGAAGTCAAACGTCAAAAAAAAATGTAGCGCAACGCCATCTATACGGAGTCACGTTGAATTATTTTGGCAGCGAGACATCTCTAGAATTTGTATAGAACTGAGACCTACTGCTGTTAAACATGATAGATGGGGCTAGTGCGTTGCTGCGTTGGCCAGAATCTAAGGACTTCACTTTATATAAACATTGTATATATTTTATATATATAGATATTTCTATGATCCTATGATCACTCGACGCTCGAATCGTGACATTAATAACTCTCTCAAACACGAACAAATGGTATATAAGAATCATGAATGGTAATAAATAGGCTTGGGACTTTCGGATGCTCGCTATGGTTCTGGCATCCACGGAGTCGCCATTATGTTAAAAAAAATATTTCGAAGTCAAAGTCAAAGCCTGGAAATAAAACATATCAGGTGTCATGATCTATACATATACCTATAACAATATGCAATTAATTTTTATCACAAATCTATTACACACACGTGTCGAAGTTCACAAGTGACTTCGAAAAAAATTTTTTTAACATAATGGCGACTCCGTGGATGCCAGAACCATAGCGAGCATCCAAAAGTCCCAAGCCTAGTAATAAATAATCGTGGGTATCGAAACTATACATTTTGTGTAAATATAACCGTGATGAACTTTTGTGTGTGATTATTTTCGCCCTCCAAGTTTTTTTAATACGAATACACTATACTCTCAAAAATCGGTCTTCAAATTGCTTTCCGGCACGGCCAAAAGATTTCAAAAATGGAACACGCAACGAATCGGTTAACACTAGAACAGTTATTTGTTATACAAGGGTGCAAAATTGTATTTTAACTGCGAGTGTGGGATTGAAACTCGAGCAAGCAAATGGATTCTATAGTTTAACCACGAGCAAAGCGAGTGGTTTAAAAATAGAATCCTGAGCGTAGCGAGTGTTTCAATACACGAGAATTAAATTACAATTGCACCCGTGTGTAACACAAATCTTTTCCCCTCACTATAGCGAGGAAAGTGAAACATGCAAAAAAACGTTTTGAAATCGCATTGACTTCTTTGCGTTTAGATACATTCAACATTTTTACAAAAGGTGCCTTTAGCTTGGTTAGCTTGTGGTGGCCAGTACGATTTTCGAATGTTCTAATTCGATTTTCTACTCGGTGCGTGTGCGGGTTACCGCCGCCGGGGCGGGTGCAATTGAATTGTACTTTGCGAATTTAGACTTTAAAACCATAGCAATAAGAGCTATGAGAAGTAAACTTACTTTAAGCACTAGTGGATAAAATGCGTTCTTACCCTCTCGTATTAAAGGATAAACAAGCGCTTTACGAGCTAGTGAGGGGAAAAATAATTACCTGACTGCGTTGCGGCTTCCGTGTTTTGTATCGATGATGGTACTGTGGTGGTATGTTGTCCCGCGACCACTGGAGAAATAAATAAAATATTTTAGCCTTATAAGTCTCAGACTATCACCGATGTATCCTACAATTTAAAACAATTCGACTCATACATCCGCACCGCACGTTCATCGACAGGGGGTCGATTTTTGAGAGTCCTGCATTTGAATTCATAAAACTTTGAGAACGCAAATAATCACACACAAAAGTATCTTACCATTATCTTTGCACAAAATGTATAGGTTTTCAAAATTTGGTGCACCCAATTAGTGAAAGTTGTTAAAAAAGTTAAATCACTGTCAGTTTCGTGACGACAATTAAGAATTAAATCTTTATGAAGATCGACTTTTTGCCTTTAATTGAAGTTTATAAAATTAACATCAAAACCAAGTTTTTATCGAATTTAATACTTAATAGGCTATTTGACTGCTTTATTTTTATTTTACCAATCGAACCCTTTCATTCTAGGGATGAAATGTCTGTATGGGAGTAATGGCCTTAAAACTACACAAACGCCAGAAATGAGCGTCAAAGTCTGACATTCGTATTTCCCGCGAAAACGCTCCTTACAAAATGATGATAACGTATGACGTCACTTATTCCTACCCACGGCTACGCTCTCTAAAGTATGGAGAAATAATTAAATTGCGATTACAGTCAGCAGCAGAAGTGGCTAAGCGTTTGAGGTGTTCAAAATGAGGTCAACGCGTCTCTATTGTCAAGAGAATAAGAGCGCGTGCAAGTCATTTTGAACACTTCAAACGCTTGGCCACTTTTGCTGCTGACTGTATATAGTTGCCTTACAATTTATTTTGCAGTAAACTGCGATAATTGGATAGGTACCACGGTTTTTTTTAATTTCGCAAATTTAAAAATGCTGTTCTTTTTAAATTTTGTAAAGGTGATATCTTCAAATCAAATAAGTATTTATATTCAATTTTAATTTTAATTGATTATATTCGTCATTGTGAACCCATTTCACTTAATTTTATTATTTTACTTAATATGTGTCAACATCCCTATTGTCGCCATTGTCAGTGATTTACCTTTTCTTAACAGCTTTAAATAATGGGCTGCACTGTTTTTTGAAAACTGAAATAAATGGTTTCTATTTGTAGTGTCAAAGTTATTAACGTAAATACTTACATGTTGAGGGTGTGGAAGGGTCCTGCGGTGGTGGAATGTAATATAAATTAACTTTAAAAGTAAACGGGTTATCGCCAGGAACGGTGCAAACTTTTGTTTCATTCTTCCCAGTGAGACGAAATTGATTTGAAATCGACCTTTGTTTATCTTTGTTGACAACTGAAACGCATTTTTCTTATTTATAAAACATTTAATAAACAAAATATAAATGGAAGTATGAATAAATACAACCGCCGTGTAGTGTCGGCGGACTACGTCGGTCGATTTTCTTAAAGCCCGCTCTACACTCGCGACGCGAACACCCGCGAACGCCCGCGAATGCCGCGAATCGCGAGTAGATGTTGTTCGGGCCTTTCGCATTCGCAAGATTGACCCAAAATATTGGCCGCCCCTATCCCATATCATCAACCATAACCTATCCCATATCATAGTATCATTAACCAAAAGTTGTAACTAAAAAAAATATGTACGTACCTTGTTTTCTTCGGGTTTCAAAAGTTATGTTGTATGCACGGGGAAGTCTTCCATTTAAAGTGCATTTTAATGAAATTTCTGATCCAATGCGTGTGTTACTGTAAGTATAGTCGCACGATTTTAACAAATCATGAAATTCCGTTGTACATTTGTCCCACTGTAAGCCGGTGACGCTGAGGTTCAATTTTTTTGAGGCTGTAAAAAAAATACAAGACATTCTTCAGACACAAATCGACTAAGCCCCACGGCACGCTCAGAGGCTCTAGTGTATGTCTCTTTTGACGTAAAAAACGTTTTTTTTTTATTTTATTTTTTTTATTTATTTTTTTTATGACATAGGCGGCAAACGAGTAGACACATTTCCTGGTGGTAAGCAATTACCGTCGCCCATGGGCACCCGTAACATCAGAGGAGTCACAAGCGCGTTGCCGGCCTTTAAGGGGGGTTGGAGCTTTGGGAACCTTACTCACCATCAGGAACACAACACTGCATACCTGAAAGGTAGCAGTGCTATTATGGCTGTGGTCTTCAGTAAGGAGGAGGTACTTCCCCAGTTGGGCTGCCCCAGATTCAAGCGTGATGGTCATCGCTGTGCCCTACCTCTCATTGTTGGACGTAGTTTAAGGACATACCCGGGTCCAAGGTCAACGTTTCCAATCTCGTAAGTGATAATGTTATTTATACGGGAAACGCAAACGCGTTCGTGTCGTAAAGTAACGTTAAAAACTTACACTCGGGGCTCAGGGGCCGATTTTGGAGAATCGTAAATAATAAATAAATAAATATTTCTGGACAATCTTACACAAATCGTCTTGTAGGTACTAGACGACGATATATATAATAGATAGACACATATAAATACTTAAATAAATAGAAAACACCCAGGACTCAGGAACAGATATCTGTGCTCATCAGAAATAAATGCCCTGACTGGGAAACGAACCCAGGACCATCGGTTTCATAGGCAGGGTCACTACCCACTAGGCCAGGCCGGTGGTAAAAATCGTGGACTCGAATTGCAAAAAGGTTGAATATAATCGCATACAAAAGTTTCTTACCATTATTTTTGTACCAAATCTATAATTTCTATAAACACAATTATTAATTTCGAACGTTCAGGTTTCTAAAATACCATTTCTTCGTTTCTGAGAGAGTTAAAAATCGTACTCGTCGCTTAAAGTAATAGAGCTTACCGTAGGACTAGGTCGATTTGTGTAAAATTGTCCCGAAATATCTATTTATTTATTAAAAAAAGTAGGTACCTAATACAAATGATAGCACTTAAAAATTTTAGCTCTTGTAAAGTTAAAATATACATTTCATGCCAAAATTTTGATATCAAAACTTTTATGTTTAATTATTCTCTGTGTTGCTTGAAAGTGACATATCAGCATACAGCTTACCAACTCCTGCGATAACAGATACCACACACAAAATCCGAAAAGCCATTGTTAACACACTGCATCACACAAAACACAGCACAACTGATTGATATTAAATATGAATAACACGGGAATATCATAAGGATAATAATTTCAACTGAGGGTTTCCTGACTGCCATCTTAGTTGCTGCTATTGTGAAATGTGAATCATTATAAACATTATTACGTCATTCCTTATCGTTTACAGTTATTACCCAAATACGCACATACCTATGTAATCATAATACGATATAATATATATATAAATAACTGTATAAATACATAAATATTATGGCTCAATCTTACACAAATCTACCTAGGGGCCTTTTTTAAAGAGTCGTGCACTCGAATTTAAAACTTTGAGGACGAAAATAATCGCTTGTAAAAATTTCACGGCATTATTTTTGCACAAAATGTATGCTAGAATATTATAATCGTGGGTCGAAACTATACATTTTGTGCAAAATTAATGGTTCGAAACTCTTGTGTGCGATTATTTTCACCCTCAAAGTTTTTGAATTCGAAAGCACGACTCTCATAAATTCGCTCCTTAAATGCGAAGTTAATATATGTATTAATTCGCATCGCGTCGCATCGCGGTTTTGTTTACAAACCCAAATAAGTGGTGCAAAAAGTGGAATCTGGAGCGTTTGGAAGGCAGGGGGTGATTTTTGAGCGTCGTCGCTATGTACGTAATAATGGTATTTAAAGAAATAACTATATTAATAAATTAATATAATGGGTCAATCTCACACAACCGACCTAGGGGCCTTTTTTAAAGAGTCGAAACTTGAGGACAAAAAGACGGGCGAAAGCTTGGGGGCGATTTTTGAGAGTCGAGTACTCGAATCGTGACATTTTAAACTCAGTCATAAAAGAAGAAATAGTATTTTAGGAATATGAATGACAGAAATTAATAGTCATCGGTTTTACAACTATACATTTTGTGCAAAAGTAATGATGAGAGACTTTTGTGTGCGATTATTTTCGACCTCAAAGTTTGAATTCGAGTGCACGACTCTCAAATAACTTTGAGGACGAAAATAAAAATGGCTTACCATTACTTTGCAAAAAATGTACAGTTCATTAATTTTTATCATTCATGCTACTGTTTGTTCAATAGTAGATTTGCACACTACACTTACAACGTCTGTTGGCAAAGCTGCTCCTCGTTACGTAGTGAAACATGTCGCAATATTCGACTTATAAATCGTGAGTTACCCGCTTCTATACAATTAATATTTCTAGCATTTATGTTTTTAAAATGTAACTTCTTCGTTTCTGGCCGAGTTTAAAATACCAGGAGTTGAATATATATCAAAAATTGCCAGTTCTAACTTACAAACCTGATGGTAAGTACTGAAAAACGACTTTCGTACTCGCAAAATATATTTTTTTGCCTTCGTCGTTTAGATAATAGGCTTTGCAGATAATACTTTTAATCTCCTTTGTAAGACTGAAGTGGTACTGCAGTGACTTCTTTGTTGCATCTGAAACTGAAGCACAAAATTAAAAAAGTTATTTGTATACAAGGGAGAAAAGTTAGTGTTTACCTCTGTGAGCATTGGGAGGGTCTCAAAGCACGGGAAGGGAACCCACTTTGATACCGAGTGAAACACCTCACTATCGCGAGGAAAGAATTTACTCTAAAACTCTAAATATTTTTTTTTTTATTCTTATATCTTAAGTCATGTTCGTTATGCTGCCGCCACACATTCGCGCGAGTAGCGAGGCGAATGGCGAGGCGAAACGCGAGCACGCGTGTGTACGCGGATGTCTCGCTGTTCCTCTCGTCCCTCGCATCGCGTTTTTGTATAGGCAAAGGCTCGTCGAACGTTTCGAGAGACGAGCCAGCATGTCTAAACGCGGGGTTAGGTTGACAGATGATTGACGTACCCAACATTTACGCATGGGCCTTATTTCTTTATAATAACAGTGAAGGTACAGTCGACGTCAAAAAACAAAGGATGAAGGTGAAAAAGTGTAAACATATCTTGACGTCGACTGTCCCATAATGGGTTCTTGTCCATTGTAGGTGCTGTTACAGAACTTACTAAAAAGTAGCTCAAGTAAGTATTAAACAGAAAAAAATGGAGAGCGTCGAGTACTCGAATTGAGGCATTTTAGACTCTGTCAGAAACGAAAAAATGGTATTATAGAAACATGAATGATAAAAATAATCGAGGGTACGGAAACAATGGCAGTATTTGTACAAAAATAATGTCAGTAAACTTTTATGCGATTATTTTCGTCGTTTAAGTTTATTTAAATTTTTGAGCACTCGACGCTCGAATCGTGACATTTTAAACTCTCTCAATCACGAAGAAATGGTATTTAAGAAGCATGAATGATATAAATAAATAATTCTGGGTATTGAAACTATACATTTTGTACAAAAATAATGGCAGTAAACTTTTGTGTGTGATTATTTTCGTCGTCAAAGTTTTTTAAATTAGAGTGCACGACAGTCAAAAATTTTTCTAGCAATTGGATTCAAGCACAGTATTATATTCTATTTTAGTTACCTTTGATAAATGTAACGGGTTCCATCTTATTACTAGTTTCATTGTAAAATCCGATGTAATACGACTTCTCCATGGTATTGTTCATATAACAGTTTAAATGGATATGACCACCATCAGTAAAATTGTACAGGTATTCGGAATCCACTTTCTGAAGCTCCGGAGGTCCAGTAATGATGAGAGCGGGGATTTCTGTATAAATAACAAAAATTATACTATTCGAAATTATAAAATTTAATATAATAAAATTCAAAATATTTGTTACAAGCAAAAATTTACAATTAAAGAAACATGGTGGCTGGGGGCCGATTTTTAAGCACTCGACGCTCGAATCGTGACATTTTAACCGCTCTCAAACACGAAAAAATGGTATTTAAGAAGCATGAATTATATGCGAGGTGTCGAAACTATGCATTTTGTGCAATAAAAATGGTAAGAAACTCTTGTGTGCGATTATTTTCGCACTCATAAGTTTTGAATTCGAGTCGTGCATTTGAATTCAACAAACTTTGAGGACGAAAATAATCGCACACAAAAGTTCTTGACCATTATTTCTGCACATGTATAGTCTCTATATCCAAGATTATTAATTAATATAATTTATGCTTCTAAAATAACATTTCTTATTTTCTGACATAGTTAAAAATGTGACGAGTCGAGTACTCGACGCTTAAAAATTGCCCGTCTGCATCGTGACATTTTAAACTCTGTCAGAAACGAAGAAATGGTATTTTAGAAACGTGAATCCTAGAAATTTATAATCATGGGTATTAAAACTATACATTTCGTGCAAAAAATAATGGTAAGATACTTTTGTGTGCGATTTTCGTCCTCAATTGTTTTTTTTAATTCGAGTCTTAATAAGCGCCCTCCTTGCGATTTTGGAGCGTCGAGTACTTGACTCGTAACATTTTATACTCTGTCAGAAACGAAGCATGAATGATATATATTAATAATCGCCAGTATTGAAACTATATACTTCGTGTGGTGGTACAATGGTGACAAACTTTTGTGTGCGATTATTTTCGTCTTCTTTTTTTTAATTCGTATGTACGACTCCCAAAAATCGGCCTCCTGATGTCATTGTGACAATGACATTACTTGGTAGGTTTGGAGGAATCTTATGCTGCCGCCACACATTCGCGCGAGTAGCGAGGCGAATGGCGAGGTGAAACGCGAGCACGCATGTGTACGCGGACGGCTCGCTATTCTTCTCGTCCCTCGCAACACGTTTTTGTATAGGCAAAGTCTCGTCGAACATTTCGACGAATAGCGAGGCGAGTGACGAGCCAGCATGTCTAAATGCGGAGTTAATTACATATTAGCAGAGCCCGGAAAATCCATAGCAAAACAAAAGACTGTCGCAATCAAACTAGTCTTAGAAACATTTTTTTATCGATATCGAGTTTATCGATGTCTTATAGAATACTAATTTTCTGAGGTGTCTATTATTTTCAATGAGGTTGATTCTTTGTCACCCGACTACGGCCAAGCCAAAAGGGAAAGGTTATTATTTAATATGAAATATAAGTAACGTTGATAATATAAGTTACGTTGCGTTTTATATAAAATAACTCATATAATATAAACCCTTAACATACCACTTATAATGTACCTTAACATGTCGGTATGATTTTTTTAGACAAAACTTACTCGATATCGATAAAAAAATGTTTCTATGACTAGTTTGATTGCGACAGTCTTTTGTTTTGCTATGGATTTTCCGGGCTCTGCTTATTAGGGTATTATTTACACTTACCATTGTTAGTGGTTATATTGGAGGGGCTGTATTTTAAGTACACTTCGCTGTAAAGGATGCTAGGCACGCCAGCAATGGTGGAACCTTTTTTATTCCAAGCTTTGCATGTTAAAACTTTGTCATCCCTAGCAAGTTTCAATGGTCTTGAGATGTACGCGTATGGTTCTGAAATAGTACATAATTATAGAGGCCGGGAAGTAAGAGGTTGCCGGCCGTATATGGTTGTTACGAATCTGGCAACCCTTTTTTAGTATAAATAAATCTTCAAGAAATAAGATTTATTTTTAGAATAATTAAATGTAAACTAAATAGTATTGTTACTTAAAAATAATAACATTATTAAAATAGAATGATTTAAACTTTTACGATTTTTACACATAATCAGACATCGGATTCCGTGGGGCGAAACTTCTTGACAGCTAGGGAATTCCTATATCGATAAACTCATTTATCGATACTAGTTATTAAAAGGTAAAGAAGTTACATTACAACCGAAAAATAAACGAAATACCATTGATCACTTTATGAAATTTTGCTATGCTCCTATAACCTCCACAGAAATTGATTAGTCTTTTAGCCACCTGAAATGGATTTTTCAGCCAAGACGGAGACGCTTAACGCCCGAAAATATGGAAATAATTCTGGTGGTTTACTTTAACAATAATAGATGGGACAGTCATGAAGAAATAAATTGTGACGAGTAAACTTTTAAAAACGTTTTCAAAAAAAAAGAAGAATATTGAGTTCTTATTTTATTATATAATACTCTTTTAATAAATAAATATTTCATAAGCAAACCTTTGTGTGATCACTACTATTTAGAACTAGTATCGATAAATGAGTTTATCGACGTAGGAAGTCCCTAGCTGTTAAGAAGTTTCACCCCACGGAATCCGATGTCTGCACATAATAATTATCGTCCTTAAGGTTTTTGTGGCCGTCCTTTTTACTACTATAACAATTTTAATCTAAGTTTATATTAATTTTTCGTGGTGTATTAGTGATAAGCAAGGATAGGACAAACGCCCGTCATTTCGAATATATAACCCTGTTCCGTACAGCTGAGACTTCTTTATTTTATGATGTTAAAATATTTTGGAAGAACAGTATACCAATGTCAACGATTACATATGCCCCTATGACGTCGTAGACTGTGAACGGACTTTTTCAACGCATAAATGGGTCATAAATTCACATTTCACACACTCACAACTGAAAATTTAGAAAAAATCTTGGTCATTCTATTTTATTGGCGACAGTAAATTTCGGAATGTCAATCATAAATTAATTTGTCACTGGATATAAATTATGGTCTAATAAAATGTATAAAATAGTATTATTTTATTAACATAAGGAAGTCTCTGCTGTACGGAACAGGGTTATATTTGATAAGATAAGACTGTAATACTTAACCCTTTATAGGGCAACTTCAAAATTGCAATGCAAAAATGACCACCCCACAACATAGTCTTTTTGTATTATTTTCTTAACAAGAATCATTAGGCTAATCGAGCCGCGATGAGGATTGAACGCGACCACAGTGACTTTTGGGCGTTAAAGGCTTTTTTTTTTTTTATAAAAGACTGACCAGCGTTTGACCTCAGTCGCACCTGATGGAAAGTGACGACGAGGTCGAGGGTGTAGCACGCTTAACATAAATAAATTAATAATAAACACAGAGGACGCTTTTAAGCTTTCATCGGCGTGGCATCCGGTAATTAATACTCGTAAGTGTATGCGTCTCGTAAATTAAAAAATGTCGTGAGTGTTGTCGGTTTGGGCACAACCCTAGTGTGCAAATGATCAATAAAGAGAAAGTGCGGGTAGTTGTAAACTCGCACAGCAAGACGTTGTTGCCCTGCTCAGTCAGGCGGTGACCATGGAAGTGACAGCATGTCCGAAACGTTGGCAAAAATCTAGGTAGCAATACTGTTAGTTTTAACTAGATTAAGTCCTGTTTAATTTGGAACAGGAAAAATGGTAATGTGTTATTTTTTTTACGATTTTATTAACATACAATGTAACATGTACCCGTACAAAACTCTTGTAAGGTTGTAAGTATGTTCGTGTGATTGAGTTACAATATTAACTCAATTTTAAACTAATTAATCTCAAGCTTTTGAAATGTTTAGCACACTTATGTAAGTTCGATGACAATGCAATGTTATGGGTCAGACTACTAATCTGATCTGATGCTGGAGACATCAGGTAGCCATAGTAACTCATAAAATAATATATGTTTAGGTTGTTTAGAATCCTATCGATAAGTAGAAGGATACTACGTAACGAGGAGCATAATCATGAGCCGTTCGTGTTGGCTAACCGACGCAGGCTGCGGACCGTAGCTCGAGTGTGTGGTCGCGGAGAGCTGCATTATACTCCTCGTTACGGAGTGAATCATGTCGAGCAATATTCGACGTGAGTTACCCGCTTCAATACAATTAATATGTTTGAATCTCACGATAGTTTTGTGTTTGAAATTAGTTGATGATTGTTAACAGAAATGACGTTTTCTCAAACATGCAATGAAATATTGTCTTTACATTCCTTATAATAGTCTCGGAAGTATGTTTTTTTGGGCGTGGCAACAGAAGGGGACGGAAATGGAATTTCATACAACTTTGCAGGCCTAGGCCTGCAAATATGGCGGGTGGATGTTAATTTTTAATACATTTCGATTTCATTGCTAGTTGTGATTTTGCAAATTTCATTTTTTGAAGCATTTCTTCTATTTCATTGTATGTTTGAGAAAAGCACTATACATGCCTCGTGTTGAAAACGGATTCCGGGCCTCGTATCACTATCTGGATATACCCACTTGGCCGGAAATCCTCATTTCGCCTCTGATGTAATGTCCTATTTTGACAGAAAATTATTACCTTCATTTTTAAAAATTTCTTTGCTGTCAATTTGTATTGTTATGCTAAAATGCTTTTTATATTTCTCATATCCTTCGGTAGCGGCCAACGCGCAGTGGATCATCAGCTCTTCTCCATCTTGGAATTTATAATAATATTCTTGTTTATGTGTTTCCGGAATGTATTCACCAACAATCAATTTAGCTGCATTGTCTGTGATGTTGAGAAACATCGATGGAGCTGTAAATATTTATTTTATTTTATTTAAATACCCTATATTATATAAATATCTACTTAAATATTCTAAATTAATACCTTCGCTACGGCAATTAGTTAACTACGCAATTGACCAGACTTGCAGGGGGTTGAATCAACACTACAACGTGGGAAAGAAATAGCGCTATGCTTTTCCATAGCGCTGTCTTGTTTACGCTCCGTCGACACATGCGAAATTCGCAGTTCCAACGGCCTTAAAACCGATTCGGCGGCCATTTTAGATTAGCTGTCAGCGGGCCGATTTTCGAGTGGTTAGATAGATTTCATCCTTATAATTGACCCTAACGATCGATGCAATAAAAATACACGTGCCACTTTTAGAGATTTTAGTCGGTTCGATTACTGGGTCCGGCAAACAAATTTAAATACTAGATTGTTTGATAAGGGGCTAAAGTAGGCCATAGTACCACGAGATGGTTATTTTCCCGAACGAAGTGAGGGAAAATTGTTCGAGTGGTAATATGGCGTTTAGACCCGAGTTATACACACTAGTTTTCACTTCGTTTGCGAGAAAATAAAATAAAATGACATTTTAACAATTAGCAAATACAATTTTATTCGCCCGCAATGAATTCTGAGTCAAAAATGTTTAATTTAGCAGTCTTTTTATTTTTTTCACTGCTTTGATATAGATAAGATATATCTACGCCGTGAATAAATGCCATAGACAACGTATAATTGGAGCTTCAAAGGCTTTGTCAACGATTTAAACTATTTTTTAATGCTTGTGAAGTAGGAACTAAAAAGCACCTAATGCTTTGAGAATTTGATTGCGTTTCCTCGTTGGTCGATTTTAATATTGCGGTATTCTGATTGGTTGATACTTTATACAAAGTTTTGTTTAATGATTTCACATTTTTAAAAAGTATTCGCACCAAATAAAAATCTAGACTTGCGAATAACTTTGATATGTGTCGTGATTGGTGGATTTAATAAGGTGAAGTGTTCTGGTTGGTCAATTTAAAACGTTTTGTATATCATAAATATGTGTAAATATTTTCCCAAGAGGCTAAATGTACTACTTTAGTCCGCCTTGGCAAGCATAATATGACACACTTTTAGAGCATGAGAAGTGAAAACAATCTTTGAATATAGTTTTCTATCTTAAAAAAAAAAAGGAATGTTTTCTATCTACAATATTAAGAGTACTTCCCCTTCAGGTGGCATTACAACATTCCACCCCGTATATGTATACAGGGTGATTCAAGAGACATGAGCAGGATCGACCCCACGTATTCAGATAATAATAAGTTCATAACAGTCTTAGTGAAAATAATAATCATTTTTTATTTTAAGTGTTAAAAAAATAAGTTTAAAATTATTTACAAAGTAAATGGTCACCCTACAATATGAATGCTCCCACCAAATTGACATCTACTCATCAGTCCGGTTACCTACTTTGGATAATTTACTTTCTTCTTAATCAAAGATCTGTTATAACAACAAAGAGGATTTAATTAGTTATGACCATAATTTCTGAGCGAGACAACGTTTCTTAACAAAAGTGCAAAAAAAAAACGGTGCATATTTTTAACTAAAGTGCGATACTAATCGATACAGTATCATTTACTGTGTCTGTCTGTGGGCTCGGTCTTGCTCACGTCTCACGAATCACTCTGAGCCCTTAGTGTCAGTGTTTAACCTCACTTTACGTCACGAATGCGATGCGATTGCGTTTCCCATATAAATATCATTACCACTTACGCGTTCGTATACGTTTTCTTACGTTAAAAGAAACTTACACTAGAGCCTCTGTATATATATGATACAGACATCGGATTCCCTGGGGCGAAACTTTTTGACAGCTAGGGACTTCCTATATCGATAAACTCATTTATCGATACTAGTTCTATATACTAGTGACCGCCCCCAATTGTGTGTGTTTTTCGTAACTATTGTTCTGAAGACCAGTATGAAATTCAAATACAATTGATCACTTTATGAAATTTTGCTATGCTCCTATAACCTCCACAGAAATTGAAAAGTGTTTTAGCCACTTGAAATGGATTTTTCAGCCAAGACGGAGACGCTTAACGCCCGAAAATATGGAAAAAATTCTGGTAGTTTACTTTAACAATAATAGATGGGACAGTCATGAAGAAATTAATTGTGACGAGTAAACTTTTGAAAACGTTTTCAAAAAAGAAGTAGAAAATTGAGTTCTTATTTTATTATATAATACTCTTTTAATACAAAAATATTTTATAAGCAAACCTTTGTGTGATCACTAGTATTTAGAACTAGTGTCGACAAATGAGTTTATCGATATAGGACGTCCCTAGCTGTCAAGAAGTTTCGCCCCATGGAATCCGATGTCTGTATAGGAACGACCGAAGAGGTTCGTCCCAATACGAGTTCTCGCCTTTTGGCGTCGAGACACTCGGACCTTGGGGCAAGGGTGCGCTCGGGCTCCACAAAGAAATAAGCAAGCGTCTACGGGAGGCAACAAGCGACCCTCGCGTAGGCAGCTTTCTCGCTCAAAGGATTGCAATTGCAATACAGCGCGGGAATGCTGCCTGCGTAATGGGCACCTTGCCAAGGGGCTTAGGTTTGTTATAAGTTATTTTAATTTATTTAATTTTAGGCTACATTAAATTTGTTCTTTATTATTTATTTTAAATAAATTAGACTTGTAATAATTCGAAGAGGTTGTACTTACGCGGTATGTATTCCAGATAGATCTCATTCTGCAGATTATTTCCCGAGCCTTTTTTGTTCACCGCTGAACACATTATCACTTTGTAATACTTATCCATATTAAATTTGTGTGATGCTACAAATTCGCTTCTTGGTTTTACAATGCCTAAAAACATAAATGAATAAATATTTCGGGACAATCTTACACAAATCGACCTAGTCCTACGGTAAGCTCAGTAAGGCTTGTGTTGTAGGTACTAGACGACGATATATATATATAATATATATACATATAAACACTTCAATACATAGAAAACACCCATTACTCAGAAACAAATATCTGTGCTCATCACACAAAAAAATGCCCTGACTGGGATTTGAACCCAGGACCATTGGCTTCATGGGCAAAGTCACTCAACCCACTAGGCCAGACCGGTCGTCAAATAGATAGGGTGAACGCTCCAGTGAATGAACACTTAAGAAATTTTTCACTTTTGAAAAATCATTTTTCTAAATGTATTAATAATTGTGATAATCAGTGATCGGCATTAACGGTGCAAAAGTTTAACAAAACTTGTTGAACTGAGGTAAAGTAATATTTACCATCAAGAAAAAATACGATAACATTGGCAAATTAGTGTCCAATTTAATTGTATATCGGAATCTCGATATGCCAATATTTGGGTTTAAGAATATAATTGTTTTTATGGCTATACACTCTTTTACGTACGCTTAACGAGTTTTGTTAAAGTTTTGCACCCATAGTGCCGATCACTGGTGGTAATGTAATGTAATTTATTAAATATTCATTTAATAAACAATAATATAATTTCTGTGATTTTTTGTTACTTTAATAGTTTTTGAGTTATACGAGAATTTATCAAAATATACCCAAAAACCTAGTAAATGAACAAAAAAATCTAATGAATGAACACAGTAAAACCCAGTGAATGAACATTGTTTAGAAATGTTTAGTCGGTATTAAAAAATATTTTTGAACATAATACACAGAGTTTTTCTTCAGAAATTATTACTTATATAAAAAAAATGAGGTATGTACAGTATTCTACTCACCTCAGTCACACCTCTACCACTCAGCCACTCAATTCAGGCCATTTTGGCCCAGGATTATTTTTAGTAAACTTACTTACACGTTTATTTGCATTAAAAAAAAAAACACGCTATCAATAACTTCTGGGAAAACACATTGTTCATTTACTGGTTTTAGAACATTTGATAAATCAGTAATGGAACACGAAAAAATAATAACTTAATCGCAGAATAAACGACTAAAGTGTTCATTTATAAAAAGTTTTACACTTATTTCAACCAAATAACAAAAGTTTTAACTGATAAGTATCAAATAATCATTTTAAATGTTGCTCCAAACATGCACTGTTCTTACCTGGGATTTAACTTCTCCATACAAAACTTCAAAATTAGATACACGTGAATTTCAAACGCCGGTCATATTAAAACCGGTCGAAAATAAATTTACCAAGTGCTGCCATTGTATAGAAAACAAAGTTGACAATAAGAAAAAAAATACGACAAGTGGTAGAAATAGTTGTATTTCTTATTTTAGCCAAAAAACGAGAACTTTTGTTCATTCACTGGGGGGGAGTTCATTCACTGGAGCGTCCACCCTAGTTTTATTTTTCTGACCGAAGAGCTGGCGGCTCGGCTGCCTCTCACAACGTATCAGCATTGCGATACAACGAGAAAATGCTGTCAGCGTCCTTAGTACAAATCCCAAGGGTCTGTTATAGGTTTAATGTAGTAACTAGTTGTTGTATATTTATTTATTTGAAAATAAAATTTACATTAAAAATCCCGAAAGGACGCGCAAACACTTAGTGTTTCATCTTAAGGCACTGGCCCCACCGCGAGCTAGTGAGCTATGAGCTATCAGTTATTTTAAGGCACAAATATACAAACTTAAAGGCCGGCAACGCGCTTGTGACTCCCCTGGTGTTAGGTGCCCATGGGCGACAGTAACTGCTTACCACCAGGCCATCCGTCAGCTCATTTACCGCCTATGTCATAAAAAAAAAACAAAAGATAATCGCTCCCGTGTAAATAAAAGAGAGATATAAAATATTTATAGCTATGACATATAATATATGTGTCTTTTATTTACACGGGATCGATTATCTTTTGTCCCTTGAAATAGCTGATAGCTCATAGTTTACCAGCTCCGGTGGGACCAGAGCCTAGAGTTGGTAAAAACTGTGCCAAAAACCGTTAAAAATAAACAAGATTGCATATACTTTATAAATTTTGGACCCGGGTATGTCCTTAAACTACGTCCAACAATGAGAGGTAGGGCACAGCGAAGTACCATCACCATCACGCTTGAATCTGGAGAAGCCCAACTGGGGAAGTACCTCCTCCTTACAGAAAACCACAGCCATAATAGCACTGCTACCTTTCAGGTATGTAGTGCTGTGTTCCTGATGGTGAATAAGGTTCCCAGAGCTCCAACCCACTTATAGGTCGGCAACGCGTTTGTAACTCCCTTGGTGTTGCGAGTGCCCATGGGCGACGGTAATTGCTTACCATCAGGCAATCCGTCAGCTCATTTGCCGCCTATGTCATAAAAAAAATCCCAGGCCATCGCTTACATGTTTCCCTGGTATACAAGAATTGCTACCTGTTTCTGAAGTTAATCTAATAGTCCGAACGTTATCCGATTCCGGCGAGGTTTGGTCTAAATGAAATGTAATTGTATATACTTCATTCTTATTTGTAGGGTTGTATAACGAACAGTTGATTATTTTTTCTCCGTCGACAAATTTATATTTATATCTTTTTCGTCCTTGGCGTTGATTTATCCACTCCCATTCCTTTAGCTGCGGGATAGACAAGGTGTAACCTGGCGGAGCTGAAAAAAAAAAATCTTAGGGAAATCTTTGGTTTGTGTTTGTGTAATTCTTTTTATCAGAATGAAAAAATAAGATACGCGTGTTCGGATGTTATTTTGGTTCTCCTGTTTTCTAGGTTATGGGGCTCTAGTGTAAGTTTCTTTTGACGTAAAAAGTCCCGAACGCGTAAGTGATAACTGTGATAATGTTATTTATAAGGGTAACTCTCACGCGATGGTAAAGTAATATTACATTAAAAACTTACACTCAGGCTCTGAGGCTCTACTGTACGTTTGTTTTGACGTAAAAAACGTCTCGAACGCGTAAGTGATAATGTTATGTATATCGGTAACTCTAACGCGATGGTAATAGTAGGTACATCTTCAGAGGCCAGGAAAATTAGGATTTCAGGCCAAGTGGGTATATATCGGATAGTGATATGAGGCCGGGAATCCGTTTTCAACGAAGCGCATGTATAGTGCTTTTCTCAAACATGCAATGAAATAAAAGAAATGCTTCAAAAAATGTAATTTGCAAAATCACAACTAACAATGAAATCAAAATGTATTAAAAATTAACATCAGCTGTTTGCTATGTCACCCGCCATCTTTGCCTCTGTATGGATAATCGTCGAAAAAAAAAATTTAATTCCATTTCCGTCCCCTTCAGTTGCCGCTCCCAAAAAACCATATTTGCGAGTCTATAATAATATAAAGAATGTAAATACAATATTTAATTGCATGTTTGAGAAAAGTAATATTATGCTGCCGGCACACATTCGCGCGAGGAGCGAGGCGAATGGCGAGGCGAAACGCGAGCACGCATGTGTACGCGGACGTCTCGCTATACTTCTCGCACCTCGCCTCGCGTTTTTGTATGGGCAAAGTCTCGTCGAACGTTTCGACGAATAGCGAGGCGAGTGACGAGCCAGCATGTCTAAACGCGGAGTTACGCTAAAAACTTACACTCAGGGCTCTAAGTCCTAGAGTTGGAAAAGAACAACTTACGAACAGTTTCGAACACCAATTTGAAGTTTCCTTCTACGTATTCTTCCCTATCTTCTCCGTTTATTCTAGTCGCCTTAACACTTGTGCCTGCTGGCTCTTTGATTTGGAAAACACAGTTCAAATTCGCCATGTTCTCTTGAGAATAGGTTATTGGTTCCTGGAAATAGTTTTGATTGAAAACAATTAAAAATTAACATGACGCTACGTGTTGCCATCAGATATATCGAAGCTGTGGAGGTAGTCACAAATATCGGAACATGCACTTTATCACCTTGACAATAGAGACGTTTAGATATTTGTGACCACGTCCGCAGCTCCGATATATCTGATGGCGACAGTGGCTGTAAGTACTGAGTGGTGTTTAGCGTGTAGCGGAACGTGTAGCGTACATATTAAACAAAGGTAAACGTATGGAAGCGGCCATAGTGCACGCTGCTCTTGGAAGCTCGACGCTATGCTGCACGCTCAGCAAAACGTGCCGCTTAGAGCGTCCACTCAAGGAGCTGATTTTTGAGAGTCGTATGTGTATTTATCTATTATATATATCGTCGTCTACCTAGTACCTACAACACAAGCATTACAGAGCTTACCGTAGGACTAGATCGAGTTGTGCGAGATTGACCCGAAATATTTATTTATTATTTCCATACAGTTTTGGAGGGGGTGGCAGCAAATGTGTTAAAACTGCTTTGACAGCTTTCGTCGTAACAATTTTAGGTGTCCATAACAACGTATCACTATTTCGTATTTGCGTACTGCTCGGTGAAAACGTTAGAATAATTGGATTCATCTTTAACTTTAATCGGCCTATTTGCTTTTGGAATAGGTTTGGCGTATAACTCCTTGTCATTCGTTTTGGCACCAATTGCCTTCAGACTTTGAACCAATTTCTGCGTAATTGCCTTCAGACTTTGAACAAATTTCTGCATAATTACACGATTTTTTTTTAATTTTCATATTATTTCATGGTTGTATACGTACACACAAACTCCAGTTCATCTTTGTCCCGTCGTTGCCTGTATGTTGTATGTTTGACCGTAACATAATGTTGCCCTTGTCATTATTGCACCTGTAACAAAACAATGAAAGTTAAAATACAGTTTTTTTTTATACAAGACTGATCAGGCGAAAATAATCACACACAAAAGTTCATCACGGTTATATTCACACAAAATGTATAGTTTCGATACCCACGATTATTTATTACCATTCATGCTTCTTATACCGGGTGCGGCCTGTAATAGGAGCAAAAATTTTAGGGATCGCTTCTACACCACGAACGTAACAACATTTGTTCTACAACTTTAAATAATTGGGTAATATATTACCTGTGATTTTTTCGAACAAAGTAAATATTATTTTCAATGAACAGCATCCAATAGTCTAGTTGACGTTTACTGTCAGCCTTCAAACTTCACAGTTTTTGCAATACATTGCTTGGTTGGAAAATCTTTTTTTATTAATATTTATTAAACTATAAGTTATTTTCAAAAGTCGTAGAACAAATGTTGCTACGTTTTTGGTGTAGAAACTTTGCCTAAAGTTAAAGCTCCTATTGCAGGCCACACCCGGTATACCATTTCTTCGTGTTTGAGAGAGTTATTAATGTCACGATTCGAGCGTCGGGTACTCAAAAATCGCACCCTGATGTTTGAGTAACTACCAAGGATTATACAAATATCTATATATATAAAATATATACAATGTTTATATAAAGTGAAGTCCTTAGTTTCTGGCCAACGCACTAGCGTCATCTATCGCGTTTAACAGCAGTAGGTCTCAGTTCTATACAAGTTCTACAGATGTCGCTGCCAAAATAATTCAACGTGACTCCGTATAGATGGCGTTGCGCTACATTTTTTTTTTGACGTTTGACTTCAGTCACACCTGATGGTAAGTGTCGGCGAGGTCGAGGGTGTAGCACGCTGGTTCAGTAACAGCTTGTTTGCTTGAAAATTTTCCGGACAGACGAAGGGAGCGAATTCCGATCCTTAGCAGTCCGCATTAGGAAGGCAGAAGCGAATCGCTTCCTGCGAATGAATGGAATATTCACAACGTAAGGATGAAAATCGCTCCCCTTGTCTGGACATCCGGTGGTGGAACGGAGATGGCGGAATTAGATTGTCCAATTCCTGTGCACACTCTCCAAAATGTATCCAGTAAAACACAGACAAACTAGCAACCCTGCAACGGTGCTCAAGGCTCTGTAACCTTATACTCACTAATTCAGGATCGCCAATGAGTCTGCGAGACAGAAAGCCGTTTTTTGTTGGTCGTGCAGTCGTGTTCAAAAACTTAGAAGATGAAAATAATCGTACACACATTTTTGGTATCATTGATTTGCCGTGTGATGCCGGTTGACTAGAATAGCACCCCATCTGCTCCCGCGGGTGTCATAAGAGGTGACAAAGGGAAAAATCCTACGGACGGGCAGCAGCGTCCGTCGAAACCCAATCTATAGGTACTGCGGTCGCCAACCCGCCTTCCAAGCGTGGCGACTAGGGCAACTACCCCCAAGATGATACAAGTATTTGTGGGAGGCCTAAGTCCAGCAGTGGACTGAATATGGCTGAAATGTATGTATGTATGATGTATATAACATTTCTTATTTAAAATAGCACGAGTCGAAGTTCGAAGCAAAATTGCTCTTCAATCGTAGAATACTCGATTTGTGCCGTAGCGGCGGATTTTTTTTTTTTTTTAATTTATTTATTCTCCTTAAATGTTAACACATGATGTTACAAGCGTGCCACTATTGTAAACCTCTAGGGTTTATGTAATAGTTAGCGAGTCGTGCACTCAAATTCAAAAAATTTTGAAGACGAAAATAATCTCACACAAATAAATGGTTACCATTATTTTTCTACGGAATCTATAATTAATTTATATATTATATCAATCATGTTTCTAACATAGGCACCATGTCTCCGTGTCTGACTGTGTTTAAAATTTCACTTGAGTACTTAACGTTCAAAAATCGACTTCCTAGTCATCAGAAGAATATTACAGATATCAGAACGACCGGTCTGGCCTAGTGGGTAGTGACCCTGCCTATGAAGCCGAAGGTCCTGGGTTCGATTCCCAGTCAGGGCATTTATTTGTGTGATGAGCACAAATATTTGTTCCTGAGTCATGGGTGTTTTCTATGTATTTATATGTATCTATCTGTTATATATATCGTCGTCTAGTACCTACAACACAAGCCTTACTGAGCTTACCGTAGGACTAGGTCGATTTGTGTAAGATTGTCCCGAAATATTTATTTATTTATTTTCAGGCGGCGAGCCAGGTGAAGCCGTGATCATAGCCCCATAGCTCCTCGCAATCACATAGAGGTAAGCTTCCGTAGTTTAGTGAAAAAGGGGGCATTCTATGTATTTAAGTATTTATATGTATCTATTTATTATATATATCGTCGTCTAGTACCTGCAACACAAGCCTTATTGAGCTTACCGTAGGACTAGGTCGATTTGAGTAAAAAAATGTCCGAAATATTTATTTATTAAATTTTAACTGATTTCAAAAATAAGCAATTACTGCCATATCATTGTTGTGTACTTACCATAAGTCGTATAATCTGGTCGTGGTTTGAGCAGAAAATTGTATTCCCTGTCCCTCGAACGCTTTTATTGTTTCCGGAACAATTTTGTACTGAATGGTGCTTGATCCCGTCGTGTCAGTATCGATATATACATCGATCAATACATGTAGAAGGTCTGAAACAAAGTTAAGTGTAAGGCCCTCTACCGCGATCATCGAAGTTCGTATATTTCGAGCATCTTTCTCTTTTCCTCCAATTAAGTTGTCATGAGAGTGACATAGACAAGCGTTCGAAATTTCAGAATATGATCTTCCGCGGTAGCGCCTAATACCTCGGCCACACACTCGACGAGCGGCGTGGGAAGTAGCGAGGGAAGTAGGCAGAGACATAGTGTGGCCGCGCTACTCGTCATGCTCCTCGTCATGCCCACCGCTCCCTATTTCGTCGGTTTTTTGGCGCGAGTCAAAGGGCCGGCAAGGAGCGGCGCGATTAATCGCGCGAGTAGGGCAGTGTGTGGCCGGAGAGGGCAACATCGCGGCAGCGCGAGGAGCAGCGCGAGTGGCAGCGCAAGGGGCATAGTGTGGCCGAGGTATAAGGCTCGAAGAGGAGCGGGCGTGTAGCGTAGCGTCGAGCTCGCTAAAAGTTGTGAGCAGCGTGCACTGTAGCCGCTTCCATACATTTACAAACGTTTAATTAGCTCTAATTAATGCCTTTTTTTATGACATAGGCGGCAAACGAGCAGACGGATTGCCTGATGGTAAGCAATTACCGTCGCCCATGGGCACCCATGGGCAACACCAGATGAGTCACAAGCGCGTTGCCGGCCTTTAAGGGGGGTTGGAGCTCTGGGAACCTTACTCACCATCAGGAACACAGCACTACATACCTGAAAGGTAGCAGTGCTATTATAGCTGTGGTCTTCTGTAAGGAGGAGGTACTTCCCCAGTTGGGCTGCCCCAGATTCAAGCGTGATGGTCATCGCTGTGCCCTACCTCTCATTGTTGGACGTAGTTTAAGGACATACCCGGGTCCGATGAGCGAGTTAGTCTATGGATGAAAAGGACAAGACGAAAACCCATGTCGTATTCAAGGGGCTGATTTTTGAGAGTCATGAACTCGAATTCATAAAACTTTGAGAACGAAAATAATCACACACAAAGGTTTTTACCATTATCTTTGCACTAAATGTATAGTTTCGATACCCACGATATTTTTTTTATCATATACATATTTGCTTCTTAAATACTATGTCTTCGTGTTTGAGAGAGTTTAAAATGTCAGGATTTAAGCGTCGATTCAAACACGAAGAAATGGCATTTTAGAAGCATGAATGATATAAATAAATAATCGTGGGTATTGCAACTATACATTTTGTGCAAAAATAATGGTAAGAAACTTTTGTGTGTGATTATTTTCGTTCTCAAAGTGTTTTGAATTCGAGTGCACGACTTAAAAATCTTATCATAAGAAGGCTCAGAGTCACCCAAAGGGCTAGGGCTATGCTGGGAGTGTCTCAGTGGGACATCAGGGCGGCAATTTTTGAGCGTCAAGTACTCGAAACTTGACATTTTAAACTCTGTCAGTATCAAAATTACTTCATGCAAAAATAAGATTGAGTAACTTTTATATAGATAATACCCGCGGATTCGCCCGCATGGTTAGAGGAAAATGTAACATATTGAGTCTTCCCGTGGGAAAAAAGTTTTTCCGCTGGAAAAAGTAGCCTAAGTCACTCTCCATCCCTTCAACTACCTCCGCTTAAAAAATCACGTCATTTCGTCGCTCCGTTTTGCCGTGAAAGACGGACAAACAAACAGACGCACTTTCGCATTTATAATATTATATATAGTATGAATTCTTTCGTCATCAAAGTTTTTGAAATTCGTGTGCACGACTCTGTATATTCGGCCCTTTGTTTTCTTTTTTTTTTGACAAAGGTGGCAAACGAGCAGACGGATTGCCTGATGGTAAGCAATTACCGTCGCCCATGGGCACTCGCAACACCAAGGGAGTCACAAGCGCGTTGCCGACCTATAAGTGGGTTGGAGCTCTGGGAACCTTATTCACCATCAGGAACACAACACTACATACCTGAAAGGTAGCAGTGCTATTATGGCTGTGGTCTTCTGTAAGGAGGAGGTACTTCCCCAGTTGGGCTTCTCCAGACTCAAGCGTGATGGTACTTCGCTGTGCCCTACCTCTCATAGTTGGACGTAGTTTAAGGACATACCCGGGTCCAAACCATTTGTTAATTACTTACCCGGAGACGCGAGGGTTTTTGTAGAAAAAACTAGTAAAAACACAATTTTGTACATTATATGCATAGTTTTGTTTATTATATTTAAATTTGGCGAACACTAACACTTTCAACGCATCATCACGCAACTGAAGTTATCCTGTTACGACGATGACTGTTCCGTATTTATCCTTATATTATTTACCTAATATGACACAGTTTAATGTATATACCTACTTATTGCAGTTTTGTTCAAACGTTTTGACTTACTCGATCCGCCGTTGATTTTAAAGTTCTGGGGGTCAATTTTTGAACACTCGACGCTCGATTCGCGACATTTCAAACTCTCTCACGAAGAAATGGTATTTAAGAAGCATGAATGATATAAATAAGTAATCGTGGGTATCGAAACTATACATTTTGCGCAAAAATAATGGTAAGAGACTTTTGTGTGTGATTATTTTCGTGCTCAAAGTTTTATGAATTCGAGTGCACGACTTTTTTTTATGACATAGGCGGCAAACGAGCAGACGGATTGCCTGGTGTTGAGCAATTACCGTCGCCCATGGGCACCCGCAACACCAGGGGAGTCACAAGCGCCGGCCGGCCTTTAAGGGGGGTTGGAGCTCTGGGAACCTTACTCACCATCAGGAACACAACACTACATACCTGAAAGGTGGCAGTGCTATTATGGCTGTGGTCTTCTGTAAGGAGGAGGTACTTCCCCAGTTGGGCTGCCCCAGATTCAAGCGTGATGGTCAACGCTGTGCCCTACCTCTCTTTGTTGGACGTAGTTTAAGGACATACCCGGGTCCAAAACAAAGACAAAAATCTCAAAAATCGCCCCCCAGGAACAAATATCTGTGTTCATCACACAAATAAATGCCCTGTTGGGATTCGAACCCAGAACCGATCGGTTGACGGTCGTCATAATGATATTATATGCATCGACGAAAAGTTTTCAATGTTGCGTAGTTTTCTACCTGAAAAATTATCGGGATTTAAGTTTAATAAATCAATAAAACACTCAAACTCAAACGTTTATTATTTATAATGTTAAGAGTTGTTATCTTGGAACATTGGTTCATAGCACTAATACCTACATCTGGTTAAAATATCAGATAATATTAAAATTACACGCTGTATAAATTAATATAAATTATTTATTAATTTCAAATAAAGTTTTCGAACAAACTTTAACAGAAATAACAGAATAGGTATAGTAAAACGAATTACCCCTTTATAACATGATCTTTCATAAAAATAAATAATAGTCTTTGTTACTCCAGAATAGTACTAACATTTTGAGTATAATAGAAAAATAGAAAATGGCGTCATAAAATCTGAAAATAAATGGTTCAAGGAGTACCCTGTTAAAATTTTGCCTGAAACGGAACATTCAGAAATGATAATTGTCAATTTGTCATATGACACTATGACAGTTATCAAACTTGTCAAGCACTTGAAACACTGTCAGTCATGTTATTAAAGTTTTTAAAGCGGATTCTTAACGCTTTCGTCTGTAGATATCATAGAATATTGTAGCACATTACATAATTTTCTTAATATGTAACAGATTCAACTGTCCATATAAAAATAAAATGTCATTCGAGGAAATTAAGTGTGTACGTGTGAAAGAGGAAGAAAGTACGGAGTTTAACTGTGGAACTAACCAGGACTGGCAAGTTGGGGTTAAAGTTGAGTCCTTGTGGGATAATAATGTCCCGGACTCATGCAAAGAGGAATCATTGATTGATTTAAAACCGGACGTACTAGGGCTGCATAGTGAGCTAGAGCTACAGGTCAAAGATGAGCTAGATCTTGATCCAGAGTTGAAACATTCACTAGAGAAGGATTGTAGTAAGTTTATTTATTTAATCTTTATTATTATAAATTGTGTAAATTACATGTCGGTGGCCGTTGGGTGAACGGCCTTTGATTTGTACTCACCATATCCTCCCGTGGTTGCAGTAAGAGCCTACTAAGGGAATACACTGGGAGATAGGCAGCAGCATCTCCTAAAAATAATAATAGAATAAACTGCGCGCGCTAACCCGCCTGCCAAGCGTGGCGCGTATTGCAACCCCCAAAAGGGGGAGGCCTATGTTCAGCAGTGGACGTCTTATGGCTGAGATGATGATGATGAAATTACATGTCAGTTTAAAACTAAACAGATTACATTAAATAAATAAATAAATAAATATTTCGGGACAATCTTACACATATCGACCTAGTCCTACGGTAAGCTCAGTAAGGCTTATACATACAACTTACAGCTAACTAAAACAAACAATAAACTTAATCTATACCCCACATCGGCCCTCACCTTTTCAATCTTTATTGCACAATATAAGTTACAAATGTCAGACTTAATGCCATAAAGCATTCTCTACCCTAGGTGTGTATATTCTCTACCCTACATGATTTTTTTTTTTATAGCCTTTTTTTTTTTATTTCCACAAATACAATTTAGTTACAATTTATTCTATTATATTTTTATTTTTATTTTTTTTGTGGTCCCTGTTAAGGTAAAAGCCTCCTCCAAACTTGCAATTGGAGGGTGTTGGTCATAAGCCCCCACGGTGACCGGCCGGGTTGGGGACTGTAATTGTTTTGCATTGTTTTTATGGTTCTCTTGTTCAGTTGTTTCATTTTTAAGTTTGTTATTTAAATTATTTGTATTGTTGCACTTGTTTTTCTTCCGGCGGTTGTGGCTTGTTTGTTGCTATTGGTTGCTTGTTTTGTTTTGTGGGTTTGTGTGGGAACGCTGCATGTAGTTGAATGCATTTATTTTATTTATTTTTTTGGGTGCCTTTTGTGTTCTCTCCTCTTCATGGGCCAGTTTGCTTGGTGTTTTGATGACATGATTTATTTATTAGCCTTAATTTACGGACACTAACAACAGTAAGTTTTACAATAAACATGTTTTCTTTAATCTTCTCTTTTCTTCATTTATACATTTCTCTCTTTTTCCATTTTTGGGTGTCCGTTTGCCAATTGGCAAGATGTAGATGTAGTGTAGGGATGTCTGGCTGGACTCAGATGGGCTGTTGATCGCCTATCTTGCACAATACAAGGTACAAATGTTGGACTTTCTACCCATATCAGCTGAGGTGACGAGAGGAGTCATAGATAGACTAAAAGAGGAAGAAGCTAATAGACAGTCGAAGATGTTCCTGAAGAGAATGGATGCCAGGAGAACTAGGTATCTCCTGAAACTAGGTAGGTAAGTTAGAAACGGTCTAAAATTACTGACGGGGGTCATTACGGGACACAACCCGTTGAACTAGGTAAGACTGATAGCGCCTCCTGCCCCCACTGTGGGATGGAGGAAACAAGCAAACATGTCATAACCGAATGCGGCATGTACGCATCGATGCAACACAAAGTATTCGGTATTGATGTTCTGAAAGCGAACTAAAGGACATCAACTTAAAGGATAGCCTTCTCTTCTGCAGGAAGATTGGAAGATTTGAGGAACACTGTGTGGGAACGCAGCCGGAACAGTAACCTGCAACTCCAACTACAGGGAACTGGGCTGAATGACTGCAACAGGCGATCGACAGCCCGCCTGAGTCCGGCCGGGCATCCCTACACTACATCTACATCTACATCTACAATGTTGGACTTAATACCATAACTCCATAAGGTATTCTCTGGTGGTGTGTAAGGATGTCCCTTTCACAAATTTACTGAGCCCTATGGTAAACTCCAGAAGAAGAAATATATATATATATATATATGGGATAGGAATACTTATACTGTATTATATTATGCTAAAACATTTTAAAACTAAAATGGATTAAATCGCAGATACTAATTTAAACCTCATCCCGACGTTTCAAACCCTTTAGCAGCGTTCGTGGCCATCGGGTGGCCAGTCCGATGAGTAATTATGGCGGCAACCGAAGACAAGTTTAAATTTATGTTTAATTTTTATAACCTAAGCTGGTCTGACGAAATTCCTCACTAAGACAAAACTATAATAATACTAGTTTTTGCCCGCGGCTTCGCACGCGCAGAAGAATACCAGTAACCGGTAGCAATTATTATTTTTGTTTTTAACCCTCAGTTTAACGATTTTTTTTTTGTTCCAGATGCGTCGGAAAACTCTGAATGTCGACTCAAACAGGAATCAAACCCGTTGCAACGTTGTATAAATCAAATAGTGCTTAAAGACTGTATGGTTAGATTGGAGCGGATAACTATCAATAATCTGCAAAAATATTTTCGAAATATAAAATTTACTGCACAAGATATAGAAAAACACAAACTATTAAGAAATGAGTGTGTCAAATTGTATACTTGCGATATGTGCAACAAACAGTTAAAAAATAGAATACAAATGATAAAACATTTACGGAACCATGAGAAGCGAAATAAAAAATATACGTGCACAATATGTCAAAAGACGTTTGATTATTATTCGTTATTTATCAATCATAAAGTAACGCACACAGGTGAGAAAAAATACAAGTGTGAACTGTGTGGAACAAGGTGTAGCACTAAGAGTAACTTGAAAAAACATGTGTATAATCATATGGATAAACGTCCGTTTTCATGCGACATTTGCAACCGGCAGTTTTTGCGTGAAAAATATTTAATAAATCATAAACGCTGTCACACAGGCGAGAAACCTTTCGAGTGTGAAATATGTAACAAGCGAATAAAACACAAGAGTAGTTTATTGGATCACTTGCGGATGCACACGAGCACGGATACTAAGAAACTGCATTGCTGCAGGTTTTGCGGAAGTAATTTCAATCGGAAGTCACATTTAGTTATACATGAACGGAAACATACGGGTGAGAAACCATTTGGATGCGAAGTCTGCAGAAGGAGTTTCACCTCAAAATCTGTCCTTAATACTCATATGAGAATACACTCAGGGGAAAAACCATATGCATGCAACATGTGTTCAGTGTGGTTCTCAACAAGGGGACAATTAGGTTTGCATAAACAAAAGCATTAGTGGTAATATATGTGTCATTAGGTCATTATCTAGGAAAAGGGACCTAATTGTCGATGGCTTACGTCGAATCGCGTTGTGTTTGTATTGTATCTTCTTGAACAAGGACATAAGCGCCATCGACATTAAGGTCCCTTTTCATAGATAATGTCACATAATTATATTGATGTTGAAATTCAAATTAAACTGCAGTTTAAAAATGTATGACTTTTGTTAATGTATTGTGAATTTGAAAATTGAAATTATGTTTATCTACGTACATGTCATAAGTGCTCTAAAATGCGTCCAGAAACCGTAGGCAATGACCAGCATTAATTACCAACCATCAGAAAGATTTCAGTAGGTAATGTTAACATTACCTACTGAAATCAGTAGGTTATGAATTTAAATTTGGAACAGCTGTCAAATTCAAGTGGGGTGTCTAATCTAGTATCTATAGATATTAAAAAAGCCATTGATACGAAACGCCAATTCGTTATGTTTTTTTAATATAAATCGAACGACATTTGAACTCGAGTGACAGTAGAATAGGGAGTTCATTCGCTTGTCTATGGTTTAAAAAAAAAATTGACTTGGATACGAAATACGCAACACCGCCGTTCCAAGCTGTCATTTGTTTTGTTCGTTGACTTTTTAATGTGTACAAGTAATCCTAGTAATAAGTAATTTCCCTACGGTTTCTGAACCCATCTTAAAGCACTTAATGATATGTGTGTAGATAAAGTAGTGTATGTAACTATGCATAATTAGGCATTACAACAATCGTGTGATATTATTATGAAACTCGCCTTCGGCTCGTTTCATAAACCCACACTCTTGTTGTAATGCCCTTCATTATGCACAGATACATAAACTACTATTTTTTAAACATGATGTGAATAACGAACGAGTGCTTAGGCTCAAAATAAAAGTACCTAACTTAAATTTATGTTTTTTATTTCATAATATAATCCGAAGGGAATCCACTGGACCAGTTTTCCGCCATCCCCATGCAGTGGATTCCCACAATCTTTACCTACGAGGGGCTCTGTCTACGCTTACAAATGTATCCATGCATAATCTAAATATATGAAATCATGTGTCATTTATTACTTGCGATTTTTTCGAACTAACTAAATAGCAGAGCCCGGAAAATCCATAGCAAAACAAAACACTGTCGCAATCAAACTCGAGTAAGTTTTGTCTAAATAAATTATACCGATATGTTAGGTCATTATTTTTTAATAATTCACGCCAATCGCAAAAGATGTGGTAAGTATAGGGTTTATTTATGTGTTATTTCATCTGAAACGCAACGTAACTTATATTATCAACGTTACTTATAGTTCATATTAAGTAATAACCCCCTTTTGGCTTGGCCGTAGTCGGGTGACAAAGACGTAATCCACCTCATTGAAAAAACCTCACTTCAGATAATTAGTATTCCGTAAGAAATCGATAAACTCTATATCGATAAAAAATGTTTCTAACACTAGTTTGATTGCGAGCGTCTTTTGTTATGCTATGGATTTTCCGGGCTCTGCTAAATAGTATTTTCAATGAACAGCATCCAATAATCTACTTGACGTTTACTGTCAGCCTACAAACTTCATAGTTTTCACAATACACTGCTTGCTTCGAAAATCTTTTTTTGTTAATATTTAGGAAACTATAAGTTATTTTCAAAAGTCGTAGAACAAATGTTGCTACGTTTGTGGTGTAGAAACGATACCTAAACTTATTGTTCTTGTTACAGGCAACACCCGATATACTTATAAACGTGAGTCCTGAGGCGCTACCGCCAAATACGATATTCGTAAATTTCGGGCATCTTCCTCTTTTACTAATATATAATATCCATAAATTTTAAATTACATCTAAAACTAACTACTATAATTACAATTAAATTAAAACTAAACAAAAATTAAACCTTTTACTCCAATTAAGATGTCATCAGAGTGACAGAGACAATCGTCCGAAATTTAGGGATATCGTTTTTGGCGGTAGCGCCTCTGACTGACTGACTGATCAACGCCCAGCCCAAACCGCTTAACTTAGATAGCTGATTTTATCACAATTTGTAGTTTATTTACCGTAAGAACTAAGAAGGGATTTATGGAAATTCCACCATAAAGGGGGTAAAAATGGGGTTGAAATTTTGTATGGGGATTGTGTAAAATTTAAAGCGCGAGACTTGAAATGTTGAGTCAACATTCCTTATTTGAATACAAGAAAAGGAATTTGAGCGATGACCATCACGCTTGAATCTGGGGCAGCCCAACTAGGGAAGTACCTCCTCCTTAAAGAAGGCCACAGCCATAATAGCACTGCTACCTTTCAGGTATGTAGTGCTCTGCTCCTGATGGTGAGTAAGGTTCCCAGAGCTCCAACCCCCCTTAAAGGCCGCCAACGCGCTTGTGACTCATCTGGTGTTGCGGGTGCCCATGGGCGACGGTAATTGCTTACCACCAGGCAATCAGACTGCTCGTTTTCCGCCTATGTCATAAAAAAAAATAGAGCGTTTTTTGAAATTCATCCCCTAAGGGGTGAAAAGGAAGTTCTGCGCGTGCGAAGCCGCGGGCAATAGCTAGTAGGAAATAAATTCGCTTCATGCACATATGTTATTTGTAACTACTATCTGAATACTTCAGGCACGGATGCCCACTGTTGGATATGGGCCTCCCATAAGCAGTATGGGTTTAATGCCACAATCGTCACACTTTGCACACCGCTCTGTAGGCCGATTTATGAGCACTCGACGCTCGAATCGAATGAATTTTAAACTCTCTCAAACACGAAAAAATGGTATTTTAGAAGAATGAATGA
The DNA here is from genome assembly GCA_022674325.2 of Grapholita molesta. Taxonomy (NCBI): domain Eukaryota; kingdom Metazoa; phylum Arthropoda; class Insecta; order Lepidoptera; family Tortricidae; genus Grapholita; species Grapholita molesta. The sequence continues at coordinate 2,285,322 of CP053145.2, read as the reverse complement.
TATAAATTAATAATCGTGGGTATATAAACTATACATTTTGTGCAATAATAATGGTAAGAAACTTTTCTGTATGACTATTTTCGTTTTCAAAGTTTTATGATTTCGAGTGCACGACTAAAAATCGCCCCCCTGGCCGATGTAGTAGTAACGTGTGTACAGTCAAGTGTAAAAATTCGTTCACTGCCAAAGTTTCAAAAATATGTACCGAGCAACTCTATTGTACAGCAGCTCTTTCTGCATATCACGGTTATGTAGCATCAATATTAAGGTACGGACTCATACTTTGGGGAAACTCGATGGACGCTGACATCATTTTCATTTTTAAAATACAAAAAAATTGCATTCGCACTTTATGTGGAGCCGATTTCTTGGATAATTGTATACCACTTTTCCAGTCCAAACGTATACTGCCACTTCCATGTTTGTATGTGTTTGAAATGTGCATCTTTGTAAGGAAAAATACAGAACTGTTTGACGTTAGAGTCACTCATTCTGAAAGAGGGACTCATAGGTATAAGTTACACTTACAGAAAACTAATCTGGCGTTATCACGGAAGAATTCATACTGTATGGCTATTAAGATTTATAATATTCTTTCAGATAGATTTAAGGAACTGCCTTTTAACATTTTTAAAAATAAATTATTTAATTATTTAATCGAACATTGTTATTATTCTGTCAATGAAATCATGAACAAATGTATACTGTAAAATTAATCTTATATTATATACATGCTATATTATATAAATGTAAATGTAAAAAAATATTTGTACGCCAGTATAGGCAAAACAAGATGCGATCTATAATGAAATACTGTAACACCTTTTATGTACGCTTGTTTTCTATCAAATAAACTATTAAACTAAACTAAACTAAACTACAGTAAATAAGGTTGTAGAACGTATTTATGAAAGGATTCTTTCGGTATGTATTTTTGCACTTGACTGTACACGCATGTCGGCGTTCTATATTCGAATGCCGACATGCGTGTACACATGTTATTACTACATAGACCAGGCCCCTATTACATACGTTACTACTACATAGGCCATGCTTTAGCTAAGTTTTTCACCTATACAATATTTTGTATATGTGAAAAACTTAGCTATAAGCACTTCAAAGAGGACGACTACGTAGGAATTGTCTCGATTATTCTCTTTAGAATATGTATATTGAATAATATAATCATTCATTTAGTTTACCCTATTTAAGTAACAGCATATTTTTTGACGTATGTTAACGCTGAAATTACTTTCCTTGTATTCGAATAAGGAGTGTTTACACAAAATTTCAAGTCTCTCGCTTAAAATTTTACACAATCCCCATACAATCAATTTATGGACCCGGGTATGTCCTTAAACTACGTCCAACAATGAGAGGTAGGGCACAGTGAAGTACCATCACGCTTGAATCTAGAGCAGCCCAACTGGGGGAGTACCTCCTCCTTACAGAAGACCACAGCCATAATAGCACTGCTACCTTTCAGGTATGTAGTGTTGTGTTCCTGATGATGAGTAAGGTTCCCAGAGCTCCAACACACTTATAGGTCGGCAACGCGGTTGTGACTCCCTTGGTGTTGCGAGTGCCCATGGGCGACGGTAATTGCTTACCATCAGGCAATCCGTCTGCTAATGCCACCTTTGTCATAAAAAAAAAATACAAACTTTTAACCACCTTTGTGCCTCCTTTATGGTGGAATTTCCAAAAATCCCTTTTTAATGGATCTTTGCGGTATAAAAACTACTAATTGTAAAAAAAACAGATGTGCGTTGATCAGTCAGTCAGTCAGTCAGGAAACTCACGTTTATACCGGGTGTGGCCTGTAATAGGAGCATTAACTTTAGGCATCATTTCTACACCACAAACGTAGCAACATTTGTTTTACGACTTTTGAAAATAACTAATAGTTTAATAAATAATAATAAAAAAAGATTTTCCAAGCAAGCAATGTATTGCGAAAACTATAAAGTTTAGATGCTGACAGTAAACGTCAACTAGACTATTGGATGCTGTTCATTGAAAATATTATTTACTTTGTTCGAAAAAATTGCAATAAATTACCCAATTATTTAAAGTTGTAGAACAAATGTTGTTACGTTCGTGGTGTAGAAGCGGTCCCTAAAATATTTGCTCCTATTACAGGCCGCACCCGGTATAGATATAATATAATATAGATTTAAATATAGATTTTACATAACATTTTCCTCTGAAACCCGTCGAGTACACAGTAAACTTCGTAGCGTACAAACGTGTCGATTACCTATTCATAATTATAATGTTAAAAATATTATTGTGTTTATTAATTATATGTGTGTTGTTAAATGGGATTTATTCTGGCCGTAAGTATTTCGTTTTTCAAGTACTTGGCATAATTAATTAATGAGCATCGAGTACTCGACTCGTGACATTTTAAACTCTGTCAGAAATGAAGAAATGGTATTTTAGAATCATGTATGCTATAATTGACGACCGGTCTGGCCTAGTGAGAATACCCTGGCTATGAAGCCGATGGTCCTGGGTTCGATTCCCAGTCAGGGCTTTTGATTGTGTGATGAGCACAGATATTTGTTCCTGAATCATGGTTGTTTTCTATGTATTTAAGTATTTATATGTATCTATCTATTATATATATCGTCGTCTAGTACCTACAACACTAGCCTTACGAGCTTACCGTAGGACTGGGTCGATTTGTGTAAGATTGTCCTGAATATTTATTTATTTATTTTATTTTTTAATTAAATTTGATATTAGGCTGGTGGCCTAGCGGTAAGAGCGTGCGACTAGCAAAACGAACGTCACAGGTTCATACCGCGGCTTGTACCAATGAGTTTTTATGTACGAAATATCATTTGATATGGACTAGTCGCTTTTCGGTAAAGGAAAACATCACGAGGAAACCAAACTAATCCCAATAAGGTCTAGTTTACCCTCTGGGTTAGTTGGCAGTTGCTTTCGTAAAAAAACTAGTGTCTACGCCAAATCCTGGGATTAGTTGCCAAGCGGACCCCAGGCTTCCATGAGCCGCGGCAAAATGTCGGGACAATGCGAGGAAGATGATTATGCCAGAAATTAATAATCGTGTGTATCGAACTATACACATTCTGTGCAACAATAATGATATTTAAATCGAAAGAAAAATAGAAAAAATTGACTAGCAGCGGGACTCGAACCCACAACCACTGGATCACTAGCCCAGTGCACTACCAATTGTGCTATACGAGCGCCGCTTAGACGTGTCAATTTTTTCTATCTTATCCTTCCTGGTATACGTCATTACGGGTGACGTGTAGCGACATCTACCGTCAATTTTTTCTATTTTTCTTTCGATTTAAATATCTTTGATATGCTAGCAGACGCTTCTGCTTAATATAAATACAACGATAATGGTGAGAAACATTTATGTGGGATGTTTTTCGTCCTGTGTTTTTGTCTGCTTAACTTCGAATAAACCGTGATTTGCTTTTAGTTTTTTTTTATCTTTGATGATATTAGCAAGACGAACTGTCAATGTAATGTCAAACACCGTAACCAGAGCCCGGAAAATCCATAGCATAACAAAAGACGCTCGCAAACAAACTAGTGTTAGAAACATTTTTTATCGATATCGAGTTAATCGATTTATTATGGAATACTAATTATCTGAAGTGAGGTTTTTTCAATGAGGTTGATTACCTCTTTGTCACCCGACTACGGCCAAGCCAAAAGGGAACGGTTATTACTTAACATGAACTATGAGTAACGTTGATAATATAAGTAACGTTGCGTTTCTGATGAAATAACTCATATAAATTAACCCTACTTACCCCTATTAGCTGGAGATGCGGGTTCGAATCCCGTCTCGAACACCGGAGGTCCTCGTCGTTTTTTCTTAAGTATATGTTATCTATTTCAACTTTTAGTTAAAATTTAATTGAATTTTAATCCGATAGTTTCTAATCGCAATTTAGTACACTATCTTATTTTCAGATGAAAAATCCAAACCGTTTCTATTGAATCCGACTACATTTGTGGACCTCAACAAACCATTTTACGAGTTTTCCTGCGAACAAGAAATAGAAAACAAACAATGGATATCTTGGTACCAGAAGAAACACATGGATCTTTATCCGACATATTTAAAAACATTGCAAGCTCACAAAAACGGAGCAGTTAAGATCAACCTGGTGTTGCCACTTGATGTGTTAGACAAGGATAGTGTTATATACTGCATCACACACAGTGAGCGCATACAAGATGATGGGGAAAAAGTGTTCACTGAAATATCAAAGAGCCATGATATACGTATTTCTTTCAATACAGATAATTATCCTTCGAGTAAGTATTTTTTCCCCTCACTAGCTAACCAAGCTAAAGGCACCTTTTGTAAAAATGTCGAATGTATCTAAACGCAAAGAAAAAGTCAATGCGATTTCAAAACGTTTTTTTTGCATGTTTCACTTTCCTCGCTGTAGTGAGGGGAAAAGTTTTGTGTTACACACACGGGTGCAATTGTAATTTACTTCTCGTGTATTGAAACACTCGCTACGCTCAGGATTCTATTTTAAAACCACTCGCTTTGCTCGTGGTTAAACTATAGAATTCATTCGCTTGCTCGAGTTTCAATCCCACACTCGCAGTTAAAATACAATTTTGCACCCTTGTATAACAAATAACTATTTTCCCGTACAACCACTACAAAGCAATTCCACTCTCGCTCTCTGTCATGGACCAAGTGATAACTTGGGTATTATTGAAAATTCCCGGGCATTATGAAAAACGCCCAATATCAGAGGGCAATTTGATTATAAATATTCAAATTATTAAGTCGACCGGGCATTATTAACCTTTTGAACGCCAAGCACCACTAAAATGGTCGCGTGATGTCGTGCCTGCCACGCCACCGACCACTAAAGTGGCTACGGCGGACGCTGTCAAAGCAATAGTCCTGCTGACAGATAAGGTTCATATTTGTTCTTCACAAGTTATACCATGGCGTACACGACGTCATATTTTGACGCGAGACGAAAAGCGTTCAAAAGGTTAATAATGTCTATCACCTATTGGGCAGAATACTAAGCAAACAATATCGACCAAATGACAGATGAGTTAATTATACATAATGCTCAGGCATACATTTTTGGGAAAACCCCCGGTCCATCATTTTTTTCATACAATTAGTACTGAGCTTGGACAATCATATTAGGGCAAAACAGAAATTCAGTCCCAGAGTCACCGGTAGGTACGACGACGAGCGAAGCGAGGAGGAGTATTAGGTTTTTTGCGTTCACAACACAGCCGACTCGCTAAGAAAATTTTTTTTTGTTGACGACCTGTCTGGCCTAGTGGGTAGTGACCCTGCTTTTGAAGCCGATGGTCCTGGGTTCGATTCCCAGTCGGGGCATTTATTTGTGTGATGAGCACAGATATTTATTCATGAGTCATGGGTGTTTAATATGTATTTAAATATTTATATGTGTTTACCTATTATATATATCGTCGTCTAGTACTTACAACACAAGCTTTACTGAGCTTACCGTAGGGCTAGGTCGATTTGTGTAAATTTGATTGTCCCGAAATATTTATTTATTATTTTTATTTATTTATTAAAATTCAGTTTAGCACGTGTCACGAGTTTGTTTCTCTCCCTGACCAAATAGCCCAACGACGATGTAGCAGTATTCATAATGACCAGACAATGTGATAAATATTGAAGTTTAGCTTGTCACTTGCCACTTGGCCAGTATAGCCAGTCATTATTCATAATGCCCGGGCATTACAAATATGTAAGTCCTTATCACTTGGTCCATAACATGTCTATAACTATAACAATGAGAGGTAGGGCACAGCGATGACCATCACGCTTGAATCTGGAGCAGCCCAACTGGGGAAGTACCTCCTCCTTACAGAAGACCACAGCCATAATAGCACTACTACCTTTCAGGTGTGTTTCCTGATGGTGAGTAAGGTTCCCAGAGCTCCAACCCCCCTTAAAGGCCGGCAACGCGCTTGCGACTCCCCTGGTGTTGCGGGTGCCCATGGGCGACCCTTTTTGCCTTTGCTTACCAGGCAAAACGTCTGCTCGTTTGCCGCCTATGTCATAAAAAAAAAATACCTACTCCCTTTTTTTTAAACGAAGGACAATCTTTTCAGTGAAACCAGTAACCCCTCAAGTATCGCCGTCGAAATTTTTCGATCGTGGGGACCCTGTCGTGGACTACACCTGCTGGGGCTATTTAAGCCAAACCTTGAACTGGCAACGACTGGCCTGGTATCAAGTAAAAGGTATATAAATGGTTATAAATTTGTTGGATATGTTTTCTTAAAGAATAACGCATTTTTATGTAATATGTATAAGATATCTTTTGTAATACTGTTTTGAAAAAATAAGTCCCGCCGAGTTTCTTGCCGGTCATAAAAGTCGAAATGCTTCTCGGGTCAGAGGTGTAGGGTTAGAACCGGTGTAGTTTTTATGTTTTCTTCTTTTGTATACTCGACGTGTAAAAGTGCCCTTGTGGCCTACTTACTGAATAAACGTTTGAGTTTTGAGTTTTTGAGTTTTGAGTTCCCCTTCTTTAGGCATAATTTGTTTTGTAATAATTTTAATTCGCAGACCCAGTGTTGGCATAATTGTATATAAGCAGAAACTGATCTCGCATAATTCTTTTCCGCCGAATTCTATTACGCAGAATTTAGCCGAATGGTTGGTACGTATAATTTGGAAAGACTGAATGGTGTTATTACGATTTTTTTCCCAGGAAGTGTGTTTCTGTCGTAGTCGCTGTTCTAACCTGACCTAACCCACCTTGTTTTTCTGTTGTGGTCACAGTTCTAACATAACCTAACCCACTTCGGACATTCGGCCTCAATAATAGTATGCCAATATTTTTTCGGACAAAGTAGTATTTGGCTAATACAGAATTATGCAAAATAAAATTCGGCAACATTAATAATCGGCGTAAATAAATTATGCGAAACTTGGTATGCGTATTAAGATTCGGACAAAACAAATTATGCCAAATAAAGGGAACCCTATTTAAATAAATAATTTCGGACAATCTGACACAAACCTACCTAGTCCTACGGTAAGCTCATTAAGGCTTGTGTTGTAGTGCAGTAAAACAATTACTTCTGCCGAACACGTATAATTTCACACTTGTCACAAAATTCACAAACCGAATGTGTGCACGAGGCACAATGTTATTTAAAATTTTATATAATATTAACAGAATAACATAACCTTATCCAATTAAACGTGGGTTTCTGTCCTCCGCATGAAGGGTAACGAGAGTAAGCACCAAAACCGAAGTTGACTTTTAAATTTAGCTTGTGAGGGAAAAAATGACAATGAGATGTAAATGGACGATAATGACTGAATAAACGTAAGAAAGAAAACCTAAATTTAAAAGGGAATATTAATCACGCCCGCCAGTCGAGGCAATTGGTATTTTAAGGGTAAATGTCCGGATAACAGATATTTAAGGTCGGAATAAAATAAGGAAAGAAACTATGGCACAAAAACAATAAAAAAGGTGGCTACAACAATATAAATCTAAAGTACAAAGATATTGAAAATTTAGGATAAAAAAAATGACGCAAGAAGGCAGCAGCACGCAGAATCCACTCGTTTACCCGGCGAACCGCGCAGAACACGTGGTTCGAATCCTCGCACGAGGTCTAGCGCCGTCCGGCGCTTCTCGACGCCTTCGTATGAGACTTCTCCACCGACTGCTCAAATATCGGAACTTTACTAGCGCCTTCGGGAGCTCCCCTCACCGAAAGGCGTCGCAGTATGGGCGGTCACTTCTGTGGTAATGACCGACGATTAATTAGTTTTCACTTTCAGCAAAGTAAAAAAAAACTTGGAGCACCAAATATACAGGAACTTAAATGCCCAGTTCCGCTCCTCTAGGTAATTTTAACACGATCCGGTCAAACTCTCAATCCGAAGAATAAAAAAGGAACCCGAAAATCAATTATTCCGACTTTTCATCACCAATTTCACTCTCCATCTGAAGTCTCCGAAAATAAAACCAAAACCATTCTTAATCTCGAATACCTCAAAAATTTAAAATTCAAAATTTAGTAACTGCCAGTTATCCATCATAAACTAAAACGGTTAAAGGTTTCAACCTTCTGGCAATACTCAAATAAGCACCATCTAGCTGTACCCGCGTGAATCACAATGAACAATGAACAACAAAATAAAATGACGAAATGACAAATAGGCGGACAAGACATTGAAGTATTTCAAAGAGCTGTCGATAGATGTCATGAGCATGTCATGTAGCGGTCATGCTACAGTAGGTACTAGACGACGATATATATAATAGATAGATTCATATAAATACTTAAATACATAGAAAACACCCATGACTCAGGAACAAATGCCCTGACTGGGAATCGAACCCAGGACCTTCGGCTTCATAGGCAGGGTCACCACCCACTAGGCCAGAGCGGTCGTCACATATACAGGTGATCAATCCAAATGGGTCAGTGGGGGGAAGTCAGACACTATGAGAGATAGCGAAATCTGTTCTTAGGAACGATGGCTTCGATTTCAGATTTAATAATAATGGCAACCAAACCGGAAATCGAACTTGTCAAATATTCTTTATAAGGCTGATGATGATGAAAAATGTATTCATGTCTCATGATTCTCATGAATTTACGTTTCGTATCATCAACAATAACAATGAAAAATCTTTTTCACCTCACTCGCTCGGAAAACCTTAATTTATAGCGCGAAATCTGCGTGGAAAAGCTTATTTTATCCGCTAGCGTGCAAAAGTCATTCGAATTTCGAAGCCGATTGTTGTAATTCTCTGTGGTGCAAATAACTTTTTTTTAAATATAAAACTCCTTTAACGCGTGACTGACGCCGCTACCGCGAAAAACGATATTCGTAAATTTCGGAGTATTGTCTCTGTCACTCTCATTGGAGTAAAAGAGAAAGATGCTCGCAATATAAGAACTTCGATGTTCGTATATTTCGGGCATCTTTCTCTTTTACTCCAATTAAGCGTCATCGACATTCGCGGTAGCGCCGTTGAGTTCATATTAATTAACCATAGATAATAACCAATCAGAAACATAATTTTTGATTACAGATTTTTAACTTCTTTATTTTTACCTACTCTTTATTTTATGTCAAATAGGTTTTATTATAAATACTAATAGTATTTCAGTTTCATTTACATGTTTTGACTAATTGATCCATTAAATAAAACACAATTATACTGTTTATTTTATAAAGAAATTGAAATATACTTAATATTGTAATTTCTGAACGCAACCGAAAACAAAAGAAAAATTTAAAAAGTTTTAAGTTATCACCATTCACGTAATCGCAAATTTGTCGGATTTGTCCTGTACTAAGCTCTTTGAACTCAACGTTTGAACTATAAAAATGAGTGATTCTAAGAGCAATGCCGATATGATTTCCCTGAAAATCGCGCGATAAGTTTATTTTATTGTTTTTCTTGCCGCTCGAATTTTCCTCGCTGTAGTGAGGTGAAAAGATGTGTGTTCCGCATGGCTGCAAAATTATTTGGCGTCTCGTGTCTTGAAAGCCTCGCTACGATCAGGAATCTATCTTTGAACCATTCGCTTCGCTCATGGTTCAATCTTAGCTTCCTTCGCTTGCTCAGCTTTCAATTTCAACACTAACGCCAAATAACCACTTTGCAGCCTTGCATAACAAATAACTATCAGATTCACACCATTCCTTGTTTATAAGACTTCGACCAGGTTCGATTCCCGGTTATATACCTTTTTTTTTTTTTTTTTATGACATAGGCGGCAAACGAGCAGACGGATTGCCTGGTGGTAAGCAATTACCGTCGCCCATGGGCACCCGTAACACCAGAGGAGTCACAAGCGCGTTGCCGGCCTTTAAGGGGGGTTGGAGCTCTGGGAACCTTACTCACCATCAGGAACACAACACTGCATACCTGAAAGGTAGGAGTGCTATTATGGCTGTGGTCTTCTGTAAGGAGGAGGTACTTCCCCAGTTGGGCTGCCCCAGATTCAAGCGTGATGGTCATCGCTGTGCCCTACCTCTCATTGTTGGACGTAGTTTAAGGACATACCCGGGTCCAAAACCTATGATTTAAAAAAAAATTGTTTATTTCTAAAGTAATCTTACTTGAGTACATTTTTACTGACCGCCACACTAGGCAATGCCTGTCCCGCGGAGGAGAGATAATCTATATTACCTAATTATGTAGGTCTCTTAATGAAATTGTCCATTTTGTATTAATAATTAATATTTTTGGACCCGGGTATGTCCTTAAACTACGTCCAACAATGAGAGGTAGGGCACAGCGATGACCATCACGCTTGAATCTGGGGCAGCCCAACTGGGGAAGTACCTCCTCCTTACAGAAGACCACAGCCATAATAGCACTCCTACCTTTCAGGTATGTAGTGTTGTGTTCCTGATGGTGAGTAAGGTTCCCAGAGCTCCACCCCGCTTAAAGGCCGGCAACGCGCTTGTGACTCCCCTGGTGTTGCGGGTGCCCATGGGCGACGGTAATTGCTTACCATCAGGCAATCCGTCTGCTCGTTTGCCGCCTATGTCATAAAAAAAATATACATATTTTATTACTTTTCCACCGCACAAAACATCACAGCCTATTTCACTCAGATATGCAAATCCCTATCCCTTTCTCCTTCACCCTTTCATCCTTTCCTTTCACACGTTCCGTTTCACTCAAAAAAATCCTACATATACCGGGTGTGGCCTGTAATAGGAGCAAAAATTTTAGGGATCGCTTCTACACCACGAACGTAACAACATTTGTTCTACAACTTTAAATAATTGGGTAATTTATTACTTGTGATTTTTTTCGATCAAAATAAATAGTATTTTCAATGAACAGCATCCAATAGTCTAGTTGACGTTTACTGTCAGCCTACAAACTTCATAGTTTTCGCAATACATTGCTTGCTTGGAAAATCTTTTTTTATTAATATTCATTAAACTATTAGTTATTTTCAAAAGTCGTAGAACAAATGTTGCTACGTTTGTGGTGTAGAAATGATGCCTAAAGTTAATGCTCCTATTACAGGCCACACCCGGTATATTAAATTAGCAACGTGAATGATGGAAATCTACAATAATCGCGTTTTCAAAAAATTGTGCACCCAATTAGTGAAAGTTGTTAATAAAAGTTAAATCACTGTCAGTTTCGTGACGACAATTAAGCATTAAATATCGATAAAAGCTTGGTTTTGATGTTCGTTTTACAAACTTCAATCGATATTACAACATAATAGAAGGCAAAAAGTCGATCTTCATAAAGATTTCATGCTTAATTGTCGTCACGAAATTGACAGTGATTTAACTTTTTTTTACATCTTTCGCTAATCGGGTGTACCAAATTTTGAAAACTCCCATTGGTAAGAGACTTTTGTTTGTGATTAATTTCGTGCTCAAAGTTTTTCGAATTCGAATTCACGACTCACAGTTTGTATTGAACTCTTGATTGTGCCGAATTTGCTTATTGTATGGAATTAGACATATTTTAACCTTTTGAAAGCTTTTCCTCTCGCGTCAATGTGACGTACGTACGCCTTCTTCTTCTTCTTCTTTTAAAAAAATATGGCTTCCATCAATAAATCAATCGATGATTTCGCCAGTGTCAAGTAGAATAACAAATAAGTATAATAACATATAAGTTTGCCCTTAGAGCATGACGTTGTTCGGTAGTAGGCCTTGCGTTTTGTAAAGTGGTAGCTGGACTTTACAGAAAGCTAAGAGGCGGCCGTGACCCCGGGACTGCCGGGTGATGACCAATAATAGTGGTGAAACAGGTTTTGAAATCTATTCTTCATTAGCTGCACAATTCTGCGTTAGATCACTGCATAATACGCTATCAATATTACACACTAAAAAACGTTTGAACAAAAAGCAAGAAATATATTTTCAAGACGACTTCGCCATTTTGAGGTTCAACCGATGGTATGACTTGTGAAGAACAAATATAAACCTTATCTGTCAGCAGGATAATTGCTTTGACAGCGTCCGCCATAGCCGCTTTTGTGGTCGGTGGCGTGGCAGGCACGCCGCACGACATCACGCGACCACTTTAGTGGTGCTTGGCATTCAAAAGGTTAAGATTAAACTTAACAAACTAAGAACAAATCAAATTATTTTTTATGAAATATTTTGATTTGCTTAGATTTTGCTTAGAGCTGGTAAAACGGTGCCTAAAACCGTTAAAATAAACAAGATTACATATACTTGGTTAATTTCCACGGGTTCCGCTGTGTACGGGTGGCCGAATTGGTTAAGGCGTCAGCCGCGATAGCTGGAGATGCGGGTTCGAATCACGTCTCGAACACCGGAGGTCCTCGTCGTTTTTTCTTAAGTATATGTTATCTATTTCAACTTTTAAACTTAACATTTTGTATTGCTTTGCTTACAGATGAAAAACTAATACTATTTAACAGAACTGAGCTTGAAACTTACTACGGTTACACGAAGGTTGTGTTTCGGAAGATTCTGGAACCTTCCGACGTTGGCACTTATATATACTGCGCTATAGAAAACGGGAATTACATGGAAATGTACAAGAGCGATCCAATTCGGTTTAATGTATCCAGAACACCAAGTAAGTAACTATTGCAACGACCGGCGTAGTGGGTAGTGACCCTGCCAATGGTCCTGGGTTCAAATCCCAGGGAATTTATTTGTGTGATATTTGTTCCTGAGTCATGGGTGTTTTCTATGTATTTAAGTATTTATACGTATCTATCAAATATATTCACCAGAGCCTTCAATAGTCACCCATGATTTCTCTTGCTTGCATAATATTCAAGTCGCATGCCAATGTAAACAAATTGAGCGTGTTAAGTGCATAACATACCTTGGCATGAAAATAGATGAAAACTTTTCATGGTCATCGCACATAGAGTATATATGTAGTAAGTTACGAGTCCTTCTGGGTAGATTCTACCACCTAAGCTATAGAGTTCCAGCAAGTACCCTAAAATGTGTATACATCTCCCTAGTGGAATCTATTATAGGTTACTCTCTGGATTGCTATGGCCTCACTTTTAAAACGAATTTGGAAAAAATTGAAAAGTTACAAATAAGATTTCTAAAGCTACTAGTAAACAATAAAACCAAAAATAAATGTAGAGATGATTATTACAAGCTATTTAAATTATGTAAAATTCTTCCAGCAACTTTAAAGCACAAATATTTATTAGCAGTCCAGCATCATAGCAATCAAGAGAGTTACCTATCTCAAATGAGCCATCAACATGGCACTAGGTCTGTGGCTGCAGGTAAATATTCTGTCCTCAGAGTAAGCAATTACTATGGGGATAGACTCATAGAGAAACGCTTACCTTATTTATTTAACGCCTTACCTGCAGCTATCAGAAATGAAAAAAAGATAAACAAATTTAAGAAAGCCCTTTTCCAACATTACCTGGAAAGTATGTAATTTAAGGTTATATAAATTAACAAGTTAAGTATTTAATGTAAGTAGATTAGACTCATATGTTATTTAATGTTAGTAGATTGGATCCCGCAGTCAAACTGTGTAAACAGTTTTGCGGGACGATGTATGTAATTTTAAGAATTGTAAATAGATTTATTAAATAAATAATAAAAATAAATATATATCGTCGTCTAGTATTTACTGAGTTTACCGTAGGACTAGTTCGATTTGTGTAGGTAAGATTGTCCCGAAATATTTATTTACTTATTTATTATAGTAAGATGTGGGGGCCGATTTTTTAGAATTTTAAAATCATATTTCTCATCTCTTGAATACCTACTGTCTTCCTTACAGGCAGAGTTAAGGGTTGTTTCACACGTACCACAACCACACCACAACAACAACACGTGGGCGGGCGCATATTTTGTATGTTTAATAAATAGTACAATTCACACGAACCACATTTTGCAGTCATTATCGACCACGTCTGTGGCAACGGCCAGCAACTACACAATTCACACGTAACCACTGCGTGACCACATTTTGACACTGCGACGTGGTGTGGTTGTGGTCCGTGTGAAACAAATATCACGATGTCGTGTACCTACTCGACGCTCGAATCGTGACATTTTAAACTCTCTCAAACACAAAGAAATGGTATTTTCTCAAACATACTACGAAATGTATGCGTTATTGGCACGAAATGATGCCAAGAAGTTACACATTTATGGACTAGGCCGTGAATAAATGTATGGAGTTAGTATGAAAAGCACATTATTGTCCGCAGCTGTAACTTTTTAAATTTGCCAACTAAGATTAGACTGACGAAGGAAAAAATACATACATCCAAGTTACAATCTCTTTGAAAGCATAATTGGTATTATAATAATCTTCAGCTTTTTCCAATGTCAATTCATTAAAAAAAAACGAAATCTATGAACCATAGATAGTTATATTTTTATAAGCAGTTATAAAAGGTGTACGAATAGCTTTTTCGAATTTTTTTTTGTATAAAAAATAAAAAAGGCGGCAATTCACTGTTATTTACTTGATTGCTTTGTCGTTATTTTAATTTTAATATTTTCTTGAAATGTTTGAGAAAAGCACTATACAGGCTTCGGCCTGAACAGGGATTAAAGGACTCAATTTATCCGCAATCTCGTCCTTAAATCCCTTACTTCACAGCCTCTGCAGTAATGTACTATTAAAAAGCATGAGTCATATAAATAAATAATAGTGGGTATCTAAACTATACTTTCTATACAAAAATAACCATGAGAAACTTTTCTGTCCGATTATTTTCGTCTTCGTTCGTAACTTTTTCGACTCTCAAAAATCGCCCCCCTGAACCGTAATGGCGAGTCTTTGCGGCGATAGGAAATTATGTACAGTCAGCAGCAGAAGTAGCTAAGCATTTGAGGTGTTCAAAATAAGGTCTACACATCTCTATTGACAAGAGAATAAGAGCGCGTGTAGGTCATTTTGAACACTTCAAATGCTTAGCCACTTTTGCTGCTGACTGTACAAGAGCAATTCTCAAAAAGTTTGTACATTTGGATCACGTCTTCGATTAAAAGCGGTAGACTGATAGAGTAAATGATGCTGAGCAAGATCTACCATATTTCCCAAAATGTCCCATAAAGTTTGTATGGAACTTTCCTTTTTTGTTACCGAAAGTCTATAGAAACATACATTTTATTTTCAGCCGAGGTTTGGGGTCCTCGGGTAGATCCAGTAATATTTTTAAATGATGGAAGCTCGTTAAAAATGATCGAAAGTAATTGCACTGCATATTTATATGAAGGAGAGTTGCTGACTTGGTTTCAAGAAAATGGTAAGTAAAGGAGTCTCAGTATTCCGTTATCTTTTTTTTTATGACATAGGTGGCAAACGAGCAGACGGAGTGCCTGGTGGTAAGCAATTACCGTCGCCCATGGGCACCCGTAACACCAGAGAAGTCACAAGCGCGTTGCCGGCCTTTAAGGGGGGTACAGATGAATTGTGACAGATATACGACCCGGGTATGTCCTTAAACTACGTCCATAAATGAGAGGTAGGGCACAGCGATGACCATCACGCTTGAATCTGGGGCAGCCCAACTGGGGAAGTACCTCCTCCTTACTGAAGACCACAGCCATAATAGCAATGCTACCTTTCAGGTATGCAGTGTTGTGTTCCTGATGGTGAGTAAGGTTCCCAGAGCTCCAACCCCCCTTAAAGGCCGGCAACACGCTTGTGACTCCTCTGGTGTTACGGGTGCCCATGGGCGACGGTAATTGCTTACCATCAGGCAATCCGTCTGCTCGTTTGCCGCCTATGTCATAAAAAAAAAAAAATTGTCGATTGAAATATTGATGGAAGCTATATTTTAAAAGAAGAAAAGGTAATCGTCATTTTGTATAGTCTTTGGACTAGAATTCAAAAACTTTTGAGGACGTAAATACTTCTCAAGATATTCTCGCTATTATTTCTGCAATTAATGTATAAATTTCATACGCACAATTCATAAATCATATGATTCATGTTTCTAAAATACCATGACCCAGGGAAGTAATTTTTGAACCTCAAGTTTCCGACATGACATTTATTACTTTTTAAACTTTGTCAGTAAAAAAGGAATGGTATTTTAGAAACATCATGTTAACATGACAATGTTTCTTATGATGATGATGATTAAGTAAACATGATTGTTAGTTAATAATCGTTCCTATTGAATACACATTTCGTGTGCAATTGTTTTCGTCTTCAAATGTTTCAAATCCATTGGACGATTCTAAAAAATCGGTCCGTAACACTAATTTCTTTATGGAGACTATTGCATAAGATAAATATTTCACGATGCATCTGTTTCATAGATCCTATACCGATTACAAGACTAGCGATGACTCAGCAAAGACTTAAATATGAAAAAATTATTCTCACATTACAAAAGACTCTTGAATCAACAGACAAGGATTCTATAATTTATTGCGCCAAAGAAACTGTCCAGAACGATGGATTTGGGTATTTATTAAATACTGAGATAGAGAGCGGAAGGATTCAAATTCAATTCGATACACAAATTAACTCTTTGGGTAAGTACCCTATGTTTTGACGTAATACGAAATCGAAACCCCGGAATCTTTTGGACCCGGGTATGTCCTTAAACTACGTCCAACAATGAGAGGTAGGGCACAGCGATGACGATCACGCTTGAATCTGGGGCAGCCCAACTGGGGAAGTACCTCCTCCTTACAGAAAACCACAGCCATAATAGCACTGCTACCTTTCAGGTATGCAGTGTTGTGTTCCTGATGGTGAGTAAGGTTCCCAGAGCTCCAACCCCCCTTAAAGGCCGGCAACACGCTTGTGACTCCTCTGGTGTTACGGGTGCCCATGGGCGACGGTAATTGCTTACCACCAGGCAATCCGTCTGCTCGTTTGCCGCCTATGTCATAAAAAAAAAAGAAATCAAACAGACGGATCGCTTGATGGTAAGCAATTACCGTCGCCCATGGGCATCCGCAACACCAGGGGAGTCACAAGCGCGTTGCCGGCCTTTAAGATAGGAGTACGCTGTTTTCTTGAAGGTATGAGGGTCGTATCGGTCCGAAAATACCACTGACGGCAAATCATTCCACAGGTTTGATGTGCAAGGCGGGAAGTTTCTAAAGAAAAGCACAGTAGATGATTTTGGGGGACTTGTATTGCTTGTATCATTTTGGGAGTTGCCATGGTAACCGCAGTAGCATTTGATACAGTTTCGAAGGACGAGGTTGCCCGTCGGTTTGCTCTTTGCCCGTGGGAGGAGATGTGGTGGTGCTGTTCAACGATAAAAAGATAAAAGATCTTTATTTTTCAATTTAAGTACATTACATGCACTTATGAACGTCAAAGAAAAATCTACATCGGTTCTAACCCTACACCTCTTACCCGAGAACCGGCAAGAAGCTACGGCGAGACTTATTTTTTCAATACATTGATACAATGCGTCCTAAAAGAAAACATCAAACAGTTTATTACAAGATATAACTAAAAATACTAAAAGATAAAAGTTAAAATAATAGACATAGTTAGGTACGTTGATATGCTTTATTACCTGAACTGTGTCATTTAAATAATCTGACAGTACATACAATTGATGATTTAAATGTTAGGCGGTTTAGTTATTAGTTTCTGGTTTGGGCCATGCATGTTTTGTCTGTCAAATAATCCTCTACTCTGTAATAGCCCATGGACATCAAATACTTTATTGACTTTGACTTATTTATTATTATACGTATCTAATTCTTTTTTTAATGTATAATTTGCAGAGAGACCTTATGTACAAGTGGATCCAAGCAGTGGTATTAAAATACTAGAAAATGGCAAAGCGTTGAACTTGACTTGCAGTGTCAACGTCTTTACAGACAGCCATAGCCTCACATGGTATTTAGAAGGTAAAAATAATAATAATTAATAAATAACGTGGCTTAAGGATATGACGACCCCATCGCCCACTAGTTTTCACCAGTGCAATCAGTCAACGCAGGGAGCTGTTGGAGAGTAGCGACTCCACGTAAAGCTCGATTCACACATAGCGCGGGCGCGTGTCAACGCGAGCCCGCGGCGGGTCTAAAGCTCCCACACAGAGCTTGTCCGTATCGCAGCGCCGCGGCCGCCGGGCGCCGCGGGGCCGATTTGCGCTCTCTGTATGAGCCTCGTCACCCGCGCTCTGTGTGTGACGGTGGCGAGCGGGCGCGGGCGGGTGCGGGCGTGCGCGATTGCCGGCGAGCGCGGGCGCTGGCGGGTGCGTGTGGCGCGGACCCGCGCACGCCCGCGCCCGCCGGCTCTGTGAAGGTGTTTATTTAAAACTAGCTGAACAATCGCGCCGCGGGCCAGCGTTGACACGCGCCCTACCCGCGCCCGCGTTGTGTGTAAATCGGGCTTAACTGAGTGCTAGTGCGTTTGCCAGAATAAGGCAAATCCGATTTTGTATTGTCATTGTCAATGCATTATCTGTTCCTTGCTCTCCAGTAAAAATCATTTATTTTCAGGCCGTGATGTCGACAAGCCAACTGGGGCTACTCTGAGACAACATAGGAAAAATAATAGAACGTATTTAGTAATACGAATGAACCAAGCATTACATATGACCCAACTATTTTGCGCTGCAGAATATCAATTAGATATTGTGTTACCAGATTCCAAGGAGATTATTTATTATCACGGTGAAATTGCAAGGTCATACAGCATCAAGTTACTTCTTCAGGGATACCATGCATCAGACGGTAAGACCAGAGGGGACCATTTTTTGTAAGTCGTGCATTCAAATTCAAAAAAACTTTGGGGACGAAAATTATCACACACAAAAGTTCCTTACTATTATTTTCGTACAAAATGTATAGTTTCGATACCTACGATCATTTATTTATCACATTCATACTTCTTAAATACCATTTCTTCGTGTTTGAGAGAGTTTAAAATGTCTGTTTAAAATGTGTATACCAGCCTGGCAGTCTCAATGTTCGTTAAATGGCTGATCCGCCTCACTGCATAGGCTGCCGAACTAAGTTTCCCTGCTAGGGTGGCTATATGTGGATGCCATTGCAATTTCGCGTCCAGAGTGACTCCCAGGAAAACAGTTTGATTTTCAAATTCCATTGTATCACCGTTTATTGCAATCTTGCTGTTGTTAATCTGCTTGACGTTGGGAAGAGTAAATTTGATGCATTTTGTTTTCTTGGCGTTTAAAAAAAGGTTATTTGTCACAATTCGAGCGTCGAGTGCTCAAAGATCGTCCCACGGAACATACAACTAAATTAACGAGAATGAAACCGTATCATTCATAATAGTTACTTTATGCAATAGTTGTATAAGAGGGTTCAAAAAAGGTGAGTGGCGTGTGTAACAATTTGAGGCGAAGCCGAAAATTGTTAATATAAACGCCATGAGCCTTTTTTGACCTCTTTATACAACGTTGCATACAATACTTTTTCTACGACTAGGGATTAAATAAAACGCAATACCTATATGACTATTCCAAGAATGATAACCAAACACAGCAATACAGCATAAAAAAGAGCGGGAAGTTGGATAGTGACAAATGACAGCCGACAGAACGTAATCATAGACACGGTAATATATATCATTTTTTCAACTGTCATTTACTTACTTGTGTTTTTCCTTATGTTGGCAGCAATTATTTTAGTTCTGTTATTGCTTCAATCAAACCGTTTGCAGTTTTGATTTTCGTTCTAAATTTAGTGTTTCCTTATTATTTTTATCTGTTGGAATCACCGCGGCCCCACCGCGAAAAACTATGCCTTAAGTGGAGTAAAAGGGATAGACGCTCGAAACATACCCAGGACCACCGGCTTCATAGGCAGGGTCACCCACTAGGCCAGATCGGTCGTCCAAAAATAATAGTGAGATACTTCTGTGTGTGATTATTTTCGTCCTCAAAGTTTTTTGAATTTGAGCTAAAGGGTGCCGATTTTGAGAGTCGTGCACTCTCAACTACTTTTTGTGTGTAAAAATATTGGTGAGAAACTTTTGTGTGCAATTATTTTGGGTCTCACAGTTCTTTTGATTCCACTGCAAAACTCTCAAGTATCGCCTCCGTGGTATTTAATTACTTTTTTTTCCAGATCAGCCACAGGTAACGTCCATAAAGCCACCAGAAGGAAGGTTTATAAATCCGCAGTTACTTGTGTATGATTGCTACGCATTCCTAAAGCCATACCAAGTGGTATCTTGGTACCAGTCGGCGGGAACAGGTAATAAACCATAGACATACCATTTAACTAGACGGAGCGTGCTAATAATAATATCACGGTCGAAAGGGATGGTCTTAAGTAACTTTCCATAGGTATGGCAGAGACGGTGCTATTTTCGTCCGTTCTTGTCATAGTCTCACATATTTTTGTTCCCCTCCAAACTGGACCCTTTAGAACTGTCAAAGTTGGAGGTATACTAACAAATACAATTGGAGTTTTCTTGGGTTTTCAACCAAAGTTACGGTAATGAATACAGCAAGACTATAGTGAATTGTTACATTTTGAGTAACAAAAGCCAGAATATTTTAGTCCCTTACTGGCGCTCGCGGATCAGACTCATTCCTCCGAGTCCAGTCATCATTCCTCCGAGTATTTAACCCAGTATCATCTCTAGTTATTATCATCATCAGGGCCGTAAGACGTCTACTGTTGGGCATAGGTCTCCTTCAAATATGGGTTGTGTCCTATTTTATAAATGAAAATAAAGGCTCACTCACATTTATTTAGTCACTCGCGCGACATGTGTCGGAGAACATTATCAAGGCCTTCCATTTTCTAGGGCTGATACTACGGAGATATGGTATTTTAGAAACATGAATGATATGCATTAATAATTGTGAGTATCGAAACTATAAATTCCGTGCAAAAATAATGGCGCTAAACTTTTGTGTGCGATTATTTTTGTCCTCAATTTTTTTTGAATTCGAGTGCACGACTCAAAAATCGGCCCCTTGAGTGCCCGTTTGCGTCGCCCGCCCGTCACGCACTTGAAAATGTTCTCCGAAACTCTCGCGAGTGACTAAATAATTGTTAGTAAAGCCGTTTTTTTTATACAAACATTACACGAAAGTTTTAATACAAATGTGACTGCGGGCGCCAACCTGCCTGCTAAGCGTGGCGACTATGGTAACTACCCCCGAGATGATACAAGTCATATTTTTGGAGTCCTAGGTCCAGTCTGGACGTCTAGAAATGACGAATACGAGTAGATAAGTTAGTTTTAATTATCAATAATGATCAATTTTAAATGACATTTTATTTATTTATTGTAATATTTATAATTTTTATTACTTGACATGACTGCCTTTTTATTGACTTGAGTGCCTTTTCATTTATTTACTTATTTAGTCTTTATTGCACCCAGACTTTTACTTTTTTGGACCCGGGTATGTCCTTAAACTACGTCCAACAATGAGAGGTAGGGCACAGCGTTGACCATCACGCTTGAATCTGGGGAAGCCCAACTGGGGAAGTACCTCCTCCTTACAGAAGACCACAGTCATAATAGCACTGCTACCATTCAGGTATGTAGTGCTGTGTTCCTGATGGTAAGTAAGGTTCCCAGAGCTCCAACTCCCCTTAAAGGCCGGCAACGCGCTTGTGACTCATCTGGTGTTGCGGGTGCCCATGGGCGACGGTAATTACTTACCACCAGGCAATCCGTCTGCTCGTTTGCCGCATATGTCATAAAAAAAAACAACAAAAAAGTACAAAAGCCGGACTTAATGCTACAAAGCATTTTATACCAGTCAACCTTTAGGCAAAGCAGAGAAGTTGTAGGCGGTTCATAAAAAACAAAATAAACATAAATCAAAACACATTTAAATATAAATTAAACATACTTATATACATTAATAAAATATACATGCATTAACATACATGTATATTACTAACATAAACTGATCTATCTTGATTTATCTTATTTTCGATATTTAAATCGAAAGAAAAATAGAAAAAATTGACTCGAAGCGGGACTCGAACCCACAACCATTGGATCACTAGCCCAGTGCACTACCAATTGTGCTATCCGAGTACCGCTTATCTTATTTTGTTTTGAATTTTTTTATACCTATGACTAAACTAGTGAATATAAAAGTACCTACTAATGGTAACGACTAACAATTTCATGCGCTTACTTGACACTGGCTACGGGCAACACCGCACCGCCCCAAAGTCCATACAAAGAAAAAAAAAATTGATGCGCACAACGGCTGAAATCAATGAATATTTAATTTTTTTTTTAATTTTTAGGATCTCTGTCACCATCACAAAATATACTTTTAAGTACATTTCAACTACAAGATATACGGACTTCTGGACAGTGGATAAAGTTTAATTTGAAGAAAACCCCCGTTAATTCTGACTATGGTACTTATATATACTGTTCAACGCAAAATGTAATGGAAGATGGAGATTTTTCAGCGACCGGGGAGCGGAAAAGTATTTCTACACTTATCACGTTTCAAGGAAATATTGCTTCTTCGCGTAAGTTAAGGATAAGATAATACTAAGGAGTATTATTTTCAATATGTATCAATTTCAGACTTCGACTTCGATGCCGTAAAAAGGGTTCAATACTCTTCGGTAGATGTCGCTACACTTCACCCGTAATGACGTATACCAGGAAGGATAAGATAGAAAAATTTGACACGTCTAAGCGATACTCGTATAGCACAATTGCTAGTGCACTGAGCTTGTGATCTAGTGGTTGTGGGTTCGAGTCCCGCTGCGAGTAATTTTTTTTCTATTTTTCTTTCGATTTAAATATCTTTGATATGCTAGCAGACGTTTCTGCTTAATATAAAAACATGTATCAATTTCGTTCAAAGACTGACTGACAGACATAGTGATCTATCAACGCACAGCCCAAACCACTGGACGGATCGGGCTAGTTTTTAGGAATACTGACAACATGTTATATATGACTTGTGTATACACATTACCATTCTCCTTAACAACAGGGGTGTTCATAGCAAGCTGATGTTCTTCCATTTAGTTCTAGCCTTATATGTACTTAAACGCTAGTTTTTTTTACAAAGACGTAAAGCATTTCTTATATGAAGTCATATATACCATGTTCCAACTGATTATGGACCGTGTATTTTGAAAAATAACCATGTAAAAGTTGAACCTTTTTTTTTAAATATTACGGTCCCTGCATGATATCCAGCTTTGGTACCATAGAAAACTTTAATACTCTAATTAAGAGCTTTCAAACGAGATACGTCTCAACTGTATACACTCATGGTACACCCGCCATACAAAAATGCCCATTCTCCTTTGGCATGCAGGTAGATGTTATGACGTAGGCGGATGCTAAGAAAGGATTTTGATCAATTCTACCCCCAAGGGGATAAAATAGGGGATGAGAGTTTGTATGAAACTTTGTTAATTTAAAGATGCTATGACGTAGGCATTTGTGCACGAATACTACGGTTTGAACGATAGTGTGCTAAAAATAACTTAAATATTTCTTAACGCGAGCGAAGCCGCGGGCAAAAGCTAGTATGAAATATAAAGCTCGATTTTTGACAGTCGTAAACTCGAATTCAAAAAAATTTGAAGACGAAAAAAAGTCGCACACAAAAGATTCTAAATATACAACGACGATGCAAACAATTAGTGTACTGTACACTGTACTGATACTGTAGTCCTTAAGGAAAGCCTAGCCGGGGGGTTTCCTCATTCACAGTCGGAGCGTTCGCGGGAGGAAATTCCTCTTGAACCACTTAGTGCGCGACTCTTTAGGCTTCAGGGTGTGAGGATGAATGCCCTACCTACGGCGAGCGGTGCGGTGGTAGAAAGCGGCCGTTGACATCATGTCATCATGTCTTAAAGCTCTTCATAGCACAACCCATTGTACATGTATCGTTCATGATTCTATAAATAATAAATAAATAAATATTTCGGGACAATCTCACACAAATCGACCTAGTCCTACGGTAAGCTCAGTAAGGCTTGTGTTGTAGGTACTAGACGACGATATATATAATAGATCGATATATATAAATACTTAAATACATAGAAAACACCCATGACTCAGGAACAAATATCTGTGCTCATCACACAAATAAATGCCCTGACTGGGAATCGAACCCAGGACCATCGGCTTCATAGGCAGGGTCACTACCCACTAGGCCAGACTGGTCGTCAAATTCTATAATCACATTTCTTCGTTTCTAACCAAGTTTAACGTCACGAGAGTTATACTTGACGCTCAAACATCGCCCCTAGGAATTGCCATTTTTGAGCGTCGAGTACTCGATTCATGACATTTTAAACTCTGACTGTATCGAAAATTAAAAAAAAATATTTCTTAAAACTAAAACTAATTGTAATGGAGGAACGGGACTTCCTGACACAGGTATTTATTTACTTAAAAGGAAGTCTCCACCTACTGCTATTGTGTCTATTTTTTTAAAGAAATAAATATTTTTCATTTTCATTTCCATTTTCATCGAAACTACACAACTAAGCATTTGTCCATAAATATTAGTGAGAAACTTTTGTGTGCGATTATCTTAAGACTCAAAGTTTTTTTTTTTTTTTTTTTTTATTACACTTAAATAGTCACTTAAGATTATAAATCATACTAACAAAAGAGAATCAAAGCATGAGATGAAGTGCCCTCAACAAAAAGACAAAGTAACATCACTAAATATTTACAAACAAATGTGATTTAGGCGGAGGTTACCAAATTCGGAATACGTTTAATTCTGACTATTCCAGATTCTTATTTAGTCAGTTTTGCACCACATTGAAAATTAAATAAAAGCTTGTAAAAGATTAAATAAGAACTTTCTGTTTACATATAGTATGAGAAATTTTCAGAAACTGACGTACTCCGAATTCAATATAAGAACACGATCTACTCAGAAGCTGACTAAATAAGAATCTGAGCACCGAGTGTAAGTTTTTAACGTAACTTTCTTTTGACGTAAGAAAACGTTTACGAACGCGTAAGTGATAATGTTATTTATATTGGAAATGCAAACGCATTCGTGACGTAAAGTTACGTTAAAAACTTACACTCGGTGCTCAGATTCTTTTTAGTCAGCTTCTGAGTAGATCGTGTTCTTATATTAAATTCGGAGTACATACGTCAGTTTCTGAAAATTTCTCATACTATATGTACAGCAGTGTAGCAGCAGTACAGCAAGTTCTTATTTAATCTTTTAGAAGCTTTTAATTAATTTTCAATGTATGTACAGTCAGCAGCAGAAGTGGGTAAGCGCTTGAGGTGTTCAATATGAGGTCAACACATCTCTATTGTCAAGAGAATAAGAGCGCGTGTAGGTAATTTTGAACACTTCAAACGCTTAGCCACTTTTGCTGCTGACTGTACCTATGTGTGGTGGAAACTGACTAAATAAGAATCTGGAATAGTCAGAATTAAACGTATTCCGAATTTGGTAACCTCCGCTCAAATCACATTAAAGGGTGAGTACTATTAAATTGTCGCCACTGAAATAAAAGATTACAATAAAACAACATACATATAACTCGAAAAATGTTTATTATTGGTAAGTTTATGATAAAATATCCCAGCTAAAACAATTCTATTGTTTGTCTAAAGCACGACGAGAAAATTCTCGGATTTTACTCTTGACCCGACTCATAGAGTTTTGCACGGAGTTATTCGTTATAAGTTTAGTACATTTAATCCACTTTCTTTTGAAATCAGGCAATGATATAGCCGGTTGGCATGTTTTCCGTAGTTTTGTTTTTATATTTGCCCAGTATTTTTCTATTGGCCGTAATTCTGGGCAATTTGGCGGATTTAATTCCTTTGGTACAACATAGACCGAATTCAAATTATACCAATCCATAGCTCTAGATGAATAATGACAACTGGCCAAATCTGGCCAAAATAATGTAGAGCATTTGTGCTTTTTAATGAGTGGTAACAGCCTTTTCTTTAGGCATTCGGATATATAAATATCGGTGTTTATTGTGCCAGTGGTTATATAAGGCGAACTTCTTAAGCCACACTGGCATATCGCTTGCCAAACGAGGAACTTTTTGGCAAATTTCTCGACTGGAATCACTTTTTCTGATTCAAGCAGACCTGAGACGTTGCGGGAAGAAAAGTATTGATTGCCTGGTATTGATTTGAAATCAGCCTTTACATAAGTTTCATCATCAATAATTAAGCAACCTCTATCTTTAACCAACAAGGCGTATAGTAATCTAGAACGTCGTACTGCTCGATTATACTGATCAACCGTTCTCTTCGGAGCTTTTTGTTTTTTGTAAGTAACAATACCACAGTTTTTTTTTATTTTTTGTACATTTCTTTGACTCGTTCCAACTTTCTTGGAAACATCTCGGGACGACATAGCCGGATTTTGATCAAACAGTTTACACACCTTCGATTCCAACTTTCTGTTCCGTATTCTTGTCGGCTGACCCTCTCGCTGCTTTCTTTCTGTAGTTTTACCTTCTTTTAGCTTTTTAATGGTCCTTTGCACTGTTCTCCGAGTTGTATTACACGATTTTGCAAGTTCCAAAGTAGATATACATGGATTCATGGTAAATTTTTGCAAAATTAAATCGCGAACGCTTTTTTCCTTTGACGACATCTTGAATGTTATAAACAATTGATAGTTATTTTTTCAGAATAAAACATGCCAATACGTTCTAAATTTGAAATATAATAATTTTTACCAAAAAGGTTGAGAATCTACAATAAAAAAAACGGAATATGTTAGCGACAATTTAATAGTACTCACCCTTTACAATTCGTATATCACTGTATGCCTTTGCCTAATTTAATTTAACAATCCATTGCCAGTTGCAATACTTCTTTCTTAAATTGGGGTTTACTGGTATGAAATACTCTATCATGAAAAAATACTCCCTGTGGCGGTTTATGGCTTATGCCGTGTGACGCCGGCTGACGATACCGTGTAATGCCCGCTGACGGCTGACTATGCCGTGTGATGCCGGCTATCTATGCCGTGTGATGCTGGCTGAGTATGCCGTGTGACGCCGGCTAACTATGCAGTGTCATGCCGGCTGACTATGCCGTGTGATGCCGGCTGACTATGCCGTGTGATGCCGGCTGACTATGCCGTGTGATGCCGGCTGACTATGCCGTGTGATGCCGGCTGACTATACCGTGTGATGCCGGCTGACTATGCCGTGTGATGCCGGCTGACTATGCAGTGTCATGCCGGCTGACTATGCCGTGTGATGCCTACTATGACTAGAATAGCACAACCCCATCTCCTCCCGAAGGTGTCGTAAGAGGCGACAAAGGGAAAAATCCTACGTACGGGCAGCTACTGCGGTCGCCAACCCGCCTGCCAACTACCCCCATGATGACAAGTCATACTTGTGGGAGGCTTTAGTCCAGCAGTAGACTGCATGCGGCTGAAATGTCTGGCGGTTTATGGAGAAGGCATATGTCCAGTTGACAGTTGGCTGGTGTGAATAGACACTCCCTTTGCTTTTCTTACAGAGCTCTCAATCACCACAGACCCCAGTTCAGATGTGCACTTCGAAGTCAACACGACACAAAGATTCAAGTGTAACGGAACGTACCCGGTAGATGACAGGAGTTACATATGGTTTAGAGTTGGTAAGATTTTTTTGCGACAAAATTTGGCAGGTGAAACCCGCCGAGCACGACTTTTTTTTATATTTCGGGACAATCTTACACACATCGCCCTAGACCTACTAGCTCATTAAGGCTTGTGTTGTAGGTACTAGACGACGATATACATTAACTAATAGATAGATACATAGATACATATAAATACTTAAATACATAGAAAACACCCATGACTCAGGAACATAGACGCACCATTTAACTGACGGAGCGTTCTAATAATAATACCACGATCAAAAGGGATGGTCTTATGTAACTTTACATAGGTATGGCAGATACGGCACTGTTTTCGTCAGTCCTTGTCATAGTTTCACACATTTTTGTTCCCAAACTGAACCCTTCAGAACTGTCAAAGTTGGAGGGGAACAAACAAATATAATTGGAGTTTTCTTGGGTTTTCAACCAAAGTTGCGGTAATATACAGAATTAGCTAATATTTATATTATAAAGAATGTCCATGTATAGCAAAATTTTAGTGAATTGTTACATTTTGGGCTGCAAACGCCAGAATATATTTGTCCCTTACTGGCGCACGCAGATGCATTAATCCTCCTAGCTCAGGAACAAATATCTGTGATCATCACATAAATAAATGCCCTGACTGGGACTTGGGACCATAGGCACTATCCACTAGGCCAGACCGGTCACTGGCGCGACAGTATCTCACGGCGAGATAGATTACCAGTTCCTCTGTAATTCACATAAAAAAGGCTACAGACTAAGGTCTGTCTCGTCGTGATATACATCTTGCCAATGGCATGGTGTGTTGGACCTACAGTTTTTTGAGAGTCAAGAATTCGAATTCAAAAATTTTGTGGACGTAAATAATCGCACTCAATTTGCTATTGTTTTTGCACGAAAACAATAATTTTGATACCCAAGGTTTTTGGTTAATATAAAATTTAGAAACATAACCATGTTTCTAAATTTTTAGCGGAGAGTACCTACTCCCATAATTTCGGAGCGATTTCGTGGGTTCCCCTTGTTTAGGCATAATTTGTTTTGTAATAATTTTAATTCGCATACCCAGTGTTGGCATAATTGTATATAAGCAGAAACTGATCTCGCATAATTCTTTTCCGCCGAATTCTATTACGCAGAATTTAAATAAGCCGAATGGTCGGTACACATAATTTGGAAAGACCGAATGGTGTTATTACGATTTTTTTCCCAGGAAGTGCGTTTTTGCCGTAGTCGCTGTTCTAACCAAACCTAACTCACCTCGTTTTTCTGTTGCGGTCACAGTTCTAACCTAACCTAACCCACTTCGGACATTCGGCCTCAATAATAGTATGCCAATATATTTTCGGACAAAGTAGTATTCGGCTAATACAGAATTATGCTAAATAAAAATTCGGCAACATTAATATTCGGCGTAAATAAATTATGCGAAATTTGGTATGCGTATTAAGATTCTGACAAAACAGATTATGCCAAATAAAGGGAACCCGATTTTGTGTGAGATTTTTTTCAACCCCAAAGATGTTTGAGCGTCGAGTACTCGACTTGTGACATTTAAAACGCTGTCAGAAACGAAAAAATTATGTTTTAAAAACATGAATGATAGAGATTAATAATCGTGGGGATCGAAACTAATATATTTTGTGCAATAATAATGGTGAGAAACTTTTGTGTATGATTATTTTCGTTCTCAAAGTTTTGTCCGAAACCCAGGAGATCGATGTGAGAGTCGTACACTCGAATTCAAATAACTTTGATAATGAAAATATTCTCACACAAAAGTTTCTCACCATTATTTTATCATTCATGCTTCTTAAACCATTTCATCGTGTTTGAGCGTTTAAAATGTCACGATTCGAGCGTCGAGGCTCAAAAATGGACCCCCTGTGGCATCTCTGAGTCTCTTTGTATTTTTCTAATAATTTGTTTTTTATTTTTTATTGAAAAGGGTCCCCGAAGTTTAGCTTATATGATTTTTATTTTCACAGACCGCGACCATAACATCACAATTCCGAAAAATCAAAATTACAATACATCAACGAACTTAAACATTCTAGAGGTGTTTTTCGACGAGTCATTTAACCATACCCAATTGTATTGCGCACAAATATTTATATCGGATATCATAGACAATAAAGGAGTTAGGCATCAAAAGTATTATAACGAAATAATCAAATCCAAAGCGCTGAATTTAATTCGAAGAGCAGGTAATTATCTGAAAATGTAGCGTGTAAGATTTATCTTAGGCAAGCCGACTAAAAAAATCGTGCCTACATGAAAATTATTGAAGCTGTCAGTAATAGTCAGAAAATTTGTCAAGTCTTCAGTTTAATAGCTTATGCCCGCGATTTTGTTTGCGTAGAATAAGTATTTTGGGTTGTTATTAGTATCTCATAGACATTCGGATATGCGACGATCACCCGAAGGAGAACGATACTGCGATCGCCAACCCGCCTACCAATCCTGGTAATTAAGGCATTACATGCCCCGTGCTCAGTGATCGTTCGCTATTGCATACCAAATGCAAAGAGTCAGATCGGTTTTGTTAGGGAACAGGGAATATTAATAAACTGTAATTTTCTTGCAATCGAAATGAAAAGTAGAATGTACAACTCGAGCGTAAAGTAGTCCGTTTAGCACTCGAGTGGATAAAATCGTCTCTGGCTTTAATATTCCAATTTGCCCTTGTCGCTCAATCTACTGATTTTACTAAGTAGCTTTGTCAACGAATAGATATGATGTAGACAATATTTTTTTATTTTTAGTTGAACAGACTACAGTGCAAACATCTTCTTTTAATTCAGGTAATAAAAAAACATATTTAATGCTTACGACAAAATTAACCACTCATGATATAATACACTTTAATCGCATCACAAATTATGCCAATTGCAGCAAAACTAAACCGATATAGCACACGGATCGCTAAGATTCTTTAACACAATAACATAATATTACTAAAATCTACACGACCGAAACATTTTTTATTTAAATCTGTTTGCTATATGTAAAAACTACGGTTTACGACATTTATTTCCCAATTAAAAGAATACAATTCCCTTGCCATTGAGAAATACAGTTTAATAGTTAGATAACACACTTACAGCATGCAGAGGGTCTATTAGTAATCTATTATTTTATATTTTCATATTTATATCATGCAATTTATGTTACATTACTTAATCTACATTTATTTACATTAATTTACTTTGGAAAATATTCGCATTAAGTTTAATAACAAATAGGTAGGTAGTTATCTTTCGTTTATTTACAGTTAAGCCCCATTTAGACCATGCAAGAACTTGTTGACGATTTTCATTATATTGCGGGGTCATATAGAGCGACCGAATTCGCCTTACACCGATGGCCCGCAATGTAACGAAAATCGCATACAAGTTTGGCTAGGTCTAAAGGGCTTTAGGGTAGGACGGCATAAGTACTGAGCGTCACCCGGCTAACGTTGGAATTTAAGGGACATACTACGTGTAACTTATGATAGCGTTTTACTATTACTATTGGAATGGCGATAGGCGTAAAACTAAATGTTATCGATGTTTGAATGTCTCTTTTGTCCACTCACCTTGTTTTATGAATTACAGATAATCGCAATATATTACTGGGTGTGCTCATACCAGCGTTGGTAGCACTAGTAACAGCCCTGATATACTGGGGGCTACGCAGACGCCTCGCAAAATCGCCTACTGTGACCCCTTCGCCTACCGGAACCCCTCAACGCCCCAAACCCAAACCTAAGCCTAACCCAACCCCAAAAGAAACGAAAACCCCACGGCCTGCTATCGCTCCACGCCCCAATCTTCCTGTTCACTCGACTTCTAAAACTAACCTCGCGCCGACCTTAACCCCCAACCCCACACCCATACTAGATCAAGGAAACGGTGACCCCCTTTATGGCAATTCTATAAAGCTTTCTGCGGACATGGTACGTACTATTCACACGTCAACGCTAGTATTTTTTTTTTAATAAATAAAAAAAATATTAATATATTTCGGGACAATCTTACACAAATCGACCTAGTCCTACAGTAAGCTCAGTAAGGCTAGTGTTGTAGGTACTAGACGACGATATTATACATAATAGATAGATACATATAAATACTTAAATAAATAGAATACACCCATGACTCAGGAACTCTGTGCTCATCACACAAATAAATGCCCTGACTGGGATTCGAACCCAGGACCATCGGCTTCATAGGCAGGGTCACTACCCACTAGGCCAGACCGGTCGTCATTTAGTGGTCAAATGGAGTCATCATCTTCCTCGGGTTGTCCCGGCTCATGGGAGCCTGGGGTTCGTTTGGCAACTAATCCCAGGATTTGGCGTAGACACTAGTTTTACGAAAGCGACTGCCATCTGACCTTCCAATCCAGAGGGTTAACTAGGCCTTATTGGGATTAGCCCAGTTTTCTCACGATGTTTTCCTTCACCGAAAAGCGACTGGTAAATACCAAATGATATTTCGTACATAAGTTCCGAAAAACCCATTGGTACGAACTGGATTTGAATCTGCATTGCAAGTCGCACGCTCTTACTTTTTTTAGAGAATCTTTTTTTCTTTTCTTTTTTTTTAATTTACAACATAAATAAGCTAAGCACCGTTGAATCGTTTCTGAAACAATTTAAAATCGAAACGTTCCCAGGAGGGCGATTTCATTAGAACAATTGAAATTAATAATCATGGGTAGATATGGTACATAATAACTTTTGTTGCAAAAATAATGGTGAAACTTTTGTGTGCGATTCAATTTTTTATTTTATTTGAGAGCATGATTGAGATCTCAAAAATATAAATAATAATTTGGGGACAATCTTACACAAATCAACCTAGTCCTACGGTAAGCTCAGTAAGGCTTGTGTTGTAGGTACTAGATGACGATATATATAATAGATAGATACATATAAATACTTAAATCCATAGAAAACACCCATGACTCAGGAACAAATATCTGTGCTTATCATGCAAGTAAATGCCCTTACTGGGGTTCGAACCCAGGACCATCGGCTTTATAGGCATGGTCACTATCCACTAGGCCAGACTGGTCGTCAGTATATTTTATTTTAACTGATATTATTGTGATATTGCAGGAATCCCATCAAGTAACCTACGCTGTGTTGGATCTACCAAGGATTGAAGAAATATCCACGAGGAATTTCAGCGCCCCTAAAACATCCCATTCCGTGGACGGCCGTGACGCCCGAAAAACATCTGACAGCCGTAGCGCCCCAAAAATATCCTCGCCTGCAGACAGCCGCGCCGCTCAAACGAGTGGACGCGCAAATAACACCCTAAACGCATCCAATAAGGTAGCAGGGACAAAGACATTCGCCACGTCAGAATCAAGTCCCTACGCTCAGATTATTGGCGTTTATAGACCTAATTAGATGATAGTGCAAATATATATAAATATTTTATTAAACTAAAATATTTTCTCTCGATTATTATTTATTTTTTACTTGTAAAACGTGATTGTATCCCTTTTGTTTATCAAAAAACGTACATAAAGATGGTAGTTCCTTCCAAATGTGGTAAATGTGATAATAAAGTTACTGCCAGAAGATTCTTGGATTGCTCCACCTGCCACGGGCGATATTGCCTCGATTGCTTAGAACTCATTGGAGTAAGTTATAATCGCTATTCCTTAATGACAATCGAACAGAGGATCAACTGGAAGTGCCGCTATTGCCATAATCAACCTGATAAACCTTCTATTTCAAAGAATTTGAAGAAAGCGATTACGCCTATGAACAAACCGAGCACATCAAAAGAAATGGTGACCCCTCTCAACTCTTCTAATTCCAGTTCGACCCTAAGACAACCCAAGCTTTGTCTAAACGATTCTAGCGTAGAAAATTACGCTTTTAACGAGCTTGCTCTTGAGATTAAGGCCCTAAGAGACGAGATAAGGCTTCTAAACAGCCGATTTACTAAAATAGCAGACACACTTCACCTCTGCAATAACTGCAAAACTAAACTTGATCCCTCAGAAATAATTGAGACCGTAAGTACTAATCCCAAGCAATCACCGACTCTCTGTAACGGTTCAAAGCTTACCAACTGTACTACTACTAAGCATTATCAGATTAAATCTAATATTGACGCACGAATACAGCTCAATTCTACTCCGCTAACAGCGCTAACCATCCCAAACCAGATTTATCCTACTCGTAAACATGGTGTTATTAGCGAAAATGTTGACAATAATATACCATCGCAAAGCTCTGAAATTATTGCCCCTAAAACCATGACAATGCCATTGGCTAAGGAAAGTGACAAGAAGACCTCAATAGACAAAGACCCTCGAGCAAAAATACACTACATGAAATCCATACACTGCTTAGCTGGTCCAGATATTACTACCCTAAAAGCCGCCGACTCTTATAAACTTATTCATCTCTGGAACATGGCATCGGGCCCAAACGAAGTACTGACATATCTTCGACAACTTTGTCCATCAGGAAACTGCTCAGTTGATGAATTGAAATCCAAAGGCAACTACAAATCGTATAAACTTACCATTCCGGAAAAATATACTGATACTTGTCTCTCTGCTGACGTCTGGCCTCTCAACGCAAAAATTAAACCCTGGACCTTTTTTCGAGGCTCCCACCTACCCGATAACTAAAACACCCACCCTTCCTAACGCAAGTTCCACAGATCGCTGCACTCAACACCTAAACATTATATACCAAAATGTAAGAGGACTGAAGACCAAGATTCAGCACTTCAAAAACTCCCTCCTTTCTCAGGAAGCAGACATCATTGCAGTTACTGAGACCTTTCTGGACGACTCCATAGCAGATCCTGAAATAGCTCCCAATGATTGGACTGTCCTTCGTCGTGACCGACCCGGACGACGTGGAGGAGGAGTGTTGCTTGCTGCCCGACCCGGCATCACACTACGGCGTCACGTTGATCTTGAGACTAAATACGGCGAAGATTTATGGTGTTCATTCTTTTTAAACAACTATAAATTTTATATAGCCATTGTCTACATGCCTCCACACTCTAGGGACTGTGCTTATATGGATTTATTTCACACTATTGAATCTAAAGTTGAAAGCCTCGCCAAACCTTTTGTTATACTGGGAGATTTAAATTTAAATAGTGCATCCCTAACAATCTGTACCTATTATCACTACTTTTTAAACTATTGTGACATATCTGACCGAAATAATGTTCTAAATCTAAAATTAGGGAGCAAACTTGACGTAGCTTTGGTGCAAAATTCTTATTTAACAAATGTTCATAAAGTACCTGGCGACGGTCTAGTCCCCCACTACGATACTTACCATCCACCTCTTGAAATCTTAATTAAATTTACCCTGTCCCGCTCTAGCCAAGATTCCTGCCTATATCCCAGTAATATCGAAACGTCGAATGACTGGATTTTTTCTAAAGCGGATTACGATTTACTCTACCAAAGTCTAAAAAATAACAATTGGTCTCTGGTTTATCAATCCTCTGATGTTGATAGTGCTGTTAATGCCTTTTATCGTTTAATTTACAGTATATTTGATGTGAGTATCCCTAAGAAGGTACGAATGCAAAAAATGACTAGATGTTATCCTGTTTGGTATACATCTGAAATTAAAAACTCATTTCGAAGAAAAGTTACCAACACAAGCGATGGAAGTCCACAGGTGATTTGAATTTTTATAACTCATTTAGCCTCCTAAGAACTCGCGTTAAAGTTCTTTAGATATAGCTTACAATGAGCACCTTCGGCTTATTGAACAAAGCATCAGAGTCAATCCTCAACAATTCTGGAATCATATCCGCAATTTGAAAACGACAGGTGGATTTGAAACCACCGTTTCATACAAAGGCGAAGAATGTAAGGGTGCTGACACTGCGTTAGCTTTTTCCCATTTTTTCTCTAGTGTATTTTTACCAGATATCCCATTTTTAGACTCTGCTCACGCTATAAAAAATGATTCTTCCTGCTCAGCTACTCGAATTGACGTTAAAGAAATATCTGTGGATGATGTTACTACAGCAATTAATAAACTAAAACCCAAATCCGCGGTAGGCCCAGACAATATGCCTCCTTATATTATAAAAGCATGTAAAGAATTTTTGCTTCATCCCATCCACTATATTTTGAATCTTAGCATAACTACCGGTAAATATCCAACTGTATGGAAAATTTCACGTGTAAAGCCTATTCCAAAAACGAAAGACTCTTCCAAAGTTGAAAACTATCGCCCCATTGCTATTCTGTCTTCTTTATCAAAAGTATTCGAATCTATTCTACATAAGAAAATATCTATCCAAATAACCCCATATCTCAGCGACAGTCAACATGGATTTCGCACTAAACGTTCGGTTAACACAAACTTATTATCAATGACAGATTTTATTTCCCATCACCTTGATCTTGGTTTACAAGTAGATATAATATACTTTGACTTCCAAAAGCCTTTGATCGTGTTGATAACGACATTCTCTTAAATAAACTTACCGCATT
The DNA here is from genome assembly GCA_022674325.2 of Grapholita molesta. Taxonomy (NCBI): domain Eukaryota; kingdom Metazoa; phylum Arthropoda; class Insecta; order Lepidoptera; family Tortricidae; genus Grapholita; species Grapholita molesta. The sequence goes on along the minus strand of CP053145.2, from coordinate 2,249,311 downwards.
AGGTTTCACTCCGAAACTACTTAGGTTTATTGCTGACTACTTTAAAGATAGGAAACAGTTTGTACGTCATGGATGTTATGAGTCTTCTCCTTATCACACCCGTTCTGGAGTAAGCCAAGGTTCTATTCTCGGTCCTTTGTTTTTTAATTTAATGATAAACGATCTCGAAAATGTTGTTCACCACTCCCGCACCTTACTCTACGCTGACGATCTGAAGCTCATACGCTGTATAAATAACTCCACTGACTGCGACCTATTACAGCAAGATATTGATGCACTTCTAGTCTGGAGTAAGAAAACAAATTACTCTTTAATCTTTCTAAGTGCAGCGTAATGACTTTTAGTCGTGCACACTCTCCATTTCATCATACATATCTGCTAGACCATATTCCACTTACTAGGGTTAATACAGTTAAAGATCTTGGTATAATTTTTGACCCAAAACTTACTTTTAATGAGCATATAACATCCCTCGCTTCTAATTGTTATAAAAAATTGGGTTTCATCTTCCGTCATTCAAAAAAATTTAATGACCCCAAAGTAGTTCGGCTACTGTATATTGCATTGGTTAGGAGTAAAATAGAATCCGGCTCTATAATCTGGTCCCCTCACGAAAAATCCTACACCTTGCTCTTAGAAAAGGTACAGAAAGCTTTTCTCCGCTGCTTGTATAAGAAGACGTACGGGGTTTACCTCTTTTTATATCCGACCAAATTTTTACTGGGTACGCTAGGCTTTAACTCCCTAGAGATAAGGCGTAATGTCAACCTAATGTCAGCTGCGTCCCAAATATTGAGAGGAGACTCGACAGACTGCTTGGACTTGACAGCAAAGATGACTTCCTTATTTGTTCCCGACAACTACTTACGTGGTCGTAGACACCGCCTCCTCGCGAATGAAACCTCTCACACGATTACAAACCAATACTCGCCAATCGTCCGATCCCGAACACTTCTTAACGACTTCCTAATTTTTGCACCAGACTGCGACTTATTTGCCGACAAACATTATAAACTCTTAAAAAATTTCTTACGTTTTTGCGAATTAACATTACAATAATTATTAATTGATTATTATTATCATATTAATTATATAATTTTATTAATATAATTTAAGTACCTAGCTTTATATATTTAATTTTACAGCGCTTTGGCGCCCCCTAGCTGTAATGCTGTAAAATTTTACTTGAATAAAGAATAAAGAATATTCCATTGCGATGCAGCGCGGCAACGCGGCGAGCGTGATGGGCCTTTTCGTCTGGTACGGCACGGGGCTGTTTAAGTAGGTAAGGTTTATATTAGAGTATGTTTATGTATGGTTTTTATATTTTAATGATATTCAATAATTCATAATTAAGTGCTCTACGGTATTGTAAAAAATTGTAATTTCGTAAGTTTTATCATGACATTGTATAATTTGTGGTTAAATAAATTCATAAAATATAATTACAATAACAAACATATATTATTTAATTAGATAATAGTTATTTGGACCCGGGTACCTATGTCCTTAAACTACGTCCAACAATGAGAGGTAAGGCACAGCGAAGTACCATCACGTTTGAATCTGGTGCAACTCAACTGGGGAAGTAGGTACCTCCTCCTTACAGAAGACCACAGTCATAATAGCACTGACACCTTTCAGGTATGCAGTGTTATGTTCCTAATGGTGAGTAAGGATCCCAGAGCTCCAAACCCCATTAAAGGCTGGCAATGCGCTATTTACCTCCTGGTGTTGCGGGTACCCATGGGCGACAGTAATTGCTTACCATCAGGCAATTCGTCTGCTCGTTTGCCACCTTTGTCATAAAAAAAATGCAAAAATTAAATATTTTCATTATATTAAAATATTCCCACGCGGCATGGTGCCAAAGATGCTGGCAGCATTACCCCTTTTTATACCAATATGTTGGGTGAGAAAGCTGCTAGCTCTGCGTCTTATGGTCACAAGGGGGCAATTTTTGAGCGTCAAGTAGTTTCTGATAGAGTTTAAAATATCACGATTCGAGTTGGTACCTAGTAGATACAGAGGTAGGTACGTAGTATCTTCTAAGTAGTCTGTGGTACCTACTACGCTCTACCTAAGACGCTCTTAAATCATCAGCGCCAATCGTGTACCATCAAACCATTCACCGCAGCCCTCTTTGGATTATAATTACTTAATACGTAAATCTCAGGTAAATATGGTTTAAATTTGGCTTATTCTGAAACGAATGATTTGAAAAATATTGGCATCTTGGGCCAAGTGCCGTAACTTGGAGGTCTTTTTTCGTATTAAAAAGCTACATGGAAGTAGTGTACGTGTGTATTTTTCTTATATAAACCAAACCATTATTGTTTCATACTAATAATAATTAAAAATCATGGAAATAAAAAATATAGTAATTAAATAATAAATCTATATTTATAAATGATTGATATAAAATATATTTACAATTCAGCATTTTCGACAACCGTTTCGAAGTAGCAAAATACAGCTCATGTCGTGTTGTCATTTGAACTGTCAAAAACGTGTCAAATCAAAATTGGACAATCTACGTGATAATACCACTCGAAGTATAACGAAATATACTGTTATTTCTGTATAACTAGTGGGCTAAGCCATGAACTGTAAACACTAGATAAGACTTTAAACTCATTTCGTTACAGAACAAAGGTATATTCTAGCAAATTAGCTGTTAATATTAAAGTTTTTTCACTAGTCAATATGGACGGTACGTGGGTCCTGATTTTGCTCGCTTTGGTGATGTTAGTGGGTTCCTATGTAGCTGGGAGCATACCACTAAACGTGACAATGTCTGAGGTATGTATTTTTCATATTTTGTTTGTTATTTTTGTTCGAAATCGGTTAAAATCTATACATGTTTCTTAGGTCTTGCAACATCTGTTAGTTGCCTTTTTGTGCATGTCACAGTCTGTTTACTAGATCTATTGGTAATTATTTCGTAACTAAACAATTCTACGTGTTACTTTATTGTATTTCGACTTAGCAATATAAAATAATCTATTAAATTAACGTATGCGGAGTGAAATTTGGACAAAGTTTGAATAAATAAAATATAAAAAACAAAAATCTAAAAAAAATATGTGTGTATGTCAATATCAAGTCTATATATCTGTCAATCAGTCTGGTAAGTTTCATAAGGATTGGATGTTTGATTTTGTAATTATGGTAAATAACCAAGAACGCCGTCGTAAAACTGTATGTAATTTCTACAGTATACATCCCCTATGGCCGAAATCGAAGGTGGTGGAATATTTTGTTCAAATGGGTGAGAGTCGAAGCACCATTTATAATATTTTAGCGTCTTTTACCTTAAAAACAACCACTGCTAGAAGGCCTGGTTCTGGAAATTATCCCAGCTTGAGCAAGTTTTCTGAGAGAGCTCGACTAAAGAAAATTACCGCCAGTCGTGTTGCTAAATCTTACAGAGAGCTCGGAAGAAAATTTTAATGTGACGGAAAAACGGTCAAAAGGGATCTTGAAGACATAGGCATCGATAAGCGGTGTAGAAAATTTAAATCCACCGTCTCCGAAAATCAAAAATCCACTCAGAAAATACGGCTGCGTAAATTGGTCAAAGAAATATTTTACGCCAAAAACAATGTGACTTGCGTCATGGATGACGAGTTATATTTCACGTTAGATGGAAACGAGTGGCAAGGCAATTACTATTTTGAGAACACCAATGGTCCAACTGATGAGAACGTGAAATATGTTGAGCATACCAAGTTTCCTAAAAAAGTTTTGCTATGGCTTGCCATCAGTCGACGCGGAATGTCCAAGCCGGTGTTCTTTGAATCAGGTTTAGCTGTGAACGCCGATCGCTACATAGAGCGTTGTTTGCCATTAGTGCGAGTTTTAATAAATACGAGTCACAGAGGAGAAAATGTTGTGTTTTGGCCAGACTTAGCCTCAAGCCATTATTCCAAAAAAACACTTAGCAAAATGGCGGAGCTAAACATCCCATACGTACCGAAGACATCAAATCCACCTAATGTTCCGCAACTTCGCCCTATTGAAGATTTTTGGGCAAATCTAAAGGGGCGAGTATATTGCAATAATTTTCGGTCCATTAATGTGCAAAGCTTGATTCGTAAAATAAAATTGGAGTTGAATAAAATGCCCACATCTATGTTTTCGACAGCGATGGACAAAGTTCCTCAGAACTGCCGTAAAGCATCTCGTATGGGAGTAAACTTAATTTTACATTAATCATTATTAGGTACTTTATTATAAAAACATAACTATTAAAAAAAATAATGGTGTTTTTTTTATTTAAAACAACATTGCACTTTGTCCAAATTTCACTCCGCATACGTTATTTATCTTTTCACCTTAATATTTGTTAAATAATGTGTCTCCTGGCAACAAGTAATATTATATATTTAATTTTGTAAAATTGCGTAATTTGATGCCACATTGTAAGTTTCCAATATCTGCTAATCCCTATGAATATAATTTATAGGACTACTATATTATATTTTGATTTATTCCATTTGAAACTCTTTATTTCCAAAAATTACAATATTATAATAATTATGAGTATAGTAGACTACTTACTACATTAAATCTGGTGGCATATCTTTGTTGTATTACAATTTGCAAATCAAATTTTATCTTTATTTTGACATGTTTCAAATTATTTATTAACACATATATATATATAACACATATTATCATTAAAAATCACAAAAAATTGTATTAAAATGCCATTTCACTACTAAGACCAAAATTTCAAACAGTTGTCCAGGGGACAGTTACTATGGCAACAGGTGATATCGCCAAGTTGATTCATACTCAATATGGCTAACTTTTTTTCATAAATTGAAGACAAATATAAATCTTAGAAGTCTTTATTCCAATTAGTAACATTGACAACTAGGGCTTTGATATATAAAATTTCAAATATATTATTAAAATTTGGTTTTCACCTCACTAGCTTCAAAATTCCGTTTTTATTCTTTAAAAACAGATAGCAAAGTTGCACTTTCACAAGAGTGCAAAGTAAATCCATATAAATTTTGAATGTTATTTTGCCATTAGCTGGGCTGGATGTAATTTTAAATGACGGTTTTGATTGAAAAATACTAATTACTTAGGAGTAAACTTTAATGTTTTAAGAGCTATTATTTTGATTATTTTTTTATTTATTGGGAAACAAACAGCTAATACAGATTATAACTTCGTGTGAGTAATACATGAGCCAAAACAGTTTGACGAAATGTTACAAGAATGCTCAGAGTGCACTTATTACTCAAACTAATTAAAAGAAAAAAAAAGAGAATATTTGCTGCAACACAGCAGGCACTAAGAAAGTTCACTAACATGTTGTTATGAGTTACATGCGTTAACTTAATGTAGAGAAAAATAATAATAAGATATCAACGAAATAGAGATTTAAATTTTAGTAAAGATACAAACTTACCTCGACAAGCAGTCTGGCCTAGTGGGTAGTGACAAAGCTGATGGTCCTGGGTTCGATTCCCAGTCGGGGCATTTATTTGTGTGATGAGCACAGTTTCATGTTCCTGAGTCGTGGGTGTTTTCTATGTACTTAAGTATTTATATGTATCTATCTAAATGTATATAATCGTCTAGTACCTACAACTCAAGCCTTACTGAGCTTACTGTAGGGCTAGGTCGATTTGTGTAAGATTGTCCCAAAATATTTATTTATTTACCAAACTTGCTTGCCCTAGTGAGAATCACTGTTCTGTTGATTTATTCCGTGTTGATGGCCTTCTTCTTCTTCTTCTTCTTGTTGTCAGGGGCTATGCACAGCTCATATAGCCTGTGTATCTGCAACCATTTCTGATCTATTGTGATCGCTACCGATTACAACTCTTGGTCCAGCACTGCTGATTCAAAGAGCTGCAGGATCTTTTTGAACTCAAGAGACTAACTCCTCCGGGCATAAGGTGTGTCTACCTAGGATTAAGTTACGAGTGCGCATTATGGAAGGGCAGTCGGTGAGGATGTGCAAGGGCGTCTCCTCTGCTTCTAGACAGTGCACCGTCCAGTGTCACGGTTCCCAATGGTGTGCATGTGTTGATGGCCTTACAACAGTGTCGAAATATCTGAAACTCATTTAAATTAACGTGCATGGTAACTATACTGTGTTTCACAAATAATTTATTATTCCCAGGACAAGCTCAAGAAAGTGACAGTTTTCGGAGCTGGCCTGCTGGTCGGAACAGCTCTAGCGGTCATCATCCCCGAGGGTGTCCGGTCGCTATTCAGCGAGCGAGCGGTTCCGACTGTCATCACCAAAGACTTCACAGCGCAGCCTCCAACTCATGATGATGACTTGCACCATGTTATTGGCATCACTTTGGTTCTTGGTATGTCATAACCATAAATCGGATAAATTTGCATCATTGCTCGCAATAATCTGGACATGACTTTAAAATAAATCATATAAATAATCATTTTATTAATTTCTTACTTGACATATAATTTGATTCCTGGTCAATAAATACAAAAGTTTGTTAAAGTATTGATTTTTTAAACAAAAAAAACCCTGCCTATGAAGCCGATGGTCCTGGGTTTGATTCCCAGGGAGGGTATTTATTTGTGATGAGCACAGATATTTGTTCCTGAGTCATGGGTGTTTTCTATGTATTTAAGTATTTATATGTATGTATCTATTATATATATCGTCGTCTAGTACCTACAACACAAGCCTTACTGAGCTTACCGTAGGACTAGGTCGATTTGTGTCAGATTGTCCGGAAATATTTATTTATTTATTTATTTTGTCCATATTCCACTTCTTTACACATCAAAAATATACTTAAGGCTTGGGCAGATAGGCGCGTTTTGAGAGCGTCGAACAGCGGGGCGTGACAGCGGTGTGGCTAATGTAACGAAATAAGACACACATTCGGACGGCAGCGTCGCGCCCCGCTGCGCCACGCCACAAAACGCGCCGTATGTGACCAAGCCTTTAAGTACTGAAAAATTCCACTCGCAATCCACTGATGGTAATGGGGCAAACTTAAGTAAGTAGTTTAATAGGAATATCCACGAAGGTTTTCTATCTATAAAATTAAAAAATGTCTCCATCAGAAATAAATATCATAGCAGGATTCGTAACCTATTTCTCTTCTGACGAAAATTCTAACCACATTAAATAAGATTTCCATAATAAATATATAAGAAACTGAAACAAAAATGATTAATCGAATAACGTTTTGATTAATTTTGGAGTCATGTCCACATTATTGCGAGCAATGACGCAAATTTGTTCGATGTCTAATCATAATCAAGCCTCAGATTTTCTATCGCACGCTCAGATGAAAATAACTCATAACTAGTCATAACATATCGGTGTAGAAATATTTGAATTTTGTTCATTTGTTTATGAGCGTATTCGTTGGACAACTGAAGCAGTCTGTTACAAGAAATGTGGCCCTGCGTACTGACGCGCTTGGTTGACCGGTTATGAAAGGGACATATTATAGCTTCTACAAATATAATTCAAGTCTTCTAACATTCGATATTTAAATCGAAAGAAAAATAGAAAACTTTAACTAGCAGCGGGACTCGAACGCACAACCACTGGATCACTAGCCCAGTGCACTACCAATTGTGCTATACGAGTACCGTTTACGTCGTCACGGGTGACTTGTAGACACATCTACCGCCAGCGTATTGAACACTTAACGACATCGAAGTATCAATTTACATTCAGAATTCATCGATATCAATGTGCTATCCCTTACTAAATTATTTTTTATTAGACAGAAACGTCTGCTAGCGAATATCTTAGTGGTTAGTTAAAAATTTTCGATTTTTCATTCGATTTAAATATCTTAGATTACGAATATCTTGCAGACGTTTCTACTTAATAAAAAGGAATCTTCTCACCAATATCATATTATATTGTTTCCGCCTCACTAGATCGGAAAATCCTCTTTTATTCTTTAAAGACGGAAGACAGCAAAACTACATTTTATCCACAAGAGTGAAAAGTAATTTAGTGTTCAGTGTTTTTTTGACGTTATGTGGTTAGATTAGAGACCTGATAGTTTGGGGACTTTTACCCCTTAATTTTGCAAAAAAAAAAAAAAAACGTGCATTCCGCTCTCGGCAGATCTGAATATCCCTGAAACTCCTTAATTTACAAAAATATATAAAAAAATGGTTACATAATGTGTATCGCCAGGGATAAACTGCCAAATTAAGGGGTTAAATGATATTAGTCATTTGGATTGAATATGTAACGTTTTTGAGTTATTTTCCCTCTACCTCTCGTGCCGTAACCCGTGCAATCGCAACGCTCAAGATTCCACTTCTGGAATTTTCGCAATGTTAACGCGAGAGTGTAACCACTTTGCTCCCTTATAAGTCAAACAATTTAAATACAGTATTGACTGGCACCGACACCAAAACCAAAAATAATTGTATATAATAGTCCTAAGAAATTTATTTTTTCTAAATAGTCCAAAAGTACTTATCAAGTAATAAAGAAAACAATTATTTGTTGCTTTTTAGTACATATTTGAGGTCGGGTTTTTTTTTTAAAATTGTATTGTCAACTTTTTTTTTTTGTGGTTTCTACTCAGAGTCATGAGTTTTTTCGAGGCTGATAGGAGAAGAAAATGTGTCTAAAAATGTTCATGCATTTTTTATTACTTCCATTCCGTTACCGCCATGTGTGAAAAATGGTCACGGAATGGAATAAAAAAGCTTGGGACACATTTTTGTCCTATCAGGCTCGAAAGGGCTCATGATAAGAAACCACACAAAAAGTGCAAATAAAAAAAAAAGTTGAGAATATATCTTTCCTACTTAGTTACAAACGGATAAACTCACGTGTAATTATATCGCACTAGGCGACATGTTTCGCGTAAGCTCTGGTACCCATTTTCAAACCGAGTTAGGACACACCGCTCGCGTTGCGGGTTTATTACATGTGAGTTTATCCGTTTGTAACTAAGTAGTAGTAACATGGCTCACAACAGTAATTAATTAATTATATTACATTGCCTACAACTTTAAATAAAGCGGACTTAATACCAATTGTATTGTCTTCCAGGATTCGTTTTCATGCTGCTTGTGGACCAGATGTCTTCCCGGTACAACGACAGCAGCAACCCTCAGGAGAGGAATATGACTGCAACTGTTGGACTTGTTGTTCACGCCGCCGGTGAGTGTGACAGACAGACTCTCAGTTAGAGACAGACGGACAGACAGACAGACACGGGGAGAGACAGACCCGGGTATGTCCTTAAACTACGTCCAACAATGAGAGTCTGGAGAAGCCCGACTGGGGAAGTACCTCCTCCTTACAGAAGACCACAGCCATAATAGCACTGCTACCTTTCAGGTATGTAGTGTTGTGGTGAGTAAAGTTCCCAGAGCTCCAACAACTTTTAAGGTAGGCAACGCGCATGTGAATCTCTGAGAATTGGGCCCATTTCCAGGCAGTTTTGTGAAATAAGTTTAACTTTTTTTTTGTAAATTTTCGTGGCATGTCAGAATGATAGGTAAGGTTCGCAAACCTATCAATTCACTTTCTAGTATTTGGTACCTAGTATTTATAATGTGAAATTCCAAATGTTATAGCAACTAACTACGTTATTTATAAACGTACTTGGACTACACATAAGACAAAATGGCGTAAAAGTTCGTTTGGCTTTATCCGTCACTCAGACAATTGCAGCTGTGAGAAAGGAATAAAACACAACTTCAAAGAGTGTTTACACATTAAAGATGAATAAATGATAACGGGTAACTAATTTAATTAATTATGTTACAAATACTAGGTACTGTAGTAACAATGAGAAGAAAATAAAATTTATTTCAGTCACCACATATATAAAAATTTATTAAAAATAATTTTTGAGGCGGGAAATATTTTCCCTCTAACTTATGAAATGAAATATTATTAACTTAAAATAAATTAACACAGGAAATATGCGTTCTTTAAAAAAATAACCAAACAATAAACTAAAAGTACGATGGGAAATAATTTCCCAATATTCTATTAATTTCTATCAACTGGTTACATGTTGATTGCATGGACGGAAATCAAATTAACACAATAATATTGGGATTTATAAGAAAAAAATCCTACCTGTTCCCCACTGGTACCAGTAAATTACGGTTAGGGCTGAGACTACAACAAAATTTTAATTGTATACGAAAACCTAGCAAACATGTAATAAAAGGGAAACTATGGCAGTATGGCAGTACTCCTGCACGTCGGTGTAATGATATTAGCAAAAATAGGTGGGCACTTTCCTGTAGGTATGCTTCGTGACAAAACTTCCCAGGTGACAAGTTCCCGTGGCAAAATTCGGTATGAAAGGGTGTGGTCGTTGGTCAATGCAATAACTGTTCCCGTAGGAAAATTCGGTATGAAAGGGTGTGGTCGTTGGTCAATGCAATAACTGTTCCCGTAGGAAAAACTGTGAACGAAGAATAACACATTTTCATATTTCTAATATTGATACATTCTAAAATTGATACATGCAAATAACTAAGGTAAAAACTCACCCGCGACAAAAAGCGGTTTTCTTTTAAGATATGACAAAAATAAATCTTCTGTTCTCTGGTCGTTATTTAACATAAATTATTTAATTCCTTGTCAATACTTTCATTTCTCTTTTTTTGACATTTCTATGACACCAAAAATCAATCTCTGTTAAAAATATCTTTTTCTTTTATTTTGCACTCGTGTAAGAAGGTTTTGAAGCTAACCGGTAAATAATAAAAAAAGGTTTCTTATGCAGCGTAATGCTGCAGTACATTATAATACTCGTAAGTTAAGATTTTTTATGTAAACTTTACCTTGCCCTCAAGCTGCCCCTAATAGTCCGACGTATTGTTACATATGAGATTTGCTCTGGGGGGATAAGGGCCCTAGAGGGTAAATATATGTATGGAAGAAAACAAGAAATATAATATAAAGGGTTTATTTAAGAAAAATAAACAAATAGTGCCGACTAGCTCGAGAGCTTAATTTAATATAAATTTATGGGTTCTAATGAAGCCATAAGGGAGAGACTCTGTGGGCTAACTAACTTATCTCTTAGTGCTTGTTACCACTGCCACGTCAATAACTAAATTTACCGTAGGGGCGTCATCTCAGACAACTCTGAGAAAAATAAAAAAAATAAGATAGGTACAATACGTCTGACCTCACTCCGGGACAACTCTGAGAGAAATAAAAAAAATAAGATGGGTACAATACGTCTGACCTCACTCCGGTGACCTGAGGCCGAAGGGGACCGGCTCAGCAGCTTCTGGGGAAGGCCTGTCCGCGGAGCCGCTGACGGCTACCACCTGCAGACGATGCACCGACCGTAAGGCGCGACAGCGCGGTGCCAGACAACAGCGAATCCGAATCCATAAGCAGGCTGGTGAATAGGGTTTTAAAGTAGGCCCTGTAAACGAAAGACGACATATAAGCTGCGGCTTGGACATGCCGGCGGCGGAGTAGAAGGCTAGCTACAAACAACTGTCTTACTTACCCGACGCAGAAAAGAATCCCTCTCATCTTATACTGATTGCATGTCAATGCGTCGGGGCCTAATAAGTCGTCGTAAAATAAGGCTACCGGGTCATTCCAGGACACGAGATGCCGGGACTGAAAATAAATAATCACAACAACCATTACTATTTATATTTCTCGATGGAAATACAACCAACGATAGATAATAAACTCACTCAAAAGGCCGATGGGACCAGATTATAATATAACGGGAGGCTTCTCTCTCCATTTTTGCAAATAACGACCTCTCCTTTGCCATAGCGGTGAAGCTGTCAGATTTGACAACTGAAACGCAGGTTGACCACAACGATGACAGAACTAGGGAGGCGACAAACCGTATATAATTCACCACAATCCAACTTCAGACTTATTTAATAAAAAAAACCCAAATCTACATAATTCTTTGAAATAAAATTATAATGATTTTTCCTAAAGGACAAAATCGATAATTATGTGAATAGCCATATCAGCTCCCGCAGGCTCTGCTAGATGGCGCTAGTGGTACTTTAAATTGCTTAAAATAATTATTTATTTATTTTTCCTTTAGGTTTAAAAAAATAGTTGTTACAGTATAAATAAATAAAATAAATAATTCAGGACAATCTTACACAAATCAACCTAGTCCTACGGTAAGCTCAGTAAGGCTTGTGTTGTAGTTACTAAACGACGATATATATAAATATAATAGATAGATACATGTAAATACTTAAATAGAAAACACCCACGACTCAGGAACAAATATCTGTGCTCATCACACAAATATGTCCCGACTGGGAATCGAACCCAAGACCAACGGCTTCATAGGCAGGGTCACTACCCACTAGGCCAAACCGGTCGTATGATGATGATGATGTTGAAACGGCAATTTGGCATGAAATAAAACATGCGTTATCTACTATAGCTTATCGGGTTTGATAGCCATTACCTAACGTCGAAATATGAGTTTATTCAATACGTTTAATGCCTATTAAGATTAGAATGCACTTGAAAACGTTTTAGGGTTCCGTACGAAATAAACCGGCGATGTGGATGTCGGGCTATGCTAAGGGTTGGGTTATGCCCAAAATATGCAGACGGCACGGAATCGCAGTGACGTGCCGTAATCGTTACTTTAACTCATGCTTTAAATCATCAAGAAAGCATATTAAAATTTTGTGAAGTCAAATTAGTTTATACATTATTATTTTACTTTTATATTTTTATTTATATCTTGTAATAAACTGTTTGATATGTTTTCTCTTGGGACTACGCATAATTGTGTACTTTAAGACTTGATGTATCACTGTTTTGAACAAATAAGTCCCGCCGTAGTTTCTTGCCGGTATCTTCTCGGGTCAGGGTGTAGGGTTGGAACCGATGGTAGATTTTTTCTTTGACGTTTATAAGTGCATTTAATGTGCCTAAATTGAAAAATAAATATCTTTTATCTTTTTTATCATCTTCCTCGCGTTGTCCCATCACTTTGCCACTGTCCGCTTGGCAATTAATCCCAGGATGTAGCGTAGGCACTAGTTTTACGAAAGCGACTGCCATCTGACCTTCCAACCCAGGGGGTAAACTAGGCTTCATTGGGAGTAGGTTTCCTCACGATGTTTTTCTTCAGTGAAAAGTGACTGTTAAATATCAAACGATATTTCGGACATAAGTTCCGACAAAGTCATTGATACTAGCCGGAGTTTGAACCTGGGGAGAGGGGGTCAAAGAAATATAACGATTGATCACGATGGGGGAGGAGGGAGTCCAAGACCACATCACGTGTACTTTGGTTTAGTTTTAGTATTCGATATGATGGGACCCGGGTATGTCCTTAAACTACGTCCAACAATGAGAGGTAGGGCACAGCGATGACCATCACGCTTGAATCTGGAGCAGCCCAACTGGGGAAGTACCTCCTCCTTACAGAAGACCACAGCAATAACAGCACTGCTACCTTTCGGGTATGTAGTGTTGTGTTCCTGGTGGTGAGTAAGGTTCCCAGAGTTCCAACCCCCTTTAAAGGTCGGCAACGCGCTTGTGACTCCCCTGGTGTTGCGGGTGCCCATGGGCGACGGTAATTGCTTACCATCAGACAATCCGTCAGCTCGATTGCCACCTTTGTCATAAAAAAAAAGAAGTAACATAATTTCGTTGACTTTGTAGTGAAAAGTGTAGACTCAAAAATCACTCTTAAACTACACGTGATCTTGACTGAGGGGGGTAGCGTTAAGATCACCAAATATCACCAAGGGGGGAGGTCAAAAAAGGCCAAAAACGATCACATGATTTTTGAATGAGCCCCATGTAGTATTTTAAGCGTTTTTTTTTTTTGACATAAGGTGGCAAACGAGCAGACGGATTGCCTGATGGTAAGCAATTACCGTCGCCCATGGGCACCCGCAACACCAGGGGAGTCACAAGCGCGTTGCCGACCTTTAAGGGGGGTTGGAGCTCTGGGAACCTTACTCACCATCAGGAACACAACACTACATACCTGAAAGGTAGCAGTGCTATTATGGCTGTGGTCTTCTGTAAGGAGGAGGTACTTCCCCAGTTGGGCTTCTCCAGACTCGAGCGTGATGGTACTTCGCTGTGCCCTACCTCTCATTACGCGTGACGTGTGTGTATTGCATTTTTACGTGTACATATTTTTTTTTATAGCCGACGGCGTGGCTTTGGGTGCCGCAGCCACCACATCGCACCGGGACGTGGAGATCATAGTTTTCTTAGCCATCATGCTGCACAAAGCGCCGGCTGCCTTCGGATTGGTCACATTCCTTCTACACGCCGGCTTGGACAGGTAGATATAGTAAAAACAATCATACTAGTATAAAAAAATTCTAACTAGTGCGTAAAAAGTGCACTTTGCGCACGCTTCGCGAGGGTGAAATTCGGAGTCCGAGTGAAACGAGGTTGACAGTCACATGAGTCTTAAAGAAGTTTTTACACGTGTATCGAACCCAATTTTTCATAACAAGTGCCTTAAAAAGTGAAGTAAACGCCAGCGAACCGTGCGCAAAGTGCACTTTTTACGCACTACAGGTGAAAAGTATTTTTCAATACTTTTCACCACACTAGCTCGAAAATAACTGTTTTGTTCTTTAACAACAGATACCAAAGTTGTATTTTATTCACAAGAGTTCAAAGTAATTTCATACAAATTGTTTATTACATTTTACAAGTTTTATAGTTATTTTTTTCCTCGCGGTAATGAGGTGAAAAATTATTTGTTTCACTCGGTAGCAAAGTGTGTTCCCCTCTCGTGCTTTGAAACCCTCCCAATGCTCAAGATTCCACTCTAACCACTCTTTGCTCGTGGTTGTATTTTGGAATCTTTCGCTAGCTCGGGACTCAATATTAGCACGAGAAGGTAAACTTTAACTTTGCTCTCTTGTATAACAAATACCTATTGTGTATCCACTCAAAGTCACAAGCTCTTTCAATAAATTTTATTCATTTTTGATATTTCCTCTTTTGTTACCGCAATGAAATGAAGATGGTAACGAAATAGGAAAGAAAACTTGGGAATAATATTTTTTTCTTATTACATTATAAACAGCTGTCGATTCTGAATATAATTAATCATATTACTTATTTTGACGACCGGTCTGGCCTAGTGGGTAGTGACCCTGCCTATGCAGCCGATGGTCCTCGGTTCGATTCCCAGTCGTGGCGTATTTGTGTGATGAGCAGATATTTGTTCCTGAGTCATGGGTGTTTTCTATATATTTAAGTATTTATATGTATCTATCTATTATATATATCGTCGTCTAGTACCTACAACACAAGCCTTACTGAGCTTACCGTAGGACTAGGTCGATTTGTGTAAGATTGTCCCGAAATATTTATATTTATTGCCGTGAAATAAAAACATTTTAAAAACGGTATTTTAAAAAAATGCTCTTATAAGAGGAGAGTGAAGTATGATGGACTCCGAGCAACATGGACAACTTTTTTTTTCAGAAACCGCATCCGCAAACATCTTCTGATATTCTCCTGCGCGGCCCCGCTGCTCGCCTTGCTTACTTACTTCGGTATAGGGAATGAGAGCAAACAGACTCTCAGCGAATTTAATGCTACTGGTAAGTTATCGCGTATAGGAACTAATTTTTTGTTTTGTTTTTTTTTTATTTGTTTTTTTATTTAATAACAATACCTAGATATTTTTCTAGCAGTAACGATATTTGCTTAATGCTTGCCACAATAAAAATAGCGAAAATCTTGTTATCGATAAGTACATACTACTACAACGACAAGACACAGTCTTAAATCGGCTACCTTCCTAGATGCCGCGTGCCACCGATCTTGAACAAATTGAACGTAATCCGTACGCTTTTGATTCTATTTACTTTTATATTTCCAATTAATAGTTTCAAATTGTTTTCCGAAGTATGTAAAATATTAATAAATAGATAGTTTTGTTATTGTTATTCCGGAAACCCGGGATTTATCATCCCGGGTCCTGTAACCCGTAATATACTTTTCTCAATGTTATTAATGTCTCTAGATTTTTTTTACGTGTATCGGTATATACTACGGCGATGGCAAACAAGCATACGTCCCGCCTGATGGTCACCACTTGCCGCACTATGACTGTAACTCTATATGATTTTTTTTAATCCATTTTTTGTCAACAGGCATAGCCATGTTGTTCTCAGCGGGCACCTTCCTCTATGTGGCCACGGTACACGTCTTGCCCGAGCTCACCCACTCCTCCCACACGCACGCCTTGCTCGGCGAGGCGCCGAAGGGTTTCGGAGGTTTGCAATTTTGTGAGGTGCTCATATTAACCGTGGGCGCCCTTTTGCCCGCTCTCCTCACTATGGGGCATGAACATTAAAAAAAAGGCAATTATGGAAAAGTCCATAGTTAATCGTTATAGGAATCTGTATATTGTCTTTGGTTGTCGAAATAATTGGGTACTTGACAAAAGTTCGTTTTTTAGGATTAGAAATATCGTCATACAGTTGATATCAGATATATCACTTCGACTTATGGTGCTGAAACGTGGTCGCTTACTATGGGCCTCATAAGAAGGCTCAAAGTCACCCAAAGAGCAATGGAGAGGGCTATGTTGGGAGTGTCTCTGCGTGATGATTTCATCCGCAGTAGAACCAAAGTTACCGATATAGCCCTCCGAATCGCCAAACTTAAGTGGCAGTGGGCAGGGCACATTGCACGCAGAGCCGATGGCCGGTGGGGCGGAAAGGTTCCGGAGTGGCGACCACGAACTGGAAGACGCAGCGTAGGTAGGCCTCCCACAAGGTGGACCGACGACCTAGTCAGAGTCGCGGGATACCGCTGGATGTGGAAGGCGCAGGATCGGTCTTCTTGGGTATTTCTGGGGGAGGCCTATGTCCAGCAGTGGATGTCTTTCGGCTGACATGATGATGATGATAATGATATCACTTTGACTAAAATGGCCCTTTGGAGCTGTCGACTTGTGGAGTCAAATAATATACGTTTTGTAACTGAAATGCCAAATTTTAGAACGAAATTAGTTAAAATACATATAAGTGGCGGGGCGTTATTAATGGCAAGCCTGAGTTGCTTTACATTTCTTTATGGCCCGTCGAAACTATCTTAAAAAGTAGGCAAGCAGTTGAGAATTGAGTTTTCGCTCAGCCACTGATATGTTTAATTTTTAGTAAACATGAATTTAGTAAATTACTTTTTTTATAATCATCTCAGGCAGTTTAGTAAATTTTAAGAGGTAAATTAAACATTTAAATCGTTTAGAATTTAAAATTCGTTTTAAACGGTTATTTTTAGTAATTAAATAAACGTGAAACATTTTTAGTAACGTTATTAGAGAAAAGTGAAACAATTTTAGTAACGTTATTAGAGAAACGTGAAACGTTTTTTGTAACGTGATTAGAAATTTTAGAGAAACATGAAACGTTCTTAATAACGTTTTTGAAGAACTTGAAACGTTTTTAGTAACGTTATTAGGGTGATTCCGGGATAGTTGGCCGTTGGCCCGAGATGGTATTTATGCAAATATCGACTAGGTTTTGCTAGTTATTGTCCAAAATTAAAGACATACGCTCGTCATTATTTCAGGCGCAATACATAGGCCGCACTAAAAGTTATGCGCAACTGGCCACTCGGAAACATTTGAATTTCGACTTACATAACATTTCAAAATACAGACTTTTGTTTATGGAATCTGATATAAATTGGCGGGAAACTGATCGACATTGTTTTTTTATGTCATATCGAAGTGAACCGTTTGCATAGAACATGGATTTGACGCGAAAAGATTTTAGAGTAATGATTTTCTACGATTTTAAAAGTTCTCTGACGCCTCACCAGTGTAGCGCTCGCCTTCAAAATGCTTTTGGGCTTGAGGCACCTCTTCTAAGCACTGTGAGGCGATGGTACGCGGAATTTAGTAGGGGTCGTAATACTCTTGACGATGAATTTCGTGAAGGTCGACCATCCACCGCGGTCAATGAAGAGAATGTGGCTGCCATTAGAAGACTCGTCGAAGGAAACCGGCGAATTACCTACGACGAAATTCGTGGACAATTGGGGATAGGTTTGAGCCAAATACAAAAGATTTTACATGATTATTTAAAAGTCAGGAAGCTTTGTTGTCGGTGGATTTCGCATGAACTGACTTCAGTGCAGAAAGACGTGCGAGTAGATTGGTGTAAAGAAATGTTGCAAAAATACAAGCAAGGGACTTCAAATGCCGTTTACGACATCATTACAGGAGACGAAACTTGGATTTATTGTTACGAACCGGAAAAAAAACAACAGTCCAGTGAATGGGTCTTTGAAGGCGACAGTAGGCCAACGAAAGTTCAACAAGCCAAAAGCGTTGCCAAGCAAATGATCGCCTGTTTTTTTTCAAAGACTGGGCATATCAGCACAGTTCTTCTAAATAATAAAAGAACAGTAAATGCCGATTGGTACACCACAATTTGTTTACCTACGGTTATAAAAAAAGTTCGTGAAAGAAGACCAAGAAGCCGCATCCTTCTGCATCATGACAATGCGTCTCCCTATACCGCAAAGAAGACTATAGAACTTTTGAGATCCGAAAATGTGGAGGCTGTCACATATCCGGCCTATAGTCAAGACCTTACACCCTGTGACTTCTATTTATTCCCCAAAATCAAAGATTTAATGAGGGGTTTGACATTTAAGACTCCTGAAGAGGCAGTGACAACATTTAATATGCACGTGGAAAACATGCAATCAAGTGATTGGGCCTCGTGCTTTCAAAAATGGTTCGAGAGGATGAAAAAGTGCATAGAATGTAAGGGAGAATATTTTGAGAAGCAGTTAATGTATTGTTATTGTTCTAAATCGTTTTATTTAAAAGTTACGCAAAACTTTCAGTGTGGCCCTCGTACGTCCACTGCTGGACATAGGCCTTCCCCAAACATTAAGTGTATATTTTTATATACACGTCATATAGAGTTGACATAGTCGCCACGCTTGGTAATGGTAGTAATTAGTAAATACGGCGTAGCTTAGGATCGATTTTAGAGAGTCGCGCACTCGAATTTAAAGTAACTGAAGATGAAAATAATCGCACACAAAAGTTACTAAATTATTTTTGCACAAAATGTATAATTTCAGTACCCACAATTTTTCATATCTATCATTCATGTTACTAAAATACCATTTCTTCGTTTCTGACAGACTTTAAAATATCACGAGTTGAGTACTCGACGCTCAAAAATTGCCCAATATTTCCAACATTTGGACAAAACTGAACAAATATATAGCAACACTTTGTCAACAATAGCATAAATTTGTTAGCTATCTCTCCCCTGTGGCCATCTATCCCGGAATTACCCTAAACCGTTTTTTTTTTAATTATAACCAGGGTAATTTAAATTTTAGTCAAAATTGTATAATATTGGTTGTTTTATGTTTTTATTTTGTATAATTTTAACAACAAATGGGTAAGTTTAATAGTTAATAATACAAGTGGTATCCGTTTTGCTTAAGTTGAACAAGTTAAACTTAAGGTAGAATAATAAATTTAAGTTCCTTGAAGTAATAATTAGTCGCAATGTTGATAAATCGCCAGTAAATGGCCACCTTCCAGTAACTGGCCACTTTATACTGAATATGAACAAGTAGAACCATTTTCTAATGTGGTTGCAATTACTGGCCCCCCTTCAATAACAGGCCACCTCCCACTAAAATGAATTCTAATCGCGTATAATATATAGTAACAGAATTTTTTGTTAGTATAATGTGTTGGACCCGGGTATGTCCTTAAACTACGTCCAACAATGAGAGGTAGGGCACAGCGTTGACCATCACGCTTGAATCTGGAGCAGCCCAACTGGGGAAGTACCTCCTCCTTACAGAAGACCACAGCCATAATAGCACTGCCACCTTTCAGGTATGTAGTGTTGTGTTCCTGATAGTGAGTAAGGTTCCCAGAGCTCCAACCCCCCTTAAAGGCCGGCAACGCACTTGTGACTCCCCTGGTGTTGCGGGTGCCCATGGGCGACGGTAATTGCTTAACACCAGGCAATCCGTCTGCTCGTTTGCCGCCTATGTCATAAAAAAAAAAAAAAGTTTTTGGAGGATGGCCTGTTACTAGCAAATTACCCTAAGTACAACAAATTTTCTAATGGGGTTTCAATTGATTGACCACCTTTCAATAACTGTCCACATAATACTAAAATAGGTTATATTTATAGGTAAACAGAATATATTATAATATATTTTCAGTATAACGCGGTCAGTTATTGGCCAGGAGGTGGCCATATACTGGCGATTTATCGTATAATAATATACTTTATATTATTAAATGACTTCCAATATACATTTTTTGGCTATTTCACGTTCTTTCCATAATAATACTATGCGAATTATGACTTGGGCGTAGTTTATAATTATTTCATTGGAATTTTGACTGACAGTTCAATTATTATGTTAAATGTTATGGAATACTTTTTCTTAAATTCTTATAGGGCTGTGGGCTGTGGCAATTTAGCCAGTAACTGGCCACTTTTCAATAACTGGCTGCCTTTTACTGAATATGAATTCTGTTTACCTACAAATGGAACACATTTTCTAATGAGATTTAAATTATTGGTTACCCTTCAATAACCGGCTACCTCACATTAAAATAAATTCTAATCCCATATAAACAGAGTTAATTTTTAGTATTATTGGAGGGTGGCCAGTTACTGGCGAATTACGCTACCATTTATCGTTGAAAATAATTGTATACGTATATTGTAGTCAAGATTTATAAGCAGAGCCCGGAAAATCCTTAGCAAAACAAAAGACTGTCGCAATCAAACTAGTGATAGAAACATTTTTATATCGATATCGAGTAAGTTTTGTCAAAAAAATCATACCGATATGTTTAGGTACATTATTTTATAATCATTCACGCGAAACGCAAAATAAGTGGTAAGTTAGGGGTTTGTTTTATATGAGTTAATTCATCTAAAACGCAACGTAACTTATATTATCAACGTTACTTATATTTCATATTAAGTTTCACCCTTCCCTTTTGGCTTAGCCGTAGTCGGGTGACAAAGACCTAATAACCTCATTGAAAATAATAGACACTTCAGGAAATTAGTATTCCACAAGACATGGATAAACTCGATATCGATAAAAAAATGTTTCTAACACTAGTTTGATTGCGACAGTCTTTTGTTTTGCTATGGATTTTCCGGGCTCTGTTTATAATATAATGATAACTGTTGTGAATCATGTTACTATGTGATGCGGGCAGGAACTCACGTGTAATTATATCGCCTAGGCGATAGGCGAAATGTTTCGGCCGTTCGGGTAAGCTCTGGTACCCGTTTCAAAGTCAGCACAGCTTACCTGAATATGTCGCCTAGTGCGATATAAGTACACGTGAGTTTATCCGTTGCATGTAAGTAGTAAGATTTATAATGCATAATTTTTACAGATTTTTTGACAAAATTTGGCCTAATTATTGTTTAATGTGACCTAATTTTTGGTACACCGAAGTAGGTACACTTGCATTTACCCATATTGAACTAACCAATGTTTTCAGATATAAAATTACAAGTATTATAAATTATCTTGAAATTATTCGCTCAATTTGTATTTTAAAAATGGTAATTTATAATTGTCTATAAAGACTGGAAACGTTTGGCAGTTGGTATTTCTATTTTTCCTTTATTTTTTAAGTTATGGTTTCTTTAGCAGACGTTTCTGCTTGAAAATATAATTTTGTCTATAAATACTTCAAAGGTTAGGTAATTAAACCTTTTAGGCTATTGGAACCAATGTTGGACACTAAGCTGACAGTCACCAGTAATGGACACTTGGTTCTTAATTCAAAAACCACTTGATTCCTTTGAAATGATTAGTTCCTTGTCCATAACTGGCACCGTCTTGCCTTGCGGCTATATTAATTTTATTTTATCTGCGTACAAAAAAGTGGTCGCCAATTGTTGGGTCGTCATTTGCTGGGTTGCGTCTTACACGGACTCCAAAGAGTTAGGGTTGTGCCAAACCAGTCGACGTGTATTCGGCTGAAGCCTTGATTTTGTCACTCAGTAAGAGCGAATCAATTATCATTGGGCACGCATCGACATATAATTTTCAACTCTATTGGAACTGAGTTAGAGTTCAAAGTCAAAGTAATATTTTTTTAGGCCATGCGATAAAGGGTTGCCTATTAAAAACTTAATAAAAAGAAACTCGTGAAATATGTTCTTTATTATATCAAATTATAAAAAAAACTCATAAAATATTATGTTCTCTATTATATAAAATTATAGCAAATACAAATAGTTTTAGATTTTATTGTACAAAGTAAGTGTACTTTATTGTTTGTATATAATGGTTTTATAATATTAAGTTGTGTTGTAATTTATATATAAATCGCTTCATCTTATATATTTGTTTGTTTTATTACCTTACTAAACGGTTGCACGAACTTTCAACGAACGAACGAACTGAGGACATTTTTTATACAACAACGGTGGCAAACAAGCATACGTCTGATGGTAAGCAGTTACCGTAGAAAAAAACATAGGGTAAATCGCCAGTTACTGGCCACCTTTCAATAACTGGCCACCTTATACTGAAAATGAATTCTGTTTACCTATAAATAGAACACATTTTCAAATGGGGTTTCAATTACTGGCCACCCTTCAATTACTGGCCATCTTATACTTAAATGAATTCTGTTTATAGGTGGCCAGTAACTGGCGATTTACCCTAATTGTGTGCATCTTTCTCTTTTACTCCAATTGAAGTGACAGAAGATTTGAAGAGACTGACAGCAACTATCGTTCAAACTTTCGTTTTCGCGGTATCGTCAAATATAGCGCCAACTGTCACTGCGATACAACTGTCAAATTTTTCATTAAAAAATATTAAAGATTATGATGTGACTGAGCCTTAGTGTGTAGATAATTTAGCGAGAGCGTGGAATTATAGTATTGTGTGTTTATAGGCATTCTATGTAGTGGTATTGTGTGTTTAAAGGCATTCTATGTAGTGGTATTGTGTGTTTATAGGCATTCTATGTAGTGGTATTGTGTGTTTATAGGCATTCTATGTAGTGTTATGATGTGTTGGTAGGCATTATATGTAGTGGTATTGTGTGTTTATAGGCATTCTATATTTGAAATTTCCTTTACTATAAATGCAATTCCACGCTCTCGCTAATTTATCTATAATTCAAATTCAAATATTTTATTTCAGATATAAGTAGTCCATATGTTGTTAGTTACAGTATTTTACTTACGAGCTATGTTATTTGTATTTAAACTTTCGTGAGACATATCTGATAAATTAAACATTAACACGGCTCTACTCACGTTTAACAGTTTAGTGGACACAGTGAGTTCGGTGTGTTTAGAGTCGTTGTTGGTGGACGAATCGAACCCGCGTTCTACCATTACAGCGGCTCCGGTGTCGGACCGCCCTCAACCGGATTTGACATCAAGAGCGGCTCGAGCAGCGCAGCGCGCGTTAGTGCGCGACGGGCCGGCGACGCGATCGCCGAATCGAACGGACACTCAGCACTCTTAGTGCTTGATAATGGAGGCCTATGTTCTCCGAAACATGTCGCGCGAGTAACTAAATAAACGTGAGTAGAGCCGTGTTAATGTTTAATTTATCAGCTATGTTATTCCTACAAGACTAAATTAAATACTAAAATACAACCTACTTGGCATAGGTCAAGGTAGTTGTTATAACACCCATCCAATGCCACTTTATTTGACAGCCAAATCTACCCGCAAACACCTTCAAAATACCATTTTGACTGTTCCTTACGCGACTCATCAGCGACGAAATTTTATTTAATATCGATTGCTTATTATATTTGATATTTGTTACTTAGAGAAGAATTAACCTTATCAGTAACCCTTTCAATCTGCATCACAAAATTCGGCAAGTTATTTTTTGTCACATTTGACTGATTCGATTTTTCATAAATCCATAAATGCAAAATTTAATGCAATAATGTATGACAAGGAGCGGTACCGCGAAAATCGAAGTTCGTATGTTTAGGGCATCTTTCTCTTTTACTCCAATTAAGGTGTCATGACAGTGACAGAGACAATCGTCCGAAATTTACTAATATCGTTGTTCGCGGTAGGCGCTAGAAGCGGAGCGGTCAGCGGGGCACGCAGCGTAGCGTCGAGCTCCCGCGGAATACTCGCAGGGCGCGCGGTCGCTCCCGTACGTTATTATTCGTTTAACTTTTACGCTACACGCCCAACTCAAGCCCCGCTCAGCCCACAAATAAAATGAAAGTCTATTATATTAAGGTAAAAATTTTATTGAGCTTAAAATATTTGAGCAAGTAAACGCTAGTCTAAGAACTTTTATAATTATAATTTATATATACAACCACCATCAACAACTAAAAGCATATTTAATCTCAATTTTAATATAATTATTAAGTTTAACAAATAAATAATATCAAAGTAAGACTAGGGGGCGAATTTTGAGCTTCGAGTAGGTACTCGAATCGTGACATTTTAAACTCTGTCAGAAACGAAGAAAATGCATGGTATTTTAGTAACATGAATGATAGAAATTACTAGTCGTGAATATCGAATTTATACGTTTCGTGCAAAAATCATAGTTAGAAACTTTTGTGTGCGATAATTTCATCCTCAAACTTTTTCGAATTCGAGTATACGACTACCAAAAATCGGCCCCCAGATTTCATAAAATCAAATTATATAATTCTGATTATGAATTCATACTTTATTATCACATTATTTCTGGACGGATATTTTTAATCTCACAACTAAAATAAGTAAATATAAAAAGTAAAAATCACATGTATTCTTGAGGTAAGAAATCTACAAACAAAACGTTTTATCGTTACTAAGTATACAATTATCATTATTTAATTAATATTATCCTTACACTTAAATAATGTCTATGGAAAAGTAGCGTAAATGGATTTTTTTTATGCAAGACTGACCAGCGTTTAACCTCAGTCGCACCACTCGCACCTGATGATAAGTGACGACGAGGTCGAAGGTATAGCACGCTGGTTCAGTAACAGCCTGTTCACTCTTGCCTTGAAGACCCAAATTATATCTTGCCGGGAATACAGACGAAGGGAGCGAATTCCATTCCTTAGCAGTCCGCATTAGGAAGGTAGAAGCGAATCGCTTCGTGCGAATGAATGGAATATTCACAACGTAAGGATGAAATTGCTCCCCCCGCCTGGACGTCCGGTGATGGAACGGAGATGGCGGAATTTTAGAATAAATAAATATTAAGTACAGGAATATATAATTAATGCAATAACTAGTTAAGTACTCCTAGTTTCATTGTTTTAATGAATGTAAAGAATGTAAAGATTCGATAAAATATATACGAATATTTAAACAACATATATAAAACACCCTTGACCTACGATTCGAGCATCGAGTGCTCCAAAACCCCTGTCGTCAAAATATTGGGATTTTGTATTAAAATAGATTCTGCTTATAATATTGATTAGGAATAGCGTGGTTTAACGCGATAAACACTTGAATAAACAACGTTTTGTTAAAACGTCCACGTAACACTTTATCAATACCGTTATTTGAAACGTTAAAAATGTTTTCGTTAAATAACGTCAAAACATTACACACGCTAATGGATATTAGTGCCTGCGTGTAGTTTTACTTCTTACTAGATTTTCCTTGCGACTTCGTCGGCCAGCCATGCCCGTCTTTAAGGTATGGTTGCAGGATACAAATTATTCTATATCCTTTCTCGTAGCTCAAACTCTCAACATAGCAAATTTCATCCAAATTGGTTCAGCGGTTTAAGCGTGAAGAGGTAACAGATCGAGTGACTATCGCATTTATAATATTAGTAAGTAAGGATATAGTATAGTATTATAGTATAATATATATATAGTATATGAATACAAGACGTAGCAAATATTGATTTTATTCAGAGCATAAGAAAAACTGTAAATAATTAAATATAGGTGAAATTAGCTAAAGCACCAGGCCTGTGTAGTAGTAACGTGTGTACACGCATGTCGGCGTTCTATATTCAAATGTCGTAAGTTCCATAATTAATTATCTGCCCAACTACTACACCCCGTTATCTTATGCTCAGTTTAGGGGCAAGTGATTGGGCAGTTACGATAATCTAAGTCGATAAAAAATTAAGTTGACTTACTCACTCAATAACATGTCAAAAGATCTTGGGTCCGATTTTTGAAATTGTCACCAAGTGATTTCCATAGAGAATGAATGATAATCTCTATCAAGATTACTCAGTGACTATTTCAAAAATCGGACCCCAAATTGACGATATTCGATATTTATAATCGTCGCCCTCCAATTTGACTAAAAAGAGGAATGAATGTGTCTCTATAGCTTTCACTGAAGAAGAATTTTAGTTTGCCAAATAACTTTTATAGATAAATATGAATCGACTAATTATGTGAAGCAACATTACTATTTTAGATTGCCCCCATAATGAGCATTAGATAGCGGGGTGTACCAACTACATGGACTTGGTGCTTCAGTTAAGTTTTTCACCTTTAACTTAGTTACCGCCGCACTATTTTCTGGTAATTTATTAAAAAGTTCCTAAATATTTAGCTATCCTGAGACTAATCTTGAGGCAGACCGCAGCGCGACGTACACCAGGTTCAATACCAGCCCGAAGAACACAAGTTTCACAAACTGATGGAGGTAGTAGAGTCTGCAATTAAACATAAATTTAGCATTGCGATACGAAAACATGCCGCCAGCATCCTGGGTACAATGCCTAAAAGGTTTTTTTTAGATTTTATACAGTAACTAGTTAAGTACTTGTAGTTATCATAATTACGATTGTAATTTCTGTAAATAATAACATTTTGGTGAATGTTGCGTTAACATTTTACATTCAAAACCAGGCTCGGAAAAACGCCCGACATTTTGAAAACATAATACTGGGGGCCGATTTTAGAGTCGTGCATTCAATTTGCAAAAACTTTAAGGACGAATATATTCGCACACAAAAGTTTCTCACCATTATTTTTGTACGAAATGTATAGTTTTGATACAAACGATTATTAATTTCTATCATTCATGCTTCTTAAATACCATTTCTTCGTGTTTGAGAGAGTATAAAATGTCACGATTCGAGCGTCGAGTAGGTACTCGACTCGTGACATTTTAAACTCTGTAAGAAACAAAGAAATGGTATTTTAGAAACATGAATTATAGAAATTAATAGTCGTCTATATTAAACATATTAATTCCTTGCAAAAATAATGATAAAAAACTTTTGTGTGCGGTTATTATCGTCCTCAGAGTTTTTAAATTCGAGTAGGTACACGGGGCCGATTTTTGAGAGTCATGCACTCGAATTCATAACACTTTAAGAACGAAAATAATCACCACAAAAGTTTCATCATTATTTTTGCACAAAATGTACAGTTTCGATACCCACGATTATTTCTTTATATCATTCAAGTTTCTTAAATGCCATGTCTTCGTGTTTGAGAGAGTATAAAATGTCACGATTTGAGCGTCGAGTGCTCAAAAATCGGCCCGCACGACTCAAAAATCTATCCCGTAGGTAGGGTTAGGTTAGGTTAGTATCAGCCTGTAGGTCCTAAGCACCCAAAAATAGGAGCTCCGTCGACTTATTGCGTTGTAGTCATTTTGTATTTCGGTCATTTTAGTTATGGACTATGGGCGGATGTAGTAGGTATGTGTTCTAGTCCGTGTAAGACTAACATCTAGCTTATACCGTATGCGGGTCCATAAATAAAGTCCGTGACTTTCTTTTTTTAATGTAAACATAAAAGTAAAGAAAAAATAATAATAGAAATTTAAAAAAAACATCGTTAAAAGTGGGCGCCTTTAACATGGTGCCGAGGATGCTGGCAGCATTCCCCCGCTGTATCGCGATACTGATGCGTTGCGTGAGGAAGCTGCTAGCTCTGCGGTCACCAGTGGAGTCGACGAGCCTTTTAGAAAGGTCTTTGAACATGAATGGGCGTTGTCCCCACGGGCCTAGGGTTTCGACTCCAAATGGCATAAAAATGTATTCGGAGCCGATACGCCGGTGTTTGTAGTGCTTAAGCTTTTTTAATCAGATAAACACTAAAAACAAATATAATCAAATTAATATTACCTGTCCCACTTCTTCTTAGCCTCTGGCAGGGTAGAGAGGTCGTCTTTCACCAGGTACACTCGAAGTCCTATGGATTAAAACATTAATAAGTGTGTGGAAAAAAAAACAAAAAAAATTGTTTATATGTACATTTATAATTCCTATAAAAAGACACATAGTTGGACGCATTTTTTTTTTGTAGCTTTGGCATTCATGGATGGTTTGCTATACATCAGTGGCGGCGCGTTTTTTTTATCTTAGGCAAGACGGAGCCGTTATGCCTTAGCATTTTGTTCATGAGCCAAAGGAAAACTGTTGAACTGCAGTAAGTTAGGGAAGCCGGCGGGAATCGGCTTGTATAAACGCACCGCAATACATACAATATATAATAGAATAGAATATATTTATTGATTTGATGTTGTTACAGAAGTTCTTATAACTAAGTACAACTATAAAATATAACGTTCAAAAATGTAAGAATTCAATCATATACAACTAGGCCATTGGGTTTCAATGACCCCATAAATTTTCTATAAATTATGATATACGCCTACAAATATTGGCAGCGTGGTTCAAATATAATTATTGAAAAGGAAGTTAAGGTCTGCTGGGCCGAATCTAAACTAATACATAACTTCTCTAGGAGCTCAGTAAACGCCTGAGGGAGGCAACAGGAGATCCCCGCGCAGGCAGCTTTCTCGCTCAAAGAATTGCAATCGCAATACAACGCGGGAATGCTGCCTGCGTAATGGGCACCCTACCGCGGGGATTAGTTTGTTTGTAGGCAACCAATCTCACTGGAAGCGAAAACTCAGTAGGAGTATTCCAGTAGTACAAGTCAAGTCTGGCGCGGAAGGGTCCTGGATTTTCCCCATGCTACCTTCCCCCCACACAGTCCGCTTGCTCTATCGCACCACACGTGTGCATAAAGCCCAAGTCAGGTTTCAAAAAAAAAAAAAAATGTTTGTAGGCATATTTTCATTTTCTTAGTTAAGTTTTTAGTTTTAATCATGTAGTTTATTTTTCTAATTTAGATAGATTTAATTTAATAATGTTGTAATTTATTTAAGTTTTGTTTATTTCATTAAATAAAATGTAAATTCACTATATTAAGGCTAAC
Organism: Grapholita molesta; assembly: GCA_022674325.2. NCBI lineage: Eukaryota > Metazoa > Arthropoda > Insecta > Lepidoptera > Tortricidae > Grapholita > Grapholita molesta. The sequence goes on along the minus strand of CP053145.2, from coordinate 2,220,152 downwards.
TTCTTTATGGATTTGTTATGTCGCTTATAGTATATGCAATGAACACTTATCTATTGCCTACACCAACAATAAAAGTCTCAGTGCAGAGTGCTAATCATGATATTAATGACATTTTTACGAAGAATACAACCAACTCAGTGTTCAATTAGCTTATGAGGTCCTAATTTGTATTCACTAAGTATATATGAGTCAGTGTGGTAATCCCAAAACATTACATGTTAACAGACAACACTGACCGTTGGGTCTAAATGACCCCATATGGTCCTAACCTGCGGCGCTTCCGCGAAAAACGATATCCGTTTTCGGACGATTATCTCTGTCACTCTCATGACGCCATAATTGTAAAAGAGAAAGATGCTCGAAATATACGAACTTCGATGTTCGCGGTACCGGGCCTACCTATATCGTACCTAGTTAACAAAGCTGAATGCCTCAGCATTGTAATCCCATAACGTTAAAAACAATTTTAAAGACTTCATAGTCCGCTGTAAATTATCCAGTAAGATATACACTGAACTAGCCCGTAACAAAAACCACACAATCTTCTGGGTCAAAACTACCCCATAACTCCTGTATCGTACTTACCAACAATGAACGTTTCAGCGCGGTAATCCCACGACATTTCAGACATATTACATATGAACACCATTCAGTGCGCTGGGTCTAAATTACCCCATGAGCTATACACAAAACTACCCCATCATTTTTCTACCAAACTTACCAACAATGAACGTCTCAGCGTGGTAATCCCAAGACATTTCAGACATATTACACGTGAACATCACTCAGTGCGCTGGGTCTAAATTACCCCATAAGTTATACACAAAACTACCCCATCATTTTTCTACCAAATTACCAACAAAGAACGTTTCAGCGCGGTAATCCCACGACATTTCAGACATATTACATATAAACACCATTCAGTGCGCTGGGTCTAAATTGCCCCATGAGCTATACACAAAACTACCCCATTATTTTTCTACCAAACTTACCAACAATGAACGTCTCAGCATGGTAATCCCACGACATTTCCGACATATTACATGTGAACACCACTCAGTGCACTAGGTCTAAATTACCCCATGAGCTATACACAAAACTACCCCATAACGTTTCTACCAAACTTACCAACAATGAACGTCTCAGCGTGGTAATCCCACGACATTTCCGACATATTACATATGAACACCACTCAGTGCACTAGGTCTAAATTACCCCATGAGCTTCACACAAAACCATAACTTTTCTACCAAAAACTTACCAACAATGAACGTCTCAGCGTGGTAATCCCAAGACATCTCCGACATGTTGAACGGAAACACCACGCGGTCTGCTGGGTCTAAACTGCCCCATATGGCCCTCACGCCGTGGTCGGAGAAGTGCCACTCTTGTGTAGTGAAGTAGAACAGTATGTTAGCTAGCCGCATCACTTTATTGTAGAACTTAAGCATTCTGAAAAAAAATAGGCTCAGTCAATTTGTGTCAGAATGTCCTGGGGACCGATTTTTGAGAGTCGTGCACTCGAATACATAAAACTTTGAGAACGAAAATAATCACACACAAAAGTTTCTTACCATTATTTTTACACAAAATGTATGGTTTCGATACCCACGATTATTTATTTATATCATTCATGCTTCTTAAATACCATTTCTTCGTGTTTGAGAGAGTTTAAAATGTCACGTTTTGAGCGTCGAGTGCTCTAAAATCGGCCCACTGGTTTGGCCTAGTGGGTAGTGGCCCTGCTTATGGTCCTGGGTTCATACCCCAGTGTGATGAACACAGATATTTGTTCCTGAGTCATGGGTGATTTATATATGTATTCAAGTATTTGTATATTATATATATTGTTGGGCTGAGTCACAACACAAGCGTTATTGAGCTTACCGTAGGACTAGGTCGATTTGTGTAAGATTGTCGCAAAATATTTATTTTATTTGCGTTATAATGTTCTGTAATATTTATTTAATATGGAACCTGTATATTGTAGTAGGTATATTATTAGTACTCACACTCGTTTTCGACCTACAAGAGCAAGGTATCCGTCGACTAGAACTGCTGGCAGGAAATGTAGGAAGAAGTTTAATATCAGGAACACCAGGTAATTACCGGTCGGTGTCAGCCCGTAGTACCTGAAGTTAGAAATACATACAATAAGAATAAATCCAAGAATCAATACACAAATTTAAGTAGGTATAGTCAACAAATTTGATTTCTAGGCCACTTCCAACCTTGTCACAGTGAGGTTAATATGAAATCTTTTGCGTCTTTCATATATATTTTCACTGTGATAAGGAACCAAGTGGCCTATAAATCAAATTGGTTGACTGTACATAATTATTAGACATCTACATCTTCACTAATATTATAAAGGCGAAAGTTTGTGAGTGTGTATGTTTGTTACTTCTTCACGTCTAAACGGCTGGAGCGATTTTAATAAAATTTGGTATGGAGTTAGCTGATACCCTGGATTAACACATAGGCTAACATTTTTTCTCTAAACCACGGGTAACTACGCGTAGTATATTTAAGTATTTATACGTATCTGGGCGTTTTCACGAAACTTTGGGTTTCCATAGCAGCCACGCTTGGCAGGTGGGTTGGTGACCGCCGTGGCTTTGGTTTCAGGGGATTCTGCTGCCCCATTGGTTTGCATCACACGGCAATTTCAACTTACCATACTGCTTTTGTTGTGGGTTTCTCTATTCCATACTTCTGGTTCATGTCAATAAACTCACTCCATTTTAACGGATTCTGCGCACCCGACACGAAGTTATAGATCGGAATGTCTGACGTTTGACTGGAAAAGAACAGAAGATATTAAGTTACTCTCTCATTAATTATTGGTGAAAAACTTAGCTAAAGCCCTTAAAACCTTAAAACTTACCTAAAAATCGACCCCATGCAGGGGCATGGGTCGATTTTTGAGACTCGTGCATTCGAATCCTAAAAACTTTGAGGACGAAAATAATCGCACACAAAAGTTTTTTACCATTATTTTTTCACAAAATGTATAGTTTATTTATCCACGATTATTAATTTATATCATTCATCCGTCTAAAAACACCATTTCTTCGTTTCTGACAGGGTTGAAAATGTTACTCAATAATCGGCTCCCTGGTTTATGTAGTAGTAACGTGTGTACACGCATGTCGGCGTTCTATATTCAAATGTTGACGTAAGTTCCATATTGATTCTCTGCACAACTACATAGACATGGTTCTTCAGTTAAGGAGTTTTTCACCTATAAATTTTGCAATCTATACTCAAGGAAGTACCCGCAAGTCTAAAGGCCTACCGCGAAAATGTAAATCTGATTTTGGTCTATTGTCTTTGTCACTCTAATCACGCTTTAATTGGAGTAAAACAGAAAGATGCCTGAAATTCGATTTGACCTACCGACCTGGCGGAGTGCCCATAAGGCTGACTACATTCCGCGGCTAAATGGCTTTGCCTGTTTTTAAACCGAAGAAAAATTTTGAGTCGTCAACTCGAATTCAAAAAGCTTGAGTACGAAAATAAACACATAGATTCTCACCATTATTTTTAAACGAAATTAGATTTTCGGTATCCACGATTTCTTTCTAAAATACCATTTCTTCTTTTACGACAAGGGCTAAAATATCGCAAGTCGAGTACTCGATGCTCAAAAATTGCCCCCCCGTGAAATAGAAATTAATAATCGTGGGTATCGAAACTATACATTTTGTGCAAGAATAATAGCGAAGAACTTTAGTGGACGATTTATTTCTGTTGTCAAAGTTTTTTAATTCGAGTGCATGGCCTGTTTCACAACCTCCGTTAACGAATATTTGTCATTTTCTTTTATATGACTGGAGAAAAGGATAGCACAATAATTTTAACCGGCAGATAAGTTCATCTGGTGATTGTGAAACGTGTGAAAGTTATAATAAACAAAAGGATAAACGAAACTTACTTCTCTCTGAAGTTCTTTGCAGTGTGCCAAGTGGCGGCGAGCAGGGAGTTGACTACGTAGTCCACGGGCACCAGATCCACTAGTTTATCAGTATCCATATACATAGTGCGAAGTACCTAGAAAAATAAAGATGTTTTTTTTTATGACATAAGCGGCAAACGAGCAGACGGATTGCCTGGTGGTAAGCAATTACCGTCGCCCATGGGCACCTGCAACACCAGGGGGGTCACAAGCGCGTAGCCGGCCTTTAAGGGGGGTTGGAGCTCTGGGAACCTTACTCACCATCAGGAACATAACACTACATACCTAAAAGGTAGCAGTGCTATTATGGCTGTCTTTTGTAAGGAGGAGGTACTTCCCCAGTTGGGCTGCCCCAGATTCAAGCGTGATGGTCATCGCTGTGCCCTACCTCTCATTGTTGGACGTAGTTTAAGGACATACCCGGGTCCAAAATATTATTATTGGGGTTTTTGAAAAACCCCAATAGTATATCGGGTCATGCCTTGATTCTGTTGTGTAGACCCTGCGGGGCGATTTTTGAGAGTCGTGCATTCGAATTCACTAAACTTTGAGTACGAAAATGATCACACACAAATGTTTCTCACTATTACTTTTGCACAAAATGTATAGTTTGGATACCTACAATTATTTTCTTCTATTATTCATGCAGTTCTTGCTTCTAAAATACATATTTTTCGTGTTTGAGAGATTTAAAAATGTCATGATTCGAGTAACCGAGCACTCGAATCGTGACATTTTAAACTCTCTCAAACACGAAAACATGGTATTTATAAAGCATGAATGATAAAAATAAATAATCGTGGATATCGAAACTATACATTTTATGCAAAATTAATTGTAAGAAACTTTTGTGTGTGATTATTTTCGTTCTCAAAGTTTTATGAATTCGAGTGCACGACTCTCAAAAATCGGCCTTCTGTTCTTCAAAATTTAATAGTTTAATATCAGTATTGACGAGTGAGGGAGACATACGTAAAAATTGGGACCGTTATATATAACACTAGCTTTTACCCGCGGCTTCGCACGCGCAGAAGAATACCTTTAACTGGTTTTACACGCTGCGTACAAAGTTAAAACTTTTTTAATGCATTTAAGGGATCAATATAATTCACAAGTATCAAATCTCTCGCTTTAAATTTTCTTCAATCCCCTCTTTAACCCCCGGTATCCAAAAGTCAAGCCTTATACTTTTTTTCACATATTGAAAAAAAAACAAGCGAAAGACCAGCGGCGCTACCGCGAACAACGATATTCGTAAATTTCGGACGAATGTTTCTGTCATTCTCATGACACCCTTAATTGGAGTAAAAGAGAAAGATGCCCGTAATATACCGTGTGTCGCCGTCATAGGAGCTTTAACTTTGGGGATCGCTTCTGCACCATGAACGTAGCAACATTAGTTCTACGACTTTTGAAAATAACTTATAGTTTGCTTAATATTAAAAAAAGAAGATTTTTCAAGGACGCAATACACTGCGAAAACTATGAAGTTTGTAGGCTGACAGTAAATGTCAACTAGACTATTAGATGCTCTTCATTGAGAATACTATTTAGTTTGTTCGAAAAAATCACAAGTAATAAATTAAATATTTTTTTAATGTTGTAAAACAAATGTTGCTACATTCGTGGTGCAGAAGCGATCCTCAAAGTTTTTTTTTTTATACATAGGCGGCAAACGAGCACACGGATTGCCTGGTGTTAAGCAATTACCGTCGCCCATAGGCACCCGCAACACCAGGGGAGTCACAAGCACGTTGCCGGCCTTTAAGGGGGGTTGGAGCTCTGGGAGCCTTACTCATCATCAGGAACACAACACTACATACCTGAAAGGTGGTAGTGCTATTATGGCTATGGTCTTCTGTAAGGAGGAGGTACTTCCCCAGTTGGGCTGCCCCAGACTCAAGCGTGATGGTCAACGCTGTGCCCTACCTCTTATTGTTGGACGTAGTTTAAGGACATACCCGGGTCCAAAAGTTAAAGTTAAAGCTCCTATGACGGCGACATACGTACCGGGTTTGAGTGCTTACCCCACAACCGATTCCAACCATCAGACCTGATGGTCCGTAGACACTGTCCGTCCATCCTCTCACTGGCTCCTCGTATGTTGACACCACTGAAAAATACAGATTATAAAATATGTGTCATTATCTGGGAAAAGGGACCTTATTGTCGATGGCACTTACGTCGAGTCGCGTTGCGTTTGTATTGTGTCGTCTTGAACAACGACGTAAGCGCCATCGACAATAAGGTCCCTTTTCATAGATAATGTCACATATGGCTTATCAAGCCAATTGTCAGTAGAATATGGCGGCAAAACTCTCAGAGGTAGCCGAAAAAAACAAGGGGATGTATCGTGCACTCGAATTTAAAAACTTTGCGGACGAAAATAATCGCACACGAAAGTTTCTCACCATTATATTTACACAATATGTGTAGAGCGCTGGTGGTCTGTAAGAGCGTGCAACTTGCAATCAGGAGGTTGCAAGTTCAAACCCCTGCTTGTACCAATGAGTTTTTCGGAACTTATGCACGAAATATCATTTGATATTTACCAGTCGCTTTTCGGTGAAGGAAAACATCGTAAGGAAACCGGACTAATCCCAATAAGGCCTAGTTTACCCTCTGGATTGGAAGGCCAGATAGCAGTCGCTTTCGTAAAACTAGCCTACACCAAATCCTAGGATTAGTTGCCGTGGCAAAATGCCGGGACAACGCGAGGAAGAAGAATATGTGTAGTTTCGATACCCACGATTATTCATTTTTATCATTCATGTTTCTAAAATACCATTTCTTCGTTTCTGACAGAGTTTTAAATGTGACGAGTCGAGTACTTGACGCTCGAAATTGGCCCCCCTAGTAGAGATAAAAATGTCACGAGTGGATTACTCAACACTCTAAAACCCCCAAATAAAAAAATTGGTTGAACTAAACGTTTCTTTGTACCAAACGTTACTAAACTAGAACTTACCTATAGAAGGCCTTACTATACATACAGGCATGCCTTCGCCATATTTCCTCACGGCCTCTTCAGCGATGGCCTTCGTGAAACAATAGGTGTTTGGATATTTGCCCAGCAGTCTGGAAACAAGAAAGTTGACAAATAAATATATTGACTTAAGCCCTATTTAGACCAGGCGAAAACTTGTACACGATTTTCATTACATTGCGGGCTATGGGCGTACGGCGAATTCGGTCGCTTTATATAACCCCGCAATGCAATGATAATAAAATCGTATACAAGTGCTAACATGGTCTAAATGAGGCTTTAGTAAAGGATGACTCACGGTACACCGTCGGCCGTCCCGAATCCGAGCCTTCCGTTGACACACCGGGCACTCACCGGGGCGGCCCGGGACCGAGCGGCCCGATTAGAGTTGCACTTACAATATATACCGACATTTTTAATTTATGACCGGACATTTTCGACACTTATTAACACATTGGACATTAATTTTTCAATTGTATTATACTTAGTTTTTTTTTTTATATGACATAGGCAGCAAACGTGCAGACGGATTGCCTGGTGGTAAGCAATTACCGTCGCCCATAGGCACCCGCAACACCAGGTGAGTCACAAGCGCGTTGCCGGCCTTTAAGGGGGGTTGGAGCTCTGGGAACCTTACTCACCATCAGGAACACAGCACTACATACCTGAAAGGTAGCAGTGCTATTATGGCTGTGGTCTTCTGTAAGGAGGAGGTACTTCCCCAGTTGGGCTGCCCCAGATTCAAGCGTGATGGTCATCGCTGTGCCCTACCTCTCATTGTTGGACGTAGTTTAAGGAAATACCCGGGTCCAAAATTTCGACTTTTCGACATTTATTGACACATTGGACATTAATTTTTCAAATGTATTATATTTAGTTAAGTTTTAAAACAATTTATGACTGTTATTGTGACGAAATCGAAATCACGGCATCGTCTTTACAATGTAACAATAGGGGGTATTGCCGCCCGGAGACCTATAAAAAGGTCTCCCCTTGAATGCCATTTTGAATTTTAATTATGACAAACCATGGTTGAATTTGGCCTGGTAAGTTTTAATGCTGAGATACAATTGTAATGCTGAATCAAAAGACGAAGAATTTTAGGTTTTAATGTTTTATGTCATTCATTCATGAATGAGTTTTAGGGTTTTTTATCAACTATGCCTGGTTGTAGCTATAGTCCATTAAATGACCTTTAATGCCGGTTAATGACGATAATGACCGTCAACTTGACAAATGTCGGACGGACATTTTGAACGTGATGGTCACTTCAACTCTAGGTCCGATACTCGAATATTGACATTAACACGAGCGTCGTTCCATCCAACCATTAGTCGCGAGTAGATCGTCGCACGCCCGTCGACATCACGTTGCCTTCCCGTCACCGGGCCGAGCAGAGCCTTTTTACATAGCTGTAACGGCCGTCGCATGACCGGTCCGAGCTCGGAGCGGCTCGGAGGGCTCGGTGATCACGTGTTTCATTCTATACAAAATGTAGCGACGGTGGCTCGGCTCGGCGACGGGCCGCTCCAACGTGGGTCAACCTTAAGTCAGAAGCTCCTATATAGCAGTTTTTTTCTTGTTTTCATTATTTTCTTGTGCTATTTGAACCGCCGTATATTTTCCGACTCGTCGCCTTCTGGTCGCCGACTACAAATGTGGGCAAATAGTCGACTTTCCCAACCAGTCGGTGACTATTTTTTTACTTTGTGCCGGAGGCGATTGAGACGGCGGGGCCCTGGGGCCTGGAGGCCATTTTATTATTTAAGGAGCTGGGGCGTCGATTGCGGGAGAAGGGTTGCGATCCTCGCTCTGGATCGTATCTGGTTCAGCAGGTCTCTATTGCTGTCCAGAGAGGCAACGCAGCCGGTGTAATGGGGACATTTGAGCCGGGTACAATCCAGGGGGGGCTATTGTAATATGTAATTTTAAGTTTTATAAAATAGATATTTTATTTATAAAAATGTAGCTTACACCGAAAAAAAAAATGAAATAAAATAAAAAATTCATCATCATTTTCTTATCAGCCGAAGGTACACTGAACATAGGCTTTAATAACCGGTTTTGTGCCGGCTGCATCCAAAGAATTGATTAATGCCATAACGTAAAAAAATCCAGCCTATTGCATAATGGGTGATAAACAGCTAAGAAAAAAAAACTAGCTTACTTTGGTGTGATGTCTTCAAGCAAGGTTTCATCTATTTGTGAGATCGCTTCTAACGCTTCCACGGTCATAGGAGGCTCGTAAAATCTGAAAAGTAAATTGTAAGTTCAATAATTTGTCAAAACGTATATAAATCGTACACAAAGCAAAACACTCTTAGCTGTACATTGGTACCTTATACACCGGATGTTTCCTGTAAAAAGAGCAATAAATTTAGGGATCGCTTATACACCACGAACCTAGCAACATTTGTTCTACAACTTAAAAAAATATGTAATTTATTACTTGTGATTTTTTCGAACAAACTAAATAGTATTTTTAATGAACAGCATCCAATAGTCTAGTTTAAGTGTACTGTCAGCCTACAAACTTCACAGTTTGTCACGATACATTGCTTGACTGGAATAGTACATTTCGATACTAGTGAAAAAAAATTTTTTTCGACGAGGGTGAACGTTGGAGCCCGAGTGAAACGAGGGTGACAATCACCCGAGTCTTAAAGAAGTTTTTACACGAGTATCGAACCTAATTTTTCATAGCAAGTGCCTTAAAAAGTAACATTTACGCACGCGAAGCGTGCGAAAAGTGCACTTTTTACGCACTAGTTAAGAAAAATCTTTTTTATCCCCATTTAGTAAGCTATTAATTATTTTCAAAATTTGTATAACAAATGTTGCTACGTTTGTAGTGTAGAAACGATGCCTAAATTTATTGCTCTTGTTACAGGAAACACCCGGTATATGTCATAAGGTTCACCGATGTATAGCTAAAAGTGTTGCTGTGTGTACACAAATCGAACTAGTTCTAAATAATATAATGCAGGGCTTTCCAAACTTTTTTTTGATCCGACGCCCTTGGGTATCCTCCATTTTTGCTCTAGCCTAAAATTAACTACCACAAGGGAGTACCCAGAGGGATCCGGTGGTTTGCTTTCCTCTCGAAATCGCGAAAGTTACGGACATTATACTTGCTGCGACAAGCATTTTGCTGGATTTTTTCTGGACCCTCCCCCCATCCCCAAACTCAAAACCCCCTAGACAGCCGATCTACGCCTCACGTCGCCCCTGGGACCACGCAGCGACGCCCGAAGAGCGTGTCGGGCCACGCTCAGTGTAGGGTTCCGTAGTTTTTCGTCCGTCACAGGAAGTGTTCCCACTTAAGAGTTAAAAATCGGCTATTTGATACATTGTTGTTGACATATTAATATTAAGTACAGAGTCCTAAAAACGGGCCCACAAAGGACGCTGACAACTAAAGAAAGAGTTATAGATCCCAACTATACATGGAAAATTCGAAATACTGTTGTCAATTTCAGTCCCACCACGAGTAGTAAGAAGGGGTTGTAACATGGAGTGATAACCAGCCAGCGTCATTTGAAGTCAGTCAGTCAGTTTCAACCTAATGTATGGGCATGTATGCTCCGACCCCATTGAATCAGAAAGAATCTTAAAACCGCCATGTAGGGTATGAGCGGTCCAAATTAAGTAAACTATGCTCGCGAGCTTAAAGTACAGAGGCTCTAGTGCAAGTTACTTTTGACGTAAAAAATGTCTCGAATGCGTAAGTGATACTGATATAATATGAGAGACGTTCGCATTGGGCGATTAATATTAGTGCAAATTCTTATTTACGATTAAAACTAAACGCGGAATTATACATAAAACGGCGGCGCTACCGCGAACAACGATGTTCGTAAATTTCTGACGATTATCTCTGTCACTCTCTTAACGCCTTAATTGGAGTAAAAGAGAAATGCTCGACATATACGAACTTCGATGTTCGCGGTAACTGGCCGGAAGTGATGAAGTGTGTCTTGTCATTCAATAGAGATTTTGACAGCCATATCTTAGGGAATAAGGGCTAATTTATTAACAATCTGTAAGAAACTATCGCCTTAACGACTTTAGTGCTGGAATAATATAAAGTACCTATACTGATCGCAAAAAACCCTAAGATATATGCAATCCTGCGCTTCCGTCTTTCTCGAGGAAAGCAGAGACCATTTTACCAAAAACGCGTAACATGTATGAAATCCTGCGGCGCTTACAGTTTTTTCGAGTTGATAAAGTTTGTATGGGGGAACAATATTTTCGTTTTTTAGTATATTACTCGATTTTTTTTCATACTTTCTCACCGTTGAAACCTTCCCTGAGCTACTACAAATATTTCAAGACCAAAATTAGCCAAATCGGTAAAGCCGTTCTCAAGATATAGCGTGACCAAGAGAAATAGGGGTTCATTTTAATATATATTATTTTTTTCAAAAACTATTGAACCTATCGAGTTCAAAATAATTTTCCTAGAAAGTTTATGTAAAGTTCTACTTTTGAGATTTTTTTCATATTTTTGAAACTTCGCTTGCGGTTCACAAGTTAGAGGGGGGGGGGGGACGCCCTTTTTTTTACTTCTGGAGCGATTATTTCCGAAAATATTTACATGATCCAAAAATGATGTTAGTAAACCCCTATTCATTTTTAAATACCTATCAAACAATATATCACACGTTAGGATTAGAATGAAGAAAAAAATCACTCCCCACTTTACGTACAGGGGGGGTACCCTAAGAAAACATTTATTTCCACTTTTTATTTATGCACTTTGTCGGCGTGATTGATATACATATTACTACCAAATTTCAGCTCTCTAGTGCTAACGGTTACTGAGATTATCCGCGGACGGACGGACGGACGGACGGACGGACGGACAGACATGGCGAAACTATAAGGGTTCCTAGTTGACTACGGAACCCTAAAAAGGACGATTTTAATATCATGTCGTACCATAAACTCTCACTAAAATCAGTTTTTTTTATTTTTGACATACGAAAACAATTATTTACAAAAACCGTCAAAAGATGGCGCTGTTCAACTCACCTCTCCTCCACACATTTGACGTGCGTATTTGAAAACGCGGTCGAAATGTGAGTAAGCGCCTTCAAGTTTTTGCACTCTTTAGCCAATGTTAACACTTCCCTGCAGCCGCGGACGTTAATTTTGGTCGCGATAGACAGTTTCTCGTCGAACTTAACTGTGGCCGCTGCGTTGATGATTATTGAAACCTGCGGATAGATGGCGTTAGTTACAGCGACATCTAGTAGAGAGTAGAAGGATGTAGTGATGAGGATTGCGAAAAAATTTTACAAGTCTAAGCGGTACTCATATAGCACAATTGGTAGTGCACTAGGCTAGTGATCAAGTGGTTGTGGGTTCGAGTCCCGCTTCGAGTCAAAATTTTTCTATTTTTCTTTCGATTTAAATATTGAAGATATTCGCTAGCAGACGTTTCTGCATAATAAAAATATAACGCCATTTTCAAGGCGATTAAGTGCATGTTCCGATATTTTAGATTACCTCGGGCGCTGCGTTATATTTGATGACGACTGTACACGAGACTAATTATTTGAACGATAATATTAGAATTCTGTGAATTCGAACCTTCGGAACCCATCCCTATAAATAGTTGCCTCTTGCGACTTGGCAATGCACTTATCCTCTTCTTACCTTGCTAATGAGTGTTTTTCTGTCCTCTTCACTGATACCCAGTCCCGGCAACGCCATGTCACCTACGATGGGAATCACCTTGAAGATACCCTTAGGGTTCTCTTTGTGGGCTCTCTGGAACAGCTGCAATGAAAGTTTTTTTTTAATACTACGACGGTGGCAAACAAGAATATGACTCGCCTTCTTTTTTTTTATGACATAGGCGACAAACAAGCAGACGGATTGCCTGGTGGTAAGCAATTACCGTCGCCCATGGGCACCCGCAACACCAGGGGAGTCACAAGCGCGTTGCCGGCCTTTAAGGGGGATTGGAGCTCTGGGAACCTTACTCACCATCAGGAACACAACATTACATACCTGAAAGGTAGCAGTGCTATTATGGCTGTGGTCTTCTGTAAGGAGGAGGTACTTCCCCAGTTGGGCTGCCCAGATTCAAGCGTGATGGTCATCGCTGTGCCCTACCTCTCATTGTGAATCTTTTTTTTTTAAATGTGATTTTTTTATTTTATTTATGACATAGGCGACAAAAGAGCAGACGGATTGCCTGATGATAAGCAATCACCGTGTAGCTTATAGACGCTGAGTGAAATAAAAAAAAAAAACTGTTGAATATTTTGACTTGGTCCGTCAAGACATTTATATAAAAAGAGAGATATATTTACTCACAAAATCGTCCAGAATTTCATTGAGCCTCGTTTGTGGATCCTTTCCTTTTTTACTCCTAATCAGGACATAGATATTTTCGATGTCTGGGCAGGAACGAAGGAGCTTTTCAATTGTAACTGAAACAAGACATTAATTGATAATAGCACCATCTAGCGGCGAGTAGTGCAATAAACTGCTAATAGTGAATACACAAAAAACTCTAGGTGTTAAAAACGTGACACAATATTATCAAACCGGCATCTATTCATGATTTTGAACAACTTTTATTATGGGGGAATCTTTGTAAACAATATATAAATAGCTCTCTCATACATTTGTATTGCTTGTGACTCCCCTGGTGTTGCGGGTGCCCATGGGCGACGGTAATTGCTTGTACCACCAGGCAATCCGGCTGGTCCTTTGCCGCCTATGTCTCAAAAAAAAAACATTTTCGTCAACTTATACTTGACATTTCCTATGGAACAGCTTAACTTTTATTTTAATTTAAGCATCATCTTAAATTATACCTATGCCGGTTTGATAATCTTGTATCACGTTTTTTGTAACACCCAGTATAGCCATATTTGTCAATTCCCACAGTCAAGCTCACTTATTGAGTTTTGCTAGGCAATGTTTTAGTAATTATGATAAAAAAACACCTGTATATTATAATAATAAATAAATAAATAAATTCGTCACATCTCGGCTGCTCACTCAAATAAAAAAAGACGATGAGGTTTCGACCTCACACACTACAGCGTCAAAGGTACTCGACTTGTGACATTTTAGACTCTGTCAGAAACAAAGAAATGGTATTTTAGAAGCATGAATGTTAATTAATAAACGTGGGTATCGAAACTATACATTTTGTACAAAAATAATGGTGATAAACTTTTGTGTGTGATTTTCGTTCTCAAAGTGTTATGAATTCGAGTGCACGACTCTTAAAAATCGGCCTCCTGTTTCAATACTTAAATAAATTATTAATTTCTATGAGTCATGTTTCTTAAATACCATTTCTTCATTTCTGACAGAGTTTCAAATGTCACGAGTCTAGTACTCGGCGCTCAAAAATCGGCTCCCTTGTTCAAGCTAAATATTATTTCTTTATTTCATCCTACAATGTTTTCTTCTACCCACAGATTTTGTTTACATTTATTTAAATACCTACAGATATAGAGTGCCCGTATTGGCCAATGGCCAATGGCTTTGGTTGGCGGGGGGTTGTCCCTAGCCTTTTTTGTAATGTTTTATGTTTTATATATATATATATATATATATATAAAGTAATATTTATCTGACATTGACATTACCGTAGCCAAGAATTTGTAAGTAAATTAATATATATAATAATTATGTAAGCCGCAAGTCATTCACTGCTGGGCGTAAGGTAACGACACCTATAATGGACAAGGCCCCATTATGGACGTCCACTCTTTATAAAGAAATATGGTCCATACATAAATACGTCAATAAACTGTCAACCACACGATCTTTGACTTAATAATGAAGTGTCCATCACTGGCACCTGTCAACTTAAACCTTCCATCATTGGTGCCACTACCTTAGGCCAAATACGACTTGTATCATAGTCGTTGCCATAGTCGCCACGCTTGGCAGGCGGGTTTGAGACCGCAGTACCTCTAGATTGGGTATCGACGGACGCAGCAGCTCATCCCTGGGTTTTTTCCCTTTGTCGTCTCTTACGACACCCGCGGGAGATGGGATGGTGCCATACTAGTCAGCCGGCAACATACGGCATAATTAAAAGTTATTCAATACGTGAGATCTCATGGATTTTTTTTATGACAAAAGGTGGCAAACGAGCAGACGGATTGCCTGATTGTAAGCAATTACCATCGCCCATGGGCACACGTCACAAGCCACAAGCGTCACAAGCGCGTTGCCGACCATTAAGGGGGTTGGAGCTCTGGGAACCTTACTCACCATCAGGAACACAACATACCTGAAAGGTAGCAGTGCTATTATGACTGTGGTCTTCTGTAAGGAGGAGGTACTTCCCCAGTTGGGCTGCCCCAGATTCAGGCGTGATGGTCATCGCTGTACCTCTCATAAAATACGTGAGATCTCATGGAATTGACTTCACTAACAGTTAAAAATCTTTAAAATTAATTACCACTGGATACATGGACACCAAACTTTATTTTATTAAAGGGAATTAGTGTACGTCAAGTGTCATCGCGTTGACAAATTGACAGCTTATTTCTTACTTAGTTACAAACGGATAAACTAACGTGTAATTATATTGCACTATGCGACATGTTTCGGGTAAGCTCTGGTACCCATTTTCAAGCCGAGTCAGGACACACCGCTCGCGTTGAGGGTGTATCACTCAGGGTAGTGAGTTACCCGAAACATGTCGCCTAGTGCGATATAATTACACGTGAGTTTATCGGTTTGTAACTAAGCAGTAGTAACGTGGTTCACAACAGTATTAATTAGCTTATTTCTTCTTTATTTTTAGCTTTTTATAGCTATGACTTACTTGCGAAAGAGGTTTTAAACTCTTTAAACTACACCGGTATTACCTTACTAATACAATAATTTTCAATTATTTAATTTCAACTTAAATAAGGTTCTGTGTAAGTGCTACATATAAGTGTTCGCCATCGATTACTGAAATAAAAAAATTGGAAATTCCTAATTAGTCTAATTACCGATAAAATTTCACCGTGTATATATATATGAACTAGTTTTTCCTCGCGACTTCGTCAGCTAGCCATACCCATCTTTAAAGTATAGTTATAGCTCTAACTCTCTCCATATCTTTCATCCCAATTGGTTAAGCGTGAAGTGGTAACAGACAGATAGACAGAGAAAGTTACTTTCACATTTATAATATTAAATACTAGCTTACGTCGGCTAGCCATGCCCGTCTTTAAAATATGGTTGCGAGCTAAAAATTATCCTAGGTCCTTTCTCGTAGCTCTAACTCTCTCCATATCTTTCATCCTGCTTTCATCCCAATTGATTAAGCGTGAAGTGGTAACAGACAGACAGACAGAGAGAGTTACTTTCGCATTTATAATATTAAATACTAGCTTTTCCTTCCACCGGCTAGCCATGCCCGTCTTTAAAGTATGGTTGCGAGCTAAAAATTCTCCTATGTCCTTTCTCGTAGCTCAAACTCTCTACATACCAAATTTCATCCCAATTGATTCAGCGGTAAGCGTGAAGAGGTAACAGACGGAGAGTTACTTTCGCATTTATAATATTAAATAGGTACTAGCTTTTCCTCGCGACTTCGTCGGCCAGCCATGCCCGTCTTTAAAGTATGGTTGCGGGATAAAAATTATCCTATGTCCTTTCTCGTAGCTCTAACTCTCTCCATATCTTTCATCCTGCTTTCATCCCAATTGGTTCAGTGGTTTAAGCGTGAAGAGGTAACAGACAGACAGACAGAGAGAGTTACTTTCACATTTATAATATTAAATACTAGCTTTTCCTTACGTCAGCTAGCCATGCCCGTCTTTAAAGTATGGTTGCGGGATCAAAATTATCCTATGTTCTTTCTCGTAGCTCAAACTCTCTTTCATCCTGCTTTCATGCCAATTGGTTCAGCAGTTTAAGCGTGAAGAGGTAACAGACAGACAGAGAGAATTACTTTTACATTTATAATATTAAATACTAGCTTTTCCTTCTGTCGGCCAGCCATGCCCGTCTTTAAAGTATGGCTTGCGGGATAAAAATTATCCTATGTTCTTTCTCGTAGCTCGAACTCTCTCCATATCTTTCATCCTGCTTTCATCCTAATTGGTTCAGTGGTTTAAGCGTGAAAAGGTAACAGACAGACAGACAGAGAGAGTTACTTTCACATTTATAATATTAAATACTAGCTTACGTCGGCCAGCCATGCCCATCTTTAAAGTATGGTTGCGGGATAAAAATTATCCTATGTCCTTTCTCGTAGCTAAAACTCTCTCCATACCAAATTTCATCCTAATTGATTCAGCGGTAAGCGTGAAGAGGTAACAGACAGAGAGTTACTTTCGTATTTATAATATTAAATAGGTACTGGCTTTTCCACGCGACAACGTCGGCCCACCATGTCCGTCTTTAAAGTATAGTTCCTATGTCCTTTTTCGTAGGTCAAACTATCTCCATACCAAATTTCATCCCAATTGATTCAGCGGTTTAGGCGTGAAGAGGTAACAGACGGAGTTACTTTCGCATTTATAATATTATATGGTGTAATAACTACTATTGAGTTTTTAATTAAAACATTTATATTGACCACAAGATGTCGCTACTATATCCGAAGGGCGGTTAAATAAAACGATTTAATATGATTTCAAATAAATTATTAATGAAATACAAACTACTTAACTTAAACAATCACCCAGCTTATAAATAAATTTAAATACACTTTGGCTATTCAAGTCTGTATTGAAATTTTGGAAATTATAAAGTCAATTAGCTACTACAGTACATTTTAAAAATAATGTTGGAATACGATTTATACAACTTGGAACACATGCACAGAAAAAAAATGTTGCAGGAAATGTTTTCGAGCGCTATTCGAATTTTGATTTAAGGGAATTCGAAAATTACTTTGTTTAAAGCCAGGGATAGACTAGGGGACAAATGTCCGGCGAGATATCAAACGAACTCGACCGACAAGTCCGGCGACTTCGCCAGACACTTGCAGGCATAGTCATGGCTTGTCGGGCGATGTCCGGCTACGTCGATATATGTCACCCGACGTCGCTGGCGATACGGGTTGCCGGACATTTCTTCCCTAGTCTATCACAGGCTCAAGAAATAATTTGTCTCATATTACATTTTAAGCACAGAATTAATGTCAATAGATAACAATTTACACACACAGATCAACGGGAAGATTTTTGAGTCTTGCACTCGAATTCAAAAAACTTTGAGCACAAAAATCGCCACAAAAATTTCTCGCTATCATTTTTGCACAAAATGTCTAGTTTCGATACCCCACGATTATTCATTTCAATCATTCATGTTTCTAAAATACCATTTCTTCGCTTCTGAGAGAGTTTAAAATGTCACGATTATATCTATAATATTCTTTGAATTTTATCATATGTGACATTATCTACGAAAAGGGACCTTATTGTCGATGGCGCTTATGTCGTTGTTCAAGATGTTACAATACAAACGCAACGCTATTCGCCACATATATATTATAATTGTGGGTATCGAAACTATACATTTTCTGCAAAAATAATGATGAGAAACTTTTATACGTGATTATTTTCGTTCTCAAAGTTTTTTTGAATTCGAGTGCACGACTCTCAAAAATTGACCCCCTGCTTTGTTTGAAAAAGTACATATATAAGTTTTTGTCAGAAGTCTTCCAATCTTAAATTTAAAGAATTAAATATTCTTGAACCGTATATATAACATGTATTATTTCAAAAGACTTTTTTTCGGTGCACCGTAACAATTACATTCTTCTAATTTCATTTCGAATAATTTTATTATAAATAAAAAATGCTAAGGAAAATTAAATTCAAGGGACCATGAAAAGTCCTAAAGAACCACTTTTTCTACAACTCTGCTTGCCTTCAAACTGATGCGGCCGTCTGAAAAAAAAACGTAGGTACATAAAAAAAACTCATTATATCTAAGGATCATATAATTTTATCACTTTTTTATATCTTATACTTCCATTTTTTTTCATACATTTTTCTTTTATTAATTCTCCCTCTGTTTCTATTTTATTGATACTGAATTATGTAATAAATGGTTATGTGCTTGGTAATTATTAATTATTATCTACATATCATAATAATAACTATATCAGTATAGGTTAGGACTCTGAGGACAAAAAAGTCATATGTAGAGAAATATTTTTTTTAAATATTTTATCATAACATTAACGTGGGTTTAAATCCTAGTAAGAGTATTTATTTTCGTGTTGAACACAGGTCCTGTGTCATAGGTGTTTTCTATATATTTAAGTATTTGTATATTATATATATCGTTCGACTTAGTCAATTTGTGTAGGAAGTTCTGCAATATCTATTTATGTAAATCATATTAAAATATCATGCACAATAAAAAATACAAGCATCGTAAAACTCACAGCAAAATCCCCATAAAAAAACTAAAACCAGCTTACCTGAACACACATTTTTGTAATCCTTCACACTTAAAAACAAAAACACATATTAAAGTAAAAAGACATGTCGTGTCGGGCATATTCACTATTTAGCATAATATTATATGCGACCAGATATGGACCTTAAAACACACTTAAAGCAAAACACGCAAAGCATAACACACTCAAAGCGTAACACACGCAAAGCATAACACACTCAAAGCGTAACACACGCAAAGCATAACACACTCAAAGTAAAACACAAAATCAAACCGTGCACATCGCTGTGTTCATAATTTACTTATTTAAAGACAGTCAGCGCTCAAAAAATTCCGGCCGAGGTAATAAAATTTTGTGTGCGTTTATTTTCGTCCGCAAAGTGGACGGCTTTCAAAAATTTTCGTGCGTCGAGTACTCGAATGGTCACATTTTAAACTCTGTTAGAAACGGAGACATGGTATTTTAGAAATATTAATGGCAGAAATTAATAATCGTGGGTATCGAAAATATACATTATCTGCAAAATAATGGTGAGAAATTTTCTTCCTCAGAGTTTTTCAAAAAGTGGCCCCCTATCCATTTGTTGTGTGCTTATCAAAAATCGAAAATTTGTTACTACTCGTAGATTATGAACGGTATCAATGTGTTTTCATGCCTGTCTATTATTGATATTGCAAATTCAAAAACACAAATTCAAAAATTTTGAGTACCTACGAAAATAATCCCACACAAAAGTTTCTCACCATTATTTTTAATTAAAATGTATGGTTTCTACCTATACCCACAAATATTAATTTCTATCATTAACGTTTAATACCATTTCTCTGTTTCTGACAGTTTATTATTTATTTCTTTAATTATTCCAATTGGGTGTAGTTAAAATCCTACCTTGTTAACTCTTAATAACTAACTAGGGCCAGCTACTGGAACACATAATTCATTTTTATCTGATTAAGCTAAGTATTGCACTAAGAATGCTAGATAAATCACAGTTGGTGCAACATACAAATAAAGATAGCGTGATAAGTATTGCAGTAGTATACAGAGCTGATAAATTAGCAGAAGTAATCTTTATTCAAAAATAGTAGTGATAAACACGTGGCTATTGCCAGCGAACCTATTTTTAAGAGTCGGGAACTCGAATTCGAAAATTTTTCGCCATTACTTTTAAACATAATGTATAGTCTCGATACCCACGATTATTAATTTCTATCATTCATGCTTCTTAAATGCCATTTCTTCGTGTTTGAGAGAGTTTAAAATGTCACGATTCGCGCGAAGAAAATGGTATTTTAGAAGCAAAGTATACATTGTGTGCAAAAATAATGGTAAGAAACTTTTGTGTGTGATTATTTTCGTTGTCAAAGTTACATGATTTTTTTTTTTTATGACATAGGCGGCAAACGAGCAGACGGATTGCCTGGTGTTAAGCAATTACCGTCGCCCATGGGCACTCGCAACACCAGGGGAGTCACAAGCGCGTTGCCGGCCTTTAGAGGGGTTGAAGCTCTGGGAACCTTACTCACCGTCAGGAACACAACACTACATACCTGAAAGGTGGCAGTGCTATTATGGCTGTGGTCTTCTGTAAGGAGGAGGTACTTCCCCAGTTGGGCTGCCCCAGATTCAAGCGTGATGGTCAACGCTTTGCCCTATCTCTCATTGTTGGACGTAGTTTAAGGACATACCCGGGTCCAAAATGAATGAATTCTCTCTTCTCTTATAAATCTGCCCCAGAACACCGTTGTATTGTGCAAATATATATACTTAAATTAGATACTAACCTGTTTGTTTGTCTAGTAAATTACACATCAGGTTTACGGCCATGGTCAATACCGTAATATTCGACCAAATGTCTTTATAAAAACATCTCTAACAAATTTAATTCTTCAACCGGACTTGGCGCTAGCGCCTTCGTTTTCTACTAAAAAGCTTTAGTTTCGGATTTCGCCGCTAGTTATATTAACTTTGTCATTGCTTCTTACAATTGAAGGTCGTTAGTACCTTCCGTGTGATATCTGTTTTCTACTTTATATGCTTAATTTTAAGGTTCAATTTGGCTTGATTAAAAATATACTGTTATTGTTTGTTGGTATTACACTGTCTGTAATAATACACATATTTTATCGCCAATTTGACTTTAAAATGAATTGAACCTGTGACTTATATTGGATTAAAATACTGATTGTCGATAATATTGATGTAAATAGATCGATCATTGCAACATTATAGTTTCAATCAACTTTATAAATATCATGAATATATATGTTTACTATGTAGACGTAAGAAATAATAATTAGAGTAATAAGCTTGACAGCTAAGATAAAGATGGCCGACAAAATGATCACACTCGGGTAAATCCATTCTGCTTTAAGGTTGATTATCTAAAATAAATGTATGATAATCGGAATGCTAATCAACCTTCGAGCAAATTAATGGATTTACCTGAGTTTGAAGTTAAGCGACACATATGTTAGGTAAGTAAGTATTTTATGACAGAAATTGAAAATGAATATTTTATATTAGTTGAGGGGCAATTTTAGAGCGTCAAAGGCGATATTTTAAACTCCGTCAGAAACAAAAAAATTGAATTTTAGAAAAATGAATATAATAATTGCCGTGTGATGCCGGCTGACTAGAATAGCACCACCCCATCTCCTCCCGCGGGTGTCGTAAAATGGAAAAAACCTACGGGCAGCAGCGTCCGTTGAAACCCAATCTCCCGCTACTGCGGTCGCCAACCCGCCGACCAAGCGTGGCGACTATGGCAAATACCCCCCAAGATGATACAAGTCATATTTGTGGGAGGCCTATGTCCAGCAGTGGACTGCATACGGCTGAAATGTATGTATGTGAATGACAGTAATTAATAATCTTGGGTATCGAAACTATACAATTAGTGCTTAAATATTGGTGATAAGCTCTTTAAAGTATTTTAAATTCTAGTTTACACGCATTACGTTGGTAAATTCTAAAAGTCAGAGCCGGTACCGCCAAAAACGGTATTCATTTTCGGACGATTGTCTCTGTCACTCCAATTAAGGCGTCATAAGAGTGACAGAGACAATTGGGATGATGACACATGTTGAAATTTGCTACGATCTCTAATTAAATGGATAGAAAATGTGCAATGTTTCTTAAAACAGTGAAAATTGGAAGAATCGATTCAAATGATCCAAAGATACAGAGACCTCAAAATTTCAAAATTTTTAGTTTTTTCAAAATGCAAAATTAAAAAAAATAAAGGTACCATTTAATTTCTTACATTATACTTAAACAAAAATTGTAAAACAACTATATACATAAACGCAATATTTCAAGGTCAAAATAGCAAAATCATTACTTTTCCATACTTTAAAGAGGGCGACAACGTAGCCGTGACGTCACCGTTAAGTATCATTTTG
Source organism: Grapholita molesta (assembly GCA_022674325.2). NCBI lineage: Eukaryota > Metazoa > Arthropoda > Insecta > Lepidoptera > Tortricidae > Grapholita > Grapholita molesta. The sequence continues at coordinate 2,197,404 of CP053145.2, read as the reverse complement.
TAGGGAGCGTTTCGAGCGGGTAGTGCAAATGTAAGACTTTGACTCTCATTTCTGACTTTTGGGTAGCTTTTACGCCATAGGTCCCATACAGATATTTGATCCTCACAACGAAACGAATCGATTGATACCATAATTAAAAATCATTCGTCTCGCCTATTATCGTGTTTCGCGGTAGCACCGCTGTCGTCAGAAGGGATAAAATAAGTGGATCGAAATTTTAAATGTAGGTACAGAGACACAAGTAACTGTCACAAAACATCAAAAAAGTCGTCACTGCCCAATAAAAATACTAGCTACAAAAAACAAGTAATCAAACAAGTTCCTAAAACCAATTTACATAACGAGATCATAAAACCCATTTTTGTAGGATCCGCCATTGTGCCGATTTCTCAGCGTCAAGTACTCGACTCGTGACATTTTAAACTCTGTCAGAAACGACGAAATGATATTTTAGAAACATGTGTTAGCTTTTTTATATTTTATGACGTATGTTGTATGTTGTTACTACTAATTTGGAAATACAGTACTTTAATATTATTTTATTATATATCTCATAGTAATTTGCACAACTCTTAATTAATAAGTAAAACGAAAGCAGTGTACCAACATAAAGAAAGAACTTGTCAAAAAGAACACTAGTAGAAAACCCGCCAAAAATAGTATTTTTGGCGCGCACGGTATTTTTATATAAGCTGTGGTATTTTGACCGGTGTAATTGTTGATCGTAGAAAAACTGAATAAAATGTGGAATGTATTTAAGTTAGACTATTGAGAGTACTGGAATGTTAATTAAAACTATAAAAGAAGATCTGTGTGTTATTAAAATCTACCAAAGTGTCTCCTGGATAAGTTGGGCCATCACATGAATGATAGAAATTAATAAATTTGTAAAAGAAATGTCGTCCCGGCTTATAGTTGCCACAGGGGACTACAGGGCCGGATCCTTCCTGGCCCAAAAACTAAGTCTGGCAATCCAGAAGGGCAACGCCGCCAGTATTCTGGGCAGCATACCGGAGGCAGGGGGATTTGGCGAGGTTTTTTACATTTAATTTTATCGTATTTTAATACCAAACTGTATAGGTATGTAAGAATAATAAACCTCAAATAGTTCTTTTATTAATTATATCGTGGGTATCGAAACTATACATTTCGTAAAATGTATTTGTGTATAGTAGTTGTTATTAGCACGATATTTGTCCCTAAGTTACGGGTGTTTTCTATATTTAAGTATTTGTATATTATATATATCGTTAGCTGAGTACCCACACAAGCCTTCTTGAGCTTACCGTGGGGCTGAATCAATTTCTATAAATATCTGCTTATATTATTTATGTATTTTTTATGACAAAGGTGGCAATCCAGCAGACGGATTGCCTGGTGGTAAGCAATTCGGCGCAACATCAGGGGAGTCACAAGCGCGTTGCCGGCCTTTAGGGGGGGTTGGAGCTCTGGGAACCTTACTCACCATCAAGAACACAACACTACATACCTGAAAGGTAGCAGTGCTATTATGGCTGTGGTCTTCTGTAAGGAGGAGGTACTTCCCCAGTTGGGCTGCCCCAGATTCAAGCGTGATGGTCATCGCTGTGCCCTACCTCTCATTGTTGGACGTAGTTTATAATATATATAGTAATATTATCTATAAAAAGAGATATTGTCGATGGCACTTACGTGGAACCGCGGTGCGTCATCTTGAGCAACGACATTAACGCCATTGACAATAAGGTTAATTTCCATAGACAACGTCACATCTATTTATTTAGGTGTCATAAAACCGGTTTTATAATTTTTATAAGCGACCGAGTAACATAATAAGATTATTACATAGATGATAGCTAATTTTTATTGTACTCTGTACATATACAATACTTACGATTATTCCTAATAAAAATAATAGCTGATTGATTCAAATATCTAAAACAGAACTATCGACTCCACTGGTGACCGAAGAGCTGGCAGCTGCCTCGCTCAACGCATTAGTATCGCGATACAGAGAGGGAATGCTGCCGGCAGCAGCGAGGGGGCCCATTTTTTTTGATATATTTTAGTTTTTTTTTTAGCTTTTAGTTTAGTTTCTATCTTTTAGTTTATATTTAAATTGAAATCAAGCTATTAAATGTTTATTATAATATTAAAACTCCTATAAACAGAAAAAAATACAATAGGTACAGTTAGTCTGTACAAAGTGCGCGGGGTCAGCTAGCATAGAATACAATAATATTACTGTTATATGAGTATAAGTCCATTTAACCTTGTATAACCTAATAGGTACCTGACATAGCAAGTTTGCTGTAAGCAGTTTTTATTAGAATAACACGGGCAAAGACGAGGGCAAATACAGATTGGTAATCTGGAACCGGTTTTTGAGAGTCGTGCACCCAAATTTAAAAACTTTGAGGACGAAAATAAGCGCGCACAAATGTTTCTGACAATTATTTTTGCACAAAATGTATAGTTATGATACCTACGATTAAAAAAAATCTATCATTCATGTTTCTAAAATACCATTTCTTCGTTACTGTCAGAGTTTAAAAAGTTGGCGTCTTTTTCGGATTTTACAGCCTCGGGGCAGATTTATAAGCGTCATGCACTCGAATTCAAAAAACTTTGAGGACGAAAATAATCGCATTCAAGAGTTTATTACCATTAATTTTGCACGAAATGTATAATTTTAATATGAAAAATGGTCTTAGACATTACAATCATAATTTTCATCGTTCATATTTATAAAATAGTAGTCTTGCACTTGACGTTCGTGGCTTATAATGATTTAACTTTTTTATATATATACAATGGTATGTTTTATTACTAATAGTAAGTATTATTTCTTTTTATTGCAGAAATTTTAATGCAGAAACGTCTGCTAGCGAATATCTTCGATATTTAAGTCGAAAGAAATATTGAAAAATTTTTGGTCCGAGTCCCGCTTCGAGTCAAATTTTTTCTATTTTTCTTTCGATTTAAATAATAGTAAGTAGTTACCGTGGCCTATAGACCATTCATACACGAGCCTATCCTTTAAGAACCTATACACTATTTTTTGAAGAATCTCAAACTTTTGCCTCTTGGTAAAACCCCGGCAGAGTTGAATCCACAGCCAAAGCGAACGCGGAAGCAAATTCGTCGGGGAGATTAACAGATAATAATGTTTACATATCTTTGGCATTACGCGTAAAGTCGATGACCTTCGTCCATCTTATTTTTTTTTATAGAATGACAAACAATACTCAATCATACGTATCCGTCATTTAACGTACACACAGCAACACTCTTAACTGCACATCGGTGGACTTTATGCCTTATATAATAAGGTCCACCAATGTGTAGCTAGGAGTGTTGTTGACTGTACTACACGAATAACATTCAAATATCAACCTTAATGTGGTAATAGGAAGATTCGAATTATAGTAACAGTTGTATAGTCTAAGGTATCAATAAGTATGTATACAATTTAACCTATTTGTGATAGGTTGAGGTTAAAATATCTTAACTGTACTTAGAAATGTAAAACTTAAAAGGTAAGGTCAGTGTTAGGTTTTTAAAGAGTAAGACGGCGACTGAGGGAGGCAGCCACCCCGTCCAGGGTCTTGGCTGGTCCAATAAGTTTCCATCGTCATACAACGTGGCTACTAGCGTAATGGGCACTTTTGATCAAGGGGAATGATTTTTGAGAGTCGTGCACTCAAATAAAAAAAAAAATAAGGATGAAAATAATTTCACACAAAAATTTCTCACTATTATTTTTGCGCGATATGTGTAGTTTCGTTACCCGCGATTATTAATTTCTATCATTCATGTTTCTAAAATACCATTTCTTCGTTTCTGACAGAGTTTAAAAAGTCACGATTCGAGTACTTGACTCGAATCGTGCACTTGACTTCATAAAACTTTAAGAACGAAAATAATCACACCAAAAAGTTTCTTACCATTATTTTTGTATAGTTTCGATACCCACGATTATTTATTTATATCATTCATGCTTCTTAAATACTATTTCTTCGTGTTTGAGAGAGTTTAAAATGTCACGATTCGAGCGTTGATTTCGAGTACTCGATGCTCGAAAATTGCCCCACAGGCATTTGTTACATTTAAAAATTTGGGCGCTTTCCGAAATTATACATTAAATGCAGAAATAATACTTATTTTCGTCCTCAAAAGTTTTTGAATTCGAGTGCACGAGTCTCAAATATCGGATATTAGATACATGCAAGCTATTTAGTCTCCATAATAGTTAGTGACCCAGGGAGCCGATTTTTGAGCACTCGACGCTCGAATCGTGACATTTTAAACTCTCTCAAACACGAAGAAATGGTATTTAAGAAGCATGAACGATATAAATAAATAATCGTGATTATTGAAACTATACATTTTGTGCAAAAATAATGCTAAGAAACTTTTGTGTGAGATTATTTCCGTTCTAAAAGTTTTATGAATTCGAGTGCACGACTCTCAAAATTTGGCTCCCAGGAGACCTACTTGTTATTTGCAGTTCCATGGTCATTATGTACATATTATATTACGATCTACCAAAATCAAATATCGCACCACGTTGTGCTAACATGTTTGTTACATTAACAATTTTAGAAAAGGCATAGCTATCATAATTTGTTTTTGTTTTTGACTACCGGTCTGGCTTAGTGGGTAGGGACCCTGCCTGTGAAGGCTATGGTCCTGGGTTCGAATCCCAGTCGGAGCATTTATTTGTGTGATGAGCCCAGATATTTGTTCCTAAGTCATGGGTGTTTTCTATCTATTTAAGTATTTATATGTATCTATCTATTATATATATCGTCGTCTAGTACATACAACACAAGCCTTACTGCGCTTACTGTAGGACTAGGGCGATTTGTGTAAGTTTGTCCCGGAATATTTATTTATTTATTTATTTCATGTGAATATGGATGCCATAAAACCAAAATAAATCACTAATAAATGCCCTTACTGGGATTCGAACCCAATTCGGCTGTATTGGCAGGCGGCCATTTTCTGTCAGAAACGAAGAAATGGTATTTTAGAAACATGAATGATAGAAATTAATAATCGTGGGTATCGGAAACTATACATTTTGTGCAAAATAATGGCGATAAACTTTTGTGTGCGATTATTTACATTTTTTTAATACGACGGTGTTAAAGAAGCATACGGCCCGCCTGGGCTTCCATGGTAAGCAGTCATCGTAGTCTATGGACGCCTGCAACTTCAGAGGATTCCCATGCGCGTTGCCTTTATGAAACTATACACTTATTTTTGGAAGAACCTCATACTGTAGTTAGTCGCTAGGGAAAACCTCGGCAAGGAGTTCATTCCACAGCCAGAGCGTTCGTGGGAGGAAATTCTTCTTAAACCGCTTAGTGCGCGACCTTTCAGGGCTCCTCAAAGTTTAGTTTTTGAAATCGAGTGCATGGCCCTCAAAAATCGGCCCATGAATGTTCAAAAATTGTGCTCCTTGTTTTATTTTTTTATGACAAAGGCAAACGAGCAGACGGATTGCCTGATGGTAAGCAATTACCGTCGCCCATACCGGGCACCAGAGAGTCACAAACGCGTTGCCGAACTTTAAGGGGGGTTGGAGCTCTGGGAACCTTACTCGCCATCAGTGCTAGCTCGGTAGCAGTGCTATTATGGCTGTGGTCTTCTGTAAGGAGGTACTTCCAAAGTTGGGCTTCTCCAGACTCAAGCATGATGGTACTTCGCTCTGCCCTACCGTACCTATCTCATTAAAATTCCTATAATAAATCAAAAACATGCAAAGCACTTACCTTTCCCCAAAAACCCAGTGCCACCCGTCAAAAACACACTCTGTCCCTTGTAAAACGTTTGCATCTCTGTCCTCGGTGCTATACCCTTCGTTAGCCGTCTCTTCTCCTCCTCCTTCGCGTCTACTCGGTCTTCCTCAGCGTAGTAGTTGTCCAGCTGGTTGGCTGACACGAACTCGTGGTCTTCCGAGTAGTCCAGGATGGGTGCCGTTGGATTCATGGCGGCGTTTTCCACGTCAGCTATGCGCACCGAGTTTTCTAGTTCCTGTGGATTAAATAAGTAATATTTATATATCTTGAAGCGCTGTGGCCTAGCGGTAAGAGCGTGCGACTTGTGATCCGTAGGTCGCAGGTTCAAAGCCCAGCTTTTACCAATGAGTTTTTCGGAATTCATATCATTCGATATTTACCATTCGCTTTTCGGTGAGGGAAAACGTCGTAAGGAAAACTGACTAATCCCAATAAGGCCTAGTTTATCCTCTGGATTGGAAGGTCTGGCAGTCGCTTTCGTAAAACTAGTGCCTACGCCAAATCCTGGGATAAGTTGCCAAGCAAACCCTAGGCTCCCACGAGCCATGGCAAAATCGACGCTCGCATCGTGACATTTTAAACTCTCTCAAACACGAAGAAATGGTATTTAAGAAGCATGAATGATATAAATAAATAATCGTGGGTATCGAAGCCATATATTTTGTGCAAAAATAATGGTAAGAAACTTTTGTGTGTGATTATTTTGGTTCTCAAAGTTTTTTGAATTCGAGTGCACGACTCTCAATAATCGTCCCACTGGCCCAGATATTTTTAATGCCTTGACGATGGTGGAGTTTAAGGTATTAATTTAAAGACGAATACAGAGCCCTCTGAGTGTAAGTTTTTAACGTAACTTTACGTCACGAACGCGTTTGCGTTTCCCATATAAATAACATTATCACTTACGCGTTCGTAAACGTTTTTTACGTCAAAAGAAACTTACACTACAGCCTCTGGTTAGCCATCAGTCAGCTTCTTGTAAGTACTTGCCACAATTACGGTCTCCTGAGTCATTATTTAAATCGCAGTTATACGGCATTTAAATTCAAAAAACATGGCTTATTGTGGTAGTTCCTTATGTGGCCATTTCAAAATGGATCACGTACCATTTATGTTAGTACAAAGTGTTGTTGTTGTCCCCTGGGTGACGTATCAAATTGATGTTAGAGATTTACGATTTAAAATGTAAAAGAGAATTGTTTGAAATATAAACAAGATTATTTATAAAAACGTATACCTACAATGAAACTAAATGTAACACAGTACCTAATTAGGTTACCGTTACTATTAGGGCACACCAAGTACACCAATAAGTAAACAACATGTCAGCCTGCCTCTGTCCGCAGCTAGCGTTGCAATGCCCCTCAGGGCCTTAAGTATATGTTTTTTAAAATGTCATATATTTATGTTAGATATTAAGAAGCATGTATAATAAGCAATGAATAAATGAAATTAAATTAAATTATAACAGCGGCTGGTTGGAGCGCTGGGGCCCATTTTTGAGAGTCGTGCATTTAAATTCAAAATTTTTGAACATCGAATACTCGACTCGTAACATTCTCAACTCTGCCAGAAACGAAAAAATCGTATTTTAGAAACATGAATGATAAAAAATATGATTTCTGAGGTGTGTAAGATACCATTTTTACATTAATATATATAATTCGTGTTAAAATGATAAATAAATAAATAAATAAATATTTCGGGACAATCTTACACAAATCGACCTAGTCCTGCGGTAAGCTCAGTAAAGCTTGTGTTGTAGGTACTAGACGACGATATATATTATAGATATAGATACATATAAATACTTAAATACATAGAAAACACCCATGACTCAGGAACAAATATCTGTGCTCATCACACAAATAAATGTCCTGACTGGGATTCGAACCCAGGACCATCGGCTTCATAGGCAGGGTCACTACCCACTAGGCCAGACAGGTCGTCAAAGATGATGGTAAGAAACTCTTAAGTGCGATAATTTTCGTCCTCAAAATTTTTGAATTTAAGTGCAAGACGCTAATAAATCTGACGCGAGGCTGTAAAATCCTTAAATCGTGGGTACCTATCGAAACTGTATATTTTGTGCAAAAGTAATAGTGAGTAACTTTTGTGTGCGATTTTTTCGTCCACAAAGTTATTGAATAAGTAAGTAAGTAAATATACTTTATTGTGCACCATAGTTACAAAGATATACACAGAAAACGAAAAAAAAACAAGTTAAAACTAAGGTAACAACAGGCGGTTTTATCGCTAAAAAGCGATCTCGTCCAGACAACCTTTGGGTAGCAGGAAAACTTAAAAATAACAACTTTAAATTGGTAGTGCCGATATACATAAGTATATAGTAGAATTAAAAGTAATAATACATAAAAAACTATAAATAAATAAATGTAAATATATATATATATATATATATATATATATATATATATATATATATATATATATATATATATATATATATATATATATATATATATATATATATATATATATATATATATATATATATATATATACATACATAACATACAGTCATAAATAAAGGCAAGTCGAGTGCACGACTCTTAAAAGTCGGTCCCCATAGATACAATTTCACGCGAAGTCGCGACTGTTATTTATTTACGACCTATGTTGACGTGAAAGTTATTATAGTCAACATTTTTTATTGCGACAGCTATAAATCATTAGGCATACGTCATCTGTTTATATTATCTATATAAGCATAAACTTGCTATTAAGAAGGTCAATAGAAGGTATAACGGTTGACATAAATACATAATACGCTTCCGTTAATTTAATTTAAGAATATCATTTTTTTTGTTTATGATATTATAAGAAGAATATATATTTTTTATGTGAGCTTTGAAATTGATTTTAATTTTTTGAAATTTTAAGTATATAATTTACAAAACATTAAATAAAATAATGAAGAAATATATAAATATTTCGCGACAATCATACACAAATGGACCTAGTACTACGGTAAGCTCAGTAAGGCTTGTGTTGTAGGTACTAGACGATGATATATAAAATAGATATCTATCTATATATGTAAAATACTTAAATACACAGAAAACACCCATGACACAGAATCAAATGTATGTGTTCATCACACAAGTAAATGCCCTGACTGGGATTTGAACCCAGGACCATCGGTTTTATAGGCAGGGTCACTACCCACTAGGCCAGAAGTGAAAAAATAACGCGCAGTCAACTGTTCTATTCGATATACATGTGTATAAGTGTATTTTTTTACTATTCTGTCTTTTAAGTATTGTTTATATTATCATTCCTTTTATACGCTATGTCTTTACACCTATTTACGCATGCGTCTGCGTTAGAGTCTGCGTTTATTAGCCAACGCAAAAGCCTCATGATATGATGAAACATGTCGAGCAATTATCGACTTATAAAACGTGATTTACCCGTTTTTATACAATTAATATAAAAAAAGTGAAAAAAAAATGTTAATCCAACTTAAACATTGATACAAAACTAGACATTAGTGTTTTCTGTAGGTATGCATTTTTATATAATTTATTCAAACGTACCGCAAACAACGATATTCGTAAACGGACGATTGTCTCCGTCACTCTCATGATACCTTAATTGGAGCAAAAGAGAAAGATACCCGACATATACGAACTTCGATGTTCGCGGTACCTCTCCTGGGCCGGTACCGCGAACATCGAAGTTTGTATGTTTCGAGCATCTTTCTATTTTACTCCAATAAAGGCATCATGAGAGTGACAGAGACAATCGTCCAAAATTTACGCATATCGTTTTTCGCGGTAGCGCCGCAGTTCGATGTGTGTCACTTCGATAAAAAAAAAACTTTGTTTTAAAATAACCTGCTTTTCTTAAAATAAGGTGGCAGGTATAACATGGATTAACATAGCATTTAGGATTTTAGGCTTCGGACAATGACTCCGTGCCTTTTTCGTTCGTTCTTCGCCTCATCCGTCCCCATAGCAACGATCGCCCGAACTGTTTAAGATCCAATTTTGAACGTCGAAAAATGTATTACTGTTAGTAATTTTATTTTAAGACTATTTATAATATATACTATTTAAAATTACATGCATTTTATTTAATTGTAAGAAGAATAAATAAATATTTCGAGACAATCTGACACAAATCGACCTAGTCCTACGGTAAGCTCAATAAGGCTTGTGCTGTAGGTACTAGACGACGATATGTATAATAGATAGATACATATAAATACTTAAATACATAGAAAACACCCATGACATAATACAATTAAACATGTTGTGAGCTATGTTACTAATACTTAGTTACAAACGGATAAACTCACGTGTAATTATATCGCACTAGGCGACATGTTTCGAACATAGAAAACACTCATGACTCAGGAGCAAATATCTCTGCTCATCACATAAAATAAATGCCCTGACTGGGATTTGAACCCAGGACCATCGGCTTCATAGGCAGGGTCAGTACCCACTAGGCCAGACCGGTCGTCAAAATAATAATTAGTTTGTAAACTTCAAAATCTACTACAAGGATATGGGAATCTACTGCAATTAGAAATACATTAATAAACATTGTATTTAAATATTTCTCTGTGTTTGTGGTTTAGTTAATGACGCAAGTATTTTGATATAGGAAACATAACTAGTTAATTTGAGAAACCTGTTTATATATCTAAATAAGTTTCTATCAAATATATTTGGCTTCTTTGCACAATCGTTATAGGTACTCATCGAGACGATTCTAATGAGCCTAAATACCACGGGTTCATTTTGTATATTTAAGAGTGGCAGCGTCAGATCAGGGGGCCGATTTTTGAGCACTACGCTCGTATCGTGACATTTTAAACCCTCTCAGAAATGGTATTTAAGAAGCTTGAGTGATATAAATAAATAATCGCGGGTATCGAAACTATACATTTTGTGCAAAAACAATGGTAAAAAACTTTTGTGTGTGATTATTTTCGTTCTCAAAGTTTAATGAATTCGAGTGCACGACTCACAAAAATTACCCTCTAGATCAGTGGTACCATAATATTGCATTGTCACCGAACTTACATAAATGTGCTAAATTTTAGCTCAATCGGTTAAAGATGTCTGCTTCTAAATTGAATTGTAAGATTTCACCCGAACATACTAAAATTGCAAGTGAAATAAAAGCTTGTAAAATATAACGTATTAAACATGGCCTACATGGCACGACCTTGTTTGGCGTCGTGAGTAGTGTACCCTGCCTATGAAGCCGACGGTCCTAGGTTCAAAACCCAGTAAGGGCATTTATTTGTGTGATGAACACGATATTTGTTCCTGAGTCATGGGTGCTTTCTGTAGTTTTGCATGTTCTCCCGATAAAAATAAACTTTCAATTGTACCCAAAGGTTGCTAGGAAGAGTTTTTTCCAAAAATACAACGTCATTTTATTTTTTATGTTTTGTGCTATTTTTTTTTGGAAAATAAATAATTAATGTAAATGTATTTACGGGTGTAGCAAGAACAAAAACAGGTGCGGTAATGTAATTTTTCTTAAATATTACACTGTCCATGTGAATTACTTCAAATACTATTTTGCAAAATTAATGTATGTACGAGTATAGTAATAGCAAAAACTTAGTGTGTTAATGTTACCTATATATTTTTTTATTCCACTATCTATGGGAATTACATTAAATGTTTACCAAATGTTAATTGTCGTTTTTTTTTTTGTCTCAGGAAACTTGTTGTTTTACTAGAGTTAAAAAAAACCTACACATTTTTTAGGTATTGAAAAAAATATTTCTCGATTCACACTTAAGCGATTTTTGTTGTACTTACAGTCACAACACTAATGCGTCCTGTTTAAATAGTCACAACACTACGCTCACTTGACCACTCGCGGCGCGGGCGTCTTACTGAATGATCTGTATTGTCAACATTCTAGACAACCTCTACTCAAGATGCCACAGTTGACATACGTCACCTATATACGTGGTTTTCTTAGCCTCTTAAATAAAATATAAATATTTCGGGACAATCTTACACAAATCGACCTAGTCCTACGGTAAGCTCAGTAAGGCTTGTGTTGTAGGTACTAGACGACGATATATATAAATTATATAATACATAGATGTATTTATGTACGTAAATACATAGAGAACACGTCAGGAACAAATATCTGTGTTCATCACACAAATAAATGCCCTGACTGGGATTTCAACCCAGGACTATCGGCTTCATAGGCAGGGTCACTACCCACTAGGCCAGGCCGGTCGTCAAACATCTTCCTCGCGTTGTCCAGGCATTTTGCCACGCCTCATGGGAGCCTGGGATCCGCTGGGACACTAATCGCAAGTTTTACGAAAGCGACTACCATCTGACCTTCCAGTGGGCCCATTTTTGAGAGTCGTGTACCTACTCGAATTCAATAAACTTTGAGGCCGAAAATAATAGGACACAAAAGTGTCTCACGCTTATTTTTGCAGAGAATGTATAGTTTCGATTCCCACGATTATTAAATGATATAAATATCATTCATGCTTCTTAAATATTATTTCTGAGAGAGTAAAATGACACGATTCGAGCGTCGAGTGCTCAAAAATGGGCCCCAAAATAATAAACTAGTCCTTATTGGGGCTAGTCCCGTTTCCCTTACGTTTCACCGAAAAGACCCGTTTTGGACCCGGGTATGTCCTTAAACTACGTCCAACAATGAGAGGTAGGGCACAGCGTTGACCATCACGCTTGAGTCTGGGGCAGCCCAACTGGGGAAGTACCTCCTCCTTACAGAAGACCACGGCCATAATAGCACTGCCACCTTTCAGGTATGTAGTGTTGTGTTCCTGATGGTGAGTAAGGTTCCCAGAGCTCCAACCCCCCTTAAAGGCCGGCAACGCGCTTGTGACTCCCCTGGTGTTGCGGGTGCCCATGGGCGACGGTAATTGCTTAACACCAGGCAATCTGTCTGCTCGTTTGCCGCCTATGTCATAAAAAAAAAAAAAAAAAAAAGCAACTGGTAAATATCAAATAATATTTCATATAGATAAGTTGCGAAAAACTCATTGGCATACGCTGGGGTTTGAACCGGCGACCTTCGGATTGCAAGTTACACGCTCTTGCCGATAGGCCACCGGGACCGATTTTTTAGAGTCGTGCACTCGAATCCAAAAAACTTTGAAAACGGAAATAATCGCATACAAAAGCTTTTAACTATTATATTTGCACAATATATTAAGTTTCAATACCCACGATTATTAATTTCTATCATTCATAAATCTCAAATACCATTTCTTCGTTTCTGACAATGTTTAAAATGTCGAATACACGACACTCAAAAATCGGCCCCAGTACTTACTTGTGCTCTTTAATATCTCCTTAAAAATATATTTTACAACCCGCCTGCCAAGCGTGGGGGCTATGACAACTCCCCCCAAAGCTAAGACAATATTTCGGGGAGGCTTATGTCCATATATTTATTTTCGTCCACAAAGTTATGGGCCGATTTTTGACCACTCGACACTCGAATCGTGACATTTTAAACTCTCTCAGAAATGGTATTTAAGAAGCATGAGTGATATAAATAAATAATACTGGGTATCTAAACTATACATTATGAAAAAATAACCATAAGAATCTTTTGTGTCCGAATATTTTCATCTTCAAAGTTTTTTGAATTCGATTGCACGACTCAAAAATGGCCTTCAATTCGAGTGCACGACTCAAAAATCGCCTTCAATTCGAGTGCACGACTCAAAAATCGCCCCCAATTCGAGTGCACGACTTTCAAAACTACAAGTTGCCACAAGTTGATATACGTTACGTTTTTACGCCAATTTAAGCTATTTGTCTATGATACTTACGCATCCGTCCATTTTATTACGCAGATGGTAGCGAATATAATTTTGTTAAGTCGTTGTGTCGTGGTACAGTACCCTTACCATGAGTGACATTGAGGTTTTCGATAACGAGTATCGAGTTTACTATCTGAGCGGCGATTTTTGAGAGTCGTGCACTCGAATTCAAAAATATTTGAGGATGAAAACAACCCTAAAAGCTTCTTAATATTATTTTTGCACAAAATGTAGGTATAGTTTCGATACCCACGATTATTTATGTATATGATTCACGCTTCTTAAATACCATTTATTCGTGTTTGAGAGTGTTTAAAATGCCACGATTCGAGTTTCGAGTGCTTAAAAATCGGCCCCCTGTGCATCTCGCTTGTACTATTTTAGTGCTAACGAGACACACAGTACCCTTACCATGAGTTTTGACATGACGGTTTTCGATAACGAGTATCGAGTTTACTATCTGTGCATCTTGTTCGCACTAAAATAGTACAAGCGAGATGCACAGATAGTAAACTCGACACTCGTTATCGAAAACCTCAAAGTCACTCATGGTAAGGGTACAGGTATGTCGGAGGTTCGGGTTTTCCAAGCCTATTAGCGAAGTAGGTTGTGACGTCAATGCTATAAACGGATCTGTTGCTACTTGCCACGGTTCTGTTTACTTTTTACAATATCTTATTTATGCAACATTATTATTTATTTTTTTATGACATAGGCGGCAAACGAGCAGACGGATTGCCTGATGGTAAGCAATTACCGTCGCCCATGGGCACCCGCAACACCAGGGGAGTCACAAGCGCGTTGCCGGCCTTTAAGGGGGGTTGGAGCTCTGGGAACCTCAGGAACCCAACACTACATACCTGAAAGGTAGCAGTGCTATTATGGCTGTGGTCTTCCGTAAGGAGGAGGTACTTCCCCAGTTGGGCTGCCCCAGATTCAAGCGTGATGGTCATCGCTGTGCCCTACCTCTCATTGTTGGACGTAGTTTAAGGACATACCCGGGTCCAACATTGTGTGAGAATACAATATACAATGAATGGGAGGCCGATTTTTTGAATCGTGCATTCGAATCCAAAAAAGTTTGAGGACGAAAATAATCTCAGGTAAATGTTTGTCACTATTCTGGCGCGAAATGTATAATATCCATAAATAAATAAATAAAAATAAATAAATATTTTGGTACATTCTGACACAAATCTACCTAGTCCTATGGTAAGCTCAGTAAGGCTTGAAAACATCGGGATCTATTCATAGGTATGATTATAAAATAAAACATATAAAAGACGTGAAATTAAATTAAATCTACATAAAAAAAATAAGTTATAAAATCTTAAATGAAATTAAACGACCGGTCTGGCCTAGTGGGTAGTGCCTGCCTATAAAGCCGATGGTCCTGGGTTCAATTCCCAGTCAGGGCATTTATTTGTGTGATGTGCACAGATATTTGTTGCTGAGTTATGGGTGTTTTCTATGTATTTAAGTATTTATGTGTATCTATCTATTATATATATCGTCGTCTAGTACCTACAACTAGACGACGATATATATAATAGATAGATACATATAAATACATAGAAAACACTCATGACTCAGCAACAAATATCTGTGCACATCACACAAATAAATGCCCTGGCTGGGATTCGAACCCAGGACCATCGGCTTCATAGGGGTCACTACCCACTAGGCCAGACCGGTCGTCGCTCGATACCTATGATTATCATTCCTGTTTCTAGTATCCCTTTTCTTCGTTTATGACAGATTTTAAAATGTAACAATTCGAGTACTCGATGCTTCAAAATCGCTGCCCTGTAGCCAAAAGTTACCACTGTACCCTTACTTCACACTAAAATACTACAAGCGAGATGCACAGATAGTAAACTCGATACTCGTTATCGAAAACCTCAAAGTCACAACTCATGGTAAAGGTAGGAGGACATTAAAAAAACAGCTTACGGAATTGTATGCTTGGTCGTGACAGTTTTTTTGTTGTCAATGTACCTGACTGTTAGGGTTTCGAAGCCAAAATGGCAAAAGCGGAGCCAGGTATTGTCTGGTTATGACCGTTTGTCCGTCTGTCCGTGTATATAATGATTTATATTGAGTGTCGCTATATAGTTTGTATAATGATTTTCGCTTCGGCTGATCATGTACAATACCACAAAAGGAAAACGTCGCAAGAAAACCGGGACACTCCCAATAAGGCCTAGTTTACTCTGGGTTGAAAGTCAGGTGGCAGTCGACTTAGTAAAACTAGTGTATGTCAATTGCTGGGATTAGTTGCCAAGCGGACCCCAGGCTCCTGAGAGCCGTGCCAAAAATGCCGCAATAACGCGAGGAACATGATACTAGTGTCATATTATCACAGAAAATCATCATTTATAACCAACTCACGTCAAAAAGCACAAAAAAATTGCATTAATTAAATTACTTTTTACTCTTCTGAATCAAATGCATGAGGCCAATTTTTGAGAGTTGTGCACTCAAATTCATAAAACTTTGAGAAGGAAAATAAACACACACAAAAGTTACTTACCATTATTTTTGCACAAAATATACAAGTTCAATACACCCACGATGATTTATTTACATAATTCATCATTAAATACCATTCCTCCGTGTTTAAAAGAGTTTAAATATCAAGATTCGAGCGTCGAGTACTCAAAAATCGGCCCCCAGTTTTGCTATCTGTTTTTAAAGAATAAAATGTGCTTTCCAAGCTAGTGAGGTGAAAAATGCTTTATACTTCTTAGTCTTACTTACATGAAGATTATCCTGGAGTTCTCTGCTCAAACTCCTGACGTTCTCAAGTTCCCGGAGCTGTGTTTCCGAGGGTTTGCCGTAGACGTCGCCAGATGTCTGTTCCCCCTTCGCGATGGCTTCAGTCCAGCGTTGCATCTTCTCTGACACCTGCGTCGAAGCCAGGAGTGGGCTCACTTCGTCGGAGAAATTCATGGCTCTGCAAGAGGAAGTTCAGCTGTAATCGGATCCATTGTAATTAAAGTCAATATCTATAATTTAATGGTCGTACGTATTTTTTTAAGTAGTAAACAAATAAATATTAAACCATAATTGCACAAAGTAAAACTTATTGTACAAATTTAAGGGATTGTTGTATTTTTCTGTATTATTTTTAGTATTGGGGGCTGATTTTATAAGTTTGTATTGTTATAATTACATTCATTAATATACGAGTACTTAACCAGTTTTTCAATCTATAAAAAGGCCCTTGAGGCATTGTACCGAAGATGATGGCGGCATTTCCTCATTGTATCTCAATGCTTATTAATATATGATTATTAATTTTTATGATTCATATTTCTAAAATACCATTTCTTCGTTTCTGACAGAGTTTAAAATGTCACAAGTTAGGTCGAGTTTGAGCACTCGACGCTCGAATCGCGACATTTTAAACTCTGTCAGAAAACTATACATTTTGTTCAAAAATAATATTGATAATTTTAGGATTATTTTCGTCCTCAAATGTGTTTGCACGACACTCCCTGCCGCCGCCCAGGACTCTCAAAAATAGACCCAATGGTTTTTCAAGAGGTCTAAATAATGCAGAATATATGTGTGTGTGAACACAAGGTCGTTGAACCACTTATCGGACCTCGGTTACTTGTTCTCCGTGATACATATAGTAGCAGAATTTTCCTCTATCAGTGTAAAGACTTGTGTGTGTCATAATTGCATAAGTGACGTTTTATAAATAGTATAATTACCGTGAGTTGATAAAAACGTAGCTAATGATGCTAGTTTGTATAAAATATTTGAATCGAGAAATTGAACCAAGCCTTTTTTGAGCACTCGACGACGCTCGAATCGTGAAATTTTGAACTCTCTCAAACACGAAGAAATGGTATTTGAGAAGCATTAATGATATAAATAAATAATCGTGGGTATCGAAACTATACATTTTGTGCAATAATAGTGCAGTGGTGTAAACCTTTTTTGTGAGATTATTTTCGTCCTCAAAAGTGTTTTGAATCCGAGTGCACAACTGTCAAAAATCTGATTTTTGACAGTCGTGCACTCGGATTCAAAAAACTTTAAGCACAAAAATAATCTTACACATAAGTTTTTTATCATTATTATTCCACGAAATTTTTTTTTATGATATAGGAGGCAAACGAGCGGATTGCCTGATGGTAAGCAACTACCGCCGCCCATGGACACTCGCAACACCAGAGGAGTCAAGTACGTTGCCGGCCTTTAAGATCCCTATACGCTCTTTTCTTAAAGGTTTGGATGTCATATCGGTCCGGAAATACTGCACACGATAATTTATTCCAGAGGTTTTTTTGTTTCGATACCCACGTTAATATCTATAATTCATATTTTTAAAATACCATTTCTTCGTTTCTAAATAAATTTCTTTTAAAATGTCACAAGTACTTGACGCTCAAAAATTTCCTCACTGTGGCGCTTAACCAATAATCAAAGAAAACAGGTTTCATACTTATATACAATGTTATCACAGAAATAAGATAAAATGTCATTAAATCACACTCGTTATTACTATAGCACATTCCGCGGTTTAAGCCATAGTTAATTATGTACTTGACCACATGATACATACCACTCGAAAGTCAAACTCAAACAAATGAATAAAATAAATAGTATAACTAGGACATCCTTACAGTAATTGAATTGGCTCTATGGTAAGATTAAGAAGGCTTGTGTTGTGGGTACTCAGCCAATGATATATAATATACAAATACTTAAATACATAGAACCCGGACCGGTTTTGGAACCCTGAGTCCCTTAAACTACGTCCAACAATGAGAGGTAGGGCACAGCGAAGTACCATCACGCTTGAGTCTGGAGAAGCCCAACTGGGGAATTACCTCTTCCTTACGGAAGACCACAGCCATAATAGCACTGCTACCTTTCAGGTATGTAGTGTTGTGTTCCTGATGGTGAGTAAGGTTCCCAGAGCTCCAACCCCCCTTAAAGGAAGGCAACGCGCTTGTGTTGCCCATGGGCGACGGTGATTGCTTACTGTCTGCCCTGGGGGCTGGGAGACGATTTTTGAGAGTCGTGCACTCGAAATCAAAAAAGTTTGAGAACGAAAATATTATATTGTATATAGATTACAGAATGAAAATAATGATTAATGACACACAAAAATTTCTTACCATTATTTTTGCACAATTTATATAGTTTCTATACCCACGATTATTTATTTATATCATTCATGGTCCTTAAAACCATTTCTTCGTGTTTGAGAGAGTTTAAAAAGTCACGATTCGAGCGTCGAGTGCTCAAATCGGCCCGCAGATCTGCGCATCGATTCTAATCTTCTTTTGTGTCAGCTAACAAAAGATCCATCTTATAAACAAATACAGTTATATAGTTATACAGTTATAATATAACAAAGGCTTCTAGTATAATGTTCAATGTTATTGCCACTTCACGAGAAGGTCACGCGCGAGCGCCCTACAAATTACATATTAAATTATAGTAAGATTTACTAAATGTCGTAAGTGTCATTAAAGTTTTATTTAATATTGACGTTTTAGTTGTAAAGTGCCGAATAAAAACAATGCAGAGAACTCCTAAGATGCTTTAATTTGGTACAGTCAACAGGGAAAATCGGAGTGCAAAGTGATTAGGGGGCCGATAGTCGTGCAACTCATGCATTCGAGTTTAAAAAGTTCGAGGACGAAAATATTCGCGCACATAAGTTATTCATTCTTATTTTTGCACAATATGTGTGTATGTTTGTTTCCATTGTGATTATTAATTTCTACCATTCATGTTTCTAAAAACCCATTTCTTCGTTTCTAACAGAGTATTTTAGAAACATGAATGTTAGAAATTAGTAATCATGGTTATAGAAACTGCACATTTTTTTCAAAAGTTATGGTGAGAAACTTTTGTGGGCGATTATTTTCGTCCTCAAAGTTTTTTGAATTTAAGTGCACGACTCTCAAAAATCGCCCCCCTGCCCCCCTGTATTAAAGCCATATTCTTTACGAATGTTGTCCAAGAGTAATAGTAATTTGTGTTACGGGAAGCAAAGTTAGTATTTACCCATACGAGCTAATAGTGATACCCGAGTTAGCGAATGGTTCAAAAAGTGGAAAGTTGAGCGTTGCGAGCCTTGAGCTTACAAAGCACGAGAGAGTGAAACGCAAAAGTTTTCACATTTTTCAATTTTTTTTTCACCCCACTAGCTCGGAGAATTCATTTTTATTCTTTAAAAACAGATGGCGTAACATTTTACTCACAAGGGAGCAAAGAAATTTGACTCTAATTGATTAAATGATGTTTGGAATGATAAATGATTGACACTAATAATTTGGAGTAGATCTTAATGTTTTGGAGTTAGTACATTTTCCTCGGTGTAGTGAGGTGAAAAGGTTTGTGTTCCACTTGGCAGCAAAGTTTCTTTCCCTCCCGTGATCGGCCCCCTAACCCGACATAATCGTATTACCGGCAGAAACAGCGGGATTTATTCATAGGTATGATTATAAAATAAAACATATAAAACACTGAAATTAAATTTAATCTGCATAAATAAAACTAACTTCAAAAAATATTAAATGAAATTAAAATCTAAATTTGGCTGTCTAGGCAAGGTGCGCATCACGGGTCGATTTTTGAGTCGTGCACTCGAATTCAAAAAACTTTGGGGATGAAAATAATCCGCCAAAAAGTTTCTCACCATTATTTTTGCACAAAATGTATAGTATCGATGCCCACGATTATATATTTTTATCATTCACGCTTCTAAAATACCATTTATTCGTGTTTGAGAGAGTTTAAACTGTCACGATTCGACTGTAATAAAAGTGTTTTTAATACTTTGAAGTCTATGTAACAACCTTAAGTCCCATAAATATAAATGTTTAATTTCTGTAACCCTCGTAAAGAAGGGTACAAGTGACGAACGACTAATATGAAACTTATAACGTTTTCTCATTAGGACCACTGTGGCGCTACAGCGAACAACGATATTCGTAAACGGACGATTGTCTCTGTCACTCTAATGACACCTTAATTGGAAAAAAGAGAAAGATGCCCGAAATATACGAACTTCGATGTTCGCGGTCCCACTCCTGCTTTATATTATTACACCGATAACTGGGGGCCGATTTTTGAGACGTATACACGAATTAAAAAAAAAAAGAGTAATGGACAAGGAACCAATCATGAACATTAATGCTTATTTCAAAGGAGTCAAGTGCTGTGTATTAAATAAACGTTATGGTTTTTGCATTAAGAACTAAGTGTCCGTCATTGGTGCCTGTCAGCTTAAAGTGTCAACATTGGGGCCATCACCCTAATTGCACACAACATTTTCTCACTATTATTTTTGCAAGAAATATATAGTTTTGAAACCCACGTTTAATTACTTTCGTTCAAGTTTCTAGAATACCATTTCTTCGTTTCTGACAGAGTTTAAAATGTCACGAATCGAGTACTAAACGCTCAATAATATCCCTTATGGAGGCCGATTTTTTAGAGTAGTACACTCGAATTCAAAAAACTTTGAAAACTAGATAATAGTACACAAAAGATCCTTGTCATTATATTTCCAAAGAACATACCGAGTGCGGCCTGTAATAGGAGCAAAAATTTTAGGAATCGCTTCTACACCACGAACGTAAAAACATTTGTTCTACAACTTTAAATAATTGGGTAATTTATTACTTTATTTTTTCGAACAAACTAAATAGTATTTTCAATGAACAGTATCCAATAGTCTAGTTGACGTTTACTGTCAGCCTACAAACTTCATAGTTTTCGCAATACATTGCTTGCTTGGAAAATCTTTTTTATTAATATTTATTAAACTATTAGTTATTTTCAAAAGTCGTAGAACAAATGTTGCTACGTTTGTGGTGTAGAAATGATGCCTAAAGTTAATGCTCCTATTACAGGCCACACCCGGTATAATTTAGATACCCACGATAACATTATTTCTAGCACTCATATTTCTAAAGTATCATTTTTCTGACAGAGTTTAAAATATCACGAATCGAGTACTCGATGCTCAAAAATCGGTCCCCTGTCTAATAAATAATGTACTCACTTTACTAGCGTACTACACTGTGGTTAGTGATCAACTGTCAACCCAACTTCATGTGGGTAAGACAAGAGACTACCAGGGATAATGAAACGCCGGTTCGTTTACTATAATTATTGAACTTTTGACTTTTTAATGTATTTGTGAATGTGTAATAAGTAACGGGGTTTTGTCTTATGAATTAGATTTGGATGTAGTGTACGATTTTTAGTCAACATGGTTCATTAAGTATAATTATTACTTAAAACCAAGCAATAGAAATATCGGAATTACAATTTCGTTTATTTCACACATAGCTAGTTTAGTTTGAATGAGTTTTGGCGATTATGGCGTGTCAGCTATTGATTTTTAGTACTGTTAGCTTATTGTAATTTCCTTTTTTGTTACAAACAAGTTCCATACAAACTTTATGGGATATTTTGGGAAATATAGCAGATTTTTCTAAGCATCATTTGCTCTATCAGTCTACCGCTTTTAATCAAAATCGAAGACGTGATCCAAATGTACAAACTTTTTGAGAAATGCTCATACATGGTAACTATCCCATTTTAAGTAGGTAATGGTCCGTCTGTATATTTTATTTATTTTATAGTAGGTACGCGTTTTTAATTTAAGGATTTCAGTTATTATGCAGTTAAAATCACTTGAAAATTAATATATATATTTTTTGTCTTTTTTACGGTAATTCGCTCGCTATTTTCTTATTGGTTTTATTATGTGTTATTGGCTTTAAATAAACTCTGTTTATAGGGGTCAGAGTTGTTTTTAGTATGAGATGGCCTAAGGGCCGATTTTTGAGAGTCGTGCACTCGAATTCAAAAAACTTTGAGTATGAAAATAATCACACACAAAAGTCTCTTACCATTATTTTTGCACAAAAGGATTATTTTGGATACCCACGATTACTTATTTATATCATTCATGCTTCTTAAATACCATTTCTTCATGATTGAGAGAATTTGAAATGTCGCGAATCGAACGTAGAGTGCTCAAAAATTGACCCCCAGAACTTTAAAATCAACGGCGGATCGAGTAAGTAAAAACGTTTGAACAAAACTGCAATAAATAGGTATATACATTAAACTGTGTCATATTAGGTAAATAATATAAGGATAAAGACGGAAAATAGTCACCATTATCTTTGCACAAAATGTATAAGTTTCGATACCCACGATTATTAATTTCTATAATTCATGATATGAGCGTCGCGTCGAGTATACGACTCGTCACATTTTTAACTACGTCAAACACCATGACATGGCATTTTAGAAACATGAATGATATAAATTAATATTCCTAGGTACCTATCTATATATAAGGAAATTATTGCGAGAAACTTTTGTGTGTGATTATTTTCGTCTTCAAAATTTTTGAATTCGAGTGCACGACTCTCAAAAATCGGCCCCCAGGCCATCTCATACTGAAATCAACTATGACCCCTATAAACAGAGTTTATTTAAAACTAATAACGCATAATAAAACCAATAAGAAAATAGCGAGCGAATTACCGTACCTAATTAAGACAAAAAAAAAATTTTTTTTTTAAAGTGATTTTACTGAAAAATAACTTCAATCCTTATATTAAAAACACAGTATCTACTATAAATAAAATATACAGACGGACTATTTCTTAAAACGGGATAGTTACCATGTATATTAGTTTGAATGAGTTTTGGCGATTACGGCCTGACAGCGATTTGGTTTTTCATACTATATGTGTGAAATAAACGAAATTGTAATTCCGATATTTTTATTGTCTATCCAGTTTTAAGTAATAGTTGTACTTATGTGAATGACCATGAATGATATACATGAATATTCCTAGGTACCCATCGAAATTAAAAATATTATACAGAAATTATTGCTAGAAACTTTAGTGTGCAATTATTTTCGTCTTCAAAAGTTTTGGAATTCGAGTGCACGACTCTCAAAAATCGGCCCGCAGTTATTGGAGGGTGGCCAGTAACTGGAGTCGTTTTTCAAAAAACTAACTCTGTATATAGGGGACTACAATTCATAACTAGTATAAGGTGGCCAGTTACATAATTTGCGGCCCTGGAAAAAAAAATTGTGGAACCAATTTTATTTAAACAAAAAAAAGGTAGAATTTCTTTGTAGATAAACAAAAATTTGTTTAGACCTAGAAACAAACAATTGTTGCGTTCCTGCAATCGATTGGCATCTTGGCTAGCAATCGACATCTTTGGGCTGATGATGATGATGTACCATGCTTGTTATTTTTAAAATTATGACGAAATGTCTGTGACCGCTACAGCCTAATTATTGTAATTTAAACCAAATTGAAAGGGAATATTCATGCAAATGGTCTTTGACCCCTGCACAGCTAGCGTGCATATAAATTGTAACATTTTCCTACTGGCTTGGGTGATAAATAAATAACATTACATTTATAGTTGAGGGTAGTTTTAAAAATACGCGCGTTCATTGGTCTACATGAGATACAAAAGCGGTGGTCCGATTCAGTTTTTGAGCGATGCGATGTGAGCGCGGTCGGTCGGTCCGATCCATTCTTTCTGGGTGCCGATTTTTGAGCACTCGACGCTCGAATCGTGACATTTTAAACTCTCTCAAACACGAAGAAATGGTATTTAAGAAGCATGATATGTGCAAAAATAATGGTAAGAAACTTTTGTGTTCGATTATTTTCGTCCCCAAATTTATTTGAATTCGAGTGCGCGACTGAAAATTCGACCCACTGGACTTATAGAATCTCATGACGCCGTTTGACAGATGTTACGGTACCTACTCACGATATCGCATGAGCACTGTGAGCGTAAACGACAAGTTGCCACGTTATTATATTCCTACTTTTTTTTTAATGACATAGGCGGCAAACGAGCAGACGGATTGCCTGATGGCAAGCAATTACCGTCGCCCATGGGCATCTGCTACACCAGGGGAGCCACAGGCGCGTTGCCGGCCTTTGAGGGGGGTTGGAGCTCTAGGACCTCCTCACCATCAGGAACACAACACTACATACCTGAAAGGTAGCACTGTTACATATGTGATTTGCTCTAGGGGGATGAGGGCCCTAGAGGGTAAATAGGAAAAAAACAAGAGATATATTTTAAAGGTTTATTTAGGGAAATATAAACTAATTGTGCAGACTAGCTCGTGAGCTTAAATGTGTTTAAATTAAAGGCTCTAATGGAGCCATAAGGGAGAGACTCTGTGGGCTAACTAACTTGTCTCTTAGTACTTGCTACCACTGCCACGTCAACAACTAAATTCACCAGAAGGGCGCCATCTCAGACATTTCTGAGAAAATCAAGATAGGGGTAATACGTCTGACCTCGCTACGGTGACCTGGGGCCGAAAAGGGTCCGGCTCAGCAGCAATATTATGGCTGTGGTCTTCTGTAAGGAGGACTTCCCCAGTTCGGCTTCTCCAGACTCAGAGTGATGGTACTTCGCTGTGCCCTACCTCTCATAAAAATTCCTATAATTCTTACGGGCGGAATGTCATATTGACAGCTCGAATGGCGCTCACGCTGACGCTCCAAATCAAAACGCAATTTTCGTGGCCTTGATGAACACGGGGCCGATTTTTGAGCACTCGACGCTCGACTCGTGACATTTTAAACTCTCTCAAACACGAAGAAATGGCATTTAATATGCATGAATGATAGAAATTTATATACGTAGGTATCGAAACTATACAATTTGTACAAAAACAATGACAGGGAATTTTTGTGTGCGATTATTTTCGTTCTCAAAGTTTTATGAATTCGAGTGCACGACTTTCAAAAATCGGCCCTCAGGACATTTTTACACAAATTGACTGAGGCACACGGTAAGGCTCAAGAAGGCTTGTGTTGTGAGTACTCAGCCAACGATATATATAACAGAACTTTAATACATAGGAAACACCCCAACTCAGGCCCCAGACAAATACCATCTTCACACAAAATGCCCTTATTGGGATTTGAACCCAGGACCATCGGCTTCATAGGCAGCGTCGTTACCCACTAGGCCAAACCTGTCTATTTGTATGGTGTACCGAACTATTTGACTACCTTGAACGCTGCCAACTATATGACGCTGACTGTACAATAATTACGTTGTAACTGGTTACTACAAATAATAAATAATAAACAGATTAAAACAACATGTTTATTTATGCGGCAATCAGTTCGTTGACATCGGGGCCGACTTGAGAGTCGTGTACGAATTCAAAAAAACTTTGAGGCCGAAAATAATCACACACAAAAGTTTCTCACCATTATTTTTGTACAAAATATAGTTCCGATACCCACGATTATTTATTTATATCATTCATTCTTCTTAAATACCATTTCTTCATGTTTGAGACAATTTAAAATGTCACGATTCGAGCGTCGAGCGTTCATAAATCGGCCCCTTGTCCAAGTTGACTGTAAAGTCAGCATCATATAGTTGGTAACATCCAAAGTACTCAAAAAGTTCGGTACACCATAGAATTAGTATGGTGTACCGAACTATTCGAGTACTTTGAATGTTACGAACTATATGACGTCATATAGTTGGGATTGGGAGCATTTAAAGTAGTCAAATAGTCAGTAACTTCATGAGTTACTTTGTATGGCAGCAACTATATGACGCTGACTGTACCCTGTACAAAATGTCACGAGTCGACTACTCGACGCAGAAAAACTGCCCCCATCCCAAATTCACCCCCATAATTCCGACACTGGTTATATAGGTACATCCAGCCCCAATAAAACTCAAACTAATTTTCCACTTATTTTATTTGAAAATGGCCACTGCTGTAAAAAATATATAAACAAAAGATTGTATTCTAGCATTCTTTACTCTATTCCTCCTCCTGCACCGCTCACATATAAACCGGGACTTGGCAAATATTAAAAAAGTAAAAAAAAATCTAAATATAAGTTAGTTTTACACAACACTTAATGTGTTAATGTCATACTATCGCCAGACAAAGAATTAAGGACTTCGGAGCAATACCATCACCATGAGTTGTGACATTGAGGTTTTCGATAACGAGTATCGAGTTTACTATCTGTGCATCTCGCTTGTACTATTACTCCGCGTTTAGACATGCTGGCTCGTCACTCGCCTCGCTATTCGTCGAAACGTTCGACAAGACTTTGCCTATACAAAAACGCGATGCGAGGGACGAGAGGAATAGCGAGACGTCCGCGTACACATGCGTGCTCGCGTATCACTTCGCCATTCGCCTCGCTACTCGCGCGAATGTGTGGCGGCAGCATTAGTGCGAACGAGATGCACAGATAGTAAACTCGATACTCGTTATCGAAAACGTCAATGTCACAATTCATGGTAAGGGTGGTGGACACGTTATTCTCTTAACAGCCGTGCCAAGCTAGTTTTGAATACTTAGCCCGCTTAGATACTTTTGCTGACTGTACTGACTAAAATTTAAAAAAATTACATCATTGATAGTCAGTAACTATATTTTAACTTGGCCGAGACTAATGTTTCTATGAAACAAAAAAAAAATATTAGTTTTTTTTTAAATGAAAGTTGTTGTTAGACTTAAAAAAAGTTCTAAAAATCACAGCCCAGTGTGAAAAAAAAATTAACTATGATATTTATGATCATAAAAAAATATATTTTTACATATTTGTATGTTCCGATTTATATATGAATCAAGCCAATACACACATTTTATTTAACATTACATTTATAAACCATAACCCTCCCTTCTGAGCAATCACTTTTAAAAGTCAACCCAAACACATCTAGTTCTTTAAAAAAAAGTCTATGGTCGAAAAATAAGACAGGAGATTACGAGCATAGACACGTTTTTTTTTCAGAACCATTGTACGAGGGGACTAAGTTTTTTTTTAAATCTGTAAATAAAATGTGTGTACTCATAATATATTATTTATAATTAACGATCTTTGCATCGAATTTCACAGCTTTGGTCAATATAGAGCGCACAGCGCCAGTGGTTAAGTCACCCGTCAATTTTACAGTTAAACATATTTCAATTTAGAATTTTAACCCTTTATACGCCAACGACGCATATATATGACAGTGACTAAAATTTTGTAAATCATGATGTGATTTAAAATGGAGATTAGTTATTGACGTATGGCGGTTAAAAAGTTACAATCAATATTAAGCATCGGAACGTGCGACCGGGGTTTGAACTTGCGACCTTCGGACTGCAAGTCGCACGCTCTTACCGCTAGGCCACCTAGTAGCGCTTCCTGTCATTTCAAACTTATAACTTCAAATCCCGACCGAGACCCGGGCTCCAACCCGCCTGCCAAGCGTGGCGATCACAGCATTGAACTCCCTTTGCTGAGGAATCGCTGCCTGATAGGTAGGTAAACTTAAATTGTGTTGGACACTGGATAGGCCAATACTGATCGAAAAACACAATAGGTACAGATGTAGTGCAAAACTATTTTCCATCGAGAAAACTCGGATTTAGATCGAAATACGACGAAACTCAAATGTCAATCAATGATTGTATTAAATGAGTGTCATTTTCATATCTATTAAACTTTTCGCTCACACGCCACGTCATCGAAATGTCAAAACTGAAGTAAGTAACTAATTTGCTCTGTGGTCGAGGACATATATATACGTCTTTGGCGTTGAACCTTTATTCTCAAATATCATTTGTCACTTTGACATTTAACAATAAAGTTCCATATTAATGGACATGAAAATGTCACTAATTTAATTTAATCATTGATTGTTCGGTCTCATTTCGATAAAAATCCGACTTTTACCCATAATTTTTGCACTACACGTACGTAACTGAAATTTGTATATAATTTGTATATCTGTAATTTCGACGGGTTAACTTATTACCACTGGATATTGCAAATTGTTTTCTTACATTTAAAATATACAATTGTTTTCTTTATAGAAAATAATTAAACATTTTTGATTAACAAATAATATATATGCATATAAACTATACTAGTATATATACATGACTCGGAAAGATAAGCGACAAGCGTAGTCAACAGACGCTCCAATTTTTTTAAATATAAGAAAACAAATCGCATCACAATAAATCCCGGTCCATCCCGCAAATATAAAATTCAAAATATATATTTTCTCAATATAAATATCTTTTCGATTTACACTTTTATAATATAGGGCAAACTTTGATTTATCCGTGATACTTGGTAATTCCGTGATAGTGCATTATCTTACGCTGAGCCTCGCAATTGCGAGCGACTAATTGCTGACAACCAGATTGCAAGCATAACAAGTTGACAGTTGTGATTGTACAGCGACATCTGTGTAACATAAATGCGGTATGATACTTAGAAATAAAGAAAAATCAACTGCCCCGGGCAAGACTCGAACTCGCGATCTTTTATTACAAGCTTTTGAGCTAGAGACTGCGAATTTCTCCACTTTGGAACCGATTTTTGAGTCGTGCACTCTAATTCAAAAATTTTGAGGATGAAAATTATCGCACTTAAAGAGTTTCTCCCCATTATTTTTGAAATGTGTAATTTATCGTGGGTATCCACGATTATAAATTTCTATCTTATACCGGGTGTGGCCTGTAATAGGAGCAAAAATTTTAGGGATCGCTTCTACACCACGAAAGTATCAACATTTGTTCTACAACTTTAAATAATTGCGTAATTTATTACTTGTGTTTTTTTCGAACAAACTAAATAATATTTTCAATGAACAGCATCCAATAGTCTAGTTGACGTTTACTGTCAGCCTACAAACTTCATAGTTTTCGCAATACATTGCTTGCTTGGAAAATCTTTTTTTATTCATATTTATTAAACTATTAGTTATTTTCAAAAGTCGTAGAACAAATGTTGCTACATTTGTGGTGTCGAAATGATGCCTAAAGTTAATGCTCCTATTACAGGCCACACCCGGTATGTTTCCAAAATACCATTTCTTTGTTTCTGACAGAGTTTAAAATGTCACGATTCGAGTACTCGATGCTCGAATCGTGACATTTTAAACTCTCTCAAACACGAAGAAACGGTATTTAAGAAGCATGAATGATATAAATAAATAATCGCGGGTATCGAAAATATACATTTTGTGCAAAAATAATGGTAAGAAACTTTTGTGTGTGAATATTTTCGTTCTCAAAGTTTTATGAATTCGAGTGCACGACTCTCAAAAATCGGCCACAATATCCTTCAATGCGCTTAGGAGGTGCGTAGCGACATCTACCGTAAATGTGTTGAAACTTTTTAGCGACATCAGAGTCTCAAATAGAGATGGGACGCTATAGGTAAGTTACCAATTTTAGTATGGGGAATGTTACCATTTGAGAATATTCCCTATAGTAACTTTGGTAACTTACCGGTAGCGTCCCATCTCTAGTCTCAAATCATATTGAGAATTTACTGATATCGATGCTACCCTATAGCTATTATAATTTTAATATTTTTAAGCAGAAACATCTCGAAGCCATGATTCTTAGAAATAAAGGTAATAGGGAAAAATCTACTAAACTCGCGGTTCGCGACGTCAGCAGGCGTTTCTGCCCACCATTTTTTGGTAATAAATGTAGTATCACCAAATAACCAAGTATCCGTTACACCAAGTTCTGCCATACAAGACTCCGGTGATAAATGCACGCTCTTGCGATAATCTAAAATATCTATCCACCTTTTCTTAACCTAAATTATATTATGGTAAATAATGTGGGGGTCAAAATCCCAAATTTTACCCAAAAATAAAATTAACACTTTCAAGGTACCATTTTTTACCTGATAAAAATGGCTGTTTGATTCGGGGGCGGTATCGACATTTCAATTTAACTATAAAGAACATTTTTTTTTCTTGTATATTCTCTAGTATAAAAAAAAAATACAAATGGGTTACACGCGGATGGCCTAGAACGCGAAATGACTAGTGTAATATTTTGCCTATATCGCAAAAGGTCTACATCGTAAACGGTCTAGAACGCAAAATGCCTACATCACTTTCGTCGCTTTATTAATGTCGACGGAGCCCCTCTGTTGCGGGGCTCTTATTCTGTACCGTTTAGCCATCGGCCATTTGAAGAAAATTAACGAACCTAACCTACCTAGTGATATAAAAAAGTGGTAAAAGTGGTGGTTTGCGTTCTAGACCATTTGCGATGTAGTTCGTTTGCGATGTAGGCAAAATATTACACTAGTCATTTTGCGTTCTAGGCTTTCCGCGAATAATACTTACAAATGAAAATGACTTACTTACGTTTATTAAGTAATTGTGACAAGTTTCGGATGGTATTACGGACCGGCGAGGCGAACGGGCACTCGGCACTCTTAGTGCTTGAAAATGGAGACTTATCCTTTTCGAAATCTATCACAGTGTCTAAATAAACGTGAGTGAATCAGTAATTTTCATTCTTAAAATATTACAATGACTGACGAAAGGTTAAATACAATTTTAATTAAATGTGGCATTAAGCCACGCCATGATATATTTTCTCACTAAAAAGTGACGTCACTTTTTTGTGCTCTTTGGCATTTTTTGTTACAGAAAAAAAAAACTTGTCAATTTTTTTTAACCTTAAAATTATTATTGGGTGAAATTGAGGGACAAATTTTCATCCCCGGGGGTTAAGTTCGATCCCGTATCGCTATCGACCCCTATAAAATGTATCTTAATCAAAAGTTGCTACACACTCTAGCGATCTTTCTACTTTGCGCGACAAAGTTTAACAAAAAAAAAAAAAACATTGTACTCTGTAATTTATATACTACAAAAAAATGCAGAAAATTCGGGAAAAAATAAACTAAAATTACGAGCACCAAATAAAAAAAAGTTCACGCTAAGTATAGGTTTGATATATGACATTTATTAAAACTGTTTGACGATTTTGTCCTATATTTAGGCATCAGGGATTGCTGTGGCAAAACGAGCACTTACTTTCAAAAATGGCCGGAGAAGATGTCTATAATTTGCCTTGGCTAAAGCGGTTGAGGAGTGTCTTTTCAAAAAGGCCTATTTCTTTATGTCAGCAGGGGTTACTTGTTTAAGAAGACCAAACAAAAACAAACCCTATAGACAGATAAATAAGTCCTTTGTAAAAGACACTCAATTGTGCTTTTACTAATCATTATTCAAAATAGCTATTTTTTTTTCTATACTGTAAGCTACAGTGTAAGGTATCAATGTTATTAGTTTTTTTTAAGGTCGATTCACACAGAGCGTGGGCGCGGGTCGGGCGCATGTCAACGCGGGCCCTCGGCGCGATTGTTCAGCTAGTTTTAAATGAACACCTTCACACAGCGCCTGCGCCACACGCACCCGCTGGCTGTGTGAAGGTGTTCATTTAAAACTAGCTGAACAATCGCGCCGCGGGCCCGCGTTGACACGCGCCCGACCCGCGCCCGCGCTCTGTGTGATTCGAGCATTATTGTCATATAGTAACATATTTGTAAAATAGTATAAAAATATTATATATCAAACCTACTTAAACTAGCATGATTACATAGACACGCTAGATTACGCGTGTTTCTTTCATAAAAACTTTGGCAAGATTTTTTTTATAAGGTATTATTCCTTATAGACCATAGACCGTTAAAGTATACTCAATGTACAGTCGATGGCAGAGACGTTTACACTTTTGTACAGTCGCCATCAGATATATCGGAGCTGTGGAGGTGGTCACAAATATCGGAACAACGCCTCTATTGTCAAGGCGATAAAGTGCATGTTTAGATATTTGTGACCACCTCCACAGCTCTGATATATCCGGTGGCGACTGTACCTAGTCGTAGATCTCTAACGGATTTTATGTGGATTTACACTGTGACAAGGTACTGATTGACTCAGAAATCAAACAGAGCTCTGTTTTTCACCATCACAAAAATGGTTTCTGTAAGTTTTTTTTTTGTCGACTGGAATGGAAAGAGGTCCTGAGTCTGAGTGGAAAAAAAAATGTTTTTTGGATGAAACGCATTTTTTTGAGACACGCTCATATAAGTACTCAAATGTGTAATTTTATGATTATTACCTATATTGCATACGTAAAGCTACTTATTTTTAAAACAAATATTTCACGTTATGATGACGTTACCCCATACATGTATGTATGGGGCAATAACGTTCCCGCGCCAATATCGACATGATAAAGTCTACAAATTCGGTCTACGGTCGATTCTAGAATATAATATCCGTAACCAAAACAAATATTGTGACGATGTAAAACATATATTCATCTTACACCTACGATACCGGAATCGCATGTAAATTCGATCACTATCACTCCAAGGGGTCAAAAACTTCGCAGGCCCCAAGTCTATATTTAGGACAAAAACACCCGATGTACTAGAAACTGGACATTATGTTCTAAATGTCAGTATAAGGGTCAATTACAAAAAAAATATGTACAGTCAGCGTCATATATCTTAGTTCAGGATCTGCAATTAGTCTTAAATTAAATATTTTGTGTTACCACACTTAATTAAGGATGTTTTGATTTTGGTAATAAATTTACTGATGATATGTGTTTACAGCAAAATTTAAATAGCAAAGCAGTTGTTAATGATCGTATCACAAATGAAATGATCAATTTAATACTAATTGCAGGTCATTAAGTAAGTACAAAATTCCTTAACTAGATACAATATTTTTTGTAATTAACTCAAAATTAGAAAATCGCTCACCGCTCATTGCGATTTTATAACGTCCATTAGCGTAGTCCGCTTTTATGTAATAAATTGTAGTATGAAAAATACTTGACATTTTTTGACCTAAAAGTAGGACATTGGGTCTTGCGAAGATAAATGTCTGTAACTTGGAATATAACTCGTTTTACTATTTACAAACAGAGCAATGAAAACCGATAAATTGTATGTAATTCTTATATAATGACGTTTTTATCGGTTTTGAGTACCAATAGTAAAAAATATACCTATATATTTCAAATTACAGATTATAAATTACCCCCCAGTCTGTAAATATTATTCATATCCCTTTTAAAAAGTCACTGAATATTGTTGGCACTCCAAAATTGTAATTACAAATACAACATAACTACAAATCATATAATTAAAACTGTGGTAAAACATGTCGCCTAGTGCGATATAATCACACGTGAGTTTATCCGTTTGTAACTAAGTAGTAGTAACTGAGAATCCTTTATACAGTAACAATTTACAGTTCGCTACAATTTTGAGGTATCGCGGCGACAACAGTTATTGCTTTTTTGAACCCAACTACAAAAATAATGCAATTAGAATTAGTAGTGTTAAAAGTATATAAGACTACATTTAACCAATTCAGTGCGGATGGCACGACAGACGAGTCATCAATGTTTTTGTGTGGCGTATGACACGAGAGGAGTGTCATCACATTCTATGGCGTAAAACACGGCTGCCGCGTCATGGAATAATTGTTCGCCGCCAGACAAATTAAATTAAACATTAACACGGCTCTACTCACGTTTATTTAGTGACTCGCTCGACATGTTTCGGAGAACATAGGCCTGCATTATCAAGCACTAAGAGTGCTGAGTGTCCGTTCGATTCGGCGATCGCGTCGCCGGCCCATAAACGTGAGTAGAGCCGTGTTAATGTTTAATTTATCTGATATGTCTCACGAAAGTTTAAATAGAAACACAGACAAGTTTTTGAAAACGGTTGACGAAACATATCTGATTCGATCTATGAATATAACGGGGGCCTATTTCTCGAATATTTGTAACTTGTAATACGGAAGTCTCTTTCTAACAACAGGTGTCAAAAGTGACTTCCGATATGTATTACAGCTTACAAGTATTCGAGAAATAGTCCCCAGTTATTGCAGTTATGTTGTACTTGTTAATATAATTCTCGCTTATTTTCTTACGTCTGATCCCTCAAATCTGTCGATCTAACCTCTATATCCTAGCAAAGAGCTGTCGCGCACCGGTGCAAGCAAAGTGCTTGTTTCACTCTTACTGCGTGTATATAGCCTCTAGCCGCCCAGACATCAAAACTTTGCTAGGCCAAATGCAACTATGTTTTGTCATAATTAAAATTCAAAATGGCATTCAATGGGATACCTTTTTATAGGTCTCCGGGTGGCTAGAGGTTTTTTTTTGCTTTATCATTCGCTTCGACGGATTTGAGGACACTAATATGGGATCTTGTCAAAATTATGATTTTTAAATGTAATAATGTCTTCAAGATTGGGTTGAATTTTCTCTGAAAGTAAATTATGAAATTACTTTAAGCTTTTTGAACCCTATTGCACCAAAGTCGCGACTAGTAAAGAATTAAAATAGGTCGACGACGCCCATAATGGACAAGGAACCAGTAATTAACATTATTTCTTTAACTCTTATTTGAATGTAGCCATTTGTGCATTTGTTGGTTAACGGTTGAATTAGAACGTTTTGGTTTTTGAATTAAGAACTAAGTGTCCATCATTGGTGCCAGTCTGCTTAGTGTCTAACATTGGTGTCATTACCATAAACCTTTGGTGTTCAAAGGGCTAGAAATGATTCAAAAATTTGATTTAAAATTTATCGCTAAGGTAGAGGGCAAAGAATGTGTTTTTTGTAAAGAGAGGTAATACGAAAAGCCATCTGTAAAGCTTCAATGTTACAGAACTTAGTCGATATTACCCCTTCTAATAAATTATTCAATCTTACCCCACTTAGCATTTTAGTTTTCATAATATTATTGACAAGACCCCATACCGTTCTTAACCATACTCGCAATCGTATGACGGTATCTCAGTATAATAAAAATGACTTTTATATAATGGCGTATCCATTTGACTTACTGGTAACTATATTATTACAACTAAACTATTATCGCATTACATAAATATATTTTTAAATTTTTTAAAAATAAATCAAACATAATATAAAAAAAAGTTACATAACAAAACAAAATAATATACATGTCGAATAATTTGATTTGAAAGAAAAAATATAATTTGATTAAATCAAATAGAAATTTATCACACGTGACATTTTTATTGAGTCAATTTGGTATACAATGGCTGCAGGCTTAAGATTTCAGTGTAATTAAATTATTTTCAGGTATATTCCAGTGAGTGGGAGTCAGTGGCGGCGGGGCCATACGAGCCGGTTCCCATCGGATTGACAAACTGACCTATAGTTTAACAAATTTGAAAAAAAAATGACGCGCCACTGATTGGTAGGGGTAAGCGCGATCATGGCATAACTCCGTAATTAAATTTGCTATATTAATTATCCATTGCCATCAAAAAGTATCACATTATACCTATAAAATGCAGGTTTTCAATACAAAACGTCGATAGGTAAAAAACTTAAATAAATCACTTAGCTTATGTAGTTACGTGTGTGTACAGTTAACGTCATATAGTTAGTTGTAGTCCGGATGACCAAATATATCGATACAGATTTTTATACAGCAGTAAGAATGTGTATCGATATATTTGGCCATACACTGCACAACTACATAGACAGTCTTACAGTTAAGTTTTTCACCTATACATACAGGTCGATTCACGAGAGTTGGCACGAATGGATTGAACGAAACTTTCATTGTATGAGTGACACTTGTATCGGTATACAATCGAGCCACTATTTTATTGGTTAATGTGACACACACATAGACATTTTCATTTAGTCATTCATTCCATTCGTGCCAACTCCCGTGAATCGACCTGTACATACATTACTGCATGTATCCGTACTTATACCATGTCCGCACTTACCCGCACAACTCACTTAACCATAAAAATATTAATTTTCTGATTTGACTCTCAACACAGCGTAATGTCATAACTACAAATAAATATTACAAAATGATAACACTTTCGGTTTTTTCAATATGAATGAAATTTTTTAAAGTCTGTTAATACTATACAGAACATTTTAACCGCTAAAATTTTTCATTCATATGTTTTTACGGGGTTTTATATAATGATAAGCGAAAAATGCTATCATTTTTATTGTAATTTGTACAAATATTTAACTTTTATTTTTATATTACATTGCTTAGAGTGACTTTTGGCTACACTACAGTCCTTTATATAGATTTTCATATAGACCTATAAAAAAGTATATTGTATATATAATTTCGTCGCATAACAAGTATATCGTTTTATTATTTAATTCCAAAACAAAATAAGGAACTAGTTGAACTGCTATAAATGATTATTTCTTTGACATAAGTCATTTTTTGACGTCCCCGTCACTAATATGCAAACATGACTTTCTTGTCACTTGGGAAACACAAATTCTCACCACACCATAAAAAATATTTAATATTTGTAATTCCGAAATAAAAATCTGTTGAATTGCAAACGAGTAAATTTTTGCTATTATATACGAACATTGTCATACAATCGGAATTACCCCTTACTGCAAATTGTTAGTCAAATTAACAATTGTCATCTTTTTGAATAATAACAATTTTGTTTTTTATTAAACTTTTTCATATATTATTTTAATCTGATATTTTTTAGAATTAGCAATATAAAGGACTGCATTAACCACAAATTCTTTACACGATAAAAAATATATTATTACAAAAGAAAACCGAGAGATTATCGTCTTTAAGAGAACATAGTTTTACAATTAATATTAACTTTATATTATAATATATTTTATTATTCAACCCCGCTTTGGAATGTAAATCACTGAAGAATCCTTGGTATATCCTGAAAAAAAAAAAAGTTGAAAACTTACTTAGAACAAATCATTTTTTTTTTAATATTTTGATTTGCTTTGATTTTTAAGTAGTAACACTACTATACAGAGTGAAATCAAAATGGTGATACAAGGTTATATTTTAGTTATTCATGATTAGTAAGGTTCGGACAAACGCCCGTCGTTTTGAAAACATAACCCTTTTCCGTGCTATGGAGACTTCCTTATGTTGAAAAATATTATTATTTTTAACATTTTTATATCATAATTCTTAAGTATACATTCAGCGACAATTCAATTAAGCTGGAATAGTAAGTGGGGTTATGTGAACAGTTCACTGTCGTGGTTAAAAAAAAACGACTAATTTTTTCCATCTTTTCATTTATGCTATAAACAAAAGGTGCAATTGACTTCAGGTCGGATAATAAAGATACGTGTTAATGAATGAATATAAAATATAATATAGTAGCATCACAAGGACGTCTCCGTTGTACGGAACAGGGCGAAAATGACGGGCGTTTGTCCGAACCTTGATGACTACGATCAATTTTTACTATGGAGCCATAACTGAAAAGACAGCTAAAAAAAATGACCTGCCCATACTAACAACTA
The DNA here is from genome assembly GCA_022674325.2 of Grapholita molesta. Lineage (NCBI taxonomy): Eukaryota > Metazoa > Arthropoda > Insecta > Lepidoptera > Tortricidae > Grapholita > Grapholita molesta. The sequence continues at coordinate 2,159,585 of CP053145.2, read as the reverse complement.
AAGCTAGCAGCTATAATATGGGAAGGTTTTTTTTTACTGATTTTTCGGTTGTGACCCCACAGTAAAAGTTGATCGTAATCACGAATAGATTCAGAAAACATAACTTATGAATTATTTTGAGTGATTTATGACGGCTTTTTGTACTCTATTAATGTTTCTTTCTATTTTGATATTTAATGGAACTATGTAATACTTTACCTATATGTCTAATGTACTTTTTACTGTAGGCTGTCTTAATACTTAAGGCGTGTATTATATCTTACTGTATGTACTAACGCGTATGTACTATAAGTACGTCTAACTCTAAATATTTGCATACTGTTAAAACAGTCGGAAAAGGTGATACAGCTTTAATGTTACAATACCATTGTAATCTACCCTTTTTGTGCAAAAAAATTTTTGTTTGTTTGATTGTTTGTTTTGTTTTGTTTTTTGTTTCACCATTTTGATTTCACCCTGTATAAATTAAATATATGACATATATTAAGAAAAAGCGATGAGGACCTTTCGAAACGGGATTTGAACCCGCATCTACGGGTAATAAAAAAAATGTTTTACCTCATATCTGTGAAGTAAGGGCGGTCCATTGTAGTGTTGGCTCTCACTGTAGAAAAACGGTCTTTTCATTGTGTTTTGCCCTGTAAAAAAAATACGGTTAAATATCATCATCATCATCAGCCTGTCGCAGTCCACTGCTGGACATAGGCCTCCCCAATTTCACGCCATCGTGCTCGATTTTCGGCTGTTAAATATAAATTGAAAATACTATACTTAATACAGGGTAGAGAGCGCTGGTAGCCTAGCAGTAAGAGCGTGCGACTTGCAATCTTGATTGACGACCGGTCTGGCCTAGTGGGTAGTGACCCTGCCTATGAAGCCAATGGTCCTGGGTTCGAATCCCAGTCAGGGCATACATTTGTGTGATGAACACAGATATTTGTTCCTGAGTCATGGGTGTTTTCTATGTATTTATGTATTTTTTTATGATATAGGAGGCACATGAGCAGACGGATTGCCTGATGGTAAGCAACTACCGCCGCCCATGGACACTCGCAACACCAGAGAAGTCACAAGTACGTTGCCGGCCTTTAAGCTCTCTATACGTTCTTTTCTTGAAGGTTTGGAGGTCATATCGGTCCGGAAATACTGCATATGACAATTTATTCCAATGTTTTGCTGTGCGAGGCAGGAAGTTTCTAGAAAAACGCACAGTTGAGGACTGCCAACCATCGACCCATTATATATATATATATCGTCGTCTAGTACCTACAATTCAAGCCTGAGCTTACCGTAGGACTAGGTCGATTTGTGTAAGATTGTCCAATAAATAAATAAATAAATAAATAAATATTTCGGGACAATCTTACACAAATCGACCTAGTCCTACGGTAAGCTCAGTAAGGCTTGTATTGTAAGTACTAGATGACGATACATATAATAGATAGATACATATAAATACTTAAATACATAGAAAACACCCATGACTCAGGAACAAATATCTGTGCTCATCACACAAATAAATGCCCTGACTGGGAATCGAACCTAGGACTATCGGCTTCATAGGCAGGGTCACTACCCACTAGGCCAGACCGGTCGTCAATATCAATCAATATCAATAATATCATAACAAAACGAATGTATTGTATACTCACAAAGCTGCGTGTGAGCAGCTAATGCGTTCTGCTTGGCGATGAGCATCTCTGGCCCCGGTCGCGATAGCTGCTCGTAATAACCTGCTGTGCACAAAAAAATAAATAAAAATAAAGTTTCTATAGACTGTCCCAAACGACATATCTTTCGATAAGGTAACCATACTTTCGAAGGAAAAAAATGTAGTTCAGCGCAAAGTACGGGAGGCTATTGAAATTAGTCGTTATCCGAACTTTAACCGTGACTGTGGATGGTCTGTGCCCCCTAGTTGGAGAACTGTTTTGTGTGGTGCGTCGGCGTTTTGTGTGGACGGACCTTTGCCAACGGACGTAGTAAGTGTAGTGTGCAACCCTACTATTGACAATATTGCTGAGAATGAAGGTAGTTTCTCGCCTCCCCGCCCTCAGCTGTTGCCGGCATCGAGTGCCGGTGGGGCTGCGGCAGGTCAGCCAACGCGAATGGCTCATGATTATGCTCCTCGTTACGAAGTGAAACATGTCGAGCAATATTCGACTTATAAAACGCGAGTTACCCGCTTTTATACAATTAATAATTATGGTCAAAAACCACAAAGTTAGAAAAAAAATTACTAACTTTGATTGCCGACTCGACGACGATCTATATTATTATCAGTGCCCGGAAAATCCATAGTAAAACAAAAGACTGTCGCAATCAAACTAGTGATAGAATAGTAAATTTCGATACTAGTGAAAAAAACATTTTTTTTCGACGAGGGTGAAAGTTGGAGCCCGAGTGAAACGAGGGTGACAATCACCCGAGTCTTAAGGAAGTTTTTACACGAGTATCGAACCTAATTTTTCAAGTGCCTTAAAAAGTGAAATTTACGCACGTGAAGCGTGCGAAAAGTGCACTTTTTACGCACTAGTTAGGAAAACATTTTTTTATCGATATCGAGTAAGATTTGTCAAAAAAAAATCATACCGATATGTTTAGGTATATTATTTTATAATCATTCACGCCAAACTCAAAAGAAGCGCTAAGTTAAGGGTTAGTTTTATATGTGTTATTACATCTAAAACGCAACGTAACATATATTATCAACGTTACTTATATTTCATATTAAGTAATAACCCTTTTTTGCCTCGGCCGTAGTCGGGTGACAAAGAGGTAATCAACCTCATTGAAAATAATAGACACTTCAGAAAATTTGTATTCCATAAAACATCGATAAACTCGATATCGATAAAAAAAATTCTAACACTAGTTTAATTGCAACAGTCTTTTGTTTTGCTATGGATTTTCCGGGCTCTGATTATTATCGAAAATCGCTTACCCGGTACGCCATTCAGGCTGTTTGAATAGCCGTACGGGCTGCCCTGCGGTTGCATAACACTCTCGCACCCTGTAACAAAACGGAAAATAGTTTTTTTTTTAAACAAGACTGACCGGCGTTTGACCTCAGTCGCACCTGGTGGTAAGTGTCGACGAGGTCGAGGGCTGATTTATGAGAGTCACTATACGAGCCTATGACGACCGGTCTGGCCTAGTGGGTAGTGACCCTGTCTCTGAAGCCGATGGTCCTGGGTTCGATTCCCAGTCGGGGCATTTATTTGTGTGATGAGCACAGATATTTGTTCCTGAGTCATGGGTGTTTTCTATGTATTTAAGTAGTAGTATGTATCTATCTATTATATATATCGTCGTCTAGTACCTGCAACACAAGCCTTACTGAGCTTACCGTAGGACTAGGTCGATTTGTGTAAGATTGTCCCGAAATATTTATTTATTTATACGAGTAAATCACCACTATCACCAGAACCACCCACTTTCAGTATAAGGTGGCCACTTTTATATAACTGGCTATTCTGTTCACCTATAAATAGAACACATTTTCTAATGGAGGTTTCAATTACTGGCCACCTCACACTAAAATCAATTCTAATCGCCTATAAACAGAGTTCATTTTTGATATATGGCCAGTTATTGGAGGGTGGCTAGTTACTAGTGAATTCAATTTCATCATCATCATCTCAGCCAAAAGACGTCCACTGCTGAACATAAGCCTCCCCCTTGGACCTCCACATGTACCGGTTGGAGGCGAGCTGCATCCAGCGTCTTCCGGCGACCTTAATGAGGTCGTCTGTCCATCTTGTAGGGTCCTACGCTGCGCTTGCTATTTTTTTATGACAAATGTGGCAAACGAGCAGACAGATTGCCTGATGGTAAGCATTAACCGTCACCCATAGGCACCTGCAACACCAGGGTAGTCACAGGCTCATTGCCAGCCTTTAAGGGGGGTTGGAGCTCTGAGAACCTCACTCACCATCAGAAACAACACTACATTCCAGAAAGGTAGCAGTGCTATTATGGCTGTGATCTTCTGTAAAGAGGTACTGCCCCAGTTGGGCTTCTCCAGACTCAAGCGTGATGGTACTTCGCTATGCCCTCTTATTGTTGGACGTAGTTTAAGGACATACCCGGGTCCAAAACTACTACTCTACTAGTCGACTAGTATAGTTGTAGTAGTATATGTATTAAAAATAGTTCCATACCTTCAGGTTCTTGTTTGACTTGAGGGGGCACGTTTATTTCTAACAGGCGATGTTGCCTCTGCGAGTCATACATGACATCTAGAAAAAAAAAACATAATTACATCATCATGTCAGCCGACGTCCACTGCTGGACATAGGCCTCCCCCAGAACGACCCAAGACCTGCGCCCGCGACTCTAACTAGGTCGTCGGACCTTGTGGGAGGCCTACCTACGCAGTCTTCCACGTTCGCGGTCGCTACTCCAGAACCTTTCCGTCTCACAGGCCAAAGTGCCCCGCCCACTGCCACTTAAGTTTGGCGATCCGGAGGGCTATATCGGTAACTTTGGATCTACTGCGGATGACATCATTCCTGATGCGATCACGCAGAGACACTCCCAACAAAGCCCTCTCCATTGCCCTTTGGATAACTTTGAGCCTTCGAGACCCATAGTAAGCGACCACGTTTCAGCACCATAAGTCATGCCTACCCACACTAGTCGAAGATCTTCGTCTTGAGACACTGCGGGATATTGGGATAATTATTTACGCAGAAAGATTAAACGACGGATGAGTAGCGTTCGTCGAGACCGAATCTACATCTAATGCGATCGCCAAACCGCCTGCAATGCGTGGCGACTATCGCAACTACCCCAAATATTAGTCATAATTGAGGATTTCTCAAAAAAAATGCCAGTTTTCAAAGTTCTGTTATTTTAAATTATTTTTTTGACGACCGGTCTGGCCTAGTGGGTAGGGACTGCCTATTAAGCCGATGGTCCTGGGTTCTACAAAGATGTAAAATGATGTAAGATGTGAAATGTAAAATTACGATAATATCCGGTTTAGATAATAATAATCTTAAGTGCTCTGTTAGAGTTTTGTTCCACGTCCATATCTGTTTCTGCGATGATTTGTCCGAGCGCTGGTGAAATAATCTTTCGTGAAATAAACTAAATCAAACCTCTTTCAACAGCCTCCTTGGTCCGGTCATACATGTCTTCCCCGCTGAGTTCCACCTCCTGCTTGATGCCGTCGGTGAAGAAATTCTGGTTCTCCGTCTGTCTGTGCTGCTGCTGTAGTATTTGAAGGTTCGCCTGTTGGTTACGTAGTATGTCAGCGCTGGAAATGTAAAAATAATTTTTAGTTTATTTGGATTAGACAGGGTGAACGACCTCTATCATTATGTTAGTATGGACATGCCCTGGGAATCCGGGCTTTATGTTGTTAGAAAATCCAAAAAAATACAATGTGTTTAATTTATTACAAAATAACATTAAAATAAGAACAATAAAACTAAACCTAACCCACACGGAACAATGGTGTTCCGGACATTTGGGAGGCGTATGCGGAGCCAGATCGAGCCAACGCGCAGAGGCCCTTTCGACAATTTAATGAAATGTAAGGGGTACATTAAGCGGATGTTGCCCCTGTCCGTATCATGGGACGCGCACAGAGACAGCACCCTCCATGGTGTAAGGACTATTGAGTTATAATGGAATCTAGAATGTACTAGGCTATTGGATGTCGTCACAACTAATATGAAAACTTACTCAATCTCAAACGTTTATTCAGTAAATAAGCAACAAGGGCACTTTTACACGTAGAGTATACAAAAGAAGAAAAATAAAAACTACACCGGTTCTAACCCTACACCTCTGACCCGAGAAGCATTCCGACTTATATGACCGGCAAGAAATTCGGCGGGAATGATTTAAAGCCGTATTAGTAGTTGTTGTGTTATTGAAATATTTGTACTAGACCGCAGAAGGTTTAGGCAGTATATAAACACGGAAATATTATGATGGGAATCAGAAAATAGTGTTTTTTTTATTCCCATACAAATTGTTCGTACCTGTTAATCATTGACATTCCAATTTATAACCATAGACATAATAAGATAAAAGGAGAAGTTACGGGTGTTACGAAGTTCAACGGGTCATCTAGTATTTTTTTTTTATGACATAAGGTGGCAAACGAGCAGACGGATTGCCTGATGGTAAGCAATTATTAATGCCCATGGGCACCAGGCAAAACCAGGGGAGTCAAGTCAGTCAAGTCAAAAAACAAGCGCGTTGCCGACCTTTAAGGGGGGTTGGAGCTTTGGGAACCTTACTCACCATCAGGAACACAACACTACATACCTGAAAGGTAGCAGAGCTATTATGGCTGTGGTCTTCTGTAAGGAGGAGGTACTTCCCCAGTTGGGCTTCTCCAGACTCGAGAGTGATGGTACTTCGCTGTGCCCTACCTCTCATTGTTGGACGTAGTTTAAGGACATACCCGGGTCCGATAGTATTACATAAAACTTACCTATCTGTATATCCATTAGGATAGTAGCTCCTAAACTCCTGTTTATCACTGAACGCATACATCTGCCCCATCTTCTGATAATCAATGCTCTTCTGATATTCCTTATCGTAGCCGTTAAGAGATTTCTGACCTAGCGCATATTTCTCCGCCTCCTTATTATATTCCTCGTCAGTTTGTGGTATGTAATCATCGTTTTGTTTTGTGTAATCCTTTGGGGGTTCATAGGATTTTGTGTCGTAAGGTTTCGTGTCGTAGGATTTTTCTGGTTCTTTGTATTGGACTGGATAGTCTGTTGGAGAAACGTACATTACTATAGATACCGGGAAGTAAAGGGTTGACGGCCGAGTATGTGTTGTTACGAGGCCAAAAACCCCTTTTCAGGTCGAGGTATGTATAGTGCTTTTATCAAACATGCAATATAATAGTTTTAAATAAATCTCCAAGAAATAAGTTTAATTCTAGAAAAACTAAAAGTACCTAAATATGCCATATAAAACAGTAAACTGGATCACAAATTGTTTTTTTTTTTTTTTTTTTAATAGGCGTAGTGGCAGAATGTCATAAAACCACCAATATTATTTTAATGGCAAATCTCCATGATGCTGTGTCACAAATTTATGTGGAATGCCAATATAAAGGCGACCTTAAAGACCTCTCGTGCCTCTCGTCTAGCCAAATGTGTAACGACAGACTTCAAAGCCTTATTATAAGGAATATAATGTCAACATTGTATTAAATCGATATTTAAATCGAAAGAAAAATATAAAAAAATTACTCGCAGCGGGACTCGAACCCACAACCACTGTTTTAGGCCAGTGCACTACCAATTGTGCTATACGAGTACTGCTTGGATTTGTCAAATTTTCCTATTTTATCCTTCCTGATATATGTCCCTTTAGGCGGTACGCCAATCAAACTCCGGCTTGCCCAAAAACCCACCTATCTGCTCTGACTGTGAATGCTGCGAATGGTAGGAATTATCCGACGCCTCGCTGTAACTGTTATTGGGTTGTGTGTTCTCCTCCTCTTCAGACTGCACCGGATCGGTCTGCATAAACGCGTCCTGTTTCTTAGGCTTGAGCTCCGCTTGGCTGCCCAAGCCCGAGGGCTTGAGCAGCGCGTGCTGCGGAGACAGCGGGGACACCCCGGTGGCCAGGGCGTGGAGTGTTTGTAGCCGGTACGCCAACTGTAAAAAATTATCTTGTTATCTATAAAAGGCCGGGCGCTGACGGCGACTTTTTGCATCGATGCAAAGGAGCGATCGTGTTGGACGACGTCGGGGGAAGTAGGTGGGGGGGCGCGTGAGTGGAGAACAGAGCAACTGCGTTTGCATCGCGACAGAAGCGCGACTGTATCGCGTTTGCATCGCGACTGCATCGTGGTTCGTGGGCGAGGGTACACAGCCAGCGACCACATCGCGACTGTATCGATTCGAACGCGCGATTGTATCGCGATTGCATCGCTTCAAAAAGTCGCCGTGGGCGAGGGCCCTAAGTATACTACTACAGATGTAGTGCACTATTTTCCATCAGGAAAACTCGTATCTCGATCGACTTACGACTGCAGCCGAACTGTCAATGACTTTATTAATTGAGTGACATTTTCATATCTATTAAAATGGACGAATGACAGCTTTGAAAATTGTTTTCTTAAAAATCGCACTAACGACAATCGCACGATTTTTCTAATCCAAAAAAAACGAGCTATACAGAGTGTCTCATTTAGATCAGTATTGGGTAAAATGGAATTATAAGACAAAGATTTTTTCTCAGAAAAAAAATTGTCAGTTCGAGAATCGAACCAGGTTGTTTTAGAAAAAAAAAACTTTCAATTATTTCCATTCGGATATGGAGTGTGTAGGTCATAGGCAGCATTACCATAAAACATATAAAATTAATAAAATGCATTGTAATTCAATATTTTTTAAATTTATTTTTAACAACTACATGTATGTATGCAGATTTTCTTGTACAGTCGCCATCACATATATCGGAGCTGTGGAGGTGGTCACAAATATCTGAACAACGCCTCTATTGTCAATGCTATAAAGTGCATGTTCCGATATTTGTGACCACCTCCACAGCTCCGATATATTTGATGGCGACTGTACCTAAAATCGATGGCATGGCTCCTAAAAACAAATCTTTGTATGTCTTAAGGCCGATAAAGTCAGACTGCAACTTAACTGCAAATTTCATAGAATCGGTGCAGTCTGGATGCAGTCGTCGTGCAGTTCCCATACAAACTTTGGATGACATGCAGTCCAGACCCTTATAGAACCAGTTTTCCCCATACCAATCTAAATGGGCCATCATGTACAGTCAGCAGCAAGTGTCTGAGCGGGTGAAGTGTTCAATATGACCTACACGCGCTCTTATTCCCTTGACGATAGATATGTGTTGACCTCATTTTGAACACCTCAACCGCTCAAACACTTTTGCTGCTAACTGTATGTGCGTCGACGGTTATCCCCTAACGTCGTGCGTCTGGGATTTAATAACCAGAGCCCGGAAAATCCATAGCAAAACAAAAGACTGTCGCAATCAAACTAGTGATAAAAACATTTTTTTATCGATATCGAGTAAGATTTGTCTAAAAAAATCATACCGATATGTTTAGGTACATTATTTTTTTAATCATTCACGGGAAACGCAAAAGAAGTGGTAAGTAGGGTTTATTTATATGTGTTATTTCATCTAAAACGCAACGTAACTTATATTATAAACGTTACTTATATTTCATGTTAAGTAATAACTCTTCCCTTTTGGCTTGGCAGAGGTGGAGGCGGGTGACAGAGGTAATCAACCTCATCAAAAAAAAACCTCACTTCAGATAATTAGTATTCCGTAAGACATCGATGAACTCGATATCGATAAAAAAATGTTTCTAACACTAGTTTGATTGCTACAGTCTTTTGTTTTGCTATGGATTTTCCGGGCTCTGTTAATAACTTATCGATGACGTAATTGGTTCTGCCGTTTCCTTATGGAAAACCGAATGCATTAATATACTTTTAGTCATATTGCCTTATTTATAGAAAGCACAGTTGCCATCAAATATATCGGAGCTGTGGAGGTGGTCATAAATATCGGAACATGTATTTTACCGCCTTGGCAATATGAGCATCATCATATTCCTCGCGTAGTGCCGCCATTTTTCTACGGCTCATGGGAGCCTGGGGTCCACTTGGCAACTAATCCCAGGATTTGGGGTAGGCACTAGTTTTACGAAAGCGAATGCCATCTGACTTTCCAGAGGGTAAACTAGGCCTTATTGGGATCAGTCCGGTTTCCTCACAATATTTTCCTTCACCGGAAAGCGACTGGTAAATATCAAATGATATTTCGTACGTAAGGTTCCGAAAAACTCATTGACACAAGCCGGGGTTTGAACCTGCGACCTCCGAATTGCAATTAGCATGCTCTTACCGCTAGGCCAGGCGCAATGCAGGTGTTGTTCCCTGGACGGTGCACTCTGCACTTTTGTTGGCTCGTTGGAGATCGCTCACACGTGCTGCTAATGGGGGGGAGACTTGGCTTGAGCTGGATCTCCCCCAACGGCGGATAGACCTTGGTGAAAAAAAGAAGCATCCAGGCAAAATGAGAGGACTTCAGGAAGACTTACGCTGCTGTCATGATCCAAGGCTGGTTCTGATAGCTGTGCGGACGGCGCTTGGTTCATCGCGATCGGAGACCACTTCTCTGGCTTGTCACTGTAAAGAGATGCAAGAAATGTTAATGCTTAATGTGTCTTGAACTGGAGGGTTAACCTGACCACCCGGGACCCGGGTATGTCCTTAAACTACGTCCAACAATGAGAGGTAGGGTACAGCGATGACCATCACGCTTGAGTCTGGAGAAGCCTAAATGTAGCTCTTCCTTACAGAAGACCACAGCCATAATAGCGCTGCTACCTTTCAGGTATGTAGTGTTGTGTTCCTGATGGTAAGGTTCCCAGAGTTCTAACCTCCCTTAAAGGCAGGCGCGCTTGGTGTTGCGGGTGCCCATGGGCGACGGTAATTGCTTACCAGGAGCATTCCATGAAAACGTTACGTAAGCGACACCACATTTTTAATACCTCCGAGAAGTAAATTTAGGAAGGGATATATCGTATGCCGGTGCCGGCTGACTAGAATAGCACCACCCCATCTCCTCCCGCGGGTGTCGTAAGAGGCGACAAAGGGATAAAATCGACGAATGGGCAGCAGTGTCCGTCGAAACCCAATCTACAGCTACTCCGTTGCCATAGTCGCCACGCTTAGCAGGCGGGTTGGCGACCGCAGCAATTGACCACATTTTTTCTCCTATCAGGCTCGAAAGAGCTCATAATTCTGAGCAGACCACACAAAAAAATCCATACTAAAAAAAAAGTTGAGTGTTTAAACTTGAAATAAAATGGCCCATGTACTCACACTGGCTCGTCCTTCCTGTCCTTGTATTTCAGGGTGCGGCTTTTGCGGATCACCATGACGGTTCCGTCGGGGTTCAACTTGGGCAGGTTCTGGGAGGGCACCGCGTCTTTACTTAACGTCTTCCACTGGCCTGTGAACAAAATGTTATGAATTAAAAAAAAACAGAAATGTATAATTAATTGTATAGAAGCGGGTAAGTCACGTTTCACAAGTCAAATTTACTCCGTAACGAGGAGCATAATCATGAGCGGTTAGCGTTGGCTGACCAACGCAGACAAGTGAACAAACGCGAACCGCTCATGGTTATGCTCCTCGTTACGGAGTGAAACATGTCGAGCAATTTTCGACTTACAAAACGTGAGTTACCCGCTTCTATATAATTAATGTCTGAATCTCACGATAGTTTTGTGTTTGTAACTATGATTCTTAGAAATAATGGAAAATTTTGAGAAATCAAAAGCCCCGAGCGAGTTTGCAGGAGAAATTAGTAATTATGTATAGTATGTATCTATCACGAGGAAGTTTCTAGTGCACTTTATTGCACATAAACATCAAAACAACAAAGGCGAACTTATCCCTAAATGGGATCCCATTATGGAAGGGGCATATAGCTACCACAAATATACATGTATGTGTATTTAGATGCCATAAGACTATGTTTTTACAGTGACCCAGGGGAACGTAACCATGGCAACTAGTGATATAAAATAGTCATAATAGAAAGACAAACTATGCACAGGAGAGAGCTAATAAATAATACCAAAATGTGTAAATTTAATAGTGCACAATCTTAAATAGGTTATTATATTTTATCTACGTACATGTCATAAGTGCTCTAAAATGCGTCCAGAAACCGTAGGCAATGACCAGCATTACCAACCATCAGAAAGATTTCAGTAGGTAATGTTAACATTACCTACTGAAATCAGTAGGTTATGAATTTAAATTTGGAACAGCTGTCAAATTCAAGTGGGGTGTCTAATCTAGTATCTATAGATATTAAAACAGCCACTGATACGAAACGCCAAATCGTTATGTTTTTTTAATATAAATCGAACGACATTTGAACTCGAGTGACAGTAGAATAGGGAGTTCATTCGCTTGTCTACGGTTTAAAAAAAAAATTGACTGAGATACGAAATACGCAACGCCGCCGTTCCAAGCTGTCATTTGTTTTGTTCGTTGACTTTTTAATGTTTACAAGTAACCCTAGTAGGTAATAAGTCATTTCCCTACGGTTTCTGAACCCATCTTAAAACACTTAATGATATGTGTGTAGATAAAGTAGTGTATGCAACTATACATAATTAGGCATTACAACAATCGTGTGATATTATTATGAAACTCGCCTTCGGCTCGTTTCATAAACCCACACTCCTGTTGTAATGCCCTTCATTATGCACAGATACATAAACTACTATTGTGTTTTGCATGTGGTAATTATATAGTAATATAAGAAACTTTAGGCCTATTCGAAATTCTAGCTTTGTAGGTCAATGTGGGTAAGACCGTCTACCTGGAAAGACCGTCTACCAATCAATTTCCTACAATATCTCATAGATATTTAGTGTCATATGTAGGACTTCCCATAAAAATATAGTATGCCGGTCTTACCCACATTGACCTTTTTTGTACATGGCAGTCTGTTTTCTTAATAAAAAAAAAATCTTCCTCGCTTTGTTTAGCCGGCATTTTGCCACAGCTCCTGGCACTGGCACTAATTTTAGCGACTGCCATCTAACCTTCCAACCTAGAGGGTTGGAACTAGGCCTTAATTGGATCAGTCCGGTCTCCTCGTGATGTTTGCTTGCAGCGAAAAGCGACTGGTAATATTTCGTACACAGTTCCGAAAAACTTATTGCTTCAAAAACTCAAGCCGGAATTTGAACCTGCGACCTTCGGATAGCAAGTCGCGCGCTCTTACCGCTATTCCATCAGCGCTTGAAGCGCATAATCATAATTGACAAGTGTAACTGAAACAGTTAAAAAAAAAAAAAAAGTTCAATCTACGTGTCGTCACAAACGGACTCATGACTGAGTATCTTCAGACCTTATGCCGTAGCCATAAGGTTTACAATCGGTCAGTTAAACAGTGGCGATGTTACGTCATTTGGTCAGTCACTAAAGTTGAGGAAAACTCGTGTTAGGAATTCCCGGGTTGCGATGACTCTTGCTTTCAATCAGATCCATTTAGAATCTTAAATAAACTTTAAATAAACTTAAAGAACGGGCCAGCGAAGCAGAACTTCTGTGTGTTAGAGAGAGACGTTATTACATAGTCCTTGTCATAGACTCGCATATTGTTGTTCCCCTCCAACCCTTCAGAACTGTCAAAGTTGGAGGGTAACAAACAAATACAATTGGAGTTTTCTTGGGTTTTCAACCAAAGTTGAGGTAATTAATACAGAACAAGCTAATATTTTTGTTATAAAGAATGTCCTGTAAAGCAAAACTATAGTGAACTGTTACATTTTGGGCTGCAAAAAGCTAGAATATCTTTGTTCCTTACTGGCGCTCGCGGATGCGTTCTCCAGTCATTATTCCTTCTAGCGTTTATTTGTATTTTGTAGTAATGACAGAAGTATACCGAATCCAGATAGATATATAGTTTTTTTTAAATAATGGAACCATAAAAACGTACACTAAAGTTAAATGCATTGCATATTTAACTTACAATAATAGATCATGATTGCCAAAAACATTATATCTGATACCCTAATTATTCTGCCGGAATCGGTTACGACATATTATAAAAATGGCAGTAATTTATATCTTATCAACCCTATTCCATTTTTAATGATACGATGGTTGGAAAAAAGCATATGGCTGCCTGTTATGTAATTATCCAGAGATCCATCTAAAAATCCAGAAAATTCTCGCGTGCCTTAGGTACTTTTTAAGGGGCTATATTACTCCGCCTAATATTATTATTATTCCGCCGTGTGATGCCGGCTGACTAGAATAGCACCACCCCATCTCCTCCCGCGGGTGTCGTAAGAGGCGACAAAAAGAAAAATCCTACGGACGGGCGGCAGCGTCCGTCGAAAACCAATCTACAGCTACTGCAGTCGCCAACCGGCGTGCCAAGTGTGTCGACTATGGCAACTACCCCCAAGATGTTTCCCCAGTTTCGTGACGACGAGATTTCGTGACGGAGCGATTATCTTTTGTCCCTTGAAATAGCTGATAGCTCATAGCTTACTAGCTCGCAGTGGGACCAGTGCCTACTTCCTATGAGACTTTGTATAAAGAATTACTACCTATCCGGAATTATTATAAATAAATATTTTGGGACAATCTGACACAAATCGATCTAGTTCTACGGTAAGCTCAGTAAGGCTTGTGTTGTAGGTACTAGACGACGATATATATAATAGATAGATACATATAAATACTTAAATACATAGAAAACACCCATGACTCAGGAACAAATATCTGTGTTCATCATACAAATAAATGCCCTGACTGGGAATCGAACCCAGGACCATCGGCATCATAGGCAGGGTCACTACCCACTAGGCCAGACCGGTCGTCATTATTTTTTCTAATTAATTTATTTTCAACACATTAATGTCAACACATCGTTACGTATACAAGTTTCAATATAAAATTATATATTTATTGTTCTTTTGTTTACTAGTTAATTATTATGAAATATATGCTGCAAGCAATATTAGCAAAGATAATGGAATATTATTTAATTAAGTCTCAGAAATAATCGTTCAGATTTTGACAGCTAGACGATGTTTCTTATTCTAATATAAAATATGGCTTCCATCAATATATTGATCGATGATTTCGCCAATGTCAAGTAAATTGACAAATAAGTAATAGTACATTACTGCAGAGGCCGTGAAGTAAGGGATTTAAGGACGAGATTGCGGTAAACGGATAAATTGAGTCCTTTAATCCCTGTTCATGCCGAAGCCTGTATAGTGCTTTTCTCATACATTTCAAGAAAATAATAAAATTAAAATAACAACAAAGCAATCAAGTAAAAAATATAACTATCTATGGTTCATAGATTTAGTTTTTTTAGTGAATTGACATTGGAAAAAGCTATTCCAGCACCATGTTTAACCGATTATTATAATACCAATTATGCTTTCAAAGAGATTGTAACTTGGATGTATGTTTCCTTCGTCAGTCTAATCTTAGTTGGCAAATTAAAAAGTTACAGCTGCGGACAATAACGTGCTTTTCATACTAACTCCATACATTTATTCACGGCCTAGTCCATAAATGTGCCACTTCTTGGCATCATTTCGTGCCATTAACGCATACATTTCGTAGTATGTTTGAGAAAAATAACATATCAAGTTTGCGCTTAGAGCTCTTGCTATCTGTTTGAAACCGACGAAAAAAATAGAGGTTCTCAATTCGACGCGTATTTTTTTTTTATGTATGACCACGCATAACTTTTTATTAAAGTACAAAACAGTTCTTTCCGAGCTAGTGAGGTGAAAAATACTTTAAAACATTACAAATTAAAATTATTGATATGTATCAATCATTTATCATTCCATCCAAGCAAATAATAATTACGTAATAAATTATTTTCCACTCTTGTGAACAAAATGCAGATTTGCTATCTGTTTTTCAAGTATAAAAACGGCATTCCGAGCTAAAATTAACTTTCGTGTTATTACGTAGGTTCTTTCCATACAAAATGTTCCATATAAGTCGTCCACTGCCTCATCGGAGGATAGTCAAGTGTAAAAATTCGTTCACTGCCAAAGTTTCAAAAATATGTACCGAGCAACTCTATTGTACAGTAAATAAGGTTGTAGGACGTATTTATGAAAGGATTCTTTCGGTACGTATTTTTGCACTTGACTGGACATAGGCCTCCCTCAAATATGATTTATGTCATATTGAGGGGCAGTAACCATAATCGCCACGCTTGACAAGCGGGATGGCGACCGCAGTGGCAGTTGATTCGGTTTCCTAGGATGCTGCGGTCCATCCGCCAGTTTTTTTGTCCTTTGTCGCCACTTACGACACCCGCGGGAGGAGATGGGGTGGTGCTGTTTTCAGCCGTCACCACACGGCATATACGATATATCCATAATTATAAATAAATAAATATTACATGACAGCCTTACACAAATTGACTGAGCCCCACGGTAAGCTCAAGAAGGCTTGTGTTGTGGGTAGTCAGCCAACAATATATATAATATACAAATACTTAAATACATAGAAAACACCCATGACTCAGGAACAAACATCTTTGTTCATCACACAAATAAATTCCCTTACCGGGATTTGAACCCTTTAATTTCTCTGCTTTGCCTAAAGACTGACTGGTAGAGGTTTATTAAGTGCGCCTTTTGTACTGTAAGATGTTTTTTGTGCAATAAAGATTAAATAAATAAATAGGCAGGGTCATTTTCCCTTGTCGCCAAACTTTGAAATAAACAACAAATCGACTCATACATTCTTGATGATAAATTTATCCTGTATAAATAATATTGCGTAATGGCCGACATACTGTGGGGAAAGACGCGCCGGAACGGACATTTTTATTGTTTTGCTGATTTGTTAAGACTTTTTTTTTGTACCCGGGTGTGTCCTTAAACTACGTCCAACAATGAGAGGTAGTGCACAGCGAAGTACCATCACGGTTGAGTCTGGAGAAGCCCAACTGGGGAAGCCTCCTTACAGACCACAGGCATAATAGCACTGCTACCTTTCAGGTATGTAGTGTTGTGTTCCTGATTGTAAGGTTCCTACAGCTCCAACCCCCCTTAAAGGCCGGCAACGCGCTTGTAACTCCTCTGGTGTTGCAGGTGCCCATGGGCCATGGTATTGCTTACCATCAGGCAATCCGTCTGTTCGTTTGCCTCCTTTGTCAGAAAAAAAAAAGCTTTTTTTATATGGAGTACCTTTGGGTAGGAGCACCTGAATACCAGCTTGTACCCTTTGACTTGGTACAAAGACGCGCTGTGCGAATTGTCGACGATCCCAAACTCACGAGCGATATTGAGCCTTTGAGTCTAAGGAGATTCCTCTCTATGTGTGTTCTATCGCTTGTACAATGGGTTGTGCTTTGAAGAACTGTTTGACATGATGCCTACGGCCGCTTTCTACCACCGCACCGGACGTCGTCGACAGTGGATTCATCCTCACACCCTGGAGCCTAAAGGGTCGCGCATTAAGCGATCTGAACGATCCGGCTGTGGAATGAACTCCCTGCCGAGGGTTTCCCTAGAGACAGTACAGTATGAGATTCTTCAAAAAGGAGTGTATATGTTCCTAAGGGTATGCAATGCGCATGTAAATCCTCTGGAGTGAGTCCATAGACTACGGTAACTGCTTGCAATCAGGCAGGCCGTATGCTTTTTTGCCACCGTCGTTGTATTACAAAAAATCGCCGAGCACGATATTGTGTTAGTTTAGAACAAGGATATGCACTGCCATAATTCGAGCCCCCAGTATGTACAGTCGCCTTCAGATATTGAGAGGTATTTTATGAGAGGTAGGGCACAGCGATGACCAGTGATCGGCACTATGGGTGCAAAACTTTAACAAAACTTGTTGAACTGAGGTATAGTAATACTTACCATCAAGAAAAATACGAATAACTTTGGCAAATTAGTGTCAAATTTAATTGTATATCGGAATCACGATATGCCCATATTTGGGTTTAAGAATATAATTGTTTTTATGGCTTTATACACTCTTTTATGTCCACTTAACGAGTTTTGTTAAAGTTTTGCACCCATAGTGCCGATCACTGGCGATGACCATCACACTTGAATCTGGAGAAGCCCAACTGGGGAAGTACCTCCTCCTTACAGAAGACCACAGCCTTAATAGCACTGCTACCTTTCAGGTATGTAGTGTTGTGTTCCTGATGGTGAGTAAGGTTCCCAGAGCTCCGACCCCCCTTACAGGCCGGCAACGCGCTTGTGACTCCCCTGGTGTTGCGAGTGCCCCTGGGCGACGGTAATTGCTTACCACTAGGCAATCCGTCTGCTCGTTTGCCGCCTATGCCATAAAAAAAAAGATATATCGGAGCTGTGGAGGTGGTCACAAATATCGGAACAACGCCTCCATTATCAAGGCGGCAAAGTGCATGCTCCGATATTTTTGAATACCTTGAATGCTCCGATATATCTGATGGCGACTGTACGAGGCACACGTCACAGATTCAAACCTGCAACAAAACTGTTGAGGTTTGACGTGGCTGCTCCATCAAAAAGTAAACTTCTAACCACGGTTCGTTACCGGTATTACGAAAAATCTAAATTTTGCCGTTAATTCCTAATTTTTCTTTCCAGCTTCTTACATGGTATTTAGGTTAAGAGAACACATTATCTGATGAGTTGGTTAAAATGTAAAAATGTGCTAACACAACTGAGATACCGAAATTGAATACCGGTTAATTTGTATGAAAATAATACCGGTATTCAATCCCTGCTTCTAACCATGCAGATATGTTAATTATTATTAATTTTGACGGCCGGTCTGGCCTATTGGGTAGTGACCCTGCCTATGAAGCCGAAGGTCCTGGGTTCGATTCCCAGTCAGGGCATTTATTTGTGTGATGAGCACAGATATTTGTTCCTGAGTCATGGGTGTTTTCTATGTATTTAAGTATTTATATGTATCTATCTATTATATATATCTTCGTCTAGTTCCTACAACACAAGCCTTACTGAGCTTATCGTAAGACTAGGTCGATTTGTGTAAGATTGTCCCGAAATATTTATTTATTTATTTTATTAATTTATATTATTATGAATGATAAGCCATCTAGCACCTTAATATAAATAAGTTGGTTTTTTTTATTGCTTAGTTTCTCAGCGCATTGGCATATACTGTAATGCTGAGTTACATTGTTCATCTAAATAAAAAAAATAAAAAAAAAGTATATTTTGGACAAACAGTTTTTGATATCGAGTGCACAACTCTCAAAAATCAGCCCAGTTAATAAAACAAATGTGACATTATCTAGGAAAAGGGACCTTATTGTCGATGGCACTTACGTCGAATCGCGTTGCGTTTGTATTGTATCGTCTTGAACAATGACATAAGCGCCATCGACAATAAGGTCCCTTTTCATGGATGATGTCACAAATTTCTTTATGTTACTTGTATTACAAAATAACAAAAAATAATAGTTCTTGGAATAATAGGGCAGCTCTACAGTTAGTTAAAAGACCAGTAAAATATGGCACCACATTCTATAAGTATGTTTGGGATGACACATAATGGAATGGACATATACCACAAAAATGTATATTTGTCTTTTGGATGCATTAAAATAGTGGTTTTAAGCGTAATCCAGGTGACGTAATATGTAATGGGCGGACGACGGATGCAATATGTGACATTATCTACGAAAAGGGACCTTATTGTCGATGGCGCTTATGTCGTTGTTTAAGACGATACAATACAAACGCAACGCGATTCGACGTAAGTGCCATCGACAATAAGGTCCCTTTTCCTAGATAATGTCACATATACGTCAAAATCACGTCAATTGATATACATAATATGGATGTGACTACATTACTTAATACATTTATTTACAGAAATTACAATCGTATTATGATAACTACAAGTACTTAACTAGTTACAGTATAAAATCTAAAAAAGGCCCTTGAGGCATTGTACCAAGGATGCTGGCGGCATTTCCTCGTTGTATCGCAATGCTGATACGTTGTGCGAGGAAGCCGCCAGCTTTTCTGTCACCAGTTACATCAATCATTTAGTTTAAATAAGCGAACATGATTGCGAATTTTTTTTATTAGCCTTTGTGTCCCACTGCTGGGCAAACGCCTCCTCTTTTTTTTTCGAAATAGTTATATATTATTATGACACTTTAATAAAGATCAAGCCATATAAATTAAGATATGGTTTATCAAGTATCCATTTATGTAATATTGTCTTCGGTTGCCGCGATAATTACTCATGAAATAAAACAACTAAAACGGATTAATGCCCGATGATCACGAACGCTGCTAAAGGGTTCGAAACGTCGGGATGAAGTTTAAATTAGTATACGCGATTTAATCCGTTTTAGTTGTTTTATTTCATATCCATTTATGATTTGTAATTTTATTTGCCATAACTAGTTTAAATATAATTATGGAAGGAAACGCACATCTTTATGTCTGTCACGTAAAAAAGGCAAACGTAATTGACATGTCTAAGACGTGACACATATAAACCCTGAATAAGCTGTCTTAAGCTTTTCAAGAGGAGATGATTTACAAATAGACAGCATTAAATTCTTAATATCCTAATTATGTTCTATGTTAAAGAGGACAGAGGTATTTTGTAGTCACTGATATATTTATAACAACAACTGATTTATTTATTTTTTTATGACTGAGGCTACAAACGAGGATTGCCTGATAGTAAGCAAATACCGTCGCCCATGGGCACCCACGACACCAAGGGAGTCACAAGTGCGTTTGCGGCCTTTAAGGAGGGTTGGAGCTCTGGGAACCTTACTCACCATCAGGAACACAACACTACATACCTGAAAGGTAGTAGTGCTATTATGGCTGTGGTCTTCTGTAAGGAGGAGGTACTTCCCCAGTTGGGCTGCTCCAGACTCAAGCGTGATGGTATTTCACTGTGCCCTACCTCTCATTGTTGGACATAGTTTAAGGACAAGGGCCCGGGTCCAAAATATTACTCGGGTAAATATTACTAAAAATGTAATAAAAGTCTTATCCATCATGTGCTTTCATCACTTATTGCATCCACTGTACACCCTTTGGTAATATAGCAAAGAGAGCAGCCCAGGGGACCATAAACATAGCAAAGAGTGACATTAAATTTTAATTGGACCATTACATGTACACATAAAATAAAAACAAACAAATATGGCCGACTGATAACTGATTTGTGATTTCTAAGCAAAAAAATTTTGTCAAGTATCAAAATGTTATTATAGAAGTTGAATGAATTAAACAGGAATGTAAGTAACAAATTTATATGTATACAATGACAATTAAGTTTGCCTTAGTACAATGGTTTTGTATTTTTGTCTACATTGTATTTTATTACTTGTATTATAAGTGTTTTACTACTACTACAATGAAAGCATTGTTGTTTTTCAAACTTGCCTAATTGCGAAACTTCGAAAAGAAAAAGGGGCAGACAGATACGAAGGTGGGAGGATGATATCAAGAAGTTGGCTGGCCCACTTTGGACTAGAATCGCACAAGACAGAACTAAATGGAAAAACTTAGAGGAGGCCTATGTCGATGGACAAAAGAATAAAAAAAAAACCTCGGGAAAACTTATATACTTACATTTCAATTCAAAAATGTATCTCTAGAAATAAAGGCTATCTTTGTCTTTAATTGCGAAGCTATGAAGATAAAAGGATTTTTTTACATTATTTTTTGTTTTCTATTGACCCAGAATATGGCTTAACCCCTCAAATGCCTTTTCCCATATCCGTCACAAGCCATTACTTAAGTCATCGTTGCAACAGCAAAATTTTGACAGCGGCATTCCAGGGGTTAATCAACTATTATCTGTCTTTTGTTGCATTGTAGAAGCTATGTCCCTTCCATAATAGGTCACCAAGCATGTCAGTAGTATGCAGGGCCACATCTCTTGTACAAACTCAGTTATACTCTGGCTGACGGGACAGAATAACATCAAATAGTTGATTGACTCATACACAACCCACGATATGTGTCATTATCTAAGAAAAGGGACCTTATTGTTGATGGCACTTACGTCAAGCCGCATTGCGTTTGTATTGTATTGTCTTGAACAACAACATAAGCACCATCGACAATAAGGTCCCTTTTCGTAGATAATGTCAAATATGTTTTTGGTACTATGCCTCAGCATGTACGTATTTATTAGTTTTAGTTAAATTTTAGTGTTCATCATATCAGCCGAAGGACATTCACTGCTGGACATAGGCCTCCCCCAAAGACTGGTTTTGTGCCACACGGGTCCAGTTGACTCCTGCAGTCTTAACTCTTAACCCTTATACATAATGTTCTATTGTAATAAATAGTATAAGTGTGAATTATGTTTATTCCTGAAACTTTTAGCATCATTTAAATAATAAAGATTAAAAAATTAAAAACATAACCAATGTTAGTCAAAAAAAATATTTGGGATAGGGTGGAGTCTCATTGGAATGTTACTGTTTATCACATAGCAACAAAATATGAGATGCATAGATATATTATAGTTGTCATAGAGTGACCTTAAAAATGCGGATTTTTTTTAGTGCTAGAGATAATAAAAATGTTAAAGGTCAAATGAAAGAAGATAGCAACACTCATCTCATTGCACAATAACAAGCTTGGGATAAACCAACAAGATTCTAATATGTATAAAACAGATAAACAAAAACGCTCGCATCAATCCTGGCCAAACGGAAGCCGATTCTGTTGATTAAATTATTAAAACAAATAAAATGTACAGATGACTCATTGGAGAGAACTAGTGCGAGTTATAATAACAGCGTTAACCAGGGCCGGGAAAACCCGCCGGACGGACACTTACCCATGTTTGTGACGTTGTAATCGCTCTGAGTGAAGTGGAGACTGCAAACTTTAGAGTATTTAGTATACGGCTTCCCGCGTTTCAGAATCAAGTTCCACTTGTCGGCCATGGCGTTATCGCGGGGGAACCGGTGGAATTTCACGTTCTTCGTCTTCCCAGCCAGCGAGGTGCACTGGGGCACCGTGCAGTAATAACCCATCGCGGACCGTGTGTCTTTGTTGTTACCGACGACTCCGGCAGCAATGTGAAATGCCGCCCGCGAACAAAGTATCTCACATCCAACAGGAAACTAACGGGAACAGTGCGCCGCTAAAAGTGATTATTTGTTGCAATCGTTATCACGTTTGTGGGAATCGAAATCATCACACTATAGCCTTGAAAAGTTGAGTTAGTTGAAATATTTGACATATATCACCACTTTTTTCAGAAAAATGGCTCCTTGTAATCATAGACAATTTAATGTTGCTCGAATAACGTGACTTGAAAATTCGCATTTTATTCACATTCCTTGAAAGTTAATTATTGATTAAAATTCTCTTTATTACTGACAAAATAAAACTATGTGTTAGTCTTGCTAAATTTTACATAAACACACTCATCTATATTGTATAGTGCTTACAATCGATTGTTAACCTACACGACGAATCGATTCACGTACTGAAGCCCGCTTCGATTCCACAGACAACGTCTCCTATTTGTGACTACTATTTATTATGGCAACACTTAATGTTTTTTCTTTATTTTGATCATGTCGCCGCTTGGTGTTTGTGCGCGAAGTTTTGTTTGTTTTTATAAGTATTCCATCTCTACTGTCTCAATAATGCAAGCATAACATAGCTATGGTAATTACTGAGCTGATGCGCGGTTCCAGCAAGCGCCAAAATGCCATATTACTGCACAGTGCCGCGCTGTACTTCGATGGCCGGTAAAGCCAAGAATGTTTCATTTCATCAATTCCCAAGAGACGAGGAGCTCGCCAAGCTGTGGAATCGTATACTGAAGAGAGGAAAGCCTTACACCAAATACTCTAAAGTGTGTAGTTTGCATTTCAGACCGGAAGATTACACTATAACGAGCGTGGGAAAAAATAAGGGTAAGTCAAGAAAAAGGAACGTCATTATCTAGTTATCTTGTATAAATACCACGAAATGATGTTTAATTAGTTTGTTTTGCTGCCAAATGTGCGCTTCATGTGCGAATTCATTATATTACACTAATTAACACAGTAAATAACAAGCAGCCATTAATATAATGAGGCTAGCATTAACAGATCTAGAAATGCATCTTATAGATTTAGATACTCTATCACAAGCCTTTTAAACACACTATTATACGTCGCCAGCTGTGCTAGTTAATGCTTTAATAAACACAGTTATTATTGGTATTTTAATAGTTGAAATATCATTACTGTGTGCCTGTGTTTTCCAATGAGACCTGTTGAAAGTTGTTTACACATTATAAGGGAGTAAGGTTATCCCTAACTTTCCTTATACACACCTAACTTTCCTTATACACAACTAGACTGGTGTTTTCATGTGTCCCAGTCCCAGACATGTCCTTAAACTACGTCCAACAATGAGAGGTAGGGCACAGAGAAGTACCATCACACTTGAGTTTGGAGAGCCCAACTGGGGAATTACCTCCTCCTTACAGAAGACCACAGCCATAATAACACTGCTATCTTTCAGGTATGTAGTGTTGTGTTCTTGGTGGTGACTCCTCTAGTAATGCGGGTGCCCATGGGTGACGGTAATTGCTTACCATCAGTCATTCCATCTGCTTGTTTGCCACTTTCTGTCCCAGTCTTACCCAGACATTGCTAATTTTCCTGGTGTACATAAAATAATATCAGCTTGACATGTTTAAACTGTATACCTATGCTATTTGTTGTTTCTGATCTATATATCCATATTTATGGCCACCGTAACTAGACCTAACTATGGTATGAATAATAATTAATAAATAAATATTTCGGGACAATCTGACACAAATCAACCTAGTCCTATGGTAAGCTCAGTAAGGCTTGTGTTGTAGGTATTGAATGAATGAATGAATGAGTTTATTGTACAGCTGAGTGGAGAACATTTCTGCCTCACATCTAGATCACATTGTTTTGTATTCCTTCTTTACACATTATTGTTAATTTGTCTGTATAAAAATGTGTTGCCTAAATAAATGCTATTCTATTCTATTTTACAGGTGCCAACAGATATATCGGAGCTGTGGAGGTAGTCACAAATATCACAACATGCTGTTTATTGCCTTGATAATAGAGGCATGTTCAGATATTTGTGACCACCTCCACTGCTCCAATATATCTGATGGTAATTGTACCATAACATTGGATTGTCATTTGTCACTAACATTTGACACATGATATTAACTGCATCTGTTTATTTTTTGCATATTGTTGTTAAAATAAAAAAGGAAAACAATTCATGTACCAAAAATCAAAATGTGTATATAAAATACATGTGCTCATCACACAAATACGCATAATCCATAATAAATACTTGAACCCACAAAAGTCAGCTTCATAGGCAAGTGTAGTTTATTAAATAATATAAAATAGTATATTTAATACAGCTTATTTCAGAATATTCATTGTGATATTAATGATTTGTATTTAAACTTTCGTGAGACATATTATATAAATTAAAGATTAACACGGTTAATAAACGTGAGTAGCATTTATTTAGTCACTCGCGCTACATGTTTCGGAGAACATAGGCCTCCATTTTCCAGAAATATGAATCTCACACATTAATCACAATAACACTAGGCTGGCCATTTTGTCTATAGCAAAGACCGTGGTATATAATAGGAGTATTAATTTGAACTAGAAATAATATAAGAAGTGTGTTATAGGACTATATATGGGTGAGAAATTTAACTGAAGGACCATATCTATGTATGTACTTGTGTAGAGAATTAATATGGAACTTATGTCAAAATTAGAATATAGATTGCTGACATACATATTACTACTACATAGGCCAGGTGCTTTAGCCAAGTTTTTCACCTATGTAAGATATAATGGCGAATCCACACTGACCCAGCCACCTTGGAAGGATCACTGGGTCTTGCCACGCGAGGCAATTTAGGCAATGTAGACTGTCTCCCCCAAGAAAGAAAGAGGAGGCTCATGCCCAGCATAGGATGTCTTTGAGGCTGATGACCATAAAATTGCTAAAGGCGCTATTCAATTGTTACAGGACAGTGGAGAACTCTCCGGAAGGATGCCATTCCGTCGCAGAACCTGCCATCAGAGTCGCCTGTGCCCTATACAAGGAGCTCGCCGGGAGCCTGGCTACCCAGCCAGCCTACTATGACAGATCCTCTGGTAAGACTTGAGAAATATAATTTATGAACAAGACTAAAGAAATAGGTTTTTTTTATGACAAAGGTAGCAAACGAGCAGACGGATTGCCTGATGGTAAGCAATTATCGTCGCCCATGGGCCCCCGCAACACCAGGGGAGTCACAAGCGCGCTGCCGGCCTTTAAGAGGGGAGCTCTGGGAACCTTACTCACCATCAGAAACACAACACTACATACCTAAAAGGTAGCAGTGCTATTATGGCTATGGTCTTCTGTAAGGAGGAGGTACTTCACCAGTTGGGCTGCTCGAGATTCATGCGTGCACTACCTACTTCGCTGTGCCCTACCTCTCATACATCAAATGAAACAATCATTCATCATTTCAGCCGTGAGCAGTCCACTGCTGGACAGAGACCTCCCCTAAATATGACTGGTATCATCTTGGGGAAGTTACCTATTACAAACGTACATGTTTCGGGTAAGCTCTGGTACCCATCAAGACGAGTCAGGGGGCCGATTTTTGAGAGTCGTGCACTCGAATACATAAACTTTTGAGAACAAAAATAATAGCACACAAAAGTTTCTTACCATTATTTATGCACAAAATGTATAGTTTCTATACCCACGATTATTTATTTATATCATTCATGCTTCTTAAATATCATTTCTTCGTGTTTGAGAGTTTAAAATTTCACTATTCGAGCGTCGAGTGCTCAAAAATCGGGGCCCAGGACACTGCTTGGGGTGAGGGTGTGGCACTCACACCCTTGGGGGGAGTTGTCATAGTAACCACACTTGACGACCGGAGTAGCTGTTGATTCGATTTCGACGGACGCTGCCCCATCCGTTGTTTTTATTCCCCTTGTCGCCTAACGACACCCGCGAGAGGAGATGGGATGGTACTATTGCTAGTTCCCGGAAAGATATAATTTGGGTCTTTTCAAGGCAAGAGTGAATAGGCTGTTACTGAACCAGCGTGCTGCACCCTCCACCTCGTCGACACTTACCATCAGGTGTAACTGAGGTCAAACGCTGGTTAGTCTAGTTAAAAAAACATTATAGCTACCACAAATATATATATTTAGATTCAATACATCAATACTTCTAGTAGTCAGCAGCATCTCAAGTCGAAAGTCTTTGACCAGTGTTTGACATGGTACTGAAACCTGGTCGCTTACTATGGGCCTCATAAGGCTCAAAGTCACCCAAAGGGCAATGGAGAGGGCTATGCTGGGAGTGTATGCGCGATCAGAAATGATGTCATTCGAAAGCAGAACTAAAGTAACCGATTTAGACCTCTGGATCAACACTTACCATTAGGTCTGACTGGGGTGAATCGCTGGTCAGTCTGGTATAAAAAAAAAGTAATGGGATTGGTGACAAATTATAATAATAATTGCAATATTTCCAACAGGTGCAACAACAAATGGCACAAGCCATATACATGCAGACGATGCTAGCGATGCAAGCAGCCGGTGCATCCGAAGCTACGACTGGAGGTAAGGCTGAATTACTGTCAACCATTAAGGGGGCGCCGAGCTTTTCGATTCAATCTAACCAGGCGGCTCAGGTAAGGATGGCCGAACCGCTCGCGAATTTAGGAATTTTCTTCGTATTATTAATAAAAACTATATTTTTTACAAATATAAGACATACGTTATAGAAAATAAGTAATTCTGTAATTATTAATAAAATTAAGACCTTCTGATGAGTAATTGCAATGTATTAAAATATTCCATTCTTTTTTAGAGGTCACTTTGGACACAATTTCCAAAAAGCAAAGCATTATTCAAGTAATCACGTTTCTGAATCGGATGATTTATTGAGTTAATTCTTAAATATCTAACTTATGACACACATAGACTAATATTAAGGATTATCTATACAAAAAAAAGGAATCTAGCAAAGGAAATTATGTTGTAATTTCTTCGGCGCAGCCTTAAAAATATGTATTATAATAATAACTGTTGTGAGCATGTTACTACGTAGTTACAAACGGATGAACTCACTTGTACTAAGTACAAGTACACACTAGGCGATATGTTTCGGGTACGTGGGTGACTCTATAAATTTTGAGATATAAAAAAACTATTGAAGATATTAGTATTATATATTTTTATTTTTTTTCAAAACACTCTCTATTACTCTCAATGCAAAGTTCCATTCGTCTAAACCAACTTGGGAAGCACTTTTGCCAGTCTTCATCAGAGAGGTCCGAAATTGCTTCTTCATAGGCTGCCACGGCTTGTTCAGCACTCGAAAAAAACTTTCCATTTATTTTTTTCTTTCACCACCGTGAACAAAAAGAAATCGCAGGGAGCTAATTCAGGGCTGTAGGGTGGATGTGTTGAGGTTTCTATCCCAGTTTTCTCAATAAACGTCTTTGTTCTGAGGGACGTATGTGAAAAGGCGTTATCGTGATGCACCAAGATTCCCCGAAGTCCAGTCCTTGGTCTCCTTTCTCACACTGCTTGGGAAACTTGCGACAATGCTACTGTAGTATACCAATCAGAGTTGACTGTCCTATAATTTTCCAGCAGTGATGTTGATAAATGTCCGCTCCGTGAAAAGAAACTAGCTACGATTTTTTTGCCGACGTTACGAGTTCTTTGCAGTTTTGTTGGTAACTTTCCCTTTAAGAAGACCCATACTGACTATTGCCGCTTGTTTTCCGGGTCATATTGATAAAACCATGTTTCTTCACCTGTAATTATTTCCGATGCACGCCGCGATGTCCCGTGGTCGAATCGTAGACGCATCTCTCGACACCAATCTACACGAGCCTGTTTCTTAGTATCGGAGAGCCAACATGGTGAACGACACCAGAGCTTCCTTACTCCAAGATGTTGATGTAGAATGATGTTAACGCTCCCCGAACTGATGCCTAGGATATCGTCTATGTCCTTGTATGTTATTCGTGGATCTTCTCGCACCAACATTTCAGTAGTCAACACGTTTTCTGCAGTTACTGCTGTTTGCGGGCGACCACTTCGGTAGCTCATCTTCAAGGCTGGTTTTACCCCTTTTAAATTCATTGAACCACCTAAAAACTATTGCCCGTGAAGGAGCAGAATCTCCTAAGGCTGACTGCAATCGTTGCAAACACAATTGTTCAGATAAATCAAATTTAAAATCATAAAATATCATAGCACGCAAATGTTCGCGATTAAGCTCCGTCGTTTCAAAGAAAAAACGCGGGAACCGTTTCAGAAAAATGCCTGTAACATATTCATTTTTTAAATTGGAGCAAATCGGCAACTTGTTTTCTATTTTTAAATAAATTTGCTTTTTAAAAACATATAATTCAGGTGCGTTCCATTTTAGAATTTCGAACATCTCAAAACTTATCGAGTGACCTACGTAAGCTCTGATACACATTTTCAAGCCGAGTCAGGACACCGCTCGGGTTGAGTTTACCCGTGATAGATATAACACGGCAAAAAATTTATATTCAGTGCGCTCAGTAAATTTAATCAAAAAATTTCGTATTCCAGATCAACCAACACAAATGCCCGAATCACCCAATCAGAACCCATCAAGCAGCTCTCTTTCAGAGATAGAGCTTTTATTAAGAAAAGACGAACATCCAAAAGAGGTCACATACAAATGCCACGAATGCACAAAATGTTTTAAGGACCCTGATGTTTTCATACTCCACAAACGCACCCATAATACCACAACACAAATCGAAAAGGAAAATTACAGTACCAACATACAAGATCGTGAAGAGACGCTCAGAGCTAACCCGATTTTAGCCAACCTACTAAAAACTAGCATGAGACTTGAACCAGAGACGAATATGTCAAACATTTTGACAGTTGAAAACCAAATAATGGCCGCGCTAGCGTCCAATATGGAGGCTTATATAAGAACGTTATCGTCTCTGCTGTCAAGTCAAGTTAATAGAGCAGCGGATGATCAAAAAGATTATGATGAGACAAAAGATTCAACAGAGAGAGATGAAGAATATGATACAGATGTAAATACTAACAATCATATCGATGAAGATAGTAATGATCAGAACGCCGAAGTCAAAGTGTTTGTTAGTCGCATTGAAACACCTGTAGATGAAAGCAGAGTTAGTTACAATGGTGCTGATTCAACAGAAGTCCAAGATGTCTCTGAAGATTCTGATAATGATAAAAGAAGTATAGATGATAATGAATGTCTGAATATGCAAGATGATAATGACAAAATGGAGACAAGAGTGGAGAAACCTGAAGAGACTGTTAATGAAAATTGTAATTCAAAAGAAAATGCAATTTTAGACCAAAACTGTTCAAATTCAACAATGGAAGTTGATGACATTGCAAAATATGATGATGAAGCATGTGCAAAAGATGATAAAGATTTTATAGATGCAATTGATGAAAATAGAAGAGATGAAAACGAAGGTAAGTTAGATCAGACTAATGCTGTATGTGATACTGAAACAAATATAATGCAATTAGAAGTTTGATTAGGTTTCTATTACTGTACAAAATGTAGCTATGTAAATTGCTGATTCGTAAAACTTAACGCTGGCAACACTCGATAATCGATTCGATTAGTTTTTCTTTTTTCGCATAATCGATAATTTTTTCCGATTTTTTTTTCTATTGAATTAATGGCGGATTGAATAAGTGTCATTCTGATTACAACTATTACTTAAATATTACTACTATTACTTTTGAAGACAGCTTTGGCTTATTGGGTAGTGACCCTGCCTATGAAGCCGATGGTCCTTGGGGTCGATTTTTGAGTCGTGCACTCGAATTCAAAAAAAAATGAGGACGAAAATAATCGCACGGAAAAGTTTTTCACCATTATTTTTTCACAAAATATACAGTTTCGATACCCACGATTATTAATTTCTATCATTCATGTTTCTAAAATACCATTTCTTCGTTTCTGACAGAGTTTAAAATGTCACGAGTCAAGTACTCGACGTTCAATAATTGCCCCGCTGGGTTCAAATCCCAGGGCATTTATTTGTGTGATGAGCACAGATATTTGGCCCTGAGTCATGGATGCCTATATATGTATTCAAGTAATCGAATTAAAGAAACGAAGAAATGGTCATTTTAACTTTTTATCATCGCACCGCTCGCCACCGTCAGGGAGTTCACCCACATACTTTAAAACCAAAATGGTCGCGTACCCAACGGTTTCAGAGGAATTTCCTCCCGCGTACGCTAAGGTTGTGGAATGAGCTTCCTGCGGAGGTCATCCCAAAGGACTACAGTATGGGGTTCTTCAAAAAGGGTGTAAAGAGGTTTTTACGGGGTCGGCAACGCGTGAATGATGCCTCGGTATTGTAAACGTCCATAGACTGCGGTGACCGTCTACCATCAAGCGGGCCGCATGCTTGTTTGCCACCTTTGTGGTATAAATAAAAAAATAGTAGTTTGGAAGCATGAATGATATAAATTAATAATCGTGGGCATCGAAACTATACATTTTGTGCCAAAATGGTGAGAAAATTTTATGCGATTATTTTCGCCCTTAAAGTTCTTAAGTGTACGACTGAAAAATCGGCCTCACGGTCCCTTTCTTTCCTTTTGACATCTGTGTTTGTTAGAAAGAGAAGCACACCACATGTGTTAAGTTTTATGAATAAGCGTTTCAGTATGCTATTTCTATAAATGTGTAAAAGATTAATCTAAGCTAAGTCTCTTTCATTTGTACAGAAGCAGAAATAGCTAAGCGGGCGATGTATTCAAAATTAGCTTGACACGTCTTTATTGTTGAGAACTAGAGCGTGTTGAGATTTTTATGAACACTTGGCCCGCTTAGTAAATTTTGCTGCTGATTGTACAATTGGCATGCTCTCCGAATGTTACTGTTACGTAATATATGGATGGCCCCTTAACTGATTAGATTATATTATTTTTATCATTTTATTAAATGATATATTTAGTTTCTGGTTATAAACAAAATAAAATAAGTATTATACAAAGATGTAGTATTCCCGCCTTACAGACTGCTAATAGTGTATATTTTGTTTTTTAAGTTAATTATAGATATTTGTAGTTTTGTATAACTTTATCGATTTTGCGGGTATGTGTATTCCACTGTGTTGCAATTTCCAAAACTGTCCAAAAATTCATATTTGTTCATATTGTTGGATTAGTATAACAAACATTTTCTAAAACGAATTCCATTGTGTTACGAGTTACACGTGTGTAAGTGTACACACGTGTAATTTATGTAACACGTGTACACTTACACACGTGTTACATAAGACTATATTTTCGTGATTAATCTCATCAGTCATTAATGCCTTAATCGTAACACAACGGAAAGCAGATGGTTTGTAAAACACCCAGACTAGACATCATATTTTTATTGTATCCACTGTGTTACGAAAGTCAATTACTTATTTATAGTGACATTTCGTAACACAGTGGAATGAATAGAAAAAAAGATAAAATACTGCTTGGATGTAATTAATGTGTTAAAGAAAATTACGATATTATTATTTTTATCGTTAAAAAAATCATGTATATATAAAATTGAAGCCTAAAATAATCATGATTTTGGGTGAAACAAATTTTTCTTGTCACTCTTTGCCTTAGTAACAGTCTCCTGGACAACGATTTCTTGCATTACAAGTCACGAAATATGCAGTTCGTTGTAATATAAGTACTTTTCTAAAAGGCATATATTAATGCGCGAAAGAGTAGAACAGAAAGTTGTCCAAGGGACGTTGCTATGGCAACGAACTACATGATAAAAATTATTCACCGTTTAAAGATCCAAAAGGGTCTAAAAATGTATCCAACCAACGAAATCGAATAGAAAATTGGCCAGTGAGTTTCACACTTAAAGTAGCGACAGGGATAAATTTAGGGCAAATTGCCAGTAAATGGCGATAAGATAATGGCACGAATGTTGGACACGTTTAGCTGACAGGCACCAATGATGGACACTTAGTTCTTATTTCAAAAATCATAAAGTTATAAATCGAATATGTCCCAACAAATGCACAACACTTAACTCCTTTGAAATAAGCACTAATGTTCATGATTGGTTCCTTGTCCATTACTGGTGCCGTCACCTTGATATTATAATAAAAAAAATATTGGTAGCTAAAAATATCATGTCATTTTCATCAACTGATCTCAACATAATTTCATACATATTTCAGTATTCAAAATATTTTCGAAAGTTTTCTAACATAATTTGAAATTATATGAAACATGCAAGAAATAAAATTAAATAGTAATTTAAGTGATAGCGGTAATAGCCTGCGACTTGGTATTAGGAGGTTGCAGGTTCATACCCGAGCGACTAATGACTTTTGGGAATTAATGTACGAAATAATTATTTGTTATTTACCAGTCGCTTTTAGTTGAAAGAACATATAGTGAAGAAACCGGACTAAACCCAATAAGGCCCTAGCCCTCTGGTTTGGATGATCAGATGATGTTAGTAAAACTATTTATGAGAGGCAGGGCACAGCGAAGTACCATCACGCTTGAATCTGGAGAAGCCCAACTGGGGAAGTACCTCCTCCTTACAGAAGACCACAGCCATAATAGCACTGCTACCTTTCAGGTATGTAGTGTTGTGTTCCTGATGGTGAATAAGGTTCCCAGAGCTGCCTTGGCTTCGTTGCTAAGCGGCAATAATGGCATTTTGAATGTATCTATAAATTTGACTCGACCCTAGCGCCATCTTGTGAGTTAGCAAAATATTTTTATACAATCAAATTATGTTAGAAAATCTTACGTAAATAATTTGTATGAAAACAAGACTGCAACGAAGACTGGTACCCACCGATTTACAAATTCAATTTCTAATGTAATTTTTTTAAGTATACGTAATTTACTGTCCGAGTATAAAATAACTTTTTAAATAAGTTTGTCAGAAATGACACTTTTGGTACAGTCAGCAGCAGAAGCTAAGCATTTGAGGTGTTCAAAATGAGGTCAACGCGTCTCTATTGTCAAGAGAATAAGAGCGCGTGTAGGTCGTTTTGAACACTTCAAACGCTCAGCAACTTTTGCTGCTGACTGTACAGTCGGCGTCAAAGATTTTTTTGATCTTATTACAAAGGAGTAAGGTGATAATTTGTATAGATATACATATTTGTAGTCTACTGACTGTATTGTACAATCGTCAACTACTCATCAAGAGGATTCTAACGAGTCTAACATGTAATGGGCCCAGGGACCGGAACCGGTTACCAAATAAGGGGTATTACCCTGGGTTTTTGATAGGGTTGTTTTTAAATACCCTATCAGTTTGGTAAGCGTATCATTAACTTACCCGGATGATAGGCTAACCAATTTAATTAATAAACTTAGTTTGAGTAAGTGCTTACCAAATTCAAAAACCCTCAATAAGGTTACCCTATCAAGTGTTTTCAAATGCGTTTAAGCTATTTTAAACTCTAGAACTATCTGCCTACGTGGAAAAGAGACGCCAATAGGGTAACCCTATGAAATGGTAAGCGCTAAACATTAAAGCTATTTTTACCCCATACGACTCGGTAACCATGTGAAACCCGGGTAAGCCTATCCATAATGGTTTTCATATCGATAGGGTAACCCTATTATAGGCTAACCACATCGTTACGGCAGGACTTCTATAGGGCTCCCCTATCGATATGATTAATCAAATGAAGGGGTCTCTGAATGGGCCTAATGACCCCATTAGGCCCATTACATGTAGGGTGTGTGGGTAGTTTCACGAGAGTTAAAAGTTACTCACACAACATATAATGACAAAGAGATTTTGAATTAAAACTTTTTGCAATTAGTACTTCATATAGTTCTGTGCGTAATCCATTCGTCTCAACTGTCGTAGAAATAATTATACCTAAAGGTATCTCGACTAGAGTCAGTTTTTTTTAAATAAAGGACTGACCAGCGTTTGACCTCAGTCGCACCTGATGGTAAGTTACACATATTAAAAAGGTAATTTATGTACGGACAGTATAAATAGTTCTTAAGTGGTAGTGCCTTATATCTAGTTGCATAAACTTCTATTAAATACATAGACATAACATTTAACTAGACGGAGCGTGCTATTAATAATACCACGATCGACAGGGATGGTCTTATGTAACTTTCCTTACATATGGTAAAGACGGCGCTATTTTCGTCCGTCCTTATCATAGTCTCGCATATTTTTGTTCCCCTCCAAACTGGAACAGAACTGTCAAAGTTGGAGGGGAACAAACAAATACAATTGGGGTTTTCTTGTGTTTTCAACCGAAGTTGCGATAATTAATACATAATAAGCTAATATTTTTGTTATAAAGAATGTTCTGTAAAGCAAAACTATAGTGAATTGTTACATTTTGGGCTGCAAAAGCCAGAATATTTTTGTCCGTAACTGGCGTTCGCGGATGCGTTCTCCAGTCATTATTCCTCCTAGATTAAATTTTATCGCCTTAAATACATCGAAAAAAAAATTAGACAAAATTTATGGAAGTTTATGCAATTGGATGGTAGTATTAAAAAAAAATGTAAAAAAATCGGCGACTAGTTTTGTACTGATATAATAGTAAAAGTTTACATATACTTTGTTTGTTTTATTATAAACCTTTTTTGTGCTGATATTAAAACTTAACCTTTTGACAGCTTGGCTAGAGACGCCTGTGACCGTCACCGGAGTCGTGCCAACTTCCGGTTTAGTCTTAAAATGGCGAAGTCGTCTTGATAATAAATCTATACTTTATTGTTTTTTTGTTAATTAACGTTGTTTAGTGTGTAATATTCAGAGCCCGGAAAATCCATAGCAAAACAAAAGACTGTCGCAATCAAACTAGCATTAAAAACATTTTTTTATCGATATCGAGTTTATCCATGTCGTGAGGAATACTAATTTTCTGAAGTGTCTATTATTTTCAATGAGGTTGATTAGCTCTTTGTCACCCGACTACGGCCAAGCCAAAAGGGAAGGGTTAAACTTAATATGAAATATAAGTAACGTAGATAATATAAGTTACGTTGCATTTTAGATGAATTAACTCATATATAACAAACCCTTAACTTACCACTTATTTTGCGTTTCGCGTGAATGATTATAAAATAATGTACCTAAACATATCGGTATGATTTTTTTGACAAAACTTACTCGATATCGATAAAAAAATGTTTCTATCACTAGTTTGATTGCGACAGTCTTTTGTTTTGCTATGGATTTTCCTGGCTCTGGTAATGTTGATAGCTTATTGCAGTGATCTAACTCAGTATTGTCCAGCTAATGAAGAATTAATCTTAAACACGTTACACCACTATTTGGTCATCACCCGACATTGTCCCGGCCGAGGCCGCCTCGTGGCTTTCTGTAAAGTCCAGCTACCACTTTACAAAACGCAAGACCTACCCTACACTGGCATGCTCTAAGGGCAAACTTTTTTATGTTATCCGATTAAGTAGCTACAATAACTTTGACACTGGCGAAATTATCAGAATTGGAGGCCATTTTTATTAAACTTTTTTTTTTATGACATAGGCAGCAAACGAGCAGACGGATTGTCTGATGGTAAGCAATTACCGTCGCCCATGAGCACCCGCAACACAAGCGCGTTGCTGGCCTTTAAGGGGGGTTGGAGCTCTGGGAACCTTACTCACCATCAGGAACACAACACTACATACCTGAAAGGTAGCAGTGCTATTATGGCGGTGGTCTTCTGTAAGGAGGAGGTACTTCCCCAGTTGGGCTGCCCCAGATTCAAGCGTGGTGGTCATCGCTGTGCCCTACCTCTCATTGTTGGACGTAGTTTAAGGACATACCCGGGTCTACAAACTCGCTTTGTTAATGCAAAAGGGACCTACGACGGGATTCCGTAAAGTTTAATGTCGGTCAACAAAATGCGAAGCGTGGTGTTTCGATCGCGGCATATGTCTTTGTCGTCTGGCGTCATGAGAGCGACAGAGAAAATCGTACGAAATTTACAAATATCGATAGTAGTAGCGCCGTAGGCCAGGTATCGGACGAAAAGCATAGGCAGAGTTTATTATACTGTTTGTCTTATACTAGTACTATAATAGTAATGCTTTAGGACCATGGCTAATAAGCTTATAACAAAAGATATTCTGTGGCACAAAAAAGTTCCAACATCTGTTGTAAAAGTTTATTGTTAATGGCAACACTTCATCATAAAGATGTGGGAAATCGCACGTGGAAAGTTGAGAACGCGCGGCGAGACGCGTTGATAACCGGTGTTGCCACTTTATTTTTAACACAACTTGTATTATTATATAAATATGGTCCTACCCGGGCTATTCATATAACAGCCGTAGCCATAAGACGTCCAATCCTGAACATAGGAGTCCCCTGGATGCTGGCGGTATTTCCTCGTTGTATCGCAATGCTGATGCGTTGTGCG
Source organism: Grapholita molesta (assembly GCA_022674325.2). NCBI lineage: Eukaryota > Metazoa > Arthropoda > Insecta > Lepidoptera > Tortricidae > Grapholita > Grapholita molesta. Next base: position 2,122,578 of record CP053145.2, on the reverse strand, counting down.
AGGAAGCCGCCAGCTCTTCAGTCACCAGTTACATCAACCAGACGCTTCGCGATTTCTGAAAAAAGTTTATGAGCGTTGGGGCCCAATGGACCTAGCGTTTCTATAGAAAGAGTTAGTTTTGTCCTTAGATTGGTTCGGCTATTGTGGATGCTAAAGCGACTCTATACTAATGTAACTTTTTAATATGCTTACACAAACATGTCCAACATTTTCTTTCGTCGTTTTTCTACCTGTACCTCCCAATTTAAATGGCTGTCTATCGTTTGACACACTAAAAACCTGATATGTGTATTTTTTTAAATTGATGAATACGTATAAAAGTTTCATGTGCTGCAACACAGAATTTGCCCTTGTCATTGACACGTGTCATAAATAAAATACATTGTGCAATATTATAAATTTCTCGTAATTCACTCTTACGTAAGTGGGTGTGACACAACAGTAATGAAACTTTATATTATTGTTTTTTTTTATATTAGTTGTTAGTCTGTTCGCTCCGTGACCTCACTCGCTAATGGCCCCGAAGGAAGACCAGCGCTGGCTACCCGGGCCAGCATCATGCTGAGTCGGGTCCATTTCGAAGCAGTTTTATCGAATATGTTTTAGTTTTAATTTATTTTTTATTTTTTGTTGTTGTAAATTGCCTTGAATAAATGTTTTCTATTTCTATATTTTGATTTTAATTGATTATTACGTAATAATTTATGAATGCATTAAAAACTAATTTCTTAAAGTTGACACTTAGTAAATATTTAATGCGACAATTCGAGTCGTTTTGGATTATTTTAATACCTTTGCTTATATTGAGAATTTTAACACTAATGTTAAGATGTAGAATTGTATAATATATAAATATGCCCTTGATGGTACTTGCACAAAAATGTGCAATCACAGTCACCATGTTATGTAATAACGAATGTGTTGATTCGGGTTTTCACCGGCCATAGATACATTTTTTTTTGAATAACGGGTTTTTTACCTATAATAAATATTACCAACTAATTCATAAACATATATTAAATCTACATTTTTTTTTTCTTTATCATTCAAAAACAATTGTTAACGTGATTAGGACAAAACATAAATTAAACATGTTTGATTTGATTAGAGGGATACTTAATAAAAATTAGACAACGAGATTTTTTGTATTTTTGTCTTAAATAAAGTAATGTTACCGTATTTTATTTTGCATAAACTCAAAAAGTGGTATTAAGTTTCTATTAAAAACAAAATATCACTGTTAGTGGTGATAGCTTATTTACTAGAAATTACCGGGAGCAATTCCAAATATATCATAGATAGTGCCGATAAAATTGATAAAGAAAAAAATGTTAAAAGTGAAAAAGGCTGCCAGCAACTTTAGCAACCTTTGAAAAAACTCTATTCCAACGTTTTTACTCCTCATTGATGGTAACACTAGACAAAAGCTGTCAAAACTACGCAACTTTTTTCTGTTTCTAAACACGCTAGCAAATTAATCACACCTGTTACAAAAATGAATCGTAAATGAAATTTTTAGTTAAATAGTATGAAACTTACATATAAATATATATTTATAACTAAAATTATAAAAATACTGTTGATTTTGTAGCAAATATTGAATTATTATTAAGTTTTCTGGAAATGCTTCTGCGTTAACGTGAAACGGAATCATCCAAGGTCGTTGAACGTTTGTCAAACGTCAAACATGGGGACTTACTGGGTTGAAATGCGTCGATTGCTTGGGGGATACCCTATCCGTAATGTACTACATTAATGTAGTTTGTATATTCATGTAAACACTGCTTTGAAGCTAAAAATAACTTTTTTATTTGTGTTTATATAAATCAGTGATTTAATTTGGTACTGTTTATAAATATGAAGTTCGTAAGCTAAGTTACTTGAACAATATAAAAATGTCAGAAGCATCAGCTCCGAGAAAGCAATTAATTAAACCAATAATAATAAGTAATAACAAGAAAATGGTTATCAAACCACCGAATACGCTGGCTAAAGTTAAACTGCCAACGAGAGCCATTAAGCAATACAAAGATGAAGTCATATTTTCGTGTCAGAACTGCGACTTTCTAAAAGGGGAGTCCCAAGATGTATTAATAGTCAACCAACTCAATTTGTTGAACAAATCGTGTCGAACGGTCGCGAGGTGTACTAATCGCGGGATTACCGTAGAAACTACATCGGATAACGTTGTTTCCACTATAGGACAGAAAAACTACGACACACTACTCTCAGCTTTATCATCCGTTTTTAACGAAGAAACAAAAGTAAGAGGGATTTTAGCGCTTTTGAGTGTACGCAAGAAATGCAACGACATAGCCACTCAGACTACTATGGAAATAACTGAAGTCATACGTGACCATGTAAGTGTAGCTGTTCAAACGGAGTCTGAAATAAATCTATTCGCCAAAGACAAACCTAGAAGACGAATGAGGAGACCCCCGCTAACTCCATATGTGGTCACCGATCATAAAATAAGGAAATGTGTTATAAACCCCGACTCTGTCAAGAAAGAGATTAATAAGAAAAACACGGAGGATGAGAAAGAGAAATCGCTTCCAGATTTAAAAGAGATTCTTGATGAAGACAGTAATATTTCATGCGCTAGTAACGTATCTGTTTCTAGTTGGCCTAGTTTACCCGGAAGCCTCGAACATGCTAATGAGCTTCTCCAGCAAATAGACAAGGTTACGGATAAGACGTTGAATTCTACAGGAATCAGACTACGAGACGGTAGCATCATCATGATACCGGTGAAACCGGAGGATGAATTCCATATTGCGACTCCAGAGGTCCTTAAAAATGTGACGCATGAGGAACGGATGAAGCTGATTTGGCATCAGGCGTTTATTGACTTCAAATTGTGCCTTGAAACTAATGAAGATGGATATTAGTAAGTTTTTTTTTCTATTCTGGTATCAGGCCTATTTTCAGTACAAATTATTCAAGGATCGGACATCATCATTTTGAAAATATAACCCTGTTCCGTACAGCAGAGACTTCCTTATGTTAATAAAAAAATATTATTTCATACATTTATTAGACCATAATTTATATCCAGTGACAAATTAATTTATGATTGACATTCCGAAATTTACTTTCGCTAATAAAATAGAATGAACAAAATTTTGTCTAAATTATATTTTTATACTCAATAGATAAATCACAATCAGGTCACAATCATGGTCATCAGAAGGGATGGAATTCCTCCTAAATAGATATTTTGTGTTAGTTTGTTATTAAATAAATCTTATAAAATAAAATATTTTAACATCATAAAATAAGAAAGTCTCTGCTGTACGGAACAGGGTTATATTTTCGAAATGACGGGCGTTTGTCCGATTCTTGCAAATTATAATATGGTATATAAAACTAGATATTGGAACAGACTTACATTTCTTTTGTAACGTTCCATTTAAGTCCATATTAAAACCTGATATTCTTTCTCATGTTATTCCGGCATTGTGTCATGGCTCACAACTTAATAGGCTAGTTTTTAAGACAGCATCTGAACTTCTAAACTTGAGAATAAACTAGGCCTTATTGGGATTAGTATGGTATTGTATTGTATTGTAATACGGGCGGGTTTCCGCAACTCGACGACTGGGCGCCTACGATATTTTGCGTGATGGGAGGCCGGTTAGCTCAGCCAGCCCAACTCCTCGAGGAATCCAACCAGACCTTTAACGTCTCGTAGTACCGTGGTACATAGTATCGTGGAGATTACTCGGGGTACCGAGATATTTTGCCCTGTGTGTAGCCACTTCGCTGCACTCCAGCAGATTAGTACGGTTTCCTCAAGATGTTTTCCTTAAGCGAAAAGCAGGTTGCATATGTCGAAAGATAACATAGACAAGTTCTGAAAAAATCATTGGTACAGTGGCCATCAGATATATCGGAGCTGTGGAGGTGGTCACAAATATCTGAACAACGCCTCTATTGTCAAGGCGATAAAGTGCATGTTCACATATTTGTGACCACCTCCACAGCTCCGATATATCTGATGGCAACTGTACGAGCCAGGTTTTGAATCCCGTTGCAAGTCACATACTCTTACCAGTAAGCTACTAGTGCTTCTTCTTTTTCTTCTTGTTGTTAGGGGCTATGTACGGCTCAAATAGCCTGTCTATCACTGCAACCATTCCTGATCTATTGTGATCACCACCTATTACTACTCTTGGTCCAGCACTGCTGCTTCAAAGAGCTGCAGGATCTTTTTGAACTCAAGAGACTCTAGCTCCTCCGGGCATTAGGTGTGTCTGCCCAGGATTAAGTTACGAGTGCGCATTATGGCAGGGCAGTCAGTGCTTGTTCTGTTCCATTAAAAAAAAAAACTCCTAACATCTAACAGTCTTTGGTGATGAGCCAACATGAACAGCTCATGATTATGCTCCTCGTTACGAAGTGAAACATGTTGAGCAATATTTGACTTAAATGAAAATGAAATGTGAGTTAACCATTTCTATACAATTAATAGTTTATTATACAGGTTTGCACCTCCATAGGCTGCAGTAACTGCTTTCAATCATACTGTTTGGGCACTTGTAGGTTTGTTTCATTTAAGTACTGAACTTGTGGCATGCAGGCAGTGCATTCATCCTCACACCCTGGAGCCTAAAGGGTCGCGCACTAAACGGTTTAAGAGGAATTTCCTCCCGTGAACGCTCCGGCTGTGGAATGAACTCCCTGCCGAGGTTTTCCTTAGGGACTACAGTATGAGGTTCTTCTGAAAAACAGTGTATAGGTTCTTAAAGGGTAGGCAACGCGCATGTGAATCTTCTGGAGTTGCAAGCGTCCATAGGCTGGTACCTGCTTACCATCAGGCGGGCCGTACGCTTGTTTGCCACCATCGTTGTATAAAAAAAACTTTCATTTTTCGTTCATACCAAGTACTTATTGCATTGAAGTAAGAGCATATCAAATTATTTTTTAATATGATTTCCTTTAATATTTTACAATTTTATGTAGTAACACTACCTATTTCAATTTATTACCTATAGCATTAATGAATGTCATCTAATTCTGAGAAAAACTACTACGTTTTCAGGAAACGAATGAGTGTTTATCTTATGAATGATAAGATAATCAAATACTCATTCGTACTTTTCAATTGAATTTCAACCTAAGCATTCAACTTTTAGGTTTATATTAGATTGGATTATGGAAAGTGACTTGCATAAATGACAAAAATACTATTCGGAAAATACAAAACTATTGTGACTCACAGAGACATTCATTAAGTCGAATATTGATTGACACTTTAAAGAGCAGCCGATTTTTAAAAGTCGTAAACTCAAAATATGTGACATTATCTATGAAAAGGGACCTTATGGTCGATGGCGCTTATGTCGTTGTTCAAGACGATACAATACAAACGCAACGCGATTCGACGTAAGTGTCATCGACAATAAGGTCCCTTTTTCTAGATAATGACACATATACTCAAACCAGCCATTAATTAGCAAGTTACTTAAGCATCACATTCCATGAGTTAGAAGGTTTGTTCAATTTTCAGTACTTTGAAGGACATTTTCTCCAAATAGGTTGAGTTTGGGCAGCTAAAAAAAATACGTGTCCGTTATTTTAGTTTACTCTATTACATATATCAAAATGAATCAAATTGTAGTCTGACAGTTGGGTACCCTTCCTTAGTCCAATTTTCTAGCGTATACTACATTTTACATACATACATTTCAGCCGTATGCAGTCTACATAGGCCTCCCACAAATATGACTTGTATCACCTTGGGGGGTAGTTGCCATAGTCGCCACGCTTGGCGACCGCAGTAGCTTTAGATTGGGTTTCGACGGACGCTGCTGCCCGTCCGTAGGATTTTCTCCTTTGTCGCCTCTTACGACACCCGCGGGAGATGGGGTGGTGCTATTCTAGTCAGCCGGCATCACACGGCATAGCGTATACTAACAATAATCTCTGCTTATTCGCAGTCCTCTTCACTTGGCGGTGTTGAACAATGACGTAGACTTGGTCCGTCGTCAGTGCGCGTCGTTGCGGGCCCGTCACGAATCCGTCGACATCACCGTCTCTGGCTTGGTAAGTTGACACATAACTTTGGTAATTTGACGACAGTACCCTTACCATGAGTTGTGACTGAGGTTTTCGATAGCGAATATCGAGTTTACTATCTGTGCATCTCGTCCGACGTCCGAACTGAAATATTACGCGAAGATGCACAGATAGTAAACTAGATACTCGTTATCGAAAACTTCAATGTCACAACTCATGGTAAGGGTACAGGGGGCCGATTTTTGAACACTCGACGGTCGAATCGTGACAGTTTAAACTCTCTCAAACACGAAGAAATGGTATTTAAGAAGCATGAATGATATAAATAAATAATCGTGGGTATCGAATCTATACATTCTGTGCGAAAATAATGGTAAGAAATATCTGTGTGCGATTATTTTCGTTCTCAAAGTTTTATGAATTCGAGTGCACGACTCTCAAAAATCGGCCCCGTGGTTTGGCCTAGTGAGCAGTGATTCTGCCTGTAAAGCCGATGGGATTCAAATCCCAGTAAAGGTATTTATTTGTGATGAGAACAGTTATTTGTTCCTGAGTCATGCGTGTTTTATACCGAGTGACATAAAAAACGTGGTACAAGATTATTTACTATGTGGTCAACTTTTGTAAATTGCAAAGAAAATTAACTCTCATACATTTTCGTCAACTTATACTTGACCTTTTCTATGGAACAGCTCAATTTTTATTTAATTTTACAAACTTGACATAGTAAAAGATGTTCAAAATCATGAACAGATGCCGGTTTGATAATCTTGTATCACACAATACAATTAAAACTGTTGTGAGCCATGTTACTACTACTTAGTTACAAACGGATAAACTCACGTGTAATTATATCGCACTAGGCGACATGTTTCGGGTAAGCTCTGGTACTCATCTTCAGGCCGAGTCAGGACACACCGATCGCGTTGAGGGTGGATCGCTCACTTTTACTTTGTACCAAGTTTTTTATAGCACCCATGTGTATTTAAGTATTTGTAAATTATATATATCGTTGGCTGAGTACTCACAAGCCTTTGAGCTTACCGTGGGGCTCAGACAATTTGTGTAAGAATGTCCTGTAATATTATTTATTTATTTATAACCAGATATGATTCCATGGGGCATAATTTTATGAGGTCGGGTGTTCCTATATCGATAACCTCAATTGCAGTATGACTGCAATATTCTGTCGTTAGACCGCAACACTAGCACATCTAGCAATAAGTTTAACCTCAACGTAATGTTATATTCTCTGTGGTAACTTTTTTTTTTGATATGGCATCCATGAATATATCAGTTTGTCGGTCATCCGTTCTGGCCTAGCGAGGAATGTTACTGGAGAACGCATCCGCGAGCGCCAGTAAGGGACAAAGATATTTTGGCGTTTCTTACCCAAATAACAATTCACTATAGTTTTGCTTTACAGGACACTCTTTATAACAAAAATATTAGCTTTTTCAGTATTAATTACCGCAACTATAGTTGAAAACCCAAGAAAACTCCGATTGTATTTGTTTGTTCCCCTCCAACTTTGACAGTTCTGAAGGGGCCAGTTTGGAGGGGAACAAAAACATGTGAAACTATGACAAGGACGGACGAAAATAGCGCCAACTCTGCCATATCTATGGAAAGTTACATGGGACCATCCCTTTTCATCGTGGTATTATTATCTATTATCTAGTTAAATGGTATGTCTATGAGCAATAAGGTTAACCTCAAAGTAATGTTATATTCTCTGTGGTAACTTTTTTTTAATATGGCGTCCATGAATATATCATTCTCTTGGCCATCCGTTCTGGCAATGTGCCCTGCCCATCCACCTAGGATGATATAACCAATATGGAGTAGCCATTAACAGGCGTTCCCCTCTGCCAAAATTACTCGGCCGCCGGTCATAATTCTTGAACTTGTGTGAATATAGTTTATGATAGTGTTTGATAATTTTGTCGTGTGCGTGTGTAGCGACGCACGTAAAAAATGCATTAGTGTTAACATTTATGTGTGTTACCTCACCCCCGCGCCGAAAACGGCAGAATTTTTCCGATAGAAATTAGTGCGTGTGTCGTCTCCATATTGGTTATATCCTCCTAGCCACCCACACTTAAGTCTAACAACTACAAATTAATGTTCTTCTTCTTTTAAAATATGGCGTATCTTGATTTCGTATTTGGCGTATCTTGTTGGCGTATTTTGATGATTTGACGCCGTTTAAGGCTGCGCCAAAGAAATGACAGCAGAATTTCGTTTGTTAAATACCTTTTTTGTATAGTTGTTTCTTAATCTTAGTCTTTGTGCGTCATAAGTTACATATTTAAGGATTAACTAAATTAATCATACGATTCAGAAACACGATTACTTGAATTTTGTGTTATAGAAATTATATCCAAAGTGACCTCTAAAAAAGATAAGATTGTCTTATAAGTTGCAAATACTCAACAGAAGGTCATAAGTTTTTTAATAATGACAATATTACTTATTTTCTATAATATATATCTTTCTTTTTTGGACCCGGGTATGTCCTTAAACTACGTCCAACAATGAGAGGTAGGGCACAGCGATGACCATCACGCTTGAATCTGGGGCAGCCCAACTGGGGAAGTACCTCCTCCTTACAGAAGGCCACAGCCATAATAGCGCTGCTACCTTTCAGGTATGTAGTGCTGTGTTCCTGATGGTGAGTAAGGTTCCCAGAGCTCCAACCCCCCTTAAAGGCCGGCAACGCGCTTGTGACTCCTCTGGTGTTACGGGTGCCCATGGGCGACGGTAATTGCTTACCACCAGGCAATCCGTCTGCTCGTTTGCCGCCTATGTCATAAAAAAAATAAAAATAAAAATAACGTATACGTCTTATATTTGTAAAAAATATGTTTCATTATCTAGGAAAAGGGACCTTATTGTCGATGGCACTTACGTCGGATCGCGTTGCGTTTGTATTGTATCGTCTTGAACAACGACATAAGCGCCATCGACAATAAGGTCCCTTTTCATAGATTATGTCAAATATACATTTATTTAATAAAACAAGCCTGCTTGCCGGTGGTTAGGGCTGCAGGGAACGTCTCTCTCTATTGCATAACAAATTGCAACTTATAATATTAGCGGAAGTCCCTTTCCAATTCCATTTATTAGAAAGAGAGTTCCGCTAATAATATTAGTTGTAAATTCTTATGCAATCAGGTGCCTAGGATTACCTTCTGAACACCCTTGATCCAAATCTACACTAATATTATAAAGGCGAAAGTTTGTGAGTGTGTATGTTTGTTACTTCTTCACGTCTCGTTTTTCGTCGTCGTCGTTTTGGACCCGGGTATGTCCTTAAACTACGTCCAACAATGAGAGGTAGGGCACAGCGTTGACCATCACGCTTGAATCTGGGGCAGCCCAACTGGGGAAGTACCTCCTCCTAACAGAAGACCACAGCCATAATAGCACTGCCACCTTTCAAGTATGTAGTGTTGTGTTCCTGATGGTGAGTAAGGTTCCCAGAGCTCCAACCGCCCTTAAAGGCCGGCAACGCGCTTGTGACTTCCCTGGTGTTGCGGGTGCCCATGGGCGACGGTAATTGCTTACCACCAGGCAATCCGTCTGCTCGTTTGCCGCCTATGTCATAAAAAAAAACGGCTGGAGCGATTTTTATAAAATGTGGTATGGAGTTAGCTGACACCCTGGATTAACACATAGGCTACGTTTCCTAATAAACCGCGGGTAACACCGCGGGACACAGCTAGTACAATACAATACAAATATTCTTTATTGCACACCTCAAAAATGAAAAAAAAAACATACATGAGCAGAATAAAAATAGAGGCAAACAGGCGGTCTTATCGCTAGAGAGCGATCTCTTCCATAATCTTTGAGTAGCGGAAAACTTAATTATACTTACAATAAAAAAAAGAGTGAGCAGGTGGGTGCATGCACAAAACCGACGACCGGTCTGGCCTAGTGGGTAGTGACCCTGCGTATGAAGCCGATGGTCCTGGGTTCGATTCCCAGTCAGGGCATTTATTTGTGATGAGCACAGATATTTGTTCCTGAGTCATGGTTGTTTTCTATGTATTTAAGTATTTATATGTATCTATCTATTATATATATCGTCGTCTAGTACCTACAACACAAGCCTTATTGAGCTTACCGTAGGACTAGGTCGATTTGTGTAAGATTGTCCAGAAATATTTATTTATTATTTATTTAAAACATAAAAATTATAATAATCGAAATAATGACATTAACCACATTTCACTAAACTAGATATTATAAATATAACAACAAAAGTATATAAAGTATTATATAATAACAAAATAACAACAATAATTATAATTCTGACCCACATGACATGTTTGTTATGTTCATATTAGTTTTATTGGCTCATCAAATAACATTTAAAAGATAACAACAGCAAAAGGTCATAACTGTCATAAGTGCTGGGTCATACCTATTAAAATACGTCATTTTATCTAAGCAAACTTATTTATCATTATCAAGCAACATTCATATAATCAAGTAGTTCAGTTCGGTAAAGTCCCCGTCCACAGTGCCAGTTTATTGTGAATCCTATTTCTTAGTATTTTAGGTATATTTTACATTGTAATCCTAGTGTGGTTACAAAGAGCATACATTAAGAGTCCGTAGTTTATTTTACTACAATACTAGGTGTTACAAAAAACGTACATTACAAATATAAACCTACATTTTCAGCCGTATGCAGTCAGTCCACTGCTGGACATAGGCCTCCCACAAATATGACTATCATCTTGGGGTAGTTGCAATAATCGCCACGCTTGGCAGGCGGGTTGGCGACCGCAGTAGCTGTAGATTGGGTTTCGAAGGACGCTGCTGCCCATCGTAGGATTTTTCCTTTTGTCGCCTCTTACGACACCCGCGGGAGATGGGGTGGTGCTGTTCTATCACAGGGCAAAACAAAAAACGTGATACAAGATTATCATATCAAACCGCGCATCTATGCTGCAGCTGAAAATGCGGGCTCAAATCCTGTCTCGGATTTTAAACACAAAACTATCGTGAGATTCAAACATATTAATTGTATAGAAGCGGGTAACTCACGTTTTATAAGTCGAATTGCTAATATTGCTTCAAGACCGGACCGCGTCAGGCGTCGGTTAGCCAACGCGAACGGCTCATGATTATGCTCCTCGGTACGGAGTCAAACATGTCGAGGAATATTCGACTTATAAAACGTGAGTTAACTGTCGGATACCGGACGTCCTCGTCGCTTTTTCTTAAGTATATGTCATCTATTACAAATTTTAATTTATACATATAGTAGTAGTACTACTTAAAATTTTAAGCAAATCAAAAGTTCAGCGGGGTAACGCAGCCAGCGTCTTCGGCACCATGCCGAAGGGACCTTTTCTAGATTTAGTATAGTTAGTTAGTTTTTAGTCATATTTTTGTATTATTTTATTATTTGAGTTAGCAAATCAAAATATTTCATAAAAAATAATTTGATTTATACATATAGCAGTATTACTACTTACAAATCAAAGCAAATAAAATATGTAGGTATATCATAAAAAATAATTTGAACTATTCTTAGTGACAAAAAATGTGAATATTATAAGAGGCAAGTATACAACTTTCAACAAAATGGCGCAGCGCAAAATAAATACCACTAAAAGTTGTATAGAATAACAAAAACGACTACGGTCTCTTAAACAATGTTGATATCTACCACAATTTATTATAGACCTTATTGATCAAGCGTTAAAGTTGATTTTCTATTGACATACATTTCGCTTGCGACGCATACAAAATGCAGCTATATGACTAATTACAAAAACGTCATAACTCCACTGCATTTATTAGGGATTTAAACTCTACCGCCTAAGCAATAAGGTTTTAAATAGAACGTATCGTTTGTATGTTTTTTATCGTTTGACAAAGTGCGATTATGAGTTTTTTTCCTCAATTCTGTACGCGTTGTTTTCCTTAAACTGCAGTGACGAAGTTGTTACCAGTTATTTGATAACATGGGTACTTCCCATAAGTATTAGTCATAAGTACCTACCTAGGAGGATATAATCAGAGATCGGATAAATTTGCGTCATTGCTCGCAGTAATGTGGACATGACACCAAAATTAATCAAAATGTTATTATTCAATATTTTTTTTTTTAATTAGATATTACCAGACATCGGATTCCGTGGGGCGAAACTTCTTGACAGCTAAGGACTTCCTACGTCGATAAACTCATTTATCGATACTAGTTCTAAATACTAGTGATCACACAAAGTTTTGGTTCACACAATATTTTTGTATTAAAAGAGTATTATATAATAAAATAAGAACTCAATTTTCTTCTTCTTTTTTGAAAGCGTTTTTAAAAGTTTACTCGTCACAATTTATTTCTTCATGACTGTCCCATCTATTATTGTTAAAGTAAACCACCAGAATTTTTTCCATATTTTCGGGCGTTAAGCGTCTCCGTCTTGGCTGAAAAATCCATTTCAGGTGGCTAAAAGACTTTTCAATTTCTGTGGAGGTTATAGGAGCATAGCAAAATTTCATAAAGTGATCAATGGTATTTCGTTTATTTTTCAGTTGTAATGTAACTTCTTCACCTTTTAATAACTAGTATCGATAAATGAGTTTATCGATATAGGAAGTCCCTAGCTGTCAAGAAGTTTCGCCCCAGGAAATCCGATGTCTGGATATTACCAACAATTTACAGATAAATACAACGTAAACAATAACACTAAAGAAAAAATAATAAAAGAAATTTAAAAAACGTCGTTAAAATTGGGCCCCTTTGGCATGGTGCCGAGGATGCTGGCAGCATTCTCCCGCTGTATCGCGATACTGATGCGTTGCGCGAGAAAGCTGCCAGCTCTGCGGTCACCTGTGGAGTTGACGAGCCTTTTAGAAAGGTCTTTGAAAATTATATGGGCGCTGGGACCCCACAGGTTTAGACTCCGAATGGCATAAAAATTAATTATTTATGAAATAAAATATTAGTTTATCATATTAGCATTCGTCAGAAGAAAAATAAGTTACGATGTGAAACTGACACGATTATGAATATCCTGCTATGATTTTTATTTCAGACGAAGACTTTTTTACTTTTATAAGTAGAGCCTCCGTCATATTCCTATTAAACTACATACTACATACTACTTGGACCCGGGTATGTCCTTAAAGTACGTCCAACAATGAGAGGTAGGGCACAGCGTTGACCATCACGCTTGAATCTGGGGCAGCCCAAGTGGGGAAGTACCTCCTCCTTACAGAAGCCCACAGCCATAATAGCACTGCCACCTTTCAGGTATGTAGTGTTGTGTTCCTGATGGTGAGTAAGGTTCCCAGAGCTCCAACCCCCCTTAAAGGCCGGCAACGCGCTTGTGACTCCCCTGGTATTGCGAGTGCCCATGGGCGACGGTAATTGCTCGTTTGCCGCCTATGTCATAAAAAAAAAAAAAATTTAACTACATTAGTTTGCCCCATTACAACCAGTGGATTGCGAGCGGAGTTTTTCAGAACTTAAATATGAGTAAAGAAGTGGAATTTAGACAAAATACTGTTAAAAAATCTATACTTTAACAAACGTTTGTATTTATTGACCAGGAATCAAATTATATGTCAAGTAAGAAATTAATTAAATGATTACTTATATGATTAATTTTAAAGTCATGTCCATATTATTGCGAGCAATGTCGCAAATTTGTCCGATCTCGACGCACGCACTAATTTCTATCGGAAAAATTCTGCCGTTTTAGGGGGGGGGGGGGATTGAGGTAACACACATAATGTTAACACTAATGCATTTTTTACGTGAGTCGCTACACACGCACACGACAAAATTATCAAACACTAGCATAAACTATATTAACACAAGTTCAAGAATTATGACCGGCGGCCGAGTAATTTTGGCAGAGGGGAACGCCTGTTAATGGCTACTCCATATTGGTTATATCCTCCTAGGTAGGTACAGTCAGCAGCAAAAGTGGCTAAGCGTTTGAAGTGTTCAATATGACCTACACGCGCTCTTATTCTCTTGATAATAGAGATGTGTTGACCTCATTTTGAACACCTCAAACGCTTAGCTACTTCTGCTGCTGACTGTACTTATGACCTACAGATGTAGTGCAAAACTATTTTTCATCGGGAAAAGTCGTGTCTCGACCGACTTACGACGGCACCCGAACGGTCAATCAATGACTTTATTAAATGAGTGACATTTTCATATCTATTAATATGGAACTTTATTGTTTAATGTCACATGTCATTTTTAATTTTGACATTTGACACCAAATAATAAAGTTCCACTTGAATTTTAAAGGTAGCCCCACGTCTGACACCAAAATTAAGTGGGATTACGACTGGCCTCTAAATACAATACCACTTTTTAATTACTTTTATTTATTTTAAACACTATGGCATTGGTCCCACCGCAAGCTAGTAAGCTATGAGCTATTTCAAGGGACAAAAGATAATCGTAAATAAAAGAGCGATCGATAGCCGGGCGATCGTAGTTCATCGCCGGGAGATGAGCTATAAATATATATCTCTCTGTTTTATTTACACGGGAGCGATTATCATTTGTCCCTTGAAATAGCTGCTAACTTATAGCTTACTAGCTCGCGGTGGGACCAGTACCTATAACTATTTAATTTCACATTTTTCTACTTCCTCAGCGTGCTCGCAGTTCAAACCATTCCTTCCATTCTCTCCAACATACATATGTCGGGAATCGTGACAATAGGCTACTTAGTTGAGAGTACTTTTGGTTGGGTTTATGTTATTAATCGTTGTGTAATGAACACAAAAAAATACCATATTATATTATGGCTTAGAAACTGCAAATATGATTTAAAAATAAAAATAGTTATTTGTTATACAAGGGTGCAAAATTGTATTTTAACTGCGAGTGTGGCATTGAAACTCGAGCAAGCGAATGGATTCTATAGTTTAACCACGAGCAAAGCGAGTGGTTTTAAAATAGAATCCTGAGCGTAGCGAGTGTTTCAATACATGAGAATTAAATTACAATTGCACCCGTGTGTAACACAAAACTTTTCCCCTCACTACAGCGAGGAAAGTGAAACATGCAAAAAAACGTTTTGAATCGCATTGACTTTTTCTTTGCGTTTAGATACATTCAACATTTTTACAAAAGGTGCCTTTAGCTTGGTTAGCTTGTGGTGGCCAGTACGATGTTCGAATGTTCTAATTCGATTTTCAACTCGGTGCGTTAGCGAGGCTCGCCCGCGCCCGCCGCCGCCGCCGCGGGGGCAAGTGAGCTGTACTTCGCGAATTTAGACTTTAAAACCATTGCAATTAGAGCTATGAGAAGTCAACTTACTTTAATCACTAGTGGATAAAATGCGTTTTTACCCTCTCGTATTAAAGGATAAACAAGCGCTTTACGAGCTAGTGAGGGGAAAATTACTTTTACGTCATGCAGCGAAAACGATATAATCAGCCATATTAGTTTATTGATTATCTCTGGTGTGACGTAGATTTTCCCCAGGCTTCCTTCCCCCCACACAGTCCGATCGCTCTAGTAAGTGAAACGGTAAAAAAAATGTACTATTACCTAGGAGGAATAATGACTGGAGAACCCATCCGCGAGCGCCAGTAAGACACAAAGATATTCTGGCTTTTGTAGCTTAAAATGTAACAATTCACTATACTTTTGCTTTACAGGACATTCTTTATAACAAAAATATTAGCTCATTCTATATTAGTTACCGCAACTTTGGTTGAAAACCCAAGGAAACTCCAATTGTATTTGTTTGTTCCCCTCCAACATTGACAGTTCTGGACCCCAGTGTGGAGGGGATCAAAAATATATGAGACAACAAGGACGGACGAAAATAGCGCCGTACCTATGGAAATAATAAATAAATAAATATTCAGGACAATCTTACACAAATCGACCTGGTCCTACGGTAAGCTCAGAAGGCTTGTGTTGTAGGTACTAGACGACGATATATATAATAGATAGATACATATAAATACTTAAATACATAGAAAACAACCATGACCCAGGAACAAATATCTGTGATCATCACACAAATTAATGCCCTGACTGGGATTCCAACCCAGGACCATCGGCTTCATAGGCAGGGTCACTACCCACTAGGCCAGACCGGTCGTCAAAGTTACATAAGACCATCCCTTTCTATGGTGGTATTATTATTAGCACGTCTAGTTAAATGGTATATCTATGACTATTACAGACGGCACTACACATGGCGGTGAAACAGAACGTGACAATAAACTGCACGAACATACTTCTACAAAATGGCGCCGACCCGCTCCTCTGCGACTCTGACCGGAGATGCAGCCTCCATTTCGCTGCTGAACAGGATTCAGCACAGCTGAGAACTTTGCTCGACTACTGCGACAAGCATTTGAGGTATGTGGATTTAGTGTACAGATTTCACCCTAGATGACGCTGTGCAGGACGTGCGAAATTGTACATCGCGGTGTTAAGATTTTTCTGGAAATTCTATTTAATAGCGAATCAAAAAAGGGGTAGCGAACCAGCAATTAAACTCCCATTAGCTCGATTCGGTTGAGACCGTCTCAACCAATCTCGCTGGAAGCGAAAACTCAGTAATAGTATTCCAGTGGTACAAGTCAAGTCTGGTGCGGAAGGGTCCTGGATTTTCCTCAGGCTACCTTCCTCCCATACAGTCCGATCAGTCTATCGTGCCGAACAGTACATAAAGCCCAATTCATGTTAAAAAAAAAAACTCATCGAAAGTGTGTATCTGTAGACCAAAGAAATAGACAATTACATTTTTGCTTACATGCTCTATTTTTGGATGACCTTTTTTTTGGACACCATAAAGTAATAATGATCATAGCGCATTCTTACAAAAGTATAATTTATCGACAAAACTTTTGTGTGTGATTATATTCGATCTCAAAGTTTTATGAATTGGGGGACACGACTCTCTAATATCGGCCCACTGGTGACAGTGACAGTGCGTTGTAAAGTTTTTTTTTTATATTTTACAGACACGTGCTGCAAAATAATGAGGAGATATGGCGTCCCGAGCTGGAATCGAGGTCTGATGCCGAACTTCTGAGACACATGTACAACGTGATCAGTGAAATGTTTGACGTCCAAGGTACCTTACGTCATTTTTCATACCCTGTTACGTCAATATTTCCTACCTTGATATGTCAATATTCCTACCCCGTTACGTCAATATTTCTACCCCGTTACGTCAATTTCCCTACCCGGTTACGTCAATTTTCCTACCCAGTTACATCCATTCGTCACGTTATGGCGTTATGTTACGCCCATCTGTTGAGCGAGATGAGATACAAGAGAGGTTTGGCCGGATACCGGATTTCGAATATCCGGCGGAGTCTTCATCCGGATATCCGGTTAGAGGTTTTACTTAAAACTGTGTCAATTCGAACGCGCGCGTTCGTATGCTGTACAGTCGCCATCAGGTATATCGGAGCTGTGGAGGTGGTCACAAATATCGGAACAACGCCTCTATTGTCAAGACGACAAAGTGTATATTCCGATATTTATGACCACCTCCACAGCTCCGATATACCGGTTGCAACCTGTTTCTCGTTGGTACCTGCAACCTCCGAATTGCAAGTCGCACGCTCTTACCGCTAGGCCACCAGCGCTGGCTTATGGGTCAGAATAACAAATAATTGAATCAACATGGCGTCCTTCCAGGTCACAGTCCGCTAATGGCAGCGGCTGAGGCGGGCGTACCGGCCAACGTGGAGCTATTGGCCATCCGGGCCGGGCCTCTGATAGACGCGCTGTCACCAGACTGCGGGGCAACCGCCCTCTACCGGGCCGTGGCCAAAGCTTGTCTACACGGCAAAGGTACATACACTTGTAAAATTATGATTTAGGCTAGGAGGAAAAATTACTTTTTTTTATGACATAGGCGGCAAACGAGCAGATGGATTGTCTGGTGGTAAGCAATTACCGTCACCCGCAACACCAAATGAGTCACAAGCGCGTTGCCGACCTTTAAGTGGAGCTCTGGGAACCTTACTTACCATCAGGAACACAGCACTACATACCTGAAAGGTAGCAGTGCTATTTGGCTGTGGCCTTCTGTAAGGAGGAGGTACTTCCCCAGTTGGGCTGCCCCAGATTCAAGCGTGATGGTCAACGCTGTGCCCTACCTCTCAATGTTGGACGTAGTTTAAGGACATACCCGGGTCCGATTGGAAGAATTTATCGATAACAATGTGCTGCCCCTTTCTAAATTATTTTTTATTATGCAGAAACGTCTGCTAGCGAATATCTGATGTTACTGTGATAAAATAGGACATTTCGATACTAGTGAAAAAAATTTTTTTTTCGACGAGGGTGAACGGTGGAGCCCGAGTGAAACGAGGGTGACAATCACCCGAGTCTTAAAGAAGTTTTTACACGAGTATCGAAGCTAATTTTTCATAACAAGTGTCTTAAAAAGTGAAATTTACGCACGCGAAGCGTGCGAAAAGTGCACTTTTTACGCACTAGTTAGGAAAAAGAATATTCTTGTAGCTTATTATTTTTAACATTGTTTCAGAAAACGGAAACCCTTCAGTGACTCCGGAAAAGTATCTCAAATCCATAGAGATTTTAGTTGGCCACGGAGCAGACCCGAGCATAGAGAACAATTGCGGCTCATCCGTCAACACACTAGTAACTGAATTTAACATGTCATCTGTATCCATGACCATAGCCAATAAAATGACATCTTTAAAAACCGGCAGAACAGGTGACGGGTTAAATATGATCCTAATCAGACGTAGTGACGGTAGAATAGGATATAATGAAAATGATAGCAATAAGCTAGAAACAATAGAAACAGCTCCACCAGTAGTTAAGACAGTAGGTATTGCAGAGAAAAGTCCAAGAAATAATTCAAAGGTTAGTAAAATTAATAAGGGAGTTAATCTCACTCCTGCTAAAGATAATCCAGGTATTGTAGTTATTAAAAATGAAAGAAAACTCCAACCTATAGATGATAGAGTAATAAATCCAATAAAACAAATAAAAATTGATAATGTACCTGTAGCAAACGTACTAACCGACAATAATAGTTATAATGATATAAAAACTAATCAATTCAAACAGTTGAATAACGGAGAAACTCACATGAGAAATAATAAAGGCGTTAATATGCCACAAATTAAAATCGGAAATATAATATGGAAAGCGAAAACAGACGGTAATATAAATATAAAAGACGGTAAAAAGGTTAAAATTGAAAATACAAACTCGCTCAAAGTTGATTTGAAGAAAAATCTAAATGCAAATCTAGCCAATGTTACATTTAAGCGATTAAGTTCAGGACAAATGATTGCTATAACTCAAACTAATTCTGAAGCTATATCACCGAACGTAGATAAAATTAGCTTAATTAAATTCAATAAGAATGTTACAGACAAACAAACTAATAACACTAAACTTGAGACAACTAGACACGCTAAAGAAAGAAAAACTGATAATGTAGTGATAATGGAGAATGTTCCAATAAAAACGTTTCCTATACATGTAACGCCAAGTACTAGTAAAGTAGGTAAGCCTAAGGATATAGTAATATCAAATAAAACGGGTAGATTGTTAAATGATGATATAGCGGCGAAAGAGTTATCCATGGATGATATCTCTCCTAAAATAGTTATAGGTATAAAAGACGTTGAGACAGTTCAAAAATTTAGAAAAAGAAAATTGGGTTCAGAGTGATTTCAGTTTTTGTAAAGTTCAAAGGGTAAATTAGATATATATTCCATAGATTCAACATCTGGGTAAATATTTCTTTATTGCTTATATTCATATGGATAACATAGTTAAAACTAAACATTTACAGTCTAGTCACTATAGTTACTTAGCTAACATTATAGTGCTATGTTTATAACACCTACAGTCTATAGTAACTACTATGCTAATACTATAATGCTATTTTATAACATTGTAGTCTATAGTCACTTTAGTTACAATATGCTAACACTATAGTGCTATTTTATAACACTACAGTCTATAGTAACTACTATGCTAATACTATTGTGCTATGTTTATAACACTATAGTCTTTAGTAACTACTATGCTAATACTATAATGCTATTTTATAACACTACAGTCTATAGTCACTATTATGCTAACACTATAGTGCTATTTTATAACACTACAGTCTATAGTCACTATTATGCTAACACTATAGTGCTATTTTATAACATTACAGTCTATAGTCACTACTATGCTAACACTATAGTGCTATTTTATAACACTACAGTCTATAGTGACCAGTATGCTAACACTATATTGCTAAGCCTATAGTAACTATTATACTAACACTATAGTGCTACGTTTATAACACCACAGTCTATAGTGACTACTATGCTAACACTACAGTTCTATTATGCTGCATATGCTGATTTAAACCTTTAAGGATGGGACCTAAATGGGACTTAACCGCATGTATTAACTTTAAAAATTACCTCGTAAATCTCGCGCTGCTAGAAGATGTTGATGTTAACTTTAGCCAGTCTTAATCCGAGACCACGTCGTCCTCGAAATGTCGGAGGTAATTTTTAAAGTAAAGTCGCGTTTATTTATAATAGCTATAGTGCTATGTTTATAACACTACAGTCTGTAGTCACTATAGTTACAATATGCTAACACTAAAGTGTTTTTTTTATAATTAAAGAATTGCATGTTTAGTGTATTTATTTTTTGTATGCTGACGGATGCTATTTAGTGTAAAAAATATAATATTTATATGTCTATTTTGAGTATTAAGTTGAGTTAAATAGAATAGTCATATACTACTGGTTGTAGTGATAAAGTCGTTTAATAAAATGTAGATGGCGCTTTAATATTTACATCTGATTTGGTCTAGTAAAGTAAAATAGGGATTTGATATGTCAGCGTAATATTTTGAAAACGGTATCAACTTTTTTTTTAATGATTTTTTGTGCTATTAAATTATTATATGGGACTCTTTTGCGTTGATGAACAAAGAAGTAAAAAAAGCATATCCTATATATATTTTTTTCATTGTCTACTGTTGATTTTTATTATTCAGGAATGATAAATTAAATATGACCATGTACTACAACTTTTAAGTTTTTTTTAATGAATAAAGAAATAACATATACTTTAAAAAAATATTAACCATTTGTAATTATATACACCGAAACTGAATTAATAGCTACTAAGGTCACCATCCCGCCTGTCGAGCGTGGCGACTATGGCATCTCCCCCCAAGCATACAAGCCATGAATTAACACGTTCGCTGCGGCATTGACCCCTCACAAAGTATGATTAACTGCGATGTTAACTAATTGCAGCAGGGAAGGTGTTAAATATTCTTTACATACAGAAATTAAAAAAAAGACATAAAATGATTTACAAATAAATAGCATCTATACAGCAACCGTTGTATAAAATAAATGTGTTATTTAATCATTGTAGGTTAGATTTAATCTACTTTTATAGGCGGGTTGGCACAGACCGCATGGCTTCGTGAAGGAATGCCGCGCGAGGCAACTTGGGCAGTAGACGCCTCGGCCGAGTCTGTTCGAATGATTGCCGGTATAGACGAACAGTATTTGCACTGCTAACCGACTGCTTCGATGAAGTTATGTCAACTGCAGACAGCTTTTTTTCGCCGTATAATCCAGTTGACAACTGGATTACTACTTTCAAAACCATATTGCAAAGCAGTTGTAATGTAGTCCTATTGCAGTTGGAGTCTACGACATGGCAAGCCTGTGCAGTCAGATTACAGTTTTGATACGTTAACTGTAAAACGAAGTGGCTTATAAATGGTGGGGTGACTTTAATTAGTCATGTTATGTTAGTCAAGATACTCCTTAATTTCGTAATAAGTGAAATTATGTAATATAATACTAGTAGTTACTGAATTTTTTAACAAATTTAACCCTTTGACCGCCATCGTCTGATATATGAGACAAAGTGACAACGTAAATGACACCGTCATATATTATGACAGAGTTCAAAATTGAACTTTACATTTTTGACGTTCGGCGGTCAAAAGGTTAAACACTGTTACTTTTGTCTCTAAAGCCATGCCGTTTTACGGTATAACTACCTACAGTCCATTTGCAGTTTAAATGTCTTCCGTTCGCACCTCTCTTTGCCGGCCGAGGCGACACCACACTGCCTCGCGCGTCTAATGCCTCGCGAGGCTGTTCGGTCTGCGTAGACCCGCCTATTGATTAGTTTAGGTTAAGTTTTTCTTATACTGAAATATTAAATGATCGATGATTCTTCGATTAAACTCAATTTATTTTTTTTATTTTTCTGGTAGCTATTTATTGGCCACAGTAAATTAAAAGTTAACTTTGTACGTGATCAGAAATATTTTCATAAGTCAAGCTATCAGATATATCGGAACTGTGATAGTCACAAATATCTGAACACGCTCTTTACAATAGAGGCGTTGTTCAGATATTAGTGACCACCTCCACAGCTCCGATATATCTGATGGCGACGATATTTTGTAGTTTGGTTCAGATTTTCACTCAAAAATGGAGCATCGGACTGTTTTACAGAAATAAAATTACAATGTTTATAAAGTTGATTATCATACCTATATAATACCCATGTATTTCTTAATATAATTAATAAAGCCCAGAAAATCCATAGCAAAACAAAAGACTGTCGCAATAAAACTAGTGATAGAATTTTTTTTATCGATATCGAGTAAGTTTTGTCTAAAAAAATCATACAGATATGTTTAGGTACATTATTTTATAATCATTCACGCCAAACTCAAAATAAGTGGTAAGTCAAGGGTTTGTTTTATATGTGTTATTTAATCTAAAATACAACGTAACTTGTATTCTATAATCCTTCCCTTTTGGCTTGGCCGTAGTCGGGTGACAGAGGTAATCAACCTCATTGAAAATAATAGACACTTCAGAAAATTTGTATTTCATAAGACATCGACAAACTCGATATCGATAAACAAATTTCTATCACTAGTTTGATTGCGACAGTCTTTTGTTTTGCTATGGATTTTACGGGCTCTGATAATTAAAACTTGTGAGCCATACTACTACTTAGTTACAAACGGATAAACTCACGTGTAATTATATCGCACTAGGCGACATGTTTCGGGTAAGCTCTGGTAACCATTTTCAAGCCGAGTCAGGACACGCTCGGGTGAGGTTGTATCATCCAGAGCTTACCCGAAACATGTCGCCTAGTGCGATATAATTACACGTGAGTTTATCCGTTTGTAACTGAGTACCATTTCTTTTAATTATGATTTCTTAGTTTACACAAAATTTTCGGTTTGAGTTATTTTTCGGTTTAAATTATGTTATAATAAATATAAAACTTTGAATTATAAACCGACTTTTATTTACCTAATGGTATGGCCGATGAAAGGTACTGGAGTCGCGACCACGACTGGAAGACGCAGCGTAGGTAGGCCTCCCACAACGTGGTCCGACCATCAGGTGAAGATCGCGGGATGCCGTTGGATGTTGAAGGCGTGGGACCGGTCTTTTTGTATCGTTTTCGGGGAGGCCTATGTCCAGCAGTGGATGTCTTTCGACTGACATGATGATGATGATATATATATCATTACAGGTACTTGCATTTATCTATTGGATATCGTGTCCACACATGTGGACGCGTTTGTGGTCGACGTAAAAAAGAGATAGCAGTCATTACACTTCGAATGGACTTTGGGATAGGGTCAGCTGTTCATCAGTTAGTCACAACACAACAAATTTATACAAAACTCAGATATTTCAATATACAATTGAATTTATTTTCAAATAAATATAGAACAATTACAATATTATAATAAGTACTTACTACGTTTAATCTAAAAAAGACCCTTGAGGCGTTGTACCTACCAAGGATGCTGGTGGCATTTTCTCGTTGTATCACAATACTGATACAGTGACATGCGATTTTTGCAAAAAAAATGTCCGTGCTGGGACCCCATGGACCTAGCGTATGTACGACAAACGGTACAAAATGGTACTCTGTGCCCAGGCTCTTATATTTGTTACGTTTTTTTTTATGACATAGGCGGCAAACGAGCAGACGGATTGCCTGTTGGTAAGCAATTACCGTCGCCCATGGGCACCCGCAACACCAGGCTCAAACTCAAACTCAAAACTCACTCACTCACAAGCGCGCTGCCGGCCTTTAAGGGGGGTTGGAGCTCTGGGAACCTTACTCACCATCAGGAACACAGCACTACATACCTGAAAGGTAGCAGTGCTATTATGGCTGTGGTCTTCTGTAAGGAGGAGGTACTTCCCCAGTTGGGCTGCCCCAGATTCAAGCGTGATGGTCATCGCTGTGCCCTACTTCTCATAGAACATTTCGGCGCTTTACGCCGCTGTGCCCTCTAGTGTGTCTATGCAGGGGGCGATTTTTGAGAGTCGTGCACTCGAATGCAAAAAACTAAGAGTACAAAAAAAATCGCACACAATAGTTTCTCACCATTCTTTTTGGACAAAATTTATAGTTTCGATACCCGCGGTTATTTACTTATATCATTCATGCTTCTTAAATACCATTTCTTCGTGTTTGAGAGAGTTTAAAATGTCACGATTCGAGCGTCGAGTGCTCAAAAATCGGATCTCAAGCTCCAAGGAAAAAGCAAGACATAATATTATGTATTTAGCTAAACTGACGTTACTTAGCAGTTGGCAATTGTTACCATTGGATGAGAAAAGAATTTCAATATTAAGTGACGTTAGAAAACGGATTTAGTGGCCTTTTTGTTACATAATTCTTAGAAATAAATGAATAATGGAAAAATCATCTACCCATTAAATAAATGAGCAATTCTCAAAAAGTTTGTACATTTGGATGACGTCTTCGATTTTGATTAAAAGCGGCAAGGTAACAAAAAAGGAAAGTTCCATACAAACTTTATGGGACATTTTGGGAAATATGGTAGATCTTGCTCAGCATCATTTGCTCTATCAGTCTACCGGTTTTAATCAAAATCGAAGACGTGATCCAAATGTACAAACTTTTTGAGAAATGCTCAAATAAGAGTTCAACTGATGACCAAGGCACCCTACGTCACTTTATTTGTCCTAAGTAAACGTATCACTTACCTAAGTAAACGTTTCACTTACGTAGATGTTTACGGCACATTTTATTGTGATGAATGCGTGTAATTTGCTGGCGTGTCTGTGTTCCTTGAGCTTTTGAACGGCTTTTTCTTGAGACAAACGAGATAGGATTGAAAGGGGTAGCACGTTGTTATCGATGAATTCTCAAAAAAAATTGAGACTTCGATGCCGTTAAGTGTTTAATACGCTGGCGGTAGATGTGTTTACACGTCACCCATAATGACGTATACGACGAGGGATAAATAGAAAAAAATTGACAAGTCTAAGCGTTACTTGTATAGCACAATTGGTAGTGCACTAGGCCAGGTAGTGCAGTGATCCAGTGGTTGTCGGTTCGAGTCCCGCTGCGAGTCAATTTTTTACTATTTTTCTTTCGATTTAAATATCGAAGATATTCGCTAGCAGACCCAACAATGCTTGACCCCGGAATGAACAGCCCATCAATTGGCGACCATGGTGTATCTACTAGGATCGCTGGGTCGTCAATTCTCGGGTTGCGCATTCTCGGTCCGTACAAACGCATTACGAGGCAGCAATCCGAAGTCACGTTTTTTACGCGGCAACAATCCTCGTACAAAAAATGTCGCCAATTGATGGGTTCGTCATTTGTCGGGTTGCGTAATACCCGGACTCATAAAAAATAATTACTCTTAATTACATAAAGCGTTTGTTTCTGCAATTATTACACGCTACTCTCTACACCACGTTCTCTCTAAATCCGTATAGCGATGTAAATACCCGGGTATGTCCTTAAACTACGTCCAACAATGAGAGGTAGGGCACAGCGATAACGATCACGCTTGAATCTGGGGCAGCCCAACTGGGGAAGTACCTCCTCCTTACAGAAGACCACAGGCATAATAGCACTGCTACCTTTCAGGTATGTAGTGTTGTGTTCCTGATGGTGAGTAAGGTTCCCAGAGCTCCAACCCCCCTTAAAGGCCGGCAACGCGCTTGCGACTCCCCTGGTGTTGCGGGTGCCCTTGGCGACGGTAATTGCTTAACACCAGGCAATCCGTCTGCTCGTTTGCGCCTGTGTAATAAAAAAAAAACACCACGTTCTCTCTAAATCCGTAAAGCGATGTCAACAGCACCTATATCGATTGATTAAGACTTTGTACACACGAGTTTCGTATGTCGATCGTGTCTTTCAATCCGATACTCTTCTAATTAGGAATCCTGCCTTTGAGATTAGACCGAAGATTCGAGAATTGTGGGAGATGTGGGGACTAATTTTTGAGCGACAAGTACCTACTCGAATCGTGACATTTTAAACTGTGTTAGAAACGAAGAAATGGTATTTTAGAAATATAAATGAGAGTGAATCAACTATTTGTTGTTGTTATTCTGTCCCATCAGCCAGTGGACAACTGAAGCATAGTTTGTTATAAGAAATGTGGCTCTGTGTACTGAGGCGCTTGTTAGATGACCCATTATGGAAGAGACATACAGCTTGTACAAATATCTATGTTTTGTGTATTTAGATGCAATTAAACTGAAATTGGGGAGGCCTATGCAGGGACGGGAGCAGTGGACTGCGATAGGCTGATGATGATGAAACTGTGGTTTGAAAAGTGACCCAGGGGAACATAACCGTGGCAACGAAGGACAAATAATAGTTGGTGGGATATAGACATTAATAATTGTGTGTATCGAAACTTTACATTCCGTGCAAAAATAATGGTGACTTTTGTGAGCGATTATTTTCGTTCTTAAAGTTTTTTGAATTCGAGTGCACGACTCTCAAAAATCGGCCTCGCGATCTCTTACTTTTGTAACGTGCTCAAGGTTAAAGGTTAAATTTACTATCGTCAAAGATATGTCATGATACTCATGATACTGACTTTGTCAAAGCTATAATCCAAGAACTTTATTTAAAAAACCATACAAATATAAGATAAAAACATGATAAAGATACTAACTAAAAACTTAACTATAAATAAAAAAATTGACCTAGGTCCTGGTCATTAGGTAGGGTGCTCAGAAGGCTGGCCGCGTTTCAGTGCTGGATAGCAATGCTAATCCGTTGGGCGAAATAGTGGCCAGCCCTCTGGTCACCAGAAACCTCTATAAGACGCGCCGAACAAGAACTATTACTTGTATAAATAATGATTTAATGAGAATAATAAAAACATTAGAGGATGAAAATAATCCTAAACAAAATTTTCTCAACATTATTTTTACACAAAATGTAGTAGAACTGAAAAAACACAGTAATATGATACTAATGTTTAAAAAGTAAGGATGTGACGAAGGTCACATGCTGAATCCGCCAGCAATAGCACCAACCAACATATGCTGAATGTCCCATCAGGAGACAGATTGTAGTAACTTATAAACACAAAAAAAAAAAAACTAAAAACTTTGACGACAAAAATAACCGCAAGTAAATGCTTCTCACCAGTATTTTTTGCACGAAATGTATAGTTTCTACACCCACGATTATTATTCATGTTCTTTCTATCATTCATGTTTCTAAATTACCATTTCTTCATTTCTGACAGAGTTTAAAATGTGCCTCTCCAAGTACTCGTCGCTCAAAAATCGGCCTCATGGTCCTTCAGTTAAAGTTTTTCACTTATAATCTTGTGTAATTTAGATACCAATGATTATTAATTTCTATAATTATTCCCTCGTTGCTTGCTTCTTTCGACGTGTGAAGTATCTGTAGACACCAGTACATCACGTCTTCAAAATCAGTATACATTAAGTCCTCGCGCAATTTAAGCAAGTTTATTACATTCCTTTGATGTCGGGATAATGTGCTCATCAAAAGCCTAAGAATTAAGACGTGTACGTAACAAATATTACGTGCCTCCATTTTCACGTCACGTACTCTACGTATGGACAAAGGTTATTCGGGGAACCGATTTTTGAGTCGTGCATTCTAATTCATAAAAGTTTGAGAACGAAAATAATCACACACCAAAGTTTCTTACCATTGTTTTTGCACGACACCCAACCCCCATTTGATACCCACGATTATATATTTACATCATTCATGCTTCTTAAATACCATTTCTTCGTTTTTGAGAGAGTTTAAAATGTCACGATTCGAGCGTCGAGTGTTCAAAAATCGAACATGGAATTTTTTTAACTCCAGCGCACTACTCTCATAAATCGCACCGCAGGTCTTACACTAAGGGTTGAATTTAAGAAAAAAAATGTTTAATAGTCGTCATAAAACTTACAGCGTAGAAACGCTATGTCCATAGGTTCTACCGCGCACAAACTTTTTGCAGAAATCGCGAAGCGTCTGGTTGATATAACTGAGAGGTGGCGGCTTCCTCGCACAACGTCAACGTTCCTTGCGATACAACGAGGAGCCCAGCATCCTTGGTACAATGCCTTTTTTAGGTTGAATGTAGTAAGTGGGTAGTAAATTAAACATTAACACGGCTCTACTCACGTTTATTTAGTCACTCGCGCGACATGTTTCGGAGAACATAGGCCTCCATTATCAAGCACTAAGAGTGCTGAGTGTCCGTTCGATTCGGCGATCGCGTCGCCGGCCCGTCGCAAATACAAATAAGTGGGTAGTAATTATAAAATTGTAATTCTAGTTTATTTTATTGAAAATACAGCGATTAACATATTTATTAACTCATTCTAATTGAACTGCTAGCCAAATATGGTCAGGTTTTTATCACTTGTCACCAAGGCTCGGATACCGGTCAAATTTTCAAACCGTTATCATGTACTTGGCGCAAAACCTTTTCATTTCGGTTTCAGTCGCGAAACCGTTATTTTTAAACTGGTTTTTAGGGGAACATTTTCATAAAGTTCTTGTCAAGTTAACCGGTTTGGAACTTTAAAAACCGGTTTATTCCAAAAAAGCATAAGTTGCCAGTAGCAATTTGCTACGTGTCTATGTTTACGCGGCACACGCGGCATGCCGGCCATGGTCAATCTTCGAATAAAACGGTTTATTTGGGTTTTAATGAAGTTCTTAAGTTAACGTTCGCGTTCTCATAATAGTTCGGAGTAAAACCGAAATAAACCGGTTTTAACCGCTATCTTTTAAACCGGTTCCGAGCCTTGCTCACAATATCTGTGAGCAAGGTTACAAGTATGTGAGTGCCAGAGTGACGAATAGCGCGATAGACGATAAAATGTCAACCATAGTAGACGTTCTGTATACACTATTGTGAATAAAACTTGTCATTTATATAGAGAGAGAAAACTTTGTGTTCAAAAGCTTAGTTCAATCTTTCAAACTATATCTCAAGCCGGATTGAGCTCTTGAACTGAAAACAGTGTCTCCGTTCCGACTAATGGACCATCCATCATATCTATTGACTGTGCTAGGGATGTCACCATATGTATTTTGAAACTTCTCATTTATCCTTATATTCTGGATATTCCTTTAACCAGTGCTTTGTTTCTACTTTTCTGATCCGCACAGCCAGGTAGTGGAATTCTCTTCCAGCTGATATTTTCCCGGAGCAATACAACCTGGATTTTTTTTTTTATGTCATAAGGTGGCAAACGAGCAGACGGATTGCCTGATGGTGAGCAATTACCGTCGCCCATGGGCACCCGCAACACCAGGGGGGTTGGAGCTCTGGAAACCTTACTCACCATCAGGAACACAACACTACATACCTAAAAGGTAGCAGTGCTATTATGGCTGTGGTCCTCTGTAAGGAGGAGGTACTTACCCAGTTGGGCTTCTCCAGACTCGAGCGTGATGGTACTTCGCTGTGCCCTACCTCTCATTGTCGGACGTAGTTTAAGGACATACCCGGGTCCAAAGGTCCCGGGATGTCTTCAAGTCAAGAGTGAACAAGCACTTTCTAGGTAAGCATGCTCCATCATCGGCCTCATCGTCGCTTACCATCAGGTGAGATTGGGGCCAAAGGCTAACCTATCACTTATAAAAAAAATAACCCGTATACTTATTATATACCTATATTTTGGATGACCCACTATATACTAGGAGGATATAACCAATATGGAGTAGCCATTAACAGGCGTTCCCCTCTGCCAAATTTACTCGGCCGCCGGTCATAGTTCTTGACCTTGTGTGAATATAGTTTATGCTAGTGTTTGATAATTTTGTCGTGTGCGTGTGTAGCGACGCACGTAAAAAATGCATTAGTTATTTTATTAACATTATTTATGTGTATTACCTCACCCCCGCGCCGAAAAC
This sequence comes from Grapholita molesta, assembly GCA_022674325.2. Taxonomy (NCBI): domain Eukaryota; kingdom Metazoa; phylum Arthropoda; class Insecta; order Lepidoptera; family Tortricidae; genus Grapholita; species Grapholita molesta. The sequence continues at coordinate 2,092,328 of CP053145.2, read as the reverse complement.
GGTAGAATTTTTGCGATAGAAATTAGTGCGTGTGTCGTCTCTATATTGGTTATATCCTATACATGCCTTCTTGGGCTTGTGGAACATTGTGTAAGTATGTTCTGTAATACTCATGCATGCATAGCCCCCTGACCTGAGGTATGGCCGCGGACAGAGGACTTAAACGGAAACCGATTAAAAAAATTCGAGTATCTCCCTCCTTTAGGTACTTCAATTAAGGTGTCATGAGAGTGACAGAGACAAAGTCCGAGCATAATCATGAGCCATTGTAATCCATACTGATATTATAAATGCGAAAGTAACTCTGTCTGTCTGTTACCTTTTCATACTTAAACCGATTGGGATGATATTTGGTATGGAGAGAGTTTCAGCTACGAGAAAAGGCTGGCGACGAAGTCGGTCGGTCCAAAATTGAGACCCAAATTCTCCGACAGATGTCACGCGAGTGACTAAATAAACGTGAGTAGAACCGTAATCCATACTTAATATTATAAATGTGAAAGTGTGTCTGTCTGTCTGTTTGTTTGTCCGTCTTTCACGGTCTAACGGGGCGACGAATTGACGTGATTTTTAAACTGGAGGTAGATGAAGGGATGGAGAGTGACATAGGCAACTTTTTGTCCCTTTGTAACAGCCCACTTTCCTAAAATGGGGGATGGAAGTTTGTATGGAGCTTTCCGCAAAGAGGAGGGGGGACTCTTATTTCCACTTTGGAAGTGTCTCTCGCGCTAACTATTTAGTTTAAAAATATCAATATTACATTTATTTAACCATAAATCAATCAGGTTTTGGAAAAAAAAACACTGGAAATATAAATAAGTGTATTTTCAATTTTTCACGCTTCAGGATTAGCGCAATAGTACCGATGTTATGGGAGGGATGGTGGTTTTATTGGCTGGTGATTTCCGCCAAACGTTGCCAGTCATTCAGAAGGGGACACCTGCTGACAAAATTAAAGCATGTCTCAAGTCGTCCACTCTATGGGCCACAGTAAGAAAGTTCAGTTTGACTACAAACATGAGAGTGCATCTATATGATGACACAAACGCTGGCAACTATGCTGAAACACTATTGAAAATAGGAGATGGTCGGTTAGAGACTGATGCAGAGGGCTGCGTGACACTGATGGGAGATTTTTGTCAATCAGTAAACAGTGATTCAGAATTAGTTGCAAGTGTTTACCCAGATTTACAAAACCATATACACGAAAATCAATATTTATGTGAAAGAGCAATTTTAGCACCTAAATTATGTTGTTAACAAAATAAATTCAGACATATTGAGTAAAGTACCAGGAGACACAACAGAGTATTTATCAGTAGACACAGTGATGGATACAGAACAGAGCACATCATATCCCGTAGAGTTTCTAAATTCGCTTGAGCTCTCAGGTGTACCCTCACACAAGCTTCAATTAAAACTAGGCGTCCCAGTCATGCTTATGCGAAATTTGGATGCCCCGAGATTATGTAATGGGACGAGACTTCGTGTCACACAACTTGGCCGCAATATCATTAGCGCCACTATCTTAACCGGTGTAGGAAAGGATGAAAATGTGATGATCCCACGAATCCCAATAATTCCTACAGATCTCCCGTTCCAATTTAAAAAACTACAATTTCCTTTTAAACTAAGTTTCGCAATGACTATCAACAAAGCGCAAGGACAAACATTAAAGGTGGCTGGGGTGAACTTAGAAAAGCCGTGCTTCTCCTATGGACAATTGTATGTAGCATGTTCGCGTGTATCCAATGCCCAAAATCTTTACATTCTATCCCCAAATGGTAAGACATATAATAACGTCTACAGAAGCGTATTAAAATAATAATCTGTTGCGATTTCTACATCAGGAAAGGGGAACCGTGTTACCCCGAATTAACTCGAGTGAAGCCGCAGGTAAAAGCTAAATTATAAATACGAAAGTGTGTCTGTCTGTCTGTCTGGCTGTCTGTTTGTTTGTCCGGCTTCACTGCAAAACAGAGCGATGAACTGACGTGATTTTTTAAGTGGAGGTACTTGAAAGGATGGAGTGACAAAGGCTACTTTCTAACGCGAGCGAAGCTGCGGGCGAAAGCTAGTTATCATTTATAAAATACTATTTTCACCTCAGCAGCTCGAACATGTTTACTTTCCTCACTCCAGGGAGTGAGGAAAGTGCTACTTTCCTCACTTTCAGAGAGTGAGGAAAGTTGCTACTTTCGTCACTCCAGGGAGTGAGACAAAGTAGCTTTTTAATTGATGACCGGTCTGGCCTAGTAGGTAATGACCCTGCCTAAGAAGCCGGTGGTCCCGGGTTCGAATCCCAGTCAGGTCATTTATTTGTGCGATGAGCACAGATATTTGTTCCTAAGTCGTGGGTGTTTTCTATGTATTTAAGTATTTATATGTATCTATTTATTACAATAGGACATAATGGACTCCCTTAACACCACTAACACGTTCGGACCCTCACAAATTAATCAAATATTATAATTTTGAAATGTACATATATTTTAAAATGAAAATTATTTTAACAAAATATTAAGTAATGAAGCCAGTGCAGTTGCAGATAAAACACTTAACTTAAATAAAAAACTTAAATGTAGTTAACTTGATGTTAATTTTTTTACAAGATTTTATTTAACTTGATGTATGTATTTGTATATTTATCCGGGTGGAATCTTGCAACTCAATTTTGAAGCAGACATCTTTAACCGATTGAGCTGAAATTGAGCACACAAATTTATGTAATTTCGGTTACAATGCAATATCACCACTCAATCAATGGTACCACTGATCTGATCTGATGCTGGAGTCAGAAGGTAGCAAAAGCAACACCTAAAATACACAAGATAAACCCGTGGTGTTTTAGGCTCATTAGAATCCTTTCGAAGAGTAGATGACGAGTGTGAAAAAAAATACAGTCGGCAATAAAAGCTTGTACTAAAAATGACATTTTTGGCAACTTATTTAACCTTTAATATGTTCTCACTACTGAGGTGAAAAGTTGTATGTATCACACTAGAGTAAAGTTATTTTACATCTCGTGTTTTTGAGTGCCTCGCTACGCTCAAGATTCTAACACTAGAATCACTCGCTACGCTCGTGATTCAATTATAGAATCTTTCGCTTACTCGGGACTCAAAATAAACACTCGCAAGAAAAAACAACTTTCCTCTCTTGTTGAACAAATAACTATTTTTCCTCGCGACTTCGTCGGCGAGCCATGCCAGTCTTTAAAGTATGGTTGCGGGATCAAAATTATCCTATGTCCTTTCTCGTAGCACAAACTCTCTGTCAACTCAAGTCGAAATTATCATATATAAAATAATCATGAGCCATTTGCGTTGACTGATCAAGATTGATGATTATACTTCTCGTTACGGACCGAAACTAGAATGAAAACACCATATTCTGAGCATTGAAAGTATATTGACTGAACTTCATATATTTTGAATATAAATACAATTTATTCTAACATTACAAAGAATCAATGAACCAAATAGTTCCTATAAATATTTATATATGTGGCGCTACTGGAGTGATGGTGACATAAATAAACAATAGAAAGTAACTCTGCTCTGGGAGTCGATTTTTGAGCGTCGAGCACTCAACTCGTGACATTTTGAACTCGGTCACAAACAAAGAAATAGTGTTTTAGAAATATAAAGAATATAAATAAATAATCCCGGCGTAGAGACGCTAGGTCCATGGGGTCCCAGCGCGCATAACTTTTTGCAGAAATCGCGAAGCGTCTGGTTGATATAACTTTGATCGTGCCTATCGAAACTTTGTGCAAAAATTATGGTGAGAAACGTTTGCGTGCGATTATTTTCATCATCAAAGTTTTTTGAATTCGACTGCACGACTCAAAAATCGCCCCGCTGTATTATATAATACTAGGTCTAGGTCAATAATATAAGACCTAGTATCTAAAACACATACGAGGCAACACTAAACACAGGTAGCTTAAAGGCAGCAAATTGTGTTATTGCGTTACTTACAATCGAGTCAGCGAGAAAGGTCGCTTGATCCTATTACACCCCTTGTAGGCTAGGAGTTGAAGGCGGAATTGTTAGGTCATCAAATAATTAAATAAATAAATATTTCGGGACTATCTTACACAAAGCGACCTAGTCCTACGGTAAGCTCAGTTAGGCTTGTGTTGTAGGTACTAGACGACGATATATATAATAGATAGATACATATAAATACTTAAATACATAGAAAACACCCATGACTCGGGAACAAATATCTGTGCTCATCACACACATGAATGCCCTGACTGGGATTCGAACCCAGGACCATCGGTTTCATAGGCATGGCACTACCCACTAGGTAAGACCGGTCGTTGTAATTTAGTGACTATTGTATTGTTTTATTTTGTATTATGTTGCTGATGTATTTGTTTTGTGTTGATTAATTGAACAACGAGGAAATCCTGTCAGCAGCCACAGTACAATGCCTCAAGGGCCTTTTTTGATTTAGTTTTGAGTAGTTCACTAGTTATTGTAATGCCTAGCTTAACTTGTATTTTTTTGTCTTGATGTAATATTAAAGGTACAAAATAATAATAAATAAGATGTCACGAAATCCCTTCTCAGCATGTTGCCAGCGTTAGCCAGTGCTGATCTTCCGAAGAAAACATTTGGTGAAACAATCAAAACAAAACAAAGTATTTTATTGACCAATTGTGTTTATTTTTGTATAATCGTTACGAATATCTATGACATGTGTTTATCTTGATATTAAAGAATTTGAATTATATTGAATTGTTGCGGAAATATTGTAAAAAAAAGACAATGCTTTAAAATCGGCGGCCTGGATTTTTGCCACCGTAGTAGATCAGAGGACGAAAAAAAAATTGTATTGTATATTATAAGAATGCTCCGAAAATAAAGGTAGCCGGAGGAAAATCCAGGACCCTTCCACACCAGACTTGATTTGAACTACTGGAATACTCCTACTGAGTACGCTTCTAGCGAGATTGGTTGCGGTCTGAACCGAATCTGAGTGGTGTGGCCAACCCTAGTGAGATGTGACGAAAAGACACAGACCTACCTTGACGGTCGACTGAACTAATTAGTGCAGACTTAGTAGGTCAGGAGACGAAGGCGATATTCTTAGATCATAAAATTACTGTGAAAATATGTGGCCTTATATGACAAGACAAACTGGTGATAGAACCAATTAGTGAACTAGTAATCTATGGGACGAAGGCAGAATTCTCTAGTCATCGAATATACAAAAAGATTTACAGCTGAATAAACGGCGAAATAAATCGATATGTGCAACTTTAGTAAGCTAGAGGACAAAGGATTTTTTTTTAAGTTATCAAATCTTCCTATAATATGTTACCTTAAACTAAAAAATACATAGAGCTCGAGCTGTCGTTTAGTTAATTTTATCAACAATTTTAGGCTGGGAGACGAAAGAATAAGTTACGTCAGAAAATATTTTATATATATATGAATTGCTGAAAAAGGAAAGGTCGAATGATCCGATTATTGCAATCGTTTTAGACTAGGATACGAAGGGACAAGTTTTAATGCTTTTGAATATTGGTGATATAGATAAGAAATAAATCAATATTATGAAACAAAATTTAATCAACAAATAAAGCTTACTTAAGTTTCAAGAAAGTGAATGGTTGTTTGCTAATTTAAGCTTGTCTTTGACGACCGGTCTGGCCTAGTGGGTAGTGACCCTGCCTATAAAGCCGATGGTCCTGGGTTCGAATCTCAGTCAGGGTATTTATTTGTCTGATGTGTACAGATATTTGTTCCAGAGTCATGGGTGTTCTCTATGTATTGAAGTAATTATATGTATATATCTATTATATCGTCGTCTAGTACCTACAACACAAGCTGTACTGAGCTTACCGTAGGACCTAGGTCGATTTGTGTAAGATTGTCCCGAATTATTTATTTATTATATAAGATTCAAAAAAGTGGATTAAGCTTTCATCGGCATGGAATCCGGTGATTAATAAGTGTAAGCGTCACCTAATATCCTCAAGTAAAATAAAGATGTTGTGAGTGTTGTCGGTCTGGGCACACATCTTTATTTGTTAAGCGGTTTAACCTCGTAAGGCCCACGGGCCTTCCAGTAGCACTAATTACTTTAAAGAAATTTGAATTTTATAAAATTGGAATAGAGTTGAATTTCATTTGTTTCTTTCGATATTGACATAAAAGAAATTATAACTTCATTTCCTACACTATAAAAAACGAATTCGAGTAGCATTTTACTTGTTAAGCATGAAGAGGTAACAGACAACTACTTTCGCATTTATATTATATATATATTTTTTTATGACATAGGCGGCAAACGAGCAGACGGATTGCCTGATGGTAAGCAATTACCGTCGCCCATGGGCACCCGCAACACCAGGGGAGTCACAAGCGCATTGCCGGCCTTTAAGGGGGGTTGGAGCTCTGGGAACCTTACTCACCATCAGGAACACAACACTACATACCTGAAAGGTAGCAGTGCTATTATGGCTGTGGTCTTCTGTAAGGAGGAGGTACTTCCCCAGTTAGGCTGCCCCAGATTCAAGCGTGATGGTCATCGCTGTGCCCTACCTCTCATTGTTGGACGTAGTTTAAGGACATACCCGGGTCCAAAATATTAGTATGGATGTATACGGTTTAAAAAAAGTAATATTATATTTCTTACCTACATCTTCTAACGTGCCTTCAAAAAAGTATCTTTTATCTTATATTAATATTACATTTATAAATTCCGATATGCCTCGTGGACCCTGTAAACAGCCTCCATTTTCCGGACCATTGGCTTTCAGATGCGCGGCAGAAGAAAAATAAAGGCATAGACAAATAAAAAAGATCAAGTTACTGGCCGCTCAAATATATGTACCTCTATATAAAAGTTAAACTGCCTATTCTCAGAAGTAGGGTTAGAACCGGTGGTTATATTTTTTGAAGTTCATGGAATCGATTTTTGAGCGTCGAGTACTCGAATCGTGACATATTAAAGTCTATCAGTAAAATAAAATAAAAGTATTTTAGAAACATGAATAATAGAAATTTCATCGTGGGTATTGTGTGCAATTAATTCGTCCTCAAAGTTTTTCGAATTCGAGTGCACGACTCTCAAAAATCGGATCCCATATGTACGTTATATTATAACGTACTTGAATTCAAAAATAAAGTCTTTTCACCTACCTGGGACAAAACTGCACTTTATTGAAGGGAGAGAGAGACACGAGGGAGCAAAGTAATTTTATACTTTTGAACGTTTTTTTGCCGTTAGCTGGGTTGGATGTAATTTAAAAAGATGATTTAGAATCATAAATAATGAATACTAATAATTTGTGGTAAATTTTGTTGTTTCAGAGTTAGTATTTTCCGCCCGGTAGCGAGGTGAAAAATGTTGTCACTCGGCAGTAAAGTTTGTTCCCCTCTTGTTTCTGGAGACCCACCCAACGCTCAATATTCCACTATTTGAATTGAACCACTCGCTATACTCGTGGTTCAGTTTTGGAATCTTTCGCTAGCTCGGGTCTTAATATTAGCACGATCAGGTAAACACTAACTTTGCTCCCTTGTATAAAAATAACTATCTATCTTTTTATTTTTGCAAAAAACTGTACATATTTAGTTCTAATGCCGAATCCCTTCATTAAGTTCTTTTAAATTTTTTTCATCACACTTGCTCGTCAATGGCGTTATTACTTGCGAGAGTATAGAGCAGTTATAGCCGATTTAGCTCACACGGGCTGTTAAGTTTAGTTTTAAAAATATACAGAACCTATACTTCACTTGGACTGAGGATGTTTCCAAACAGCCAAGGTGTATTACATATCTTCAAAAGTTTGCTACAACCTTTTAATATGTAAAAAATATGTATTTAATAAAAAAACATATCTTTATATAAAATTTTACTGCAATTTAATGTTTAGTATTTATTAAAAATAATTGTTTTCTATTTGATTTTGATAATTGATACTATATGGCAGGATGATCTGTCAACTTCGAAAACAAAACGCAGTTGTTAACATTATCTGTGGAAGACATTGAAAAAAGTTGACATTGTTGACAATCTTTTATAGTGGATGCGGTCTGATTTTAGTTTTCAAAGTGTATTTTGATTTTAAGCAACTAATTTTTACCAACGAATTTATTTTATATCCTCGCAAATGTGATGAAAAACATTGTATGTACCACGGGTGGTAAGTGTATACCAAACTTGAGTCATTAAAAGCTTCTAATAGACTCGCGTTTACTATACCTTACTTACCATCCTCGTTGCACAATGTACTATATCTTTTGCTATAACATGTATATAATCATTCATTATATACCGGGTGAAATCAAAATGGTAATACAAAAATATATTATCTGTTTTTTTTGGATCTATAGGTACGTGATTACGATCAACTTTTATAGTAAAAGTCAAGACCAAAATATCAGTAAAAAAAAAACTTCTCATATTAGCTGCCACTTGGCTGTATTAGTACCCCGGGCAGGTAATTTTTTTAAACTGGATTTTTTAGTTACAGTTCCATAGTAAAAGTTGATCATAATCATGAATTGATTTAGAGCTCCAACCCCCCTTAAAAGTCGGCAACGCGCTTGTGACTCCCCTGATGTTGCGGGTGCCCATGGGCGACGGTAATTGCTTACCATCAGGCAATCCGTCTGCTCGTTTGCCACCTTATGTCATAAAAAAAAAGAAAATATAACTTTGTATAGAAAATATATTTTGATTTCATCCAGTATACAAGGTGGTAGAGCTACATATACCGGTGAAGAGTTAAATCAAAAAGGATTTACTAGCATAAACCTTGGCATGGGAAAGAGATATCGCGCTATCTTGTTTACACTGAGTCGCCATATCCGGAATTTTCAGCTGTGTGACAACCGCCATAGTCCGACAGGCTCGTAAGTAAACAATATCATGGCGTGGCGTGACGCTATGTGATAAAATAATAATAAATATTTCGGGACAGCCTCTCTATACAAATCGACCTAGTCCTACGGTAAGCTCAGTAAGGCTTGTGTTGTAGGTACTAGACGACGATATATATAATAGATAGATACTTATAAATACATAAATACATAGTAAACACCCATGACTTAGGAACAAATATCTGTGCTCATCACACAAATAAATCCTCCTACTGGGATTCGAACCCAGGCCCATCGGCTTCATAGGCAGGGTTACTACCCACTATTAGACCGGTCAGTGAGTAGTGACCCTGCCTATGAAGGTGTAGTGTTGTGTTCCTGATGGTGAGTAAGGTTCCCAAAGCTCCAACCCCTCTTAAAGGCCGGCAACGCGCTTGTGACTCCCTTGGTGTTGCGGGTGCCCATGGGCGACGGTAAGTGCTTACCATCAGACAATCCGTCTGCTCGTTTGCCACCTTTATCATAAAAAAAAAACATTTCGCTATTAAAAGTTATTGTCACACTCTAATCTTTTAAGAGAAACGAAGAAACGTAATCTGATTTTGGTGCGAAGTTTCATACATTGGCTGACTGCGCAATAATAAGCCTTAAAATCTAAAGCATTATCTTGCCCGCCCCAAAGCCCACCCTGTATACCTCCCCAGGGCACGGATATAACTCCATTGTGGCCGAAAGTCCTTATTTGTACAATCAACGTCAAATATATCTGCACATCATTGAATCTTACTACTTTGTAATAAGGTCCAAAGTTGTAGACATATTTCGAAGAACTGTAAAGATCGATTGGCGTTATATAACTTTAATGAATTGTTGCCCTAGCACGTGTTGGCAAAAACGTACTCAGTAGGGCCTGGGTTCAATATTTGTAGGAAGAGATTGTACAGAGCTCGTCGACACTTACCATCAGGTTTATGAGAGGTAGGGCACAGCGATGACCATCACGCTTGAGTCTGGAGCAGCCCAACTGGGGAAGTACCTCCTCCTTACAGAAGACCACAGCCATAATAGCACTGCTACCTTTCAGGTATGTAGTGTTGTGTTCCTGATGGTGAGTAAGGTTCCCAGAGCTCCAACCCCCCTTAAAGGTCGGCAACGCGCTTGTGACTCCCCTGGTGTTGCGGGTGCCCATGGGTGACGGTAATTGCTTACCATCAGGCAATCCGTCTGCTCGATTGCCAACTATGTCATAAAAAAAAAGGTGTGACTGAGATCAAACGCTGGTCAGTCTTGTATAAAAAAAACAGTTTGTGTGGGGTGACGGCAGTAGGCAGCTGGCACCACACGGCACTTCTAGTATGTGGTGCCGGTTGACTCAACATCGGTTGAATAAACATAAAATAAAAAAATATATTATTTTCCTTAATATTTGACCACCGGTCTGTCCTAGTGGGTATATGTAGATGTGACCCTGCCTATGAAGCCGATGGTCCTAGGTTCGAATCCCAGTCAGGACATTTATTTGTGTGATGAGCACAGATGTTTGTTCCCGAGTCATGGGTGTTTTCTATGTATTCAAGTATTTATATGTATCTATATATTATATATATCGTCGTCTAGTACCTACAACACAAGCCTTATTGAGCTTACCGTAGGACTAGGTCGATTTATGTAAGATTTGCTCGAAATATTTATTTATTTATTTATTTTTTACTAGCCGTGCCCCGCGGTATTACACGCGATTTATTAGGGGAAAAACGTAGCCTATGTGTTATCCAGGGTGTCAGCTAACTCCATACCAAATCTTATTAATCATATTATAGACGTGAAGAAGTAACATAAATACACACACACTTTCGCCTTTATAATATTACATAACTACATACATACATACATTTCAGCCGTATGCTGTCCACTGCTGGACATAGGCCTCCCTCAAATATGACTAATCATCTTGGGGGATAGTTGCCATAGTCGCCACGCTTGGCAGGCGGGTTGACCGCAGTAGCTGTAGATTGGGTTTCGACGGACGCTGCTGCCCGTCCTTAGGATGTTTCCCTTGGTCGCCTCTTACGACACCCGCGGGAGGAGATGGGGTGGTGCTATTCTAGTCAGCCGGCATCACACGGCACGGGATTTATATTATTAGTGTAGATATATAGTGTAGAATCTACACTGTAGATTAATATATTATGGATAACTAAATAGCATAAACCAACGAGTATGAGGAAATAAGATAACTAACACAAATGATAATAAAATCTCAGAAAATTTAATAAAAGCTACCCTACGGAATATTGCAATTCGCTGTTTAATGGAAAAAAGGCTTAGGTAATACTAATATTCTTTAGAGTTATGCTGTTTATACAGTCAGCAGCAGAAGTGGCTAAGCGTTTGAGGTGTTCAAAATGTGGTCAACGCGTCTCTATTGTCAAGAGAATAAGAGCGCGTGCAGGTCATGTAGAGCACTTCAAACGCTTGGCCACTTTTGCTGCTGACTGTACATGCTGGATAATAAATATTTTGCAAGTATGTTAGGCTGTTATAGTCCAATATTAATTTAATCTAAAAATAGTTACAATATTATCGACTTTGAACGTTTCTAGAAAAAAAACCTTACACAATTATTTTTTTTCATTTAGCGGGACTTGTAAAAATGTTTAGCTATGCCAGTTTGGTGATGATAATTGAAATGAAATGAAATGAAATGAAATCATTTATTTTGCAAGAACATACACAGGCTTTATGGCTAGTGGGATATTGAATTTAGCATACATGTATGCTCTAAGTTTGTTAAGTGTTTAAGGATTAAATCTTTATAAATACTCAGATATTCTGCCAGTTTCATAAACTTTCAGGGAGATTCGGGAGAGTTCTTTTTTTTTATGACATAAGGTGGCAAACGAGCAGACGGATTGCCTGATGGTAAGCAATTACCGTCGCCCATGGGCACCCGCAACACCAGGGTAGTCACAAGCGCGTTGCCGGCATTTAAGGGGGTTGGAGCTGAGAACCTTACTCACCATCAGGAACACAACACTACATACCTGAAAGGTAGCAGTGCTATTATGGCTGTGGTCTTCTGTAAGGAGGAGGTACTTCTCCAGTTGGGCTTCTCCAGACTCAAGCGTGATGGTACTTCGCTGTGCCCTACCTCTCATTGTCGGACGTAGTTTAAGGACATACCCGGATCCAAAAAAAGTTCGTAAAAATTGCTAAATAGGAAGAAAACTGTGTCTTTTAACGCAGGTATTGTTTTACTTAATAAGAGGTACAAATAATCTAAATGTAAGGTCAATGTAGGTAAGACCAGCATACTATATTTTTAAGGGAAGTCCGTCATATTTTATGAGAGGTAGGGCACAGCGTTGACCATCACGCTTGAATCTGGGGCAGCCCAACTGGGGAAGTACCTCCTCCTTACAGAAGACCACAGCCATAATAGCACTGCTACCTTTCAGGTATGCAGTGTTGTGTTCCTGATGGTGAGTAAGGTTCCCAGAGCTCCAACCCCCCTTAAAGGCCGGCAACGCGCTTGTGACTCCTCTGGTGTTACGGGTGCCCATGGGCGACGGTAATTGCTCACCACCAGGCAATCCGTCTGCTCGTTTGCCGCCTATGACATAAAAAAAAATATATATGACACTAAATACCTATGAGATAATGTAGGAAATTGTTTGGTAGACGGTCTTTCCAGATAGACGGTCTTACCCACATTTAACCTTGCACTGTAAATTACTGTTGACTGGATAAATATTTGTTATTTGTTTATTATTTATGGATAATTATCGTCACAAAACTGACATTAGTAACGTTTTTCACGTCACGTTATTTGATGGCACTTTTCCAGAAAAAAACCTACAGAACCACGTCTAGATTCAGATGAAATTACAGCTGGATTATGATATTTAAATTATATATTGTTGTTACTTTTCTAATTTTTAAAGACAACTTCTAGCCTTATATATTTTTTTTCATTTGTCACAATATCTGTCACGCTCTAACATGTAAGTGAGTGCGACAGTGACGGATAGCGTGTTCCCGTTAAATAACACACTTTAGGGGGCCGAATTTGAAGTCGTGTATTCGAATTGAATCTGGGGCAGCCCAACTGGGGAAGTACCTTCTCCTTACAGAAGACCACAGCCAAAATAGCACTGCTACCTTTCGGGTTTATAGTGCTGTGTTCCTGATGGTGAGTAAGGTTCCCAGAGCTCAAACCCCCTTTAAAGGCCGGCAACGCGCTTGTGACTCCCCTGGTGTTGCGGGTGCCCATGGGCGACGGTAGTTGCTTACCACCAGGCAATCCGACTGCTCGTTTGCCGCCTATGTCATAAAAAAAAAGTCAAATTCACACCCTGGTAAGAAAGCATATCAAAGCATATTTTTCGTGTTTTTTGTTCATAGGTACATAATTATTTATTAATTTATATTTTAGTATTTTTTTGTATTAAACTGTTTGATATGTTTTCTTGTGGGACTACGCATACTTAAATATAATTATGTATTTTAAGAGTTGATATATCACTGTTTTGAGAAAATAAGTCTCACCGATTTCTTGCCAGTAATAATCTTCTCGGTCAGAGGTGTAGGGTCAGAATCGGTGGTAGAGTTTTATTTGATGTTCATAAGTAAGTTGTAATGTAACTAAGTGGAAACCTAAGGATCTTTTATCTTTTGGGCAATTTCACTTTCAGGGACACCCAATTAACTTAATAGTCAAATAAAAGTTAAATCAGTGGTCAGTTTAGTGACGACAATTAAGCTTTAAATTTCAATATAATCTACTGTTTTATGTTTAATCCATAAATAATACGTGTTATTGTAATAGAAAAATGCGAATAAAGATGATTTACATAAATATTTCAAGCTTAATTGTCGTCACTAAACTGACCACTGATTTAACTTTTATTTGACAATTAAGGTAATTGGGTGTCCCTGAAAGTGAAATTGCCCTTTTACCATTTGATATTGATATGTAGTCTTATTTCACTGAAATCTGTTCTGTAATAAAAAAAACACCCACAAATAATAATGAAATTAGATTAATTAATTATTAATCCCCGCTCAGAGTCCTTTCTGGTGCAAAAGTTGTCCATAATTATACAACGCGGCAATGCGTCTAGCATTATGGGCACTTTTGCATCAGAAATGAATTCATTTAGGTATGTATTGTTATTTTTCTTTTATTTTGCCTCTTTTGTTTTTATAATATTTTTATATAATGTTAATTGTAATTATATTGTAAATTAATAAAATATAAGAAACGATAACATTAATAATAAAACGAATACAATCAAATAAATACAAAAAAACATGTTTTAAAAACAATATTATGATAACTACTTACTACATTAAATATAAAAAAAGCCCTTGTGGTATTGTACCATGGATGCTGGCGGCTCCTCGTTGTATCGCAGCTGATACGTTGTGCGAGGAAGCCGCCAGCTCTTCGGTCACCAGTTACGTCAACCAGACTACGCGATTTCTGCAAAGAGTTTGTGGACCCCAAGGACTAGAGGCGTTGTTCAGAGCTGTGACCTCCACAGCTCCAAATATGGTTACTATTTTTTTTATGACTTAGGTGGCAAACGAGCAGACGGATTGCCAGGTGGTAAGCAATTACCGTCGCCCATGGGAGTCACAAGCGCGTTGCCAGCCAGGGGGGTTGGAGCTCTGGGAACCTTACTCACCATCAGGAACATAACACTACATACCTGAAAGGTAATAGTGCTATTATGGCTGTGGTCTTCTGTAAGGAGGAGGTACTTCCCCAGTTGGGCTGCCCCAGATTCAAGCGTGATGGTCATCGCTGAGCCCTACCTCTCATATAACTCCTACATCACTCATATACACTAAATGTTATAAACTTCCTACCTCGCACATCAAAACTGTGGAATGATTTGCCGTCAGCGGTATTCGCGGACCGATACGACCCTCATACCTTCAAGAAGAGCGTACTCCTACCAAGAAATTCCGGAACACGATCCTCAGAAGAAATTTCGATATTTTTCGACATAGGTATGATTAGTCCTCAATCGGAATTTCGCGGCAATTGTCAAGAGCCTTTCATCTAACTACTATCTATCTATTGATGATATAATAAAATTACGGTATTTTATTGAAACCCTAACGTGTTGGTGGCAAACAAGCACACGTCCCACCCGATGGTAAGCGGTCAATGTAATCATTGGACACCATTTACATATGTCGGGAATCGTGACAATTGTCGCTGTGGCGAAATAGGGGCCTGAGTGTAAGTTTTTAACGTAACTTTACGTCACGAACGCGTTTGCGTTTTCCATATGAATAACATTATCACTTACGCGTTCGTAAACGTTTTTTTAAGTGAACAGAAACTTACACTAGAGCCTCTGAGCCCTGAGTGTAAGTTTTAAACGTAACATTAGATACTTTACCATCGCGTTAGAGTTACCCATATAAATGGGAGTTTTCAAAAAATAGTACACCAAATTAGTGATAAGTAAAGTTAAATCACTGTCAGTTTCGTGATGACAATTAAGCATTAAATTTCGATAAAAAATTGGTTTTGATGTTCATTTTATATACTTAAATCGATATTACAACCTAATTAAAGGCAAAAAGTCGATCTTTGTGAAGATTTCATGCTTAATTGTCGTCACGAATCTGACAGTGATTTAACTTTTCTTAACAACTTTCGTTAATTAGGTGTCCCAAATTTTGAAAACTCCCAAATAACATTATCACTTACGCGTTCGAGACGTTTTTTACGTCAAAAAAACTTACACTAGATCCTGAGCCCTGAGTGTAAGTTATTATCGTAACTTTACGTCACGAACGCGTTTGCGTTTCCCATATAAATAACATTATCACTTACGCGTTCGAGAAGTTTTTTAACGTCAAAAGAAACTTACACTAGAGCCTCTTATATATACTGGGCTGGCTTAGAACAAGAATATGCACTGCTATAATTCGGGCCACCAGCATGTGCATACGAGACACGTCACAAATTCAAACCTGCAGCGAAACTGTGGGGTTTGATGACGGAGCAGCTATTCCCAACACCAGCTAAACTTCACCTACTTATTACTCATAGTTAAACCCCGTTATCTAATGCTCATTTTGGGGGCAATCTAAAATAGTGATGTTGCTTCACATAATTAGTCGATTCATATTTATCTATAAAAGTTATTTGTCAAACTAAAATTCTTCTTTAGTGAAAGCTATAGAGACACATTAATTCCTCTTATTAGTCAAATCGGAGGGCGACAATTATAAATATCGAATATCGTCAATTTGGGGTCCGATTTTTGAAATAGTCACCGAGTAATCTTGGTAGAGATTCTCATTCATTCTCTATGGAAATCACAAGTGACTATTTCAAAAATCGGACCCAAGATCTTTTGACATGTTATTGAGTGAGTAAGTCAACTTAATTTTTTATCGATTTAGATTATCGTAACTGCCCAATCACTTGCCCCGAAACTGAGCATAAGATAACGGGGTGTACTCATAGTATTGTAATATGTATTGCCAAGATGTGAATTATTTTAATTTGTTTTTATTACACTTTATAATTATTACTTTTTTTTTTTTATGCAAAAGGTGGCAAACGAGCAGACGGATTGCCTGATGGTAAGCAATTACCGTCGCCCATGGGCACTCGCAACACCAAGGGAGTCACAAGCGCGTTGCCGACCTATAAGTGGGTTGGAGCTCTGGGAACCTTATTCACCATCAGGAACACAACACTACATACCTGAAAGGTAGCAGTGCTATTATGGCTGTGGTTTTTATGAATAAATACTCATAATATATACTAGAGCCTTTGATGGCGACGAAAGCTTACATCCTTATTCCGACGAACTTTTGTTACTATATTGTTTCGGGCACGCTTCAGTTTCCTTCGTGCCGCTTCGACGGGTGGTCGCGTACACCTCGCGCAAGTACAGCCGCGCGCACAAGTGTTGCAGTGTTGTGTCGTGTTTATTTGTGAAGTGATTGTGCTTGTTATATATATGTGATTTCATGGATTGAGAAGGTATGTTTTTTAATTATTAATTCGTATAAATTAGTCGGCCTAGTGTCATACGGCCTGTGAAGTCGTAGGTCCTGGATTCATCCCAGTTAGGGCATTTATTTGATGAGTACAGATATTTGTTTCCGAGTCATGGGTGTTTTCTATGTTTAAGTATTTGTATATTATATATATCGTTGTCTGAGTCACAACACAAGCCTTCTAGAGCTTACCATGGGGCTCAGTCAATTTGTGTAAGGATGTTCTGTAATATTTATTTATAATATTTCGGGACAATCTTACACAAATCGACCTAGTCCTACGGTAAGCTCAGTAAGGCTTGTGTTGTAGGTACTAGACGACGATATATATATAATAGATAGAAACATATAAATACTTAAATACATAGAAAACACTCATGACTCAGGAACAAATATCTGTGCTCATCACACAAATAAATGCCCTGACTGGGATTCGAAACCAGGACCATCGGCTTCATAGGCAGGGTCACTACCCACTAACTAGGCCAAACCGGTCTTCGATTTATTTAGTAAAAATTGCATATTTTTGCATTTTATTCAACTAATCAGACAAGTTATCCTTTTCTAAATATCGTTTAAGAATTTAAATATAAAATTTTGAATTAACGTCAATATTTATATTTTTAGTAATACAGGTAATTTATATATTCGGGGTCAATAGGAAAAAAAAATACAAACCCTTCTACCTTGCTACCGTCATAGCTGGTTTTTTTTAAATTACGGAATTTAAAAAAAAACCACGGTTTCTTTGTCATTGTACGAGTATACACATACCTATATTTGTTACTTACATTCTTGTTTAGTTCAAACACGCGATAATTACCTAAATTCAGTAAAAACGAATTTCTATAATAATATTGTCATGTGTCAATGCTTTTTTTCTTAGAAATTCAGTTGTAAGTCCGCCATATTTATTTACTTTATTTTACTTTTCTAATGAACCAGAATATATAATTTAAGTCATAACATGAAAATTTATAATAAATATTACAGGACATTCTAACACAAATTAACTGAGCCCCATGGTAAGCTCAAGAAGGCTTGTGTTGTGACACTTGTGACTCAGCCAACGCTATATATAATATAAAAATACTTAAATACTTAAAAAAAACACCCATGACTCAGGAACAAATATTTATCACTCATGTCTCTAAAATACCATTTTCGTAACTAGTGCGTAAAAAGTGCACTTTTCGCACGCTTCGCGTGCGTAAATTTCACTTTTTAAGGCACTTGCTATGAAAAATTAGGTTCGATACACGTGTAAAAACTTCTTTAAGACTCGGGTGATTGTCACCATCGTTTCACTCGGGCTCCAACGTTCACCCTCGTCGAAACAAATTTTTTTTTCACTAGTATCGAAATGTACTATTCTTTGTTTCTAACAGAGTTTAAAATGTCACGAGTTGAGTACTCGACGCTAAAAATATGCCTTGTAGCTAATTTGATTAATAATTTAATAAACTTTTTATTAATTTTATCGATTGACGGTAATTAAAACTTTACAGCCTTTCAATTAATTACTAATTACTTTGTCAATTAATTGTTTTTGTCCCGTATATCAAACTAAAAGTGATTTAGAATTTACAAGTCAATAATTTCCGGTTATTTTTTAATTACCTCCTTTGGAGAAATATTAAAAAAAGTTCTTATCATTGGCGACAGGTTTAGCCTTGTTTATTCTAAGCCGACGGTCCTGGGTTCAAACCCCAGTGGGCATTTATATTTGTTCCTTAGTCATGGGTGCTTGCTATGTATTTAAGCATTTGTATCCATACTAATATTATAAATGCTACGTAACTCTGTATGTTATCACTTCACGTTTAAACCGCTGAACCAATTGGGATTAAATTTGGTATGGAAAGAGTTTGAGCTACGAGAAAGGACATAGGATAACTTTTATCCCGTAATCACACTTTAAAGACAGTAATGGCTGGCCGACGAAGTTGCGAGGAAAGGCTAGTATTATAATATATAAATCATTGGCTGAGTACCCGCAACACAAGCCTTCTTGAGCTAACCACGGTAAGTCAATTCGTGTCAGAATATCCTAACTGATGTCTTGTAATATTTATTTATTTTATATATATATTTTTTTATATTATGCCTAGCTCAAGGGTTATTCGGGCGTTTGAACCGTTCTTATTACTCTGTCCAGAATTCTGTAGAAATGATCACCCAGTTTGGTGTTATTTTTGGTTTACTGGTAGACAGCTGGGCTGGCTAAAAGACAACCAAACCCTACTTAATATAATGCATGCACTTCTTCAGAAATCTGGACAGAGTAATAAGAACGGTTCAAACGCCCCTTAACGTGTATATTAAATACATTTAAGTATCAGCGCCAAATTGGAGTGTTCAAAAATCAATCAGGGACCGATATTTCGACAAGTTACGACAATCCCGCGGGTAAGAAAATAAGTAATGGCTCGAGACGCCATTAGCCTCGGCCAGAGATAAGGAAAAAATAAAGTACAATAAGACTTTTTATACAAGACTAACCAGCGTTTGGCCTCAGTCATAACTGATGGTAAGTGTCGACGAGACCGAGGGTGCACGCTGGTTCAGTAACAGTCTTCACTCTTGCCTTGAAAAGACCCAAATTATATCTTTCCGGGTACCTATACAGACGAAGGGAGCGAATCACATTCCTAAGCAGTCCGCATTAGGAAGGTAGAAGCGAATCGCTTCGTGCGAATGAATGGAATATTCACAACGTAAGTATGAAACCGCTCTCCCCCCCTTGACCTCTTGTTAACCTGGATTAACTACTTACTACATTTAATCTAAAAAGGCCCTTGAGGCATTGTACCAAGGATGCTGGCGGCTCTCGTTGTATCGTAATGCTGATACGTTGTGCGAGGAAGCCACCAGCTCTTCGGTCACCAGTAGGTCTAGCACAGGTCCTGACCCTACCATGACAGTATCTCACGGTCTATCTTTACCTTTTCTATGTATATTAATTAAAGAGAGACGGTTAGTCTATCTCGTCTCGTGACACTGTCGCGCCCTTCTTGTGCTAGGCCTATAGGTACCAGTGGCGACTAGACAATTTTTTACTTAGGCAAGACAAAGCCAATATTGCCGTTTCTTCATGAACTCACACTCAAACTCAAACGTTTATTCAGTAAGTAGGCCACAATGGCACTTTTACACGTCGAGTATACAAAAGAAGAAAAATAAAATCTACACCGGCCCTAACCCTACACCTCTGACCCGAGAAGCATTTTGACTTTTATCACCGGCAAGAAACTCGGCGGGACTTATTTTTTCAACAGTATTACAAAAGATATCTTAAACAAAATGCGTTATTCTTTAAGAAAAGTGAGTTCAAGAAAAACTGTGCGAACGTTTAGCTGCCTTAGTAAAAGCCACCAGGAATCAGATTTTACGGCCCGCCGCCTCTGATAGCTACGATGCCAAACGTTATTGTTTATATGTCTTTGTCCTGACAAAAATTAGTAGATTACTGCTCCAAATTTTTTCGCTCAAGGAGATTAAAATAGCCATTACGGTACCTTTTAGTAACACAAAGCAGGAATTATTCAATACAATAACGGTAGGTATTACTGAAAATGAACAAAACCTATTGTTATTTGGTGAATAAGTTTTACGGCATTGAATCGGAATCGTGGTCTATTTATTCTCACATAACTAGATGAGATGACACTGTAATTATGTCCTTTTTCAGTTTACGGTGTTTTTCACAGTTTCAGCTGTATTCGGCCACTGCTGGACATAATCCTCCCCCATATGACTTGTGTCATCTTGGGGGGTAGTTGCCATAGTCGACACGCTTGGCAGGCCGGTTGGCGACTACAGCAGCTGTAGATTAGGTTTCGACGGACGCTGCTGCCCGTCCGTAGGATTTTTCCCTTTGTTGCCTCTTACGACACCCGCGGGAGGAAATGGGGTGATGCCAATCTAGTAAGCCGGCATCACACGGCAAGGAACTGTCATTATGTTCTTTTTCACTTTACGGTGTTTTTGACCGCTTCAGCCATAAATCGTCCACTGCTGGACATAATCCTCCCCCATATGACTTGTATCATCTTGGGGGGTAGTTGCCATAGTCGCCACGCTTGGCAAGCCGGTTGGCGACCACAGTAGCTGTAGTTTGCATTTGCTGCTGCCCTTCCGTTGGTTTTATCCTTTTCCTCAATGTAGATAGCAATCCGGCAATATCTGGACGCCGGGGGGATGAAGTGGTGTAATGCTTGTGACCCCATGGCATCCCCCGTAAACGGCAAAGTCGGAAACGCCGCAGGGTTTTTAGTGGGTATTCCTCTCCTATATGAAGGGGCGAGTCTCACATACCCCCCACTATGGGCCCTCTCTAGGCCCGGGGAGATGCTAATGCAATTTCCCTGAGTCAAATTAAAAGGGTTTTTCCCCTTTGTCACCGCGCTCAAAGTGCTGGAGTAAAACTACTACTTGTATTCAATTTTTTTTCGGAACTATCTGACACAAATCGACCTGATCCTACGGTAAGCTCAGTAAGGCCTGTGTTGTAGGTACTAGACGACAATTTATATAATAGATAGATACATAATAATACTTAAATACATAGAAAACACTCATGACTCAGGAACAAATATCTGTACTCATCACACAAATAAATGTCCACACTGGGTTTTGAACCCAGGACCATCGTCTTCATAGGCAGGGTCGCTACCCACTAGGCCAGACCGGTCGTCAAAAATGTCGTCAATTTTATGTGTATGAGTATCTTTGTTAAGACAATGCTGTGTCTATGTTTGGTTTAACTGAACAGCCGCTATCAGATATATCGGAGCTGTGGAAACGTCACAAATATCTGAACAACGCCTCTATTCTCAAGGCGATAAAGTGCATGTTCCGATATTTGTGACCACCTCCACAGTTCCGATATATCTGATGGCGACTGAACATAATCCATCCAGCGTCCAAAATAGACGCCATCTTTTAGAAGCTTATGGACTTAACGGGCACTTAGGAGTTTCGAAGATTCGAGAATGTTCAAGAAAATTTTCAAAGTAATTGTAACTATTACAATGAAACCATAGTAGGTTTTTTTGACGACAGATTTGGCCTAGTGGGCAGTGACCCTGCCTATGAAGCCGATGGTCCTTAGTTCAAATCCCAGTCAGTCCATTTATTTGTGTGATGAGCATAGATATTTGTTCCTGAGTCATGGATGTTTTCTACGTGTTTAAGTATTTATATGTCGCTATCTATTATATATATCGTCGTCTAGTACCTACAACACAAGCCTTACTGAGCTTACCGTAGGACTAGGAGTTTTGTGTTGGACTGGTAAATATCAAATGATATTTCGTTCAGTCAGCAGCAGAAGTGGCTAAGCGGTTGAGGTGCTCAAAATGAGGTCAACACATCTCTATTGTCAAGAGAATAAGAGCGCGTGTAGGACATTTTGAACACTTCAAACGCTTAGTCACTTTTGCTGCTGACTGTACATAAGTTCCGAAATACACATTGGTACAACGGGGTTTGAACCTGTGACCGGACTAAGACGTAAAGCCACCACCGTTTATACTTGGAATCATTGCACAAATTATCATTGTTTAATGTTTATCATGCTGGCAATTTAGCAGTACAACAATATTCTAAAGAAACTCAAACCGGACGCCATATTGTGAAAGACAAGGAGAGAACTTTGAAAGGGACAGAAACTTCGCGCGTTTTCTAAGACGGTACTGACAAAAGGGGTCCCAAAGTTATTGGGGTTACGTAACTTTAATAAAATGTCTGATATTTTTTACCGACGCATAAAAACAGAGAAGGTTGTCAAGCTAGTACATAATTTTGGACCCGGGTATGTCCTTAAACTACGTCCAACAATGAGAGGTAGGGCACAGCGAAGTAATCACGCTTGAGTCTGGAGAAGCCCAACTGAAGTACCTCCTCCTTACAGAAGACCACAGCCATAATAGCACTGCTACCTTTCAGGTATGTAGTGTTGTGTTCCTGATGGTGAGTGAGGTTCCTAGAGCTCCAACAACTTTTAGGTATGCAATGCGCATGTGAATCCTCTGGAGTTGCAGGCGTCCATAGGTTACTGCTTACCATCAGGCGGGCTGTATGCTTGTTTACCACCGTCAGTATAAAAAAAAAACATATTAACTTACTGTTTAGTGTGTAGATTTTATAAGTATTTTGTACGGAACTGTTGACAGTAAGATTCGTCCTCCATTATTGAAAGTTTAAAACTTGTTAATTCTCTAAGTTCCAGAGACTCGGGGAGTTGATCAAACATTTCGGAATGTTTTTGTCCTTCGAATATTAAGTATGGCCGGTTTAAATAGTTTGAACTGGGTGATGGTATGGAAAGTGTAATGGCCTAACCTCGGATTTTCAATGGCACGGTAAGATGAAAGAAATCTATAGAGTCGATAATAAGACTAAAATGTAACTCATATTCATACTCATACTCATTCACATAAATAAATACCAAAGTAAATAATAGGTGAAATAAATAATTTTAATTGAATAAATTATGTTAAATAGAAATAAATAAACTATCATACAATAAAAAAAATAACAATCAGATCAGAAAACTCCGTCTGGTGTCATATGACGGACTTCCCTTAAAAACTATGTAAGGTCTTACCCATCTTACTCATTTTTCTGGTACTTAATTATCGGCATACTCTACAAACAGTGCCACGCTTGCGTCGCCGTGTTGCGTTTGTGCGACCACAGTACGCTATAACATCTGAACATGCACTTTATCACCTTGTTGGCGTTGTTCAGATATTTGTGAACACATTGGCCGCTCCAATATATATGATGGCGACTACACACACATTGACACTGAAAAGGGCTTGGCAGTGAAATATACCACACTCCCTTCAATATCTCAAACGCTGAGGTATACTTAATCATTTCTTGACGTAGATTTATAAGGAGGAAATTAAGGGCGCACACGAAATTATACATTTTTCTGTGTTAAGAAATTCACACAGTCGAACATATAACCTCCTTTTTTGAACACTGTAAAAAATTGAGTTTTTAGTTTTCCGTGAAACTTCAACTTAAACTTAAAGGGCAGTTCTCAGAGGTGGCGTTTTTACGTGTCCGAGGCTATATTTGCGTGAATTTTTGGCCCAATATTTTTGAAAAAAATCATACACATATTTGAACGTCTGTTGTATCTCGACAATTAATAAAATATTCCATAACACCATATTCAATATGATAAAAAAAATAAAAAGTGCAGAAATTGACGTACAGTGGGCGTGTCCCGCACCTAAATTTGTTGAAACAAAAATTATAATTCAAGTTGGGGATGTTGTATTAATTTTTAATATTGGTTCACATATTCTTAATTAGTTTAGTTCTACTATAATTTCACTAAACATAATATATGAATTACCATTATTAAATAAAAACATATTTTCGCCATGTCCCGCGCCAACGCTTGATTTCGCTGGAGTTTACAAAACTTGGCGGTATCGCACAAAGCAATATACCAGGAACTCAATGCCGCGTCCACAGGTAGCTTCAGTTGCGCCGCGTTCACCGACGAGAGCGGACGTAGGCTCACAGTGTAATAGCAGAATTCGCAAAGGTATCTTCATCATTCGGTGGGTATGGTTTCGTGTTTTCTTGAATTCGGTGAACAAAATTTTTCGTTCAGTGTTTGTGCTTTTCTTGGTGCAACAGTGCCTAAGTCATACCAAGAAGTATGTGATTTGGTTACCAGTGAGTCTTTTCAATACAATGGTTACTTTTTGTGTAATTGTTCAATAACGATAAAATTTGAATTCAGTGGGTGTGATTTCCGTGGATTCGGTGGGGTTTTAGGCCACCGAAATCAAAAAAGGTGCCACCGTGATCAATCTTGACTATAAAAACAGGTTAATTGTTTGTTTTTAAATAATTTGTATGTTATAATTGTATTCAAAACAGTTGAATATGTTGTTAATGTTAACACCAACGTTGTTAGTAGACTCATATAATTTAATCGCAACTTAAAAAAAAAATTGGTTATGCTATCTGCGGATATTTTTCCTATTTAATCAGTTAGGATTACCGTTGACCTATATCTATCAAGTTCAGTGCCTTCTGATAAAGATTCTCCTTCTGGGCCTAGAATAGACGCTTAAGGTCATCAAGAAGAAACCCTACGCTTGCTGCTACACAGCTTCCGGAAATGGCAGCAAATGTAGGTCTCATACCTCCGATACAGCCACATGAGGTTAAGAAAGCGCTGCAAAAATAGGTATCCAAGTGGAAGTTTGGAAATGCCTGCAAGAAACTGGTGTGTTGCTAGTTTCTAATCTCTTCAGTCAGGTGTTGCTCTCTTCCAAAATGCCAGAGGCATGGAGATTGCGCACAATCGTTCCGATTTACAAGGGAAAGAGAAGCAAGTACGAGTGCAACAACTACCGAGGCATCAAGCTCTTAAGCCATGCTATGAAGGTTTAAGAAAGAGTAATCGACAACCGAATAAGGTCAGAGTGCTCACTATCTAGACATTATTATGGCTTCGTACCTGGTTTATCAACTACTGATCCTAATATGTTTGCTCTGTCCACAATTGCCGAAGAATATCGCTCGAAGAAAAAAGCGCTGTTCGTTGCGTTCCTGGACATGGAAAAGGCATTTGACCGTGCTTCAAGGGATACTATTTGGTGGAGCCTTCGAAAGAAAAATGTCCCAGAGCAATATGTCAAGACCATTGCTGACATGTATAGGGATGCACGATCAGTGGTCCGGACATCGGTGGGTGAGACCAAAGCAATAGCGGTAAAAAAAGGTGTTCGACAGGGCTCAGTACTGAGCCCCTTCCTGTTTTGCTTAGTTTTTGGACTCGCTTACTAAAGAAGCACAAGATTTGGCAAAGTGGACATTTATATACGCTGACGATGTAGCCATATGCACTGAAAGCCGTACAGAGCTGCAGAAAGCGCTTGCTTCATGGAAGCACCAGTTGCAATCCGGGGGCCTGGTGTTGAGTGTTGCCAATACACAATTCATGTCCCTCAACGAACCAGATCCATGTGACGACAGTCCGATACCCATCGATGGGCAATTAGTCCAAATACCTGGGTGGTATAATGCACATGTCCGGAGACATCGAATGCAATGCAACATTCATCACCGAATAGCCGCTACATAGCAAAAATGGTGAGAAGTGACTGGTGTGACCTGCGACAAAAAAATGCCGGTCAAACTAAAGGGGCTGATCTATAAGACCATGATTAGACCAGTTTTAACCTATGGCAGCGAGACGTGGGCGGTAACGCAGAAGCACCTGCGTACCATCTAAGTTGCTAAAATGAAGATGCTGATGTGGATGTGCGGCGTTACCAGGCTCGATAAAATCCGCAACGTATACGTGCGAGGAAGCCTGGGCGTGCGTGACATCGCCGACAAAAGGCAAGAGAGTTAGGCTGCGATTCTTCCGAATTGACTAGTTTGCTTGCTAAAATCAGCTCGTTGGGCTGAAAATATGAAACTAAGTATACCTATACTTACTTTATAGTTAATGAGTTTCCAATGCAAGATTTTTCCGAATTTAATAAGAAAACTTTATATGGACAAGTATTTTTTGATAAAAACTTAAAGACATAAACACTTTTAAAGTGATTTTAACACCAATTTTGAACTTTTTTATGAATATTGATTTCGGTGGGTGGACTTGATTTCGGTGATTTAAAAAACTAAAATATCTTAAAAACCGTTAATTCTACAAGGGGGCCTTACCCGGCAATATATTTTAAATTTAAGCCTGAATCTAGGATTTAATGTTTCACATTAAAAAAGTAAAAAAAAAATTGTTCCACCGAAGTCACGCAAAACAGCTCGGCTCGGAGAATCGCCCTATAAATAAATATTCAGGACAATCTTACACAAATCGACCTAGTCCTACGGTAAGCTCAGTAAAGCTTGTGTTGTAGGTACTAAATAGATGACGATATATATAATAGATACATATAAATACTTAATTACATAGAAAACATCCATGACTCAGGAACAAATATCTGTGCTCATCACACAAATAAATGCCCCGACAGCTCAAGTCATGCTTTTAGCAGGCACAGTTAATTCTATCTGGTTCAAATTTCGTCGTACTTCGGGTATTTGTATTTAAACTTTCGTTAGACACTTAGCACTCTTGAGTGCTTGAAAATGGAGGCCTATGTCCTCCTAAACGTGAGTAGAGCCGTGTTAATTGTTAATTATTTTACAGTCGCGGAATAATAAGGTTGACCAGCTTAAGATCGGTTTTTGCTTGCTCAGGTATAAATGATCAGTATCTGCTTTATCGAGATATATATCGAGTATCTGTCATGTAGTGAAATGACATTAAGTATGACACTTTCCGTCATAATTAATGTCATTTCACTACATGACAGATACTTATGACCCCAAAGAGAAATTGACCTCTTTGGGGTCATAAGTAGGCGAGTTAAAATTAAAAAGAAAACTTTTATCTCATTCGTTCTTCAGTTATTTCGAGGGAAATCTAACCCAGGACCATCGGCTTCATGGGCAGGGTCACTACCCACTAGGCCAGATTGGTCGTCAAAATACAGTTAAACAGTTTTCAGGTTTGACCTAGTAGGTGACCCTGCCTATAAAGTCTATCCCTAACCTCAGTAAAAGCATATATTTGTGTGATGAGCACAGACATCTGTTCCCGAGTACCCATTTTGTGAGTGGTGTTTTCTATGTGTTTAAGTATGTGTATATTTTATTTATCGTTGGCTAAGTCACAACACAAGCCTTCTAAAGCTTACTGTGGGCCGTGGGGCTCAGTCAATTTGTCCTGTAATACTTGGGCTATTTTTGAGCGTTGAGTACATAACTCGTGACATTTTAAATTTTCAAATCTGTCACAAATAGGGTTTCTGCTCGAGACTTCTCGAACTCGAGACAACTCGAGAGTTTCACCTCCATTCGAGACGAGAAATAAATAGCTGACTCTCGAGACTCTCGAGTTCCGGCGAAAACGAAAAGAGGGCTAAAGTCAGGCTCGCCATTATTTGGCTTTTAACAGTGATAAGCCCGCGCACTATAAACGCGGACTTCTCACTCGAACGTAGTATGTACCTATATTTTTTTATTTTAATTGTTGATTTTGTGTAAGATTTTAGTTTTATGTCTGATCAAAGGACTGAAAAAGTAGATTAAGTGTATTGTTTTATGTTCATTGTTGATTTAGTTTTTGTATGTTTAATTCAAAGTGCAATAAAAGAATTCCTATTTTAATTTGTTTTTTATAATTCACAATTTCTTACTAAAGAAGTAAAGACTCGAGAGTCGAGACAACTCGAGAAATTGGTGTCGAGATTTCTCGAAACTCGAGAAAAAAAATGAGGCGAGTAACCAGAAACCCTAGTCACAAACGAAGAAGTGGTATTTTAGAAATCGTGGAATATCGTGGGTATCGAAATTTTACATTTTGGGTAAAAATAAGAACTAGAAACTTTTGTGTGCGATTATTTTTGTGCTCAAAATTTTTGAAGTCCAGTGCTAGACTCAAAAAATTTTGAGCGACGAGTAGGTACTCGACTCATGACATGTTAAACTCTGTCAGAAACGAAGAAATGGTATTTTAGAAACATGAATGATAGAAATTATTAATCGTGGTTATCGAAAATATATTGACGACCGGTCTGGCCTAGTGGGTAGTGACCCTGCCTATGAAGCCGAAGGTCCTGGGTTCGATTCCCAGTCAGGGCATTTATTTGTGTGATGAGCACAAATATTTGTTCCTGAGTCATGGGTGTTTTCTATGTATTTAAGTATTTATATGTATCTATTTATTATATATATCGTCGCCTAGTACCTGCAACACAAGCCTTATTGAGCTTACCGTGGGACTAGGTCGATTTGTGTAAGAATGTCCGAAATATTTATTTATTTATTGTGTAAAAATAAGCGCTGGTAGCCTAGCGGTAAGAGCATGCGACTTGCAATCCGGAGGTCTCAAGCTCAAACCCCGGCTCGTACCAATGAGTTTTTCGGAACTTACGTACGAAATATCATTTGATATTTACCAGCCGCTTTTCGGTGAACGACAACATCGTTCGGAAACCGGACTAATCCCAATAAGGCCTAGTTTACCTTAGTTGTATTGGAAGGTCAGATGGCAGGCGCTTTCCTAATACTAGTGCCTACGTCAAATCCTGTGATCAGTTGCCAAGCGGACCCCAGGCTCCCGTGGCAAATGCCGCGACAACGCGAAGTAAAAAAAAAAAAAAAAAAGATAAAAGATCTTTATTTTTCCATTTAGCCAAATTACATGCACTTATGAAAAATCTACACCGGTTCAAACTTTACACCTCTGACCCGAGAAGATACCGGCAAGAAACTGCGGCGGGACTTATTTTTTCAAAACAGTGATACATCAAATCTTAAAGTAGGTACTTACATAATTATGCGTAGTCCGATAAGAAAACATATCAAACAGTTTATTACAAGATAAGAAAATATTAAAATATAAAAGTAAAAATAATAATGTATAAATAAATTCGACTTCACAAAATAGACATACTTTAATATGCTTTCTTATCTGAACTGTGTCATTTACATTATCTGGCAGTACATACAATTGTTGAATTAATTGCTAGGCGGTTTTGTTAGTTTCTGGTTTGGGCCATGCATGTTTGTCTGTCAAATAATCCTCTACTCTGTGATAGCCCTTAGACATCAAAGACTTTTTTAAGTAATTCTTAAGTATTGGGAAGGGTAATTTTAAGGCATCATCAGGTAACTTGTTATATAAATGAATACATTGCCCAAAAAATGATTTATACACTTGATATATACACAAGTAGATGATGAACGTATGTAAAAATAATAACGAGAAACTTTTGATGCGATTATATTCGTGCTCAAAATTTTGAAGTACAGTGCAACTCTCATATCGATTATATTTAAGTCGAAAGAAAAATAGAAAAATTTGACTCGCAGCGGGACTCGAACCCACAACCACTGGATCACTAGCACTTAAATATCTTTGATATGCTAGCAGACGTTTCTGCTTAATATAAAAATAATCTCATATCGATTCCCTGATTTCGTACATGCTATCGAATTTTTGTCCTAAGCGACATGCGTCGTTTCTCGCTCAGTAGGTCGGGCATGGCGGGTCGATATTGGGTGGCATTGGGCGAGGTGATAACCATAACATGCCATACCATGGTACACTGTCTACGAATATAGTAGCGTGACTTGCTATCACAACTGATAGGATGATATAATTAAAACTGTTGTGAGCCACTTTACTACTACTTAGTAACAAACGGATGACGTGTAATAATATCGCACTAGGCGACATGTTTCTTCCTTCCTATCTCAGTTAAAGTGGCTTCCTATACGTCTTCGTCGTAACTCCCACATTCTTTTATACAACATTATTTTCCACCCAGCAACTCCCTGCTACCTCAAAGAACGTTTTAGTTACTTGCGTGCAGCCAGATCCGCTCAAAATTTCCTCCTTAACGTCCCTTCATCTTCTTCTAAATTTTATTGTAATTCCTTCACCTTCCAAGCTATCAGGCTCTGGAACAATTTACCCTTAGAGTTGAGGCGTGCTCGATCTCTTGCTGTCTTTAAAAAACACCTTAAAGAACATTGTTTGTCTCTCCCATGAGATGTTTTCTGTTACTCCAATCTATCGGCTTCCTATTTTTTGTGGCTAATTATTTTTGGTTCTAATTTGTTTTCCTTGAACAGGTTAGTTTATATTTTTATATGTGTATGGTATATGTAAGTTTATCTATTTTTGTAACACTTACTTTTTTTTTCCTAAAATTTACAATGGTTTCGCTTCTTTAAGGTTGTCTGGAAGAGATCGCTCTTTAGCGATAAGACCATCAATTGTTTAGCCTCTTCTTTATAATGCCATGTAACCTATATATGCCATGTTTCCTTGTTTTGAGGTGTGCAATAAAGAGTATTTTATGTTTTTATGTTATGTTTCGGGTAAGCTCTGGTACCCATTTTCAAGCCGAGTCAGGACACACCGCTTGGGGTGAGGGCATTACTCAATATAGTCTGCTACCTTGCACGGCGTTCCGCACGCCGCGTCGAAAATAGCTACCAGAGGCTCTAGTGTAAGTTTCTTTTGACGTACAAAAACGTCTCAAACGCGTAAGTGATAATGTTAGTTATATGGGTAACTAGCGCGATGGTAAAGTAATATTACATTAAAAACTTACACCCAGGGCTCTGAGTTTACCCGAAACATGTTACGTCCCGGATGTTCCTAAAATCTGTTTGAGGCCTCGTTCTCACCCACTATTAGCAGTGCCGGCTGCACGCACGGTATCGCGAGCAAACTCGCAGCTTCCGCGTGCGTTAACACTCCTCAATGCGCTTCTGACATCATCACCTGAATGTGACCTGTTTGCTTGGAGATGGTCGCTATGCCGTGAATGCTTGAGATTTTGTGAGTTGATGGATGATAGGCCATCCAGCACCTTAATATAAATAAGTTATTTTTTTATTACTTGATTATGTATTGTTTATGTTATTGCTTAGTTTTTCAGCGCATTGGTGTATACTGTAATACTGTACATAGTTCTCCTAAATAAAATTATTATGTGGCCTCGAGAAATACTTATAAACTTAAAGTAGAACGTTTTTGAAGTGTAAATCAAATTTAGAATTGAAATTAGGCAAATCGATAATTCGTTTGCCGTTTAGTGCCGGCTAAAACTTTGCGCCACCCCATCAAGAAAAAACCAATGGATGGGCAACAGCGTCCGTCGACACCAAATCAACTACTGTCGCCAACCCGCCTGCCAAGCGGTGTCTCGTGTTTAGGGACAGTTCATATTAATAGCAGATAAATTGGAGTACAGTTACTGTTTAATATATTTCCTGTGATACTCCATGGTTCAGAGGGATACTAGTTACAATAAAATATGGGGCAATACGCCCAACGCATATATTAGACCCATTGAAATATAAACCTTCTCATCATAGACATACGACATAATTTCACATGGCAAGTATGATTAATAAAAACTCCAATAATTAGAGTTTTACAAAATGTTATCTTATGATAAGAGGATAAGACAGCTTTTAGATTGATCGGTTTTTTGTTAGAAACTTAAGGTTATAAGTGGTTCAGTTTTTTTGGTGTTATAAGACATTTTAAAATTGATTAGTGGTTTTCGTGTTTTGTATTAGTCTATAATTTTATTAATGACAGGTTTGTTTTATGTTAATTATATAAACAAATTACACTATAATGACATAAATTATTCAGGATACAAAAAAATAAATTTCTTTGTTAATTTTTTTTTTGTTATGACATAGACGGCAAACGAGCAGAGGGATTGCCTGGTGTTAAGCAATTACCGTCGCCCATGGGCACCCGCAACACCAGGGGAGTCACAAGCGCGTTGCCGAACTTTAAGGAAGGTTGGAGCTGTGGGAACCTTACCATCAGGAACACAACACTACATACCTGAAAGGTAACAGTGCTATTATGGCTGCGGTCTTCTGTAAGGAGGAGGTACTTCCCCAGTTGGGCTGCCCCAGATTCAAGCGTGATGGTCAACGCTGTGCCGTACCTCTCATTGTTGGACGTAGTTTAAGGACATACCCGGGTCCAAAATATCCAATTATGGTTGGAATATTGTTTGTCTATTACTTGTAAATTTGAAATTGAAACATTACATTGGGTGGTAGCTGCCATAGTTGCAAGGCTTAGTAGACGGATTGGCGACTGGAGTAGCTGGAATGCTTTGATATAATTTTATTAGGATCTAAATTTGTTAAAAAGCACTTAAGGAGTCAATCTTTTAATCTATTTATATAAACGTGAAAGTCCTGACTGACTGATCAACGCCCAGCCCAAACCGCTTAACCTAGATAGCTGATTTTTTCACAATAGGTAGTTTATATACCGTAAACACTAAGAAGGGATTTTTTGAAATTCTACCATTAAGGGGGTAAAAAAGGGGTTGAAAGTGTGTATAAGGATTGTGTAAATTTATAAGATAGGGACTTGAAATTTTGGGTCCATACTCCTTATTTAAATACAAGAAAAGTAATTTCAGCGTTTTTGGAAATTCATCCTCTAAGGGATTGGATTTTTGGACCCGGGTATGTCCTTAAACTACGTCCAACAATGAGAGGTACGGCACAGCGATGACCATCACGCTTGAATCTGGGGCAGCCCAACTGGGGAAGTACCTCCTCCTTACAGAAGACCACAGCCATAATAGCATTGCCACCTTTCAGGTATGTAGTGTTGTGTTCCTGATGGTGAGTAAGGTTCCCAGAGCTCCAACCCCCCTTAAAGGCCGGCAACGCGCTTGTGACTCCCCTGGTGTTGCGAGTGCCCATGGGCGACGGTAATTGCTTAACACCAGGCAATCCGTCTGCTCGTTTGCCGCCTATTTCATAAAAAAAAAAAAAAAAGGGGTCAAAAAAGGGGGTTCTTCTGCGCGTGCCTAGTATAATGATAAAATGTCAAAAAATAATTAACCAAGCTAAAAACAGGAAGAAATTTTAAACAAATGTAATTTTAGTAACCAAAAACACACAGCTGGGCTTAAAGCCCCAAAGGGATCTCGCTGGTATTAGAAGGAGTTAAGTGCGACACCAAAGAGCTCTTAACTCCATTATGTAAATGAGTCTGTTTTGTGACCAAAGCCAAATAAATTGACCTCTATCCTGTTAGCAATTATTAGTAATGATGGACCATGATATGCTGGTTTGTTGTAATACCCTGATTCCAGGATCATACGCTTGTGCGAAGAGTAATTTTTGTTTGACTGAGGGAAATGTGTATGAAATTATAATAATTTTAAATGAAAATAACGGCTCTATATACATATCAGCCACGTGCAGTCCACTGCTGGACATAGGCCTCCCACAAATATGACTTGTATCATCTTGGGGGTAGTTGCCATAGTCGCCACGCTTGGTGGCTGCGGGTGGCGACCGCAGTAGCTGTAGATTGAGTTTCGATGGACGCTGCTGCCCGTCCGTAGGATTTTTCCCTTTGTCGCCTCTTACGACACGAGATGGAGTGGTGCTATTCTAGTCAGCCGGTATCACACGGCTCTACTCACGTTTATTTAGTCACTAGCGTAACATGTTTAGGAGAACCGGGGGGCAATTTTTGAGACTCATGCACTCGAATTTCTAAAAATAAAACGTAAATAATCACACACAAAAGTTATTTATAATTATTTTTGCACAAAATGTATAGTTTCGATACCCACGATTTATTTCTATCATTCACGCTTCTTAAATACCATTTCTTCGTGTTTGAGAGAGTTTAAAATGTCACGATACGAGCGTCGAGTGCTCAAAAATCGGCCCACACCGGCGGCGAATCTTGACATTTTAAATTCTAGGTAGAAACTAAGAAATAGTATTTTAGAAACATGAGTCCTAGAAATTTAGTAATAATCGTGGGTATCGAAACTATACATTTTGTGCAAAAATCAATGTTTTTGCACAAAATGTATAGTTTCGATGTATAGTTTCTAGTTGTCTCTCCAATGAGAGAAACTTTTATGTGATTATTTTCGTTTTTTAAGTTTTTTGAATTAGAGTGAACGACTCTCAAAAATCGGCCTCTGGGCCTCCATTTTCAAGCACTGAAATTGCGTGACGGGCTGGCGAGGCAAACGGACACTCTGCACTTTATGTTTGAAAATGGAAGCCTATGTTCTCTGAAACATGTAGCGCGAGTGACTAAATAAACGAGCCGTGTTAACCATTTATAAAATAAGTCTACTCAATTTAAGTATTGACATACGTTTAGTTTTTAACAGATAGCTGCATTTAATTCACAAGAGTGCACAGTATTCGCACACAAATTGTTTTGACTACTCGAGTGTTATTTTACGCTATAGTCGAATGTTATTTAATGTTTTTAAATGATAAATTATTAATACTAATAATTTTTTATGTTTTTTTGTGTTTAGTTAAATTTTTTCTCGCGATAGTGATTTTACCGACCGTTAACCCAATCTACTGCGGTCGCGAACCCCCCTGCCAAGCGTGGCGACTATAGCAGCTACTCCCCCAAGTTGATACAAGTCCTATAAAATTAAATTAATTTATTATTTATTTCAGATAACCAAGATTCATGAGTATACACTTTATAAAATAATATAATCC
Source organism: Grapholita molesta (assembly GCA_022674325.2). Taxonomy (NCBI): domain Eukaryota; kingdom Metazoa; phylum Arthropoda; class Insecta; order Lepidoptera; family Tortricidae; genus Grapholita; species Grapholita molesta. The sequence goes on along the minus strand of CP053145.2, from coordinate 2,057,334 downwards.
AAGCCAACTTATAATAACATTAAAATTAAAATTAACGTACGTTTTCAACGTATCAGCATTGCGATACAACGAGGAAATGCCGCCAGCATCCTTGGTACAATGCCTCAAGGAACTTTTTTAGATTTTATACTGTAACTAGTTAAGTACTTGTAGTTATCATAATACGATTGTAATTTCTGTAAATAAATTTATTTAATTATAAATTAAAATTAAATTAACTTAGACCTAAAAATTATTACAAATTAGAATTAAAATTAAGGTTAATAAATATTATAAAAAATACATATAATTGAGTCAAGGCCTATGCAGGGAGGCCTATGTCCAGCAGTGGACTGCATACGGCTGAAATGATGATTAAAATTATTCTAAGCATACGTAGTCGCGGGCGAAAGCTAGCAAGAAGCGTGGAATGTAATAGCAAATCTCTGGTAACCCCACTGTCCGCAATGCATTGCTACTAAACTTGCATTCTCGTGGTTGTGGTAGAACTATACACCGCGTAACACGAGGAAACCGAATAATATTGCCAGAGTTATCCTGGCCATATTTAGATACTAAAATGTCAAACCATAAGAAAAAAAACGTTCTCTTTCTTAAGGGCGATTTTACCACAATAGAATTCTTTGTTTTCAGGCATAGTTTTTTCAAAAAAAAATTTTTTTTTTATGTCAAAAAAAACATGAAAAACGGAACATTTTTTTTTTTTTGCCAGAGTTGACCAAAAATTGTAAGTATGATATGTTTTACGTCTTGGCCTCAGGAATACGCTGTTAAAATTATTCTGTTACCTCATGTTATTTTGAATACATTTTATCTTAATCCATAAACAACTTGCAATTGAATGCTCCTACTCTCGCTAAAATAACACAAAAGTTTTTTTTTTTGTATTTAAACTTTCGTGAGACATAATATAATAATTAACGATTAACACGGTTCTACTCACGTTTATTTAGTCACTCGCGCGACATGTTTCGGAGAACATAGGCCTCCATTTTCAAGCACTAAGAGTGCTGAGTGTCCGTTCGGTTCGCCGATCACGTTGCCGGCCCGTCGCGCACACATGTCGCGCGAGTGACTAAATAAACGTGAGTAGAACCGTTTTACTCCTTAATTATTATATTTTGATTTTGTGTAATTTATTTTTCTTTTAACAGCTGTTTCTTGATATTACAACGGTTTATTAGGCTATTTAAATAAGTAATTTGAATGGACTGTTTGAATCATAACTGTCAATAACATTTTTTTTTGTGATTTATGCTAGTTTGAAAAGTAATTTTCTCAAACATGCAATGAAATATTGTCTTTACATTCCTTAATTCCTTATAATCGTAATAGACTCGGAAGTATGGTTTTTTGGGCGCGGCAACTGAAGGGGACGAAAGAGGAATTTCATATAACTAGTAGTAGTAAAGTAACTTTTTGCTTTTTGCAAACAGCTGATGTTAATTTTAATACATTTCGATTTCATTGTTAGTTGTGATTTTGCAAATTTAATTTTTTGAAGCATTTCTTTTATTTCATTGTATGGTTGAGAAACGCCTCGTCGTGAAAACAGATTCCCGGCCTCGTATCACTATCGGGCTGAGCGAGCGTCCGGTAATCCTCATTTTCCCGGCCTCTGATGTAATGTATTGTATTTAGATGCTGTCTCGAAAACTCAAATTTCTTGTAACTGTCAATTCACTTTACTCAAACCTTACTCTGTCATTCCCCATTACAAGCAATAAATCACAAATTGACATACGTAATTCAAAATCAATAGATCTAACTCCTTATTAGCTAATATGAACCTTATCTCATATACATAAGGCTTCAATTAGCAATAAACTGTTTATACGTCTTACGACATTTATACATTTAGTTTTGCTTCTAAAACATGGCGTGACGGATAACTATTACGGTGAAAAAGGGCGTATGTTGTTGAATTTGGAAGGCGGTTAAGACGTTTTTGTTCCGTGGTCGGCAGTTGCATGTCGGAGCGACAACAAAAACGATTCGGTAAATGGTACAGTCGGCATCAAATATATCACCACGCCGAGATACTTAAAAATATCTGAACACTTTTACAATAGATGGTTGCTTACTTCCCATATTTGAACTATATCGTCAAGGTTTTTTAATAATAAATTCAATAGATTGTTTTGCCTTAACAATAGATTTGTTCAGATATTTGTGACCACATAATCAGCTCCGATATATCTGACCACCATCAGAGACTAATATGTACCGTGAAAAGTGTTTAGGCTGCGCCGAAGAAATGACAGCAGAATTTCGTTTGTTACATACCTTTTTTGTATAGTTAATACTTAATCTCAGTCTTTGTGCGTCTTAAGTTACATATTTAAGGATTAACTTAATAAATCATATGATACAGAAACACGGTTACTTGAATTTTTCTTTATAGAAATTACATCCAAAGTGACCTTTTAAAAATATAGGATTGCCTTAATATGTCGTAAATACTAAACAGAAAGTCATAAGTTTTTAAATAATAACAAAATTACTTATTTACTATAACGTATACGTCTTACATTTGTAAAAAAAAAAAAAATATTTTTAATAATACGAACGAAAATTCCTAAATTCGCGAGCGGTTCGCCCATCCTTACCTGAGCCGCCATAATTAGATTGAATCGAACTCAAACTCAAACTTTTATTCACTAAGTAGGCCACAAGGGCACTTTTACACGTCGAGTATACAAAAGAAGAAAACATAAAAACTACACCGGTTCTAACCCTACACCTCTGACCCGAGAAGCATTTTGACTTTCATGACCGGCAAGAAACTCGAGTGGCGCGAAAAGCTCGGCGAGGTTAAATACTGGGGCGATGGGGGATTCTATCCCATGGGGGATCCTATGGGGGAGATAAGTGCCCAGTGGAAGTCAGTAATGGTAGGTAGTTTTGGACCCGGGTATGTCCTTAAACTACATCCAACAATGAGAGGTAGGGCACAGCGATGACCATCACGCTTGAATCTGGAGCAGCCCAACTGGGGAAGTACCTCCTTACAGAAGACCACAGCCATAATAGCACTGCTACCTTTCAGGTAGGTAGTGTTGTGTTCCTGATGGTGAATAAGGTTCTTAAAGGCCGGCAACGCGCTGGTGTTGCGGGTGCCCATGGGCGACGGTGATTGCTTACCACCAGGCAATCCGTCTGCTCGTTTGCCCCCTATATCATAAAAAAAAAGTTGAAGTTGCCCACGCTGTATATACAGGTTGGTGCATAAATGCCCTGAATACAAAGTACCAAGAAAGGAATGAATTCACAATGAACCTCCATTGTCCCGGCCAGGGCTTTAAATTGTTAAAGCGCTCTGTTCAATACCTTTGACGTAATAAAGGCTTCTGTTCAAATTGAGCAAACGCTTTTAAGTCTACCCCCTGTTTCCGTAAACAAGAAATTGTAAGTTAAAAACCAGGCCAACAAAGAGTTAAATTATTTTTTATTATGCAGAAACTGCTAGCGAATATCTTCGATATTTAAATCGAAAGAAAAATAGAAAAAATTGACTCAAAGTGGGACTCGAACCCACAACCACTGGATCCCAGTGCTTTGAGTGTTTCTATCTTATCCTTCGTGGTATACGTCATCGTGGGTGACGTGTAAATACATCTACCGTCAGCGTATTAAACACTTAACGGCATCGAAGTCTCAATTCACATTGAGAATTAATCGATAACAATGTGCTTGCCCCTTTCAAAATATTTTTTTATTATGCAGAAACGTCTGCTAGCGAATATCTTCGATATTTAAATTTTAAGTAAAATAGAATTATTTGACTCGAAGCGGGACTCGAACACACATAGTTAAGTTTTGACGACCAGTCTGGCCTAGTGGGTAGTGACCGCCTATAAAGCTTAAGGTCCTATGTTCAAATTCCAGTATGCGTAAAAGTTATATATATTTGTTTGACGAGCACAGATATTTGTTCCTGAGTCATGTGTGTTTTCTATGTATTAAAGTATTTGTATATTATATATATCTTTGGCTGAGTCACAACACAAGCCTTCTTAGTTACCGTGGGGCTCAGCCAATTTGTGGATGCCCTGTAATATTTATGGATATAATTAAACACACGCAGTTTTATGTGTTTACGTTAAAGAGGTTTTGAGTTAAAGAAGGGTCAAAAGTGGCACCCGGGTATGTCCTTAAACTACGTCCAACAATGAGAGGTAGGGCACAGCGATGACCATCACGCTTGAATCTGGAACAGCCCAACTGGGGAAGTACCTCCTCCTTACAGAAGACCACAGCCTTAATAGCACTGCTACCTTTCAGGTATGTAGTGTTGTGTTCCTGATGGTGAGTAAGGTTCCCAGAGCTCCAACCCCCCTTAAAGGCCGGCAACGCGCTTGTGACTCCCCTGGTGTTGTGGGTGCCCATGGGCGACGGTAATTGCTTAACACCAGGCAATCCGTCTGCTCGTTTGCCGCCTATGTCATAAAAAAAAAGACCAAGCGGTTCGTGTAATATTACACTTGGCGCTGGCTAGACAGAGGTGCTACTGCGAAATACATTCGTAAATTTCGGATGTTTATCTCTGTCACTCTCATGATGCCACAATTGGAGTTAGAGTGAAAGATGCTCGAAATATACGATCTTCGACGTTCACGGTACCAGGCCAGTTTATTTTGCTTGAACTTGGCTAGGTGGTCTAGATTTATTTGAAACGGCTATAAGAATTCGAGCACTTATCATTCTTATCAAATACTAGCTGACATTTAAGGCTCTAGTGTAAGTTTTTAACGTAACTTTACGTCACGAACGCGTTTGCGTTTCCCATATAAATAACATTATCTCTTACGCGTTCGTAAACGTTTTTTTACGTCAAAAGAAACTTACACTAGAGCCTCTGGATCGTGATCCGTGACTACTTTTTCCTATGGTACATGCAGTCGGCTTCATATATATGAAAAGCTAATTCAATAATAGTAGTTTATGCAACTGTGCATAAACTACTATTTATGCACAGTTGCAAGGGCCTTACAACAAGAGTGTGGGTTTATGAAACGATCCGAAGGCGAGTGTCATAATAACACCACACGAGTGTTTTAATGCCTAATTATGTATAGTTGCATGTAGATCATAACGAATTGGCGTTTCGTATCAATGACTGTTTTAATATCTATAGATACTAGAATAGACACCCCACTTGAATTTGACAGCTGTTCCAAATTTAAACTCATAACCTACTGTTTTCAGGAGGTAATGTTAACTTTACATCTCCATTAATTTCTGATGGTTGGTAATGCTGGTCATTGTCTACGGTTTTTGGACGCATTTTGGACCACTAATGATATGTACGTAGATAAAAATATTTTTTTTTTGTTATTGCTATATAATGTAAGCCATAAAAATACAACTTTAATAAAACCAAATTATTAAATGAAGCGAAGCTGAGTTTCATAATAACACCAAACGAGTATTTATATTTCTAATTATGTACAGTATCATACACTGCTTTATCTACACATAATAAGCTTTCATCAATAATTTCTAAAACCGCAAACGAAATGTCAAACGTAGTTTTTTTTTTAATTCAGAGACAAACTAGAGTCACGCGTCGACGCATTTTGGAGCACAAATGATAATATGTACGTAGATAAATAAATATTACAGCAGTGTAAGCGTGATTCGGACCACGGCTAATCACCCAGCCATTTGGAATCGTCTAGTCACTCGGTTTCTGCTGATAAAGTATCGAGCGATATTTAATTACGTAATGAACTGCGAAATTGCCAGATAACGGGTATGGGTTTGTTCCATAGACACAACCCGTTTTGGACCCGGGCATGTCCTTAAACTACGTCCAACAATGAGAGGTAAGGCACGGCGAAGTACCATTACGCTTGAATCTGGGGCAGCCCAACTAGACAAGTACCTCCTCCTTACAGAAGACCACAGACATAATACCACTGCTACCTTTCAGGTATGTAGTGTTGTGTTCCTGGTGGTGAGTAAGGTTCCTAAAGCTCCAATCCCCCTTAAAGGCCGGCAACGCTTATGACTCCCCTGGTGTTGCGGGTGCCCATGGGCGATGGTAATTGCTTACCACCAGGCAATCCGTCTGCTGTTTGCCGCCTGTGTCATAGAAAACAACCCCTCTATTATCAAGGCGATAAAGTGCATGTTCAGATATTTGTGACCACTTCTACAGCTCCGATATATGTGATGGCGACTGTATGTATAAAAACCGGCGGAGTGTATATTGAGCCAAGCTCAGTGTATGGTTCTGTAGGTTTCCATTTTCATACAAAAACGGTTAAACCAATCTAGTTCTTATTTTTATAATATAGGAGGCAAACAAGCAGACGGATTGTTTGATGGTAAGCCATTACCGTCGCTCATAGGCATCCGCAACACCACGGGAGTCACAAGCGCGTTGCCGGCCTTTAAGGAGGGTTGGAGCTCTGGGAACCTTATACACCATCAGGAACACAACACTACATACCTGAAAGGTAGCAGTGCTATTATGTCTGTGGTCTTCTGTAAGGAGGAGGTACTTTCCCAGTTGGGTTTCTCCAGACTCAAGCGTGATGGTACTTCGCTGTGCCCTACTGTAAGGTTTTGGAATTTATTTTACCCAGTTTCAATATTTAACAAGTAATTTCGATGAAATAAATAACACGATGTTCAAAATTAAAGATAAATGGTAGTTGCATTGACCATTCTGACGGCGACGCGGGGTTCTCAGGTAAAAGGTGGGCGGACAGTTAGGCCATGTGGCCGGCATTCTGGATCTAGCGCTCGAGTTGCTCGTTTGTTCGTTGTTACTTAGAAAATAAGTTTTGTTCACCGAGTGATTATTCAATCTAGTATAGGGTGTGAGCCCTAGTAACCTAGGATCCAGGTGGGAGCCTGGATTAGCTAGTCCCGGGTGGGAGCTCGGTTAAGGTTTATGTTGGGTGTGAGCCCTTTTAGTCACAGAGTTGGGTGTGAGCCCAAAATAAGTTTGGTTGGAGAATTTATAAGTTTGGTTGCTGTTGTATCGATGCCACGAAAGTGAAATAAATACATGTTCATGGTAAACGTGTTCTAATTTACATCTGTGCTTAAACTACTCATTGTTGGACGTAGTTTAAGGACATACGCGGGTCCGGCGGGTCCGCGGGTTCCTATGAGGCCCATAGTAAGCGACCACGTTTCAGTGCCATACATCATCACTGGCAACACATACTGGTCAAGTTAGTATTGAGATACTGCGGAATATTGAAAGAAATTATCTGCTCTACATGCGCAAAACCCGTCACTGTGCGCAGGTCCAGCAGTGGACTTCCTTTGGGTGATAATACAATATCGTATACAAGAAACTCGGAATATCTAGAATTAGCAACACAAAAGTTGCTAAGTGTGAGACTTACAAAAGGAAATTAGCACAAAAACGTTTAGAAATATGCTAAATATTCCTTTGTCTTTAAACGTGCCAATTTGGCAAGTATTGTCTGCTTTTAATTTATCTTCCCTACATTTGTTGATTCTTTTTAATATTATTCGCTTCTTGTTAATAATTGGACTTGAGATCGTAATAAAATCTTATTGTTCTTCTATATCTTTATTTTTGTACTTAGAAGGCACCTTTTATTTCTATTTTATTTTTTATTTATTGACTTGTTTTTTAATAAAACACTAATCGTCATCATTGAAGTCTTAAGACGTCCACTGCTGGATAAGCTTTCCCCAAATGTGACTTGTATCATCTTGGAGGGACTTATAATAGTCGCCACGCTTGGCAGGCGGGTTGGCGCGGTAGCTGGTGACTTGCGTCATATGACAGCCGTAGGAGATGTGGAGAATCAGATAATTGTCACAGTAAAGACAGGATTTGTCTCCGGTTACGGAAAATTAAGTTGACACCGGCCTTTAGTGTAGTTCCATAATTTTTGATCCGTTACTAGAGGACGGTTCAAATAGTTGCCTTAGTCGCCACGCTTGACAGGCGGGTTGGCGACCGCAGTAGTTCTTGATAGATTAACATTCGTAACTAATTACAGTTTTCTAGGACTAACGGGCACAGAGCATAGCCGGGGGCAGACAGAAAGACATGGCGAAACTATAATGGTTCCTTCGGAACCCTAAAAAGAGTAAAAATGGTCCACCTTGTGGGCAGACTTCCCACAACGTGGACCGACGAACTAGGCAAGATCGCGGGAATGCACAAAACTATTTGTTAGTATTCCTAGACGAAACTGCGGGCTAAAACTAGTTAAAGTTAAGTAGAAATTTGAAACACGAGCATATCGAGTGGTTCAAAGAGTGGAATCTTGAGCATTGAAAGGGTCTCAAGGCACGAGAGGTGGACGCACTTTGCTACCGAGTGCAACACACAATTTTTCACCTCACTCTCACAGGAAAACTTTGATCCTAAAACTCTAAAAATGTAATCGAAATTATTAAAATTCAACATTTATTATTCAAAAATATTAAATAAAGGAACATCCAACCAGCTAAGGTCAAAAAATACTTGATTTGTTGTGAACAATTTGTATGACATTACTCTTGCAAATAAAATGCAACTTTGCTATCTGTTTTTAAAGAATAAAACAGTTCTTTCCGAGCTAGTGAGGTGAAAATGATATTTCGCACATGACTTTCTATTCTTATTCTTGCAATCCGCAGGTCCTGGGATAAACCCGCGACCTGCACGCTCTCACCGTTAAGCCACCAGGGCTTCGATTCGATACGTCAATTAATCATTCAGGGAGTGACAAAAAGTAACTTTACTCCTCTGACAACGTTTACAGTTTATTTAGGGCGAATTTTCCATTCGTTTTTTATATTAAGATTGATTGGCTTAACGTAGACGTTATAAAACGTGTTTTTTTTTGGTGGCAAACAAGCATATGAACCAAGGACGAAAATAATGTCACAAGTTTTCTCACCATTATTTTAATACAAGATGTATAGTTTCTATACCCACGATTATTAATTTCTATCATTCGTGTTTCTAAAATACCATTTCTTCGTTTCTGACAGAGTTTGATATGTCACGAGTCGAGTAGTGACATTTCAAACTCTGATTTAAACTTTCACGGTTTGTATACATTATTGTACATGAACGGGACTTAGGTAAAATTTAAAGTTTATATACGCGGTTAAGTCCCGTTCATGTATAATAATTTCAAACTCTGTCACCCAATCTACTGCTGTTTCCAACCCACCTGCCAAGCCTGGCGACTATGGCGATTAACTATTGTTCTTATCTATAATTTTCATTCTCCAAAATGGAATTGAAGTATGTAATTAAAAAATACCAAATATAATTTTCACCAGTTACTTTTTAGTGTAGGCAGCGCGCTTGTGAATCCTCTAGAATCGCAGGCGGACATGCGCTACGGTAAATGATTATCATCAAGCGGACCGTGTGCATGTTTGCCACCGACGTTGTATATAAAAAAAATCTATGTGAAAATATTAGGACACTCTCTTCGAAGGAGCTCGAGAATAAAAAAGAAAACTTAAAACATTATTCGATATTTAAATCGAAAGAAAAATAGAAAAATTTGACTCGAAGCGGGACTCGAACCCACAACCACTGGCACGTTTCTGCATAATAAAAAATAATTTAAAACATAATTATTCATATGGTCCATAAAGCCGGTCCTAGCTCTCGGTTTACGTAGCCGCTATTACTCACACTTGCACATTCTGGTGATAAATAAAAGCGGGTAGGTTCAAACAAGTGCCAACTTGTCCAAACTTGAGGATTCCTCGAGGATACTAACTTTTTCAATTAAAGCCCGCGCGAACCGAAAGTCTGTCTTTATTTAGGCGAAACGGTTGGGTTTATACATGCCATAAGTACCCTTACCATGAGTTGTGACTTTTTTTATTTATGATTACCTGGTGTTAAGTAATTACCGTCGCCCTTGGGCACCCGCAACACCAGGGGAGTCACGAGCGCGTTGCCGGCCTTTAAGGGGTTTGGAGCTCTGGGAACCATAATCACCATCAGGAACACAACACGGCATACCTGAAAGGTGGCAGTGCTATTATGGCTGTGGTCTTCTGTAAGGAGGAGGTACTTCCCCAGTTGGGCTGCCCCAGATTCAAGCGTGATGGTAATCGCTGTGACCTACCTCTCATTGTTGGACGTAGTTTAAGGACATACCCGGGTCCAAACTTCGCACTCACTAAAATAGTAAAAGCGAGATGCACAGATAGTAAACTCGATACTCGTTATTGAAAACTTCAATGTCACAGCTCATGGTAAGGGTACTGATATATCGGAGCGGTGGATATAGTCAGAAACATCTGAACAACGCCTCTATTGTCAAGGCGATAAAGTGCATGTTAAGATATTTGTGACCAACGCCACAGCTCCGATATATCTGAAGCCGACTGCCTTGGCCAGAAGTATTGAGCACCGATATGTTATACATACTAAGGTGGAGCAAACCGTTCTGTGGGCCTATTGGAGGAAGGTTATATCCAGCAGTGGACGTCTTTCGGCTGATATAAATAAAATAACTAAATAAACATTTCGGGACAATCTTACACAAATCCACCTAGTCCTACGGTAAGCTCAGTAAGGCTTGTGTTGTAGGTACAATCAGCAGCAAAAGTGGCTAAGCGTTCGAAGTGTTCAAAATGACCTACACGCGCTCTTATTCTATTGACAATAGAGATGTGTTGCCCTCATTTTGAACATCTCAAACGCTTAGTACTACTGCTGCTGATTGTACTAGACGACGATATATGTATTTAAGTATTTATATGTATCTATATCTATTGTATATATCGTCGTCTAGTACCTACAACACAAGCCTTACTGAGCTTACCGTAGGACTAGGTCGATATGTATAAGATTATCCCGAAATACTTTTTTTAATTTATATAATAGATAAAATACATATAAAATAAATATTTAAATAAAATAGAAAACAACAATTATCTGTGCTCATCACACAAATAAATACCCTGACTGAGATCCGAACCCAGGACCATCGGCTTCATAGGCAGGGTCACTACCCATTAGGCCAGACCGGTCGCCGAAATCGATATGATGATGATGATCACTGAACCAAGTATGGAACAGAACCGAGTAACAGGGATAAAATACTAAGCGTGAAAATTGCTAATTCCGGCTGTTTTTTTGTCACAATATAAATAACCAAAACGCCGGACAAACCTCATAAATATTCCTCAAATCGACTGAAAAAAGTTTAATTCAAGCCTTAAATATTGTATTAGGCACGGCAACCGTTACGTATTAGCGCCGGAAGCGGAAATGTATCAAATATTCAACTTCCGGGGTGCGTGCCAGAGTGAATTAGTGCCAAGTTGCCAACCCAACGACGTGTGGTGCTGCCAACCGTAGATTAGCCGGTTTGGTAAAAGGAGGCAGATACGCCAGTTGAAAAAAGACTAGCAAATAGCGGAGTACATAGACTACCCAGTAGGTGATGGGACTAATGTTGATTAGAGTAAAGGACACAGTTCAGATAAGAAAACATATCAAACGTCTTTTTTTTTTTTATGACAGGCGGCAAACGAGCAGATTATTGCCTGGTGATAAGCAATTACCGTCGCCCATGGGCACCCGCAACATCAGGGGAGTCACAAGCGCGTTGCCGGCCTTTAAAGGGGGTTGGAGCTCTGGGAACCTTACTCACCATCAGGAACACAACACTATATACCTGAAAGGTAGCAGTGCTATTATGGCTGTGGTCTTCTGTAAGGAGGAGGTACTTCCCCAGTTGGGCTGCCCCAGATTCAAGCGTGATGGTCATCGCTGTGCCTTACCTCTCATTGTTGGACGTAGTTTAAGGACATACCCGGGTCCAATTACGTCATGTTAATTTAATTCTAAGCAGTTATTTGGACTTGCAGAAATCACGAAGCGTCTGGTTGATGTAACTGGTGACGTAAGAGCTGGCGGCTTCCGCGTACAACGTATCAGCATTGCGATACAAGGAGGAAATGCCGCCAGCATCCTTGGTACAATGCCTCAAGGGACTTTTTTAGATTTTATACTGTAACTAGTTAAGTACTTGTAGTTATCATAATACGATTGTAATTTCTGTAAATATAGGTAACTTGTAAGTAATTTTATGTATATATGTATATATTTTATGGTATTTAATAACTGTAATTGTTTGATATGTTTTCTTACAGTATAACGCATGTATGTTAAAGATTTTTTTTTATACTGTTTTGAAAAAATAAGTCCCGCCGAGTTTCTTGCCGGTCATAAAAGTCAAAATACTTCTCGGATCAGAGGTGTTAGGTTAGAACCGGTGTAGTTTTTTATTTTTCTCTTTTACTTTTGTATACTCGACGTGTAAAAGTGGCCTTGTGGCCTACTTACTGAATAAACGTTTGAGTTTGAGTTTGAGTTGGACATAAATACATGATCATTCATACATGTCAGCCGTATGCAGTCCACTGCTGGACATAGGCCTCCCACAAATATGACTTGTATCATCTTGGGGGTAGTTGCCATAGTCGCCACGCTTGGCAGGAGGGTTTTCGACCGCAGTAGCTGTAGATTGGGGCTGCCCGTCCGTAGGAATTTTCCCTTTCTCGCCTCTTACGACACCCGCGGGAAGAGATGGGGTGGTGCTATTCTAGTCAGTAATCATCAGCTACTGCGGTCACCAACCCGCCTGCCAAGCGTGGCGACTATGGCAACTACCCCCAAGATGATACAAGTCATATTTGTGGGAGGCCTATGTCCAGCAGTGGACTGCATACGGCTGAAATGTATGTATGTATGTATATGTATGCATGGCTGAGCTTACCGTGGGGCTCAGCTCAGTCAATTTGTGTAAGAATGTCCTGTAAGATTTATTTATTTTCCATAGTTTCATAGTTATTTTGAAGGCATCATTCATCACAATTTCGACAGAGGAAACACTATACCTATTTCATAAAATATTGGACCAAATCAGCTAGCGTCTATTGTGTAATCTAATTCTTTGGAATTTGACCTAGTTTCAGAAATAGGATGCGTCCCACAAAATGCCAATTTAATTTGAACTTTATGTCAAAAGCTTAAGTCATTTATTCCGGTATTTTTTTTTTGGACGGATAGCCCTGGTGGCCTAGCTTAACCCAGAGGTTCAAATTTTTTCGGAACTTATGTACGAAATATCATTTGATATTTACCAGTCGCTTTTCGGTGGAGGAAAATATTCTGAGTAAACCGGGCTAATTCCAAAAAGGCCTATTTTTCCCCCTGGGTTGGAAGGTCAGATGGCAGTCGCTTTTGTAAAACTGGTGCCTACGCCAAATGCTGGGGTAAGTTGCCAAGCGGACCCCAGGTGTGGCAAAATGCCGGGACAACGCGAGGCAGATGATGGATTTCATGGTCCTACTGGTAGTACCAAGGGCAATTTTTCTTGGCCAAAGTTCTATCGGTAAGACCATAGACAAGCGACATTACTTGGCTTATTGCAACTATTCTTTGTCCCTCGTTGCCATGGTTACGTTCCCCTCAGTCACTCTTCAAACCATAATTGTAGAAGCTATAAGTCCCTTCCATAATGGGTCACCTACCAAGCGCGTCAGTACGCAGGGACACATTTCTTGTAACAAACTATGCTTCAGGTGTCCCCTGGCTGATAACAACAAATGAAAATTAACACCAAATTTACCCAATTGCCAACCTCACCTGCCCGCAGTGCACCCTGCTGATTAACAGACGAGGCTCTGGCGACCGACCGATGGCGGTATAATATGCATCCAGTAGGCGTAGCCAAATACAGCAGGCCGATACAGGGTAGCAGCTTCACCGGCGCGAGAAGTTACGTCCTGCGGTCGCCTACCCGCCTGCCCAGCGTGGCGATTATGGTCAAATCCCCCCATGTCTAACACAATAAGGCGTGAATTTGGGGAGGCATATGTCCAACAGTGGACTGCGATAGGCTGATAATGATGACGAAATTTTCCTTTTCATTTCACAGTGGCAGTTCTGTTAAGTATTGTTTTGTCTAGTGTATTACTGTGTTGTAGGTTATACTGATTGTTGCGTGTTAATACGTCATTGTAATTGTTTGTTTTTCTTATTGGATACTTTGAAATTCTTTTTTTTACAGCAGCCATCTACAATATACATAGATGACGAATTAAGTCTTAAAAATGAAGAATTAAATAAACATTAAGGTCGAAAATAATCGCACTCAAGAGTTTTTCACCATTATTTTTGTACTATATCTATATACAGGCTCGATAACCACGATTTTTAATTTATATCATTCATGTTTCTAAAATACCATATTTCTGACAGAGTTTAAAATGTCTGTACAAGATTACAACACAGTGTAGTGTCACGTAATTACCAAGTATTATTTGACAAGAGGTTTGTCCTAGTGGGTAGTGACCCCGCCTATGAAGCCGATGGTCCTGGGTGCATATCCCAGTAAAGGCATTTGTTTGTGTATTGAGCACAGATATTTGTTCCTGAGTCAAGGATGTTTTATATATGTATTTAAGTATTTGTATATTATATATAACGTTGGCTGAACCACAACACAAGCCTTCTTGAGCTTACCGTGGGGCTCAGTCAATTTGTGTAAGAATGTATAATGTAGAATTTGTATGTATATGTTATTACTGATAAGTTAAATTAAGGTTATCTCATATATATGGACATTGATATTACAACTATAAGTACGTTCTAATAATAATTACGTTCACAAACCGCAAAGTATTAAAGCAAAACGTGCGAAATAACGCAGTGACTATTGTATCTCGTGAACGCGATCGAGTCCCAAGTGAGAATATTAACGGTGGTAGTGAAAATGTTATTCCACAAACGAAGCGAATTAGTACCCTTACCATGAGTTGTGACAATGAGGTTTTCGATAACAAGTATAGAGTTTACTATCTGTGCATCTCTTTCGTACTAATAGTACAAGCAAGAGTCGCAGATAGTAAACTCGATACTCATTATCGAAAAGCTCAATGTCACAACTCATGGTAAGGGTACAGAAAGAGAGTACGCTATTGAGTTTGGTTTGACCGTTAAATCTCGCAGTACTTCAGTTATTTCAAAATGGCGCTTGCAACAGTGCCGATAGGAACCCCGGAAACTCATTCAAATTAACATACACGGTAACTACCTATATTGTTTTAAGTAATAGCTGTATTGCCTTATACATGTTTACAAAATATTAGAAGGTCAAGGTTGGACCCGGGTATGTCCTTAAACTACGTCCAACAATGAGAGGTAGAGCACAGCGATGACCATCACGCTTGAATCTGGGGCAGCCCAACTGAGGAAGCACCTCCTCCTTACAGAAGACCACAGCCATAATAGCACTGCTACCTTTCAGGTATGTAGTGTTGTGTTCCTGATGGTAAGTAAGGTTCCCAGAGCTCCAACCCCCCTTAAAGGCCGGCAATGGCACTGGTGTTACGGGTGCCCATGGGCGACGGTAATTGCTTACCACCAGGCAATCCGTCTGCTCGTTTGCCGCCTATGTCATAAAAAAAAGGTCATTACTTATATAGAGACTCCAACTCACAAAGCCTCTCAGCAGCGCTGCCGCGAAACACGATACTCGTAAATTTCTGACGATTGTCACTGTTACTCTCATGACGCCTTAACTGGAGTAAAAGAGAAACATGCTCGAAATATACGAACTTCGATGTTCCCGGCCTGTGACAAGAGACGTTACTTTCGTTCAATTCAATCGTGTCACAAATGCTACCGCTCGAACCGAGATTCCATCTCTATCGCTCTTGCGTATATGAGCGATAAGGAGGAAAATATACGAGCGAGCGCGAGGTTTCTTCTTCTTGTTTTAAAAAAAATATGGCTTCCATCAATAAATCAATCGATGATTTCGCCAGTGTCAAGTAAAATAACTATAATAACATATAAGTTTGCCCTTAGAGCATGACGTTGTTCGGTAGTAGGCCTTTTTTTTTTTTTTTTTTTTTATAAATGATAGGTTAGCATTTGTAAAGTGGTAGCTGGACTTTACAGAAAGCTAAGAGGCGGCCGTGACCCTGAGATTGCCGGGTGATGACCAAAATAGTGGTGAAACACGTTTTGAAATCTATTCTTCATTAGCTGCACAATTCTGCGTTAGATCACTGCATAATACGCTATCAATATTACACACTAAACTACGTTTGAACAAAAAACAAAAAATATATTTTCAAGACGACTTCGCCATTTCGAGGTTCAACCGTCAATCTCGCGAGGTTTCTAGTGAATCGATTTTAAACAAATCAGCCATTTTGTCAACGTCAATTTGATAAATGTTTGGATGGAAGCAAGTTAAATCTAATGGAAATCAGAGCCCTGAGTGTAAGTTTTTAACGTAGCTTTACGACACGAACGCATTTTTTTTTATACAACAAAGGTGGCAAACAAGCATGCGTCCCGCTTGATGGTAGGCGGTCACCGCAGCCTATGGACGTTTACAATACCGAGGCATCATTCACGCGTTGCCGACCCCGTAAAAACCTCTTTACACCCTTTTTGAAGAACCCCATACTGTAGTCCTTTGGGATGACCTCCGCAGGAAGCTCATTCCACAACCTTAGCGTACGCGGGAGGAAATTCCTCTGAAACCTTTGGGTACGCGACCATTTTGGTTTTAAAGTATGTGGGTGAACTCCCTGACGGTGGCGAGCGGTGCGATGATAAAAAGTAGCCGTGGGCATCATACCAATTTGCGTTTCGCATATAAATAACATTATCACTTACACGTTCGTAAACGTTTTTTTACGTCATAAGAAACGTACATTAGAGCCTCAGTTCAGAATTCATTCATATAGGAGGTAGGGCACAGCGAAGTACCATCACGCTCGAGTCTGGAGAAGCCCAACTGGGGAAGTACCTCCTCCTTACAGAAGACCACAGCCATAATAGCACTGCTACCTTTCAGGTATGTAGTGTTGTGTTCCTGATGGTGTGTAAGGTTCCCAGAGCTCCAACCCCCCTTAAAGGTCGGCAACGCGCTTGTGACTCCCCGGGTGCCCATGGGCGACGGTGATTGCTTACCATCCGGCAATCCGTCTGCTCGTTTGCCACCTTATGTCATAAAAAAAAATACGATTACCTATATGCGAACAATTTTTGCGCGTCGAGTACTCGACTCGTGACATTTTAAACTCTGTCAGAAACGAAGAAATGGTATTTTAGGAATATGAATGATAGGAATTAACAATTTAGAGCGAAACTATAGATATCGTGCACAAATAATGGTGAGAAACTTTTGTGTGCGAATATATTCATCCTTAAAGTTTTTGAAATTCGAGTGCACGACTCTCAAAAATCGGCCTCTCAATTTTTGTACGACATCTATAGTTTCGATACCTACGATTAATAATTTATTTCCCTTATATTTCGACAATACCCTTTCTTCGTTTCTGACAGAGCTTAAAATGTCACTATTTGAGTAGTCGACGATTGACGGTTGAACCTCAAAATGGTGAAGACGTCTTGAAAATATATTTTTTGTTTTTTGTTCAAACGTAGTTTAGTGTGTAATATTGATAGCGTATTATGCAGTGATCTAACGCAGAATTGTGCAGCTAATGAAGAATAGATTTCAAAACGTGTTTCACCACTATTTTGGTCATCACCTGGCAATCCCGGGGTCACGGCCGCCTCTTAGCTTTCTGTAAAATCCAGCTACCACTTTACAAAACGCAAGGCCCACTACCGAACAACGTCGCTCTAAGGGCAAACTTATATGTTATTATACTTATTTGTTATTCTACTTGACACTGGCGAAATCATCGATTGATTTATTGATGGAAGCCATATTTTTTTAAAAGAAGAAGAAGAAGAGTAGTCGACGCTCAAACTTGCCCCACTGACCTGCCGTCAAAATCCATACTTTCAGACGTGGTACAACAGTGTATAGATAATTTTGAATCACGATTTCATTATGACCTATGTCGTGAGAGGTCATATTACATATGCATGCCATAGCCACGTAACTCAGTAGTTGATGACTCACCACTGAAATATACGTACTGTTTATATAGATACCCATGACTCAGAAAGTAGGTAATACCTGTACTCATCACATAAATATATGCCCTTACTGGGATTTGAACCCAGGACCGTCTGTTTCATAGGCAGAGTCACATCCCACTAGACCAGATCTGTTCAAATAACTATTATTACAACACCAACAAGTATCACTAATTCTGCTATATTGTTATATAAACTGGCACTAAGTCCGCCTTATGCACTAAGTACAATAAATAATTACACCATCTCCGACCGGATCTGAACTAAAACTATACTTAAATATAAAAGCCACAGAGTCAACATCAATATTTTACACTTTTGAACCTTATGACAAACGCATAAAGTTCAAATATGTATACATGTTATTGACATCACAAAAGTATATTAAAAGTAACTTAAGTATGCTTGCTTTTAAGATTCTCGACGACCTCTCGACGTAGATGAAGTGCATTAAAGACGGTACGAACTTAGGTTGCAGGATATTCACGACTGAGAACTGTATTATGGGAGCTGTATTGTATTAGGTAAAAGTAATATTTTTTTTATGATAAAGGTGGCACACGAGCAGACGGATTGCCTGATGGTAAGCCATTACCGTCGCCCATGGGCACCCGCTACACCAGGGGAGTGACAAGCGCGTTGCCGACCTTTAAGATAGTACGCTCTTTGAAGGTATGAGAGTCGTATTGGTCGGGAAATACCGCTGACGGCAAATCATTCCACAGTTTTGGTGTAAAATATAAGTAAATAGCTACATAAACTAAAAAGTAGTAACACTACTATATAAATTAAAAATAGATGACATATATTTAAGAAGAGGGACGAGGACCTCCGGCGTTCGAGGCAATATTTGACGACCGGTCTGGCCTAGTGGGTAGTGAAGCTGCCTATGAAGTCGATGGTCCTGGGTTCGAATCCCAGTCACGGCATTTATTTGTGTCATGAGCACAGATATTGATTCCTGAGTTATGGCTATTTTCTATGTATTTAAGTATTTATATTTATCTATCTAAATATATATAACTCAAAGGTGACTGACTGACTGATATAGTGATCTATCAACGCGCAGCCCACTGTACGGATCGGCCTGAAATTGGGCATGCAGGTAGATGTTATAACGTAGGCATCCGCTAAGAAAGGATTTTGATCAATTCAACCCCCAAGGGGATAAAATAGGGGATGAAAGTTAGTATCAAACTTTGTCAATTTCAAACCGATCGGGCTGAGACTTTGTATGCATAAAGCTACTATGACGTAGGCATTTGTGGATAAAACGGCATTTTCCGAACAAAAAGCATGCATGCATACAAAACTACGTTTTGAACGATAGTGTGCTAAAGTAACTTAAATACTTCTTAACGCGAGCGAAGCCGCGGGCAAAAGCTAGCCTATTATATATATCGTCTAGTACAACACAAGCCCTATTTGAACCCGCATCTCCTGCTATCGCGGCTGACGCCTTAACCATTTAGGCCACCTACGGGTTCAAATCCTGCCCCGGACTTCGTTACTTTTTGTTAATTATATGTCATCTATTTTAAATTCAGAATTTTATGTTAAAGCATTTTATTATACTGAAAGGTCATTGACCTCAGCCGACGCAGTCTCAGCTTTTATACAAACTGCAGATGACATTTATGTAAGCAACGGTAAATAGATAACAGTAGCCCATATCCGTTTTTTTTTGTATAAATATTAAGTAGAGCATACATTGTTTTAAAGGTAATACTAGTTAATTCAGTGATACTACTTTAGTTTACGACAGGTTTGGCTTAGTGAGTAGTGACACTGCCTATGAAGCCGATGGTCCTGGTTTCAAATCCCAGTAAGGGCATTTATTTGTGTGCTGCGCACAGACATTTGTTCCTGAGTCATGGGTGTTTTATATATGTATTTAAGTATTTGTATATTATATATATATCATTGGCTGAGTCACAGCACAAGCCTTGTTGAGCTTACCGTAGGGCTCAGTCAATCTGTGTAAGAAAATCCTGTAATATTTATTTATTATTTATCGCGGAATTAATAAGTTATTTTTTAAAGATGGACTACTTTACACATTTACTCTGAAGTTTAAAGTGTTGTGCTGTTGTCGTGCTAACATACTATAAAATGTTATTTAAAATCTGTACAGAGCAAATAAAATATATCAAAAAGGACATTTTTAATAAAAGTACCTTTGTAATTATGCACACGTTAATAAATAATTAAATATACAGGACATTCTTACACAAATTGACTGAGCCCCACGGTAAGCTCAAGAAGGCTTGTATTGTGACTCAGCCAACGATATATAATATACAAAATATACTTAAAGTTCATAGGAAATATCCATGACTCAAGAATACCTGTGCACACAAATAAATCCCCCTACTGACTTGAACCCAGGACCATCGGCTTCATAGGCAGGGTCACTATCCACTAGGCCAGACTTGTTATCAAATAGTACATTATAATATCTTTATAATATTATATCCCTGCTGTTTTTGGACCCGGGTATGTCCTTAAACTACGTCCAACAATGAGAGGTAGGGCACAGCGATGACCACCACGCTTGAGTCTGGAGCAGCCCAACTGGGGAAGTACCTCCTCCTTACAGAAGACCACAGCCATAATAGCACTGCTACCTTTCAGGTATGTAGTGTTGTGTTCTTGATTGTGAGTAAGGTTCCCAGAGCTTAAAGGCCGGCAACACAAGCGCGTTGCCGACCTTTAAGGGGGGGCTTTGTGGGCGACGGTAATTGCTTACCACCAGGCAATCCGTCTGCTCGTTTGCCGCTAAGGCATAAAAAAATGGTATCCCTGCTGTTGAGACAGAATAAGAAGAAATAATTGTTTACCCAATAAATAAAATGGCTACGGACAATACAACCCACACTTAACTTCCTCGCGTTGTCCCAGAATTTCCGACTAAGGATTTGGCGTAGGCACTAGTTTTACTAAAGCGACTGCCATCTGACCTTCCAACCCAGAGGTTAAACTAGGTCTTATTAGGATTAGTCCAGTTTCCTCACGATGTTTACCTTCACCGAAAAGCAACTGGTAAATATCAAATGATATTCCATACATACTCGTAAGTTCCGAAAAACTCATTGGTACATGCCGGGGATTGAACCTGCGACCTCCGGATTGCAAATAGCACGTTTCACCGCTAGGCCACTAGCGCTTACAATACAACCCACACTGGTATAAATTAAAAAGAGACAGGAAAATGAAGGAGTCCCTGGAGAAATTAAAATGATATTACAGATGGCAAAAGTAATTTTGTGACTATTGAAAAAGGGTATAAGTGACGAACAACTACTATATAACTTATACCGTTGTTCAATGGGGTCACAGAATTGTAAATAACTGTTCTGTCTGCGTGGTAAAATTATTTTTTGTCGTCATGTAAAATATTAATAAATTTTAGTCGTAAATTACATTTTCTTTATAGACAATTTTAAATGTTTTATTTTTGAACGATTTGTCGGTATCGCGGGAAACTGACACGGACCCGGGTATGTCCTTAAACTACGTCCAACAATGAGAGGGCACAGCGAAGTATCATCACGCTTGAGTCTGGAGAAGCCCAATTGGGGAAGTACCTCCTCCTTACAGACCACAGCCATAATAGCACTGCTACGTTTCAGGTCTGTAGTGTTGTGTTCCTGATGGTGAGTAAGGTTCCCAGAGCTCCAACCCTCCTTAAAGGAATTCAACGCACTTGTGACTCCCTTGGTGTCGCGGGTGCTCATGGGCGACTGTATTCGCTTACCATCAGGCAATCCGTCTCGTCGTATCTATATTAACTTTTCTAGTAGATATCCCGCGAGGGAGATCAAAGTTACTGATTACTGGTTCTATTTTAATCTTGGTTATTTTTAACGGTTTTTGGGCACCGTTTACTACCTGTAAGGCGAAACACTACGTTACACCTTTGGTTATTGACAGCGTTTTTATTAAATATATAAATAAATATTTTGGGACAATCTGACACAAATCGACCTAGATGGTAAGCTCAGTAAGGCTTGTGTTATAGGTACTAGACGACGATATATATAATAGATAGATACATATAAATACTTAAATACATAGAAACCCATGACTCAGGAACAAATATCTGTGCTCATCACACAAATAAATGCCCTGACTGCGAGTTGAACCCGGAAACATCGGCTTCATAGGGAGGGTCACTACCCAATAGGCCAGAACAGTCGTCAATATAATACTATATTCATTAAAAATTGAAATAGATGACATATACTTTTGAAAAGCGACGAGGACCTCCAGCGTTTGAGACGGGATTTGAACCCGCATCTCCAGCTATCGCGGCTGACGCCCTAACCAATTGGGCCACCCCGGACGCCGTCGTAATTTGTCAAGTATATGTTATCTTGGGATCGGAAAAAAAGTGCGGATGACGTAAAAATGACGTAATCTTGCACACAGGATGTTGGTATTTAAACTTCCGTGTGACGTGTAGTAACAAAGTAGCATTAATGAAGTAACAAAATAATCGTAAATAAATCCATGGAATTCATAATACAGGTAGCGTGATGTTTGTGAATAAAATATGTATTCAAGATACTTGTTAACATAAGGTACGATATTTGAAATTAATTAGGACTGAATAAATCTGTGGGAACCTCAGATAAATAGGTTTAAAACTCAAAGGTGGGAACAGTAGGTAAGATTAGTAAAAATAAAAAAAAAGATAATTTGAAGTTAATATATTTATTATTTAATAAAATAATGCATAGTTTAATGACTATATCGTTTAATAACGAGGTTGATAAATAGATAAGTGATAATGGTTTATGATTATGAAAATCATAAATACTATTTAAAATCATAGGTGGTTTGACGTCATAGGCACTTTTTGTCCGATGCCTTATCTTGTTTATTTTTAACGGTTTTTGGG
Organism: Grapholita molesta; assembly: GCA_022674325.2. Taxonomy (NCBI): domain Eukaryota; kingdom Metazoa; phylum Arthropoda; class Insecta; order Lepidoptera; family Tortricidae; genus Grapholita; species Grapholita molesta. Next base: position 2,034,487 of record CP053145.2, on the reverse strand, counting down.
TTTACTAACTCTAAGGCAAAACACTTCGTGCTTACACCTTTGGTTTTTGACAGATAATTTTCTTATGGATGACTCACAGCGCTATCTGATACAGTGCTCGGACAAGTCCTCGCAGAAATAGATATGGATATGGAACAAGACTCTATAGAGTCGAAACTTAAGATTATTATTATTTAAAAAGGATATTATCGTAATTTAACATTTGATCTACTTCGCATGTCTGTCATGGATTTGTCAAAGTTGCATACTAGTAACAATTTTGAGTGACAATTTAAATTAAACAATTATTTCCTCATGTAATTATGGTTATTTCTAAAATATTTTAAATATGCTGCAAATAAATGCAATGCAACCATCAGCTAAAATAAAAATGTTAATTGAAATACCTTCACACACGTATGCTGAATTTTCGGTTGCAGTAATAAATGTAATTGAAAAATATAATTAAATAATATTGTACATAATACGATTCTATTATTCTTGTTCTATTGCCGTGTTGCGATTGTTTTGTGATGACTTGTCCGAGCATAAACTGATGAGATAACTTATGAGAGGTAGGGCACAGCGATGACCATCACGCTTGAATCTGGGGCAGCCCAACTGGGGAAGTACCTCCTCCTTACAGAAGACCACAGCCATAATAGCACTGCTACCTTTCAGGTATGTAGTGTTGTGTTCCTGATGGTGAGTAAGGTTCCAACCCCCCTTAAAGGCCGGCAACGCGCTCGTGACTCCCCTGGTGTTGCGGGTGCCCATGGGCGACGGTAATTGCTTACCATCGGGCAATCCGTCTGCTCGTTTGCCGCCTATGTCATAAAAAAAAGAAAAACACCATACAGCTTTGACATTGAATACAAAGTTCATTCCATAGCACAGTTCAACAAACTTTTAATAATATATAAGTTTGTTTATCAATCACATTCAACAAAATATCACAAGCGCCATAATAACTCCTTTAACATACGTCATTTTTAAAACAACATTTTTACTAATCGCATTTACTATTTTCACATGCAATGCATGTCTGAATTAAATTCTAAAACCTTATTATTGTAATTTAAACTGTATTACTTAATATAAAAGTTGTTATTGCATTACAAGTATAGTTTAAAATTTAAATTATTTGAGCTAAAAAGGTATTTCAACACGCGATGTGGTTTGTTGAAGTTCAAAATGTTTTATATTATAAGTTACTTACTGATAATAATAATAATAGTTGTTTATGTTACTGCTATATAATAAATATTTCGGAACAATCTTACACAAATCGACCTAGTCCTACAGTAAGCTCAGTAAGGCTTGTGTTGTAGGTACTAGACGACGATAACCATAATAGATAGACATAATAGACAGGCAATCCGTCTGCTCGTTTGGCGCTTCGGTCATAAAAAAAATGTGTAATGGAGGTGACTGAAAAATTATTCCAAGCAACCGTAGTTTTTTTTTTTAATTAAAAGACAAACAGATTCAATTCCAATTCTCACATCGATTCTATAGTGAGTGACCAATTGCTTTACCTATATTTCAAACGTCTCGCGTTGTCCCGGCATTTGCCCCGGCTCATGTAATCCTGGGGTCCGCTTGGCAACTAATCCCAGGATTTGGCGTAGGCACTAGTTTTACGAAAGCGACTGCCATCGGAACTTCCAACCCAGAGGGTAAAGTAGGCCTTATTGGAATTACTCCGGTTTCCTCGCGATGTTAGTTTATGTAAATAAATAAATATTTTGGGACAATCTTACACAAATCAACCTAGTCCTACGGTAAGTTCAGTAAGGCTTGTGTTGTAGGTACTAGACGATGATATATCTAATAGATACTTAAATACATAGAAAACACCCATGACTCAGGAACAAATATCTGTGCTAATGACATAAATAAATGCCCTGACTGGGAATCGAACCCAGGACCATCGGCTTCATAGGCAGGGTCACTATGTTAGTTTGAGTTTGAATATAGACCTTAAATGTATATCAGTGGATCCGTATAAAGCTGTCAAGATGGCGAACGTGGCTAGAATCCGGGGCAATCCCTCGGGGACCCCGGCCCGGCCAGTTTACACCAGAACGGGCTCTCAAGAAAATGGTATTGCTCCAGGACTTTCAGGGACACGCTGAAATTAAATACATGCTTTATACGACAAATTATTAAGGTTCTCGAGCGAGGACTACCGGCAGGCGCAGTACAGCAGTCATATAATGTAAATAAATGTAAGTATTTCAGGACAATCTTACACAAATCGACCAAGTCCTACGGTAAGCTCAGTAAGGCTTGTGTTGTAGGTACTAGACGACGATATATATAATAGATAGATACATATACATAAATACTTAAATACATAGAAAATACATGATTTATACGACAAATTCACTCACACACACTCTGTCTCGTGCGCACACATGTTGTGAAAAGTATCACAAACAAAATATATTTAAATCGAAAGAAAAATAGAAAAAATTTAACTCGCAGCGGGACTCGAACGCACAACCACTGGATCACTAGCTCAGTGCACTACCAATTGTGCTATACGAGTACCGCTTAGACTTAAACAAGTAGTAGAGTCAGCAGCAAAAGTGGCTAAGCGTTTGAAGTGTTCAAAATGACCTACGCGCGCTCTTATTCCCTTGACAATACAGATGTGTGGGCTTCATTTTGAACACCTCAAACGCTTAGCCACTTCTGCTGCTGACTGTAACTGCATATACTACTAACATAAGAAAACGTAATATTAACTAAAACACTTTGATACTTATTATTATAATCATTTTTTTTTTATTATGCTGAAACGTCTGCTAGCGAATATATTTAAATCGAAAGAAAAATAGAAATAGTGTTTTATACGCTGGCGGTAGATGTGTTTAGACGTCACCCATGATGACTTATACGACGAGGGATAGATAGAGAAATTTGACAAGTCTCAGCGGTACTCGTATAGCACAATTGGTAGTGCACTGGGCTAGTGATCCAGTGGTTGTGGGTTCGAGTCCCGCTACGAGTCAAATTTTTCCATTTTTCTTTCGATTTAAATATCGAGGAGTTGGAGGGGAACAAACAAATATAACTGGAGTTTTCATGGGTTTTCAACCAAAGTTGCGGTAATTAATACAGAATAAGCTAATATTTTTGTTATAAAGAATGTCCTGTAAAGCAAAACTATAGTGAATTGTTACATGTTGGGCTGTAAAAGCCAGAATATCATTGTCCCTTACTGGCGGAGGCGTTCTCCAGTCATTATTCCTCCTAGGTTTGTACCCACGTGTAGCTCGACATGAGGCTCCTACTTAATATAGGAAAACCAAATACTATTAATAATATAATTTTCCTACCTCCAGATTTAATCATAAGAAACCATATTGATTCACTTCCTAATACATTAATCACATTCGGGCAGAATCCCTTCGCCTCAAGGGGATGCGGGTTAATTCCGACCCGTCACGTCACCGCCCGTCAACGTTGGGCATTTGACGTGCGGGGTATTCCCGTGATTATACACCGTGAGCGTATAACCGGGTAAAAATGAATCCGGAAATAAACCGGGTAAAAATGAATTATGAAATAATATACAGATGTAGTGCAAAACTATTTTCCATCGGGAAAACTTGCATCTCGATCGACATACGACGGCACCCGAACTGTCCATCAATGACTTTATTCAATGAGTGACATTTTCATATCTATTAATATGAAACTTTATTGTATAATGTCACATAATACTTCTTTAAGTAACGGTGTTATATTCCCTGATCCTTATAAGACAGGTCTTACCTAGTTTAGGGTTCAGGACACTATTACTAGTCTTTGTTTTAGTTTACTTTTAACTTTACATGTAATTTTTCACTTTGACATTTTGACACCAAATAATAAAGTGCCATATTAATGTATATGAAAATGTTACTCATTTAATACGATCATTCATTGACGGTGTGGTTATGGGTACCAGAGCTTACCCGAAACATGTCGACTAGTGCGATATAATTACACGTGGGTTTATCTGTTTGTAACTAATTAGTAATATCAGCATTGCGACACAACGAGGAAATGCCGCCAGCATCCTTGTACAATGCCTCAAGGGCATTTTTTAAATTTTATACTGCAACTAGTTAAGTACTTGTAGTTATCATAATACGATTGTAATTTCTGTAAATAAATGTATAAGTAATTATCTTTTCTTATTTATTAAATTAAAATATTTTTAAACTAACCAAATTATGGTCACCCTACGCATTTTGACATACGCAGTATGGGAAGAGACAAGAAGTCAAATAGATTAGGGTGACCAAAATGTAAGAATTCTTATTTTTTCCAACATGCCATCTGAAGAATGATTATTATTTTGGGTTATATAAATTTTATTTATACTTAGCAAGGATATTAAATGGAAGCGGGAAACCATTAAAAGTAATTAAATTTACTGGTTCTTTCCTGTAATAGAAGCAATAACTTTAGGGATCGCTTCTACACCAGAAACGTAGCAACATTTACATATATGTATATAACGTTAAAAGTTGTGTAATTTATTCATCATCCATCATCATCATGTCAGCCGAAAGACGTCCACTGCTGGACATAGGCCTCCCCCAGAACGACCCAAGAAGACCGAACCTGCGCCTTCCACATCCAGCGGTATCCCGCGACTCTAACTAGGTCGTCGGTCCACCTTGTGGGAGGCCTACCTACGCTGCGTCTTCCAGTTCGTGGTCGCCACTCCAGAACCTTTCCGCCCCACCGGCCATCGGTTCTGCGTGCAATGTGCCCTGCCCACTGCCACTTAAGTTTGGCGATTCGGAGGGCTATATCGGTAACTTTGGTTCTACTTCGGATGCAATCATTCCTGATTCAATCACGCAGAGACACTCCCAACATAGCCCTCTCCATTGCTCTTTGGGTGACTTTGAGCCTTCTTATGAGTAATTTATTACCTGGTATTTTTTTGAAATAACTAAATGGTATTTTCAATGAACAGTATCCAATAGTCTAGTTGACGTTTACTCTTAGCCTACAATCATAGTTTTTACAATACATTGCTTGCTTGGAAAATCTTTTGTTATTCATATTTAGTAAAATATAGTATAAGTTATTTTCAAAAGTCGTACACGTCGAGGAATTGTTCGAGTTAATCCCTGTTGCTTCCTTCCGCCAGTGCTCTCGACAACACTTCCATCATCACCACTTGAATGGTTAGCAGTCCTCAACTGTGCGTTTTTCCAGAAACTTCCTGCGTCGCACAGCAAAACTTTGGAATAAATTGTCGTGTGCAGTATTTCCCGACCGATATGACATCCAAACCTTCAAGAAAAGAGCGTATAGAGATCTTAAAGGTCGTCAACCTAATTTTAAACACAAAACTATCGTCAGATTGAAACATATGAATTGTATAAAAGCGGGTAACTCACGTTTTATAAGTCGAATATTGCTCGACATGTTTCACTCCGTAACGACAATATTGCTGAAAATGAGGGTAGTTTCTCGCCTCCCCGCCCTCAGCTGTTGCCGGCGTCGAGTGCACGGTCGCGGAGAGCTGCGGCCCGCAGTCTGCGTCGGTCAGCCAACGCGAATGGCTCATGATTATGCTCCTCGTTACGGAGTGAAACATGTCGAGCAATATTCGACTTATAAAACGTGAGTTACCCGCTTTTATACAATTAATATGTCGTCAACGTACTTGTGACTCCTCTGGTGTTGCGAGTGTCCATGGGCGGCGGTAGTTGCTTACCAACAGGCAATCCGTCTGCTCGTTTGCCTCCTTTATCATAAAAAAAGAACAAATGTCGCTACGTTTATGGTATAGAAACAATATATATAAATATATAACGTTTATGGTATATAACAATATATATATAGTGCGATATAATTACACGTGAGTTTATCCGTTTGTAACTAAGTAGTAGTAACATGGCTCACAACAGTTTTAATTGTAGTATAGAAACAATGTCTAAAGTTGTTGCTCTTATTACAGGAAACACCCGATAAATTGACTATTAGGTACACGAAATTATATTCCAAATTCTAAATTAATGCCCAAAGATAAAAATAAACATCAATTCATTTAGTCTCCTCCAAATATACTTATGAATATCAAATTAAATGAAGTCAAGGAAATTATTACTGACAAGAAATTCGTCGGAACGATATTTGGATACACAGTAAAAGAGAATAACATCAAATTAAAAATAATTGCTAATATTTTTTTTGTACAAATAATTATTTCAGACGTAAGTCGCCCACTGCTGGACATAGGCCTCCCCCAAATATGACTTGTATAATCTTGGGTTAGTTGCCATAGTCGCCACGCTTGGTAGGCGGGTTGGCGACTGCAGTGGCAGTAGATTTCTACGGTTGCTGCTGTTCCGGTTTTTTCCCGTTGTCGCCTCTTACGACACCAGCGGAAGATAGGGTGGTGCCATTTGAGAGCCGGCACCACACGGCAACTAATATTTAAATTATAATTATCTGTGAAAGTTTATATTAATATAGTATTGTTCACACACATATACAGATAAAAATATACATATATTTAATCAGTATTTTTTTGCAGGTAATATCGGGCAGTATTTTTTGAAAAGGTAAAATATTTATAAGTATTTTAAATTGAATTGGATGATATGTAATACTTCAGCAAAACCCACCCCTTCAGTATTTGCGGCTGACGCCGTAAGTAACTAGACCAACCAATTTTCTTAATCTAGTTTCGATCTGGAATACTCCAAATTTCTATAGGATATCCATAAATACTGGATGTGGAAGGCGCAGGATCGGTCTTCTTGGGTCGGTCTGGGGGAGGCCTATGTCCAGCAGTGGACGTCTTTCGGCTGACATGATGATGATGAAGATGATGATCCATAAATACAGAAGCATTGCAAAACTATTACTGTCGGGAAAGCTCGGATCTCTATCGAAATACGACGTCACCCGAACTGTCGCTCAATAATAATGAAATGTGTGACATATTTATTTTGACGACCGCTCTGGCCTAGTGGGTAGTGACCCTGCTATGAAACCGATGGTCCTGGGTTCAAATCTCAGTCAGGGTATTTATTTGTGATGAGCACAGATATTTGTTCCTGAGTCATGGGTGTTTTTTATGTACTCGTATTTATATGTATCTATCTATTATATATATCGTCATCTAGTACCTACAACACAAGCCTTACTGAGCTTACCGTAGGACTAGGTCGATTTGTGTAAGATTGTCCCGCAATACTAATTAATTTATTTACTGTTTTCTAATTACCATCACAATATTTCCGTGTTTTTACTGCCTAAACCTTCTGCGGTCTAATACACACATTTCAATACCAAAATTACCTAAATCGGTCCAGCGGTTCCCGAGTTTATGGGTAACTAAAAAACGCATTCCATTTGTATATATATTGATAGATATTGTTAATGTCTTATGTCAAAACTTTGACATTTGACACTAAACAACAAAGTTATATATTAATTGGTGATTATTTGCTTAAAAAACTCTAAAGGACTAAAATATCGTACTATAAATTTTTTCACCATTAATTTTGCAAAAATTGCGATAACCACGATTATTTATTTGTATTATTCGTGTTACTAATCTTTATTAGTCTCTAACCGTATCTTTATACGGTTAGGGACTTTATTAATTATTGAGCCAGTTATGGTTCACTATATTATTGGGCATTTCATATAGTAAGTATTAAAACAAAAGAGAATACTTAGAACCCTAAGTGGCTCAACTATTAAAGTCCGTGAGTGTACCATTTCTTAGTTCCGGAGGCTCTATTGTAAGTTTCTTTTGACGTAAAAAAACGTTTACGAATGCGTAAGTGATAATATTAACTGAGATGGGAATGGGAAACGTAAACGCGTTCGTGACGTAAAATTACGTTAAAAACTTACACTCAGGGCTCAGGGCTTTAACTGAGTTTTAAATATCATAATTCGAGTACCCAACACTCAAAAATCCGTATACGTATATGTAACTAGCCAATAGGATATGTTAGTTTGAAGTGACATTGGCGAATAACTTTTTTAAGGGAGCGATATAGCACTCACATTTGACAGTTGGTGCTATATCACTCTTTTAAAAGAGTTATTCAAATAATCGCCAGATACGAGGAACAATGAAATGCAATCAAGCGATGCATGGGGTTGCGGAAATGCATTTACAAGTAGTTTATGCTGAAACATAATGAGGGCTTAAATACGAGTGTGGTTTTATGAAATGATGGCAATAAAAGCATCACACGAGTGTTATAATAAATAATAAATTGTGGGAGAATCATACACAAATCGACGTAGTCCTACGGTAAGTTCAGTAAGGCTTGTGTTGTGGGTACTAGACGACGATGTATATAATACTAGATGGTGCCAGCGGCTTCGCTCGCATGGTTAGAGGAAATTGTAACATATTAAGTCTTCCCGTGGGAATGAGATGTTTTGCCACTGGAAAAAGTATATACCTATAGCCTATTTCACTCTGCATCCCTTCAACTACCTCCACTTAAAAAAATCACGTCAATTCGTCGCTCCGGTTTGCTGTGAAAGACGGCAAAACAAACAGATACTTTCGCATTTAAAATATTAGTATGTATTTAGATAAATATAAATATTAAAATACATAGAAACCACCCATGCCTGTTTAAAGGCGAAAGTTTGTGAGTGTGTATGTTTGTTACTTCACGTCTAAACGGCTAAAAATAAAATTTGGTATGATGGTAACTGACACCCTGGATTAACACATTAGTCTACGTTTTTTCCCTAATAAATAGGGTAACACCGCGGGGCACAGCTAGTCATCAATTAAATGCCCTGACTGGGATTCGAACCCAGGACCATCAGCTTCATAGGCAGGGTCACTACCCACTAGGCCAGACCGGTCGAAAGTCAATTAGTGGTACGCTCTGCCCAGTAAGTTTCTCTGTGAACTATCCCCTATAGACGATAATACATTGTTTAGAACTAATGGAGTTATATGGCGGCCATTTTGTTTTAGGCTTAAGACACGAGCGGATCGTGGAGATATTTATTACCTAATGGTCATAGGAGATAAAGTACAGTTGGGCGATTTTTGAGAATCGTACACTCGAATTCAAAACACTTTGAGAACGAAAATAGTCACACACAAAAGTTTGTTACCATTATTTTTGTACAAAATATATAAATTCGATACCCACGATTATTTATATCATTCATGCTTCTAAAATACCATTTCTTCGTGTTTGAGAGAGTTTAAAATGTCACGATTCGAGTGTCGAGTGCTCAAAAATCGACATCATGTGGGCGATTTTTGAGCACTAGACACTCGAATTCAAAAAACTTTGAGGGAGCAAATATTCGCACAAAAGAGTTTCGTACCATTTTTTTTGCACAAAATGTATAGTTTCGATACCCTTAATTATTAATTTCTATCATTCATGTTTCTAAAACACCATTTTTACGTTTTTGACAGAGTTTTAAGATGACACGATTGGAGTACTCGATGCTCAAAAATCGGTCCCATTTGTATGAATTATTAGTTACTATACAACAATAAACGAATTAATACTTTATTGTACAACTCAAAGATATTATATTGACGAATTGAATTGATGTAATTCAATGGAAGGATATAATTTGGCTCTTATCAAGGCAAGATTGAATAGGCTGTTACTGAACCAGCGTGCTACACCCTCGACCTCGTCGACACTTACCATCAGGTGCGACTGAGGTTAAACGCTGGTCCGTGTTGTATAAAAAAATAAAATATAAAAAACTCAAATATAGTATCCTCCCACCAGAAAGATTTATTCCACCGACGGATGGGCAGACGTCAACGATTCGACAGGTACTGCGTACGCCTAGCCGTACGCGAGGCCTATGTCCAGCAGTTGACGTTTTACGGTTGAAATTATGACTTTGACATGAAAATAAAATATATACAACACAATTCTCTGTGTGTGTCCTTTGGAAAACTGAACCTTGAATATTACATTTCGATAGTCGAAAGAATATTTAATAGATGGTTACAAAGTGGGTCATGAAAAACGTACAATATTTGACCTAGAAACCTTGGGTATAAAGCATGCATTCAATTACATAATTAAACATGAACGGGACTTAACCGCGTATATTAACTTTAAAATTTACCTCCGACGTTTCGAATTTAATCATGTGTACAAACCGTGAAAGTTTAAATCAGTATTATGCATTCAATTATTAAGCTTTTGAGGTTTTATCTTCGGACCCGGGTATGTCCTTAACCTACGTCCAACTATGAGAATAGGGCACAGCGAAGTACCAACACGCTTACGTCTGGAGAAGCCTAACTATGGAAGTACCTCCTCCTTACAGAAGACCACAGCCATAATAACTGCTACCATTCAGGCATATAGTATTGTGTTCCTGATGGTGAGTAAGGTTCCCAGAGCTCCAACAACTTTTAGGGTAGGCGCATGTGAATCCTCTGGAGTTGCAGGCGTCCATAGGCTACGGTAACTGCTTACCACCAAGCCGTATGCTTGTTTGCCACCGTCGTTGTATAAAAAAATAAGATTCAAATATGAAAGTGTGTCTGTTCGTTTGTCCGTCTTTCACGGCAAAACGGAGCGACGAATTGACGTGATTTTTTAAGTGGAGGTAGTTGAAGGGCTGGAATTGAATCGTGCAATTCCTGTGCACACTCTCCAAAATGTATCCTGTATCACAGACTGTATACCAATGCAACCAAATGCACATCAACGGTATTGATTCGAAGTGTTATTTTAGTACTGATAAGATAACGTTTATCACCCACTCGAGTTACTGAAAGGCGAAATGACTGCATCAATATTATCAATAGTACGTAAAAATGAGACAATATCTTGTTTTTAAGATTCGAAATAGTAGTTTATGTATCTGTGCATAATGAAGGGTGCCTAATTATGTATAGTTACATACACTACTTTATCTACACACATATCATAAGTGTTTTAAGATGGGTTCAGGAATCGTAGGGAAAATTAAATGACCTGCATCATTACTAGTGTTACTTGAAACATCAAAAAGTCAACTAACAAAACAAATGACAGCTTGGAATGGCGGCGTTTCGTATTTCGTATCTCAGTCAAATATTTTTTTTAACCATAGACAAGCGACTGAACTCCCTATTCTATTTTCACTCGAGTTAAAATGTCGTTCAATTTATATTAAAAAAACATAACGAAATGGCGTTTCGTATCAATGAATGTTTTAATATCTAGTTATAGATACTAGAATAGAAACCCCACTTGAATTTGACAGCTGTTCCAAATTTAAACTCCTAACCTAACATTACATCTCCATTAATTTCTGATGGTTGGTAATGCTGGTCATTGCCTACGGTTTCTGGACGCATTTTAGAGCACTTATGACATGTACGTAGATAAAAAATAATGCTAAAGCTTGCTCCCGTAATCTGCACCCAGGATCCTCTTACTGTGGTGTCCACAAACTCAATTATGTCCATTATAATTGGACACGTTACACGCTAGATTGGCGCGGGCGACGCTTTATCAAGTTATAGGCCGATGTCCACGTTTAATAAAATTAGTGGCGTAGTTTTTTTTTTTTTTATGACGTAGGCGGCAAACGAGCAGACGGATTGCCTGATGGTAAGCAATTACCGTCGCCTATGGGCACCCGCAACACCAGGGGAGTCACAAGCGCGTTGCCGGCCTTTAAGGAGGGTTGGAGCTCTGGGAACCTTACTCACCATCAGGAACACAACACTACATACCTGAAAGGTAGCAGTGCTATTATGGCTGTGGTCTTCTGTAAGGAGGAGGTACTTCCCCAGTTGGGCTGCCCCAGATTCAAGCGTGATGGTCATCGCTCTGCCCTACCTCTCATTGTTGGACGTAGTTTAAGGACATACCCGGGTCCGGGTTTCAATGAACACTATTTTCATCGCTTGAGAGCTGGGACACTGCTGTACCCTCACCATGAGTTGTGACATTGAGGTTTTCGATAACGAGTATCGAGCTTACTATATGTGCAGCGTTCGCACTGAAATAGTACAAGCGAGGTGCATAGATAGTAAACTCGATACTCGTTATCGAAAACGTCAATGTCACAACTCATGTTAAGGGCGCTGGATGACTAGAATAGCACCACTATCCTCCTGCGGGGGTCGTAAGGAAAAAACCGATGGATTAAGAGCAGTGTCGGCAGAAGCCATATAGCTACTGTGGTCACCAACCCGCCTGCCAAGCGTGGCGACTACGGCAACTACCCCTCTGGATGATACTTTACGCCACGTGCAATGTGGGGTATAATTCTGCGTTCGATCACGGGGTAATAAGCTATCTGATATTATATTACACACTGAACAACGTTAATGGGCAAATAAAAAAAAATGTAAAGACAATTTTGCCAGTGAAGCTAGAACTTTATTGTTAAGAGAATAAGAGCGTGTCTTTTATTCTATTAACTATAAAATCGTGTTAATAGACAATTACTACAGAGGACTGGAAGTAAGGGGTTGCAGGCTGAGTATATAGGGTGTTTGGCACATACACTTTTTTTTTTTTTTATGACAAAGGTGGCAAACGAGCAGACGGATTGCCTGATGGTAAGCAATTACCGTCGCCCATGGGCACTCGCAACACCAAGGGAGTCACAAGCGCGTTGCCGACCTATAAGTGAGTTGGAGCTCTGGGAACCTTATTCACCATCAGGAACACAACACTACATACCTGAAAGGTAGCAGTCCTATTATGGCTGTGGTCTTCTGTAAGGAGGAGGTACTTCCCCAGTTGGGCTTCTCCAGATTCAAGCGTGATGGTACTTCGCTGTGCCCTACCTCTCATTGTTGGACGTAGTTTAAGGACATACCCGGGTCCACTTACACACTTCAGCCGTAAATCGTCCACTGCTGGACATAGGCCTCCCCCAAATATGACTTGTATCGTCTGAGGGGTAGATGCCATAGTCGCCACGCTTGGCAGGCGGGTTGGCGACCGCAATAGCTGTAGATTGGGTTACGACGGACGCTGCTGCCCATCCGTCGGCTTTTTCCCTTTGTCGCCTTTTACGACACCTGCGGGAGGAAATGGGGTGGTGCTATTCTAGTCAGCCGGTTTGGCACGTTTTTTTTTTTTAAATCATCCAAAACCATCCGAGCACGAGAGGCGAACACACTTTTCTACCGAGTGAAACACATAGTTTTTCACCTCACTGCCGCGTGGAAAATATATACTCTAAAAACGTCGGGATGAAGTTTAAATTAGTATGCGCTATTTAATCCGTTTTAGTTGTTATATTTCATGAGTAATTATCGCAGCAACCGAAGACAATATTATTTACTCTAAAACTTAAAAAAAATTGGTATCCATCATTCATTATTCAAAAACAATAAATAAAAGAACATCCGAGCAGAAAATATCAAAAAAACACTCAATTAGTACTAATAATAAATAATTCGTATGAAGTTACTTTGCACTCTTGTGAATAAAATGCAACTTAGTTATCTGTTTCTAAAGAACAAAACAGCACTTTCCGAGCTAGTGAGATGAAAAAGTTATTTTTAACACGCTCGCTTACAATGTCTATAGGTAGGTTTCACGAGAGTTGAAGTCACAACAACATCTCATGTATTGACAGGAAGATTTTGAAATTACTCATTCATTTCATTCATTCAATCAGTACTTCATATAGTTATTATTATTATTTTTTTATGTCATAGGCGGCAAACGAGCAGACGGATTGCCTGGTGGTAAGCAACTGCCGTCGCCCATGGGCACCCGCAACACCAGGCGAGTCACAAGCGCGTTGCCGGCCTTTAAGGGGGGTTGTAGCTCTGGGAACCTTACTCACCATCAGGAACACAACACTACATACCTGAAAGGTAGCAGTGCTATTATGGCTGTGGTCTTCTGTAAGGAGGAGGTACTTCCCCAGTTGGGCTGCCCCAGATTCAAGCGTGATGGTCATCGCTGTGCCCTACCTCTCAATTATTTAGTTATGTGCGTAATCCATTCGCCTCAACTCTCGTGGAACCTATACCAATACTAAACATAGAAATGTCAACTGTATTGACTATTTTATTTATTTAGTAACATTTTCCCAAAAGTCACTCGACAGATACCCATTGAGGGGATACTTGAATTATTCAGACAACACTTGAATCACGGATTTTCGCGTTTCCAGCACTTAAGGGTTGAGAGGGAAAATACCCAAAGGGTTTAAAACCTCTTTGGATTAGGTACTGCTTTTTAATTGTATCACAGGAAAAAAAACACTAAGAACAAAATATTTCTTCAAACATATTAATTGTATTTGACGACCGGTCTTGCTAGTGGGCAGTGACCCGGGCGATGGTCCTGGGTTCAAATCCCAGTGAGGGCATTTATGTGTGTTAACACAGATGTTTGTTCCTGAGTCATGGGTGTTTTTAGTATTTAAGTATTTATATGTATGTATTCTATTATATATATCGTCGTCTAATACCTACAACACATATACAACTTCGCTGTGCCCTACCTCTCATTGTTGTACGTAGTTTAAGGACATACCCGGGTCCAAATGATGATACTTCTCGTAACGTCGGGTTTTTATCACTTCTCACAATATCTCTCACGCTCCAACAATGTGAGTGCGAAAGGGACGGATAACGCGATAGACGATAAAATCGCAACCATGCTATCAATCCTGTGGTCATGAATTCATCATCATCATTTCTCTGCGTGCAATGTGGCCTGCCCATTGCCACTTCAGCTTGCTAACCCGGTGGGCTATGTCGGTGACTTTAGTTCGCCTACGGATATCCTCATTTCTGAGTCGATCACGTAGAGAAACTCCGAGCATAGCTCTCTCCATATCTCGTTGAGCGACTTTCAGCTTTGAGATGAGGCCGATAGTGAAAGACCACGTTTCGGAGCCGTAAGTCATCACTGGTAACACACACTGATTGAAGACTTTCGTCTGGAATTGCCAATGTTTATTTAACGAAACACTAGAATAACTATTTTGCATATGCGTACATTATAATTAACTAGTTATGCTAACACAATAGCAAGTCTGCATAAATATTTGCGTCTCAAACGGTTTCGAGGGAATAACTTATATGTGTAATGACGTCTCCTGAATCACCCTGAATGCCCTCCTACAGGATGATTCAGAAGGCGTAAGATCAACACGGTGACAGTCTCCATACAAAATGTTTGATTTCCTTCTTCTTCTACTAATAATTAATTCAGAGCAATTTATTGGTGCAAATGTTACAAAATATTATATATATGTTGATGTAACTGGTGACCGAAGAGCTGGCGGCATCCTCGCACAACGTATCAGCATTGCGATACAACGAGGAGCCGCCAGCATCCTTGGTACAATGCCTTTGCCTTTTTTAGATTTTATACTGTAACTAGTTAAGTACTTGTAGTTATCATAATACGATTGTAATTTCTGTAAATAAATGCTAACAATTATGTATATTATGTACAGTCAGCAGAAAAAGTTGCTAAGCGTTTGAAGTGTTCAAAATGACCTACACACGCTCTTATTCTCTGGACAATAGAGACGTGTTGACCTCATTTTGAACACCTCAAATGATTAGCTACTTCTGCTGCTGACTGTACCTATATCAATAATCTCACCATAAGATCTTCAAAAAAATTAGAACAATAAAATTACCAAATATTACCGAACTACCAATTATTACCTAATTACCAAGTATCACCGATAAGCCAAGGTTTGCCCAATATTGATGCTGACTGTACAACAACTATTTTCCGCTTTTAGGATCTTATATCCGATTAACTTAATCGATAGGTTTATCCGAATAGGATCCCATTCCGGCTCAGTGGATCCTATCAATGTTTACAAAATAATGATTAAGGGAAAACTTAAAATAGGGTAAGTAAATGTATTTATTTGAAATTAAAATTAAAATCCAAGCACTTATTTGTGAAAAGTACATTTTATTTAAATAAATTGTGAATAAATATTAATTGACTTAACTCCACGGTAGGCTCATAAAAAACACCCATGACTCTGGAAGCAATGTATGTCTAAACACTAGACAATCTTACACAAATCGACCTAGTCCTACGGTAAGCTCAGTAAGGCTTGTGTTGTAGGTAATAGACGACGATATATGTAATAGATAGATACATATAAATAGTTAAATACATAGAAAACACCCATGACTCAGGAACAAATATCTGTGCTCATCACACAAATAAATGCCCTTACTGGTATTTGAACCCAGGGCAATTGTCTTCATACCCACTAAGCTAAACTTGTTTTAAACCTATATATGTAATATTACAATAATTTTCGACATAATATTTATAATATGTATTGGAAGCCTAAAACATACCTGTACTTTATATGTCAATTAGTTTGTAAGTATGTTCTTAGTTTAATATCAGCAATGTAAAGCTTTCAAGAAACTCTCAAGGTAGGAACCAACCTCCTCGTTATAATTCAGTGAAATTTTCCTTCTTTTTTGTGTAACCTTGTTTAAGATAGCTTGCTACGTCTGACGACAATGCCACCTTTAATACTTCATCACTTCATGTCTCAGTGGGAATTGTCCCAGGATGTAGGTAGAACCTAATATGTTTATAATCTTACTCATTTGTTTTCCATCTTCCTATGTCTGTTTTTTCCCCAATAAAGAACATAAAATAAGTTTACGAAACGGATCGGCCTTCAGCATAAACGCTGATCCAAGAGTAAACATTCGGGGCAGAATTTTGAGAGTCGGGCATAAGTATTCAGAAACTTAGAGCAAGAAAATAATAGATAATAATAAATGTTCCCAATAAAAAACTAAATTTCCGACAGAAATACTATTTATTTATTTAAACTTTAATGCACAGTATATAAAATACACGGTAGAAAAGGCGGGTTTAATGCCGTAAGGCATTCTCTACCAGTCAACCTTAATTGGGGCGTGAAACAGAATGTCCAAAATGCTACGAATTTGAATGAAAATGGATTGAAACGTTTGAATAAATACATAATATAATGGATACAATAATATATAAATATAAGAGATTAATAAATTAATATATAAATATAAAATTATATACCTGCTACCAATTTACAACGAAGCGTTTCAATTACGAGAGTTATCAAATAGATGCTTACGCAGCTTGCGCTTGAACGTGAATTTAGTTTGAGCTTGACGTATACTGAGGGGAAAAGCGTTTTTTTTTTTTTTTTTATTTATGCAAGACTGACCAACGTTTGACTTCAGTCGCACCTGATGGTAAGTGACGACGAGGTCGAAGGTGTAGCACGCTGGTTCAGTAACAGCCTATTCACTCTTGAGTTGAAGAGACCCAAATTATATCTTGCCTTAGCAGTCCGCATTAGGAAGGTAGAAGCGAATCGCTTCGTGCGAATGAATGGAATATTCACAACGTAAGGATGAAACTGCTCCCCTCGCCTGGACGTCCGAAAAACTCTGAAGGAACTGCCCATAGAACCGGAACGGTGATGAGGTACAGAGAGGATGAGCTTACGAGAGGATCGGAGGTCGCACCCTGCTACTATATCTCCGACTGTGTCGTACATAGCACAGTCGGAGATTTAGTATTTCTGTAAGTAAGTTTAGTTTAAGATAGGTAAGGTTAGTTTTATTACAACCCGAAAATAATTGCACATAAAAGTTTCTTATAATTATTTTTGAACTAAATAGGGTATTGAAAGGTGGCCAGTTACTGGCCACCTTTCAATACTAACCACCATATACTGAAAATGGACTCTATTTACCTATAAGCAGAGTTCATTTAAGTATACGGTGGCCAGTAATTGAAGGTGGCCAGTAATAGAAACCCCATTTGAAAATGTGTTCTATTTATAGGTAAACAGAATTCATTTTCAGTATAAGGTGGCCAGTTATTGAAAGGTGGCCAGTAACTGGCGTTTTACCCTATATAGTTTTTATACCCACGATTTTCTAAAATACATTTTATTCGTTTGTGTGAGTTTAAATTGTCATGATTCGAGTAATCAACTCGCTCTAAAGTCAGCCCCTAAAATAATTTCTTCGTTTCTGACAGAGTTTAAAATGTCACGTGCACACGTAATGTAATTATACCATGCTTTTAGCAAGAAATGTATACTTTAGATACCCACGTTTATTAATTTATTAATAATATTTACGGAGTTTAAAATATATCAGCGAGTACTTAACGCTCAAAAATTGCCCTCAAGTACGTGTTTGGCTAGGAGTGGTTGTTAAATTAATGTTTTTAATGTAGCTTTCTAAATATATTCGGTGAATACCTAATAAAAAATAATAAATAAATATTTCGGGACAATCTTACACAAATCGACCTAGTCCTACGGTAAGCGCAGTAAGGCTTGTGTTGTAGGTACTAGACGATATATATAATAGACAGATACATATAAATACTTAAATACATAGAAAACACCTAGTTACTATACAGCTAGTATAAATATAAATATTACAGAATTTTCTTACACAAATTAACTGAGCCCCACGGTAAGCTCAAGAAATTCAAGAAACCCTCGTGCCTATGGCCTTTCCAAAATATCTATAATTAAATTGTATGGATTATTAAGTTTTTATGAAGAATTAACTTAGGTTTCCTAATTTCTTGGGATTATTAAGTTTATCAAAACTCAAAGTCGCTCAACGAGCTATGGAGAGAGCTATGGAGAGAGCTATGCTCGGAGTTTCGCTACGAGATCGACTCAAAAATGAGGAGATCCGTAGGCGAACTAAGGTCACCGACATAGCCCACCGAGTTAGCAAGCTGAAGTGGCAATGGGCAGGCCACATTATTGTACGCAGAGAAGATGGCAGATGGGGTCGAAAAGTGCTCGAGTGGAGACCACGGACTGGCAGGCGCAGCGTGGGACGTCCACCCACAAGATGGACAGACGACCTCATTAAGGTCGCCGGAAGACGCTGGATGCAGGTTGCTTCCAACCGGTACATGTGGAGATCCAAGGGGGAGGCCTATGTTCAGCAGTGGACGTCTTATGGCTGAGATGATGATGATGATGATGATTAAGTTTATCTTTTTAACCAGGGAGGGGAGGGGGGCGATTCTTGTGCGTCGAGCTCGACTTTAAAATGTCACGAGTCGACGCTCAAAAATCGGCGCCATATTTGGCACTGGTCCCACCGTGAGCTAGTAAGCTATGAGCTATCAGCTATTACAAGGGACAAAAGATAATCGCTCCCGTGTAAACAAAAGAGAGATATAATGATTTTTATTTTCATTTTTTGAATAAAGAAATTAATTTCACTAACACTGGTGAAATTTCACTTAACAATTTTAATACGGGTACTTAACGGAATTCCCATTATGCTTAGAAAAAACAACCTTGTTTACCTTTTGAAATACTTCGTTCCGCTACATAACAATATGATAACAAGTTCATGTTTGTCTTCCATCGCTGTGTTTAACCTTTCGTTACGTACACAAACTAAAGCGGAGGTAGAAATGCAAATAGGAATTATGTAAGGAATATTCTTGTTGAAAATTATAATTAATAGTAGTTTGTATTACTGCTATATAACAGTATTTTTTGTAGGTACTTAAATATATATACGAGAAGTAGCGTCCGTAGAATCCCCACTGAAAACCAGCGTCGTGGCCCCTTGCCTCGACTTCTGCTGAGTGGACTCCTTTTTTGAGACAACTGCTACAACACACTTTTAAATTTAAGAATTATGTTAGCTGTTGCTGTAGTTGTTATTATGAAATAAATATTCATTCAATTTAATTTCATTTTACTTAATTTTATTTCATTTTAGTTCATTCATTGCATTTTAAATAAAATAAATAAATAAATATTTCGGGACAATTTTACACAAATCGACCTAGTCCTACGGCAAGCTCAGTAAGGCTTGTGTTGTAGGTACTAGACGACGATATATATAATAGATAGACATATAAATACTTAAATACATAGAAAACACCCATGACTCAGGAATAAATATTTGTGCTCATCACACAAATAAATGCCCCGACTGGGAATCGAACCCAGGACCATCGGCTTCATAGGCAGGGTCACTACCCACTAGGCCAGACCGGTCGTCAAATTTTGTCCATTTCATTTCAATCCCATATTCAGCTACTGTGACAGCAAATTCGCCTGCTAAGCGAGGCGACTATAGCATATTATTTATGTACAGTATTGGACTAACGGCTAAAATTATGATGATGATGAGTCTGATTGTATTAAGGATGACTCACGTTACTCCTAAACGTCGCCCTTCCGAGCCCGGGCCTTCCGTCGACCCACCGGGGCGGTCCGGGCCCGAGCGGTCTCTCGAATATTGACATTAACACGAGCGTCGTTCCATCCAGCCATTTATTGCGAGTAGACAGTCACACGGTTGCCGTGTGATGCCGGCTGACTAGAATAGCACCACTCCATCTCCTCCCGCGGGTGTCGTAAGAGGCGACCAACGGAAAAATCCTACGGACCAGCAGTAGCGTCCGTCAAAACCCAATCTACAGCTACTGCGGTCGCCGACCCGCCTGCCAAGCGTGGCGACTATGGCAACTACTCCCAAGATGATAAAAGTCATATTTGTGGGATGCCTATGTCCAGCAGTGGACTACATACGGCTGAAATGTAAATGTATGTAGGTCACAAGCCCTTTGACATCGCGTGGACATCACGTCACCTTCCCATCACCGGGCCGAGCAGATCCTTTTTACATAGCTCTAACGACCGTCGCACGACCGGCGCGAGCCCGGGCCGAGCGGCTCGGAGGGCTCGGTGATCACGTGATTCATTCCATACAAAATGTAGCACGGTGGCCTCGGCTCGGTGACGGGTCGCTCTAACGTGAGGCAACATTACCAGTACCGTTTTCCCAACCCTAGTACAGTCGCTATATATCGGAGCTGTGGAGGTGGTTTTTTTTATGACATAGGTGGCAAACGAGCAGACGGATTGCCTGGTAAGCAATTACCGTCGCCTATGGGCACCCGCAACACCAGATGCGCGCATGACGCGCACAAGCGCATTGCAGGCCTTTAAGGGGGGTTGGAGCTCTGGGAACCTTACTCACCATCAGGAACACAGCACTACATACCTGAAAAGTAGCAGTACTATTATGGCTGTGGTCTTCTGTAAGGAGGAGGTACTTCCCCAGTTGGGCTGCCCCAGATTCAAACGTGATGGTAATCGCTGTGCCCTACCTCTCATTGTTGGACGTAGTTTAAGGACATACCCGGGTCCTAAAAGGGTGGTCACAAATATCGGAGCAACGCCTCTATCATCGAGGCGATAAAGTGCTCCGATATTTTTTAATACCTTGGCTGCTCTGATAAATTTGACGGCGAATGTACAGCGTAATTTGATGAAATAGGTCAATACACAGCTGAATAACAATGCCAAATTTGCATGAGACTGGATGATTCCTATTTACATTTATAATGAATGATAAATCCTTGGTACTTTGCCTTAAGGGCATTTTTTAGATTTAATGTAGTATGTTACCTATTACTAGAGCGGTCGACTTGCAATCCGGAGGTCGCAGTTTCAAACCCCGACTTCTACTAATGAGTTTTTCGGAAGCTATGTACGGAATACCATTCGATATTTGCCAGTCGGTTTTCGGTGAAGGAAATAATCGTGAGGTAACCGGACTTCAATAAGGCCTAGTTTAGCGTCTGGGTTGGAAGGTCAGATGACAGTCGCTTTCGTAAAACTAGTGCCAGCGCCTAATCCTGGGTTAGTTGCCAAGAGCATCTCAGCTCCCGTGAGCCGTGGCAAACTGCCGGGACAACGCAAAGAAGAAGAGAGAGAGAAGCCTTGAAAAGACCCAAATTATATCTTTCTGGGAATACAGACGAAGGGAGCGAATTCAGCAGTCCGCATTAGGAAAGTAGAAGCGAATCGCTTCGTGCAAATGAATGGTTTTAGGACTTGTCAACAACTAATATAGATAAGAATAAAACTAAAGTAGTTTTTATTCGTAAACACAAAAATATTACATCACAAAAAAAACAGAATACTTACAAAAAAAAATGCCACGAAATGGCCTCGTTTCAGCATATTGCTAGCGAATAGCCAGCGCTAATCTTCCGAATATAATGAATAAAATGACCAAGCCAAGACAGCGGACTTCAGTGAGTGATACATCCTCAACGCGAGCGGTGTGCTCTGACTCGACTTGAAAATGGGTACCAGAGCTTACCCGAAACATGTCACTTAGTGCGATAATGTGAGTTTATCCGTTTGTAACTGAATAAGTAAATAACGTCACCATCGCGTTAGAGTTACCCATATAAATAACATTATCACTAACGCGTTTCACGACGTTTTTTTTGTCAAAAGAAACTTACACTAGAGACTCAAAGGCTCTAGTGTAAGTTTCTTTTGACATATAAAAACGATTTCGAATGCGTAAGTGGTAATGTTATTTATATGGGAAACGCAAACGCGTTCGTGACGTAAAGTTACGTTAAAAACTTACACTCAGGGCTCAAACATTTTTACACAAATTGACTGAGCCCCACGGTAAGCTCAAGAAGGCTTGTGTTGTATGTAGATACTCCGCTAACTATATAATATAAATACTTTAGTATAATTACAAATACTTAAATACATAGAAAACATGAATGACCCTGAAACAACTGTGCTCATCACACAAATAACCCTTTATAGGGCAAGTTCAAAATTGCATTGCAAAAACGACCATACAGAACTTCGTCTTTTTGTATTTTTTTTCTTAACAAGAATCACTAGGACAATCGAGCCGCGAGGAGGCTTGAATGCACGACCACAGTGACTTTTAGCCGTTAAAGGGATAAAAGGGAAAAAAGCCCTTACAGTGATATGAACTCAGCACCATCGGCTTCATAAGCACGTCACTACCCACTAGACCAAACCTTTCGCCTGACTAAGTAGTAATATAATGACCTTTTCTAGACTTCTTAGCCTATATTGTAGATAATATAAATAAACCGTTTCGTGGCCACCCCTGTCCATGAACCGTGAGTAATACGGACGGAAATACCGATCCACAGAGTACAGTCAGCTTTGTTTAGGATGTGATCAAACTAATTTACTTAAACATGCACTACAATAATATAATTAACCGCATCATCATCATCATCTCCTCAGACCTCCACTGCTGGACATAGACCCCCCAAAACGACCCAAAAAGACCGGTCCAGCGCCTTCCACTAACAGCGGCACACCGCGACCTTCACTAGGTCGTCGGTCCACCTTGTGGGAGGCCTACCTGCGCTGCGTCTTCCATTTCGTGGTCGCCACTTCAGAATCCCATCGACCATCGGTTCAATGTGCCCCGCCCACTTAAGTATGGCGATCCGGAGGGCTATATCGGTAACTCTTTTTTTTCATGACATAGGCGGCAAACGAGCTGACGGATTGCCTGGTGGTAAGCAATTACCGGCGCCCATGGGCACCCGCAACACCATGGGAGTACAAGCGCGTTGCCGGCCTTTAAGGCGGGTTGGAGCTATTGGAACCTTACTCATCATCAGGAACACAACACTACATACCTGAAAGGTAGCAGTGCTATTATGGCTTTGGTTCTACTGCGGATGACATCATTCCTGATGCGATCACTCAGAGATACTCCCAAAATAGCCATCTCCATTGCCCTTTGGGTGACTTTGATATAATAAAATAATAGAATGTCACGCAGACGGGATCAGCTTTCGCGATGGCTCCGAATGTCAAAAAAGTTCTTTAACGTCCTCGGTATCAAATTATACAATACAATCAAATGACGATATAAACAAAAAACGTTAAAAACATGTGCAGTCAACAGCAGAAGTAGCTAAGCATTTGAGGTGTTCAAAATGAGGTCTACACATCTCTATTATCAAGAGAATAAGAGCGCGTGTAGGTCATTTTGAACACTTCAAACGCTTAGCCACTTTTGTTGTTGACTGTATGTTAAAAAACTAAAATCGATTCTAATCCAATTGTTACAAAATTGAAGATTTTTTTTTATACGACGACGGTGGCAATCAAGAATGTGGCCCACCTAAGCAGTTATCGTAGTCTATGAACGCATGCAACTCTAGAGGATTCACATGCGCGTTGCCCACCCTAAAAAGTAGGAGCTCTGGGAATTTTACTCACCATGAGGAAGACAACACTACATACCTGAAAGGTAGCAGTGCTATTATGGCTGTGGTCTTCTGTAAGGAGGTACTTCCCCAGTTGGGCTACTCCAGACTCAAGTGTGATGGTACTTCGCTGTGCCCTATCTCTCTCATTGTTGGACGTAGTTTAAGGACATACCTGGGTCCAAGTCATATTTGGCGGAGGCCCGAGCGGAGGCGGATGTCCAGCAATGGACTACGGGTGAAATGATAT
The DNA here is from genome assembly GCA_022674325.2 of Grapholita molesta. NCBI lineage: Eukaryota > Metazoa > Arthropoda > Insecta > Lepidoptera > Tortricidae > Grapholita > Grapholita molesta. Next base: position 2,010,217 of record CP053145.2, on the reverse strand, counting down.
TATTCCGTCTAAACGCAAAGTTTTCGTTTCGCCCCGCTGTCAATGCCAGGAAAGTCGGAATACGTAACGAGAGGAATATTTCATGCAATTTTATGGATGCATCGTTCGCTGTTGAATGCTAATGAGCTCTGGCTTTGAGAAGCTTTTACGGTTCAGAAAGATGGGTGGTAATATATTTTATCTACGTACATGTCATAAGTGCTCTAAAATGCGTCCAGAAACCGTAGGCAATGACCAGCATTACCAACCATCAGAAAGATTTCAGTAGGTAATGTTAACATTACCTACTGAAATCAGTAGGTTATGAATTTAAATTTGGAACAGCTGTCAAATTCAAGTGGGGTGTCTAATCTGGTATCTATAGATATTAAAACAGCCATTGATACGAAACGCCAATTCGTTATGTTTTTTTAATATAAATCGAACGACATTTGAACTCGAGTGACAGTAGAATAGGGAGTTCATTCGCTTGTCTATGGTTTAAAAAAAAAATTGACTGAGATACGAAATACGCAACGCCGCCGTTCCAAGCTGTCATTTGTTTTGTTCGTTGACTTTTTAATGTTTACAAGTAACCCTAGTAATAAGTCATTTCCCTACGGTTTCTGAACCCATCTTAAAACACTTAATGATATGTGTGTAGATAAACTGTCTGTTTCATAGGCAGGATCAGTTCCCACTAGACCAGATCTGTCGTCAAATAACTATTATTACAACAACAACAAGTATCACTAATTCTGCTATATTGTTATATAAACTGGCACTAAGTCCGCCTTATGCACTAAGTACAATAAATAATTACACCATCTCCGACCGGATCTGAACTAAAACTATACTTAAATATAAAAGCCACAGAGACAACATCAATATTTTACCCTTTTGAACCTTATTACAAACGCATAAAGTTCAAATATGTATACATGTTATTGACATCACAAAAGTATATTAAAAGTAACTCAAGTATGCTTGCTTTTAAGATTCTCGACGACTTCACTTCGACGTAGATGAAGAGTACGAACTTAGGTTGTAGGATATTCACGACTGAGAACTGTATTATGGGAGCTGTATTGTATTAGGTAAATAAGTAGTATTAACTTTATGATAAAGGTGGCACACGAGCAGACGGATTGCCTGATGGTAAGCTATTACCGTCGCCCATGGGCACCCGCAACACCAGGGGAGTGACAAGCGCGTTGCCGGCCTTTAAGATAGGACGCTCTTTTCTTGAAGGTCGGAAATACCGTTTTGATGAAAAAAAATAGTAAATGTATGTATTCCCGGTAAGATATAATTTGGGTCTTTTCAAGACAAGAGTGAATAGGCTGTTACTGAACCAGCGTGCTACACCCTCGACCTCTTCGTCAATTACCATCGGGTGCGACTGAGGTCAAACGCTGGTCAGTCTTTTATAAAAAAAATAGCTACAGAAACTAAAAACTTATTAAAAATATTTTTTCCTAACTAGTGCGTAAAAAGTACACTTTGCGCACATTTCGCATGCGTAAATTTTTCTTTTTAAGGCACTTGTTATGAAAAATTGGGTTCGATACACGTGTACTCGTAAAAACTTCTTTAAGACTCGGGTGATTGTCACCCTCGTTTCACTCGGGCTCCAACTTTCACCTTCGTTGAAAAAAAAATTTTTTTCACTAGTATCAAAATGTACTATTATTGAATATTTTCATTTGCTTTGATTTTTAGTAGTAACAATAATATATAAATAGATGACATATGTTTAAGAAAAAGTGGCGAAGTAGTCCGTCGTCGGAGGCAATATTTGAACCCTTTGGAGATGCCTCAAATCCTGCCCCGGACCCTGGAGGACTTCGTATCTTTTTCTTAAATATATGTCATCTATTTTCAATTCAGCATTTTATGTTAAAGCATTTTATTATACTAAAAGGTCATTGACCTCAACCGACGCAGTCTCAGCTTTTATACAAACTGCAGATGACATTTATGTAAGCAACAGTAAATAGGTGACAGTAGCCCATATCCGTTTTTTTTGTATAAATATTAAGTAGAGCATACATTGTTTTAAAAGTAATACTAGTTAATTCAGTGATACTACTTTATTTTATGACAGGTTTGGCTTAGTGAGTAGTGACACTGCCTATGAAGCCGATGGTCCTGGGTTCAAATCCCAGTAAGGGCATTTATTTGTGTGATGAGCACAGATATTTGTTCCTGAGTCATGGGTGTTTTATATATGTATTTAAGTATTTGTATATTATATATATATCATTGGCTGAGTCACAGCACAAGCCTTGTTGAGCTTACCGTAGGGCTCAGTCAATCTGTGTAAGAAAATCCTGTAATATTTATTTATTATTTATCGCGGAATTTATAAGTTATTTTTTAAAGATGGACTACTTTACACATTCACTCTAAAGCGTTTAAAGTGTTGTGCTGTTGTCGTGCCAACATACTATAAAATGTTATTTAAAATCTGTACAAAGCAAATAAAATATATCAAAAAGGACATTTTAAATAAAAGGACCTTTGTAATTATGCACACGTTAATATATATTACAGGACATTCTTACACAAACAGACTGAGCCCCACGGTAAGCTCAAGAAGGCTTGTGTTGTGACTCAGCCAACGATATATATTATATACAAATACTTAAATACATAGAAAACACCCATGACTCATCACACAAATAAATTCCCCACACTGACTTGAACCCAGCACAGTCCGCTTCGTACCCACACTGTACGATCCGGGGTTTGAACCTGCGATCTTCGGATTGCAAATAGAACGTGTCACCGCTAGGCCACCAGCGCTCACAATACAACCCACATTGGTATAAATTAAATACAGACAGGAAAACGAAGGAGTCCCTGGAGAAATTAAAATGATATTACAGATGGCAAAAGTAATTTTGTGACTATTGAAAAAGGGTATAAGTGACGAACAACTAGTATGTAACTTATACCGTTGTTCAATGGGGTCACAGAATTGTAAATAACTGTTCTGTCTGCGTGGTAAAATAATTTTTTGTCGTCATGTAAAGTATTAATAAATTTTAGTCGTAAATTACATTTCCTTAATAGACAATTTTAATTATTTTATTTTTTAACGATTTGTTCGGTATCGCGGGAATCTCACCCGGACCCGGGTATGTCCTTAAACTACGTCCAACAATGAGAGGGCACAGCGAAGTACCATCACGCTTGAGTCCGGAGAAGCCCAACTGGGGAAGTACCTCCTCCTTACAGACCACAGCCATAATAGCACTGCCACCTTTCAGGTATGTAGTATTGTGTTCCTGATGGTGAGTAAGATTCCCAGAGCTCCAACCCTCCTTAAAGGAATTCAACGCACTTGTGACTCCCCTGATGTTGTGGGTGCCCATGGGCGACGGTATTTGCTTACCATCAGGCAATTCGTCTCGTCGTATCTATATTAACTTTGCTACATTAAATCCCGCGAGGGAGAATCAAAATAACTGATTACTGGTAATCTTGTTTATTTTTTACGGTTTTTGGGCACCGTTTACTAACTGTAAGGCGCACTACGTTACACCTTTGGTTTTTGACAGCGTTTTTATTAAATACATAAATAAATATTTTGGGACAATCTGACACAAATCGACCGAGTCCTACGGTAAGCTCAGTAAGGCTTGTGTTGTAGGTATTAGACGATGATATATATAATAGATAGATACATATAAATACTTAAATACATAGAAAACACCTATGAATCATGAATATCTGTGCTCATCACACAAATAAATGCCCTGACTGCGATTTGAACCCGGAAACATCGACTTCATAGGCAGGGTCACTACCCAATAGGCCAGAACAGTCGTCAAAATAATACTATATTAATTAAATAATACTATATTATTTTTTAGATTTTATAGTGTAACTAGTTAAGTACTTGTAGTTATCATAATACGATTGTAATTTCTGTAAATAAATGGGACTTATATCATGATTAAAAATTTAAATAGATGACATATACTTAAGAAAAACGAGGACCTCCGGCGTTTGAGACGGGATTTGAACCCGCATCTCCAGCTATCGCGGCTGACGCCCTAACCAATTGGGCCACCCCAGACGCCGTCGTAATTTGTCAAGTATATGTTATCTTGTTTATTTTTAACTGTTTTTGGGTTTACTAACTCTAAGGCGAAACACTACGTGCTTACAGTTTTGGTTTTTGACAGAAAATTTTCTTATGGATGACTCACAGCGCTATCTGATACAGTGCTCGGACAAGTCCTCGCAGAAACAGATATGGAACAAGACTCTATAGAGTCGAAACTTAAGATTATTATTATTTAAAAAGGATATTATCGTAATTTAACATTTGATCTACTTCGCATGTCTGTCATGGATTTGTCAAAGTTGCATACTAGAAACAATTTTGAGTGACAATTTAAATTAATACAATTATTTCTTCATGTAATTATGGTTATTTCTAAAATATTTTAAATATGCTGCAAATAAATACAATGCAACCATCAGCTACGAGCCCCAATGCAAATGAGTACGTCTGGTAGGAAAAAAATGTACTAAACTAACGTTAACCTAAAAATTCTGGGGGACGAAGGTGTTTGGAAGAATTAGCAATATAAAAACAGTATAAGTTATAAATCGTATTTTATTTATTCAATGAAAAAAAAAACGAACTTTCCTTGGTAATAAAAAAAAATATTGTTTCACCAATTGTACTAAAATGCAAAAAAGTTCGTCTTTAGTGTTACCGACGCAGATTAGAACGTCTACCACTTGGTGGCGTCTCCTTTTGCATCTAAAACGGCTTTAATTCTGAGCGGCATTGTATCTACCAGCTGTCGACACTCTTCCGGGGTTGTTTCATTCCAAACACAGGTAAGTTTCTCTTTAAGATCAGCTTTTGATCTGGACGGGTCCTTTCGCAACTTCTTCTTCATTTTCCACCACAACGTTTCTATGGGAGACAAGTCCGGGCTGCTGGATGGCCACGACATGGTAGGTATTTTTTTCTTTTTCAGCCACGCCATCGTTGCTTTAGCGGTATGGCATGAGGCACCATCTTGTTGAAAAGTATACGCATTTTTATACTTTAACTTACGTATAGACGGCAGCAAACTCTCTTGTAAGATGCTTTTGTATTTTTCGGCATTGACGGTTCCATCAATAAATTGCAGACAGCCGACACTCTGTGCCGACATGCAGCCCCAAATCATTAAGGAAGCTGGAAACTTTACCTTACGCTTAAGACAATCTTTTTGAAATGCCTCTCCTTTTTCGCGAATGACTTTACTTCGTTCATCGCCTACTGTGACTTCAAATTTAGATTCGTCACTCCATATAATTTTACGCCACTGATCGACGGTCCAATTTCTGTACTTTTTGGCGAATTTCAACCTGTTAGTTTTCTGCCGTTGTGTAAGTAACGGTTTCTCTTTATCAGTGTAAAAACCGTAGCCCATCCTCTTCATCACTCTCTTGCAAGTATCCACTGAAATGTTTTTTTTAATTGCGTCACGCCATAGTACCGTAAGTTCTCCAGCTCTTGCACGACGATTTTTCTTGATGATCTTCCTCAGAATCCTGTTTTCTGCTTTAGTAGTAATTCGTGGGCGGCCGGATTTCTTTAAACAAGAAATTTTGTCGTGTTTTCGATGATGCTCGATGATAGTTTGGATTGTAGACCTTGGCATAGAAAGGTCCTTGGCAATTTGGTACGTAGATTTGCCTTTATTGTTACTGGAGATTATAATTTTCCGCACTTCTTCAGTCACTGGCTTACCTCGTGCCATCTCGATAGAAAAACGATTTGGAGTAATAAAAAATTAGGCTGAATTTGCCCTTTTATATAGTGGTTTGTCATTTTACATGACAGAGAATATTCCGTATTCAATTTGAAAATAAATTTTTATAATTACGAACCCTGGTAAACAGGTTTTATTTTAAATAGACGACCTATTTTGCCTTAAATATGAAGCAGACGTAATTATTTGCGTGTGAGATGTAATATTTATAATTTAATTATTTTAAAATAAATAACGAGATGTACACTTTGTACAACTCAACACTAAGCTAGCTTTAGTGACATTGCGTCTAGTGTATTCCATTAATCATCAAAGTCGATTCGGGTAGAAATACTAGTTTTTGAAAAAAAATACGCATGCAGAATTGCGACTAGACGAGCTATTTTGCATTGGGGCTCGTAAAATAAAAATGTTAATTGAAATACCTTCATACACGTAAGCTGAATTTTCGGTTGCAGTAATAAATGTCATTGAAAAATATAATTCAACAATATTGTACATAATACGATTCTATTATTCTTGTTCTATTGCCGTGTTGCGCTTGTTTTGCGATGACTTGTCCGAGCACTGCTGATAAACTATAATGGTTATAACCTTTTAACACCATACAGCTTTGACATTGAACACAAAGTTCATTCCATAGCACAGTTCAACAAACTTTTAATAATATATAAGTATGTAAACTATAAATCACATTCAACAACATATCACAAGCGCCATAGAAACTTCTTTAACATACGTCATTTTTAAAACAACATTTTTACTAATCGCATTTACTTTTTTTACATGCAAGGCATGTCTGAATTAAATTCTAAAACCTTATTATTGTAATTTAAACTGTATTACTTAATATAATAGTTGTTATTGCATTACAAGTATAGTTTATAATTTAAATTATTTGAGCTAAAAAGGTATTTCAACACGCGATGTGGTTTGTTGAAGTTCAAAATGTTTTATATTATAAGTAACTGATGAGTATAAATAATAGTTGTTTATGTTACTGCTATATAATAAATATTTCCGGACAATCTTACACAAATCGACCTAGTCCTACGGTAAGCTCAGTAAGGCTTGTGTTGTAGGTACTAGATGACGATAACCATAATAGACAGGCAATACGTCTGCTCGTTAGCCGCCTCGGTTATAAAAAAAAGTGTAATGGCGGTGACTGAAAAATTATTCCAAGTGACCGTAGTTTTTTTTTTAATTAAAAGACAAACAGATTCAATCCCAATTCTCACATCGATTCTATAGTGAGTGACCAATTGCTTTATATTTCAAACGTCTCGCGTTGTCCCGGTATTTGCCACGGCTCGTGTAAGCCTGGGGTCCGCTTGGCAACTAATCCCAGGATTTGTCGTGGGCACTAGTTTTACGAAAGCGACTGCCATCGGAACTTCCAACCCAGACGGTAAACTAGGCCTTATTGGAATTACTCCGGTTTCCTCGCGATGTTAGTTTATGTAAATAAATAAATAAATATTTCGGGACAATCTTACACAAATCGACCTAGTCCTACGGTAAGCTCAGTGAAGCTTGTGTTGTAGGTACTAGACGACGATATATATAATAGATAGATACACATAAATACTTAAATACATAGAAAACACCCATGACTCAGGCACAAATATCTGTGCTAATGACACAAATAAATGCCCTGACTAGGTATCGAACCCAGGACCATCGGCTTCATAGGCAGGGTCACTATGTTAGTTTGAGTTTGAATATAGACCTTAAATTTATATCAGTGGATCCGTATAAAGCTGTCAAGATGGCGAACGTGGCTAGAATCCGGGGCAATCCCTCGGGGACCCCGGCCCGGCCAGTTTACACCAGAACGGGCTCTCAAGAAAATGGTATTGCTTCAGGATTTTCAGGGACACGCTGAAATTGTGAAATTTTGGACCCGGGTATGTCCTTAAACTACGTCCAACAATGAGAGGTAGGGCACAGCGATGACCATCACGCTTGAGTCTGGGGCAGCCCAACTGGGAAAGTACCTCCTCCTTACAGAAGACCACAGCCATATTAGCACTGCTACCTTTCAGGTATGTAGTGCTGTGTTCCTGATGGTGAGTAAGGTTCCCAGAGCTCGAACCCCCCTTAAAGGCCGGCAACGCGCTTGTAACTCCCCTGGTGTTGCGGGTGCCCATGGGCGACGGTAATTGCTTACCATCAGGCAATCCGTCTGCTCGTTTGCCGCCTATGTCATAAAAAAAAATTAAATACATGCTTTATACGACAAATTCACTCACACACTCTCGTGCGCACACATGTTATAAAAAGTATCAAAGTTTGATATTTAAATCGAAAGAAAAAAAAAAATTTACTCGCTGCGGGACTCGAACGCACAACCATTGGATCACTAGCTCAGTGCACTACCAATTGTGCTATACGAGTACCGCTTAGACTTAAACAAGTAGTACAGTGAGCAGCAAAAGTGGCTAAGCGTTTGAAGTGTTCAAAATGAACTACACGCGCTCTTATTCCCTTGACAATAGATGTGTGTTGGCCTCATTTTGAACACCTCAAACGCTTAGCCACTTCTGCTGCTGACTGTAACTGCATATACTACTAACATAAGAAAACGTAATATTAACTAAAACACTTTGATACTTATTATTATAATCATTTTTTTTTATTATGCTGAAACGTCTGCTAGCGAATATATTTAAATCGAAAGAAAAATAGAAATAGTGTTTTATACGCTGGCGGTAGATGTGTTTAGACGTCACCCATGATGACTTATACGACGAGGGATAGATAGAGAAATTTGACAAGTCTCAGCGGTACTCGTATAGCACAATTGGTAGTGCACTGGGCTAGTGATCCAGTGGTTGTGGGTTCGAGTCCCGCTACGAGTCAAATTTTTCCATTTTTCTTTCGATTTAAATATCGAGGAGTTGGAGGGGAACAAACAAATATAACTGGAGTTTTCATGGGTTTTCAACCAAAGTTGCGGTAATTAATACAGAATAAGCTAATATTTTTGTTATAAAGAATGTCCTGTAAAGCAAAACTATAGTGAATTGTTACATGTTGGGCTGTAAAAGCCAGAATATCATTGTCCCTTACTGGCGGAGGCGTTCTCCAGTCCTTATTCCTCCTAGGTTTGTACCCACGTGTAGCTCGACATGAGGCTCCAACTTAATATAGGAAAACCAAATACTATTAATAATATAATTTTCCTACCTCCAGATTTAATCATAAGAAACCATATTGATTCACTTCCTAATACATTAATCACATTCGGGCAGAATCCCTTCGCCTCAAGGGGATGCGGGTTAATTCCGACCCGTCACGTCACCGCCCGTCAACGTTGGGCATTTGACGTGCGGGGTATTCCCGTGATTATACACCGTGTGCGTATAACCGGGTAAAAATGAATCCAGATATAAACCGGGTAAAAATGAATCCGGATATAAACCGGGTAAAAATGAATTATGAAATAACATACAGATGTAGTGCACAACTATTTTCCATCGGGAAAACTCGTGTCTCGATCGACATACGACGGCAGCAGCCGAACCGTCAATCAATGACTTTATTAAATGAGTGACATTTTCATATCTATTAATATGAAACTTTATTGTTTATTGTCACATAATACTTCTTTAAGTAACGGTGATATATTCCTTATAAGACAGGTCTTACCTAGTTTAGGGTTCAGGACACTATTCGCTTTGTTTTATGTATGTTACGTCAAATTGATAAGTGTGACCAAATTGTAAGAAATCTTATTTTTTCCAACATGCCATCTGAAGAATGATTATTATTTTGGGTTATATAAATTTTATTTATACTTAGCAAGGATATTAAATGGAAGCGGGAAACCATTAAATGTAATTAAATTTACCGGTTCTTTCCTTTAATAGAAGCAACATAACTTTAGGGATCGCTTCTACACCAGAAACGTAGCAACATTTATATGTATATAACGTTAAAAGTTGTGTAATTTATTCATCATCCATCATCATCATGTCAGCCGAAAGACGTCCACTGCTGGACATAGGCCTCCCCCAGAACGACCCAAGAAGACCGAACCTGCGCCTTCCACATCCAGCGGTATCCCGCGACTCTAACTAGGTCGTCGGTCCACCTTGTGGGAGGCCTACCTACGCTGCGTCTTCCAGTTCGTGGTTGCCACTCCAGAACCTTTCCGCCCCACCGGCCATCGGTTCTGGGTGCAATGTGCCCTGCCCACTGCCACTTAAGTTTGGCGATTCGGAGGGCTATATCGGTAACTTTGGTTCTACTTCGGATGCAATCATTCCTGATTCGATCACGCAGAGACACTCCCAACATAGCCCTCTCCATTGCTCTTTGGGTGACTTTGAGCCTTCTTATGAGTAATTTATTACCTGGTATTTTTTTGAAATAACTAAATAGTATTTTCAATGAACAGTATCCAATAGTCTAGTTGACGTTTACTGTTAGCCTACAAACTTCATAGTTTTTACAATACATTGCTTGCTTGGAAAATCTTTTTTTATTCATATTTAGTAAAATATAATATAAGTTATTTTCAAAAGTCGTAGACGTCGAGGAATTGTTCGAGTTAATCCCTGCTGCCTCCTTCCGCCAGTGCTCTCGACAACACTTCCATCATCACCACTTGGATGGTTAGCAGTCCTCAACTGTGCGTTTTTCCAGAAACTTCCTGCCTCGCACAGCAAAACTTTGGAATAAATTGTTGTGTGCAGTATTTCCGGACCGATATGACCGCTAAACCTTCAAGAAAAGAGCGTATAGAGATCTGAAAGGTCGTCAACGTAATTTTAAACACAAAACTATAGTGAGATTGAAACATATTAATTGTATAAAAGCGGGTAACTCACGTTTTATAAGTCGAATATTGCTCGACATGTTTCACTCCATAACGACAATATTGCTGAAAACGAGGGTAGTTTCTCGCCTCCCCGCCCTCAGCTGTTGCCGGCGTCGAGTGCACGGTCGCGGAGAGCTGCGGCCCGCAGTCTGCGTCGGTCAGCCAACGCGAATGGCTCATGATTATGCTCCTCGTTACGGAGTGAAACATGTCGAGCAATATTCGACTTATAAAACGTGAGTTACCCGCTTTTATACAATTAATATGTCGTCAACGTACTTGTGACTCCTCTGGTGTTGCGAGTGTCCATGGGCGGCGGTAATTGCTTACCAACAGGCAATCCGTCTGCTCGTTTGCCTCCTATATCATAAAAAAACAACAAATGTCGTTACGTTATGGTATAGAAACGTTGTTGCTCTTATTACAGGAAATACCCGATAAATTGACTATTAGGTACACGAAATAATATTCCAATTCTAAATTAATGCCCAAAGATAAAAATAAACATCAATTCATTTAGGCTCCTCCAAATATACTTATGAATATCAAATTAAATGAAGTCGAGGAAATTATTACTGACAAGAAATTCGTCGGAACGATATTTGGATACACAGAAAAAGAGAATAACATCAAATTAAAAATAATTGCTAATATTTTTTTTGTACACATAATTATTTCAGTAGTAATGTCGTCCACTGCTGGACATAGGCCTCCCCCAAATATGACTTGTATCATCTTGGGGGAGTTGCCATAGTCCCCATGCTTTGCACGCTTTGACACTATAGTTCTCGCGTTGTCCTGGCATTTTGGCTTCTCCGCTTGGCAAACAATCTCAGAATTTCGCATAGGCACTACTTTTACGAAAGCGACTGCCATCTGACCTTCCAGCCCAGTAGGTAAACTAATCCTTATTGGGATTATCCCGGTTTCCTCACGACTTTTTCCTTCACCGGAAAACGACTGGTAAATATCAAATGATATTTCGTACATAAGTTCCGAAAAACTCATTGGTACGTGCCGGGGTTTGAACTTGCGACCATCGGATTGCAAGTCGCACGCTCTTACCGCTAGGCCACCAGCGCTCTAGTTAGTTTAGTCAGCCTGCACCACACGGCAATTAATATTTAATTTATAATTATCTGTGAAAAGACCAAGATAGGAAAATACAGTGGTCTCGGCGCTGAATACAATTTTATCCCATTCGGCGTCGAGACCCTCGGTCCGTGGGGCCCCGGCGCTCTGAGTCTCTTCAAGGACCTTTCAAAGAGACTCAGAGACGCCACAGGAGACCGAAGAGCTCGCAGCTACCTCGCTCAGCGTATCAGTCTAACGATTCAGCGAGGAAATGCTGCCAACATCTTCGGTACTATGCCGCAGGGGCCTTTTTTAGATTTATATTAGTTTTAGTTAAATTTATTGTTAGTTTTAAGTAGTTTTAATGATTTATTACGTATTTAATTGTTTTAAATAAATGTCAATTGTATTATCTGTGAAAATCTATATTAGTATAGTATTGTTCACACACATATACAGACAAAAATATACATATATTTAACCAGTATTTTTTTGCAGGTAATATCGGGCAGTTTTTTTTGAAAAGGTAAAATATTAATAAGTATTTTAAATTGAATTGTATGATGTGTAATACTTCAGCAAAACCCACGCCTTTATTCGCGGCTGACGCCGTAAGTAACTAGACCAACCTAACGGTAGGGTTAGTCAATTTTCTTAATCTGGTTTCGATCTGGAATACTTCAAATTTCTATAGGATATCCATAAATACTGGATGTGGAAGGCGCAGGATCGGTCTTCTTGGGTCGTTCTGGGGGAGGCCTATGTCCAGCAGTGGACGTCTTTCGGCTGACATGATGATGATGATGATGATGATCCATAAATATAGAAGCATTGCAAAACTATTACTGTCGGGAAAGCTCGGATCACTATAGAAAAACGACGTCACCCGAACTGTTGCTCAATAATAATGAAATGTGTGACATTTTTATATCTATTTACTAATAACAAGTAGGATTTTTTTTATGCGAATAAAAAATCACTGTTTTGACGACCGCTCTGGCCTAGTGGGTAGTGACCCTGCTATGAAACCGATGGTCCTGGGTTCAAATCTCAGTCAGGGTATTTATTTGTGATGAGCACAGATATTTGTTCCTGAGTCATGGGTGATTTCTATGTATTTAAGTATTTATATGTATCTATCTATTATATATATCGTCGTCTAGTACCTACAACACAAGCACTGAGCTTACCGTAGGACTAGGTCGATTTGTGTAAGAAAGAGAATAGCTTGAACCCGAAGTGGCTCAACAATTAAAGTCCATGAGTGTACAATTTCTTAGTTCCTAACTGAGTTTTAAATATCATTATTCAAGTACTCAACGCTCAAAAATCCGTATCCGTGTGTGTAACTAGCCATAGATATGTTAGTTTTAAGTGACATTGGCGAATAACTCTTTTAAGGGAGCGATATAGCACTCAAGTTTGACATTTAGTGCTATATCACTCTTTTAAAAGAGTTATTCAAATAATTAAGCGTCAGTCAAACGATCGCCAGATACGAGGAACAATGAAATGTAATCAAGCGATGCATGGGGTTGCGGAAATGCATTTACAAGTAGTTTATGCAGCTGAAACATAATGAGGGCTTAAATACGAGTGTGGTATTATGAAATGATGGCAATAAAAGCATCACACAAGTGTTATAATAAATTGTGGGAGAAACTTTCACAAATCGACGTAGTCCTACGGTAAGCTCAGTAAGGCTTGTGTTGTAGGTACTAGACGACGATGTATATAATACTAGATGATGCCAGCGGCTTCGCCCGCATGGTTAGAGGAAAATGTAAGATATTGAGTTTTCCCATGGGAATTAGATGTTTTCTCGCTGGAAATAGTAGCCTGTCACTCTCCATCCTTTCAACTACCTCCACTTAAAAATCACGTCAATTCGTCGCTCCGTTTTGCCGTGAAAGACGGACAAACAAACAGAGACACTTTCGCATTTATAACATTAGTATGGATTTAGATAAATGTAAATATTAAAATACATAGAAACCACTCATGCCTGTTTAAAGGCGAAAGTGTGTGAGTGTGTATGTTTCTTACTTCTTCACGTCTAAACGGCTGGAGTGATTTTAATATAATTTGGTATGGAGGTAGCTGACACCCTAGATTAATCCATAGGCTACGTTTTTTCCCTAATAAACCGGGGATAACACCGCGGGGCACAGCTAGTCATCAAATTAATGCCCTGATTGAGATTCGAACCCAGAACCATCGGCTTCATAGGCAGGGTCACTACCCACTAGGCCAGACCGGTCGAATGTCTATTAGTGGTACGCTCTGCCCAGTAAGTTTCTCTGTGAACTATCCCCTATAGACGATAATACATTGTTCAGAACTAATGGAGTTATATGGCGGCCATTTTGTTTTAGGCTTAAGACACGAGCGGATCGTGGAGATATTTATTACCTAATGGTCGCAGGAAGTATAGTACAGATGGGCGATTTTTGAGAGTCGTGCACTCGAATTCAAAAAACTTTGAGAACGAAAATAGGCACACACAAAAGTTTGTTACCATTATTTTTGCACAAAATGTATAGATTCGATACCCACGATTATTTATATCATTCATGCTTCTAAAATACCATTTATTCGTGTTTGAGAGAGTTTAAAATGTCACGTTTCGAGTGTCGAGCGCTCAAAAATCGACCCCCAGGTGGGCGATTTTTGAGCACTCGACGCTCGAATTCAAATTTTGAGAACGAATATTATCGCGCATAAAATTTTCTCAGCATTATTTTTGCACAAAATGTATAGTTTCGATACCCACGATTATTAATTTCTATGATTCATGTTTCTAAGATACCATTTCTTTGTTTTTGATAGAGTTTTAAGATGACACGATTTTAGTACTCTATGCTCAAAAATCGACCCTAATTGTATGGATTAGTAACTACAAATAATTAATTTAAAATTTATTGTACAACTCAAAGATAATAATATTGACGAATTGAATTGATGTAATTCAATGGAAGGATATAATTTGGCTCTTATCAAGGCAAGATTGAATAGGCTGTTACTGAACCAGCGTGCTACACCCTCGACCTCGTCGACACTTACCATCAGGTGTGATTGAGGTCTAACGCTGGTCAGTCTTGTATAAAAAAATAAAATTAAAAAAAACTCAAATATCCTCCCACGAGAGTAAGAGGCGATAAAGGTTTATTCCACCGATGAAGAGGCAGCTGAAACCGATTCGACAGCTACTGCAGACGCCAACCCGCCTGCCAAGCATGTCGACTATGGCAATTTCTCCCCAAGATACAATTCATATTTAGGGGGAGGGAGGATTATGTCTAGAAGTTGACGTTTTACGGCTGAAACTGACTTTGACATGATAATAAAATATATATGTACAACACAATTCTCTGTGTGTGTGTCCTTTGGAACACTGAACCTTGAATATTACATTTCGATAGTCGAAAGAATATTTAATAGATGGTTACAAAGTGGGTCATGACAAACGTACAATATTTGACCTGAAAACCTTGTGTAGGTATAAAATATGCATTCAATTATTTTTTAAATTATTAAGCGTTTGGAATAAAAAAAAAAGTGGGACTGGGCAGGGCACGTCTACACCCAGAGCGCTGGACGAAACTAGCAACTGACAGGACGGGTCTCGGGGTAGAGGAAGACCAAAACGAAGATGGCGGGATGACGTGTCAAGACACATTTTTTAAAGAGTGGCGAGAGAGTGCATTGGATAGGACCATATGGAGAGAAAGAGGGGAGGCCTTTGCCCAGCAGTGTGATACTCTTATAGGCTAATAATAAAATAAATAAATGAGCTTTTGAGGTTTTATATTAGGACCCGGGTATGTCCTTAAACTACGTCCAACAATGAGAGGTAGGGCACAGCGAAGTACCATTACGCTTGAGTCTAAGAAGCCCGACTTAGGAAGTACCTCCTCCTTATGAAGGCCACAGCCATAATAACTGCTACCATTCAGGCATATAGTGTTGTGTTCCTGATGGTGAGTAAGGTTCCCAGAGCTCCAACAACTTTTAGGGTAAGCGCATGTGAATCCTCTGGTGATCGCCTACCATCAAGCGGGCCGTATGCTTGTTTGCCGCCGCCGTTGTATAAAAAAATAAGATTCAAATATGAAAGTGTGTCTGTTCGTTTGTCCGTCTTTCACGGCAAAACGGAGCGACGAATTGACGTGATTTTTTAAGTGGAGGTAGTTGAAGGGCTGGAATTAAATCGTGCAATTCCTGTGCACACTCTCCAAAATGTATCCTGTATCACAGACTGTATACCAATGCAACCAAATGCACATCAACGGTATTGATTCGAAGTGTTATTTTAGTACTGATAAGATAACGTTTATCACCCACTCGAGTTACTGAAAGGCGAAATGACTGCATCAATATTATCAATAGTACGTAAAAATGAGGCAATATCTTGTTTTTAGGATTCGAAAAACGTGCTATTGTCGCCATACAATTTTTAAGTAGGAACTAGTAGTTTATGTATCTGTGCATAATGAAGGGTGCCTAATTATGTATAGTACATACACTACTTTATCTACACACATATCATAAGTGTTTTAAAATGGGTTCAGGAATCGTAGGGAAAATTAAATGACCTGCATTATTACTAGTGTTACTTGAAACATCAAAACGTCAACGAACAAAACAAATGACAGCTTGGAATGGCGGCGTTTGGTATTTCGTATCTCAGTCAAATATTTTTTTAAACCATAGACTAGCGAATGAACTCCCTATTCTATTGTCACTCGAGTTCAAATGGCGTTCGATTTATATTAAAAAACAGTACAAATTGGCGTTTCGTATCAATGAATGTTTTAATATCTGTAGATACTGGAATAGACACCCCACTTGAATTTGACAGCTGTTCCAAATTTAAACTCATAACCTACTGTTTTCAGGAGATAATGTTAACATTACATCTCCATTAATTTCTGATGGTTGGTAATGCTGGTCATTGCCTACGGTTTCTGGACGCATTTTAGAGCACTAATGATATGTACGTAGATAAAAAAAATGCTAAAGCTTGCTCCCGTAATCTGCACCCAGGATCCTCTCACTGTGGTGCCCACAAACTCAATTATGTCCATTATAATTGGACACGTTACACGCTAGATTGGCGCGGGCGACGCTTGATCAAGTTATAGGCCGATGTCCACGTTTAATAAAATTAGTGGCGTAGTTTTTTTTTTTATGACGTAGGCGGCAAACGAGCAGACGGATTGCCTGATGGTAAGCAATTACCGTCGCCTATGGGCACCCGCAACACCAGGGGAGTCACAAGCGCGTTGCCGGCCTTTAAGGAGGGTTGGAGCTCTGGGAACCTTACTCACCATCAGGAACACAACACTACATACCTGAAAGGTAGCAGTGCTATTATGGCTGTGGTCTTCTGTAAGGAGGAGGTACTTCCCCAGTTGGGCTGCCCCAGATTCAAGCGTGATGGTCATCGCTGTGCCCTACCTCTCATTGTTGGACGTAGTTTAAGGACATACCCGGGTCCGGGTTTCAATGAACACTATTTTCGTCGCTTGAGAGCTGGGACACTGCTGTACCCTCACCATGAGTTGTGACATTGAGGTTTTCGATAACGAGTATCGAGCTTACTATATGTGCAGCGTTCGCACTGAAATAGTACAAGCGAGGTGCATAGATAGTAAACTCGATACTCGTTATCGAAAACGTCAATGTCACAACTCATGTTAAGGGCGCTGGATGACTAGAATAGCACCACTATCCTCCTGCGGGGGTCGTAAGGAAAAAACCGATGGATTAAGAGCAGTGTCGGCAGAAGCCATATAGCTACTGTGGTCACCAACCCGCCTGCCAAGCGTGGCGACTACGGCTACTACCCCCAAGATGATACTTTACGCCACTACAACCATAGGTTCCACGTGCAATGTGGGGTATAATTCTACGTTCGATCACAGGGTAATAAGCAAGGACCGGAATTATTCATAGCAAAAATCTAATGTTAGAGAGATTGACCAAGCTGTTTTATCGACTTATCGATGTTACGGAATAATATCGCATTACCCATTACCAACTTAAAATATTATTCTGTAACATTTGACCTCTTTGATAAGCAACGCTTGGCAGGCGGGTTGGCGACCGCAGTAGCTGTAGATTGGGTTACGACGGACGCTGCTGCCCATCCGCCGGCTTTTTCCCTTTGTCGCCTTTTACGACACCCGCGGGAGGAAATGGGGCGGTGCTATTCTAGTCAGCCGGTTTGGCACATGTACCGACAAAATTTTTTGGGGGGTTTGTGGTGTCATTTTGTCATTATCTTAAGTTATTTTTAACACGCTCGCTTACAATATCTATAGGTAGGTTTCACGAGAGTTGAAGTCACGCACACAACAACATCTCATGTAATGACAGAAAGATTTTGAAATTACTCATTCATTTCATTTATTCAATCAGTACTTCATATAGTTATTACTATTTATTTATTTTTATGTCATAGGCGGCAAACGAGCAGACGGATTGCCTGGTGGTAAGCAATTACCATCGCCCATGGGCACCCGCAACACCAGGGGAGTCAAAAGCGCGTTGCTGGCCTTTAAGGGGGGTTAGAGCTCTGGGAACCTTACTCACCATCAGGAACACAACACTACATACCTGAAAGGTAGCAGTGCTATTATGGCTGTGGTCTTCTGTAAGGAGGAGGTACTTCCCCAGTTGGGCTGCCCCAGATTCAAGCGTGATGGTCATCGCTGTGCCCTACCTCTCAATTATTTAGTTATGTGCGTAATCCATTCGCCTCAACTCTCGTGGAACCTATACCAATACTAAACATAGAAATGTCAACTGTATTGACTATTTTATTTATTTAGTAACATTTTCCCAAAAGTCACTCGACAGATACCCATTGAGGGGATACTTGAATTATTCAGACAACACTTGAATCACGGATTTTCGCGTTTCCAGCACTTAAGGGTTGAGAGGGAAAATACCCAAAGGGTTTAAAACCTCTTTGGATTAGGTACTGCTTTTTAATTGTATCACAGGAAAAAAAACACTAAGAACAAAATATTTCTTCAAACATATTAATTGTATTTGACGACCGGTCTTGCTAGTGGGCAGTGACCCGGGCGATGGTCCTGGGTTCAAATCCCAGTGAGGGCATTTATGTGTGTTAACACAGATGTTTGTTCCTGAGTCATGGGTGTTTTTAGTATTTAAGTATTTATATGTATGTATTCTATTATATATATCGTCGTCTAATACCTACAACACATCTACAACTTCGCTGTGCCCTACCTCTCATTGTTGTACGTAGTTTAAGGACATACCCGGGTCCAAATGATGATACTTCTCGTAACGTCGGGTTTTTATCACTTCTCACAATATCTCTCACGCTCCAACAATGTGAGTGCGAAAGGGACGGATAACGCGATAGACGATAAAATCGCAACCATGCTATCAATCCTGTGGTCATGAATTCATCATCATCATTTCTCTGCGTGCAATGTGGCCTGCCCATTGCCACTTCAGCTTGCTAACCCGGTGGGCTATGTCGGTGACTTTAGTTCGCCTACGGATATCCTCATTTCTGAGTCGATCACGTAGAGAAACTCCGAGCATAGCTCTCTCCATATCTCGTTGAGCGACTTTCAGCTTTGAGATGAGGCCGATAGTGAAAGACCACGTTTCGGAGCCGTAAGTCATCACTGGTAACACACACTGATTGAAGACTTTCGTCTGGAATTGCCAATGTTTATTTAACGAAACACTAGAATAACTATTTTGCATATGCGTACATTATAATTAACTAGTTATGCTAACACAATAGCAAGTCTGCATAAATATTTGCGTCTCAAACGGTTTCGAGGGAATAACTTATATGTGTAATGACGTCTCCTGAATCACCCTGAATGCCCTCCTACAGGATGATTCAGAAGGCGTAAGATCAACACGGTGACAGTCTCCATACAAAATGTTTGATTTCCTTCTTCTTCTACTAATAATTAATTCAGAGCAATTTATTGGTGCAAATGTTACAAAATATTATATATATGTTGATGTAACTGGTGACCGAAGAGCTGGCGGCATCCTCGCACAACGTATCAGCATTGCGATACAACGAGGAGCCGCCAGCATCCTTGGTACAATGCCTTTGCCTTTTTTAGATTTTATACTGTAACTAGTTAAGTACTTGTAGTTATCATAATACGATTGTAATTTCTGTAAATAAATGCTAACAATTATGTATATTATGTACAGTCAGCAGAAAAAGTTGCTAAGCGTTTGAAGTGTTCAAAATGACCTACACACGCTCTTATTCTCTGGACAATAGAGACGTGTTGACCTCATTTTGAACACCTCAAATGATTAGCTACTTCTGCTGCTGACTGTACCTATATCAATAATCTCACCATAAGATCTTCAAAAAAATTAGAACAATAAAATTACCAAATATTACCGAACTACCAATTATTACCTAATTACCAAGTATCACCGATAAGCCAAGGTTTGCCCAATATTGATGCTGACTGTACAACAACTATTTTCCGCTTTTAGGATCTTATATCCGATTAACTTAATCGATAGGTTTATCCGAATAGGATCCCATTCCGGCTCAGTGGATCCTATCAATGTTTACAAAATAATGATTAAGGGAAAACTTAAAATAGGGTAAGTAAATGTATTTATTTGAAATTAAAATTAAAATCCAAGCACTTATTTGTGAAAAGTACATTTTATTTAAATAAATTGTGAATAAATATTAATTGACTTAACTCCACGGTAGGCTCATAAAAAACACCCATGACTCTGGAAGCAATGTATGTCTAAACACTAGACAATCTTACACAAATCGACCTAGTCCTACGGTAAGCTCAGTAAGGCTTGTGTTGTAGGTAATAGACGACGATATATGTAATAGATAGATACATATAAATAGTTAAATACATAGAAAACACCCATGACTCAGGAACAAATATCTGTGCTCATCACACAAATAAATGCCCTTACTGGTATTTGAACCCAGGGCAATTGTCTTCATACCCACTAAGCTAAACTTGTTTTAAACCTATATATGTAATATTACAATAATTTTCGACATAATATTTATAATATGTATTGGAAGCCTAAAACATACCTGTACTTTATATGTCAATTAGTTTGTAAGTATGTTCTTAGTTTAATATCAGCAATGTAAAGCTTTCAAGAAACTCTCAAGGTAGGAACCAACCTCCTCGTTATAATTCAGTGAAATTTTCCTTCTTTTTTGTGTAACCTTGTTTAAGATAGCTTGCTACGTCTGACGACAATGCCACCTTTAATACTTCATCACTTCATGTCTCAGTGGGAATTGTCCCAGGATGTAGGTAGAACCTAATATGTTTATAATCTTACTCATTTGTTTTCCATCTTCCTATGTCTGTTTTTTCCCCAATAAAGAACATAAAATAAGTTTACGAAACGGATCGGCCTTCAGCATAAACGCTGATCCAAGAGTAAACATTCGGGGCAGAATTTTGAGAGTCGGGCATAAGTATTCAGAAACTTAGAGCAAGAAAATAATAGATAATAATAAATGTTCCCAATAAAAAACTAAATTTCCGACAGAAATACTATTTATTTATTTAAACTTTAATGCACAGTATATAAAATACACGGTAGAAAAGGCGGGTTTAATGCCGTAAGGCATTCTCTACCAGTCAACCTTAATTGGGGCGTGAAACAGAATGTCCAAAATGCTACGAATTTGAATGAAAATGGATTGAAACGTTTGAATAAATACATAATATAATGGATACAATAATATATAAATATAAGAGATTAATAAATTAATATATAAATATAAAATTATATACCTGCTACCAATTTACAACGAAGCGTTTCAATTACGAGAGTTATCAAATAGATGCTTACGCAGCTTGCGCTTGAACGTGAATTTAGTTTGAGCTTGACGTATACTGAGGGAAAAGCGTTTTTTTTTATTTTTGGAAGACTGACCAACGTTTGACCTCTGTCGCCCCCGTTGGGGAGTGACGACGAGGTCGAAGGTGTAGCACGCTGGTTCAGTAACAGCCTATTCACTCTTGAGTTGAAGAGACCCAAATTATATCTTGCCTTAGCAGTCCGCATTAGGAAGGTAGAAGCGAATCGCTTCGTGCGAATGAATGGAATATTCACAACGTAAGGATGAAACTGCTCCCCTCGCCTGGACGTCCGAAAAACTCTGAAGGAACTGCCCATAGAACCGGAACGGTGATGAGGTACAGAGAGGATGAGCTTACGAGAGGATCGGAGGTCGCACCCTGCTACTATATCTCCGACTGTGTCGTACATAGCACAGTCGGAGATTTAGTATTTCTGTAAGTAAGTTTAGTTTAAGATAGGTAAGGTTAGTTTTATTACAACCCGAAAATAATTGCACATAAAAGTTTCTTATAATTATTTTTGAACTAAATAGGGTATTGAAAGGTGGCCAGTTACTGGCCACCTTTCAATTACTGGCCACCATATACTGAAAATGGACTCTATTTACCTATAAGCAGAGTTCATTTAAGTATACGGTGGCCAGTAATTGAAGGGTGGCCAGTAATAGAAACCCCATTTGAAAATGTGTTCTATTTATAGGTAAACAGAATTCATTTTCAGTATAAGGTGGCCAGTTATTGAAAGGTGGCCAGTAACTGGCGTTTTACCCTATATAGTTTTTATACCCACGATTTTCTAAAATACATTTTATTCGTTTTTTGTGAGTTTAAATTGTCATGATTCGAGTAATCAACTCGCTCTAAAGTCAGCCCCTAAAATAATTTCTTCGTTTCTGACAGAGTTTAAAATGTCACGTGCACACGTAATGTAATTATACCATGCTTTTAGCAAGAAATGTATACTTTAGATACCCACGTTTATTAATTTAAAAATCATATTTACGGAGTTTAAAATATATCAGCGAGTACTTGACGCTCAAAAATTGCCCTCAAGTACGTGTTTGGCTAGGAGTGGTTGTTAAATTAATGTTTTTAATGTAGCTTTCTAAATATATTCGGTGAATACCTAATAAAAAATAATAAATAAATATTTCGGGACAATCTTACACAAATCGACCTAGTCCTACGGTAAGCTCAGTAAGGCTTGTGTTGTAGGTACTAGACGACGATATATATAATAGATAGATACATATAAATACTTAAATACATAGAAAACACCTAGTTACTATACAGCTAGTATAAATATAAATATTACAGAATTTTCTTACACAAATTAACTGAGCCCCACGGTAAGCTCAAGAAATTCAAGAAACCCTCGTGCCTATGGCCTTTCCAAAATATCTATAATTAAATTGTATGGATTATTAAGTTTTTATGAAGAATTAACTTAGGTTTCCTAATTTCTTGGGATTATTAAGTTTATCAAAACTCAAAGTCGCTCAACGAGCTATGGAGAGAGCTATGGAGAGAGCTATGCTCGGAGTTTCGCTACGAGATCGACTCAAAAATGAGGAGATCCGTAGGCGAACTAAGGTCACCGACATAGCCCACCGAGTTAGCAAGCTGAAGTGGCAATGGGCAGGCCACATTGCACGCAGAGAAGATGGCAGATGGGGTCGAACAGTGCTCTAGTGGAGACCACGGACTAGCAAGCGCAGCGTAGGACGTCCACCCACAAGATGGACAGACGACCTCATTAAGGTCGCCGGAAGACGCTGGATGCAGGTTGCTTCCAACCGGTACATGTGGAGATCCAAGGGGGAGGCCTATGTTCAGCAGTGGACGTCTTATGGCTGAGATGATGATGATGATGATGATTAAGTTTATCTTTTTAACCAGGGAGGGGAGGGGGGCGATTCTTGTGCGTCGAACTCGACTTTAAAATGTCACGAGTCGACTCTCAAAAATCGACGCCATATTTGGCACTGGTCCCACCGCGAGCTAGTAAGCTATGAGCTATCAGCTATTTCAAGGGACAAAAAATAATAGCTCCCGTGTAAATAAAAGAGAGATATAATTATTTTAATTTTAATTTTTTGAATAAAGAAATTAATTTCACTAACACTGGTGAAATTTCACTTAACAATTTTAATACGGGTACTTAACGGAATTCCCATTATGCTTAGAAAAAACAACCTTGTTTACCTTTTGAAATACTTCGTTCCGCTACATAACAATATGATAACAAGTTCATGTTTGTCTTCCATCGCTGTGTTTAACCTTTCGTTACGTACACAAACTAAAGCGGAGGTAGAAATGCAAATAGGAATTATGTAAGGAATATTCTTGTTGAAAATTATAATTAATAGTAGTTTGTATTACTGCTATATAACAGTATTTTTTGTAGGTACTTAAATATATATACGAGAAGTAGCGTCCGTAGAATCCCCACTGAAAACCAGCGTCGTGGCCCCTTGCCTCGACTTCTGCTGAGTGGACTCCTTTTTTGAGACAACTGCTACAACACACTTTTAAATTTAAGAATTATGTTAGCTGTTGCTGTAGTTGTTATTATGAAATAAATATTCATTCAATTTAATTTCATTTTACTTAATTTTATTTCATTTTAGTTCATTCATTGCATTTTAAATAAAATAAATAAATAAATATTTCGGGACAATTTTACACAAATCGACCTAGTCCTACGGCAAGCTCAGTAAGGCTTGTGTTGTAGGTACTAGACGACGATATATATAATAGATAGACATATAAATACTTAAATACATAGAAAACACCCATGACTCAGGAATAAATATTTGTGCTCATCACACAAATAAATGCCCCGACTGGGAATCGAACCCAGGACCATCGGCTTCATAGGCAGGGTCACTACCCACTAGGCCAGACCGGTCGTCAAATTTTGTCCATTTCATTTCAATCCCATATTCAGCTACTGTGACAGCAAATTCGCCTGCTAAGCGAGGCGACTATAGCATATTATTTATGTACAGTATTGGACTAACGGCTAAAATTATGATGATGATGAGTCTGATTGTATTAAGGATGACTCACGTTACTCCTAAACGTCGCCCTTCCGAGCCCGGGCCTTCCGTCGACCCACCGGGGCGGTCCGGGCCCGAGCGGTCTCTCGAATATTGACATTAACACGAGCGTCGTTCCATCCAGCCATTTATTGCGAGTAGACAGTCACACGGTTGCCGTGTGATGCCGGCTGACTAGAATAGCACCACTCCATCTCCTCCCGCGGGTGTCGTAAGAGGCGACCAACGGAAAAATCCTACGGACCAGCAGTAGCGTCCGTCAAAACCCAATCTACAGCTACTGCGGTCGCCGACCCGCCTGCCAAGCGTGGCGACTATGGCAACTACTCCCAAGATGATAAAAGTCATATTTGTGGGATGCCTATGTCCAGCAGTGGACTACATACGGCTGAAATGTAAATGTATGTAGGTCACAAGCCCTTTGACATCGCGTGGACATCACGTCACCTTCCCATCACCGGGCCGAGCAGATCCTTTTTACATAGCTCTAACGACCGTCGCACGACCGGCGCGAGCCCGGGCCGAGCGGCTCGGAGGGCTCGGTGATCACGTGATTCATTCCATACAAAATGTAGCACGGTGGCCTCGGCTCGGTGACGGGTCGCTCTAACGTGAGGCAACATTACCAGTACCGTTTTCCCAACCCTAGTACAGTCGCTATATATCGGAGCTGTGGAGGTGGTTTTATGACATAGGTGGCAAACGAGCAGACGGATTGCCTGGTAAGCAATTACCGTCGCCTATGGGCACCCGCAACACCAGATGCGCGCATGACGCGCACAAGCGCATTGCAGGCCTTTAAGGGGGGTTGGAGCTCTGGGAACCTTACTCACCATCAGGAACACAGCACTACATACCTGAAAAGTAGCAGTACTATTATGGCTGTGGTCTTCTGTAAGGAGGAGGTACTTCCCCAGTTGGGCTGCCCCAGATTCAAACGTGATGGTAATCGCTGTGCCCTACCTCTCATTGTTGGACGTAGTTTAAGGACATACCCGGGTCCTAAAAGGGTGGTCACAAATATCGGAGCAACGCCTCTATCATCGAGGCGATAAAGTGCTCCGATATTTTTTAATACCTTGGCTGCTCTGATAAATTTGACGGCGAATGTACAGCGTAATTTGATGAAATAGGTCAATACACAGCTGAATAACAATGCCAAATTTGCATGAGACTGGATGATTCCTATTTACATTTATAATGAATGATAAATCCTTGGTACTTTGCCTTAAGGGCATTTTTTAGATTTAATGTAGTATGTTACCTATTACTAGAGCGGTCGACTTGCAATCCGGAGGTCGCAGTTTCAAACCCCGACTTCTACTAATGAGTTTTTCGGAAGCTATGTACGGAATACCATTCGATATTTGCCAGTCGGTTTTCGGTGAAGGAAATAATCGTGAGGTAACCGGACTTCAATAAGGCCTAGTTTAGCATCTGGGTTGGAAGGTCAGATGACAGTCGCTTTCGTAAAACTAGTGCCAGCGCCTAATCCTGGGATTAGTTGCCAAGAGCACCTCAGCTCCCGTGAGCCGTGGCAAACTGCCGGGACAACGCGAAGAAGAAGAGAGAGAAGCCTTGAAAAGACCCAAATTATATCTTTCTTGGAATACAGACGAAGGGAGCGAATTTAGCAGTCCGCATTGGGAAAGTGCGAATCGCTTCGTGCAAATGAATGGAATACTCACAACGTTTTTTAGGAGTTGTTAACAACTAATATAGAATAGAACAGAATAAAGTAATTTTTATTCGTAAACACAAAAAACAGAATACTTACAAAAAAAGTGCCACGAAATGGCCTCGTCACAGCATCTCAGCATATTGCTAGCGAATAGCCAGCGCTGATCTTCCGAATATAATGAATAAAATGAACAAGCCAAGACAGCGGACTTCAGTGAGTGATACACCCTCACCCCGAGCGGTGTCCTGACTCGGCTTGAAAATGGGTACCAGAGCTTACCCGAAACATGTCGCCTAGTGCATAAGTACACGTGAGTATATCCGTTTATAACTAAGTAAATAAATAAATGTTACAGAGCCCTGAGTGTAAGTTTTAACGTAACAAAACCTCACCATCGCGTTAGAGTTACCTATATAAATAACATTATCACTAATGCGTTTCACAACGTTTATTTCGTCAAAAGTAACTTACACTAGAGACTCAGGGAATTTTTACACAAATTGACTGAGCCCCACGGTAAGCTCAAGAAGGCTTGTGTTGTAGATACTCCGCTAACTATATAATATACAAAACTTAAATACATAGAAAACTTCAATGACCCTGAAACAACTGTGCTCATCACACAAATAACCCTTTATAGGGCAAGTTCAAAATTGCATTGCAAAAACGACCATACAGAACTTCGTCTTTTTGTATTTTTTTTCTTAACAAGAATCACTAGGACAATCGAGCCGCGAGGAGGCTTGAATGCACGACCACAGTGACTTTTAGCCGTTAAAGGGATAAAAGGGAAAAAAGCCCTTACAGTGATATGAACTCAGCACCATCGGCTTCATAAGCACGTCACTACCCACTAGACCAAACCTTTCGCCTGACTAAGTAGTAATATAATGACCTTTTCTAGACTTCTTAGCCTATATTGTAGATAATATAAATAAACCGTTTCGTGGCCACCCCTGTCCATGAACCGTGAGTAATACGGACGGAAATACCGATCCACAGAGTACAGTCAGCTTTGTTTAGGATGTGATCAAACTAATTTACTTAAACATGCACTACAATAATATAATTAACCGCATCATCATCATCATCTCCTCAGACCTCCACTGCTGGACATAGACCCCCCAAAACGACCCAAAAAGACCGGTCCAGCGCCTTCCACTAACAGCGGCACACCGCGACCTTCACTAGGTCGTCGGTCCACCTTGTGGGAGGCCTACCTGCGCTGCGTCTTCCATTTCGTGGTCGCCACTTCAGAATCCCATCGACCATCGGTTCAATGTGCCCCGCCCACTTAAGTATGGCGATCCGGAGGGCTATATCGGTAACTCTTTTTTTTCATGACATAGGCGGCAAACGAGCTGACGGATTGCCTGGTGGTAAGCAATTACCGGCGCCCATGGGCACCCGCAACACCATGGGAGTACAAGCGCGTTGCCGGCCTTTAAGGCGGGTTGGAGCTATTGGAACCTTACTCATCATCAGGAACACAACACTACATACCTGAAAGGTAGCAGTGCTATTATGGCTTTGGTTCTACTGCGGATGACATCATTCCTGATGCGATCACTCAGAGATACTCCCAAAATAGCCATCTCCATTGCCCTTTGGGTGACTTTGATATAATAAAATAATAGAATGTCACGCAGACGGGATCAGCTTTCGCGATGGCTCCGAATGTCAAAAAAGTTCTTTAACGTCCTCGGTATCAAATTATACAATACAATCAAATGACGATATAAACAAAAAACGTTAAAAACATGTGCAGTCAACAGCAGAAGTAGCTAAGCATTTGAGGTGTTCAAAATGAGGTCTACACATCTCTATTATCAAGAGAATAAGAGCGCGTGTAGGTCATTTTGAACACTTCAAACGCTTAGCCACTTTTGTTGTTGACTGTATGTTAAAAAACTAAAATCGATTCTAATCCAATTGTTACAAAATTGAAGATTTTTTTTTATACGACGACGGTGGCAATCAAGAATGTGGCCCACCTGATGGTAAGCAGTTATCGTAGTCTATGAACGCATGCAACTCTAGAGGATTCACATGCGCGTTGCCCACCCTAAAAAGTAGGAGCTCTGGGAATTTTACTCACCATGAGGAAGACAACACTACATACCTGAAAGGTAGCAGTGCTATTATGGCTGTGGTCTTCTGTAAGGAGGTACTTCCCCAGTTGGGCTACTCCAGACTCAAGTGTGATGGTACTTCGCTGTGCCCTATCTCTCTCATTGTTGGACGTAGTTTAAGGACATACCTGGGTCCAAGTCATATTTGGCGGAGGCCCGAGCGGAGGCGGATGTCCAGCAATGGACTACCTACGGATGAAATGATATTATTCCGTCTAAACGCAAAGTTTTCGTTTCGCCCCGCTGTCAATGCCAGGAAAGTCGGAATACGTAACGAGAGGAATATTTCATGCAATTTTCTGGATGCATCGTTCGCTGTTGAATGCTAATGAGCTCTGGCTTTGAGAAGCTTTTACGGTTCAGAAAGATGGGTGGTAATATATTTTATCTACGTACATGTCATAAGTGCTCTAAAATGCGTCCAGAAACCGTAGGCAATGACCAGCATTACCAACCATCAGAAAGATTTCAGTAGGTAATGTTAACATTACCTACTGAAATCAGTAGGTTATGAATTTAAATTTGGAACAGCTGTCAAATTCAAGTGGGGTGTCTAATCTGGTATCTATAGATATTAAAACAGCCATTGATACGAAACGCCAATTCGTTATGTTTTTTTAATATAAATCGAACGACATTTGAACTCGAGTGACAGTAGAATAGGGAGTTCATTCGCTTGTCTATGGTTTAAAAAAAATTGACTGAGATACGAAATACGCAACGCCGCCGTTCCAAGCTGTCATTTGTTTTGTTCGTTGACTTTTTAATGTTTACAAGTAACCCTAGTAATAAGTCATTTCCCTACGGTTTCTGAACCCATCTTAAAACACTTAATGATATGTGTGTAGATAAAGTAGTGTATGTAACTATACATAATTAGGCATTACAACAATCGTGTGATATTATTATGAAACTCGCCTTCGGCTCGTTTCATAAACCCACACTCTTGTTGTAATGCCCTTCATTATGCACAGATACATAAACTACTATTTGGTTCCGTACCCAAAAATGTTATGGGATCAGTTTGATGTCCGTCTGTGTGTCAAGAACCTTTATAACGTACAGGCGAGGGGAGCGGTTTTATTTTTACGCTTTTTTTTTTGTATAACGACGGTGGCAAACAAGCATACGGCCCATCTAACCATAGCCAGACAGCAGTTACCATAGATGCCCCATGCCTGCAACTCCATAGGATTTACATGCGCGTTGACTACCCTTTAGGAACCTATAGACTCCACTTTTCAAGAAACTTATACTGCAGTTCCTACTGGAGGGGGTTCATTCCACAGTCGGAGCGTTTGCGGGAGGAAATTCTTCTTAAACCATACCTAAAAAACGCGTAATGGAATCAGTTTGGTATCTGTATGTCAAGAACCTTCTTAACCAGGTGAGGGGAGCGGTTTCATCCTTACGTTGTGAATATTCTATTCATACGCACGAAGCGATTTGGTTGAGACCCGAGCTAGCGAAATATTACAAAATTGAACCACGAGCATAGCAAGTGAGAGAATTTTTGAAGAAAAGGAGCATCTTTTCGTCAAAAATTCTCTGACGTGCGTCACACGCCAAAGGTAAACAAGCGAAAACAAACCTTACCTCTCACTACGTAGGTCCAAGGTCTCAACTTGATATTAAGTGGCGTGTGGGCCACGTTATGTTTTGACTTCATATCAAGCCATTGCGTCAAAAAGGAATGTTAAGGTGTAGGTGAAAACTTAGCTAAAGCACCTTGTCTATGTAGTAGTAACGTGTGTGTAGGTACAACAGAGGTACAAGCGTGTCGGCGTTCTATATTCATAAATGTTGACGTAAGTTCCATTCTTTTCATTAATTATCTGCAGAACTACATAGACATGGGCCTTCAGTTAAGTTTTTCACCTACACCTTGTATCTTAAATCAGTAAAAAATAATGCTTCACTACAGGCTGTTGGCACAAGCCTTTGTCACTCATCCATCAAATCTACAGGCTGTTTGCATGCTCAACTAGTCCATCAACAAGTTGTGCAACAGGTCATGATACTAGTTGCCAACTTGGCGTTATGCCAAGCTAAATAGTCAGGTTCGTGATAAAATATATGCTTTTTATATGGCCGAGTATAGGAGTATTAACCTTCCTAGCTTAGTCGGTGCATTTAGCTTGATACCTCCACGCGTTCCTGAGAAAAATGATTTGACAGACAGACAGACAGACAACAAAGTGATCCTATATCATCATTTATTAAGAGCTTGGCTCTTGTCGGTGGAGTAACTTCCATTCTCTGCCTTTTCCTTCAACTCTCTATAAGTTACAACTTCAACTTTTTATTTTAACTGCTCCATGTAAGTTCTTCGCGGTCTTCCTCTTTTTCTTCTCCCTTCTATCTTTCCCTCTATTATTATTTTAACCAAGTCATCAGTGATCCTATAAGGGTTCCGTTTTTTTCTTTTGAGGTCAGAACCACTTTAACTCCATACCAAATTTTATTAAAATCGCTCCAGCCATTTAGACGTGAAGAAGAAACAAACATACACACTCACACATTCACAAACTTTCGCCTTTATAATATTATAGTGTAGATCCGCCGTGTGATGCCGGCTGTCTAGAACAGCACCACCCCATCTCTTCCCGCGGGTGTCATAAAAGGCGACAAAGAGAAAATGATGATTAGATGGTTGGCAGTCCTCAACTGTGCATCTTTCTTGAAACTTCCTGCCTCGCACATCAAAACTCTGGAATACATAAATTGTCGTGTGCAGTATTTCCGGACCGATATGACATCCAAACGTTCAAGAAAAGAGCGTATAGGGATCTTAAAGGCCGGCAACGTACTTGTGACTCTCTCCTCTGGTAGTGCGAGTGTCCATGGGCAGCGGTAGTTGCTTACCATCAGGCAATCCGTCTGCTCGTTTGCCTCCTATATCATAAAATAAACCTACGGACGGGCAGCAGCGTCTGTCGAAACCTAACCTACAGCTACTGCAGTCGCTGGTAAAATAATTAGACTGACTTGAATACGATCCTCATACCTTCAAGAAGAGAGCGTACTCCTATCATACAGGCCGGCAACGCGCTTGTAACTCCCCTGGTGTTCATGGGCGACGGTACTTGCTTAACATCAGGCAATCCGTCTGCTCGTTCGCCACCTTTATCATAAAAAAAGCCAATTTGAAAAGCAATTATGTTAATGTCAAAAGTTTTCGAATAACATTAAGAAGCAGGCTCTTATATCATGGAATTATTCGTGTCATGAAACTTTATGAATAATAAATGGGGGGGGGGGGGGGGGGGTACTGCCTATAATGCAGGTTCGCAGGTCGCAGGTTCAACCCTGGAAAGGACATGGGAAACAATCAATGGACGGACACCAGAGTTCGTTGAAACGTAAAGTGAAGTTTACACTTGCAAGTTTTATGTAGGGACGCGGGTATAAGGAAGAAAGAGAGATGAATATACCTATTTCATTTTTGCATATAGCTGCGTCCCTGCTTGCTGCAAGATAACTTGCAAGTGTAAACTTAGCTTAAAGTAATTTACAGCGGTAATTTACAGATGATGGCAATTTGTGTGTGAATATTTTGGTCCCAATAGTTTAATTTACCATTTTTTATTTTCCGAACTTTTTATTTATTTACACAAAGTGTATTATAAAAAGATTACATAATAAACTAAACTAAAAAAAAACAAAATGTAAACAAACCTAAGGTGACGGCACCAGTAATGGACACGGAACCAATCATGAACATTAGTGCTTATTTCAAAGGAGTTCAGTGTTGTGCATTTGTTGGGACATATTCAATTTATAACTTTATGATTTTTGAAATAAGAATTAAGTGTCCATCATTGGTGCCTGTCAGCTAAAAATGTCCAACATTGGTGCCATTACCTAAGACCCTAAGTGTGTCCCTTGCGGAAGGATGCCCATAAGGTTGGCTACGGTTTTCCGAATGAGTTCTAGCAGCTCAAAAATTTTACAACAGGGGGTCAATTTTCCACAATCGTGCACTCGATATAAAAATTATTAGGAAAATGATCGCACACAAAAGTTACTTGCCATTATCTTGCATAACATACACACTTTCGATACCCATCACTATTAATTTCTATCATTCATGTTTCTAAAATACCATTTCTTCGTTTCTGACAGAGTTTAAAATGTCAAGAGTCGAATACTCAACGCTCAAAAATCAGCCCCCAGTACTTTTAGGCTTATGTCGTGGGTACTCAGCCAATGATATCCACTGCTGTCCCTGTGTATGTCCACTGCTGGACATAGGCCTCCCACAAATATGACTTGTATCATCCTGGGGGTAGTTGCCATAGTCTTCACGCTTGGCAGGCGGGTTGGCGACCGCAGTAGCTGTAAATTGGGTTTCGATGGACGCTGCTGCACGTCTGTAGGATTTTTCCTTTTGTGGCCTCTTACGACATCGGTGGGAGGAGATGGGGTGGTGCTATTCTAGTCAGCCAGCATCACACGGCAACAACGATATATATAATGTACAAATACTTAAACACATAGAAAACACCTATGAGTCCGGCACAAATATCTGTGCTCATCACACAGATAAATGCCCTGACTGGGATTTGAAGCCTGGACCATCGACTTCATGGGCAGGGCACTACCCACTAGACTAAACCTGTCGTCAAAAAAGAAAGGCTTTTTCATACAATTATGTAAAATAAATGACTGATGCATATATGAGATGAGTATGTGGGGTTGTTAGGGAAATTTTAGAGCTCGTTTAGGTCCTATAGTATAATGTTATAGACTATAATATTATAAAGTTTATGGTAGTGGAACCCTCAAATATTTTATTTTGCCATATTTCAGCCATTTGTCGGACTGCTGCGTAGCTAGGATAGCCATAGGCGTCACTCAAATATGTAGAGCCCCGATTTTTTACGGCAAAGTAAAAGTAAAGTAAAGTAAATTTATTTGCTTAAACATGGTAATTACATAAAGTTGATAATTAAAAGTTTTTGGTATCACATGTCTTGCCAACACGTGGCATGCAAATTAAAACTTATATTTAACAGCAGGCAGTCAAGGATATTATATAAAACAAGTATTACAGTTTATTTACAATTAATCCAATTAACAACGAACATTACGAGTATATATGTATAAGCACATTTGTCAATTTATTCATGATCAAGTCCAATTCAACCAAGATAATCGTATATTAATAACTAATTATATCTACTCGGTCCCATGATTAAAAAAATCGCTTAGAGAGTAAAAACATTTGCCTTTTAGCCATTTCTTTAATCGGATAGCAAACAATTTGTCTGGTAATTGTCTTAAATATCTCGTATGGTATTTTATTGTACACAAGAATACTCATGACGTAGCAGTTTTTATTAAATAAAGAGGTATTACATTTTGGGCTCTGTAGTTTAAGCAAATCAAAACACTATCGTAATCTAGCCAGTGATAGAAATATTATTTTATCGATGTTATTCTACAACTAGTGCGAACGATATGCACAGATAGTAAACTCGATACTCGTTATCAAAAACGTAAATGTCACAACTCATGGTGAGGGTACAGTCACCGCAACGACCAATACCTAAACAGTTTAATTTTTTTTTTTATTTTTTTTTATTATGCAGAAACGTCTGCTAGCGAATATCTTCGATATTTAAATCGAAAGAAAAAAAAAATGATAAGTCCAAGCGGTACTCGTATAGCACAATTGGTTGTTCACTGGGCTAGTGATCCAGTGGTTGTGGGTTCGACTCCCGCTGCGAGTAAATTTTTTCTATTTTTCTTTCGATTTAAATATCGAAGATATTCGCTAGCAGAAGTTTCTGCATAATAAAAAATAATTTAGGAAGAAGTTGCACATTTTTATCGATGAATTCTCAATGAAAAGTGAGACTTCGATGCCGTTAAGTGTGTAATACGCTCTGGCGGTAGATGTGTTTACACGTCACCCATGATGACGTACGACGAGGGATAAATAGAAAAAATTGACAAGTCTTAGTGGTACTCGTATAGCACAATTGGTAGTGCACTGGGCTAATGATGCAGTGGTTGTGGGTTCGAGTCCCGCTACGAGTCAATTTTTCTATTTTTCTTTCGATTTAAATATCGAAGAAGAAGAAGTTTTCATATAAAAAGCAAGGCTGTATGTTGTCTATTTTAATGGTTTAAATATTTTATCATGTACGAAAGTTGGAACAGGCTCAAGGCAATAATCCCTAAAGGTTCAGGGTGTAAATCACCTACGGAATAGGGCGGACTTTTTGACCCTTGTAATATACTGCAGACATAAAAGAACATAGGTTTAATAATAGACATAGCATGTAATTGTTCACCCCACTAGCTCGGAAAGAACTGTTTTATACTTTAAAAATAGATAGCAAAGCTGCATTTTATTCACAAGAGTGCAAGTTTAATACTTATCGAGTGTTTTTTTAAAACTTAGCTGGTTGGATGTTCTTTTTTTTAATCTTTAATGGATACCAATAATTTTTAAACCTTTTAAATGCTTTAGAGTTATTTTTTCCTCACAGTAGTAAGGTAAAAACTGTGTGTTTCACTCGTTAGCAAAGTGTGTTCACGTCTCGTGGTTTGAAACCCTCCAAATGCTAAAGTTTTCAACTAAATAAAATATTTTTTGGAATCTTTCGTTAGCTCGGGTTTCAAGATTAGCAAGAGAAGGTAAACACTAACTTTGGTCCCTTGTATAACAAATAACTATTATGTTTTACCAGCCTCAGCCCGCCTAGTTTACACGTGTTACTGAGTCCCGGGTGCTTTCTGTGTGTTTTTATGTTAGTCTATAGTCTCCCGTGCCGTGTGATGCCGGCTGACTAGAACAGCAGCACCCCATCTCCTCCCGCGGGTGGCGTAAGAGGCGACACAGGGAAAAATCCTACGGACGGGCAGCAGCGTCCGTCGAAACCCAATCTACAGCTACTGCGGTCGCCAACCCGCCGTGGCGACTATGGCAACTACCCCCAAGATGATACAAGTCATATTTGTGGAAGGCCTATGTCCAGCAGTGGACCGCATACGGCTGAAATGTATTTATGTATAGTCTCCCACTGCTGAGCAAAGGTCACTCAAGTGGACCCACACAACCCCCGATCTCGTGCTGTTTCCGGCCAAGTGCTAGGGGTCTCAGCAAGCGTAGTGTAGGACCCCCTCAGGCTAGGTGGAGTGACGACTTGCGCAAGATGGCTG
Organism: Grapholita molesta; assembly: GCA_022674325.2. Classification (NCBI taxonomy): domain Eukaryota; kingdom Metazoa; phylum Arthropoda; class Insecta; order Lepidoptera; family Tortricidae; genus Grapholita; species Grapholita molesta. Next base: position 1,974,609 of record CP053145.2, on the reverse strand, counting down.
GCAGGACCTGGATGCGAACAGCCGAAAATCGAACACGATGGCGTGAAATTGGGGAGGCCTATGTCCAGCAGTGGACTGCGATACGCTGATGATGATACTGAGGCGTCCAGATCGTTCTGCCATATCTGTTTAGGCCTGCGTCCGTAGGCTACGGTAACGGCTTACCATCAGGCGTGTGTTCCACCGTCGCACTATAAGAAACCTTACCGTAACTAAAACACTCCCCGTTTTAAACTAAAATTTCTGTATACCTTGTGATAATTATTTATTTTACACCTTCGTGACAAGGCGTTGCACGCGATATACAAATTAACTATGGCGTAACGGTTAGGTCGTATGTGATGGTCAAAAGGTTAATGCACGCTGACGACTTGACATTACAGTGACAAATTATTTTTTATTATGCAGAACGTCTGCTAGCGAATATCTTTTTTTTAATTTTTTATGACAAAGGTGGCAAACGAGCAGGCGGATTGCCTGGTGTTAAGCAATTACCGCCGCCCATGGGCACCCGCAACACCAGGGGAGTCACGAGCACGTTGCCGGCCTTTAAGGGGGGTTGGAGCTCTGGGAACCTTACTTATCACCAGGAACACAACACTACATAACTGAAAGGTAGCAGTGCTATTATGGCTGTGGTCTTCTGTAAGGAGGAGGTGCTTCCCCAGTTGGGCTTCTCCAGATTCAAGCGTGATGGTACTTCGCTGTGCCCTACCTCTCATTAAATATATTCTGGTAGTACAAATCAAGTCTGGTGCGGAAGGGTTCTGGATGTTTCCCAGGCTACCTTACCCAGAAACTTATCAGGAAAAACAAAAAAAAGAAAGCAGCGTTATATGAGGTCACCGACATAACCCAAGCAAGCTGAAGTGGCAATGGGCAGGCCACATTGCACGCAGAGAAGATGGCCGATAGGGTCGAAAGGTGCTCGAGTGGAGACCACGGACTAGCAAGCGCACAAGATGGACAGACGACCTCATTAAGGTTGCCCTAAGACGCTGGCAGGTCGCTTCCAACCGGTACATGTGTAGGTCCAAGGGGGAGGCCTATGTTAAACAGACGTCTTATGGATGATGATGATATATTATTTTATTTTATACTTAACTTTGGACCCGGGTATGTCCTTAAACTACGTCCAACAATGAGAGGTAGGGCACAGCGAAGTACCATCACGCTTGAGTCTGGAGAAGCCCAACTGGGGAAGTACCTCCTCCTTACAGAAGACCACAGCCATAATAGCACTGCTATCTTTCAGGTATGTAGTGTTGTGTTCCTGATGGTGAGTAAGGTTCCCAGAGCTCCAACCCCCTTAATGGTCGGCAACGCGCTTGTGACTCCCCTGGTGTTACGTGTGCCCATGGGCGACGGTAATTGCTTACCATCAGGCAATCCGTCTGCTCGTTTGCCAACTTTTGTCATAAAAAATAAAGTTACACAGCGGCGATAAAACTGGAAATATTGCTTTTAGTAGATTGGACGATTACAAAATGCTTTAAAGTGTTTTTATTCACACTATATCTTAATATAGGACTTTTATGGGTGTGTCTTAATGGCGACTATATCATAGTGATATGAAAAATTATCCACAATGACATTTCTTCCCGCGGGTATCGTAAGAGGTGACTGAGGATAAAAACCGATGGAATGGCGACCGGTCGCCAACCAGCCTGCCAATCGTGGCAACTATAGCAACTACCCGCTGGATGATACAAGTCATATTTGTGGGAGGCCTATGTCCAGCAGTGGACTGCATACGGCTAAAATGTATGTGTATGTATATATAATAGTGTCTGGCTGATGTTACTGGTGACCGAAGAGCTGGCGGCTTCCTCGCATAACGTATCATAAATATATAAATATTTTCGGAGCAATAAATATTTCGAGACAATCTTACACAAATCGACCCAGTCCTACGGTAGTGAGGCATGTGTTGTAGGTACTAGACGACGATATATATAATAATTAGATACATATGGATTATATTATATTTATTACTGTAGAATAATTAACTTGGAATCTACGAAACAAACTTACTTCGTCAAGATTTTGACACGAAACCGCTAACTTTCTCATATTGGGAGCTTAAGCTAGGTACTTAATATAACAATACATTTATTTAACTTTGATGAAATTCAAATATAGTCATAAGTCATAACTTTTAGGCTATTCACATTTAGAAACTCAAAAAAAACTCAAAACTCAAACGTTTATTCAGTAAGTAGGCCACAGGCCACAAGGGCACTTTTACACGTCGAGTATACAAAAGAAGAAAACATAAAAACTACATCGGTTCTAACCCTACACCTCTGACCCGAGAAGCATTTCGACTTTTATGACCGGCAAGAAACTCGGCGGGACTTATTTTTTCAAAACAGTATTACAAAAGATATCTTATACATATTACATAGAATAGAATATATATTCTGTATTCCTGACAAAATCATAGAATATATATATGACATAAACAGTAAGATACTTTTTGTCAAAATGGTTGCAACTCAGCATTATGCCGACGGAGTCAGCGCTGGTCTTCCGTTGGAACCATTTGGTGGAATGCACGGCGCGGCAACAACCCAGCTACACACATGGATCACTAATACAAACAAATTAATAGCACACAACATATATGCCGTGTGATGCCGGCTGACTAGAAAATGCCGTGTGATGCCGGCTGACTAGAATAGGCCGTGTGATGCCGGCTGACAAGGATATGCCGTGTGATGCCGGCTGACAAGAATATGCCGTGTGATGCCGGCTGACTAGAAGAGCATCTCCCGCGGGTGTCGTAAGAGGCGACAAAGGGAAAAATCCTACGGACGGGCAGCAGCGTCCGTCGAAACCCAATCTACAGCTACTTCGGTCGCCAACCTGCCTGCGTGGCGACTATGGCAACTACCCCCAAGATGATACACGTCATATTTGTGGGAGGCCTATGTCCAGCAGTGGACTGCATACGGCTGAAATGTATGTATGATGTATGTAATAGCAAACAGCACGGTACATGAACAAAACAGTAGGGATAGAAACATTACATTACAAACTGTAGGCACATACATTTATCATCATCATATCACCCGAAGGCCGTCCACTGCTGGACATAGGCCTCTCCCAAAGACACCAACAGTGACCAGTTTTGCGCCACCCACATCCATTGGATTCCCTCGATTTTTACCATGTCGTCGGTCTACCTTGTTGGGGTCTACCCTCGCTGCACCTTCCGGGACGTGGTCTCCGAGAAATGTAATGTTTGGACCCGGGTATGTCCTTAAACTACGTCCAACAATGAGAGGTAGGGCACAGCGATTACCATCACGCTTGAATCTGGGGCAGCCCAACTGGGGAAGTACCTCCTCCTTACAGAAGACCACAGCCATAATAGCACTGCCACCTTTCAGGTATATAGTGTTGTGTTCCTCATGGTGGGTAAGGTTCCCAGAGCTCCAACACCCTTTAAAGGTTGGCAACGCGCTTGTGACTCCCTTGGTGTTGCGGGTGCCCATGGGCGACGCTAATTGCTTACCATCAGGCAATCCGTCTGCTCGTTTGTCACCTTTTGTCATAAAAAAAAAAGCCACCAGCGTACTTGGTACAATGCCTCAATGGCCTTTTTAGATTGAATGTAGTAAAATAAATGTTATTACAATACTGTAACTCTTGTATGTCTTTTTGAACATTCAGTTTGATTGTGCAAAAATGTTTTCTCAAACATGCAATGAAATATGTGACATTATCTAGCAAAGGGGATCTTATTGTCGATGGCGCTTACGTCGAACCGCGTTACGTTTGTACTGCGGCATCTTGAACAACGGCGTAAGCGCCATCGACAATAAGGTCCCTTATCATTGATAATGTCACATATTGTCTTTAAATTCCTTATAATAGACTCGGAAGTATGATTTTTTGGGCGCGGCAACTGAAGGGGACGGAAATGGAATTTCATATAACTTTGCAGGCCTGCAAAGTAACTTTTTTTCGACAATTATCCATACAGAGGCAAAGATGGCGGGTATCGTAGCAAACAGCTGATGTAATTTTTTAATACATTTCAATTTTATTGTTAGTTGTGATTTTTCAAATTTAATTTTTTGAAGCATTTCTTTTATTTAATTGTATGTTTGAGATAAGCACTATACATGCCTCGGCGTGTAAACGGATTCCCAACCTCGTATCACTATCCGGCTATATACCCACTTGGCCGGAAATACTCTTTTTTTTATGACAAAGGTGGCAAACGAGCAGACGGATTGCCTGATGGTAAGCAATTACCGTCGCCCATGGGGACTCGCAACAACAAGGGAGTCACAAGCGCGTTGCCGACCTATAAGTGGGTTGGAGCTCTGGGAACCTTATTCACCATCAGGAACACAACACTACATACCTGAAAGGTAGCAGTGCTATTATGGCTGTGGTCTTCTGTAAGCAGGAGGTACTTCCCCAGTTGGGCTTCTCCAGATTCAAGCATGATGGTACTTCACTGTGCCCTACCTCTCATTGTTGGACGTAGTTTAAGGACATACCCGGATCCAAAACCCGGGCACATTACATCATTTTCCCGGCCTCTGATGTAATGTACAATTGTTAAGTTGATTTTGTAAACAATTCAAGATAACAGTGGCGTATCCTAATAGCTATTTAAAATATATCCAGGGCAGCGGGTATAATGAAATTCCCGTCAACGTGTTTGCCATTACCGGGGCTTTATTGAATCTCTTTTACGTAACATTTCTGCGTTACATAATGGAACACGACGTTACGTATAACTACATCCCGTTATCTAACGTTAATTTTGGGATCAAGCTAAAATAGTGATGTTGCTTCACATAATTAGTCGATTCATATTTATCTATTAAAGTTATTTGGAAAAATAAAGTTTTTGTAATATTGGAATGTATTTAAATCGAAAGAAAAATAGAAAAATTTGACTCGCAGCGGGACTCGAACCCACTGGCATACGTCATTACAAGTCACCCGTAATGACGTATACCAGGGAGGATAAGATAATAAATTTGACACGTCTAAGCGGCGCTCGTATAGCACAACTGGTAGTGCACTAGGCTAGTGATCCAGTTTTTCTTTCGATTTAAATATCTTTGATATGCTAGCAGACGTTTCTGGTTAATATAAAAATAATATTGGAATGTAATTATTTATTTGTTGTTGACCTATTTGTTTGACGATTATAATTTATATCTGTACTAGCGGACCCGGCAGACGTCGTCCTGCCTAGATAAAGACTAATTGCACGTAACGGATATATGGTATGCCATTGGCCGTTGGGTAAAACTTCTTTATTTTTGAGAACAAAGTAATAAAATTAAATAAAAAACCTTATTAATACAATACATTGTATTTTTTTATTACCTCCATGACATTTTTTTTTATTGTAATGCTTGTTGATACACAACATTATTAGTTTTCTTTCTTGGCGTGTAAATAAACAATCCTGACGGTTTTCCGACACGGCAGCAGGCGACATAGCATCTTGAGCGTATTCATGCATATGCCGAGGACTTCCGATGTATGTTGCTGGGAGGATAGTTGTTCTGCCGACATTTTGTGCATTCCCAACAGCATTAATGGCATCTCGTAGATGAACGTATTCCTCAGAATGGAGTTTTGCCTGGTTTAACCTGATATATTTCAAACACTCTGTCTCTATTTTTACGTACATATCCACAACATATTGGTGAAAAAGACGACGACATTTTAAGATGTGATTGTCTTCATTTCCCCGAACCATCAGTCGGTATGAATAATAATTCATTGAACTAATTTTTTTATTAGTTTCGGCGCCTGTAACTATGTTGTCGTGTTATTATTATCGTTGTTATAAGAAAACGTAGATTGTTTATTTATCTGTCATTGGTTTTATCATCTTCATTGAAAAATCATACCCATCTTCACCTTGCCAAAATAAGATTGGATATTGTAACGCATCATATGATCGATGTGTTTCGGACACACGCTGCAGTTGATCGCTCCGACGATGTAAAACAATATCGCGATTTTTTTACTACTATTTACAGTGACCCCCACGACAACAATAGCGACTTCATCAAATGTCGGCGCATTAACACGTCTTGCGTGTAGGCCTATAGGCGTCTTATCGGCTCTGATGGCAATTTTGTGGTTATCAACTTATCAGATGGCATGCGGTCTAATGCTGTCTTGAATAGTGCAACCAATTCGTTGTGTTGATGGAAAAATACTTGGGAGTTGTTCCACAATTGGTCTCTTCACTGAATTATTATGTGCACAACGCTGGTTGACTTGGCTTGTCCTTATTTTTTTTTTTAATTTATTATTTAATATCACCTGTATGCGCTTTTTTTCCAATGAGCTGATACAATAAAATTGACAACAGTAAGTCACACGCTAAAAAGATAGCTAAGTGGCCAGTGTGAATATCTGTCGTTCCAAACCATTTTTTTTTTTTTGTTCTACGCATTCACCATTTCAATTTAAAGATTTTATTTAAAATTCTTATGTACGATGACAACTGAACGCAGAATTATACATGAAACGGAAAACTCAGCAGTGACTTTTGTCATTCAATAGAGATTTGACAGCCGTATCTTAGGGAATAAGGGCTAATTTATGAACAATTTGTAAGAAACTATCGCTTTAACGACTATAGTGCTGAATAAATATAAAGTAACTATTTTGCTCGCATAAAAGCGTAAGATGTATGAAACCCTGCGGCGCTTCCGCCTTTCTCGAGCGAAAGCAAAGACCATTTTACCAAAACGCGTAAGATGTATGAAATTCTGCGGCGCTTACTGCTTTTCGGAGTTGATAAAGTTTGTATGGGAGAACAATATCTTCGTTTTTTAGTATATTACTCGCATTTTTTTCATACTTTCTCACCGTTACAACCTTCCGTGTGCTACTACAAATATTTCAAGACCAAAATTAGCCAAATCGGTTCAGTCTATTGGAAGTTATGCGATCACATACATTTTGGGGGGTTTCATTTTTATTAATATATAGATATAGACTAGGTTAAGATAATTTATACTGTAATTTATTATTATGAAATAAATAAAGTAAACTAAAATAAAATTCTTCTTTAGTGAAAGCGTAACTCAATAATTCCTCCTTTCAATTAGATCGGAGGGTGACAATTATAAATATCGAATATCGTCAAATTGGGGTCTGATTTTTGAAATAATCACCGAGTAATCTTCATAGAGATTCTTTATGTACATCACTTGGTGACTATTTTAAAAATCGGACCCAAGATCTTTTGACATTTTATTGAGTGAGTAAGTCAACTTAATTTTTTATCGACTTAGATTATCGTAACTGCTCAATCACTTGCCCCTTTTTTTTATGACAAAGGTGGTAAACGAGCAGACGGATTGCCTGATGGTAAGCAATAACCGTCGCCCATAGGCACCCGTAACACCAGGGGAGTAACAAGCGCGTTGCCGACCTTTAAGGGGGGTTGGAGCTCTGGGAACCTTACTCACCATCAGGAAGACAACACTATATACCTGAAAGGTAGCAGTGCTATTATGGCTGTGGTCTTCTGTAAGGAGGAGGTACTTCCCCCTAAACTGAGCATACGCACTGAGATAAAGAGGTATACGTATAACTAAAACAAAGTTACAAAATCAAAATGCTTACCTTTAGCCATGTAAAATAGTCAAATTATGAGCGAAGAACGAAATTTAAAAACTGCGATCAGAGAATATAGACGCCATTTCTCTAATATTCTAGCAACAAGCGACCAAAAAACCAGTGTAAATAGACCCATAAAGCCAGTAAATGTTACCAGCTGTAAGGTTCAGCTGAAATTGGATATTTTAATAGTGCTATGCAGGATGGATAATACATGGGCTTAGTGCAAGTTTTTTCATCTAAACTTGGTCAGGGAAATTCTTAGAGCATACACTATAGACAGAATGAGGTTGATTTTATATGACCGTCTTCTTCTAACACTAATTACGACTAATAGTTTGAGTTCACAGACCAGATGGGGCGAAGCTTAAGTTTTTTTATACAAGACTGACCAGCGTTTGACCTCATTCACACCTGATGGTGTCGACGAGGTCGAAGGTAGCACGCTGATTCAGTAACAGCCTTTACTCTTGCCTTGAAAAGACCCAAATTATATCCGGGAACACAGACGAAGGGAGCCACAAGGTAATCAGTCTGCTCGTTTGCCGCCTATGTCATAAAAAAATCTGATTGCGGGTAGTTCAAAACCGGTCATTGAGGGTCATATTGCCCTATGTCCAGTAGTGGAGGTCCTTCGACTTTGGTAGTATAAGTAAAGTATAGCATATATTTTTTTTTATTTCGGGACAATCTTACACAAATCGACCTAGTCCTACGGTAAGCTCAGTAAGGCTTGTGTTGTAGGTACTAGACGACGATATATATAATAGATAGATACATATAAATACTTAAATACATAGAAAATACATGATTTATACGACAAATATAATACGCTATGTGATAAAATAATAATAAATATTTCGGGACAATCTTGCACAAATCGACCTAGTCCTACGGTAAGCTCAGTAAGGCTTGTGTAGTAGGTACTAGACGACGATATATATAATAGATAGATACATATAAATACTTAAATACATAGGAAACACCCATGACTCAGGAACAAATAACTGTGCTCATCACACAAATAAATGCCCCAACTGGGAATCGAACCCAGGACCATCGGCTTCAGATGCAGGGTCACTACCCACTAGGCCAGACCGGTCGTCAAAATAATAAATTGACTTGGGGTGGGTTCAACATCGCACACGTGGAAAAGATTACGTCAGAAGTAATTTCGGGTTGTGTGCTCTACGCATAATTTATAAGTAAGCTACTTATGCTGTCTGTACATTTCTGTTTCAATCATATAATGTGCCTTATCTAATGTCATTAATGTTATATTACTTAATGAGTCTCATGACCCGGACCCGGGTATGTCCTTAAACTACGTCCAACAATGAGAGGTAGGGCACAGCGATGACCATCACGCTTGAATCTGGGGCAGCCCAACTGGGGAAGTACCTCCTCCTTACAGAAGACCACAGCCATAATAGCACTGCCACCTTTCAGGTATGTAGTGTTGTGTTCCTGATGATGAGTAAGGTTCCCAGAGCTCCAACCCCCCTTAAAGGCCGGCAATGCGTTTGTGACTCCCCTGGTGTTGCGAGTGCCCATGGGCGACGGTAATTGCTTAACACCAGGCAATCCGTCTGCTCGTTTGCCGCCTATGTCATAAAAAAAAATAACTCAAATCCACAGCGCATTCGTTACAATAAACGATATTCACAAAACCTTGGTGAGATTGAAACATGTTAATTGTATAAAAGCGGGTAACTCACGTTTTATAAGTCGAATATTGCTCGACATGTTTCACTCCGTAACGAGGAGCATAATCATGAGCCATCCGCGTTTGTGTGGACGGACCTTTGCCAACGGACGTAGTAAGTGTACTGTGCAACCCTAATATTGACAATATTGCTGAAAATGAGGGTAGTTTCTCGCGCCCTCAGCTGTTGCGGGCGTAGAGTGCACGGTCGCGGAGAGCTGCGGCCCGCAGTCTGCGTCGGTTAGCCAACGCGAATGGCTCATGATTATGCTCCTCGTTACGGAGTGAAACATGTCGAGCAATATTCGACTTATAAAACATGAGTTACCCGCTTTTATACAATTAAAAGATATCCGTCATAAACTTCGTCCACATCAGTGATAATCGGCTACAGGCTTCGTTTTTTTTATGACATAGGCGACAAACGAGCAGACGGATTGCCTGATGGTAAGCAATTACCGTCGCCCATGGGCACCCGCAATACCAGGGGGCACAAACGCGTTGCCAGCCATTAAGGTGCATTGGAGCTCTGGCAACCTTACTCAGCATCAGGAACACAACACTACATACCCGAAAGGTAGCAGTGCTATTACGGCTGTGGTCTTCTGTAAGGAGGAGGTTCCCCAGTTGGGTTGCTCCAGATTCAAGCGTGATGGTACTTCGCTGCGCCCTACCTCTCATTGTTGGACGAAGTTTAAGGATATACCCGGGTTCAAATCAAAAATGTACAAGAAAAAATCCACAAAACTCTTCGTCCGGAATCTTAAGACACCTTTACATCATCCAAGACGACAGGTACCCGGTGCAAACGTCCCAAAGATACTAGCTGCATTACCACGCTGTACCGCCAGCGATATCCGCTGAACTAGGTACGAGCCAGTACCCTTAACATGAGTTGTGACATTGAGGTTTTCGATAACGAGTATCGAGTTTACTTTCTATGCATTTCGCTTGTACTATTTTAGTGTGAACGAGATGCACAGATAGTAAACACGATATTATCCGAGCGCACCCTTGCCCTAAGGCCTAGTTATTGTAGATGTTGATTTGGGTAATATTTATTCAATTATTTGTTGAACAAAAATGTTCAAGAGGCGGACTTATCGCTAAAAAGTATTCTCTACCACTTTAGGCAAAGCAAAAAGTATGTGGGCGGTGTGAAAAAAAAAATGACTTTACGACACCAAATAAGATTTATTTTGACTAAATCTAGATATTTTACCAGCGGGACCAACATTTGCTTAGTGATTGCCATAATAAAAATATCGACAATCCTGTTATCGATGAGTACATACTACTCCAACGACTTGACGTACAAACAACTACATACTTATATCGGGTACCATGTTACCTCGTGCCACCGATCTTGTTAAAAGTGAACGAAATCCGTACACTTTAGACTTTTTATTATTTTATTTTATTATTTTTTACTGTATGTAGTAGGCATGTCAAAATATAAATAAATTGATAGTTTTGTTATTATAATCTATATTTTAACCCATTATAGACTAGCGGTACCATATGGGACCATTTATTTACGACTTTTAATTTTGCGTGATTTATTATAATATGTAAATTTATTATATTATAATATTATAATTAAAATAATAATAAATTATATAATTAAATTAAAATTTATTACTGAAATTTCGTTACATAAGCTCTAATAAAGAATATATTTAAAAAATATAAAAATTGTTCACCTCAAAAAAACTCAGTCTATAATGGGTTAACGCACTCAATAACTATGTTTGTCTTTGTATTACTTGTCTGACATTAAAGTGGTATTTATCGATATCAGGACTGTCGATGTTATTTATTTTGACAATGTCTTACACCAAATTTTATTGTTCGTGCTAGAAAACTATCTAGGTATGAGTAAACTAGCTCACTTTAAAAGAGTATCTAAACATCCCGAAACCTAAAAATAACTAAAATCCTACCTTTTACGTAATTCGCAAAAATATTAAAATGGATTCGCGCAAGACAGAACGCAAATCCCGCAAAATTGAGGTCACAACTAAGATAGCGATACAGTAGTTTGACTCTAGGTGGCTAGCTTATTCATGTTATAAGCCTACAAAATGAACATGGAAAATAACATATTGGTGGACAGTAAACCATGTCATCTTTCATATAACTTTGGCTATAATAAACAATAACATACGCGAAGCCTGTAGGTGTATTGATACCAAAATGTTAAAAGTGATGATATACTTGAAATGTGGACCTGTCATGTAATGGAAAATTAGGGCGCTAAAATCGTTTAATGAATTGGCATTCCATTTCATCGCACATCATACATTGTTCTTATCAATGTTCTTTTCTTTTCTTGATATTATTATTTCGATTTTTAAATCTTACATAACTGTCCAAGTTCAGTATTTATCTCAATAAGCCCTGTGTTGTGGAATGTCAAAAATATCATTATGTCATGGCCATAAGGTGCTGTCGACAAGATGACGACATATTTATGTCGATGGATAGCCGTGTCACAGAGACAACAACGTTATATACCGTTTTACAGTGTCATGCTACTAAGCCATAGCGTCTGCGCCTTAACGGCCGCTTTCGCAACTGTGTTTCACAATGAGTTGCGAATATAGAACTTATATTCTTCGGAGGAAACCCATGTAAGTGTAAAGCTATAGGTTTAGGTAGGTTACATTCGTTAAGTAGCTTTAAATTCCCAAACGGGAATCCGAGCCAAGATGATTCGAAAAACGACCGCAACTGGTTTTGTACAATTTTCCTAAAGATAATACATATTAATAGATAATACTAACTTAATAATTATATTTTTAACTGACAGGAGATAAGAATGGTAATGTCAAACAACTTAAAGAAAATCAACATCCATACATACTAGTGTCTAGTATCTAGTATTCTGATACGTATCCGGCTCAAACGTCCCTAAGATGCCCGCCGCAACCCACGTTGAATAGCCAGAGTAATACGTTGAACCAGGTAGGTACCAGACCGAGGATCGCAGCTCCTATAGCACAAACGCTATTTCCATAACCTGTATAAAAACTTTGGCCTCCGAGCACCAGGGTCCCGCCGTTCTTTAATATTCCCAAAAAAAAAATAAGGTCTCACTTGCAACTAGTTGTGAAAAAGAGTAAAAATTACTTACTCACAAATGGTTGCGATACAGATATTTTCTTTTAGAAACTGGGCGATTAATATACTGCTAACGCTTATACTATGTTTTTACAACTTCTAACCCAAACGGAATAAAATGAGCAAATGAAAGCTCACTTCTGGGATTACATCTGGAACTTGGTTAGGAATAGATTTAGGCTGGTCGAGATTGAGGCTGGGGCTTTAACCTTTTCCATGCCATGTCAAACGTCAATGTTTCTGACAGAGTGTGAGAGTGTTTTGGACCCGGATATGTCCTTAAACTACGTCCAACAATGAGAGGTAGGGCACAGCGATGACCATCACGCTTGAATCTGGAGCAGCCCAACTGGGGAAGTACCTCCTCCTTACAGAAGACCACAGCCATAATAGCACTGCTACCTTTTAGGTATGCAGTGTTGTGTTCCTGATGGTGAGTAAGGTTCCCAGAGCTCCAACCCCCCTTAAAGGCCGGCAACGCGCTTGTGACTCCTCTGGTGTTACGGGTGCCCATGGGCGACGGTAATTGCTTACCACCAGGCAATCCGTCTGCACGTTTGCCGCCTATGTCATAAAAAAAAAGAGTTTAAAATGTCATGATTCGAGTACTCTACGCTCAAAAATCGATCCCCTGGGGAGACTAAGACTTCGGCTGATATGACGATGATAATGATGAAATAAATAAATGAAACATTATCATTCTATCGTCATGAGAAAGTGCGTGTTGGTCAATTTGAACACTTCACCCGTCCAGTCAATTTTGCTGCTTACTACATATTTTATGTAATTCCTGTACCCTTACCATGAGTAGTGGCTTTGAGGTTTTCGATAACGAGTATCGAGTTTACTATCTGTGCTTCTCGCTTGTACTATTTTAGTGCGAATGAGATGCACAGGTAGTAAACTCGATACTCGTTATCAAAAACCTCAAAGTCACAACTCATGGTAAGGGTACTGAGGATAAAGGAAAAATTGAAAACTCAACTGCCTCCGACGAGACTCAAACTCGCGACTCCGGTATACATGTCCATCGCTCTACCGACTAAGCAACAGAGACTCACCAGATACGTATTTCTTCACCTATCATCTATTTTTCAAAAAAATATGGTTTCATTAAATGAGCAATTCCATCTCTACCAAATTTCTATAGACTTTCGGTAACAAAAAAGGAAAGTTCCACAGAAACTTTATGGGACATTTTTGGAAATATGGTGGATCTTGCTCAGCATCATTTGCTCTATCAGTCTACCGCTTTTAATCAAAATCGAAGACGTGATCCAAATGTACAAACTTTTTGAGAAATGCTCAAATAAATTTTACTCCGTGTTTTAGCCGACGTACTAACTATTCCATTGTTAAAACAATAGAAGTAATTAACTGATGTAATCTCTCTACCAACAAACTCATTACATAATTTAATTACAAACGAATGCCGTGACCGGACGTGCGCTAATTTTCACGTCACTAGCGGTACACGGCGGCCATTTTGTATTTCAACTTTTTTAAACGGGGTAGAATGAAGCACAGATTATATAATATTATTAAACCCTCTCGACACTTTTCTAAATCTTTAATGAACTTTATAGTTTTTTTCATTGATTTTTTTCGTTAATTACTGTTAAATTTAATACTTTTATTTTTAACTAAATTAAAATTACTTTTATATTAAGAGTCAATGGGAAAAACCAAAGAGTCGAAGTCGATAAAGCCTGGAAGAACTGTTGAAGAGTGATCAGTGAAGCCTCACTGATAACTCGTCAACATGTGCATTCTGCCTGTCCAAACTTGGTCGCTCACAGAGATTCAGAAGTCTAAAGTTTGCTACATATTTCACGCCATCGTGTTCGATCTTCGGCTGTTCGCATCCAGCTCCTGCCAGCCATCTTGCGCAAGTCACTCTACGTTGCCTGAGGGCGTCCTACACTACGCTTGCCGAATCGCGGCCTCACTAGCACCAATCAAGAACTCGGTCAGCCACGTCTACCGAATGCGTCAGGACAGATGAGGTAATGTGGCTACCAAGTGGATGCCCCACGTAAGACGAAGAGGACCAGACGTAGATGGCGTGACGAGATGCCTTCATCAGAAACTGGGGCCGATTTTTGAGCACTCCACGCGCGAATGTGAAATGGTATTTAAGAAGCATGAATGATATAAAGAAATAATTGTGGGTATCGAAAATATACATTTAGTGCAAAAATTATAGTAGAAAACTTTTGTGTGTGATTATTTTTGTTCTCAAAGTTTTATGAATTCGAGTGCACGACTCTCAAAAATCAGCCCTCTGGTCGAGGAAAAAACAAAATCGGGAGCCGTGAAAAATATGGGTCTTTGCCCAGCAATGGGACAGGCTGCAGGCTAAGGCTGTTTCATAAAAAACAATATACTACTGGAATGACTTTCATTATAAAAACTTTTTAAGCAGCACTTAGTCTAACCAAAGTTGTTTTTGTAAACTAACTTGGAAAGTGGTGATGGATGGGCCTTTTGTTGCCTTAATAAAGTAAGCCTGAAAAGAGTTTTTGTCCCTTGACTCGAAAAACTGATATCGTCACTGTAATATATAAAACTAACTTTTCCTCCCGGCTTCGTCGGACAGCCCGTCTTTATAGTATGGTTGCGGGATAACATTTATCCTAGCTCTTTGTCGTAGCTCAAACTCTCTCCATACCAAATTTCATGCCAATTGGTTCAGCGGTCAAAGCGTGAAGAGGTAAACTTTCTTTTTCATGTAATATATTAGAATTTTTTTTCTTATTATGGTTGACTGTGTTGTGTAATATGTAGTTGTGTAATGTAGGAGGCCTTTGGGTATACAGAATAAGAAAAGTCCACTTAATGAGCGCGGTTGTAAAAAAAAATGTAGTCAGAGGTAAGGTTCTTTAAATTAAAAAGCTTTGTTCATACACAACTATTTTTTAAACGGAATAGTTACTGTACAAGATTGCACCTTAGGGTCTAATTCTACAAATCAAAGCGGATTGTACTGTATAACTATATTGAACTAAAACTTCTTGACGATTCTCAAACACAAAATAAAAATTAACATATTCCATGTTTTCAAACCGAACAACCGTTAGCTAGTTTGCAGTAGTGACAGCGACATCTTTTAGTGCATTCTGAACTAAAACTATATTTAAAGGTACGAATTAGACAGTTACCATGTATGTTAATTTAAATGAGTTTCCGATATTTCGGGACTGCTACAAGCGCCATCTTCACGGAATAATTGAGGACAAACTGGATATTCTGTGAGTATTACATTTATTTATTTATTTATCTAAATGTATTATTACTTTGATTTGACTTGTACAATAATGCCATCATTTATCTTTCACTATATGCCGTGTGATGCCGGCTGACTAGAATAGCACCACCCCATCTCCTCCCGCGGGAGCCGTAAGAGGCGACAAAGGGTAAAAATCTACAGACGGGCAGCAGCGTCCGTCGAATCCCAATCAAATACAGCTACTGCCGTCGCCAACCCGCCTGCCAAGCGTGGTGACTATGGCAACTGCCTCTAAGATGATACAAGATAAGTGGGAGGCCTATGTCCAGCAGTGGACTGCATACGGCTGACATGTAAATGTATGTAGACGGTTACAAACCCGTTGACATCGCGACGACACGTCGCCTTCCCATCACCGGGCCGAGTCGAGCCTTTTTACATATCTGTAACGTCCGTCGCACGACCCGAGCTCGGACCGAGGCAACTGCCCCTAAGATGATACAAGTCATATATATGTTAATAATAAATAAATAAATATAAGTGGGAGGCCTATGTCCAGCAGTGGACTGTTATCTGTGAACATTATCTGTTGAACCTCTTGAATATTTAAACACAATTAATTGTATAAAAGCGTCTGCTTCGGTTAGCCAACGCGAATGGCTCATGATTATGCTCCTCGTTACGGAGTGAAACATGTCGAGCAATATTCGACTTATAAAACGTGAGTTACCCGCTTTTATACAATTAATATGTTTCAATCTCACGATAGTTTTGTGTTTAAAATATTTAAACACAATGTAAGTATATAAAAATAAACAAACACAATCTAACAAACTATGTCAATGTGTTACCCTGACTCATGGAACAGTTAATAGTTGATTCACGCAAAAAACCTACACAGAGACACCAAATTGAAACTCTTTGCCCTTGTTCGGTTCTGGTGAATTTGCATTAGAATCGGAATCTCAAGTATCCACGTGGAAATTGAGGGAAACGTGCAGCCACGAGCATTAATATGTATACACTTAACCTTCTGGAACCTTCTAACTCTTTTTTCGTCATCTGCTAGACATACAATAAAGTAACGACTCAAATTTGTTATACACTTACCGCCCGTGACACACACAATGTTTTTCATCACATTAGCGAAGAAATAAAAAATAATGGTTGGTAAAATTAGTAACTTATATAGGCTTAAAGTCAAAATACACTTTGAAAACTGAAATCAAACTGAAAGATATTGTCAATTTATTTCAATGTCTTGCACAAATAATGCAAACAGCTGCGTTTTGTTTTCCAAGGTGACAGACCATCCTGCCAAATAGTCTTTATATTATATGTTTATACATATTGGAAGTTGGTTGTAGCAAACTTTTGAAGGTATGAAATACAACTTGGCTGTTTGGAAACATCCTCAGTCCGATGTGAAGTATGAGTTCAATATATTTTTTAAAGTAAACTTAACAGCCCGTGTGAGGGAAATCGGCTATAACTGCTCTGTACGCTCGCAAGTAATAACGCCATTGACGAGCGAGTGTGATGCAAAGTTATTTATGTAATCTCCCATATTATATAAACTGAACCATTAAGTTACAGTAAATAATAATATCAGAATTACCAGTGCCCATGGGTACCATAGTACCTGCTTACTAAAATGCATGTTTTTCGCAATCATAAAATAATGAAAAATCAAAAATGTTTGGTGAAATTTTTGTTAATTTGTTGTAGAAAAATTTAAAAATATGTGACAATAAATAAACCTGGAGCCCGTTTTTTATTTGTAAATATATGTTTTACTTCTTTATTATATTAATATAGTTGTTTATTTTATGTTAGTTTACCGTTTAAAATATTTTTTATCTGTATGATTTTTAGATCACTGGTGCGAAAAAACATGAGGTACAATATATATATGCATATATTAATAAACTAAAAATTAATTACAAATGCAAGCTTACATTTATGACCTGATGTATATATAATTCAACATTTAATCAATAAATATTGAAGTCTACAATCGTACTATTCCGCCAATAAAATTATTTATTTCATCACCCGTTCATGCGATTCACGCCAAGAAAAATCTGTTGTCCCAGGGCGCTGTAAAAATGTTTTCCAATATAAAATATTGCTTGCTTGAATCTACTCTTTTCACCTTGCCTGAAAATGTTGCTACACTATCGAAAAACAGTAAGTCAAATTCAAAACCAACCAGAAATCACCCTTATGCACTCTTTTAGGACGTCTCGAATTCATGTAAATGCCTTTTGGTTTACTCAAATACGTTTGATACGGAATATACAAGATTTTCCTTAATTCAATTTGCAGTTTGTTTTTTCGCATTCACGAATTAGCATCAAAACGTTTTAGGATAATGAAGGTTAGGAAAATTAGAAAGAGATAATATGACAGTTTATCCCTGTTCGGTCGGGAAAGAAATCTCTTTGGGCTTTAGATTTAATTTTAGATTGTCTTAATGCTGTAAACGTCTTTTGAAGATTTTGCGCGGGATCTCTCACTTCCGTTTTACCTTTGTTTAAATTGCCTTTGATGTTATATCATCATAAGCATCATCATCATCATAGACGTATGTTCTCCTGGCCGTTTTCACCTGACTTCTTCAGCTCCTTTGTTGGATTTCGTGGACTCCCGTGTGGCTAACGTAG
The DNA here is from genome assembly GCA_022674325.2 of Grapholita molesta. Classification (NCBI taxonomy): domain Eukaryota; kingdom Metazoa; phylum Arthropoda; class Insecta; order Lepidoptera; family Tortricidae; genus Grapholita; species Grapholita molesta. The sequence goes on along the minus strand of CP053145.2, from coordinate 1,956,263 downwards.
CCGATCTTGTTATTGAAGACCCGTGAGCATAACGGGCACGAGAGAACGTATCATATCACATCATCATCATATCAGCCGAAGGACGTCCACTGCTGGACATAGGCCTCGCCCAAAGTGACCACTAATGATCTATTTTTTGTGGATTACCACGATCTTACCATATCGTAGTCCCACCTTGTGGGAGATCTGCTTACATTGCGCCTTCCGGTACGTGTTCGCCACTCCAGAACCTTTACGCTCCATCGGTTCTGTTGTACCCAGCAGACTGCCACTTAAGTTTAGCAATCTAGAAGGCTATAACGGTGACTATGCTGCGTAGTGTTATGTTCTCTTTAGTTTAAGCCTGTAACAGACAAATAATATAACATTAATTGAAATTGACATTGATGTAAACATGGTTTTTGGACGTACCTGTCGTTGTTAACCAACAAATTCAATACGACATACAGACTATGTCATTAATTACACTTTTGAACTCAAAATAGTCGACAATACGAATTTAGCCGATGTAATATGTCCTCGATTCAAACTTACTTTTTTTACGCTTTTTCATTTGATTACAATTTATTACGGGCTAAGGCGGATGGGCTAGTAGCATCTCGAACATTCTGTTTACCTATAAATAGAACAGGTTTTTAACGATTAACACGATTCTACTCACGTTTATACTCGCGCAATATATTTCGGAGAACATAGGCCTCCATTTTCAAGCACTAAGAGTGCTGAGTGTCCGTTCGTACCCCGCTCGCGTCGCCGGCCCGTCGCGCACTAACGCGCGCCGCTCTTGATGTCAAAACCGGTTGAGGTCTTAGTGCTTGAAAATGAACCTGAAAAAGACCTATGTTCTCCAAATCATGTCACGCGAGTGACTAAATAAACGTGAGTAGAACCGTGTTAATTGTCAATTATTGTACTATGTCTCACGAAAGTTTAAATACAAAGAACAGGTTTTTCTAATTAGATTTTAATAACTGGCCACCTCACACTAAAATGAATTCTAATCGCCTATAAACAGAGTTCATTTTTTCTATAATGTAGCCAGTTATTGGAGGGTGGCCAGTTACTAGTGAATAACCTACGTTTAAGTTTCCTTAAAATAAAACTTTTATTTCCGTCGTTTTTTTTTAATTATTGCATTGCATAATATTCTCTTCGGTTGTCGCGATAATTACTCAAGTAATAAAACAAGTGAAGCCATAGTGTAGGACAGTGTGTACATTGTACTTTGTAGTTTATAATAATTTGACTTTAATTTCTAATAAGCCCTTCTGGTGTGTGCAATTATCATGTGCAAGCACTAAAATTGTTTAATTATTTATAATAATGTGGGTAGGTTTGCATGTTGTAATTTTTTGGGATGGAGGTAAATATTTTTTTCCTCAGTCCACCCGATGACCATGAACGCTGCTAGCTCGAAATGTCGTGATGAACTTTAAATTAGTATACGCAATATAATCCGTTTTATTTGTTTTATTTCGTATTGTTTGAGAAAAGCACTGTGGCGCCTCTTATGGTGGGTATAGGGCGCCGCTGGTTTTTTTTTTTTTTATGTCATATGGTGGCAAACGAGCAGACGGATTGCCTGATGGTAAGCAATTACCGTCGCCCATAGGCACCCGAAACACCAGGGGAGTCACAGGCGCGTTGCCGACCTTTGGGTCGGGGGGTTGGAGCTCTGGAAACCTTACTCACCATCAGGAACACAACACTACATACCTAAAAGGTAGCAGTGCTATTATGGCTGTGGTCTTCTGTAAGGAGGAGGTACTTCCCCAGTTGGGCTTCTCCAGACTCGAGCGTGATGGTACTTCGCTGTGCCCTACCTCTCATTGTCGGACGTAGTTTAAGGACATACCCGGGTCCAAAACGTTTTCCATTGTCATATACATGCGTTATGGTGAAATTAAATGTACATTTATAATGTCTTTGTTCGTTGTAATATTAATTTAGCTGGCATACATTGTGGATTACGGAAAGGATTAGCGTTGACTAATTAGCAAACAGGGCCGCGGGATCCTTGGGTGTTTTTGGGGATTTGACAGCTGACGCAGGCAGAAATTATGATAAAAAAAAAGTTATATAAATTAACGGGACTTAACCACGTAGGGTAAAAAGCCAGTAACTATCAAACTTTTTTTTATGACAAAGTCGGCAAATGATCAGACGAATTACCTGATGGTAAGCAACTACCGTCGCCCATGGGCACACCAGGGGAGCCGCAAGCGCGTTGCCGGCCTGTAAGGGGGGTTGGAGCTTTGGGAACCTTACTCACTATCAGGAACACAACACTACAGACCTGAAAGGTAGCAGTGCTATTATGGCTGTGGTCTTCTGTAAGGAGGAGGTACTTCCCCAGTTGGGCTTCTCCAGACACGAGCGTGATTGTACTTCGCTGTGCCCTACCTGTTAAAAAAATCATCTTTCTGAAAATGAATTCTGTTTACCTATAAAAACAGCCTATTTTTGTATTAGGTGGCCAGTAATTAAAATTATCATCATCATCATCATCTCAGCCATAAGCCTCCCCCTTGGACCTCCACATAATGAAGCGACCTGCATCTAGCGTCTCCCGGCGACCATAATGAGGTCGTCTGTCCATCTTGTGGGTGGACATCCAACGTTGCGTTTGCTAGTCCGTGGTCTCCACTCGAGCACTTTTCGACACCAACTGCCATCTTCTCTGCGTGCAATGGGGCCTGACCATTGCCATTTCAGCTTGCTAACCCGGTGGGCTATGTCGGTGACTTTAGTTCGCCTACGGATCTACTCATTTCTGAGTTGATCACGTAGAGAAACTCTGAGCATAGCTCTCTCCATAGCTCGTTGAAATCCCTTTTAAAAATGTGTTCTATTTATAGGTAAACAGATTTCATTTTCAGTACACGGTGCCCAGTTACTGACAGTTTAGCTTAATTGAGTGATCTTATGGATCCCTCCCTCGAGGGATAAATTTGGTGAAAATTAACCGGCCGGTGTTTTTCTCGACATATTAGTGAAGTTTTCATCCGGCTATCCCTTTTTACGCCCGGTCTGGCCTAGTGGGTAGTGACCCTACCTATGAAGCCGATGGTCCTGGGTTCAAATCCCAGTCAGGGCATTAATTTGTGTGATGAGCACAGATATTTTGTTCCTGAGTCATGGGTGTTTTCCATGTATATAAGTATTTATATGTAATATATGTATCTGCCTATTATATATATCGTCGTCTAGTACCTACAACACAAGCCTTACTGAGCTTATCGTAGGACTAGGTCAGTTTGTGAAAGATTGTCCCGAAATATTTATTTATTATTTATTCATCGGCCACTCGGCTCACTAGGTCGTCGGTCCACCTTGTGGGAGACTTATTACCATCGCTGCGTCTTCCAGTTCGTGGTCGCCACTCCAGAACCTTGTCCCACCAGTCGCTGGATGTGGAAGGCGCATGAGCGGTCTTATTGGGTCGTTTTGGGGGAGGCCTATGTCCAGCAGTGGACGTCTATCGGCTGACATGTATTTCATCAGATGATTTATTCATCAAAATCTGTACACCCGTTTTCATTTGATGCGCGAACATATAAACTATTGCATTTCTAATATACCGGGTGTAACCTGTAAGAGGAGAAATAATTTTAGGGATCGCTTCTACACCACGAACGTAGCAACATTTGTTCTACAACTTTAAAGAATTGTGTAATTACTGACTTCGAAATTTTTCGAACAAACTTAGTAGTCTAGTTGACGTTTACTGTCAGCCTACAAACTTCATAGTTTTCACAATACATTGCTTGCTTGGAAAATCTTTTTTTATTAATATTTAATAAACTATATGTTATTTTCAAAAGTCGTAGAACAAATGTTGCTACGTTTGTGGTGTTGGAACGATGCCTAAAGTTAATGCTCCTATTACAGGCCACACCCGGTAGGTATGTATAGATAAATAAATAAATATTTCGGTACAATCTTACACATATCGACCTAGTCCTACGGTAAGCTCAGTAAGGCTTGTGTTGTAGGTACTAGACGACGATATGTATAATAAAAAAATAAAAAAAATATTTCGGGACAATCTTACACAAATCGACCTAGTCCTACGACTCCTACGGTAAGCTCAGTAAGGCTTGTGTTGTAGATACTAGACGACGATATATATACCTACATATAAATACTTAAATACATAGAAAACACCCATGACTCAGGAACAAATATCTGTGCTCATCACACAAATAATGCCCTGACTGTGTTATTTGAACTCACGACCATCGGCTTCATAGGCAGAGTCACTACACGCTAGGCCAAACGTGTCGTCAATGTCTTTATATATATTATTGGGCAATATAATAGATTTAAAAGGCACCCTAATTAAAACCCTTATCCATCTAACAATGACATCACGGGATCCTTATCCCGGTTTCGGCATTGTTTGGGCTTCCATTGTCTCCGAACCAAAATACTCGTATTAATTACAAACAATGAACGCCATGTCTGCTGTCTGTTTGTGTCTCTCTGTCTGTTTATTGATATTTCGTATTTGTGCGTTGCTTTATACAAGGTCAAAGGTATCTAGTGCCAAAAATATGTATACATGCACCTTAAGGCTCCTCTACACATTTTTTTAATGACATAGGCGGCAAACGAACAGATGGATTGGCTGGTTGTAAGCAATTACCGTTGCACCGGGCACCCGCAACACCAGGGGAGACACAAGCGCATTGCCGGTCTTTAAGGGGGATTGGAGCTCTGCGAACCTTACCATCAGGAACACAACACTACATACCTCAAAGGTAGCAATGCTATTATGGCTGTGATCTTCTGTAAGGAGCCTCCTCCTACTTCCCCAGTCGGGCTTCTCCGGATGGTACCTCGCTGTGCCCTACATCTCATTGTTGGACGTAGTTTAAGGACATACCCGGGTCCATTAGGCCATCACGGGCCATTATAGCATGGCTATCCGTCTCTTAGACTCGGCTATGATGGTCCATCGTGGGGAGCAGTCTTTAGAACTGAGAATATAAGGATGTATACATACAGGATGCAATCTTTACATGATGTATCATGCAAAAATAATATTTTTCGAACTCCATAATCAACTAGCAAGTGAAAGCTGTAACTCTGAGATAAAACAATTTTTTTATATTTTTTACATTTTCTTTTGTATTTTTTTTACTTGTAAGAGTATTATGATATTAATACAGTTTGTAAAAGATATTTAAAATGTGAATTTAATTTTCAAACAGGCATAACTAACAAAAAAAATGTTCTTGACACTTATGATTCAAACAGTCCATTTAAATTACTAATTTAAATATCCAGAAACAGCTGATAAAAGTAAAATAAGTTAACAAAAAAAAAAGATTTAAAATGTTTTCTCTGATTTCAGCGGGATAAGAGTTAGGAGCATTCAATTGCAAGTTGTATATGAATTTAGAAAAACATATTTTGTACAATGTAAAAAATTACACCCTGTATTTTGGATGTTTGGTCGTGTTCATATTTGACCTTAACTGTACCTCTATAGTGCGTAAAATTGTTGGGAGAAATTGTACTGGGGGAAATTTAAGAGCGTCGAGTATGACTCGTGATACTAAACTTTGTCATAATTAATCTTAATGTTGAATTTGATGTTGATTTATTGTACACTTTGAATATGAGGCTTTTGTGTTATAATAAATATTAATAACGATTAAGTGGTCTAAACATACTAGCAAGGTCGCTATGTAAGGTATAGGGTCGAAATTGAATAACGAGTATCCATATTTATACGAAAAATATAATGAAAAGGTACATTGATTTATATTTTTATAGTTGCCATCGAATAAATCGAAGCGGCCAAGGTACTCCAAAATATCTGAACATTCACTTTAACGCTTTGGAAATAGAGATGTTGCTTACGTTATATCGGTATTTGTAATGTCAAAATCAACTTGCTATTGACAAGAGCATATCTTATTATGCAGAAATGTCTGCTAGCGAATATCTTCGATATTTAAATCGAAATAAAAATAGAAAAATTATGACTCGCAGCGGGACCGAACCCACAACCACTGGATCACTAGCCCAGTGCACTACCAATTGTGCTATACGAGTACCGCTTAGACTTGTCATTTTTTTTCTATTTATCCCTCGTATACGTCATCATGGGTGGCGTGTAAACACATTTACCGCCAGCGTATTGATAGTGCACTGGGCTAGTGATTCAGTGGTTGTGGGTTCGAGTACCGCTGCGAGTCAAAAATTTTCTATTTTTCTTTCGATTTAAATATCGAAGAGCATAGCTCTTAAATAAATAATGCTATAAACTTATTGAATGAACTTACCTTTTACTATAAATACAACAATATAATAAGTCTACGCCCCATACATTGTAGCAATAAGTCGATTTTATGTCGCTTAACGGAACACTTAGCTAAAAGCTTTCCACGGCATATGCCATTAAGTAATGACATCAAATCCAGTTAATTACCCAGCTTAACGATTTTGTTAACTTAGATTAGTTTGGTTCTAAATAAGTGTGCTACCAGTGCTCGACATGAGAACGCCTAATGGATGACACCCTATTGTCGCCTCTATTGATAATGACTTAACATTGAAAATGCATTATTTGGGATACTGTCGTTCGTTTGGATGTTTCAGGTGTTTCCTTTAATAAGAGCAAAAAACTTAAGGCATCGTTTCTACACCACAAACATAGCAACTTTGTTCTACGAATGAGATGTATATACTGAGTGTTATAAAAAACGTGATACAAGATTATCAAACCGGCATTTGTTCATGATTTTGAACATCTTTTACTATGGAGTCAAATTTGTAAAATTAAATAAAAATTGAGCTGATCCATAGTAAAGGTCAAGTATAAGTTGACAATAATGTACGAGAGAGTTTTTTTTTATGGATATACCGGGTATATCCATTCAAAGAAAATTTTAAAAATACTTCTACGCGCAATCTATCAATTACGACGCAATAGAGCTACTGCGGTCGCCAACCTGCCTGCGTGATGACTATGGCAACTACCGCCTAAGATGATACAAGTCATATTCGGGGAGGGGTATGTCCAGCAGTGGGACTTACTGAAATGATGATACATAATTAATTAATTATATATTACAGAAAATTCAGTCATATTAATATTATAAATGCGAAAGTAACTCTCTGTCTATCTGTTACCTCGTCACGCTTAAACCAATTGGGCTGAAATTTGGTATGGAGAGAGTTTGAGCTATGAGAAAGGACATAGGGTATTTTTTATCCCGTAAAGACGGACATGGATGGCCGAAGGAGTCGTGAGAAAAAGCTAGTTATAATATAATTAAAACTATAGAAATTTTTGACAAGTCCAAGCGGTACTCGTATAACACAATTGGTAGTGCACTGGGCTAGTGATCCAGTGGTTGTGGGTTGGAGTCCCGCTGTGAGTCGAAAAAAATCTACTTTTCTTTCGATTTAAATATCTATGATATGCTAGCATATGTTTCTGCTTAATATGAAAAAAAAAAAAACAATTTAGAAAGGGGTAGCACATTGTTATCGATGAAATCTCAATCAAAAATTGAGACTCCGTTGCCAAAACTGGGTTCAATGCTCTTTCGGTAGATGTCGCTACACGTCACCCGTAATGACGTATTCCAGGAAGGATAAAATAGAAAAAAATGACAAGTCTAAGCGGTACTCGTATAGCACAATTGGTAGTGCACTGGGCTAGTAATCCAGTGGTTGTGGGTTCGAGTCCCGCTGCGAGTCAAAATTTTTCTATTTTTCGTTCGATTTAAATATCGATAAATTAAACTGTTGTGAGGCTTGTTACTACTACTTAGTGAGTACTCTCACCTTAAGCGGTGTGTCCTGACTCGGCTTGAAAATGGATACCAGAGCTTACCCGAAACATGTCGCCTAGTGCGATATAATTACGCAGAATTTATCCGTTTGTAACTAAGTTGTAGAATTCATTATATTTCGAAATCCCTATCATTCCTTCGTTCCCACGGTCGTTTTGAGTGAAATACTGGATCCCGAACATTTTTGTAAGGGATTGAACACGTCATAAAAGGGAGAAGGGTGCGAAAAGACGCTGAGAGGTCCCAATGATAAGATATTGGATCTATGAAACTAAGACCAGATCAAATATTTTTTGATGAAATATTTTGATTTGCTTTGATTTTTAAGTAGTAATACTACTATATACATTTAAAGTTATATTGGATCTAATTTAAAATAGAATAACTGGCAAATGCGAGTCGGACTAGAACATTATAACCCTAAATAATATTAGGAACTATGCAACTAAGAACAAATCAAATTATGTTTTTATTATAAATACTTTAATATGTTACAAACGGACAAACTCACGTCCATTTATAATAATAAATAAATAAGTATTTCGGGACAATCTTACACAAATCGATCTAGTCTTACGGTAAGCTCAGTAAGGCTTGTGTTGTAGGAACTAGACGACGTTATACATAATAGATAGATACATATAAATATTTAAATACATATAACACCCATGACTCAGGAACAAATATCTGACTGGGAATCGACCCTAGGACCATCGGCTTCACAGGCAGGGTCACTACCCACTAGGCCAGACCAGTCGTCAAAATTATATCGCACTATATCACTTACAGTATTCACTGTTCGACCATATCGCCCATCTGGCTTGCGTCCAATGTATCCTGCCCATTGCTACTTTACGGGTAAGCAGATGACCAATGGGGTCGAAAAGAGCTCGAGTGGAGACCACGGATTAGCAAGCGCAGCGTTGGACGTCCACCCACAAGATGGACAGACGACCTTATAGAGGTCGCCAGAAGACGCTGGATGCAGGTCGATTCCAACCGATACATGTGAAGGTCCAGGGGAGGTCTTTTTTTTTACACAAGACTGATCAGCGTTTGACCTCAGTCACATCTGATAGTAAGTGTCGACGAGGTCGAGGGTGTAGCACGCTGGTTTAGTAACAGTCTATGTTAAGTAGGCTATGGACGCCTGCAACTCCAGAGGATGTACATGCGGGTTGCATACCCGAAAAGTTGTTGGAGCTCTGGGAACCTTACTCACCATCACGATCACAACACTATATACCTGAAAGGTAGCAGTGCTATTATGGCTGTGGTCTTCTGTAAAGAAGAGGTACTTCCCCAGTTGGGCTTCTCCAGACTCAAGCGTGATGGTACTTCGCTGTACCCTACTCATTGTTGGACGTAGTTTAAGGACATACCCGGGTCCAAAAATTTAGTTGGCAGCACGGCTGTGTGCCGTAAAGCGTAGCTTTTTTTAAATTTTAAATCCGCTACCGCCTTTGACGAAGATACCCTTTACACGCTATTACCCCGCGCGAAGTATCCTGAATACCCCCGTATATTACTTTTTACATACTTTTTATTCACACCTGGATTCAGGTGTGTGACAAATTGGAAAGTGATGTATTGCTCTTTTCGATTTCACGTCCATATTTAATATTACGGGACAATATTACACAAATCGTTGCCGTGTGGTGCCGGCTGACTAGAATAGCACCACCCCATCTCCTTCCGCGGGTGTCGTAAGAGGCGACAAAGGGAAAAAACCAGCGGCAGCAGCGTCCGTCGCAACCTAATCTACAGCTACTGCGGTCGCCAGCCCGCCTGCCTAGCGTGGCGACTATGGCAACTACCTCTCAATATGATACAAGTCATATTTGGGGGAGGCCTATGTCCAGCAGTGGACGATTTACGGCTGAAGTGTGTTACATAAATCGATCTAGTCCTACGGTAAGCTCAGTAAGGCTTGTGTTGTAGGTACAGTCAGCGTTATATAGTTCGTAGCATTCAAAGTACTCAAATAGTTCGGTACACCATACTAATTCTATGGTGTACCGAACTTTTTGAGTACTTTGGATGCTACCAACTATATGACGCTGACTGTACTAGACGACGATATATATAATAGATAGATACATATAAATACTTAAATACATAGAAAACACACATGACTCAGGAACAAATATCTTTGCTCATTACAAATAAATGTCCCGAATGGGATTTGAACTCAGGACCACCGGCTTCATAGCCAGGGTCACTACCCACTAGGCCAAAGCTATCGTCAAAATTTAATTTTATGTAAAGAAGAAACATTCATAGTTCATATTACCTAATAGAAGACAAACAAAATCGATTCATCTAGCTTTTACAAGCTAATACACCGTAAAAGCTATTGAAAGCTTAGTTACAGCTCAAAGCTTCAACAATAGCTTGAAAGCTGCGGAAAGCTTCTAGAGTCCAATCTAGCTGAGAGGCACTAATTGCTATGAACAAGGCTAGGACAACACCCGCCATTTTGAAAACATAACCTTGTTTTGCGTCCTTGGTGCTACTAGAGGTTTTTACGGGGTCGGCAACGTGTGAATGATGCCTCAGTATTGTAAACGTCCATAGGCTGCGGTGACCGCCTACCATCAAACGGGCCGCATGCTTGTTTGCCACCTTTGTTGTATTAAAAAAAAACTATATTATATTTTATATTGTTTATTCAGTAACGCGTTTTTTTATTATTTGATCTGAATTCGATAGAATTCCAATCGCGACATTTTTTTTTAATTATTACAGTATTTTTTTTTTATATAAACACACTTACCAATTTAGCTTCATTGATTAATTTTCACTGTATGTATTAACTTATAAATTATGATAAAAATTTAATAAAAAAAATATGTGAAAATTACCAATTATTCTAGGCTAGAAGACTGGTCTGTAAGGAAATTTCATACTAAGTTGCAGGCCTAGGCCGGAAAGTGATACTTTATAAATTTACATTTCATATGTGTATATTGTGAGACAGGATCATTGCATTAAGCCATAATCCTTTTTTTTTCATCGTAGGTTTGAGAAAAGCACTACACATACATATATGTGACATTATCTATGATAAGGGACCTTATTGTCGATGGCACTTACGTCGAATCGCGTTGCGTTTGTATTGTATCGTCTTGAACAACGACATAAGCGCCATCGACAATAAGGTCCCTTTTCATAGATAATGTCACATATTTATTATTGAGTCTTGAGAGACTATTTTTACATTACTGCAAAGATCTCTGAAAGAAAGTTTACTCGCTAGCGAGTGCCTGTCAAATGTTCATTCATTCGCGAATGGATACCTAAATATATTTTGACATAATTTGCTTTCAGAAATATATTCGAAGTTACGCACCTCAGGGAATTCTATTGAGCTTCAAAATGACATATTTAACTTAAGAATATATTGTTGTTTTTGTTCATTAACGTTATTTAGTGTGTAATAGTTACCTATAATAGTAGTTTATCTACGTACATGTCATAAGTGCTCTAAAATGCGTCCAGAAACCGTAGACAATGACCAGCATTACCAACCATCAGAAAGATTTCAGTAGGTAATGTTAACATTACCTACTGAAATCAGTAGGTTATGAATTTAAATTTGGAACAGCTGTCAAATTCAAGTGGGGTGTCTAATCTAGTATCTATAGATATTAAAACAGCCATTGATACGAAACGCCAATTCGTTATGTTTTTTTAATATAAATCGAACGACATTTGAACTCGAGTGACAGTAGAATAGGGGGTTTATTCGCTTGTCTATGGTTTAAAAAAATTGACTGAGATACGTTATATTACTAGTGTTACTTGAAACATTAAAAAGTCAACGAACAAAACAAATGACAGCTTGGAATGGCGGCGTAGAGTATTTGGTATCTCAGTCAAATATTTTTTTACCTGATGGTCAGATAGAATTATGAAATACTAGTTGTGCCCCGCGGTTTATTAGAGTAAAAAACGTAGCCTACGTGTTAATCCAGGGTGTCAGCTAACTCCATACCAAATTTTATTGTAATCGCTCAAGCCGTTTAGACGTGAAGAAGTAACAAACATTCACACTCACAAACTTTTGCCTTTATAGTATTAGTGTAGATGTAGATGCAGTGATCTAATTGTGCAGCTAATGAAGAAATTAGGTCAAAACTCGTTTCAACATTATTTGGTCAAACGCCTTGCCGGCTTTCTGTAAAGTCCAGTTACAACTTTACAAAACGCAAGGCCTACTTCCGAACGTCATGGTCTAAGAGCAAACTTGTTACCTTTTTATTATTATTATTCATGTTTCTAAAATACATTTTCTTCGTGTCAAAAATGTCACGAATCTACAATAGCTTTGAACTAGTGGCGACTGGTTGTGGGCAAATCTCAGTTAGGGAATTTATTTGTGTTTATGTTATGTTTGTTTTGTGTTGCCTGGTAGGGTCAAAGCACCTAAAAATAGAACTATTTCGACTAATTGAGTTGTAGTCATTTTGAGTTATAGACTACTGAACCGTTGTAGTAGTTTTGTGTTCTAGTCCAAGTGAGACTAGCCACAACACAAGCCTTTTTGAGCTTACTGTGGGGCTCAGTCTATATAAAAAAATAAATAAATATCTCGGGACAATCTGACACAAATCGACCTAGTCCTACGGTAAGCTCAGTAAGGCTTGTGTTGTAGGTACTAGACGACGATATATATAATAGTTAGATACATATAAGTACGTAAATACATATTGTACACCCATTACTCAGGAACAAATATCTGTGTTCATCACACAAATAAATGCCCTGACTGGGAATCGAACCCAGGACCATCAGCTTCATAGGCAGGGTCACTACCCACTAGGCCAGATCGGTCGTCAAAATATATATCCTGTAAATTAATAATAATTTTGGGATGCTACCTGCGTAGACACGCTACCGCTGCCCCAACTCCAACGAACTAATGTAAAACCGGCAGCAGCGGCGGAAAGCGCCGAAATTTTTAAACGTAACAAATATAAGAGCCTGGGCAGAGAGTACTTAGTAGTACCGTTATAAAGACGCTAGGTCCGTGAGGTCCCAGCGCGTACAAACTTTTTGCAGAAATCGCGAAGCGTCTGGTGACCGAAAAGCTGGCGGCTTCCTCGCACAGCGTATCAGCATTGCGATATAACGAGGAAATGCCACAACGTCTTTTTTTTGTATTTTATATCCTGTTATTTTTTATTTATTTATACACAAACATGTCAATATAGGTACTTTATGTAAGCCTAAATCTTTGAGAAGTAGTTTATTTCTTATCGCAAAAACTTCTGTCAATAGCAGCCCGTGATCAAATCCATTGGAGTCGGAATATAGTGACTATTTTTGTGTAAATATCTCAATCTATTATTTGATATGTTTGTGTAAATAAAATATTGAGTTACAAAGAAATAGAAGATAATTTTTATCGTAGAAAGTAGTATGTTTATCTAACTCAAACTGTCAATTGAATGTACCGACTTTCACTACAACAGACAATAAATATTTTATTTTGTGGCAATTGTTTTTGGGACCCGGGTATGTCCTTAAACTACGTCCAACAATGAGAGGTAGGGCACAGCGAAGTACCATCACGCTTGAATCTGGGGCAGCCCAATTGGGGAAGTACCTCCTCCTTACAGAAGACCACAGCCATAATAGCACTGCTACCTTTCAGGTATGTAGTGTTGTATTCCTGGTGGTGAATAAGGTTCCCAGAGCTCCAACCCCCCTTAAAGGTCGGCGACGCGCTTGTGACTCCCCTGGTGTTGCGGGTGCCCTTGGGCGATGGTAATTGCTTACCATCAGGCAATCCGTCTGCTCGTTTACCACCTGTTGTCATAAAAAAAAAATTGTCAGGCTACAGTCCACTCAAAGCAGATGACTGATGAGGTCGAAAACTACTCAAAGAAGACTACGGACTAGCGAGTCTAAAAGAATATATTGGTAAACCGCCAGTAACTGGCAACTTTTCAATAAATTCCCACCTTATACTGAAAATGAATCCTGTTTACCTATAAATATACCTAGATATTTTTCTAGCAGGAACGGCATTTGTTTTGTGCTTGCCACAATAAAAATATCGACAATCCTGCTATCGATAAGTACATACTACTTCAACTTCAAGATGTACACACAGTCTTATATCGGCTACCTACCTAGACGCCGCGTGTCACCGATCTTGAACAAATTAAACGTAATCCGTATACTTTTGATCCAATTTACGTTTATAATTTGCAATGAATAGTTCCAAATTGTTTTCTGAAGTAGGTATTTAAATATATATTGACTTTTATTATTGTTAGTTATTTTTAACCCTATTACCCCATATTTGTCTTTGTATTACCTGTATGGAAATTGAAGGGGTACTTATCGATAACAGGACTGTCGATGTTTTTATTTTGTCAATCACTTACAAGAAATCGTTCGTGCTAGAAAAATATCTAGGTATACCTATAAATAAATAGTACATTACTGCAGAGGCCGTGAAGTAAGGGATTTAAGGACGAGATTGCGGTGGACGGATAAATTGAGTCCTTTAATCCCTGTTCAGGCCGAAGCATGTATAGTGCTTTTCTCAAATATTTCAAGAAAATAATTAAATTAAAATAACAACAAAGCAATGAAGTAAATTTTTGAGTTGCCGCCTTTTTTATTTTTTATACAAAAAAAAACAAATTCGACAAAGCTGTTTGTGGCGCAACACTACGAGCTGCCCACAACACTAGAGACGTCGCGTCACTGTCAGTCACTTCTGAATTTTCCTATCACGAGCTGCACAATTGTAAATCCTAAATTCCATTGTAATTATTCATTGTAAATATTCTCTCAGTATAAATATCCATCTTAAATCATAACTTATTTTTATTGTTAGTGCTCAAGCACAACGGCACTAAATGTTCGTACACCTTTTTTAACTGCTTATAAAAATATAACTATCTATGGTTCATAGATTTCGTTTTTTTTTTAATGAATTGACATTAGAAAAAGCTATACCAGCACCATGTTTAACCGATTATTATAATACCAATTATGCTTTCAAAGAGATTGTAACTTGGATGTATGTATTTATTCCTTCGTCAGTCTAATCTTAGTTGGCAAATTTAAAAAGTTAGAGCTGCGGACAATAATGTGCTTTTCATACTAACTCCATACATTTATTCACGGCCTAGTCCATAAATGTGCAACTTCTTGGCATCATTTCGTGCCATGAGCGCATACATTTGGTAGTATGTTTGAGAAATAGTTATTTGTTATGCAAGGCTGCAAAGTGGTTATTTGGCGTTAGTGTTGAAATTGAAAGCAGAGCAAGCGAAGGAAGCTATGAATGGTTCAAAGATAGATTCCTGAGCGTAGCGAGGCTTTCAAGACACGAGACGCCAAATAATTTTGCAGCCATGCGGAACACACATCTTTTCACCTCACTACAGCGAGGAAAATTCGAGCGGAAAGAAAAATAATAAAAGAAACATATCGCGCGATTTTTAAGTAAATCATATCGGCATCGCTGCTAGAACCACACATTTTTATAGTTCAAACATTGAGTTCAAAGAGCTTAGTACAGGAAAAATCCGACAAATTTGCGATTACGTGAATTGTGATAACTTAAAACTTTTTAAATTTTTCTTTTTTTTCGGTTGCGTTCAGATATTACAATATTAAGTACATGTCAATTTCTTTATCAAATAAACAATATAATTGTGTTTTATTTAATGGATTAATTAGCTAAAATATGTAAATTACATAAATACTATAACAGAAATACTATTAGTATTTACAATAAAACCAATTTGACATTAAATATTAGTATTTATAATAACACCTATTTGACATAAAATAAAGTGTAGGTAAAAATAAAGAAGTTAAAACTCTGTAATCAAATCATATTTCTGATTGGTTAGTATCTATGGATAATATGAACTCAGGCTCGGTACCGCGAACATCGAAGTTCGTATATTGCAAGCATCTTTCTCTTTTACTCCGATGAGATTGACAGAGACAATAGTCCGAAATTTACGAATATCGTTTTTCGCGGTAGCGGCGTCAGTTACGCGTTGAAGGAGTTTTATATTTAAAAAAAAGTTATTTGCACCACAGAGAATTACAACAATCGGCTTCGAAATTCGAATGACTTTTCCACGCTAGCGGATAAAATAAGCTTTTCCACGCAGATTTCGCGCTATAAACTAAGGTTTTCCGAGCGAGTGAGGTAAAAACATTTTTTTTAATGTTGTTTCGAATATAAACAGGGATCATTTTTGAAAAGTTACTAACGAATTACCATATTGCTTGTTTTAGTTAAGCAGTTTTGCTTAAAATATTATACAAACCCGACCCGGGTATGTCCTTAAACTACGTCCAACAATGAGAGGTAGGGCACAGCGATGACCATCACGCTTGAATCTGGGGCAGCCCAACTGGGGAAGTACCTCCTCCTTACAGAAGACCACAGCCATAATAGCACTGCTACCTATCAGGTATGTAGTGTTGTGTTCCTGATGGTGAGTAAGGTTCCCAGAGCTCCAACCCCCCTTAAAGGCCGGCAACGCGCTTGTGACTCCCCTGATGTTGCGGGTGCCCATGGGCGACGGTAATTGCTTATCACCAGGCAATCCGTCTGCTCGTTTGCCGCCTATGTCATAAAAAAAAAGAAACAAAAAAAAACATATAAAAAAAATAAATAATAATACCTGTATGTCTGTTTTAAATTGACCCGAAAAGTGTCTTTGTGCGAGATATGAATTATAGCAATGATATGAATTTGTAATTATATCGCACTAGACGACATGTTTCGGGTAAGCTCTGGTACCGCCAAGCCGAGTCAGAAGGACAGCAATGAGTGATACACCCTCATCCCGAGCGGTGTGTCCTGACTCGGCTTGAAAATGGGTACCAGAGCTTACCCGAAATATGTCGCCTAGTGCGATATAATTACACGTGTGTATCCGTTTGTAACTAAGTAGTACAACAAATAGTTTTAAATTTTTTGTTGTTTGCCAATGCAAATTGCCAGCATCTCAAAAGCCAAACTTAACCCTTTATGGAATAAGACTCTCAAAAATCACGCAAAACTGAACCTTATTCCTATGAAATAAAGCAAAAATAATAGCAGAAAATAAATTCCATATGCTTAACTGCCAATAAACCTTAACTCGTAGCCATAAGATTCAAATTTGTCCAGCGTACTGAATAAAGGATTCCTATTCAGACTAAAACGACTTATGTATCAAGGGTTATTGTGAACCTAGTCCGGTTGGAATAAGAGTGATTTATAAAATTTAAAGTTGCTTTGATTTAAAATTCTAAAGGAAATGTGCATTTTTATGGAGTTTCAAATTAACGTGGAATTTTTATAAGGTAACGTATTTATTTTAAATTAGTTTAGTCATTTTAGCTAAAGTCTATGTTAGGGGAAGTTTTAACAGCTTTTTAATAAAGGACGACTCACATTACACTGTTACGTCTCCTACACGTCGCCGTCCTGAGTCCGAGCCTTCCGTTGACCTATCGGGCACTCACCGGGGCAGCCCCGGCCCTAGTGGCCCGACACTCGAATGTTGACATTAACAGGAGCGTCGTTCCATCCAGCCATTTGTTGCGAGTAGACGATCGTCACACGCCCGTTGACATCGCGTAGGGACCGGTTTCATCATTACGTTGTCAGTATTCCATTCAGTCGCACGAAGCGATTCGCTTCTACATACTTTCCCAATGCGGACTGCTAAGGAATGGAATTCACTCCCTTCGTCTGTATTTCCGGTAAGATATAATTAAGGTCGTCTCAAGGCAAGAGTGAATAGACTGTTACTGAACCAGCGTCGAACCTCGTTGTCACTTACCATCAGGTGCGACTGAGGTCAAACGCTGGTCAGTCTTGTATAAAAAAAACCTTCCCATCACCGGGCCGAGCAGAGCCTTTTTACATAGCTGTAACGGCCGTCGCATGACCGGCCCGAGCCGGGGCCGAGTGTCTCGGAGGGCTCGGTGGTCACGTGATTCATTCCATACAAATTGTAGCGACGGTGGCCTCGGATCGGCGACGGGTCGCTCTAACGTAAGTCAACCTTTAAGCTCAAATAATATATTGTTAACTAGCGACCCGCCTGCGTCTCACGGGTAGTAGGTGTAACGAAAACATTTGGACCCGGGTATGTCCTTAAACTTCGTCCAACAATGCGAGGTAGGGCACAGCGACGTACCATCACGCTTGAGTCTGGAGAAACCCAACTGGGGAAGTACCTTCTCCTTACAGAAAACTACAGCCAGAATAGCACTGCTACCTTTCAGGTAGTGTTGTGTTCCTGATGGTGAGTAAGGTTCCCAGAGCTTCAACCCCCTCTAAGGCCGGCAACGCGCTTCTGACTCCTGGTGTTGCGGGTGCCCATGGGCGACGGTAGTTGCTCACCACCAGGCAATCCTTCTGCTCGTTTGCCACCTATGTCATTAAAAAAAAGTAAGATCCATGTTCATCGGGATTAGGATTCTAACGGTGAAAAAACTTTTGAGGAAAAATAACGCAGAAGAAAATACTACGGTACGGTAAGCTCTGGTACCCATCTTCAAACCGAGTCAGGACACACCGATCGCGTTGAGGGTGTATTGCTCACTTAACCATCGCCAGAGCTTACCCGAAACATGTCGCCTAGTGCGATATAATTACACGTGAGTTTATCCGTTTGTTACTAAGTAGTAGTAACATGGCTCACAACAGTTTTAATAGTATTAAGAAGAAAATACATTTATTTGACGACAGATTTGGTCTAGTGGGTAGTGACCCTGCCTTTGAAGCCGTTAGACTGTTCGCCGTAGACGTAATTTTTTTGTAAAGTAACTTCCATCTCGTGGTAGAGGGTCGCCTTTCACCAGTATTTTACAAGTAATCTTCATTTAATTTAGTTTACGTCGAACGATTTGTTCGGGAACTCGCATTTTGGCCAATCAAGGGTGCTCAATCAGAAGGATTCAATTTGTGTCAGATTTAGGTATTATTGGGGCAATTTTTGAGCGTCAGAAACGAAGAAATGGTATTTTAGAAACATGAATGATAGAAATTAATAATCGTGGGTATATAATCTTTTTTTTTTTTTTTATGTCATAGGCGGCAAACGAGCAGGCGGATTGCCTGGTGGTAAGCAATTACCGTCGCCCATGGGCACCCACAACACCAGATGAGTCACAAGCGCGTTGCCGGCCTTTAAGGTGGGTTGGAGCTCTGGGAACCTTACTCACCATAAGGAACACAACACTACAGACCTGAATAGTAGCAGTGCTATTATGGCTGTGGTCTTCTGTAAGGAGGAGGCACTTCCCCAGTTGGGCTGCCCCAGATTCAAGCGTGATGGTCATCGCTGTGCCCTACCTCTCATTGTTGGACGTAGTTTAAGGACATACCCGGGTCCAAAAACATTTTATGAAAAAACAATGGTGTGTAAAATTTGTGTGCGATTATTTTCATCCTCAAAGTTTTTAAGTAGATTTCAAGCGGACGATTATCAAAAATCGCCCTTTTATCGTTACCGTCATTAAGGATTTATTTGAACTTATTATATTACTTTGCCGTGTGATGCCGGCTGACTAGATTAGCACCACCCCATCTCCTCCCGCGGGTGTCGTAACACGCGACAAAGGGATAGTCGCCTGCCAAGCGTGGCGACTAGGGCAACTACTCCCAAGATGATACAAGTCATATTTGTGGGAAGTCTATGTCCAGCAGTGGACTGCATAAGGGGCAAAATGTATGTATGTAATGCTCCTTAGGTACTTTATTTGTGTGATGCGCACAGAAATTTGTCCCTGAGTCATGGGTGTCTATATAAATCTAACATAAATCTAAAAAAGGCCCCTGCGGCATAGTACCGAAGATGCTGGCAGCGTTTCCTCGCAGAATAAGACTGATACGCTGAGCGAGGTAGCTGTCAGCTCTTCGGTGTCCTGTGGCGTCTCTGAATCTCTTTGAGAGGTCTTTAAAGAATCTCAAAGCGCCAGGGTCCAACGGACCGAGGGTCTCGACGCCGAATGTAATAAAATTATATTCTGCGCCGAGACCACTGTATTTTCCCATCTTGGCCTTTGTATTTAAGTATTTGTATAATATTATATATCGTTGGCTGAGTCACAACACAAGCCTTCTTGAGCTTACCATGGGGCTCAGATTGTGTAAGGATGTCATATAATATTTATTTATTGACTTAACCTACAGCTCCTTTTTTTTTCGGATTAATCCCAGCTGCTTCCTTCCGCTAGCGCTCTACACGACAACACTTCCATCATCACCACTTAAATGGTTGGCAGTCCTCAACTGTGCGTTTTTCTAGAAACTTCCTGCCTCGCACAGCAAAACTCTGGAATAAATTGTCGTGTGCAGTATTTCCGGATCGATATGACATCCCAACCTTCAAGAAAAGAGTGTATATATCTTAAAGGCCGGCAACGTACTTGTGACTCCTCTGGTGTTGCGAGTGTCCATGGGCGGCGGTAGTTGCTTACCATCAGGCAATCCGTCTGCTCGTTTGCCTCCTATATCATAAAAAAAAAACATTACGTTTGATGATTATAAACGTGTTCATCGCCATTACCGGAAATTTCCGTGCTATCGTAAAATATTTATGAACGAACCCTTCTGCATTCCCTTCATGTCCGTCTTAAACGTTAACTTTACGAGTGTTAATGTTAATTTACTGAAAGATGTTAAGTACACATTAAACAGAACGAGCTACTGGCACGCAAGTCGCTTGTATACTAAAGTGCAAGCCCGGGTACTCGACCTATCAACAGAATATATTTATTTGAATCACGCTATATAATATATATTTACTAATATTCATTATTACCATCATCTCAGCCATAACATCCACTGCTTGGATCTCCATATGTACCGGTTGGAAGCGACCTGCATCCAGCGTCTTCCGGCGACCTTAATGAGGTCGTCTGTCCATCTTGTATGTGGACGTCCTACTCTGCGCTTGCTAGTCCGTGGTCTCCACTCGAGCACTTTTTGACCCCATCTACCATCCTCTCTGCGTGCAATGTGGCCTGCCCATTGCCACTTCAGCTTGTTAGCCGGGTGGGCTATGTCGGTGACTTTAGTTCGCCTACGGCTCTCCTCATTTCTGAGTCGATCACGTAGAGAAAATCCGAGCATTGCTCTCTCCATAGCTCGTTGAGCTTCTTTGAGTTTTGAGATGAGGCCGATAGTGAAAGACCACGTTTCGGAGCCGTAAGTCATCACTGGTACGATAAATGCATGCAATGCTCACCACACAAAGTTTCTTGAGCTTACAGTGGGGCTTAGTTAATTTGTGTAATATTATTGATTTATTTTATAGATGAAAATAACGGCTTTACTCACGTTTATTTAGTCACTCGCGCGACATGTATCGGAAAACATAGGTTTCAAGCACTAAGTGTGCTGAGTGTCCGTGCGCCTCGCCGCTCGCGCTGCCGGCCCGTTACGCACTGATTCGTTTCTTTTAAGAATATTATTACAAATACCCAGGAAAGTGTGAAAACAAATACTCATAAATTATTTTTCCTAACTAGTGCGTAAAAAGTACACTTTTCGCACGCTTC
This sequence comes from Grapholita molesta, assembly GCA_022674325.2. NCBI lineage: Eukaryota > Metazoa > Arthropoda > Insecta > Lepidoptera > Tortricidae > Grapholita > Grapholita molesta. The sequence continues at coordinate 1,934,898 of CP053145.2, read as the reverse complement.
GCGTGCGTAAATTTCACTTTTTAAGGCACTTGTTATGAAAAATTGGGTTCGATATACGTGTAAAAACTTCTTTAAGACTCGGATGATTGTCACCCTCGTTTCACTCGGGCTCCAAATTTCACCCTCGTCGAAAAAAAAATTTTTTTATTAGTATCGAAATATACTATATTTATCCTACTGTATAAGAAATACCTCCTGACTCATGAGTTAATAGGCTGTTACTGAACCAGCGTGCTACACCCTCGATCTCATCTACACTTACCATCAGGTGTGACAAAAGTCAAAACGCTGGCAGTCTTGTATAAAAAAAATGCGATGAGTTTAGTATAACTGGGGTTTAGCAGCCTACATTACATGACTTGGCTATAACAGTAGAATGGAAGCTCGTAATGAATCACTTTACGTAAATCCGGCGATTAACTCCGCAAGGGTTAATAATCGTAGTTTATCGGCATGTCATAAAAGGCATAAACATTAAACATGTTTTATCGTACAGTCGCTGTTGGGAATTCGATAGCTTAGGAGTAGAGAAAATGGGCTGAAAACTAAAAGGTCGACTGTGTCCAGCAAAAATATAATGACAACTGTGTAAAACAATAGAATAACATTATAAGAGGTAGGGCACAGCGATGACCATCACGCTTGAATCTGGGGCAGCCCAACTGGGGAAGTACCTCCTCCTTACAGAAGACCACAGCTATAATAGCACTGCTACCTTTCAGGTATGTAGTGCTGTGTTCCTGATGGTGAGTAAGGTTCCCAGAGCTCCAACCCCCCTTAAAGGCCGGCAACGCGCTTGTGACTCATCTGGTGTTGCGGGTGTCCATGGGCGGCGGTAGTTGCTTAACAGATCAGATATATAGGAGCTGTGGAGGTGGTCACAAATATCTGAACATGTCCTTTATCGCCTTGATATATAAAACATACTTCGAAGCGTAATAAGGAACAATGCCAGCATTGTAGTGTATGTTTGAGAAAAGAAATCGAGCATTTATTTCTGTAATTATTGGAAAAGCTACAAAATATAATAAAATATAACATACAACCTCCTCCTTACAGAAGACCACAGCCATAATAGCACTGCTACCTTTCAGGTAGGTAGTGTTGTGTTCCTGATGGTGAATAAGGTTCCCAGAGCTCCAACCGCCCTTAAAGGCCGGCAACGCGCTTGTGACTCCCCTGGTGTTGCCCATGGGCGACGGTGATTGCTTACCACCAGGCAATCCGTCTGCTCGTTTGCCCCCTATATCATAAAAAAAAAAACAAGAGACATATAATTAAATTAACCGATTTGTTGCATCTTCCATTTTCAAAAACTTTTGTCTGTGGCGGCCAACATTTATTCCATGACGCAGCCGTGCCTTACGCCATAGATTGTGATGACACTCCTCTCGTGTCATACGCCACACAGTAAAAACATCGACTCGCCTGCCGTGTCATCCGCACTGAATCGGTTAAATCTAACTATTAATATAACTAATTTTAAAATACTTAAATAAATTAAATCCTAAATTTGACCCTCTAGGTAAGCTGCCCATCGCTCATCAGCATTCCCGCGCTGAATTGCTATGGCAATTCATTGTGCAAGAAGAAAAACTGTAAAAAAACGATTTTCGTAAATTTCGGACGATTGTCTCTGTCACTCTCATGACTCCTTAATTGGAGTAAAAGAGAAGATGCTCGCAATATACGAACTTCGATATTCGCGGTACCGGCCCAATGGTATCCCGCAACATACATACATACTTACATTTCAGAAGTATACAGTCCACTGCTGCACATAGGCTTCCCACAAATATGGCTTGTATCATCTTGGGGGTAGTTGCCATAGTCGCCACGCTTGGCAGGCGGGTTGGCGACCGCAGCTCGCAGTATCTGTAGATTGGGTTTCGACGGAAGCTGCTGCCATTTTTCCCTTTGTCGCCTCTTACGACACCCGCGGGAGGAGATGGGGTAGTGCTATTCTAATCTGCCGGCACCACACTGCAAAGTCGGCCGGGTTATACGCGTATGGCCTAGAACGCAAAATGACTAGTGTAATATTTTGCCTATATAGCAAAAGGTCTACATCGTAAACGGTCTAGAACGCAAAATGCCTACATCACTTTCGTCGCTTCATTTTTAAGTCAGCGATGTCAACGGAGCCCCGCTATTGCGGGGCTCCTATTCTGTACCGTTTGGCTTTCGGCCATTTGAAGAAAACTAAGAAACCTAACCTACCTAGTGATATAAGAGTTATATAAATAAGTGGTCATTTTGCGTTCTAAATAGACCATTTGCGACGTAGGCAAAATATTACACAAGTCATTTTGCGTTCTAGGCTTTCTGCCAATATACCAGTCGTCCGGCATTACACAGCATTCCGGCAATGCGGTACGGTATCCCGCAAACGTTTACCAAAAAAATACTATTTTTGTTATGTCATGCAAAGATAAGATCGGCAGATACTGTACAAATACTGCATCCGAAATTTTACAACCATTAGCAATCGAAATTAAGCCTTAACTTTTAGACATAAGTTTGCATTTGCAATACGCATTCTAAGTAGCAATACACTCAATTTTAGTCACGTGCAAAATTCCCGGACGCCATTTTGACAGTTTAATTGAACAAATTGTCCAATCCTAGGGGTTTTTGGGGCGTTTTGTATTCTGATTTGAGCTGGGTTTGGAATGCACGGGGGCTTATTTCGTAAATTTTAATTTTGACAACTAGTATGACACTCAAACGTGGAGGCTGGGGAGGACGCTTGTGTGGGACGCTATTTGCGTTAGTACGCTTGCACCGTTCCACTTACAGGCCAACTGCTTCAAGGCGGGAGCTGCGGCTACAACAGCAGAACAGGCCAAACCGCGCAAATATTCTCAACTCTCAGTGAGTGCTACATATTTGCGCCGTTTTGTGTAGAAACCCTAGAACCATGGGGACCTAGCGCGAAGGCGCTCTTTAAAGAAATTTCAAAGCGCCTAATTGATGCCTCGGGTAATCAGAGGGCTGGCAGCTATTTCGGTCTGAAGTTAACCCTGGCCATACAGAGAGTAAACGCTGCCAGCCTTCTGGGTACCATGGGTAATGAGGGAGACTTGGGGTCCATATTTTATATATAATTTATATCAAGTCTTATATTTAAGTACGAGGACAAATGGGACTTAATGCCTAATGGCATTCTATTTTTGTAAAATAATAAATCATATTTTGACGGCTGGCCTAGTGGGTAACCCTGCCTATGAAGCCGATGGTCTTGGGTTCGAATCCTAGTCAGGGCATTTGTGTGATGAGCACAGATATTTGTTCCTGAGTCATGGGTGTTTTCTATGTATTTAAGTATTTATATGTATCTATCTATTATATATATCGTCGTCGTTACCGTAGGACTAGGTCGATTTGTGTAAAATTGTCCCGAAATATTTATTTATTTATTTATTTATATCTGAGAACATGACGAAACTGGAAAAAGACATACAAACATACAGACAAATAGACAGACAGACATGTTTTTTTTAATACAACGACGGTGGCAAACAAGTATACTGCCCGCCTGACGGTAAGCAGTTACCGTAGCCTACGGACGCGTGCAATTCCAGAGGATTTACATGCGCGTTGCCTACCCTTTAAGAACCTATACACTCCTTTTTAGAAGAACCTTATACTGTGGTCCCTAGTTGACTACGGAACCCTGAAAAGGGACATATTTAGCAAATAAGTGCTAGCACGTGACCGAGCGACCGATTGCGAGATATGAAGGATCAAACACTCCTCAGTCCTATAACCTGGTATCTGACATAGGAATCTTGTAGTAAAACATATTTGTACAGTCAACCAACTTGATTTATGGGCCACTTAGTTCTTTGTCACAGTAAAAATGTATATGAAATTAAAAAAAACCATGAAATTTCTTTTTTTGTATACGAATAAGGAGTGTTAACACAAAAGTTCAAGTCAAGCTTTGAATTTTACATAATACCCATACAAACTTTCAACCTCCTTTTTACCCCCTTAATGGTGGAATTTCCAAAATCCCTTCTTAGTGGGTCCTAACGGTATATGAACTACCTATTGTGTAAAAATCAGCTATCTAGGTTAAGCGGTTTGGGCAGGGCGTTGCTCAGTCAGTCAGGACTTTCACGTTTATGTATATAGATTGTCGTATGTTTTAAGATTTGAGGGTCAGAAGCCCTCGAATCGAGGAGGGTTTATAAAGTTAATATACTCGGTTAAGTCCCATTTATTTGTAATAATGTGTAAAAGCCGTGAAAGTTTAGATCAGATTTTTGAGGGCCGAAGTTTTTTTAAGAAGTTACCTTTATTTTTAACGCGATTAAGTCCCGTTAAAGTAGTAATTATCTGTGAAAATTGTGAAAGAATAAGTTAATTTAATTATGATTAGAATCCATCTACCTACAGACTAGAGACAAAGGCACCTAAACAAAAAAGATAAGAAATAATGATGTGTAGGTGAACTTAGCTAAATCAGCTGGCCTATGTAGTAGTACCGTGTGTACACGCATGTCGGCGTTCTATATACAAATGTTGAAGTAAGTTCCATATTCTTTCTCTGCACAACTATATAGACATGGTGCTTCAGTTAAGCTTTTCGCCTATACCCGGTTCTAAATCACAGCAGAAAGAAGGATTATACCACGCAAATATGAAAACCAGTGGATTACGTGGATGTAGGGATAAAATGGATTGGAACTTTCTTGAATGGATTTATGCGTACTATATTTGTGTCCCAGAAATATCATTATCATCCACCTAGCTTTTGTCCTGTGTCGTGATGGGTCCGGTTTCCGGCATTTCTGATTCCACCTTGGTCTATCTTGGACATCGTCATCCAACCCACAGACGTTCAGGTCTTTGGCGATGACATTCCGCCACCGCTGCCATGGTTTGCCTCTTCTATTTGGCCCAAGCAATGCGAAATCGAGCGCTCTAGTAGTATTTTAATACAAGACTGATCAGCGTTTGATCAGTCACACCTGATGGTAAGTGTCGATGAGGTCGAGGGTGTAGTACGCTGGTTCAGTAACAGCCTTCACTCCTTGAAAAAACCCAAATTATATTACCGGGAATACAGACGAAGGGAGCGAATTCCATTCCTTGGCAGTCCGCATTAGGAAGGTAGAAGCGAATCGCTTCATGCAAATAAATTTAATAAGCTGCCACAGAAGCTGTCTAAAATAATGCACAGATAAATTATGCGTAGTCCGACACGCATTTGGCTTGTATTTTGTAGCATCTGTTTATTCAATTATCAGATTCTATCTCTTGCTCAGTATTTCCGTAACTTAAATAAGAAAAATATGAATAAAAAAAAGATAGGTTGATTGGAATTCTACGTATTACGTTTGAGAGGTAGGGCACAGCGATTACCATCACGCTTGAATCTGGGGCAGCCCGACTGGGGAAGTACCTCCTCCTTACAGAAGACCACAGCCATAATAGCACTGCTACCTTTCAGGTATGCAGTGTTGTGTTCCTGATGGTAAGGTTCTCAGAGCTCCAACCCTCCTTAAAGGCCGGCAACGCACTTATGACTCCCCTGGTATTGCGGGCGACGGTAATTGCTTACCAGCAGGCAAACCGACTGCTCGTTTGCCGCCTATGTCATAAAAAAAAGAACCTTTTAGCAGCGTTCGTGGTCACTTATTGTGAGGAATTCAGACTATGTAGAATTGCGAATAGAAAGAAATAATATTGGCATGAAAGTCGATTAATTCATCGCGTCCACAGTTTTAGTTGTTTTATTTTATTTATAAGCTGCCACAAAATTGCTGAATAAAATACTGCACAAATAAATTATGCGTAGTCCGACACGCATTTGGCTTGTCTTTTGTAGCATCTGTTTATTCAATTATCAGATTCCATCTCTTGCTCAGTATTTCTGGAACTTAAATAAGAAAAATATGAATAAAAAAAGATCGCTTGATTGGAGTTCTATGTGAAATTGATTTATGGGAATTGTTTTTGGCGAAAAATATTGTTGTTGTTTTTGTTGCCCGTGACTCTATTTGTACAATGTTAGGTTTAGTAGTAATAAAATATTACAGCGCATCCTTACTCAAACTGACTGAGCCCCACGGTAAACTCAAGAAGACTTGTGTTGTGACTCAGACAACGATAAAATATAATATACAAATACTTAAATAGTTACATGGAAAACACTCATGACTCAGGAATTTAGATCCGATATTTGAACCCAGGACCGTCGGCTTCATAGGCAGGATCACTACCCACTAGGCCAGACCTGTCGTCAAATAACCTATTTTCAATGTGGATGATTCTGTTATCTACACTAATATTATAAAGGTGAAAGTTTGTGAGTGTGTATGTTTGTTACTTCTTCACGCTTAAACGACTGGAGCGATTTTAATAATATTTCGTATGGAGTTAGCTGACACCCTGGATTAACACATAGGCTACGTTTTACTGCGGGTAAAACCGCGGGACACAATTAGTAAGCGAGATTCATTATAAAGTTTCATTACAATAAGTAGTAGTTTTCGCGTAACACAGCAACATATTTACATCCATCCATATAATCTTTTGCATTTGATATATTATAAAATGAAAAAAAAAAACACAAATTTAACATACTGTCGTGTCTAATGAAAACTTAGGTCTGTAGTTGTTTGTAGTAGGTACACACATGTCGGCGTTCTATATTCAAATGTTGACGTAAGTTCCATATTAATTCTCTGCACAACTACATAGACATGGTTCTACAGTTAAGTTTTCACATATAACATGTTAGAAGTCTTGTTTTTGTTCACAATATTAATTACTAGTTCAAAAATGCATTTTATACTTTTAAATATGAATATTTAACTTAAGGTATATACGTGTCATAAATATATGTGTCATGTGTTATATAGGTGAAAAACTTAGCTAAAGCGCCTGACCTATGTAGTAGTAACGTGTGTACACGCATGTCGGTGTTCTATATTCAAATGTTGACGTAAGTTCCATATTAATTCTCTGCACAACTACATAGACTGTCATTCAGTTAAATTTTTCATCTATTAATAACCTTTTTTTCAACTAGTTGTAGACTATAGTAGCTCCGATTTCTACTTTAGTTTTATGAGCAAAATCGATCCTTACATATAAAGCTCCGACATCGCAGACACGCGGTATGTTATGTGTGTACTATTACTGCACTTAAGTCCTACTTGCATCAGTTGGCGAGATTGCAATCCCTGCACTGTGACAATAGGAAGTGCAAGATGCAACTTCAATTGTTTTACTGCAGTGTCTTAGTTTTATTGCCCTAGTTTAAAGTGCAGTCGACAATAAAAGTTACCTACGTGTTATCTCGTGCTAATATTGAAAGTCTAACGAAAGATTCTAGAATTTTACCGCGAGCATACCCAGTGGTGCAAAAAGTGGAATCTTGAGCGCTAGAAAGGTTTTAAGGCAAGGGAGGTAAACAAACTTTGCTGCCGTCTGGAACACAAAATATAATTAAAATTGCTGTGAGCCATATTATACTACTACTTAGTTACAAAAGGATAAACTCACGTGTAATTATATCGCACTAGGCGACATGTTTCGGGTAAGCTCTGATACACATTTTCGAGCCGAGTCAGGACACCCTGCTCGGGGTGAGAATATATCACACTGCTTACCAGAATCATGTATCCTAGTGCGATATAATTACACATGAGTTTATCCGTTTGTTACTAAGTTTAGTAGTAGAAACACAAAATTTTTCACTTCAGTACCGCAAGGAGAATGTTCACTCTAAAACATTAGAAAGAGAAACCATCATTTATTAATCAAAAACATAATTTAAAAGACACAGACCAGGATATTTCAAAATAACATCAAATTAATTATTCAAAACTTATACGATTGAATCACTTTGTACTCTTGTGAATAAGATGCAGTTTGTTATCGGTTTTTAATGAACAAAAAAGCGCTTTCCGAGTTAGTGAGTGTAAAAGGTCATATTTACTACACAGTATTGACTCATCCCGAGCGGTGTGTCCTAACTCGGCTTGAGAATGTGTACCAGAGCTTACTAAACATGTCACCTAGTGCGATATAATTACACGAGAGTTCACGAGTTTGTAACTAAGTAGTAACATGGCTCACAACAGTTTAACATACATCATTACATACATTTCAGCCGTATGCAGTCCACTGCTGGACATAGGCCTCCCACAAATATGACTTGTATCATCTTGGGGCAGTTGCCATAGTCGCCACGCTTGGTAGGCAGGTTGGCGACCACAGTAGCTGTAGATTAAGTTTCGACGGACGCTGCTGTCCGTCGGTAGAATTTTTCCTTTGTCGCCTCTTACGACACCCGCGGGAGATTGGGTGGTGCTATTCTAGTCAGCCAGCATCACACGGCTAACACACCGTTTTGATCAATATTAGTTACATATTTCCAGACCTGACTGTACCAATAAGGCACCATCTGAATATTTGTGACCTTCGCAACCCTTGATCAGCTATCTAGTCACGTAATATTAGAAATTCTCACTCCAATTTGCTAATTTATCCCTTTGGCATTACATGGACCCTTTAATTCACAAAGTTTCTAAAGGCCCCTATACAGGGCGAACGATATGTAATGTTACCAATATTCACACTATCGTACCTGCTGTGAAAGTTTATATATACATTTTTTTATGACAAAGGTAGCAAACGAGCAGGAGGATTGCCTGATGGTAAGCAATTACCGTCGCCCATGGGCACACCATGGGATTTACAAGCAGGAGCTCTGGGAACATAACACTACATACCTGAAAGGTAGCAGTGCTATTATGGCTGTGGTCTTCTGTAAGGAGGAGGTACTTTCTCAGTTGGGCTGCTCCAGACTCAAGCGTGATGGTACTTCGCTGTGCCCTACCTGTCATTGTTGGACGTAGTTTAAGGACATACCCGGGTCCATATGCGATCTATCTGAAAAATGTTTTGGAAACTATGTAGTTTCCAAAACATTTTCATTTCAACATGTTTTGGAAACTATGTAGTTTCCAAAACATTTTCGGGTCCAGAAGTGCGTAGTATAGTAATGTTACTATACTACGCACTTCTGGACCCGGTATGTCCTCAAACTACGTCCAACAATGCGAGGTAGGGCACAGCGTTGACCATCACGGTTGAATCTGGGGCAGCCCAACTGGGGAAGTACCTCCTCCTTACAAAAGACCACAGCCATAATAGTACTGCAAACTTCAGGTATGTAGTGTTGTATTCCTGATGGTGAGTAAGGTTCCCAGAGCTCCAACCCCCATTAAAGACCGGCAACGCGATTGTGACTCCCCTGGTGTTGCGGGTGCCCATGGGCGACGGTAATTGCTTAACACCAGGCAATCCGTCTGCTCGTTTTCCGCCTAAGTCATAAAAAAAAAGAAAAACTTCTCCTTCACTCACGTTCGAAACGACAAGAACTGCATGTAGACCTGTCGTCTGCTCACTTCTACACACGTTTCTATTTCACTCTCGTTTAAACGGCTAGGACGGAATTTGGCTGGTGTCAGCCACTACTGGTTTCCTCAAAGCGATGCTATCCATCAATGTGATTGGTTAATTATGGCGGACTATTAGGATCCGCATTTACTTGGACCCTTTAATATATATCTATACTAACTTTTCTATGACAACCGGTCTGGCCTAGTGGGTAGTGACCCTGCCTATGAAGCCGATGGTGCTGGTTCGAATCCCATTTATTTGTGTGATAAGCACAGATATTTGTTCCCGTGGGTGTTTTCTATGTATTTAAGTATTTATATGTATCTATCTATTATATATATCGTCGTCTAGTAGTAGTAACACAATCCTTACTGAGCTTACCGTAGGACTAGGTCGATGGTCCCGAAATATTTTAAATTTTCCTAGCGACTTGGTTGGCCAGCCATGCCCGTCTTTAAAGTACGGTTGCGGGATAGAAATTCTCCTATGTCCTTTCTCGTAGCTCGAACGCTCTCCATACCAAATTTCATTACAAGCGTGAAGAGGTAACAGACAGAGTTACTTTCGCATTTATAATATTAATTAGTACCTTTAATAAAATTGTATACTTGGCAGGCGTCCGGTTATTTATCCAATAGCCCAGTAGCTAGTCCATTCTTTCCACCCAAAAACCTAGTACATTCTAGATTCCATTAAAACTCAATAGTCCTTACACAATAATATGACTGACATTTCTGATGTGATCTCGCATAAACTACTACTAAGATATCCATAGCCTTATTCATAGCCCTTTTGTATTTTTTATGGGATTCGAACCTAGGACCATCGGCTTCATAGGCAGGATCACTACTCACTAGAACAGATGGTTACCGGCATAACCAGGGTACCGGGGGCCGCCGGGGACTCGGGATCATTGTTTTTGGGTGTTCATTCATATGGGGGGGGGTATATGCCATAATTGCCACGCTTGGCATGCGGGTTGGCGATCGCAGTGCTTCCACCGCACTCTAGGGATGCTGCTGCCCATCCCCCGTTGGTCTTGGTAGTAGTTTTAGGACATACCCGGGTCGAGGACATACCCGGATTCTGGGGAGGCCTATGTCCAGCAGTGAACCTCTTTCTGCTGACATGATGATGATGATGAGAACAGATGGTTATGTAACAAAGCTTTGATACTTGGAAAATAGAATGTAAGTCATTAATTGTAACTCTGAATCCGGAGATAGCGACCCTTGTCAGAGTCCCAATCTCTGCCAAGTTGAACTTATCATTCATTCACACGTCACGTGGTTAGGTATGCCAGACAGAGAGAGCTAGTATGCCTACTATTACTATTGACCGGCTTTATATGCATAATGGACAGTCGCCATCAGATATATCGGAGCTGTGGAGGTGGTCACAAATATCGGAACAACGCCTCTATTGTCAAGCCGATAAAGTGCATGTTTCGATATTTATGACTACCTAAAAACACGCCGTGTGATGCCGGCTGACTAGAATAGCACCACCCCATCTCCTCTCGCGGGTGTCGTAAGAGGTGACAAAGGGAAAAATCCTACGGATGGACAGCAGCGTCCGTCGAAGCCCAATCTACAGCTACTGCGGCCGCCAACCCGCCTGCCAAGCGTGGCGACTATGGCAACTACCCCCGAGATGAAACAAGTCATATTTGTGGGAGGCCTATGTCCAGCAGTGGACTGCATACGGCTGAAATGATGATGACAAATACTTAAATACATATATAGACATCCATGACTCAGGGACAAATATCTGTGGTTATCACACAAACAAATGTTTAATGGGATTTGAACCTAGGACCATCGGCTTCATAGGTCACTACCACTCACTTCAGGTGCACTCGAAATCATAAAACTTTGAGAACGAAAATAATCACACACGAAAGTTTCTTACCATTATTTCTGCACAAAATATATAGTTTCGATTCCCATAATTATCTGTTTATATCATTCATGCTTCTTAAATACAATTTCTTCGTGTTTGAGAGAGTTAAAATGTCACGATTCGAGCGTCGAGTGCTAAAAAGCCGGCACCCTGTTTAATACAATAGGATACTAGATGTACCCATAATACGTTCCCACGGGTGGGCAGAATCTGTCGTAACTACTTAACAGTTTTGGTGTTAAAATATGATGAGCAGGGTCCGGACAAGTCATCGCAGAAATAGATATGGGCATGGAACAAGAGTATAGAGTCGAGGTTTTAGATTATTATTAGATATTTAAAACGGATATTATCGTAATTAAACTTTTGACCTTTTTAGTCGCATATCTGTCATGGATTTGTCAAAGTGGCTGTGGTGACAATTTAAATTACTTAATACAAATATTTCCTTAACTATGGTTATTTCTAAACATTTTAAATGTTGTGCAAATAAATACGATGCAACCATCAAAATGTTAATGGAAATACCTTCACACACGTATGGTGAATTTTGGTTTGCGGTAATAAATGTCATTGAAAAATATAATTAAATAGTACTGTACGTAATGCTATTCTATTAATCTTGTTCTAGATTGCCGTGTTGCGATTGTTTTGCGATGACTTGTCCGAACCCTGATGATGAGTTTTTAATGGTATTGGGCCTTAAGGTGACCACGGATCGAAAAGCGCAGTCGGACATCCACAAATTTCATGAACAACCCTGTTTCTGGATGTCGGTGGCTGCAGTCAAGATCTCACGTTGTGGCGGTCTATGGGGAAGGCCATTGTCCAGCATTGTAAGCCCGAATAAAGAGCTCTCGTAAATTCATCAGGTCCGTCTATTAAATAATTCCTTTCGTAAAATATTCTGCATTCATAAAATATTCCATTCCGATTCGCTTGTTGGGACTTTTCAAATTAGACTGGAGATTGAAGGGTCATACAAAATATGTATGTATTATATATATTGTTTTCCAGTACCAAAAACAAGCCTTGAGTTTTTGAATTACCAGTAATAGTTCCTAATCTATGTTTTTATAATAAAAAAATTGGAAAAACAAACTTCTTGAAAACTTGAACATCGCTCTATCAAGTAATTAAGAAAAAGACTGACAGATACTCAGGGTGACCAGAGGGCTGGCTTTTTCCTCGCCCAGCGTATCGGAATTGCCATCCAGCAGGGCAATTCCGCCAGCCTTCTGGGCACCCTACCATCCTGCTCGGAGCTCGACCCTATTTTTTACTTCTAAATAATATATCTTTCAGTTAGTTTTTTAATTTTGTGTAATTATATATACCTAATGTTAAGTACTTGTATATATAAAGTTAATTGATTCTTTTAAAATAAATAAATCATAGTAATTAAGTAATAGGTAGTTGTAACCTAAAATTATAATTATTTTAATCTAAAGAAATTCACAATTGTACGGTAATACATTACTAGCTTTAGCCCCCGTCGGCCAGCAATGCCCGTCTTTAAAGTATGGTTGCGGGATAAAAATTATCCTATATCCTTTCTCGTAGCTCAAACTCTCTCCATACCAAATTTCATCCCAATCGGTTTAAGCGTGAAGAGGTAACAGACAGACAGAGTTACTTTCGCATTTATAATATTAATAAGTATATTAAAATTGTATACCATTTTACTAGGCAGGCGTCCGGTTTTTTATCCAATAGCCCAGTAGCCCAATAGCCTAGTACATTTTAGGTTCCATTAAAACTCAATAGTCCTTACACAAAGGCGGGTGTTGTCTCTGTGCGCATCTCATGATACGGACAGAGGCAACATCCGCTTAGTAACCCTTATATTTCATTAAATTGTCGAAAGGGCCTCTGCGCGTTGGTTCAATCTGGCTCCGCGTACGCCTCCCAAATGTCGGGAACACCATTGTTCCGTATACGGGAACGGCATACACTATATGGATTAAGGGTCAGATTCAGAAGGTGGTAATCCTGACACGGCGCACGTAGTCCGACGGTTCCTTTCTCTGCAGCCCTAACCACCGGCACCGGCAGCCCTGCCCCGTTGCCGGAGGCACCCTAAGTTAGGTTTTTTATAATGTTTTTATTGTTTTGATATCATTTGGATGTATATTCTACTTTTATAAAAATATTGTAAAATAACCTAGCCTAAGATTTAAGATGAATTTACAGAGAATAATAAGTATATGGATCAAGAGTCAGATTCAGAAGGCGATAATCCTGGACACAGCGCGTATAGTCCGACGGTTCCTCTCTCTGTAGCCCTAACCACCAGCAGCCTGGGCTCGGCCAGCAGGTTAGGTTTTTTATTGTTTTGATAAGTTTTGGATGTATTTTATAAAAATATTGTAAAGAAACCCAGCCTAAGATAAAAAGTGAATAAACGAAAAAAAAAATGGATGGATAAAATTAAACATGGCGCTATTTTAAGCTTCTTATTGTGAAAGACGCGCAAAGCAACTTCACTGTATTTGAATAGACGTTTTCCACTTAACACGTCAGTCCAATTTCAAATTAACTTTGCAAGTAAAAACAGCTGTCAATATTAATTTTGTTACTCATAGGCACTGGTCACACCGCGAGCTAGTAAGCTATTTCAAGCTAGGAGGATAATATATAACCAATATGGAGTAGCCATTAACAGGCGTTCCCCTCTGCCAAAATTACTCGGCCGCCGGTCATAATTCTTGAACTTGTGTGAATATAGTTTATGCTAGTGTTTGATAATTTTGTCGTGTGCGTGTGTAGCGACGCACGTAAATAATGCATTATTGTTAACATTATTTATGTGTGTTACTTCACAACCCCGCCGAAAACGACAGAATTTTTCCGATAGAAATTAGTGCGTGTTTCAGCTCCATGTTGGTTATATCCTCCTAGATTTCAAGGGACAAAAGATAATCGCTCCCGTGTAGACATATATGTCATAGCCGGGCGATCGTAGTTCATCGCCAGGCGATGAGTAGTTCTTCGCCAGGCGATGAGCTGGCGATGAGCTATAAATATCTCTCTTTTATTTACACGGGAGCGATCATCTTTTGTCCCTTGAAATAGCTGATATCTCATAGCTTACTAGCTCGCGGTGGGACCAGTACCATAGTCCGGTTTACAAATCGTTCCAAAGTCTGATTTAATTTACTCAGTCCCTTACTGACAACTGGTATCCATAAATTCGGGCTCCCTTCCTGCTAGCCTAAACATCATCTCCCACGCTTTGTCCCGGCATTTTGCCATGGCGGTAGCCTGGGGTGCTCTTGACAATTAATCCCAGCATTTGGCGTAGGCACTTTTTTTTTAACAAGACTGATAAGCGTTTGACCTCAGTCGCACCTGATGGTAAGTGACGACGAGGTCAAAGGTTTAAAATAAAATTTTAGTTTCTTATATTTATTATGAGAATTTAGTGTGATTAGCGTTTTCATCAGAAGAAAAATAAGTTACGATGTTAAACTGACACGATTATAAATATTCTGTTATGATTTTTATTTCTGACGAAGACGTTATTTGGTTTTATAGGTAGAAAGCCTCCGTGGATATTCCTATTAAACTACCTACTTAAGTTTGCCCCATTACCATCCGTGGATTGCGAGCGAAGTTTAGAACTTAAGTATGTTTTTGATGTGTAAAGAAGTGGAATTTAGACAAAATACTGTTAAAAAATTTACACTTTAACAAACTTTTGTATTTATTGACCAGGAATCAAATTATATGTCAAGTAAGAAATTAATTAAATGATTAGTTATATGATTAATTTTAAAGTCATGTCCAGATGATTGCGAGCAATGTCGCAATTTTTTTTTTATGACAAAAGGTGGCAACGAGCAGACGGATTGCCTGATGGTAAGCAATTACCGTCGCCCATGGGCTCACGTAACACCAGGGGAGTCACAAGCGCGTTGCCAACCATTAAGGGGGTGGGAGCTCTGGGAACTTTACTCACCATCAGGAACACAACACTACATACCTAAAAGGTAGCAGTGCTATTGTGGCTGTGATCTTTTGTAAGGAAGAGGTACTTCCCCAGTCGGGCTTCTCCAGATTCAAGCGTGATGGTCATCGCTGTGCCCTACCTCTCATTGTTGGACGTAGTTTAAGGACATACCCGGGTCCAAAATTTGTCCGATCTCTGCTAATAAGTGAGTGTGAAAATGATAGATAGGGCAACAGGGATAAAATGGCAATCATGCTATCCGTTCTAATCACCGTATACGCGGTAGTTATACTATATAATGTTGGAGGGGACAGTAATGGCGTCACAAAGATGGCGACCGGTCCTAATCTGTTTACCGGTTTATCTCGATAACCGTTTTACTGATTTCATTCATCGAGGTGTCCAATAAAAGCTTACATTATATAGATTATATTATACAGACATTTACGTGGAACCTATAGGGAATTAAAATTAGTTATTTGTTATACAAGGGTGCAAAATTGTATTTTAACTACGAGTGTGGGATTGAAACTCGAGCAAGCGAATGGATTCTATAGTTTAACCACGAGCAAAGCGAGTGATTTTAAAATAGAATCCTGAGCGTAGCGAGTGTTTCAATACACGAGAATTAAATTACAATTGCACCCGTGTGTAAAACAAAAAATTTCCCCTCACTACAGCGAGGAAAGTGAAACATGAAAAAAAACGTTTTGAAATCGCATTGACTTTTTCTGTGCGTTTAGATACATTCAACATTTTTACAAAAGGTGCCTTTAGCTTGGTTAGCTTGTGGTGGCCAGTACGATTTTCGAATGTTCTAATTCGATTTTCAACTCGGTGCGTGTGCGAGTTACCACCGCCGCCGCCGCCGCCGCCGCCGCGGGGGCAAGTGAGCTGTAGTTCGCGAATTTAGACTTTAAAACCATATCAACAAGAGCTATGAGAAGTCAACTTACTTTAATCACTAGTGGATAAAATGCGTTTTTACCCTCTCGTATTAAAGGATAAACAAGCGCTTTACGAGCTAGTGAGGGGAAAAATACTTTTTAGTATTAGACATCAAAATGGGTGCGATTTTGGACCTATGGTTTATAGAGAAATTTTCTACACTAATATTATAATGGTTCCATGTACCCGCGGATTCGAATAGCACCACCCCAACTCCTCCCGCGGGTGTCCTAAGGGCAATTTCACTTTCAGGGACACCCAATTAACTTAATTGTCAAATAAAAGTTAAATCAGTGGTCAGTTTAGTGACGACAATTAAGCTTTAAATTTCAATACAATGTACTGTTTTATGTTTAATCCATAAATAATACGTGTTATTGTAATAGAAAAATGCGAATAAAGATGATTTACATAAAGACTTCAAGCTTAATTGTCGTCACTAAACTGACCACTGATTTAACTTTTATTTGACAATTAAGGTAATTGGGTGTCCCTGAAAGTGAAATTGCCCCTAAAAGCCGGCATAAGACTACGGATGGGCAGCGTCCGTCGAAACCCAATCTGCAGCTACTGCGGTCGCCAACCCGCCTGCCTCACCAAAACCTCCCCCACCCTACAAGATAATACATATCATATTCGGGGGAGGTCTAGCAGTGGATGGCTAATGGCTGGGATGATGATGAATAATATAATACAATTTCATTGTATGTCACTTTGTATGTATTGAATAAGCTCCTAAACTATTGCATGCATTAATAATCTTTCATTTATAGAATCCTACATTATGCTTAATGAACATTGAACATAGGCTATAATATTCTGACGACCGGTTTGGCCTAGTGGGTAGTGACCCTGCCTATGAAGCCGATGGTTCTGAGTTCAAATCCCAATACATTACATTTCAGCCGTATGCAGTCCACTGCTGGACATAGGCCTCCCACAAATATGACTTGTATCATCTTGGGGGTAGTTGCCATAGTCACCACGCTTGGCAGGCGGGTTGGCGACCGCAGTAGCTGTAGATTGGGTTTCGACGGTCGCTGCTGCCCGTCCGTAGGATTTTTCCCTTTGTCGCCTCGTACGACACCCGCGGAAGGAGATGGGGTGGTGCTATTCTAGTCAGCCGGCATCACACGGCAAATCCCAATAAGGGTTATCTATATGGTATGTATATAATATACAAATAAAACTAAGCACTCGACTTTGGTTCATATTAGATTAGACTATCCCAAAAAAATATTCTATATAAAGTAAATGACCAAAGTGTAACTATTTAGAAGATAGGTACAGTCAACAGCAAAAGTTGCTAAGCGTTTGAAGTGTTCAAAATGACCTACACGCGCTCTTATTCTCTTGACAATAGAGACGTGTTGACCTCATTTTGAACACCTCAAATGCTTAGGTACTTCTGCTGCTGACTGTATGTGTCATAACACAAGCTTTCTTGAGCTTACCGTGAAGCTCAGTCAATTTGTGTAGGCATGTCTTGTAATGTATTATTAATTAAAAATATTTTATTAATTTTCGTTGAATACCTATATCTACCCACGTTAAGCCGAGGCGGGTCGCTTGTGACACAATTATATGACCTTTTAACAGAATCTCGACCTTTAGAATTAATATGCAAAATGGTAAAATAATACCTGATATTAAATTTTGTGGCTTCATGAATTTTAAATGTGTTTATCGTTGAACTGCGTAATAATTAATGTCAACAAATAGAACCAAACCAGTAATGAAGACAACTTGTGGTCTATACTGGAAAAAGACCTCAAGATAGACAGGCTGTCCTGGCGCAAAGGACCCGGACCCGGGTATGTCCTTAAACTTCGTCCAACAGTGAGAGGTAGGGCACAGCGTTGACCATCACGCTTGAATCTGGGGCAGCCCAACTGGGGAAGTACCTCCTCCTTACAGAAGACCACAGCCATAATAGCACTGCTACCTTTCAGGTATGTAGTGTTGTGTTCCTGATGGTGAGTAAGGTTTCCAGAGCTCCAACCCCCCTTAAAGGCCGGCAACGCTTGTGACTCCCCTGGTGTTGCGGGTGCCCATGGGCGACGGTAATTGCTTATCACCAGGCAATCCGTCTGCTCGTTTGCCGCCTATGTCATAAAAAAAAAGAAACAAAAAAAAAACATATAAAAAAAATAATAATAATACCTGTATGTCTGTTTTAAATTGACCCGAAAAGTGTCTTTGTGCGAGATATGAATTATAGCAATGATATGAATTTGTAATTATAATTCCCAGAGCTCCCACCTCCTTAATGGTTGGCAACGCGCTTGTGACTCCCCTGGTGTTACGTGAGCCCATGGGCGACGGTAATTGCTTACCACCAGGCAATCCGTCTGCTCGTTTGCCGCCTATGTCATAAAAAAAAAGACTGGCTTGACTACTCGGCACTGCGTAGAGATGTGGCCTCACTTTGCATTTTCTACCGCATCTACTACGGAGAGTGCTCCGAGGAATTGTTCGGGTTAATCCCTGCCGCCTCCTTCCGCCAGCGTTCTACACGACAACACTTCCATCATCACCACTTAGATGGTTGGCAGTCCTCAACTGTGCGTTTTCCTAGAAACTTCCTGCCTCGCACAGCAAAACTCTGGACTAAATTGTCGTGTGCAGTATTTCCGGACCGATATGACATCAAAACCTTCAAGAAAAGAGCGTATAGGGATCTTAAAGGTCGGCAACGTACTTGTGACTCCTCTGGTGTCCGTGGGCGGCGGTAGTTGCTTACCATCAGGCAGTCCGTCTGCTTGTTTGCCTCCTATATCATAAAAAAAGAGGCATTCAGATATCTGTAACCACTTTCACAGCTCCGATATGTCTGAGTGGGACTGTATAGTCAACTAATTTGATTTCTAGGCCACTTCGAACCTTGTCACAGTAATGTTAATAAGAGATCTTTTGCGTCTTTCATATAGATTTTCACTGTGACAAGGAACGAAGAGTGAATAGGCTGTTACTGAACCAGCGTGCTACACCCTCGACCTCGTCGACACTTACCATCAGGTGCGACTGAGGTCAAACGCTGGTCAATCTTGTTTCAAAAAACTGGCCTATAACACAAATTGGTTGACTGTAAAATAAGTGCTTAGAGACCATTTTATGCAATTATTATTATTTTCAAATTGGCAAGTTTTGCATTTGCCAGCATTATAATCAAATAATGCTCAAGAATTAATTTTAATTATGTTTTAGAAAGAAATCGCTGAGTTGGGTTGGGATCTCTCACAGATTATAATACAATAGACTCCATCTCAATCTCGCATTTTTGAAAATATTCTGGTACTTATACAATGTTTGATTACAAATAATAAAGATTTAACCGCATACGAGTATATTAACTTTAAAAATTACCTCCGACGGTAAAAGAACGACATTCTCTTTGTGGTCTCGGATAAAGACTGGCATCTAGCCGTAAGTTTTTCTAACTACCCACACTTGATCTTGTTTATGAAGTTGAATGTTTTGCGCACTAGTGAAGTCACTCGGTCGACACACTACATGACTACACTAACGATATCGGCGAGTTTTTCTAACTACCCGCACTTGATCTTGTTTATCAACTTGAACGTTTTGCGCACTAGATGTCACTCGATCGACACACTACACTAACGATATCGGCGAGTTTTTCGAACTACCCGCACTTGATGTAGTTTATCAACTTGAACGTTTGGCGCACTAGGGCTGTCACTCGGTCGAACTACACTAACAATATCGGTATTTTTAACGTCTGCATTTACTAATGATTGGATTTTATAAAGATGAGACAATACTTAATGTTTGTATGTACATGGGTTTAGTCTTAGTCCAGTAAAATTACGAAAATAGATCAGTATAACTACCGAAACCTGGACATAATTCGATAACTGTAATTTTCTTTTTCTATAAATATTGTTAGTTCTTTTTAAAATATAAAAAGTTAAACATTTTAGGGTTCCGCGTCAATGTAAAAAACCCAAGGTCGTATTATTCTACGATCACGTTTTCTTCAAAACATAAGAAATTAAAAATCTAATTCATCATCATCATCTCAGCCACAAGACGTCCACTGCTGAACATAGGCCTCCACATATACCGGTTGGAAGCGACCTGCATCCGGCGAAAGGTACTCGAGTGGAGACCACGGATTAGCAAGCGCAGCGTAGGACCTCCACCCACAAGATGGACAGACGACCTCATTAAGGTCGCCAAAATGTAATTGAATAGATAATAAGTATTACTATTAATGTTAAACTCAAGGTGTTGGTTTTTTTATATTGATGCGGAACCCTGAAATGTTTAATTTTTTATGTTTTAAAAAGAACTAACAATACTTTATTTCATAGAGAACGAAAATTACAGTTATCGAATTATGTCCAGGTCTTGGTAATTTTACTGGTCTATCTGTGGTAACATGTCTCTGTGAGAATGAGTGAGGTCGCAAGGGACCTAAAAGTTAGAATTAAATTATATATTTGTCACTTATTTAATTTAATCCCTTGTAGTGAGGGTTCTGAAAAAGGGTTGGCTAATACAGGATATTTCACGTGCTGGGGGCGATTTTTGAAAGTTGTGCATTCGAATTCAAAAACTTTGAGAATGAAAATAATCGCACACAAAAGTTTATTATCATTATTTTGCACGTAATGTATAAATTCGATACCCACGATTATCAAAATCTACCATTCATGCTTCTAAAATACAATTTCTTCGTTTCTGACAGAGTTTAACATCTCACGAGTCGAGTACTCGACTCTCGTGAATCGGCTTACTAAACCATGCAAAGAATAAATAAAACATGATAATCAAATAAATTTTAGAACAATAAAAATAGGTCACATCAATTTTGGCCAGACATAAAAATCCATACTTATATTATAAATGCGAAAGTAACTCTTACTGTTACCTCTTTACGCTTAAACCGCTGAAACAATAGGGATGAAATTTGGTATGGAGAGAGGTTGAGCTACGAGAAAGGACATAGGAGAATTTTTATCCCACAAACATACTTTAAAGACGGGCATGGCTAGCCTAAAAGTCGCGAGGGAAGCTAATTAAGAATATAGTTGAAAAACCTAGCTAAAGCACCTGTCCTATGTAGTAGTAACGTGTGTACACGCATGTCAGCGTTCTATATTCAAATGTTAACGTCACTCCATATTAATTCTCTGCACAACTACATAGACATGTTTTTTTTATACAAGACTGACCAGCGTTTGACCTCAGTCGCACCTGATGGTAAGTGTCGACGAGGTCGAGGGTGTGCCATGTCGGTTCTGTAACAGCCTATTCACTCTTGCCTTGAAAAGACCAAATTTTTTTTTCTTTATTATGCAGAAACGTCTGCTAGCGAATATCTTCTTAAATCGAATGAAAAATAGAAAAATTTGACCCAAATTATATCTTTCCGGGAATACTGAATTAAGTTTTTCATATATACGTAACTTTAAGCGCAAGATTTGAACGATTATTATGTTCTTTTACGACATATAAACATACACATTAAAATATGCGAATATGGCCCTTATCTCCAATGTTTTATGGCTTAAATATAAAAACCCGTTTCGGGCTCTTTGAAATGTTATCATACAGGTAGTTTCCATTTTACGATTTAGATGAAAATGTTATGTGAATATGTTATTACGAGTGTTTCTCCGAGATATCTCTATCTACAGCGTGCCTCCGACTAAATCTCTCTTTTACACCCGTCCCTGAGCCCTGAGTGTAAGTTTTTAACGTAATATTACTTTAGTTAATTTTTCACCATCGAGAACTTATTTAAACAAAAATCAACTCTTGAAATGTTTAAAATAAATCATATTTGGACCCGGGTATGTCCTTAAACTACGTCCAACAATGAGAGGTAGGGCACAGCGTTGACCATCACGCTTGAATCTGGGGCAGCCCAACTGGGGAAGTACCTCCTCCTTACAGAAGACCACAGCCATAATAGCACTGCTACCTTTCAGGTGTGTAGTGTTGTGTTCCTGATGGTGAGTAAGGTTCCCAGAACTCCAACCCTCATTACAGGTCGGCAACGCGCTTGTGACTCCCCTGGTGTTGCGGGTGCCCATGGGCGACGGTAATTGCTTACCGTCAGGCAATCCGTCTGCTCGTTTGCCACCTTATGTCATAATAAAAAAAAAGTTAATTTTTCACCATAGAGAACTAATTTAAACAAAAATCAATTCTTGAACTGTTGAAAATAAATCATATTTAAGTATCACAAATTATTCCTTTCATTGCCACATCATCAAGACTTTCAAACAATCACTCTTCAATATTAAAAGTTACGAAAAGATCTGTAACTTAAATTATTCGTCTCAGAAAAGCCTGAATTCTGAATGATAATTTCGCAATGATAAATTGACAATAGTAGACTTATTTAAGTGATGGCGGGTCGGAGCAATTTTGAAAGTTAGTCGTTACTTAAAAAGGTTTGCGTGTGGTACAATTTGAAAGCTTATCAAGGTATGTTGGAAGTGCTAGTACTCGACGCGACCCGCGGTATATATCACAAATCGTCAAGACTGACTAGCGTTTAACCTCAGTCACACCTGATGGTAAGTGTCGTCCAGATTTTGTAGTATGAATGACGATTTGTCTGGACGACACTTACCATCAGGTGTGACTGAGGTTAAATGCTAGTCAGTCTATAAAAAACGGATTATACGGTACCTACTTGATGACCACGAACGCTGCTAAAGACTTCGAAAGTCTTTTTGAGAAGTCTTTCGATTGTTGTAATGCCTAATTATGTACAGTTACATAGACTACTTTATCTACACACATATCATAAATGTTTTAAGATGGCTTTAGGAACCGTAGGGACATAACCTGCATTATTACATTACTACTCGTAGTGTTACTTGAAACATTAAAAAGTCAACGAATAAAACAAATGACAGCTTAGAATGGCGGCGTTACGTATTTAATATCTCAGTGAAATTTTTTTTTAAACCATAGACAAGCGAATGAACTCCCTATTCTATTGTCACTCGAGTTCTTATGTCGTTCGATTTATATTAAAAAACATAACAAATTGGCGTTTCGTATCAATGACTGTTTTAATATCTATAGATACTAGAATAGACACTCCACTTGAATTTGACAGCTGTTCCAAATTTAAACTCATAACCTACTGATTTCAGTAGGTAATGTTAACATTCCATCTCCATTCATTTCTGATGGTTGGTAATGCTGGTCATTGCCTACGGTTTCTGGACGCATTTTAGAGCACTTATGATATGTCCGTAGATAAATTAGTATACGCGTTTTACACTGATTTAAATTTGCACGGTTCTTACAGATTATTACACATAAACGGGCCTTAACCGCGTACATATTAACTTTAAAAATGACCTCCGACGTTTCGAAGACGACGTAATTCTCGTCGTCTCAGATTAAGACTCCTTTTAAAGTTAATATACGCTGTTAAGTCTCGTTTGCGTGTATAATACCCGATTTTTGTTGCTTTATTTCATTTCTAACTGTTATTTCATATATTGTTTAGTACTTATACAAGCCTATTGGGGTACATCATCATCATCAGGCTAGAGTAAGCCACTGCTGGACATAGCCCTCCCCTAAAGACCGCCATAGCGCCTTCAACTTGCCGCATCCAGCATCTGCCTGGATTGTGATCCCACCTGGTCGGACGGCGTCCCACACAACGTTTGTCCAGTGCGGTCTCCACTCATGAACGCATTTAGCCTCGTTTGTCGATTCTTCGTGCGATATGGCAAGCCCACTGCCACTTCAGCTTGCTAATTCTTCGAGCTATGTCGATAACTTTAATACTGAGCTCACTCTAGGACTATTAGGTACTTGATTTTTGTAAGATTGTCCTAAAAGTAATTTATTTAACACCTTCGCGTCCACAATTAGTTAACGTCCCAATTAATAATACTTGCATCGGATTGAACCAATCCGTTGCCGCGAAAAAAGGTGTTTTTTTTTATGTCATACTCAAACTCAAACTCAAACTCAAACGTTTATTCAGTAAGTAGGCCACAAGGGCACTTTTACACGTCGAGTATACAAAAGTAAAAGAGAAAAATAAAAACTACACCGGTTCTAACCCTACACCTCTGACCCGAGAAGTATTTTGACTTTTATGACCGGCAAGAAACTCGGCGGGACTTATTTTTTCAAAACAGTTTACAAAAAAAAATCTTAAACATACATGCGTAATTCTGTAAGAAAACATGTCAAACAATTTCAGTAATTAAATACCACAAAAAAATATATAGAAAAGAAAATTACCTACCAGTCCAAATATGACCGCTTAGAATTAAATTTACATGACGTTTGGTATGCTTTCTTATCTGAACTGTGTCCTACACTCTAATTTCCAAATTATAATAATTTATCGTCAACACTTTAAAATACAAATCGATTTTTTTATAGTTATTTTTGTTCCCAATTGACAAAAATATAAAATATACTTATTACAAATTAACCTTAGAGATGTAAAGGTCTCCAGGTGTCTAGATCTACATATATTATTTAAAACACTTTTTTTTTTAATAAACAAGCACCGAATGAAGTGTATCACACTAAATATTATAAGCAAAAGGAAATACAATTAGAAGGAAATTATAGCCCTATATAGCCAAAACAGACCGGTCTCCACAAACAGCACCCGTTCACGAGTACGACGCGTATCTCAGCCATCGCCTCCCTCAACCTTTCTTCGGGAAAGTGGCGACCCGATCAACAACGCCACCGTAAGCAAAGACTTTTAAGTGAGCATGACATGTTCAGGCTGGCAGGCTCTATTAATTAACAAAACTAGTGACATGTATCATGGTGAGAAGCAACATTCTGTGCTGGTCCATTACAAACTGTTACTTAAGTTTATATTTAATAATAAAAGGCATATAGAGTTGGAGATGTTTCTATGCGTCAGAATCAGTATATAAATCAATAAAAATGGTATATATAAATATAATATATAATTAGGGATGTATAATGTCCCTAACTGTCTGAAGACTAGATTAGAATTAAAACATTATAACAAAAAAGGAAAAAGAACGAGTTCAACATATCTCGTGTCAGACATACTGGAAGCTAGTAGGTAACAGCCATATCGTTAAAAAAAAAATAGTAATTTTTAACTCTGATTGTACTACAGTATCAGGCTACAGGCTTAAAGGCATCTTTATCTCCAATGAATTCTTTTAAAGTATAGTATTCTTTTCTTAGTAGATATAGTTTCACATATGATTTGAATTGATTTAGTGGCAAATTCACTACCTCAGTAGGCACTTTGTTATAAAAGCGTGTACAGTTTCCAGCGAAAGATGAACGAACCTTGGCGAGACGGTGGCCGGGCACAGCAATCTGATTTTTGTTTCTAGTGTTAAAGCTGTGGATATCACTGTTAAGCTTGAATTCCTGGATATTTTTTCGCACATACATTATGTTTTCTAGTATGTATTGAGATGCTACAGTAAGAATATGCGCTTCCTTAAATTTTCCTCTTACAGATGCTCGACCGCGCATTTTATAGATGCCGCGGGCAGCTCGCTTTTGTAGCACAAATATGGTCTCAATATCAGCCGCTTTACCCCATAACAGAATTCCATACGACATAACACTATGAAAGTAACTGAAGTATACCAGCCTGGCAGTCTCAAAGTTTGTTAAATGGCTGATCCGCCTCACTGCATAAGCTGCCGAACTAAGTTTGCCTGCTAGGGTGGCTATCTGTGGATGCCATTGCAATTTTGAGTCCAGAGTGACTCCCAGGAAAACAGTCTGATTTTCAAATTCCATTGAATCACCGTTTATTACAATCTTGCTGTTGTTAATCTGCTTTACGTTGGGAAGAGTAAATTTGATGCACTTCGTTTTCTTGGCGTTCAACAGTAGGTTATTTGCCGTAAACCAGCTCTCTACTGTGGACAGCGCACTGTTAATGCTATCGAAGCTATTTTCCTTTCTGTCCACTTTAAAAACCAGCGATGTGTCGTCTGCAAACAGCACTATGTCATGTTTATCTTTAACGAGTTTTGGTAGATCATTAATGTAGACCAAGAACAGGAACGGGCCAAGTATTGAGCCCTGAGGTACGCCAAGTGCTACAGTGGACCCGGGTGATTGAGCTCCATTAATAACCACTCGTTGTGTTCTGTCCGAAAGATAAGATGAAACAAGATCAAGGGCCCTAGTTTTTATCCCGTAATGGCATAGTTTTCGCTTCAAACTTTCGTGATCAACGCAGTCAAAAGCCTTCGATAGATCGCAGAATATTCCAACAGCATCTTGTTTTGCTTCCCAGGCGGCAAATATGTGATTAAGAAGGACAGCACCTGCATCAGTGGTCGAGCGACCTTTGGTAAAACCAAATTGATTTCTATCAAGCAAATTGTTTCGGTTGAAATGTGTCAGAAGTTGATTTAGAATAAGTTTCTCGAAAACTATGCTTAATGCCGGCAGTATAGAAATTGGTCTGAAATTGGTTGGTTCCAATCTCGATCCCGATTTAAACAGGGGGATAACTTTACTGTGCTTCATAATATCTGGAAATATTCCTGTTTCAACACACATGTTAAAAATATCAGCTAAGTGTGGCGCAATCGATTCAACAATGGAATGTAGTACTTTAATAGATAGGCCCCAAAGATCTTCAGTTCTTTTTAAATTTAGAGATCTAAAAGTTTTAATGACTGCGTTCGGAGAAATATAAGAAAATTTGAAGAGTTCTGTACACTCCGTTACATTTGTTTTCAATATTGCCTCAGCGACGTCAGGCGATGATTGAAGGGACTTTGTGGTTTCTACCGGTACATTAGAGAAAAACTGCTCAAAATGCTCCGCTAATTCCTGGTCAGAACTTACTAAAGTATTATCAATACGAAGGTTATAGTGTGGATCTTTGATCTTACGTTTCCCAGTTTCGTCATTGATTACTTGCCATACAGTTTTAACTTTGTCCTTGGAATTTTGGATCTTTTGGACAAAAATCAGCTTTAGCAGCGGCACACAACACCTTGAATGATTTGGAGAAGTTCTTGACATATTCTAGAAATTCCGGATTTTTATTAGTACTTCTCAAATCATACAAATCATAGAGCTGGCGTCTTTTCTCATGAATATCCGGCGTAGCCCAGTCGCTAAATTTCGCCTTGATCCTGCCTTTCACCTTTCTCGGAATAAAACAGGCATCAAATTCCCTTTTAATACAGTTAAACAGCTCGATACTCATACGGTTAGGGTTTTCCTGGGTAAATGAAAGATAACATAATCGTTTCTTTATATTCTGACTAAATAAATCTAATCGCTTTTCTGATATTGGTCTGCACATGGTGTCTTGTGGAACAACCTCAGTTTTTCCACTGAAAGAGGTTGTCCGCAGTGGTCAGAACTCAAGGAGTTTATTATAGATTTACTAATCGCGTCCTTGTTACTGAAAATGTTATCTATACATGTAGCACTGGTCGCTGTAATACGCGTAGGTTCACAAAATAAATTTACTAGATTATAGCATTTAAAAGTACTAAGTAACCTCACAGACATGGATGATGACTCAAGTAAGTTAATATTAAAATCACCACACACAATTACACTTTTATTACTACTGAACACACTAGTAAGAACTTCATCTATCACTGATTCAAATAAATTAAAGTTTGCCAATGGAGGCCTGTACACGCATATGATTATAAACTGTTCAAGC
This sequence comes from Grapholita molesta, assembly GCA_022674325.2. Lineage (NCBI taxonomy): Eukaryota > Metazoa > Arthropoda > Insecta > Lepidoptera > Tortricidae > Grapholita > Grapholita molesta. Next base: position 1,906,996 of record CP053145.2, on the reverse strand, counting down.
TCCACACAAGAAAGTTCAATATGGCGTTCCACAGACAAGTCAACAATGTCTCTACGCTCCTTACTTTTAATATTATTGTTGACCATGATTAATGACCCGCCGCGAATGCACGATTTCCTAAAAAAAGAACTTACTATACTATGATTGTTGAAATTTAACATAAATTCATGACCTTTAAGCCAGTGCTCCGTTATACAAAGGACGTCAATGTTTGAGTGCTGTACGAACAAATCAATTTCGAGTTGTTTACTGGTAAACCCTTGAATATTCTGGTGAACTAAGTACAAATCATCGGTTTTATTACCCATACTAGCATCGCAGTTATGTACGGGAACGGAGCCGGTTGGTGCACACGTTGTCGTAGGAGTTAGTTTAAATTGATATCACCAGACGGCTCCCTCCCTAAATCCGCCGTGTTAGACGAGACGGGTCCCACAATATTACATGCTAACAGGTTAGCACAGTCGATTAGATATCTTTTGCGAACATAAGTTCTATTACAGGGCATCATAGAATATTTAAAACATTCATTTGTATAATTATTAACATTACCAGACGGCATCTTCTTTAAATCCACCGAATTAAACACGACGGGGCCTTCAATATTATATGCTAACAGGTTAGCACAATCAATAATACATCTTCTCGGAAGATAAGTTCTATTATAGGGCATAATAAAATTTGTAATAAATTTATTCGTATCAAAATACGAAATCGTACTACTGTACAAGGAAAGATTATAAAATATGGAGTTGTAAGAATAAATAAATAGGCGGCAAACGAGCAGACGGATTGCCTGATGGTAAGCAATTACCGTCGCCCATGGGCACCCGCAACACCAGGGGAGTCACAAGCGCGTTGCCGGCCTTTAAGGGGGGTTGGAGCTCTGGGAACCTTACTCACCATCAGGAACACAACACTACATACCTGAAAGGTAGCAGTGCTATTATGGCTGTGGTCTTCTGTAAGGAGGAGATACTTCCCCGTTTGGGCTGCCCCAGATTCAAGCGTGATGGTCATCGCTGTGCTCTACCTCTCATAAAAAATCGTTAAAAATCGTTTGAGTCTACTATAATAAAAGTTTTCTAAACTTATAGCTTCAAAGGCCAAAAATCGTAATAGCTATCATTCGTCTTGCTCAGTCGCGGGATGGACGCGTTGTTGTGCGAATACGACACAGACTATAGCCTCCTAAAGACCACCAGAAAAACCCCTTTGAATCTGTCCTCCATAGTATGGGACCCTTTTTAACGCAGGGAAAATGTATTTATGCATCCCTCCGGGAAGGCCCATAGTGGTATGTGGGACTCGCCGCTGCATATTGAATACCCACTAAGAACCCTGCGGTGTCTTAGTCTCTGCCGTTTGCGAGGGATGCAATTGCGGGGTCGCATTCCACCACGATATCCCACCGAAGCGGCTGCCCACTAATTAATAGTGGCATGTCGCCTTCAATAACATTAGTATTAAAATCATAGCATGGGAGCCTACACCACACAGTCCGATCGCTCTAATAAGCCGAATGGTTTATAGTGCCTAAGTCAGGTTAAAAAAAAGTGGATTGGAAGTGGAATCTGGATTTGTACTACAGTAAAATTGATAAAAAAAAAACACCTTAGAAATTAAAATAACCGGAATTTTATAACCATGAAAATTAAACTTTCCGAATAGGCGCTGACTTTTGAGAGATGTGCACTCGAATTCAAAAACATTGAAGAAAGGCACGCAAAAGTTTCTCAACATTACTTTTGCACAAAATGTATAATATATTTCGATATCCACAAATATTCTATCTATCATGTTTCTGAAATTAAATTTCTTCGTTTCTCACGCAGTTTAAAATATCATTAGTCAAGTGCTCGGGGCCCAAAGTTAACCTATGGAAGAATGAAATAGTACATGACACCAGAGGCCGGGAAAATGAGGATTACCGGCCAAGTGGGTATACGACTCCGAGTGATACGAGGCCGGGAATCCGTTGTCAGGACGAGGCATGTATTTGATTGCATGTTTGAGAAAAAATATATTGTATCTCTAGAAGTTGATCTAGTCTGTGGACACGCTGAAATCACGTATACAACTTTTTTCTTTCCCTGACCTGAATACGGGAATTGCAGGATTTCGGGATTTCTTGCTATTGTTAGGATAGTAAAGAAATAAAATCTGATATCAAATATGAAGCATTTACAACATAATGAAAAAAACGGGAGTGAATGAAAGTTATTTATATACTAGCTTTTTCTCACGACTTCGTCGGCCTGCCATGCCCGTCTTTAAAGTATGGTTGCGGGATAAAAAATATCCTATGGTCATACCAAATTTCATGCCAATTGGTTCAGCGGTTTAAGCTTGAAGAGGTAACAGACAGACAGAGAGAGTTACTTTCGCATTTATAATATTACTAAGGTTTTCCTCGCGACTTCGTCGGCCAGCCATGCCCGTCTTTAAAGTATGGTTTCGGGATAAAAAATATCCTATGTCCTTTCTCGTAGCTAACACTCTCTTTATACCAAATTTCAACCTAATTGGTTCAGCGGTTTAAGCTTGAAGAGGTAACAAACAGACAGAGAGAGTTACTTTCGCATTTATAATATAAATAATAATAAATAAATAAATACTTAAATAAATATTTCGGGACAATCTTACACAAATCGACCTAGTCCTACGGTAAGCTCAGTAAGGCTTGGGTTGCTTAATATTACTTGCTTTTCATCGCGACTTCGTTGGTCAACCATACCCGTCTTTAAAATATGATTGTAGTATAAAAATCCTATGTCCTTTCTCGTAGCTAACACTCTCTTTATACCAAATTTCAACCTAATTGGTTCAGCGGTTTAAGCTTGAAGAGGTAACAGACAGACAGACTTACTTTCGCATTTATAATATTAGTATGTACTAGCTTTTCCTCGCGACTTCGTTGGCCACCCATGCCTTTAAAGTATGGTTGCGGGATATAAATTATCCTATGTCCTTTCTCGTAGGTAACCTAGGAGGAATAATGACTGGAAAACGCATCCACGAGCGCCAGTAAGGGACAAAGATATACTGGCTTTCGTAGCCCAAAATGTAACAATTCACTATAGTTTTGCTTTACAGGACATTCTTTATAACAAAAACATTAGCTTATTCTGTATTAATTACCGCAACTTTGGTTGAAAACCTAAGAAAACTCCAATTGTATTTGTTTGTTCCCCTCCAACTTTGACAGTTCTGAAGGGTCCAGTTTGGAGGGGAACAAAATGTGTGAGACGAAAATACCGCTGTCTCTGCTATACCTATTGAAAGTTACATAAGACCATCCCTTTCGATCGTGGTATTATTATTAGCACGCTCCGTCTAGTTAAATGGTACATATGTCTATGTAGCTAACACTCTTCATACCAAATTTCAACCTAATTGGTTCAGCGGTTTAAGCGTGAAGAGGTAACAGACAGACAGATATTATAATATTACTTTCGCTATTATAATATTAGTATGGACTAGCTTTTCCTCGCGACTTCGTCGGCCAGCCATGCCCGTCTTTAAAGTATGGTTTCGGGATAAAAAATATCCTACGTCCTTTCTCGTAGCTCAAACTCTCTCCATACGGAATGGTATACAGGGTGATTTCTGGGTTACACGAAACCTGTTTTTTCTAACTCAGTTAATGGTCAATTCTATATTATGGTAGTACGTATGACTACGTGCGACTTGCAATCAGGAGGTCGCGGGTTCAAATCCCGGTTCGTATCAATGAGTTTTCGGAACTTATGTACGAATTTTTTTTTTGGGTGCACTGAAAATCAGCGTCGCTGCATGGCCAGTCATGTAACGACTCATGCTGAGTGGCATCCTGTTTGGTGTTTTATATATGTTTTTTTTTCTATTAATTTTTACTACACCAAATAAACAATTTTCTTTCTTTCTTTTTTGAAAATCATTTGATTATCAGTCGCTTTTCGGTGAAGGAAAACATTCATCATCATCTTCATCGCGCTACAGCTCAAAATAACTTGGGCCCCGCTTGGCAACTAATCCCATAATTTAACGAAGACACCAGTTTGACGAAAGCGACTGCTATCTGACCTTCCTACCCATGAGTAAACTAGGCCTTAAAAAATAATAAATAAATAAATATTGCGGGTCAATCTTACACAAATCGACTTTGTTTGTGTTGTAGGTACTAGACGACGATATATATAATAGATAGATACATATACATACTTAAATACATAGAAAACACCCATGACTCAGGAACAATCTGTGCTCTTCACACAAATAAATGCCCTGACTGGCAATCGAATCACCGATTCATCGGCTTCATAAGCAGGGTCACTACCGACTAGGCCAGACCGGTCATCAAATAGGCATAACTAAGATTAGTCAGATTTCCTCACGATCTTTTCCTTCACCGAAAAGTGACTGGTAAATATGATGTAATCCTTAATTTAGATCCCTTGAATAAATCCTGTTACACTGTAAGACATTTTAAATTGTCTTTGGTCCCATTTTCTCTGAAAAATGTTTGTAATTAAAGGGATTAAGTTATTTTCAGCCCTGTAATTTTAAGGGGCTCTCTGTAATTACAAACTTGACTTGTCATTAAGAGAGTTTATTTCTGAAATGCTGGTGTTGCATTTTTTAAAATCTTTATTGCACAAAAGAAAATTTTATAGTACAAAATGAGGACTTAGTACTAAACACCCTCTACCAACTAAGAACATCAATTTGTATTAAATATTTTGATTTTCTTTGATCTTTAACTAGTATAACCTTAAACTACGTCCAACAATGAGAGGTAGGGCACAGCGAAGTACCATCACGCTTGAGTCTGGAGAAGCCCAACTGAAGTACCTCCTCCTTACAGAAGACCACAGCCATAATAGCATTGCTACCTTTCAGGTACGGGTTGTGTTCCTGATGGTGAGTAAAGTTCCCACCCATACAACGGTGGCAAACGAAAAGACGGATTGCCTGATGATAAGCAATTACCGTCACCCATAGGCGCCCGCAACACTGGAGGAATCACAAGTGCGTTGCCGGCCTTCAAGGGCGGTTGGAGCACTGGAAACCTTACTCACCATCAGGAACACAACGCGTTTCTGAAAGGTAGCAGTGCTATTATGGCTGTGGTCTTCTGTAAGGAGGAGGTACTTCAGTTGGGCTTCTCCAGACTCAAGCGTGATGGTACTTCGCTGTGCCTTCTGATTGTTGGACGTAGTTTAAGGACATATCCGGGTCCAAACCCGGGTGGGTTTTTTATAACACCTAGTCATAAAAGACTTGAAGGGTCAAGGTCTCCACGTGTCTCTATGGTCCGCTAAGCACAGTAATCCCTCGCTGTCTGTAGCAGAAATGATAGGCCATTTGGTCACAGTGCTCGATGGATAAACAGTACGTCGGTATATGGGCTAAAATTTTTGGTACGTTGTGTTTGAAATTTCATCCCAATTGGTTTAGCGGTTTAAGCGTGAAGAGGTAACATACAGAAGGAGGAGTCACTTTCGCATTTATTAATATTAATAGAGGTTCCAAGAGCTCCAACCCCCTTAAAGGCCGGCAACGCGCTTGTGACTCCCCTGGTGTTGCGGGTGCCCATGGGCGACGGTAATTGCTTAACACCAGGTAATCCGTCTGCTCGTTTGCCGCCTATGTCATAAAAAAAAGTATAGCTGTTACCCGCGGTTTCTTAGGGAAAAAAGTAGTCTATGTGTTAATCCAGAGTGTCAGCTAACTCCATACCAAATTTTATTAAAATCGGTCCAGCCATTTAGACGTGAAGAAGTAACAAACATACACACTCACAAACTTTCGACTTTATAATATTAGTGTAGACTACCATTTGCTCGCGACTACGTCGGCCAGCCATGCCCGTCTTTATAGTATGGTTGCGGGATAAAAATTATCCTATGTATGAAATATGCTATGGAGAGAGTTTGAGCTAATAGAAAAGCTTTCTATTAGCTCAAATTTCTATTTTCCGGTCTGGCCTAGTGGGTAGTGACCCTGCCTATGAAGCCGGTGGTCCTGGGTTCGATTCCCAGTCAGGGCATTTATTTGTGATGAGCACAGAAATTTGTTCCTGAGTAATGGGTGTTTTCTATGTATTTAAGTATTTATATGTATCTATCTATTATATATATCGTCGTCTAGTACCTACAACACAAGCCTTACTGAGCTTACCGTAGGACTAGGTCGATTTGTGTAAGATTGTCCAGAATTATTATATTTTTTTTTTTTTTTTCTATTAGCTCAAACTCTCTCCTTAGCATATTTCATCACAATTAGTTCAACGGTTTAAGTGTGAAGATAAACAGATAGAGAGAGTTACTTTCGCATTTATAATATTAGTTTTAATATGTTTACTGTGTCACTGAGAAAACTCCAATTTTCTAGCAAGTCAGGAACCGTTTGGAAAGAAATCCATTTAGCTAACGGGTGACTGAATGAAATCGCAAATTGACCCGAAGCTTGGCCGTTAAGTTGTTGAATTTGTCATTTAATGTTACTTAGAGCAGAGTGGCTATGAAACGCAGTACCCTCACCATGAGTTGTGACATTGAGGTTTTCGATAACGAGTATCGAGTTTACCATCTGTGCATCTCGCTTGTACTATTATAGTGCGCACGAGACGTGCACAGATAGTAAACTCGATGCTCGTTATCGAAAACGTCAATGTCACATTTCATAGTAAGGGTACAGGTGGCCTAGCGGTAAGAGCGTGCGAGTTGCAATCCAGAGGTCGCAAGTGCGAACCCAGACTTGTACATTTGAGTTTTTCGGAACTTATATACGAAATATCATTTTGATATTTACCAGTCGCTTTTCGGTGAAGGAAGACATCGTGAGGAAACCGGACTTATCCGAGTTTTGCGTGAGGATGGCGCTTTTAACAAGATACAAAGGTGACCAACGAGCAGAGGGATTGCCTGATGTTAAGCAATTACCGTCGCCCATGGGCACCCGCAACACCATGGCATGGGAGTCACAAGCGCGGTGCCGGCCTTTACGATAGGAGTACGCTCTTTTCTTGAAGGTATGAGGGTCGTATTGGTTCGGAAATACCGCTGACGGCAAATCATTCCACAGTTTTAATGTGCGAGGCAGGAACATTTCGCTTAGTGCGATATAATTGCACGTGAGTTTAGCCGTTTGTAACTAACTTGTCGCACACTGATGTCTCTAACTGAAATATTTATTATCTTTAATATTAAACATTAAGATAAAAGAACTGAAACCCTACAAACTTCCCAGAAACTAACTAAGCCGCCTAGCAATTAATTCAACAATATGTACTGCCAGATAATGTAAATGACACAGTTCAGATAAGAAAGCATATTAAAGTATGTCTTTTTTGTGAAGTCGAATTTGTTTATATATTATAATTTTACTTTTATATTTTAGTATTTTCAGTTATATCTTGTAATAAACTGTTTGACATGTTTACTTATCGGACTACGCATAATTATGTACTTTAAAATTTGATATATCACTGTTTTGAAAAAATAAGGCCCGCCGTAGTTTCTTGCCGGTATCTTCTCGGGTCAGAGGTGTAGGGTTTGAACCGGTGTAGATTTTTCTTTGACGTTCATAAGTGCATGTAATGTGCCTAAATCTAAATATATATAACTCAAAGGTGACTGACTGACTGACATAGTGATCTATCAACGCACAGCCCAAACCACTGGACGGATCGGGCTGGAATTTGGCATGCAGGTAGATGTTATGATGTAGGCATCCGTTAAGAAAAGATTTTGATCAATTCTACCCTTATACCCTTCTCAATAAAATAGGGGATGAAAGTTTGGATGAAACTTTGTCAATTTTAAACTGATCGGGCTGAGACTTTGCATGCATAAAGCTATGACGAAGGTATTTGTGGATAAAATGGCATTATCCGAACAAAACGCATGCATGCATACAAAACTACGTTTTGAAGGATAGTGTAAAAATAACTTATCTACTTCATAACGCAAGCGAAGCTGCGGGCAAAAGCTAGTTGAAAAATAAAGATCTTTTATCTTTGTTTTTATCTTTTAGTGCGATGATGATGATGAATAAAAGCAATAAGTTTAATGGCTCACCCAAATCGCTAATATAAATGGTACATTTGAATATCAATAATAAACTTCAGTCATTCCGTAACATATTAAACTGAAAATATTACTAAAAGTTATACAATTATTCCAATCCTTTGAAATCCATACTAATATTATATAGCGAGCATATTTAATATTACCTCAAACCGTACCCAAATGAAATTTTAAGTGCTTTCTTTGCTATACCCAACGGTTTCAGAGGAATTTCCTCCCGCGTACGCTAAGGTTGTGGAATGAGCTTCCTGCGGAGGTCATCCCAAAGGACTACAGTATGGGGTTCTTCAAAAAGGGTGTAAAGAGGTTTTTACGTGGTCGGCAACGCGTGAATGATGCCTCGGTATTGTAAACGTCCATAGGCTGCGGTGACCGCCTACCATCAAGCGGGCCGCATGCTTGTTTGCCACCTTTGTGGTATAAAAAAAAAATACATTGTTTGGGGTCATCCATGGATATACTGCTTACCATCAGAGATCGCTCCCTAGCGGTCTATGAGGAAGTCCTATGTGGGTACCCGTATAGGACATAGTCCCGGGTATGTCCTTAAACTACGTCCAACAATGAGAGGTAGGGCACAGCGAAGTACCATCACGCTTGAGTCTGGGTCAGCCCAACTGGGGAAGTACCTCCTCCTTACAGAAGACCACAGCCATAATAGCACTGCTACCTTTCAGGTATTTAGTGTTGTGTTCCTGATGGTGAGTAAGGTTCCCAGAGCTTCAACCCCGCTTAAGGGCCGGCAACGCGCTTGTGACTCCCTTGGGTGCCCATGGGCGACGGTAATTGCTTACCACCAGGCAATCCGTCTGCTCGTTTGCCGCCTATGTCATAAAAAAAAGGTAGTCGGAGTGTCACTACAACTGTGTTAAAGAGACAAGTTCGTGTTAAAGGGATTCTATTGTAAATACCTTCCCTTCGTTTAGGATTCTATATACGCCCTCGCCGTAAATATTTAATTTTGCTCCCTTGTGACACAATCTACTATTCTGTTTTTAGCATTTATTATTATAGCCGTGTACTGCCGGTTGACTAGAATAGTACCACCCGGCCAACTCGTAAGAGGCGACAAAGGGAAAAATCCTACGGACGGGCAGCAGCGTCCGTCGAAACCCTATCTACAGTTACTTTGGTCGCCAACCCGCCTGCCAAGCGTGGCGACTGTAGCAACTACCCCCCAAGATGATACAAGTCATAATTATGGGAGGCCTATGTCCAGCAGTGGACGGCATACGGCTGAAATGTATGTATGTTTAACCATTTAGGTAGGGAGTCCTAAAAACAACAAACAAATACATTTAAAAATACAAAACTCAAGGTAAATTATATAAACAACAGCTGGTTAGCGAACAGAAGGTAAACAGAACCGCGGGCATCGTACTAGTGCAAAAATACTGGCCAAGTTGTAATATTTATTATCTGTGGAGCTACGCTGCTGCGTTTGAACGAGCGAGTGAACTTACCTGAATTAGTAGAGTTACTTGTGCAAGTCCGATGGGACTTGTTTAGTTGGGCTTAATAATAAAATATTGAATAGGCTGTTACTGAACCAGCGTGCTACAACCTCAACCTCGTCGGCACTTGTGCGACTGAGGTCAAACGCTGGTCAGTATTGTATAAAAAATAGATGACATACTGGGTGTTATGAAAAACGTGATAGAAGATTATCAAACCGGCATCTGTTCATGATTTTGAACATCTTTTACTATGGGTTAACTTTGTAAAATTAAATAAAAATTTTGCTGTAATAAAAAGGTTAAGTAAAGTTGACGAAAATGTATGAGAGAGTTATTTTTTTTTTACAATTTACATTGTTGATCCCTTAGTAATAATTGTTCCACATCATGATCAGATACTGGCTTGATAATCTTGTATCACATTTTTTATAACACCTGGTATACTTATGAAAAAGCGACGACGCCACCCGCCGTTTGAGACGGGTACGGGCTTAATCATGTTTGTGAGGAGTACATAATTAGGTAGGTTTATTTTGTTGGATTGCCTATGAGACAAGGTTCTTGTGATATTTTTGCAGGAGCGTCCGATATAATCCATATGGTATCTTTTTAGTAATTTGTGGTAGGACACAATTTACACATAGAGGCATGGTATGAGCAGCATGCGATAGAAAGAGACGAAATTGTAGGTCAATATAATTATAGTCATTTAGCGCTGCGCATGCTGGATAGAGTTTTATTGCGTCGGGTCGAGGATCGCTATTCGTGGAAATGAGTTTGGGGAATCAATATTCTGTACTTTTACTATTATATATTCCGTGGGAGAGTATGTACAAATTTAAATTATATGCAACAAGAAAATAAAACAGCGAATGTACGTCTTTGAGTGCAACTCGCAATCGCATCTCTCCTGGAGGTGGATCATTATCTCTCACAACCTTAACCCGTGCCGCGCACCACCTACACCATACACCATCGAAAACATTAAAGATATACAAATAACCTTAATACACAACTAAATATACTGATTAAAATAATTAAAACTGTTGTGAGCCATGTTACTACTACTACTTAGTTACAAACGGATAAACTCACGTGTCTAGGCGCACTAGGCGACATGTTTCGGGTAAGCTCTGGTACTCATTTTCAATTTCACCTATTGCGATATAATTACACATAAGTTTACCCGTTTATACTGATAAAAATCACACACACACACATATTGCAATTAACGATAACGATTAAGTATTTTAATTTGTAATTAACAAAACACCACTACTTGAAACTAAACATTACTCATTCCAGCAACTCGTTCAAGTTCACTCGACCGCCCCAACTGTCTCGGGTCGATGCTCCGCTGCGGCATGACTCAGCCAATCGCACCTTTTCTTTCCTCTCATATAAAAAACGTCGTAACCGCCAACTCATTACAAGAGACATACGCCGTTTTTAACTGAGATTTTCGGGTGGCTGGTTTAAGAAGGGCTTATGTGCTGTATGTTTAGGAGGAAGATGTGATGTTTTGTGTTTAAAGGATGGATTGCCAATTCGTGTGTTTACAACCTTGGTTGTGACATAGTCCACAAATTTGCTACAAAAACAAAATTGAGAAATTTTGAGATTCTCTGCCACTAATTACAGAGTTGACATATGCCTAGGTCAGGATTGAACCTGCGACCTTAAAAAAAAATATTTATATAGTGTACTTACTTTTCCTCGCGACTTCGTCGGCCTAGCCCGTCTTTAAAGTATGGTTGCGGGATAAAAAATATCCTATGTCCTTTCTCGTAGCTCAAACTCTCTCCATACCAAATTTCATCCCTATTGGTTCAGCGATTTAAGCGTGAAGAGGTAACAGACGAACTTTCGCATTTATAATATAAGTGGGTGATTATTCGGGCGTTTGAACCGCTCTTATTCTGTCCAGATTTCTGTAGAAATTATCACACAGTTTGGTGTTATTTTTGGTTTACTGATATACAGCTGGGCTGGCTAAAGGACAACCAAAACCTACTTAATATTATAATGCATGCACGTCTACAGAAATCTGGACAGAGTAATAAGAACGGTTCAAACGCCCGAATAATTACCCAAGTAAGTACTAGTAAGTATTTTAGTAAGTATAAAAGTATGGATTAGTCATTTTCAGAAAAAAAAAAAACCTAATTAGTGCTTTTGTGACGTAAAAAAACCTCTAAGTGACAGATAACTCTATCTCTTACCTCTTCACGCTTAAACCACTGAACCAATTGGGATGTAATTTGGTATTTTTTTTTATGACATAGGCGGCAAACGAGCAGACGGATTGCCTGATGTTAAGCAATTGCCGTCGCCCATGGGCACTCGCAACACCAGGGGAGTCACAAGCGCGTTGCCGGCCTTTAAGGGGGGTTGGAGCTCTGGGAACCTTACTCACCATCAGGAACACAACACTACATACCTGAAAGGTGCCAGTGCTATTATGGCTGTGGTCTTCTGTAAGGAGGAGGTACTTCCCCAGTTGGGCTGCCCCAGATTCAAGCGTGATGGTCAACGCTGTGCCCTACCTCTCATTGTTGGACGTAGTTTAAGGATATACCCGGGTCCAACGGGTATGGGGAGAGTTTGAGCTACGAGAAAGGACATAGGATAATATTTATCCCGTAACCATACTTTAAAGACGGGAATGGCTAGCCGATGAAGTCGAGAGGAAATGCTAGTATGTCTTTCTCGTACCTCAAATTTTGTCCATACAAAATTTAATACCAATTGGGTCGTAAGTTTATGCCTGAAGAGATAACAGATAGACAGAGAATTAAGAAAATTTACTCTAATTTTGCATTTATAATACCTATTATGGAAAAGTATGTACTAGCCTACAACACAAGCCTTAATGAGCTTACCGTAGGACTAGGTCGATTTGTGTCAGATTGTCCCGAAATATTTATTTTATTTATTTAGCTCCTGCTTGTGACTTAGTACGGGCATAGCTGGCAGGTGAAGTCGTGAGGAAAAGCTAGTCTTCACTAATATTATAAAGACGAAAGTTTGTGAGTGTGTATGTTTATTTCTTCTTCACGTCTAAACGGCTGGAGCCATTTTAATATTTGGTATGGAGTTAGCTGACACCCTGGATGAACACATAGGCTACGTTTGTTCCTAATAAACCGCGGGTAACACCGCAGGGCAGAGCTAGTATTAAATGGAGTTTAAAGTGGGTAATTAATCATTCATTTATAAACAGCGGGCAGGCAAATCTGTTTACAACAGTCAAGGGTGAATTCTGATGGTTTTCCAACAGAAAACAAGCCTGTATTGTGTTTCAGTCTAGTACCGCGAAGGTCGACTATCGTATATTTCGAGCATCTTTCTCTTTTACTTAAATTAAGGTGTCATGAGAGTGACACAATCGTCCGAAATTTACGAATGTCGCGGTAGCGGCTGTGACTCGGCTTTTTTGGTCTTTGACTTAACTAAAAAACTACGTCCTTAAACTACGTCCGACAATGAGAGGTAGGGCACAGCGAAGTACCATCATGCTCGAGTCTGGAGAAGCTCAACTGGGGAAGTACCTCCTCCTTACAGAAGACCACAGCCATAATAGCACTGCTACCTTTCAGGTATGTAGTGTTGTGTTCCTGATGGTGAGTAAGGTTCCCAGAGCTCCAACCCCCCTTAAAGGTCGGCAACGCGCTTGTGACTCCCCTGGTGTTGCGGGTGCCCATGGGCGACGGTAAGTGCTTACCATCAGGCAATCCGTCTGCTCGTTTGCCACCTTATGTCATAAAAAAAAACTTGCTATATTATAATTCCGTTCGGATTATTAGAGCGAGTCTGTCGGAAGGTAGCCTTGGGAAAATCCAGGACACTAACCCAGGCTTGATTTTTAGAACTGGAATGCTCCTACTGAGTTTGGTTTGGTCTTACATGGACTATAAACACAGAACTGCTACATCAGCTCATAATCCAAAATTCAAAAAGGCAGAAACTCAAACTACAACGCAACAAGTCGAAGCTGCGCTTGCGCGGAGCTCCTATTTTTGCGTACTTGGATCCTACGGGCCGATACAATGTAAACATAACCTAAACCTACCTAGGACAGTGGGGAACTTAGAACATAAAAATGTGGTAGTCCACATGGAAAGGTACCTTATGGCGCTTGGCGCTTACGCTATTGTTAATGACGCTTCAATACTAATGTGACACTTTGCAACGTATGCGCCAAGCGCCATAAGGTACCTTTCCGTGTGACCTTTTTTTTTATGACATAGGCGGCAAACGAGCAGACGGATTGCCTGGTAGTAAGCAATTACCGTCGCCCAAGAGCACCCGTAACACCAGAGGAGTCACAAGCGCGTTGCCGGCCTTTAAGGGGGGTTGGAGCTCTGGGAACCTTACTCACCATCAGGAAGGCAACACTACATACCTGAAAGGTAGCAGTGCTATTATAGCTGAGGTCTTCTGTAAGGAGGAGGTACTTCCCCAGTTGGGCTTCTCCAGACTCAAGCGTGATGGTTATCGCTGTGCCCTACCTCTCGTTGTTGGACGTAGTTTAAGGACATATCCGGGTCCGGGTCCAGGGTGTTATGAGAGTGATAGACACAATCGTCCGAAATTTACGAATATCACGGTAGCGCCGATGACTCGGCTTTTTTGGTCTTTGACTTAACTTGCTATATATTCCATTTGGATTGTTAGAGCGAGTCTGTCGGAAGGTAGCCTTGGGAAATTCCAGGACCCTGACCCAGACTTGATTCTTAGTACTGGAATGATCCTACTGAGTTTGGTTTGGTCTTACATGGACTATAAATACAGAACTGCTACATCAGCTCATAATCCAAAACTCAAAAAGGTAGAAACTCAAACTACAACGCAACAAGTCGAAGCTGCGCTTGCGCGGAGCTCCTATTTTTGCGTACTTGGATCCTACGGGCCGATAATGGCCAATGCAAACATAACCTAAACCTACCGGGGACAGTGGGGAACTTAGAACATAAAATGTGGTAGTCCACATGGAAAGGTACCTTATGGCGCTTGGCGCTTACGCTATTGTTAATGACGCTTCAATACTAATGTGACACTTTGCAACGTATGCGCCAAGCGCCATAAGGTACCTTTCCGTGTGGACTACCACAAATGAGTATATAAGCTCATAGTCCATAAATCAAAATGGCAGAAACACAAAATGACTGCAACGAAATAAGTCGATGGAGCTTTGGTTTCGCAGAGCCCCTATATTTTTGGGTGCTTTGGTCCTACGGGCCGATACAAAACAAACATAACCTAAACCTACACCTATAGGGGCAGTATTAGCAAATTGAAATGGCAGTGGTCTGGCCATATTAGCCGTAGAACCGATAACCGTTGGGCTAAACGACTTCTTGAGTGGAGACCAAGCGTAGTGTAGGACGCCCTCAGGCAAGGTGGAGTGACGACTTGCGCAAGATGGCTGGCAAGAGCTGGATGCGAACAGCCGAAGATCGAACACGGTGGCGTGGAATTGGGGAGGCCTATGTCCAGCAGTGGACTGCGATAGGCTGATAATGATTACTTTTCTGCATTTGGTATTTTTTCGTATGAGACTTGTGTTGTAGTAATTTTGTGTTTCGATCATTTTGAGTTATGGATTATAAGCCTATGTAGTCATTTTGTGTTCTGGTCCATGTGACACCAAAGCGTAATTTCTCAAAGCATTTTTTACTTTCCGTGAACTGGTTTGCTGAAAACATTTGAAATTATTCAAGTTTAAGCAAGGGAACACTTCAAACTTATTTTCCACCAAATAAAACCGGCATTTTGTAAACAGCGCAAAATTAAAACCGTTTCAGAGTAAAACGAAGTTTTTTGGGAAATAAGAAACTTGAGGCAGTTTCAGGTTTGTGGAAAGTTTAACTTTAAGAAAAGGAGGTACTCATTTTTTTTTATAAATATTTCGGGACAATCTTACACAAATCGACCTAGTCCTATGGTAAGCTCAGTAAGGCTTGTGTTGCAGGTAGTAGACGAATATATAAATACTTAAATACATAGAAAACACCGATGACTCCGGAACAAATATTTTTGCTCATCACACAAATAAATTCCCTGACTGTGATATGAACCCAGGACCATCGGCTTCATAGGCAGGGTCACTACCCACTAGGCCAGACCGGTCGTCACAGACGGTATTTTGACAGTATTGTATTGTAAATTGAACCAAATTAACCAATTGTGCCATCAGATCCGCTGTGTTCGGGTGGCCCAATTAGTTAAGGTATCAGCCGCGATAGCTGGGGATGCGGGTTCAAATCCTCTCTCGGGTACTGGAGGTCCTCGTGACTTTTTCTTAAGTTTCGAAGCCAATGGTCCTGGGATCAAATTCCAGTTAGAGCATTTATCTGTGTGATGAGCACAGATATTTGTTCCTGAGTCATGGGTGTTTTCTATGTATTTAAGTATTTTTATGTATCTATCTATTATATATATCGTCGTCTAGTACCTACAACACAAGCCTTACCGAGCTTACCGTAGGACTAGTTCGATTTGTGTAAGATTGTCCCGAAATATTTATTTATTATTATATATATCGTTGGCTGAGTACCCATAACAGAAGCCCGAGCGTTTTCAACCATGTATTTCTGACGATATTACTAGTAAATAATGTTATATGAACATTCGCCCAATTACACATATTTTTAGTTTTGTTTAATCTATTGTATGTTTATATCATACCCGTAATAGCCTTTCCTCGCGACTTCGTCGGCCAGCCATAGACTTAAAGTATGGGTACGGGATAAAAACTATCCTATATCCTTTCTTGTAGCTCAAACTCTCCCCATACCGAATTTCATCCCAATTGGCTCAGTGGTTTAAGCGTGAAGAGGTAACAGACAGACAGAGTTACTTTCGCATTTATAATATTAGTATGGAAAAATATGGACTAGCTCTTACCCGCGACTTAGACTGCGTATAGATTTTCTATTATAACTTCTGCGCTTTTCACACTCACACATAGACACAAAGTGAGTGCAAGAGTAGGTAGACTATGATTAGTGTATGGATATTTAAAAAAAAATCTTCTTAATGGGTTTTTCAGTTTTAATGGTTTTTTTATGTTTAACGATATCTCTTTCAACAAATCTCCATTGAAAACATCATACACTATTATCAAAAATTAAGTAATATCAAACATTTTGTAATTTTTTCATTTTCTCAAGAAAGTTTTTTGATAAATAAATAAATAAATATTGCGGGACAATCTTACACAAATCGACCAAGTCCTACGGTGCGCTCAGTAATGCTTGGGTTGTACTAGACGACGATATATATAATAGATATAAATACTTAAATAGATAAAAAACACCCACGACTCAGGAACAAATATCTGTGCTCATCACACAAATAAATACCTCGACTGGAATTCGAAGCCAGGAGCATCGGCTTCATAGGCAGGGCCACTACCCACTAGGCCAGACCGGTCGTTTGATAAAATTGAAAAACGTCTGTTTATATATTTTTATGAAAATTTATTCGGTCATTAGTGCAAATTAGCGATACCCGGAACCGGATGTGGCCGGAAATGGCCGCTGGAGGCTTGCCAGACGGATAATTCATGATACTTAAACTATCAAAATTATGAAACAATATTTAAGTTTTACTTTTATTATAAAATTTGTTACAATGTTATCATAATTTAGCCTTAGATATCGCCCACTGCAAGACAGGTCTGTCGAAACCCAATCTACAGCTACTGCGGTCGCCAACCCGCCTGCCAAGCGTGGCGACTATGGCACCTACCCCCAAGATGATACAAGTCATATCTGTGGGAGGCCTGTGTCCAGCAGTGGAGTGGATACGGCTGAAATTTGGATTTTGGACCCGGGTATGTCCTTAAACTACGTCCAACAATGAGAGGTAGGGCACAGCGATGACCATCACGCTTGAATCTGGGGCAGCCCAACTGGGGAAGTACCTCCTCCTTACAGAAGACCACAGCCATAAGAGCACTGCTACCTTTCAGGTATGTAGTGCTGTGTTCCTGATGGTGAGTAAGGTTCCCAGAGCTCCAACCCACTTATAGGTCGGCAACGCGCTTGTGACTCCCTCGGTGTTGCGAGTGCCCATGGGCGACGGTAATTGCTTACCATCAGGTAATCCGTCTGCTCGTTTGCCACCTTCGTCATAAAAAAAAAAAATGTGTGTGGGAATGTGAATGTGAAGACAGGCCTCTCCCTACGTCCTACAACCTTATTTACTTTACAATAGAGTAAGGTACATATTTTTGAAACTTTGGCAGTGAACGAATTTTTACACTTGACTGTATCATCTTGGGCCATAGTTGGGCAAGCTTGGATGGCGGGTTGGCGACCGCAGTTGTAGAATGGGTTTCGACGGACCCTGCTACCCATCCGTTGGTTTTTAGTTTTGTCGCCTCTTACGACACCCGGGGATGGGGTGGCGCTATTCTAGTCAGCCGGGAGTTATTGTAATGCTAGTATTAGTGCATGAAAATACCTCTGATACATGTGAGTAAAGCTGTCATTTCAATTTATAAATATTTACGAAAGTTTAACCCATTCAATGCCAAAGTAAAAGATTTTGATTTGCGAATTCGCGTCCCTGAAAAGTCAACGTAACAAATGCCACGGACGAGAATTCGCCTCCTTGAAATGTTAACGTAATGCCACGGACGAGAATTCACGTTATTGATAAGTTAAGGAAGTCTGCGCGTGGAAGGCGGCGGCACTTTGTAATGAGTAAAAATATGAGACATCGGCAATTAATGGGTTAAAATGTGACACAAGTTTTAACATGACAATGACAAACGAGTGGGGGACAATGTCGCAACTTTCAAAAACCCCCTGTGACTCTCTCACGAGTTGGTAAAAAAAAGATTGGTTTGTGCAAAATTTTTGGATGGGGGTCAGAGCCTAACACATCCACGTAAAACCGTGACTTTGTGTAATTTATGGAAGGTACCTACCTGTCAACCAAATTGATTTATAGGCCACTTCGTTCCTCGTCACAGTGAAAAGCTATGTGAAAGACGCAATAGATCTCTTATTAACGTCACTGTGACAAGGTTCAAATGGCCTAGAAATCAAATTGGTTGACTATACCTTCTACAACAGTGGCATCACTCGACGCGATGATTTTCGGGTCCTCAAAACAAGGCCAACGTTTTAAGCCTCGGATGACAATCCCGAGGTCAGGTGCCTTTCTGCCACACTGCTACGCCACTGTAATTTAATATAAATTTATTCAACCTCAAGCTGCCATATTCCCATTACCCTCCGGATGTAATCTTTAGATTCACATCGTGTCTTGCATCTATGATTGAGATGTCATTAAGGCAAGAAAATAGTATAATATCAAGATAAAATGCGTTGCATTTTTAAGAAATTCTACTACTAGCTTCTGCAAGGGAATTCATCAGTATACAGGAAATTCACACGAAGCCATTCGCTTCTACCGTCCCAATGTGGTGTGTTAAGGAATGGGATTTGCTCCCTTCGTCTATATTCCTGGAAAGATTTGGGTATTTTCAAGGCAAGAGTGAATAGGCTGTTACTGAACCAGCGTACTATACCCTCGACCTCGTCGACACTTACCATCAGGACTGACTGAGGTCAAACGTTAGTCAGTCTTGTATATAAAAACACATTACCAGGTTATCGTCTATCATCATCATCATTTCAGACATAGACCCCCAAATATAACTTGTATCATCTTGGGGGTAGTTGCCATAGTCACCACGCTTGGCGACAGCAATAGCTGTAGATTGAGCAACGGACGCTGCCGCCCATCCGTTAGTTTCCCTTTGTCGCCTCTTACAACTCCCGCGGGAGATGGGGTGTTGTTCTAGTTATCCGGCACCACATGGCGGATATCGAGTATCTTACGTCTTAATTATGAGAGGTAGGGCACAGCGATGAATATCACGCTCGAATCTGGGGCAGCCCAACTGGGGAAGTACCTCCTCCTTACTGAAGACCACAGTCATAATAGCACTGCTACCTTTCAGGTATGCAGTGTTGTGTTCCTGATGGTGAGTAAGGTTCCCAGAGCTCCAACCCCCCTTAAAGGCCGGCAACGCGCTTGTGACTCCTCTGGTGTTACGGGTGCCCATGGGCGACAGTAATTTCTTACCACCAGGCAATCCGACTGCTCGTTTGCCGCGTATGTCATAAAAGTTTTTGTTTTTATTCGTAGACACAAATACAGACAAATTACATAAGAATAAAACAGAATACAAAAAAGGCTCACGAAATGGCCACATCTCAGCATATTGATAGCAAATAGCCAGCGCTGATCTTCCGATGAGGTCATCAGGTGAAAAAAATCGCGGTATTTCATTCGGTAACAACAAAAAAAAAACCAAACTTTTAGACTATACAATTTACTAATTTACACACCCTAGAACACGTTTAGAACAAGAAAAGAAAGAAAACATTACAAGAATATTCACACGAAGCGATTCGCTTCTACCTTCCTAATGCGGACTGCTAAGGAATGGGATTCGCTCCCTTCGTCTATATTCCTGGAAAGATTTGGGTATTTTCAAGGCAAGAGTGAATAGGCTGTTACTGAACCAGCGTGCTATACCCTCGACCTCGTCGACACTTACCATCAGGTGTGAGTTAGGTTTCTTTGCGTTTCTTTTCTTTTATTATACAAGTCTTACAGGACTGGACGTATTTACAGGACAATCTGCAGGTTTAAGGACATCTTGACAAGCTTTAACATGACAATGACAAACGAGGACATTAAACATTACACCACATATTAACGCTTCCACGTGAACAGTTTCACTAAATTGAATTCCAACAGAATGCATTAATCGTATGCAGCACACAGCCAAGCCAATTTAAACTTTATTATTACTGTTTAAGAACTAATGCAGTTACATTATGTAAATTTGCACGTCAACACGGAATGCAACTAGTTTTCAACCTAATTTCAACTTTATTTTTATTGCATCAAGCGCTAGAACGACTGCAAGCTAATTTTGTATGCAACACGGGAAGCGCGCAGTTTGTTTTAGTAAAAGATCGTATGTTGTATGGAATAACAAGGCGTTTATTTCCTTTTTAGATTATTTGTAAAATTTTGGATATACGCCAAATGTTACGCCGTTAGTGCAATTCTCAAGCGTTTTCTTGTAATTTCACATACATTTTTGGTGTATATAATTATTAGTTCTTTCTAGGAGGCCGAATTTTAAATGTTCCCCTATTAAAAAAAGGAAAACTCACTAATTTATATGAAAACGAGCGGACCCTGGTGCTCCGAGGCAAAAAAAAATATTGCCAATCTAGGCCGACGCCTAAGGGAGAGAGGTGGTGATCCCCGGGCCGGCTCGTACCGTGCAACAAATATCGCTGGCAATACAGCGTGGCAATGCCGCCAGTATTTTTGGCACATTTGCACCAGGTACCAGTCGTCTCGGGGAATGAGAAGTTTATATGTTATGTTAGTCTTAGTTGAATTTTTATTGTTTATTTAAATTATCTATTATGTATGTATATTTAGTTGTTTCTGAATAAATATCGATACATTAATAAAATTACTATTATCTTTGTCATTATGAAGCCGATGGAACACAGATATTAGTTCCTGAGTCACGTGTGTTTTCTATGTATTTAAGTATTTATATGTATCTATCTATTATATATATCGACGTCTAGTACCTACAACACAAGCCTTACTGGCTTACCGTAGGACTAGGTCGATTTGTGTAAGATTGTTCCGACATTTTTTTTCTCGCGAAAATACAGTGGAAGGCGAAAGAACGGGCATTGAGGATCGCTTTGGGGGAGGTCTATGGTCCAGCAGTGGAAGTCCTTCGGCTGGTTGAGGTCTAGGCAACAATCAGTTTCTTCATCATGTTTTTCAAAACAGTAAATGATTCAGATGATGTTTGATTTTTTTTTATGTCATAGGCGGCAAACGAGCAGACGGATTGCCTGGTGGTAAGCAATTACCATCGTCCATGGGCCCCCGTAACACCAGGGGAGTCACAAGCGCGATGCCGGCCTTTAAGGGGGGTTGGAGCTCTGGGAACCTTACTAACCATCAGGAACAGAACACTACATGCTATTATGGCTGTGGTCTTCTGTAAGGAGGAGGTACTTCCCCAGTTGGGCTGCCCCAGATTCAAGCGTGATGGTCATCGCTGTGCCCTACCTCTCATTGTTGGACGTAGTTTATGTATGCACCTGGGTCCAAAATAAAAGTAAATTTCTTTTGTTCCAGATCACAATGAGGAAACGTGATATAGTGTTGGTAGTGCTACTGAGCTGCGGCGCTATAGCCGTCCTTTTCGCTCTCGCCGCGTACTTGTATATGCGGCGACGGAGGAGAAAGAGAGAGGACGACGAAGATGGCACCAGTTGCGCTATCAGGTCAGTGTTATACATTGTTTTTTTTTTTTTTTTAAAGTAAACCAACAGGTTGTCAATATCTATAGAAAGTAGAGTTCCTTCAACATTTAGGATGCTTCTGTTTTTTTTTTCACTCTTCATCTAAGAGCATAGGTCTCCATTTTGAAACATTAACAGTGCCGGTCGGCAGTGCTAACCGTGAATCGAACAACTAAATAAACGGAAGTGAAGCCATGTTATCAATACATTTAAAAAATATCTGTATATGAAATCCAAATAAAATAGGTAGGTACAAGATTCGTTGATTCTTGACTACATCTCCGCTACTCCAAGGTTGTCTGGAAGAAATCGCTCTATAGCGATAAGACCGCCTGTTCTTTGCCTGTACTCTCAACCTGTATTGTATTTTTGTTTTCCTCATTATCATGGTGTGCAATAAACAATATTTGTATTGTATCGTACAAAAGCGAATTTATCCTTTTAAAGGATCTCTGTTAGCTAACCATATTAAAAATAATATGACTGCATTGGTAATGATAGTTAGTTATGTTTGTAAACTATAGGGCTTAAAACGGAACCTTGAGGTACTCCATTGTGTTATCGCGTTGTATCGATATAATTTCACTCACTCACACTTGAAAAGTTCCATGACGTAGAAAGGCCTCTATCCATCTTAATAAAATTGCCGGGAACTCCCAGATGATCAAATTTGGAAAGTCTTGTTGTGATAACTTTATCGAAAGCTTTATCTCAATCCGGATAATTACGTATCATAATCCTATGAGATCATCTCATAGGATCTGACTGAAATTTTTAATTAGGAAAAAAAGCCAGTAGGTGAAAAACTTAGCTAAAGCACCTGGCCCCTATTTCACCACAGCGACAATTGTTACGATTCCCGACATATGTAAATTTCTCACGTTGCAGGTTTGGTTACATTGACCGTTTACCATCGGGTGGGACGTGTGCTTGTTTGCCTCCAACACGTTAGTTTTAATAAAATGTTGTTATTTTTTATTATATCGTCAATAAATAGGTAGTAGTTTGGTATACAGCTCTACAATTGTACGATCCTCAGAAGAAATTTCGATATTTTTTGACATGTGATTAGTCCTCTGTCGGAATTTCGCGACAATTGTCGTATTTATCGTGACTATTGTCAAGAGCCTTTCATATAACTACTGCCTATGTGTCGCTGTGGTGAAATAGGGGCCTGGCCTATGCAGTAGTAACGTGTGTACACGCGTTCTATATTCAAAATTTGACGTAAGTTCTATATTAGTTATTTGCAGAACTACGAGTTTAAACAGTTGACATTCGTCAAAGTTTGTAGGTAAAGGACCCTGCCTATGAAACTGACAGTCCTGGTAAGGGCATTCAATCTCTCCTTCGAATGCTGACCACATTTTTCATACAACTTATTGACAAACGGATGTACTTACGTATTACTATATCGCACTAGGCGATATGTTTCGGTTAGCTCTGGTAACCATTTTCAAGCCGGGTTACACCACTCGGGGTGCAAAAATTTCGCCTAGTGCGATATAAATACACGTGAGTTCTGCGGTTTAGCGTGAAGAGGTAACAGAGAGACAGGCGGATTATTAAAGGCGAGTTGCAATAACTGTTCTACGTTTTAGGCGTCATATAGTAACTTGCAGTCAATGTTGCTAAATATATCGATACAAATCTTAGCAGTAAGGATGTGTTGATATATTTGGTCATACCGACTGCAACTATTATTATTTGCTGTTTTGGCCCATTCACTGCGCTGCATCGAGCAGTTATGATCTATTGTGGCAGCCCTTTTTATAACTCATTACTGATTCCCGTTGAGTCCAGAAAGCTCCTGAACTTTTGGGCTGTAATGAGTGTAATTTTGTGTACCTCATACAACTGCAACGAACTATATGATGCTGTATATGCATATAGCCAGTATGTTAGCGATCGAAAATTGAAGTTAGTCTTAAGTAGCCCAAACTCCAACTTAACTGTTAAGTATCAAGTTGTCAAACGGGCAAGTTCATAAGGCAGCTAAGTTGGTAAACTTAGCCACTGTATACACCATAAGTTGGCATAACCACGCTCGCTAGCGACTGCTAAAATATTTGTTTTTTTTTTTATGACATAGGCGGCAAACGAGCAGACGGATTGCCTGGTGGTAAGCAATTACCGTCGCCCATGGGCACCCGTAACACCAGGGAGTCACAAGCGCGTTGCCGGCCTTTAAGGGGGGTTGGAGCTCTGGGAACCTTACTCACCATCAGGAACACAACACTACATACCTGAAAGGTGGCAGTGCTATTATGGCTGTGGTCTTCTGTAAGGAGGAGGTACTTGCCCAGTTGGGCTGCCCCAGATTCAAGCGTGATGGTTAACGCTGTGCCCTACCTCTCATTGTTGGACGTAGTTTAAGGACATACCCGGGTAGGAAGAAATTGCACAGAGGCTAACAATACGTACATAATGTGGCATATGTCAACTGTGGCATCTCGGGGTAGATTAAAACTCAAACGTTTATTCAGTAAGTAGGCCACAAGGGCACTTCTATACGTCGAGTGTACAAAAGTAAAAGAGAAAAATAAAATTTACATCGGTTCTAACCCCACACCCGAGAAATATTTTGACTTTTATGAACGTCAAGAAACTCGGCGGAATTTATTTTTATAAAACAGTGTTACAAAAATCTTAGACATACATGCGTTATTTAGAGGTAAGAAGTACAGTCAGCAGCAGAAGTGGCTAAGCGTTTCAGGTGGTCAAAATGAGGTCAACACATCTCTATTGTCAAGAGAATAAGAGCGCGTGTAGGTTATTTTGAATACTTCAAACGCTTAGCCACTTTTGCTGCTGACTGTACCATGAATTGTAAAAACCGTGTTCTGTGTCAAATAATTGTAGATTTATTTAAAGAGTTCTAAAAAGATTTTGAACCGGGTATGGCCTTAAACTACGTCCGATAATGAGAGGGCACAGCGAAATACCATCGCGCTTGTCATTCGTAGACAATCGTACACATTTTTTTTTTCTTTTTTTTATGACATAGGCGGCAAACGAGCAGACGGATTGCCTGGTGATAAGCAATTACCGTCGCCCATGGCCACCCGCAACATCAGGGGAGACACAAGCGCGTTGCCGGCCTTTAAGAGGGGTTGGAGCTCTGGGAACCTTACTCACCATCAAGAACACAACACTACATACCTGAAAGGTAGCAGTGCTATTATGGCTGTGGTCTTCTGTAAGGAGGAGGTACTTCCCCAGTTGGGCTGCCCCAGACTCAAGCGTGATGGTCATCGCTGTGCCCTACCTCTCATTGTTGGACGTAGTTTAAGGACATATCCGGGTCCTTACCCTTATTTTTGCACAAAATGTATTTATATCATTATTATTTCTAAAATACCATTCTTCGTTTCTGAAAGAGTTTAAATTGTCATTATTCGAGACTTAAAATGGCGAAACTGCCTTGAGAATATTTTTTTTTTTTGTTCTTTACGTTGTTTAGTGTGTAATATCGATAGCTTATTATGCAGTGATCTAACGCAGTATGCATGCAGTAACGCAGTATGTGCAGCTAATGAAGAATTGATCTCAAAACGCGTTTCACCACTTTGGTCACCACCGGCAGTCCCTGGGCCGCGGCCGCCTCGTGGCTTTTTGTAAAGCTAGACTTTACAAATCGCAAGGCCTACTACCGTTTTACATCATGCTCTAAAAGCAAACTTGATATATAATATAATATTGATGGAAGCCAGATTTTAAAAGGAGAAGCAAAGGTACTTGACACCCCTAGCCCCCAGGTTGCAAATAATAAATAATAAATATTTCGGGACAATCTTACACAAATCGACCTAGTCCTACGGTAAGCTCAGTAAGGCTTGTTTTGTAGGTACTAGGCGACGATATATATAATAGATAGATACATATAAATACTTAAATACATAGAAAACACCCATGACTCAGGAACGAATATCTGTGCTCATCACACAAATGAATTGCCCTGATTGGGAATCGAACCCAAGAGCATAGGCTTCACAGGCAGGGTCACTACCCACTAGGCCAGACCGGTCGTCAAAATTCTCGTGAAAACCGGAAATTTCTTGTGATTCTGAGTTAAAAAATGCAAAACAAAAAAAATGGCTTATATTTTCATAAACGATTTAAATAGTAATCCTACAAACATATTCTAGTTTATTTTATTATATACTTTATTTATATTTACACAAGTTACACAATCGCTTGATCACCCTATAAGCCAATTTAACCTGACTTGCGGGGGACTTATGGCCTTTGTTTTGTCTCGACCTTTTTGGGGCCTCATATTACATGCATAAGGTCGGACGTTGATCGATACTGTGACAGATCCATTTACCTTCGGATAATATATCATTAGTATTATTACAGTAGAAATGAAGGAACATTTAAGTATTTTTTTTATGACATAGGCGGCAAACGTGCAGACGGATTGCCTGGTGGTAAGCAATTTCCGTCGCCCATGGGCACCCGCAACACCAGGAGAGTCACAAGCGGGGGGGTTGGAGCTCTGGGAACCTTACTCACCATCAGGAACACAACACTACATACCTAAAAGGTAGCAGTGCTATTATGGCAGTAGTCTTCTGTGAGGAGGAGGTACTTCTCCAGTTGGGCTGCTCCAGATTCAAGCGTGATGGTCATCGCTGTGCCCTACCTCTCATTATTGGACGTAGTTTAAGGACATACCCGGGTCCATATTTTCTTGGAGTAGTCGTCTCTTTAGCCCATCGACATAGCCCACCGGGTTAGCAAGCTGAAGTGGCAATGGGCAGGCCTCATTGCACGTAGAGAAGATGGCAGATGGGGTAGAAAAGTGCTCGAGTGGAGACCACGGACTAGCAAGCGCAGCGTACGTCCACGCACAAGATGGACAGACCTCATTAAGGTCGCCGTAAGACGCTGGATGCAGGTCGCTTCCAACCGGTATATGCGGAGTTCCAAGGGGGAGGCCTATGTTCAGCAGTGGACGTCTTATGGCTGAGATGATGATGATGATGATGAGTTGTCACTTCACAAAAGTCCATATAAATAAGTTACTTGATGACAGAGGTCCGATTTTTGAGCACTCGACGCTCGAATCGTGACATTTTAAACTCTCTCAAACACGAAGAAATGGTATTTAAGAAACATGAATGATGTAAATAAATAATTGTGGGTATTGAAACTATACATTTTGTGCAAAAATAATGGTAATAATGGTAACAAACGTTAGTTTGTGTGTGATTATTTTTGGTCTCAACGTTTTTTGAATTAGAGTAGTTGTAGTGACCCTGCCTATGAAGCCGACGGGCCTGGGTTCGAATCCTAGTAATGACATTTGTGTGATGAAAACAGATATTTCTTCCTCAGTCATTGGTGTTTTCTATGTATTTAAGTAATATATCGTTGAATACCCACAACACAAGCCTTCTTGAGCTTACCGTGGGGCTCAGGCAATTTGTGTAATAATATCGTGTTATATTTATTCAATTACTAGATGACCCGGTGAACTTTGTATCACTTTCCTCGGCATATGAGAATAGATAATGTTTTTGTGCAGTAATAATGGTTTTTATAATGACAACACTGACAGAATGACATATCAAGTTTGCCAACCATAAAGGTACCGTATAATAGGTTCATCACATTATTCATTATTTTACATGTTTTAAATGTAAATACGGGATAATCCGACCATTATGGATGTATGATGTAGACTATAGGTAGCTCGTAGTCTCTTGTCATTCAATAGAGATTTTGACAGCCATATCTCAGGGAATAAGGGCTAATTTATTAACTATTTGTAAGAAACTATCGCCTTAAAGTCTACAGTGCTAGAATAATATAGAATACCTATTTTGCTCGCAAAAAAGAGGAAGATGTATGAAATCCTGCGGCGCTTCCGCCTTTCTCGAGCGAAAGCAGCCATTCTGGCAAATACGCGTAAGATGTATGAAATCCTGCGGCGCTTACTGTTTTTAGGGTTCCGTAGTCAACTAGGAACCCTTATAGTTTCGCCATGTCTGTCCGTCCGTCCGTCCGTCCGTCCGTCCGCGGATAATCTCAGTGACTGTTAGCACTACAAAGATGAAATTTAGTAGTAATATGTATATCAGTCACGCCGACAAAGTGCAAAAATAAAAAGTGGAAAAAAATGTTTTCTTAGGGTACCCCCCCTATACGTAAAGTGGGGAGTGTTTTTTTTCTTAATTCTGATCCTTACGTGTGATATATTGTTGGATAGGTATTTAAAAATGAATAGGGGTTTATTAACATAATTTTTTGATAATGTCAATATTTTTGGAAATAATCGCTCCAGAAGTAAAAAAAAGTGCGTCCCCCCCCCTCTAACTTTTGAACCACAAGTTACAAAAATATGAAAAAAATCTCAAAAGTAGAACTTTACATAAACTTTCTAGGAAAATTATTTTGGACTTGATAGGTTCAATGGTTTTTGAAAAAAATCTATATAATATATATAAATGAACCCCATTTCTCTTGGTCACGCTATAACTTGCGAACGGCTTTACCGATTTGGCTAATTTTGGTCTTAAAATATTTGTAGTAGCTCAGGGAAGGTTTAAACGGTGAGAAAGTATGAAAAAAGATCGAGTAATATACTAAAAACCGAAAATATTGTTCCCCGTATATGTATACAAACTTATCAACTCGAAAAAACTGTAAGCGCCGCAGGATGTCATACATCTTACGCGTTTTTGGTAAAATGGTCTCTGCTTTCAATCGACAAAGACGGAAGCGCCGCAGGATTGCATATATCTTAGGCTTTTTTACGAGCAAAATAGGTACTTTATGTTATTCCAGCACTAAAGTCGTTAAGGCGATAGTTACTTACAAATTGTTAATAAATTAGCCCTTATTCCCTAAGATATGGCTGTCAAAATCTCTATTGAATGACAAGACACACTTCCTCACTTTAGGCCCGGTACCGCGAAGATCGAAGTTCGTATATGTTGAGCATTTCTCTTTTACTCAAATTAAGGCGCTAAGAGTGACAGAGACAATCGTCCGAAATTTACGAATATCGTTGTTCGCGGTAGCGCCGCCGTTTTATGTATAATTTCGCGTTTAGTTTTAACCGTAAATAAGAATCTGCACTAATATTCATCGCCCAATGCGACCGTCCCGTCCGTTGTCTTACTACTTCAGATGGGTACTGAGTGTGAGTGAAGTATATAACTCTTTCTAAATAGTTGTCAGCGTCCTTTGTGGGCCCGTTTTTAGGGTTCCGTACTTAATATTAATATTTCAAGAATAATGTATCAAATAGCCCATTTTAAACTCTTAAGTGGGATCACTTACTGTGGCGGACGAAAAACTACGGAACCCTACACTGAGCGTGGCCCGGCACGCTCTTGGCCGGTTTTTTTGAGTTGATATAGTTTGTATGGGTGAACAATATTTTCGTTTTTTAGGATATTACTCGAATTTTTTGCATACTTTTTCACCGTTTAAACCTTCCCTGGACTTCCATGAATATTTCTAGACCAAAATTAGCCAAATCGGTTCAGCCGTTCTCGAGTTTTAGCGAGACTAACAAACGGCAATTCATTTTTATTTATATAGATAGATAGATTATTTACTGATAAAAATTATATTTTTCAACAAGCTTTTATTTCCGACTGTATTTCTGATCACATTTCAGGGACAATACGATAGTTAATGTTGTTTTGATCAAATTTATATACTATTGATCAATTACTGAGTTAAAAAATGGGTTCTGTGTCACGACCCAGTAAGCACCCTGTATACATATGTATGCTTACCATAAAAATAATTTAGAATTTCGTGACTTACTCTGCAATTGTCACGTACGAGCATACTTAAAAAATAAAACGCATTTCAAACCTTATTCCATTATAATAAGGTTTACATTTATAAAGCAAGTTTAGAAGAAATTTACTATACTTGTTAGAACATGTATTTTAAGTGTTATTCCTTTGTGATAAAGTTCAGAATTGAATGGCTTGTTAGTTGAGATTGAGTGTTGCCCTACCACGAGATCTAGAGTCGCCATTAGTCACGTTTTTTAGTCACTTTGTTACCGTTTCTTTACACAAATATTTAACGCAAACGCTAGCGAGTACCTACATTTTCGGCAAGTCGTATTACATGTACAATACCTTTTTTTATCACAAACTTGGCAAACGAGTAGGCGGATTGCCTGACGGTAAGCAACTACCGTCGCCCATGAGCACCCGCAACACCAGGGGAGTCACAAGCGCGTTGCCGGCCTTTAAGGGGGGTTGGAGCTCTGGGAACCTTACTCACCATCAGGAACATAACACTACATACCTGAAAGGTAGCAGTGCTACTATAGCTGTAGTCTTCTGTAAGGAGGAGGTACTTCTCCAGTTGGACTTCTCCAGACTCGAGCGTGATGGTACTTCGCTGTGCCCATGGACGACAGTAATTGCTTACCATCAGGCGATCCCTCTATGCCGTGTGATGCCAGCTGACTAGAATACCACAATCTCCTCCCGCGGGTGTCGTAAGAGGCGAAAAAGGGAGAATCCTTCGGACGGGCAGCAGCGTCCGTCGAAACCCAATCTACAGCTACTGTGGTCGCCAACCCGCCTGCCAAGCGTGGCGACTATGGCAACTACCCCCAAGCTGATACAAGTCATATTTGTGAGAGGCCTATGTCCAGCAGTGGACTGCATACGGCTGAAATGTAGGCGATCCCTCTGCTCGTTTGCCACCTTTGTCATAAAAAATATGTTTTAGCTAACTCATGGTACAGGGGCAGACGCTGTGTAAATTGCATCATTAGGATGAACCAAATGTTGAAAAAAAAGTTTGAATTTCGTGTCAACAGTTGTTAGGACAAGACAGTTGGACCTCTTGTTTGGAAAAATGTTTTTGGAGATCAAAAGAAAGATGTTTTGAAACTAAAATACTGTTGTAGAACATAAAAATAGCTTTTATGACCTGCCTATCAAGTCGAATAAATAAAATAAATCCTACGTTTACTCTTAACGACCAGGGACAGCTTTTCTGTTCTCTGTGCAACAGGGTTTTCAAAAGTAATTTTGGTTTTGCATAAGCCACATAAGGGCTCATCAGAGAAAGTAAGGGTTTCCGTTGTTGAATACGACATGGAGGACTATATATATATCAAGTCGAATGCCTATGAGTCGATATAAAAAATTGAATTGAAAAAAATATTAGTATATTTTTCTAGCACGAACGATTTCTTGTAAGCGATTGATAAAATAAAAACATCGACAGTCCTGTTAACAATAACTCACCAATTATCTGACCAAGGGCGGGTTTAAATCCAGCAAGCTGTACCCGCACCCTTTTCATTACGAAATCTTTTTAAATTTGTATTTTGTATCAACTAACACTAACTCTATATATGAACTTACCTAACATGCATTGTAAAAGTAATGAAATAAACGCATTTGTATTTGTATAAGTACCACTTCAAGTCATATATAACTATACGTACATTTATATGTACCTTTATGTATGTATAGATGATTATTATGTCATTCTAATTACGCCTTAAAATTTCCCTTCGTCTGTATTCCCGGAGATATAATTTGGGTCTTCAAGGCAAGAGTGAGGCTGTTACTGAACCAGCGTGCTACACCCTCGACCTCGTCACTTACCATCAGGTGCGACTGAGGTCAAACGCTAGTCAGTCTTGTATATAAAAAATAGTAGATGCTCGAAATTTTCGATCTTCAATTTTGCGGTAGACTCTGAAGTAAATACGAAGCGACCCTCACCTTTTACGTCAGACAAATAGGAACTATTAATCGTACTTAAGGAATGAGATACGACATCGCTTCTTCGCTAACTTCGGTGACACAAGGTATGGATCTGGAGGTCCCGGGTTTTTTTTTTTATGTCATAGGCGGCAAATGAGCAGACGGATTGCCTGATGGTAAGCAATTACCGTCGCCCATGGGCACCCGCAACACCAGGTGAGTCACAAGTGCGTTGCCGGCCTTTAAGGGGGGTTGGAGCTCTGGGAACCTTACTCACCATCAGGAACACAACACTACATACCTGAAAGGTAGTAGTGCTATTATGGCTGTGGTCTTCTGTAAGGAGGAGGTACTTCCCCAGTTGGGCTGCCTCAGATTCAAGCGTGATGGTCATCGCTGTGCCCTACCTCTCATAAAGAGTCTTGGTAAGGCGATTCATTTGTGTGTTCGTCTGTTATACGTTTTTCAGTTATTTTTTGAAATAGAGGAGTTTACAGGATCTATTTTTATCTATCTTTCTATGCGGGAATTACAATATTATAATAACTGCTTAATAATTTGGGTCTTTTCAAGGCAAGAGTGAAGGCTGTTACTGAACCAGCGTGCCCCACCCTCGACCTCGTCGACACTTACCATCAGGTGTGACTGAGGTCGAACGCTGGTCAGTCTTGTATATAAAAAATAGCAGTTTCGAAATTTTCGATCTTCAATTTTGCGGTAGACTTTCAAGTAAATACGAAGCGACCCTCACCTTTTACGTCAGACAAATAGGAACGATTAATCGTACTTTAGGCATGAGATACGACATCGCTACTACTTAGTCGGTAGTAGTGATACAGACAGGGATCTGTAGGTCCCGGGTTTGAGTCTTGCTAAGATTACTTTGTGTATTCGTCCGATATTCGTTTTTCAATTCATTTTTTAATGAAAGAATGTTTTTATTTAATGTAACCATTGACACATTTTTTTTATTAGTAAACTTAGAATCTGCACGGATTAGTAAATACGCTAACGCTAGCGTTTCTACGCAAGTAGCATCCCACACCATCCCTCCCAAGCTCCAAGGAACCAAAGACACTCCATCAGGCCTCTTGCCATCTCTGACAGCAGGTCGGCTCAAGAAGAGCAGGCACATTGATGGTGGCAAGAGACCGACGGAATATGTCATTAAGCAAAAAGTTGCGTTTTAAAATTACAATTTTTTCCTTTTATGTATATTAGTCCTTTGGAGATAGGATGACTCTAGGTGTTGCCCTTGAGCCATCTTTGATGTCGCTTTTTGTGGATTCATCTCGCATAAATAAAGCGATTCACCGTCTGCCGGAAGTAACATTGTATACAAGTTACCAAAAACAAAAGCCGGGGTTCGAACATGCGTCTTCCGGATTGCAAGTCACACGCTTTTTTTTTATACCACAGAGGTGGCAAACAAGCATGCGGCCCGCTTGATGGTAGGCGGTCACCGCAGCCTATGGACGTTTACAATACCGAGGCATCATTCACGCGTTGCCGACACCGTAAAAACCTCTTTACACCCTTTTTGAAGAACCCCATACTGTAGTCCTTTGGGATGACCTCCGCAGGAAGCTCATTCCACAACCTTAGCGTACGCGGGAGGAAATTCCTCTGAAACCTTTGGGTACGCGACCATTTTGGTTTTAAAGTATGTGGTGTGGGTGAACTCCCTGACGGTGGCGAGCGGCGCGATGATAAAAAGTAGCCGTGGGCATCATACCAAACAATTCCTCAGAACTTTACCGCTAGGTCCCCAGCGCACCAGCCTACCGTACCCAAAATAAACCACAGCCTAAATATTTTCACCGTCACAAATTAGTTTAGATCGTTACAAATCTGTCAGTATATCCAATGATTTGCCAAGCGAATTTAATCTCTAACCCCTTATAATAAAGTCTACTAATTCAACTGCATCATTTACAGGTTCTGATTCCAAATGTAATCAAACAATTATGTACTTTATGATAATTGCAAAAAGTTCATTTTTGATTGCAGCTCGTAAGGTATATACAAATGTTTCCGATTGCTACGTCAAAGGTAGAATAAAGCTAATTTTGTATTGTTGACCAATTACGTATGAAACCTAAAAATGTGCCTTAACCTATTGTAATAAAGTAGATTTTCGATCGCAGAATTGACTCGGAAGCTAAGGGTGAGTTGTGAATTTACCGCAAATTAAACTAAACCCTCTTGGGCTTACACTAAGGTCGAGTTTCCTTTGCGTTTTCTTTCGCGGGGTTGGTGTAGCAATTTCCTTGGGCGCTCAAATTCAGTATATTTGCGAATTCCGAAGGTTCATGTTGTCTTTTCGCGTATTTGACCGTTATTCCGTTCCAAATTTAAACTTTGCCGATTCTAAATTTGAATTGCGGCCGTTTAGAATGTAGTCAGTGTTTTGTTTTATTGTGTGATATAATATACTATATTATAAAACAGTGGTTATTGTGGTTTTGTGTGTTGTGTGATTGTTTTATTGGAAACATGAGTTTGAAGAAGTAAGTTTTTGATTCTTTAGTTTAATAGAAATAATAAATAAATAGTTATTTGTTATACAAGGGAGCATAGTTAGTTTTTACCTTCTCGTGTTAATATTAAGACCCGAGCTAGAAAAAATCCAAAATTAAAACATTTTTTTTAAACAATTCTTTTTACACCTATCTATAATAGAAATTATTATTCATGAGCACATACTATTTACACAAAACATTAAATAGACGATAAGGAATATTATAAGAAGTGCCACAAAATGGCCCCATCTCAGCATATTGCTAGCGTGTTGCCAGCGCTGGTCTTCCGATGAGGCCATGAGGTGGAGACATCACGACAGACAACAGCATACAGATTAATACAATTAAAAAAAAAAACACACAATAGAAATAAAAATTCATTCATTCCCACGAAGCGATTCTCTTCTACCTTCCTGATAAAAAATAAATAAAAATAAAATTTGTTTATTTCGAACAGAGTCCATATGGCAATATTATCCCTTCATCTGTATTCCCGGAGATATAAATTAGGTCTCTTCAAGGCAATAGTGAATAGGCTGTTATTGAACCAACGTACACCTTCGACCTCGTCGTCACTATCAGGTGCGACTGAGGTCAAACGCTGGTCAGCCTTGTTTAAAACATAAAAAAAAACAAAAAAGAGGAAAAAATAAACCAAAGTCCGGACGTTCCTGTATCCACATAGGACTTTCTCATAGACCGCTAGGGAGCGATCTCTGGGAATGCGAAATTCCACCTCTTCCTCTGTTGGCTTCTCGTTGTAGTGAAAGTATAATAACGTTTAATTTATCATTACAAACAAACCAACATTTTCCGAGCTTGTCTACGCTCTAAGCCGATACACGTATATTTTCGCGTTGTAGAGGAAAACGACTACAATTGAAGATCGATCGAGAGTAAACGTAGCAGTTATCACTTTTAAGCCCCAATGCAGAGATCTCTGTGGCGGTGTATAGGGAAGGTCCGTGTCCAGCAATGCAGACTGGCGTGGCTGTTAGCAGAAAAAAATATATTTTAGGCGATATGGAGTTTGTAATATGAAAGATATTCGATATTTAAATCGAAAGAAAAAAATAGGAAAATTTGACTCGCAACGGGACTCGACCCCACAACCACTGGATCACTAGCCCAGTACACTACCAATTGTGCCATACTAGTACTGCTTGGACTTGTCAAATTTTTCTACTTTATCCTTCCTGGTATACGTCATTACGGGTGACGTGTAGCGACATCTACCCAAAGAGTATTGAACTCTTTACGGCATCGGGGTCTCAAATTTTGATTGAGAATTCATCGATAACAATGTGCTACCAATTCATAAATTGTTTTTATATTAAGCAAAAACGTCTGCTAGCATATCATCGATATTTAAATCGAAAGAAAAATAGATTTTTTTTTAGCAGACATTTCTGCTTAATATAAAAACCATTTCAGAGATATTCATTTTTTAATTTAGGCGTATTACAATACACTTATGAATGTTACGAGTACAAGAAATCTACCATTGGTTCTAACCCTACACCTCTGACCCGAGAAGATTATTACCGGCATAAAACTCGGCGCAACTTATTTATTCAAAATAGTTATACATCAACTCTTGAAATATTAAATTATGCGTAGTCCCAAAGAAAACATATCAAACAATCTAATATAATACAAGACAAAAGAAAATACTAAAATATTAAAATAATAACGTATACATTTTTAACTATACGAAATAGACCTGCTTTGACAATTATGCGGAGTCCCAAAAAAAACATATCAAACAGTTTAATAACTAAAATACAAGAGAAAAGAAAATAAAAAAATATTATAATAATAACGTAAACTTTGACTACATGATATAGACATGCTTATAACTGTTATATATTTTAATATTCTATTAAAACGTCGACTAGCTACGACTATCGATTCCAAAAGTAATCGATGCATAATAACCCTCATTATAATGCCATATTATAAAAATATCCTTGGAAAAATCGACCTCGACGCCCGTGTTTACCGATTAAAGCATGTTCAATAACTTTTAAGTATATAATATTTGCTATTTTTAATGAAATATCATTCAATTCAGTTCGGAATTTAAAAATTAAATATATTCGATATTTTAACATACATTTATTCTCATTTAGGTCATATGTCGTTTAAATCGAAAGAAAAATAGAAAAATTTTACTCGCAGCGGGACTCGAACCCACAACCACTGGATCACTAGCCCAGTGCAGTGTTTCGATTTAAATATATTTGATATGCTAGCAGACGTTTCTGCTTAATATAAAAACATATGTCGTTTATTAATAATATTAAAAATATTACATGTCATGTTATATAAAAATACACTCTCTGTAAAATTTACTAGTCTTTGGTATAGAAAAATATATATTTAAACCGAAAATAAATAGAAAAAAATTGTCTCGCAGAGGGACTCGAACCCACAACCACTGGATCACTAGCCCAGTGCACTGTCAATAGGCTACTAGACTCATATCAAATATGGCACATAAAATGATTATTTTCGGACATAAATAAATAAATAAATAAATATTTCAGGACAATCTTACACAAATCGACCTAGTCCTACGGGAAGCTCAGTAAGGCTTGTGTTGTAGGTTCTAGACGACGATATATATAATAGATAGATAAATATAAATACTTAAATATATAGGACATATCTGCTTCAAAATTGATTTGCAAAATTTCACCCGGACATACTCATATACATACATTGCAAGTGGAATTAAAGCTTAATTAAACCTACAAGAAAAGAGCGTATAGGGATTTTAAAGGCCGGCAACGTACTTGTGACTCCTCTGGTGTTGCGGGTGTCCATGGGCGGCGGTAGTTGCTTACCATCAGGCAATCCGTCTGGTCGTTTGCCTCCTATATCATAAAAAAAACACTTAAATGTTCAGTGTTTGACACTATTACAGAATCTAAAACATACTAAACGGAGCCAAAAACTAAAAAGTATTTCTCGACACTATTACGTCATATAATACGTCTATAAGCGCCAAAACTTTGATGTTTGCCCAAAAACTTAGGAAATCGGTGCCGTCCGCTAACTTGTGAATTATTGCCCAAGTTTGCCAATATCTTAGGAACAAAAAAGTGACTAGAATGTTCTAGTAAGTCAGGAAAGGTCATATAAGTGTGACTTAATGGTTACTTAATATGTATTTTGGCGGTGTTAAAGGAGATTTCCAACGGGGCGACAAAAGGAAAAAACCAACCTTGAGACACATTTACATACATACATCATACATTTCAGCCATATGCAGTCCACTGCTGGACATAGGCCTCCCACAAATATGGCTTGTATCATCTTGGGGGCAGTTGCCATAGTCGCCACGCTTGGCAGGCGGGCTGGCAACCACAGTAGCTGTAGATTGGGTTTCGACGGACGCTGCTGCCCGTCCGTAGGATTTTTCCTTTTGACGCCTCTTACGAGACACGCGGGAGATGGGGTGGTGCTATTCTAGTCAGCCGGCATCACAATCAAACACAATCTGCAGTGACTGTGCCAACCCGCCTGCCAAGCGTGGTGACTATTGCAACTACCCAAGATGATACAAATCGTATTTTGGGGCGGCCCAGCATTGGACGACTTACAGCTGAAGTGTTCTAAGGAAATTTATGTCAAAACTGGGCTTATTGATAATAATTGGTAAATATTACAGAACCTTACATAAATTTAGCCCACGGTAAGGTGAAGCTTATGTTGTGGGTACTCAATATGTACACATAAATAGTATACAATATCTTCGATATTTAAATCGAAAGAAAAATAGAAAAAATCAACCACTGGATCACTAGCCCAGTGCACTACCAATTGTGCTACACGAGTACCGCTTAGACTTGTCAAATTTTTCTATCTATCCCTCGTCGTATACGTCATCATGGGTGACGTGTAAACACATCTGCCGCCAGCGTATTAAACACTTAACGGCATCGAAGTCTCAATTTTCATTGAGAATTCATCGACAACAATGTGCTACTCCTTTCTATTTTTTTTTATTATGAAGAAACGTCTGCTAGCGAATATCTTGGGCTAGTGACCCAGTTTTTTAGGGTTCCGTAGTTAACTAGGAACCCTTATAGTTTCGCCATGTCTGTCCGTCCGTCCGTCCGTCCGTCCGTCCGCGGATAATCTCAGTGACCGTTAGCACTACAAAGCTGGAATTTGGTAGTAATATGTATATCAATCACGCCGACAAAGTGCAAAAATAAAAAGTGGAAAAAAATGTTTTCTTAGGGTACCCCCCCTATACATAAAGTGGGGAGTGATTTTTTTCTTCATTCTAATCCTAACGTGTGATATATTGTTGGATAGGTATTTAAAAATGAATAGGGCTTTACTAACATCATTTTTTGATAATGTCAATATTTTCGGAAATAATCGCTCCAGAAGTAAAAAAAAGTGCGCCCCCCCCCCCCCCTCTAACTTTTGAACCACAAGTTTAGATAAATTAGCCCTTATTCCCTAAGATATGGCTGTCAAAATCTCTATTGAATGACAAGACACACTTCATCACTTCAGGCCCGGTACCGCGAAGATCGAAGTTCGTATATGTCGAGCATTTCTCTTTTACTTCAATTAAGGCGTTAAGAGTGACAGAGACAATCGTCCGAAATTTACGAATATCGTGGTTCGCGGTAGCGCCGCCGTTTTATGTATAATTTCGCGTTTAGTTTTAACCGTCTGCACTAATATTCATCGCCCAATGCGACCGTCCCCTCCGTTGTCTTAATACTTCAAATGGGTACTGAGTGTGAGTGAAGTAGTAAGACAAATACGAACATTTCCGAGAAAATATGAAAGGAAAGGATTATTCACTACATCTGAGCCCCGAGTGTATGTTTTAACGTAACGAAACGTCACCATTAGCGTTAGTTACCCATATTATATCAGTAACACTTACGCATTCGAGACATTTTTTACGTCAAAAGAAACTTACACTGGAGCCTCTGTACTTTAAGCTCGCGCGCATAGTTTACTTAATTTGCCGATAGATGTCACTGAAGGTGGAACGCACATACCCTACATGGCGGTTTTAAGATTCTTTCTGAATAATGGGGTCGGAGCATACATGCCGATACATTAGGTTAAAACTGACTGACTGACTTCAAATGACGCTGGCTTGTTATCACTCTATGTTACAACCCCTTCTTACTACTCATGGTGGGACTGAAATTGACAACATTTTTTAAAATTTTCCATGTATAGTTGGGATCTATAACTCTTTCTTTAATTGTCTTTAGGGTTCTGTACATAATATTAATGTCAACAACAATGTATCAAATAGCCCATTTTTAACTCTTAAGTGGGAACACTTACTGTGACTGACGAAAATCTACGGAACCCTACACTGAGCGTGGCCCGACACGCTCTTGGCCGGTTTTTCTATTTTTCTTTCGATTTAAATATCGCAGATATTCGCTAGCAGACGTTACTGCATAATAAAAAATAAAAATAATTTAGTATACAATATATTTGAATACAGACGTTCTGGCGAGGGGAGCGGGTTTATCCTTACGTTGTGAATATTCCATTCATTCGCACGAAGCGATTCGCTTCTACCTTCCTAATGCGGACTGCTAAGGAATGGAATTCGCTCCCTTCGTCTGTATTCCCGGTAAGATATAATTTTGGTTTTTTCAAGACAAGAGTGAATAGGCTGTTACTGAACCAGCTTGCTACACCCTCGACCTCGTCGAAACTTTCAGGTGTGACTGAGGTCAAACGCTGGTCGTGCATTTCAAAAATTTATTAGTACATGTTTTGATTAAGTTAAAAAAAAAACAAACGTAAACCTTATTTTGCGTGTTAAGGCTTACAATTTGTTTGATTACTTTATGGAGTTACCAAATTGTTTTAAGCTACGTTTAATACTTACGAGCATAAGCTAGTAAAATTAACTTTGGTTTACTTATCCAAGGAAAAACAATACATGTTTTGTTTTACTGTACCCTTTAAACCAAAGCAATGTCCACCAATCCACCAAGTGTCAGATTAACCAAAACCTTGGATTATTGTATGAGCATTCCTGTATAGCAATGTACAAATTGCAGAACATTCTCAAAAAGCGGAAACGTTCTCGGGAATGTTCTCAGAATATTCCTGCAACATGAAACTTATTGTTTAAACAAGAGAATATAGCTGGAATAAAGTTTAAATAGGCATAACTTAAAACTACATGTTATTATGCATATATTATTGTCTATTACCGTCAGCTATTTGGTTGATAAGTGATAAGTTACCAATAAGTTCCTTAGATTCTCATTGTATTTTAGAAAACATTTCGACTTTCGGACTTCACAATTATAGCCTTGGGCCGGTACCGCGAACATCGAAGTTCGTATATTGCGAACATCTTTTTCTTTTACTCCGATTAAGGCGTCATGAGAGTGAGAGAGACAATCGTCTGAAATTTACGAATATCGTTGTTCGCGGTCGCGCCGCAGATTTAAACTAAGTTACCGAACTATTTCTTGATGCTTGTCTCTGGTCGTGTCAAATTGACGCGTTGACTTATGTCAACGAGTGAGCAAGGAGTTTTAATATATGCTAAAAGAAGTTTTTTGCATAATGACAATAAGTAAAATGTGCTTTATAAACATCACATTAACGTTAACTTTCGCTAGCCGAACATGAAGAAAACAAACAAGCCGAGTGG
The DNA here is from genome assembly GCA_022674325.2 of Grapholita molesta. Taxonomy (NCBI): domain Eukaryota; kingdom Metazoa; phylum Arthropoda; class Insecta; order Lepidoptera; family Tortricidae; genus Grapholita; species Grapholita molesta. Next base: position 1,866,182 of record CP053145.2, on the reverse strand, counting down.
GACGGCTAGTACACAGACCTCTATCTCTTTCTGAATGTTCTGAATTAATCTGAAAATCATTGCAATATGTAATTTCTTACCATGTTGTGTACAAAAACACATTTGTTTTTTAAATTCATTTATATATACACTAAAATATTATAAACGACCGAACCAGGTGTTTGTTGTGGTACCTTATTTATATAATAATGCCAATGACTATAATTACTTTGATACACATGCATTTCACTGTCCGTTGATAAGATGATAATTGATAACTGGAGTAAACTGGAGTGCAAACCCGTAAAATATTTATATTATAATGATTATATCTCAACTATGGTGAATGTTCATGTTAAAAACCACGAAGTTATTAAGTAATTCCATAAATTCTCGTTCTCGAGAACATTCTCAGAAGTTACCGAGAAATTCTCATGTGGAAAGTTTCGCAACTTTGGAAACTTCTCTTGCGTGCATTGCTATTCCTGTATTTTCCACCGAATATCGAATTTTGAGTTTGAATGGCCTATCTTTGTAACAAAAAAAAAATTCTTAAAATATTGTATTTGAATGATGTTTTGTATTATTTGTATAGCTCGTTTTATTTCAGACTCTCTTTTGGTTTTGCTTTAAATAACATAAATTATAATCTAATTTTCTAAATTTATTAATACTTATTATACTCTACGTTATTTGTTTTTTTTTTTTTTTTTTTTTCTAATTCGGAAAAAAGCTTTTCTAACTTGTACAATGCCTCAAGCTTTTTTAGGTTTAGTGCAATAACTACATAGTTAATATATTTATACTCGTAGTTTTCATAATGTTGTAATTATTGTACAGCTTTTATTTAGAAGTTATATAATAGTACATTTCGATGCTAGTGAAACAAAAGTTTTTTTCGACGAGGGTGAAAGTTGCAGCCCGAGTGAAACGAGGGTGACACTCACCCGAGTCTTCAAGAAGTTTTTACACGTGTATCAAACCTAATTTTTCAAAACAAGTGCCTTAAAAAGTGAAATTTATGCACGCGAAGCAAAGTACACTTTTTACGCACTAGTTAGGAAAAAACTTTTTCCTCGTGACTTCGTCAGCCAGCCATGAAAATTATCCTATGTCCTTTCACGTAGCTCAAACTCTCTCCATACCAAATTACATCCTGATTGGTTCAGCGGTTTTTTTTAAAGGTGGCAAACGAGCAGACGGATTGCCTGATGGTAAGCAATTACGCCCATGAGCACCCGCAACACCAGGTAGTCACCGGCGCGTTGCCAGCCTTTAAGATGGTTGGAGCTCTGGTAACCTTACTCACCATCAGGAACACAACACTACATACCTAAAAGGTAGCAGTGCTATTATGGCTGTGGTCTTCTGTAAGGAGGAGGTACTTCAGTTAGGCTTCTCCAGACTCAAGCGTGATGTTACTTCGCTATGCCCTACCTCTCATAAAACGTTACTTTTAGGCGTGGAGAGGTAACAGAGAGTTACTTTCGCATTTATAATATTAATATGGATGATGTCGTGCTCGCTTTTGGGCAAGAATGTAATTTGCTTGTGACTTTGTTAACTCAGCTTTTAACTTAATTAACCCATAGATAATTGTTAAATTAACATGTATAATTGTACCCAAAGGTTGGACCCTACTCCATTTAGATTATGTAACTCAAAATGGGTTTAAGTTACCTCTGTACCCGCAGAATTATCAAATACCTATTTCCATAAAGACGTTATGTGCAACCAATTTAAAATGTTTATTTATTTATTTATTATATTTATTTATTAAATATACAGAAACAATACACACATTACACTTTAAGTCCTGCAAAACTATTAAGACAGTTTGACTGCAGGAAGACTTAATTTAAACTATTTATACTAAACCTTATTATCTAATATTATAACTTTATAACAGTTCAACTTAGTGACAGAGTTTATGGCAGTGAATCTAATAAATACTGTTTAAATTTTCTTCTAAAAAAGCGGTAATTCTCTTCCATTCGTATGTCCTGAGGTAAGCTGTCTAATACACACGGCAGGCGTTTTTTCAGTGTTCTAACTCCGTAATTATTTATTCTAGGAACGTTAAATTTACCTGCGGACACGGACCTCGTACCATGCTCATGTCATCATGTGTATCTGTTTCAAAGTTATTACGAGTATAACAGAATAAAACAGTGATATCACAATAATATAAATTTCAGTAGGTATAACCTCTGGAAAAGCCATTTTTTTAAACAGATAGCAAAACTACATTTAATTCTTTTTAATCAGATAACAAAACTCGCCAGGTACCGCGAACATGGAAGTTAGTATATTTCGAGCATTTTGCTCTTTTACTCCAATGAAGGTGTCATGAGAGTGATAGAGACAATTGTCCGTTTACAAATATCGTTTTTAACGGAAGGTTTGCCTATTGCGATATAAGTACACATGAGTTTATCCGTTTGTAACTAAGTAGTACAATTACATGTTTTATCCACAAGAGTGCAAAGTAATTTAATACACTTTTTTTGACGTTTACTAGTTGGAGTTTTAAGCAATGATTTTAAATGATAAATAATTTAATTTATACCAATAATTTTGATATAAATAATTTCAGTTGTTATTTTCCTAGCAGTAATGAGGTGGGTGCAGCGTAGGTAGGCCTCCCACAAGGCGGACTGACGACCTAGTTACAGTCGCGGGATACCGCTGGATGTGGATGTGAAATATTTTATGTAGTAGTATTGTGTGTTTATAGGCATTCTATATTTGAAATTTCCTTTTTCCCGTACAGCTACTACTAATGCAATACCACGCTCTCGCTTAGTTATCTATACAGGGCGTCCCAAACTTATGGGACATGAAGGGGAAGTACCTTAATTATCGTAGATAGTGTATTTTGCTGAAAGAAGACTTTATGTTATTTTTAAAAATTAGTAATTCTGCATTCGTAGATTCTCTAAAAATTACTAGCTTCTTCTGGGAATCGAACCGACTTAAATGTTAAAAAAATCACCCTACTTTTATGATGCCAATCGAAATAATAGCTAAAAAATAATAACTCTGCTTAAGTAACATTGTATTTTAAAAGAAAGGAATAACGTAAAATAAATCATTTTAATCAAATTAAAAACATACATGAAACTGCCGTAGTCAATGAAGTGGGTATTTTATTGTAAATTAATTGATTCTTGAAATTTGACTCAACCATTTTACGTTGTTCCTTTCTTTTAAAATACAGTGTTACTTAAGCAGAGTTATTATTTTTTAGCTATTCTTTCGATTGGCATCATAAAATTAGGGTGATTTTTTTTTTGACATTTAAGTCGGTTCGATTCCCAGACGAAGCAAGTAATCTTTACAAAATCTATGAATGCAAAATTACTAACTATTAAAAATAACATAAATTCTCCTTTCAGCAAAATACACTAGCTACAATATTTAAGGTACTTCCCCTTCATGTCCCATAAGTTTGGGACGCCCTGTAGATGAAATATGGGTCATGGTCTAACGTCAGTTTAAAACTTGGCACCGACCTCAAGACACGTTGAGCTCATAAATTCTTAAACTTAAGGGAAACTCAGTCTTATTACCTCATTTTATGAGGTTCTAATGCCACGAGCAACGTCATTTAACAAAGGGTTGCTAGTTTGTCTGTGTTTTACAGGATACATTTTGGAGAGTGTGCACACGAATTGCACGATTTTATTCCGCCATTTTCATTTCACCAGAGTCGTCCAGGCGAGGGGAGCGGTTTCATCCTTACGTTGTGAATATTCCATTCATTCGCACGAAGCGATTCGCTTCTAGCTTCCTAATGCGGACTGCTAAGGAATGAAATTTGCTCCCTTCGTCTGTATTCCCGGAAAAATATAATTTGGGTCTTTTCAAGGCAAGAGTGAGTAGGCTGTTACTGAAGCGTGCTACCCTCGACCTCGTCGACACTTACCATCAGGTGTGACTGAGGTCAAACGCTGATCCGTCTTGTATAAAAAAAATGCAGCGAGTAATGAAGACACGAGCAACAGACTTATGAAAACGCTCAGTATTTTTTGCATAAAGAGTACACTTTATAAATTATTGATACTATACATATCCACTGCTAGATTTCCACCACAGACATTTTCAGCACACGGCAGCCACCGATTCCCAGCAAACCAAACAAGGTCGATCATCAAATTTGTTCAGATCTAATACTATGCTTTGGTCTCTCAAGGACTTGTCTGCCCGAAATGCCATCGACTCTCCTACATGGCTTGCCTCAACAGTGCAATTCTGCGAGCCATGTCGGTTGATCTGGTTCTTCTGAGAATATCCTCATTTCCGACTGACCGTGGCTATACTAGTGTTTCAGTCCGACTTTTTCTCGTAGTTAGTGGCCACTGTTAGTGATGTGTCCCAGCCCGTAGAGATACACCGAACATAGCTCTTTCCATTCCACGCTGAGCGATTCTGAAGAGCCTAAGTACCATTGTAAAGAGCCAAGAATTTTAGTGTCAACTCTTGCCAGGGTTTTGACCCGGGCTCCTTTGTAAGGGTACCTTTCCACCATAGCTATGCTGCGCTGGAGCTTTCCATGAAAACATCAACTTTTTGTTGCTTACGTAACGCTACGGCAGCTACTATAATAAAACGATTAGCCTTTAAGAGACACCGTTAATCTTAAAGCCGAGTTGTTATATTGCATTGCAGATAATTAGCTTCCTAAATTTACTTTTCGGTGGTATTAAAAATGTGGTATTGGTTACGTAACGTTTTCATGAAATGCTCCCGCTACCTTTACATAGAAATAACACATAGCTTCATATAAATTAAACATTAACACGGCTCTACTCACGTTTATTTAGTCACTTGCGCGACATGTTTCGGAGAACATAGGCCTCCATTATCAAGCACTAAGAGTGCTGAGTGTCCGTTCGATTCGGCGATCGCGTCGCCGGCCCTTCGCGCACTAACGCGCGCCGCGCTGCTCGCGCCGCTCTTGATGTCAAAACTGGTTGAGGGCGGTCCGACACCGGAGCCGCTGTAATGGTAGAACGCGGATTCGATTCGTCCACCAACAACGACTCTAAACACACCGAACTCACTGTGTCCACTAAACTGTTACAACACTCCCTAAATGTTTAATTTATCTGATATGTCTCACGAAAGTTTAAATACCAACATAGCTTCATAGCATAGCTTGGCCGATTTGTATGTAAACCTTGCATAGCATAGCTCTGGTGGAAAGGCATCCTAAGGCAGGGGTACTACCGAATAGGCTAGGACGCTATTCATTTATAACAACCAATTTCCGTGAAATTGTCTAACTTTGGTCGGACCTTAACAACCTCGAAAGTTAAAATCAATGAAATGTGCTTCTTGGGATGGATTTATTGCTGGGAATATATCATTGCTAATATATTTCGATTTAATTTTGGCTTTTAGGGTAATAAGCGGACCCGTTTAGGTTACAGATGTTACTTGAATAAGACCCACGGTAAGCTCAAGAAGGCTTGTGTTGTGGTTCAGTTCAGCCAAAGATATATATAATTTACAAATACTTAAATACATAGAAAACACTAATGCTCATAACAAAATTTTCATAAAACTTTTTTCTTTGCTAGTAAATTTTTGTAATTGTTGGATATGTTTTCTTATAGAATAACGCATTTTTATGTAAGATGTTAAGGATATCTTTTGTAATACTGTTTAGAAAACTTAATCCCGCCGAGTTTCTTGCCGGTCATAAAAGCCAAAATGCTTCTCGGGTCAGAGGTGTGGGGTTAGAACCGGTGTAATTTTATTTTTTCTTCTTTTGTATGCTCGACGTGTACAAGTGCCCTTATGGCCTACTTACTGAATAAACTCTGAATAAAGTCTGTGCTCATACACAAATAAATGCCCTTACACGGATTTGAACCCAGGACCATCGGCTTCATAGGCAGGGTCACTACCCACTGCAGATCGGTTCATTACTTGCATGTAACATGTATACATTTAGGGTGATTCATTTTTCCAAAAGTTTGATTTTCATGTAACTTTGATTTTCCCCTGGGTCTCACTGGTACAAAAGATAAATAAACCAAATTTCAGGAAGATTGAAGAATATTTAGAGTGCACATGTCGACCACCTTCATCTCACACTGGTGAAATCACGATCAGTATTAATATTTTTGTTTTTTTTTTAAGTGCGATTTCTGATTGTTCACATATAAATAAAATAATTGTAATTTAAAATGGGAACTAGAGGTATTTGGTTATCAGAAAAAGTGCCTATTTGGGGTTTTTTTAGGAACTCGCCTTCCTTCAAAAGAACAAGTGCTCTTAGTGTTTATTCTTCATCACAAGGACAACAACGAAAAACTTTCAGACGCAGATATATCCACCAGTGCCACAAACAGAAGCCAAATGGTTAAGAAAATTGAAGATTCAGTTAACACTGGGATAGTAAGCTGCTGCCTTCCGTTGCCCAAGGAAATGACTTTGGAAGATAAAGTTGCAATCATAGTAACCGGAAAAGATTTCGAATACTTTACTTCGAATACTTGGGTTACCTGTAGTCCTTAAATTTACAGGTGAACGTATGTCTGATGCAGTTATCAAAGAAATAGACCAAGATAAAATCATCGAATATTATTTAATACAACATCGTCAAACACAGGTTTAATTCAGGGAGCTTGCATTAAAATGCATAAGAATCGAAATATTATTAAATCGAACACGTTGTGGTCGGCATGTCGCCATCACACAAACTAATATTGAAAGGAGTGTTTGAAGAGTGTTGTAAGTGTGGTCACCGATAAGTGGTTCATATTCAGATTGACCGGAAGTTCCAAAGTCTGTGGAATATACTGGACAAGAAGTCATATACGACAATGCTAGATGAAGAAATTCCCGATTCCTTCAGCTTTTGACCATTTACCTCGACGCCAACCTGCAATAGTGCTCTCGCAGTTGGCAAAATGCACCTTTGATATTTGTCAGAAACAAACGATTAGAGAGTTACAACCTAACTTTTGAAGAAAAGACCTGAGAGTGAGATCATTACTATCAAAACAAAGACTTCTCTTCTTTGAGTCTTTTGAATTGTTTGGGGTTCACGATGTGACTGAATACTGCGGTGACTCTCTGAAAAGCTATGTAGATGCTGTTCAGGTAGTCAATAATACAGCAGAAAGAGGTATCGCGTTGATTAAAAAGTTTAAGGAATCAGTTTGAGGTGAAACACAAAAACAATTTTTGAAAAATGGGCCTTAGCGAACAAAATAATGCACTGCGTCGTACAAAGTGAATTAATATAAGAACTTAACATTTACAATGTTATTTAATTATATTATTTATATTTCAGTTGTATTTTAAACACGTAATTTGTAATTTATGGAGTTAATAAAGTTAAAAGTACAAAAATCATCATTTTTCTTTACTTTTTCGTAAGTGACCAATGTGTGCAACCTCTAAATGTAATCCAATCTTCTTGAAATTTGGCATAAATATTGCTTATATCACTGAGACACGAGAGCCGAGCAAAGTCTGTAAAAATATATAACTTTTTTTTTTGCCTAACAAAATGAAACACCCTAGAATACATGATAAAATCAGACAAACGTCCAAGGCAGCAATCCCCTTTAACATGCAATATTTTCTTGATTTAGCAAAATTTAATATCTGTCAACTTTGATATGAGATAGGTTATATTTTCCCTTTTGATTTTTCGAATTCTATTTATATATGACCCTTTGACTCGGTACAGTCTAGTGCAAAAGTGTACCGAAAGAATCCTTTCATAAATACGTCCTACAACCTTATTTACTGTACAATAGAGTTGCTCGGTACATATTTTTGAGACTTTGGCAGTGAACGAATTTTTACACTTGACTGTACAAAGACGCGCGTGCGGATTGTCGACGATCCCAAACTCACGAGCGATATTGAGCCTTTGAGTCTAAGGAGAGACTTTTCTTCCCTATGTGTTCTATCGCTTGTACAATGGGTTGTGCTCTGAAGAACTGTTTGACATGATGCTAACGGCCGCTTTCTACCAGCGCACCGCTCGCCGTCGGCAGTGTATTCATCTTCACACCCTGGAGCATAAAGGGTCACGCACTAAGCGGTTTAAGTGGAATTTCCTCCGAGATGGCCGATGGGGTCGAGAGGTGCTCTAGTGGAGACTTTGGACTAGCTGGACAGACTACCTCATTAAGGTCGCCGGAAGACGCTGTATGCAGGTCGCTTCTTACCGGTAAATGTGGAGGTCCAAGGGGTAGCCCTATGTTCAGCAGTGGACGTTTTGTGGCTGAGATTCTTTTTTATGACATAGGCGGCAAACGAGCAGACGGATTACCTGGGTTTAAGGGGAGTTGGAGCTCTGGGAACCTTACTCACCATCAGGTACACAAAACTACATACCTGAAAGGTGGCAGTGCTATTATGGCTGTGGTCTTCTGTAAGGAGGAGGTACTTCCCCAGTTGGGCTGCCCCAGATTCAAGCGTGATGGTAATCGCTGCGCCCTACCTCTCATAAAAGATGAGATGATGATGATGATGCTAGTTCAGCCACGGACCTCCAATGCTGCACATAGGCCTTCCCCAAAGCGACCCACAGTGACCTGTTTAGCAGCACTCGCATCCAGTGGATTCCCGCGATCATTACCATGTCGTCGGTTCACCTTGTGGGGGGTCTGCCCACGCTGCGGCTTGCAGTACGTGGTAGCCACTCGAGAACCTATACGCCCCAACGGTTATTGGTTCTATGTGCAATTTTAATTATTTATCTGTGGTAGAAAAATGGTGTATCTAACCCTCATAATTTATTTGGAATAACTCCTAACTCTCGAAAAATATCACTTAAGCTAACTTCGGAACATACTTTTCTCATAAATTATACTCTGTAAGCTAATTTGAATTTAATTATCTACTTTACAAGATTATTAGCGCTGGTGGCCTAGCGGTAAGAGCGTGCGACTTGCAATCCAGAGGTCGGAGGTTCCAACCCAATTTGTACCAATGAGTTTTTCGGAACTTATGTACGAAATATCATTTGGTATTTACCAGTCGGTTTTCGGTGAAAGAAAATGTGAGGAAACCGGACTAATCCCAATAAGGCCTAGTTTACCCTCTGGATTAGAAAGTCAGATGACAGTCGCTTTTTTTTTTTTTTTATTATGACAAAAGGTTGCAAACGAGCAGACGGATTGCCTGATGGTAAGCAAATTACCGTCGCCCATGGGCACCCGCAACACCAAGGGACTCACAAGCGCGTTGCCGACCTTTAAAGGGTGTTGGAGCTCTGGGAACCTTACTCACCATCAGGAACACAACACTACATACCTGAAAGGTAGCAGTGCTATTATGGCTGTGGTCTTCTGTAAGGAGGAGGTACTTTCCCAGTTGAGCTTCTCCAAACTCAAGCGTGGTGGTACTTCGCTGTGCCCTACCTCTTTGTTAAACTAGTTAAATTTCAGCCGTATGCAGTCCTCTGCTGGACATAGGCCTCCCACAAGTATGACTTGTATCATCTTGGGGGTAGTTGCCATAGTCGCCACGCTTGGCAGGCGGGTTGGCGACCGCAGTAGCTGTAGATTGGGTTTCGACGGACGCTGCTGCCCGTCCGTAGGATTTTTCCCTTTGTTGCCTCTTTCGCTATTCGAGTCAGTCGGCATGACACGGCCTTGTTAAACTAGTGCATACGCCACATACTGGGATTTAGTTGCCAAGCGGACTCAGATGTTTCCGAAACGAATGCCCACAGACGGACAGATAGACAGCGTTGCTCTTATAATATTGTTTTTGTCCGATTAAAATAAATTAGGATATTAACAAGGCAAAGACAAGACATCAAAGCTTAAATTAAATAGATTAACTTATAGATAGCAGGCGAATCTCGGAGAACCCAAAATGGCGTCTGATTTATGACCTCAATCTCGCGGAAATATTACTTGCTGCTACATTATTCAATTTAAACCATTATAGGTAAATGATTTGTTTTTGTGATGCCCCGGCTAGGGTGGTCCATATTTGTATGAAGTAAAAAAAATGTTTTGAATGTTATTATAAGGCTCCTTTTTTTCTATTAGCAAGTGGAAGTGTATGTGCAAAATCTTAACTCAGTTGCTAGTAATTTACTGGTTGCGAAACATGACTCAAAAAAATTGTATTTCATACAATAGCAAAAAAATAAATGTATCCTAAAATTATAAAAATGCCGGTTTGATATTTATGTTGTTATATCTATCTAGAAATAAATGAAATGAAACCATTAAAATGTCCCCAGGTGACATTTTTTCTTTGCTTAAATTAGTTCTATAGATTTTACTATAGGGAAAGTGATCAATTTTGCGCGACCGCTAAATAATGTTTGATTGTAATGAAAATTGGTGTATGTGATTTTTATGAGTTTTGCAGTCAAAAGATCCTTGTGGAGATGCAACATTAAAAAAAAATTCTGGATCACACTAGCCCCGGCGTTGATTCTACTAATATTTACTAATATTAGGTACCTATACATTTTAAAATTCGTGAAGATTTTTGCATGTATGTTACTCAAACACGCGACAACGGCAGTACCCTTACCATGAGTTGTGACATTGAGGTTTTCGATAACGAGTATCGAGTTTACTATCTGTGCATATCGCTTGTACTATTTTAGTGCGAAAACCTCAAAGTTACAACTCCTGGTAAGGGTACTAAACGGATTGATAAAGTGTGTGTCTTTTATAACGACAATAAATTTAAGGGCTGAAAGTATAAGTTCTAATGAACTGAAATTAGCATATTTAGTTAAAAAATCAATACTTTCATACAAATTAATTGGGCACGCAATGTATCAGTACTAATTTTAAAAATTAAACTTAACAATTGACATGTGATTTCAAATGTTTGCATTACATTGCTGTTCTTAATTATACAAGGTAATCGTTCTATTCTTTTGATAAAACTGTTAACAGCACTTTACTTAAAACGAATGTTTTTTTTTTTTAATGAAATAGGCGGCAAACGAGCAGACGGATTGCCTGGTGTTAAGCAATTACCGTCGCCAATGGGCACTCGCAACACCAGGGGAGTCACAAGCGCGTTGCCGGCCTTTAAGGGGGGTTGGAGCTCTGGGACCTTGCTCACCATCAGGAACACAACACTACATACCTGAAAGGTAGCAGTGCTATTATGGCTGTGGTTTTCTGTAAGGAGGAGGTACTTCCCCAGTTGGGCTGCTCCAGATTCAAGCGTGATGGTCATCGCTGTGCCCTACCTCTCATTGTTGGACGTAGTTTAAGGACATACCCGGGTCCAAAATGTTTTCATTACATTGCTGTTCTTAATTATAAAAGTTAATCGTTATATTCTTTTGATAAAACTGTTAACAGCACTTTACTTAAAACTAATGTAGTTATGAAAGACACACACAGTATAAAACTTAGCGTACAAATAGACATAGGAGATAGGATATTTTTATTTATACATAATGTATAAGAACAAAATAAACACAATTTTCAGTTCCACTTGACGTTCTCCGCAATTGAATTACAATATAAATTATTACAAGAGTAGTCATGTAACGCGAGATTTATGAAGACAGGATATGACGAACTACGCTGCTGAATCTTATGATAAAGATAATACATATATTTCACACCATTCGGTAAAAAATTATGTACACATATTTTAAGAATATACACTATAGTAATTTAGTAAATTGGTATTACAAGATATAATCCGTTTCAATTGTTTTATTTTATGAGTAATTATCGCGCGAATCGATGAAAATATTATATTAGTAGTTCATGTATCTGTGCATAATGAAGGGCATTACAACAAGAGTGTGGGTTTAAAATAATAATATCACACGATTGTTGTAATGCCTAATTATGTATAGTTACATACACTACTTTATCTACACACGACATATCATAAGTGTTTTAAGATGGGTCCAGAAACCGTAGGGAAATGACTTATTACTAGGGTTACTTGTAAACATTAAAAAGTCAACGAACAATACAAATGACAGCTTGAAACGGCGGCGTTGCGTATTTCGTATCTCAGTAAATTTTTTTTTTAAACCATAGACAAGCGAATGAACTCCCTATTCTACTGTCACTCGAGTTCAAATGTTCGATTTATATTAAAAAAACAACGAATTGGCGTTTCGTATCAATGGCTGTTTTAATATCTATAGATACTAGATTAGACACCCCACTTGAATTTGACAGCTGTTCCAAATTTAAATTCATAACCTACTGATTTCCTACATTACCTACTGAAATCTTTCTGATGGTTGGTAATGCTGATCATTGCCTACGGTTTCTGGACGCATTTTAGAGCACTTATGACATGTACGTAGATAAAGGTAATTTATTTGCTTCGGCTGTGGAATGCTCCCTGCCACGGTTTTCCCGAGGGATTACAGTATGGGGTTCTTCAAAAAAGGAGTGTACAGATTTATAAAGGGTCGGCAACGCGCACGTGACACCTCTGGAGTTACAGGCGTATATAGGCTGCGGTAACTGCTTACCATCAGGCAGGCCGTATGCTTCTCTGCTACCGACGTCGTATAAAAAAAAAGAACACTATACATGTATAGGTGTATACATATATATTTCATGTGTATTTAGATAAATTAGCAAGAGTGTGGACTTGCATCTGTAGTAGTAGGTATCGTGTGTTTATAGGCATTATTACTAAAGAGCTGCTTGGGCTCAAAAACCACAAAGCCTGTGCAGTTACGAGAACTTTAACCGGGCACTCCAAGCTGAATAAACATATGTTTCTAATTGGTAAGAAACAAGATGCAACATGCAGGTTTTGCCAGGAATCAGAGGAAACTGCAATGCACATCCTCTGCTTCTGCCACTAATGCATATAAGAAGTATCCGCCTAGGCAGACAGGTACTGAAACCTTATGAGGTACACAACATTACAGCCCAAAGAATCTGGAGCTTTCTGGACTCAACGGGAATCAGTAATGAGTTATAAAAAGGGCTGCCACAATAGATCATAACTCGATGCGGGGCAGTGAATAGCCCAAAAAACAGCAATAATAATAATTATTGGATCAAGGGTCAGATTCAGAAGGCGGTAATCCTGGACACGGCGCGCATAGTCCGACGGTTCCTCTCTCTGCAGCCCTAACCACCGGCAGCCTGGGCCGTGCCCCGTCGCCGGCGGCACTCTAGGTTAGGTTTTTTATAATGTTTTTATTGTTTTGATATGTTTCAGATGTATTTTTATATTTTACTTTTATAAAAATATTGTAAAAAAACCTAATCTAAGAAAGAAGATAAATAAAGACTAATTATTATTATAGGCATTCTATGTAGCGGTGGTATTGTGTGTATAGGCATTCTATATTTGGAATTCTCTTTTCTCCCGTACAACCCCTACAAATGCAAATCCACTCTCTTGTTATCTTTAGCAATAGAAGATTGGGTTTTAATTCCTAAATAGTTTTTTTTTAAGTTTTGACCATAGAGTCCCAGATGCTTGAGTTACGTCATATAGTTAAAACATAAGCTGTTATAATATTAAAAGTCAATAATAAAGAAAATGAATATATATTACAGGACACGTTTACACAAATTCACTGATCCCCACGGTAAGCTTAAGAAAGCTTGTGTTGTGAGTACTCAGCACTTCGTCGGCCAGCAATGCCCGTCTTTAAGGTATGGCTACGGGATAAAAATTATCCTATGTCCTTTCTCGTAGCTAAAATTCTCCATACCAAATTTCATCCCAAATTGGTTCAATGGTTTAAGCTTGAAGAGGTAATAGGCAGAGTTACTTTCGCATTTATAATATAAGTATAGATGCAAATATGTGTAAAGCACTCATGACCCAAGAACCCAGAACCGTCCGCTTCATAGGCAGGGTCACTAACCACTTGTTGTCGTCTAATTTGTGAAGATATTGTGTAAATTGGTCTCTATTAAAATTCTAATCTTGCGAGGACAAAGTCGCGGGCTAAGACTAGTTAAAACTTGAAACACAGTTTGTTACCTCTAACATCGAAGTTCGTATATTTCGAGCATCTTTCTCTTTTACACCAATTACGAGAGACGACCGGTCTGGCCTAGTGGGTAGTGACCCTGCCTATGAAGCCGAAGGTCCTGGTTTCGATTCCCACTCAGGGCATTTATTTGTGTGATGAGCACAGACATTTGTTCCTGAGTCATGGGTGTTTTCTATCTATTTAAGTATTTATATGTATCTATCTATTATATTTATATCGTCGTCTAGTACCTACAACACCAGCCTTACTGAGCTTACCGTAGGACTAGGTCGATTTGTGTAAGACTATCCCGAAATATTTACGTTTATTTTATTTATTTATTTAATTAAGGCGTGATGAGCGTGACTGACCGAAATTCTCGAAAATCGTTTTTCGCGGTAGTGCCCAAGTTTTGTCCACAAACGGAGTTTCAAATTACAATGGCCGGTATTCTTGGTAAAATGGCCCGTTTAGGGTGATGTATGGGGGTTCTGTTTGATGGACAGCCATGATCCATGACATGATAAGGGTAATCCTTTTCTTCTTACATTACTTTGTACTTCACCTCGGAAAAACAATATTAAGAAGAAACGTCTGCTAACGAAAATCTTTGATATTTGAATCGAATGAAAAGTTAAATTCACTTACGGTAAATGTGTCTACATGATGACGTATACCAAGAAGAATAAGATAGAAAAATTCGACAAGTCTCGAGGTACTCGAATCCCACAATTTGTGTACTGGGCTAGTAATCCAGTGGTTCTGGTTTTGAGTCGCGCTTGGACTCAATTTTTTCTATTTTTCTTTCGATTTAAAAATCTCGGAAAATGAGTTTACCTATTTTTTCAGACTGTGACTTAAAATTTTCGCTGGCTTATTACGAACCTTCATGACTGACTTTTTTACACGCGTTGCATCGGTCATTGTCATGGGAATCTCGGTACTCAATATAAGTAAATTTTAGTAGCATGGGCGAATTGAAATATCAGACTTAAAGGTTCAATATCGCTCGTGAGTTTGGGATCCTTGACGATTTCCACAGCTGCCAGCTTTTAGGTCTCCTGCGGTATCTCTCAGTCTCAAAGGCAAATAGCGAAAACTATATTAGGTTTATACCTTTATAAGTTACAGTAGAAGTCTTTTCGCGGAAAAGAAGGGTCCGAAATGTGTCAATGTCGAAATAAACAAAGGCAACAAAATATTGTGATGGAGGTGGGTGTAATGATATTTTTGGTATTTTATTGAGGCACAAACGATAATATTATTAAATATAACAGTAATATAATACACAAACCAATAAATAACATAATTGAAGACGTTGGGAAAGGGCTTTAAAGGCCACCCTGTATATTCCCGCCAATGTATATACAGGGTGGCCCATTTATATCGGTCAGTATGGGGAAATGTGGAAATATAAGACATAAACGGCATGACGGGTATGTCCTTAAACTACGTCCAACAATGAGAGGTAGGGCACAGCAAAGACCATCACGCTTGAATGGGCAGCCCAACTGGGGAAGTACCTCCTCCTTACAGGAGACCACCGCCATAATAGCACTGCTACCTTTCGGTGATCGGTTAATGGTTGGCGTATAGGCCAGACTGGTCGTCAGCTAATAATAATAAAGTTAATAATTTCGACCCATATTTACTTTACTCTGAAATCACTGTGCCATAAAGGCAATATTATTAGCCGGCCATAAAATTTGATTATGACTTTTATCACGCTATCTCATAATAAAGTAACTATATCCACAAAGCTATTTGACGATCCTTATTACAAAAGACATAAGGTTCATATCAAAGAGTTTTGTTAGTAACCAAACATGATTTCATGAGATGTTTATGGTCTTAGAACTGGGGTATTTTCAGCCATTGATAATATAGATAGATAGCTTTTGCCCGCGGCTTCGCATGTGCCGAAGAACCCCTTTTTGACCCCTTAGATTCATCCCGAATTTCTAAAAAAGCAGAAATTTATTTTTTTGTATTTGAGCAAGGAGTGTTTACACAAAATTCCAAGTCTCTCGCTTTAAATTTTACACAATCCCCATACAAACTATCAACCCCCTTTTTACCCTCTTTATGGTGGGATTTCCAAAAATTCCTTCTTAGTGGGTCCTTACGGTATATAAACTACCTATTGTGAAAAAATCAGCTATCTTGGTTAAGCGGTTTGGGCTGGGCGTTGATCAGTCAGTCAGGACTTTCACGTTTATATATATAGACGACGAATGAAGTCTACATAAGGATTTTTTTTATGACATAAGGTGGCAAACGAGCAGATGGATTGCCTGATGGTAAGCAATTACCGTCGCCCATGGGCACCCGCAACACCAGGGGAGTCACAAACGCGTTGCCGACCTTTAAGGGGGGTTGGAGCTCTCAGAACCTTACTCACCATCAGGAACATAACACTACATACCTGAAAGGTAGCAGTACTATTATGGCTGTGGTCTTCTGTAAGGAGGAGGTACTTCCCCAGTTGGGCTGCCCCAGATTCAAGCGTGATGGTCATCGCTGTGCCCTACCTCTCATTGTTGGACGTAGTTTAAGGACATACCCGGGTCCAAAATCTAGTCCACAAAGGCGGAGTCTAAAAGATATGATATTTATAAATATCATACGTATGATATTTTATTTTAGCCAATTAGAGCTTTGATGAACCATTGACTCTTTTAATAGGAGAATTTTCTTATTTGATAATATGAGGAGGGGGAGGAAACAAATAAATAATAAATAAATATTTTGGTACAATCTTCCACAAATCGACCTAGTCGGTACTAATCGGTAAGCTCAGTAAGGCTTGTGTTGTAGGTACTAGACAACGATACATAATATATAGATACATATATATACTTAAATACATAGCAAATTTCCATAACTCGGAGACAAATATCTGTGCTATCATACAAATAAATGCCCTGACTGGGATTTGAACCCAGGACCATCGGCTTCATAGGCAGGGTCAATTTTGTACTCTGTCTCTTTTACTCAAATTAAGGCGTAACTGGAGTGGCAGAGACAACTAAAATTAATGAACATTCTGTTATACAATGTCTTTGGTGCTTAGGTACGCACTACGCGCTGTCATAAAAAGGTAATGGAGTTGCCATATTTTTTTTTATGAGTCGTATCGTTAATATTGGAGCAGTGTTCCAATTACTTCAAATATAACAATGATAATGATTATATACCATTTTATAAGTTTATTTTTATGTAATAGCCCACTAGTGCATGCTTTCCACTCAAAAGTGTATAGTCAAGATAAATATATTGGTGTGGAAAAAAATTTAAATGGATGATATGATATTGAGACTATAAGGTGCATGTATACATATTTTGGCACCTTGTTCGCATAGATATCTCTGACCTTGACTAGGTTTCAGCATTTTAGGGTAAAAAAAAATACATTTTAAATTTTAGCACTATTTATTTCATAAAAAACTTATAACTAGATTACAGTAATTGCAAATCTCTTTGCGAGATTATGTGCACGGTTACTCTTCTCGCATGTGTAGGAACAAAGTTTAACATCTGTTTAGAGATTAGGTATAAACAAATTAGCTTAGGTATTATAGTTGTAATCACGTATTTCTCACTTTGTTAATAAACGACATTCTTTCAAATCTCTGCTTACTTTCTACTCCCGTAATTCCACATAAGTCTGTCCTCGATTCAAAATTCCTTATTTTTGCGCTCTTTTCATTTGAGTACAATTTCTATCGGGTCTACCTTACCGCGGTTTGCTTGTGTTAGTGGAGCACCCTCTGCAAAGACTTCTTCGTAATATTCCCTATTCAATGACACGGTTCCTAAGAATAGATACTTTTATGTCTTCGACTTGAGGTACTGCCGCTAGACCAAAAGTCATTTCGCAAAATTGCACTTGGCAAACAACACTTGACAAAAGGATGTCTTATCAGTTTTTTTTACCACACTTTCTACGAATGACTGAGGTATCTAAATAATATATAGATAAATTTTAATTTTATAAAAAATCTTTAGAAATAATGAACTGATGAATTAACATTTATAATAAAAGATCATTAGAAAATCTATACATTTAGTAATTAAGTTATCTGTAGAAACTAGGATATGTCGAAAAATTGTAGGTAATTTTTAGGACTAAGCGTAGATCATAAATTGACATGGAATAACCAAATTGACATTATATGTAAAAAACTCAACCAATTTTCTTATCTCCTACATAATCTAAGGAAGATTGTTCATGAATCGGTTGCTCTAACGGCCTACCATGCTTATGTAACATCGACATTAAGATATGGCATTATGTTCTGGGCAAACTCAGTTGACAGAGAAATAGCATTTAAAGCCCAGAAAAGATGTATCAGATCTTTAGTTGGAATTCAGTTACCAGCTTCATGTGTAGCACACTTTAAAAAATTAAGGATACTGACTCTGCCCTGTTTGTACATTTATGAATTAGTGATTTTTGTTAAAAGCAACCCGCAGTTCTTCAAAAAATTCAAGAGTATTCGTCTTAAATATAGAATTGGTTCAATAACTTCCAGTAAAGCATTTCTTAGGAAAAGTATACTTGGCATGTCTTCAATTATCTATAATAAAGTTCCAAACCATATAAGAAGCATAGACAATATGACAAGGTTTTAAAGTAAGCTATTTGATTTTTTGGTGCAGAAAACATATTACACTATAAAAGAATATTTGTCAGACTGCAATCAATGAGAACTGTAAATAGCATGTAGTAACAGTCCATTGAAGGCAGGTAAGAAATAATTTGTATGCCTCACGGCACCACACAGTGACACAATATTGAATATGTAAGACCTGTACCGATGTACTATTTATACCTGTGTTGGACAAATAAACTATTGATTTTGATTTTGATTTTGTATATAATATAATGTATTATTTTATTCCATCCAAGCTTCTAAAACAATAGCATTTGTTGTAAAGCGATAATTTTCTAAACATTTCTTGATTAAACATTAGTGAACAATATAATAGATTCCATTAAAACTCGATAGTCCATCATGGCGTGTACAGATAGGGGCGAAAGCAATATAGTATTAATAGGTATATATAATTTTAAAAATATCGTTTAAAATTACATCCAACCCACCTAACAGCAAAAAACATTCAAGATTTGTATGAAACTACTTTGCTGCCGTATAATTAATGAAATGCATTATTGCTATAGGTTATCAAATAATAAATACGAATTATTTGATTAAGAAAGGTATTTAACTGAAACAACATTTTGAATACTTTATATCCCATGTCCTTTATGTAGGTTAAACTCCACTACAGTTAAATATGTGCTAATTGTAGCAATTACGTACGTGTGGTAATTAGAAAAGGCAGTTGTTGGAAACTTCCGTTTCGTAAAACCTAAATTTTCAGATATTCTAGAACTGCTATGCAGCAAAATTATCCGGAACCAAGACAAAAGTCTTTGACCAGTTTGTGTTGCCAGTGATGACATATAGTACTGAAACGTGGTCGCTTATAGTGGCCTCATAAGAAGGATCAAAGTCACCCAAGGCAATGGAGAAGGATATGATGGGAGTGTCACTGCGCGATCGCAAGAAATGATGTCATTTGCAGCAGTATCAAAGTAACCAATGTAGCCGTTTTGGACCCGGGTATGTCCTTAACTACGTCCAACAATGTGAGGTAGGGCACAGTGTTGACCATCACGCTTGAATCTGGGGCAGCCCAACTGGGGAAGTACCTCCTCCTTACAGAAGACCACAGCCATAATAGCACTGCTACCTTTCAGGTATGTAGTGTTGTGTTCCTGATGGTGAGTAAGGTTCCCAGAGCTCCAACCTCCCTTAAAGGCCAGCAACGCGCTTGTGACTCCCCTGGTGTTGCGGGGGGCCCATGGGCGACGGTAATTGCTTAACACCAGGCAATCCGTCTGCACGTTTGCCGCCTATGTCATAAAAAAAAGCTCCTCGGATCCCTAAATTTAAGTGGCAGTGCACATTGCATGGGCCGATGGCAGTTGAGGCGTTAAGGTTCTCAAGTGGCGACCGCATAGTGGGAATCACAGCGTGGGTAGACCTCCCAGTAGGTGGGATGCGGGTGGCACAAAACTGGTCATTATAGATATCTTTGTGAGCCCTGTATCCTCTTTGTATCGTAATGCGGATACGTTCTGCGAGGAAGCTGCCAGCTCTTCAATCAACAGTTACGTGAACCAAACGCTTCATGATTTTTTTTAAGTTTGAGTGCGCTGGAGCCCCATGGATCTAGCAAGTTTACGCCAAACGGTACAACATGGTTCCTTCTGCCTAGCCTCTTATATTGGTTACGTTAAACAATTTTGGCGCTTTCTGCCGCTGCACCCGCTTTTACATTAGTTCGTTGGAGATGGGACGGCGCTAGGGTGTCTACGCAGGTAGCATATATCTCACACCAGCATTCGTCCCAAGCTGCAAGAAACCTACAACTCTGATATATTATTACTCGTTCTCACCCACATTTAGCAGTGCCGGCTGCACGCACGGTATCGCGAGCAAACTCGCCGCTTCCGCGTGCGTTAACACTCCTCAATGCGATTCTGACATCATCATCACCTGCTTGGAGATGGACGGCTGTGTGCCGTGAATGCTTGAGGTTTTGTGAGTTGATGAATGATAGGCCATCCAGCACCTTACTATAAATAAGTTATTTTTTTATTATTATTTGATAATGTATTTTATATGTTATTGCTTTCTCAGCGCATTGGTTTTTACTGTAATGCTGAGTTACATTGTTCTTGTTCTTGTAAATTATGTTAGGAAATAAAAAAATTACACCAAAAAATATATATGTTTAGGTATATGCAGCAAATTGTGTTCAAGTCTAGTACGAGTACTTACTAGTACCTAATTGGCGGTAATTAAAAACTTCCAAGTCGACAAGTTTTTAAATTTTGCTGGGTTTTGTACTGTTTTTGAAAGCCAATTAAGGCATTTTCAGTGTTAAGCCGTTTTACAGTCGGATTTTTAATGCAAAATATATTATTATTTATTATTTATACACTAGCAGCTCCTAAGAGCTGATGCGTGTAAATCACAGCACTTGTGTTTTTATGTACTTTTTAAAGTTCTAAGATAAGGGTATAGTCTATTTTTGAAAGTGTTCACTGATGGTGCACTAATAATATACTATACTATAGCTCGTGGCAAGAAAAATCGTGCGAATGTCTTTGTGCTATTTTTAGGCAAACTATATAATAGCTGTCATATTTTGGATAAAAATTGTATTGAACATTACCGGTTAAGGCGTTTTCAAGCTATCTCCAAAAAACTTCTTCCATGAGCCAATCCGACCTTTTTTTTTAAATACAGCTTAAAAATGTGTAGTCCGACATGCACTTGGTCAGTTTTTTATTAAACCCAGGCGACGGTCCTGGCTTCATAGGCAGGGTCACTACCCACTAGGCCAGACGTCATCAACTCTCAAGATTTTAATTTTTAAAGATCTTTTTCTCGATCGGCTCTCAATTTCAGAACGAAAGTGTAAACACTTACTTTGCTCTCTTGTTAAACAAATAACTATTTTTGTATTATTCTTCAAATACGTCTTTCAATCAAGCATAGATATATCTTCTTTGATCCTCTATAATTGGATTAGTGTCTATGTCCAGAGCGAGCGTCGGATAACTGAATATTGACATTTATTATACTATACAGTCGCTTTCAGATATATCGGAGCTCTGGAGGTCACAAATATCTAAACAACGCCTCTATTGTCAAGGCGATAAAGTGATGAAAAACATTGTATGTATCACGGGCAGTAAGTGTATAACAAACTTGAGTCATTAATAGCCCTCTGACTTCGTCGTTGGGCTTCTAATAGACTCGCGTTTACTATACCCTACTTACCACCCTCGTTGCACAATGTACTATAATGTATGTTTTGTTTTTATAATTTGTAACAATACCTGTCACGCTCCAACATTTGTTAATGCGAAAGTGACGGATAGCGATATTTAATTAAGATATTCATAAGTTTAGTTCGGTAATATTTATGGAATGCATCTGGTTTTGATTTAGTATGGGAAAACCCGGGTATGTCTTTAAACTACGTACAGCAATGAGAGGTAGGGCACAGCGAAGTACCATCACGCTTGAGTCTGGAGAAGCCCAACTGGGGAATTACCTCCTTACAGAAGACCACAGCTATAAGCACTGCTACCTTTCAGGTATGTAGTGTTGTGTTCCTGATGGTGAGTAAGGTTCCCGAGCTCCAATCCCCCTTAAAGGCCGGTAACGCGCTTATGACTCCCCTGCTGTTGCCCATGGGCGACGGTAATTGCTTACCATCAGGCAATCCGTCTGCTCGTTTATCAACTTTGTCATGAAAAACCGGTTTTAACCGATTAATCTGATAATAAAAAAAACTGATTTTACATTTTATGCAGCCACCTACTTACTCGTTATATTGTCGTCTAGTACCTACAACACAAGTCTTACTGCGCTACCGTAGGACTAGGTCGATTTGTGTAAGATTGTCACGAAATATTTTCGTTTATTTTTTTATTATAATATGGAAGATTAAGGTTGTCTGGACCAAATCGCTCTCTAGCGTCGCTCCGACTGTTGTTTTTTTTTATGACATAGGCGGCAAACGAGCAGACGGATTGCCTGGTGGTAAGCAATTACCGTCGCCCATGGGCACCCGTAACACCAGAGGAGTCACAAGCGCGTTGCCGGCCTTTAAGGGGGGTTGGAGCTCTGGGAACCTTACTCACCATCAGGAACACAACACTACATACCTGAAAGGTAGCAGTGCTATTATGGCTGTGGTCTTCTGTAAGGAGGAGGTACTTCCCCAGTAGGGCTGCCCCAGATTCAAGCGTGATGGTCATCGCTGTGCCCTACCTCTCATTGTTGGACGTAGTTTAAGGACATACCCGGGTCTATTCGGGTTGTCTGCCTCTATTTTATTTTCTCATTGTTAATAATATTGTTGAGGTTTGCAATATAGAAAATATTAAGCCTTGGCACGTGTCGTCTCGCTTACACGTGTTTCGTCTCTCTTACACGTGTTCGCGGCTTTAGTGGTGGTGGTTTGTCATTATTTGAGTATTTCCATTTGTTGGTTGAACATTAACGCAAAGAAAAATTACGAAACTAATTTTCATCATCAGCATAATTCAGAAGAGAGTTGCCCACTGTTAGACATAGGCCTTACCCACTTATGACTTGTATCATGGGAGTAGTAGCCATAGTCGCCACGCTTGACAGGCGGGTTGGCGAGCGGAGTAGCTGTAGATTGGGTTGTGACGGGCGTGGCTATTCATCTGTCGACTTTTTCCCTTTGTCGCCTCTTACGACACCCGCGGGAGGAGATGGGGTGGTGCTATTCTAGTCAGCCGGCCCAAGATATAAGTTTAAACGGCTTAGTGACATCGGTTGAATTTTATAATAAGGCTTAGGTACATATAAAAAAAACACTGATGTAATAAAAATGTGGAATTTAAATAGGTAAATATAATTTTTTTTGCATACAGGACGTTAAAAATTAAAAAATAAATAGTATTTTTTCTTACTCTTAAATTAAATAAAAAAATGTACTATCTGATTCCTTCCAATTTAATAAAAAATACACTGTATAGTATAACCACTATATGCTTAAACGAAATATTTAATGATCAAAATAACAATCCATAAACTCAAACTCAAACTCAAACTCAAACGTTTATTCAGTAAGTAGGCCACAAGGGCACTTTTACACGTCGAGTATACAAAAGTAAAAGAGAAAAATACTACAAACTTCCATACTAATCCATACTAATATTACAAATGCGAAAGAAACTCTCCCTGTTACCTCTTTACGCTTAAACCGCTGAACCAATCGGGATGAAATTTGGTATAGAGAGTTTGAGCTACGAGAAAGGACATAGGATAATTTTTATACCGCAACCATACTTTATATCAAGCCCTGACGAGCCTTCCAAATGGATGCCATTACTGGATTGATCCAAATGGAAGGCGTCCAAGTATTTAGCACACTGTCGATCCATCAATTTCATAAGTCCAGAGATGTTATTGCTACGTGTTTGTGTGTGCTTTATCCGTGCCTTACAAATGAATTTTCCCCTCACTAGCTCGTAAAGCGCTTGTTTATACTTTAATACGAGAGGGTAAAAACGCATTTTATCCACTAGTGATTAAAGTAAGTTGACTTCTCATAGCTCTTACTACTATGGTTTTTAAGTCTAAATTCGCGAAGTACAGCTCACTTGCCCCCGCGGCGCCTCGCTAACGCACCGAGTTGAAAATCGAATTAGAACATTCGAAAATCGTACTGGCCACCACAAGCTAACCAAGCTAAAGGCACCTTTTGTAACATATAACTATTGTTACTCCTAGGAACTGTAGTAGCCATTTACGTAAAAAGGCTTATAAAACCAAAAAAGAACGACGAAGAAAAAGGCAAAACTACGCTCATACTCAGCGTTTGTAACTTGCCCACAGACAGGCATGGCTGGCCGAAGAAGTCCCAGAAAATTATACAGTGTGTAAATCTTATACGGGCGTATCTCTTAACGGAGGGTACATAAGAAATATATTAGATAACTTTTGCTTAGAAGTACAATTAAAATTGTATCCATATAAAAAAACTCGGCCCGCAATGTAATGCAACACACTCAAGTTAAACACTCGTTGACAGTTAGTTTCAAAAGCTTATATCGCGTAATTTTTGCAGTACATTACTGCTCAGAAATTTTACTAAAATTAATTACATATGTATAGGTATAATTAAAGAAAAACATTTTGGTTAATGATTATACTAGTAAATCCTATGTCTGGTTTATTTCTTCGCCCGTATTAGACTTACACACAGTATAGCGAAAAATCATATCCGTAAAACGAAGAACAAATCGAATTATTTTTTTATGAAATATTTTGATTTGCATTGATTTTTAAGTAGTAATACTACTATATAAATTAAAAGTTGAAATAGATAACATATACATAAGAAAAACGACGAGGACCTCCGTGTACGGGTGGCCGAATTGGTTAAGGCGTCAGCCGCGATAGCTGGAGATGCGGGTTCGAATCCCGTCTCGAACACCGGAGGTCCTCGTCGTTTTTCTTAAGTATATGTTATCTATTTTAACTCATATCCGTAAATTTTTCGTGTTCCTTTTCCCAATGCAAAACTGCGCTATTTTTCAATGCAATGGTATTACAACTCTCACTAATTGGCCGAACTATTTTCTAACAACTGCCTTCTTCGATATCTCGAACATTAGCAGATTTCGCTTCGTAAAATATTTGGAGCAAGTTATATCAAGTTGGGGACCCGAATAGCGTCCGTTGTCCAATTTAGTTCACTGGACTGAAAAGCGTTTTAATTGAGTTTATAACCAGCGTGTATGTAGCCGCTTTTTACCGGCTTAACTAAGTTCCACATCATCAGTATGAGGGGTATACAATATTTATGCAAAACTCTGGAATAAATTGTGGTGTGCAGTATTTCCGGACCGATATGACATCTAAACCTTCAAGAAAAGCGTATAGGGATTATAAAGCCGGCAACGTACTTGTGACTCCTTTGGTGTTGCGAGTGTCTATGGGTGGCGGTAGTTGCTTACCATCAGGCAATCCATCTGCTCGTTTGCCTCCTATATCATAAAAAAAAATGAAAAACTAAGAACGGTTCATGGCTCATTTAATTACCATGTGTATTGAGGTTTTGTTGCATTTTAATACACAAAAGAACCCGTTCTATAATTTTTAGTAAATACGCGATTTACAATGCCTATTACCAGTCCTAATAAAAGTATGGAGTACTGTTATCACATTTTTTTTTATGACAATGGTGGCAAACGAGCAGACGGATTGCCTGATGGTAAGCAATTACCGTCGGCCATGGGCCACAAGCGCGTTGCCGACCTATAAGTGGGTTGGAGCTCTGAGAACCGTATTCACCATCAGGAACACAACACTACATACCTGAAAGGTAGCAGTGCTATTATGGCTGTGGTCTTTTGTAAGGAGGAGGTACTATGAGGAGGAGGTATGCAGACGACAGTACGGTGACTGAGAGATATTTTTCTGAGGCCCAAACTACCGGTGGAGAGACTGAGTCCTTTAGGAAAGCTTTGGTTGAGCGAACGAACCAGACCTTGAAGGCCGTTGATGAGTGGGGCGAAGCCAACTTGGTTAGGTTTAACGCCTCCAAAACACAGGCGTGTTTATTCACCGCCAAAAGGAGCCTTTTTAACTTGACTCCTGCTTTCCAGAATGTGTCCTTAACAATTACAGACCACCTCGAGCTGCTTGGGGTTAAATTAACCACTAAGCTGAACTT
Source organism: Grapholita molesta (assembly GCA_022674325.2). Classification (NCBI taxonomy): domain Eukaryota; kingdom Metazoa; phylum Arthropoda; class Insecta; order Lepidoptera; family Tortricidae; genus Grapholita; species Grapholita molesta. The sequence goes on along the minus strand of CP053145.2, from coordinate 1,839,961 downwards.
CGGCGCCACTATTGAGGCCAAAGCGAAATCCGCTGCTAAAAAACTAGGAGTCTTACATAGGGTGAAGCGGTACTTCATGCCGGAACAGCTCCTAACACTTTACCAAGCGCAGGTTCGGTCGTGTATGGAGTACTGTTGCCACCTTTGGGACGGGTCTGCCAAGTATCAGTTGGTCGCTTTGGATTCAATAGAACGCCGAGCTCGCAGACTCATTGGCGATCCTAAATTAGTGAGTGTAAGGTTACAGAGCCTTGAGCATCGTCGCAAGGTTGCTAGTTTGTCTGTGTTTTACAGGATACATTTTGGAGAGTGTGCTCAGGAATTGCACGATTTAATTCCGCCATCTCCGTTCCATCACCGGACGTCCAGGCGAGGGGAGCAGTTTCATCCTTACGTTGTGAATATTCCTTTCATTCGCACGAAGCGATTCGCTTCTACCTTCCTAATGCGGACTGCTAAGGAATGGAATTCGCTCCCTTCGTCTGTATTCCCGGCAAGATATAATTTGGGTCTCTTCAAGTCAAGAGTGAATAGGCTGTTACTGAACCAGCGTGCTACACCTTCGACCTCGTCGTCACTTACCATCAGGTGCGACTGAAGTCAAACGTTGGTCAGTCTTGCATAAAAAAAAAAAAAAACTTCCCCAGTTGGGCTTCTCCAGATTCAAGCATGATGGTACTTCGCTGTGCCCTACCTCTCCTTGTTGGACGTAGTTTAAGGACATACCCGGGTCCAAAGCTGGTATTTTGGGCAGGAGCTCCAAAATACCAGCTTGCACCCTTTGACTCGGTACAAAGGCGCGCTGTGCGAATCGTCAACGATCCCAAACTCACTAGCGATATTGATCCCTTAAGTCTAAGGAGAGACCTTGCCTCCTTATGTGTGTTCTATCGCTTGTACAATGGGTTGTGCTCTGAAGAGTTATTTGACATGATGCCAACGGCCGCGTTCTATCACCGCACCGCTCGCCATCGGCAGGGTATTCATCCTCACACATTGAAGCCTGGGGGGTCGCGTACTGAGCGCTTTAAAAGGCACTTCCTCCCACGAACGCTTCGGCTGTGGAATGAGCTCCCTGCCACGGTTTTCCCGAAGGATTACAGGATGGGGTTCTTCAAAAAAGGAGTGTACAGATTTATAAAGGGTCGGCAACGCGCACGTGACACCTCTGGAGTTACAGGCGTATGTAGGCTGCGGTAACTGCTTACCATCAGGCAGGCCGTATGCTTGTTTGCCACCGACGTCGTATAAAATAAAACAAATAGTTGCATACTATAAATTTACTGTTGGACTGATTACATTAAAAATGATATTTAAATTTATATGATAATTATAAAATTAAGAATGAATGTGTTTTATTTTTAACAGTATTTTTTTTTTATTAATATTGTCTTCGGTTGCCGCGATAATTACTCATGAAATAAAACAACTAAAACGGATTAAATCGCGTATACTAATTTAAACTTCATGCCGACGTTTCGAACTCTTTAGCAGCGTTCGTGGTCATCGGGTGGACTGAGGAAAAATATTAATTTACCTCCATCCTCAAAACATTACAAAATGCAAACCTACCCACATATAAATTATTAAACAATTTTGGGGGCGTACACATGATAATTACACACGCCAGAGGGGCTTATTACATTTAAAGTCCAAAAATTGTATAAACTACAAAGTACAATGTCCACACTGTCCAACACTATGGCCTCACAGTCTTGCCTGCTGTTTTATTAAATGAACCACAGAATTTATTTACAGAAATTACAATCGTATTACGATAACTACAAGTACTTAACTAGTTACAGTATTCAATCTAAAAAAGGCCCTTGAGGCATTGTACCCATTGTACCATGTGTTTTATTAAATTTACAGAGCAAAAATAATATGCGAAGTCTGTGGAGTAAAATCAAACCTTAGCCAAATACACTCTGTATATTATATCGTTGGCTGATTACTCACAACACAAGCCTTTCTGAGCCTATAGTGCTCAGTCAATTTGTGTAAACAATTCCTGTATTTTTTTTTTATTCATAATTATTTCAACGTGAACTCCACCCTGTATAACCATCTAATATAACTAATTCATTACATACAGGGTGTACCCTAATGTTATATAAAATTCGCCAGTCGAGGCCTGAAGGTATTACAATAAGCACGTACTGTGTTACTCGCGTTTTTCGAGTTTTGGAATACAAATCATAAGCGGTAGCGGGTTAACAGCAGACAGGAATCTACGGGGCAAAACATGATAGAAAAATACTTCCTATTATGGATATTTGAAACACAAATCTATCGTCAGATTCAAACATATTAATTGTATAGAAGCGAGTATCTAAAGTTTTACTAGTCGAATATTGCTCGACATGTTTCACTCCGTAATGAGGAGCATAATCATGAGCCATTCGCGTTGGCTATCCGAAATGACCTTTCAAAGAGACTCAGAGATGCCACAAGAGACCGAAGAGCTGGCACGCTCATCGTATCGTCCTCACTATTCAGCGAGGAAATGCTGCCATAGTCTTCAATACCATGCCGGGACCTTTTTTAGATTTTTAGTTTAAGTTGAATTTTATAGTTAGTTATAAAAAAATAAATATTACAGGACATACTTACACAAATTGACTGAGCCCCACGGTAAGCTCAAGAAGGCTTGTGTTGTGACTCAGCCAACTGTATATGTATATACCTAATATTCATATGCATATATAATACACCCATGACTCAGGAACAAATATCTGTGCTCATCACACAAATAAATGCCCTTACTGTGGTTTGAACCCACGACCATCGGCTTCTTGGGCAGGGTCACTACCCACTAGTCCAAACCTGACTACGTGCCAAACTTGTTGGGCCAAACCTGTGACCCAATAGTTATAATTATTAATTGTTTTTAGTACTTAATAAATATATTTCTATTCACTTATTAACACAGTTCATTTTTAATAAAATATGACCAGTTATTGGAGGGTAGCCATATGCCAACGAATCACCCTACTAAGTATTTTTTTTTTTTTTTTTATGACAAAAGGTGGCAAACGAGCAGACGGATTGCCTGATGGTAAGCAATTACCGTCGCCCATGGGCACACGTAACACCAGGGGAGTCACAAGCGCGTTGCCGACCATTAATGGGGTTGGAGCTCAGGTAACCTTACTCACCATCAGGAACACAACACTACATACCTGAAAGGTAGCAGTGCTATTATGGCTGTGGTCTTCTGTAAGGAGGAGGTACTTCCCCAGTTGGGCTTCTCCGGACTCAAACGTGATGGTACTTCGCTGTGCCCTACCTCTCATTGTTGGACGTAGTTTAAGGACATACCCGGGTCCAAAATTGAATTAAATACCAAATAATGAAATAAATAAATAAAATATATAAATATTTCGGGATAATCTTACACAATTCGACCTAGTCCTACGGTAAGCTCAGTAATGCTTGTGTTGTAAGTACGAGTACTAGACGACGATAGGTATATATAATAGATAGCGTTAGATTTCAGCTACATATTTGTGCCTTTTGGGGTGGAGACCTACGCCAGCCTTCTGGGCACCCTTCCGTCAGGCTCCGAGCTAGAGCCAGTTTTTTATTTGTAAATATTTAATAATATTTATTTTTTAAAGTTAGATTTCGTTTTAGTAATTTTAAGACTATTTATAATTGAATTGTATATGTTTATCTTTATGTGTGTTTAATTAAGTTCGCCTATCTATAGATAGATAATAATAAATACTTAAATAAATAGAAAATACCCAAGAAATATCTAGCTATGCTCATCACACAAACAAATGCCCTGACTGGGATTTAAAGCTAGGACCATCGGCTTCATAGGCAGGATCACTACCCACTAGGCCAGAGCAGTCGTCAAGTTATATAATATTTTATTTTTAAAGTATTTATTTTTATAATTATATAAATTGTAGAGTCTGGCTATTGAAATAATAACCAATGTTTTGGCGGGAAATGAATAAAATCTTAGGATGGTCACACCTTGTATAGTAGGACGTATAGTTTTGATACTAGCAAATATTTTTGATTTTCTGTCCACACGTAAGGTACGTAAGGAACTAAGGGCGGATTGCACCAAACCATCTGCTAATGTAGGCAAACCACCAATTTTTTCTAAATATTGATTCTCCGTAAGGAACTCCATACGTTCTAAAGTTATTATTTTATTAATATTTTCGAGAACTTTTAATTTATCCGTGTCATTACACACTTGTCCTGTTTATGAGAGTAATACATACACCTACAGACAGCTGCAGAGACAAGTATACCCCTTGCATACAAAGTTTATATGAAGGGGGATTTATATACTTATCTCTGCAGCTGACTGTACTTAAATCAAAGTTATAGGCAAATGAAATAAAACTACTAAAAATGGATTATATCTCGTGTACTGGTCTTAAATTACGTCCCGACGTTTCGAACACTACCGCGTTCATGGTCAACGGGTCGACTAATCGATATAATCCGTTTTAGTCGGTTTATTTAATGAATGACTATAATAGCGGAAACCGAAGACAATATTTTATGGGCGAATGTTAGAAGTCTTACTTAAAGTATCAAAAAATTAATAGAGTACCAACCTACTACATTGTTTACGAATTGTAAACATTGCAGTTTTTCCTTGAAAAACGCTTTTTGCCTACTTCGCACATTTTCGTAATTGTTTATTATCTTAAATAATAGGTTGCGAACCTCTCTTGGTATCGTCATTATTAATATTTTTTAAATAATCCTGTAGCCACCGCGAACAATTTATACGAATGACATAAATTGACAACAGACTTTTAGCTTTTTTTTTTAATCATAGACAATTAGTGATACAACAACGAAATATCTGTCAACCAAATTTGGTTAGCCAAGCTCTATTCCCTGTGAGCTAGTCGGTTACAACTTGCGCCTTCGTCAGCCAATATCGCGATAAGCCTGAAGCGACATCTGTGGGCGACAGCGTGACACTATTACCTCGAGACTAATGGATTGTAATTCCATTTTGGAGGTTTAGTTAACTACGTACAAATGCGATAAATAGGAATGGTAATTTGTTTTCTCAAACATGTAATAAAATATTGTCTTTACATTCCTTTTAATAGACTCGGAAGTATTTTTTTCTGAGCGCGGCAACTGAAGGGGACGAAAATGGAATTTTATATAACTTTTCCTTTCCTTTTTTTCGACGTTTATCCATATAGAGGCAAAGATGGCGGGTGTAATAGCAAACAGCTGATGTTAATTTTTAATACATTTCAATTTCAATTTTATTGTTTTGGACCCGGGTATGTCCTTAAACTACGTCCAACAATGAGAGGTAGGGCACAGCGATGACCATCATGCTTGAATCTGGGGCAGCGCAACTGGGGAAGTACCTCCTCCTTACAGAAGACCACAGCCATAATAGCACTGCTACCTTTCAGGTATGTAGTGTTGTGTTCCTGATGGTGAGTAAGGTTCCCAGAGCTCCAACCCCCCTTAAAGGCCGACGATTATCCATATAGAGGCAAATATGGCGGGTGTCATAGCAAACAGCTGATGTTAATTTTAAATACATTTCAATTACATTGTTAGTGATCCTGCTAATTACATTTTTTGAAGCATTTCTTTTATTTCATTGTATGTTTGAGAAAAGCACTATACATGCCTCGTCGTGAAAACAGGTTCCCGGCCTCGTATCACTGTATACCCATTTGGCCGGAAATCCTCATTTTCACGGCCTCTGATGTAATGTACTATTCCATACGTATGCAGTCCACTTCTGGACTTAGGCCTCCCACAAATATGACTTGTATCAACTTGGGGGTATTGCCATAGACGCCATGCTTGGCAGACGGGTTGGCGACCGCAGTAGCTGTAGATTAGGTTTCGACGGACGCTGCTGCCCGTCCGTAGGATTTTTCCCTTTGTCACCTCTTACGACACCCGCGGAAGGAGATGGGGTGGTGCTATTCTAGTCAGTCGGCATCACACGGCAAAACCACAAACTACGTACAAACTCCATACAAATGCGATAAATAGTGATATTTTGTTTATTATGATGAAATTATTACGTCAGGTTTGACCCTGCCTATGAAGCAGATGGTCCTGGGTTCAAATCCCAGTAAGGGCATGTATTTGTGTTATGAGCACAGATAGTTGTTCCTGAGTCATGGGTGTTTTATATGTATTTAAGTATTTGTGTTTTATAAGACATAATTTAAGATATAATATAAGGTAAGATATAATTGTGGTCTCTTCAAGGCAAGAGTGAATAGGCTGTTACTGAACCAGTCTGCTACACCCTCGACCTCGTCGTCACTTACTATCAGGTGCGACTGAGGTCAAACGCTGGTCAGTGTGAATAATAATCAGTGTAAATAATATATATATATATATGTAAAATATGACGTTGAGCTGTGTGGTGCCGGTTGACTAGAATAGCGCCACATCATCTCCTGCCGCGGGTGTCGTAAGAGGCGACAAAAGGAAAAACCGACGGCTGGGCAGCAGCGTCCGTCGAAACCCAATCTACAGCTATTGCCGTCGCCAACCCGCCTGCTAAGCGAGGCGACTATGGCACTACCTTCCAAAGAGATACAAGTCAGATTTGGGAGAAGTCTACGCGAGTTGCCATAGCCACGTTTGGAAGGCAAGTTGGCGAACCTAGTAACTGTTTTTAGGATTAGGTTTCGACGCTTGTGCTAATCCGTCGATCCTACTTGTTTTCGATAATCGGCTTACCCATATTTTGTCGATACCTTTTTTTTTTATGACAAAGGTGGCAAACGAGCAGACGGATTGCCTGATGGTAAGCAATTACCGTCGCCCATAGGCACCCGTAACACCAGGGGAGTCACAAGCGCGTTGCCGACCTTTAAGGGGAGTTGGAGCTCTGGGAACCTTACTCACCATCAGGAAGACAACACTACATACCTGAAAGGTAGCAGCGCTATAATGGCTGTGGTCTTCTGTAAGGAGGAGGTACTTCCCCAGTTGGGCTGCCCCAGACTCAAGCGTGATGGTCATCGCTGTGCCCTATCTCTCATTGTTGGACGTAGTTTCAGGACATACCCGGGTCCAAAACCTGTTTTCGAAAATCGGCTTACTGATGATATATTTTTTTATAGATGCCTGTCAATATAGCCTATAGACGTATTTGCACAGGCCAATATATTTAATCTAATAGGCCCTCCCTTTGACGTCGGCAGTTACAATCCCTTTCGTGGTCTGAATATATAAGTGGACATGAAATTGTACTAGCTTCTCGACGTTACTTTGTCAGTGGAATATGTTTTTTTTTATATAAGAGCGTTTGGGCTCAGTAACACCTGATGGTAAGTGTCGACGAGGTCGAGGGTGTAGCACGCTGGTTTAGTAACTGCCTATTCAATCTTGCCTTGAAAAGACCCGAATTATATCTTTCCGAATACAGAGGGAGCAAATTCCATTCCTTAGCAGTTCGCATTAGGAAGGTAGAAGCGAATCGCTTCGTGCGAATGAATGGAATATTCACAACGTAAGGATGAAACCTCTCACCTCGCCTGGATGTCCGGTGGTGGAACGGAGATGGCGGGAAATAGTTCAATTCCTGTGCAAACTCACCAAAATGTATCCTGTAAACGACAGACAAACTAGCAACCCTGCGACGGTGCTCAAGGCTCTGTAATCTTACACTCAGTAATTCAGGATCGCCAATGAGTCTGCGAGCTCGATGCTCTATTGAATCCAAAGCGGCCAGTTGATACTTGGCAGACCCATCCCAAACCTTATGGACCCGGGTATGTCTTTAATCTACGTTCAACAATGAGAGGTAGGGCACAGCGAAGTACCATCACGCTTGAGTCTGGAAAAGCCCAACTGGGGAAGTACCTCCTTACAGGAGACCACAGCCATAATAACACGGATATGTTTATATTTACGACATGTACCTAATCGGTTGACATTAGCCCCAAATTTTAATTTATAGTTTACTACTGTCCTATTGCAACAGTTGTCCATCGCCATTCCACGCTACCTTTCAGATATGTAGTGTTGTGTTCCTGATGTTGAGTAAGGTTCCCAGAGCTCTAAGCTTAAAGGCGGGCAACGCGCTTGTGACTCCTATAGGCGACGGTAATTGCTTACCATCAGGCAATTCCTATCGTCGTATAGTACCTACAACACAAGCCTTACTGAGCTTACCGTAGGACTAGGCCGATTTGTGTAAGATTGTCCCGAAATATTTATTTATTTATTTGTTCCATCGCTGGTAAGATCACTCAAACACTAGTGTCAAAATGTAGCCTACAACCTCAATTTAATCCATATTACATTCACAATCGACTTTAGCAATCGGTAATAAGGTTCAAATTTGTACAAACTAACTGAAATGGAAATACCCAAATTACCTTACAACCAACTTTGATTTCCTTCTGCGGTCTTGTTAAACATTACTGCTAAGTAATAAGGTATAATTTCGTCTGATTCGTATGTATATGGAGATAGGGCTAAGACAGTGATAGATTAGTTTGAGTCACAGATCACCTCACTTGAAATATGGGAATATAAGGCCTTCTCCCTTGCATACCTAGGAAGCTATGTGTTGAAGCGAGATGTCTAATGTTTGTAGTTATATTTTCTCTTAGCAGTTTTTTACGCATCTGTAAAGGAATATTTCCAAGTTTCAATTTATTCCCAGTCGCTTGAGATATTTTTTCTAAGAAAAATAGTACTTAATATTTTTGGGACTTTCATAAAAATCGCTGAACAAGTGTTGACAGTATTTCATTAATTGTTGACGACAGTTTTGGACTAGTGGGTAGTGACTGCTTATGAAGTCGATGGTCCTGGGTTAAATTTTTTGTAAGGGCATTTATTTGTGTGACGAGCACAGACATTTGAATGAATTCCGTTGTCGGACGTCAGACCGGCAACATCTCAAGCGTCTCCTGAGGATGCCTCGTAGAGAGGCGAAACACGTGTCGAGTTTTGGTATTATTGGTGGTGGTTTGTTATGTTTATTTGCGTATTTAATTTTGCGGTGGGAGGTAGGGAACATTAATGCATGAAAAAATACGCAAGTAAATATAACGGGTTGGCACTGATTGACTAGCACGTTATTAAACAGCGGAATAGCAAAGTAATATTATTGTTGTTAATGTGTCGCACCACTCACCTCCTGTCCTTAGCCCGAAGGGCATGCGCCGTGTGTGGCGATACAAGTCAGCAGATTGGGATGAGATGCGGCATTTCTTTGCATCCTATCCTTGGCTGCCAACCTGTTTCAATAGTGATGATCCGTCGAGCTGTGCAGCAGCTGTCACTGATGTGTTGCGTCGGGGTATGGAATATTACATCCCCTACTCCGACGTAGCTGTTGGTGGCGCAGCTCGCCCGTGGTTTAATGCTGAGTGTGCTCAGGCGGAAGCGCTTAAGCACGTGGCGTATTTATCATGGGTTGATGCTCGTAGTTGTAAAGCTCCGGATGTACACGTAAAGAAAGAGTCCTATAACAAAGCTGCCAAGTACTGCAAGAAGGTCACGCAGAAAGCTCGATTCCTCCATGTTCGTCGTGTCGGGGCCAAACTTGCTGCATACCCATCTGGGAGCAAAGCGTTTTGGTCTCTCGCGAAATCGGCTGAGTTGAATTTCTGTCGCCCATCACTACCTCCACTGCTGAAACCGGACGGTTCACTGGCCCACACTGCGGAAGAGAAGGCGAACTTGTTTGCCTCTCTATTTGCGGAAAATTCACATTTAGACGCTGGTAGTGCCATGCCTCCCTCTTTGCCCCGCTGCGAAGTATCAATGCCAGAGGTGCGTATTCACCAAAGGGAAGTACTGAAGTCACTACGCTGTCTAAATGTGAATAAGGCTAGTGGTCCCTACGGTATCCCAGCAGTCGTTTTAAAAACGTGTGCCCCTGAGTTGTCTCCTGTTTTGACGCGCCTGTATCGTCTTTCCCTAAAGTCGAGAAAAGTTCCCGAAGCGTGGAAGCTTGCTAACGTGCAGCCTGTGCCTAAGAAGGGTAGCCGTGCGGACCCATCGAATTATCGTCCCATTGCAATCACTTCCATACTCTGCAAGATTATGGAACGTGTATTGAACAACAAGCTCCTTGCGTATCTTGAAAGTAACGATCTCCTTAGCGACCGGCAATACGGCTTCCGCCGAAAGCGGTCTACTGGGGACCTTCTAGTGTACGCTACCCACATTTGGAGCGAGGCCATCGAGAAACGCGGCGAAGCTCTCGCCGTGTCTCTCGACATTTCCAAGGCCTTTGATAGGGTTTGGCATGACGGCCTTCTGGGCATGCTCTCTGCGTACGGAATCTCTGCTGGTTTGTGCTCTTGGATTTCTGATTTCCTGAGGCAGCGATCTATTAGGGTCGTAGTGGATGGTTGTTCATCGGATCGCGTTGCAATTAATGCCGGAGTGCCTCAGGGTTCAGTTCTTTCAGCTACCCTCTTTTTGCTGCATATAAACGATTTGCTAAAGCCCGGTATCTTTGGGTATGCAGACGACAGCACGGTGACTGAGAGATATATTCCTGAGGCCCAAACTACTAATGGAGAGACCGAATCCTTTAGGGAAGCTTTGGTTGAGCGAACGAACCTGACCTTGAAGGCCGTTGACGAGTGGGGCGAAGCCAACTTGGTCAGGTTTAACGCTTCCAAGACACAGGCGTGTTTATTCACAGCCAAAAGGAGCCCTTTTAACTTGGCTCCTGCTTTCCAGAATGTTTCTTTAGCAATTTCGGACCACCTCGAACTACTTGGGCTTAAATTAACTACTAAGCTGAACTTCGGTGCCACTTTTGAGGCCAAAGCGAAATCCGCTGCTAAAAAACTTGGGGTCTTACACAGGGTGAAGCGGTACTTCACGCCGGAACAGCTTCTAACACTTTACCAAGCTCAGGTTCGATCGTGCATGGAGTACTGTTGCCATCTTTGGGACGGGTCTGCCAAGTATCAGCTGGCCGCTTTGGATTCAATAGAGCACCGTGCTCGCAGACTCATTGGCGATCCTGAATTACTGAGTGTAAGGTTACAAAGCCTGGAGCACCGTCGCAGGGTTGCTAGTTTGTCTGTGTTTTACAGGATACATTTTGGAGAGTGTGCACAGGAACTGCACGATTTAATTCCGTCATCTCCGTTCCTCCACCGGACGTCCAGACGAGGGGAGCGGTTTCCTCCTTACGTTGTGAATATTCCATTCATTCGCACGAAGCGATTCGCTTCTACCTTCCTAATGCGGACTGCTAAGGAATGGAATTCGCTCCCTTCGTCTGTATTCCCGGTAAGATATAATTTGGGTATTTTCAAGGCAAGAGTGAATAGGCTGTTACTGAACCAGCGTGCTACACCCTCGACCTCGTCGTCACTTTCCATCAGGTGCGACTGAGGTCAAACGCTGGTCAGTCTTTTATAAAAAAAAAAAAAAAAATTGTTCACCGGTTGAAGCGTTGAAGAGACTTTCTTTGGCGTTTTTAATATAAGTATGGATGGTATGGATATATATTTTTTATTACCTTATTCTGACTTACTTCACACTTATAATATGGTATGTTTTCATACACACTTCAGCTGCGGTGTCTAAATTAATGAATGTATAATCTGTGGTTGAAGTATTAAATTGGTCCAAAGTAATTCTAGCAAGTTTTGGAGATTGGTTTGTACAGTCGCCATCAGATATATCGGAGATGGAGGTCGTCACAAATATCTGAACACGCTCTTTATTGCCTTAAACTAGAGGCGTTGTTCAGATATTTGTAACCAGCTCCACAGCTCCGATATATCTGATGGCGACTGTACGTATGTAGGTCAAAACTTGGTAGGTGACCTTGGTAATTCGGTGATACTGAATTAATATCGTACTATATTTGGACACCTATGTCCTTAAACTACGTCCAACAATGAGAGGTAGGGCACAGCGATGACCATCATGCTTGAGTCTGGAGAAGCCCGACTGGGGAAGTACCTCCTCCTTACAGAAGACCGCAGCCATAATAGCACTGCTACCTTTCAAGTATGTAGTGTTGTGTTCCTGATGGTGAGTAAGGTTCCCAGAGCTCCAACCCCCCTTAAAGGCCGGCAACGCGCTTGTGACTCCTCTGGTGTTGCGGGCGCCCATGGGCGACGGTAATTGCTTACCATCAGGCAATCCGTCTGCTCGTTTGCCGCCTATGTCATAAAAAAAACACTATAAGCTCTAAGCTCAGAACGGTGATTTGCAATTGCAAATTGCAAAGGATTGTATACTGACAATTGGCATGTCATTTGATTGACTTCAACAGGATTCTTTTGTCAGATTTTGATTGCTGCCAAAAGGATTTTTTCTCAGTTTTGATTGCTGTTAACACTTTTCTATTGTCAGTTTTTGATTTTTGCCAAAAGAATTATATTGGCAGATTTCATTTTCATTTCATCAGTTTTCGATTTGTGCCAAAAGGATTTTTTTGACAGTTTTTGATTGCTGCCAACAGGATTCTATTGTCAGTTTTTGATTGCTGCCAACAGGATTCTATTGCCAGCTGTCAGCTTCTGATGCTTCCTGTTGGCAGCATTCAAACGATTTATTCTTGCATTTCCTTATAGCGATGGGACTTTCAGTTGCGCCTTAAAATGGCGAAGATATCTTGAGAATATATTAATTGTTTTTTGTTCTTTACCATTGTTTAGTGTGTAATATCGATAGTTTATTACGCAGTGATCTAACACAATATTGTGCAGCTAATGAAGAATTGCTATCAAACCGCGTTTCACCACTATTTAGTCATCACCCAGTAGTCCCGGGGCCACGGCCGCATCGTGGCTTTCTGTAAAGTCCAGCTACCACTTTACAGAACGCAAGGCCTACTACCGAACAATGTCATGCTCTAAGATCAAACTTGTTATGTTATTCGATTGATTTGTTACAATCACTTTTAAACTGGCGAAATCATCAGAAATGGTGGACCCGGGTATGTCCAACAATGAGAGGTAGGGCACAGCGATGACCATCACGCTTGAGTCTGGAGAAGCCCGACTGGGGAAGTACCTCCTTACAGAACACCACAGCCATAATAGCACTGCTACCTTTCAGGTATGTACTCGTAGTGTTGTGTTTCTGATGGTAAGGTTCCCAGAGCGCCAACCCTTAAAGGCCGGTAACTCGCTTGTGACTCCCCTGGTGTCGACGACGACGACATGGGCGACGGTAATTGCTTACCATCAGGCAATCCATCTGCTCGTTTGCCGCCTATGTCATAAAAAAGGCATTTTTCTTAACTACCTATGCATTTATCCTTAATGTCTTTATAGCGAGATTTGTATAAAATAAGGACAACTAAGTTTATTGGCACTGAAACGTGGTCGCTTACTATAAGAAGGCTCAAAGTCATCCAAAGGGCAATAGAGAGAGCTATGCTAAGCAGCAGAAGTGGCTAAGCGTTTGAGGTGTTCAAAATGAGGTCAAAACATCTCTATTGTCAAGAGAATAAGAGCGCGTGTAGGTCATTTTTAACACTTCAAACGCTTAGTCACTTCTGCTGCTGACTGTACCTATGTACATTGATAAAGTTTTATTAGCAAAAACCTGAATACAACCTCAGCCTGTCTCAAATAAAGTTAAATATAAATAATACAATCAAATAAATAGCCAAAAACTTACTACATCAAAACATCAGCTATTGTTATTTGGACCGAAATTGCAGTCCATAAATTTTCTCGATATCATCAGTTGAAACCTATCCAAACAAGCGTAAATATCTATGCAAACAATTTAAGTAAATTAAGCAATTTTAAAAACAAGTTAGAAAATGAACTAATAATGTAGAGTTGATTTTATCTATGAATATAAATCTACAACTCAGTAATATTACAATGTTGAAAAGAATATTTAATTAAAAATTTGTATTTTGTACTTAATTTCCAAACCAATAAGGTATAAAGTTAAAAATATTTGCTACTCAACGGTCAGATACGACGTTTTACTTTCAATGCATATCAGTACTGCATTTTAACTGTGTCGCCATCTATGCAAAATAATTGGAATCTTTTTGGAAAATGCTCCTGGGAGCTGGGTAGCCGTGCTTATGTAGGAGTTCTGGAAAATGTTGGCAGATGGCGGTGTTATCAAAATTTTGTTAGTAAGGAAAAAAATTCCTATTTTACATTATATTTTCCTGCAATACCACTATGTAGGTAAAAATTTAACTGTGGGAGAATTGATATGAAACTTAAGTCAAAATTTGAATAAATATTGCTGACATGTGTATACACACACGTTACTACTACATAGGCCAGGTGGTTTAGCTAAGTATTTCGCCTGTACGAATATGAAGAAGTATCGATTATTATAATAAACATGCTTCTATATAACAAACAAGACAAATACGTAATTTTTAGGAAAATAAAATGACAATTGTTAATGTGCCCGCCACAGAGAGCATAATAAAGACTTAGCGAATAAAGCGCCACGCTAAATAGAATGGAAACTGTTGCATTCTTGTTACCATAGATGGCGCTAGTTGTCTAAAATGTAAAAACGTGATTATAGAGACATATGAAAAATGTATAAGTTAGTTAAAAATTTGGTGTAGTGTATGTGTTCGCATCTTATTACACTTATTAGACTTACTTGGGATGCTGTTGCAAACGCAAGGAGACATACATGATATTCCAGTATATGACTTATCCGGGTCATATGAATACTACAAGTATTATATTACTGTGAAAAAACAATGGTAGCATAGCGGTAAGAGCGTCTTGTAATCCGGATATCGCGGGTTCAAACCCCGGCTCGTAACAATGAGTTTCGGAACTTATGTACTAAATATCATTTTGTACAGTTGCTTTTTCGTGATGGACTACATTGAGAGGAAACCGGACTAATCCCAATATATATTTTACCCTCTGGCTTAGAAGATCACATGGCAGTCGCTTTCGTTAACTAGTGCCTACACATATTTTGGATTAGTTACCCAGGGGACCAAGCCCATGAACCGTGGCAGAATTCTAGGACAACACGAGGATGAAGATGTGGATACCAAGTGTTTTTTTAATATGTTGTTTTGGTTGTTCTCAGGGTGGATCAGGCAGACGGTGGAGGGAAAGGCCTGAATCGTCTGAACGGGTTCCTCAATTTGAAGACACCTCTCATCAGTACCAAGACACTGGGGTAAGCTAAAATTTTATTTAAAACTAATTAATTATAATAATTATATTTGTCGAGTGATGCTGACTAGAATAGCAATGGAATTCTTTCCAAGGTGCGGCGGTACTTTACACCTAAACAGCTTCTGCAGCTTTACCAAGCGCAGGTCCGGTCGGGAGTACTGCTGCCACCTCTGGGATGGATCCGCGAAGTACCAACTTGCTGCCTTAGATTCAATAGATAAACGTGCCAAGAGGCTCATTGACGATCCTGATCTGGTGGGGGCAAAGCTGCAAATCCTCGAACACCGAAGGAAAGTCGCATGCCTATCGGTATTTTATAGTTTGCATGAACTCATTCCACCATCTCCATTTACATAAATATTATGGGACGAAGCGTGCGTTCAGATTCCATCCCTATGTTGTGGATATTCCTTCAACCAGAACAAAGCGCTTTACTTCTACTTTTCTGATTCGCACAGCTAGGGAGTGGAATTCTCTTCCAGCTGATCTTTTCCCGGAGCAATACAACCTGGGTATCTTCAAGTCGAGAGTGAATAAGCACTTGCTAGATAAGCATGTTCCATCGTCGGCCTCATCGTCATTTACCATCAGGTGAGATTGGGGCCAAATGCTAACCAATCATTTATAAAAAAAAAAAAACCACCCCAGAGCCAACTTCCCGCGTAAGAGGGGACAAAGGGATAAATCCTACGGACGGGCAGCAGCGTTCGTCGAAACCCAATCTACGACCGCCAGCGTATTAAACACTTAACGGCATCGAAGTCTCAATTTACATTGAGAATTCATCGATATAAATAGGTAGGTAGAGGTAAATATTTGCATGCTTCTTCATGTAGAATGTACGCACCATTTTGGATACCTATAACAACTTACTGTATTACTAAATTTTGCAAATAAATTGATTTGATTTGATAACAATGTGCTAACCGTTTCTAAGTTATTTTTTATTAAGCAGAAACGTCTGCTAGCGAATATCTTCGATATCAATCGAAAGAAAAATAGAAAAAAATTAAGATTACATTAAGGTTATATTAGAGGTAAAACTTTCCCTCTCAGGAAAGAGAAAGAAAGAGAGATCCAGAAGAACATACTATTGATCAAATAAATGAAAAAATAAACGTCATGTCGTATCAGGATGTCAAGAAGAAGGCCCAGGATTGAGATGCATGGAAATTGTTCCTCCAACAAGAGCCCGGCTCTTAAGTGGATATATAGATAGACATTCTGTGTATTAATTTTTAAGGAAGTTGTTCGATTTTTTATAAAATTGTCTGTTATCAATACTTTAGTTTAATCATTAAAATGTTACCATGGGATTCATATGTATTAATATACACCGCTAGCTTGAAATTTTTCCGGAACCTCCAGATGTAGATAATATGTCGATTCATCTTCTATTTCTAAAACTTATCCTTTATCCTTTTCTAAAGTAAGCAGTAACCTACATCTTTGATCCGAACCATGCCCAAGTTATGAAAGTTTCAACAGCATGTACACGGACTACTTCGCATAGACCTCAACTTCTGGATGTAGTATTCATGGGTCTCCACGACACTTCGGGCTCATCATAAGTAAAACAAATGCCGGGTGATAGTGGGACTGCCTAACTTTTGCAGTACGGTCAGCTACAGAGAAAAGGTACCCCCGTGACCTATGTACAAACTCGTATGTTTTCACCAGGGAAGCAAGAGTCAACTAGGGTTATGCGACTATGCGCGATTAATTCCTAGCTCGGACGCTGATGGACCATGGCAGTTTGTTTAAGTAGTGGTGTAACCACCTAAAACTGAATGCAAATCAAAATAATTAATAAAAATATTTTTGGACCCGGGTATGTCCTTAAACTACGTCCATCAATGAGAGGTAGGGCACAGCGTTGACCATCACGCTTGAATCTGGGGCAACCCAACTGGGGAAGTACCTCCTCCTTACAGAAGACCACAGCCATAATAGCACTGCTACCTTTCAGGTATGTAGTGTTGTGTTCCTGATGATGAGTAAGGTTCCCAGAGCTCCAAACCCCCTTAAAGGCCGGCAACGCGCTTGTGACTCCCCTGGTGTTGCGGATGCCCATGGGCGACGGTAATTGCTTAACACCAGGCAATCCGTCTGCTCGTTTGCTGTCTATGACATTAAAAAAAAAGATTTGTTCTTAATAGTCGCATAGATGGCAGCACCAGATTTATATTTATATGAATCCCGAAAGTGATCCGAAAAACAAAGTGGTGCAACCACATAGCGTTTCACCTTCGAGAAGATTGCATATACTTGAGCAATTTCGATGGGTTCCTTTTTGAGAGAAATTACGAGAAAATACGGGTTCAATTCCTGCCTCGGACGCCGGAGGAACTGGTTACTTTTTATAAAGTATATGTTATCTATTCAAATTTATAACGAAATATAATTATGTCCCTTATTTTTTCTTTATTATTAGGCCTAGTGGGTAGTGACCCTGTCTATGAAGCCGATGGTCCTGGGTTCGAATCCCAGTCAGAACATTGATTTGTGTGATGAGCACAGATATTTGTTCCATGTCCCAGTACACGAGCCATGGGTGTTTTATATGTATCTATCTATTTTATATATCGTCGCCTAGTACCTACAACACAGGCCTTACTGAGCTTACCGTAGGACTAGATCGATTTATGTAAGATTGTCGCGAAATGTTTATTTATTTTATTTTATTTTTATTCTTTATCTTACTAACAACATACCTTGGTATCAAATTGCCAAAAAGTAATGCACATGTAGCGTAAATCATGCCCCATGATGTATCTACTAGAAGGTTATCTGTGTCGTGTATAACACTACTGAATAATGTAGTGACTTGGACCGCGGTTTTGCTTTGAAAATTGATGGTCTAGTTGTCCCAGGGCGATTTAATTGAAGAAAAAAATATTTTACGACAAAGATAGTAAATCAGACGAAGGTCTTCGACCAGTGTGTGTTGCCAGTGATGACATATCGTGCTGAAACGTGGTCGATTACTATGGGCCTCATAAGAAGGCTCAAAGTCACCCAAAGAGCAATGGACCTCTCCATATGTACGCTATGTTGGAAGTGTCCCTGCGTGATCGCATTAGGAATGATTTCATCCGCAGTAGAACCAAGGTTACCGATATAGCCCTCCGGATCGCCAAACTTAAGTGGCAGTGGGCTGGGCACATTGCGCGCAGAACCGATGGCCGTTGGGGCGGAAAGGTTCTGGAGTGGCGACCACGAACTGGAAGACGCAGCGTAGGTAGGCCTCCCACAAGGTGGACCGACGACCTAGTTAGAGTCGCGTGATACCGCTGGATGTGGAAGGCGCAGGATCGGTCTTCTTGGGTCGTTCTGGGGGAGGCCTATGTCCAGCAGTGGACGTCTTTCGGCTGACGTGATGATGATGATGATGATAGTAAATTACATCAGATTTTTTATTTATTCGCAGCACTGTAACAAAATATACTAATCATTTAAATTTTTTATCTATCTACAGTGCAATGAACATTTACAAAAAAAAATTAAGCTCTTAAATACAACGATGATGGCAATCCTTTGGAGTTGCAGGCGTCCATAGGCTACGGTAACTGATTACCATCAGGCGGGCCGTATGCTTGTTGGCCACCGTCGTTGTATAAATTGTATAAAGATTACCAGACCATTCAGTTCACCTTGTGGGCTACCCCCGCCTTCCGTTGCGTAATCAACCATTAAGAACCTGTACGCCCCAATGGTTATCGGTTCAGAGTGTAATGTGCCCCGTCCGTCCGTTAAGCTCAGCGATCCAGAGTGCTATATCGATTTATGATCTAGTCTACTTAATTACTAAGTCTGGTACAGTCAGAGTCATAAATAAATAAATAAATATTTGGGGACAATCTTACACAAATCGACCTAGTCCTACGGTAAGCTCAATAAGGCTTGTGTTGTAGTACTAGACGACGATATATGTATGTATGTATATATCACTTTATTAGCGAGCTTATCCCTAAATGGAATCTCTTCCAGCTAACCTATGAGAAAATGAGAAAGGAATAAATATGATATGGTGAAATTCACGCACCAACTATAATTCTCTGTTTTGCCTTAAGGTTGACTGGTAGAGAATGCCTTACGGCATTAAGGCCGCCTTTTGTACCGTGTATTTAATATACTGTGCATTAAAGTTTTTTAAAAAAAAGTCAGACTTTACAAGAGAGAGTGTAATATAGATAGATACATATAAATACTTAAATACATAAAAAACACCCATGACTCAGGAACAAATATCTGTGCTCATCACACAAAATTGCCCTGACTGGGATTCGAACCCAGGGCCATCGTCTTCATAGGCAGGGTCACTACCCACTTGGCCAGACCAGAGAGTTAGTTACAATCAGCAGGGCCAAATATATCGATAAAGACAGATTTTTATTTATATATTTAGCAGTAAGGATGTGTATCGATATAATTTGGCCACACTAACTGTAACTAACTATATAACGCTGACTGTACAGTCATCACCAAAAGTGGCTGAGCGTTTTTCAAAATGACCTACACGCGCTCTTATTCTCTTGACAATATAGATGTGTTTACCTCATTTTGAACACCACAACTGCTTAGCCACTTCTGCTGCTGACTGTATTAAATGAAAGCCTGGAGCGACAGGCAATTGTATCAGCTCGTTCCTGAACCAGGCTTTAGGTGCTTAGCTGACTAGGTATTACTTTATGGCCTGGAAACATTCAGAAAGGTGAAAGATAAGGAGAGAATGGATAATTTACTATGCTGTTTATTTATCTGAGAATAGATTATAAAAACTAATGATATTAAAAACAGTTAGATGTTAGTAATCTTATTACTTTCATTGTATAGAAGCGGGTAACTAAATAAATAAATATTTCGGGACAATCTTACACAAATCGACCTTTCAAACCGAATCAAACAAAAACCTCTGAAATCTCTTGTCTCCAGGCACTAATATAATCGATGGTTTACCGATAAACCCTAATCCCTGCGTTAACCCATTATCTTTCTGATTTATGAACCGTAATAAAATTCATAATAAATACGTCTTTTAGCACACTGGGAATGTTATGTTGGATTTCAGGTTGTACCTTTTGGGTTATGTAACGCCCCTTTGGTTGCGGAATTCTATAATCACTACATAGTATAAAACAAAGTCACTTTCTCTGTAGGTAATAGATAATACAATATAAATAAACTTAAAAAAAAAACTAGAATTAAAATAAAACTAAGAACTAAAGAAAACTAAAACAAGGTATATACAGATATTTACAAATGAAAAATAGGAGCTAACTCAGCGCCGCATGGAAGGGTACCCAGAAGGCTAGCAGCATTCCCGCGCTGAATAGCGATGCTAATTCTTTGCGCAAGGAATGAGCCAGCCCTCTGGTCACCCGTGATATCCACAAGGCGCTTAGCCAGCTCCTTAAAAATAATGTGAGCTCCGGGTCCCCATGAGCCAAGGGTTTCAACTCCAAAAGGCTCAAATATGCAGCCAGAATCGATAACTGTCTAATAATCTGTCCCTATATCCCTAAGTATGCTTAAATCTTTAAAACTACGCAACGGATTTTGATGCGGTTTTTTTTAATAGATAGAGTGATTGAAGAAGAAGGTTTCTATGTATAATAACATCCATTAAATAGTGGAGAAGTACTAATATCAGCATTGCACCCGTGCGAAGCCGCTAGTGGGCTTATAATATGTTTTGACTTACAAAAATTGCTAAAGTATCTAAATATATGACTATAGCTAGTGTGAATATATTCATCATTATCATTATCATGTCAGCCGAAAGACGTCCACTGCTGGATATAGGCCTCCCTCAGAACGACCCAACATGACCAATCCTGCGCCTTCCACATCCAGCGGCATCCCGCGACTTTAACTAGGTCGTCGGTCCACCTTGTGGGAGGCCTACCTACGCTGCGTCTTCCAGTTCGTGGTCGCCACTTCAAATATATAATGACAAATTAAGTTCTGTACTTCACACAAAATGTTATTATTATTAGACCCTTCTATCGGAGGTGCAAAATGTTAGCTGTCAAGTTCTTAGGGATGGGTAATCAACTAATCATATATTTGTGATGTCGATATTGATACTCGATTTTTCAATACACATTTTTTATGTACAAAACCCATTTATTTTTATACAATTTAACTTTCGGGATTTATGATAATTAATGACATTAAAAATTGAAATCGTTATTATAATACAACAAAAAATAATAAGAAAAGAAACATAAGAAAAGTAATAGCAACCATAGATCCCATTTAAGTTCAATCGTATTTGTATACAAATAAATGTTACTTGTACATAAAAATATGTATTGAAAAATCGAGAATCGATATCGACACCACAAATATGATTAGTTGATAACCCATCCCTAAGAACTTGACAGCTACCATTTTGCATCTCCGATAGCGGGGTCTAATTATTATACAACTAAGCGGTTAAGGGGCCATTTTATAGCCCAAAAGGTACAATCTTAAATTCCAACATAACATTCTCGATCTGATAAACCCGTTTACGTAGTAAAATTTATTGTTCTCTATTCTATTCAGTCTCCTTAGGCAGGTCAGGCGGACTGCTGTAAATTTGCGATAAAATATAATGTTTACGCGATAAGTAAAATTTTGTTGATTTACTTGGCCATACCATTAAAAAAAAAAAATCTTCGATATCCTTCGTCATCATGGGTGACGTGTAGTCACCCGAAAATAAGATAGAAAAAAATTCGACAAGTCTAAGCGGTACTCGGATAGCACAATTGGTAGTGCACTGGGCTAGTGATCCAGTGGTTGTGGGCTCGTGTCCCGCTTCGAGTCAATTTTTTCTTTTTTTCTTTAGATTGAAATATCGAAGATATTCGCTAGCAGACGTTTCTGCATAATAAAAAAAAAAATCTATTCATAGAAAATGGAATTTAATGTTGCATTGTATCTACAAATTGCGACCAATTGGATAACTGATGTCTGGTCGCAAAAAATCTATTTTCAGTCAAACAAAGTATTTGTTTTCAAATTGTTTTTTTTTTTTTATATAAGACTAACGTAACGTAGGGCCTCAGTCGCACCTGATGGTAAGTGTCGACGAGTATTTTTAATATTGTAAGCATTATATTTTGAAAACTGTACGTACAAAAATAACTTATAAAAGAGATCAAAATTACAACTAGTTCCTTTTTTTATGTATTGAGAAATAATATAAGTATAAATATATTTGTATCCGCATTGTGATACATCGAGGAAATGCCGCCAGCATCCTTGGTACAATGCCTCGAGGGCCTTTTTAGATTTTATACTGTAACTAGTTAAGTACTTGTAGTTATCATAATACGATTGTAATTTCTGTAAATAAATATATTTTTTCATTAGTTCCTAAAAACTTCTGTACGTGACACACAATTTTAGATAAACTACTTTAAAGAGTGATGTACGGTTAAAATTTTCATAAGTTTTTTTTTTTATTAATTTTATCCAAATCTATACATGTTTCTTGTTTTAGTAGTAATAAACATATCATAATATACAACTGTGACAGTCTAAAGATTTAGTCCAAAGACAGACAGATAAACAAAAGCATTTTTAAACACAACTATCGTGAGACTGAAATATATTAATTGTATAAAAGCGGGTAACTCACATTTTGTAAGTCGAATATTGCTCGACATGTTTCACTCCATAACGAGGAGCATAATCATGAGCCATTCGGGTTGGCTAACCGACGCAGACTATTAGTCATGATCAGTCAGATCAGTCTGCGTCGGTTAACCAACGCGAATGGCTCATGATTATACTCCTCGTTATGGTGTGAAACATGTCGAGCAATATTCGACTTATAAAACGTGAGTTACCCGCTTTTATACAATTAATATGAACAAAAGCATTTTGACGGTGACCCTTCAGGTACATAAACCTAAATATTCTTCAAAAGACCTCAACCAAATAAGCTTAGTCAGTCCTAGAACAAGCAAGCGTTCCTCAAATATTATGATAACATATGAAAGTACCTACAGGCTGTGTGGCAAAGATAAATGTGTACATAGGATGTGTGCAAAACTATAGTTTTTAGGGTTCCATATCTAAATGGTAAAAACGGGTCTCTTTTTTACTGTGTATTTAATATGATTTGCCTTTGTACTTTATGATTGTTCTTCTATATTGTTTATTTGTTTGTTTGTTTTATTTGTTTGTTTGTTACTGCTCTAATAGTAAAAAAAAGTGTTTACATACATTAATGGACTACCGGTCTGGCCTAGTGGGTAGTGACCCTGCCTATGAAGCCGATGGTCTTGGGTTCAAATCCCAGTCAGGGCATTTATTTCTGTGATAAACACATAATAATACATTTGTTCCCGAGTCATAGGTGTTTTCTATGTATTTAAGTATATGTATATTATATATATCGTTGGCTGAGTACTCAGAACACAAGCCTTCTTGAGCTTACCGCGGGGCTCAGTCAATTTGTGCAAGTCCTCTAATATATATATATATATATATATATATATATATATATATATATATATATATATTTATATTTATATTTATTTAATATTTTATGCTATTGAAAACAGTATTAAATGTCAAATTATTATTTATAATGAAAAATATAGCATCATTGCATAACCAACTTATTCAAATATTATTTAGGCTAATATAATCATCATTTTTTATTGGCGCAGTCGGTAGGATTTCAGTCTCAAATTGAAGAAAAGATTATAGTTTTTTTTTTATGTCATTGTCAAACATAATAAAAATTAATTACATTTATTTCCTCATGTAGCATTAAAATCTGATAAAAAATAGTGGAGTTTACCCAAATATCCGCTAGATGGCGTTGGAGTTGGAAAATCCTGACCACCCTACGATCCCGCCACCTACACTTATATATTTAGATATAAAAATCTATTATCTAATATTACTATTGTTGCCACTGCAAACCGGCACCAAATCAAAATATTATAATAAATTAATTTGATTCGTTGTTACATTGCAATACCGTAGTATGTTAAAAATGTGGATATTAATTTCCCGATGGAGAATGAATATGTCTGTAAAATTATTACTTTTACTCAGGACCTACTTATTTTTTTTAACGAGGGTAATATAATATATTGCAAGAAAAAATAAGCTAAGACCTCGGGTGACCAGAGGGCTGGCTACTATTTTGCACAGCGGATAGCCATCGCTATCCAACGTGGGAATACAGCCAGCCTTCTGGGCACCTTGCCCGTTGATAGCGATTTGGGCCAAGTTTTTTATCTCTAATTTTGTTTAAGTAAGTTTAGTTGTTAGGGTTTTTATTTTCTTTATTATGTTTTTATACTTAATTGTAATTGTTTTAGATAAATAAAGGAATTTTTAACTAAGACTTATATTAAGAAGTTTTATTGTATGCTTATATTATACCAGTGCTACTCTAAATTCGAATAGAATTATTATTTTTACCTCTCCTCGACAAAACTAGGCTCTAAACCTTTTTATGCAAACATCGGATATATTTCAAGCGTGAAAATATTCCGTCCGCCATTACTGTCATAAACAGTTCAAACTTTTTTGTTTTCCGAATCCCAACTCGAAAATGTTCAGGTCGGTTAAAAAGCAAATTTATTTTTAGCTATACCTTATATACTAACTGTCCCGGTGAACTTTGTAGCGCCTGAAAGTCTATCCATGGGTATTTATTCAAATTTAAATCTTTTATTTCAGACACCATAATATTTTTGATTGATTGTTTTTTTTTCTTTTCTAAACTTACTATAAAACTTTTGGCCAAGACAATCACAACGAACCCAAAATAAAATCGGTTCAGCCGTTCTCGAGTTACAAAAGCCGAGTTATAGAATTGGCGTTTTTGAATTATTCTGTATTTTACTTCGAGTAAACACTTTAGCATGGATGGGCAGCAGCGTCCAATGAAACTTAATTAGCTATTCCGGTCGCCAACCCGCCTGCGTGGCGACTATGGAAACTAACCCTCAAGATAATACATGTCATGTTTGGCCGCCGCGTGATGCCGGCTGACTAGAATAGCACCACCCCATCTCCTCCCACGGGTGTCGTAAGTGGCTACAAAGGGAAAAATCGTACGGACGGGCAGCAGCGTCCGTTGAAACCCAATTTATAGCTACTGCGGTCGCCGACCCGCCTGCCAAGCGTGGCGACTATGGCAACTACCCCCAAGATGATACAAGTCATATTTGTGGGAGGCCTATGTCCAGCAGTGGACTGCATACGGCTGAAATGTATGTATGTATATTTGTTCAGTACCAGTAAAATAGCCGAACTGTTATTCATACTAGATGTGGCGTGTAACAGAAAGAATGACTATAGGGATTGCTTCTACACCACGAACGTAGCAAAATTTGTTCTACAACTTTAAAAAATATGAATATTACATGGGATTTATTCGAAGAAACTAATTAGTATTTGGCTCAATCAACTATTCTTAGTCCTTTGTTGCCATGGTTACGTTCCCATGGCCTGGCTCTTCAAACCACAGTTAATTTGCATTTCAATACACAAAACATATATATTTATAGCAGTTATATGTCCCTTCCATATTGGGTCACCTACCAAGCGCGTCAGTAGTAGGCAGGGCCACATTTCTTGTAACAAACTATGCTTCAGTTGTCGTCTGGCTGATGGGACAGAATAGCAACCACATATACATAGTTCATTCACTCATTTTCAATTAACAGCATCCAATAGTCTAGTTGAAATTACTGTCAGCTTACAAACTTCACAGTTTTCACAATACATTGCGTGCTTGGAAAATCTTTTATAAATATTTAGTAAACTATAAGTTATTTTCAAAAGTCATAGAACAAATGTTGCTACATTTGTGGTGTAGAAACGATGCCTAAAGTTATTGCTCTTATTACAGGCCACACTCGATATACTATGTAGAGTAACTTATAATTATAAATATTATACTATGAAGATAGCAGCCTAATGGAATCGACATGGTTTTGGAAAAAAGGCCTCGAAAGAAAACAGAAAAAAGAACAGAAATATTAATATTTTTATCCAAACCAGTTTCCAATAACAAGACAAGACAAATGTAAACATTAGGCATAGTTTACGCTCCTCTTTACATAATACTATGGCTCGAGTGTGTAAACACCGTATAACAAGCTAGTGCTGTGGTAAACTTTACCTCAACCTTTGAGGTTACATTACCCTCACAATATTCAGAAATATACAGACAGGGCCTTCAAAATCTGAGGTACAAAAATGATTTTATATCTACCTACGAGTTTATATTACCTCAGTGAGGTTGAAGTTATGTTATATTTAAGAAATCGTCAGCTAATATTACTTGCGTTGGATTGGATGAACTTTTTACGCTCCCACATCAAAGTTAAACATTTTTTTTTTTAAACGGCTAGGTGGTTATGTTACGAGTATTACTCCGAAACGCGTTACCTCAAAAAGTAAAATATAGTAATTTACATATACTTTTTTCTTAAAAAAGGCTTTAAATGTATAATTTCCTTTTTAGAGTGTAAAAGGATATATGCTTGTACTTACTATACCTAAATATGTTGACGTTATAATATTTATACATTTACATTAAAAACAAACTAAGTAATGACATGCTCTTTCCTATATGCAAAACTAAAGATACAATAACTAGCAAGCGGATTTATTAAAACCGAAGAGCTGACAGCTTCCTTGCACAATTCTGATACGTTGCGAAAGGAAATCCCGTCAGTATCCTTGGTACAGTCAGCAGCAGAAGTGGCTAAACGTTTGAGGTGTTCAAAATGAAGTCAACACATCTCTATTGTCAAGAAAATAAGAGCGCGTGTAGGTCATTTTGAACACTTCAAATGCTTAGCCACTTTTGCTGCTGACTGTTCTATAGTTATTATAATTATCATTGTAATTCTTGTATATTTATTTGAAAATAAATTTTAAATTATATAAATCCATCTAAACGAATATACGAGACGACTTAAGAAACCTTTCGTTTTTTCGCCAGTTTAAAAAAAACTTCATCAAAATGAGGTAACATTTCGTTATGAGGTAATGTCCGATCACTACCTCACTTGAATACGAAATGACATCAAGGGCAATGGCGTCGCGGTGGATTCAAGGACGTGACAAAAAAGGGCTTTATCAAGGTTCAGTATTTATCACTGCCTCTACAAGCTACTTGGTAACTTTCGGGTAAGAGATATAGTGCTTGTGATGCCGGCTGACTAGAATAACACCACCCCATCTCCTCCCGCGGGTGTCGTCTACCAATTGTGCTATACGAGTACCGCTTAGACTTGTCAAATTTCTTCTATTTATCCCTTGTCATCATGGGTGACGTGTAAACACATTTACCGCCAGCGTATTGAAACACTTAACGCATCGAAGTCTCAATTTACATTGAGAATTCATCGATAACAATGTACTACCCCTTTCTAAATTATTTTTTATTGTGCAGAAACGTCTGCTAGCGAATATCATCGATATTTAAATCGAAAGAAAAATAGAAATCAAATTCGAAGAAAAAAAATTCGAGTCAAATATTTCTGGCGGTTGATGTGACTACACGTCACCCATGATGACGTATACCACGAAAGATAAGATAGAAAAAATCAACAGGTCTAAGCGGTACTCGGATAGCACAATTGGCAGTGCACTGGGCTAGTGATCCAGTGGTTGTGGGTGCGAGTCCCGCTTCGAGTCAAATTTTTCTATTTTTCTTTCGATTTAAATATCGAACTATAAGTGAGTATAGTTGCTTCTAAGTAATGTCTGTAAGCGTATTTTTTTTTGGTATAAAAAAGCGATCATTCTACTGTTTTATGTCTCTCAATCATTCTGAAAGGTTTCTGCGAGATATCATTCCAAGATTCTGAAATTTATGATCCTTTTACTAGCAGAGTTAGCAAAGGGAGGTGTAAAAGTAGTGGATTATAAAAACCAAACAAGTATAGGTAAAAAACTTAACTGAAGGACCATGTCTTTATAGTTGTACTGAGAAGTAATATGGAACTTACGTCAACATTTGAAAATAGAACGCCGACATGCAAGTACACACGTTACTACTACATAAGTCAGGTGTTTTAGCTAAGTTTTTCACTTACACGACTCGGATTCCGTACCTATGCATATATATGTCGTTCCTGAGTCATGAGTTTAAAGTATTTATATATATGTAAGTTTTAAGAATTTATGTGTGATAGAAATCTATTATACATATCGTCGTCTAGTAGCTACAACAGTACAAATCTTACTGAGCTCAATGTAGGATTAGGTCAATTTGTGTAAGATTGTCCCGAAACATTTATTTATTTATACAGTTATTGTTAGCTTCTATCATCATCATCTTTGCTCTGGCACGGCTCATGGGAGCCTAAGGTCCGCTTGGCAATAATACTTAGCTTGAAAACAAAGCGTTTTGTTATATTACCTATAACTAATCCTTTTTAAAAGCCCGATAAACATGAGGGTGGAAAAGTACTCAACACAGCCATTATCCAGTGAGCACTCGGACTCATTAAATCTACAACCCAAAATTATTCCAAGTTCTGTTTCGCTGTCGAATTATTTATTGATTCGCAAAACAAGTTGGCAAATACATTGTAGCTAGTTTCTGCGTCACTGCGCATGGAAAATAAATAAATAAAAAATACATTAATAAATATTACAGGATATCATTAAATTAACTCACTGAGCCCCACGGTGAGATCAAGAAGGCTTATATTTTTTTATGACACAGAAGGCAAATGAGCTGACAGATTGCCTGATGGTAGGCAACCTTCGCCCATGGACACCCACAACACCAGGGAGTCAAAAGCGCGTAACACAACACTACATACCCGAAAGGTAGCAGTGTTATTATGGCTGTGGTCTTCTGTAAGGAAGAGGTACTTACTTCCCCAGTTAGGCTTCTCCAGACTCAAGCGTGATGGTACTTCGTTGTGCCCTACCTGTCATTGTTGGACGTAGTTTAAAGACATACCCGGGCCATATGTAACAAATATCTGTGCTCATTACACAGATCAATGCCTGTACTAGGATTTGAACTCAGGACTGGCTACAAGTAAAATAAAATATGAAATATAAGGCTACGGCGTTACTCAAGAAGATTCACACGCGCGTTACCTACCCTATAAGGCTCTGAGGTCTCTGATAGCCTTACTCACCAACAGAAACAACACCATGATTAGGGTCTAGTGTTACTTTGGCGTTCTGTAAGGTAGGCGTCACAGGGTTGCTAGTTTGTCTGTGATTTACAGGATATATTTTGGAGAGTGTGCACAGGAATTGCACGATTTAATTCCGCCATCTCCGTTCCACCACCAGGCGAGGGGAGCGGTTTCATCCTTACGTTGTGAATATTCCATTCATTCGCACGAAGCGATTCGCTTCTACCTTCCTAATGCGGACTGCTAAGGAATCGAATTCGCTTCCTTCGTTTGTATTCCCGGAAACATATAATTTAGGTCTCTCAAGGCAAGAGTGAATGGGCCAACTGAGCCAGCGTGCTACACCCTCGACCTCTTCGACTCTTACCATCAGGTGCGATTGAGGTCAAACGCTGGACAGTCTTGTATAAAAAAAGGAAAAAGTACTTCCCCAGTCGGCCTCCGCTCCACATTTGTGCCAGATGTCAGGATTTAACGACTTATCATGGTTTAAACATAGTTTAAGGACACACTCTGGTTCCAAGAAATATTACTATGGAAAAATTGTCTAAGGAATGGAGAATAAAATAAGTCCGTGAAGCCTTTTGTATTTTTTTATTTGGCTTCGCACGCGCAGAAGATCCCCGTAGTGGTGAAATTTCCAAAAATCTCTTCTCTGTCTAAACGGTATATAAACTACCTATTGTGAAAATATCACCTATCTAGATTAAGGTTTGGGCTAGGCGTTGATCAGCAAGTCAGGACTTTCATGTTTATATGTATAGATCAGTCACATAACACACATAATCGATTAGATCCCTACAGAACCGTCACTATCCTCAAAGGAATCTTTAAATGTATTCAAACCTATTAACGGATGAATCACGAGATCTTCAAAAGACCTATTTCTGGAATGAGTTTTGAATATGAATTCGGTAACTTTATATAGATGACATATACACTAAAAAAAACGTCCAGAAGCGTCCGATCGTGAAGCAGGCCGTATGCGTTTGCCACCGTCGTTGTATAAAAAAACATAGTTCAAAGGATTTTCAGGCTTAAGTTGCAATGGGCAGCATAGTGCTCGAAGACCTGATGATTGATGGGGCAACAGGTTATACTAATAGGAAGACGAAACATTGGAAGTGAGATCTAACCTACTTTGTACATATGTATATATAAAGGTACTGGCTGACATTTTCAACCTATTATTAACCCATAATTGACATTTAGAACAAATTAAAAACACAAGGAAATTTACATAAAATAAAATACTCAAACTATAAATAACTAAAAACTAAACCTAAAATACATATCTAAAATAAAAGATCCCCCCGTCGCATGGTGCCATAAACGCTGGCAGCATTTCCTCGCTGTATCGCAATGCATATGCGTTGAGCGAGGAAACTGCCAGCTCTCCAGTCACCAGAAACGTCGATAGGACGTTTGACCAAATCTTTGAAAAAGGCATGGGCACTTGGTCCACACGAGCCGAGGATCTCGACGCCAAAAGGTACAAATTAAGATCTATTTTTTTTTGATAACAGTAATTGTTATAAGTATCCAATAAAGCAAATAAATAGAGTTTAATTCTTGTTCATAATGTCATTTTGTTCTAACATGTAGATACATATTTGGATTTTGCATAGAACTTGGCACTCATTTAGTTCTTCATTCTTTCTACAGCGGAGCCCACAGCCAAGCATAATTTTTGTATTGAACTTGGCTCTCCTGTTTATATTTTGTTGACGACCGGTCTGGCCTAGTGGGTAGTGACACTGCCTATGAAGCCGAAGGTCCTGGGTTCGATTCCCAGTCAGGGCATTTATTTGTGTGATGAGCACAAATATTTGTTCCTGAGTCATGAGCGTTTTCTATGTATTTAAGTATTTATATGTATCTATTTATTATATATATCGTCGCCTAGTACCTGCAACACAAGCCTTATTGAGCTTACCGTGGGACTAGGTCGATTTGTGTAAGAATGTCCCGAAATATTTATTTATTTATTTATTTATTTATATTTCTCTTTTTAAATCTCATTTTTGTTCCTACATGTAAATACATATTTGGATTTTGCATAGAACTTGGCACTCATTTATATCTCCATTCTTTTTGCGGTGAAGCCCACAGCCCAATTTTTGTATTGAACTTGGCTCTCCTTTTTACATTTACGTTTTAGGTGGGATATTTATTTACAGTAATTATAATATTATGAAAACTATGAGTACTTAACTACTCGCATTAAATCTAAAAAAGGCCCTAGAGGCTTATTAATAACTTACATTTAAGTAAATACCTCAGGATAGTTGTGTGTCAAAAACCTTGCTTGTAATGCCATCAGGGTTTTTTCCACAGACATTTCTCGCAATTTATGTCCGTCGATATACTGAGATGCAGCATCCATTTGCCGTGACACTCTGGAGATTGATCGCTGCACTTACTGTCTGTACTTGTGTGCTATCGGTACTTAACCTTGTCGTGCCTAAAGTTCTTAATAAAGGACACTTAATTTTATAGCAGACTTGAGAACAAAGTGTATCTACTTACTTAGGTATAAACTAGTACTAAAATTAAGATTATATGGCGTATAGAGGTGTAACAGCGAAGTACCATCACACTTGAGTCTGGAAGCCCAACTGGGGAAGTACCTCCTCCTTACAGAAGACCAAAGACATAATAGCACTGCTACCTTTCAGGTATGTAGTGTTGTGTTCCTAGTGGTGAGTAAGGTTCCCAGAGCTCCAACGTGCTTGTGCCCATGGGCGACGGTAATTGCTTACCTTCAGGCAATCCACGCTCGTTTCCCACCTTGGCCATAAAAAAAATGCAAAGACGAGGAACACTATAACGTGTTTGAAAAGTCGGAATGTAATTTTTGCCCATTCTCTATTTGGCATAATTTTTTTGTCCGAAATGCAAACATCATAACAGACTTGGCATAATCGATTTTCGCCAAATCTTAATGTAGTGGAAATTTGAAAATTATAGAGAAAATTTTGGACTGACGACACGTTAAAGATTGTGGGTATCCACAAAACCGGTCACAGTGGTCGCTTTAGGGGAGGCCTATGTTCAGCAGTGGACGTCCGTCGGGCAATATGATGAAAAAATGTAAGTTAAAAATTTTTGTAATACTGTTTTGAAAAACTAAGTCCCGCTGAGTTTCTTGCCGGTCACAAAAGTCAAAATGCTTCTCGGGTCAGAGGTGTAGGGTTAGAACCGGTGTAGTTTTCATTTTTCTTCTTTTGTATACTCGACGTGTAAAAGTGCCCTTGTGGCCTACTTACTGGATAAAAGTTTGAGTTTGAGTTTAGCCTGAACCATTTACAGTTATTGCTCAAGATTTAACAGCAAATCTTTTAAGTTGAAAAATAAAACATCGCAACTAAAAATGTTTACGTACCCATAAAAAATCCTACAAAATGATCCCATTACAAATTCGCCAGGACACTTAATAATTAATTCGGATTACGGATTAGGTCAGAACGTATTCCATTCGCTTTAAGGGCACAAAAGGATTTTGAGGTCAACCGAGGATTACTTGTATTCCAGGAAAGATATAATTTGGGTCTTCAAGGCAAGAGTGAATAGGCTGTTACTGAACCCGCTGGTTACTACACCCTCGACCTCGTCGACACTTACCATCAGGTGCGACTGAGGTCAAACGCTGGCCGAAAAAAAAACTTGTAAGATTCATTTATTTGATAAACAAAAAAAAACACGGCTATGAGTATGTTCGGACATGTTCACAAACAGCAGTAGTTTTAGATCCGTAGCTCATAAGCTGTAACGGCAGTGTGGGTAGACGCACCACAAGGTACACCGACGACCTGGCAAAGGTCGCAGGAATTCGCTGGAAGCGTGAGGTGAAAAATTGTGTGTTTCACTTGGTAGCAAAGTGTGTTCCTCTCGTGCTTTGAAACCCTCCAATGCTCAAGCTTCCTCTCTTTGAACTTCAATGGTTCTATGGTTCAATTTTGAAACCTTTTACTAGCTCGGGGTCTTAATATTAACACGAGAGGGTAAACATTAACTTTGCTCCCTTGTATAACAAATAACTATTAGTCAATCAAAACTTTGATGGATTAATGATAAATTCATAGCGGGAATTTGCTTATTTAATAATATCTAAAGCCAAGGAAAGGAAGAGTTACTGTCAGTAGAATCATCATCATCATCAGTCTATCGCAGTCCACTATTGGACATAGGCCTCCCCAATTTCACGCCATCGTGTTCAATCTTCGGCTGTTCGCATCCAGCTCCTGCCAGCCATCTTGCGCAAGTCGTCACACCACCTAGCGTGAGGGCGCCCTACACTACGCTTGCCGAGACGCGGTCTCCAATCAAGAACTCGTTTACCCCAACGGTTATCAGTTCTACGGCTAACATTGTCAGTAGAATATTGGGGTAATTTTTGGCAGCCATTTTGTATTGGAAAGAAATTTTCAGTTAGTCACTGGTCTCACCGCGAGCTAGTAAGCTATGAGCTATCAGCTATTTCAAGGCGCTGAAGATAATCGATCCCGTGTAAATAAAAGAAACATAATTATATGTCATAGCCGGGCGATCGTAGTTCATCGGCGGGCTATAAATATATCTCTTTTTTATTTACACGGGAGCGATTATCTTTTCTCTCTTGAAATAGCTGATAGCTCATAGCTTACTAGCTCGCGGTGGGACCAGTGCCTCATTGATCTATGGCTAGTAAAAACGGCTTAGCTAGCCTAATATTTTGATACGTTTGCAATAGTTTATTACGTTTAGTTTCTGTTCAGTGGTTGGTGCTGTCATTATATATTTAAACTGGGCACAGACGGGCATGTCGACCGTACTTTAATATTACTCTGTGCACCACGCATACTGTTTGTAAATAATAAATAATCCAGTATAATAAATATGCAACCATAAACAGTGGTTGCATATTTGAGCCTTTTGGGGTTGAAACCCTGGGATTATTGGGGGAAAGCGCCCACAGGGTTTTTAAAGAGTGTAGGCATAGGTTAGTCGAGTTGACGCGTGACCAGAGGGCTGGGTCGTATCTCGCCCAGCGAATCAGCATTGCGATACAACGAAGAAATGCCACCAGCGTACAATGCCTCAAGTGCATTTTTTTAGATTTAATCTATAGTCTATACATTTAGGTATTTAAAAAAAGGTTAACAATCTTGATGTGTCTTTCACATAGAACGACACAGCGCTAAAGGAATAAGCCGATCCGAGAGATCCTGGTAACCGCCGATTTAGACTATTCTCCGTTGGATGCGGTCCAGAGGAGAAGCTGACACTGGGGAGCCCCTGCCCACAGACTAACCGACGCTGACTGCGAGCCGCAGCTGCGCTGGCAACATCTGAGGGCGTTGAGGCGAAAAACTACCCTCATTTTCAGCAATATTGCAATTCTTGACAGCGCCATCTATGGATACATGTTGAGTTTATTTTGACAGCGAGACATCTCCATGTACTTAAATATAGTATAGCACTGAGACGTACTGCTGTTAAATTTGATAGATGTCGCTAATGTGTTTGTCAGGATGCGTGAAACGTGGTTTTGGATAGACATTATGTGTAGTGACCCTAAGCTCCTGGTTGACCCTGGGGTTAAACCCCAGTAAAAGTATTTATTTGTGTGATAAGCACAGATATTTGTTCCTGCTTTATGGGTGCTTTTCTATGTATTTAAGTATTTGTATATTATATATGTCGTTGTCTGAGTTCCCACAATAAGCCTGATTGAGCTTACCGTGGGGCTCAGTCGAGTTAATTAAAGATGTTCTGTAATATTTATTTGTTTATAAGTTATCTTTTTTGTTTCAGGTAAGTTGCGGCGAATTTCTATTTGAGTAAGTACAAAAAAAAAAATACTGCCTTGATTTTTTTCTCTTTGTCGCCTTTCACACTAGTGAGTAATTTTTGGCAGCCATTTTGTATTGGAAAGAAGTCTTCAGTCAGGCACTAGTCTCACCGCGAGCTAGTAAGCTATGAGCTATCAGCTATTTCAAGGGACAAGAGATAACTTAACTTTCACTAGTACTTAGGACGAAGTGGAAATGCAAATTGTATACAATTTTCACAAATGACTGACATCCATTACTTGTTTTGTTAAATACCTACATACTAGCTGATCATTTATTTATAGAATATTGAACATTTATTGACATCAATTGACATTTGTAATCATAATTGTTTTGATAATGTATAATTAGAATGTTGACATAATTTAACACCAAATTTTAGTATAATTATATTTATACTCTTCCATTTCTTTTTAGTTTATGTACATATTACTGTAAAATTTGTTATGCATGCCTTTTCTGGTAGAACATAATAGGTAATGACTATTTTAATTTATGATATCTTATGTAAATATGTTCTTGCAATAAAACATTGAAATTGAAATTGAAATTGATGGAGTGGTGCTTTTCTGGTCAGCCGGCACCACACGGCAATCAAAGTCAAATTAAATCAATTTTTATAATATTATCTTTTTCCCGCGGCTTCGCACGCGCAAAATCATAGCTGTAACCAGTAGCAATTATTATTGTTGTTTTCTTTTCATTAAATAAGGCGTTAAAACACAACGTTTAAAGTCTCTCATTTGACATTTGACTTCATCTGCATACAAACTTTCAACCCCGTTTTTGACCCCTTAGGAGATGAATTTCAAAAAACGCTGATTTTTTTTTTGTATTTAAATATAATAGTGTTTATACAAAATTTCAAGTCTCGTTTCAAATTTTACACAATCCCTATACAAACTTTTAACACCCCGTTTAGACCAGTAAAATTACCAAAACCTGGACGTAATTCGATAACTGTAATTTTCTTTTTCTATGAAATAAAGTATTGTTAGTTTTTTTTAAAACATAAAAATTTAAACATTTTAGGGTTCTGCATCAATGTAAAGAACCCAAGACCGTGGGTTTAACATTGTAGTACGTACAACAATAGTAATATTATCTATTCAATTACATTTTAGCGACCTTAATGAGGTCGTCTGTCCATCTAGTGGGTGGACGTCCTACGCTGCCGTCTCCACTCGAGCACCTTTCGCTGGATGCAGGTCGCTTCTAACCGGTATGTGTGGAGGTCCAAGGGGGAGGCCTATGTTCAGCAGTGGACGTCTTGTGGCTGAGATGATGATGATGAATTAGATTTTTAATTTCCTATTTTTTGAAGAAAACGTGATCATAGAATAATTCGGTCTTGGGTTTTTTTACATTGGTATTTTTATATTTTAAAAAGAACTAACAATAATTTATTTCATAGAAAAAGAAAATTACAATTATCGAATTATGTCCAGGTTTCGGTACTTATACTGATTTATATTCGTAATTTTACTAGACTATTTAATGGTGGAATTTACTAAAATCCCTTTTTAATGGGTCCTTACGATATATAAACTATTTATTGTGAAAAAAACAGCTATATAGGTTAAGCGGTTTGGGCTGGGCGTTACTCAGTCAGTCAGAACTTTCACGTTTATATATATAGATATAGAGATTCATAATAACTAAAAAATAATACTATAATATTCTCTCAAAATATTTACCAATATCCAATATTATACGAAACAACACTCCCGTATATCGGGTTATTACGAAATATCAATAGAGTTGTATACACTAACGATTCTATAGAGCTGTTAATACCTCTATTCATCAGAAATTGCCAATAATTCCCGGATTGCGGTAAATATGGCAGGAATTTGATTAGTTTCAAATGAGTATTTGCTGTTGCGAAATGATGTAATTACACGCTTGTGTTAGAAATTAAATATATTTCTGAATAGTTGTAGGAGTCTTGATACTGTGTAATTTAGACGATACCTAATCAACATTAAAAAAATATTAGGCGGGGTGTCACGCGGTTTCCTTTTTTTTTCAATTAATATAATAAAGAATATAAGAAGATAAATATCCTTACTATCTAGCGGACCGTATGCTTGTTTGCCATGGTCGTCTAATAAAAAAAAGAGCGTATAGGGATCTTAAAGGCCGGCAACGTACTTGTGACTCCTCTGGTGTTGCGAGTGTCCATGGGCGGCGGTAGTCGCTTACCATCAGGCAATCCGTCTGCTCGTTTGCCTCCTATATCATTTAAAAAAAAAACATATTTTCATCCCAATTGGTTCAACGGTATAAGCGTGAAGTATACCGACAGAGAGAGTTGGTCCATTTTATTTAAAGTTGTATAAGTACTTAACTTTTTTATTATTTGCATTTTTTTGTGTGGCTTCTACTCAGAATCATGAGTACTTTCGAGCCTGATAGGAGAAAAAATGTGTCACAAACTTTTTTATTCCATTCCATTTCTATTTTTCATACATTTCGTATGGCGGTAACGGAACAAAAGTAATAAAAAATGTATGAAAATTTTGGGACACATTTTTTCTCCTATCAGGCTCGAATGAACTCATGATTTTGATTAGAAACCACACAAAAAAAAAAGCAAATTAAAATAAAGTTTAGTAAACAACTTCAATAAAATAGCCCAGTTACCTTCGCATTAATAATATTAGTATGAATTCTATTTAAAACTTGAAGCATTTTTCTTTTCAACTTTCTTCATATTATTTAATAATTTTCGGGCTGCCATAGCATAAAATCTTCATGAAACATGTGCTGAAAATTAAGAACCGCCTGAAAACCTGAAAAGACGAGTAATTGCGCCTGAAATATTCAGCAGACGACGACGGGCCGGTGACGTCAACGGGTACAGTCAGCTTAGGATTTTACTTTTTTTTTATGACATAAGCGGCAAACGAGCAGACGGATTGCCTGGTGGTAAGCAATTACCGTCGCCCATGCGCACCCGCAACACCAGGGGAGTCACAAGCGCGTTGCCGGCCTTTAAGGGGGGTTGGAGCTCTGGGAACCTTACTCACCATCAGGAACACAACACTACAGACCTGAAAGGTAGCAGTGCTAATATGGCTGTGGTCTTCTGTAAGGAGGAGGTACTTCCCCAGTTGGGCTGCTCCAGATTCAAGCGTGATGGTCATCGCTGTGCCCTACCTCTCATTGTTGGACGTAGTTTAAGGACATACCCGGGTCCAAAAGTCAGTCACAAGGTGGACCGACGACCTAGTTAGAGTCGCGGGATACCGCTGGATGTGGAAGGCGCAGGATCGGTCTTCTTGGGTCGTTCTGGGGTAGGCCTATGTCCAGCAGTTTCGGCTGACATGATGATGATGATGACTAAGTCAGTGGCAAACAAGCAGACAGAATACATTGGTATATATGCGCTACATCCTTCAATGCACCTAGCGACATCTACCGTCAATTTTTTGACACTTTTTAATGTCATCGCGTCATCATCGTCTGTGTATGTGTGTGTGTGTGAGAATGTGTGTAAGAATAAGAATGATTTATTCAGAGGAGAAGTGACTTAACCTATTTATATTTTACTTCCGCAAAACTACAGAGCGGTTTGGCAGGGGAGGCTCCATTATATAATTTCAAGTCTTTAAATTTACTAAGTTAGTATAAACTACTAACTTAGTTCATGTACGCAAGTATTTTAAGTGGTTACAAAGAAGGTACACATACATTATGTACTTGTGTATGTGTGATTATGCGTGTGTGTTTGTATATGTATGTGCGTGTGGATGTAATTAATAGTACATTAATTCAGAGGCCGGGAAAATGAGGATTTCTGGCCAAGTGGGTATATAGTCTGGATAGTGATACGAGACCGGGAATCCGTTTTCACGACGAGGCATGTATAGTGCATTTCTCAAACATACAATGAAATAAACTAAATGCTTCAAAAATTGAATTTGCAAAATCACAACTAACAATGAAATCGAAATGTATTAAAAATTTACATCAGCTGTTTGCTGTGACACCCGCCATCTTTGCCTCTGTATGGATAACCATCGAAAAAAAGTTACTTTGCAGGCCTCGGCCTCCAAAGTTATATGAAATTCCATTTCCGTCTCCTTCAGTTGCCGCGCCCATAAAACAATATTCCATTGCATGTTTGAGAAAATTAACATTTAATAAAAAAACAGTTTTTATGGCCGCTCCGCCACTGCTAATTGCGTCATCATCTTTCAGATAACCCAGTGACCTGACACACGTCATAGTTACGTAAGTTACGTAATAGCGTGAAAGCGTAATGTTAACGTCGCGTAGTTGACGTAACAATTACCTCCACTAGATTCCGTGCCGCAGAATCTGCATTAAACTGTTTTGATGAGGGTGACGGCACCAGTAATGGACAACTAACCAATCATGAACATTAGTGCTTATTAATTGTATAAAAGCGGGTAACTCACGTTTTATAAGTCGAATATTGCTCGACATGTTTCACTCCGTAACGAGGAGCATAATCATGAGCCATTCGCCAACGGACGTAGTAAGTGTAGTGTGCAACCCTACTATTGACAATATTGCTGAAAATGAGGGTAGTTTCTCGCCTCCCCGCCCTCAGCTGTTGCCGGCGTCGAGTGCACGGTCGCGGAGAGCTGCGGCCCGCAGTCTGCGTCGGTTAGCCAACGCGAATGGCTCATGATTATGCTCCTCGTTACGGAGTGAAACATGTCGAGCAATATTCGACTTATAAAACGTGAGTTACCCGCTTTTATACAATTAATAAAGGGTGAACACTATT
This sequence comes from Grapholita molesta, assembly GCA_022674325.2. Classification (NCBI taxonomy): domain Eukaryota; kingdom Metazoa; phylum Arthropoda; class Insecta; order Lepidoptera; family Tortricidae; genus Grapholita; species Grapholita molesta. The sequence continues at coordinate 1,800,111 of CP053145.2, read as the reverse complement.
AAATTGTCGCAGGTCGAACATGCTACAGACGACAAAATAAAAATCCAAAGTGCTCAAAATTCTTTATATGACTAATTTTATACAGCGTAAAATCATTTTAAAAAATATTAGGGCTATTTCATCGAACGACGAGAAAATTTCCGGACATTACTTTTGACGTGATTCATTGAATTTCGCACGGAATCATCGCTTAACAATTTTGTGCATTTAATCCATTTTCGTTGAAAATCTGGTAATGAAGTGGCAGGTTGGCAAGTTTTTCGCAGTTTAGTTTTTATATTAGCCCAATATTTTTCGATGGGGCGAAGTTCGGGACAGTTAGGTGGGTTACTCTCCTTAGGCACTACCTCGACTGAATTCGCCTTATACCATTCCAAAGTTCGAGACGAATAATGGCAACTTGCTAAATCTGGCCAAAACAATGTTGAGGAAGTGTGTTTCATTATGAATGGTAACAGTTTCTTTTTCAAGCATTCTGATATATAAATATCGGTGTTAATTGTCCCGGTAGTGATAAATGGTGAGCTCCTCATGCCGCACTGGCATATAGCTTGCCAAACAAGGTATTTTTGCAAATTTTTCTACCGGGATCACCTTTTCCGATTCGTCAAGATTCGAGATGTCACGAGAGGAATAGTACTGGTTACCTGGTAAAGACTTGAAATCTGCCTTGACGTAGGTTTCATCGTCAATAATTAGGCAACATTTTTTCTCAATCAACAAGGTATACAATAACCTAGAACGTCTAACCGCACGATTATATTGATCCACAGTTCTCTTGGGAGCCTTTTGCTTCTTATATGTTGTAATGCCGCATTCTTTTTAATTTTTGGACATTTGCTTGACTAGTGCCTACTTTTTTCGCCACATCCCGGGAAGAGATACTCGGATTCTTATCAAATAGCTTGCACACCTTTGATTGTAACTTAACATTAGATTTTCTGGTGGGTTGACCTTCACGCCGCTTCCTATCTATAGTTTCACCTTGTTTAATTTTTTTTAGGGTTCGTTGAACCGTCCTCCGAGTTGTTTGACAAGATTTTGCCAGATCTAAAGTTGATAAATGAGGATTTTTACTGAATTCTTGCAAAATTAATTCGCGAACATTTTTTTCGTGTAACGCCATTTTCATAAATAAAAAACAAATGAACATTTTATGGTTGTCTAATATATTACGAGCCTTCTAAATTTAAAATTTTAAAAGAATATTCAAAAAAGGTTCGATGCAACACGCTAGCAAAGTAAAAATGTAGGCGACAATTTAATAGTGTTCACCCTTTATGTTTCCATCTCACGATAGTTTTGTGTTTAAAATTAGTGCTTATTTCAAACGAATCAATTGTTGTACATTTGTTGGTACGCATTCAATTTATAACGTTATGGTTTTTGAATTAAGAACAAAGTGTCCATTATTGGTGCCTGTGTGCCATCACCCTAGTTTATTACAGGTGAAAAACTTAACTGAAGGGCATTTCTATGTAGTTGTGCAGAGAATTAATATGGAACTTACGTCAACATTTGAATATAGAACGCCGACATGCGTGTACACACGTTCCTACTACATAGGACAGGTGCTTTAGGTAAGTTTTTCACGTATGATAATTTCAAACAAAACTATCGTGAGACTATATTAATCTATGAAGGTTAGCCAACCCGAGCCCCTCATGATTATGCTCCTCGTTACAGAGTGAAACATGTCGAGCAATATTACACTCACTAACCTAAGTTTATATATGTATGTAAGTACTATGTAACTAACCATGGCAAATGATAATATTATTATGGAAGAAATTCTGAAATAAATGTCTATTTCATTTAATGTTATATTTAATAAGTTTATGAATTTAGTTGTACATTATATGATATCTGAGTGAATCAACTATTTGTTGTTGTTAACAAACTATGCCTCAGATGTCTCCTGTCCGGTCAGCCAGGAGACATCTGAGGCATAGTTTGTTAGAATAAATATGGCACCGCATTCTACTAACACTCTTGGTAGGTGACACATTATGGAAGGGACACATAGCTACCAGAAATATGCATGTTTAGTGCATTTAGATGCCATAAATCTATGGTTTTAAGAGTGACCCAGGGGAACGTAACCATGGCAACGAGGGACAAAGAATAGTTGATTCAACTATCTAACACAATAATGTATTGTTAAAGAATGAAGTATAAATGAAATAAAAATTAATATCGTAGATAAATTACGGCAATAGGCCTATCTATATTATGTGATCCATTTTTGCGCGAGAGGCAGTGAATGTAATATTAATTGCTTAGGTACCTACTGTGTATGCTTGCATAATTATTATTACTGGGTAATTAATTAAGACATTAGTTGGGTACCGAGTTTTAGTAAGTGTTAAGGATTCATTAATGAACAATGTATAATGAAATAAAACAACTAAAACGGATTAAATCGCGTATACTAATTTAAACTTCATCCCGACGTTTCGAACCCTTTAGCAGCGTTCGTGGTCATCGGGTGGACCACCCAGTATACGCGATTTAATCCGTTTTAGTTGTTTTATTTCATGAGTAATTATCGCGGCAACCGAAGACAATATTATGAACAATGTATATTTTCGAAAAATAAGCCATTTATTTGTTATGATATTAAGTCAACCGGTAATTAGCGATCATTACAGTTCTACCCACGTTTATTTAGTCACTCGCGCGGCCTGTTTCGGAGAACATAGGCCTCCATTTTCAAGCACTGAGAGTGCTGAGTGTCCGTTCGATTCGCCGATCGCGTCGCCGGCCTGTCAGAAAATAAACGTGAGGAGAACCGTATTGATCGTTAATTATTGTACTATCTCACGAAAGTTTAAATACAAATAAGTCAAGCGAGTTAGATGAGCAGTATATAACCATCATTTCAGCTGTCACACACTGATGGACCTCCACGCTGGGTAGGCGGTTTGGCGACTGCAGGCAATGCGTTTTAATGGAGGCTGCCACGGGGATAAGGTGGTGCTGTTTGTTACAGCCGGCTGGCATCGGCGACGAGAGCAGTATATTATATATAAAATAAATAAATATTTCTGGACAATCTTACACAAATCGACCTAGTCCTACGGTAATCTCAGTAAGGCTTGTGTTGTTGGTACTAGACGACGATATAAATAATAGATAGATACATAGAAATACTTAAATACATAGAAAACACCCATGACTCAGGAACAAATATCTGTGCTCATCACAAATAAATGCCCTGACTGGGAATTGAACCCAGGACCATCGGCTTCATAGGCAGGGTCACTACCCACGAGGCCAGACCGGTCGTCATATACAAATACATCATTATATAAAACACCCATGACTCAGGAACAAATATCTATACTCATCATAAAAATAACTGACCTTACTGGGATTTGATCCCAGGTCCACTGGCTTCATAGGCAGGGCATAATCGGGAGCGAACCTGTAAAGAAATTCGAATTTTAGAGTATATTTCACTTACCAAAGAGTCCGATATATCCGTATACCCAAATTGCCCTATATTACATTTCAGCCGTATGTAGTCCACTGCTGGACATAGGCCTCCCACAAATATGACTTGTATCATCTTGGGGGTAGTTGCCATAGTCGCCACGCTTGGCAAGCGGGTTGACGACCGCAGTAGCTGTAGATTGGGTTGCGACGGACGCTGCTGCCCGTCCGTAGGATTTTTCCCTTTGTCGCCTCTTACAGCACCCGCGGGAGGAAATGCGGTGGTGCTCTAGTCAGCCAGCACCACACGGCAAGATTGGCAGATATATCCCGTATATTTTGCTGACTGTACAGACTAGAGGCATCACATGTCTTGGTCTTCCAACCCGACATATTTGCCGTGCAGTTTAAAACAAAACCACAAAGAACTGAGAAGCTAAAAGAGCGTAAGCGACGACTATTACTGTCGTTTGCTTTTCAACTTTATAACGTTGAAATAAAGATTATATTAATTCCCGTGTTTGTCCAAGAGAGGTGAACTTTATCGAGCTGGATTTAGTGTTTACAGTCGTTTTTTTATAAGTTTCTTAAAGGAATTTTGAACATTTTTTTATGTCAGGCGGCAAACGAACAGACGGATTGCCTGATGGTAAGCAATTACCGTCGCCCATGGGCACTCGCAACATCAGGGGAGTATTCACATGGGCATCGCCTACCCTAAAAGTGGTTGGAGCTCTAAGAACCTTACTCACCATCAGGAACACAACGCTACATACCTGAAAGGTAGCAGTGCTATTATGGCTGTGGTCTTCTGTAAGGAGGAGGGGAAGTATCCCTAGTTGGGCTTCTCCAGACTCAAGCGTGATGGTACTTCGCTGTGCCCTACCTCTCATTATTGAACGTAGTTTAAGGACATACCCGGGTCCAAAATATGGGTTGTATGGAGTTGTGGTTTTTTGTTTTGGCTATAACAATTTGTGAGATGAGCACAGATATTTGTTTCCGAGTCATGGGTATTTTCTATGTATTTAAGTATTTATATGTATCTATTTATTATATATTTAGACCTATTACCTACAACACAAGCAATTGATTCTCGTATAGATATATACAATATTCAGTAGCTGACATAAGGTATAAAAGTATTATACAACAGACAAAAGCGTTTTCATAATTAACTCAAATCTGAAAATAACTTAAACCTTTTCCATAAATAAAACCAAAAAATCTTATAATAAATATTTTTACAAACGAAAATCATCTTTATCTCATAGACATACGGTTTAATTTTAACAAATCAAAGTTTAAATATACGACTTTTACAAAGCATGTGTTTGTCGTTACTATTTACTTCACTCAGGTGTTTTATTCTAAAATAAACCTTATAGCTTTAGCTTAAAGTTCGTTTTTCACTGCAACGAAATAGTAGAAAATATTCTGCTGGTGTAAAAATATGTTTGAGTGTAGGCAGTCAGTTTATTAATATCAACTTTATTTTAATAACGTTAAGGTTCAAAATATAAGTATGGTTACAAAGACAAGGAAAATGTGTGTAGTTTAAGACGGGAGTTATTATCATTTAAGCGTATTACTATATTTAATACTAGCTTTTCCTCGCGACTTCGTCGGCCAGCCATACATACATACATTTCAGCCGTATGCAGTCCACTGCTGGACATATTCCTCCCACAAATATGACTTGTATGATCTTGGGGGTAGTTGCCAAAGTCGCCACGCTTGGCAGGCGGGTTGGCGACCGCAGTAGCTGTAAATTGGGTTTTGACGGACGCTGCCTGTCTGTAGGATTTTTCCCTTTGTCGCCTCTTACGACACCCGCGGGAGATGGGGTGGTGTAATTCTAGTCAGCTGGCATCACAGGGTCACAACTGAGAAGAAGAAAATGCGAGAGACTACCTATTTACAAAGTCGGTTAAAAGCTTGAAAAGCAATTTGTTTTCAAAAATGGTGTCCCGGCGCTATTACTGTCACTCTAAATCGCATCTTATCTTATCTTAGACTATAAAGATAAACCTTAACTTATTTTCTATTACCTACACTATTTTTTATGCAATGACGTTAGCAAACAAACATACGGCCCGCCTGATGGAGAGCCATTACCGTAACCTATTGACGCCTGCGACTGCAGAGGATTTACATGCGCGTTGCCTACCCTTAAAGTTGCTGGACACCTTACTCACCATTAGGAACACAACACTACATACCTGAAAGGTAGCAGTGCTATTATGGCTGTGGTCTTCTGTAAGGAGGAGGTACTTCCCCAGTCGGGCTGCATGACATAGGCGGCAAACGAACAGACGGATTGCCTGATGGTAAGCAGTTACCGTAGCCTATGGACGTCTGCAACTCCAAAAGATTCACATGCGTGTTGCCTACACTTAAAGTTGGAGCTCTGGAAACCTTACTCACCATCAGGAATACGACACTACATACCTGAAAGGTAGCAGTGCTATTATGGCTGTGGTCTTCTGTAAGGAGGAGGTACTTCCCCAGTTGGGCTGCTCCAGACTCAAGCGTGATGGTACTTCGTTGCGCCCTACTTCTCATTAGTGTGTACTATAGATTTGATTAGGTAAGCTGGAGCATATTAATAAATATTACAGGACACATTTATACCCCCCATAGCCCGCGGGAAGCTCAAGGCTTGTGTTGTGGGTACTCGACTAACGATATATCATCATTTTAGTCGTGTTATGTCCACTGCTGGACATAGGCCTCCCCCGAGTATGACTTGTATCATCTTGAGTTAAAATAGTCGCCACGCAAAGCAGGCGGGTTGGCGACTGCAGTAGCTGTTGGGTTGGCATCGTGGGAGGTGATGGGCAACGAAATATAGCATAGAAATACTTAAATTAAAACCAGCTTTGCCTCGGGACTTCGTCGGCCAGCCATGCCCGTCTTTAAAGTATGGTTGCGGGATAAAAAATATCCTATGTCCTTTCTCGTAGCTCAAACTCTCCATACTTATATCATACAATAATTACTAGATGATGCCCGCGGCTTCGCCCGCATGGTTAGAGGAAAATGTAACATATTGAGTCTTCCCGTGGGAATGAGATGTTTTCCCGCTGGAAAGTAGCCTATGTCACTCTCCATCCCTTCAACTACCTTCACTTAAAAATCACGTCAATTTGTCTCTCCTTTTTGCAGTGAAAGACGGACAAACAAGCATTCATACTTTCGAATTTATAATATAATAAGTATGGTTAAGTATGACGCAGAAACAAAGGCTTGTGTTTATTGCGCAAATATATGTGATTACTGATTATTTTTGTACCTGAGTCATAGGTGTTTTCTATGTATTTAAGTATTTATATGTAACTATCTATTATATTTTTATCGTCGTCTAGTACCTACAACACAAGCGTTACTGAGCTTACCGTAGGACTAGGTCGATTTGTGTAATAGTATATGTATCGCAGGCTGAGCAAAAAAAAAGACTTCTTGAACTTATCGGGCTCAGATTATTTGTATTAGAATGTCCTGTTATTTATTTATTTAGTCTTTATTGCACAAAACACAAAAGTACAAAAGGCGGACTTAATGCTACAAAGCATTCTCTACCAGCCAACCTTCAGGCAAAGCAGAGAGGTTGTAGGCGATTCATAGAAAACATATTATTTATTTTGTTGTTATGTTTATTTTTTTGCTAATTAAATATTTCTTCTTATCTAACTTTATACATAATAAACCCGTAGCCATATTAAAATCGCATAAAAAAAAGCAGTAACCATTTGTTACTATAGCCACTTTTAATTAATAAACATTAAAAAAAAAGTTTAAAAACAAACCCGAGCCCGCTTCAAAACCGTCATTGCAACTAATCAGTACCATAATAAGGGCTACGAAATCCGTAGCCCTCGTAGCGCTACGCGCAGCTACGAATCTTCGTAGCATCCCAGTGTTACTCCGTATCTGCTACGCTGCGCACGTCTCACTCTTCACCTACCTGTCTCTCTCTTCGAAATTTAAAAATCCTTCGAAATTCAAAAGCAATAATAAGTTTAAGTGTTGAATTTTTAGTGTTCTGTGCGAGTATTTTTTTTAATATTCGTTTTTTTTTTCGGAGTGTTATGTAACAGGTACGTACGAGCTTTTGGTTTGTGTTTGATTCTTTTTTTATGTCATTTTGTATAAAATGCATTTTTTATCGTATTGCCCAAAGGTTTATCTAAATTTAGTTGTATTTTTTATGTATATTTACATCAAGAAATAATAAAAGAAATACATTGATTATGTATTTCTTTTATTATTTCTATATCTCTATAAATATTTACTAATTAATTTGTAGCGTGTATAAATAATAGGTTATATAATTATTTATTCAAAATATAACCGAGGATAGTAACAATATGACATTATATATAAAAAATATTTTTTGAACTTTTCACATGTAATGGTAAATTTTATAATTCTTAATTTCTAATAGTTACATAATGACGACGGGTGCAAAAATATCTAAGCACGCCGGATACACCTTGATACACCTTTTAGGGAAAGTATTAGCGAACACTATGAAAAGGGTTTTTGTATTTCCGTAAGGGATCATGTATATCCGGAATTAAATAAGATGTGTCAATCTACGATATTTTTACTATTTTTTACGATTTTTTTCTTATATACCACTCTGTATAACTGGGAGTTTAAAAAAAAAACATATTATTGTTCGTTTGTAAGAATAATTTAATGTCAGTTTAGTGACAGTGTATTTTTGTAAAAAAATTACCTACTTTTTACAGTGAAAAAAATAAATATATTTTTTAACAATTATATTGAAATGTGAAAAAATCGGCCAAACGCATGTCGAGCCATGCTCAGTATCAGGTTTCGTAGTTTTCTTTTTAAGTTATAAATAATTATCCTTGAAAGCCTTAAAGAACCTGTATTGTTATTTTTTTTATAGTTTTTGAATTTATTTTTTTATATTTATAAGGGATGATTCAAAAGCAATAGTTTCTTAAAAATATTCACTTTATGATAAAGTGTTAACACCTCACGTGTTAAGGTAAAATAAAAAATACAGCCCCCCTCCCATGGGGGTGGTAACCTTTTTTTAACACATTGTCAACGTGCTTGACTTACGTATTCATTCGTTTTGTTACAAGGGAGCAAAGTTAGTGTTTACCTCCTCATGCTAATATTGAGACCCGAGCTAGCAAAAGATTTCAAAATGAATCACGAGTATTGCGAAGTGGTTCAAAGAGTGGAATCTTGAGCATTGGGAAGGTTCAAAGCACGACGACAAACACACTTTGCTACCGAGTGAAACACATAATTTTTCACGTAGTCGCAAGCAAAAAATTAACTTTTAAAATTGTTATTGGCATCCATCATTTATTATTCAAAAATATTACGTAAAATAACATCCAACCAGCTAACACAACAACCCTCGCCTAGTTATAAACAATTTGTATGATATTACTTTGCACACTGCGAATGGTACTCGTAAATTTTAAATGGTATTTCGGGCTACGATAAATATAATATACATATTTATACTTAAACACATAGAAAACACTCATGACTCGGGAACTAATCTATACTCATCACACAAAGAAATGCGTTTACTGTGATTTAAACCCAGGACTGTCAGCTTCATAGGCAAAGTTACTAACTACTAGGTCAGACCGGCCCACTCGTCTTATATAAGCATAACTAAATATTTCCTTCAAGTAATCAGAATTAAAAAAAAAACTGACTGTAAACAGAATTAGCTTAAATTCTAACTTTGTTGGAATTATCAATAAACCAAATATAGCAAAACAATACTTAATATTATATAACATTACGTCCTATAATACCAGGAAAGCATAAAGTAGTTACGACCTTACAGAGTCATCAGTTCCGACTACGTCAGATAGATCAAATTAAGCAAAACTGGACTGTATTTCGTTACTAATAAAATTGTGAATTCTTTACCTCTGAGCTCCCGTTTTAATTAATATAAAGATACTGTAATTTTATATAGTACCGAGATTAATATGAAATGTTAATATTAAATTTATGGAAGCAATTTGTTTATATTGCAATTAACATGATTGGAAATTCTAAAAGGTTATTTGTTTAATTTCTTACAGGAATATTTAAATTAATATAAAATATTTTCAGAAATTTACATTAATCGTAAGTACAGTTGCCTTCTAGCTGTGTAGGTGGTCACAAATATCTGAAAAACACCTTTATTGTCAAGACGATAAAGTGCATGTTCAGATATTTTTGAGTAGCTCAGCCGCTCCGATATATTTGATGGCTGTACAGCCACACTATACCACAAGTTAGCTAATACGTACTCGCTAGTGTCAGCGTTTTTTTATGGTATTTAATTACTGTAATTGTTTGATATGTTTTCTTACAGAATTACGCATGTATGTTTAGATATTTTTGTAAATTGTTTTGAAAAAATAAGTCCCGCCGAGTTTCTTACCGGTCAGAAAAGTCAAAATGCTTCTCGGGTCAGAGGTGTAGGGTTAGAACCGGTGTAGTTTATATTTTTGTCTTTTACTTTTGTATATTCGACGTGAAAAGTGCCCTTTTGGCCTACTTACTGAATAAACGTTTGAGTTTGAGTAATTATTCATTTGGAAAAAATGTACAGTACCTTTTTTTTTAATTTTATACAAGACTGACCAGCGTTTGACCTCAGTCGCACCGATGGTAAGTGTCGACGAGGTCGAGGGTGTAGCACGCTAGGTCAGTAACAGCCTTCACTCTTGCCTTGAAATACCCAAATTATATCTCCGGGAATACAGACAAAGGGAGCGAATTCCATTCCTTAGCAGTCCGCATTAGGAAGGTAGAAGCGAATGGCTTCGTGCGAATGAATGGAATATTCACTACGTAAAGATGAAACCGCTCCCCTCGTCTGGACGGCCGATGGTGGAACGAAGATGGCGGAATAACATAGCAAGTTTGCTCTTAGATCATGTCAGTGTATAGTAGTAAGTCTTGCGTTCTGTAAAGTGGTAGCTGGACTTTACAGAAAGCTACAAGGCGGCCGCGAGACTGACTGGTGTTGGCTATATACTTAGTGGTGAAACACATTTGAGATTATGCTGCCAATAAAATAAGTTCCATTTTTTACGTATAAAATTATATTCAAAGTAATCAAAATAAAAGGTAAGGAGCATACATAAAATTGAATCTACCTTTAAATACAAGTAAATTAAAAATTCTTAGTTAAAATTAAACTCTAAATTACACCTCTAGGCGGGGTGCCCATCACGCAGGCATTCCCGCGCTGAATTGCTGTGGCAATTCTTTGTTTTTTTTTTTTTTATGACATAGGCGGCAAACGAGCAGACGGATTGCCTGGTGGTAAGCAATTACCGTCGCCCATGGGCACCCGTAACACCAGGGGAGTCACAAGCGCGTTGCCGGCCCTTAAGGGGGGATGGAGCTCTGGGAACCTTACTCACCATCAGGAACACAACACTACATACCTGAAAGGTAGCAGTGCTATTATGGCTGTGGTCTTCTGTAAGGAGGAGGTACTTCCCCAGTTGGGCTGCCCCAGATTCAAGCGTGATGGTCATCGCTGTGCCCTACCTCTCATTGTGGTGGTACCAGTGGTATTACGAGTATTATATTATATTGTCTGAGTATTTTTAATTAGGGCTAAAACTTATACGAATAATTATTTTTTATTATGCAGAAACGTCTGCTAGCGAATATCTTCGATATTTAAATCGAAAGAAAAATAGAAAAATTTGACTCGAAGCGGGACTCGAACCAGTGGGGATCCAGTGGTTGTGGGTTCGAGTCCCGCTTCGAGTCAAATTTTTCTATTTTTCTTTATACGAATAAATTTAAACTAAATACATAAATTTGCTTTATAAATATGTAACTTGAGCACAGACAATCTAACTTTTTGGCACAAACACTTCATGTTTGAACTTTGCGTATAAAAAGTTGGGTAAACATTTTTTACGACCAAAGACCTCATTTTGTTTGTATTCATTTAATCTAGAAAATGTGGCTAATATAGAGAGAACCTTGTGTCGACCATACCGTCCTTCAGGATATACTTCCGGTAGTTATTCGTCATGATAACTTCGTCCGCAATTACACAGGCAAAACCCTCGGCTTCTCCGAAGAGGTCCCTGAATCTTAGCCAATTCACCGACGCAGGCAGGTCTACGTGTGGTCCCGTTAGGGCCCTGTAGAACCGCCCGTGTAGCTCCTTACTCTTCCATACGGCCTTGCGGTCCTCGGTGCTTAGTACCACTGGTTTGCGCCAGTTCTCGTTTGCCAAGGAGAGCGGTGTGAGGTTCCTGTCTACTGCCACCACATCACGATGCATCCCACACTCGTGGTTCAGGAAGTAATTCCTGAGATTGCACACCTCATGGCTATGGAGGCCTCCATACTTCCATGGGATGTACAATCTCATTACCGACGGGCGTGGGTGTAGCATGCGATGTGTGGTGAGTAGTAGTCGGACCCTTCGATCCAGGGCATATAAGTAATAACCTTCGAATTTAGACAATGATATTGTGAACCTATTTTGTCTTAGTATAACTTCTGTCACAACCAAAGTATATTTTCATAGTTAAACAGTTCAGACCGCAATACTAGCCTTCTCTCAAATACCAACGTTTCCGTAACTTATTGATCCTTGAATACTCGACCTTATATCTATGGAATAAAGTTCAGTTTGGAAGTAAACAGTTTTAAATTATACGAGATTGCGTCAATTATTTTTCGTATTATTAGAAGATTTCAGTACGTCTTTGTGAATGGAAATTTGGGCTTAAGACTTTCGTGGTTACAAACTTAAAGTTTACAGAGTTTATGATTTAGAAATTTATACAATCTGAAAAGGGACAACAAAGTTTTCTTTAAATCTATATTTAGAGTGAAATGTTCTTATCATCCGGCCACGAGGCTGAAATATTTAAAGTTAAGGAAACAAAACAAGGTGAACATAAATTCAATTCAAATTATTTTTTTTTATGCCCCAGAAGTCAATATTGTTAGTAGTGGGACCCGGGTATGTCCTTAAACTACGTCCAACAATGAGAGGTAGGGCACAGCGATGACCATCACGCTTGAATCTGGGGCAGCCCAACTGGGGAAGTACCTTACAGAAGACCACAGCCATAATAGCACTGCTACCTTTCAGGTATTAGTGTTGTGTTCCTGACGGTGAATAAGGTTCCCAGAGCTCCAACCCCCCTTAAAGGCCGGCAACGCGCTTGTGACTCCTCTGGTGTTACGGGTGCCCATGGGCGACGGTAATTGCTTATCACCAGGCAATCCGTCTGCTCGTTTGCCGCCTATGTCATAAAAAAAAAAAAATAGTATAATTTTCCTAAATTCTACTTGTTATTCTGTCTAATTTTATAACAATATGAAAAAGGAAAATAGTAATAATTTATGAATATCAGGTCATTATGTCAGGGGCACTCAGGTACAGTCAGCAGCAGAAGTAGCTAAGCATTTGAGGTGTTCAAAATGAGGTCAACACGTCTCTATTGTCAAGAGAATAAGAGCGCGTGTAGGTCATTTTGAACACTTCAAACGCTTAGCAACTTTTGCTGACTGTACGTGGAGTCGCTACTCTCCAACTATCGCCACAAGCTGCCCTGCGTTGACTGATTGCACTGGAGAAAACCAGTGGGCGATGGAGTCGTCACATCCCTACGCCATTAGAGATAAAGGAAAATAGTAATAATTCAATTATATCAGGTTATTATGTCTTTGTCATTATAATAAAATTGTGCATGTTAATAAAAATAAAATAAAATAAAAATTACAATTACCAGTTACAAGTTCCATTTCAGCCTATTTATCCCTAATTTTACATTTAAAAAAAAAATGGCCTGTCACTTTTGTGCACAGAGTTCCAGTGTCTCATCACCAGTAATCGATTATTTGGATTAGACACGGGGTGAACGACCTCCATCATTATGTTAGTATGGATATTCCCCGGGAATCCGGGTTTTACGTTGTTAACTAGAAAAAGCAAAAAAAAATGTGTTTATTTTATTACACTTTAAAATATTTTAGTAACTGATAGACGCGTACTTACTCGCCGTTCTTCTGTCCAAATCGAACAAATGAGCGCAAGTGTTCACACTGACATTGACAGCTTATTTACTGCCATCAAAGCTTTATATTTTGTAGGTTTTTGTAAGTAAAAAATCCCTTACAGACGGTTTAAATTGTTTTATTTTAGAACGATTTGTTCGGTATCGCGGGAAACTGACGTATCTATATTAACTTTTCTACATGATATCCCGCGAGGGAGAATCCAAATAACCGATTACTGCTCATCCCACGGCATATACCATCAGGTGTGACTGAGGTCAAACGCTGGTCAGTCTTGTGTAAAATAAACCGTGTAACAGAGGAATAGCTCTAATAATAGGTTCACCCTTCGAGGTCGTTGTATAAATTTTCGATCAATTCTTCTGTCCAATTGTCGTTCCGGGTCAGAGTTTATACAGGGTATTCCCGCCCTTGGGGATTTATAGGCAAAAAACCATTCTTTACTTTATATATTTAAACTCTTTCTTGTACAATCTTAACCAAGCAGATAATTGGACATTTATAGGGATAAAATAGTTGGCTTTTTTGTAGGCAGATTAAAAAATGTAATATTAACTGATGCAATAGTATTTTAAAAAAACGGACTAATCCCAATAAGACCTAGTTTACCCTCTGGGTTAAATAAATAAATATTTCGGACATTCTTACACAAATCGACCTAGTCCCACGGTAAGCTCAGTAAGGCTTGTGTTGCAGGTACTAGACGACGATATATAATTATAATAAATAGATACATATAAATACTTAAATACAATGAAAACACCCTTGACTCAAGAACAAATATCTGTGCTCATCACACAAATAAATGCCCTGACTGGTAATCGAACCCAGGACCTTCGGCTTCATAGGCAGGGTCACTACCCACTAGGCCAGACCGGTCGTCGGTGGGTTGGACTGTTAGATGGCACTTTTCGTAAAAGTAAGAAACGACAGGTTTGGCCTAGTGGGTAGTGACCCTGCCTATGAAGCCGATGGCCCTGGGTTCAAATCCTAGTGTGTGATGAACACAATATTTGTTCCAGAGTCATGGCTGCTTTATATGTGTATTTAAGTATTTGTATATTATATATATCGTTGGCTGAGTCACAACACAAGCCTTCTTGAGCTTACCGTGGGGCTCAGTCAACTTGTGTAAGCATGTCCTGTGATATTTATTTATTTATTTAAGTAAAACAACACCTGGACCCGGGTATGTCCTTAAACTACGTCCAACAATGAGAGGTAGGGCACAGCGAAGTATCACGCTTGAGTCTGTAAAAGCCCAACTGGGAAGTACCTCCTCCTTACAGAAGACCACAGCCATAATAGCACTGCTACCTTTCAGGTATGTAGTGTTGTGTTCCTGATGTAAGGTTCCCAGAGCTGCACCCCCCTTAAAGGTCGGCAACGCGCTTGTGACTCCCCTGGTGTTGCGGGTGGCCATGGATGACGGTAATTGCTTACCATCAGGCAATCCGTCCGCTCGTTTGCCACCTTTTGTCATAAAAAAAAAACCCGGGAATGATTTTCCAAGCGAACCCCAGGCTCCCATGAGCCGTCGCAAAATACTGAAGCAAAGCGAGGAAGATATACCAAAACCCAGCGTTTTAGGACTAATTTGGAAACATAGCCAGAGACAGACAGACATGGTGAAACTATATGTGTTCCTAGTTGACTACGGAACCCTAGAATACAGTTTTGGGAGCTAGTTTGTATTGTGAAATAGATAATTTGGGTCTTTTTAAGGCACAGCACTGCTACCTTTCAGGTATGTAGTGTTGTGTTCCTGATGGTGAGTAAGGTTCCCAGAGCTCCAACCCCCTTTAAAGGCCGGCAACGCGCTTGAGACTCATCTGGTGTTGCGGGTGCCCATGGGTGACGGTAATTACTTACCACCAGGCAATCCGTCAGCTCGTTTGCCGCCTATGCCATAAAAAGGCAAGAGTGAATAGGCTGTTACTGAACCAGCGTACACCCTCGACCTCGTCGACACTTACCATCAGGTGTGACTGAGGTCAAACGCTGGTCAGTCTTGTATAAAAAAATTGAATATTATTTTCTTAAATTCTTCTGACGTAATTTATGCGTTAACCTCTGGTTTTCTAGGATACCTGTACCCTTACCATGAGTTGTGACTTTGAGGTTTTCAATAACGAGTATCGAGTTTACTATCTGTGCATATCGTTCGCACTAAGATAGTACAAGCGAGATGCACAAATAGTAAAGTCGATACTCGTTATCGAAAACTTCAATGTCACAACTTTACCATGAGTACTGTGCCGTCATAGTATAGCGGTTGTATCCATACTTTATACTTACTTAAAATAGCTTTAATGTTATTTGGGTAAAAAAAGGTTTCTTAAATAACATACTTGTTAAATTTTACTTGAAAATGCTAAATCATCCGATTCATTACTTTAGCTGTGTTTCGTAATACCTTCTTTAAACGATTACATAATGACTGTGTTTAAAACACAGATGCATTAGTGGTCATATACATTTTTAAAGAAAATGAACTCTCTTCCTACTGGAATAAAGGTGATATTCGACTATTTGGAAAATTGTATTTTAACTGCGAGTGTGGGATTGAAACTCGAGCAAGCAAATGGATTCTATAGTTACACCACGAGCAAAGCGAGTGGTTTTAAAATAGAACCCTGAGCGTAGCGAATGTTTCAATACACGAGAATTAAATTACAATTGCACCCGTGTGCAACACAAAACTTTTCCCCTCACTACAGCGAGGAAAGTGAAACATGCAAAAAAACGTTTTGAAATCGCATTGACTTTTTCTTTGTGTTTAGATACATTCAACATTTTTACAAAAGGTTCCTTTACCTTGGTTAGCTTGTGGTGGCCAGTACGATTTTCGAATGTTCTAATTCGATTTTCAACTCGGTGCGTTAGCGAGGCTCGCCCGCGCCCGCCGCCGCCGCCGCGGGGGTAAGTGTTTAAAACCATAGCAATAAGAGCTATGAGAAGTCAACTTACTTTAATCACTAGTGGATAAAATGCGTTTCTACCCTCTCGTATTAAAGGATAAACAAGCGCTTTACGAGCTAGTGAGGGAAAAAAAAATATATAAAACTGTTGTGAGGCATGTGACTTAGTAACAAACGGATAAAGTCACGCGTACTATCGCCCTTGGCGAAATGTTTTGGGTATGCTCTGGGGGCCGATTTTGGAGAGTCCTGCACTCGACGAAAATAATCATACAAAAAAGTTTCATCACATTATTTTTGCATGAAATGTATAGTTTCGATACCCACGATTATTTATTTATATCATTCATGCTTCTTAAACAACATTTTTTCGTGTTTGAGAGAGTTTAAGATGTCACGATTCGAGCGTCGAGTGCTCAAAAATCGGCCCCCTGGTGTGCACCCCGAGCGGTGTGTCCTGACTCGGCTTGAAAATGGGTATCAGAGCTTACCTGAAACATGTCGCCTAGTGCGATATAATTACACGTGAGTTTATCCGTTTATTTTTGTAAATAATCCTTCATTGTGCCCCGGGTATGTCCTTAAACTACGTCCAACAATGAGAGGTAGGGCACAGCGAAGTACCATCACGCTTGAATCTGGAGAAGCCCAACTGGGGAAGTACCTCCTCCTTACAGAAGACCCAGTGGTCTTCATTATGGTCATGGTAGATCAGGTCAGGTATGTAGTGTTGTGTTCCTGATGGTGAGTAAGGTTCCCAGAGCTCCAACCCCACTTAAAGGCCTGCAATGCGCTTGTGATTCCCCTGGTGTTGCTTGTGCCCATGGGCGACGGTAATTGCTTACCATCAGGCAATCCGTCTGCTCGTTTGCCGCCTGTGTCATAAAATAAACATTCGGCATTACACCGTATTGGTTTTTGATTGTAACTTTTTTTTACTCCTTCGTCTCAGAACACTCCTCCCAAAATAGTTTACGATTTTTCGAGGTAGCTCTTAGTTAATTGATCTTACAAAAGTAGAAACAAATTAACTTAACAGCTCTTGTTCAACAACAAAAAGTAATCAGTGTAAAAGATTGTTTGAGGATCTGTCTGGCTAATAAAGAACCAAACACCACAAAGAACCATTGTAAGAAGAATCTCTGATATATACAGGATAACATTAAAGACATGATAATTAACGATTAACACGGTTCTACTAACTTTATTTTGTCACTTCGCGCGACATGTTTCGGAGAACATAGGCCTCAATTTTCATGAGCTAAGAGTTCGGTGACAGTTGACAGTGAGTTCGGTGTGCTTAGAATCGTTGTTGGTGGACGAATTGAACCTGCGTCCTACCATTACAGCGGCTCCGGTGTCGGACCGCCCTCAACCGGTTTTGACATCAAGAGCGGCGCGGGCAGCACGGCGCGCGTTAGTGCGCGACGGGCCGGCAACGCGATCGGCGAACCGAATGGACACTCAGCACTCTGAATGCTTGAAAATGGAGGCCTATGTTCTCCAAATCATGTTAAGCATTTCCGACTTTTAAATATAGACTGACTTGCCTATTGCTAATTGGTTAAGGCGTCAGCCGCGATAGCTAGAGATGTGTTCAGGTCCACGTAATTATTTTTTAAAGTTTATGTTATAATAATTGAAATAGATGTAGATATATTTTATAAATTCAAAAACTGATACACCTACTCCATGTACATATTTGTGAAATACAGAACAATTTATTCAAAAAAGCTAATAAAATATTATATCTTAGTTCACCCTGTATTAACAGTTTTCAAGGCAGACAGAGTGTCTACGCAAAATGTGTTTGAACTAGCAATATATTCCATCTCTTTCTAACCCTTTGTGATAACCAGACCTCGATATCCATAGTAACTGTTAGTAACCAGAGTTCATGTTATACTGTTTATTTTAACAAAAGGAATAAAACTATAAGACATACTTTATGGGTCTGTTTGTCTCTCAAAAGCTGTAAACACAGAAAAAATGAGCTAAACAACTTTTTGTATGTTAGGATTACTATAGTTTTTTACGACTGACTTAATGGAGTTGTCTATAAAGAAGTTAAGTTAGTACATGAAAATTAGATTATAGGTGAAAAACTTAACTGAAGCACCATGCCTATGTAGTTGTGCGGAGAATTAATATGGAACTTACGTCAACATTTGAATTCTATATTCAATGTTTATTCAAACGCCGACATGCGTGTACAGTCAAGTGTAAAAATTCGTTCACTGCCAAAGTTTCAAAAATATGTACCGAGCAACTCTATTGTACAGTAAATAAGGTTGTAGGGCGTATTTATGAAAGGATTCTTTTGTACGTATTTTTGCACTTGACTGTACACACGTTGCTACTACATAGGCGGATTGCCCATGGGCGTAAAAAAAAGCCGTAGACAGAAATATTGGTGGCAGTATTCGTGAATGGACGGGGATTGCGTGTAACGCTCAATTATTTCGCATTGCTAGAGACAGGAAGAAATATGCACAGCGACTGCCAACCTTCACTAGTTGGAGAGGCAACCTAGAAGATGATGATAGTTGGCCGCTTTGGATTCAATAGAGCATCATGCTCGCAGACTCATTGGCGATCATGAATTACTGAGTGTAAGGTTACAAAGTCTTGAGCACCGTTGCATGCTTGCTAGTTTGTCTGTGTTTTACAGGATACCTTTTGGAGAGTGTGCACAGGAATTGCACGATTTAATTTCGCCATCTCCGTTTCACCACCGGACGTCCAGGCGAGGGGAGCGGTTTCATCCTTACGTTGTGAATATTCCATTCATTCGCACGAAGCGATTCGCTTCTACCTTCCTAATGCGGACTGCTGAGGAATGGAATTCGCTCCCTTCGTCTGTAGGGAGAGATATAATTTGGGTCTTTTCAAACCAAGAGTGAATAGGCTGTTACTGAACCAGCGTGATACACCCTCGACCTCGTCGACACTTACCATCAGGTGTGACTGAGATCAAACGCTGGTCAGTCTGGTATAAAAAAAAATACTATGTTACTTAAGAAGAATTATTATTTTTCATCCTTTCTTTCGATTGGCATCTTAAAAATAGGATTGATTATTTTTAATTTTTAAAGTCAGTTCGATTTAAAAACATCTTTGAATGCAGTATCACTTTAAAAATCAATATAAAGTCTTCTTTCACCGAAATATC
Organism: Grapholita molesta; assembly: GCA_022674325.2. Classification (NCBI taxonomy): domain Eukaryota; kingdom Metazoa; phylum Arthropoda; class Insecta; order Lepidoptera; family Tortricidae; genus Grapholita; species Grapholita molesta. Next base: position 1,780,515 of record CP053145.2, on the reverse strand, counting down.
CTGCTACAATACTATTTAAGTTATTTTCCCTTCATGTCCATAATCTTGGAACGCTCTGTATACTTGTATGAAACAAATCGCTCGGTAATCAAGATGGCTGCTTGTACAACACTAGCCTCTTATCCAAAATGGCGGATACGTATGGGGGATTAAGATGGAGTCCCATCGTTTGCTCTGGATTGTGTCCTGTGGGACAAGATAAGGGCTAAGACAAGATTTAGTTGTGTACGAGTTTCTATGGTGTTAGTCTTCATTTTACTTGTAGTTTTTTGACCACCTATCCAGTATTCATCCCAATACGGTCGATGATAATGGCCAGGGGGCAAATTTTTGAGCACTCGACGCTCGAATCGTGACATTTTCAACTCCCTCAACCACGAATGGTATTTAAGAAGCATGAATGATATAAATAAATAATCGTGAGCATCGAAACTATACATTTTGTGCAAAAATAATGGTTAATAACTTTTCTGTGTTATTATTTTCGTCATCAAAGTTTTTTGAATTCGAGTGCACGGCTCTCAAAAATCGGTCCCCAGATGTCTGTTGTATTTCTAATAAAAACACAGTATCGATAAGCTAAGGTTTTCCAACAGTGATTTTTGCTAGGTGTTGATTTAAGTTGTATATCTAATAATAAATGCTTTTCCTCGCGATTTCGTCGTCCAGCCAGTCTTTAAAGTTTCGGGATAAAAAACACCTTTTCTCGTAGCTCAAACTCTCTTCCTACCAAATTTCTTTCCAATTGGTTCAGCGATTTAAGCGTGAAGAGGTTTACAATATTAATATTTTTTTTTATGTATGACATAGGTGGCAAACGAGCAGCCGGATTGCCTGGTGGTAAGCAATTACCGTCGCCCATGGACACCCGTAACACCAGAGGAGTCACAAGCGCGTTGCCGGCCTTTAAGGGGGGTTGGAGCTCTGGGAACCTTACTCACCATCAGGAACACAACACTGCATACCTGAAAGCTAGCAGTGCTATTATGGCTGTGGTCTTCTGTAAGGAGGAGGTACTTCCCCAGTTGGGCTGCCCCAGATTCAAGCGTGATGGTCATCGCTGTGCCCTACCTCTCATTGTTGGACGTAGTTTAAGGACATACCCGGGTCCAAAAATAATAGTATGTATACCGGTTGTGGCTTGTAATAGAAACAATAACTTTACTTTTAATACTACGCCGGTGGCAAATAAGGCCTGCCTGGTAGTTTCCCTAAGGAAAACCGTGGCAGGGAGCTCATTCCATAGCCGGAGCGTTCGCAGGAGGAAGTTCCTCATAATAGCATTAATAAATATACTTTCAGAATGTTATCAAACGAACCAGTGACCAATATAACGTGGATCACGTATTTCAAATTAATTACGGTAAGGTACGTGACCGAATTACGGTTTCCTTTACGTGTGAAACTTTCTAGAAGATGAGGTAAAACTTTTATGAGGTTGAGGCAACGTTTTAGGTAGTCTTTTTGTGTTCTTTAGTGGTATTTTTTGGCGACAGGTCTGGCCTAGTGGGTGAAGCCGACATGGTCCTGGGATCAAATCCCAGTAAGGGAGTTTTTGTCTGTGTGATGTGCACATATATATATTAAGTCATGGACTTGTTAGACAATTTTCACAAAATCATATTGTCATAGTAGCGAATTTTCACATCGCGTTTTTTCATGTGGCGTTTTACAATATTACCCCCTTTAAGGGCCAGCGACGCGCTTGTGACCCCTGGTGTTGCGGGTGCACATGGCCGACGGTATGGTGCTCGTTTGCCACCTGTCATAAAAAAAAGTTTGGTTCGTTAGTTATCTTCAGATACCCGAAGGGCAAACAACCCAGAAATAGGAGCCCCGCTGGGGGCTCCGTCGACATAAGGCGTGATGACAATGACTTCAAATATTATAAACCGCTTTATGAAAAAACGCTACATGAAAAAACGCCATATGAAAATTCACTACTATAATACAAGACTGACCAGCGTTTGACCTCAGTCGCACCTGATGGTAAGTGACGACGAGGTCGAAGGTGTAGCACGCTGATTAAAATATGGTTTTATATCAATGATCAAATCCGCTAGTGGTATTCCTAAGTATATGTCATCTATTTTCAAATACGTAAATAAATAAATACTCACCCATAACTCGGGAACCTGTGCTCATCACACAAATAAGTCCCCTTACTGTGATTTGAACCTAGGACCATCGGCATCATAGGCAGGATCACTACTGTAACTACCCACTAGGCCAAACGTGTCGCTAAAGAACATAAAAAGACTACTTTGTTTTGAACCCAGGACCGTCTTCTCCTAGATAGTCACTACCCACTAAGCCGGCTGTCGTCAGATTTCCATGCTTATTAAATTTAATAGCAGTAAGCACATTTTTCACAAAAAATCATCATTTTTATAATCTCATTATCATTTATATAACATTTCTGTCTTGACTTAATTAATCATTTGTCAACTTTAGCGCACTGTACTGTTTTTGTGGACTGTACTCGATTAAGTGAACAAGTATTTGTGTCATTATCTATGAAAAGGGACTTTATTGTCGATGGCGCTTATGTCGTTGTTCAAGACGACACAATACAAACGCAACGCGATTCGACGTAAGTGCCATCGACAATAAGGGCCCTTTTCCTAGATAATGACACATTTCGTGTTAGGTTTGTTATAATTATGATCATTAAGCTGTCTAGAATATTAATGTATTTGCTTCAGCTGAATTACGCTTTTGGGGACAACTATACAATTAAGTATTATACGATATTACACAATTATTAAATACTAGCAAACCCGTGGTGTTACCCGCGGTTTATTAGGGAAAAAACGTTGCCTATGTGTTAATCCAGGGTGTCAGCTAACTCCATACCAAATTTTATTAAAATCGCTTCAGTCGTTTAGACGTGAAGAAGTAACAAATATACACACTCACACATTTTCGCCTTTATAATATTAGTATAGACTAATATCATATTCAAGCGTTGAACAGAAAATAAAACAACCACCCCCATTCACACTACATAGAGGAGTTACAAAATATATTAATTAATATTAATATTTCGAAACTAGTGAAAAAAAAATTTTTTTCGACGAGCGTGAACGTTGGAGCCTTCGTCGTTTTAAAGAAGTTTTTACACGTGTATCGAACCCAATTTTTCATAACAAGTGCCTTAACTAAGTGCCACTTTTTACGCACTAGTTAGAAATAATTTTTTTGGCTCTATTTCTATTTGACTTGTTTTTTCGCGTAACTGATCTACTCGTACATAACCATACCAAATATTTGTAACATTATTTGATCACAGACGTTGTGTCACTGGCATTGGAAGTTTATACTTCGCTGTGCCCTACCTCATTGTTGGAAGTAGTTTAAGGACATACCCGGGTCCGAAAGAAACCTTTTACCGCTAGGCCACCAGCGCTCTACTACGCTCATGGACTACCACAAATAACCATAAAGTAAAGTGCATTTTCTTCACGTCACTGCAACACATTTTTTTTTATGACATAGGCGGCAAACGAGCAGACGGATTGCCTGGGGGTAAGCAATTACCGTCGCCCATGGGCACCCGTAACACCAGAGGAGTCACAAGCGCGTTGCCGACCTTTAAGGGGGGTTGGAGCTCTGGGAACCTTATTCACCATCAGGAACACAACACTGCATACCTGAAAGGTAGCAGTGCTATTATGGCTGTGGTCTTCTGTAAGGAGGAGGTACTTCCCCAGTTGGGCTGCCCCAGATTCAAGCGTGATGGTCATCGCTGTGCCCTACCTCTCATTGTTGGACGTAGTTTAAGGACATACCCGGGTCCAAAACATGCATTTAATGCACCGTAGAACCTTCGGAGCTATTAATGTTGACTGTGATTTTAATGCCTTTAGACTATACGGTTACCTGCAATAATATCTACACAACAAAGGTCAAATCTCGCACCCCGGTATTTTGCCAAGGCTCAAGGGAGCCTGGGGTCCGCTGAAGTAATTCTAGGGATTGGCGAAAGCACTAGTTTCACGAAAGCGACTGCCATCTAGGTTGACTTTTGAGGAGGGATTTTCGAAAAGCGACTGATAAATATCAAATGATATTTCGTACGAGCCGCCTGATGGTAAGCAGTTACCGCAGCGTATACCCCTGTTACTCCAAAGGTATGAGAGGTAGGGCACAGCGATGACCATCACGCTTGAATCTGGGGCAGCCCAACTGGGGAAGTACATCCTCCTTACAAAAGACCACAGCCATAATAGCACTGCCACCTTTCAGGTGTGTAGTGTTGTGTTCCTGATGATGAATAAGGTTCCCAGAGCTCCAACCCACTTATAGGTCGGCAACGCGCTTGTGACTCCCTTGGTGTTGCGAGTGCCCATGGGCGACAGTAATTGCTTACCATCAGGTAATTCGTCTGCTCGTTTGCCACCTTTGTCATAAAAAAAAAAAAGGATTGACATGCGCGTTGCCTACAAGACCTTATACACTCCTTTTTTGAAGAACCTCATACTGTAGTCCCTAGGGAAATGATCTACGGCAATATTAACATTCGGCGTATATAAATTATGTGTAACTTGGTATGCGTATTAAGATTCGGACAAAACAAATTATGCCAAATAAAGAGAACGAACGCCCATCTGCCCAACAGTATGAGATAAATGCTTGCATTCTCTTTGTGACGTCACTGCGTCAGATGCAGTTAATTGCACACAATGCTTCTGAACGGCTATGCAGTACGGTTGTTGTGCAATCGTGGTTATATTTCTAGCTTTGTGCATTCAAGGCCAGAGATGGGCTATTCTGTCTAAACCTAAAATAATTTTTTTTTTCAAGCACCTAAGAATTTCATTTGAATAAAAATAAGTTATATTCACCTCACTAGCCATGTGATGCCGGCGGACTAGAATAGCACCACCCCATCTCCTCCCGCGGGTGTCGTAAGAGGCGACAAAGGGAAAAATCCTACGGACGGGCAGACGGATTGCCTGATGGTAAGCAATTACCGTAGCCCATGGGCACCCGCAACACCAGGGGAGTCACAAGCGCGTTGCCGACCTTTAAGGGGGGTTGGAGCTCTGGGAACCTTACTCACCATCAGGAACAACTACATACCTGAAAGGTAGCAGTGCTATTATGGCTGTGGTCTTCTGTAAGGAAGAGGTACTTCCCAGTTGGGATTATCCAGAGTCAAGCGTGATGGTACTTCGCTGTGCCCTACCTCTCATTGTTGGACGTAGTTTAAGGATATACCCGGGTCCAATATACATGTTATACATTATACATGTTGTTATCGCAAAACCCATTTATTCCTACACCTACCTCATTTTATGAATAGCACTCAACTGTCCGTTTTAAGTAGAAAATCAATAAATTTTATAGGTACTAGAACAAAGGGTTGTTTACACGAGAGAAATGAAACGCGAATATGAAATTTTAATTAAATGTTTTCCTTATCAAATTACTGGCATTGTACGATATACCGGGTGAAATCTAAATGGTAATACAAAATACTTATTTGTTGTACAAGGGGGCAAAGTTAGTGTGTAACTTCTCGTGCTAATATTGAAACCCGAGCTAGGGAATAATTCCAAAATTGAACCACGAGCATAGCGAGAAACCATTTTTATTTCACCCAGTGTGACAACGCGCTGATAGAGCGCTTTTGGCCTAGCGGCAGGTTCAAAGCCCTCGTACCAATGAGTTTTTCGGAACTTATGTACGAAATATCATTTGTTATTTTAGGTGAAGGAAAAAATCGTGGAAAACGGACTAATCCCAATAAGGCCTAGTTTGTGCTTTTGTTTAGGCAAAAGTAGATTGAAGACATGGTAAAGATCAATGGAATCCGCTGGCTGCGGATTTCCTTCGGCTGATATGATGATGATGATGAACAGCCGAAGGGCGTTTGCTGGAAATTGACCTCCCCAAAGCGACCCACAGTATCCGGTTTTTTGCCGAGTTTCCTGCCGGTCAAAATGCTTCTCGGGTCGGTGACGGTTAGAACCGGTGTAGTTTATTTTACTTTTACTTTTTTTTATGACAAAGGCGGCAAGCGAACAGACGGATAACCTGATGGTAAGCAATTACCGTCGACCATGGGCATCACCAGCTCTTGGAGCTCTGGGAACCTTCCATCAGGAACACAACACTACAGACCTGAAAGGCAGCAGTGCTATTATGGCTGTGGTCTTGTTTAAGGAGGAGGTACTTCCCCAGTTGAGCTGCTCGAGATTCAAGCGTGATGGTCATCGCTGTGCTCTACCTCACATTGTTGGGCGTAGTGTATGGATATACCCGGGTCTAATACTTACCGGGTATCTACTTTTTATATACGAGTACTTGACGTGTAAAAGTGCCCTTGTGGCCTAATTACTGAATAAATGTTTGACTTAAATTACTTCTCAAGTGTAAACCAACCTTTGTGACAATTAAACGATAAAGGCTGATTGCAAATGGCGGAGTATAATTTAATTAAACTATACATGTCTATAACAATAGTGTGTTTTATTAATTAACCTGAGAACTTAATTGCTTGGCAGCTACCCATACTGATCCATACTGATATTATAAATGTGAAAATATGTGAAAGGTGCGAACTGGAAGACGCAGCGTAGGTTAGCCTCCCACAAGGTAGACCGACGGCCTAGTTACAGTCGCGGGATACCGCTGGATGTGGACGGCGCGAGATCGGTCTTCTTGGGTCGTTCTGGGGGAGGCCTATGTCTAGCAGTGGACGTCTTTCGGCTGACATGATGATGATGAAATATGTATATCCATCTGTTGCCTCTTCACGCTTAAACCGCTGAACCAATTGGGATGTAATTTGGTATGGAGAGAGTTTGAGCTACGAGAGAGGTCATAGGATAATTTTTATCCCGCAACCATACTTTAAAGACGGGCATGGCTGGCCGACGAAGTGGCGAGAAAAAACTAGTCTGTATATTCAAATATAAAAGTGTCTAATTGACCGATTAAAAGCAAAGAAGAAATTATTAAAAATTCAACTTTCAATAGAGTTGAAAGTGTGGCTCATGATTATGCTCCTCGTTAAGAAGTGCAACATGTCAATATTCGACTTATAAAACGTGTGTTACCCGTTTCTATACAAATAAAAGGGTGATTTTGGACCCGGGTATGTCCTTAAACTACGTCCAACAATGAGAGGTAGGGCACAGCGATGACCATCACGCTTGAATCTGGGGCAGCCCAACTGGGGAAGTACCTCCTCCTTACACAAGACCACAGCCATAATAGCACTGCTACCTTTCAGGTATGTAGTGTTGTGTTCCTGTTGGTGATTAAGGTTCCCAGAGCTCCAACCCCGCTTAAAGGCCGGCAACGCGCTTGTGACTCCTCTGGTGTTACGGGTGCCCATGGGCGACGGTAATTGCTTACAACCAGGCAATCCGTCTACTCGTTTGCCGCCTATGTCATAAAAAAAAAAAAGATTTATTTTTATGTTACAGAATTCCTACTCAAAGAATTTCAACACCCTCCATTTTGGAATTCTGATATTTACATCAGCACATCTATGCTTATCTCCATCACTCAACCCGCTTAATCTATCATCCATCTCTCTCACCCTCACTGCATTAACCCATTAGCGCTCGATCGCTGTATCACTCAATTTTAATGGGAATCCGATTAAGAAACATTTCACGCCATATTGGTTTGAGAGTTACGAATGGTCCTAGTTGACTACGGAACCCTTAAAAGCTTGGCAAGTTTTTTTTTTGTCTTATTAATATTTGGGGACAATCTTACACAAGTCGAGCTAGTCCTACGGTAAGCTCAGTAAGGCTTGTGTTGTAGGTACAGTCAGCAGCAAAAGTAGCTAAGCGTTTGAAGTTTTCAAAATGCGATCTTATTCTCTTGACAATAGAGATGTGTTGACCTTTTTTTTCTGCTCTGGGAACCTTACTCACCATCAAGAACACAACACTACATACCTGAAAGGTGGCAGTGCTATTATGGCTGTGGTCTTCTGTAAGGAGGAGATACTTCCCCAGTTGGGCTGCCCCAGATTCAATCGTGATGGTCATCGCTGTGCCCTACCTCTCATTGTTGGACGTAGTTTAAGGACATACCTGGGTCCATTATTGACCTCATTTTGAACACCTCAAATACTTAGCTACTTCGGCTGTTGACTGTACTAGACAATGATATACCTATATAATAGATAGATACATATCAATACAAAGAAAACAACCATGACTCGGGAGCAAATATGTGCGCTCATTACACAAATAAATTCCCTGACTGGGAATCGAACCCAGGACCATCAGCTTCATAGGCAGGGTCACTACCCACTAGGCCAGACTGGACGTCACCAAGTTATTAATGTTATATAGAATACACACTAATGGGACACTATAATGGCTCAATTAACTATTTTATGTCGATCACAGGTTTGGCCTAGTGGGTAGTGACCCTGCCTATGAAGCTGATGGTCCTTGGTTCAAATCCTAGTAAAAGCATTTATTTGTATGAGTGTGTAATTGACCCGTGGTAAGCTCAAGAAGGCTTGTGTTGTGGGTACTCAGCCATATATAACGCGCATGTAATACCTTTGGAGTTGCAGGCGTCCGTAGGCTGCGGTAACTGCTTACCATCAGCCGGATAAAGCCCGCTTGTTTGTCACCACACCGGGCGGCAACCCTAGGTTAGGTTATTTATGACTCTTTTATTGTTTTGATATGTTTTAGATGTATTTGTATATTTTACTTATAATAAACTAGTTTAAATCTAAAAAATCTGTCGCACATGGGCACCCGCAACACCAAGGGAGTCACAAGCGCGTTGCCGGTATTTAAAACAAATTGGTGTTCTGGGAACCTTACTCACTATCAGGAACACAATACTTCATACCTGAAAGGTGGCAGTGCTATTATGACTGTGGTCTTCTGTAAGGAGGAGGTACTTCCCCAGTTGGGCTGCTCCTGACTCAAGCGTGATGGTACTTCGCTGTGCCCTACCTATCATTGTTGGATGTAGTTTAAGGACATACCCGGATCCAAAACATTAATTCTGAATAAATAAAAACCCTTGAGGCATTGTACCAAGGATGCTGGCGGCTCCTCGTTGTATCGCAATGCTGATACGTTGTGCGAGGAAGCCGCCAGCTCTTCCGTCACCAGTTACTTCGCGATTTCTGTGAAAGGCTTTTGTTCTCTCAGCATCCCCTTGGGTTATTTAGATAAAACAATACTTCTCATTCAAATCCTAATATAAGTAGGCTATGACGAAATAGACGTTTATAAAGGCCCTTTTAGCCTTAGGCGGGTGAAGGGTTATCTCACGTAAGCGACAGTAGCGACGTTATATAAGTTAGTGGAAAAGGGTTAAGTCCCTTGAGACTTATGATTTTAGGTTTTGAGTTTTGCGTCTAGATTTAACCTTTTAGGTCATGAATTCAAAAAATGTTTTATTATGCAATAATACAATTGAAATTGAAACAGATTATATCGCGTATACTAATTTATATACGTGACATATCATGAGTAATAATCGCGGCAACCGAAGATAATATAATGTTTTTTTTTTTTTAGTTTTTGCCATAAAACCTTTTTTGTTTGATACAAGACTTACCGGTGTTTGGCCTCAGTCGCACCTGATGGTAAGTGACGACGAGGTCGAGGGTGTAGCACGCTGGTTCAGTAACAGCCTCACTCTTGCCTTGAAAAGACCCAAATTATATATTTCCGGGAATACAAACGAAGGGAGCGAATTCCATTCCTTAGCATCATTCTATTTCCTTTAGTTTTACATATCGTGTGTTTGTTACTTCTTCACGTCTAAACGGCTAGAGCGATTTTAATTAAATTTGGTATGGCGTTAGCTGACACCCTTGATTAACACATAGGCTACATTTTCCCCACACACCGCGGGACACAGCTAGTAAATATATATGTGTCATAAAAGCGGTTGAGTAGTGAAAAATAACGTAATACGTTATTTTCTATAGAAGTAACATTCTTATTATTATACATGAACGGGACTTAACCGCGTATATTAACTTTAAAATTTACCTCCAACGTTTCGAAGATGACGTTGTCCTCGTGGTCTCGGATTAAGACTGGCTAGTTCACATCAACATCTAGCCGCAAGTTTTTCTAACTACCCGCACTTGATCTTGTTTATCAACTTAAACGTTTTGCGCACTATATGTCACTCGGTCGACACACTACACTAACGATATCGGAATTTTTAACTTGTGGTATTTAGTCCCGTTCATGTATAATAATGTGTACAAACCGTGACAGTTAAATAAGTAACATTCTTGCCTTATAGGTATTTGAAAGTTCTTAAAGGTACCTCTAGAGATGAAACTTCCAAGTTAATTTAAGAGATGATTCTTGTGGGTGTCGTTAACTTTGTTAAGTTGTAAAACATCTAAGTATACACTTGGGACATATATGTGAAGTAAGTACCGTAAAACGGGGTCTGGCCTAGTGGGTAGTGACCCTGCCTATGAAGCCCAGGGACCTAGGTTCAAAGGGCATTTAATTCTGTAATAAACGCAGAGTAAGTCATGGGTGTTTTTTATGTTTTAAGTATCTGTATATTATATTATGTATATCATTGCCTGAGCCACAACACAAGCCTTTTTGAGCTTACCGTGGGGCTCAGTCAATTTGTATAAGAATAGCCTGTATTATTTATTATACAGGTTTGGCCTAGTGGGTAGTGACCCTGCCTATGAAGCCGATGGGCCTGGGTTCAAATCCCAGTAAGGGAATTTATTTGTGTGAGCACAGATATTTGTTCCTGAGGTGTTTTATATGTATTTAAGTATTTGTATGTTATATAATATTGTTGACTGATCCACAACACAAGCCTTCTTGAGCTTACCGTGGGGCCAAGTCAATTTGTGTAAGAATGTCCTCTAATATTTATTTACATATCTATAATACAAAGGATATTAGTTATTTTACTCTACTAATCTTTTAACTCTGAGGTTTGTATAGTCACAAAGGACTGTTGACATATCTTTACCTCTAATAAAAACGACACAAGTGCTATATAGTTTACATGAGACTTCCGCCGTTCTTTCCTCGAAAATTTCTGACTGGTATTTAACTCTGTAGCTCATAAGATTAATACTGTATACAATAGGACAATGGAGTCTTAAATATATAACAATACATGTCATCCCCTATTGTGTCGTTTACTCGATACAAAACAGTACGTAGGTAGGGTTGAAATTACTCATGCAGGGTGAAAATCTATATATATAAACGTGAAAGTCCTGACTGACTGATCAACGCCCAGCCCAAACCGCTTAACCTAGATGTCTGATTTTTTCACTATAGGTAGTTTATATACCGTAAGCACCCACTAAGAAGGGATTTTTGGAAATTCTACCATCACGGGGGTAAAAAAGGGGTTGAAAGTGTGTATGGGGATTGTGTAAATTTTTAAGATAGGGACTTGATATTTTGGGTCTACACTCCTTATTTAAATACAAGAAAAGTAATTTCAGCGTTTTTTGAAATTCATCCTCTAAGGGGTGAAAAAGGGGGTTCTTCTGCGCGTGCGAAGCCGCGGGCAAAAGCTAGTTTATATTTTTATAACTCCACAAACGCGTTACAAAAATATATTGTTCTCATGTATGTGAACTTGTTATTCTTTCAAAATTTGTAAACTAAAAGTAGCTCAGTTTTATTACAAAATCGATGCTTACATTTAAAGCCCCAATGTCGGAGACACCCGGTATATTTTTTGCTCTTACCTGTATTTGTAATACTCACAAGGCCAGCCAGAAAACGTTAACCCCAACTTTGGCTTGGAACTTTATATTTTCCGGGATTCCCAATTATATCGGGATTTCCCGGTAACAAGGTGCTGTGAACTATCGCTAGATTCTTTACCCTCGTAACGCCCACCATACTAAAATATTTAATACTTAAAACCAACCTTACTATGCAGTGAATTGGGTTGAATTTTATTTTGTACGAAAACTAATGAAACAAAAGAATATCTACCGTATTTCCTTTAACAAAAGATTTCAACTCCATTGAAAGGGAGTGTATATTGTAATGCACACTGGGCGTTACGAGGATATGGAAGTATAAATAAGAGTCTTACTGAGAAATGTTTTGTGTGAGACTTATTTACGGAACAATGAGTCAATTCTATTGACTTTATATTTGTTATAATATTGGAAATATCATTATTGAAAATAAATATTATTTTTAATTTTATAAAGGAAAATACAGCGAGTATTTTTCAATATTACCTCAAACTGTAACCAAACGTAGATTTTCGTACTATGAACAGATATTGCAAGGTGATTTTATATTAATCTTAACCACTAAAGAGTTATTATTTATTGAATTCTTTTCGTGTAGCAATGTATTGCGTACACTAGATGTGGGTTCAAATCCCGTCTTGAACGCCGGAGGTCCTCGACGCTTTTTCTTAATTATATATCATCTCCAGCTTGTGGGAGGCCTACCTACGCTGCAGTCGTGGTCATCCAGTTGGTGGTCGCCACTCCAGAACCTTTCCGCCCCAACGGCCATCGGTTCTTCACGCAATGTGCCTCGCCCACTGCCACTTAAGTTTGGCGATCCGGAGGGCTATATCGGTAACTTTGGTTCTACTGCGGATGAAATCATTCCTGATGCGATCACGCAGGGACACTCCCAACATAGCCCTCTCCATTGCTCTTTGAGTGACTTTGAGCCTTCTTATGAGGCCCATAGTAAGCGACCACGTTTCAGCACCATATGTCATCACTGGCAACACACACTGGTCGAAGACCTTCGTCTTGAGACACTGCGGGATATTGGAAGAAAAGATGTGTTGTAGCTTCCCGAAGGCTGCCCAGCCGAGTCGGATTCGACGATTGCCCTCTTTCTCGAAGGTGGATCTTCCTAACTGGATAGTTAGTTTTTCGTTTTGGACCCGGGTATGTCCTTAAACTACGTCCAGCAATGAGAGGTAGGGCACAGCGATGACCATCACGCTTGAATCTGGGGCAGCCCAACTGGAGAAGTACCTCCTCCTTACAGAAGACCACAGCCATAATAGCACTGCTACCTTTCAGGTATGTAGTGTTGTGTTCCTGATGCTGAGTAAGGTTCCCAGAGCTCCAACAACTTTTAAGGTAGGCAACGCGCATGTGAATCCTCTGGTGTTGCGGGTGCCCATGGGCGACCGTAATTGCTTACCATCAGGTAATCCGTCTTTGCCACCTTTGTCATAAAAAAAAAAAAAGTTAAAAAAAAACTTAAACTTAAAGCAAATCAAAATATTTAATAAAAAATAGTTTGATTCATTCTTAGATCTAAATACCTAAAAAGTTTTTTTTTAATCCACCATTTTTTACGCTTTCCAAAATCTTAGATATCTTAATTTCGGAAGAATTTCCCAACATGTTCAATTTTATCATACATTACTTAACCCAAACATGTCTTGACTCGTCATCCAAAGGTCATTAACCTCAACCTGCATTGTTCGACATGCCACGACATGTTGGCAGCGCTCCAGTAAATAAACAGACCGATATTGACGAGATTGGCATCTAAAGCTCGTGTCAACTACATGGCAATCAATCAATGACTGTATAGGTTGTAGAGATGGGATTAGGGTAGGTAGAAAACCGGTTTATGTAACGAAAACCGGTAATTGGATATAAAAAAGGTCATGTATGGTAGTAGAGATGGGGTTACAGGTTAAGTGGAAAACCGGTTTTTGTAATGAAAACCGGTTAATCTGATATAAAAGACGTTATGTCTGGTAGTAGAGATGGGGTTATAGGTTAAGTGGGAAACCGGTTTTAGTAATGAAAACCGGTTAATTTGTTATAAATAAGTTATGTATGGTAGCAGAAATGAGGTTATAGGTTAGGTAGGAAACCGGTTTTGGTAATGAAAACTGGTTAATCTACAATACAATTAAAACTGTTGTGAGCCATGTTACTACTACTTAGTTACAAACGGATAAACTCACGTGTAATTATATCATCACCCTCATCGCGATCGGTGTGTCCTGACTCGGCTTGAAGATGGGTACCAGAGCTTACCCGAAACATGTCGCCTAGTGCGATATAATTACACGTGAGTTTATCCGTTTGTAACTATGTGGTTAATCTACATCTACACTTCTACACTTATATTATAAAGGTGAAAGTTTGTGAGTGTGTATGTTTGTTACTTCTTCACGTCTAAACGGCTGGAGCGATTTTAATAACATTTGGTATGGAGTTAGTTGACACCCTGGATAAACACATAGGCTACGTTTTTCCCCTAATAAACCGCGGCTAACACCGCAGGGCACAGCAATGTAGAAATCAAAGTCAGAAAAAAAATCGACGACTCATTTAGCTTGATAGGTAGTGACCCTGCCTATGAAGCCGATGGTCCTGGGTTCACATCCCAGTAAGGGCATTTATTTGGTTTGAGCACAGATTTTTTCCTGAATCATGGGTGTCCTCCATATGTACCTACTTAAGTATTTGTGTATAATATATATCGTTGGCTGAGTACCCACAACACAAGCCTTCTTGAGCTTACCGTGGGGCTCAGTCAATTTGTGTAAGTGTCCTGCAATCCTATAACTCAAATCCGACAAAAATATTAGTTATGTTGTTTTTAAAAATTTCATCAATTTATAATTAAAACTGTTGTGAGCCATGTTACTACTACTTAGTTACAAACGGATAAACTCAAGTGCATATTTTATCATTTTATTAGAACAAAATCCTGCTTAGTATAGAAATCTCATAACTTCTCGACTATCTCACTGATTAAACAAATCCTTCTGGTGATATATTACCTTAGAATAGACAAAAACCACAATTCCGTCACGGCTCAAACAAATATCTGTTTATTGGTTGGAACGAAGCCAACATGGCGGGACAGGTCAGACAATGCATGTACAGGGTTGGGCAGATTAAGTGTCCTACTTTAAAATTTTCATAAAATGACAACAACTCCATAGATTTCAAATATTTTTTAGTAAATATATAAAACAGTAACTGTAAATTACTAAAATAATTCATTAGTTCAAATTTCTCTCCATTGGCTTTAATTACTTTTCGCATTCTCCCATAGAAGGAGTTACACGCGGCACGCACTACCTCATCTGGAATATCGTTCCATATCTTCACTAACCGATGCTTGAATGAATTTAAATTCATGTCGTGTGTTCTCCCTATATTACTTAGCATAAATCCCCATATTGAAAAATCCAACGGATTCAAGTCTGGTGACGAAGAAGGCCATTCTTGCCAAGGTATAAAGTCCGTCAAATTCATTCGACACCAGTCTTGAGTGCGTTTGGCTTTGTGAGATGGGGCACTGTCTTGCTGAAAACAAAAGTAATCACTCCCATATAACTTTCGGGCATTTTCTAATAAATGACCCTGCAATACGTTCTGAATATAGTAATCTTGGTTGATTTTGACTCCTCGATCGATGAACAGCAGTGGTAATTTGCCTCCAGGCGATATTGCACCCCAAACCATGACAGCCGACGCACTTTGAAATCGCTGCACAGCTAATTTGTCCACTGGTATGTCCCTCAATGATACGCCATACACACGATCACTTTGTTGATTGTGGCTATCTTGCAATAGAAACGTTTTTCATCCGAAAAATAATGTCATCACCCTCGTGCCATGCTAGTAGCTCCTTGCATTTTGTGACTCTAGTTTTTCTGGGTGTCCGTTAATCCGTATTTTTTGTTTTTGTAGGCTTATAATCTAAGATCATGTCGCAATATACGACTCATGGATCGTCGGGATATTTACATATCTTTCGCGAGTTTACCTGCACTCTGAGCCGGATTTCGCCTAATACGCTCACGAACATTTTTGACCACTTTTTTGATACGGACAGATGGTTTGCGTCCAGGTTAGGGCCTGATTCGGGAAGACCCTGTTTTCCTGAATCGCTTGATGGTGCGCGATATGAACCTTGCATTGAAATTTAAATGTTTCAGCTTTCTTAATATCTCGCAAGGGCGAAAATGTTTCACGAACAAATCGACAACGAGCTCACGTTTCGCGTCCATTGTTGAAAACAATAGAAAATAAAAAAAAGTCCAGTTGAAGTCTAGCGATCATAAAGCCGAATATATTGCCTTTTTAAAAACATATATATACGGTAAAAAAAGTAGGATTACTTAAGAAAAAATATACGATATAAGGCTAGGACACTTAATCTGCCCAACCCTGTAATTTGAGATTTTTTTTTTATGACAAAGGCGGCAAACGATTATACGGATTACCTGATGGTAACCAATTACCATAGACGCAAGCAATTAGACTTGGTAAATGGTGCCCAAAAACCGTTAAAAGTGAACAAAATTATATATAATACCTACTGATTTAAACTTTCACGATTTGTACACATTATTAAACATGAAGTAACGGATAAAGTGGGTACTGTTCTCCAGAAGTACTCTATAAAAACTGTTTACACTCCGTTGTCCAAGATCGCAGGATATCTTAGGTCACCGAAGGACGCCATTCCGTTTCAGTCACCTGGCGTTTATAAGATCGACTGCAGTTGTGGTAGTTCTTACATTGGGCAAACCAAGCGCACCATAGCAGAAAGAGTCAAGGAACATATCGCAGCAGTCAGAAGTCGCCAGGTGAACAAGTCTGCTGTTGCGGAGCATTTACTTGACTCAGGACCAAACCACTGGTTTGAGTAAATTTTAAAGTTTATATACGCGGTTAAGTCCCGTTCATGTTTAATAAAATTACATATACTTGACAAATTTTGACGGGTACCGCTGTGGTCGGGTGGCCCAATTGGTTAAGGCATCCCGCTATAGTTGGGGATGCTAGTTCGAATCCTGCCTTAAACTCCAGAGGTCTTTGTAAATTTTTCTTAAGTACCTACATGTCATCCATTTTCAATTCAGTGTTGAAAGTAAGTCATGTTTTGTACAAAAACTCAAAGCCAAACTTGCATCTGATGCGTTCTACTCTGCCGATGATTTTTACAACGTCGTACAAACACAGCAATCTTAAACTGGTTCGCTACCCACATAACAATATAGTTATATTGTATTGTAAACAGTTGTGCTACAATAAATAAATAAATATTCGGGACAATCTTACACAAATCGACCTAGTCCTACGGTAAGCTCAGTAAGGCTTGTGTTGCAGGTACTAGACGACGATATATATAATAGATAGATACATATAAATACTTAAATACATAGTAAACAACCATGACCCAGGAACAAATATCTGTGCTCATCACACAAATAAATGCCCTGACTGGGAATCGAACCCAGGACCATCGGCTTCATAGGCGGGGTCACTACCAACTAGGCCAGACCGGTCGTCAAATACAATAACTTAACATACCTTATATGAGTTATATGTATTTATTAAACTTATGATATACTTACATAAATTAATGTAAATATCATTGTATTTTTTTTTTGTAAAACTATGTTTTATTAAGGAATAACTGAAATGAAAAAGTGTGACACGTGTGTGAAACGCGTATTTTTCATTTTCCATGTTAGGTACCTGCAACCCAAATTTTACCCAATGGTACCATGTGAAAATCAGAAATTACTTATTCTAAGCAAACGAAATCATAGACGCCTGTTAAAAACAAGTGCTCAACAGAGAAATTATAACTTGAGACAAAGTACTTGAAATCCCAAGTCTTTAGCGAAATGTTTCGCCGCTTACTTATTTGTGAACGTTTACAGCAAAGCAAATATCTTATTAAGGTATTCTGAAACAAATTTATTCAGTACCAAAATCCTTTCAGAAGTCAATTTTATTCAAATGAAAATGTTTATTCTCTCGGTCATAGGGTTTTAATACAAACAGTAAATAAGCGAATTGAATTGTACATAAACTTTGGTTTTGAAACTGTTTAAATATTCTTTGTTGTAAGGTTTTATGGTTGTATGGTATTTGTTATACAAGGGTGCAAAATTGTATTTTAACTGCGAGTGTGGGATATATTTAATTTAGACTTTAAAACTATAGCAATAAGAGCTATGAGAATTCAACTTACTTTAATCACTAGTGGATAAAATGCGTTTTTACCCTCTCGTATTAAAGGATAAACAAGCGTTTTACGTGCTAGTAAGGGGAAAAATTCATATACACTGTGTATTTTTCATACGAGCGTATAGTATCCAGTAATACGACTCGTATTATGTTAATAATTTTGTTAAATAGTGTTATAAAATAGTATTACCCATTTTTTTAAGACTGACCAACTTATTTTGACATGACAAGTAATACTGGCATGACATGACGCATAGGTACTTTAATTATTATGGATGCAATACATTGCGTGCTGAATTATTATGTATGAAAAAAAATAGCCTAATTTTTTAACAAACTGAATTGAAATAGGTTCCCGAGGTCCAATACTAACCGCCACTACAATATATGCCTGTATGAAAAATATGTATTTCTTAAGATTTAATATTTACCAGTCGCTTTTCGGTGAAGGAAAACATCCTGAGGAAACCGTACTAATCCCAATAAAGCCTAGTTTACCCCCTGGGTTGGAAGGTCAGATGGCAGTCGCTTTCGTAAAACTAGTGCCTACGACAAATCCTGGGATTAGCTGCCAAGCGGATTCTAGGTTCCCGTGAGCAGTGGCAACAATTCCGGGACAACACGACAAAGATGAAACTATGTTTTATTAAGGAATAAATGAAATGAAAAGTGTGACACGTGTGTGAAACGCGTATTTTTCATTCTCCATGTTAGGTACCTGCAACCCAAATTTTACCCAATGGTACCATGTGAAAATCAGAAATTACTTATTCTAAAGCCCCATTTAGACCAGGCAAGAACTTGTATACGATTTTCACTACATTGCGGGCTATCGACGTACCGCTAATTCGGTCGCTTTATGTAACCACGCAATGTAATGAAAATCGTATACAAGTTCTTGCATGGTCTAAATGGGGCTGAAGCAAACAAAATCATGGACGCCTGTTAAAAACAAGTGTTCAACACAGAAATTATAACTTCAGACAAAGTACTTGAAATCCCAAGTCTTTAGCGAAATGTTTCGCCGCTTACTTATTTGTGAACGTTTACAGCAAAGCAAATATCTTATTAAGGTATTCTCAAACAAATTTATTCAGTACCAAAATCCTTTCAGAAGTCAATTTTATTCAAATGGAAAAGTTTATTCTCTCGGTCATAGGGTTTTAATACAAGCAGTAAATAAACGAATTGAATTGTACATAAACTTTGGTTTTGAAACTGTTTAAATATTCTTTGTTGTAAGGTTTTATGGTTTGTCTTGATATAATTATTTGTTATACAAGGGTGCAAAATTGTATTTTAACTGCGAGTGTGGGATTGAAACTCGAGCTAGCGAATGGATTATATAATTTAACCACGAGCAAAGGGTGTGGTTTTAAAATAGAGTCCTGAGCGTAGCGAGTGTTTAAATACACGAGAAGTAAATTACAATTGCACCCGTGTGTAACACAAAACTTTTCCCCTCACTACAGCGAGGAAAGTGAAACATGTAAAAAAACGTTTTGAAATCGCATTGACTTTTTCTTTGCGTTTAGATACATTCAACATTTTTACAAAAGGTGCCTTTAGCTTGGTTAGCTTGTGGTGGCCAGTACGATTTTCGAATGTTCTAATTCGATTTTCAAGTCGGTGCGTTAGCAAGGCTCGCCCGCGCCCGCCACCGCCGCCGCGGGGGCAAGTGAGCTGTACTGCGCGAATTTAGACTTTAAAACTATAGCAATAAGAGCTATGAGAAGTCAACTTACTTTAATCACTAGTGGATAAAATGCGTTTTTACCCTCTCGTATTAAAGGATAAACAAGCGTTTTACGTGCTAGTAAGGGGAAAAATTCATATACAGTGTGTATTTTTCATACGAGCGTATACGTTGTCCACATACAGTATCCAGTAATACGACTCGTATTATGTTAATAATTTTGTTAAATAGTGTTATAAAATAGTATTACCCATTTTTTAAAGACCAGGCAGCAATGTACACAGTCCAACTTATTTTGACATGACAAGTAATACTGACATGACATGACGCATAGGTACGTTAATTATTATGGATGCAATACATTGCGTGCTGAATAATTATGTATGAAAAAAAATAACCTAATTTTTTAACAGACTGAATTGAAAGAGGTTCCCGAGGTCCAATACTAACCGCCACTACAATATATGCCTGTATTATTAAAATATATATTATTAAATATTTCGGACATTCTTACACAAATCGACCTAGTCCCACGGTAAGCTCAATAAGGCTTGTGTTGCAGGTACTAGACGACGATATATATAATAAATAGATACATATAAATACTTAAATACATAGAAAACACCCATGACTCAGGAACAAATATCTGTGCTCATCACACAAATAAATGCCCTGACTGGGAATCGAACCCACGACCTTCGGCTTCATAGGCAGGGTCACTACCCACTAGGCCAGACCGGTCGAAATGAACCGGTTGTATGAAATAAGATTTGATATTTACCAGTCGCTTTTCGGTGAAGGAAAACCGTACTAATCCCAATAAGGCCTAGTTTACCCCCTGCGTTGGAAAGTCACATCTGGGTTTAGCTGCCAAGCGGACCCTATAGGTTCCCATGAGCAGTGGCAACAATTCCGGGACAACACGACAAAGATGACGTTGCTATAAATTAAAATTAAAAAAAAATAAGTTTTTTTTTTCGAACGTATTTCAGTCCATAATTAGGTTAGTATATACAAGTACTGGACGTGTAAAAGTGTCCTTGTGGCCTACTTACTGAATAAATGTCATGTAAAGTCGTTATTTGCTGTTTTTGAACGTATCATAGAGAGGTAGGCGTATGTGTGTAGATAAATTATTTCTAATAAATAAAATAAAAGTATAGTATACCGGGTGTGGCCTGTAATAGGAGCTTTAACTTTAGGCATCGTTTCTACACCAAAAACGTAGCAATATTTGTTCTACGACTTTTGAAAATAACTTATAGTTTAATAAATATTAATAAAAAAAGATTTTCCAAGCAAGCAATGTCTTGCAAAAACTATGAAGTTTGTAGGCTGACAGTAAACGTCAACTAGACTATTGGATGCTGTTCATTAATAATACTATTTACTTTGTTCCAAAAAATCACAAGCAATAAATTACCCAATTATTTAAAGTTGTAGAACAAATATTGTTACGTTCGTGGTGTAAAAGCGATCCCAAAATTTTTTGCTCCTATTACAGGCCGCACCCGGTATATACATTGTAATATAAAATTAAAGATTATGTAAAAGACAAATGCCGTGTGATGCCGGCTGACTAGAATAGCACCACCCCATCTCCTCCCGCGGGTGTCGTAGGAGGCGACGAAGGGAAAAGCCCTGCGGGCAGCAGCGTCCGTCCAAACCCAATCTACAGTAACTACGGTCGCCAAGCCGCCTGCCAAGCGGGGCGACTATGGCAACTAACCCAAGATGATACAAGTCATATTTGTGGGCCTATGTCCAGCAGTGGACTGCATACGGCTGAAATGTAAAAGACAAAACCTTTTTCAACTTTCAATTTAAAACGACTGGTCAGACATTAGGTTAAAAAAATCTGACATCCGGTTTTGGACCCGGGTATGTCCTTAAACTACGTCCAATAATGAGAGGTACGGCACAGCGTTGACCAACACGCTTGAATCTGGGGCAGCCCAACTGGGGAAGTACCTCCTCCTTACAGAAGACCACAGCCATAATAGCACTGCCACCTTTCAGGTATGTAGTGTTGTGTTCCTGATGGTGAGTAAGGTTCCCAGAGCTCCACCCTTAAAGGCCGGCAACGTGCTTGTGACTCCCCTGGTGTTACGGGTGCCCATGGGCGACGGTAATTGCTTACCACCAGGCAATCCGTCTGCTCGTTTGCCGCCTATGTCATAAAAAAAAAATTCAATTCTATTATCACCGACATTTTGTCTAATCCGCCGCCATTTTGTGAGCGACACTAAATCAACCCAATAGGATTAAACGATCTAATACCAACAGCTCTGTTTACCAATTTCCTTGATCCTGAAAATTACAAAAAACAAAATTATTGGAGCCGGCAATTTTTAATTTGTTTGTGTTTACTTAATTATTCGAAATAAGATTAGAGAATCTTTTTGTAAAAAAATATTGGTAATTAAGTCCAAGGAAGGAACTGCTTTGTTTTTTTTTATTGTTTACTTAACACAAATGTGATAATTAGCTTGTTTTTATTGGTTTAATTTAAGCTTTCAAATGTTGAAAAATATATTTTATTAAAGGCCGACAACGCGCTTGTAACGCCCATGGTGTTACGGGTACCCATGGGCAACGGTGATTACTTATCATCAGGCAATCCGTCTGCTCGTTTGCCATCTGTGTCATAAAAATATTATGATTTATAGTAGTTTTGTTTATTGTCTAATAAATTCATCTAGGGATTTATAATATTATATAAGTACATCATTTTTAACATATTTTGGGTAAATAATTTTGATCTCGAGAAAAAAATATAATTTTAAAACAACTTGTATATATGTAAACAGAACCTAAGTTAAAATTAAAACATGATATTATTCACAAATTAAATATCAATTTCCCGTGTCTTTTTGAAACAGTAAGGCTCTTTCTTTAGGCCTATCGCGATATGGTTTACGTAGCTATATGTCCCAGGTTCAATTCCAACATAAGCATTTATTAGTAAGCTTTACTACCGTAAGACTTTTGATTAGTTCACATGCGCTATAACACAAACCATAACAGTAACCATATTATATCATATTATACCATATTATTTTAAGTGTTTTACGGACTGATTAACACAAAAACAGTTATTCCTAGTTCTTCATGTTTTATCGCGAAAACAGAAGTAGCCAATGCTATCGATATTTAAATAGAAACAAAAAATAAAAATAATGGCTCGCAGCGGGACTCGAACCCACAACCACTGGATCACTAGCCCAGTGCACTACCAATTGTGCTATACGAGTACCGCTTGGATTTGTCAAAATTTTCTACTTTATCCTTCCTGGCATACGTCATTAATACATACGTCATAACGTCATTGGGTAAGCTAATGCTAGAATGAAAGAAAAAATTATAAAAGAAATTTAAAAAACGTCGTTTAAATTGGGCCCCTTTGGCATGGTGCCGAGGATGTTGGCAGCATTCTCCCGCTGTATCACGATACTGATGCGTTGCGCGAGAAAGCTGCCAGCTCTGCGGTCACCAGTGGAGTCGACGAGCCTTTTAGAAAGGTCTTTGTAAATGATATGGGCGCTGGAACCCCACGGGCAATGAAATGTGATCAAATATTACGCCTCCGAATATTTATCTTTTACAATGTTTACAGAAGCAACGCAAATCAAAAACTCCGTATGATCTTTTTATACGTCTCATGACTTCAGCCCTCTTGTAAGAAGTAATCTTAACCTAATCAAAAAACCATCACACATATCCCCAATCCAATTCTCTATTCTAATTCCCAGACAGCGAATCCAATTTCAACCGAAAACAGCCGAATCGCGTTATCTTGATGTCAACATACATATTTTATCTCTCACACACATGGCGTGTCATCCTAATAAAGAAAGAGATAAAATATAAAACTGTAAAACGCAGAACGGTCTTTACGATTTCGAAGTTGTAGCTTACGGTTTAGCGAACGCTCCTTTTATTTCGGGCACGTTCAATAAACAGTGTGATTTGTAATTTTTTGCGTAAAGGGAAATTTAAGGGCATATATAATGAGGTTTTCTTTGTAGAGATTTGTTATCTGTACCAAGTGATGTTAATAATGTTTTAATTCTGAGTTGAAAGTAAATCGTTGAGCTGCATAATTACAATTAAAGAGGTACGCCAATGTGCTTTTGACGTTATAAATACTTTTTGACTTTTCCGTACATAAGTTTTTGTGTATATTTTTCCAAGAAGCTTTGCTTTTTTAAGCATTCTTTCAAAATTATCTTTAGTGTATTTCCTTTTTTGTTTATATCTTATTTTGTATTCGTCACTCTTTCTTTGTTCATGTTCTTTGCTTATTGTAATTTTTTTTTAGTCTTACCTGTCTCTCAATAGGTTGATTATAATTTTCTTACGTGTTTCGTCTCATTCGTTTTTATGTTATTTTGGTATTTACTGATATTTTTTACTTATTATTAATACGTCACTGATCACATTTGATATAATTTTCTTCCCTATTTATTAGAATTCTTTTGTCATACTTGGTACACTAAAGTGGTATTAACCAATCTAAAATAGTACACTTCGATACTAGTGAAAAAATTTTTTTTTTCGACGAGGGTGAAAGTTGGAGCCCGAGTGTAACGAGGGTGACAATCACCCGAGTCTTAAAGAAGTTTTTACACGTGTATCGAACCCAATTTTTCATAGCAAGTGCCTTATAAAAGTGAAATTTATGCAAATTGCACTTTTTACGCACTAGTTAGGAAAATATATTATAGTTTTAACGTTCATTTAATATTTAATTTACTAAACAGTTATGATTTTCACGAATGCTTATCTATAGGTAGTTTCACGAGAGGTGAAGTCACTCACTCAACAACATCTCATGTAATGATAAAGAGATTACTCATTCATTCCATTCGTTCACTCTTTTGTAATCATTACTTTATATAGTTATGTGCGTAATCAATTCGCCTCAACTCTCGTGAAACTACCTATACAATAAGTATTAAGGCGATGTATTGTAAATTGTAGTTATTCAAGCATCCAAACGGGGAAAGAAGTTCGGTTTATTTCCGGATATAAGTTTATTGGCTAAATTAAAAATAAATAGCATAAAAAAATCACTACTAAATAAAGAGCCTTTCATCTCGTTCGTTTCTCGACATAATTGTTCCTCTAAATCAATCCCAGCTAAAAGCACTGTAACTATGTACAGTCGCCATCAGATATATCGGAGCTGTAGAGGTGTTCACAAATATCAGAACATGCACTTTACTGCCTTGACAATAGACACGTTGTTCCGATATTTGTGACCACCTCCACAGCTCCGATATATCTGATGGCGACTGTACTAGCCTAGAAACATCCTGTTCTAACTTGAAGATGTCTTTTGCTAAGTTAGTCTTAGTAGCTCAGATGGCAGAGTGACGAGCATGCATCCCGAGTTCGCCAGTTCGAGTCTCGTCTGAGACAGTGGATTTTTGGATTTTTGTGGACTGCTTACGGCCATTACATTTGACATTACAAGAAAAGAAAAGAAAAGTTGCTTACCATTAGGTAATACTTCTGCTCGTTTGCCTTCTATATCATAAAAAAAAGAAAATGAAAAAATATTTATTTATGACATTAAGTGGACATAATCTATCTATCTATCTATATATATATAAAAGAAAGTGGGGTTTGTTCAACCGATTATAGGTCGGCTGAACCGATTCAAATGATTTTGGATTGGTTAGAATCGTCACAGACCTCATTGAGACATTAAGTATTAAAAAGTCACAAAAATCCCGTGATTTCGAAAAATAAATATGACCTCAATTGTATATCATAAGGTCCTTCAATAAAATTAGTAATTTTAGAATTGTTTGTGTATTATTTAATTACCTTAATTAAAATCATATATATTTTAGCTAATTAAAAGCTATCACTACTTTTATCGTTTTAAAGGCGGTACGAAGTTCGCCGGGTCAGCTAGTATAATATGAAATAAGCATTGTTTTAACAATAAGATTAAATCTGTCGGATCTTAGTCAGCGACTGCAGACTGCAAGAAACATCGACCGCAGGGGTAGCCGGTCAAAGGGCGATTCCCGTCTGCGGTTAGTTCACTTAGCAGTTACAAAAGACAGAAGCATTAAAGGAGATTGCTATCTTTGTCTTTCAATTACATAAGTATCTTATAAAGTTTAAGTATACAGCGTATATTTTTTATATTAGTTTAGTTTAGTTTATTCAAACAAAATAAATACTCTGCTTTTCTTTTGTACCATTGTTGGTTTAATAAATATAATTTAATAAAGATTTTTTTTTATGTAATACCTTCACACACGTATGGTGAATTTTAAGTTTCAATAATTATGTCATTGAAAATATGATTAAAAAATATTGTACATAATGCGATTCTATAATCTTGTTCTATAGCCGTGATGCGATTATTTTGCGATGACTTTGTCCGAGCGTTGATACTTAAGTTATTCTTTTTTTCATATAAATTAAAAAGCAATAAATATATTGTGCATACATAATAATTAACGTACCGATGCGTCATGTCATGTCAGTATTACTAGTCATGTCAAAATAAGTTGGATTGCGTACATTGTTGCCCGGTCAGACTTGAAAAAATCGTTACAACTATTCTATAGGTAACACTATTTAACAAAATTATTAACATAATCTTACTTTAATTTATTTATGATGTAATAGACAACTTAATAGTTTTTTTATCTAAACACAAAAAAAAAACAAATAGACATAAAATAAAACGGAATTTAAAAAGTTCGTAAGTCAGCGTGTGGGAGTCGCACTATCATCAAAGCCAAATGACTTCGCTGTGGTCTTCCATTTGTGGCGGGTGCCATGAATGCACATGCTGGTTGCTTTAAAATATTGAAGTAATTATATGAGTCGTATTATAACATTTACTTCATCATCATCATGTCAGCCGAAAGACGTCCACTGCTGGACATAGGCCTCCCCCAGAACGACCCAACAAGACCGATCCTGCGCCTTCCACATCCAGCGGTATCCCGCGACTGT
This sequence comes from Grapholita molesta, assembly GCA_022674325.2. NCBI lineage: Eukaryota > Metazoa > Arthropoda > Insecta > Lepidoptera > Tortricidae > Grapholita > Grapholita molesta. The sequence goes on along the minus strand of CP053145.2, from coordinate 1,753,864 downwards.
CGGTTCACCTTGTGGGAGGCCTACCTACGCTACGTCTTCCAGTTCACACAACACATAACATTTACTTACTTTATCTTATTTCCCAAAGAAAGTTTGTGAGATATTTCATTCAGTAATTATAAAATCACGTTGAACAATGATATAAACAACAAAATATTTAAAATATTATTTTATGCTTGTAAAACATAACGGTAATATGATATGAGATAAAAAATAAGTGCTTGCTCCATGTTCATTATAGTACTTTATGTTACTGCTACATAATGTAAGGCACAAAATTACAAGTTTGTTTTATGCATAATAGCATCAAACGAGTATTTTTATGCCTAATTATGTACACAGACTGTATGTCTCTGTACATAATTAGGCATAACTGTACACTGCTTTATCTACACACAATAAGCTTTCAATAATAATTTCTAAAACCGCAAATAAAAAGTCAAATGAACATTAGTCATGGCGGCTAATGATATTTTTTTCCAAGCAACCGTAGTTTTTTTTTAAATTAAAGACATTTTAGTCAAGCCCAATTCTCTTACAGTTCCTACTAGCCGTGACCTGCGGTATTACCCACGGTTTGGTAGGAGAAAAAAGTAGCCTATATGTTAATCCAGAGTGTCAGCTAATTCCATAGCAAAAATTATTAAAATCGCTCCAGCCGTTTAGACGTGAAGAAGCAACAAACATACATACTCACAAAGTTTCGACTTTATAAGTGTAGATAGTCAATTGTTTTGTTTTTACAAAAGACCACAGCCATAATAGCACTGCTACCTCAGGTATGCAGTGTTGTGTTCCTGATGGTGAGTAAGGTTCCCAGAGCTCCAACCCCCCTTAAAGGCCGGCAACGCGCTAGTGACTCCTCTGGTGTTACGGGTGCCCATGGGCGACGGTAATTGCTTACCACCAGGCAATCCGTCTGCTCGTTTGCCGCCTATGTCATAAAAAAAAAAACTTTCTAAATTTAAAAGTCATAATTTTCACAGATAAGAAAATTATTGTAATTAAGGAGTTTGACATTATGCTAGTCGTAATATGAGGTTTTAGACGCATTAAAGAGCGTTAATGATATGTGTGTAGATAAAAGCGTTTATGATTTGTTTATGATGTCGTATGAAACCAGATTTAAAGTAACTTTTCATTAATGCTTTATGATCAAACGTGTGTTACTCGGGGCATGAATAAAGTTATGAAACATAATACTTAATATACGTAGGGTAATTCCTAAGAGGAATAATAACTGGAAAACGCATCCGTGAGCGCTAGTAAGGTACAAAGATATTGTAGCCCAAAATGTAACAATTCACTATAGTTTTGCTTTACATGACACTCTTTATAACAAAAATATTTGCTTAATCTGTATTAATTACCGCAACTTCGGTTGAAAATACAAGAAAACTCCAATTGTATTTGTTTGTACCCCTCCAACTTTGACAGTTCTGAAGGGTCCAGTTTGGAGGGGAACAAAAATATGTGAGAGTATGAGAAAGACGGACGGAAATAGCGCCGCCTCTGCCATACCTATGAAAAGTTATACCGGGTGAGGCCTGTAATAGGAGCAAAAATTTTAGGGGTCGCTTCTACACCACGAACGTAACAACATTTGTTCTACAACTTTAAATAATTGGGTAATATATTACTTGTGATTGTTTCGAACAAACTAAATAGTATTTTCAATGAACAGCATCCAATAGTCTAGTTGACGTTTACTGTCAGCCTACAAACTTCATAGTTTTTGCAATACATTGCTTGCTTGGAAAATCTTTTTTTATTAATATTTATTAAACTATAAGTTATTTTCAAAAGTCGTAGAACAAATGTTGCTACGTTTTTGGTGCAGAAACGATGCCTAAAGTTAAAGCTCCTATTACAGGCCACACCCGGTATAAGACTCTTTGATCATGGAATTATTATTAGCACGCTCCGTCTAGTTAAATGGTATATCTATGGGTAATTTGCCAGTGACTGGCCACCCTCCAATAACTGGCAACATTATACTTAAAATAAATTCTGTTTATAGGTGATTGGGATTTATTGTATTGTGAGGTGGCCAATAATAGAAACCCCATTAGAAAATGTGTTCTATTTATAGGTAAACAAAACTCATTCAAAAACGACCGGTCTGGCCTAGTGGGTAGTGACTTTGCCTGTGAAGCCGATGGTCCTGGGTTCAAATCGCAATCAGGACATTTATTTCTGTGATGAGCATAGATATGTGTTCCTGAGTCATGGGTGTTTTCTATGTATTGAAGTATTATTATGTATCTATCTATTATGTAATATTGTTGTCTAGTACTTACAACACAAGTCTTACTGAGCTTACCGTAAGACTAGGTGGATTTGTGTAAGATTGTCCCGATTTTTTTTTTCGTTATAAGGTGGCTAGTAATTGAAGAAGAGGAGAGAAGAGTCACTGGCAATTAAGCCTATATACCCAAATTGTCGCTCGAAGCGGTGCGTTGTAATGTAGCCACTCTTATACGTTTTCATATGGATTAACACGCACGCCCTCACCCTTTCCCAGGAAGCGCCCACGTAGGCATTACGCTATTGCGGCTATTGTGCGAGATAGAAAAAACTACATTGTAAATAATAGTAGATTGTTTGACAAGGGGCTAAAGTAGGCCACAGTACCACGAGATGGAAAATGGAAAATTGTTCGAGGGGTAATATGGCGTTTAGACCCGAGTTATGCATACTAGTTTTCACTTCGATTGCGAGAAAGTGAGAAAAAAGAACATTTCAACAATTAACAAATACAATTTTATTCACCCGCAATGAATTCTGAGTTGCGATTAACTTCGATATGTGTCGTGATTGGTGGATTTAATAAGACGAAGACGTGTTCTGGTTGGTCAATTTAAAACGTTTTGTATATCATAAATATGTATACATGTTTTCCCAAGAGGCTAAATGCATTACTTTAGTCCGCCTTGGCAAGCATAATATGACACATTTTTAGAGCATGAGAAGTGAAAAGTTCATTAGAAACAAAGGTGGCAAATGAGCAGGCAGATTGCCTGATAGTAAGCAATCACCGTCGCCCATAGACATTGCGGCCACTGTGGCTCCCCTGATGTTGAATCAAACCTTACTCACCATCAGGAACACAACACTACATACCTGAAAGGTAGCAGTGCTATTACGGCTGTGGTTTTCTGTAAGGAGGTACTTCCCCAGTTGGGCTGCTCCGGACTCAAGCGTGATGGTACTTCGCTATGCCCTAACTCTCATTGTTAGACGTAGTTTAAGGACATACCCGGGTCCTGTTAAATACCTGGTTCAAAATTGTTGACGGTGGAAAAAGTGGACGGTCTCGGTCACCATGGGCTCATGCAGCCGGAGTGCCGGGCGGATTCCTCGGCATGCCAGCATAAATGACGTCATTCGTCGGGCCCTCGTCAGTGCCAAGGTGCCGGCAGTCCTCGAGCCCTACGGTCTGACAAGGGACGATGGCAAGAGGCCCGACGGAATGACGTTGGTGCCTTGGAGTATGGGACGGCCACTCGTCCGGGATGCTACTTGTGTAGACACCCTGGCGCCGTCTCATATTCCTGCCACCAAATCTGATGCTGGCGCGGCTGCATCTACAGCCGAAAACCTCAAGCGTCGCAAATATGCTGCTAGTGGCAGTAGCTTCATGTTTGCGGCGTTTGGGGTTGAAACCCTGGGGCCATGGGGCCCAAATGCGCGACGTCTCTACAAAGAGATTGCGTCGCGACTTATTGAGGCTTCTGGTGACCAGAGGGCTGGTCACTATTTCGCCCAGTGGATCAGCATTGCGATCTAACGCGGGAATGCGGCCAGCCTTCTGGGCACCCTACCCAGTGACCGAGACCTGGGACAGGTTTATTATTTATAAGATTTTATTTTTTGTTATTAGTTAATTATGTATATATAATGTTACTGTTTTCACATTTGTTATCCTGTTTTTCAAAATATATTTTTTTTTAGATACAAGCATAGATAATTCTTCTTTCATACTTATATTCGTGCAAGAACTTTTAAAAACTCGCATTTTGTAAAACAGACATTTATATCCGCAAACAAAATATCTGTTCAGAATTCATAACGACCCAGGCATTCCCGAGGCGCCATTTAGAGTAAAAGGTTTTACGCAGACGTATAAATAGATCACGCTGACAAAAACGCTGGTGGCCTAGCGGTGAGAGCGTACGACTTGAAATTCGGAGGCCGGCTCGAACCCTGTACCCTTACCATGAGTTGTGACTTTGAGGTTTTCGATAACGAGTATAGAGTTTAATATCTCGTTCGCATTAAAATAGTACAAGCGCGATTCACAGATAGTAAACTCGATACTCGTTATCGAAAACCTCAATGTCACAACTCATGGTAAGGGTACTGGCTTGTACCGATGAGTTTTTCGGAACTTATGTACGAAATATTATTTGATGATCAGTCGCTTTTCGGCGAAGGAAAACATCGTGAAACCGGACTAATCCCAACAAAGCCTAGTTTACCCTCTGGGTTGGAAGGTCAGACGGCGGTCGCTTTAGTAAAACTAGTGCCTACGCCTGATCCTGGGATTAGTTGCCAAGTGGACCCCAGGCTCCAACGAGCTGATAAATGCCAGGAAAACGCAAGGTTGATATAAATAGATCACGTAGTTCGTAGTTTGACAACAAGTGTAGTCACGTTGTGTACAGTGTTGTATCTTCCTTCCACTAAATAACAAATGCTTATAATAAAATATAAATAATTTATTCTAGACATACACAGAAATAACAGAAGACCGAAATATACATAATTAAAAGATATATGTCACGAAATGGTCCCTACTCAGTATGAAGCAGTACCCTTACCATGAGTTGTGACATTGAAGTTTTCGATAACGAGTATCGAGTTTACTATCTGTGCATCACGCTTGTATAATTTTGAGCGAACGAGATGCACTCGGTACTCGTTATCGAAAACCTCAAAGTCACAACTCATGGTAAGGGTGGTAGCTTGCGTGGCGTTCACTATAATCTCATTTGAACGCAAAACGTTATATTTTATATACAAGTACATAAAGACGTAGAAAACATCAATGTTAACACAAAAAAAATGCCCTTACTGGGATTTGAACCTAGGACCATGGACTTCATAGGCAGGGTCACCCACTAGGTCAAACTTGTCGTCAAATATATACACCAGCACAAAACAAAAACCACATATTATCTATTCAAACATATGTCTGGGAATTCGCTCAAGAAGTTGTATTTAATTCTTTTCTTTCATATTTATTGTGCATGTCTGCCTTATGTCAAGTCTGTAATGTCTTCCAACAACGAACGTCAGATGTGACGTCGTTGCGAAGGATGTCTTGGCAGTCAAGGTCAAAGATATAGATGCGGTCAAAGTGCCATAATATGTATACATGCACCTTGCTGTCTCACTATTAAGGTACATTAAAATATTGGACCCGGTTATGTCCTCAAACTACGTCCAACCGTAAGAAGTACCATCACGCTTGAGTCTAGAGAAGCCCGACTGGGGAAGTACCTCATCCTTACAGAAGACCACAGCCATAATAGCACTGCTACCTTTCAGGTATGTAGTGTTGTGTTTCTGATGCTGAGTAAGGTTCCCAGAGCTCCAACCCTCCTTAAAGGCTGGCAACGCGCTTTTGACTCCCCTGGTGTTGGGTGCCCATGGGCGACGGTAATTGCTTAACACCAGGCAATCCGTATGCTCGTTTGCCGCCTATGTCATAAAAAAAGCTTATTATAGCCTTCCTGGGTAATATATTATATAATATGAGGCCGTTACGATCTGCGAATCACTTCCTATGGCGGATACATAGACAAACCATTTAACTAGACGGAGGGTGCAAATACGAGTAAATAATACCACGATCGATAGGGATGGACTTATGTTACTTTCCACAGGTATGGCAGAGACGGCGCTATTTTCGTCCGTCCTTGTTATAGTCTCACATATTTTTGTTGCCCTCCAAACTGAACCATTCAGAACTGTCAAAGTTGGAGGGGAACAAACAAATACAATTGGAGTTTTCTTATGTTTTCAACCGAAGTTGCAGTAATAAATACAGAATAAAATAATATTTTTGCTACAAAAAGTGTTCTGTAAAGCAAAACTATAGTGAATTGATACATATTGGGCTGTAAAAGCCAAAATATCATTGTCCCTTACCGGCGCTAGCGGATGCGTTTCCCAGTCATTATTCCTCTTAAGGCGGATATCCCCAGCAGTGGATAGAGTGGAGAAATGGATACAGTTACAGGTACAGTTAGCAGCAGAAGTGGCTAAGCGGATGAGGTGTTCAAAATGAGGTCAACACATCTCTATTGCCAAGAGAATAAGAGCGCGTGTAGGTCATTTTGAACACTTCACCCGCTCAGCCACTTTTGTTGCTTACTGTACATCAGTAGTACATACACCAAACTAAATTATATATTTATAAGCCAGCATAAAAACAGGCAAAAACAATCGGAATAATCAGGCAGACTGAACTAGACTAGACGGCGCCTGTCTCCGACGACCTTTGCCCTTGAACTTGTTATTTGAACCAAGACTATATACCGGTTAAATTTCCAAACCGTTATCATGTACTTGACGCAAAACTTTTTCATTTCGGTTTTACTCGCGAAACCGTTATTTTAACCGGTTTTTACTACTTTTTAGGGGAACATTTTCATAAAGTTCTTGTGAAGTTAACCGGTTTGTCACTGACATAGCCCACCGAGTTAGCAAGCTGAAGTGGCAATGGGCAGGCCACATCACAAGCAGAGATGATGGCCGATGGGGTCGAAAATTGCTCGAGAGACGGAGACCACGGACTAGCACTCGTGCTTTGAGACCCTCCCAATGCTCAACATTCCACTCTTTGAACTTTTTCAATTTTGGAATCTTTCGCTCGGGTCTCAATATTAGCACGAGAAAGTAAACACTAACTTTGCCCCTTTGTATAACAAATAACTATTTCTCAAGCATGCAATGAAATATTTGTCTTTATAATAGACTCGGATGTATGGTTTTTAGGGCGCGGCAACTGAAGGGGACGGAAATGGAATTTCATATAACTTTGCAGGCCTAAGCTTGCAAAGTAAAATTTTTTTTCGACGATTATCCATACAGAGGCAAAGATGGCGGGTGTCATACCAAACAGCTGAAGTTAATTTTTAATACATTTCGATTTAATTGTTAGTAGTGATTTTGCAAATTTCATTTATTGAAGCATTTCTTTTATTTCATTGTATTTTTTAGAAAAGCACTATTCCTGCCTCGTCATGAAAACGGATTCCCAGCCTCGTATCACTACATTTATACCCACTTGGCCGAAAATCCTCATTTTCCCGGCCACTAATGTAATGTACTATTACAGCCTCGTTACTAAACATCCTAGCTCTAGCTAGTCTAGCTCACCCGTATATATTGCACTCGACCGACAATACGTTTTTTCATACACAGGAAAATACCCGCGCACGTCGGTAATGCCTTTAACTAGGTCAAATGTCTTCCATGTCGCTGCCAATAATTAATTGGTGTAGTTGGAAAATAAATGGAGATGGCGCTCGTTTAGGACTGCCGCGACAGTAAAGGGGTTGGCCTTTAGCATAGTACCAACTTCACAAAAGTGCCGTTTGGTTTTCCCGAGGGATTACAGTATGGGGTTCTACAAAAAACGAGTGTACAGATTTATAAAGGGTCGGCAACGCGCACGTGATACCTATGGAGTTACAGGCGTCCATTGGCTGCGCTAACTGCATAAAAAAAAGTTGCATCCTTGTTAAGCAGACTGCGCGGCAGTAACAACAACATTCTGAGGATGATTGCCGGTAGGTTTGATTGCCCGATAGTCGTCGGGTTGATCAAACTTGTCAAATCTAATTTAGAATATAAGTTTTAAATGTTTTATTTTTAAGTATATTGATATTATTTAATTAATTATTATTACCTACTAACAACTTAGTTTTAGTTTATTTTTAAGCAATTAAAATGTATACTTACTAACAAAATGGGCCATTGTTGTCTGCAATAAATATTTTTGAATTTGAATTTGAACTGCTTACTATCAGGCAGGCCGTATGCTAGTTTGCCACCGACGTCGTATAAAAAAATGTATTTTTTTACGCAAAATAGCAGATCTTTCTAATGTTGCAACATTGGCTGTTATAAATATTATATTACATTATAAAACACGGTGTAACAATGATGCCGTTACGATGGTATAATAATAGAATCCTTTTTACACTGTATTTTACAACGTGTAACTGTGTTTTTCTATTTTTCTTTTGAAATAAATCAATGATATGCTAGCAGACGTTTCTACTTAATATAAAATAGTACTTTTCGATACTAGTGAAAATAAAATTCTTTTTCAACGAGGGTGAAAGTTGGAGCCCGAGTGAAACGAGGGTGACAATCACCCGAGTCTTAAAGAAGTTTTTACACGTGTATCGAACCCAATTTTTCATAACAAGTGCCTTAAAAAGTGAAATTTACGCATGCGAAGCGTGCGCAAAGTGTACTTTTTACGCACTAGTTAGGAAAACAATTTAGAAACATTGTTATCGATGAATTCTCAATCAAAATTTGAGACTTCGATCCCGTAAAAAAAGGGTTCAATACTCTTTCGGTAGATGTGTCTACACGTCACGCGTAATAACGTATACCAGGAAGGATAAAATAGAAAAAAATTACAAGTCCCAGTGGTACCTAACTCGTATAGCACTATTGGTAGTGCACTGGGCTAGTGATCCAGTGGTTGTGGGTACGAGTCCCACTGGCAGTCAATGTTTTCTTTATTTCTTTCGATTTAAATAACGTTATATAACATTTATAAGAGCCAATGAGAGAGCACCATAATACACCTAACTAGCTATCAAAAAATAATAACAGTCCCAGAGTCACCGTCAGGTACGAGTGTTATTGCGTCCTCAACACATCCGACTTATTTTCGAAATAATTATGCAAAAAACTTATCTCCGAATCTAATCTCTCTGTCATTTTCGATTTCAAAGAAAAGTTCTACAAGACATGCTTATTTTTGCGTATTATATTGTCTATGATATGACAATAATGAATGAGTCATGGATCAATTTTTTTTAAGTTCTAAATTCTTGCCAACTTTCAGGTCGAAAATCTCGCTCATATATTTTCCGTTTTTTTTTCAAACATTTTTTAGCGTATTTACTAAGATACAACAATTATAAGACATTGTACTATAATTTATAAGTCCTGCACCGTCTCTGCTTTAGGCAGATCCAATTACTAAAAGCTTATTACGTATTATACTATTTGCAAAACAAAGAATTGGCAATTATTCATTATAAGTATATTTTTTTTTGTTAAGTCAAAAAATTTAACTGCAATATGATACTGATATTTGATTTGATTTGATCGTTTATTGGTAAAAAATGATATTTTACATGTCAAATGTCTTAAAGTTTAGGTTTACCTAATATCAAATTAAGATTAATCTAGCAGAGGTACACAATATAATAATATATTAATATAACAATTTTATATGACGAACATAACAAATAAATAAGACATGGTTACCATTTTCAATAATTAATTGTTCGCTAAGTTGATACACAAATGTAAATTATTACCTTGTATAAGTTTATCAACCTACCTCGTACTTAAGGGATAACATAGTACCTACTTTCTTAAGTATACTTTTTTTTACTTATAAAAATATGATTTCTAGGACTTTATTTTTAAAATTTATTGTATAGCTTGTTTGAGAAAATGACTAAACATACCTTAGCGTGAAAAGGGGTTGCCGGCTTCGTAGCAATCCGTCTAGATATGACCGGCAACCCCAGACTATTGGTTAGAAGCCTTTGTTTCTAACACCATGTTGGCTTCTTATATATTATAACTTTTAAACTCCCTTATCAACACGGTACCGCCGCGTACCGGATAGAGTCACTCCGACAGCGGTCGGGCCTGCTGGGTTTCTTGCTGGAGTCTTTACCAGCAGGCTAGGGGTAGCGAACCAGCAATAAAACTCCCATTAGCTCGACCATTACACACCACTCAGATTCGGTTGAGACCGTCTCAACCGATCTCATTGGAAGCGAAAACTCAGTAGGAGTATTCCAGTAGTACAAGTCAAGTCTGGCGCGGAAGGGTCCTGGATTTTCCCCAGGCTACCTTCCCCACACTCAGTCCGCTTGCTCTACGCCGCTCGCACCACACATGTGCATAAAGCCCAAGTGTTGCCCAAGCCCAGGCTCAAAAAAAAAAAACTTTTAAATATTTTAAGTACTTAAACTTTTGGGCAATGCGTTAAATAAATATTTTAACGTTTATATTTTAAACTAATAAAACAACTTTTTTCAGGTTCAACAGCCTCATTTAAGAATACATCGAGAACTATATCTGTGATAAAAACAAAACATAAGAGAGAAAACAGTGTCCTTTGAAAAAAATACCGTTACCAAAAACCGTTGTTACAAATACCGTTATTTGTCCGCGCGTTAACTGTTGCGTTTATTGTTAACTTCAATGTTGTGTTCTTTACATGAGTAAGTGATTTATATTAGTGCTTAGTTTTTTGTTAGTGTGTGTGTAATTTTGTTTGTTTGTGTGACAATAGTGACGTCTCCCGAGTCAAGTATGACGAAGAATTTCCTCACCGTCACAAATATTGTGAATGAAGGCATCAAGGGGAGTAAAATATCGAAGCTGGGGCTGTCGAAGTATCTCTCACAGTCACTGTAAGTATTTACATGTAAAGCTTTACGATTTACAGATAACCGTCATAAAAAAAAAAAAAAAAACAAAAAACAAAATCGGACTAAGGTGACGGCACCAGTAATGGACACGGAACCAATCATGAACATTAGTGCTTATTTCAAAGGAGTTAAGAGTTGTGCATTTGTTGGGACATATTCAATTTATAACTTTTTGATTTTTGAAATAAGAACTAAGTGTCCATCATTGGTGCCTGTCAGCTATAAGTGTCCAACATTGGTGCCATTACCTTACTCTGTAAAATGCGGGGTCATACATAAAAATATGTATATACTGAGTGTTATAAAAAACGTGATACAAGATTATGAAACCGGCATCTGTTTATGATTTCGAACATCTTGGCCCAAGTTTGTAAAATTAAATAAAAATTTAACTGTTCCATAGAAAAGGTCAAGTATAAGTTGACGAAAATGTATAAGAAAGTTGTTTTTTTTTTTTTCAATTTACAAATACCCCATAGTAAAAATTGTTCGAAATCATGGCCAGATAATCAATGGCTTGATAATCTTGTATCACGTTTTTTATAACACTCGGTATACAGGGTGGCCCATTCAAATCGGTCAGTATGGGAAAATCTAAAACTATAGGACCTAAAAAGATCTGTTCTTAGGAACCATGTCATCGATTTTAGGGACTTAGGTTAAAAAAAATTGAGTTCAAGAATTAACTCCTGCTGTTAAAAATAAAATTGAAATTTATTGAATTACAATGCATTTTAGTTATTTTAGATATGGTTTTATGGTAACATTTACTGTCTATAATCTACACAATCCAACTGAGAAGCTGACGGCTTCCTCGCACAACATCCCTGTAGAACGCGAACATTAAAGTGCCATAAAATTCGATCAACTTTCTCTCTTAAAGCGCCATTAAAGTGACAGAGATAATTGTTTAAAATTTACGATTATCCATTTTTGAGGTAACACTCTAGCATTGCGATATGAGGAAATGCTGCCAGCATCCTTAGTTTATCAAACGGCTTTTTCATAATGGAATCTAAAGTAGTTTCACCAGCTCTTCGGTCACCAGTTACATCAACCAGACGCTTCGCGATTTCTGCTAAAATTTTGTGCGCGCTGGGACCCCATGGACCTAGAGTTTCTTCACTAAATACTTCGTATCGTCTGTAAATTATACTAGGCCAACGAAACACCGAGTATAAATACCTAGTAAAATACTTTATCATGAATTCCAGAATGGAATTCCAAGGCTCAGAATTAGGCAATCCAGAATTTGGAATATTCCGGATTAAATACGGTCAACCAATTTGATTTCTAAGCCACTTCGAACCTTGTCACAGTGACGTTAAGAAGAGATCTTTTGCGTTTTTCATATAGATTTGCACTGTGACAAGGAACGAAGTTGCCTATAAATCAAATTTGTTGAGTGTCCATGTTAAATTAAGTTATTAAATAGATGTCTCATATTAAACGATCACGTGTTTATCACATAGCAATGGCGGTGCACACTTAGAACGTTATTTCCTCTGGTTTGCCTAGTTTTTACATAGTTAAAGCAGTTTTGGAACTGAGAAGGCCAAGGGTAGGAAAATGTGGCTATAATTGGAGAAGGCCTTTACGGGAACAGATATGAAAGTATTATTTAATTTCATTTTATTTCATAACTTAAATTTAACCTAAACTTAATAAAATAAAATTTAAAATATAAAAACTAATCATGAATTCCATCCCGAGCCCTACCAGATGCAAACTCCCATCATGTTCGCCGCGTTGCCACGCTGAATCGTGATTGCCTCTAATCATGTCGTCGATCCACCTTTTGCGCTTTCCGGTACGTTGCTACTTGAGAACCTTTCTGCCCCATCAGCCATCGGTTCTATGCAATGTGCCCTGCCCATTGCCACTAAAGATTAGCGATCCAGAGGGCTTTATCGGTTACATTTGTTCTGCTGCGAATGACATCATCATCTTCCTCGCGTTGTCCCGGCATTTTGCCACGGCTTATGGGAACCAGGGGTCCGCTTGGCAACTAATTCCAGGATTTGGCGTAGACACTAGTTTTACGACTACTGCCATCATGTCCTTAAACCCACAGGGTAATCTAGGCGTTATTGGGATTAGTCCGGTTTCCTCACGATGTTTTCCTTCACCGAAAATCGACTGATAAATACGAGTATCAAACGATATTTCGTACATAACTTTCAAGAAACTCATTGGTACAAGCCGGGATTCGATCCTGCGACCTCCAGATAGGCCACCATTTGAATGACATACTTATTTTTAAATAAATAATTAAATATTTCGGGCAATCTTACACAAATCGACCCAGTCCTATGGTAAGCTCAGTAAGGCTTCTGTTGTAGGTACTAGACGACGATATATATAATAGATAGATACATATAAATACTTAAATACATAGTAAACACCCATGACTCAGGAACAAATATCTACTGTGCTGATCACAAAAATAAATGCCTTGATTGATTTCTAATGCGATCGCGCAGAGACACACAAAGCATAGCTCTTTGCCTTTTGGTAACTTTGAGCCTTCTTATGAGAACTTATGTAAAATGAATAGGTTATTAAGGGTCAATATTCCGTGCCTCGGAAAATGATTTACTGAACCCAGCTTAAGCTGAATGTTTTAGGGTAAAATTAACGAATCTTTCGGAGATAAGAGTTAATCTATGTTGAAGTCTGCCGTCCGTTCCGAGGGTTTAACATAACAAAAGGGATGTAGGTAAAAACATTGATATATAAAATCAGAATTTTATTAAAACTATTACATTAAATAAGACGGAAGAATAAGTGTTGGTGGCCTAGTGGTAAGAACGTGCGGCTTACAATCCGGAGGTCGTAAATTCAAATCCCGGCATATTATTTGATATTTACCAGTCACTTTTCGGTGAAGGTTACATCGTGAGGAAACCGGTTCAATCAAAATAAAGCCTAGTTTACTAGTTACCTCTTGGGATTAGGTGCCAAGCGGACCCGAGGCTCCTAAGAGCTATAGCAAAGTACCTGAAAAGTGTAAGGCTGGTGATATTACGTTAAAATAGATTATAATAATTTATCACACGTATTTTAATGATATCGTTCATTAAGTTTAATTATCGTTACAACTTTTTTTTATACAAGACTGACCAGCGTTTGACCTCAGTCATGCGTAAAGGCTGCTCTGGGGTGTAAAGGTTCTTAAGCGATTACCAAGTACCGGAAGGCGCGGTAACGGCTGACGCCCCACAAGGTAGTATGATGACCTGGTCCAAATCGCGGGAACCTTCTCGTTATTGGTCGTTTGGGGAAGGCCTGTGTCCAATAGTTGACGTCTTACAGCTGTTAGAATGATGATGATTGTTCACAAATTATGTTTTTCAATGTTCAAACATTTATATTCAAAATTTAAAGCCATTTTCAAATATCATGACAGTTATCAACGACCAATTAATTCTATTAAAGCGGAATGTCTAAGACAATTGTATTCAGCTCTATTTATTGCTTGGCTTAATTTACTGAAACGGGCCAAAACCTCCTTAGCCCACTCAAAACCAATAAACATACCGGAAACGGAAATTGGGAACGAAACGGTCGGAAAACTGCTTTCGCTACTTTTAAACTATTTACGACTTAATCCGAATGCCATTTGGTTTCATTACAACCCCAACTTTCAAACAATACAAATATACATGGCAATCTAGTATACAATTTTAATTTTATTCATATGTACTCGTATATTATCAGACATTTAATGATTGTAACAATTAATATTTAAAACTAAACTTTTAACATTAAACAGTCCCCCCCCTCGTTCCCGGTGCAGAGGTACCTCATCACACTAGTTGCATTTCCGCTTCGAATGCATGGCATACTATGTACCAGTCTACAAATTTGACTTTATAGGCCACTTCGTACCTTGTCACAGTGAATATCAATATTAAAGACGCAAAAGATCCCTTATTAACGTCACTGTGACAAGGTTCGAAGTCTCGTCGCGGAGAATCATGATCCCTATGACACTGACAGTTATTCCCACGACACAAACTTGTAGTGGCGTCACCGTTACATTAGAAGCGAATTGGAGGCGTCTAAAAATGCCGTGTTTGTCTTTTTAGATAGATATAAGCCATTACAATGATTTTCCGTTGGTATTTTAACAATTCTTAACATTTACAAGAAATTATCTCAATCAGATATTAAGTTTACGCCCCGCAAAAACTTACTTCGTTTGGCAGATATCGACTAGTGCACAAAGTATCAAAAACAAATGTCGATAATGGAAACGAGTGTACAAGATAAATAGTACGCTTTCAGTGCCCGATGTACCTATAATCGTTTTCAGTTATACATATAGTAAGGTTATTTTGATATTATGCAATTATTTTTTCCATAGCACTATATTTAAGATGATTTTTTTTTACATTTTTCAAACGTGACGTAAAATACTAGATGATAAATGATAAAAAGTTACATTTCTCGGCCAAAAAACTTAAATCATTACTATAACAATGACATAACAAACATAAGAAATGCAGATTATATTTTTAAAATCATGTTTACTAACGTGGCTGAATGCAAGTCACGCCTTTGCATATAAAAAAATTAAGTTACATCGACACGACCCATCACTAACATGAACTGTCATAGAGATCATGATTCGCCGCGAGGAGTATAGAAATCAAATTGGTTGACTATACACAAGACAATACATATCCTAGGATAAGGTAAATTGTACTCATATTGAACACATTTCAAACTTAACTTTGCACTTGTTCAAATAAAAAAAAGACTATCTCCGCATAACTTTTCCTTTTAAACCCTTAATCGAACCTACGATTTCGGTGGCGAACGTAACTTTGCGCTGATTCGAGCAACTTTTTGGGTTTTTGGTGTTCAAACGTCGTATGTCCCCAGTTTGTTAAAAGGCATGTGACGTTGTGCTTTTAACGAAGGTTTTGCGTAATAGTCTACAGTGGATTTCGAAGTGTAAGCGAGAAAAGTGTGTCAATGGTTTGATGGCACGCGTCGCTAGATTTTGAGCGTCTTTTTTATTCAAGGATAAAAATAGACTTCATTTAAAAGCCCAATGAAAAAATGTAAGGAAATATTGAAATATTCTTTTTTTATATAACGACGGTGGCAAACAAGCATACGGCCCGCCTGATGGTAAACAGTTACCGTAGCCTGTGGACGCCTGCAACTTCAGAGGATTCATATGCGCGTTGCCTACCCTAAAAGTTGGAGCTCTGAGAACCTTACTCACCATCAGGAACACAACACTACATACCTGAAAGGTAGCAGTGTTATTATAGCTGTGGTCTTCTGTAAGGCGGAGGTACTTACCCAGTTGGGCTTCTTCAGACTCAAGCGCGATGGTACGTCGCTGTGCCCTACGTCTCATTGTTGGACGTAGTTTAAGGACATACCCGGGTCTTAATATTATCTGAAAATAAAGTAGTTTGAGACTGGAGTAAAATATTAAAAATTAAATTAAATATTCAATATCATCATTATAATATGCTTTGTTTAGTTAATTGAGTGTCAAATGGAGTAATTGGAGCACTAGGGAACAATAGCGCACTTTCTAGACAAGTGCCTTCGGACAACAATAAAGCTTCCGATTAACGTTTAAATAGTGTAAAATTTAAATTTAAAAGAAAGATAATTAATTAGATTCTCGTATTTAGTAGCTCAAACTCTCTTCATACCAAATTTCATCCCAATTGTTTCAGCGGTTTAAGCGTGAAGAGGTAACAGACAGAGAGAGTTACTTTCGCGATTAATATTAAATAAATAAATAAATATTTCTGGACAATCTTACACAAATCGACTTAGTCCTACGGTAAGCTCAGTAAGACTTGTGTTGTAGGTACTAGACGACGATATATATAATAGATACTTAAATACATAGAAAACACCTATGACTCAGGA
This sequence comes from Grapholita molesta, assembly GCA_022674325.2. Taxonomy (NCBI): domain Eukaryota; kingdom Metazoa; phylum Arthropoda; class Insecta; order Lepidoptera; family Tortricidae; genus Grapholita; species Grapholita molesta. The sequence goes on along the minus strand of CP053145.2, from coordinate 1,737,245 downwards.
ACAAATATTTGTGTTCATCACAAATAAATGCTCTGACTAGGAATCGAACCCAGGACCATCAGCTTCATAGGCAGGCTCACTACCCACTACAAAAAAATCAAAGGAAATGAAAATATTTCATTAAAAAATTCTTAGATTTACAATTACTATCATGTAGTATAATTATGACATAATATGTCATGGCGGTTTGCTTGTAATAAAGTCACCAAGAGTTATGCATAATTTTCCCTATTGTCAGAAAATTTGTGGTCATGAATTTTTGCGTCAAGCCTTCAGGCATTAAACCCGAGACCTACTCCATAGGCAGTGTCACTACCAACTAGGCTATCAGTACTGAGTCTAGGCAAATAGCCTAGCTAATAGTCCATTAAGTTGAACCTGAGCCGTGATAATAACTGCAAGATAGGCCGTATAGCCCCGTAACCATTCAAATTAAGCTTTAGAGAAAACGACCTAACTCCATTGGATAACCCTATGAGTTACGCCTGTTTAGATTTAGCTGAATTTTGGATTATATCTATTTTGAGCTCAAGCGAGATGGTTTAGGCTTAACAGTAACTGTCGCTTAAATGTCTTTTATGAGGTTTGTTATAGACTAGCTTTTGCCCGCGACTTCGTTGAAATTTCGAAAATGCAACTTTGCTATCTGTTTTAAAGAATAAAACAGTTCTTTCCGAGCTAGTGAGGTGAAAAGCTGCCGTGTGATGCCGGCTGGCTAGAATAGCACCACCCCATCTCTTTCTGCGGGTGTCGTAAGAGGCGACCAAGGGAAAAATCCTAGAGACGGGCAGCAGCGTCCGTCGAAACCCAATCTACAGCTACTTCGGTCGCCAACCCGCCTGCCAAGCGTGGTGACTATGGCAACTACCCCCAAGATGATACAAGTCATATTTGTGGGAGGCCTATGTCCAACAGTGGACTGCATACGGCTGAAACGAGGTTAAAAGGTCTTTTACATATTTACAAGTTTATCACTAATATTTGTTCCTAGGTTATGGTCTTTATTTAAGTAAGTATAACGACAGATTTGGCCAACCCGCCTGTCAAGCGTGGCGACTATGTTATGATAGGTGAGTAAACATTCCTACACGTTTATCACGTAGACAACGTGATAGAGATTAAATACAGATAAATCACCTCTCCATACGATAAGGGATTTCCTCTCATTAGCACGTAGGTAAATTATATATATAGTCTATAGACTAATTCATGGGGGATCATTATATTCATTATTAATACTGTAGTGACCAAGATATGATAGTACCGACATATGGTACAAGATATGGTAGTATGAGATATGTAAGTACCAACGCTTGACTCCTTGGCACTGCGTAGAGATGTGGCCTCACTCTGCATTTTCTACCGCAACTACAACGGAGAGTGCTCCGTGGAATTGTTCGGGTTAATTCCTGCTGCTTCCTTCCGCCAGCGCTCTACACGACAACACTTCCATCATCACCACTTGGATGGTTGGCAGTCCTCAACTGTGCGTTTTTCTAGAAACTTCCTGCCTCGCACAGTAAAACTTTGGAATAAATTGTCGTGTGCAGTATTTCCGGACCGATATGACATCCAAACCTTCAAGAAAAGAGCGTATAGAGATCTTAAAGGTCGGCAATGTACTTGTGACTCCTCTGGTGTCCATGGGCGGCGGTAGTTGCTTAGGCGGGAGATCCGTTTGCTCGTTTGCCTCCTATATCATAAAAAAATATATATTACATGGTGATCAAGCTCAAGCCATGTTTATTCTAAACCCCTGCAGGCACTATGCCTATTTCAATGGCAACATCAAAGATTATATTTCGGGAGGCCTATGTCCAGCAGTCAAAGTCTCACAGCTGCAATTATGATAAAAATCTTCTATTATATTAAAGTCCCCATAACGCTAGCAAGAAAAATACGCTAAGATGCTCTAACAAAAGAATTTCCAATTTAAACTCCAGTGCTCAAAACCTAAGGCTAATGCTATAAGGAGTCTGGTCTTAGAAGGAGCTAAAAAAGCTTTTTATAACGACATTATAGGACCAAATGGGCCAAGCCTGAATAGCCTAGTTGTGCTAATGGAAGGACAGATAGAATAAAGTCTTTTCAAGGACGACTTTATTCTGTTGAGTTAATGTCTAAAGTCATTCTTTATGTATTCTGTAATCCTTGGCGTCGACATTTAGAAGTAAGTCCAGTTTCACGGTCATATAGAGGGTAGAGCCAAATTGGTTTCGAAGAAGACTGGTGTGCTTAACAGATCGAGACAGTATTTCACTTCGGCCCACCGCCTTCAGCTTTATAAGGCGCAGGTACGCACATGGAATACTGCTTTCACCTGTGAGCAGGGGCTCCATAAGAACCTTAAGCACCGTCGCAAGGTTGCTACTTTGTCTGTGATTTACAGGATACATTTTGGAGAGTGTGCTCAGGAATTGCACGATTTAATTCCGCCATCTCCGTTCCATCACCGGACGTCCAGGCGAGGGGAGCGATTTCATCCTTACGTTGTGAATATTCCATTCATTCGCACGAAGCGATTTGCTTCCTAATGCGGACTGCTAAGAAATGGAATTCGCTCCCTTCGTCTGTATTCCCGGAAATATATAATTTGGGTCTCTTTAAGGCAAGAGTGAATAGGCTGTTACTGAACCAGCGTGCTACACCTTCGACCTCGTCAACACTTACCAACAGGTGCGACTGAGGTCAAACGCTGGTCAATCTTGTAAAAAAAAAGTCCCCAGTACCAGCTTTGTCCTCTAGATCGCATCCAAAGGAAAGCTCAAATCGTCGGTTGCAAGGATCTCTCGAATCTGCTTGATCCTTTAGCGCTGCGTAGAGATGTAGCCTCGCTCTGCATCTTCTATCGCATTTACAACGGAGTGTTCTGAGGAATTGTTCGGATTAATCCCTGCTGCCTTCTTCTGCCATCGTTCTACGCGGCAACATTTCGACCCTCGCCACCTGAATAATTGGAAATCCCCTACCATGCGTTTTTCTATAAATTTCCTACCTCGCACATCAAAACTGTGGAATGATTTGCCATCATCGGTATTTCCGGACCGATAAGACCTTCATCATCATCATCATCATCATCATCATCATCATCATCATCATCAGGTTATATCAGTCCACTGCTCGACATAGCCCTCCCCTAAAGAGTGCCACAGCGAGACCTTCATACCTTCAAGAAAAGAGCGTACTCCAATCTTAAAGGCCGCCAACGCGCTGCTGACTCCCCTGGTCTTCCCATGGGCGACGGTAATTGCTTACCATTAGGCAATCCTTCTGCTCATCTGCAACCTTGGCCTTATAAAAAAACGAAAGCTTCTTTTTTTTACAAAACTGACCAGCGTTTGACCTCAGTCGCGCCTAATGGTAAGTGACGACGAGGGCGAGGGTGTAGCACGCTGGTTCAGTAACAGCCTATTCACTCTTGCCTTGAAAAGACCAAATCCAGAAAAAATCCAAAACAAGCTCATTAGTCTAGCAAATTGCAACGTGTTCTAGTTAAACAATTAACCCATCTAGGCAGACTGCAATAGCATCGATAATGCCCGTACAAAGCTGTCCGAATTTCTAGTGGTTTTGCGAAGCCGCAGTAAACCGATACACAGTACGAACTTCGTGAATCTCGGCTTTTTTGACGTTAGGCTCTATAAACCATTCGGAATAATAGAGCGAGCGGACTGGTGACAGTTGCCATAGTCACTACGTTTGGCAGGCGGGTTGGCGGCTGCAGTAGCTGTCTCTCTCTCTCCAGTCGTTCCTTCATATCTGAAGATCGTGATCATCCAGCGTTTCTCGGTCCAGTATGACTTGCCTCCATCTACTTCTGTTTGTGGTGTACCTTGTCATATAACTTTTTCTTCTTGACCTGGTCACTCCACCGCGCCAGGGGTTTGTGTAGGATACACAAACCCCCTCAAAATTCGCCTTCTAACTTCCCCACCATGACAATATTCTCTAGGTTGCTGTCTCTACACCACGCAATGTGTCCTAATAAATAAATAATTGATTTATTTAACAAAACACTTTTACATGGAGGTGGGTATGTCCATCAGACTCCAAACTAGGCCCTGTATCTTGGCAGTCTGCGGGTGCAAAAACTGGGTTAAAATTAGCGTTAAATTAAATTAAATGTAGATTTATAAACTAAAATTAACATGCAGCATGTGTGAGTGCGTGTGTATGTATGTGGGAATTGTAGTTACTCGTGTGTGTGTGAAGGTAGATATGTTTTTTTTTTTTTTTTTTTTTTATGATATAGGAGGCAAACGAGCAGACGGATTGCCTGATGGTAAGCAACTACCGCCGCCCATGGACACTCGCAACACCAGAGGAGTCACAAGTACGTTGCCGGCCTTTAAGATCCCTATACGCTCTTTTCTTGAAGGTTTGGATGTCATATCGGTCCGGAAATACTGCACACGACAATTTATTCCAGAGTTTTGCTGTGCGAGGCAGGAAGTTTCTAGAAAAACGCACAGTTGAGGACTGCCAACCATCTATGTGGTGAAGATGGAAATGTTGTCGTGTAGAGCGCTGGCGGAAGGAAGCAGCTGGGATTAACCCGAACAATTCCTCGGAGCACTCTCCGTAATAGATGCGGTAGAAAATGCAGAGTGAGGCCACATCTCTACGCAGTGCCAAGGAGTCAAGCCGGTCCGAGATATCCTGGCTGCCGACAATTCTAGTCGCTCTCCGCTGGATGCGGTCCAAAGGGAGAAGCTGGTATTGGGGTGCCCCTGACCAGAGATGAGAACAGTATTCCATATGTGGCCGTACTTGCGCCTTGTACAGTTGTAGGCGGTGGGCCGAACTGAAATACTGCCTCGATCTGTTGAGCACACCAAGCTTCTTCGAGGCCAACTTGGCCTTTCCCTCTAAATGACCGCGGAACTGGACTGAGCTAGAGATGTCGACACCCAGAATTCCGATACTGGCTGTGGCTGTTAGGAGAGTGCCCTCAAAGCGAGGCGATACGACAAACGGGAGTTTCTTTGCCGTGAACGCGCAAACCTGTGTCTTACTGGGGTTAAATTGAACCAAGTTCATTCGGCCCCATTCTGAGACTTCTTTAAGGGAAGTCTCAACTTCAGACACAAGCTTGTTCCGGCTCTCGATGACACTTTCCCGAGAAATGTTGGCACGGCCGGTATAGCAAGCATCACCCGTACTGTCATCCGCATAGCAATGAATACCGCTGGTCTGCAGCATGTCATTGATATGCAGGAGAAATAACGTGGGCGATAGCACACAGCCTTGAGGGACACCAGCATTCACAGACATGGAATCCGAGCATTCACCGTCGACTACGACCTTAATGCTTCTGTCTGCTAAAAAGCTGCTGACCCATTCGCATAATTTCTCGGGAAGCCCATAGGATGGTAGTTTCGAAAGAAGAGCCCCGTGCCACACACGATCGAAGGCCTTCGCTACATCCGCTTCATGTATGTAAAGTATGACAAGATGCGGCGGTAGCAAATAGTGGATAGCCGATCTGTGATCTGGAGCTGATTAAGGATAGTAGGATAAGTAGCTACAGATACACAAATACTAAATTACAAAATATATACAAAACACCCAGGAACAAATAAGTGTGCTCATCACACAATTAAATGTCCTTACTGGGATTTGAAACCAGGGCCATCGGTTTCATAGTCAGGGCCACCCATTGAGCTAGACTAAATAGCCGAAAATGTTAAGCTAATATTCTAGTCTATATTTAGTATTAGAAAATGTGATACATAACAATTTATTCAGCAATCACTATACTACCCAATCATTCTACGGTACTGTTTCCATATTACCTATTTTGTTTTAAAACTATCGGTAAGTAAAATACAGCACCAATACTGCAACATTGTCGGACATTCGATATTGTCCGTAGTACGGAGTTTGCTGTCAGAATTTCTAACGTGTCCCACAGTAAAATATTAAACAGTATACACATAAATTCTTTTTTATTATGCAGAAATGTCTGCCAGCGAATATCTTCGATATTTAAATCGAAAGAAAAATAGATAAATTTTTGACTCGAAGCAGAAATCGAACCCATAATCACTAGCTGGTGTTTCTGCATAATAAAAAATAATTTAGAAAAGGGTAGCACATTGTTACCGATGAAATCTCAATTAAAATTGAAACTTCGATGCCGTTAAGTGTTCAATACGCTTACGGTTGATGTGACTACACGTCACCCATGATGACGTATACGACGAGGGATAAAATAGAAAAAAAAAAATACAAATCCAAGCGGTACTCGAATAGCACAATTATGTAGTGCACTGGGCTAGTGATAAAGTGGTTGTGCGTTCGAGTCCCGTTTCAATTTTTTTCTATTTTTCTTTCGATATCAATATCGAAGTATACATATAGCCACGCGCAGGCCAAAATACTAATACTACTTGTACTAACATAATAAGTTTCCTCTTCATTCATAATCATCTTGTCAGCCGAAGGACGTAACTGGACGTAACCTTCCCCCAAAGTGACCCACTGTGACCGGTTTTACGCCACTTCAAAAGAAAACATATCAAACAGTTTATTCCAAGACATAACTAAAAATACAAAAATATAAAAGTAAAAACAATAATGTAAAAACAAATTTAACTACACAAAAATAGACATACTTTGATATGCTTTCTTACCTGAACTGTGTCATTTAGATAATCAGAGCCCTGAGTGTAAGTTTTTAACGTAACTTTACGTCACGAACGCGTTTGCGTTTCCCATATAAATAACATTATCACTTCCGCGTTCGTAAACGTTTTTTTAAGAAACTTATACTAGAGCCTCAGAGCCCTGAGTGTAAGTTTTTAACGTAACTTTACGTCACCAACGCGTTTGCGTTTCCCATATAAATAACATTATCACTTACGCGTTCGTAATAGTACATTTCGATACTAGTGAAAAAAAAAATTTTTTCGACGAGGGTGAACGTTGGAGCCCGAGTGAAACGAGGGTGACAATCACCCGAGTCTTAAAGAAGTTTTTACACGAGTATCGAACCTTTTCATAGCAAGTGCCTTAATAAGTGATATTTACGCACGCGAAGCGTGCGAAAAGTGCACTTTTTACGCACTAGTTAGGAAAACGTTTTTTTACGTTAAAAGAAACTTACACTAGAACCTCAGTACATACAATTGATGAATTCAATGTTAGGCGGTATAGTTACAGTTTCTGGTTTAAAACGTGAGCCAGCAAACAACTAGCATTCGTATTGCAACGTATCGTTCGGTTGGTAAATTATAGATCGGGGGTGGCTGCACCGACGCCGATAATGCGCGGTGTGCGGGGCTGTTCAAATTTCTAGCTTTTATGCGGTCACAGTCTATACTTATGCAGTACCATTGTCATGTAAATAAATAAATATTACAGTACCCTTACCATGAGTTATGACTTTGAGGTTTTCGATAACGAGTATTGAGTTTACTATCTGTGGATCTCGTTCCCACTAAAATAGCACAAGCGAGATTCACAGATAGTAAACTCGATACTCGCTATCGGAAACAGGAATGTTACAACTCATGGCTATGGTACAGGACTTTCTTACACATTACCAGTGATGACTAACGGCTCCAAAACGTCTTTCACTATCGGCCTCATCTTAAAACTGGAAGTCGCTCGACGAGCTATGGAGAGGGCTATGCTCGGAGTTTCTCTACGTGATCGAATTAGAAATGAGGAGATCCGTAGGTAAACTAAAGTTAAAGACAGCCCACCGGGTTAGCAAGCTGAAGTGGCAATGGGCAGGCCACATTGCACGCAGAGAAGATGGCCGATGGGGTCGAAAAGTGCTCGATTAGAGACCACGGACTAGCAAGCGCAGCGTAGGACGTCCACCCACAAGATAGACAGACGACCTCATTAAGGTCGCCGGAAGACGCTGGATGCAGATCGCTTCCAACCGGTACATGAGGAGGTTCAAGGGGGAGGCCTATGTTCGGCAGTAGACGTCTTTTTGCTGAGATGATGATAATGATGATTCTTACACAAATTGAATGAGCCCCACGGTAAGCTTAAGAAGGCTTGGGTTGTGGATACTCCGCCAATCAATATATAATATAAAACACCCATGACTCAGGAACAAATACCTGTGCTCATCACACAAATAAATGGTCTTACTGGGATTTGAACCCAGGACCATTAGCTTCATAGGCAGGATCACTACGCACTAGACCAAACCTATCTTCAAACTTTTATTTCTGATACTATGTTATTTAGCAGAAAATAATCCTTTTGATCAGTTTGATCAAGCTACAGGGTATTTTTTTGTGGCTGGGTTTGATTCCCAGTTCAACCATGTAATTATTTATAAATCTACGAATGCAGTTTATAGTAGTTTATGTATCTGTACATAATGAAGGGCATTACAACAAGAGTGTGGGTTAATGAAACGAGCCGAAGGCGAGTTTCATAATAATATCACACAATTGTTGTAATGCCTAATTATGTATAGTTACATACACTACTTTATCTACACACATATCATAAATGTTTTAAGAGGGGTTCAGGAACCGTAGGGAAATGACCTGCAGTATTACTAGTGTTACTTGAAACATTAAAAAGTCAACGAACAAAACAAATGACAGCTTGGAATGGCAGCGTTGCGTATTTCAATCTCAGTCAAATATTTTTTTAAACCATAGACAATCGAATGAACTCCCTATTCTATTGTCACTCGAGTTCTTATGTCGTTCGATTTTTATTAAAAAAACATAACGAATTGGCGTTTCGTATAATGACTGTTTTAATATCTATAGATACTAAAATACACCCCACTTGAATTTGACAGCTGTTCTAAATTTAAACTCATAACCTACGGATTTCAGTAGGTAATGTTAACATTACATCTTCATTCATTTCTGATGGTTGGTAATGCTGGTCATTGCCTACGGTTTCTGGACGCATTTTAGAGCACTTATGATATGTACGTAGATAAAATTGTTTTTAAATTAAAGTTATGTCTTCTTTCAGTAAAATGTTCCATTTACAATATTCAACGTACTTTCCCTCCATGTGGCATATTTAAGAACACAATTATATCGTTGGCTGAACAACACAAGCCTTCATGCGCTTACCGTAGCTCAGTCAAGGATGTTTTTTTTATGACATGGGCGGCAAACGAGCTGATGGATGGCCAGGTGGTAAGCAATTACCGTCGCCCATGGGCACCCGCAACACTAGGAGAGTCATAAGCGCGTTCCGGGCCTTTATGGGAGGTTGGAGCTCTGGGAACCTTACCATCAACAACACAACACTACATACCTGAAAGGTAGCAGTGCTATTATGGCTGTGGTCTCTATAAGAAGGAGGTACTTCCCCAGTAGAGCTGCCCCAGATTCAAGCGTGATGGTCATCGCTGTGCCCTACCTCTCATTGTTGGACGTAGTTTAAGGACATGCCCGGGTCCGAAATGTCCAAACAAATATAAAAAAGTATCCATATTTTCTTATGTGGCTATATGCACTGGTAATTTTCGACGAGAAACTTTCGACAAAGGTATCAACTCTTTTGTTCCATTCAGCATTTCGGATATCTTCATTATGTGGTCTGGCAAGTCGCCAGCTTTCCCTGGCCACCGTTTCTGCTCCGTGTGTCTGTGCTAGAAAACATGTGATTTAATAAAGAATCGTGTTTCGTTTAGCTAATAAAGCAGAGAATTGTTTATGTTAAACTTTTTGGCGAAAGATGTGGATACTCCTTTTGCATATAAATTTTGCGGATTTCTATCGAATATTATAAGTAAAGATATGGAAATTGTATAGTCAACTAATTTGATTTTTAGACCACTTCGAATCTTGTCACAGTGAAAATAAAAAGATATCTTTTGCGTCTTTCATGTATATTTTCAAGAGGAACGAAGTGGCTTAGAAATCAAATTGGTTGACTGTACTACTTGAGAAAAACCAAAGGGGGGGCAAAGACAATACAAGTCAAATTTGGGGGAGGCAATCCAGCAGTGAAAATATCTGATAGTTTTAGTTGTTTAACGCCATAATAGGACGGCTACCTTTAAGGTATGTAGTATTGTGTTCTTGGTGGTGAGTAAGGTACCCAGAGCTCCAACCCTTAAAGGCCGACAACGCGCTTGTGACGCCCCTGGTGTTGCGGGTGCCCATGGGCGACGGTAATTGCTTACTATCAGGCAATCCGTCTGCTCGTTTGCCACCTCTGTCATAAAAAAATGTCAGTTTGCTATAAAATCTTGATCAGTTCATACTGTTTAGTAGAAACTGTGTTGGCATCGCTTCGCCGCGCATAGTCATCAATGTTCTGGGCGAGGAGATTAGTTTACAAAATACCCTCAATTCGGGTGTATGGATGCATTCGGCGAAGAGAACTGGGAGAATGCACTTAACAAAACTGCATAAAGCAAGGTGTATTTTATCGGAGGTATTTGGTTATTCGGTGATACTGCATTATCTTACACTTATCTCTATAGTGGAATGCAAGGTATATAATGGTAGTTGTGTAGTGGGGTGGTTTAGGCATGTGAAAAAAATCTTTTCATTTTTTTTCCACGGAACAAAAACCAACTTCTTTACATTTTCTTTCGTATTATTAAAAACATTTTTTTTTTCAAATGTAAGGCGTATACGTTATAGAAAATAAGTAATTTTGTTATTGTTAACAAACTTATGATATTTTTAATAAGCCTATATTTTTTAGAGGTAGTTTGGATGTTATTTCTGGGCAATTTCACTTTCAGGGACACCCAATTACCTTAATTTTCAAATAAAAGTTAAATCAGTGGTCAGTTTAGTGACGACAATTAAGCTTGAAATATTTATGTAAATCATCTTTATTCGCATTTTTCTATTACAATAACACGTATTATTTATGGATTAAACATAAAACAGTAGATTATATTGAAATTAAAAGCTTAATTGTCGTCACTAAACTGACCACTGATTTAACTTTTATTTGACAATTAAGTTAATTGGGTGTCCCTGAAAGTTAAATTGCCCTTCTATAAAGCAAAATTCAAGTAATCGTGTTTCTTAATCGTATCATTTATTAAGTTAATCCTTAAATATGTAACTTATGACACACAAAGACTAAGATTAAGTATTAACTATACAAAAAAGGTATCTAACAGACGAAATTTTGGACCCGGGTATGTCCTTAAACTACGTCCAACAATGAGAGGTAGGGCACAGCGATGACCATCACGCTTGAATCTGGGGCAGCCCAACTGGGGAAGTACCTCCTCCTTACAGAAGACCACAGCCATAATAGCATGGTGTTGCGGGTGCCCATGGGCGACGGTAATTGCTTACCATCAGGCAATCCGTCTGCTCGTTTGCGGCTTATGTCATAAAAAAAAAAATCTGCTGTCATTTCTTCGGCGCAGCCTTAAAGACATACCCGGGATCATTCTACAAACGTCTAAGCATAAAATCTAATATTTTGTATAACTCAATAACTCCATAATTAACTCTCAGTAACTATATAGAGTCGTCAAACTGTCAAAAGTATTATTAATTTTCAGCATCGCTGCTCTAGTGATGTACCGTAACATTGCTTGTATATGGGAAATATTGCCGAAATATACATAAAGACTGTTACTTATACAAAAACAGGCGAGTAACCGCCTGCTGGAAATATAATTGTTTACCATTTTATTAAGCAAGCGTCCGGTTTTTTATCTAATAGCCCAGTGGCTAGTCCATCCTTTCCAATAGCCTTGTACTAGATTCCATTAAAACCTTATAGTCCTTACCATGGCGGGTGCTGCCTCTGTGCGCGTCCTATAACACGTACAAGGGGTAACATCCAATTTGTGTACCCCTTACATTCATAAAAATATCGAAAGGGTCTTTGAGCGTTGGCTCGATCCGGCGTACGCCTCCCAAATGTCCAGAACACCATTGTTCAGTGTACGAAAAAAAAAGTAAGTTTTGGCAATATTTCCGTCCATAACCATAACTGGCACATCCCTAGTAGCCAGCCGCCTCAGTTCTGGTTATTGCCTGGCATACTGCCAAGTTGTTACGTGACTATTATTTAGCCCACGCAGAGATCAGTAAATAATACAGACTGAATGCCGATCGCGAAAATCTTTTTTATCTTTGGGGGTAGTCGCCATAGTCTCGCAGTGTGACAGGTGGGTTGGCGACCAAATTAGCTGTTGTTGCTGGACATAAGCCTCCCCCAAAAACGACTAGAGTCACCTTGAGAGTAATTGCCACGCTTGGCAGGCGCGTTCGTGACCGCAATAGCTGTTGATGCGGTTTCGACGGACGCTGCTGCGTACCCGTCGGTTTTTTTCCTTTGTCGACTCTTACGACACCGGCGGGAGGAGATGGAGTGGTGCTATTCTAGTCGGCCGAAGCTGGCGCCCCACACAACCAAGTCGTATAACAACACTTTGACACTTAGGGTGAAGCCACATGAGCGGAATATCAGCCGCGGGTGATCACGTAATATAATGCCTCAACCGAAATTATGCGGCAATAATTACCAGTGATCGGAACTTCGGGAGTAAAACTTTAACAAACTTGCCAAATGGACGTTTTATGTAGTTGTTAGCTACGAAAATAATAATATTTGTGTAATTAAAATCTTTTTAATTAACAGTTAAATTGAGTACTGATCTGCCAATAATATTCTTGTGTTTTTTTCTTTCATTTATGCCAATTTAAAGGTTCTGTCAAAAGTTTTGCTAAAGTTTTACTCCCGCAGTTCCGATCACTGATAATTACACTAGTGTGGCTTCAGCCTTAATTCACTGTGAGAATTTGGACCGTGCACATTATACAGTCTTTATTATATACCTGTCTTAAACACAAGCAAGTGACGATGTTCTTTTGTTAACTAAGTTAGTGTGAAGTTAGCAATAGTATAATGGAATCTTTTGTGAATATGTACTAACTGTATTAATTCGTTTTCTATTTAATTAAGAAATGTATGAGGAATATACTCGACGTCATATATAGTTGTATATTTATTTATACAGTGTGTATTTTTCATACGGGCGTAGAAGTTGCCCACATACAGTATCCAGTAAAACGACTCGTATTATGTTATTAATAATTTTGTAAAATAGTGTTATAACATAGTTGTAACGATTTTTTTAAGTCTGACCGTACAGCAATGTACGCAGTTCAACTTATTTTGACATGACAAGTAATACTGACATGACATGACGCATCGGTACGTTAATTACTATGGATGCAATACATTGCGTGCTTAATTTTTTTGTACGAAATAAAAATATTCTGATTTTTTTAACGAAATGAATGTAAATAGTTTCTTGAGGTCCAAAACTAATCGCCACTACAATATATGAAAAATAGACACTGTATATATTCGCCTTCTTATAGGGAACATTTTACGAAATATTTCATAAAAGTAAATATGTACACAACTAACAACTTAACACTCCGTGTTTAATGCCATCATCGCCACGCTTAGCAGGCGGGTTAACGATCGTGATTCCAGCGCGTCCGCTGCTACCGTTCTTCGTTGGTTTCTGGTTATCAGTCCCTAGCTTAAAAAATAGTTAAATAAACAAATAAATAAATATTACAGGTCATTCTTACACAAATTGACTGAGCCCCACGGTAAGCTCAAGAAGGCTTGTGTTGTGGCTCGACCAACGATATATATAAAATACAAATACTTGAATACATAGAAAACACCCAGGAACAAATACTTAATAAGATATAATTTGGGAATAATCAAGGCAAGATGAAGGCTGTTACAGAACCAGCGTGCTACACCCTCGACCTCGTCGACACTTACCATCAGGTGCGACTGAGGTCAAACGCTGGTCAGTCTTGTATAAAAATAACCTGTGCTCATCACACTAATAAATGGTCTTCCTGGGATTTGAACCAAGGACCATCGGCGTCATAGGCAGGGTCACTACCCACTAGGCCAAAACTGTCAACAGCTTGTAAACAACTTGATTTGCTTGTTATACTTATCAGCTTGTGTGCATATAAGTATGTTTTGACATCCGCTGAAATAGCAGGACGTCCAGGCGAGGGAAGTGGTTTCATCCTTAGTTGTGAATATTCTATTACTTCACACCAAGCGATTCTCTTCTACCTTCCTAATGCGGGCTGCTAAGGAATGGAATTCGCTCCCTTCATCTGTATTCCCGGAAAAATATAATTTGGGGTCTTTTCAAGGCTAGAGCGTCGACACTTACCATTAGGTGTGACTGAGGTCAAACGCTGGTCAGTTTTGTATAAAAAAACTTTGTAATCGCTGGGACCCCAAGTTGTATAACAACATGGACCTTTTTTATACTGACCAGCGTTTGACCTCAGTGGCACCTGATGGTAAGTGTCGACGAGGTCGAGGGTGTAGCACGCTGGTTCAGTAACAGCCTACTCCTGCCTTGAGAAAACCCAATTTATATCTTTCCGGGAATACACTCAAAATACCGGAAAAACACGGGAAAATATGGGAATACTTTTTGCTAAAGCTGGTTTTATAGATAATACTAGTATTTTGCACATACTTGTTGGCTTTGGCTCCTTGCCATCCCCGGAACAGTTGGCTACACCAGGTTCCTTTAGGAAGCGCGATCATTTCCTTCTGAAAAGTGGTAGCTAAAAATATCTGAAGATTTATGGAAGAAGGAAATATTTCAGTCAAAATAGGTTTAAATATTTAAAAATAACAAATAACAAAAACCGGGCAAGAGCATGTCGGGCTATGCTCAGTGTAGAGTTCTAGTCTTCGATCCGTGTCTCCAGAATGGTTCCACTGCTGGACATAGGCCTCCCCCAAGACTTGAGTCATCTTGTTGTTACCATAATTGCCACGCTTGGAAGGCGGGTTGGCGATTGCAGTAGTTGATTAGATTTAGACGGACGCTGCTGCCCATATGTCGGATTTTTCCCTTTGTCGCCTACGCGGGAGGAGATGGGGTGGTGCTATTCTAGTGAGCCATTCACCACGCGGCATATAAAGTTTAGTTAAGTATATTACAGAGAATCATTAGAAAAACTCGTCAAAGTGTTAATTTACTATTTAATTTTAACTTGAGACCTCGAGATTCGTAGGTAAAGTTACCAATAGAAACTTATTACTAGTAATGAAAACGATACACTGAGACCTTACAAACAACCCCAGTAACTTCTTGTATCAATTTTCAATAAGAAATAGTTGTTTATACGGGATTTCTTAGTAGGAGCATTACTACAGAGAACGGGAAGTAAGGTTTTGCCGGCCGAGTGTAAGTAGACGGATTCTTACGAGTCCAGCAACCCCTTTTCACGCTGAGGTATGTATTATAGAGGACAGGCTTGGCCTAGTGGGTAGTGACCCTACCTATGAAGCCGAATGTTTTGAAGTATGATGTTTTAGAAGTACTGGTATAGGTGAAAACTTAGCTAAAGTACCCGGCTTGTGAATTAGTAACGTGTGTACACGCATGTCAGCGTTCTATATTTAAATGTTTACGTAAGTTCCATATTAGTTCTGTGCACAACTACAAAGACATGGTCCTTTGGTTAAATTGTCCACCTATATTTGGCCTGGTACCACGAACATCAAACTTCGTATTTTTCGAGCAGCTTTCTCTTTTAATCTAATTGAGGGTGACAGCGACAATCGTCCGAAATTTACGAACATCGTTTTTTGGTTGCGCAAACAAGCCGGAAATAGGTTACCCGTGTCTCTTTAAATAATATATTTAGTAAAGGACGGGTGGTCTCTCTCGACTCATGATACTCTCTCTTGTACTAGGCATCCAGATGGGATATAAGCTTGCACTACAAGACATAACATGTTGCATGGTTTGGCAAATCCTCCCAACTGACACGTCTCAACTTGTTGGCTCTGGCTGTCTGCCATACTTGTATATCCGGGGTCAATAGAAAACGAAACAAATGTAAACAACATTTACTTTGATAGCTTTGCAATTAAACAATTTTAAAAGATTCGTTGCGTCTTCCATTTTCCAAAAACTTTTGTCGGGGAACAATTATTCCATGACGCGGCAATCGTGCCTTACGCCATAGAATGTGATGACTACACCCCGTTATCTAATGCTCATTTTGGGGGCAATCTAAAATAGTGATATTGCTTCACATTATTAGTCAATTCATATTTATCTATAAAAGTTATGTGTCAAACTAAAATTCTTCTTCAGTGAAAGCTATAGAGACACATTCATTCCTCTTTTTAGTCTAATCGGAGGGCGACAATTGTAAATATCGAATATCGTCAATTTGGGGTCCGATTTTTGAAATAGTGACCGAGTAATCTTCATAGAGATTCTCATTCATTCTCTATGAAAATCAATTGGTGACTATTTCAAAAAACCCAAGATCTTTTGACATGTTATTGAGTGACTAAGTCAACTTAATTTTTTATCGACTTATATTATCGTAACTGCACAATCACTTGCCCCTAAACTGAGCATAAGATAACGGGGTGTAGATGACACTCCTCTCGTGGCATTACGCCACACGTTAAAAACATTGATGACTCGCCTTTCGTGCCATCCGCACTGAATCGGTTAAACCACCATGGTTTTATTGTCATTGTATACAACCAGGAACCCGGCAACCAAGTTTTCTATTCGTAGGGGCTTTTTTATGACAAAGGTGACAAAGGAGCAGACGGATTGCCTGATGGTAAGCAATTACCGTCGCCCATGGTGGGCACCCGCAACACCAAGGGAGGACCAAGCGCTTTGCCGGCTTTTAAGGGAGGTTAGAGCTTTGGAAACCTTACTCACTATCAGGAACACAAGTTAACACAACACTACATACCTGAAAGGTAGCAGTGCTATTATGGCTGTGGTCTTCTGTAAGGAGGAGGTACTTCTCCAGGTGGGCTTCTCTAGCCTCAAGCGTGATGGTACTTCGCTGAACCCTACCTCTCATTGTCGGACGTAGTTTAAGGACATACCCGGGTCCAAACATTTTTTGCTACAAACAGAGAATACACGGGTTTCGGCTACGACCGTAGCGTATGAATGGCACTCAAAGTGTGAAATAATTGCATGTTTAAATGTTAGACATAGGCGCAATGCACCGGACGTCTAGGCGAGGGGACCGGTTCCATCCTTACGTTGTGATTATTCCATTCATTCGCATGAAGCGATTCTACCTTCCTAATGTGGACTGCTAAGGAACGGAATTCGCTGCCTTCGTCTGTATTCCAGAAAATATATAATTTGGGTCTTTTCAAGGCAAGAGTGAATAGGCTGTTACTGAACCAGTGTGCAGCACTCTCGACCTCATCGACATTTACCATCAAGTGTAACTGAGGTCAAACCCGCAGTCTTGTATAAAAAAATAAAATAAAGGGTTGGTATGATTGCTCACACATACAAATGAAATCACTGGCAGTGGGCAATAACATTCTGGTTTATATATATCGTTGGCTGAGTCACAATACAAGCCTTCTTGAGCTTACCGTGGGGCTCAGTCGATTTCTGTAATCATGTCCTATAATATTTCGTTATTTATTCCATTCACAACAATTTGCATTTGCAACTTTTACATCTGTAAATGAATAATAAATTTGACAATAAAGTTACTTCTTTTCTATTATTTTACATGATGTAATCAGAAATGACGATCCAGCAACAAATGAAAGTCAGTATTAATAAATTTATTAAAAATGGCTTTGCTGTTCTCAAATGAAATACCCCTCCGGCTGTGATTGGAATTCCTGACAGTCAATATAGACTAAAAACCTTTTAAAAGAGCTCTGTTTCATTCGACGCTTTTTCCAGTCGCTTTAGAGATACAGAAACAGTTTTTTTGTTTTGGAATCCTATCTAAATTTGACGACCGGTCTGGCCTAGTGGATAGTGACCCTGCCTGAAGCCGATGGTCCTGGGTTCGAATCCCAGTCAGGGCCATTTGTGATAAGCATACCGCGGGGTTTTCGGTGCGGGAATGATTTCGTGCATTTATTATCTCTTTTAATTGTAAAATAATTACCAAACTATGAATTAAACTTAGGAAGTAAGGTCCAAATGTGCTTAGAAATGTTAAATTAGTTTGTATTTTACAGTTTTTCCGTTATTTGCCTAGTGTAAAACATTCCTGCACCGAAAACCCCGAGGTATGGTGATGAACATACGTCGCACTCCAGCGGGCAATTTGGTGGCATGTCAAAATGATAGATAAGGTTCACAAATACATTAATTCATTTTCAAATAATTAGAAGTATTTGTACTTAGTACTTGGTACCTAGTATTTATAATGTACAATTCTAAATATCTTAGCAACTAAGGTTGTACGTTAATTACGTGTTTATTTTTTAGTATTCATTCAATTTTAAATAAAAATACAATTGTGACTTAAGTCCGGAGTGCTGTCGTAGTATCCTATCCATTGCTAATTTGCAATAAATAGATTTGCTATTTAACAAATAAAGCAAATCTTTCTATTAAATAGACGGCACTGCAACAACAAATATAAGTTTGAACGACAGTCATAATGACACATGTCAGCTATTCATTCGTTTTATAAGTGGCCACCTAGATAGGCTATCAGTTATCACTGCAGAGTATCTATACGTTAAAGACTAATAAAAGTAATAATTTGATAAGTGGTAACTAATTTTAATAAACTGTTACAAATACTAAGTACATTATAATACTTGTAAGTTAAGATTTTTTTGTAAACCTTACCTTGCCACCAAACTGCCCGCTGGAGTGCGACGTATGGTGATGAAGCACAGATATTTGTTCCTGAGTCATGGGTGTTTTCTATGTATTTAAGTATTTATATGTATCTATCTGTTATATATATCGTCGTCTACTACCTACAACACAAGCCTTACTGATCTTACCGTAGTACTAGGTCGATTTGTGCAAGATTGTCACGAAATATTAATTTATTATTATTTTATTAAATCATTAATATTTTAAGGCCTTTTATGCGAAGACCGGCAGTTGCGTCTTTAGAGCGGTGGTATTGATTATCGCTGGGGAAAAAATAAATCGGGAACTTTTGCATAGTCCCGTGCTACAAATTTATTTATTTGAAAATTTTCGTGTTGTCAAACGGTTTTTTTTAACCATTGAATGAACATGATCGGGGTTTATTTAATTGGAGAGTTGCATTCGTCATTTAAATCGAAATAAAAATAGAAAAAATCATACGTAGCGGCACTCGTACCCACAACCACTGGATCACTAGCCCAGCGCACTACCAATTGTGCTATACGAGTACCGCTTGGACTAGTCAAATTTTTCTATTTTATCCTTCCTGGTATACGTCATTACGGGTGACATGTAGACACAACTACCGTAAGAGTATTGACCCCTCTTTACGGCATCGAAGTCTCAAAATTTGACTGAGAATTCATCGATAGATAACAATATGCTACACTTTTCTAAATTTATTATTTGATTATTTCACTTTTTTATTGAACAAAAACGTCTGCTAGCCAATATCATCAATTTTTAAATCGAATCAGTGGTTGTGGGTTAGAGTCACGCTAAGAGTCAAGTTTTTCTATTTTTCTTTCGATTTAAATATCGATGATGATATTGGGTAGCAGACGTTTCTGTTTAATAAAGAACAGTTGCATTCGTATTTTGGAAATATTAACTGAATATCTTCCTTGCTTTATCCCTGCATTTAGGCGCGGCTCCTGGGATCCTGTCTGCTTGGCAACTAGTCCCAGGATTTGGCCCAGGGACTATTTTCAGGAAAGCAACTGCCATCTGACCTTCCAACTCAGAGTAAACTAGGCCTTATTGGGATTAGTGCGGTTTCCTCATAATGATTTCCTTCACCGAAAAGCGACTCGTAAATATCAAATGGTATTGCGTACATAAGTTCCGAAAAAGTTGGTACAAGCCGGGGTTTGAACCTGCGACCTCCGGATTGCAAGACAACTGGTACAGTCAGCATCAAAAGTGGCCGAGCGGGTGAAGTGTTCAAAATGACGTACACGCGCTCTTATTCTTTTGACAAACGAGATGTGTTGATCTCATTTTGAACACCTCAACCGCTTAGCCATATCTGCTACTGTACCTTTACCATGAGTTGTGACTTTGAGGTTTTCGACAACGAGTGTCGAGCTTACTATCTGTGCATTTCGTTCGCAGTAAAATAGTACAAGCGAGATTCACAGATAGTAAACTCGATAGTCGTTATCGAAATCAAGGTCACAACTCATGGTAAGGGTACTGACTGTACCCTTCCTTGTTAGTTACAAACTGATAAACCCATGTGTAATTGAATCGCATATGGCGACATGTTTCGGGTAAGCTCTGGTACCCAATTACACGTGAATTTATCTGTTTGTAACTAAGCAGAATTTCTCTTGCGATGTTTGTACCTACAAAGATTCACATCGCAGAAAATTTGGTTACATTTTTTTACATTTAAGCCTTATGCAGTCCACTGCTAGACATAGGCTATCATTTTGGAGGGTAATTTCCATAGTCGCCACGCTTAGCAGACGGGTTGGCGACAGCAGTAGCTGTAGATTAGGTTTTGACGGACACTGCTGCCCGTCCGTAGGATTTTTCCCTTTGACGCCTCTTACGACACCCGCGGGAGATGGGGTGGTGCTATTCTAGTCAGCCGGCATCACACGGCACTGTTGGAAGAGAATTTTGTTAAATAACTAAATTCTCTCGCAAATCGGCTCATAAATTACCTTATTCATGCAACATTATTTTAATAGCGAAGCGTTTAGTAGTAAATTGTGCAACATTTACTCCGTAGGGAATATTTGACGTTAAATTTACTTGTTGAAGCTGGCGTATAGCCAACTTGTAAACGATAGATGCTTACGCTAAGCTATGATTCCATTATTCAAATAAAATAGGCTTTTTTATAAGACGAAAGGTTTCAACTTTTTTTGGACCCGGGTATGTCCTTAAACTACGTCCAACAATGAGAGGTAGGGCACAGCGTTGACCATCACGCTTGAATCTGGGGCAGCCCAATTGGGGAAGTACCTCCTCCTTACAGAAGACCACACCCATAATAGCATTGCCACCTTTCAGGTATGTAGTGTTGTGTTCCTGATGGTGAGTAAGGTTCCCAGAGCTCCAACCCCCTTTCAGACCGGCAACGCGCTTGTGACTCCCTGAGACGGATTGCCTGATGGTAAGCAATTACCGTCGCCCATGGGCACTCGCAACACCAGCGGTTACAAGCGCGTCGCCTACCTTTAAGGAGGATTGGAGCTCTGGGAACTTTACCATCAGGAACACAACACTACGTACCTGAATGGTAGTGTTATTATGGCTGTGGTCTTCTGTAAGGAGGAGGTACTTCCCCAGTTGGGCTGCTTCAGACTCTAGCTGCGCCCTACCTCTCATTGTTGGACGTAGTTTAAGAACATATCCGGGTCAATACCAACTTAACTACTTACTACATTAAATCTGGAAAAATCCTTGAGGCATTGTACCCTCGTTGTATCGCAATGCTGATACGTTGTGCGACGAAGCCAGCTCTTAGGTGACCAGTTACGTCAACCAGACGCTTCGCGATTTCTGCAATAAGTTTGTGCGTAGGACCCCTTGGACTTTTATACCGTTTTCCTCCACGAGACAGGCAATGCCTGGTGTGGAGTTTAGTACTATGTAATATGTCAGTAATCATTGAATAAAACAATTTGTATTTGTATTGTATTTGTTTCTATGTCAAACGGTATAATAATATTACACATACCTACTTACATACTTTTCTGCCATATACGGTCCACTGCTGGATATAGGCCTCCCACAAATATGACTTGTATCATCTTGGGGGTATTTGCCATTGTCGCTACGCTTGGCAGGTGGGTTGGCGACCTGTAGATTAGGTTTCGACAGACGCTGCTGCCGTAGGATTTTTCCCTTTGTCGCCTCTTACGACACCTGCTGGAGATGGGGTGGCGCTATTCTAGTCAGCCGGCATCACACGGCAATAATATTAATGAAAAGTAATTATACTCTCTGCCCTACCCTTACCATGAGTTGTGACCTTGAGGTTTTCGATAGCGAGTATCAAGTTTACTACCTGTGCACCTCGTTCGCACTAAAATAGTACAAGAGAGATGCACAGATAGTAAACTCGATACTCTTTATCGAAAACCTCAAAGTCACAACTCATGGTAAGGGTAATTTGTTACGTTTCTAAATACATAAAAAACATGTTTACAAAACATTCTGATCGTATTCCAGATCATTAACTCTTTCATAACAAAAACTTCGTGTCCAGAAATAATAAACAAAGTAATTAGATTTACTTAAGCCTTCTCTTTTTTAAAAAAGGCTTGGTTCATAATAAATGTAAATTAATTTAAAATTACGACATTAAAAAACACCAACTAGATTGAATACTTTTTTTTCTTCCTTGCGATGTCTCGGCATTTGCGACGGCTCATGGGAGCTCGAAGTCCGCTTGGCAACTAATCCCACAATTTGCTGTAGGCACTTGTTTTACGAAAGCGACTGCCATCTGACCTTCCAATCCAGAGGGTACACTAGGTCTTATTGGGGTTAGTCCGGTTTCCTCACGATGTCTTCCTTCACCGAAAAGCGACTGGTAAATATCAAATGATATTTCGTACATAAGTTCCGAGAAACTCATTCTTCAACTCATCTAAGATTAGCGATCCGAGAGGCTATATCTGTTACTTTGATTCTGCTGCGATTTCTAATGCGATCGCGTTATATCTATAATACGGGAGTTTTCAAAATTTAGTACACCCAATTAGCGAAAATTGTTAAAAAAATCATGAAAACTGACAGTGATTTAACTTTTCTTAACAACTTTCACTAATTGGATGCACAATTTTTTGAAAACTCCCATACAAGACATAATTTCTGCAATTAATTTTGAATTTGCTTGATATTGAAATCCGAAAAAATATTGAGTAAATAATAATCAAGAACAATTTATTCTGTGGTCCACGGAACAAAGAATATGGCCTCCATGAATTTGGGCTGAATTTATTTGTAAATTCAAAATTGCCGATTTCAAATGTCTGAGGTTCATTTCCCAAATAATCAGATGTAATATAATAAAAAGTTATGATTGATGGAACGCCTATCATTCTTTGGAAAGATTCCAGTGAACCATTTTCGGCTGAAATATTTGATTGGGAACAGGAATATATATATATATATATATATATGAGATGTAGGGCACAGTGGAGTACCATCGTCCATCACGCTTGAGTCTGGAGAAGCCCAACTGGGAAAGTACCTCCTCCTTACAGAAGACCACAGCCAATAGCACTACTACCTTTCAGATATATAGTGTTGTGTTCCTGATGGTGAGTAAGGTTCCCAGATCTTTAACCCCTTAAAGGCCGGCAACGCGCTTGTCACTCCCTTGGTGTTGCACCCATGGGCGAAGGTAATTGCTTACCATCAGGCAATCCATCTGCTTCTTTACAACCTCTGTCATAAAAAAATAGCAAGCCGAGTACCTACTTGAAGATACCGCTTATCACCCCGGGCAAACCCCCTACAAGGTGGATCGACGACCTGGTAAAGACCACCGAAATCCACTGGATGAAAATGGCTCAAAACCGGTAATTGTGTGTCGCTTTGGTAATGAGTACCACAAACCCAGGCTCGTGCCAATGAGTTTTTTTTATACAACACCGGTGGCAAATAAACATACGTCCCGCCTGATAGTAAGCAGTTACCGCAGCCTATGGACACCTGAAACTCCAGAGGATTCACATGCGCGTTGCCTACAAAAGTTATTAGAGCTCTGGGAACTTTACCCACCATCAGGAACACAAAACTACATACCTGAAAGGTAGCAGTGCTATTATGTCTGTGGTTTTCTGTAAGGAGGAGGTACTTCCCCAGTTGGGCTGCCCCAGATTCAAGCGTGATAGTGATACTTCTCAGCCTATTATAAAGAACATTTCAGAGCAGCGGCAGCAGCACAAGCGACAGAAAAGGCCAAGATGAGGAAACATAGTGTACAATTTTATCCCATTCGGCGTCGAGACCCTTGGTCCGTAGGGCCTTGACGCTCTAAGTCTCTTAAAGGACCTTTCAAAGAGACTCAGAGACGCCATAGGAGACCAAAGAGCAGGCAGCTACCTCGCTCAGCGAGAAAATGCTGCCAGAGTCTACGGTGCCAAGCCGCAGGGGCTTTTTGGATTTATTTTGGTTTTGTTTAATTTATTGTCAGTAATATAAAAAATATTTCATTGCATGTTTCAGAAAATTAATACTCGTATATAAGACCAAATGAACTGTCCACTGCAGCTTCAAATCACGCAGAGAAATACTTACACATTTTTTAATCCGAGAAGAAGAAAGATTCAATCAATTTAATCATATTGAAAATTATTTTAAAACATCTGCTTTAAAGTCTCAGTAAAATTCTATTTATAAGAAAAAATCTTATACCATTTTTGATAACACAGAAAATTCTTATTTCAGATAGGTATCTTGACTTTTGATATGATATTTAATTTTCTCAATTGCGTCCTGCAGATGAGAAATCTAGAATATTTGAGAATTATGCAAATGGATTCCAGAGTTACAAATTGGAATTTATTTTTGACGCATTCGTTCTTATCTTTATGCATGGCAATCCTTGGTTTATCGGTGATATGGAAATTAGTGACACTGCATTATCTTACGCTGAGCACATACAGAACTCACACCCTGAAGCCTAAAGGGTCGCACTAAATTAGATTCCAAAAGATTTAGAAGGAATTCCCTCCCGCGAACGCTCCGGCTGTGGAATGAACTCCCTGCCGAGGTTTTCCCTAGGGACCACAGTATGAGGTTCTCCAAAAAAGGAGTGTATAGGTTCTTAAAGAATAGGTATCGTGCATGTGAATCCTTTGGAGTTGCAGAAGTCCATTGGTTACGTTAACTACTTACCATTAGGGCCGTATGCTTGTTTTCCACCGTCGATGTATAAAATAAAGAATTGTCAAAGTAATAGGCAATAAATAAATAAATATAAAATAAATAAATATTTCGGGACAATCTTACACAAATCGATCTAGTCCTACGGTAAGCTCAATAAGGCTTGTGTTGTAGGTACTAGACGACGATATATATAATAGATAGATACATATAAATACTTAAATACATAGAAAACACCCATGACTCAGGAACAAATATCTGTGCTCATCACACAAATAAATGCCCTGACTGGGAATCGAACCCAGGACCTTCGGCTTCATGGGCAGGGCCACTACCCACTAGGCCAGACCGGCAATAGGTGCTTCCAACCCGATTGCAAGCAACAAACTGACAGCTGCCATCGATTTTATAGCTTATGACGACGGGTGGCGACCCTGTGGTAGTGTATAAAAGCCAAATTTTATAAATGTACCAAATAATGAGAGGTAGGGCACAGCGATGACCATCACGCTTGAATCTGGGGCAGCCCAACTGGGGAAGTACCTCCTCCTTACAGAAGACCACAGCCATAACAGCACTGCTACCTTTCAGGTATGTAGTGTTGTGTTCCTGATGGTAAGGTTCCCAGAGCTCCAACTCCCCTTAAAGGCCGGCAACGCGCTTGTGACTCCCCAGGTGTTGCGGGTGCCCATGGGCGATGGTAATTGCTTACCACCAGGCAATCCGTTTGCTCATTTGCCGCCTATGTCATAAAAAAAAATATATATAAAGAGCCTGGGCAGAGAGTGCCATTTTGCACCGTTTGGCGTAGAGTTTTTGCAGAAATCGCCAAGCATCTGATTGACGTAACTGGTGACCGAAGAGCTGAGGGTTTCCTCGCACAACGTATCAGCATTGCGATACAACGAGGAAATGCCGCCAGCAACCTTGGTAGATACCTCAAGGGCCTTTCTTAGATTTACTGAAATAACTAGTTAAGCACTTGCAGTTTTCATAATATTGTAATGATTGTAAATTAAGTTTGTATTTCAAGAAGATTTTCATAAATATCTCGATTTCGCTTTTGCCCACGGCTTCACTTGTATTTTCATCATCATCATATCAGCCGAAGGACGTCCACTGCTGGACATAGGCTTCCCCCAACGTGCTCACAATAATCGGTTTTGCGACACCCACATCCAGTAGATTCCCGTGACTTTTTCCAGATCGTCAGTCCACATTTTAGGGGGTTTGCCTCTACCTAAACGGTTAATTGTGTAATAAAGAAGTTTTCCTAACTAGTGCGTAAAAAGTGCACTTTTCGCTTCGCGTGCGTAAATTTCACTTTTTAAGGCACTTGCTATGAAAAATTAGGTTCGATACTCGTGTAAAAACTTCTTTAAGACTCGGGTGATTACTATTTTCGAAATGTACTATTATGTACATAATTAAGCATTAAAATATTCATTCGATGTTGTTGTGAAACTCAGTTGCGCTTCGTTTCATAAATACAAACTCTTGTTTTAATATCGTTCTTTATGTAACATTAACGTAAACTACTTTTATCTATGTACATATCATAAGTGCTTTAAAATGCGTCCAGAAACCGTAGGCAATGACCAGCATTACCAACCATCAGAAATGAATGGAGATGTAATGTTAACATTACCTACTACCTACCTCTAGTATCTATAGATATTAAAACAGTCATTGATACGAAACGCCAATTCGTTATGTTTTTTAATATAAATCGAACGACATAAGAACTCGAGTGACAATAAAATAGGAAGTTCATTCGCTTGTCTATGGTTTAAAAAAATATTTGACTGAGATATGAAATACGCAAAGCCGCCATTCCAAGCTGTCATTTGTTTTGTTCGTTGACTTTTTAATGTTTCAAGTAACACTAGTAATACATACAGTCATTTCCCTACCGTTCCTGAACCCATCTTAAAACATTTATGATATCTGTGTAGATAAAGTAGTGTATGTAACTATACATAATTAGGCTTTACAACAATCGTGTGATATTATTATGAAACCCACACTCTTGTTGTTATGCCCTTAATAATTACTATTATTAAATGCCATAAAATGGTCATTTATTCCCCTAAACATGAAGTAAACTGTAGACCAATGTCTGCTTGTGATGTGAACTTTGCCCTACTCTTTGGCATATATCACGACAGCGAACATATTCGACAGGCGTCGGCTTTTCACCTATAGAATCCAAAATGGTCAGCCATTTTAGATTCTATTAAAGAGCTCTTCTAAGATAAAAAACA
The DNA here is from genome assembly GCA_022674325.2 of Grapholita molesta. Classification (NCBI taxonomy): domain Eukaryota; kingdom Metazoa; phylum Arthropoda; class Insecta; order Lepidoptera; family Tortricidae; genus Grapholita; species Grapholita molesta. The sequence goes on along the minus strand of CP053145.2, from coordinate 1,710,209 downwards.
ATGTTATAGTAATAAAATAACGTATTAGTGGCAAATAAGGATACAAACAAAATATACAGATTATATAGTTAATGTATTACTTTTCCTCGCGACTCCGTCTGCCAGCCATGCCCGTTTTTAAAGTATGGTTGCGGAATAAAAATCCTATGTCCTTTCGTAGCTCAAACTCTCCATACCAAATTTCATCCCAATAGGTTCAACGGTTTAAGCATGAAGAGGTAACAGGCAGACAGACAGTATTAGTATTTATATAACAAGCGTAGTCTCCTCTGTATGTCATGTCGTTATTTGTAGTCAAGGTTAAAGTGCCAAAATATTCTATACATGCACCTTACTTAAACGATTTGTTGCGTCTTCCATTTTCAAAAAACTTTTGTCTATCCAATGTTTGTGTGTAATGGCTCCATCGTTGGTGAAAAACTTTTGTCTGTTACGGCGAACAATAATTCCATGACGCGGCAGGCGTGCCTTACGTCATAGAATGTGATGACACTCCTCTCGTGTCATACGCCACACAGAAACATTGATGACTCGCCTGTCGTGCCATCCGCACTGAATCGGTTAAGGTACATGTATACATTAAAAGTTGAAATACATATACTTAAACATATAAATAAATAAATATTTCAAGACAATCCGACACAAATCGACCTAGTCCTACGATAAGCTCAGTAAGGCTTGTGTTGTAGGTACTAGACGATGATATATTATATATAATAGATAGATACATATAAATACTTAAATACATAGAAAACACCCATGACTCAGGAACAAATATTTGTGCTCATCACAAATAAATGCCCTGACTGGGAATCGAACCCAGGACCATCGGCTTCATAGGCAGGGTCACTACCCACTAGGCCAGACCAGTCGTCATACATGTATACATGTTTTGCCACCTTGTTTGAGTAGATATCTTTGACCTTGTGTGTACAAGAGGCAGAACTAGCGCAACCCGACATGTTTGCTAGGGTTTTAATTAGTTTGGGTTGTTGTGTTAAGCCTCAACTTTTAAATTGTCAACTGTTTGAGCCTGGGTTAGTTTGTAGTTTAATGTACAGTTCTGCCACAATATAACTGCCCCATTTAGCACTTGGGATAAATAAATCTTCAAACGACAAATTGAAATGTGAGTCGTTTTTTGCTGTTTTTAAACGCATCATACAGAAATTATGTTATGTTTGTAGATAAAATGTTTACTGGTAACTTTACGTCACGAACGCGTTTGCGTTTCCCATATAATAGTGGTTTATGTATCTGTGCATTACAACAAGACTGTGGGTTTATGAAACGAGCCGAAGACGAGTTTCATAATAATATCACACGATTGTTGTAATGCCTAATTATGTATAGTTGCATACACTACTTTATCTACACATATATCATAAGTGTTTTAAGATGGGTTATTACTAGTATTAATGTAAACATTAAAAAGTCAACGAACAAAACAAATGACAAATTCGAATGGCGGCGTTGCGTATTTCGTATCTCAGTCAAATATTTTTTTAAACTCCCTATTCTATTGTCACTCGAGTTCAAATGTCGTTCGATTTATATTAAAAAAACATAACGAATTGGGGTTTCGTATCAATGACTATTTTAATACCTAATAGATACTATAATAGAAACCCCACTTGAATTTGACGGCTGTTCCAAATTTGAACTCATAACGATTTCAGTAGGTAATGTTAACATTACATCTCCATTCATTTCTGATGGTTGGTAATGCTGGTCATTGCCTACGGTTTCTGGACGCATTTTAGTGCACCTTATGATATGTACTTAGATAAATAACATTATCACTTACGCGTTCGTTAATGTTTTTTTACGTCAAAAAAAACTTACACTAGAGCCTTTTTGCACGACTATGTAGTCACGGAACGATCCTTCATATACCTAAAACGTCAAGGTAAATAAGCCCCAGTAATTCGTTTATTTCAGTATTGTCTCAAGTTAATCCTATTAAAAGGGGATTGTACGAAGTACCCCAGAAGCTAACCAGTGTAATCTTGGCTTAATTCTTTATTCTCATTAATTATACTTAGTTGAAGTAGATTATACATTGTTGCAGGATAAGCTGAAAAATGCCTTTTCACAAGCTTTTAACTTGCATTGTATCTACAGTCGCCATCAGATATATCGGAGCTGGGGGGGTGGTCACAAATATCGGAACAATACCTCTATTACAGCCTAGCCTCTATTGTCAAGGTAAAGTGCATGTTCCGATATTTATGACCACCTCCACAGCTTCGAAATATCTGATGGCGACTGTATGTTTATTCAACCAATTTGATTTCTATGCCACTTCGAACCTTGTCACAGTGACGTTAATAAGAGATCTTTTGCGTCTTTCATATAGATTTTCACTGTGACAAGGAACTTAGTGGCATATAAATCAAATTGGTTGACTGTGCATAGTGGAGAAATAAAAATTGGTTGATTCGGGTGGAATCTTACAACTCAATTTTGAAGCAGACATCTTTAACCGATAGAGCTGAAATTTAGCACACTTATGTAAGTTCGGTGACAATGCAATATTATGGTACCGCTGATCTGATGCTGGAGCCAGGAGGTAGCAAAAGCAACTAATAAAATACACAAAATAAACCCGTAGTGTTTAGGCTCGTTAGAATCCTTTCGATGAGTAGATGACGATTATGCAAAAAACTACAGTTGGTAATAAAAGCTGTACCAAAAATGTAATTTTTGACAGAAACTTTATTTATACAAGACTGATCATCGTTTGACCTTTATTGAAAACCGTGTACTAATCTGATAATTTTGTATTGTTTCAGGTAAGTTGCAGATACACCTACGTATTTCTAAAATAAATGAGTAAGTTAAAGAAAATAGACAAAACCATTTCTTCAAATATAAGTTTCGTGTTTTGCATAATAAATATAAAAAAAGAATACATCTTTTATTCATGTCTCTTAATTATTTTTAAAAAGTTTCAACGCCAAAAACTACCAAAAAGTAATTTTAGAGCATCTGAATAAAAAAAAAGAAAACAGATTCACTACATATGTCCACTTTCTTTGCATTTTTATTTATAATAAGTAATAATTTATTTATATTTATATAGGTAACGTCTTAGCAGTCATACCTATTGATAGTTTAATAAGACCATCCCATCCCTCACTAGCTCGTAAAGCGCTTGTTTATCCTTTAATACGAGAGGGTAATAACGCATTTTATTTATACGCACCTTTATTTATATATATACACTGATTCAGTGTATATTTGTTTTTATTGTTCTTGTTTTGTATCTACCTACTCACCTCGTTTTACTATAGTTAAATATATTAGAAAACAGTTAGTTATACAGGGGAAAATTCGTTAAAACTTCTTATGGATCTACATCAACATACATTTCAGCCGTATGCAGTCCACTGCTGGACATAGGCATCCCACAAATATGACTTGTATCATCTTGGGGGTATTTGCCATAGTCGCCACGCTTGGCAGGCGGGTTGGCGACCGCAGTAGCTGTAGATTGGTTTTCGACGGACGCTGCTGCCCGTCCGTAGGATTTTTGCCTTTGTCGCCTCTTACGACACCCGCGGGAGGAGATGGGGTGGTGCTATTCTAGTCAGCCGGCATCACACATACATCACCATAAATCCCTCAAAACACCAAAACACGCTTTTTATAGAGTTCTAAACCATAAATTCTCGTTCACCAAAACCAATCGTTTTTCAGTCCAGCGTGAAACAGCTCAGCGAATGGCTGTCATATCGACAGGTCAGTGATTGGTTGTTGCAATTCAATATGGCGGACACAAGATGGCCGGGTGCAGTTATAAACTTAATAACAACGTCAAAGGAAAATAGTAGTTTATGTATCTGTGCATAATAAAGGGCATTACAAAAAGAGTGTGGGTTTATGAAACGAGCCGAAGGCGAGTTTCATAATAATATCACACGATTGTTACCTGCCTACTTTTTCAGGAGGTAATTTTAACTTTACATCTCCATTAATTTCTGATGGTTGGTAATGCTGGTCATTGCCTACAGTTTCTGAACGCATTTTAGAGCACTAAAAAGATATGTATGTAGATAAAATAATATTACGATTAACGGGATGGTCTTATTAAACTTTCAATAGGTAATTTATTTTTATTTTTATAAATGATAGGTTAGCATTTGGCCCCAATCTCACCTGATGGTAAGTGACGATGAGGCCGATGATGGACCATGCTTACCTAGCAAGTGCTTATTCACTCTCGACTTGAAGATACCCAGGTTGTATTGCTCCGGGAAAAGATCAGCTGGAAGAGAATTCCACTCCCTAGCTGTGCGAATCAGAAAAGTAGAAGCAAAGCGCTTTGTTCTGGTTGAAGGAATATCCACAACATAGGGATAGAATCTCAACGCACGCCTCGTCCCATAATATAGGTATGACTGATAAGGCGTTACTATCGTTCGTCCTTGTGATTAAAAGACCCTAAGTACAATATATTTGTCACCTTCCACCGCCATTTTGAAGTGTGTCGTCAAATTAGTCACATTGGTGTAGTATTTCCATCTACAGCCAGTCTTGGCCAAAAGTATTAAGCACACGAGCAGACGGATTGCCTGATGGAAAGTAATTACCGTCGCCCATGGACACCAGGGAGTCATAAGCGCGTTGCTGGCCTTTAAGTTATACCTACATATTCAGGTATGCAGTGTTGTGTTCCTGATGGTGAGTAAGGTTTCCAGAGCTCCAATCCCCCTTAAAGGCCGGCAACGCGCTTGTGACTCCCTTGGTGCCCTTGGGCGACGGTAATTGCTTACCACCAGGCAATCCGTCTGCTCGTTTGCCGCCTATGTCATAAAAAAAAAATATATATATAAACCTTCCTCTTCAATCACTCTATCTATTAAAAAAATCGCATCAAAATCCGTTGCGTGGTTTTAAAGATTTAAGCATACATAGGGATATAGGAGAAAGCGACTTTGTTTTATACTATGTAGTGATAAAAACAAAATCCTATGAAATTGTGAAAACATTCCTTGCTTACGACATAGCTACTTAAGTAGATTTGTCATTTCATCCCCTGAGAGCCTTTACAGGCTGTAGTGACACATCATTTGTGTTTCTCGGTTTGAAAAATATTTTCGTATTTAAGATAAGAAAGTAAACACGTTGAAAAAGGCAATTGGGTTACCAAGCTCCTACAACTCGAAATTTTCTCTCACTATTTTCATTTAAACAAAACAACACTTCATAATATATACGTTACAATTAAAGTTATTATCAGCCGTCTGTGTTTTTATTATACAACAACGGTGGCAAACAAGCATCCGGCCCGCCAGCTATGGACGTCTGCATCTCCAGATGATTCACATGCGCGTTCCTTACCCTTAAAGTTGTTGAAGCTCTGGGAACCTTACCATCAGGAACACAACACTATATACCTGAAAGGTAGCAGTGCTATTATGGCTGTCTTCTGTAAGAAGGAGGTACTTCCTCAGTTGGGCTGCTCCAGACTCAAGGGTAATGGTACTTCGCTGTGCCCTAAAAATCAAGTATTTATATATTATATAATATAAATCGTTAACATATCATTATCACAACACAAGCCTTCTTTAGCTTACCGTGGGGCTCATTCAATTTGTGTAAGCATGCCATGTAATATATATTTTATTTAATTCTCCTACATCTCTTATCCTTTTTTTTGCATAACTATATTTTTATACTTTGTTATCTACTAAGGCTGTATCATAATTCTGTCACTATGTCATGAACTAGAAAATGGAGACTCGCTCTCAATTTAATTACAAAACGGTAAAATGGCGGTTCAATAAATCACGCTGTCAGAATAATCCTGGAACGACTGTTACTACTGGCATTGCGGAAAATATTTATTACATCCAGTATTTTAACTCTTTGAACGCCTGCACCACTAAAGTGGTCGCGTGATTTCGTGCCTGCCATGCCTCCGACCACTAGTGGCTAAGACGCTGTCAAAGCAATTGTCCTGCTGACAGATAAGGTTTATATTTGCTCTTCACTAGATACGTTGGCGTACACGTCACATTTTGACGCGAGAGGAAAAGCGTTCAAAACGTTAATAACAGTTTAAAATATAGTTTCTAGCAATTCTCGTGTGGATTTTTTTTATACTAGATTTTCCACGCAACTTCATCGGCCAGCCATGCCTGTCTTTATAGTATAGTTGCGGTATAAAAATTATCCTATGTCCTTTTTCGTAACTCGAACTCTCCATACCAAATTTTATCCCAATTGGTTCAGCGGTTTAAGCAGAGGTAATAGACATGCGGAGAGAGTTACTTTCGCATTAATAATATTAGTATGGATTAGTATAATAAGTATGGATAATTATAGCAAATTTCATCTTTCTGGATGAATGAACTAAGCAGATAAACAGATAAATGAAAGAATGAATGAATTAATTACTTTATTGCACACCTCAAAAATAAAAATAAATAAACACTTGCGCGATCAATGGCTGATGCGATTTAATTCAGGTCAGTTAAAACATTAAATTCGATTTAATTTAATTTTTTCCAAATATCGGTATATTATTTAAGTTCAGTTAGATATAGTTATGATGTTTCATTTCATAAATAACTATCGCGAAACATTGCACGTAGAACCGATAGTCTTTAGGGCGTAAAGGATCTTGAGTGGCGACCACGTAGCAAAAGGCGCAGCTTGGGTAGACAAGGTGGATCGACATGGTAAAGGTCACGGGAATCCACTGGATGTGGGAGGCGCAAAACCGGTCACTGTGGGTCGCTTTGGGGGAGGCCTCTAGCAGTGGACGTTCTTCGGCTGTTGAAAAGATCTTCATTTTTCAATTTAGGCACATTACATGCACTTATGAATGTCAAAGAAAAATCTATCACCGGTTCAATCCCTACCCCTCTGACGCGAGATTATTACCGGCAATAAACTACGGTGGGACTCATTTTTTTAAAACAGTGATACATCAAATCTCAAAGTACATAATTATGCGTTTTTGCGTAAAACAAATTTGACTTCACAAAAATAGACATACTTTGATATGCTTTCTTACCTGAAGTGTGTCATTTACATGATCTGGCAGTACATACATTGATGAATTAAATGCTAGGCGGTTTCGTTATTGTTTCTGGTTTGGGCCATGCATGTTTGTCTGTCAAATAATCTTTTACTTTGTAATAGACCTTGGACATCAAATACTTTTGTGATAATTATGAATCATCGTGGTAACCGACATTGGTTATAATACTGTTTATATTTTAACTGCGACAATTGTATGGAGCTCAGCTGACTCTGACAGGGATTTGGTCGTTCAGGAATGTAGGGTTTTGGGCGTTCATTAATCTTAACAATACCTTGGGTATTGTTATTTAGCGAATTATTATATTATGTACTGGTCTAGACTTGCAATCATGGGTATGATTTAGATGTAGTGTTGGGACGTCTGACTACTACGATGTACTAAATATTAACCAACTACCTATCTAGATATTTTTTTTATTTTTATACAAGACTGACCAGCGTTTGACCTCAGTCGCACCTGATGGTAAGTGTCGACGAGGTTGAGGGTGTAGCACGCTGGTTCAGTAACAGCCTTCACTCTTGCCTTAAAAAGGCTCAAATTGTATCTTTCCGGGAATACAGCTAGAACGAATTCCATTGCTTAGCAGTCCGCATTAGGAAGGTAGAAGCAAATCGCTTCGTGCGAATTAATGTATTTTTTTTTTATGACATAGGCGGCAAACGAGCAGACGGATTGCCTGATGGTAAGCAATTACCGTCGCCCATTGGCACCCGCAACACCAGGGGAGTCACAAGCGCGTTGCCGGCCTTTAAGGGGGGTTGGAGCTCTGGGAACCTTACTCACCATCAGGAACACAGCACTACATACCTGAAAGGTAGCAGTGCTGTTATGGCTGTGGTCTTCTGTAAGGAGGAGGTACTTCCCCAGTTGGGCTGCCCCAGATTCAAGCGTGATGGTCATCGCTGTGCCCTACCTCTCATTGTTGAACGTAGTTTAAGGACATACCCGGGTCCAAATGTATGTTTCATGTAATTAATAAAGGTGGAACAGTGTGAAAATATAGGTATTGATCAGTGCGTACCATGTTCGTAACACGTTTACGGTGTCGACATTAGTAAAATATACCTTATTGCATAGAAAATATGCAATAAGGTATATTTTACTAATGCCTAATAAATGCCGGAGTGCCTCAGGGTTCGGTTCTTTCAGCCACCCTCTTTTTGCTGCATATAAACGATCTGCTTAAACCCGGTATCTTTGGGTATGCAGACGACAGTACGGTGACTGAGAGATATTTTTCTGAGGCCCAAACTACCGGTGGAGAGACTGAGTCCTTTAGGAAAGCTTTGGTTGAGCGAACGAACCAGACCTTGAAGGCCGTTGATGAGTGGGGCGAAGCTAACTTGGTTAGGTTTAACGCCTCCAAAACACAGGCGTGTTTATTTACCGCCAAAAGGAGCCTTTTTAACTTGACTCCTGCTTTCCAGAATGTGTCCTTAACAATTACAGACCACCTCGAGCTGCTTGGGGTTAAATTTACCACTAAGCTGAACTTCGGCGCCACTATTGAGGCCAAAGCGAAATCCGCTGCTAAAAACTAGGAGTCTTACATAGGGTGAAGCGGTACTTCATGCCGGAACAGCTCCTAACACTTTACCAAGCGCAGGTTCGGTCGTGTATGGAGTACTGTTGCCACCTTTGGGACGGGTCTGCCAAGTATCAGTTGGCCGCTTTGGATTCAATAGAACGCCGAGCTCGCAGACTCATTGGCGATCCTAAATTAGTGAGTGTAAGGTTGCAGAGCCTTGAGCATCGCCGCAAGGTTGCTAGTTTGTCTGTGTTTTACAGGATACATTTTGGAGAGTGTGCTCAGGAATTGCACGATTTAATTCCGCCATCTCCGTTCCATCACCGGACGTCCAGGCGAGGGGAGCAGTTTCATCCTTACGTTGTGAATATTCCATTCATTCGCACGAAGCGATTCGCTTCTACCTTCCTAATGCGGACTGCTAAGGAATGGAATTCGCTCCCTTCGTCTGTATTCCCGGCAAGATATAATTTGGGTCTCTTCAAGTCAAGAGTGAATAGGCTGTTACTGAACCAGCGTGCTACACCTTCGACCTCGTCGTCACTTACCATCAGGTGCGACTGAAGTCAAACGTTGGTCAGTCTTGCATAAAAAAAAAAAAAAACAAATCACTTCGTTCTAGATCCGAATTTTTGATGCTTTTTGTTTTCTTATTCTGACTGACTTGCTTAACTGACTAGTTGTGCTATGGGGTGTTAGCCGCGGTTTGTTAGGAACAAAACGTAGCCTATATGTTAATCCAGGGTGTCACCTAACTCCATACCAAATTTTATTAAAATCGCTCCAGCCGTTTAGACGTGAAGAAGTAATAACATACACACTCAACTGTGTAGATGTTTCTTGTTGTGTACATTTTTTTTTATACAACGACCATGGCAAACTAGCATATGGCCCGCCTGATGTTAAGCAGTTACGGTAGCCTATGCACGTCTGCAACTCAAGAGGATTCACATTGCCTACCCTATATTATGGTTTGAAATATCAGAGAATTGTTTAGCTTTATTAAGAAAAAGGTGGTTTTTAGAGATAAAAGAAAAAAGTATATGCTTAAATACTTATGGCCAAGTCTGTGTAGATACTCCAACTATCAAACATCATCATCATCTCAGCCACAAGACGTCAACTGCTGAGCATAGGCCTCCCCCGTGGATCTCCACAATGGATGCAGTTCGCTTCCAAAATACATACACAAAAACATTTCTTTACTAAACTTCCTCGCAGACGAAGTCACGAGTAAAAGCTAGTCGAAAATTGCATCATGATTCATGTCTCTCAATAGGCACAAGACTTGACCCAAATGTGGTTCACGTGACCCATTTACTGATACTGTTTGCATTGATATTGACCAAACAGATTGCTATACCTACGATATTATGGGACTATATTTATCGTAATTTCGTGATACTTGGTAATAAGCCGAAAGGTTATCTTCAAAACTTTTCGACGGTGACATTTTAAACTCTGTCAGAAACGAAGAAATGGTATTTATTTATGACAAAGGTAGCCAACGAGCAGATAGATTGTCTGATGGCAAGCAATTACTGTCACCCATGGGTACACCAAGGGAGTTACAAGCACGTTGTCGGGGTTGGAGCTCTGGGAACCTTACTCACCATCAGGAACACAACACTACCTGAAAGGCAGCAGTGCTATTATGGCTTTGGTTTTCTGTAAAGTACTTCCCCAGTCGGGCTTCTCCAGACTCAAGCGTGATGGTAATTCGCTGTGCCCTACCTCTCATTGTTGGACGTAGTTATAGACCCGGGTCTAATTTAGAAACAGGAATGGTAGAAATTAATAATCGTAGATATTTAATACACTTCGTGCAAAAATAATAGTGAGATTTGTGAGCGATGCTCGAAAATCGGGCATTACACTTAGTCCATTGTAATGTGCCTTAGAAATCGAAAATGAACGATAGTCAACCCGTAGTTTTGGACCCGGGTATGTCCTTATACTACGTCCAACAATGAGAGGTAGGGCACAGCGTTGACCATCACGCTTGAATCTGGGGCAGCCCAACTGGGGAAGTACCTCCTCCTTACAGAAGACCACAGCCATAATAGCACTGCCACCTTTCAGGTATGTAGTGTTGTGTTCCTGATGGTGAGTAAGGTTCCCAGAGCTCCAACCCCCCTTGAAGGCCAGCAACGCGCTTGTGACTCCCCTGGTGTTGCGAGTGGGCGACGGTAATTGCTTAACACCAGGAAATCTGTCTGCTCGTTTGCCGCCTATGTCATAAAAAAAAAGTCAAAACTTAATTAACTCCGAATATAGGATGACTTACGTTATACTGTCACCCTTCCAACACGTCGACCACACGAGCCCGAGCCCTCCGTCGACCCACCGGCCCGGGTCCGAGCGGCCCGACACTCGAATATTGACATTAACTCGAGCGTCGTTCCATCCAGCCATTTGTTGATAGTCAAGGACCGGAATTGTTCATAGCAAAAATCAAACTGTCAGAGGGATTGACCATGATGTTTTATCGACTTATCGATAAATAACTGTCAGGTAACGAAACAAGGTTAAAGTAATGAGATCAGACTTATGGATGTAAATTCTGGATATTCTGTTGTAAATGAACGTCACATTTAGAGCAATATATTGTGGAAGAGTCTTTGTTTTAACTAATAATCTTTCTGTATCCATTTGTTAATTGCTTTTTCTTTAAGGCTTAACCATTTTTAGTTTGCTCGGGAATCACTTACGAAAATTCAAATGACATGTGACGCTAACATGATTTATTAATATGGAGATGCAAGTTGCTTATCAAAGAGGTCAGTTACAGAATAATCTTTTAAGTTGTTATGAGTAATGCGATATAATTCCGTAACATCGATAAGTCGATAAAACAGCATGGTCAATTCCTCTGAAAGTTTGATTTTTGCTATGAAGAATTCCGGTCCTTGTTGATAGTAGACGGAAAATCCTACGGACAGGCAGCAGCGTTACAACCCAATCTACAGCTACTGCGGTCGCCAACCCGCTTGCCAAGCGTGGCGACTATGGCAACTACCCCCAAGATGATACAAGTCATATTTGTGGGAGGCTTACATCCAGCAGACTGCATACGGCTGAAATGTATGTATGTAATGTAAGAGCAGAGCCTTTTTACATAGCTGTAACGGCCGTCACACGACCGGCCCGTGCCCGGACCGAGTAGCTCGGGCGACTCGGTGGTCACGTGATTCATTCCATACAAAATATCACGGTGGCCTCGGCTCGGACACGGGCCGGTGTAACGTGAATCTGCCTTATTTCGTATCGTACTCGGCAGCCATATTGAGATAATTAACATAATTACCGCGAGTCCATATCAATTAACTGCTTTATGCGATCGCTTTCATCTTTGACACCCAATTATGGACAGAATCCAATTATGTACATAATTTATTGCAAATTGAAATGAAATTAAGTGCTGATTTAAGCACGATTTCACGTCTATTACAATTGTTGTGAACTTCTGAATTGTACTTTCAGTGAATTATCAACTAAGCATTTTTTATAGAAGACTAACCAGCGTTTGACCTCAGTCGCACCTGATGTTGCGGGTGGGATGGGCGACGGTAATTGCTTACCATCAGGCAATCGTCTGCTCGTTTGCCGCCTATGTCATAAAAAAAAAAACCTCCATGTAATTATATGTCAACATTCCTGTTACCAAGTATCACTTAAGCAAAGTTAGCCTTAAAATTTTAGTGCTACTAAAGTCATTACTTTTAACTATCGTAACGGGACAGTGTGTAGTTTCAACTAGTACAACCTACACTTAACTATAGTAATTATAACTTTACTAATCCTATTATACAACTAGTGATAGTGTTAGTAACACACATCATCTTGATCGCGTTGTCCCGGCATTTTGCCATGGCTCATGGGAGTCTGGGGTCCACTTACTAAACCCGGGACCCTAATCTATACATTTACGTATTAAAAAAAGGTAAACAATTTTGACGTATTGAAAAACGCTTTTTAGAAATCAGTCACTATTACTTACGAAAGCAAAATAATGTAAATAACCGCCCAAGTAACATTTAAGTGTCGGTAAAATCAATATACCAGCCAATTTAGAACTTAGAGTGTTTTAAGGGAATTATAATAGTGTTAGAGAAAACTAACTTGAGCTCGAGCTGTATAAAATTATTTTTTTTTTTTTATGCAAGACTGACCAGCGTTTGACTTCAGTCGCACCTGATGGTAAGTGACGACGAGGTCGAAGGTGTAGCACGCTGGTTCAGTAACAGCCTATTCACTCTTGACTTGAAGAGACCCAAATTATATCTTGCCGGGAATACGGACGAAGGGAGCGAATTAGCAGTCCAAAGGAATCTGAGGATTCTGATATGACACCCCATGGTGTCATATCAGAATTGTCACATACTTGTGATTCATAATTGTCACATACTTGTCATGATTTATTTTTCAAAAGTGAAACATTGTTTACCTTTTTTAACTACCTAAAAGTATAAACTATAGGCGAATGCATTAGTTTTATGTGACTGCCATCAGAGGTTCTAGTGTAAGTTTCTTTTGACGTAAAAAACGTTTACGAACGCGTGAGTAATAATGTTATTTATATGGGAAATGTATTCGTGACGTAAAGTTACATTAAAAACTTACACTCAGGGCTCTGACTGACATCAGGTTTGGTCTAGTGGGTAGTGACTGCCTATGAAGCCGATGGTCCTGGGTTCAAATGCCAGTGGGTATTTGTGTAATGAGCACAGATATTTGTCCCTGAGTTTTGGGTGTTTTCTATGTATTCAAGTATTTGTATATGTTCTATATTAATAAAATAAAGTTTTGTTAGTTTTTGGGTTCGTTATGATCGTCTTGGCCAAAGTTTATTAATATATAGACTTTCAGGCGGTACAAAGTTTGACGTGACAGCTAGTTATATAGTTTACGACCGGTCTGGCCTAGTGGGTAGTGACCCTGCCTATAAAGCCGATGGTCCTGGGTTCGATTCCCAGTCAGGGCATTTATTTGTGATGAGCACAGATATTTGTTCCTGAGTCGTGGGTGTTTTCTATGTATTTAAGTATTTATATGTATCTATCTATTATATATATCGTCGTCTAGTACCTACAACACAAGCCTTACTGAGCTTACCGTAGGACTAGGTCGATTTGTGTCAGATTGTCCGGAAATATTTATTTATTATTATTTATTTCCATCAGCAGGTCAGATATGACCTTAAAACCCAGAGGGTAAACTAGCGAGGACTTATTGGGGTTTGTTGCGATGTGTCTCGTCACCGAAAAGCGACTGGTAATTATACAGATTACTAATAAATAAATAAAACATGCCGGCTAAGAATGGCACCAAGTCACCAACCAATGCCCTACCGCGGTAGTCGTAAAAGGTCACAAAGGGACAAAACGGACGGATTAGCAGCAGAATCCAACAAAAATCAACAGCTACTGTGGTCGCCAACCCACCTGCTAACCGTGGCTTTTATGGCGACTCCCCCAATTTTTTTTAAATTATATTAAATATTTCGGGACAATCTTACACAAATTGACCTAGTCCTAAGGTAAGCTCTGTAAGGCTTGTGTTGTGGGTACTAGACGGATGATATATATAATAGATAGATATATTATAAATACTTAAATACATAGAAAACACCTGGACCCAGGAACAAATATCTGTGCTCATCACACAAATAAATTCCCTGACTGGGATTTGCAGCCAGGACCATCCGCTTCATAGGCAGGGTCACTACTCACTAGGCCAGACCGGCCCTCATTAATACAAGATCCAAGATGATACAAGTCATTTGGGGGAGGCCTAAATATCTCCAGTATGGACGTTTTATTTCTATATTTCTTGCATTAAGAGTGCCGAGTCCTGTTTGCGTCGATGGCGTATAAAACAAACCCAGTGATGCCGTGTTTAATAAAATATTATAATGGCTCACGTTAATTCAAATACACGACATTTTTGACGTAATTAATAAATCTTCCCTTGGGAGTTAGGAGATGGGAGGAGGATATAACTCCCGTTAAGCTGGCTTAAAAAGGGACGCTTGATGACCAGGTTTGATGAAAATGAATGATGTTTCAATAATGAGTTGTAATAATTTTAAATGTTAGAAAAAATTTTTTTTTATACCGGGTGTGGCCTGTAATAGGAGCAAAAAATTTAGGGATCGCTTCTACACCACGAACGTAACAACATTTATTCTAAAACTTTAAATAATTGGGTAATTTATTACTTGTGATTTTTTCGAACAAACTAAATAGTATTTTCATTGAACAACATCCAATAGTCTAGTTGACGTTTACTGTCAGCCTACAAACTTCATAGTTTTCGCAATACATTGCTTGCTTGGAAAATCTTTTTTTATTAATATATATTAAACTATTAGTTATTTTCAAAAGTCGTAGAACAAATGTTGCTACGTTTGTGGTGTAGAACTGATGCCTAAAGTTAAAGCTCCTATTACAGGCCACACCCGGTATACCTAAAACAAGTGACTTATGTAGTAGGAACGTCCACTGTACACACATGTCGGCGTTCTATATTCAAATGTTAACGTAAGTTCCATATTAATTCCCTGCACAACTACATAGACATGGTCCTTCAGTTAAGTTTTGACCTATAACTTATGAACAGAGCCCGGAAAATCTATAGCAAAACAAAAGACTATCGCAATCAAACTAGTGATAGAAACATTTTTTTATCGATATCGAGTGAGTTTTGTCTAAAAAAAAACATATTTAAGTCGAAAGAAAAATAGAAAAATTTGACTCGCAGCGGGACTCGAACCCACAACCACTGGATCACTAGCCCAGTGCACTACCAGTTGTGCTATACGAGCGCCGCTTAGACGTGTCAAATCTTCTTCTTTCGACTTAAATATCTTTGATATGCTAGCAGAGGTTTCTGCTTAATATAAAAATTAAAAAAAACATACCGATATGTTTAGGTACATTATTTTATAATCATTCACGCCAAACGCAAAATAAGTGGTAAAGTTAGGGTTTGTTTTATTGTTATTTCATCTAAAACGCAACGTAATCATCAACGTTATTTATATTTCATATTAAGTAATAACCCTTACCTTTTGGCTTGGCCGTAGTCTGGTGACAAGGAGGTAATCAATCTCATTGAAAACAATAGACTTCAGAGAATCAGTATTCCATAAGACATCGATAAATTCGATATCGATAAAAAAAATGTTTTCCTAACTTCGCGTGCGTAAATTTCACTTTTTAAGGCACTTGCTATGAAAAATTAGGTTCGATACACGTGTAAAAACTTCTTTAAGACTCGGGTGATTGTCACCCTCGTTTCACTCGGGCTCCAACGTTCACCGTCGTCGAAAAAAAAAATTTTTTTACTAGTATCGAAATGTACTATTCTAACACTAGTTTGATTGCGACAGTGTTTTGTTTTGCGATGGATTTTCCGGGCTCTGCTTATGAAGAGCTTTGCGTAATATTTCCTATCCGCCATTAACGTTCAAACCTTATATTTTAAATGCAATATCTAACAAAACATGATAGACGCTAAAAATATTTCATACCAGAACAATCCATACCGACCTTTCATACTACAGTAGAAAAACCTCACAAGATTATATAAAACCCGCGTCACTTATGGCGTTCTGTATACAGGTAGGGAAAGCTTTTGACCTAAATCCTGTAGTCGATAAGTGGACAGACAGAATACATTCATATTGCTGTAAAACCTTTGAAAGAGAAGATAGAAATCGATGTTAATCATAAATTGAAAATATATGTTATATATTCTATCTACGTACATATCATAAGTGCTCTAAAATGCGTCCAGAAACCGTAGGCAATGACCAGCATTACCAACCATCAGAAATGAATGGAGATGTCATGTTAACATTACCTACTAAAATCCGTAGGTTATGAGTTTAAATTTGGAACAGCTGTCAAATTCAAGTGGGGTGTCTTTTCTAGTATCTATAGATATTAAAACAGTCATTGATACGAAATGCCAATTCGTTATTTTTTTTAAATATAAATCGAACGACATAAGAACTCGAGTGACAATAGAATAGAGAGTTCATTCGCTTGTCTATGGTATAAAAAAAAAATTTGACTGAGATATGAAATACGCAACGCCGCCATTCAAAGCTGTCATTTGTTTTGTTCGTTGACTTTTTAATGTTTCAAGTAACACTAGTAATACTGCAAGTCATTTCCCTACGGTTCCATAAACCCACACTCTTGTTTTAATGCCCTTCATTATGCACAGATACATAAACTACTATAAGAAAAGTGACCATGGGGTCCCAGCGCGCACAGACCATGAGGTCCGCGCGCACAAATTTTTAGCAGAAATCGCGAAGCGTCTGGTTGATGTAACTGGTGACCGAAGAGCTGGCGGCTTCGCACAACGTATCAGCATTGCGATACAACGAGGAGCCGCCAGCATCCTTGGTACAATGCCTCAAGGGCCTTTTTTAAGATTTTATACTGTCACTAGTTAAGTACTTGTAGTTATCATAATACGATTGTAATTTCTGTAAATAAATGTATCTCTGTCAGAAAAGTGTGCACAGGAATTGCACGATTTAAATCCGCCATTTCTGTTTCACCAACGGACGTCCAGACGAGGGGAGCGGTTTCATCCTTACGTTGTGAATACTCCATTCATTCGCACGAAGCGATTCGCTTCTACCTTCCTAATTCGGACTGCTAAGGAATAGAATTCGCTCACACTTCAGCCGTATGCAGTCCACTGCATACGGCTGACTGGACATAGGCCTCCCACAAATATAACTTCTATCATATTGGGGGTAGTTGCTATAGTCGCCAAGCTTGGCAGGCGAGTTGGCGACCGCAGTAGCTGTAGATTGGGTTCCGATGGACGCTGCTGCCCGTCTGTAGGATTCCATTTGTCGCCTCTTACGACACCCGCGGGGGCAGATGGGGTGGTGCTATTCTAGTCAGCCGGCATCACACGGCAAGCCAACGCGAATGGCTCTTGATTATGCTCCTCGTTGCGACATGAAACACGTCGAACAATATTCGACTTATAAAACGTGAGTTACCCGCTTCTATACTATCAATATTATTTTCATGTACAGTCAACCAATTTGATTTATGGGCCACTTAATTCCTTGTCACAGTGAAAATCTATATGAAAGACGCAAAAGATCTCTTATTAACGTCACTGTGACAAGGTTCGAAGTGGCCTAGAAATCAAATTGGTTAACTATACATACATACTTCTGATTTCTCTCCTTCAGCTTTATTAGGATAGGGTTATGAGATCTGTTACATTAGACCTTTTTTCCCTTGCTTATTTGTATCCGAGAATCCCAGGTTCAAATCCCAATAGGGGAATTTATTTGTGTGATGAACACGGTTCTTAATACAATTAAAACTGTTGTGAGCCATGTTACTACTACTTAGTCACACCGATCGCGATGAGGGTGTATCACTCACTTATCGCGATACACCCTCATCGCGATCGGTGTGTCCTGACTCGGCTTGAAGATGGGTACCAGAGCTTACCCGAAACATGCCGCCTAGTGCGATATAATTACACGTGAGTTTATCCGTTTGTAACTAAGTACGGTTCCCCTTGTTTATGCGTAATTTGTTTAATCATAATTTTAAATAGCATACCCAGTGTTGTCATAATTCTATGTATAATTATAAGCAGAAACTGCTCTCGCATAATTCTTTTTCGCCGAATTCTGTTACGTAGAACTAAACTAAGCCGAATAGTTTGTACGCATAATTTGGAAAGCCCGAATTACATTTTTTTTTCTCAGGAATGCGTTTTTGTTGTGGTCGCAGTTCTAACTTAACTAATCCATTTTCAGACGCCTGGCCCATTTTTTTGGGAGAGAGTAGTATAAAAAATAGGCAATTTTAACATTCAGCGTAAATTATGCGAAACTTGGTATGGGTATTAAGATTAGGACAAAACAAATTATGCCAAATAAAGGGAAACCGATGAACACAGGTATTTGCTCCTGAGTCATGGGTAATTTACTATGTTAAGTGTTTGTATATTATATACAGGGTGATCAATCCAAATGGGTCAGTGGGGGAAGTCAGAAACTATGTGAGATAGCGAAATCTGTTCTTAGGAACAATGGCTTCGATTTCAGATTTAATAATAATGCATTCAAACTTTTTTTAAATCTTTCATACATAACTGGGAATCGAACCTGTCAATTCAATCTTCTTTATACGGCTGATGATGATGATGATGAAAATTGTATTCATGACTCATGAATTTACCTTTCGTATCATCAATAATAACAACGAAAAATCTTTTCTTTTAATCTCTCATACAATAACAGGGTATCCAGGTTCGATTCCCAGTTATTGTATGAGAAATTAAAAAAAAAGTTTGAATGCAATAACTATTAAATCTGAAATCTAAGCCATGGTTCCTAAGAACAGATTTCGCTATCTCTCCATAGTTTCTGACTTCCCCTACTGACCCATTTGGTTTGATCACCCTGTATATCGTTGGCTGATCACAATAAGCCTGTTTTTAAGCTTACCGTCAGGCTCAGTCGATTTGTGTAAGCATGTCCTGTAATATCTTTATACATTAATAAAATATATATTATATATATTTTATGAGAGGTAGGGCACAGCGATGACCATCACGCTTGAATCTGGGGCAGCCCAACTGGGGAAGTACCTCCTCCTTACAGAAGACCACAGCCATAATAGCACTGCTACCTTTCAGGTATGTAGTGTTGTGTTCCTGATGGTGAGTAAGGTTCCCAGAGCCCCCCTTAAAGGCCGGCAACGCGCTGGTGACTCCCCTGGTGTTGCGGGTGCCCATGGGCGACGGTAATTGCTTACCATCAGGCAATCCGTCTGCTCGTTTGCCGCCTATGACATAAAAAAAATAAAATATAAATAAAGTTGTGTTATTTCCGGCTTTTAACTCGATAACGGCTGAACCGATTTGGACGATTTTGGGTTCGTTGTGATCGTCTTGGCCAAAAATTTAAAAGTATGCTTAAAAAAACAATCAATCAAAAAGACCCTTTTTTTTTTTATAAAAGCACCTGATGGAAAGTGACGACGAGGTCGAGGGTGTAGCACGCTGGTTCAGTAACAGCCTATTCACTCTTGCCTTGAAAAGACCCAAATTATATCTTACCGGGAATACAAACGAAGGGAGCGAATTCCATTCCTTAGCAGTCCGCATTAGGAAGGTAGAAGCGAATCGCTTCGTGCGAATGAATGGAATATTCACAACGTAAGGATGAAACCGCTCCCCTCGTCTGGACGTCCGGTGGAGGAACGGAGATGGCGGAATTAAATCGTGCAGTTCCTGTGCACACTCTCCAAAATGTATCCTGTAAAACACAGACAAACTAGCAACCCTGCGACGGTGCTCAAGGCTTTGTAACCTTACACTCAGTAATTCAGGATCGCCAATGAGTCTGCGAGCACGGTGCTCTATTGAATCCAAAGCGGCCAGCTGATACTTGGCAGACCCGTCCCAAAGATGGCAACAGTACTCCATGCACGATCGAACCTGAGCTTGGTAAAGTGTTAGAAGCTGTTCCGGCGTGAAGTACCGCTTCACCCTGTGTAAGACCCCAAGTTTTTTAGCAGCGGATTTCGCTTTGGCCTCAATAGTGGCACCGAAGTTCAGCTTAGTTAGTTAGTTAATTAATTTCAGCCCAAGTAGTTCGAGGTGGTCCGAAATTGCTAATGAAACATTCTGGAAAGCAGGAGCCAAGTTAAAAGGGCTCCTTTTGGCTGTGAATAAACACGCCTGTGTCTTGGAAGCGTTAAACCTGACCAAGTTGGCTTCGCCCCACTCGTCAACGGCCTTCAAGGTCAGGTTCGTTCGCTCAACCAAAGCTTCCCTAAAGGATTCGGTCTCTCCACTAGTAGTTTGGGCCTCAGGAATATATCTCTCAGTCACCGTGCTGTCGTCTGCATACCCAAAGATACCGGGCTTTAGCAAATCGTTTATATGCAGCAAAAAGAGGGTAGCTAAAAGAACTGAACCCTGAGGCACTCCGGCATTAATTGCAACGCGATCCGATGAGCAACCATCCACTACGACCCTAATAGATCGCTGCCTCAGGAAATCAGAAATCCAAGAGCACAAACCAGCAGAGATTCCGTACGCAGAGAGCTTGCCCAGAAGGCCGTCATGCCAAACCCTATCAAAGGCCTTGGAAATGTCGAGAGACACGGCGAGAGCTTCGCCGCGTTTCTCGATGGCCTCGCTCAAATGTGGGTAGCGTACACTAGAAGGTCCCCAGTAGACCGCTTTCGGCGGAAGCCGTATTGCCGGTCGCTAAGGAGATCGTTACCTTCAAGATACGCAAGGAGCTTGTTGTTCAATACACGTTCCATAATCTTGCAGAGTATGGAAGTGATTGCAATGGGACGATAATTCGATGGGTCCGCACGGCTACCCTTCTTAGGCACAGGCTGCACGTTAGCAAGCTTCCACGCTTCGGGAACTTTTCTCGACTTTAGGGAAAGACGAAACAGGCGCGTCAAAACAGGAGACAACTCAGGGGCACACGTTTTTAAAACGACTGCTGGGATACCGTCGGGACCACTAGCCTTATTCACATTTAGACAGCGTAGTGACTTCAGTACTTCCCTTTGATGAATACGCACCTCTGGCATTGATACTTCGCAGCGGGGCAAAGAAGGAGGCATGGCACTACCAGCGTCTAAATGTGAATTTTCCGCAAATAGAGAGGCAAACAAGTTCGCCTTCTCTTCCGCAGTGTGGGCCAGTGAACCGTCCGGTTTCAGCAGTGGAGGTAGTGATGGGCGACAGAAATTCAACTCAGCCGATTTCGCGAGAGACCAAAACGCTTTGCTCCCAGATGGGTATGCAGCAAGTTTGGCCCCGACACGACGAACATGGAGGAATCGAGCTTTCTGCATGACCTTCTTGCAGTACTTGGCAGCTTTGTTATAGGATTGTTTCTTTACGTGTACATCCGGAGCTTTACAACTACGAGCATCAACCCATGATAAATACGCCACGTGCTTAAGCGCTTCCGCCTGAGCACACTCAGCATTAAACCACGGGCGAGCTGCGCCACCAACAGCTACGTCGGAGTAGGGGATGTAATATTCCATACCCCGACGCAACACATCAGTGACAGCTGCTGCACAGCTCGACGGATCATCACTATTGAAACAGGTTGGCAGCCAAGGATATGATGCAAAGAAATGCCGCATCTTATCCCAATCTGCTGACTTGTATCGCCACACACTTGTATTTATAGACTTTCAGGTGGTTGGTACAAAGTTCGCCGGGACAGCTAGTTTAATATTTTTTTCCTAACTAGTGCGTAAAAAGTGCACTTTTCGCACATGCGTAAATTTCACTTTTTAAGGCACTTGCTATGAAAAATTAGGTTCGATACTCGTGTAAAAACTTCTTTAAGACTCGGGTGATTGTCACCCTCGTTTCACTCGGGCACCAACGTTCACCCTCGTCGAAAAAAAAATTTTTTTCACTAGTATCGAAATGTACTATTCCCTAACTAGTGCATAAAGAGTGCACTTTATGCACAGTGCTTAGCTTAAATTTCTCTTTTTAAGGCATTAGTTATGAAATATTGGATTCGATACACGTGTAAAACCTTATTAAAGACTTGGGTGATTGTCGTTTCACTCGGGCTCCAACTTTCACTCTAGTCGAAATATATTTTTTTTCACTTGTATCGAAATGTACTATATTAACTTACTGGCTTGACTTGTTTCAGATAACATATATCTCTATTTTCTCCAAAACATGTCGCGTGATTGTCACAACCAAAATACCTGAGAACAGCATTCTTAATAAATTGAATTTTCAAAAAATCCGAAATAGGACGATTCTGAATACCCTTATT
This sequence comes from Grapholita molesta, assembly GCA_022674325.2. Lineage (NCBI taxonomy): Eukaryota > Metazoa > Arthropoda > Insecta > Lepidoptera > Tortricidae > Grapholita > Grapholita molesta. The sequence continues at coordinate 1,687,778 of CP053145.2, read as the reverse complement.
ACCGTAACGTAACTTAATTGGGCTCAGGTGTCATATCCCAGGGCTCATTTAGAGACCTTAAAAGGGTCTCCCAGAGGAACTCAGTCTAAGGACCGGACAGAAACCGACAAATTTTGGACAAGAAACTAAATCCAACCCTTTTTATAGAGTACCTCACATAGATAGTTTATGAAGGTTTGTTCAGCTGTTAGGTGAAGACTATAATTAAGTGTAGACCTGCATTTTATGGCATATAGGTAATGCTTCAAATCTGTATTTAATTGTTTATTGTTTTCATTATTTAATTTTTAAATTTTATTTTATTGTCATTTTAATTTACTGCAGTATGCTGTACTGTAGTAGGCTGGCAGTTATTTTGGTCAGAGGTTAAGCCTGGCCATACAGAGAGGAAACGCTGCCAGCCTTCTGGGTACCATGGGAAACGAGGGGGACTTGGGGTCTATATTTTATTTATAATTTATATTTAGTCTTATAATTAAGTTTTTTTTTTTTCTGTCAGTATAGTTTCATATATTTTTATTTTTCGTGTAAGTTGTTTTTTATATAATTGTTTTCTGAAATAGATTTTAATTTTAATTAATGTTTTGTGCTAAACATATGGATATCATGTCATGTCTGGAATAAATTAATTTCATTTCATTTCATTATGAGAGAAGTTGCAAACAATGGATATGTTCGCGTTTGTACACATGTTTTGTTTTTTCCCCTATTGTATTTTTCATTTCTTGTAAAATAAAGTGTTTGACTACTACTACTACTACAATGCATACAACACCAACTTAGATGAGAAAAAAGTGACATCAAATATTTTTATGGTATAGCTAGTCTTTTATCCTGGGTATGAACTTGTGTTTTTTATATTATATCGTTGGTTTCAATTATATATATCGTTCACTGAGTACCCACAACACAGGCCTCCTTGAATTTAAAGTGGGGTTCAAGTCAATCTAAGGATGTCCTGTATTTTTTATTTATAAATAATTATTTTATAAAACTTAAAATTACATATTACATATTACAATAGCCCCCCCTGGATCGTACCCGGCTCAAATGTCCCCATTACGCCGGCTGCGTTGCCTCTCTGGACAGCAATAGAGACCTGCTGAACCAGATACGATCCAGAGCGAGGATCGCAACCCCTCTCCCGCAAACGACGCCCCAGCTCCTTAAATAATAAAATGGCCTCCACCCCCCAGGGCCCCGCCGTCTCAATCGCCATTATTTATTATTTTTTATTTATTATTTGTTCATTAGCTAGTCATTGAATTCCTAATGACAAATTAATATATTTTTTTTTGAAATTAACTTTTCGAGAAATAAAAATAAATAATATCCTCGTAAGGCCCATGTGGGCCTACCTGCTAATTATTATGATCAAATTTGAATATTATAAAACTGGAACAGAATTAATATTCATGTTGTTTCCTTTGATTGTGACACAAAAGAGATTCTACTTTATTTCCTACACTATAGAGAACAAATTCGAGTAGGATATTATTTGTATGGTGGGCCTTTGGAGGATATTACAGGATATCCTTACACAATTGACCCACGTTCAGCTCAAGAAGGCTTGTCTTGTGGGTACTCAGATACCCATTCCTCGTTTTTGGTCATTGCTACCAAGGCTCGGAACCGGTTTAAAAAATAGCGGTCCAAACCGGTTTATTTCGGTTTTACTCCGAACGATTATGAGAACGCGAACGTTTGAAGAACTTTATTAAAACCTAAATAAACCGGTTTATTCGTCGATTGACGATGGCCGGTATGCCGCGTGTGCCGCGTAAATACATATACGTAGAAAATTGCTACTAGCTACTTATGCTTTTTTAGAATAAACCGGTTTTTAAAGTTCAAAACCGGTTAAATTGACAAGAACTTATTGAAAATGTTCCCCTAAAAACCGGTTTAAAAATAACGGTTTTGCGAGTGAAACCGAAATGAAAAGGTTTTGCGCCAAGTACATAATAACGGTGTGGAAATTTAACCGGTATCCGAGCCTATTTGCTACAACCTCAACCTCGTCGCCACCTACCATCAGGTGCGACTGAGGTCAAACCCTGGTCCGTCTCGTATAAAAAAATAAATAAATGCAAGATCTACTGAGGATCTCTCTACGATCCTTCGGTTACGGTTCTGACGTAATACTCATTCAGGGTCCCCATTTACCAAATTTCAATCTTATCTATACGCATTTAAAGTCTTGTTTCGCTAAATATACGGACCTACAGCATTCATTGAGAGATACACACTCTTAACTTTAGTCTTAAGCGACGCAGTTTTTTTAAGCTCATAAGGCCTTTTGATATTGAGTTATTTTATGTTCTCCCGTTACGGTTGGCGCTTTGAATACCAAATATGGCGGATTGTTAGTAACTGTCGCACTGTCGTATGTTCTACTGTTTTGTTCTTGGAATGACTACCTTATAATAATGGACTTAAGGTTGAATATTCTAAGCAATAATCGGTGATGATATAATTTGATCAGTAAATTTGTATAAATTGCTTTGTGTTTGGAAAAACGTGGCGTTGAAAAGGGACCGGCTTTGAGAGATCATTCCTTAATATCAAGTAGGTATTAGCGGTAGAACCAAAGTCGTTGGGGCGTGAAGGTTCCTGAGTGGCGACCACGTTCGGGCGGACCGATGGCCTAGATCGAGGGTATTTACTGGATGCGTGCGCAAAACTGGTCACTGTGAGCCGCTTTGTGGGAGGCCTATGTCCAGCAGTGGACGTTTTTCGGCTGCCAACGCTATACGTATTTGTCACACGAGAACCTTTAAGCCGCAACGGCCATATGTTCTACGTGGGACGATTATCTATCTTTTATATATTTCGTCGTCTAGTACCTACAACACAAGCCTTATAGAGCTTACTGTGGGGCTTGGTCGTTTTATGTAAAATTGACCCAATAAAATAGTACATTTCGATACTAGTGAAACAAGTTTTTTTTTCGACGAGGGTGAACGATGGAGCCCGAGTGAAACGAGGGTGACAATCACCCGAGTCTTAAAGAAGTTTTTACACGAGTGTCGAACCTAATTTTTCATAGCAAGTGCCTTAAAAAGTGAAATTTACGCACGCGAAGCCACTTTTCGCTTTTTGTGGGGGCCCATCTCGCATAGGGCGAGTCACCGTCTGCCGGAAATAAAATTGTATATCATTTTATTAGGTTTTTTTATAGTAGCTAGTCCATCCACCAACCAAATAGCCTGGTACATTCTACATTCCATTAAAACTCATTAGTCCTTACACCATGGCGGGTGCTGTTTCTGTGCACGTCCAGGGACAACATCCGCTTAGTGTACCTCTTACATATCATTAAATTGTCGAAAGGGCCTCTGCGCGAGCACCATTGTTTCGTGTACGGAAAAGACATTTAAATAAGGACATTTTTATAAATATATTTAAATTATTAGAAAAGGATTATTTCATACGATAAAATACGAGAACTGTACTACGAGACTTCATAACTCATAACAGTTCATAAAGTCACTTAAGATAATAGGAATTATTCGAATCCATTACTCGTTCTGTATCACTGGTATAACTTTATAATGAATGGTAACCGACAATGGATTCAGTCTACTGAAATAATGTATGACTTGAGTTAAAACGTTCTGTTTATTAGTAGAATTTTTTTGTTTGGATTTACATAACAATGTTGACATTATAGTTCCGTACTAGGCTTGAAAGTGGTTGCAGGTTTGGCTTGACGAGAGGCATGAGAGGTCTTTCAGTATGACACACACAAGGTATTCTTTTTTATTTGGTATTCCACATAATTTTGTGACAGCGTCTTAAAGATTTGCAGTTTATAAATATAAGGTTCCCAGAGCACCAATCCCCTTAAAGGCCGGCAACGCGCTTGTGACTCCCCTGGTGTTGCGGGTGCCCATGGGCGACGGTAATTGCTTACCACCAGGCAATCCATCTGCTCGTTTGCCGCCTATGTTAAAAAAAAAACATCCTTACACAAATTGACTGAGCTATGGTAAGCGAATGAAGGCTTGTGTTGTTCAGCCAACGATATAATTGTGTACTTAAATATGCCACATGGAGGGAAAGTACGTTGAATATTGTCGATGAAACATTTTACTGAAAGAAGACATTATTTTAATTAAAAAACAATTTAAACTTCATTCGTAGATTTTTAAATTATTACATGGTTGAACTGGGAATCAGACCAAAAAAAAATAATATATATATATATATTGGTGTTTTTATGACATTCTGCCTATTAAAAACAATAATACATTTCTGGTACATTTTTCTGTTTTATTTGGCATGTTTACTTTTCGTTTTTCTAAAATGTAATAGTTTGATGACCGTTCTGGCTAATGGTTAGTGACCCTGCCTATGAAGCTGATGGTTTAAATCCCAGTCAGGGCATTCATTTGTGTGATGAGCACATATATTTGCTAATGAGTCATGGGTGTTTTTTATGTATTTAAGTATTTATATGTAACTATCTATTATAAATCGTCGTCTAGTAACTACAACACAAGCCTTACTGAGCTTACCGTAGGACTAGGTCGATTTGTGTAAGATTGTTCCCAAATATTTATTTGTTTAATGGTATGTGTCAGAAAAACTTATGAATCGACTATGTAGGTAGTACTGTTGGTATTCGCTCTTTTCGTCTGTATTCCCGGTAAGATATTATTTGGGTCTTTCCAAGACAAGAGTGAATAGGCTGTTACTGAACCAGCGTGCTACACCCTCGACCTCGTCGTCACTAACCATCAGGTCAGTCTTTTTTATAAATATAAAAAAAATGTAGGTTGAATTCTACATTACGTTGTCTAAGGCATCAAACACAACAACATTAACTGTTATTCTTCCCATATCCCGACCGTACCCGAGCACTCACGAAGCCTTCCGAATCAAAATCAATATGAGCTGTCTTATTCAAATTTGCCTCGGTAACTGTGTCTACAAAGCTGGTCGCAGATTCGAATCCCGGTCTAGGTATTTATTTAAGTTTATTATATTGAGCTGAGCTAAAGGATGTCTGACTATGGGGCTTTATATTCTATGTAGTTATATGTATCTATATATTATATATATCGTCATCTTACCGAGCTTACCGTAGGACTAGGTCGATTTGTGTAAGATTGTCCGCAAATATTGGGTGGGTAGTGACCCTGCCTATGAAGCTGATGGTCCTGGGTTCGAAAATCAGTAAGGGGCATTTATTTGTGTGATGATCACAGCTATTTGTTCCTGAATCATGTCATGTGTGTTTACTATGTATTTAAGTATTTGTCTAGTACCTACAAGTCCTACAACACACGCCTTACTGAGCTTACCGTAGGAATAGGTCGATTTGTGTAAGATTATCCCGAAATATTTATTTTATTTTAAACATCAAATCACTACCCGGACCCGGACCCGCGTATGTCCTTAAACTACGTCCAACAATGAGAGGTAGGGCACAGCGTTGACCATCAAGCTTGAATCTGGAGCAGCCCAACTGGGGAAGTACCTCCTCCTTACAGAAGACCACAGCCATAATAGCACTGCTACCTTTCAGGTATGTAGTGTTGTGTTCCTGGTGGTGAGTAAGGTTCTCAGAGCTCCAACCCCCCTTAAAGGCCGGCAACGCGCTTGTGACTCCTCTGGTGTTGCGGGTGCCCATGGGCAACGGTAATTGCTTACCACCAGGCAATCCGTCTGCTCGTTTGCCGCCTATGCCATAAAAAAAAAAAATAATAAGAAAATATCGCCCTCCTACCACGAGACCGTTTCCATTGTGATAATGTCGTATCAGATCGATTTGTATTAAATCGTCCCAAAATGTTAATTTATATCAGTAAGGAAACCTTAAGAAAACATAAAAAAGTAGACTGTATAGCGACGTCCCTTTCAAGTGAAAGCAGTTGAATAGAGACTTCCGCTGATAACGGCCGATGTAATTCGAGCTCATATTTATTCGATGTTCCATTTTTAAACTTTTAAAAATAAACGTTCGCAATGACATGGTTTCGTTTTTTTGTATGTAGATCATAAAATACCATTTTCAGGGATTGACAAAATTTTTTGTAGGAGGTTTGGAGTTAAAATCTGACTGCAGTACCCGATATAAGATGTGGGAGGAATATATCCCGTCGCCTGGTAAAGGGTTAAGAACCTATAAACTCCTTTTTTGAAGAACCTCATACTGTAGTCCCTAGGGAAAACCTCGGCAGGGAGTTCATTCCACAGCCAAAGCGTTCGCGGGAGGAAATTCCGCAATACCAGGGGAGCGTTGCCTACCCTAAAAGTAGTTGGAGCTCTGGGAACCTTACCATCAGGAACACAACACTACATACCTGAAAGGTAGCAGTGCTATTATGGCTGTAGTCTTCTGTAAGGAGGAGGTACTTCCCCAGTTGGGCTTCTCCAAACTCAAGCGTGATGGTACTTCGCTGTGCCCTCTCATTGTTGGACGTAGTTTAAGGACATATCCGGGGCCAAAATATGTGTATATATGGAAATCAACTTTTTGTACAATATAAACTGTTGTGAGCCATGTTACTACTACTTAGTTACAAACGGATAAACTCACGTGTAATTATATCGCACTAAGCGACATGTTTTGGGTAAGCTCAGGTACGCTCATAGTCAGCGATACACCCTCACCCCAAGCGGTGTGTCCTGGCTCGACTTGATAATGGGTACCAGAGCTTACCCGAAACATATCGCCTAGTGCCATATAATTACACGTGAGGTTATCCGTTTGTAACTAAGTAGTATCAACATTTTTTGTAAAAAAATACGTTGAACATAACATATTCGATAAAGAGCAATAATCGACTTAAACCCGTTCCAATATATTTAACAATCAATTCTCTATATTGAAATTTTATACAAAGCAATTCTCTCGGCCCAATGGTTTTACGGATATTATGAAATGGTTGTGTTATGAATTTTAATGAAATTGTATACTATTGTGTTCATAATTATAAAAATCGATACTAGCTCCTGCACGTGACATCGTCTGCTCAAGATTAATATTTAGATAAAAAGATATGGCTTCCACCAATAAATAAATAAATATATATTTCGGGACAATCTGACACAAATCGACCTAGTCCTACGTTATTTTACTAATTTGTTATTTTACATTGGCAAAATCATGGATTGACCGGTCTGGCCTAGTGGGTAGTGACCCTGCCTATGAAGCCGATGGTCCTGGGTTCGATTCATGACAATTAAATTCAAACATGACAGTAAAATATGAGGGTACTTTTGATAAAGTGTCTGTAAATATACACTCCTGTCACACAAATCAAAAAAGGTCTAGAATTTGGATTGGCGAAAAAAAAGGGTTTCAGTCAGTTAGGTTTGATGTCTAGATATGAGTATACAAGGCGTCCGAGGGTTTAATTTTTTTTGCCGTCATAATATAAGTTGTTTTTTTTTTTGTTATCTTGGCAATAAACAATTAATTGTCAACTGCTAGATATACTATCGTCTTGGGGGGTAGTTGCCATAAACGCCACGCTTGGCAGGCGGATTGGCTACCGCAGTAGCTGTAGATTGCGTTTCGACGGGCACTGCTGCCGGTTTTTTCTCTTTGTCGCCTCTTACGACGCCTGCGGGAGATTGGGCCTAGTTAAGGCATTTATTTGTGTGATATTTTATATGTATCTAAGTATTTGTATATTTTATATATCGTTGGCTGTGTCGTGTCATGCCGGCTGAAAAGAATAGCACCACCCCATCTCCTCCCGCGGGTGTAGTAAGAGGCGACAAAGGGAAAAATCCTACGGACGGGCAGCAGCGTCCGTCACAACCCAATCTACAACTACTGCTGTCGCCGACCCGCTCGCCAAGCGTGGTGACTATGGAAACTACCCCCCCAAGATGATACAAGTCATATTTGTGGGAGACCTACGTCCAGCAGTGGACTGCATACGGTTGAAATGTATGTATGTATGTGGCTGACCCAAAGTAAACCTCCTTGATATCTCTTATGTGAGTTCAGTTAATTTGTGTTATTATTTCCTGTAGAATTATATATTTATCACATGTACTAAAGTTGAGCACTTTAGGAGGGGCTTGTAGTCTATAGTCTATACTTTTAGGTATTTTAAAAAAGAACAATCTTGACGTGTCTTTTTATTGAAAAACGCTTTTAAAAAATCAGTGACAATACTTACGAACGCAAAATAATGTAAACAAACATATGTGATTCATAATTGTCACATACTTGTCATGTTTTATTAATTTTATTATTCAAAACTGATTTTCAATAAAAAGACATGTCAAGATTGTTTACCTTTTAACTACCTAAAAGTATAGACTATAGCTAGGTCACAAGTTTTTGAACTATCAGCGGTTGTGATCCAGCGGTATTTTCAAGTAGGTACACGGCTTGCTATTTTTCTGTTACCAATCAAATATTTCAGGCTAAAAGGTTCACAGAAATCTTTCCAAAGAATGATAGGCGTTCCATCAATCATAACATTATTACATTACATCTGATTATTAGGGAAACGAATCTCATCCATTTGCAATCGGAATTACTGGCGGCCATTTTGAATTTACAAATATATTCAGACAAAATCATGGCGGCCATGTTTTGTGTTCCGTGGTCAAGATAATAAATTGTTCTTGATTATTATTTACTCAATATCAGGCTAATTAAAAATTTCTTAATTATAAAATTATTTCTTGTATTTGCCGGCTGACTAGAATAGCACCAGCCCATCTCCTCCCGCGGGTGTAGTAAGAGGCGACAAAGTGAATAATCCTACGGACGGGCAGCAGCGTCCATCGAAACCCAATCTACAGCTACTGCGGTCGCTAAGCGTGGCGACTACGGCAACTACCTAGTCATATTTGTGGGAGGCCTAAGTCCAACAGTGTACTGCATACGGCTCAAATGTATGATGTATGTAGAAATTATTTCTTGTATTTTACGCGAGCGCATTAGAAATTGCAGCAGAATCAAAGTAAGTAAAGTAGCTTCCCGGATCGCTAATCTTAAATGAGCTTGCACCAATGATTTTTTTTTATGACATAGGCGGCAAACGAGCAGACGGATTGCCTGGTGTTAAGCAATTACCGTCGCCCATGGGCACCCGCAAAACCAGGGGAGTCACAAGCGCGTTGCCGGCTTTTAAGGGGGGTTGGAGCTCTGGGAACCTTACTCACCATCAGGAACACAGCACTACATACCTGAAAGGTGGCAGTGCTATTATGGCTGTGGTCTTCTGTAAGGAGGAGGTACTTCCACCGTTGGGCTGCCCCAGATTCAAGCGTGATGGTCAACGCTGTGCCCTACCTCTCATTTATGTACTAAATATCATTTGATATTTATCATTCGCTTTTCGAAATGAATTAAAACATGAAACCGGTTTAACACCAATAAAGCCTAGTTTACCCTCCGGGTTGGAAGGTCAGATGGCAGTCGCTAAAAAATCCTTAATTACAGAAATTATGTCTTGTATTACAGATTTAGTACAATCGCATTAGAAATGATGTCATTGGCAGAACCAAAGTTACCGATATGGTCTCTATGAATGAATGAATGAATGAATGAATGAATATTTGTTTATTCGTAGACACACAACACAAAGGTGACAGAAATACAAAAAACATAAAACATACAAGGTGGAAAGTGCCACGAAATGGTTTCATACATACATCATCATTTTTATATTTCAGCCGTATGCAGTCCACTGCTGGACATAGGCCTCCCACAAATATGACTTGTATCTTGGGGGTAGTTGCCATAGTCGCCACGCTTGGCAGGCGGGTTGACCGCATTAGCTGTAGATTGGATTTCGATGGACGCTGCTACCCGTCCGTAGGATTTTTCCCTTTGTCGCCTCTTACGACACCCGCAGGAGGAGACGGGGTCATACTATCAGCCGGTCAGCCGGCATCACACAGCACGAAAGAAATGGTTTCATCTCAGCGTAATGCTGGCGACATCCAGCGCTGATCTTCCGATGATACCATCAAGTGAAAAAGTATCACGGCAGGTAACACAGAAAGTAAAAGAAATTAAGAACAGAAGAATAAGCTAATCTTAAACGAGCTCGTACCAATGAGTTTTTCGGAACTTATGTACGAAAAATCATTTGATATCCAAAATCCTGGGATTAGTTGCCAAATGGACCCGGGTATATCCTTAAACTACGTCCAACAATGAGAGATAGGGCACAGCGATGACCATCACGCTTGAATCTGCAGCAGCCTAACTGGGGAAGTACCTCCTCCTTACAGACCACAGCCGTAATAGCACTGCTACTTTTCAGGTATGTAGTGTTGTGTTCCTGATGGTGAGTAAGGTTCCCAGAGCTCCAACCCCCCTTAAAGGCCGGCTACGCGCTTGTGACTCCCCTGGTGTTGCGGGTGCCCATGGGCGATAGTAATTGCTTACCACCAGGCAATCTATCTGCTAGTAAATAAATGTAACAAGATATTCTTACACAAATTGACTGAGCCCCACGGTAAGCTCAAGAAGGCTTGTGTTGTGACTCAGCCAACGATATAAATAAGTATAATATACAAATACTGAAATAAATATATATAAAATATCCATGACTCAGGAACAAATATCTGTGCTTACCACACAAATAAATGTCCTTACTAGTATTTGAACCAAGGACCATCAGCTTCATAGGCAGGGTCAATAGCCACTAGGCTCATTACACACCCCTCGTCTATCCGCACCAGAGACGTGATATTTCCAAGTCTAATATAATATACAACGAGGAAATGCCGCCTGCATCCTTGGTACAATGCCTCAAGGGCTTTTTTTAGATTTTATGCAGGAATAGTTAAGTACTTGTAGTTATTATAATATTGTCTTTTCTGTAAATAAAGCTTTTTAAATAACATAATTTGCCGTGTGATGCCGGCTGACTAAAATAGCACCACCCTATCTCCTCCCGCGGGTGTCGTAAGAGGCCACAAAGGGAAGAATCCTACGGACGGGCAGCAGCGTCCGTCGAAACCCAATCTACAGCTACTGCGGTCGCCAAGCGTGGCGACTATGGCAACTACCCCCAAGTCATATTTGTGGGAGGCCTATGTCCAGCAGTGGACTGCATACGGCTGAAATGTATGTATGTATGTAAATAATTATCAATATGTCATTGCATATTTGAGAAAATAACCTTTCAAAGCATAAACAAAGTATTACTTAAAATTTTGTCTTTGTGATTCTGAAAAGGTACTTGTTACCAAACTCCTGAAATTCAGAGCAATACAAAGTTAGGTTATTTGCGAAGTTGGGCTTTGTGTCGAAAAAAAAGGGAAAATGGTATTTAGACTTAAAATTACAAAGTACGTTACGGTGCTCGATTTTCAAGTCATTTTCGCGTTTTTCCGGAGTTGCTACGGGTCATGGTAGTCTGGGGTCCATTTTTTTTATGACATAGGCGGCAAACGAGCAGACGGATTGCCTGATGGTAAGCAATTACCGTCGCCCATGGGCACTCGCAACACCAAGGGAGTCACAAGCGCGTTGCCGACCTATAAGTGGGTTGGAGCTCTGGGAACCTTATTCACCATCAGGAACACAACACTACATACCTGAAAGGTAGCTGTGCTATTATGGCTGTGGTCTTCTGTAAGGAGGAGGTACTTCCCCAGTTGGGCTTCTCCAGATTCAAGCATGATGGTACTTCGCTGTGCCCTACCTCTCATTGTTGGATGTAGTTTAAGGACATACCCAGGTCCAAAAACTCCGGGAACTTACGAATCACTGGATGCCATAATACTTGATAGTGGAAACCCAAAATCGTATAAATCATTTTTAAATTGGATCAGCCTTTATCATATTAAAGTAACAAATAACAATAAAATACGATCGTTACAATTTAACGCCAACAGTGTAAAACCTATAAACTCATAAATATAAAAAATACACGAGTAAACCAACCAGCTGATAAGGAAAATTCGCACAACGAGTTTACAATTCGAATAGGCCGTATGTCCTTTGAAAAATGTATTCGCTTACAACCTTATGTCACCAAGTAGGCTATCCTCGTAAATGTCTCCTATGATTTGTGTGGGACCTCGGAATATTTTCAATAAAAGGCCTATCTCTATATAAAATGAGGTAACTTAAGCTCTTTTTAAAAGGTGCAGGTGAAAATGTTTTTAGGCATTTATGTTTGGACAACAAGAGTGTTTTTTATTTGGTGTTTACTGGTTATACGTGGTATTTTTTTTTTTACCAGACTGACCAGCGTTTGACCTCAGTCACACCTGATGGTAAGTGTCGACGAGGTCGAGGGTGTAGCACGCTGGTTCAGTAAGCCTATTCACTCTTGCCTTGAAAAGACCCAAATTATATATGTGTCGCCAGTTAAACATAAAATCTCTTTTTTTGAAGTCAGTTAATTAAAGCATGTCGTTTGACGACCGGTCTGGCCTAGTGACCCTGCCTATGAAGCCGATGGTCCTAGGTTCGATTCCCAGTCAGGGCATTCATTTGTGTGATGAACACAGATATTTGTTCCTGAGCCATGGCGTGTTTTCTATGTATTTAAGTATTTATATGTATCTATCTATTATATATATCGTCGTCTAGTACCTACAACACTGAGCTTACCGTAGGGCTAGCTCGATTTTTGTCAGATTGTCCTCAAATATTTATTTATTATTTATTAATTAATATAATAATTTATTAAGAAACAGAACATCTCTTGCACAACTAGCCCTGAATCGCAGGTTAGCGCCATGTTTTATGACCAATAAATTGAGTAAACAATAGTTAATAGAACAATGAGCACAAATGACCAGAGCAGATGCAAACCGGAGATGAGGTTTCGCGGCAAGATGGCCGACTTCCGGTTGGGTCGTTAACGTAGAGTTGAGGTAAGGTGGCATTAGTTGTGAATTATTTTTATCATGCACAAACGTCTAAAAATCTTCGATATTTAAGTCGAAAGAAAAATAGACAAATTTGACTCGAAGCGGGACTCGAACCCACAACCACTGGATCACTAGCCCAGTGCACTACCAATTGTGCTACACGAGTACCGCTTAGACTTGTCAAATTTTTCTATCTATCCCTCGTCGTATACGTCATCATGGGTGACGTGTAAACACATCTACCGCCAGCGTATTAAACACTGAAATGAATTGGTAGTGCACTGGGCTTATGATCCAGTGGTTGTGGGTTCGAGTCCCGCTTCGAGTCGAATTTTTCTATTTTTCTTTCGATTTAAATATCGAAGATATTCGCTAGCAGACGTTTCTGCATAATAAAAGGAAAGAAACATGTTAAAAAGGCATTAGATCATGGTGGGTGCTGTGTTTGTGCGTGTCCCATGATACGGACAGGGGCAACATCCTATTAGTGTACCCTTACATTTCATTAAATGAGCGTTTCTTAAAATTTTTGCCACTTTTCTCGACTTCAAATATTTTGGTAAATATGTTTTTTCTTGTCAAAATAGCGAGGTGATTCGATTTATGCAAGAAAAAAATGTGTCTCAAAGATTTTTTTCCTATTGTGTTACCTTTTTCTATATATTTTCTATGGAGGTAACATAATAGGAAATTCAAAAAATGTATGGAATTTTATGGGACATATTTTTTTATTACATAAATCGAATCAGCTGGTGATTCTGACCAGAAAAAACATAAAACTTACCAAAAAAATGTTGGTCGAGAAAAGTGGCAAAAATTTAGAGAAACGCTCAAATTGTCGAAAGGGCCCCTGCTCGTTGGCTCGATTCGGCTCCGCGTACGCCTCCCAAATGTTCGGGATATTAATGTAGTTTTTATTTTTCTTTTACTTTTGTATACTCGACGTATAAAAGTGCCCTTGTGGCCTTACTGAATGAACGTTTGAGTTTGAGTGATAATAATTTACTTTAAAACATTTATTTAAAAATAGTAACATTTTTTTTTTATGACATAGGCGGCAAACGAGCAGACGGATTGCCTGGTGTTCAGCAATTACCGTTGCCCATGGGCATCCGCAACACCAGAGGAGTCACAACTGCGTTGCTAGCCTTTAAGGGGGGTTGGAGCTCTGGGAACCTTACTCACCATCAGGAACACAACACTACATACCTGAAAGGTAGCAGTGCTATTATGGCTGTGGTCTTCTGTAAGCAGGAGGTGCTTCCCCAGTTGGGCTGCCCCAGATTCAAGCGTGATGGTCTACGCTGTGCCCTACCTCTCATTGTTGGACGTAGTTTAAGGACATACCCGGGTCCATAACATAAAAAAATATAGAGAATAAAGAAAATTAGTCTAAATTAACAGTGCAGGGTAGAAGGAGGTGGATTCAGTAGGGCTGCACCGTCATTGAAACTGAAGAAGTACCGGATTGATTTGAATCTTTGCCGTGTCCCACGGAGGCACATACTGGTAGCTCGGATGATAGATATTGTGATTTTGGATCTTAGCCAGTCCATTACAACACGATCTGTCCCATCGGTCGGCGATGGCTTCACCTAGATCATCATCTCAGCCAGAAGACGTCCACTGCTGAACATAGGCCTCCCCCTTGTACCTCCACATGTACCGGTTGGAAGCAACCTGCATCCAGCGTCTTCCGGCGACCTTAATGAGGTCGTCTGTCCATCTTGTGCGTGGACGTACCCTGCGCCTGCTAGTCCGTGGTCTCCACTCGAGCACTTCGTCCCCATCGGCCATCTTCTCTGCGTGCAATATCTTTTTATGACATAGGCGGCAAACGAGCAGACGGATTGCCTGGTGGTAAGCAATTACCGTCGCCCATGGGCATCCATAACACCAGGGGAGTCACAAGCGCGTTGCCGGCCTTTAAGGGGGGTTGGAGCTCTGGGAACCTTACTCACCACCAGGAACACAACACTACATACTTGAAAGGTAGCAGTGCTATTATGGCTGTGGTTTTCTGTAAGGAGAAGGTACTTCCCCAGTCGGGCTGCCCCAGATACAAGCGTTATGGTCATCGCTGTGCCCTACCTCTCATTATTGGACGTAGTTTAAGGACATACCCGGGTCCATGTGGCCTGCCCATTGCCACTTCAGCTTGCTAACCCGGTGGGCTATGTCGGTGACTTTACTTCGCCTACATCTCCTCATTTCTGAGTCGATCTATGAGTTCACCTCGATGTTTGATAATAATTCTCTGCTGTTTTGTTCTGATGATTTGAATGAACGCAAATCAAATCCCCACTAACGATTAAACAAACGTGGTCGCAATTAGGTTAAGCGATTCGCTTGAGGTTTAATTTAAAACATCAATTAGCTCAATCAATACTCAGGATTAACGAGTCTGGCTGGCTTTAGGGCGTCTACGGATACTGCTATTTTCAAGCCAAATTGTTCTTGTGGGTACAATTTAGAATAAATTACATACATATACGTCACATTGGAGCCTGGGGGGTTGCGTACTGAGCGCTTTAAAAGACTCTTCCTCCCACAAACGCTTCGGCTGTGGAATGAGCTCCCTGCCACGGTTTTCCCGAGGGACTACAGTATGGGGTTCTTCAAAAAAGGAGTGTACAGATTTATAAAGGGTCGGCAACGCGCACGTGACACCTCTGGAGTTACAGTCGTCCATAGACTGCGGTAACTACTTACCATCATGCCGTATGCTTGTTTGCCACCGACGTCGTATAAAAATAGAAATAAACATACATTTCAGCCGTATGCAGTCCACTGCTGGACATAGGCCTCCCACAAATATGACTTGTATCTTGGGGGTAGTTGCCATAGTCGCCACGCTTGGCAGGCGGGATGGCCGCAGTATCTGTAGATTGGGTTTCAACGGACGCTGCCCGTCCGTAGAATTTTTCCCTTTGTCACCTCTTACAACACCCGCGGGAGGAGATAGGGTGGTGCTATTCTAGTCAGCCGGCATCACACGGCATCAATTTTGAACCAATTTAGAATAAGCTTAGAATAATACCATTTCCTTTAAGAGAACTGCAAAATACGTGTCTGCTAATTTAAACTGCCTAGTCTATAAGATCCATGGGGTCTCAGGTTATCTTAACTGGTGACCGAAGAGCTGGTGGCTTCCTCGCATCGCTATACAACGAGGACATGCTGCCATTATCCTTGGTTATCAGTTTTCGTCATTCCTGAGTATATTGCTTGGGAATGAGATGTTTTCCCGCTGGAAAAGTAGCTTAAATCACTCTCCATCCCTTCAACTACCTCCACTTCAAAATCACGTCAATTCGTCGCTCCGTTTTGCCGTGAAAGACGGACAAACAAACAGACACACTGCCGCATTTATAACATAAATAAATAAATATTTCGGGACAATCTGACACAAATCGACCTAGTCCTACGGTAAGCTCAGTAGGTAAGGCTTGTGTACTAGACGACGATATTGTATAATAGATAAAGACATATAAATACTTAAATACATAGAAAACACCCATGACTCAGGAACCAATATCTGTGCTCATTACACAAATAAATGCCCTGACTGGGAATCGAACCCAGAACCATCGGCTTCATAGGCAGGGTCACTACCCACTAGGCCAGACTGGTCGTCAAATATTAGTATGGATATCGTTGGCTGAGTCACACAAGGCTTATTTGATACTTATTTGATACCCAAAACCGTATGAAGGTAGCCTAAAGCGGTAATTACCGACCTGATGGATACGGTCTAACATATAAATCACGTCTTAAGTATCGTTTCTGGCCGTTTAACAATGAATACTTTTGTTGCAAATTACGGCTGAAAAAAGGGGCTTCAACAACTTTCGTCAGTCCAGGGAGTGAGACAAAGTAGCTTAAATTTAGTGATAGCCATGAATTTACACTTCATACTTCAGGGTTCAGGGTCTATTACAAATTCGAAAACATATTTGAACGTCATTCGCTTTGCCTTTCTATTCGTTAAGAAAACAGAAAGTGACAAGAATAGGTCAATTCATATTTCATAATAGACCCCCCGAACGCTAACACGTTCGGAAACTCAGAAATTAACCAAAAATTATAATTGTTAAGTAAAATATTTAATTTAAATATTCAACATAATTTAAATGAATGTATTTATTAATTATTTTTTTTATTTTTTATTTCGAAGGTACATATATATATTTATTTTTATGTTTCTCCCTACTGAGGTGAAGAGTTGTGTGTGTCACACGAGAGCAAAGTTATTTTAGATCTTTTGCATTTGAGTCTCTAGCTACGCTAAAGATTCTAACTTTTAATCTTTCACTTACTCGGGACTTAAAACAACACTCGCTTGAAAAACCAACTTTACTCTCTTGTTGCACAAAAAACAATTAATGCTTAAGCGATTATGGTGTTTAAATAGTTGTTTATGTGACTGGTACAAAATGAAAGTCATATTGACATTAAACAAGTATTTTTCTGTCAAATTACATACAGTTTACATATACTGCTCTATGTACATATATAAACTCTCTATGATAAGTTCTATTAGTCGCATTATTATTATACAAGACTGATCAGCGTTTGACCTCAGTCACACCTGATGGTACCTAAGTGACGACGAGGTCGAGGGTGTAGCACGCTGGTTCAGTAACAGCCTTCACTTTTGCCTTGTAAAAACCCTAATGATATTATGGTGGAATGCATTTATTGTGGTACGAATACGAGTCTATGGTTGTATTATAGGTCTTGTCGTTGGAGTAGTATATACTTATCGATAACAGTATTGTAGATATTTTGCTTTAATGGTTTTTATGTAATCTGTCTAAGATCTCTTTTGTAATACTGTTTTGAAAAAATAATTCCCGCCGAGTTGCTTAGCGGTCATGAAAGTCAAAATGCTTTTCGGGTCAGAGGTGTAGGGTTAGAACCGGTGTAGTATTTATTTTTCTTCTTTTGTATAATCGACGTGAAAAAGTGCCCTTGTGGCCTATTTACTGAATAAACGTTAGACTATGAGTTAACTTATTTGAATTAATGAAATGAAATTATTTCAAAAAGCATTTAAATTTAGTTTATTCCCTGAAAGAAACACTAATTAAAAACATCGATTGTAAAAAGAAACAGTGAAAGTCTAGAAAATGTGGAGCTAGTTTTTAATCTAGATTCTAGACGGAAACAGAGGTAATTAGAACAGGTCTGGGTTTCGAATTAAACAAGTTCTAGATTTTTTTTATCTTTGTTTATGTAATGTACAGTCAAGTGCAAATATTATGTACCGAAAGAATCCTTTCATAAATACGTTCTACAACTTTATTTACTGTACAATAGAGTTGCTCGGTACATATTTTTGAGACTTAGGCAGTAAACGAATTTTTACACTTGACTGTAGGCTAATGCAGGAATTCAACATGGTTTTTTACACATTATTACAATATTATTAACTAAAAAAAAATTTTATAAGAATATCCTGTAATATTTATTTATTATAACTAGCTATGCCCCGCGGTGTTACCCGCGGATTATTAGGTAAAAAATGTAAACTATGTGTTAATCCTGGATGTCAGCTAACTCCATACCAAATTTTATTAAAATCGCTCCAGCCGTTTAGACGTGAAGAAGTAACAAACTTACACACTCACAAACTTTCGCCTTTATAATATTAGTGTAGACTACCTCCAACGTTTCGATAACGACATTATTCTAGTGGTCTCGGATGACTCGCACTTGATCTTGTTCAAAACTTAGTGCGCAAAACGTTCAAGTTGATAAACAAATACCTGTGTAGCATTTTGAACCCAAGACCATCGGCTTCATAGGCAGATTCACCTACTAGGCCAGACCAGACGGCCGGTTTTTTAACAGTGCACTTGAATTCAAAAAACTTTTAGGACGAATTTCACACGCAAAAGTTTCTCACGATGATTTTAGCATTAAATGTAAAGTTTCTATACCCATTATTAATTTCTATCATTCATGTTTCTAAAATATAATTTCTTCGTTTCTGACAGAGTTTAAAGTGTCAAGAGTCGAGTAAGTTGACCCTCCGTCGTCATGAATGGACCCGGGTATGTCCTTAAGCTACGTCCAACAATGAGAGCTAGGGCACAGCGAAGTACCATCACGCTTGAGTCTGGAGCAATCCAACTGGGGAAGCACCTCCTCCTTACAGAAGACCACGGCCATAATAGCACTGCTACCTTTCAGGTATGTAGTGTTGTCTTCCTGATGGACAGTAAGGTTCAACTCCAACCCCCCTTAAAGGCCGGCAACGCGTTTGTGATTCCCTTGGTGTTGCGAGTGCCCATTGAGCGACGGTAATTGCTTAACATCACGTAATCCGTCTGCTAGTTAGTCACCTTTGTCATAAAAAAAATGAACTGTATAATATAAATTATATTTTGACAATGCTCGTTTTTTGTTACAGGTAAGTGTAAAGGGGTATATAAGTAGCAGTGGCGGTGTATCCATACAAGGTGATTCCCATCGGCTTGACTGCCTTCTTAGTTCAGCAGTTGCTTAAACTCATGAACAAAAGGCGATTTTTCGTCTTGTCTAACAGAATTTGACCTTTAATATAAATAAATAAATAAATATTTAGGCCATTTATTTGTGTAAGAGCACAGATATTGTTCCTGAGTCATGGGTGTTGTATGTATTTAAGTATTTATATGTATCTATCTATTATATATATCGTCGTCTAGTACCTACAACACAAGCCTTACCTGAGCTTACCGTAAACTAGGTCTATTTGTGTAAGATTGTCCCGAAATATTTATTTATAAAATAAATAAAATGATTGAAAGAAAATGTTTTTATTTGGTATTAAGCAACGTTTTTCGTGATATTGTATGATGCATATTTATTGCATCACTTTGTAAATACTGAAGTATTAAAGTAAATACCATGTTATTTACTCGGCTCTTCAAAATCAAGAGAAATATATGATATTCTTGCAATTTATTTTTGTATTTATTCATAATCATTTTCAGTTATTTACCTTGATATGTTGCAAAGTTTAATATTAAAATAAATAAACTCATTTTTATATTGAATCCAATATAATATTTGCACAGAATATCCTTTGGGAGTCGACTAGTGATGATTCAAATTTATTTCAGATATCTGTGAATTGAGTTAGTGTCATATTATACTTACAAGTATAATATGACACTAACTCAGTATGCTTAAAGATATGTAAATCATTAAATATTTTTAAAAATAATAAGTTTAAATAAAAATAAAAATGTAGAATCATACAAGTAATGGCTAGTCAAATAAATTAAAAAAGATTAATATTTTTTTTATGACATAGGCGGCAAACAAGCAGACGCATTGCCTGGTGGTAGGCAATTACCGTCGCCAATGGGCACCCGCAACACCAGGGGAGTCACAAGCGCGTTGCCGGCCTTTAAGGGGGGTTGGTGCTCTGGGAACCTTACTCACAATCAGGAACACAACACTACATACCTGAAAGGTAGCAGTGCTATTAAATCATTAAATATTTTTAAAAATAATAAGTAAAAATTAAAAAACAATCTTGAATCATACAAATAATAGCTAGTCAAATAACTTTAAAAAATATTAATATGTCACATTAAGGACTAATAATATTATTGCTTCCTCGCACAACGTATCAGCATTGCGATACAATGAAGAAATGCCAGCATCCTAGGTACAATGCCTCAAGAGCCTTTTTTAGATTTTATACTGTAACTAGTTAAGTACTTGTAGTTATCATAATACATATATGTTTATAATATTATGAATATCAATAAAAAAAATAACTCTGATTGAAAAATTAAAATATATATTTCCTAACTAGTGCGTAAAATGTGCACTTTTCGTGCGTAAATTTCACTTTTTAAGGCACTTGCTATGAAAAATTAGGTTCGATACTCGTGTAAAAACTTCTTTAAGACTCGGGTGATTGTCACCCTCGTTTCACTCGGGCTCCAACGTTCACCCTCGTCGAAAAAAAATTTTTTTTTACTAGTATCGAAATGTACTATTATAAATTTCCTCGACTGAGTCACAACACAAGCCTTCTTAAGCTTAACACGGGGCTCAGTAAAATGTATTTTGTTTTTTTTTTCATGACAAACGAGCTGACGGATTGCCTGTATTTTTTTTTAATTATGCACAATTATATTGCCAAATAATTAAACCGCAATTAGTATTATACCATCACACTTGTCAGGCTAGTCTCATAATTAATGAGAATTTCAAAAAACCAATAACTCAGGCCTCCCAGCCTGTTTTAACTACAGGCATTGCCGGTCTAAATTATGATGGTCGAGATATGCTCCTAGCATTAAAATGTATTGGTTATACGGCGACTGGAATATAATTAGTATTCTTAAAGAAGCATTTGCTGATTGATTTATAAGATTCTTTGTCTTATTCCAGCACTTTAATATTCCAATTATATAGCTGATAGCGGTAAACTCAGTACAGGTCATAAATATCTGAACAACGCAAATATGTGTAACAATTTAGGTATTATAAATATCTTCTTCGTCGTTGTTACTTTTAGTTTTTCAAAGAGTAATAGTATGTGTCAGTAAAGCATTGTACATACCTCGGACTGAAAAGGGGTTGCCGGCCTCGTAACAATCTGTCTTCACTGCGTTCGGCCGTCTACATATACTCGGCCGGCAACCCCTTACTTCCCGGTCTCTGTAGTAGTCACTAGTCTCTAGGTCTCTTAAATATACGGGATACAAGTACCTATCCTTAATTGTAAACTTTAGAAGTCCTACCATGTGGATTTCTTCCCGTGAACACTGTGAAATGAACTCCCTGCCAAGGTTTTTACAAGCTATAAAAAAAAAAACGTTTATTATACAAAAACGTTTATAAAAATGTTGACTATCCGTCAGTGATCAAACTAGGCTGTGACTGTATCTTAGCCAACACACAGGTGTGTTGGCTAAGATACAGTCGAGTGTGGTTTAACAAAAATAAAAAAATTAGCTGAATAAGACTTTACAATAAGGAGACATGTATGTATAATTTTATACATTTAATATACTAATATTTTTAAATATTGAGATTAGAAACAAGTTGGGATTTGTGTGTGTGTGTGTGTGTGTGTGTGTGTGTGTGTGTTTGTGTGTTTGCGTGTGTGTGTGTGTGTATGTATGTGTGCAAGTCTTGAAGACCGGTCTGTGTCCTAGTGGGTAGTGATCCTGCCTCTGAAGCCGATGGTCCTGGGTTGGATTCCCAGTCGGGGCATTTATTTGTGTAATGAGCACAGATATTTGTTCCTGAGTCATGGGTGTTTTCTATGTATTTAAGTATTTATATGTATCCATCTACATATTATATACACAGCGTCGTCTAGTACCTACAACACAAGCCTTACTAAGCTTACCGTAGGACTAGGTCGATTTGTGTAAGATTGTCCCGAAATATTTATTTATTTATTTAAGTCTTAACAATTCACTTGGTTTAGTGCCTTTAATTATCTCTTCAGTTCCTTTGTATGACAGATTCATTTACCAATGTTTCTCTACCCATTTAGCTCTTGGAATGGAAAAACGTCTAATATCACAGAGACTACAAATCGCCGATATACTTACTCAACCTCGTGTCTGTAACACTCATTTGATGACAAAAACATCCGTATTCCAAATGAAAGAAAAGCGACATTTCCATCAAATGATTGTTGCAGATATGAGGTTAAGTAAGTAAAGCGACGAAATGTAAATATGCACAGTTTGAGGCTCCTTAAATAACGTCTTGGACAGGGTTTTAAAGGGTAGGCAAAGCAGATGTGTATCCTCTTTAGTCACAGGCGTCTACAGGCTACAGTAACTACTTACCACCAGGCGGGCAGTACGCTTCTTTACCGCTGTCATAAACACGTAAACACCATTTCATAATATTACTGCAGACCTCGGGGTATTTCGTATATATAATTTATTTACCTCTCTATCCCACGAATATGCAAGTGCGACAGAGACAAATAACCGCCCCCGCATTAAGACAGCCTGCAATTACTCTACGTACGATCATTAGTGTCGGGCTTGACCGCTTACTTTATCAGACCAACGATAAATGATTGGTAAAACAAAATGGCCGCCTTTGTACTGCAAACAACCCGAGTATGTCCTTAAACTACGTCCAACAATGAGAGGTAGGGCACAGCGATGTACCATCACGCTTGAGTCTGGGGCAGCCCAACAGTAGAAGTACCTCCTCCTTACAGAAGACCACAGCCATAATAGCACTGCTACCTTTCAGGTATGTAGTGTTGTGTTCCTGATGGTGAATAAGGTTCCCAGAGCTCCAACCCACTTATAGGTCGGCAACGCGCTTGTGCCTCCCTTGGTGTTGCGAGTGCCCATGGGCGACGGTAATTGCTTACCATCAGGCAATCCGTCTGCTCGTTTGCCACCTTTGTCATAAAAAAAACAAGCATACAGCCCACCTGATGGTAAGGTAAGTAAGTTACCGTAGCCTATGGACGCGTGCAACTTCAGAGGATTCCCATGCGCGTTGCCTACTAAAATGTCCCATAAAGTTTGTATCGAACTTTTCTTTTTTGTTACCAAATTTCTATAGACTTTCGATAACAAAAAAAGAAAAGTTCCATACAAACTTTATGGGAAATTAAGGGAAATATGGTAGATCTTACTAAGCATCATTTTGCTCTATCAGTCTACCGCTTTTAATCAGAATCGAAGACGTGATCCAAATGTACAAACTTTTTGAGAAATGCTCATGTACAGTCAGCAGCAGAAGTGGCTAAGCGTTTGAAGTGGTCAAAATGAGGTCGACACATCTCTATTGTCAAGAGAATAAGAGCGCGTGTAGGTCATTTTGAACACTTCAAACGCTTAGCCACTTTTGCTGCTGACTGTACTGATCCTGCCTATGAAGCCGTTGGTCCTGGGTTCAAATCAAAATCAGGGCATTTATTTATGTGATGAGTACAGATATTTGTCTCGGAGTCATGGGTGATTTCTGTCTCCTGCAGAAAATCATTTGACATTTACTAATCATCATCATCATCTCAGCCGACGTCCGAAGCATAAGACGTCCCCTGCTGAACTTAGGCCTCACCCTAACCCAGGGATCGAATACCGGTATTATTTTCATACAAATTAACCGGTATTCCATTTCGGTATCTCTTACGTATCTAAATACCAATTAAAACATAATGGTTTTTTTTTATTTTCACGACAATATTTAGGTTTTGGTAATACCGGTATTCGATCTCTGGGTAAGGGTGAGGCCTAAGTTCAGGAGTGGACGTCTTATGCATCGGACGTCAACTGAGATGATGATGATGATTGGTATAATCTTTAATAAAGGAAAATATTTTGAGGAGACTAAAGCTAATTGAAATAAGGTGTTTTCTGTTAGGGTTGGAAATTGAGGGCGAGTCGCTATCGAGAAAATTGAAAATTAGAGTTTTTGTCAAATATTGGTTTTAGGTTTCCGAACAACTCCAACTCTTGTTTACTTGTATTACTTTTATATAATCACTCAATAAGTACGTACTAGTTCCAGAAAAGTTAAAAAAAAATATTTTTATTTATTTATTCTTTATTTTCAGAAACAAGCGGTCATTTACAGGATATAGATTGGGTTACGTTGCAATTTTAAATAAGACCTACAGTTTCCTCAGTTGGTAGTAAACAAAGAGTACTAAATTTATCACACTTTGAATACAGAGCCCTGAGTGTACGTCCCTAACGTAACAAAACGTCACCATCACGCTAGAGTTACCCATATACATATAACATTATCACTTACACGTTCGAGACGCTTTTCTACGTCAAAAGAAACTTATACGCACTGAAAATATTTTATAATAATATCTGCTAGATACAGAGTTATCCACTTATATACTTTAGTAAATAAAGGAAGTTAGTAAAATGTAAAGAGGCTTATGTTACTTTAAACTTACAAATAAGACAGTTAGATACATTCAAATAAAGTGCTATTCAACTTAACTAAGTACTACCGCAATTTAATTTTTGATATGTAAACGGAAAGCGCCGACATTTTTAAACGTAAAAAATATAAGAGCCTGGGCAGAGAGTACCATTTTGTACCGTTTGGCGTAGAGACGCTAGGTCCATGGGGTCCCAGTGCGCACAAACTTTTTGCAGAAATCGCGAAGCGTCTGGTTGATGTAACTGGTGACCGAAGAGCTGGCTGCTTCCTCATACAACCAGCATTCCCGTCAGCTTGGTACAATATTTTAAGGGCCTTTTTAGATTTAATAGTGAAGTAGGTGTATGTTGTCATTGGAATATTATTTAAACAAAGGAGTTATATGTTAAATTTAAAATAAAGAAAATATAAACAAATTTAAATTTCAAAACAGTACTTTTCAACTTCGTAGTAAAAAATATGAACAAAATTAAGAATTTAAAGAATATATTAGCTACGCAGTAGTTTTTCGGGCGACCGATCTGGCCCTAGTAGTGACCCTGCCTATGAAGCCGATGGTCCTGGGTTCGATTCCCAGCCGGGGCATTTATTTGTGTGATGAGCACAGATTGTTCCTGAGTCATGGGTGTTTTCTATGTATTTAAGTATTTATATGTATCTATCTATTATATATATCGTCGTCTCGTACCTACAACAAGCCTTACTGAGCTTACCGTAGGACTAGGTCGATTTGTGTAACATTGTTCCAAAATGTTTATATTATATTTTCAAAACCAACAATTCTTATTTTCATGTTTTAAAACAGTATATTAACCTCCTGACGACTGGGTTTTAAATGTTCCCTGCTCAATGTCCATTCTGTCACAATGACAAAGGGTCGAAACTTAACTGGGGCTTATGTACTATACGTAGGACGCCAGGCATTAAAAGGATAAAACCCCATTAGATTATTTAGAAACATTCTGTCAAGGGTATAGTCTAGTAATGTACAATTGGTAGTCTACTGGGCTAGTGATCCAGTGGTTGTGGGTTCGAGTCCCGCCAGGAGTCAAATTTTTCTATATTCTCTTTCGATTTATTTTTTTATTTATTTACTGTACATTCCAGTCAGCAGCAAAAGTGGCTAAGTGTTCGAAGTGTTCAAAATGACCTACACGCGCTCTTATTCTCTTGACAATAAAAATGCGTTGACCACATTTTGAACACCTCAAACGCTTAGCCACTTCTTTTTTTATTTTATGACATAGGCGGCAAACGAGCAGACGGATTGCCTGATGGTAAGCAATTACCGTCGCCCATGGGCACCCGCAACACCAGGGGAGTCACAAGCGCGTTGCCGGCCTTTAAGGGGGGTTGGAGCTCTGGGAACCTTACTCACCATCAGGAACACAACACTACCTGAAAGGTAGCAGTGCTATTATGGCTGTGGTCTTCTGTAAGGAGGAGGTACTTCCCCAGTTGGGCTGCCCCAGATTCAATCGTGATGGTCATCGCTGTGCCCTACCTCCCATTGTTGGACGTAGTTTAAGGACATACCCGGGTCCTTCTGCAGCTGACTGTACCTATTTCTACTGAATCTTGATTTCACTTGACAATTAGAATGTAATAAATATACAGACATTTTGATTATTTTCATGTATTACTTTAACTGTAAGATATTTCTTCTTTGGATGTGCAAATTCCCAGACGAATATAATTCTAGTAATAAAATCAAATATTCAATACTCACAGAGATACATTTTCTGTTCGACATCTAGTGTTTCCAATAAAATATAACCTCGATGAGAAATTTCTAGACTATCCGCCCCCAAGGACCTGTGAGAAATTGAAAACTTATCACTTAGACTTATCTGAAGCTAGATTTTGAGTTTTATATATGTTACCCGCGGTTTAATAGGAAAAAAAACGTAGCCTATGTGTTAATCCAGGGTGTCAGCTAACTCCATACCAATATTAAAATCGCTCCAGCCGTTTAGACGTGAAGAAGTAACAAATATACACACTCACAAACTTTCGCCTTTATAATTGACGACCGGTCTGGCCTAGTGGGTAGTGACCCTGCCTATGAAGCCGAAGGTCCTGGGTTCGATTCCCAGTCAGGGCATTTATTTGCGTGATGAGCGCAGATATTTGTTCCTGAGTCACGGGTGTTTTCTATGTATTTAAGTATTTATATGTATCTATCTATTATATATATCGTCGTCTAGTACCTGCAACACAAGCCTTATTGAGCTTACCGTGGGACTAGGTCGATTTGTGTAAGAATGTCCCGATATATTTATTTATTTATTTATAATATTAGTGTAGACTAGTGTAGATGTACAGTCGACAAAGTCGATGTCCTCGTAGATAAAATGTCTACGTAATTATTTTATCGTTGTTAATGGTGGTCAATTTAGTTATTTTTAGGCGCCAGGGAATTATATTTTTACCGAACCCATATGTTTAATGTTTATGCCCTAGATTATTCCGAGTGACAGTTTTTTGATTGTGCCAATTCGACAAATACGAGTAGAATACCGTCCAATCCCTACCATATTCTTCTAAGTGAATTGAAGGATATGGCAGAGAAATTCGCAGAATTTGGGCAAGCCTTTGTAGCTCAGTTGGTAG
Source organism: Grapholita molesta (assembly GCA_022674325.2). Classification (NCBI taxonomy): domain Eukaryota; kingdom Metazoa; phylum Arthropoda; class Insecta; order Lepidoptera; family Tortricidae; genus Grapholita; species Grapholita molesta. Next base: position 1,660,445 of record CP053145.2, on the reverse strand, counting down.
AGCGATGGACATTTATCCCAGAGTCGCAAATTCGAGTCTCACCCGGGGCAGTTTTTTTTTTCATTATTCCTTTCTTTCTGAGAATTACGATTTCATTAGCAGACGTTTTTGCTTGAACATATAATCTAAGCATTATTTACCACTACATAAATAGAGCGGATAGAGCTCTTCGGATCGCTTAACTTACATACATACACATACATCTCAGCTGTATGCAGTCCACTGCTGGACATAAGCATCCCACAAATAGTTGCCATGTCGCCCGTCCGTAGGATTTTTCCCTTGTCGCTTCTTTTCGACCGGCCTGGCCTAGTGGGTAGTGACCCTGCCTATGAAGCCCATGGTCCTGTGTTCGATTCCCAGTCAGGGCATTTATTTGTGTGATGAGCACAGATATTTGTACCTGGGTCTTGGGTGTTTTCTATGTATTTAAGTATTATTATGTATCTATCTATTATATATATCGTCGTCTAGTACCTACAACACAATCCTTACTGAGCTTGCCGTAGGACGTAAAATCATTAGTATTCTTTTTTTTTTCATCGTCCTAATGAGATAGAATAGAATAGAATAATAATTTATTGCCACACACACGATACACATTTAACAAGGATTTTTTTTAAATTACGTACATATCATAACATTCATAAGTGCTCTAAAATGCATCCAGAAACCGGAGGCAATGACCAGCATTACCAACCATCAGAAATGAATGGAGATGTAATGTTAACATTACCTACTGAAATCTGTAGGTTATGAGTTCAAATTTAGAACAGCTGTCAAATTCAAGTGGGGTGTCTATTCTATTATCTATAGATATTAAAACAGTCATTGATACGAAATGCCATAGAATAGGGAGTTCATTCGCTTGTCTATGGTTTAAAAAAATATTTGACTGAGATACAAAATACGCAACGCCACCATTCCAAGCTGTCATTTGTTTTGTTCGTTGACTTTTTAATGTTTACAAGTAACACTGTAATAAGTCATTTCCCTATGGTTCCCGAACCCACCTTAAAATACTTATGATATGTGTGTAGATAAAGTAGAGTATGCAACCATACATAATTAGGCATTACAACAATCGTGTGATATTATTATGCCCACACTCTTGTTGTAATGCCCTTCATTATGCACAGATACATAAACTACTAAAAAAACCCAAAGACAGTAACCGTAATATTAAGATTAAGTCTCTCCTTACACGTTTTCAATAACCAACTACTAAGAATACCCGATTACTAGGAATACCTTCACGTCAAGACCTGTCCCTATTAAATTCCTTTTCCTTTTTGATTTGGGGACCTTGACCTTTAGTAAAGGAACGCAGCCATAGGTACAGCAGAATATACTGAGGCTCTAGTGTAAGTTTCATTTGACTCAATAAAACGTTTTGGACCCGGGTATGTCCTTAAACTACGTCCAACAATGAGAGGTAGGGAACAGCGATGACCATCACGCTTGAATTTGGGGCAGCCCAACTGGGGAAGTACCTCCTCCTTACAGAAGACCACAGCCATAATAGCACTGCTACCTTTCAGGTATGTAGTGTTGTGTCCATGATGGTGAGTAAGGTTCCCAGAGCTCCAAACCCGCTTAAAGGCCGGCAACGCGCTTATGACTCCCTTGGTGTTGCGGGTGCCCATGGGCGACGGTAATTGCTTACCATCAGGCAACCCGTCTGCTCGTTTGCCGCCTATGTCATAAAAAAAAAACATCACGAACGCGTTTGCGTTTCCCATATAAATAACATAATCACTTACGCGTTCTTAAACGTTTTTTACGTCAAAAGAAACTTACACAAGAGCCTCTGGGCTCTGATCTACAGGTTAACTAGATATTATAAACACAAAACTATCGTGAGATTCGAACATATTATTTTCTTTCCTAACTAGTGCGTAAAAAGTACACTTTTCGCACGCTTCGTAGCGTAAATTTCACTTTTTATGGCACTTGCTATGAAAAATTAGGTTCGATACTCGTGTAAAAACTTCTTTAAGACTCGGGTGATTGTCACCCTCGTTTCACTCGGGCTCCAACTTTCACCCTCGTCGAAAAAATATTTTTTTTCAGTGGTATCGAAATGTACTATTATATAGAAGCCGGTTACTCACGTTTTATAAGTCGAATATTGCTACTGACCAATTTGAATTGATCATCCTATATATGTATGAATATTTTGTTGCGTTAACAGATCAACAGGACCTTAAACCGATAGTTAAAAATGCGACATTGTATTGAAATTATCCCGCTATATACCTTTTTCGTAATATTGGCGATATGTCACTCGTTCGCGCGTGTCAAATAAAGTTTGGCAGACTTGGGTCGACGTTGGTAAGATAAACGGTTGGGCTTGGGTCCTGACCTCTGGTACCTGTTGTTATGACTTACTGAGGAAAAACATTTCATTATATTTATATATTAATAGTTTACGATATCGCGAAAAATGTGAATTTAATGTAATTTACAATTTTATCTACGTACATATCATAAGTGCTCTAAAATGCGTCCAGAAACTGTAGGCAATAACCAGCATTACCAACCATCAGAAATGAATGAAGATGGAATGTGAACATTACCTACTGAAATCCGTAGGTTATGAGTTTAAATTTGGAACAGCTGTCAAATATTTAAGTGGGGTGTCTATTCTAGTATCTATAGATATTAAAACAGTCATTGATATGAAACGCCAATTCGTTATGTTTTTTTTAATATAAATCGATCGACATTTGAACTCGAGTGACAATAGAATAGGGAGTTCGTTCGCTTGTCTATGGTTTAAAAAAATATTTGACTGAGATACGAAAAACGCAACGCCGCCATTCCAAGCTGTCATTTGTTTTGTTCGTAGACTTTTTAATGTTTCAAGTAACACTAGTAATACTGCAGATCATTTCCCTACGGTTCCTGAACCCATCTTAAAACATTTATGATATGTGTGTAGATAAAGTAGTGTATGTAACTATACATAATTAGGCATTACAACAATCGTGTGATATTATTATGAAACTCGCCTTCGGCTCGTTTCATAAACCCACACTCTTATTGTAATGCCCTTCATTATGCACAGATACATAAACTACTATTACGATGACATTAACTGTTTAGCCAGTGTGAAACATATTTATTTAAAACTCACTAGTAATGAGTTATATGTAATGAGTCATTACATATAACTACTTAGTTACAAACGGATAAACTCACGTGTAATTATATCGCACTAGGCGACATGTTTCGGGTAAGCTCTGGTACTTATCTTCAAGCCGAGTCAGGACACACCGATCGCGTTGAGGGTGTATCGCTCACTGTCGCCTAGTGCGATATAATTACACGTGAGTTTATCCGTTTGTAACTAAGTAGTAGTAACATGGCTCAGAACAGTTTTAATTGTCTCATTACATATCTTTAATAAAACATAGATATGCATCATTGGATCGTTTTAATATACGCAAAACATATATTAAAACGATCCAATGATAGCACACCCAAAATTAAAATTAAATTTTCATTTCTCATGCTTGGAAAGTGGGTCATTGTTTATCTACTATGCGGGTGGAAAGTGATACGTTTCCGCCCTAGGGTCGCAATTCGGCATGTTCCTGTTAGTTCTCCCCTTGTGAGCACGCACTAGAACAAAGTGGGGAAAATAACCTTATTTACCGACGCCAGAAACAAATACATGAGAATAGTTCTTTCCCTTAAATTATAGCAATTCATTGTAGCATAAAATATGTCAATTAATTCAAATATTCATATTATTCGGTTAAAATTTTTAAGTGTTTTGGCTCTATATTACAGTAACAAAAAGGAATAAACCTACGAAGATTTTTTAAACTTTAATATGCGCAGCTAAGCAACGGCAGTAACTTATACAGCCAAACATGAATGTATAATTACTTATTGGAAATATTACCTTATTAGTCATTATTACATTGAATAGGAACCATTTTATTACAAATTCTATTACTTTATACATAAAACAAGCTTTAAATTTTAAAAATAAAGGGTTGGGGTTTTCTATATAACTAAAATGCTGTTTAAGACACCCATTAATTCGCCAAAAAATAATTCTGTGCGTTATGACAATTATCTGTGGACAATTATGCTGCAAGAAAAAAGTTAGAGGCTGGATTCCGCGCAACTATTGAAAACACTTAGATAGTAAACAAAGTATAGTTATATTTTTAAATTAATAATTACGGGTTATTCAAGCGATTCTAAAATCGAGCGCCAAACTAGCTCGTCGTCAATGAGTGCCTTTCTACACTTGATTAACAATAATAACTACTATACTTAAAAACTAGCTTTCCCTTGCGACTTTGTCCGCCCACCCGTTTTAGTATGGTTGCGGGATAAAAAATATCCTGTCTTTTCTCATAGCTCAAACTCTCTACATACCAAATTTCATCCCAATCGATAGCGGTTTAAGCGTGGAAAGGTAACAGACAGACAGAATTACTTTCGCATTTATAATATTAAGTATTGATGGATATGGATGGTACGATTTGATTCCTTATTTTTTGTCTTTTAATATACCATCCATAGATATAAGCATGTTATCTATACCATAGAGTAAGCCTGATAGACAAAATTGAAAATTCTATTTTACTCATACTCAGAGTTACATACTCCATTGTATGCAATCCGTTTTGATTTAGTTTACAAAAACCGGTCTATTTCATAGATTTTATATATTTTAAAAAACCTTTCATACAATTGCACGATTTAATTCCGCCATCTCCGTTCCAACACCGGACATCCAGGCGAGGGAAGCGGTTTCATCCTTACGTTGTGAATATTCCATTCATTCGTGCGAAGTAATTCGCTGGTAACTTCCTAATGTAGATTGCTAAGGAATGGAATTCGCTCCCTTCGTCTGTATTCCCGGAAAGATATAATTTTGATCTTTTAGGCAAGAGTGAATAGGCTGTTACTGAACCAGCGTGCTACACCCTCGACCTCGTCGACACACCATCAAATGTGACTGAGGTTAAACGCTGGTCAGTATAAAAAGAGTTTTGCATTCCATACTTCGTATACCAGTTATAAAGCTGAAATTTATCCAAGGCACACAAGATAACTTTAACAATAAAATGGTTGTAAAAGTAATATAAAACGTTTAGAGGTCCGATAGCGGTTTATAGTATCCTTTGAAATGAGGACAGCCTTTAAGATGCTCGGGGTTTTATAGTGGTCGTATAAAAAGTTAGTTTGATCAGGCCAATGATAAGCGATGCTGTAAGACGGTTAATTGGAAGACAATTTTGGAATTAGTCTTTTCCACGCCAAAGACTGATATATCGACACCACAGGTCCAACCCGGGTATGTCCTTAAACTACGTCCAACAATGAGAGGTACGGCGCAGCGAAGTACCATCACGCTTGAATCTGGAGCAGCCCAACTGGAGAAGTACCTCCTCCTTACAGAAGACCACAGCCATGTGACCGCCTGGTGTTGGACGGTAATTGCTTACTATCAGGCAATCCGTCTTCTCGTTTGACGTATTTATCATAAAAAAATAAAAAAAAGCCAAGGACTGATATATCGGTACAGCAGGTCCAACGCCAAGGACTGATATATATGTCACGGACCACAGCAAACTAGACCTACATCTACATGCACAAAGTTCAATTTAGGTTTTGTCATTTCGATGATGTGGCATCAGAGCTATAGTTTGTGCACCGTTCGTAGGTTTTGATTTGTGCAAAAGTGTTTGATAAACTTGCTATACTTTTTGACACATTCGCTGCCACCCCCTCCAAAAATGTATGGAAATGAACGCACATGTGCGTTGGTGGCAGTGAATGCGTTAAAGTTCCGTAGTCAAATAGGCTTTGTAAAGATCTTTAATTATTTATCAAGATTCAAGAATGTAAAGATCTTTAATTATTTAGTTTTATAATTAAAATATATTAAAAGCTGAAGCATATTTGATTTATTTAAGTCGTACAGAATACCCGAAGCTATTTTATAGATGTGTTGACAGCATTTATATTTTTGTATAGAAAAAAACACCACGGCAACGCTGGCCATAAAAGAGTTTGATATAATAAAAATAGCAAGTAGGTAAGTATACCATACTTCACATAGTTTCGATATGATTGTCTGTATGTCTGTCTGTCTCTAGCTTGGCTGGCTGACTGGTCGGAAGACCTCACCACTTTTACTTTAGTAAGTATATATTCTTAACACATTCGCTGCCACCTCCTTCAAAAATATATGGAAATGAACGCACATGTGCGTTGGTGGCAGTGGATGCGTTAAGGACTTTATATAGTGTGTTACGTGTTACTACTTAAAAATCACAGCAAATCATACAATTGTTTACAATGTCCTCCTCCAGGGGAAAGAAGAAAAATTACAGATGAATTAGCCAGTTACTGACACATATCGAATTTCATGCACGCGAATATGCGGACAAAACTAATATAATATAAATATAAATATTTCGGGACAATCTGACACAAATCGATCTAGTCCTACGGTAAGCTCAGTAAGGCTTGTGTTGTAGGTACTGGACGACGATATATATAATAGATAGATACATATAAATACTTAAATACATAGAAAACACCCATGACTCAGGAACAAATATCTGTGCTCATCACACAAATAAATGCCCTGACTGGGAATCGAACTGAGGACCATCGGCTTCATTGGCAAAGTCACTACCCACTAGGCCAGACCGGTCGTTAATTACTACTTACTAGTATTTAATAGAAAATAATTTGATTTGTTCTTAGTTACAATTAATTTCTCTAAATTATGATTTTATGCGTTATAAGGGGAAAATGGAAAAATCAACAGCCCCGGGTGAGACTCGAACTAGCGACTCTGGGATACATGCCCATTGATCAACCAACTGATAAAGGCTACAGTACCCGTACCATGAGTTGTGACATTACGGTTTCGATAACGAGTATCGAGTTTACTATCTGTGCATCTTGTTCGCACTAAAATAGTACAAGCGAGATGCACAGATAGTAAACTCGATACTCGTTATCGAAAACCATAATGTCACAACTCATGGTAAGGATACAGAGGCTTGCCCAAAGACTGCGAATTTCTCCACCGTATCGTTCAATGCGTTTAAAAGGCGCCTAGCGACATCTACCGTAAAATAATTAACAGTGATGGCAGTTAATTTTTTCAATTTTCCTTTATATCTAAGAATTTTATGAGAGGTAGGGCACAGCGATGACCATCACGCTTGAATCTGGGGCAGCCCAACTGGGGAAGTACCTCCTCCTTACAGAAGACCACAGCCATAATAGCACTGCTACCTTTCAGATATGTAGTGTTGTGTTTCTGATGGTGAGTAAGGTTCCCAGAGCTCCAACCCCCCTTAAACGCAACGCGCTTGTGACTCCCCTGGTGTTGCGGGTGCCCATGGACGACGGTAATTGCTTACCATCAGGCAATCCGTCTGCTCCTTTGCCCACTTATGTCATAAAAAAAAAGAATTACGATTGCTTTTGTAGACGTTTCTGCGTAAAAATGTGTGTGATTATGTTTATTATTTACCTACCTACAAGTACGTAATTAAATAAATAAAATATTCTCAGAAATAAACGAATGCTTACAAAAATACGTCAGTTTCAACTTTGAAATACAACTAATATTCTTTTCACATTTTACTAGCAAGACAATCCAGAATGCTGAAAGAGAAATTGTGCAAGAAATATTTTCTAAAGAAAAACATTAAGTTATGCAGAGAGGTTACTCGAAATGCAGCGAGAACATTTTATTAAAATCTGTATGTCTCCTTTAAAATTATGGGCTTCAATAAAACAATCGACCATTTTTTTTTTTCATACAAGACTGACCAGCGTTTGTCCTCAGTCGCACCTGATGGTAAGTGCCAGAGGTCGAGGGTGCAGCACGCTGGTTCAGTAACAGCCTATTCACTCTTCCTTTGAAAAGAGCCAAATAATATTTTTCAGGGAATGCAGACTATTTCGCCAATGTCAAGTAAAGTTTATTTTTTATACAATAATGGTGGCAAACAAGAATTCGGACCGCCAGATATTAAGCAGTTACCGCAGCCTATAGACCCCTGCAACTCTAGAGGATTCACATACGAAGTTTTTGGAGCTCTGGGAACTTCACTCACCATTAGGAACACAACACTACATACCTGAAAGGTAGCAGTGCTACTATGGCTGTGGTCTTCTGTAAGAAGGAGGTACTTCCCTCTAACAAATAAGTAAAATATCGTACCAAGTTTGCTCTTAGAGCATGACGTTGTTCGGTAGTAAGCCTTAAGGTTCGAGCTCCGGTTTGTACCAATAATTTATTCGGAACTTATGTACGAAATATCATTTGATATTTACCAGTCGCTTTTGGATGAAGGAAACCATCGCGAGGACCGAACCAGCCTAATTTTTGTTTACATTAAATACAATAACTAATTAAAATACAAATACTTAACTACTTATTGCATTAAATCTTAGAAAGACCCTTGAGGCATTGTACCAAGGATGCTGGCGGCATTTCCTTTTTTAGGCTTGAGTTACAGTCTGGAAGGGCAGATGGCAGTCGCTTTCGTAAAGTGCCTACGCCAGTTTCTGGCTTTTGTTGTAAAGCGGACCCCATGTTCCCATGACCTGTGCCAAAAACGCCAGGACAACGCAGTGAAAAATAAATAAAAGCTCTTGCTTAATTTGCCTATTACTCATTTAAGTCGAAAGAGAAATAGAAAAATTTGACTCACAGAGGGACTCGAACCCACAACCTGGATCACTAGCCCAGTGCACTACCAATTGTGCTATACCAGTACCGCTAGGACTTGTCAATTTTTTTCTATCTTATCCTTCCTGGTATACGTCATTACGGGTAGCGACATCTACCGAAAAAATATTGCACCCTTTTTACGGCATTGAAGTCTCTTTTGATTGAGAATTCATCGATAACAATGTGCTACCCCTTTCTAAATTGTTTTTATATTAAACAGAAACGTCTGCTAGCATTTATCATCGATATTTAAATCGATGATATGCCTGTTACTTGTTTTTTTTTTCTCGATTTTTTAGTACCTAATTCACGTTCGTACTACTAAGAATCGATTGTATATGTACGTGACTTTAGAAGCAGAAAAATTATTTTATTGAAAATCTTCAACATTTATTAAATTATACGTAGTTTATTTTTGAACGTGACCTCATTTTCTAGAAATTTCTTTGAAAAAGAGAAGCACTTTTTTTAATACAACGAAGGTGGCAAACAAGCATACGGCCCGTCTGCTGGTTAGCAGTTACCGTAGCCTGTCTGGTTGATGTAACTGGTGACCGAAGAGCTGGCGGCTTCCTCGCACAACTTATCAGCATTGCGATACAACGAGGAGCCGCCAGCATCCTTTGTACAATGCCTCAAGGGCCTGCTATATTGAATGTAGTAAGTATTTAAGTAGTTATTATAATCAAAACTAACAAAAAATACATCATAAATACAGAAACTTGCTCTCACTAACCTAAGTCCCCGAGGCATTCCTCGGCCAAAGAATAGGCTGCATAGTGAGATTTGATAGTAAACCATCATGTAACAAAAACTACCACGATTTTCTTAAATATTCTTCCATTATACTAACAAGACAGTGTCTCAATCTGACTTTGAGTTTAAAAAGTTTAAGGCGATTTTCCTATTTTAAGTTTTTCAAACTTGTGACACAAATGGGAATCGAATAATTTCAACCCATTTTAAATTGGTATTCTAAAACTGACAGATTTTTTTTCTGATTCTGCTAGCCAAGTATTAAAGCATATATATTTTCCATTTGCCTTTATCATTAATTTGGAGACAGAAACAGGTGTATTAGCGAATGCCATTCGCCTCGTTATCCCAATTTTCGTCTTACCGCAACTTTGGACCCGGGTATGTCCTAAAACTACGTCCAACAATGAGAGGTAGGGCACAGCGAAGTACCATCACGCTTGAGTCTCGAGAAGCCCAACTGGGGAAGTACCTCCTCCTTACGAAAGACCACAGCCATAATAGCACTGCTACCTTTCAGGTATGTAGTGTTGTGTTCCTGATGGTGAGTAAGGTTCCCAGAGCTCTAACCCCCCTTGCTAAGCGCTTATGACTCCCCTGGGTGCCCATGGGCGACGGTAATTGCTTACAATCAGGCAATCCGTCTGCTCGTTTGCCACCTTTGTCATAAATAACGACCGTTTATTATGCTTTCTTGAGACGTTGAAGTGGTTGTTAGTGCGTTATCCAATTATTTGTGCCAAAACAAATTTAAATTAATTGTTTGATGATCGGGAAAACAAAGGGCTTTTTAGGTGTTTACAATCAAAAATTATTGGGCGGCCTTAGCAAAATTTTAATGGCCATTAAAAAAAACTGTAGGTACAGTCAGCAGCAAAGGTTGCTGAGCGTTTGAATTGTTCAAAATGACCTACACGCGCTCTTATTCTTTTGACAATAAAGACGTGTTGACCTCATTTTGAACACCTCAAATGCTTAGCTACTTCTGCTGCTGACTGTACGTTTTCGCTGGCCGACTACCCACAACACAAGCGTTCTCAGGTTAGTGACGGGCTCAGTCAATTTGTCTAAGGATGTCCTGCATTCTTCATTTATACAGGTTTTTATCTGTGTGAATTCAAAATGGTGATACCAAGTTATATTTTCTGTATCTATTCATGATTACGAACATATTCATTGTATAAAAGCGGGTAACTCACGTTTTATAAGTCGAATATTGCTCGACGTGTTCAATATTCGACTTATAAAACGTGAGTTACCCGCTTTTATACAATCAATATGTTTCAATCTCACCATAGTTTTGTGTTTAAAAATGATTACGATCAATTTATACTCATCATCATCATTTATTTAAGAGCCATGCTCTTGTCGGTGGAGTAATTTCCAGTCTTCTCTTTTTTGAGCCAGTCTTTTGATTTCCTCACTCTTTATTTGGCTGAGATACGTAGTCCTAGGCTTTCCAGAGCCTCTCGTCTCTTTGTACTATGGAGCCATAACAGAAAAATTAATTAAAAAACTGTCCTGTCTATACTAGCAGCTTGTATGGGAAGGTTTCTATTTTAACAGATTTTTCGGTTGTAACCATAGAATAAGTTGATCGTTATTACGAATAGATCTAAAAAATATATTTCTGTATTACCATTTTGATTTCACATACCTACATTACATTCATACATTTCAGCCGTATGCAGTCCACTGCTGGACATGGGTCTCCCACAAATATGACTTGTATCATCTTGGTGGTTGATGCCATAGTCGCCACGGTAGGCGCGTTGACCGCAGTAGCTGTAGATTGGGTTTCGACGGACGCTGCTGCCGGTCCGTAGGATTTTTCCCTTTGTCGCCTCTTACGACATCCGCGGGTGATATTCTAGTCAGCCGGCATCACACGGCACTTTTTTTTAACTTCTCGTCTGTGCAATATATTTTTGGACCCGGGTATGTCCTTAAACTACGTCCGACAATGAGAGGTAGGGCACAGCGAAGTACCATCACGCTCGAGTCTGGAGAAGCCCAACTGGGGAAGTACCTCCTCCTTACACAAGACCACAGCCATAATAGCACTGCTACCTTTCAGGTATGTAGTGTTGTGTTCCTGATGGTGGGTAAGGTTCCCAGAGCTCCAACCCCCCGTGACTCCCCTGGGGGTGCCCATGGGCGACGGTAATTGCTTACCATCAGGCAATCCGTCTGTTCGTTTGCCACCTTATGTCATAAAAAAAATATATATATGCGCGAAGTTTTTTATCACCGTGTGATGTCTCTTAATCCTGGCCAGTAAATCTTTCAAGTGCAGACTTTTCGGTAATTAATGAATTAATTAACTTTGAAGATAATTTGCATAATAACACGGTTTGCGTAATTGAGGTTTGTTCACGCCGTAATTTTATTATAATAATACTAGCTTTTGCCCGCGGCTTCGCACGCGCAGAAGTACCCCCTTTTTGACTCCTTGAAGGATGAATATCCAAAAACGCTGAACTTACTTTTCTTATATTTGAATACGGAGTGCTTACACAAAACTTCAAGACTCTAGGTTCATATTTTATACAATCCCCATACACACTTTGAACCCCCTTTTTACCCCCTTAATTGTAGAATTTCCAAAAACCCCTTCTTAGTGGGTGCTTACGGTATATAAACTACCTATTGTGAAAAAATCAGTTATCTAGGTTAAGCAGTTTGGGCTGTGCGTTGATCAGTCAGTCAGTCAATCAGGACTTTCACGTTTATATAAATACTTAAATACATAGAAAACACCCATGACTCAGGAACATGAATCTGTGCTCATCACACAAGTAAACGTCTACAAACGACTGCACATTTGTGCAGTGTAGCACATCTTTATTTAAAGGCAATACGGACTTTTGACACCTTCATTTGCGTATGACTGTACCTACATTCCAACCCCATAAGCGATTAAAAAACGCTCATCTCATTTCATATCAAATGACGCTGAAATTACTCATCTTGTTCCTTATTAAGTACTACTGTGAAGAGTGTGAAATGTAATTCTTTTTTTATACTTACCCTCTTTTGAAAAATACTTTTTAGTGCACATATTTTAAAACCGTTGTTGTTTTTGTCAACAGCGACCCGATTAACCATAGGAAACATACACATGTCGTTTTTCAGACTTTTTAAACCCCATTTTCTCCTATTAGGGGTTGAATTCTCAAAAATGCTGAAACACGTGTTTACTCATTTGTCGTTAGGAATACTATTGTGAAGTTTCAAATTAATTGTTGTAACTAATCATAAATCCCCATACAAACTTTGGACCCCCATTTCACCCCCTTAGAGGGTCAATTTTTAAAAATCCTTTCTTAGTGCACCCCTAGACCTTATAAGGAACCTGTGTGCCGAGTTTGGAAACTTTAGACCCAGCGGTTTGGGCTGTGCGTTGATTTAAGTGAGTCAGTCAGTCAGTCAGTCAGTCAGTCAGTCAGGACTTTGAGATTTATATATATAGATTTATATTGGCCGCTTTAATGTGTGTAATTATTGAAGCAATTACGAGTTTTTCAAAATACACAGAAAAGTTTCATTATATTTGACCACCGGTCTGGCCTAGTGGGTAGTGACCCTGCCTATGAAGCCGACGGTCCGGGGTTTGAATCCCAGTCAGGGCATTTATTTGTGTGATGAGCACATATATTTGTTACTGAGTCATGGGTGTTTTCTATGTATTTAAGTATGTATTACTACTACTACGACGGTACTAGACGACGATATATATAATAGATAGATACATATAAATACTTAAATACATAGAAAACACCCATGACTCAGGAACAAATATCTGTGCTCATCACACAAATAAATGACTGGGAATCGAACCCAGGACCATCAGCTTCATAGGCAGGGTCACTACCCACTAGGCCAGACCGGTCGTCAAACATTGTGGAATATTGCAACAAAATTCTGCTTTATATAAAAATATTAGCCATGACTGCCACAGACCGGCTTAAAAAAAGAATACAAATGTTGCCAACTTTAATATAAACAGGCGTCCGTAAAAGACGGTCGCACAAAACAAGCCCAGTTAAAAGAAAACTACTTGAAACTTGTCAAAAACGCTTACACCGCCTCGGAGCGTGGATAATATTCCGAGCGGACAAAGGGAATTTTATCTGCTGGGTGCCACTTCGGGCTTACTGGCTTGTACCGTGGGGAACTGTTTTAATAATTATATTTTACTAGCTATGCCCCGCGCTTTATTGGGGAAAAAACTTAGCCTATGTGTTAATCCAGGGTGTCAGCTAACTTCATATCAATTTATATTGAAATCGCTCCAGCCGTTTAGACGTGAAGAAGTAACAAACATACACACTCGAAAACTTTCACCTTTATATTAGTGTAGACTAGCTGTGCCCCGCGGTGTTACTCGTTTATTTTTTTTTTATTTATTTTTTTTTTTTTATGCAAGTCTGACCAACTTTTGACTTCAGTCGCACCTGATGGTAAGTGACGACGAGGTCGAAGGTGTAGCACGCTGGTTCAGTAACAGCCTATTCACTCTTGACTTGAAGAGACCCAAATTATATCTTGCCGGGAATACAGACGAAGGGAGCGAATTCCATTCCTTAGCAGTCCGCATTAGGAAGGTAGAAGCGAATCGCTTCGTTCGAATGAATGGAATATTCACAACGTAAGGATGAAACTGCTCCCCTCGCCTGGACGTCCGGTGATGGAACGGAGATGGCGGAATTAAATCGTGCAATTCCTGAGCACACTCTCCAAAATGTATCCTGTAAAACACAGACAAACTAGCAACCTTGCGGCGATGCTCAAGGCTCTGCAACCTTACACTCACTAATTTAGGATCGCCAATGAGTCTGCGAGCTCGGCGTTCTATTGAATCCAAAGCGGCCAACTGATACTTGGCAGACCCGTCCCAAAGGTGGCAACAGTACTCCATACACGACCGAACCTGCGCTTGGTAAAGTGTTAGGAGCTGTTCCGGCATGAAGTACCGCTTCACCCTATGTAAGACTCCCAGTTTTTTAGCAGCGGATTTCGCTTTGGCCTCAATAGTGGCGCCGAAGTTCAGCTTAGTGGTAAATTTAACCCCAAGCAGCTCGAGGTGGTCTGTAATTGTTAAGGACACATTCTGGAAAGCAGGAGTCAAGTTAAAAAGGCTCCTTTTGGCGGTGAATAAACACGCCTGTGTTTTGGAGGCGTTAAACCTAACCAAGTTAGCTTCGCCCCACTCATCAACGGCCTTCAAGGTCTGGTTCGTTCGCTCAACCAAAGCTTTCCTAAAGGACTCAGTCTCTCCACCGGTAGTTTGGGCCTCAGAAAAATATCTCTCAGTCACCGTACTGTCGTCTGCATACCCAAAGATACCGGGTTTAAGCAGATCGTTTATATGCAGCAAAAGAGGGTGGCTGAAAGAACCGAACCTTGAGGCACTCCGGCATTTATTGCCATGCGATCTGATGTGCAACCATCCACTACGACCCTAATAGATCGCTGCCTCAGGAAATCGGAAATCCAAGAGCACAAACCAGCGGAGATTCCGTACGCAGAGAGCTTGCCAAGGAGGCCGTCATGCCAAACCCTATCGAAGGCCTTGGAAATGTCGAGAGACACAGCGAGGGCTTCGCCGCGCTTCTCGATGGCCTCGCTCCAAATGTGGGTAGCGTACACAAGTAGGTCCCCAGTAGACCGATTTCGGCGGAAGCCGTATTGCCGGTCGCTGAGGAGATCGTTACCTTCAAGGTACGCAAGGAGCTTGTTGTTCAAAACACGTTCCATAATCTTGCAGAGTATGGAAGTGATTGCGATGGGACGATAATTCGATGGGTCAGCACGGCTACCCTTTTTAGGCACAGGCTGCACGTTAGCAAGCTTCCACGCTTCGGGAACTTTTCTCATCTTTAGGGAAAGTCGATACAGGCGCGTCAAAACAGGAGACAACTCAGGGGCACACATTTTTAAAACGATTGCTGGAATTCCGTCGGGACCACTAGCCTTATTCACATCTAGACAGCGTAGTGACTTCAGTACTTCCCTTTGGTGAATACGCACCTCAGCCATTGATACTTCGCAGCGGGGCAAAGAGGGAGGTACGGCACTACCAGCGTCTAAATGTGAATTTTCCGCAAATAGAGAGGCAAACAAGTTCGCTTTCTCTTCCGCAGTGTGGGCCAGTGAACCGTCTGGTTTCAGCAGCGGAGGTAGTGATGGACGACGGAAATTCAACTCAACCGATTTCGCGAGTGACCAAAACGCTTTGCTCCCAGATGGGTATGCGGCAAGTTTGGCCCCTAGACGACGAACATGGAGGAATCGAGCTTTCTGCATGACCTTCTTGCAGAACTTGGCAGCTTTGTTAAATAACTGTTTCTTAATGCATATATCCGGAGCTTTGCAGCTGCGAGCATCGACCCATGATAAATACGCTTCGTGCTTTAGCGCTTCCGCTTAAGCACACTCTGCATTAAACCACGGGCGAGCTGCGCCACCAACAGCTACGTCAGAGTAGGGGATGTAATACTCCATACCCCGCCGCAACACGTCAGTAACGGCTGCTGCACAGCTCGACGGATCATCGCTATTGAAACAAGTTGGCTGCCAAGGATAGGATGCAAAGAAATGCCGCATCTCGTCCCAATCTGCTGACTTGTATCGCCACACACGGCGCGAGCCCTTCGGGCTAAGGACGGGAGGTGAGTGGTGCGACACAGATTTCACCAGACAGTGGTCAGAAGTTCCCAATGGGGATGACACTGACACGTTATATCTGTCCGGATCGGTTGTCAGCAGAAGGTCCAGGCAATTAGGCGTGTGACTCGCAACATCCGGAATGCGGGTTGGTTGGTCGACCAGCTGAGAGAGATCCAGCGATAACGCAAACTTGCGCGCCTCTCTCCCTGCGTGATCAGTGAACTGGTATGGGCACAGCCACTCTTCGTGATGAGCATTAAAGTCCCCCCAAGACGCCAATCGCGCACTCGGGTACCGTTGCAGAGCCACACCCGCCGCATCACTAAGTTGCTCAAAGAGCCTGGTTGTCTCCTGGTCACCGCTGTGTGATCGGTAAACCACGGCGTAAACAATTTGCTCAACACCGAGGTCCACCAGTAGCCATAAACTGGAAAGGTTAGGCCCCTCAAGGTTACGGAGACGCCGATAGCAGATGTCATCGCGAACAAACACGCACACACCAGCCTTCTGCACAAAAGTGTGCTCTAGGGCATATCCCGGGTAGTGCAGGTACGACGCGTCAATAGGACATCCGATCTGCGTCTCGGTGAGGCAGAGCAAGTGAGGCTTCTCAGTCTCAAGATGGTGGTGGACTGGCACGAGATTGGAGTGCAAGCCTCGGATGTTCGAGAGGTGCACTTTGAGTGAGAGGACGTGCTTCCGCTGAAAAAAACACTTGCTCTCATTTCTGCTTTTTCCCATTAACATAATGTGAATAGGCTTGGAAGGTGGCAGTTGAACAGATGCTAAGCTGCTCGCCCAGCAGCACACAAACAGTCTGCTACACGCTGGAAGCCTGATCTGGAGACTGCGGGGACGCCCGAACCCCCCCGAAGACGGCTGTCGGGTCCTCTCTCCGGTCGCAAGCCGGCACTACAGCGCGCCTCCGGGATTTTTCACAGTTGGCGGGGCAGCCTTTCGGGGTTAGCTAAGTCCCTACTTGGGCCCCAACTACCTGCGGTCGGCCAGCGGAGAACCGTGCTTCGGATCCCGCTACCCTCCGCGACCAGGCATCCGGTGCAACAAATTGATGGCACTGAAACCGGCTAGCAAGCAAAGCAATACCGTTCAGACCCGCCTTCCCAAAATGGCTACAACTGCCTTCATGTCGGAACACGATCCGGAGATCATTTAGCGACATGGCTTAGGCAGGAGGGTGGTGACAAGCCGCGGCTATAAAGCCTACCACCAGAGAGTGCTGGTCATTTGGCGCTACCCAGGGGACACGTGTGGGTATCTAGAGCTAAAGCCCACGGACGCGACAGCAGCTTTATCCCCCAAGAATTAGGGAAAAATAGTAGCCTATGTGTTAATCCAGGGTGTCAGCTAACTCCATACCAAATTTGATCTAAATCGCTCTAACCGTTTAGACGTGAAGAAGTAACAAACATACACACTCACAAATTTTCTCCTTTATAATATTAGTGTAGATAGTGTAGATGTTTCTTGTTGTGTACATATATTTTTTATACAACGACGGTGGCAAACGAGCATATGGCCCGCCTGATGGTAAGCAGTTATCATAGCCTATGCGAGCCTGCAACTCAAGAGGATTAACATTGCCTACCCTATGTAGTAAGGTATGAAATATCAGAGAAATGTATAACTAACATTTAGAAAGAGATGGTTTGTAGAGTTAGAAGAAAAAAGTATGTGCTCAAATATTGGAATTAGTTGCCAAGCGGTCCCCAGGCTCACAGGAGCAGTGGAAAAATGCCAGGACGTGAGTAAGATGACAAGTAGAATAAGGCTGCGGTTTCCACTCCACCAGTAATATCCGATTAACGTCCGGGAAATAATATTTTTCCCTCTAGAATGCTAAATTATTGGCATTTGTAAGAATAATCAGATAAACGACAACTCTTTTGATCCGGTAGCAATTACTGAATAGTAAATAAAATATATCTCCTCCCGCGGGTGTCGTAAGAGGCGACAAAGGAAAAAATCCTATGGACGGCCAGCAGCGTCCATCGCAACCCAATCTGCAGCTACTGCGGTCGCCAACCTGCCAAGCGTGGCGACTATGGCAACTACCCCCAAGATGATACAAGTTATATTTGTGGGAGGCCTATGTCCAGCAGTGGACTGCATACGGCTGAAATCCGTCAAATAAAATATAAATATTTCGGGACAATCTTACACAAATCGACCTGGCCTATTCCTCTAAATTGTAATACAAGTGGAAGTCTCTTTCTAACAAGAGGTGTCAAAAAGTGACTTCCATCTGTATAACAAGTTACAATAGTTCGAGAACTAGGCCTCCGGTCTTACGATAATGCTTGTGTTGTAGGTACCAGACGACGATATATGTAATAGATAGATACATATACATACTTAGATAAACCCATGACTTAGGAACAAATATCTGTGCTCATCACACAACACGACGATCTTTGACGACCGGTCTGGCCTAGTGGGTAGTGACCCTGCCTCTGAAGCCGAAGTCTGGGTTCGATTCCCAGTCAGGGCATTTATTTGTATGATGAGCACAACTATTTTGTTCCTGAGTCATGGGTGTTTCTATGTATCTAAGTATTTAGATGTATCTATCTATTATAAATATATATCGTCGTCTAGTACCTACAACACAAGCCTTACTGAGCTTACCGTAGGACTAGGTCGATTTGTATAAGATTGTCCCGAAATATTCATTTATTTATTATTTATCACCAGTGAACGGTTATTTGGATCAGACACGGGGTGAACGACCTCAATCATTATCTTAGTATGGATATGCCCCGGGAATTCGGACTTTATTTTTTTAGAAGTGCCAAAAAAATGGTTTTATTTTGTTACACTTTAAAACATCTATCGATAGATGATAGTTCGGCGAGTAAGTAAATAATGCCTTACAGACAATTTAAATGTTTTTTTTAACGATTTATTCGGTATCACGGGAAATTGTTGTATCTATATTAACTTTTCTACATGATATCCCGCGAAAGGAATCCAAATAACCGATCACTGCTCATCACAATAAATGCCCTGGGATTTGAACCGAGGACCATCGCTTCAACCACTCCACCCTCCCCGCTTTCCGCTCCGCTACCCTCTCCGCTCAATAAGGCTCTCATCAACAAGCTCTTAATATAATCAACTTCAACACTGTTCAACATAAGAGCATTATTAAACTCAGAATAAAAATGAACAATTTCTCTTTAAGTTTTTAGGCGGTTAAGTCGTTTTATTAGTGATTGTCAAAATTTGTTACGCAAAGTGAAGTGGCAGAGTGAAGAACTTTTCAGTTGAAAAAGCTGTTTCAATGGAATTCCAGTAGATTTCCTGATAATATTGTAATTTGATAGAAAAGGGGGTGATATTTAAATCGAAAGAAAAATAGAAAAAATTGACTCGCAGCGGGACTCGAACCCACACTGGATCACTAGCTCAGTGCACTACCAATTGTGCTATACGAGTACCGCTTAGACTTCAGGCTTAGAAGGTCAGATGGCAATTGATTTTGTAAAACTAGTGCCTACGCCACGTCCTGGGATTAGTTGCCAAGCGGACCCCAGGCTCATGAGCCGTGGCTGAATATCGAGGATATCGAGGAAAAGACGTTATCTCATAATTTAAAACTATATTCTAAACCACAAACTATGAGGTGTTTCACGCCGTATTGATTGTTCCTTCCGTCTTTATGATATTTCTATTTGTTAGAACGAGACATACTTTGACAGAAAACTAAAGTTATACAACAGAGGTTTCTACAAATCTAGTCTCAGGTGAAAAACATAACTTCTATTTGTTCACCACACAGCGTAAATAAATAGAGAACTCTCGTTCGCATACAATAATTCAAAAACAGCTTAACTCACACCAAACTCACACGCATATAAACCTTTTTGTGTCCAGCACACACGTACCGACGAGCGGCAAGTGTCAAAACAGCGTAAGCGCTATTAGAAATTGATGAACATATGTCGTTTTAGCTTAAAAAGGGACACGTTGGCATACCTTGTTTTATCGCTAACGAGCAAAACAATTAGGGACGCACCTGAATGTATTCAAGGTCAAATATATCGAAACAGCTGAAGTAGCATAATATGTATACATACATCCTTATAGTCTTAATATTAAGGTGCATGTATACATAATATGGTGCTTAGGCTGTTTAGATATTATTGATTTTGGCTGGTTGATGAGACTATCAGATCTATACCACATAGACTATGTATATACCGAGTTATGTACAAAAGGCGGTATGCATACAAACCGTTATTTAAAATATTTACCGGTATGAGTCAAAAAACCGGTATTAGAATACCGAAACATTAAGTTGGGTAGTCAGCGCAACCGATGTTTCTGTAACGGGGTGAAATGCTAGTGCGCTTATCATACAAAGAAGCTTTGACTGGTACCCAATAGGCCAGTACCCTTACCATGTGACATTGACGTTTTCGATAACGAGTATCGAGTTTACTATGGATCTCGCTTGTACTATTTTAGTTCGAACGAGATGCACAGATAGTAAACTCGATACTCGATATCGAAAACGTCAATGTCACAACTCATGGTAAGGGTACAGGCCGGCCAAAACATGATAGTAGGTTACAGTTAAACCTTTCAGTAAGTAACTGTGCACTCATATTTTAACTAACTACTAGAAATGTAGAAATGAGTAAAAAAATTTAAAATTTCAACATTTCAGCGTATAAATCTTTCGGCAAATAGACGTAGTTATCAAACACTTAACTCGTAGCGAAGTTTTCAACATGACCCATATACGGTACATGAGTAATATAATTTTAAATTTTTACAATATACTCCTCTTTACATATATATAGGAGTAGTTTTTCCACTTCGTCGGCCAGCCATGCCCGTCTTTAAAGTATGGTTGCTGGATAAAAATTATCTATGTCCTTTCTCGTAGCTCAAACTCTCCATATCAAATTTAATTCGAATTGGTTCAGCGGTTTAAGCGTGAAGAGGTAACAGACAGAGAGAGAGAGTTACTTTCGCATTTATAAATTTTAGTATGGAAGTATGGATGCCATGTGGAAGTAAAAGGCGAAAAAGGGAAAAAACTGATGGATGAGAAGTAGCGTCCGTCAAAACAGAATCAACACTGCAGTCCCCAAACCGCTTGCCAAGCGTGGCGACTATGGCATCTCTCAAAATGACAGAAATAATGGGGGGAGGCCTATGTCTAGTAGTGGACGACTATTGAGAATGGGTTGTGTATTATGTGAAAATGGATTGTTGGCCTCGTAACACAACATACTCGGCCGGATAATCAGAATAAATATATGTATACAAAGATGGCAAACAAGCATGGTAAGCAATTACCGTCATCCAGGGGCACCTGCAACACCAGGCGGGGTTGGAGCTCTGGGAACCTTACTCACCATCAGGAACACAACACTACATACCTGAAAGGTAGCAGTGCTATTAGCTGTGGTCTTCTGTAAGGAGGAGGTACTTCCCCAGTTGGGTTGCTCCAGACTCAAGAGTGATGGTACTTCGTTGTGCCCTACTTCTCATAAAAGATAAACTGAATAAGAATAATTTGAAGACGTCTTAAAAATACTTGAAGCTGCATTCAAATTGCAATGCCATGAAAGAATGCACAATGCAATGCAAGAATGCATTGTAGCTTAACTACGACAAAGGAAATTTTGCCTTGAAATTTTAAATATTTCATTACAAAGAAATTGTCTAATTCATTTAAATCTATCTAAATATATATAACGTATATAACTCAAAGGCGACTGACTGACTGACATAGTGATCTATCAACGCACAGCCCAAACAACTGGACGGATTGGGCTGAAATTTGGCATGCAGATAGATGTTATGACGTAGGCATCCGCTAAGAAAGGATTTTGATCAATTCTACCCCCAAGGGGATAAAATAGGGAATACAAGTTGGTATGAAACTTTGTCAATTTTAAACCGATCGGGCTGATACTTGGCATGCATAAAACTACTATGACGTAGGCATTTGTGGATAAAACGGCATTTCCGAACAAAAAGCATGCATGCATACAAAACTACGTTTTGAATGATAGTGTGCTAAAAATAACTTAGATACTTCTTAACGCGAGCGGAGCCGCGGGCAATAGCCGGTCATCAATATATCAGCTGAAGGATGTCCACTGCTGGGCATAAGCCTCCCCCATAGCGACCCACAGTGACCGAATTTGCGCCACCCACATCCAGTGGATTTCCGTTAACTTTACGAAAATCTTTAAAACGTCAGGATGCAATTGATTTTTTTTTATTGATGTGAAAATGTTTGTCAGTATTTTATCTATATGTTTTAATAAAAAATTGTATTTTGTTTCAGGTAAGTTCCCGAGGCTCTTGTACCATCAGAAAAATGGAAAATAAGGTTTTATTGATAAAAACGAATTATTATATTAATTGTATAGAAATTCAAGCACTAAGGCCGCTTGTAGACGTCCGGTGTTTTTACCGGACAATTGTCCGTGTTACGTGACGATGTCTTGTTTCCTTAGGCGTAGCTGCCAATAGCCACATAAATATAACGCTGGACGTAATCGCGTGAAACGGATAATTGTCGGATGAAAACACCGGACGCCTACAGCGGTTTCAAGAGTGCCGAGTGTTAGTTCGCCTCGCCGCTCGCGATGTCAAAACCGGTTGAGGCCGGTCCGATACCGGAGCTGCTGTTCTGCTAGGACCCGGATTTAATTCGTCCACCATTAATGACTCTGACCACACAGAACTCACTGTGTCAATTAAACTGTCACAACAGGTGGCCTATGAAGCCTATGGTCCTGGGTTCAAATAAAATAAATAAATAAATATTTAGGGACATTCTCACACAAATCGACTTAGTCCTACGGACCTACGGTAAGCTCAGTAAGGTTTGTGTTGTAGGTACTAGACGACGACATATATAATAGATAGATACATATAAATACTTAAACACGTAGAAAACACCCATGACTGAGGAACAACATCTGTGCTCATCACACAAATAAATGCCGTGACTGGGATTCAAACACAGGACCATCGGCTTCATAGGCAGGGTGACTACCCACTAGGCCAGTCCGGTCGTCAAGACACAGTAAGGTCTTTTATTTGTGTGATGAGCACAATTATTTGTTCCTGAGTCATGGGTATTTTATATATGTATTTACGTATACTATATATATCTTTTGCTGAGTACCTTCAACACAAGCCTTCCCGAGCTTACTCAGGCTCAGTAAATTTGTGTAAGCATATTCCTGTAATATTAATACCCTGAGGTTTTTACCATAGATGGCAGGCTTCCATGCTAGTGACACAGCTAGCCACCATTACGATTAAAATGATGAACGATGTCTCATCTCAATTTCTTCATTCATTCATGAATGCTGCGCCGAAGAAATTACAGCAGAATTTCGTTTGTTAGATACCTTTTTTAACCGACTTCAAAAAAAGGAGGAGGTTATAAATTCGGTTGGCATATTGTTTTGTTTTTTTTTTATGTGTGTTACTACAGAACTCCGTCATTTAAAGAATCTTGCACCAACACCAAAACCAAGAATAATTATATATAATTGTCCTAAAAAAAATATTTGTTCTAAATAGTCCAAAAGTACTTATCAAGTAATAAAGAAAACAATTATTTGTTTCTTTTTAGTACATATTTGAAGTCGGGTTAATTTTTTGTTAAAAGTTTATTTATTGAATAGTTAATCCTTACCTTAGTCAGTTAGTTACATATTTAAAGATTAACTAAATAAATCATACGTTTCAGAAACACGATTACTTGAATTTTTCGTTATAAAAATTACATCCTAAAAAAGATAGGCTTCTCTTAACACGTTACAAATACTCAACAGAAGCTCATACAGTTTTTAATAATAACAAAATTACGTATTTCCTATAATATATAGGTCTGAAATTTGTAAATTTTTTTTTTATAATACGAACGAAAATTTCTGAATTCGCGAGCGGTTCGCCCATCCTTACCTGAGCCGCCATTATTAAATTGAATCGATTAGCGCGAAAAGCTCGGAGCCCTCTTAACATTTTACATGTATAAAATAAACTTATCAAAGCATACTTTGAATTTTCGGCTTAGGCAAGACCAAAACAAATTCATTAACTTTGATAACTTTGAGTTTCAGCTTTATCCACTTGGCTTAAGTGTCAAATTAGGATGCTGGAAACGACTTCTAAATGAGCGCTAAAGACATTGGGATTACTGGAAATATCTTGCTATATTCAGAGATGAGGTTTGGGATCCAGGTATTTTTTTTTTTTATGACATAGGCGGCAAACGAGCAGACGGATTGCCTGGTGTTAAGCAATTACCGTCGCCCATGGGCACTCGCAACACCAGGGGAGTCACAAGCGCGTTGCCGGCCTTTAAGGGGGGTTGGAGCTCTGGGAACCTTACTCACCATCAGGAACACAACACTACATACCTGAAAGGTGGCAGTGCTATTATGGCTGTGGTCTTCTGTAAGGAGGAGGTACTTCCCCAGTTGGGCTGCCCCAGATTCAAGCGTGATGGTGAACGCTGTGCCCTACCTCTCATTGTTGGACGTAGTTTAAGGACATACCCGGGTCCAAAAAATATGGGTATGTACTTAAAATCCAACAATGAGAGGTAGGGCACAGCGAAGTACCATCACGCTTGAGACTGGAGCAGCCCAACTGGAAAAGTACCTCCTCCTTACAGAAGACCACAGCCATAATAGCACTGCTACCTTTCAGGTATGTAGTGTTGTGTTCCTGATAGTGAGTAAGGTTCCTAGAGCTCCAATCCTCCATAAAGGCTGTATATCGGTAACTTTGGTTCTACTGCGGATGAAATCATTCCTGATGCGATCACGCAGAGACACTCCCAACATAGCCCTCTCCATTGTTCTCTGGGTGACTTTGAGCCTTCTTATGAGGCCCATAGTAAGCGACCACGTTTCAGCACCATATGTCATCACTGGCAACCTACCGTCTTGCGATACTGTGGGATATTGGAAGAAAAGATGTGTTGTAGCTTCCCTAACGCTGCCCAGCCGAGTCAGATTCGACGATTAACCTCTTTCTCGAAGTTGGACCTACCTAACTTTTGACGACCGATCTGGCCTAGTGGGTAGTGACCCTGCCTATGGAGCTGATGGTCCTGGGTTCGATTCCCAGTCAGGGCATTTATTTGTGTGATGAGCACAGATATTTGTTCCTGAGTCATGGGTGTACACTATGTATTTAAGTACTTATATGTATCTAACTATTATATATATCGTCGTCTAGTACCTATAACACAAGCCTAACTGAGCTTACCGTAGGACTAGGTCGATTTGTGTCAGATTGTCCCGACATATTTATTTATTTATTTATTTTAACTATATCCAAAACAAATCAAATCAAATATATTTATTTCATGATGATAATTACAATATTTATTTACAAGAGAGGTCGTACAGTGATCCCCCCACTAGGCAGAGCCTTTGACGTGGGGATCTTAGAGATTAGAGGACCGGTCTGGCCTAGTGGGTAGTGACCCTGCCTATGAAGCCGATGGTCCTGGGTTCGATTCCCAGTCAGGGCATTTATTTGTGTGATGAGCACTGATATTTGGTCCTGAGTCATGGGTATTTTAACTATTTATATGTATCTATCTATTATGTATATCGTCGTCCAGTACCTACAATACAAGCCTTACTGAGCTTACCGTAGGACTAGGTCGATTTGTGTCAGATTGTCCCGATATATTTATTTATTTATTTTATTTAAAGAAATACAAATTAAATTTAGAATTTTATCAAATGACCGAGTAACTACCTAAATAAGTAAGAATAATAAGGTCGTTTAAAATGGTTTTAATGAGTTATAAGTAAGAGTAGAAGTTTATTTTAAGTTAAGTATGAGTGTATGAATTTGCCGTGTGATGCCGGCTGACTAGAATAGCACCACCCCATCTCCTCCCGCGGATGACGTAAGAGACGACAAAGGGAAAAATCCTACGGACGGGCAGCAGCGTCCTTCGAAACCCAATCTACAGCTACTGCGGTCGCCAACCCGCCTGCCAAGCATGGCGACTATGACAACTACCCCCAAGATGATACAAGTCATATTTGTGGGAGGCCTATGTCCAGCAGTGGACTGCATACGGCTGAAATGTATGTAATGTATGTATGTATGTATGAATTAGTTGTGTATGTGTGTGAGAACCTAGAAGAGAAGAAAAACAATATAATATTAGACTATAAAAGGTGCCACACGATCTAAAAATAGTTTTAAGATAAATAGCGGTGTAAAAGCTTTGCTAACCACAAGCTCCGGACTATAAAGCTGACTATACCGAAAGCCCGACCAAGTCATTTAAGCTCGCTCAAACTTGTCCACAGCTTTCAATAAGCGGAAAGTCGGGTTAAAGCAAAGTAATAATGAAAGCTGCAAGTTTTGAATAGCTTTTGATAAATGTTTTTTTTTTTTTAATGAAGGGGATTTTTTTTAAGTTTTTTTAATTAGAAATACAAACTAAACCTCCTGCATCGTGCATCAAAACTGTGGAATAAGGTCAATGTGGGTAAGACCGGCATACTTTATTTTTAAGGGAATTCCGTCATATTTTATGACACTAAATACCGATAAGACAATGTAGGAAATTGGTTGGTAAAAGGTCTTTTCTGATAGACGGTCTTACCCACATTGACCTGAATTTGGTTTTAATTTAAAGTGTGTGCTCAATAATTTTGGCCTAAACTGTAGTCACTTTGCAAGCAAACAATGGCTTAGAAGATAGTATAGTTTCTATAGAGAATCTTCTTAAACGAATTTGCTAAATAAAGTCTTTTTGTAGCCGCCGACCTCAGGATTTTGACTCAAACAAAAGGCTTCGAATTCCTATAGTAGTTGTATAATTCCGTCATATAATAAATATTTCGGGACAATCTTAGTCTATAGTAATCTCAGTAAGGCTTGTGTTGAACTAGACGACGATATATATAATAGATAGATACATATAAATACTTAAATACATAGAAAACACCCATGGCTCAGGAACAATCTGTGCTCATCACACAAATAAATGCCCCGATTGGGATTCGAACCATCGGCTTCATAGGCAGGGTCACTACCCACTAGGCCAGACCGGTCGTCGAAATATACTTAATATACTTAAGAAAAAGCGACGTGGACCTCCGGCGTTCGAGACGCGTTACATATATGTATACATGTTTTGCCACTTTGTTTGAATAGATATCTTTGACCTTGTGTGTACAAGAGACAGAACTAGCTCAACCCGACATGTTTGCTAGGGTTTTAATTAGACCGGTCGTCAATACTTTTGGCCAAGGCTGTAGTATAGTTTCGATAGAGAATGTCTTAAACGAATTTGCTAAATAAAGTCTTATAAAAACAAAATAAAAGAAATGCCATCAACATGTCTAAATCCCCAACATAGCCGCGGCACAAATCGAGCGATATAATCCGTTTAGCCTGGCCCCATTGACCGGAAACGGTTGCGGGTCGCCATCTTGTTTCCGAAGCGTTTCCGGTGGGATTAAGGCTTGAGAGTTGATGCTGGATACAGACGATCTTTCGTCTAGCTGCCTCACTGTCGCTCGTATACACAAGAGCGAGAGATGTAGATAGAAAATGTTCGAAAGTCGATTACCGGATTTTCTGTGTAGCTTGCAAGGATTATAAGAGGGGTTGACAATACCTATATAGGATGAAATCTGAGTCGTGATCAAAAATATCAAAAGTGATAAAGACGATTTTTTTTAATACAACGACGGTGGCAAACAAACATACGGCCCATCTGATGGTAAGCAGTTACCGTAGCTTATAGACGCCTGCAACTCCAGAGGATTCACATGCGCGTTGCATACCCTACATGTTGCTGGTCCTCTGGGAACCTTACTCACCATCAGCAACACAATACTAAACACCTCAAAGGTAGCAGTGCTATTTATGGCTTCTGGTCTTCTGTAAGGAAGAGGTACTATCCAGTTGGGCTCATCCAGACTCAAGCGTGATGGTACTTCGCTGTGCCCTACCTCTCATTGTTGGACGTAGTTTAAGGACATCCCCGGGTCTTAGATTGCTTTATTTTTCATTGCTCTAAAAGGGCTCCACTGCCCGTCTTCGGGCTGCTCTACCTACTCACTCGTTTTATGTATATTTAGTTTTTCCGCTACTCAAAGATCTGGAAGAGATCACCGAATGTTGTCTGGCTCTATTTTTATTCTGCTCGTATGTTTTTAATTTTTTAGGTGTGCAATAAAGAATATTTGTATTGTATTGTATATCTTGTATAACAAAATTTAAAAAAGTATGACGGGTGGATCTGAGGGTGAGGGCTTTGTCCAACAGGACGTCTGCGGTTGATGGAAAGTATATAGGCTGTTACTGAACCAGCGTGCTACACCCGGGTATGTTCTAATAAAATAAATAAATAAATATTTAAATAAATATTTCAGGACAATCTTACACAAATCGACCTAGTCCTACGGTAAGCTCAGTAAGGCTTGTGTTGTAGGTACTAGACGACGATATATATAATAGATGGATACATATAAATACTTAAATACAAAGAAGACACCCATGACTCAGGAACAAATATCTGTGATCATCACACAAATAAATGCCCTGACTGGGAAACGAACCCAGGAACATCGTCATAGGCAGGGTCACTACCCACTAGGCCAGACCAATCGTAAAAATATATATTTAAATTATAAAAAAAAAATTGAGTTACAATGTTCGTCTAGTTGTCGACGAGTTTTATGATCAAAACCGATCCTTACATTTAAAACCCCAATGTCGGAGACACGCTGTATAACGAATATGTAGTGTCTTTTTATGATTCTTTGTGTAGTACAAATGGTCATTATGTGTAGTGTTTGTGCTACGTGTAGTACATATTGTCCTCAAGTGTGTTAGGTAACTTAAAAAGGTCAACCATGTCAGGGACGGTCAAGAAATAGGTAGGTTGCTAATGTTAGCGTGGCTTTTACTATATTTACTAAACTTTTTTTTGTGAAGATTGGTAAAAGAGCAGACGGATTGCCTCATGGTAAGCAATTACCGTCGCCCATGGGCACCCGCAACACCAGGGGAGTCAAAAGCGCATTGCCGGCCTTTAAGGGGGGTTGGAGCTCTGGGAACCTTATTCACCATCAGGAACATAACACTACATACAAGTAACTTTTAATTGTATTTCTTTTTAGCGTGAATTTGATACACTGAATTTGCTGTTTGAATTGAATTTAATCTTTAAAAACCGGCCAAGTGCGAGTCGGACTCGCGCACCGAGGGTTCCGTACAAACCTGCGAGGTTTACAAAGTTTATATTTATTAAAAAATATATATTTTGTAATGTAACTAAAAATTTAAGGTTTTCGGAATTTTTCCTTTATGTGTGCTATAAAACGTTGCTTCATGCCAAATTTCAAGATTCTAGGTCGACTGGAAGTACCCTTTAGGTTTTGATTCCCTTGCGAGTACTTGCGAGTTTCAAAATATGCAGCTTAAATTGCTGTTTCTTTTGATTGCGTTGACATAGAAGTTTGATTTTGCTACAGCTTAAAGGTATTATAGACCTGAGTATTTGGTATGAATTTCAATTTAATACCTCTACGCGTTTATGAGGAAATGGGTAGTAAGTTTAAAATTATTAAAAAAAAAAATATTATGTGATGTAACAAAAAATTTATGGTTTTCGTAATTTTTCCTTTATCTATGCTATAAGACGTTGCTTCGTACCAAATTTCAAGATTCTGAGTTCACGGGAAACACCCTGTAGGTTTTGATTCCCTTGCAAGTGTCGAAAATTTGCGGCATAAACGGCTGTATCTTTTGATTGCGTTGGCTTAGAAGTTTGATTTTTTCACAGCTTCAAGGGACAGTAGACCTGAGTAATTGATATAAATTTCAGCTTCATACCTCCACGCGTTCCTGAGAAAAAGGGTCTTGACAGACGGACGGACGGACGGACAGACGGACAACAAAGTGATCCTATAAGGGTTCCGTTTTTTCCTTTTGAGGTACGGAACCCTAAAAATGTGTATTTTTTTAATAGTATACCGGGTGTGGCCTGTAATAGAAGCAATAAATTTAGGGGTCGTTTTATCTACACCATGACGTAGCAACTTTGGATTTTTTCGAACATACTAAATAACATTTCATCCAATAGTTAGTTGACGTTTACTGTCAGCATACAAACTTCATAATTTTCACAATACAATGCTTGCTCGGAAAATCTTGTTTTATTTATATTTATTAAACTATAATAATTAACGATTAACACGATTTTGGACCCGGGTTTGTCCTTAAACTACGTCCAACAATGAGAGGTAGGGCACAGCGATGACCATCACGCTTGAATCTGGGGCAGTCCAACTGGGGAAGTACCTCCTCCTTACAGAAGACCACAGCCATAATAGCACTGCTACATTTCAGGTATGCAGTGTTGTGTTCCTGATGGTGAGTAAGGTTCCCAGAGCTCCAACCCCCCTTAAAGGCCGGCAACGCGCTTGTGACTCCCCTGGTGTTGCGGGTGCCCATGGGCGACGGTAATTGCTTACCATCAGGCAATCCGTCTGCTCGTTTGCCGCCTATGTCATAA
The DNA here is from genome assembly GCA_022674325.2 of Grapholita molesta. Lineage (NCBI taxonomy): Eukaryota > Metazoa > Arthropoda > Insecta > Lepidoptera > Tortricidae > Grapholita > Grapholita molesta. The sequence continues at coordinate 1,629,711 of CP053145.2, read as the reverse complement.
AAAAAAAACGGTTCTACTCACGTTTATTTTGTCACTCGCGCGACATGTTTCGGAGAACAAAGGCCTCCATTTTCAAGCACGAAGTGTGCTGTGAGTCCGTTCGGTTCGTCGATCGCGTCGCCGGCCCGTCGCGCACGAGTCCCGCCGAGTTCCTTGCCGGTCATAAAAGTTAAAATGCTTCTCGGGTTTAGTTTTTGTTTAAAATAACTAAAGCCTATGTTTTAAGCCTTTAAATAATCAACAATAAACATTTATTTCAAATTATTCCATACTTTTTATGTATCTTAGAAACCATTTGTCAATAAATGCTGGCCTCCCAAGCTCAGTAAGGCTTGTGTTGTAGGTACTAGACGACGATACATATATAATAGATAGATACCTACATATAAATACTTAAATACATAGAAAACACCCATGACTCAGGAACAAATATCTGTACTCATCACACAAATAAATGCCCCGACTGGGATTCGAACCCAGGACCCGGTCAGACGGGTCGTCAAAATTAAAGTCCCTGACCGTACCTACCCCCCATGGCGGTTAACGTGTTAACGCTACCAGTGTGGCCCTACCTCGTAAACCGCGAGGTTTCCGCTCATTATACGGTGACAAGAGGGCTCCACCGTTATTCAACAAAGAGTATGTAACGCGACCCTTACATTTCATCATCATCATCATCATCGTCGCACTTGTTATTATTGTTATTTAAACTTTATTGCACAAAAGAAAAATCTTAAGTTAGAATAGGTGAACTTAATGCCACGAGGCATTTTCTACCAGTCAACCTTAAGGCAAAGCAGAGTTGTAGGCTGTGCCAACAAGAGGCAAAAAACGATACAACTACACAAATACAATAAACACAAAATTATGACATGGAATAAGAATATAAATATACATATATACACATAAATATAAATATAAAAATACACATAAAATATATAGACGAAACTAATTACCGGACCCCGGGTCCTTAAACTACGTCCAACAATGAGAGATAGGGCACAGCGATGACCATCACGCTTGAATCTGGGGCAGCCCAACTGGGGAAGTACCTCCTCCTTACAGAAGACCACAGCCATAATAGCACTGCTACCTTTCAGGTATGCAGTGTTGTGTTCCTGATGCTGAGTAAGGTTCCCAGAGCTCCAACTCCCCTTAAAGGCCGGCAACGCACTTGTGACTCCCCCCTGGTGTTGCGGGTGCCCATGGGCGACGGTAATTGCTTATCACCAGGCAATCCGTCTGCTCGTTTGCCGCCTATGTCATAAAAAAAATAAATCTCAGATGGTTAAATCATTTATTCTACTAGGCCACCAGCGCTGACTAAGCGAGTTCTAAGTATGGGTTAATTTTATGCCATAATCGCTTATCAGGCGGGTTGGCAATCACAGTATAACCGTACTCTGATAGTTCTTGGTCTAGCCTAGTGGGTAGGGTTCCTGTTCTGGTTTCGAAGTCCTGGGTTCGAATCCCAGTCAGGGCATTTATTTGTGTGATTAGCACAAATATTTGTTCCTTAGTCATGGGTGTTTTCTGTATTTAAGTATTTATATGTATCTATCTATTATATATATCATCGTCTAGTACCTACAACACAAGCCTTACTGAGGTCACCGTAGGACTAGGTCGCATTGTGTAAGATTGTCCGGAAATACCGACGAGAGAGAGAGACCAGTCTGGCCTAGTGGGTAGTGACCCTGCCTATGAAGCTGATGGTCCTGGGTTCGAATCCCTGTTAGGGCATTTATTTGTGTGATAAGCACAGATATTAGTTCCTTAGTCATGGGTGTTTTCTGTGTATTTACGTATTTAGTAATATATATATTTCTAATATATAATAATATTAGTCGTTATCGTTGTCTAGCACCTACAACACAAGCCTTACTGAGCTTACCGTAGTATAAGTCGATTTGTGTAAGATTGTCCCTACATACTTATTTATTATATGATGCTGACTGTACCGGTAGACTTCCAGATAACTTCTTAAACTCTGTAACTTCAACACAAACGCTCCACAAGTATTTCCCGTCTCACATGTGTTACTAAGTTTTATCTTATGTTTGACATTTTTGGCCCAAAGTCTTTAAACTTACATTTTGTTACACGGTGTATTAGGTCGCGGAGGTGATAGCTGAAATTGTTCATCATCATCAGCATGCATTTGTACACTGCTTCCGTAAATGTGTGTAAAATTTTATTTAAGGACCCGGTAATATAGGTAGGGCACAGCGATGACCATCACGCTTGAATCTGGAGCAGCCCAACTGGGGAAGTACCTCCTTCTTACAGAAGACCGCAACCATAATAGCACTGCTACCTTTCAGGTATGTAGTGTTGTGTTCCTGATGGTGAGTAAGGTTCCCAGAGCTCCAACCCCCCTTAAAGGCCGGCAACGTGCTTGTGACGCCTCTGGTGTTGCGGGTGCCCATGGGCGACGGTAATTGCTTACCATCAGGCAATCCGTCTGCTCGTTCGCCGCCTATGTGATAAAAAAAAATGTACGCTATTCAGCCACGGCCACCCTCATCCAGCTCTTGCCATGCCACTGAAGATTATTATTATTTATTTATTTATTAAACATACTACAAAAATTTAACACAATTCAAAGTCCTGGAAAACTGTTTGGACAGTTTATCTGCAGAAAGGCTTATGTAGTATATACACAACGCAGTTAAGACTATAAAATAACATAACATATCTATGATAATGTGCTTAATAAATATTTGTTCAGCTTATTTTTAACCGTCGCTCTGCTTAGTCTGAGGTAGCAGTAGTCGCAGAAGATAGAATTATAGAGGCGCATTTTAATTAGTTGATAGCGCCCGCATGCGGGGGGCTAGGGATTTTTGGAACGTTTGCCACAGGGCCCGCATTCGGAGAACCGTTTTCATTAATCCATAGGGCCCGCATGCGGGGTGCGAGGGATTTGCAGGAGGAGTGCCAGAGATTTTTTTTAAACAAGACTGTCCAGCGTTTGACCTCAGTCGCACCTGATGGTAAGTGTCGACGAGGTCGAGAGTGTAGCACGCTGGTTCAGTAACAGCCAATTCACTCTTGCCTTGAAGAGACCTAAATTATATCTTTCCAGGAATACAAACAAAGGGAGTGAATTCCAACCTTAACAGTCTGCAAATCCGATTTCACAGGGCCCGCAATCGTTGAACCGTTTGAATTAGTCTATATAGGGCCCGCAGGAGTGCCAGAGATTTTTAGAACGCATGCCACTGGGTCTGCATTTGTTAAACCGTTTTCATTAGTCGATAGCGCCCGCATGCGGAGTGCGAGGGATTTCTGGAACGCATGCCACAGGGCTCGCAAATGAAATTGCATAATGGCGACCGGTCTGGCCTCGTGGGTAGTGACCCTGCCTATGAAGCCGATGGTCCTGGGTTCGATTCCCAGTCGGGGCATTTATTTGTGTGATGAGCACAGATATTTGTTCCTGAGTCATGGGTGTTTTCTATCTATTTAAGTATTTATATGTATCTATCTATTATATATATCGTCGTCTAGTACCTACAACACAAGCCTTACTGAGCTTCCCGTAGGACTAGGTCGATTTGTGTAAGATTGTCCCAAAATATTTATTTATTTTATTTATTTATTTATTTTAATGGCGCAATTTCATTGGTCGTTAATGCGGGTAATATGTGCAGGCGGTGTCAAACACGTATCGACTATAGTAACTTTCATTGGTTGTTATATCGCCTGCATATGCTGTATACCGAACTAGTTAACGAGCAATGAAACTGCACCATTATAAAAGCTATCATAAAATCTTCTCCTTTATCTTCTTGACACTTTCACGCGTGCGTGTTTTCAACTTCGCCTCTAAAATTACTTTAAAACTGCCATCTTGTTTAATGGAAAAAGCTAACCTACATGTCTTTGAAATTTCTCTGACGCATCTCAAATGTTGTTCAAAATGAAACCTTATTTCATATGTGGGAGGATTGAATTGTAAACAACACTAGATGGTAATGTGAAATTCTGTAATGGCACAAACAGCTGTCAAAAATGATTGATGGTTTTGGATAAAGTTTGGTTTTTGATATGTTGTTGAGGGTTTTGATGTAGGTAACAAGAATATTAAAGATTTGCTTTATGTGTGAGATGATTTCTTAAATAAAACGGTTTCAGTAATGTTGCTAAAATGTTTAGCCTTCATTTTTTTTATTTCTTTAATCTCTTAAGTTAGATTTTTATAACATTTTATAGAACAATTATAAATTATCAAAACCTAACATTGGGTGCCGTCGGCAATGGGGCGGAGCCCAGGCTCCCGGTGGTTAACCCTTAATTGTACAGGGTGACTGGTATTTCGCCGTATTACTTTGTTGGCCCTGACGAACATAACCTAAGACCAACTTTTTGTATTTTTTCTTGGACAGAATCATGTAGGCTATCGAGGATCGTTGAGGCTAGAATCCACGACCTTGACCATTTCCTGCCAAATTAAGGGTTTAGGCTGCACAGAGAAGAACCGCAGGACTATGCACGCCGTGACCAGGATCCGACACCTAGCAAGAGTCTCTTGAGACATCTTGACAATGTTAAAGCCTATATCTTTCTAACAATAAATGTTTAAAAAAATCCACTTCAAAAATGTGTAACTTTTCGGTTTTTTTTTTTCTACTCAAGTTCTTTTTAATACGGCATCCAAAATTATAAGTCATCATTATATAAGCCGGAGGACGTGCACTGCTGGAAAATGTGACCGTTTTTGCACCACTAGCATCCAGTGGTTTCTCACGATCTAGCATGTCGTCGGTCCACCTTGTGGGTAGTCTGGCCACGCTGCGCCTGTTTTGTGGTCGCCACCCTAAAACGTTTACGTCCCAATGGCCATCGGTTTTACGTGCAATGTGACCCGGAAAGCCACTTAAGTTTAGCAATCCGGAGGGCTAAATCGGTTCTGCTGCGAATGACATCATTTCTGATGAGATCGCTCAGATACAGTCCCATCATAACCCTCTCCATTGCCACCACTGTCATATGTCATCACTGGCAACACACACTAGTCAGACTTTCTTCTTGACACACTTGAGGCATATTGGAAGAATATACGCTGCTGCCCAGCCGCCTAAAATTTTAAACTCAAACTTTTATGTCTATGTGACGACCGGTCTGGCCTAGTGGGTAGGGATAGTGACCCTATGAAGCCGATAGTCCTGGGTTCAAATCCCAGTCAGGGCATTATTTGTGTGATAAGCACAGATATTTGTTCCTGAGTCATGGGTGTTTTCTATGTATTTAAGTATTAATATTTATCAATCTATTACATATATATCGTCGTCTAGTACCTATAACACAAGCCTTACTGAGCTTACCGTAGGACTAGGTCGATTTGTGTAAGATTGTCCCGAAATATTTATTTATATTTAATATTTATGTAAAAAAATACCGTATACAATTTTGTACAAGGTGTGATACTCATATTGTATCCTACTATACTTTATAACCAAAAACTGTACCCGCAACAAAGCCCTAATCTCCAAATGGCGAAAACATGAAACTTTCATGCATATGTTTATCATCAGACCTCATCATCATTTTCTACACATGTACCAGTATATAGAGATAAGCCTTAACGCCTTTAAGTGATACTTTTATCCAACATCGCTTGAAGATAAGCGAAATAGCGAGGAAATTCCGTTCGGGGCTACATGAATTTAGGTGAATGCCATTCGGTTTAGGAACATCACATTTTGATGAACGATAAACAGTATACAGGTAGGGGCATATTAAATAATAAATATATATAAGAGACATTGACGGATATACATGGGAGTTTTCAACAAATGATGCACCCAATTAGTGAAAGTTGTTATTTTTTTATGATATAGGAGGCAAACCAGCAGACGGATTGCCTGATGGTAAGCAACTACCGCCGCCAATCGAGTCACAAGTACGTTGCCGACCTTTAAGATACCTATACGCTCTTTTCTTGACGGTTTGGATGTCATATCGGTCCGGAAATACTGCACACGACAATTTATTCCAGAGTTCTGCTGTGGGAAGTTTCTAGAAAAACGCACATTTGAGGACTGCCAACCATCTAAGTGGTGATGATGGAAGTGTTGTCATGTAGAGCGCTGGCGGAAGGAAGCAGCTGTGAAAAGTTAAATCACTATCAGTTCCGTGAAGATATTTAAGCATTAAATTTCGATAAAACCTTGGTTTTGATGTCCATTTTATAATCTTCAATGGATATTACAATTTAAATTAAATTAAGGCAAAAAGTCGATCTTCAAAAAGATTTCATGTTCAATTGTCGTCACGAAACTGACAGTGATTTAACTTTTCTTAACAACTCGCTAATTGGGTGTACGAAATTTTGAAAACTCCCACATACATACATCTTACACACCATAAATTGACTGAGCCTCACGGTAAGCTCATAAAGGCTTGTGTTGTGACTTGAATTTTGTGGGCGACTGGCTGGATTTAATTTGTTTAATTTATTTTTTATTTAATTTAATTCTTGCACTCTTTACTTTTATATACTAGCTTACCCTTGCCACTTCGTTGGTCAGCCATACCCGTCTTTAAAGTTTGGTTGCGAGAAAAAAAAAATTCCATGCTTTCTCGTAGCTAAAACTCTTTCCATGCCAAATTTCAGCCCATTTTTTTCAGCGGTTTAACCGTGAAGAGGACAGACAGAGAAAGTCACTTTCGCATTTATAATATTAGTATTGTTCTATATTTAAATACTTAAGATTTTGTATGACATAACCGTTAGTCTAAACATGGCAATCTATCTTTGGATGTGAATCATACAACTTGTGCTTTCTGTGTTAAATATTCTTACTTGTTAATGTTTTCATCACAAATCCATTAACATTAAAAGCCCACTACCACCTGTATAGTTGGAAATCCTCTACTATGTATTTCTCTAGAAACGTCCTGCCTCGCACATCAAGACTTTGGAATCATTTGCCGTTAGCGGTATTTCCGGACCGATACGACTCTCATATCTTCAAGAAAAGAGCGTACTCCTATCTTAAAGACCAGCAACGCGCTTGTGATTCTCCTGGTGTTGCGGGTGCTCATGGGCGACGATGGTTGCTTACCATCAGGCGATCCGTCTGCTCGTTTGTCACATTTGTCTTAAAACATACAGTTCACCAATGGAGATTCGCTATAAAATTTATTTTCACATTAAGGAAATAATTGTTGATTAATTGAATTGATTTGGAAATAACAATATTTTTCAATCGTATTTATAAACTTAAAATTCGATTATAACTTCTTTGTAAAATTATTGACTGCTATTTAATTATGTTTTATCGATTCAAGTCATAACGTTATAGCGGAAAAAAAATCAACACTACGTGTATGTCAATTTGTGACATATGTCATGACATACATACAGACGTAAATAACAATAGATTAATAAAATAAACTAAGAAAAAAAATGAATGTGCGATTATTTTGAACTGTTCTTCATCAAAATGGCATCTATACAAATTGTATTCCTAACAATGTTTTGTCAATTAAATATTAGACATATCCTGTCTGAAATTAATATACTTTCTGTTTTTTTTATTAATGGAGAAATCAAAACAAACTGTCACGCATTAAATTATTTTTAATTTTTGGACCCGGGTATGTCCTTAAACTACGTCCAACAATGAGAGGTAGGGCACAGCGATGACCATCACGCTTGAATCTGGAGCAGCCCAACTGGGGAAGTACCTCCTCCTTACAGAAGACCGCAGCCATAATAGCACTGCTACCTTTCAGGTATGTAGTGCTGTGTTCCTGATGGTGAGTAAGGTTCCCAGAGCTCCAACCCACTTATAGGTCGTTGCGAGTACCCATGGGCGACGGTATTTGCATACCATCAGGTAATCCGTCTGCTCGTTTGCCACCTTTATCATAAAAAAAAAAAATAATCAAAACAACTTTTTTTACAACAAATCATATTACTATTAAATTATTACAAGATCAAGTGTGGGTGTAGTTAGAAAAACTTGGGCGGCTAGAAATAAATACAAATTAATAAATTTTAAGGGCCCAGCATGAGCTAAACCCACAACTGGCTCCATTACCGTTTGCTGAGTTGCCATTGGCAACTTGCCAATGGTATTATATTTATGTTTAAATACATAGAAAACACCCACGACTCAGTAACAAATATATGTGCTCATCACACAAATAAATGATTTTACTAGGATTTGAACCGTTGACCGTCGGCAGAGTCACTACCCACTAGGCCAGACCTGTCATCAACTAATGTTACTTTTTAAGATAGACGGACATAGTAAAACTCTAAGGATTTATTTGCCATTTAATTTATTCTATTTAAAATTGATTGCACACTAATTAATATACAAAGAAAGTACAAGTCGCGGACTTAATGCCTAAAGGCATTATACTAGTTAACCATTGAGCCAAACAGAAACAATATATTTAAGTTACATGCCATTTTGACTACGGAACCCCAAAAACGCTACAGCTCATGACTTAAATCTTTCAACTTCTAAGCAAATCCGTAAATTAACTCAAAAACAATAATTACTTCTAAAACCCAACGCTCCACAATAATGAGAAATTGAAAAGTCAAACAAAGTGACTTTGATGGATTTCGCAAAATGATTAATTGTTTAATGTTCCAATTAAAAGATTTCATCATCATCTCAGCCATAAGACGCCCACTGCTGAACATAGGCCTCCCCCTTGGATCTCCACATGTACCGGTTGGAAGCGACCTGCATTCAGCGTCTTCCGGCGACCTTAATGAGGTCTGCCCATCTTGTGTGTGGACGTCTTACGCTGCGCTTGCTAGTCCGTGGTATCCACTCGAGCACTTTTCGACCCCATCGGCCATTTTCTCTGCGTGCAATGTGGCCTGCCCATTGCCACTTCAGCTTGTTATCCCGGTGGGCTACGTCGGTGACTTTAGTTCGCCTACGGATCTCCTCATTTCTGAGTCGATCACGTAGAGAAACTTCGAGCATAGCTCTCTCCATAGCTCGTTGAGCGACTTTGAGTTTTGAGATGAGGCCGATAGTGAAAGACTACGTTTCGGAGCCGTAAGTCATCACTGGTAACACACATTGGTTGAATACTTTAGTCTTGAGGCACTGAGGTATGTCGGACGAAAAGACATTACGTAGTTTGCCGAACGCTGCCCAACCAAGTTGGATTAAAAGGTTTGTCATTATATGAATAATATTTCAAATTGTATACCATTTTATCACACAGGTTTTTGATCCAATAGCCCAGTAGCTAGTCCATCCTTTCCAATAGCATAGTACATTTTAGATTTCACTAAAGACGCGACAATACCCATTATTTAATCAATATGTTCGGGTCTAATGATAAATAAATAAATAAATATTTTGGAACAATCTTATACAAAACTACTAGTTCTACGGTAAGGTCAGTAAGGTTAAGGCTTGTGTTGTAGGTACTAGACGACGATATATAATACTTAAATACATAGGGAACACCCATAACACAGGTACAATCTGTGTTCATCACACAAATAAATGCCCTGACTGGGATTTGAGCCCAGGACCATCGGCTTCATAGGCAGGGTAACTACCCGCTAGGCCAGACCGATCGTCAAACAATAGTTCAGTATCACGGAATTACCAAATATCATGTATTAGCCAAGAATTTCCTCCCCTGTCTGAGTAACTACCTACTTGATAATCTGACGATTAAATCTCCAATATTGTCAGGCAACAAAGAAATCCGTGTAGAGTGTCAGTCTCGTAGAGTGCTGAGAGCACTTGTGAGCCAATAGCCACTCTAGCGAGAGCGCGCTCGACACTATACACTTTGTTTCCTAAACAAGATGCTTCATTTTATCTTTTTTTTTATGACAAAGGTGGCAAATGAGCAGGCAGATTGCCTGATGGTAAGCAATTACCACCGCCCATGGGCACCGCAACACCAGGGGAGTCACAGGCGCGTTGCCGGCCTTTAAGGGGGGTTGGAGCTCTGGGAACCTTACTCACCACCAGGAACACAACACTACATACCTGAAAGGTAGTAGTGCGGTTATGGCTGTGGTCTTCTGTAAGGAGGAGGTACTTCCCCAGTTGGGCTTCTCCAGACTCAAGCGTGATGGTACTTCGCTGTGCCCTACCTCTCATTGTCGTACGTAGTTTAAGGACATACCCGGGTCCCGATCTCTGTTAGTATTATGTACCTTTCTTTATCTAGTGAAATATGTTATTATGTTGTGCTTACATTTCAGCCGTATGCAGTCCACTGCTGGACAGAGGCCTCCCACAAATATGACTTGTATCATTTTCGGGGCAGTTGCCATAGTCGCCACGGCAGGCGGGTTGGCGCAGTAGCTGTAGATTGCGTTTCGACGGACGCTGCTGCCCGTCCATAGGATTTTTCCTCCTGTCGCCTCTTACGACACCCGCGGGAGGAGATGGGGTGGTGCTGTTCTAGTCAGCCGGCACGGTTATGTTGTGCTTGCCCGATTATTATTACTTATGGCTGTGGAATGTGTGTTTTGCCAAGAGACTAACTTATTAGGTTTCCCAGAAAAGGTTACATTCTTAAAGGCGCGCGTATAAATCCTCTGGAACTGCAGGCGTTCATAAGCTACTGTAACTGCTTATAACCAGGTGGACCGTATGCTTGTTAGCCATCGTCGTAGTATAAAAAAATTTGAACATTTAGGCCAGGTCAGCTGAACCGGTTTTGACATCAAGAGCGGCGCGGGCAGCGCGACGCGCGTTACGGCCCGGCGACTTGCGGCGCGGCAAGCGTTTTATCTGTTCGTTGCGCGGTCAAGACGCGCAATGCACTGCGGTTAGTTGGGATCACACGCAATGAACAACACAAGGTAAGGTCGTGGCCGTGTTAGTACGTGACGGGCCGGCGACTCGAGCGGCGAGGTGAACGAACACTCGGCACTCTTACTTTTTTTTTTTTTATGACATAATGTGGCAAACGAGCAGACGGATTGCCTGATGGTAAGCAATTACCGTCGCCCATGGGCACCCGCAACACCAGGGGAGTCACAAGCGCGTTGCCGACCGTTAAGGGGGGTTGGAGCTCTGGGAACCTTACTCACCATCAGGAACACAACACTACATACCTGAAAGGTAGCAGTGCTATTATGGCTGTGGTCTTCTGTAAGGAGGAGGTACTTCCCCAGTTGGGCTTCTCCAGACTCGAGCGTGATGGTACTTCGCTGTGCCCTACCTCTCATTGTCGGACGTAGTTTAAGGACATACCCGGGTCCAAAATACCGGGTCCGGGTTACTGCTTGAAAATGGAGACCTATGCTCTTCAAGAAATGTCGCGCGAGTGACTAAATAATCGTGAATAAAGCCGTTACTGTCATCTATAAAATAACCCACAATTTGCCCTATGTCCTATATCAGTTTAAAAAGTCACCGATAACCTTTATTTTAAGTAAAAACCTCTATAAATCTCCGTGTACGTTGACAAAGTACCTATCAACTAATAAATCCTTCAACGCTCCGCTGTGTCGCCAAAACCCGATATTCCTACTGAGATTAAGCTTCCATAGTTCAAGCACTTACCCTTTCATAAAAAAAAACCGTTCTTATACTCCTAGTGTTATGCCTTCGATACACAGTTGTTTTACATGGTAATAAAATTAAACACAACAGCATTTGCTACCGAATAAAACATTAGTGTTCACCTCTCTACCATGTGGAAAAAAAATCATTAAATATTAATTTTTGATTGAAGTTATTAGTATTCATCATTTATCATTCAAACACAATACATAATGGCCGATGGCGGAATTGCACGATTTAATTCCGCCATCTCCGTTCCACCACTGAAGTCCAGACAGGGGGGAGCAGTTTAATCCTTACAAATAAATATGTAATATGTATAAAATATATTTATTTAGCAAACAAAACTAACAAAAACTAGATCATAAATACAGAAATATATACTAACCAACCTAAGTCCCCTAAAGTCTGTCCCTGGCAGAAGGTCTTCCACAAGGCTGGCTACATTCCCCCGCTGAATGGCTATGTCTATTGTAAAACAAATAAATATGTAAGATTTCATCTTTACACTGTGAATATTCTATTTATTCACACGAAGCGATTCGCTTCTACCTTCCTAATGCGGACTGCTAAGGAATGAAATTCGCTCCCTTCATCTATATTCCCGGAAATATATAATTTAGATAATTTCAAGGCAAGAGTGAATAGACTGTTATTGAACCAGCGTGCACCCTCGATCTCATCGACACTTACCATCAGGTACTGAGGTCTAACGTTGGTCAGTCTTGTATAAAAATAAATTGCTTTACGAGCAAATTCAGATGTCTTATACTATATTTTTGAATAATTTACAAGTTAAGCTTTACAAAAACGACTTAACAACTCTACATTATATCTAAAAAAGGCCCTTGAGGTATTTTACTAAGGATATTAACGACTCCTCGTTGTATCGCAACGTTGTGCGAGGAAGCCGCCAGTTCTTCGGTCACCAGTTACATCAAATAGAAGTTTCGCGATTTAAAATTAAACTGAACCCAATATTGTTAAATTATTTTTTTTCCGCATACTATCGATATTTAGGTCACTTACTCCGAATGGGAGAGGATCGTGCTGCCAAGAGAGCGTACGTGGGACGACCGACTGGTCGCCGCCCAGTTGGGCGACCCAGATACCGCTGGGAGGACAGTGTGCAGGCGGATCTGCGTCTTCTCCAAGTCAGTGACTGGCAAGAAGCTGCGCATGATCGGGACAGATGGCGTGCTCTCGTTTCGGAGGCCAAGACCCTCTTTGGGTCCCTGAGCCAAAGTAGTTAGTTAGTTTATTGATATTTGATTTTTCATTGAGGGTTGTGACTTCTCTTCCATTTATAGGCTATTTGGCGAGCTATAAATTTTATTGTCGCCATTAGCCGATGCGGTGCCGCTAATGTTTATCTCCGGCCATTTTGAATTATTGTTTACCAATAATAATAAAATAAAATATATTTGTTCTAAGCTTCTCCAGATATATTTTCTAACAGTATTAAAACTTTCACACTTATTTATACAAGACTCATTTCATTCAGCGTTTGACCTCAGTGTCGATGAGGTTGAGGGTGTAGCACGCTGGTTCAGTAACATCCTATTAATTTTCCATCAACCGCGTACTTCTTGTTGGGCAAAGATCTCACCCCCAGATCCACTCGTCCTACTTTTCTAAATGTCGGTATGTAATTTAATTTTGTTATACACGATAAACAATACAACAATACATTTTTTTTATGGCGGCAAACGAGCAGACGGATTGCCTGATGGTAAGCAATTACCGTCGCTCCTGGGCACGCGCAACACCAGATGAGTCTCAAGCGCGTTGCCCGCTTTTAAGTGGGAGTTTGAGCTCTGGAAAATATTCTTTATTGCACACCTAAAAATTAAAAACGGGCAGAATAAAAATAGAGGCATACAACAGTCGGTCTTAGAGAGCGATCTCTTCCAGAACTTTGAGTAGCGGAAAAACTAAATATATACATAATACGAGTGATTAGGTGGACCAAGTTTAGTCTGAGGACGGGCAATAGAGTCCCTTTAAAGCGATGAAACATAGCAATCGCCAACCCACCTGCCGAGTGTGACGATTACGATTGGACCCGCTCATCACGCTTAAGTCTGGAGAAGCCCAACTGGGGAAGTACCTCCTCCTTACAGGAGACCACAGTCATAAGAGCCCTGCTACCTTTCAGGTATGTAGTGTTGTGTTCCTGATGGTGAGTAAGGTTCCCAGAGTTCCGACCCCCCCTTAAAGGCCGGCAACGCGCCTGTGACTCCCCTAATGTTGCCCAAGGGCGACGGTATTTGATTACCATCAGGCAATCTGCTCGTCATAAAAAAAATATGAATATCAAAAAGAAATCATCTGTTAGCGTTTTTAAAAGAAGTTTCTATGTGTGCATGGAGTTTGTAAACTTGAGGCGTTTGTCAGACCAAATACTACACGTTGAAACTGAAAGCGTCCGGTAGCTACAAAATGAAAACGTAGTGTTATTCAGGCATCATTAGTATTTATTGTTATGGTTGGGTTTCTCGGGTCTGCGGTTAATTTTTTACTAAGGCCATCTGAGTATAATAGATAATTTAATGTTACGAAATGGAGATCCATGTTGAAGAAGTTTACGTTTTAACATTTTCTTTATTTATAGTGTCACATATACCGCCTGTTTCCATTATTGGGGTTTTAAATGTAAGCATCGATTTTGATCATAAAACAGCTATTTTTGTGTACAACTAGTCGAATTAAAAATTATTTAGTTATATAATTTTTTAATTCAAACTACATACTACAGTCAAGGGCAAAAATACGTACCTACGCGTAAATACGCGTATTTTCATAAATACGTCCTACAACCTAATTTACTGTACAAATAGAGGTGCTCGGTATATATTTTTGAAACTTTGGCAGTAAACGAATTTTTACACTTGACTGTACAATGAACCAAATTATATCGTCTGTCACACTTAAAATTCGGATGAATTTACAGTACATAACTTGCTCTAATACGTTTTGAGCTGTATTTGTGTTTAGAAATTCAGTAATTTTAGCCCCATAGTACATTTTGAGTCCCATCTCGGAGACACGTGGTAGAGCGTTCTGATGTTGTTTCTATTTCTGTATTTTTTTGACCATGAAATAGATTCGTTACTTGTATAATTTAGAGGCAGTTTATAAATCTAAGTATGACTATTTTCATGCGAATAAACTATCCATGCCAGTTTTGGGCATTTATATTGTTCAAATTTACTGGTTTTATATGTTTTAAAGTATAAATATATATTTCATATATTGCTTTCATTAGGCGTTTCATTATTAATTAACCGCCAAATAGCAAAGTTCTGGCTTCAATTTAGCTGCAATCAAGTTGGTGGTTGATTGCAGTGTTGCCACTTCCTTTGCTTGTCAGAACAAGTCTAAAATGATCTCTATTGACATGTATTTTGTACAAATCTGGAGTCCTAAGTTATGGTGGTTGCAAGGTTCTCTGTAAGTGCAGTGAATCACAATGCAGTTAGATGAAACTTTATCAGATTCAGTTAGCACTAAATTCGTTAGTAACTTCGAATATTGAGACGGAAATCCATGATTGTGCGATGTGAATAATGAATAAATTGTAGCAGAAAACTAGAAAAGTATTAGATTCTGATATGCTCTCAAGAGAAGAGTTTAAAATAAGTTTAACCATAATTCTTAAAATAAAGATAAGGTGGAAATGTCGCTCAATAACATGAAATGGAGTTCAAGTCTCGCCCGTCAGTTGATTTTTCCCATTTTTCTTTTATTTGTATTAATGATTTTTTATAGTCTTTATTTGGCAATCCATTAGTTTTCAATCAATGTGTGTTACCAGTGATGACTTACGGCTCCGAAACGTGTTTCACTATCGGCCTCATCTCAAAGCTCAAAGTCGCTCAACGAGCTATGGAGAGAGCTATGCTGGAGTTTCTCTACGCGATCGAATCAGAAATGAGGAGATCCATGGGTGAACTAAAGTCACCGACATAGCTCACCGGGTTAGCAAACTGAACGCAACGGGCAGGCCACATTGCACGCAGAGAAGTTGGCCGATGGGGTCGAAAAGTGCTCGAGTGGAGACCACGGAATAGCAAGCGCAGCGTAGGACGTCCACCCACAAGATGGACAGACGACCTCATTAAGGTCACCGGAAGACACTGCATGCATGCAGGTCGCTTCCAACGTATATGCATTCCTATGTTCACCAGTGGACGTCTTATGGCTGAGATGATGATGATGATGATCGTTATCAAGAAAAGACATATTTCATGAATACTGCGATGACCATCACGCTTGAATCTGGAGCAGCCCAACTGAGGAAGCACCTCCTCCTTACAGAAAACCACAGCCATAATAGCACTGCTACCTTTCAGGCATGTAGTGTTGTGTTGAGCAAGGTTCCCAGAGCTCCAACCCCCCTTAAAAGCCGGTAACGCGCTTATGGCTTCCCTGGTGTTGCGGGTCCAGGCAATCCGTCTTCTCGTTTACCACTTATGTCATAATGAGCCATTCAGTTTTTTTTACAATATATTTGCAGTTGTATTACTATATGGAGTTCTCAAAATCTTAAACTTTTTTGCCTCGACAATTGAGGCGTTGTTCAGATATTTGTGACCTACTATCCAAAAGGCAAGGTTTATCAAAAAAAAAATATTGGCCCGGCTGTTTCATAAATGAAAGGCAGTAATGAAACCTTTGGTACCGTTTTAACCTAATTAAAAAGGTTATCTTTGCTCTGCATACAAAAAAGGAACAAACATAATGGCGTATCCCAAGTAAGCTTTGTCACATCCATGAATTGCAAGAAAAATATTACAAACAGTTAGTTCATTCGTCTATTTACGATTTTTGTTGTAAACACAGAACTAGTGCCGTAACTATCAGGCCTGGTACCGCGTTTTTTTTCTTTATTACTATAAAAATAAATAAATATAAATATTTCGGGACGATCCCACACAAATCGACCTAGTCCTACGGTAAGCTCAGTAAGGCTTGTGTTGTAGGTATTAGACGACGATATATATAATAGAAAATTAAATACATAGAAAACACCCATGACTCAGGATCAAATACCTGGGTTCAAATCCCAGTCAGGGCATTTATTTGTGTTCTGAGCACAGATATTTGTTCCTGAGTCATGAGTGTTTGAGTATTTACATGTATTTACCTAATATATATATCGTCGTCTAGTACCTACAACACAAGCCTTATTGAGCTTACCGTAAGACTAGGTCGATTTGTGTAAGATTATCCCGAAATATTAATTAATTATTTATTTATCATCATCATGTCACCCGTAAGAAGTCTATTACTGGACAATGGCCTCCCACAAATATGACTTGTGTCTTTGGGGAGAGTTGCCATAGACGCCACGCTTGGCAGTATTCGTTATTCAAAATACGAAATAGTACATTTCGATACTAGTAAAAAAAAATTTTTCGATAGGGTGAAAGTTGGGGCCCGAGTGAAATTAAAAAAGTGAAATATACGCACGCTAACCGTGCGCAAAGTGCACTTTTTACGCACTGGTTAGGAAAATATTTTCCAACTTTCTCCCTCGTCGCGAAAATTTTTTATCTCACTAGTATCAAAATGTTCTATTTTTCAAATGTGCTGCTTCTGTTTTCGTATTCTACACTTTAGCCTTGTCAGCATAACTTTGCACGACTGAGCTGACAGCTCACTACGCCACAAACGCTTTGAGCATTGCATCTAACCCACCCACAAAGACGTGTGCTATGAACAACAGTATAACTGCATACATGGCGACCCTGACTTAAATCTACACTATCTACACTAACATTATAAAGTACCCTCAATACTTACATTATTTTTACATACTTTTTATTTGCACCTGGTTTCTGGTGTATGACAAATCGGAAAGTAATGTATTGCTCTATTACTCGTAGATTTCACGATGATATATCTACACTAATATTATAAAGGCGAAAGTTTGTGTGTATGTTTGTTACTTCTTCACGTCTAGGCGGCTGGAGTGATTTTAATAAAATTTGGTATGGAGTTAGCTGACACCCTGGATTAACACTTAGGTCACGTTTTTTCCCTAATAAACTGCGGGGCACAGCTAGTTATAAATATTTTCGTGCCATCTTATACTGGCTTAGCGGAAAGAGCGTGCGACTTGCAAACCAGAGGTCACATATTCAAACCCCGGCTCGTAGTAAAACTTATGCACGAAATATTTTATGATCTACGATTTTAAATTAACATGGTTATTCACATTACAAATATTACTTAAAACGAGATAGTATGATAATATAGATATGTATGATAATTTGGATGACTTTCCAAAGAGAAAGAGAACGTCTGCCAGTGCCGAAATATAGGAAACTCGTTCAAACTAATATTATCATCAATAGGCGCGCAAGAACTCGCCACTTCCTCGCGCGATCATATTATTAAATGCGTTCTTGGCATCGCTTCGGTGAAGGAAAACATCGTGGAGAAACCGGTAAAATCCCTAGGCTTAGTTTACCCTCTCGGTTGGAAGGTTAGATGGCAGTCGCTTTCGTAAGAACTTGTGCATACGCCAAACCATGATATTAGTTGCCAAGCGGACCCCAGGCTCCCATGAGCTTTGGCAAAAAAAAAAGTTTTGAGGCGGTCAAAATGTATAAATAAATAAATATTTCGGGACAATCTTACACAAATCAACCTAGTCCTACGGTAAGCTCAGTAAGGCTTGTGTTGAAGGTACTAGACGACGTTAAATATAATAGATAGATACTAATAAATACTTAAATACATAGAAAACACCCATGACTCAGGAACAAATATCTGTGCTCATCACACAAATAAATGCCCTGACTGGGATTTGAACTTAGAACCATCGGCTTCATAGGCAGGGTCACTGTCAAATACAACTATTTACAGGCGGTTAGAATTCATTTAATATGACCAGTTATTGAAAAGTAACCAGTAACTAACCCTACCATAAACCAAAATAGTGTATAGATATTTATGCACATGAAGTACGTTATAAATTTATGCATTAGTATTCAAATAATCTGCAATATTGAGAAATACTCAGTGCAAGGCAGGCGTCGAGTATGCACTTAGACTGCAAATTGAATTGCATGGGTTGCAATTCATAGTGCACATTTCGCAGTATCGGGGAAGCGTTCAACATTTAATATGAGCTGCATATTGTACAGATGTTGTCTGTTAACAAGGTTTATACAGGTTTTTTATGACATAGGCGGCAAACGAGCAGACGGATTGCCTGGTGGTAAGCAATTACCATCGCCAGCGCAACACCAGAGTCCAGATGACAAAATCACAAGCCGGCCTTTAAGGGGGGTTCGAGCTCCGGGAACTTTACTCACCATCAGGAACACAACACTACATACCTGAAAGGTAGCAGTGCTATTATGGCTGTGGCCTTCTGTTCCTCCTTACAGGTACTTCCCCAGTTGGGCTGCCCCAGATTCAAGCGTGATGGTCATCGCTGTGCCCTACCTCTCATTGTTGGACGTAGTTTAAGGACATACCCCGGTTCAAAAGTCCCGGGTAGCGGAATAAGTGACATGATTTTAATTTATGGTATAGGTAGTTTCACGATAGTAGAGTAGATCTCACGTAATGAAAGGAAGATTTTGAAATTACAGTTCATTTTTCATACCGATAGCAAGTTTAACAGCGAATTGAGTGAATACAGACCAAAAAGTTTTTAATTAAACCTCTTCAAACATGATTGAAATAACTTTAACTGTTTGTTTACATTCACTCATTCATTACATTCATTCACTCTGTTTGCAATCAGTACTTCATATAGTTGTGTGCGAAATCATTCGGCTCAACCTATATTAATCGATGCGTTACGTTAGGATCAAATATAACTGTGTGATCAATTGCGCAAAAGATATATAAACTATTTTAGGAACCATGTAATCAATTTTTCCTAACTAGTGCGTAAAAAGTGCACTTTTGATGAAAAATTAGGTTCGATACTCGTGTAAAAACTTCTTTAAGACTCGGGTGATTGTCACCCTCGTTTCACTCAGGCTCCAACGTTCACCCTCGTCAAATAATTTTTTTTTTCACTATTATCGAAATGTACTATTATGAACAAGAAAAACTGCATATATAACTTAGATTTTTAATGAAACTTAATTAGCAATTCAGGACCCGAAACCAGTCATTTTGAGAACAAATACACAGGATGATGTAGATGCGCGTCTGCCAGCGGACAAATTTAATGTAGCCAATATACAGGGTATCTGTCTTATAGTTCCAGATCCGTAATCCTTAGCACGTTGGGTCGACGACATTCGGAAGATTGCGGGTCACTTCTGGATGAGATTAGCTCAGGACCGGGACAAGTGGCGTACTAGAAGAGAGGCCTATGCTCAGCAGTGGGCGATAAAGGGCTGATATGATGATGATGATGATGAGTTCCAAATCCATACAGAGTTCATGCTTAATTATCGTCACAAAATTGACATATTTTTTCTTTCAATAATTTGTGATCACAGACGTTGTGTCACTGGCATTGGAGGTTTAGTAAAGTCACAGATGTTGTGTCGTCGGGACTCAACGGTGTCTGTATGATAACTGGAAATATCACAATTTTTCAAAGCTACCCTCTCCCGAATTTTGCCTCCATTTGCTTTAATAAATAGCTCGATTTCCGAAACATTTTAGTTACTCGGCTCCAGAATATTCAATTTAGTTACTAAAACGTTTTAGAAGCGAGTAAAGTGGGTATCAGTATAATAATCATTGCTATTTTTTCTAAATAGAATTACATAATCTTTATTCATATTACAATATTACGAGTCCCTAACTATATTTACATTTACATTACATTAAATGTAAGAAAGGCCCTTGAGGCATTGAATCAAGGATGCTGGCAGCATTTTCAAGCCGAATCAGTACCCTTATCATGAGTTGTGACATTAAAGTTTTCGATAACGACTACAGAGTTTACTATCTGTGCATCTCGCTTGTACTACAGTGCCAACGAGATGCACAGATAGTAAACTCGATACTCGTTATCGAAAACCTCAGAGTCACAGCTGATGGTACGGGTACAGGACACACCGCTCGCGTTGTGAGTCTATCGGTCACATGGGTACCAGAGCTTACCCGAAACATGTCGCCTAGTGCGATATAATTACAGTTGTTTACCCGTATGTAACTAAGTAGTACTAACATGTGTCACATATCTAGTTTAATATGTATGTTTGTCCATAAACTACGTCCAACAATGAGAGGTAGGGCACAGCGATGACCATCACGCTTGAATCTGGGGTAGCCCAACTGGGGAAGTACATCCTCCTTACAGAAGACCACAGCCATAATAGCACTGCTACCTTTCAGGTATGTAGTGTTGTGTTCCTGATGGTAAGTAAGGTTTCCAGAGCTCCAACCCCCCTTAAAGGCCAGCGATGCGCTTGTGACTCCCCTGGTGTTGCGGGTGCCCATGGGCGACGGTAATTGCTTACCATCAGGCAATCCGTCTGCTCGTTTGCCGCCTATGTGATAAAAAAAAATATATATTGCTAGATTTATTTATTATTTGTTTATTTACTATCGATTTTTAATACGAAACTATTCCAAATGTTGAATTTAAAGTCGGCGCACGGCATTAAGTCTAATATTTTTGCATGCATTGAAAGTGCAGCCGAGCTGCAATTTCCTCACAGCGAGAATTGCATAATCCAGACAGAATGCACGGATGCCGTTGACGTTTCATATGTTACAGTCTTTTAGAGATTTTCTTGAGATGAAAAATGCATTTCATAGGCACATTTGATCAGTCTTACGAGTACTTATACCGGGTGTTATAAAAAACATGATACAATATTATCAAGTCGGCATTTGGGCCCTGTACCCTTACCATGAGTTGTGACTTTGAGGTTTTCCATAACGACTATTAGTTTACTACCTATCTATGCACCTCGTTCGCACTAATATATAGTACAAGCGAGATGCACAGATAGTAAACTCGATACTCCTTATCAAAACCTCAATGTCACAACTCATGGTAGGGGTGAGTGTAAGTTTTTAACGTAACTTTACGTCACGAACGCGTTTGCGTTTCCCATATAATATACATTATCACTTACGTGTTTGTAAACGTTTTTTTACGTCAAAAGAATCTTACACTAGAGCAATGAGGTAATGATTTGGAACAATATTTTTAATGTAGAGGTCTAACTGAGCCGACATGGTCTTAAAGACAAAGGCTCCCTGACTGGGATTTGAACCCAGGACCATCGGCTTCATAGGCAGGGTCACTATCCACTAGACCAGACTGGTTGTCATAATAATGAAGTATCACCGATTTACCAAGTATCACCTATAAGCCAAGGTTCTCTCTATAAGTATATTTTTATTTTCTATCTTTCCTTAATATGTAAAGAAACTCTTTGATATTCAAATACCATTAAAATGTTACGAAACACCATAAACTTAAGTGAGAATGTACGTTGTTCAAACAACTACAAATAATGTTGTTAAAGTTACGTTAAGTTCGCAACTGCGGGTCTCAAAGGAACTTTCGTAACTTTCGCAACTCTCAAGGCTAGCGTACATTTTCAGGCTTATCAGGTGAGATATGGGGACAATAGCTCTATACTGGCGTGGAACAAAGACATGTAAATAATAACAACTAATTATCCATTCAGTATTACCTTGGGGCGTAAAGTTTCCCGAAAGGCGGAAGCAAGGACTTACTTGACATTCACTAATTTATTATTATAATCGTTGCTGTTTTAATTGTAAATAATTGTTGCTTTTTATTTTTGTAATATTTAGAAATTTCAATTTAATTATTAATTGATTATTTAAAATTGTATTTTGCATGCCTTTTTTGGTAAATCATGAGGAATATTGTTTGTTATTTTGTCATTTTATGTATCTATGTTTAGCAATAAATTGAAATTGAAGGCTCAGCATAGGCAGGCCCCCCACAATGTGGACCTATAATCTAGTAAAGATTACGAGAATCCACTAAATACAGATACAAAGCAAGTAATTCTGGGTCGCTTGTGGCTGGTATTATGACAATTAAAATGACACGGATGGACTTACGTGTACTTATATCGCACTAGGCGACATGAGTGAGTGACGTACCATCTCCGACTCGGCTTAAAAATGGCTACCAGAGCTCACCCGAAAAATGTCGCCTAGTGCGATATAAGTACACGCGAGTTCATCCATTTAAAACTAAGTAGTAGTAACGTGACTGACATGAGTTTTAATTATATAAATGTCCCGTATATTACATACGGCAAATAAAATTATAAATTGCGGTGAGTGCGCGACGGGCCGGTGACGCGAGCGGCGAACCGAACGGACACTCAGCACTCTTAGTGCTTGAAAATGGAAGCCTATGTTCTCCGAAACACGTCGCGCGAGTAACTAAATAAACGTGAGTAGTACCGTATTAATCGTTAATTATAAATTTTGTTTAATATTAAAAGCACATGTCAAATTAAAAATACAATAAAACAATATATAAATATCTGATAGGCTTCGTCACATACAAACCAAAAATGAAATCCTTGCAGGCTTCGTCAAGTCTATTTATATAATTTATTGAATAAAATTGTATATATATCTGGACAATATTGACAGGTCTGGCCTAGTGGTTAGTGACCCCGCTATGTATTTTGTGTGATGAGCACAGATATTCGTTTCTGAGTTATGGGTGTTTTCTATGCGGTTAAGTATATATTTAATCTATATATATATACGTGAAAGTCCAGAGGCGCTACCGCCAAAAACGATATTCGTAAATTTCGGACGATTGTCTCTGTCACACTCATGACGTCTTAATTGGGGTAAAAGAGATAGGTGCCCGATATATACGAACTTCGACGATCACGGTACCGGGCCTGACTGACTGATCAACGCACAGCCCAAACCGCTTAACCTAGACAGCAGATTTTTCACAATAGGTAGTTTATATACCGTAAGGACCCACTAAGAAGGGATTTTTGGAATTTTCACCATTAAGGGGCTAAAAAGGGGGTTAAAAGCTTGTATAATATATATATCGGCTGAGTACCCACAACACAAGTCTTTTTGAGCTTAGCGTGGGTTATAAAGTTATAATGAAAACTACACGGTACGGCAGATAAATCGAGTAATATTTATGCTGTCTATAATAATTGAGAGTTGATGGTATGTCTTCGATTTTGTTTTTCCTTAGAGTAAATATTATGCTGCTTTGTCAGTCTTTACTATTTAATTGTCACTGGCTTTAAGTAAATACAGCAATGCCATAAAACGAGTTGCTTGGTGCTTGGAACTACAGTCTCCATCAGATATATCGGAGCTGTGGAGGTGGTCATAAATATCGGAACATGCACTTTACCGCCTTGATAATAGAGGCGTTATTCAGATTAGGATTCGTTAGGCGACTGTACATCAAGAATTATGCAGTACGAATACAGGGTGGAAAATCAAATGCATCAGTAAATGAAATATATATATATATATAGTCCTCCACATCGATTTCGATGACGGCGACCATTAACAACTAAGATCATTGATTTTTCCTTTTGTGACATCTTATGTGACTGGCCAGACCAAACTTGGTTTTAAAAACTCTGTTACACGGATGGCAGTAGAGTTGACCGGCCGCGTTGTACGTATACACGTAGGAAGGCTTGGGTCTATCTTTGCGTAGTTGACGTTTTACGTCCAAAGTCTTGAGACGCCCATCCTCAAACGATTTGATTGACTTGTATATGGTAGATCGCCAAGATGACCGTTGTGTAGCGAGCTCTTCCCAACATGCATGATCAATATTACATGCAGCAAGATGGCGTTTGAGCACGTCCTTATATCTTAGGTGCTGACCGCCGCGTCTTCGCTTACCTTTTGCTAATTCTGAATAGAATACAGCTTTCGGCAAGCGGCGGTCGTCCATTCGGAGAACATGCCCACACCACCTGAGCTGACGCTGCATGAGAAGTGCCTCCATACCGTACATTCCGGAGCGACGCAGGACCTCAGAGTTAGGGACACGGTCCTGCCATTTAATCTTTAATATGGCTCTAAGACATCTCAAATGGTAGGTGCCCAGCTTTTTGATATCTGCCTTGTACAGGCACCATGTTTCTGCGCCATATAGAAGGACCGGGATGATTAGGGCCTTGTAAACACTTATCTTCGTCTCGAGTTTGATATCATGAGATCTCCAGACGCGATCCATGAGTCGCCCGAAATTGGCAGCGGCGTTAGCAATGCGTGATGGTATTTCCGAACTCAGGGTATTATCATGCCGGATAGCGCTCCCAAGATATTTAAAATGACAGACTTCGTCCAGGAGTTTCCCACCTAGATTCAGCGGTGTTGAGTCAGATACAGCTCCCCGTGGTGGTTGCTTGAGGACTTGTGTCTTAGAAGCACTTATTACCAGGCCGAATTGTTGACAGGAAGTATTTAATGCGTCAACGTAACTCTGGAGACCCTCCATACTGTCAGACATTAGGCATACATCGTCAGCGTAGAGAATTTCCAGTATAGATAGTCTCTGTACTTTAGACTTTGCCCTGAATCGTGCTCTGTCAACAACACTCTTTCCAACTCTCACATTTAGTTGGATCTGATCATAACAAGATTTCAAAGCATCTCTCATCACCACCGAAAATATATAGCAAAGAGTGTGGGTGCCATGACGCATCCCTGCTTTACTCCGCTTGTAATCTGAATATCCCCAGAAAGTTCGCTTTCGTGCTGAACCTGGGCTTTCATTCCAACATGAAATTGGCGAATGAGGTTTACGAATTTCTTAGGATATCCAGATTTTTGAAGCACAAGCCAGAGGGCTTCGGGTGGAACTCTGTCAAACGCCTTTTCCAGGTCCACAAAGCACATGTAAAGAGGCCATTGGTGTTCAAGGCATTTTTCTTGAAGTTGCCGAACAACAGCAATAGCGTCAATGGTACCGCGGCCTGGACGGAATCCACATTGACTTTCTGGGAGGTGATGTTCAGCTAACTGGCTCAAGCGGATGTTAATAATGTGAGCGAGAATTTTACCGGCACAAGAGAGAAGCGATATGCCACGGTAGGAACTGCAATCGGAGACATCCCCTTTCCCTTTGTACAGCTTACAGATTACCGCATCTCTCCAACCCGGAGGCACCTGCTCATCATGCCACACCCTCAGAATTAGTTGATATAACCTATCTATAATACTATGACCACTATATTTATAAATCTCTGCAGGGAGTTGGTCCAACCCAGGAGCCTTTGAATTTTTGAGACGCTTCACGGCACTAAAGAATTCCTCAAAAGACGGTGGTTCATCTAGTTCTTGACAGACCGGTAGTTCTTCGAGCGTGTTGATATAAGACAGGTTAGCACTAAGCGCTCCGGGATTAAGAACATCGTTAAAATGCTCCGCCCATCGCTTTAGTACGGAAACTTTATCCGTAACTCGATGCTGCCTGTCTTTTGAGTACATAGGGGCCACTTTTCGGACACGTGGGCCAAAGATGGCTTGAATCCCTTCAAAGAACTTGCCAATCTGATGTGTATCTGCGCAGTGTTGCAGTTCGGCAGCTTTCTCCTTCCACCACTTATCCTTCAGTTCGCGAACTTTAGATCTGAGATTGCGCTGCGCCTCCTTTCTACTAGGGGTGTCTGCTAACTTTGAGTTCAATTCTTGTCTGTGTCTTTCAACAAGCACTCCGATATTACTGTGCGAAGCATCAAACCAGTCTTGGTCTTTCTTCTCCGGTTTTCCAACAATTTCTACAGCGCACGCATGAAGGTAACTTGCAAACGATTGCCATTCTTCATCTGTTGTCAAATACTCAGTCTGTGGAGCATACGCAACAAAAGCCAAATCCAAGGCACCACCCAACTCCGGCGATGTAATGAGCCTAGAACAAGCCAATCTTGAGGGGTATTTGTGAGGTGCTCGCCGTGGAGCTTTAAGCATTAATTGGATCTTCGATCTGATGAGACGGTGATCGGTCCAGCCCATTGCCCCACGCATCGCTCTCGTTACGAGAACGTCACGCAGGTCTTTCCGGCGGACGATGACGTAGTCCAGAAGATGCCAATGCTTCGATCTTGGATGCATCCACGAAGTTTTATACTTATTGGGAAGACGGAAAAATGTGTTGGTAATGGCAAGACCAAATTCAGCACACAGCGACAAGAGGCGTGATCCGTTGTCGTTACATTTTCCAACGCCATGTTTTCCGAGGACACCATTCCAGTGATCGTAATCGGTGCCTACACGAGCATTAACATCACCCAACAGTATGATTTTGTCGTGCCTTGGAATGCCCTCAAGAGTCCGGTAAAGTTGCTGATAGAAGGCCTCCTTATCCTCTTCCGATGAAGTTAGAGTTGGGGCGTAGGCGCTTATCAAATGGGCGTACTTGCTATTCGTGATTTTCAGGCGCAGAGTCATGAGGCGGTCATTGACACCCTTAGGCAAGTCACTCAGATCTCTCACCAGGCCGTTACGTATAGCAAAGCCCACGCCATTGCCCGCCCTTTCACCGGCAGGACGTCCACTCCAATAATAAGTGTAGCCGCCTAGTTGCTCACACAACTCTCCGCAATCGCTCAGGTGGGTTTCACTAATTGCAGCAATATCTATTTTAAATCTAGCCAGTTCTCTCGCTATCAAAGCAGTTTTTCTTTCTGGACATAAGTTACGATCATTGTCCAGTAAAGTTCTCACATTCCATGTGGCTATACAAAGTTGTCGTTTGGTTGTAATTTTTATTTGTCGCTTATGTATCTTTCGACCGCATTTTTTCGATGCCCAGACGCCCGCGGTTAGACACCTGGGTGTTAGAGAGGCAGACAATTTTTAGGCCACCTTTTCTAGGCCCCTCCTCTGTGCAGAGGAAAGCAGAGCGATCCTAAATAGGGCTGCTTTGTCACCAGTTGTGCTGCCGAACTCAGAGTCCCGCCTCGGTCGACTCCGGGAGCGACCACTCTCTCCTGGCCGCCTACGTGTAGAGTGTCAACTAAGGCCTCGGTACATCGATACCTAAACCCCACCGCCGACCCCCCATCGCCGCAGGGCTTTTTAGATCTAATCCAGACTGAGTTGCTAAGGTCATCTGCGCGTGAACTTATTTATAGTGGGCCAGCGTTTGCGCAGTTTAGTTTAGTTTTTAGTTAGTATCTTTATTATGTTTTTATCTCATATTTTCTTGTTAATGATAAATAAATAAATTATATTCTTTTAATAAATAAATATGTATGATTAAAAATAAAAATAATAAGGATAGTTAATTTATAGTTAATTTTTACGGGGTCGGCAACGCGTGAATGATGCCTCGGTATTGTAAACGTCCATAGGCTGCGGTGACCGCCTACCATCAAGCGGGCCGCATGCTTGTTTGCCACCTTTGTGGTATAAAAAAAAATACCTAGTTTAGTGAAATGTGGTTATTGTCATTATTTCGATTATTAAATTTTTTTTTTTTTGTTTTGTGCATGCACCCACCTACTCACTCGTTTTTTGTGTAAGTTTTCCGCTACTCGAAGGTTGTCTGGAAGAGATCGCTCTATAGCGATAAGACCGCCCGCTGTGAAGCTACTGATGAGAGTTTTAGGCTGTTGGTGCAGCCAGTATCAGACTTGGTGGCATATGGTATACACAAATATTGTATCTGCCTAAGAATGGAATTTTTAAAATTCAGGCAATATAATAATTAACCTTTTTTGTTGCAGGTAAGTTTTTACCGAGAGCTTTCAGCGCAACTAGTATGTTACATTACTACAAAGGCCGGAAATTAAGCTTTTCACGCCGAGGTATGTACGATGCTTTTCTCAAACATGCAATACAATAATTTAACTACCCACTAGGCCAGACCGGTCATCAAATATATATAATATCGGGTGTGGCCTGTAATAGGAGCATTAACTTTAGGCATCATTAAATTTCTACACCACAAACGTAGGAACATTTGTTCTACGACTTTTGAAAATAACTAATAGTTTAATAAATATTAATAAAAAAAGATTTTCCAAGCAATGTATTGCGAAAACTATGAAGTTTGTAGGCTGACAGTAAACGTCAACTAGACTATTGGATGCTGTTTATTGAAAATACTATTTAGTTTGTTCGAAAAAATCACAAGTAATAAATTACCCAATTATTTAAAGTTGTATAATAAATGTTGTTACGTTCGTGGTGTAGAAGCGATCCCTAAAATGTTTGCTCTTATTACAGGCCACACCCGGTATATATACAGTATGACGATCAAAAAGGACTTTTATTAAGAAACATCAAAATTTTTCTAGACATTAATTTATCATCATGGCTAAACAACTGCAGGGTACGATTTATTGTTCAGCGTTGTTTGCGACAGCGGCATTGTTCATAACTTTTAACAATGACTCTCGATTGTACGCTACGGTTCAAAGCTATTGATCACTTTTATCGTATTATTTTTTTAAAATATTGCGTTTAAATTTTAGAAGTTTTCATTTTGTTTTGCATTCATAAAATAATGTGTGTAAAAATATAAAATAGTTATTTGTTATACAAGGGTGCAAAATTGTATTTTAACTGCGAGTGTGGGATTGAAACTCGAGCAAGCGAATGGATTCTATAGTTTAACCACGAGGAAAGCGAGTGGTTTTAAAATAGAATCCTGAGCGTAGCGAGTGTTTCAATACACGAGAAGTAAATTACAATTGCACCCGTGTGTAATACAAAACTTTTCCCCTCAGTACAGCGAGGAAAGTGAAACATGTAAAAAAAACGTTTTGAAATCGCATTGACTTTTCCTTTGCGTTTAGATACTTTCAACATTTTTACAATAGGTGCCTTTAGCTTGATTAGCTTGTGGTGGCCAGTACGATTTTCGAATGTTCTACTTCGATATTCAACTCGGTGCGTTAGCGAGGCTCGCCCGCGCCCGCCGCCGCCGCCGCGGGGGCAAGTGAGCTGTTCTTCGCGAATTTAGACTTTAAAACCAATAAGAGCTATGAGAAGTCAACTTACTTTAATCACTAGTGGATAAAATGCGTTTTTACCCTCTCGTATTCAAGGATAAACGCTTTACGAGCGAGTGAGGGGAAAATAACTTTAATATAACTTTTAAGTGTCAATCTTACTTTGTTTTTTACGAGAGATAGGTAATTACATACATTACAAGATACATTTGACTAAATAATATTTGGAGAAATGAAATATGACCCGGACTCGGGTATGTCCTTAAACTACGTCCAACAATGAGAAGTAGGGCACAGCGAAGTACCATCACGCTTGAATCTAGAGAAGCCCAACTAGGGAAGTAAGTACCTCCTCCATACAGAAGACCACAGCCATAACAGCACTGCTATCTTTCAGGTATGTAGTGTTGTGTACCTGATGGTGAGTAAGGTTTCCACAGCTCCAACAACTTTTAGGGTAGGCGACGTGCATGTGAATCCTCTGGAGTTGCAGGCGTCCATAGACTACCTACGGTAACTGCTTACCATCAGGCCGTATGCGTGTTTGCCACTGTCCTATTTAATCTTACTTTGATATATTTTTACGACAGATAATTCCTACTAAATGATATTTGGAGAAACGAAACATGAACCAAGCAGTTGTTTGTTAAATATAAAAATGTCACACAAATATTTTATCTGTTTACATTTTAGTTTCTTTGTCACCACGAATCTCTACGGCACAATAACCAGAAATCGACAATAATGCTCTTTGTATTCTTTTGCGTCACGGTACATTCACTAATAACTTACGCATAATCGTATATAAATTTTATTTATGATGCAAAACCGATCTTATACACTTAGGAATAAAGTCTTCGTTCCTTGAAGGTTACATGTCAAATAAAACACACAAAAATATGGCCGAGGATAAATCGGCTTCTATTCATACCTTATTTCCCTGGAGAATTTGAAATATCATCTTGCATACACGCAAGTTTTGAAGGCATTTAAATTTAAATCTTAACCTTCAAGGAAAAAGGCTGATTTTACAATTACAAAGAATCTGTTTTTTAAGAAGCCATCATTCACGTGTTTACGTAACACTGAAATAAGTTTTCATGCTTCAAACGCCATCTATTGGTAAGCTTCAACAATAATAATCACTTTTGATTTTAACGCCATCTAGCTATAGATTTCATTCTTACGTAAGTCACGCCATCTATTGCTTACGTACTTAGTTTTTGCGATGTAGCCTTGCGTACCGACTTACTTAGCTAGTTTTATCTACACTACGTGGGTAGGATTTTACACATTCCGTTGTCTGCAATGTGATACCAGATTTTAATAACAGAGGGCGTTCGCTGGCCCTGATGTATGAAATATAAAAATCAAATAGCTCAAAGTTTTAGTTAGTTATAATTTTACTTTCTACAATTTAATTGATTATCACTTAATGATGCGACGACACGACAAATCCTAAAAACTCCAAAATATAAACCAAAATATTTGAACAAGAAAGTTTGTCACCGTCATTTTTGCACAATTGTTTCTATTATCTTCAATAATCTTCTATTATTCATGTATCTAAACACCATTATTTTCTTTGTTTCTGAAAGAGTTTAAAATATCATGAGTCGAGTACTTGGCGCTCAAAAATCGGTCCCCATACGCAACTTTACCACACGCTGTCACAAATTTCAATCTGGGATTGGATTCGACCGCGGGATTTTCTGGATACAAGCAAATCTTCTTACCCCTATACGTTGACAATATACGTAGCCAATCAAATAAGTTCTAGTTTCAATAACACAATTTAAAGCGATCCTAATGCATTAGCCATTGAAATTGCATTTAAAAGTACAAAACCTCATCGTGGCAGACCATGTATCACTATATAAAACTTATTTCAAAAGTGCTCATTTATTTGAGTTCAGAAATTAATTCGTTAGATTGAACCACGTATCAACTACCGCCATCTATTCACATGTTATGAACTCCTAAGTAAGTGTTTTGTGAACTTTAATTTTAACGCCATCTATGTTTTATTTCCCTGAACTGCTTCGCTTTGCGTTGCGCCACCTAGATGAGTATGCAAACTTTAGGACTTTGTCATATCGAGTAGTGTTTAGTCTAGAAATTCAAAGATGGCTCTCGTTGTAGAACAAATTAATATATAGTCTCTGTTTCCGTGATAACTTGACCGAATGGATGCCATGGTTTAGCATTTTATCGCCTATCGTGCTGTCCGTCACTTACGCACTAACTAACTTGTTGGAGAGTGACAGCTATTGTGATAAATGATAAAAACCCATATTAGGCTAACAAGAACCCTTCCGAGTGTTGGAAACGTCGGTATGTAATTTATAATTCAGTATAGGCGATATGATTAGCTAATGGTTTTCTTTTGGAAGATATTATGAAAGATTAGAAAAATTGTAGGCTGTGCATCCAATAAAATACAAGAATATTGAGTAGCCGAATGGACAGACAGATGGACAGACGGACAGATAAACGGACGGGTAGACGGACAGACGGACGGACAGAAGGATGGACAGACGGACAGACAGATGGACAGGTGGATATACGGATGTCGGATAGACGGATGGACGGATAGTCGGATAGACGGATGGACAGACAGACGGGTAGACGGACAGACGGACGGATAAACGAACGGGTAGACGGACAGACGGACGGACGGACAGACAAAAGGATCGACAGACGGACAGACAGATGGACAGGTGGATAGATAGTCGGATAGACGTTTGGACAGACAGACAGACGGACGGGTAGACGGACAGACGGACGGATAAACGGACGGGTAGACGGGCATGGCGAAACTACAAGAGTTCTTTTTCATTTTGGCTATGGAACCCTAAAAAGAGCATCTAAAAATATAAATAATATAGATGAAAATATTTAATTTTCTGTTTTTGTATTAAACTTTTGTGAGTCATTTTACTATAATTATGAATGAAACTGACTCATGTTTATTTAGTGCGCGCGACATCTTACGGAGAACAGAGGACTCCAATTTCAAGCACCAATATATTTGATGACGACTGTACATGAATGGTGATACTCTAACCTTTAATACGTAAGTTCAACGGCCAAAAACTTTAAATATCTTGCTTCAACTAACAACGTTGCAAGTGCCATACAAATAATATTATACATAAGACCTTTTTGGGATTACAGATAATATAGCCCCACAGGGGTGCTTTGAAATCTCAAACGAGACCTGAGCCGTAGTAGGAAAAGTTTACATTTTGTTAGAGATTTGCTTGTACAACGTAGGGTCCGCAGAATAGATACGAGGCAGGCAATGCTATTTATTATTTTATTTTCTCCTTTTTTTCCTGCCTCGAGGACTTGGCTGACTAGATTTTTTTTATTTTTTTAATGATAATGGTGGCAAACAAGCAGACGGGCTGCCTGATGGTAAGCAATTACCGTCGCCCATGGGCACCCGTAACACCCGCAACACAAAGCGCGTTGCCGACCTTTAAGGGGGGTTGGAGCGTACTCACCATCAGGAACACAACACTACATACCTGACAGGTAACAGTGCTATTATGGCTGTGGTCTTCTGTACTTAAGGAGGAGGTACTGCCCCAGTTGGGCTGCTTCAGACCCAAGCGTGATGGTACTTGCCCTACCTCTCATTGCTGGACTTAGTTTAAGGACATACCCGGGTCCAAAATATCGCCAGGGTGTCGTAAGAGGTGACGAACGGAAAAACCGACGGAAGGCTTATGTCCAGCAGTGGGCTTAGCTGTAAAATATGATGATGATGACCAACTTCAATTGAAGCACCGAAGTTAAACACGTCCGGATGCGGCTTATAACGTCCTATTGAAGAGAGGATTTAAGATGAAAAACGTGACGAAATCCAGCTTCTTAGTCGAGGTTTTTCCTGAAGGTTCAATACTTGTAATCTTAAATTGTTCTTCCGACGCCTGTGTAACTTTCAAATCAAAGATACCTACCTGTAAGAAACAGGCATTATACAAGTTGGTGTTAAAATAATGTTTTAATTTTTTTTTATACTCGTGTACTTCAATAATTTATTTATTCATGAAAATTACAAGAATTATTTTATTTAGAAACTAAATTAAAAGTAAAAAAAATTGAAACTAAATAAAACTAAAATATATCAAAAATTGCCAAGGATGCGGGCAGTATCTCTGTATCGCGATACTAATGCGTTGAGCGAGGAAGCTGCCAGCTCTTCGGTCACCAGTTGAGTCGATGAGCCTTTTGCTCATTTCTTTAAAAAGTTGCTGGGCACTGGGTCCCCACGGGCCAAGAGTCTCAACTTCGAAAGGTGAAAAAATGTATTCGGGGCCGAGACCCCTGTATTTATTCTTCACATGTGGCATCCCACACTAGCAACTTTCCTTTCCTAGACTCCACGGAACTAAGGTCATACCGTTTACTTTAATGTGACAATTACTGTACTACAAGACAAAACTACAATAACTACTTTTGATTATCAGACTGTGTATCCACACACACACACACCTCCAACTGAACTATAAACGGTGCCCAAAAACCGTTAAAAAACAAGATTACATATACTTGACAAAATTCGACGGGTCCGCTGTGTTTGGGTAGCCCAATTGTTTAAGGTGTCAGCCGCGGTAGCTGGAAATGCGGGTTCTAAGCCTGCCTCGGACGCCGGAGGCGTATTTTTTACAAATGTAAGACGTATACGTTATACAAAATAACTCATTTCGTTTTTTGATAAAACAATTATGACCTTCTGTTGAGTATTTGCAACGTATTAAGAGGAGCCTATCCTGTTTTAGAGGTCACTTTGGATGTAATTTTTATATCGTAAAATTCCAGTAATCGTGTTTCTGAATCGTATGATTTATTTAGTTAATCTTTAAATATTTAACTTATGATGCATAATGACTAAGATTAAGGATTAACTATACAAAAAAGGTATCTAGTGAACGAAATTCTGCTGTTATTTCTTCGGCACAGAAAATAGTTATTTGTTATACAAGGGAGCAAAGTTAGTGTTTACCATCTCGTGCTAATATTGAGACTCGAGCTAGCATAAGATTCCAAAATTGAACCACGAGCATAACTAGTGGTTTAAAGATTGGAATCTTGAGCATTGGAAGGGTCTCGAGGCACGAGAGGGGAACACACTTTGCTACCGAATGTAACACACAATTTTTTACCTCACTACGGCTTTGACTCTAAAATTTTAAAAATGTAATCGAAATTATTAAATATCCAACATTCAAAACATTAAATAAAAGAACATCCAACCACCTAAGGTCAAAAAAACACTTGATTAGTTGTGTGTGTTGTGATGTTTCTGCATAATAAAAAATAATTTAGAAAGGGGTAGCAAATTGTTATCGATGAATTCACAATGTAAATTGAGACTTCGATGCCGTTAAGCGTTCAATACGCTGGCGGTAGAAGTGACTACACGTCACCCATGATGACGTATACCACGAAGGATAAGATGGAGAAATTTGACAAGTCTAAGCGGTACTCGGATAGCACAATTGGAAGTGCACTGGGCTAGTGATCCAGTGGTTGTGGGTTCGAGTCCCGCTTCGAGTCAAATTTTTCTATTTTTCTTTCGATTGAAATATCGTAGTTGTGAACAATTTGTATGAAATTACTTTTTTTTTATGATATAGGAGGAAAACGGGCAGACGGATTGCCTGATGGTAAGCAACTACCATCGCCCATGGACACTCGCAACACCAGAGGAGTCACAAGTACGTTGCCGGCCTTTAAGATCCCTATACGCTCTTTTCTTGAAGGTTTGGATGTCATATCGGTCCGGAAATACTGCACACGACAATTTATTCCAGAGTTTTGCTGTGCGAGGCAGGAAGTTTCTAGAAAAACGCACAGTTGAGGACTGCCAACCATCTATGTGGTGATGATGGAAATGTTTTCGTTTAGAGCGCTGGCGGAAGGAAGCAGCTGGGATTAACCGAAACAATTTCTTGTGAATAAAATACTTTGCATACTTGTGAATAAAATGCAACTTCGCTATCTGTTTTTAACGTGTTCTGCCGACGCTACCCACTAAGCAGCAATGTCCAAAAGTACGCTAACTATCCCGTCCCTTTGTGGCACGGGAGTTATGTACTTTTGGAAGGACAACACGATAATGCCCGTATTACGTACTTTGTGAAGCACGTAGTTTGTTGAAATGGAGAGATTGTTTGCAAGATGTGTGGTGAATAAGAAAATAAGGGGTTGTTTTAGTTTTCTCAAACATGCACTACAATAAGTAAATAAATAAAAATTTCAGGACAATCTTACACAAACCGACCTAGTCCTACGGTAAGGCTTGTGTTATAGGTACTGGACGACGATATATATAATAGATAGATACATATAAATACTTAAATACATAGAAAACACCCATGGCTCAGGAACAAATATCTGTGCTCATCATAAATAAATGCCCTGACTGGGAATCGAACCCAGGACCATCGGCTTCATAGGCAGGGTCACTACCCACTAAGCCAGAACGGTCGTCAACCGTCGGTTATGTTTATTATAATTTATTTTTAATAGTACATTACATCAGAGGCCGCGAAGAAAAGGGTTTCCGGCCAAGTGGGTATATACCGGATGATACGAGGCCGGGAATCCGTTTTCACAACGAGGCACGTATTTTCTCAAACATACAATGAAGTAAAAGAAAATCTTCAAAAAATTTGCAAAATGACAACTAACAATGAAATCAAATTTATTAAAAATTAACATCAGCTGTTTGCTATGACACCCTCTCTTCTTCTTTGCCTCTGTATGGATAATTGTCGAAAAAAAAAATACTTTTTAGGTTATATGAAATTCCATTTCCATCTTCTTCAGTTGCCGCGCCCAAAAAACCGTACTTCCGAGTCTATTATAAGGAATATAAAGACAATATTTCATTGCATGTTTGAGAAATAGTACATTACTGCAGACGCCGGGAAATAAGGGCTTGCCGGCTGAGTGGTATAGACGGCCGACCGTAGGAAGGCCGGATAGAGATACAAAGGCGGCAAGACCTTTTCTCGGCCAGGCATGTATATTGCTTTTCTCAGACATATACAATGAAATGGGTTAATCCCTGCTGCTTTCTTCCGCCAGCGCGCTACAC
This sequence comes from Grapholita molesta, assembly GCA_022674325.2. Lineage (NCBI taxonomy): Eukaryota > Metazoa > Arthropoda > Insecta > Lepidoptera > Tortricidae > Grapholita > Grapholita molesta. The sequence continues at coordinate 1,593,175 of CP053145.2, read as the reverse complement.
GACAACACTTCCATCATCACCACTTAGATGGTTGGCAGTCCTCAACTGTGCATTTTTCTAGAAACTTCCTGCCTCGCACAGCAAAACTCTGGAATAAATTGTCGTGTGCAGTATTTCCGGACCGATATGACATCCAAACCTTCAAGAAAAGAGCGTATAGGGATCTTAAAGGTAACGTACTTGTGACTCCTCTGGTGTTGTAAGTGTCTATGGGCGGTGGTAGTTGCTTACCATCAGGCAATCCGTCTGCTCGTTTGCCTCCTATATATAAAAATAATACCGTTAAAAACACAGCTTCACAACAAGTTTTTTTTTTTAATTATTCCCCCAATCCCGCTGTGTAATATTTTTGCCTTCGATGTAATAGTTAATGACTATCATAAATAGTTTGGCTATAAATATTATATACGACATCAAACAAAACATATTATTATACAAGCTGGTGGTATGGAAAGAATATTTTTTACAGTGTTGTTCACAAGCAAATATTTGAGCAACCTATCGATTTATCACAAAAATAGGCCGAATAGCCAGAATTACCGAAATTGACCAATTACGACATATTACGATGTATTATTGCCCGTTTATTGCCGTATCGGAATCTATTCATTTCTGGGAATCTTTATTGCGGGTGTTATGTCATTCATTACAAATTTATGTTTTATGGACAAAGAAAGTTAATAATTCAAACTTTTGATAATGACAGAATTAATGAAAAAGAGAGGCCGGTATCCCAGCGGTAAGAGCGTGCGATTTGCAATCTGGAGGTCGCAAATTCAAACCCCGGCTCGAAATGAGTTTTTCGGAACTTATGTGCGAAATATCATTTGGTATTTACCAGTCGCTTTTCCTTGAAGGAAAACATCATGAGCAAACCGGACTAAATCCAATAAGGCCTAGTTTACCCAGGCTGGAAGGTCAGATGGCAGTCGCTTTCGTAAAACTAGTGTCTGCGCTAAATCTTGGGATTATTTGCCAAGCGGACCCCAGGCTCTCATGAGCTGTGGCAAATGCTGGGACAACGCGAGGAAGAGAAAGATGATGATGAAAGACAGAAATAATATATGCGTAGGGATGTGACGACCCCATCGCCCACTGGTTTTCTTCAGTGCAATCAGTCAACGCAGGGCAGCTTGTGGCGAGCTGTTGGAGAGTAACGACATAATTTGGGTCTTCAAGGCTGCTACTGAACCAGCGTGCTACACCCTCGACCTCGTCGACACTTACCATCAGGTGCGACTGAGGTCAAACGCTGGTCAGTCTTGTATAAAAAAACATACCTGAGTGCCTCTGGGGGCAGTCCCCTGGAATTTGAGCTACGAGAAAGGACATAGAATAATTTTATCCCGCAACTATAATTTAAAGACGAGCATGGCTGGCCGAGGAAGTCGCGAGGAAAAGCTAGTAATAAATAGATGAATATTACAGGACATGCTTTCACAAATTGACTGAGCCCCACAGTAAGCTTAAGAAGGCTTATGTTGTGCTCAGCCAACGATATATATAATATACAAATACTTAAATACATAGAAAACAGCCATGACTAAGGAACAAATATCGGTGCTCATCACACAAATAATTAAAAATAAAATAAATATTTTTGACAATCTTACACAAACTGACCTAGTCCTACGGTAAGCTCAGTAAGGCTTGTGTTGTAGGTACTAGACGACGATATATATAATAGATAGATACATATAAAATATATAAATACTCAAATACATAGATTACCTACCCATGACTCAGGAACAAATATTTGTGCTCATCACACAAATAAATGCCCTGATTGGGATTTGAACTCAGGACCATCGGCTTCATAGGCAGAGTCACTACCCACTAGGCCAGACCGGTCGTCAATATATTGACATATATTACAATTAAATTCATCTTACATACTTAATATCTGTAATAATCACTAAAATGCACCGATTGTGAACAACGAGCGGGAAGACGTTACACGCGGGGACGTGCGAGAGAGCGGGATGGCAGAGTGGTATCAATCGATCGGGTTGCCATGGCAACTGTATAGAGCTGTTAGGGCCATAGATTTAGTGCAGTAACACTGGATGGTGCTCAGAAAAAAATACATTCCGTAATAATCCTATTTTGGATTATCCCGGGCGTATGTCCTTAAACTACGTCCAACAATGAGAGGTAGGACACAGCGAAGTACCATTACGCTTGAATCTGGGGCAGCCCAACTTGGGAAGTACCTCCTCCTTACAGAAGACCACAGCCAATAGCACTGCTACCTTTCAGGTATGTAGTGTTGTGTTTCTGATGGCGAGTAAGGTTCCCAGAGCTCGTAACACCTTTTAGGGTAGGCAACGCACATGTGAATCCTCTGGTCTGCAGGCGTCCATAGGCTACGGTAACTGCTTACCATCAGGCCGTATGCTTGTTTACCACTGTCGTAGTAAAAAAAAATACATTATTGTCGAGCTTTCAAACCAGACGCTACTTGTACAGTCGCCGTAAGATATATCGGAGCTGTGGAGGTGGTCATAAATATCTGAACATGCACTTTAAATAGGTCTGGCCTAGTGGATGACCCTATGAAGCCGACGGTCCTCGGTTCAAATCCCAGTAAGGGCATTTATTTGTCTGACGTCTGGATTGCAAGTCGCATAGAGCCTAGAGCGCCATCTAGCGAGTAGCTTAGTAAAACAAACGTACTTGAATGTTTGCGAGCACTGCGCGCTTGGCGCCTAGCTAGTCGCTTAGCGTGTGTCCAAGTAAACAAACGTGCTGGTTTTCTGTGGCGAGGCTACTAAGCTCTAGGCATCAAGCAAGCCTTCCTTACTGGGTTTTGAAGCCAGGACCATCGGCTGCATAAGCAAGGTCACTACCAACTAGAGTAGACCTATCTTCAATAAACTACATTACTTTTTAAATTATCCATTCCTTATTCTATAGGTGCAGTTCTAGTAGAAAAAGTATACTAATTCTTTGGTTACAACCATTTGTAAAGAAGATTTGATATGATACCTTGGCGTAACAGGTTTTAACAGGTTTTCGCTATTAGGAATGAAAAAAGAAGTTTTATTTATACAAGTTTGATCAGCGTTTGACCTCAGTCACACCTGATGGTAAGTGTCGACGAGGTCGAGAGTGCACGCTGGTTCAATAACAGCCTATTGACTCTTCCCTTGAAAAGACCCAAAATTATATCTTTCCGGGAATACAGAAGAAGGAAGCGAATTCCATTCCTTAGCAGTCCGCATTAGGAAGGTAGAAGCGAACCGTTTCGTGCGAATGAATGGAATATTCACAACGTAAGGATGAAACCGCTCCTCGCTTGGACTTCCGGTGGTGGAACGGAGATTTCGGAATTAAATCATTCAGTTCCTGTGCACACTCTCACGCGAAATAGAATTTGGGTCTTTTCAAGGCATTAAGAGTGAATAAATAGGCTGTTACTGAACCAGAGGACGTCCAGGCGAGGGGAGCGGTTTCATCCTTACGTTGTAAATATCCATTCATTCGCACGAAGGGATTCGCTACCTTCTAATGCGAACTGCTAAGGAACGGAATTCGCTCTCTTCGTCTGTATTCCCGGAAAGATATAATTTGGGTCTTTTCAAGGCAAGAGTGCACAGGCTGTTTGTACAGTACTGTTCTCCAGCTATCGGCTATTATCACGAATTATTTAAAGTATAAATGTTAATCTGAAACAAATATAGATTAAAAAGGTGCCTAGGTACACTGTCCACCTCTTTCCAACCGTTCCTCATTCGTTCCTCGTCTGTACGATCACATGGTTACCTCATTAAGTTTAAAGCATAAACATGCTCGACAGTATCAGACGCTGATTTTTGACCCATTGTAGGGTGGGATGGGGGGAGCACTTATTAATGGCTTCGAATTGAGCAGCTCGCATAATTATAGAACTTCACGTACAGGTAAGTTCGTTTACTAAACCAGCTACACCCTCGACCTCGTCGACACTTACCATCAGGTGTGACTGAGGTCAAACGCTGGTCAGTCTTGTATAAAAAAAATATGATGTTGAGAGTCCTTTCGCGATCATTTATCTTTAAAATCTAAATTTTATGCAGAACCGCTTTGAATTTTCTCTTTGTATATGTATAAAAATGTTCATAACTATTGGAAAACACTCAAAACTTTGCTAGCTCATTACAGAGTGATTGCTTTCCGGGGTCCTATTTGACGTTAAAATCATTCTACTTCTAGAATATGGCTCTAAAGACTCCTTAGTTCTTCGTCTTAGAGTATGACGCCAGTAGCCCTGGTAGGTTATTCTTAATTTATATGTTTAATTGAAAATACAGCCTTGGTTTAAAGTAGCACACACTTTATTAACTGTATAAACTATCTCTTTCAAATGCAAATAACCAATTTTCAATAATCAACCAAGAGAACTTAAATAATGCATTTTTTTTTATGACATAGGCGGCAAACGAGCAGACAGATTGCCTGGTGGTAAGCAATTACCGTCGCCCATGGGCACCCGTAACACCAGAGGAGTCATAAGCGCGTTGCCGGCCTTTAAGGGGGGTTGGAGCTCTGGGAACCTTACTCACCATCAGGAACACAACACTGCATACCTGAAAGGTAGCAGTGCTATTATGGCTGTGGTCTTCAGTAAGGAGGAGGTACTTCCCCAGTTGGGCTGCCCCAGATTCAAGCGTGATGGTCATCGCTGTGCCCTACCTCTCATTGTTGGACGTAGTTTAAGGACATACCCGGGTCCAATGGGGACCCGGGATGGGGTGTTGCTATTCTAGTTAGCCGGCATCACGCGGCGAATGACCCTCTACCACGCGTTATCACAGTTGACATACGTTACGATATTTTACGTCGATTTGTTAGACTCTGTACAATTTCTCCATAGATATATTTTACGTACTCTGGAGATTACGTTTTGGCTAGCTCGTGGTAGCGGGGACTGGCCCACATTGAATTTAATGTCGGCAAGATAAGAATATTATGCTAAGGGCTTTCAAAATGACGGGGATTGAAGGTATAATCGACATAATAAAAAACCTTAGCCTATCAGTGATATTATTGCATATTTTACAAAGAAATGCAAGCTATGCAGTAGTTGGCAGTTTTTGATGCTGGCCTGTTACCATGAATATAGAAGTTCGTAAATTTTCAACATTTTTCTCTTTTATTCCAATGAAGACGACATGAGAGTGACAGGGAAATCGAATTTATATTGAGAAAGATTGTGAGCTCAGCGTAAGATAATGCAGTATCACCTAATTGCCAAGTGTCAGTGATAAGCCAAAAAGTAACCCATTTTTTTAAAGGCTTTGTATGAAATTTTTGTATAAACCTAACCTAATTAATTGTAAATTAAAGTATACTAGTATGTCACTAATACTAATCGAAGAGTGCCACTTAACATCTCCAATGCTTGAAAAGAGTCACCAACCCAGATAATAGCTAAGCGAATTGATATTACTGAAAAAAATATTTTTCATTTTTTTCTTTCAAAGTTTCATCAAATTAACTAGAGAATTTTGTTTGTACATTTAATTGAAAAATCCTCTTAATTTTTTTTCATATTTTCAGCCCAAGTCGTCTGCTGGACATAAACCTCTACCAAATATGACTTGCATCAATTTGGTGGAGTTGCCATAGTCAACGCCCTAACTCGTCTGCTGGACATAGGCCTCCCAGAAATACTTGTATCAGTTTCGGAGTTGCTATAGTCGACACGCTTGGTAGGCGGGTTGGCGATCGCATAAACGCTCTAACATTGTCAACTTAGCTAATGCCTGCAAGTATTCGGGAAGGAACTGGCTAATGAGACACAGGGAAACCTACTTTGAGAGTCAGGTGCCAATTATACAAATGTACCTTAAAATTGATTGGTAAGGTAATAGCACTAATGTCAGACACTTTAAGCTGACAGGCACCAATGATGGACACTTAGTTCTTATTTCAAAAATCATCATCATCATCATAAATTTAAGAGCCTGGCTCTTGTCGGTGGAGTAATCGCTATTCCATTCTGTTTTCCGCTATTTCTTTGAGCTCTTGATACGTCATGACGTTGACCTTTTCTTTGGTTTGATCTAGAAACGCACGTCGTGGTCTTCCACGACCTCTGCATTTTTCTAGTCTTCCTTCTATAATAGTTTTTATATAATCGTCATGACGTATCAGGTGCGTTTATTCGTTTCAAAAATCATAAAGTTATAAATTGAATATGTCCCAACAAATGCACAACACTTAACTACTTTGAAATAAGCACTAATGTTCATGATTGGTTCCTTGTCCATTACTGGTGCCGTCACCTTAGACGGATGTCGCTGCTCAAACGTCGGTTTTTCCCTTTGTCGTTTACAACGAAAGAAAGATGTGGTGCTATTCTAGTCAGCCCACACAAAAAATCCTAAACCCCATTATATTTCAATACGGCAAGAGACCGGTCAGTATGTCTTTGGTTCCGTGGAGTATGGGACGGGCGCTGGTGTGGGATGCAACCTGTGTAGACACACTAGCACCATCACATCTCCATCGAACCTCATTGAGAGCAGCGGCAGCGGCGGAGGCGGCTGAAAAGACCATGATAGGAAAATACAGTGGTCTCGGCGCTGAATACAATTTTATCCCATTCGGCGTCGAGACCCTCGGTCCGTGGGGCCCCGGCGCTCTGAGTCTCTTTAAGGACCTTTCAAAGAGACTCAGAGACGCCACAGGGGACCGAAGAGCTGGCAGCTACCTCGCTCAGCGTATCAGTCTAACGATTCAGCGAGGAAATGCTGCCAGCATCTTCGGTACTATGTCGCAGGGGCCTTTTTTAGATTTATATTAGTTTTAGTTAAATTTATTGTTAGTTTAAAGTAATTTTAATGATTTAATACAGAAAAACAACAAATACTCAGATACGTTGTTCTGCCATACCCGTAAAAGTCACACGAGACCTTTTGTTTTTAAAGGCTGTTTGCCAAAGGCGCGTATCCCCGATTAAGCCCGTATTTGCACAGCTGTTAGCCCGAGGGACGGCGAAGGATATTGCAGGTCATCGACGAAATTATAAAAATGGTTTATAGGAGAGATGATTTGATGTAGACTAAAATAATACTGAGATTTTTCTATTGCCATCTTGAATAAATGTTATTTGACGACAGACTAGGCATATCTGAATCCTTTGTTTGCCCTTGTTCCCTACACCATTGTTTACACTTTGTCTGTCACTTAAGGTAGTTGTCATTTTAGTCCTGGCTTACCTAGTTTTATAAGATACCTGGTTTTCCTGGCGTCCATTCCCTTCAAGAACATCTTCGACTGTCTGCATCCAGTTTCCTCTTTCCATTGCCTGTTTGCTTCTTCCTCTTTTAGTCTGTCTATGACTCCTCTCGTCACCTCAGCTGATATGGGTAGAACTGGTTCCGGGCCTATGAACTCCTGTTCTGCTCCAATCTACTGAATTTTCTATCGCATTTACAACGGATAATGTTCTCAGGAATTGTTCAGATTAGTCCCTGCCGCCTCCTTCCGACATAATTCTACGCGGCAACATTTCCACCCCCACCACCTGGATAGTTGGAAATCCTCTATTGTACGTTTCTCTAGAAACTTCCTACCTCGCAACATGCTTGTGACTCCCCTGGTGGTGCGGTTGCCCATGGGTGACGGTAATTGCTTACCATCAGGCGATCCGTCTGCTCGTTTGCCACCTTTGTCATAAAATCTATATATATAAACGTGAAAGTCCTGACTGATCAACGCACAGCCCAAACCGCTTAACCTAGATAGCTGATTTTTTCACAATAGGTAGTTTGTATACCGTAAGCACCCAATAAGAAGGGATTTTTGGAAATTCCACCATTAAGGGGGTAAATAAGTGGTTGAAAGTGTGTATGGAGATTGTGTAAAGTTTAAAGCTAGAGACTTGAAATTTTGTGTAAACACTCCTTATACAAATACAAGAAAAGTAATATCAGCGTTCAGCCGCGGGCAAAAGCTAGTATATATATTATATATATGGGCTATATTTCTGGGCTAACACTACTAAAGCTGTATAGTGGAACTTTTTACTTGAGTTATAAATTTTCGTACCAAGGGCGAGGTAAGTACGCATGTCGGCGGCTTATAGAGAGCTTTGGACAAAATGTTGTGAGTTTTACAACGGGATTGCCGCTTACTTTTATACCATACTTTCAGATTTGCACACTGATACATACATACATACATTTCAGCCGTATGCAGTCCACTGCTGGACATAGGCCTCCCACAAATATGACTTGTATCGGGGGGAGTTGCCATAGTCGCCACGCTTGGCAGACGGGTTGGCGACCGCAGTAGCTGTAGATTGGGTTTTGACGGACGCTGCTGCCCGTCCGCAAGATTTTTCCCTTTGTCGCCTCTTACGACACCCACGGGAGGAGATGAGGTGGCACGCATGCCACACGGCATGACTAGAACACGGCGTCATTTGCACACTCATTTTGTGTAAAATAGAATAATAACTAGTCTATTATGATCGGCTGTTTCATATTTTGTGCCGTGTGATGCCGGCTGACTAGAATAGCACCACCCCACCCCGCGGGTGTCGTAAGAGGCGATAAAGGGAAAAATCCTGCGGATGGGCAGCAGCGTCCATCGAAGCCCAATCTACAGCTACTGCGGTCGCCAACCCGCCTGCCAAGCGTGGCGACTATGGCAACTACCCTCCAAGATGATATTAGTCATATTTGTGGGAGGCCTATGTCCAGCAGTGGACTGCATACGGCTGAAATGTATGTATGTTTCATATTTTGTATTAATAATATGTGCTCATGAATAAATAATTTTTAAATTCTATTTTATTCTCAGGGTCCTAGGGCCTACAGTGTGAGGTTCTTTAAAAAAGGAGTGTATATTCTTAAAGGATAGGCAACGCACATGTGAATCCTCTAGAGCTGCACTGTGTCCATAGGTCCATACGGCCCGCCAGGTGGTAACTGCTTACCATCAGGCGGGCCGTATGCTTGTTTGCCACCTTTGCTTGTTCAACTGGCTACCTAATACAGAAAATTAATTATGTTTACCTACAAATAGAACAGGTTTTCTAATGGGATTTCAATTACTGGCCACCCGCTAATAACAATTTTTTTTTTAACAAGACTGACCAGCGTTTGAACTCAGTCGCACCTGATGGTAAGTGTCGACTAGGTCGAGGGTGGAGCACGCTGGTCCATTGGAGAGTGGTAATTGGAGGGTGGCCAGGTTCTAGTGAGTTACCCTACTTAATAGGAATTTATTACCTAACGAAGTTTTTGCAGGCCAACTGTACATAGTTAAATTTCAATAATTGCTCCACACGCACGAAAAGCCACAGGGTGTGTTTCTAATTACTCTAACATCGTGTTCACGAACGACTAAATATTTAATACCTTTAAGTGTTTCTTTCCTAAACCATAACTTATAGAGTTACAGCCTTACCATTTACAGCGAGTATTTTTAATACCAACCGTGTGCCTTTTTTTTATGACATAGGCGGAAAGAGAAGACGGATGGTGGTGGTAAGCAATTACCGTCGCCCATGGGCACCCGCAACACCAGGGGAGTCAGAAACGCGTTGCCGGCCTTTAAGGGGGGTTGGAGCTCTGGGAACCTTACTCACCACCAGGAACACAACGCTACATACCTGAAAGGTAGCAGTGGTATTATGGCTGTGGTATGTAAGGAGGTACTTCCCCAGTTGGGCTGCCCCAGATTCAAGCGTGATGGTACTTTGCTGTGCCTTACCTCTCATTGTTGGGCGTACTTACAGAAGACCACAGCCATAATAGCACTGCTACCTTTCAGGTATGTAGTGTTGTGTTCCTGATGGTGAGTATAACGTTCCCAGAACTTTTTTTTATGACATAGGCGGCAAACGAGCAGACGTTTTGCCTGGTGATAAGCAATTACCGTCGCCCATAGGTACTCGCAGCACCAGATGAGTCACAAGCACGTTGCCGGCCTTTAATGGGGGTTAGAGCTCTGGGAACCTTACTCATCATCCAACAACTTCTAGGGTAGGCAACGCGCATGTAAATCCTCTGGAGTCGCAGATGTGAATACGCTACGGTAACAGCTTCAGGCGGGCCGTGTGCTTGTTCGCCACCGTCGTTGTATAAAAAAACTAATATTTTATATATATATATTTTTTTTTTTATGATATAGGAGGCAAACGAGCAAACGGATTGCCTGATGGTAAGCAACTACCGCGGCCAAGGCACAAGTACGTTGCCGACCTTTAAGATCTCTATACGCTCTTTTCTTGAAGGTTTGGATGTCATATCGGTCCGGAAATACTGCACACGATAATTTATTCCAGAGTTTTGCTGTGCGAGGCAGGAAGTTTCTAGAAAAACGCACAGTTGAGGACTGCCAACCATCCAAATGGTGATGATGGAAATGTTGTCGTGTAGAGCGCTGGCGGAAGGAAGCAGCAGGGATTAACCCGAACAATTCCTCGGAGCACTCTCCGTAATAAAGAATAAAAGAATATCCCGTGTAGCAGTTCTGTCTACCATCTTTTTACGTTTATTCTGCGTCTGAATACCTAAAGTGGTTTACGTTTATAGGGGAATATATTCGCAGGATAAAATATCGAGAACGGACATACTTACACAACAATGTTGCCGAGAATATTCTCTGGAAATATATTACGACTCATGTTACGAATTGTAACAAAATATAACAATAGCAATATTGAAACTAAGAACAAATCAAATTCGATATTTAAATAGAAAGAAAAATAGAAAAATTTGACTCGGAGCGGGACTCGAACCCACAACCACTGGATCACTAGCCCAGTGCACTACTAATTGACGACGTATACCACGAAGGATAATATAGAAAAAAAAATTTGACAAATCTAAGCGGTACTCGGATAGCACAATTAGAAGTGCACTGGGCTAGTGATCCAGTGGTTGTGGGTTCGAGTCCCGCTCCGAGTCAAATTTTTCTATTTTTCTTTCGATTTAAATATCGAAGATATTCGCTAGCAGACGTTTATGCATAATAAAAAATAACAAATCAAATTATTTTATGAAAATATTTTTGATTTGCTTTGATTTTTAAGTAGTAATACTACTATATAAATTAAAAGTTGAAATAGATAACATATACTTAAGAAAAAAGCGACGAGGACCTCCGGTGTTCGAGACGGGATTCGAACACGCATCTCCAGCTATCGCGGCTGACGCCTTAACCAATTCGGCCACCCGAACACAGTGTACGTGCGATAGCTGGAGATGCGGGTTCGAATCCCGTCTCGAACACCGGAGGTCCTCGTCGTTTTTTCTTAAGTATATGTTATCTATTTCAACTTTTAATTGGAATATTAATAATAACTTTGACGACTGAATATTGCAGGATATTCTTACACAAATTAACTGACAGCGAAGGGAAACTAACTGTCTGACTCCGATTTGATTCATTTTAATATATGCTATACAGTAGCCTAAAATAACGGACATTTTTTGGACCCGGGTATGTCCTTAAACTACGTCCAACAATGAGAGGTAGGGCACAGCGATGACCATCACGCTTGAATCTGGGGCAGCCCAACTGGGGAAGTACCTCCTCCTTAAAAGACCACAGCCAAAGTTCCAAGGTTCCCAGAGCTCCAACCCCCCTTAAAGGCCGGCAACGCGCTTGTGACCCCCCTGGTGTTGCAGGTGCCCATGGGCGACGGTAATTGCTTACCACCAGGCAATCCGTCTGCTCGTTTGCCGCTTATGTCATAAAAATAAAAATAAAAACATTTTTTTAGCTGCCCAAACTCAACCTGATTAAAAAAAAAGTTTCTTTTTAAAGTACTGAAAATTGACCAAACCAAACCAAACTCCTATAGAATGAATGTGGAGAAACAAAAAAAAGGAGTGTACAGATTTATAAAGGGTCGGCAACGCGCACGTGACACCTCTGGAGTTACAGGCGTCCATAGGCGGCGGTAACTGCTTACCATCAGGCAGGCCGTATGCTTGTTTGCCACCGACGTCGTATTAAAAAAAAAAACGTGTTAATTATTTATACCAGAGGCTCTAGTGTAAATTTCTTTTGACGGGCTCAGAGCCCTGAGTGTGTTTTTAACGTAGCTTTACATCACGAACGCGTTTGCGTTTCCCATATAAATAACATTATCACTCATTCGTAAACGTTTTTTACTTCAAAAGTAACTTACACTAGAGCATCTGTTCTCAAACATATAATCAAACCAGCCATTAATTAGCAAGTTACTTAAGCATCACATTCTATAGGAGTTAGAAGGTTTGGTCAATTCTCAGTACTTTGAATGAGATTTTCTCCAAACATGTTGAGTTAAGGCAGCTAAAAAAATACGTGTCCGTTATTTTAGACTACTCTATAACACATATAGATAGATAGATAGATAGAACACACACACACATAATAATAACTGTAACAATTGAATCACAAATAACATTAGAATAGCAACAAAAATAACATTAGAATAGAACATTACACAAACGACGTGTGCCACGAAATGGCCTACTCTCAGCGTAATGCCAGCAGGCAGCGCTGGTCTTCCGATGAGAGCATCAGGTGCCATGACGACAAGTAACACATATACACAAGAAGAAACAAAAAAGAAGGGAACAAAAAAAAAAATGGAATCATAACATATATATATATTTTTTTATGACATAGGCGGCAAACGAGCAGACGGATTGCCTAGTGGTAAGCAATTGGCACCCGTAACACCAGAGGAGTCACAAGCGCGTTGCCGGCCTTTAAGGGGGGTTGGAGCTCTGGAAACCTTACTCACCATCAGGAACACAGCACTACATACCTGAAAGGTAGCAGTGCTATTATGGCTTTGGTCTTCTGTAAGGAGGAGGTACTTCCCCAGTTGGGCTGCCCCAGATTCAAGCGTGATGGTCATCGTTGTGCCCTACCTCTCATTGTTGGACGTAGTTTAAGGACATACCCGGGTCTAATCAAAATAAATCAAGTCGTACAGTTGGGTACCCTTTCTTGTGAGCCCCGCGGTAAGCTGTGATCAGCCAACGATATATATAATATACAAATACTTAAATACATAGAAAACACCCATGACTCAGGAACAAATATGGCACCAAGGACTGTCCGCTTCATAGAATAGTACATTTCGATACTAGTGAAAAAAAAAATTTTTTTTACGAGGGTGTAAGTTGGAGCCCGAGTGAAACGAGGGTGACAATAACCCGAGTCTTAAATAAGTTTTTACACGTGTATCGAACCTAATTTTTCATAGAAAGTGCCTTAAAAAGTGAAATTTATGCACGCGAAGAGTGCGAAAAGTGCACTTTTTACGCACTAGTTAGGAAAATACATTCATTCGTATCACTCGGGCTCCAACTTACACCCTCGTCGAAAAAAAAATTTTTTTCACTAGTATCGAAATGTACTATTTTATTAATGACGAAAGATTTGGCCTAGTGGGTAGTGACCCTGCCTATGAAGCTGATGGTCCTGGGTACAACGGTCCTGAGTGATTAGCACAGATTTTGCCTTAGTCATGGGTATTTGTACGTATATAAGTATTTGGGTGTGCACAACACAAGCCTTCTTGAACTTACCGTGGGGCTCAGTCAATTTGTGTAAGAATGTCTTGAAATATTTATTTATTTGTAGAGCATAGCCACAGCTATAGGTCCACATTATTGCTGATTTCAGCCTAAATATGACTAAAAATCTTACGAACGAGATTTAGACTGTAACTTGTTATACAAGCGGAAGTCTCATTCTAACAATAGGTGTCAAAAAGTGACTTCCGATCCCAGGAAACAATCTCTTTAATAAACAAGACTCATTGATTGTAATAAAAACAAAAAGGCAATGTGCGAAACCAACTGTGGATTCCAAGACATCTATACAAGTATATGTACTTACATGCTTTTAACGTAACCAATTTCTCTAGACCCCTTTCATGTCTACAAACAACCCCTTAAGTTAACAAAATCAACACAGCAAGGGAGAGGACACAGCTCAATTCAAAATGGCCGCGTTGTGTACAATGTCTGTGGGCATGCGCGTAGCGTAAGTTTTCAGTCCAGACCGTGGTCCAACACTCGCGTGTCGCGTTTACGAAAAAAAAAAGCGCCGATTCAAATTTAAATAAAGAACGTTTTGTTTTTAACTGGGATTAAGTGGCCAGTGTTTTTTTGAATTTGGAATCGTGGCCGGCGGTGTGACGCGTAACAAGTGGCAGTTGGAGATGTGATTTTTTTTTAAATGTCCGACGGGCCTGGAAGGCTGCCCTCCCTTTCAGGGTCAAAATGCAAACCACACGAAATGTGGGCAGCCATGACTCGGTCTATTGAGATTTTGGTGGCATTCTTCGAGTACTATGCACAGAGGTATTTTTTTTTTAATTTTTTGGTAATTTTATAGATTATAAATTAAACTGGACTCTGTATACATCTAGGTTTTGAAGACAGGTTTGGCCTAGTGGTACCCTGCCTATGAAGGCGATGGGCCTGGGTTCAAATCTGGGTGATATATTTGTGTGATGAGCACAGACATTTGTTCCTGAGTCTTGGGTGTTTTAAATGAGTATTTAAGTATTTAGGTATATATTATAAACATTGTTGTTTAATGGCTGATTACCCACAATATAAGCCGTATTTAGCTTACCGTGGGGCTCAGTGAATCAGTGTAAGAATGTCCAGTAATATATATTTATTTTATTTTTATATTGGGCATACTTCCAGAGTTATGCCCAAAGCTATTTTCAAAAATGCCTGTTGCTGTTCCTCAAAAAGAAATAGATAATGTATTGGGATGCATATTTTTTTAGCATTATTTAATTAATTATGATATAATGTTTTGTTCTGTCTGCACTATGCAATACGACATTAATTATTTCGAACTAAAAAGTTTATATTGACAAAAATTAAGTTTAAATTCCAAATATATTAATACAGGGGACTACAGGGATCCTCCCTGGCCCAAAAACTAAATCTGGCAATCCAGAAGGGCAACGCCGCCAGTATTCTGGGCAGTATACCGGAGGCAGAGGGATTTGCCGAGGTTTTTTACATTTCTATTTATTTTATTATAATACTAAACTGTATGTTTATAACTATGAGAATTTAAATATATTGGAGGTTAAGTTTTCCTAACAGTTTTTCTGCGCAATTTTCTTATTCTAGGGATTTATCCATACTATCCATACTAGAATTACAAATGCGAAAGTAACTCTATCTGTCTGTTACCTCTTCACGCTTAAACCGCTAAAACAATTGGGATGAAATTTGGTATGGAGAGAGTTTGAGCTACGACGACATAGGATAATTTTCATCCCGCAACCATACTTTAAAGACGGGCATGGCTGGCTGACGAAGTCGCGAGGAATAGCTATGGAAGTATGGATAATCCATACCAAATTTCATTTCAATTGGTTCAGCGGTTTAAGCGTGAAGAGGTACCAGACTGGCAGACAGTGTGAGTTACTTTCGTATTTATAATATTAGTATACTAGTATAATTAGTATGATAGTATAATTAGTATAAGTATATAATATTTGTATGGATAAACAGGTTGATTTCAAAGTAAGATACCGTAAAACGGGGTGAGTAAGACGTAACTGACATTAAAACATCGATAAAATTTTATTCTTACATTTTATGATAACTTGATTTTATTAGTAATTTTTCCAGTCGTTTGTATAACGTTTTTTTATGAGTAAAGTTAGTATTTCATAACTTTAAAGATACACAGTAGGGTATCCCATCACACCCCGACTTAGCTGTTTCTGTGTTAGTTTTGTTACTGTATTATTATAATTTATGTTTTTTAATTTAAGTATTGGGTTATTTCGTACAAACACATAAGGTAAATTTCTAGTAACAGGCCACTTTTCAATAACTGGGCACCTGAACAATGAATTCTGTTTACCTACAAATATAATACATTTTCTAATGCATATTCAATAACTGACCACGTCACACTAAAATGAATTCTAATCTATATATATAAACATTCATGTTTATATATATAGATTATGTCAGTCCTGACTGACTGACTGATCAACGCCCAGCCCAAACCCTTCAATCTAGACAGCTGATTTTTTCACAATAGGTAGTTTATATACCGTAAGGACACACTAAGGGATTTTTGTAAATTTCACCATTAAGAGGGTAAAAAAGGTGTTGAAAGTTTGTATGGGGATTGTGTAAAATTTAAAGCGAGAGACTTGAAATTTTGTGTAAGCACTCCTTATTCGAATATAAGAAATGTAATTTCATCGTTTTTTAAAATTCACCTCCCAAGGGCTCAAAAAGGGGTTAACTGCGTGCGAAGCCGCGGGATAAAGCTAGTCGCCTATAAACAGAGTTCATATTTACTATAATATGGCTAGTTATTAGAGGGTGGCCACCAGTTACCAGCGAATTACTCTCCCAGTAAATAATTATATTCTTTGTATGAAATGCTGGTTCCAATTAAATAAATAAATTGCACTCGCCGACTGCGTCATTCCAATTACTGGTTATAACATGCTACATACAAAAGGTTTAATTAAGACACAATGGGAGAAATTAATTATAATAATACTTTTACTTTATACAAGACTGGTCAGCGTTTGAGCTCAGTCGCACCTGATGGTAAGTGTCGACGAGGTCGAGGGTGTAGCACGCTGGCTCAGTAACAGCCTATTCATTACCTTGAAAATACCCAAATTATATATTTCCGGGAATACAGAAGGGAGTGAATCGCCTCGTGTATATATATATATATATATATATAGGCGGGACGTATGCTTGTTTGCCACACTCGTTGTATACAAAAAAATTAAAAAAAAGGGAAAAACCGACGGACGGGCAGCACCGTTTCCGTCTTTCCCTCTCTCTCTCTCTCTCTCTCTCTCTTACACTCTTTCTCTCTCTCTCACATTCTCCCTAAAAAAATGTTTATATACTCGTATATACATTACATCAATTTTATCAACAAATGACTAAATCAACTTCAATCCCAGGACAGAAACGGGATACTAAAAACATCAAAAATCACAAGAAATTTACAAACAACGAATGTAGATTTTACTATTTCTGCGAGAGAGATAAATAATATAGACTGTTGAAATCCGCCGCAGGCTTTGTTCAACCTGGTTCTAAAAAATCCTTGGCTATTCAGCGTGGCAATGCTGCTAGTGTCATGGGGACGTTTTGAGCCGGATACGGTCCGGGGTTTGTGTAGTTAATGTTCATTGTGTAGTTGTTGATATAAACTGTTAGTCACTAATCAAGTTCTTATTGTGAACTGCGTAGAATTTTAATACAGAATGTAACAGAACAGAAGGGAAGCTGGTGAAATAAATTAATAAAAAAAAATTTGATTTAGTATTATATTTATGACGACCGGTCTGGCCTAGTGGGTAGTGACCCTGCCTATGAAGCCGAAGGTCCTGGGTTCGATTCCCAGTCAGGGCATTTATTTGTGTGATGAGCACAGATATTTGTTCCTGAGTCATGGGTGTTTTCTATGTATTTAAGTATTTATATGTATCTATTTATTATATATATCGTCGCCTAGTACCTGCAACACAAGCCTTATTGAGCTTACCGTGGGACTAGGTCGATTTGTGTAAGAATGTCCCGAAATAATTTTCTTTTTTTTTTTTTTTTATTTATAGGCCTTATGGCTGAGATGATGATGATGCTGATGATGATGATTATATTTATGCGAAATATTAACGTAGTTTAGACTAATTCATACGAATAACTTGGTGTTGTTGAATATTTGTTGGATTTGCTTCGCTTTGTGTATGCCAGTAACATTATTCAAAAATGTTTATGTTTTTTTATTTGTTTATTATTTGTAATATATTATGAAACCTCTTCTTACCTAAAACGTACTTGCTAGCGTTTGAATATTTTAACATCATAAAATAAGGAAGTCTCTGCTGTACGGAACAGGGTTATATTTTCGAAATGACAGGCGTTTGTCCTATCCTTGCTCATGAGTAATTATCGCGGCAACCAAAGACAATGTTGTGACAAAAAAAAATGTCAACTGTGGCAACTTGTAGCAGACGTGCAGTCCTTATTTCAAACTTATCTGTGGTCGGATCCTAGAATTCATGAAATCAAGTTTATTTTGCATTTCCATATTACCTCGCTTCTTGGTGCTCTTAAATAAAACATTCAGCTCAAGTTTCGCTATGCGAGGATTTGTTTTGTTAAAGCTTTTTACTCGACTATTCTTCCATCGTGTCGCGGGTAAGTTTAGTGGCGACAAAGGGAATGAACCGATGGCTAAGGCTGACTAGCTTCCGTCGAAACCAAAGACTCACGAGTCTTCGCTCCAGGCCAGTAAGGGTCTGGGGGGAGCCGTACGAGGCGTGGCCTCTTTTGGCGATTTCAATCGCCGTCCGCGACTACGGACGGGTAGCTGGGTTTGAGCTGTTGCTCGTCGTGGTCCGTGGTGGGGTCTTCTGCTTCGTCCGTCAGCGAGGTCGAGCCCTGCCGGATGAGTCCCTGCTAGGGGAGGTCCAGCGAGCGACACTCAAGCCGACGGCACTGCAGGAACATCCGTTAGTCTGGTCCAGGGGGCGCGCGGGTCAAATCGCGACCAAAGCGGACTGCGGTCACAACCCATCTGCCAAGCGTGGCGACTTTGGCAAATCCACTCCCCTCCCCTTTCTTGCCTACGCATTCAACCGGGCCCGAGGCCCATAGTGGCGGTATGTCCTTAAACTATGTCCAACAATGAGAGGTAGGGCACAGCGATGGCCATCACGCTTGAATCTGCAGCAGCCTGACTGGGGAAGTACCTCCTCCTTACAGAAGACCACAGCCATAAAAGCACTGCTACCTTTCAGGTATGTAGTGTTGTGTTCCTGATGGTAAGGTTCCCAGAGCTTCAACCCCCCTTAAAGGCCGGCAACGCGCTTGTGACTCCCTTGGTGTTGCGGGTGCCCATGGGCGACGGTAATTGCTTACCACCAGGCAATCTGTCTGCTCGTTTGCCGCCTATGTCATAAAAAAAAATGTGGGACTCGTCACCCCTCCATATGGGAGAAGAATATTACCCAGTAAAAACCCTACGGCGTTTTCGTCTTTGCCGTTTACGGGTGATGTGATGGGATTTGACCATCTTTTTGTATTTTTTTCTTGGACAGATTCATGTAGCTATCGAGGATCATCGAGGCTAGAACCCATGACCATGGCCATTTTCTATAAGGGTTAAGAACCAACCAGTTTGTGTAAGATCGTCCCGAAATATTTGTTTATTTAGACACTCCTTTTTTGAAGAACCTCATACTGTAGCCCCTATAGTCATAGTACTGCTAAAACGTCATAAAATCTAGGTAGTTTTTTTTTCTAGTTTTATCGTGATAAAGCCCTTTTTTAATGGATAAACGTGTGAAAATCGATATAGTCTAAATCAATTTAACATTTATCTTTCTGTTTCAGGTAAGTTCCAATCTACAAACGTAAGAAATTGAAGCAATAAATCTACCTAACAATTTTTTTTACATACATACTTTCTAGGTATACTAGGCGACATTTCGGGTAAGCTCTGGTACCCATTTTCAAGCCGAGTCAGGACACACTGCTCGCGTTGAGGGTGTATCGCTCACTGCTTCTGTCCACTGCCATATTTATACAAGACTGACCAGCGTTTGACCTCAGCCACACCTGATGGTAAGTGTCGACGAGGTCGAGGGTGTAGCACGCTGGTTCAGTAACAGCCTTCACTCTTGCCTTGAAAAGATACTTGCATGGTGTTAAAGAAGTAATGTAAAGACACACAACCAGTTTATTTTGACTAATAAATATGACTTGTATCACCTTGACGGGTAGTTGCCATAGTCGCCACGCTTGGCAGACAGGTTGGCGACCGCAGTAGCTGTAGATTGTCTTCGACGGACGCTGCTGCCCATCTGTCGGTTTTTTCTTTGTCGCCTCTTACGACACCCGCGGGAGGAGATGGGGTCGAATTCTAGACAGCCGGCACCACACGGCTCATTTGACCTGAAAATAGATTACAATCCGAGGTAGGATTTGAACCCGCATCTCCAGTTATCGCGGCTGACGCCTGTCGGAGCCTCTTACTATTTTTTTTTAACCATATTTATTTATTTAGGGATTCCAATAGCTATTAAAACGTACTATTTTTTTTATGTAGCAATACCAAGCCAATTTTAAGAACTCACAAATAGAATCTGGATAGCTACATAAATGGGATTACACAGTACGCATAAAGATCTGAGCCCTGAGTGTAAGTTTTTAACGTAACAAAAGCGTCACCAACGCGTTGGAGTTACCTTTACAAATAACATTATCACTTACGCTTTCGAGACGTTTCTTTTTTTTTTTTTTGGGAAAAGGTGGCAAACGAGCAGACGGATTGCCTGATGGTAAGCAAATACCGTCGCCCATGGGCACCCGCAACACCAAGGGAGTCACAAGCTTTTTACGTCAAAATAAACTTACACTATAACCCCTGTATCAAGGCACACGTGACAAGAGATATTAAAACTTGAGATATATCAAAATTACACAATATAGTAACAAAATAGGTACCAGGAAAGAATATTATCATTAATTAAACATATGTAAGTACTAACAATTAAATATTAGTCGCTAATTTTTTTTTTTTTTTATGAGATAGGCGGCAAACGAGCAGATGGATTGCCTGGTGGTAAGCAATTACCATCGCCCATGGGCACCCGCAACACCAGGGGAGTCACAAGCGCGTTGCCGGCCTTTAAGGGGGGTTGGAGCTCTGGGAACCTTACTCAGCATCAGGAACACAACACTCTATACCTGAAAGGTAGCAGTGCTATTATGGCTATGGTCTTCTGTAAGGAGGAGGTACTTCCCCAGTTGGGCTGCTCCAGATTCAAGCGTGATGGTCATCGCTGCGCCCTACCTCTCATTGTTGGATGTAGTTTAAGGACATACCCGGGTCCAATACAATAAGTACGTTCACGTTATTACAATCTTGTAACAGATATCTGTCACCCACGGACACACTACTATTCACAGGCCTTCCCTATAGACAGCCACAGAGATCGTTGCAATCATAGATTCAACGCCGTAATTTTCGCGCTTGGCAGGCGGGTTCACGATCGCAGTAAACAGTCCTTTAGACCTTTTCTGTATATAAGTGCAAAGAATTTTCTGCTATATGTGACCCGACCGACCCCAAAACATTCAAATTGGTTGGACCTCTGATAAATAATAAAAAGGCATCCCTAAAGTTTGATGAATACAAGATATATCTTTGGACCCAAGGTTACGTCAAAAGTTGGAGGTAGGATAATATTTAGAAAAAAAGAAATAAGTTTATATCAAATATAACAATTGCGGATCAAAAATGAAATAGAAATATAATAGAAATAGAAATACTGATATAAACTTTCACGGTTTGTATACATTATATACGTGGTTAAGTCCCGTTCATGTATAGAAATAGAAATGTTTATTTGCTCGAATACGTAACAATGATCTTATAATAGTATATTACGAACCCAGGGCGGTAAAACAAAGAATGACTCAGATCGCGGGTCTTTGTCGCCCAAACCGGAGGTGAGGAGGCCTTCTTTATTACCGCACGTGGTGCGTACATACTTTTACGTCTTCATCTGGGTGTAAAGTGAGATTTTCCGTCGCGCCCCAGGGCGGTAAATCTCTTACCGCCCAGTGTGACGTAAAATAATTTTTAGACACAGTATTCAGTTAACATTACATTAACATGCAAAATATTTTCAAAATTGTACATTAAGGTACTATATAGTCTACTAATTATAAACTAGCAAAAGTTAATACAATTTATAACACTTTCGCTCTTGGGTACAAATCTCAGTTAGGGCATTTATTTGTGTGATGAGCACAGGTATTTACTCTTGAGTCATGGGTGTTTTCTTTGTATTTAAGTATTTGTATATTAACTATATATATCGTTGGCTGAGTCACAGCACACGCCTTATTGAGCTTACCGTGTGGCTCAGCCAATTTTTGTAAGGATGTCGTGTAATATTATTATTATTTTTTTTAGCCTATAGTGTCCCACTGCTAGGCAAAGGCCTCTCCCGTGGACCCCCAGAATTCTCAGTCTTTTGCTGTTTCCGGCCAAGTGCTGAGGAAAGCATCCAGATCGTTCCGCCATCTCTGTTTAGGCCTGCCCCGTCCGCGCCTCTCTTGTGGCATCCATTTGGTGGCTACGCATGCCCACCTATCCGGATGCATGCGATAGACGTGACCGGCCCAATCCCACTTGAGCCTAGCAGTCTTCCGACCAACGTCAGCTATGCGTGTTTTGGAGCGCAGCGTAGTGTTCCTTATGCGGTCCATCCTTCTGACACCTAGAATACTGCGCTCCATTGCTCGCTGACAAACCTTCAATTTGGACTTCTGGTTTTCAGTGAGCGACCATGTTTGGGCACCGTAGGTAGACAGGCAGAATACACATACAGTGTTACATTTATTATTATTTATTTATTTTCAATTGGACATTATTTTTCCATTTGTGACGAGCTTGAAAACAAACAGATTGTTATAATTATAATCTGTGTTTGTATATGTATATGTAATATTTATTGAAGTATTTAAATATAACAAAACAAACATACTACGAATTATCGGACCCTGGCGATTATTTTTTTATGACAAAGGCAAACAAGCAGACGGATTGCCTGATGGTAAGCAATTACCGTCGCCCATGGGCACCCGTAACACTGGGGCAGTCGCAAGCGTGTTGCCGGCCTTTAAGGGGGTTGGAGCTCTGGAAACCTTACTCACCATCAGGAACACAACACTACATACCTGAAAGGTAGCTGTGCTATTATGACTGTGGTCTGTAAGGAGGAGGTACTTCCCTAGTTAGACTGCTCCAGACTCAAGCGTGATGGTACTTTGCTGTGCCCTACCTCTCATGTTGGATGTAGTTTAAGGACATAACTAGGTACTGGACCTAGTTATGTCCTTAAACTAAACGGTAGAATAAATACTTATAAAATATTCATAATATGATATTTTTATTAGCAGTAAAATAACAATAAATAAACTATGAAGAAAAATATTTATACGTAAAAACTTAACTGAAGCACGATGTCTATGAGTTGTGCAAAGAATTAATATGGAACTTACGTCAACATTTGAATATAGAACGCCGACATGCGTGTACACACGTTACTACTACATAGGCCAGGTGCTTTAGCTAAGTTATTCACTTATATTAGTTTTACAAAGGAGCAAATCTAGTGTTTACCCACGAGCATAGCGAATAGTGAGGAATCCAGGGCATCAAGGCACGAGAGGGAATCAAACTTTTCTATCTCGTGAAACACATTTTTTTATGCCGTACTAATGCGAAGAAAACATAAATTCGGAATCATTGTTTAAGAGTGCATCGAGACAGCTTTTTTTTCTAAATCAATTCATCTATTTGTGAAGAAGAGGCAATTCTGTATTACCCATTTAACATACCAACAACGCATAACAAAAAGCGGTTTTATATAAAAAAAATTAAAATACACGTGTATCATAAAAACTAATTATGAAACCTCTTCAGGATTTTCACCTCGAAATATAAATTTTAAACGTCGAACCTTGAAATTTATTCTCTACCTTTTTGGTAACGTTTTTGTACCAAAACGACGTAAGCTCAGTTTTATCGTCATACAAAATCATACGCTAATGTGTGGGAGTTAAATAGAAATTTGAATGACACGGTAAAAGGTTCGATAATGTGTGAAAAATAGATTATGGGGCGGCCGCAAATATATCACATTAACCTTGTATGCTTGGATGCTTACAATAATTAATACTCTCATCATCATCATCAACATATTAGCCGAAATATGTCCACTGGTGGACATAGGCCTCCCCTAAATTGATAAATAAATAAATATATCGAGACAATCTTACACAAATCGACCTAGTCCTACGGTAAGCTCAGTAAGGCTTGTGTTGTAGGTACTAGACGACGATATATATAATAGATAGCGACTTATAAATACTTAAATAGATAGAAAACATCCATGACTGAGGAGCAATATCTGCGCTCATCACACAAATAAATGCACTGACTGGTATTCGAACCCAGGACCATCGGCTTCATAGGCAGGGTTACTACCCACTAGGCCAGACCGGTCGTCAAATCTCTGTTTTACAGTAGTCTGTTTTGCAAATCATGGCTATTTTATACTCGCAGCAGTACCCAAAAGGGTTTAAAGTCCCAAATATATCTAATATTTTTCAAGCTTACACTGATGTATGTGCAGCTTAAATAATATATTACCTTTTTGTATAAAGCCTAGTCCATATAGAACTGGCACGCAGTTGTCACAATATTAAGAAATAAAAGCTGTCAAAAATAAAATAAAAATGGCGATTGCAGTTTAATGCTTTATTGTCTTATTTCTGAAAGTTTGATTCGGATACGGTACGCGTTTTGAACTAATACACAATGGAAATTGAAAGACCAAAATTGTACATCTCAGCCGTATGCAGTCCACTGCTGGACATAGGCCTCCCACAAATATGACATATATCATCTTGGGGGTAGTTGCCATAGCCGCGCTTGGCAGGCGGGTGGCGACCGCAGTAGCTGTAGATTGAGTTTCGACGGACGCTGCTGCCCGTCCGCAGGATTTTTCCCTTTGTCGCCTCTTACGACACCCGCGGGAAGATGGGGTGGTGCTATTCTAGTCAGCCGGCATCACACGGCACAAAATTAGTAGTGGACAAATACTTGGAAAATCCCTCTTGGTCCGGATCGAAGATAGCAAAATCGCAAAATTTAAAAAAAATACAAGGATTCTCTATCTAAAGTCCCAACTTAACTGTAACTCTTGTACTACGGACAAGACCTTGGAGAAAAATGTGTTAAAGGCAATAAAACACAATCCAGGTATGTCGGATTACGATCTAGCTCGCAAATTCAAAAAAAGCCGAAGTATTTGCCTTCGCGATGGCTATAACGGCCCAACCACGACAATGCGCGACTTGCGGCGCGGCAAGCGTTTTATCTGTTCGTTGCACGGTCAAGACGCGCAATGTACTGCGGTTAATTGGGATCACACGCAATGAAGAGATAAAACGCTTGCCGCGCCGCAATTCGCGGAATGTCGTGGCCGAGCCGTAAGGGCTTACGCTAGCTGACGCGGACGCCCGCCGCGTGCCATATAAAAAATCGCCTGCCCCCTGCCGCGCGGATTAACATTTGTATGGACACACGGCAGGCGCCCCCGTTAGCTAGCGTAGGCCCTTAAGGCTCGGCCCGTGGCCCTAAGAGTAGGGTTGCCAACCGTACTATATTTTATAGTATTTTACTATATTTCGACTCTCTGTACTATATACTGTTGAAGAAATATATAGTACGCAAAAATACTATATTTTGGGGGTTCTTCTAAAATGTATAGTAATTTAGCATGATTTACCCCAAACTAAAGAGTTGTTTTTAAAGTACTATATTTTTTACAGTGTACTATATTTTACCATTATTTTTTTGAGAAATACTATTACTCCCCCAGAAATAGTTTGCAACCCTATCTAAGAGCTATAGAGCCATAAAAAATAGAACAAAATAGCAAAAACTCGTGCTCGTCTTTCTTTTGCCGTCTTTGCCAAAATGGCGTCCATGTAAATACGTGATTCAGTTAGCGATTTAATAAAGGCTCATTATAATAAATATTTCGAGACAATCTCACACAAATCGACCTAGTCCTACGGTAAGCTCACTAAGGCTTGTATTATAGGTAACTAAACGACGATATATACATTATTTTTATATTAAGCAGAAACGTCTGCTAGCATATCAAAGATATTTAAATCGAAAGAAAAATAGAATTTTTTTTGACTCGCAGCTGGACTCGAACCCACAACCACTGGATCACTAGCCCAGTGCACTACCAGTTGTGCTATACGAGCGCCGCTTAGACATGTCAAATTTTTCTATCTTATCCTTCCTTTTTATACGTCATTACGGGTGACGTGTAGCGACATCTACCGAAGAGTATTGAACGCTTTTAAAAAAAAAAAAAAAAAATTGACACGTCTAAGCGGCGCTCGTATAGCACAACTGGTAGTGCACTGGGCTAGTGATCCAGTGGTTGTGGGTTCGAGTCCCGCTGCGAGTCAAATTTTTCTATTTTTCTTTCGATTTAAATATCTGACGATATATACAATATATAAATACATATAAATACTTAAATACATAGAAAACAGCCATGACTCAGGAACAAATATCTGTGCCCATCACACAAATAAATGCCCAGACTGTGATTTGAACCAAGGACCATCGGGTTCATAGGTAGCGTCACTACCCACTAGGCCAGACCGGTCGTCACATAGATACTTACGTATTTACGTAGTAACGTTATTTTTCTTTTGATTGCCAGAATGAGTTAGGTTTTTTCAAAGTGGCGACATTCTTACACAAATTGACTGAGCCTCATAGCAAGCTCAAGAAGGCTTGTGTTGTGACACAGCCAACGATATATATTATATACAAATACTTAAATACAGAAAACCCCAGACTCAGAACAGATACTTGTGTTCATCACACAAATAAATGCCTTTACTGGGCAACCCAATTACCCAATTAGTGAAAGTTGTTAAGAAAAGTTAAATCACTGTCAGTTTCGTGACGACAATTAAGCATAAATATCGATAAAAGCTTGGTTTTGATGTTCGTTTTATAAACTTTAATCGATATTACAACATAATAGAAGGCAAAAAGTCGATCTTCATAAAGATTTAATGCTTAATTGTCGTCACGAAACTGACAGCGATTTTTTTTTTTACATCTTTCGCTAATTGGGTGTACCAAATTTTGAAAACTCCCTTATTAATTAAGTTTTAATGGATATTACTACGACTCTAAAGTCATATTTCAGAGCACAAACGGTACCAAAAACACGATACCGGTATTTCTATACATTTAAATCGCATATTTCATACCCTTTTCATCTACCTGAATATAAATCCTCTCGTCTCATTAAACTGACACCATTTATCACCTGACACCTTTTCGCGCGTTCTGATTGGCTGCCCGAGTAATACACGTCGCTTATTCGTCTATATGCCTCTTTATCCCTCATAAGCAAGAGGGATAGAGATGAAAGACAGTTAATCGTATGTCTTCTGGGATGATTTTTAAGAATCGTGCACTATTAAAAAAACTTTTACAGCACATTTCAGCACTAAATTTGACATTTTGGTCTTGGTAGTAACGGTTCGGAGTTCAAATCCCTGTGAGGTCATTTATTTGTGTGATGAGCATAGATATTTGGTTCTATATGTATTTAAGTAATAATATGTCTCTTCCGTACACGGAACAATGGTGTTCCGGACATTTGGGAGGCGTACGCGGAGCCGTATCGAGCCAACGCGCAGAGGCCCTTCGACAATTTTAATGGAATGTAATGGGTACACTAAGCAGATGCTGCCCCTGTCCGTATCATGGGACGCGCGCAGATACAGCACCCGCCATGGTGTAAGGACTATTGAGTTTTAATGGAATCTTGGATAAAAAACCGGACGTCTGTAATAATATATTATTATATCGTTGGCTGAGCCACAACACAAGCCTTCTTGAGCTTACCGTGGGGCTCAGTCAATTTGTGTAAGAATATTCTGTAATATTTATTTATATATGATCTTATCACTATAATATGTATTATTGAGGTACCGGTATTAAAACCTAAAACCCTACAGTACCGTAATAAAAGTGAGGGCATCGTAATAACTATTTTGATTACATGATTACAATAACAATCACAAATGTAATCCCATATTCAGATTCACTCTGTAGATGATACAATTCAGATAAGAAATCATATCAAAGTATGCCTTATTGAGATTCCTCTTGGACCCGGGTATGTCCTTAAACTACGTCCAACAATGAGAGGTAGGGCACAGCGAAGTACCATCACGCTTGAATCTGGAGAAGCCCAACTGGGGAAGTACCTCCTCCTTACAGAAGACCACAGCCATAATAGCACTGCTACCTTTCAGGTATGTAGCGTTGTGTTCCTGATGGTGAATAAGGTTCCCAGAGCTCCAACACACTTATAGGTCGGCAACGCGCTTGTGACTCCCTTGGTGTTGCGAGTGCCCATGGGCGACGGTAATTGCTTAACACCAGGCAATCCGTCTGCTCGTTTGCCGCCTTTGTACTTTTTGTTGTGCATTAAGATTAAATAAATAAATAAATAAATATGTCATAAAAAAAAAAATCTCCAAGGTCTTGTACGTAGTGGCAGACTTACGGTTAAGTTGGGACTTTCTATCGAAACCGTCTGCTCGTTTGCCACCTTTGTCATAAAAAAAATGCCTATTTTGTGAAGTCAAATTTAGTTATACATTATTATTTACTTTTATATTTTATCTTTTTTGAAATGTTTTCTTACAGAATTACGCATGTATGTTTAAGATTTTTTTTATGTATACCGTTTTGAAAAAATAAGTCCCGCCGAGTTTCTTGCCGGTCATAAAAGTCAAAATACTTCTCGGGTCAGAGGTGTAGGGTTAGAACCGGTGTAGTTTTTATTTTTCTCTTTTACTTTTGTATACTCGACGTGTAAAAGTGCCCTTGTGGCCTACTTACTGAATAAACGTTTGAGTTTGAGTTTATTATTTTTAATTATAACTTGTAAAAAACTGTTTGATATGTTTTCTTGTGGGACTATGCATAATTATGTACTTTAAGATTTGATGTAGGTATCACTGTCTTGAAAAAAATAGATCCGGTAATATCTTATCGAGTCTGAGGTGTAGGGTTAGAACCAGTGAATACATCAATCTTTCGTTCGTTTTGTTGTAGTTGGTACAGTAACTTATCGTTTTTCTAAGAATTAAACTATTTGTAGGAATATTTTTTAACTATTTTATTGCATGTTTGAGAAAAGCATTATACATACCTAAAAGGGGTTGTTGTCCTCGTAACAATCCGGCTAACAGCGTTCGGCCGTCTACATTTATACTTGGCCATCAACCCCTTACTTTCCGGCTTGTGTGTAGTAATGTACTACATAAATACATACATTTCAGCCGAATGCAGTCCACCGCTGGACATAGAGGCCTCCCACAAATATGACTTGTACAACCCACAAATATCATCTTGGGTGTAGTCGACACGCTTGGCAGGCGATTGGCGACCGCAGTAGCTGTAGATTGGGTTTCGACGGACGCTGCTGCCCGTCCGTAGGATTTTTCCCTTTGTCGCCTCTTACGACACCCGCGGGAGGAGATGTGGTGGTGTTATTCTAGTCAGCCGGCATCATACGGCAAAATTTAATGAAATGTACTATAAAATCTATTTTATCAAACCATGAATTATTTCACCCAAAAAATAGTGCTTTTCGGTCCCTTTCCCCAAAAAAGCTCAAGTATAATAAATATAGTTCACATAGCACCACCTTCCATGATTGCAAGTCATTTCTCTATGGCCATTATTGCGACTGTATTCCATGCGCTATACTCACAATCATGACATGGCTGTATTAAAAATTGAAATAAAATGTCTGTGTTATTAGTAAGACAAATAATTGTGACAGTTTTTGACGACAATTGGCCTTGTGAGTAGTGTAACTGTCTATGAAACCGATGTCAGCTGGGTTCAAATCCCAGTTCACAGATATTTGTTCCTGAGTCATGGCTGTTTTTCACTTATACCTACAGGAGATTTAAACAAAGTCAAACTGCTTTTCTGATTTTTTTTATCATTACTTATCGCTGCAAGTTCAGCAATGTCACCAGACGCTACAACGTGGAATAGCGTCTGGCTAAATTAGGTCAGTGTAATGGAGTCAATTAATTCATAAGCATTGTGTTTCTGTCTCAAAACTAAAGGGAGTACTTTAATAGGAATTACAAGGCGTTTACGTCATTTCTGTTGAAAGGTTAAAAGAGGGTTTGCTTGGTCCTTGTACCTTTGTTTTTCTCCAGCACTAGAAATGGTTGTTTCGAGCGTGGAATTATTTATCTTGTTTTATCTACACACATACAGTAAGTGCTCTATAATGCGTTAAGAAACCGTAAGCAGTGACCAGCATTACTATGACCAGTTTTACTATGCGATTTCTTGAGCTAAATACATTATTAAATGTAAACATTAAGTGTAGATTTTAGCTCAAGTCAGTGCGTAATGACTTGAGCTAAAATGCAATGAAATATTGTCTTTACATTCCTTATAATAAACTTGTAAGTATGGTTTTTTGGGCGCGGCAACTGAAGGGGACGGAAATGGAATTTCATATAACTTTGCAGGCCTACGCTTGTTTTTTTTTTCGACTATTATCCATACAGAGACAAAGATGGCGGGTGTCATAACAAACAGCTGATGTTAATTTTTAATACATTTCGATTTCATTGTTAGTTGTGATTGTGCAAATTTCATTTTTTGAAGAATTTCTTTTATTTCATTGTATGTTTGAGAAAAGCACTATACATGCCTCGTCGTGAAAACGGATTCCCGGCCTCGTATCACTATACATACATACATATGTATGTTAGTATGTTCAGGTTAAATCTTGCAACTAAATTTTGAAGCAGACATCTATTACCGATTGAGCTGTTAGCACACTTATGTAAGTTCGGTGAATATACAATATTATGGTACAACTGATCTGATCTGATGCTGAAGTCAGAAGGTAGCTATAGCAACTCCTTAAATACACAAGATAAACCCGTGGTTCGTTAGAATCCTCCATGTATTGATAATTTTGTACCAAGAAAAGTTTGTACCAAAAAAGACATTTTTGACAGAAAATTATTTATTTAAACAGGTGTTATAAAAAACGTGATATAAAATTATCAAGCCTGCATCTGGTCATGATTTGGAACAATTTTCACTATGGGGTCAACATTGTAAATTGTAAAAAAAACAACTCTCATACATTTTCGTCAACTTATACTTGACCTTTTCTATGGAACAGCTCAATTTTTATTTAATTTTACAAACTTGACCCCACAGTAAAAGATGTTCAAAATCATGAACAGATGCCGGTTTGATAATCTTGTATCACGTTTTTTATAACACCCAGTATAAAGCTTTTGAAATGCTTAGGTCTCACACGGACCAGAACACAAAATGACCACATCGGTTCATAGTCGATAACTCAAAATGACTACAATACACTTTTGACGCAAAAAACGTTTACGAACGCGTAAGTGATAATGTTATTTATATGGGAAACGCAAACGCGTTCGTGACGTAAAGTTGCGTTAAAAACTTACACTCAGTGTACAGATGTGGAAAAGTAAACCTACTGTCCTATAGGTAGGTTTAGGTTATGTTCGTTTTTTATCAGCGCGTAGGGCCAAAGCACCCAAAAATAGGAGCTCCGCGCAAGCGGTTCTCCGTCGTCTAGTTGTGTTGTAGTCATTTTGTGTTTCTGCCATTTTGAGTTTTGGACTATGAGTTGACATACTCATTTTATGTTCTACTCCGTGTAAGAGTAACCCTTTGAAATGTATTTTCATTGTAAACTCAAGTTACCACCATTATCTATATCGCCAAGTTTCCTGCTATTGATATTCCGTAAAAGTGCGGGAAAGCTGTTAACTCAACTAGTTTGTGGATTCAGTGTTAGCGGATATAAAAATATTACATTTCATTCGTATATAAACTGAGCCCAGATGCTCTAGTGTAAGTTTCTTTTCACGTAAAAAAACAATCAGAGCCCTGATTGTAAGTTTTTAACGTGACTTTACGTCACAAACGTGTTTGCGATTCCCATATAAATAACATTATCACTAACGCGTTCGTAAACGTTTTTTACGTCAAAAGAAACTTACACTAAAGCCTCAGAGTGTTAGTTTTTAACGCAACTTTACGTCACGAACGCGTTTGCGTTTCCCTATATAAATATCATTATCACTTACGCGTTCGTAAACGTTTTTTTTACGTCAAAAGTAACTTACACTAGAGCCTCAGTATTAGTTTTTAACATAACATTACTTCACGATCGCGTTATTGTTACCCATATAAATAACATTATCACTCTCGCATTTTTTTATGAGACGTTTTTATACGTCAAAAAGTAACTTACACTAGAGCCTCTGAAGTGGCAATGGGCAGGCCACATTGCACGCAGAGAAGATGGCCGATGGGGTGAAGTGCTCGAGTGGAGACCACGGACTAGCAAGCGTAGCGTAGCGTACGCCGGAATAAACTATCAATATTACACACTAAACAATGTTCATTAACAAAAAATATATTATTTGAGGTTCACCCGAAAGGCGGTTGAAGGAATGTTTTAGACTTCGCCGTTCTAGCCTAGTTTTTGTAGGGTCATTATGCAGAATCAATTCGTCATCTATGAATATGTGATGCTGATGACTTACGGCTTCGAAACGTGGTCTTCCACTATCGGCCTCATCTCTAAGCTCAAAGTGGCTCAACGAGCTATGGAAAGAGCAATGCTCGGAGTTTCTCTACGCGATCGAATTAAAAATAAGGAGATCCGTAGGCGAACTAAAGTCACCTACATAGCCCACCGGGTTAGCAAGCTGAAGTGGCAATGGGCAGGCCACATTGCACGCAGAGAAGATGGCCGATGGGGAAAAGTGCTCGAGTGGAGACCACGGACTAGCAAGCGCAGAGTAGGACGTTCACCCACAAGATGGACAGACGACCTCATTAAGGTCGCCGGCAGACGATGGATGCAGGTCGCTTCCATCCGGTACATCTGGAGGTCTAATTGGGAGGTCTATGTTCAGCAGTGGACGTCTTATGGCTGAGATGATGATGTATACATGTATGTATGTATGTATATTAGTATCAAACCGTTGTTAAGTCTTATCAAATATTGTAATGTGTAATCCGCTCACACTGAGCCCATGCGATATTCTGGTTAAAATTCTAGCCGCAAATGCTAGTGACGTTAATGAATTATCGATAAAATTAAACGGTGAAGCCATACCCTTGTTTATACTGTTGCCGCGTCTTGCTTTGAGAGCTACTGTTTCTTTTTATATTTGTTTTCTTTTCGCAAACTTACAGTCGTCACACTAATTCACTTACATGTTAGACAATGACGACCAGTCTGGCCTAGTGGGTAGTGACCCTGCCTATGACTGACTAGGTCGATTTGTGTAACATTGTCCCGAAATATTTATTTAATTACTGATTAATCTGGAGACCGTAGAGCTGACGTACCTCTCCCAGCGCATCTCCCTCGCTGTACAGAGGTAACGCCGCCAGCATTATGGGATCAATGCCGCAGGTGAGACTTTTAGGAGGACTTTTCTTTTCATAACTGAGTTTTTGTTGTAGATTATTTAGTTTTAATGTAGTTTATTTTAGACAAGCTGTGTCCCCCATGTTAACCGCGGTTTATTAAGGAAAAAATGTACCCTATGTGTTAATCCAGGGTGTCAGCTAACTCCACACCAAATTTTATTAAAATAAATCACTCCAGCCGTTTAGACGTGAAGAAGTAACAAACATACACACTCACAAACTTTCGCCTTTATAATATTAGTGTAGATTTATTTAGGTCTAATATAGTTAATTTTATTTATTTTTTAATATAATTTTACACGTAAGTGTGTTTCATACCTATTTTTGTATAAAATAAAGTTTCAAATGAAAAAAATGATTTTCGTAAAATCATAAAGAAATTATTTTTATTTTAAACTAGTTAATAATACTTTATAAACTTGAACGACGGACAACCTTGTAATTTTTTTGAAGTATATCTTCTATTTTCATTTTATAAATCTAAAAGCCGTCTTCCACTGCGAGCGGAGCGGATTCATTAATGACTCCGTTTGACTTTCACGGCTGGTGTCCCTCGCTACAATAAACAGCATACAAGTACGTTGCCAGTGATGTACTTCAAACGGATTCATTAATGACTCCGCTCGGCTCGCAGTGGAAGGCGGGCATAATATAATAAAAATAGAAACCCGCTCTCACTCTGACCACGCTTAACGATAAAAATTCTCACTAGAGTGTCGCTAATGAATTATCGATAAATTTTATCGCTTCCGGAGCTATTAGCACCGTTCTAATTAAACTTATCTTTTTAATATTGAATTTTCTGTTAAGTAATTTTCTTATTAGGTTTTTTGGATGTTATTATTTATGTGGTTTTCATTACTTTTATAATTAAAACTGTTGAGCCATGTTACTACTACTTAGTTACAAACGGATAAATAAATATTTCGGGACAATCTTACACAAATCGACCTAGTCCTACGGTAAGCTCAGTAAGGCTTGTGTCGTAGGTGCTAGACGACGATATATATAATAGAGAGATAGAGATACATATAAATACTTAAATAAATAGAAAACCCCGTGACTCAGGAACAAATATCTGTACTCATCGCACAAATAAATGCACTTACTGAGATTTTTACAGGCAGGGTCACTACCCACTAGGCCAGACCGGTCGTCAACAGTCTGACATACAACAGAATATCCTAGCGGTCTTCTATCCTGGTTGTCTCTGTCTATCTATCTCTCTCTTTCTAGCCAGCTATCTCCCCATCTCTCTCTCTCTCTCTATCTCTCTCCCTCTCCCTCTGCCTCTCTCTCTATCTCTCCCTCTCCCTCTCCCTCTCCCTCTCTCTCTATCTCTCTCTCTCCCCCTCTCCCTCTGCCTCTCTCTCTCTCCCTCTTCCCCTCCCTCCTCTCTCTCTCTATCTCTATCTCTCTCTCCCTCTCTCTCTTGCTCTTTACAGCCCTTCACCAAATTATATTTCACATTCTCGTACATCTGATACATTGTTGTATCGTATTACTTAATCTAACGCTTATATCAAACTTCCAATTTCAAAACGGTGCAAGCTTCATACAACACGTATGAGACTTAAGCCCTTTTTAATCAAACAATATCAGCACTATCCTAATGACTACAGTAACAAATACTGTTAACAACCTCCATTGTTACCAATTTTACATAAAATAGACTTTGTTGTAACGACTTAAGGTCCAAATTTACTTGTTGAGCATAACATAATTTATACATACTCAACTGAAAATGGGAGATATACAGGAGGCAAGTAAAAAAGGGCTATTAAGGAACTGTATGTTTTTCTGTGTGCAGAAAAAATACTACTTACGTTTTAGTTCATTTAAGACAAAGTTGTTTCATTCGTGCTTTTTTTGATATTTACGGTTGTTTTTAGAATTAATAATAGTGTATAAGTGATAAACTTAATTGTAGGCCCATGTTTATGTAGTTGTGCAGATAATGAATATAGAGCTTATGTCAAAATATGAATATAGAACGTCGACATGCGTGTACACATTTTACTATATTTTTTATATTTGTAACAGCCAAAATGTTTATTATATTTAGCATTTTTAGAGAAACTAACGTCTTTATTATGGTTAATTAATAACAACGCAAAATTACCAAATAAGAAATGGCGGGACGACCTAGATGTTTTTGTAGCGACTGGCGAGACTACGCACTAAAACTAATTTTACTAACTAGTGCGTAAAAAGTGCACTTTGCGCATGCTTCGCGTGCGTTAATATCACTATTTAAGGCACTTGTTATGAAAAATTGGGTCCGATACACGTGTAAAAACTTATTTTTCCTAACTAGTGCGTAAAAAGTGCACTTTACGCACGCGAACGTAAATTTCACTTTTTAAGGCACTTGCTATGAAAAATTAGGTTCGATATTCATGTAAAAACTTCTTTAAGACTCGGGTGATTGTCACCCTCGTTTCACTCGGGCTCCAACTTTCACCCTCGTGGAAAATTTTTTTTTTTTTACTTGTATCGAAATGTACTATATCTATCTATATCTATAATTTTATAATACAGGCAGGCAGTTGATGGCAACTGTTATAGCCTGTATCCTGATATTCCTGATATCTTCTTCTAGATTGATCTCATCTTGTAGTGTTTATTTAATTTGTTTTTAAAACTGTTGGTAGCTTTTTTTTTTTACGACATAGGCGGCAAACGAGCAGACGGATTACCTGGTGTTAAGCAATTACCGTCGCCCATGGGCACCCGCAACACCAGGGGAGTCACAAGCGCGTTGCCGGCCTTTAAGGGTGGTTGGAGCTCTGGGAACCTTACTCACTATCAGGAACACAACACTGCATACCTGAAAGGTAGCAGTGCTATTATGGCTGTAGTCTTCTGTAAGGAGGAGGTACTTCCCCAGTTGGGCTGCCCCAGATTCAAGCGTGATGGTCAACGCTGTGCCCTACCTCTCATTGTTGGACGTAGTTTAAGGACATACCCGGGTCCAAAGCTTAGCTTGTTCCAATAATATATATTATGTTAGGAAAGAGGAATTTTTGCCCAGCAGTAGGACACAAACTTGGCTAAAAAAGATGCAAAGTTTAAAATGGTATCCAATTAAAATGGTAATGGTATTGGTATGGTATTGACGACCGGTCTGGCCTAGTGGGTAGTGACCCTGCCTATGAAGCTGATGGTCCTGGGTTCGATTTATTTGTGTGATGAGCACAGATATTTGTTCCTGAGTTATGGGTGTTTTCTATATATCTAAGTATTTATATGTATC
Source organism: Grapholita molesta (assembly GCA_022674325.2). Lineage (NCBI taxonomy): Eukaryota > Metazoa > Arthropoda > Insecta > Lepidoptera > Tortricidae > Grapholita > Grapholita molesta. The sequence goes on along the minus strand of CP053145.2, from coordinate 1,556,766 downwards.
TATCTATTATATACATACCTCGAACAAATCATGCGGATGACGTAAAAATGACGTAGCTAATTTTGCACACAGGATGATGTCTGTATTGCAACATCCGTATGACATATTGCACGAATCCGTATGACATATGACATATTGTAACAGATTAACCGCGTATAATTTCAAGAAATCTATACAGAATTAACTGAATGCTAAGATGATGTACTTAGTGAATAAAATAAATGTTACGAGATTTGTTTACGTAAATACGATAATTGATAATGAAAGTCAATATGTTATTAAAAATATTTAATGACATTATGTATACAACTATTTCTCCAACAAGTCTATAATTATTATTATTCTTTTGCGTCTTTTGAAATTTTTTTAAATAATTACGAAGTCACTTTATTGTTCAATTGAATGACAATGTCAGTCAAATATGTTATGTACCTACTCGGCTCATGTCAAGTGGCGATGTCGTTTTATTAAGGAGGTTGATAATTGATAAGTAGTAATTGTTCATGAAAATATTTTTGAAATCATCCTATAAGTGGTTTGACGTCATCCGCATGATTAGTTCGAGGTATGATTATATATATCGTCGTCTAGTACCTACAACACAAGCCTTACTGAGCTTACCGTAGGCCTAGGTCGATTTGTGTCAGATTGTCCGGAAATATTTATTTATTTATTTATTTTATTTATTTATTTATCCACCCTGTATAGTCCACAGCCAGTTAGTACAATTTTGCGCCTGTAATAATAGAATCCTTTACACAGGGTGCTCTAATTAATAACGTAGCAGCACGTTGTTGGGATGTGGTTACGTTAATATACGTTGAGAATAACGTAATCATCACCTAGCCTTCGAAGCTTGAGGTCTAAGGTTCGAATCTATTCATTTCTATTCCACTCATATCCGCTTGGAAACTAATCCCAGGATTAGGCGTAAGCACTAGTTTTATGAAGCGAATGCCATCTGACCTTCGAAGAAGGTAAACTAGGCCTTATTGGAATTATTCCGGTTTCCTCACGATGTTTTCCTTCACTGAAAAACTCATAGCTAAAAGCCGGGGTTTGAACCTGCGACCTCCAGGTTGCAAGTCGCACTGCTTGCCGCTTGTATACGTAGGCGTAGGCATCCAAATGGTAAACATCAAATAATATTTCGTCCACTCTTGGTTAGGTTGTTAATAATGTTTTCATTCGATATTTAAATCGAAAAAAAAATAGAAAAATTTTACTCGCGGCAGGACTCGAACCCACAATCACTGGATCACTAGCCCAGTGCACTACCAATTGTGCTACACGAGTACTTTATCGATCGCGATATTTGCCGCCTATGTCATTAAAAAAAAAAGAATTGTCCTATATGCTAGTATTTATTAAAAGTGAAACTAAAACAAAATTAGTAGTTTATGTATATATTAGGCGAGTTTCATAATAATATCACACGATTGTTGTAATGCCTAATTATGTATAAAATAAAGGAAAAAAAAAAAAAAAAAAGAAAAGAAAGAAAGAAAGAAAAGTGTTTTCCATGTTCCTCGTAGTCGAACAGCATATGCAAACAACAGTTTTTTAAAGAGAGCTTGCAGGCTGTACAATGATAAATTTTTAAATATAGATATATTATATTCATTGATAATTTGAGTAGTTTCAAAAGGCTATCCTTGCAATGTATCTCGGAACCTCAGTAGGTTATGATGTGGATTTACTTAATGTATTCCTTATCACTAGATGTTTAATTCTTGTCTCATTTTCACTGTATGGCAAAAAGTTTAAAATTTCTTTTTTTTTTTTTTTTTTATTTGTTTTTACCTTTGCTAGTACTTTAACAGTACTATATCACTAAATGTTGTTAGGCTTGATATTTAAATAAAGGAAACTGTAAGTCCAGATTTAATGATAATATTGTTTGTACTTCGATTTAACTATATGTGACTGTTTGTTTCTAATAAAATAAAATAAATAAATAAATAAAATGTATAATTGCATACACTACTTTATCTACACACATATCATAAGTGTTTTTTTTTTTTTTTTATGACATAGGCGGCAAAAGAGCAGACGGATTGCCTGGTGTTAAGCAATTACCGTCGCTCATGGGCACCCGCAACACCAGGGGAGTCACAAGAGAGTTTTAAGATGGGTTCAGGAACCGTAGGGAAATGACTTATTACTAGTGTTACTTGTAAACATTAAAAAGTCAACGAACAAAACAAATGACAGTTTCGAATGGCGGCGTTGCGTATTTCGTACCTCAGTCAAATATTTTTTTAAACCATAGACAAGCGAATGAACTCCCTATTCTATTGTCACTCGAGTTCAAAATGTCGGTCGGTTTATATTAAAAAAACTTAACGAATTGGGGTTTCGTATCAATGACAGTTTTAATATCTATAGATACTAGAGTATACACGCCACTTGAATTTGACAGCTGTTCCATATTTAAACTCATAACCTATACTTTTTCAGGATGTAATGTTAACATTACATCTCAATTCATTTCTGATGGTTGGTAATGCTGGTCATTGCCTACGGTTTCTGGACGCATTTTAGAGCAATGATATGTACGTAGATAAAACAAAAAAAAAATACATCATGCTGGGGCCGATCAACTATCATATACAAATATTGTGGCGTAATGCTGTTTCTGTGGACTGTATATTTTTGTGTTAGGAAATTCTACTTCAGACTATACTGATCTAACAAAGATAGATTGGCTTACCCACTGTCTTCTCTTCCTCCGGAAGTGCGGAGGCCTCCGCTGCGCCACAGTTATTGATGTTCGCCTTTTAGTTCTGATTAAATAGATCTTTTGCACAATTTTAATTACGTTTTTTGGTGATTCACGAAATGACACTGACAGTATATTTATTTTTGGTATTTACATATTCGCGGAGCCCAAGTGGCCAGTTGCCGCACTATATTTACTAGATCAGTATAGTTTAGTACTGAAATAGGTATAATACTAAACACCCCCCACCGAAAGCACTATGTAGCTTTCTCACAAAACATGGGAAAATAAAATAAAGGAACTTGCGCATGCTTAAGCGCAGAAAACGAAATCTAAGTAATTAAAGAGCAAAGGGGGAATTTAGTCTGTATAAGGCAGAGGACATAATTTATTAACTGGTCTGGACAAAGAGTTATTGGCTTTTGTACGCAGAGTAACCTTGCGCACAATGCCATCCAAACCGGGATGTGTTTGTTCGACGATTGCTAGTGGCCAACTGCATGGAGAGGCCCGATCATCCTTAACCAACACTAAGTCTCCTACTTTGATGTTTGGAGGCGAGGTGAACCATTTTGACCTTTGCTGTAAAGTATGTAAATAAGCTTGGCTCCATTTTTTCCAAAACAGTTGAGAACAGTTTTGCAAATATTGCCAACGTGATAAACGATTTGTAGGTACAGTCTGCAGATCATACTCTGGTACAGCTGTCAGACTTTTGCCTACCAGGAAATGTCCTGGGGTTAAGACATTGAACTCATGAGGATTATCACTAGCTGGTAAAGCACATAATGGCCTGGTATTCATAACTGCTTCAATTTTACAGAAAATCGTTGATAGCTCCTGAAAGGTTAATGCTTTGTTACCGATAGCACGCACAAGATGATATTTTGCAATACGAACACAACTCTCCCACAAGCCGCCCATGTGAGGGGCACTAGGAGGATTGAACTGCCAGTTAATCGAGCGCTGAGCGCAGCCGTTAAAAATATCTTGTTGATTCCTGTTCTCAGACAAGAATTTCTGCACATCAGTAAGATGTTTACTGGTTGCAATAAAGTTTGTACCACAATCCGAATAAATACAAGCCGGGAGACCACGACGAGATACGAATCTATCTAGAGCGGCCAGGAAGCAGTCCGCAGATAGAGAGGACAGCGTTTCTAAATGTACTGCTTTGATAGAAAAGCACACAAAGACCGCTAAATAGGCCTTGTCTATCTTCGCATTACGCCGTAAACTTTCCTTTATGTGGAATGGCCCGGCTAGGTCTACACCTACATGCTCGAACACCTTATTGGGTGTCAGTCGGGTTGATGGCAGATCACCCATTTTTGGCTGAAGTATCGTTGGTTTACATTTGAAGCAGCTTTTGCACTTCACGTGTATTGACCGAATGAGGCTACGAGCCGACAGGATCCAATATCTTTGGTTGATGATATTTTGCAAAGCTTGCGGACCAGTATGCAAATATTTCTTATGCAAATACTCAACCAACAGCTTTGTAAACCTACTCTTCTTCGGCAACAATAATGGATGCTTTGTGTTGTACGGCAAATCAGAGTGCGAGATACGACCCCCCACCCTGAGAAAGCCATTAGCGTCAAGAAAAGGCGCAAGTTTCCTTAACGAAGGAATATAATTTTCACCCTTTTAAAGTGTTTATTTGTTCTTTAAAGTAGGCAGTTTGTACTAATTTTATCAAGCTATCATGAGCTTGGTTCAAGTCTCTCGTCGTTAAGACTTGGTTGCAGATTGAGACTTGACCACGGGATCGTCGTAGCAAACGTAAGATCCAGGCAAAGCTTCTTTGCATTCGCGAATAAGAAGAAAACTGGTTGCATACCCGCTCAATAAATTCTAATTTATCTTCTTCTCCAGTCTGTTGGGCTAGTAAATTAAATGTATTTGAGTTTAATTTCATCTCCGGTATTTCTTTTTCATCTTTATTCATAATATGTGCTGATACAGGCCAGCTGGCTTGCTCTTCGTACATCCAGTCTGGTCCCTCAAACCATTGAGTACTACATGCCATAAATTGCGAAGGAGAAACACCTCGTGATGCAACGTCAGCCATGTTGCTTTCGCTGTTTACATGACGCCATGCATGAGGAGGTATTGACTCTGTTGTTTGTGTAACACGGTTACACACAAATGGTTTTAATTTATAAGCATCGGTTTGCAGCCATGCCAAAACTATAGACGAATCCGTTAAAGCTGTAATTCTAGTTACATTAATCCGACTTAAGCATTCACACGCATACTTCATGAGCTTTCCAAGAAGTGCTGCAGCCATCAGCTCCATCCTAGGAATCGTCTGAACTTTGACAGGAGCTACCTTTGATTCTGCCATCAATAATCTACACTTCACGTTCGACTGATGTCGTGAGATGACGTAGATGCAGGCGGCATACCCCCGAGAAGATGCGTCACTAAATCCAACTAGCTCGCATTCGGTTACTTCTGGAAGCAAGATGTGTCGTTGGATATGTAACTCTGATAGTAGAGGTAGTTCATTAATGAATGTCAACCACTGCACACACACGTCTTGAGGCAACGGATCATCCCAACCGAGACCCACCTTCCAAAGATCTTGAAGAATACACTTCGCAACAAAGGTGCACGGAGCAATGTACCCAACGGGATCATAAATTGACGCTAGGGTTTTAAGTACAGATCTCTTCGTATTAACGGTGCCTTGTTTATTCAGCGAAAAGCTGAATGCGTCAAACAAAGGTGACCATTTCAAACCTAGAAGCTTTATCGAAATGTCGTCCCTATCTTTTTGAAAATTAACAGATGATTCACGATGATCAGCTGGAACTCGTTCGAACAATTCTTCAGAGTTGCTTGACCACTTCTTTAGTACAAGTCCTCCACACTGCAGCATATTAATCAACTCATCCTGTAACGCACATGCTTCTGAAAAGGTTGCGCATGACCATAGAACATCATCCATATATATACCTTGTCGTATGACACTAGCAGCAGAAGGGAAACGTTCACCCTCATCGCTAGCCAATTGAAGCAACGTACGTATGGCCAAATATGGACTCGAACTTACGCCATATGTTATTGTTTTCAATTCATAGACTTTTATAGGTTCGTCAATGGACGATCGATACAAAATATGTTGATATTTTCTATCAGACTCGCGCACAAGGATAGCACGATACATTTTGCAAATGTCACTTGCAAAACAATATTCGAATAATCGAAAATTTCTTATAATGGCACCTATATCACGGTATAGGTTTGGTCCTGTCAACTGAGTGTCATTAAGAGAGACGTTTGTAGACGTTTTTGCACTAGCGTCGAAAACTACGCGCAAGGGAGTTGATGTACTGCAGGGCCTAAGTATACTGTGATGTGGTATCAGAAACTTGCTCGGCGCGCTACCAGTATACAGTTCCATGTGGTCGAGTTTTTCATACTCCAACATGAAATCGTTGTACGCCTGCTGCAGCACTGGTGATTGCGCAAGTTTACGCTCTGTTGCCAGTAATCGTCGCTCGGCTGCAATGCGAGAGTCTCCGAGTGTAGGCGCATCAGGAGCAAAGAGCAGTGGCACAATATACCTCCCCCCCTCATCACGGGAGTGATCGCGCACGTAAATATCTTCAGCCAGCTGATCTTGAGGGCTTAGTACAGGTTTGCACGGCATTTCCTCCACTTCCCAGAAGTCACGCAGCGTTTTGTCCAAAGTCTTTTCTTGGGAAATCGACAGGTGTAAATTCAGCGACAGAGAGAGTCGTTTACTGTCATCGTATAACCTTCCGCTAACAACGTAACCAAAAATCGTTTTAATTACTTTCGGAATGTTCGGTTTGACAGTAATAGGTTTATCAATAACCAAATCCGACACAACACCGTTGTCCAACAGAATATCAACCGATGACTTTTCGAAGAATAACGGGTCGGCCAATTCGAAACCTTCGTATGCCTCTACAACTTCTGTAGGGAACAGAATATTTGGCATATCTAAAGAAACTTTCTCTACAATCACTAATTCCATTTGAAAGCTGGGAAAGTCCAAATTACATGGTTGTAAGTCACATATTACCATGCCAAAGTTTTTGACTTCTTCACCTCCTAGTCCTGAAACTGCATAAGGACATTTGATGCGAGGTAGGCCCAAACGTTGAGCACAATTTAAAGTAATAAAAGAGCTTTGAGCTCCAGAATCGAGAACAGCACGGCAGTTCTGATGTTGACCAGTGATGTCAACAACTAGAGTCCTCGTTGTCCCCAACACTACACCGTAAGAACTTGAATTTTCAGTCACGGAATGAAGATTCTCAGTTACGGGTAGACCGGTTGTCACACTCACGGAGCGTGGCAGCGATGGCCCCGGTGCATGCACGGCAGCGCGGGGCGTCTGCGGGCTCGGCACGGCCGCCGCCTGCAGGACACTCGCATCCCGATGTAGTAAATAGTGGTGAGGCTGAGAGCAAACTCCACATGTCATGTTGCTCCTACAACTTGACAATTCATGACCACTCTTCAAACAGTTGGTACATAGTTTCAAGACATTGACACGGTCAACCCTGTCTTGAACTAACAATTTACGAAACTGTTCGCAACGATAAATCAGATGATTTGAGTTGCAATGCACGCAAGTCAGTTTGTTTTGGTTAGAATTATTTTGAGTATCATTACGCGAAACAGCTAATCCAACCTTTTGTGAAGACGAGTTTATGTTCGAATATTTGTAACTGGCCAGTTTATTACTCGGTTGTGTGAAGTTGACAGATGACTTCACTTTGACTTGTTGATTGCTTATAGACCGGGAGCTAGTAGTAGGAAAAGTGAGTTCCAATACTTTAATTTGTTTGTTTACGAAAATTATTAATTCCGAAAACGTTGGTAAATTCTTTGGATCGCGGCTTTCTTCAAATAATTTTCGAGTATGAATGTCTAGCCCGCGCAATGCCAAGTGACAAAACAGATAATCGTCTAAGTTTTCAATATGCAAGGCATGGATCGCTTTTAAAGAATAATCGAACGTCTCTACGAATGAGTTTAAATTCGCTACGCTATCCTTTGTCAAGGGTGTGAAGTTCAGCATTTTGTCCAGATACCTTCCTGTCAATCCCCTAACATCTTGATACTTATCAATCAAACTTTGCCAGACTAGAGGATAATTATAAGACGTGATCGGAAGACTCTTGACAATGTTCAGTGCTGAACCTTTGACACAAGACAGCAGGTAATGAAATTTATCTATGTTCTCGAACTTGCGATTGTGAACCAAAGACACAAATGTATCATGAAATGTGGCCCAATTCTCCACTTGACCATCAAACTCGAACAAAGCCATTTTTGGTAAAAGCGGCCTAGCTAAACAATCATCCTTGGTTTCAGTTGAAAATTTCGCAATCGGCTCCTGGACTAAGCGATTGCAGTTCAAAGCTACCTTTTTGCAAGCAAAATATAATTCGTCGAAGCTTTCTAGCGAGCTTGTTGAAGGTTTAACTTTAGGATTTGACTGCATTTCAAGCATGATAATCTCCATGACAATTTTTTCGAAGTCGCAACGTGCGTCATCGAGTTCTGAAAACTGTACCATGTAATTCTGAACCGAGTCTAGGCTATCCAATTTAACTGTTTTGGAAACATCGTAAGCCTTTTGTAATTTGTTAAACAAATATTCTTTTTTGATTGTCAAAGTATAATATTTGCAATAATAGTTTCATCTCGCCTTCCGCCATTTTTGTCACGGACAAAAATGCGAAGAATTAAATGGGAAGGATTTTACGCAATAACTGTGGCTAACGGAATAGCAATATAGTCGGCGAATACGATTCGCAAACGAAAGTAAAAAAACAATGGTAATAGGAAATATTTTTAAGGAAAAAAAAAATTACGGTTCAAATTTTGGAAATTAATAAATCCGGGCTCGAAGGCCAGAAAATGTGGCGTAATGCTGTTTCTGTGGACTGTATATTTTTGTGTTAGGAAATTCTACTTCAGACTATACTGATCTAACAAAGATAGATTGGCTTACCCACTGTCTTCTCTTCCTCCGGAAGTGCGGAGGCCTCCGCTGCGCCACAGTTATTGATGTTCGCCTTTTAGTTCTGATTAAATAGATCTTTTGCACAATTTTAATTACGTTTTTTGGTGATTCACGAAATGACACTGACAGTATATTTATTTTTGGTATTTACATATTCGCGGAGCCCAAGTGGCCAGTTGCCGCACTATATTTACTAGATCAGTATAGTTTAGTACTGAAATAGGTATAATACTAAACAAATATTATGATATATTATTAGTATAACAAACGGATAAACTCACGTGTAATTATATCGCACTAGGCGACATGTTTCGGGTAAGCTCTGGTACCCATTTTCAAGCCGAGTCAGGACACACCGCTCGCGTTGAGGGCGTATCGCTCACGACAGACATAATGTCAACATTGTAGTGTTTGAGAAAAAGCAACTTCAGAAACTTAAGTAGGGAACAAAGAAACTTTCCGGATAAGTACTCGCCGTGTGAAACGTTACACTTTCTGCACCCTTACCATGAGTTGTGACATTGAGGTTTTCGATAACGAGTATCGAGTTTACTATCTGTGCATCTCGTTCGCAGTAAAATAGTACAAGCGACCCGGAGCCGGGTATGTCCTTAAACTACGTCCAACAATGAGAGGTAGGGCACAGCGAAGTACCATCGCGCTTGAAACTGGAGAAGCCCAACTGGGGAAGTACCTCCTCCTTACAGAAGACCACAGCCATAATAACACTGCTACCTTTCAGGTATGTAGTGTTATGTTCCTGATGGTGAGTAAGGTTCCCATAGTTCCCCTTAAAGGCCAGCAACGCGCTTGTGACTTCCCTAGTGTTACGGGTGCCGATGGGCGACGGTAATTGCTTACCATCAGGCAATCCGTCGTTTGCCACCATTGTCATAAAAAAAGGGACATGCACAGATAGTAAACTCGATACTCGTTATAGAAAACCTCAATATCACAACTCATGGTAAGGGTACTGGATAAGTACTCGCCGGTAGAAATGTTACACTTTCGGTACTTGTTGCGTAATCTCGCGATTACTTCGGTGGAGGTTAGGGGATTATGTTCATAGACGGAGATGAGACGCGAAGTTTAGTTGGGGCGAGTTTTTTGATGTCGAAATGTTTATCTTTTTAAAAATGTTTAAAAGGTTGTTCTTGGTCTTGTGTTCAAATCTCATGGGACATTTTGTGATGAGCAAGGCTCGGAACCGGTTTAAAAAATAACGGTTAAAACCGGTTTATTTCGGTTTTACTTCGAACTATTATGACAACGCGAACGTTAGAAGAACTTTATTAAAACCAAAATAAACCGGTTAATTCGACGATTGGCGATGGCTGTGTGTGCCGCGTAAAGCAGACATGTAGCAAATTACCACTAGCAACTTATGCTTTTTTGGAATAAACCGGTTTTTAAAGTTCCAAACCGGTTAACTTGACAAGAACTTTATGAAAATGTTCCCTTAAAAAACGGTTTAAAAATAACGGTTTTGCGAGTGAAACCAAAATTTAAAGGTTTCGCACCAAGTACATGATAACGGTTCGGAAATTTGACCGGTATCCGAGCCTTGGTGATGAGCACAGTTCTTGAGTCATGAGTGTTTTTATGTGTTTAAGTATTTGTTTATTATATATATCATTGCACAAGCCGTCTTGAGCTTACCGTGGGGCTCAGTCAATTTGTGCGTCCTTACACAAACCTAACCTAATCCAACTGTACTGTAAAATATTTAGACGACCGGTCTGGCCTAGTGGGTAGTGGCCCTGCCTATGAAGCCGATGGTCCTGGGTTCGAATCCCAATCAGGGCATTTATTTGTGTGATGAGCACAGATATTTGTTCCTGAGTCATGGGTGTTTTCTATGTATTTAAGTTTTTATATGTATCTATCTATTATATATATCGTCGTCTAGTACCTACAACACAAGCCTTACTGAGCTTACCGTAGGACTAGGTTGATTTGTGTCAGATTGTCCCGATATATTTATTTATTATATTTATATAGTGTGTAATTTTTTATATGATATAAAATATATTTTTCGAACTCCTAATCAACTGGCAAGTGAAAGCTGTAAGTCTGATTGAGATAAAACAGTTTATTATTCATTTTTATTCATTTTTTTAAGTCTTTTATTAATAAATACAGCTTTTAAAAGATATTTAAAATGTAAATTTAACGAAATTACTTTTCAAACTGGCGTAAATCACAAAAAAAAATGTTACTGACATTTATGATTCAAACAGTCCATTCTATTTACTAATTTAAATAGCCTAAATTGTATAAAATCCAAAAACAGCTGTGAAAAGTAAAATAAATCACATTTTTTTTTTTTTTTAAGTTTTAAAATATTTAGTCTAATTTCAGGGAGAGTAGGAACATTCAATTGCAAAGTTGTTTATGGAGTTAGAAAAACATATTTTGTATCATGTAAAAAATTACATCCCGTATTTATTGGTCGCTATAATTTTCAATTAGTCACTCCGTTTTAGATCCGAATTCTTAGTGTATTTTGTTTTCTTATTTAAGGTGATGGCACCAGTAATGGACAAGGAACCAATCATGAACATTAGTGCTTATTTCAAAGGAGTCAACTGTTGTGCATTTGTTGGGACATATTCAATTTATAACTTTATGATTTTCGAAATAAGAACTAAGTGTCCATCATTGGTGCCTGTCAGCTTAAAGTGTTCGACATTAGTGCCATTACCTTAATATGTACATTTAAGTATTATTAAATCCCAAAAGCGATTCATACGAAGTGCAAGCATGCAGTGTTTCGCCTTAGAGTTGGTAAATAATGCTCAATTTTTTTTTTTGCTGGTCAACCACAAATCCCTCCCTCCTCCCGCGGGTGTCGTAAGGGGCGACAAAGGGAAAAAACCGACGGATGGGCAGCAGCGTCCGTCGCAACCCAATCTACAGCTACTGCGGTCGCCAACCCGCCTGCCAAGCGCGGCGACTATGGCAACTACCCCCAAGATGATACAAGTCATATTTGTGGGAGGCCTATGTCCAGCAGTAGACGATTTACGGTTGAAGTGAGTGTGAGTGAGTGAAATACAACAAATCTTTAAAAAACTATATTACGATTATTGACAAATTTCGACGGGTTCCGCTGTGTTCTGCTGGTCCATTTAGTCAGGACGTCAGCCGCGATAGCTGGAGATGTGGGTTCAAAGCCTGCCTCGGATACTGGTTAGTTTTTTTTAAGTATATATATATATCTATACTTATCTCATCTATTTCAATTTATAGTTGTTTTATATTTTAATGTTTCAACCCATTTTTTTATACAACGACGGACGAAACAAGCATACAGCCCGCCTTATGGTAAGCAGTTACCGTAGCCTATAGATACCTGCAACTCCGTAGGATTTACATGCGCGTTGCCTGCCCTAAAAGTTGTTGGAGCTCTGGGAACCTTAGTCACCATCAGGAACACAGCACTACAAACCCGAAAGGTAGCAGTGCTATTATGGCTGTGGTCTTCTGTAAGAAGGTACTTCCCCAGTTGGGCTTCTCCAGACTCAAGCGTAATGGTACTTCGCTGTGCCCTACCTCTTATATCTTTATCTTTAAAAGAGTAAGAATGAAAGTTAAGTATATCCGGCTTTTACCCGATCCCATGTTATCTAATACCATATTACCCCAATGACATATTACCCCAATGACATATTACCCCAATGCCATATTACCCCAATGCCATATTACCCCAATATCGTATTACCCCAATATCGTATTACCCCAATACCATATTACACCAATACCTTGCATTTCTCTTATTTTTTCATCTATTCATAAATATTTTCCTTAAGTTAAAACTAGCTCCCAACTATCAACAACAAAAAGCTATATCTCCTATATAACTTGAAGGACTTAAGCCCTTTCGACTTTTGAACTAAGAAGTAATGTATTCAGAAACGACCTATGTCCCTTAACTTTTTATGTGAATTAGACCTTAGCGTTTGGGAATAGAATTCAATTTAAAAACTTTATAACTTGGAAGAAGTAATTTTAAGGGCTCTTGGGAAGTGGAAGGATGAAAGCATAAGTTTTATGAAGTTTGAATGTGTCTTATATCATTTGGGGTTTGGGGGGGAGTTGCCATAGTCGTCACGCTTTGTAGGCGGGTTGGCGATCGCAGTAGCTATAATTGAATTTCGACGGATGTTGCTGCCCATATATTAGTTTTTTTCCGTGAAAGTGTTTATAAGTTTTTAAGACGGCTTTATTAAAAGCAAATGCGATATATACAAGTACAGCCTTTTTTTCTTCTCGCTCTAAAAACCATCTCTTTCTATATGCAGTGAACTATGTCTATTTTATATTTCAAACCTTAATAGATGTACACAATAATAATAGAACATCAGTTAATACTCAGAAGTACGCATTAAATAACAAAACAAAAAGCACCAAAAAATGGGATCTACAACGAAGTGACTTATTGAAAATTTTCTATTCAATCACCAGTCACCGCAACGGCCAATACCTAATCAGTTTAAATTAATGGTACCATAATATTGCATTATCACCGAACTTACATAAGTGTGCTTTTCAGCTCAGTCGGTAAAAGCTTCTTTAAAATTGAGGTGCAAGATTTAACCCGAATGTAAAGCCCCATTTAAACCATGCAAGAACTTGTATACGATTTTCATTACATTGCGGGGTTATATAAAGCGACCAAATTCGCCGTACGCCGATAGCCCGCAATGTAATGAAAATCGTATACAAGTTCTTGCCTTGTCTAAATGGGGCTTAAGCATACATTGCAAGTTAAATAAAAGCTCGTAAAAGATAAAGCAATACTGCATTTTAAGGTGATAATACTAGCGTTAGAAAAGGATAGCACGATTATCTCAGTCCATGCTTTAACCGTAATTGTCGCTTTCAAAATTCAAAATGGCTGAACGTCGATTCTCATATTCATATCTGTTTTATATTTGGAACGTGCATTTTGACGACAAAAACATTTGAATTCTAAAATGTATCAACTGCATACTCGAACCAATTTCGACTCTGTGTGGCTAGCAATATGGGTTATGTAATTTGTTGTGTTGGTTGAGACATTTTTGATTGGAACAGACACGTACGGCCATTTGTGACATTATCTATGTAAAGGGACCTTATTGTCGATGGCGCTTACGCCGTTGTTCAAGATACTGCAGTACAAACGCAACGCGGTTCGACGTAAGCGCCATCGACAATAAGGTCCCTTTTGCTAGATAATGCCACATTTAGGTGTAGTTAAATTGTTCGAACGCAATAAGCGAAATCGTTGTAAATTAGAATTATATATTTTTTATTTAAAATACACACATATCAGAACATGGACACGGATCCGGGTATGTCCTTAAACTACGTTCAACAATGTGAGGTAGGGCACAGCGATGACCATCACGCTTGAATCTGGGGCAGCCCAACTGGGGAAGTACCTCCTCCGTACAGAAGACCACAGCCATAATAGCACTGCTACCTTTCAGGTATGCAGTGTTGTGTTCCTGGTGGTGAGTAAGGTTCACAGAGCTCCAACCCCCCTTAAAGGCCGGCAACGCGCTTGTGACTCCTCTGGTGTTACGGGTGCCCATGGGCGACGGTGATTGCTTACCATCAGGCAATCCGTATGCTCGTTTGCCGCCTATGTAAAAAAAAAAAAAAACATTAAATGCATTATAGAGGATGCATTCAAAAACATTAAATAACAACCCATAAATTCCAATTCGTCGCTTTATTCGTTTGGCTGAAAGCGGCAGAAGCGCGATGCCATTAAAAAAAAACCTACCCATAATAGTACATTAAAAATAAAAAGATAAAAGATCTTTATTTTTCAATTTAGGCACATTACATGCACTTATGAACGTCAAAGAAAAATCTACACCGGTTCAAACCCTACACCTCTGACCCGAGAAGATACCGGCAAGAAACTACGGCGGGACTTATTTTTTCAATACAGTGATACATCAAATCTTAAAGTACTTACATAATTATGCGTAGTCCGATAAGAAAACATATCAAACAGTTTATTACAAGACTATAACTGAAAATACTAAAATATAAAAGTAAAAATAATAATGTATAAACAAATTTGACTTCACTAAATAGACACACTTTAATAATATGCTTTCTTACCTTACTATTTTGTTACAACATATTATTTCTTATCTGTATAAATGTTGTAATTGCATTTTATCAAAATGAAATGAAAAATAAACATCTTTGAAACACAAATGGTTAATTACTATCAGAAAGTATTTTGGACCCGGGTATGTCCTTAAACTACGTCCAACAATGAGAGGTAGGGCACAGCGATGACCATCACGCTTGAATCTGGGGCAGCCCAACTGGGAAAGTACCTCCTCCTTACAGAAGACCACAGCCATAATAGCACTGCTACCATTCAGGTATGTAGTGCTGTGTTCCTGATGGTGAGTAAGGTTCCCAGAGCTCCAACCCCCCTTAAAGGCCGGTAACGCGCTTGTGACTCATCTGGTGTTGCGGGTGCCCATGGGCGACGGTAATTGCTTACCACCGTATCCACCGTCCAATCGTACCAATCCGTCTGCGCGTTTGCCGCCTATGTCATAAAAAAAAAAACATAGTATAAATATCTTTGTTACTATAGAAACGATATAAAAATGTGGCTTGACTCTAGATTATCTCTGAATTAAAAATAAATTACAATTGCTTAGAAAAGATATTCATTCCCGCCATTACAAATGTTCTTTTGACTTTTCGTTTGCGGTTTTTGAAATTATGCTTTGTGCGAGGAAGCAACCAGCGGCGCTACCGCAAAAAACGATATTTGTTTTCGGACGGTTGTCTTTGTCACTCTGATGACGCCTTCAGTGGAGTAATAGAGAAAGTTGCTATAATCTTCGGTCACAAGTAATACATAAATATCTTATTTATAAGATGAAACTCGGGCTCCTGGGACGTAGTTAAAAATGATAAATTTGTGTTATGGAACTTATTCAGGGTGGCCCTTTTTTGACAGCTGTCGAGGTTATACGCGATGGCCTAGAACCTAGGAGGAATAATGACTGGAGAACGCATCCGCGAGCGCAAGTAAAGGACAAAGATATTCTGGCTTTTGTAGCCCAAAATGTAACAATTCACTATAGTTTTGCATTACAGGATATTCTTTATAACAAAAAAATTTGCTTATTCTGTATTAATTATCGCAACTTTGGTTAAAATCACAAGAAAACTCCAATTGTATTTGTTTGTTCCCCTCCAACTTTGACAGTTCTGAAGGGTCTAGTTTGGAGGGGAACAAAAATGTGTGACACTGACAAGGACGGACTAAAATAGCGCCGCTTCTGCCATGTCTATGGAAAGCTACAAAGCTGTGTGATGCCGGTTGTCTAGAATAGCACCACCCCATCTCCTCCCGCGGATGTCGTAAGAGGCGACAAAGGGAAAAATTCTACGGTCAGGCAGCAGCGTCCGTCGAAACCCAATCTACAGCTACTGCGGTCGCCAAATCGCCTGCCAAGCGTAGCGACTATGGCAACTATTAGAGATGATAGTCACAAGTCATATTTGTGGGAGGCCTATGTCCAGCAGTGGACTGCATACGGCTGAAATATATGTACAGTCAGCAGCAGAAGTGGCTAAGCGTTTGAGGTGTTCAAAATGAGGTCAACTCATCTCTATTGTCAAGACTTCAAGAGAATAAGAGCGCGTGTAGGTCATTTTGAACACTTCAAACGCTTAGCCACTTTTGCTGCTAACTGTATATGTAAAAGTAAAACACTGATTCAACATGAATATTTAACTCAATAAAAACTGTGAAGCTGATTTAACGGCTCATACAAAACCATTAAATGTTTTTGTGTAAAGCGTACAAAATGGCCTTTTTGCGTACCTCATATTTCATGTCGGCCGTCCAATCCTCTACCACTAGTTGGCATACGTTACATTTTTAAACAGGTTAGGTTAGGGGAGATATTTAAATCAAAAAGAAAAATAGATTTTTTTTTGGGACTTGAACCCACAACCATTGGATCACTTGCCTAGTGTACCAATTGTGCTATAAGAGTACCGTTTAGACTTGTCAAATTTTTCTATTTATCCCTCGTCGTATACGTCATCATGGGTGACGCGTGTAAACACATCTACCGCCAGCGTATTAAACACTTAACGGCATCGAAGTCTCAATTTTCATTGAGAATTCATCGATAACAATGTGCTAACCCTTTTTAAATTATTTTTTATTTTGCAGAAACCAGTGATCCAATAGTTGTGGGTTCGAGTCCCGCTGCGAGTCAATTTTTTGTATTTTTCTTCCGATTTAAATATCGAAGATATTCGCTAGCAGACGTTTCTGCATTATAAAAAATAATTTAGGTTAGGTGAGGTTAGGTTGAGGGCAGAAGAGGCAGAGGTAGAATACCCACACGCTGGATCGATGCCATTGAAGGAGTCACGCGCGTCAAGTTCCAGGGTTCTATGCGGAAGGCAGAAAATTTGAGACTCCAGAGAGAAGCAGACTCTCTCTCCAGACTCTCACTCCAGAGAGAAGCAGACTCTCTCCGGCCAGGTTGGAGAGCATTGGAAGCGACTTATGGTGGTTACGACCCTCAGTCATGTGGTTACGAAGAAGAAGAACATTTTTAACTGAATTTGTTATGTCCTGTACAATTTCTTCCTATCATCACCATCGTTATCTCAGCCATAAGATATCCACTGCTGAACACAGGCCTTACCCTCCACATGTACCGGTTGGAAGCGACCTGAAGAGTCTTCCGGCGACCTTAGTGAGGTCGTCTGTCCATCTTGTGCGTACGCTGCGCTTGCCAGTCCGCGGTCTCCACTCGAGCACTTTTCGACCCCATCTGCCATCTTCTCTGCGTGCAATGTAGCCTGCTCATTGCCACTTCAGCTTACTAATCCGGCGGGCTATGTCGGTGACTTTAGTTCGCCTACGGATCTCCTCATTTCTGAGTCGAGCATAGCTCCCTCCATAGCTAATACAAATATTGTACATTGTAAATTTAGGACCCGGGTATGTCCTTAAACTACGTCCAACAATGAGAGGTAGGGCACTGCGAAGTACCATCACGTTTGAGTCCGGAGAAGCCCAACTGGGAAAATACCTCATCCTTACAGAAGACCACAGCCATAATAACACTGCTACCTTTCAGGTATGTCGTGTTGTGTTCCTGGTGGTGAGTAAGGTTCCCAGAGCTCCAACCCCCCTAAAAGGCCGGCAACGCGCTTGTGTTGCGGGTGTCCATGGGCGACGGTAATTGCTTACCATCAGGCAATCCATCTGCTCGCCACCTTTGTCATAAAAACATAAAAACATTGCCTGTACCATGATTTGCCATCACGATATTCAAGTCAATTTTGTTAGTGTGGTTACAATTTTTTCATACAAAAATTATATAATACACGATAGTGAGTTCGTGTCGCCATTTCGTGGTAGAGGTAATGAAGTACCGATAGTTATAGGCCACGAAATAAGCGAATTTAAACTAGTTTTTGCCTAGTCTAGTTGACGCGTGACCTACCCTTACCGTGAGTTGTGACTTGGAACTTTTCGATAACGAGTATCGAGTTTACTATCTGTGCATCTTGTTCGCGCTAAAATAGTAGAAGCGAGATGCACAGATAGTAAACTATCGAGTTTACCGTAAAACCTCAATGTCACATGGAACAAATATCTGTGCTCATCACACAAATAAATGCCCCGACTGGGATTTGAACCCAGGACCAGGTTTGTACTTACATCACCCTAAACGACATGTTTCGGGTACCCATTCTCAAGCCGAGTTTTCTATTTGTAAAGAATAAAACAGTTTCCGAGCTAGTGATCTGAAATAGTAGTTTATGTATCTGTGCATAATGAAGGGCATTACAACAAGAGTGTGGGTTTATCGAGCCGAGGGCGAGTTTCATAATAATATCACACGATTGTTGTAATGCCTAATTATGTATAGTTACATACACTACTTTATCTACACACATATCATTAAGTGTTTTAAGATGGGTTCAGGAACCGTAGGGAAATGACTTATTACTAGGGTTACTTGTAAACATTAAAAAGTCAACGAACAAAACAAATGACAGCTTGGAACGGCGGCGTTGCGTATTTCGTATCTCAGTCAATTTTTTTTAAACCGAAATAGACAAGCGAATGAACTCCCTATTCTACTGTCACTTGAGTTCAAATGTCGTTCGATTTCTATTAAAAAAACATAACGAATTGGCGTTTCGTATCAATGGCTGTTTTAATATCTATAGATACTAGATTAGACACCCCACTTGAATTTGACAGCAGTTCCAAATTTGAATTCATAACCTACTGATTTCAGTACGTAATGTTAACATTACCTACTGAAATCTTTCTGATGGTTGGTAATGCTGGTCATTGTCTACGGTTTCTGGACGCATTTTAGAGCACTTATGACATGTACGTAGATAAAATACATTACCGAACTGTTTGATTCATTTAAGCTTGAAACAGAAGAATCTTTGACATTAATCCATGCTTAAATGTCAGCTTATTATTACACGCGGGTTCTGTGGCCCGTACACGGCGTGTATCAGTTGACCGCACATACTGATGAGTATTCATGATTGTGTGGTCGCAGTAATAGCGATTTATGACTTAACAATGTGACTGATGACTTACGATTTAACTAGTAAATTTTACGTAGCACCACCCCATCTCCTCCCGCGGGTGTCGTGAGAGGCGACCAAGGGGAAAAATCCTACTGACGGGTAGCAGCGTCCGTTGAAACCCAATCTACAGCTACTCCGGTCGCTAACCCGCCTGCCGTGGCGACTATGGCAACTACCCCCAAGATGATACAAATCGTATTTGTGGGAGGCCTATGTCCAGCAGTGGACTGCATACGGCTGAAATGTATGTATGTGTAAATTTTACTTTATTGAACTTACAGTTGACTGGTAGACAATGTTCTGTAGCATTGAGTTCGCCTTTTGTACTTTTGTTTTAAGCAATTAAGGTTAAATAAATAAATATGTATGGCAATATTGTTTCTGTAATGCACTATGAACAAATCAAATTAAATTATATGAAACTAGCTGTCCCGGCGAACTTTGTTCCACCTGAAAGTCTATAAATAGGTTTTTCATCACACTTGCTCGTCAATGGCGTTATTACTTGCCAGAGTACAGAGCAGTTATAGCCGATTTAGCTCACACGGGCTGTTAAGTTTAGTTTTAAAAATATACAGAACCTATACTTCACTTGGACTGAGGATGTTTCTAAACAGCCAAGGTGTATTTCATATCTTCAAAAGTTTGCTACAACCAACTTTTAATATGTATAAAACATATCTTTATATTAAATTTGACTGCAATTTAATGTTTAGTATTTATTAAAAATAATTGTTTTCTATTTGATTTTGATAATTGATACTATTTGGCAGGATGATCTGTCAACTTCGAAAACAAAACGCAGTTGTTAACATTATCTGTGGAAGACATTGAAAGAAGTTGACATTGTTGACAATCTTTTATAGTGGATGCGGTCTGATTGTAGTTTTCAAAGTGTTTTCAACGAATTTATTTTATTTCCTCGCAAATGTGATGAAAAACATTGTATGTACCACGGGTGGTAAGTGTATACCAAACTTGAGTTATTAAAAGCCCGACGACGAAGTAGTAATAGACTCGCGTTTACTATACCTTACTTACCATCCTCGTTGCACAATGTACTATTTTTTTATTGATAGTTTTTATTTTTTAAGCAAACTATAAAACTTATACCCAAGACGATCACAACGAACCCAAAATCATCCAAATCGGTTCATCCGTTCTCGAGTTATAAAAGCCGGAACTAATAAAACTTTATTTAAATCGAAAGGAAAAATAGAAAATTTTGAATCGCAGCGGGACTCGAACCCACAACCACTGGATCACTAGCCCAGTACACTACCAATTGTCCCGCTGCCTATTTTTTCTTTCGATTTAAATATCGATGATATGCTAGCAGACGTTTCTGCTTAATATAAAAATAATACTTTCTTTTATGATTATACATATATATTTTGAGTAGCTTCAACTTTTATTTAGTAATATACTACATATACTAAAGAAATAATTGACGATTCCTCGGGTGTTCGAGACGGGATTTGAACCCGCATCTCCAGCTATCGCTATCAGCTCGTTTCTTTAAGTATATGTCATCTATTTCAACAGTCAAACCTACGTTAATATTTGTAGATATTTATACCTATTAGATGATGCCTGCGGCTTCGCCCGCATGATTAGAGGATTTTTTATGCCATAGGCGGCAAACTAGTACTAAGACGGATTGCCTGGTGGCAAGCAATTACCGTCGCCCATGAGCACCCGCAACACCAAGGGAGTCACAAGCGCTTTGCTGGCCTTTAAGAGGGGTTAAAGCTCTGGGAACCTTAAACCTGAAATGTAACATATTGAGTCTTCCCGTGGGAATGAGATGTTTTCCCACTGGAAAAAGTAGCCTATGTCACTCTGCATCCCTTCAACTACCTCCACTTAAAAAATCACGTCAATTCGTCGCTCCATTTTGCCGTGAAAGACGGACAAACAAACAGATATGTATTAATATGGATTGTTATTTAATTTTTAGGTATGTATTTAAATATTTCGGGACAATCTTACACAAATCGACCTAGTTCTACGGAAAGCTCAGTAATGTTTGTGTTGTAGGTACTAGACGTAATAGACAGATACATATAAATACTTTAATACATAGAAAACACCCATGACTCAGGAACAAATATCTGTGCTCATCACACAAATGCCCTGACTGGGATTTGGACCCAGAACCATCGGCTTCATAGGCAGGGTCACTACCCACTAGGCCAGACCGGTCGAAATGTATACCTATAAATATTAATGGCGGCAAGCCTATACAAAGTTCAAAGGGCTTCCGACCCTGTCAGTCTATTGAAGAATTTTATATTTTTTGCGACCGCAAAAAACAGTGTTTAAGTAAAGACCTTTGTCGTAGAAAATAAAAGGTGACTAGAAAATGTGCTTCCATTTTGTGTACATTGGAAAAAAGATCGGGTAAATAACAAGTTATTTGCCTCTCGTCTCGGCATTTTGCTACGGATCATGGGAGCCTGAGGTCCACTTGGTAACTAATCCCTGAATTTGGCGTAGACGGGCTAGTAGTTGACGCTTGGCAGGCGGGTTGGCGACCGCAGGAGCTGTAGATTAGGTCGAAAAACGCTGCAGCCCGTCCGTAGGATTTTTCCATTTTTCTCCTCTTACGACACCCGCGGGATGGGGTGGTGCTATTCTAGTCAGCCGGCATCTTACGGCAATAAAAGTTTATTTTTATATTAATATGTTTTATTTTGTTACAGGTAAGTCTTCAAATTCAAATAACGAAGCTAAGTCTGTTGGGATTTCCGATTGAGCCACAAATGGATAGTCTACTCGTGAACCAAGTCTATTATTACGAGGTAACCGCCATGTGGGAAGTTCATTCGATGATCATTGTACCGAAAGATCATTGTACCATAAAGAAATGGACTCCTACACGCGAACAAATTATGTAGAAAAATATGGCACTAAATGACATTTCTATCACGTTCCAGTTTATGCTAAAATCTAAACTTAGTTTAGATAATTTAATCAAACAAAAAAGAGCTCAGTGTTCTAATTATTAAGTATCAATCTTCACTATTGATAAAGTAATAACTTTTTAGTCATTGTTGACACTTGCACTGACAGCGGTTCAAAGAAGACTAATTAAACGTACCGCCCAGGTTGTTCGAGCGGTTGTTTTTAGAGCCATTTTTTGGGGCTGATTGTGAATCTACGTTTATTATAGATCGATAGTCTCATAGCTAAGTCTCGACCAACATCTTGAGAGACTCTCGCTACGTGGTTGTGGTTGGATCAAGGGTCAGATTCAGAAGGTTCCTTCCTCTGCAGCCCTAACTACCACCAGCCTAGGTCGTGCCCTTTTGCCGGTGGCACCCTATAGGTTATGTTTTTTATAATGTTTTTATTGTTTTGCGTGATATTTTCTGTCTATATCTGTTACCTCTTCACGCTTAAACCGCTGTACCAATTGGTATGAAAGGTATGGAGAGAGTTTAAGTTACGAGAAAGAACTTATCCTCGTAAGGCCCAGTGTGCATTACAATGTACACTCCCAAGGGAGTTAAAATCTTTTGTAAAAGGAAATAGGGTAGAGTTTCTTTCGTTTAATTAGTTTTCGTACAAAAGAAAATTCAACCCAATTCACCGCATAGTAAGGTTGGTTTCAACTATTAAATATTTTAGTATGCTGGGCGTTACGAGGATAGGATAATTTGTATCCCGCAACCATACTTTAGACCGGCATGGCTGTGGCCGCCGAAGTTGCGAGGAAAAGCTAAACATCTTTTATATACATAAATATGTATGTTTTTTTTTAACTTCTAACTATTAATTTCAAAATCCCCGGCCATATTATAATTTTAGATTTCAAAATATTTGCTTTAACGACAAAATTAAAGACCAGATATAAAGTAGCTTTTTTAAAAGATAATTCGGATGATTTATATGAGAACCGTCAGAAATTTCAAAAGCCTTAGTTAATGGAGTGAAAACATTTAATCCATATTTAATCTTTGTTACGATAATAATTTCCCACAATGAATATAGTATTAAAATGTCATTAAAGAATATTGCGCGCAGAACCGATGGCCGTTGGGGCTGAAAGGTTCTGGAGTGGCGACCACGAACTGGAAGACGCAGCGTAGGTAGGCCTCCCACAAGGTGGACCGACGACCTAGTTAGAGTCGCGGGATACCGCTGGATGTGGAAGGCGCAGGATCGGTCTTCATGAGTCGTTCTGGGGGAGGCCTATGTCCAGCAGTGGACGTCTTTCGGCTGACATGATGATGATGATGATGAAAGAATATTGTATGTAATTTGATACAAAAATAAAGCAAAGCTTTATGTTACTGCTACATAACGTAAGGCATAAAACAAATTTGGGTTTTATGAAACGAAGCGAAGCTGAGCGACGTTTTTATGCCTAATTATATGTACAGTCGCCATCAGATATATCGGAGGATCACGAATATCTAAAGATTTTTTTTTATGACGGAGGTGGCAAACGAGTAGACGGATTGCCTGGTGGTAAGCAATTACCGCAACCCCAGGGGAGTCACAAGCACGTTGCCGGCCTTTAAGGGAGGTTGGAGCTCTGAGAACCTTAACCACCAGGAACACAACACTACATACCTGAAAGGTAGCAGTGCTATTATGGCTGTGGTCTTCTGTAAGGAGGAGGTACTTCCCCAGTTGGGCTGCCCCAGATTCAAGCGTGATGGTACTTTGCTGTGCCCTACCTCTCATTGTTGGACGTATTTTAAGGACATACCCGGGTCCAAATGTACAGTCGCCATCAGATATATCGGAGGTCACAAATATATAAAGATTTTTTTTTATGACAGAGGTGGTAAACGAGCAGACGGATTGCCTTAAAGGTAGCAAAGCTATTATGGCTGTGATCTTCTGTAAGGAGGAGGTACTTCCCCAGTTGCTGTTTATCGCTTTTGGAGTGACAGATATCGTGAGAAATGATAAAAAAACGGGTCGCCCAACGTCCAAGTTGTAGACCAGACAGAGAGGGGGAGTTGAGGATTTTTTTTAAATAACAGAAATTAAACAAAATAAGCATTTTGGTCACGACCGACATTTATAACGGAATTAACATTTTCTGCGGCCATCTTAGGTATCAGTTTAATTGGAATTTCTTATTAGACTGTAAAGGGAAAACAAATTATTCTCAAAGAATTTAGGCGAAGTCGACGTTTTGGGACACAAATTAGGTAGCGAAATCCGCAAATTTTTCCCGACGAAATAAAACCTAGGTTTTTAATTCGTCGCGTGTAAATATAAAATAAATTTATAAATATTACAAGACATCCTTACACAAATTGCCTGAGCCCCACGGTAAGCTCAAGAAGGCTTGTGTTGTGGGTACACAGCCAATGACCCGGATATGTTTTGGACCCGGGTATGTCCTTAAACTACGTCCAACAATGAGAGGTAGGGCACGGCGAAGTACCATCACGCTTGAATCTAGAGCAGCCCAACTGGGGAAGTACCTCCTCCTTACAGAAGACCACAGCCATAATAGCACTGCTACCTTTCAGGTATGTAGTGTTGTGTTCCTGATGGTGAGTAAGGTTCCCAGAGCTCCAACCCACTTATAGGTCAGCGACGCGCTTGTGACTCCCTTGGTGTTGCGAGTGCCCATGGGCGACGGTAATTGCTTACCATCAGGCTATCCGTCTGCTCGTTTGCCACCTTTGCCATAAAAAAAAAATGATAGGAGGAAGCGTCCAGTTCATAGACATACTATATAACTAGACGGAGCGTGCTAATAATAATACCACGATCGAAAGGGATGGTCTTATGTAACTTTCCATAGGTATGGCAAAGGCGTTATTTTCGTCCGTCCTTGTCATAGTCTCACATATTTGTTACCCTCGAAACTGGACCTGTTTTCAAAAAACGTTGTCCCAAACCTCATTCTTCGAGATTTGGACGTGTCAGGGCTCATTTTTCTTAGAATCACGAGCTTATTCGATCCTAATTAAAAAAAAACAGTGTCCTGAAATTCCCGTTCCATTACGCTACGCTATTAGTATGAATTTTCTACTGATGGTCGCGTAATGGAAAATTAAAACTTTTAAATTTTGTATGAAAAAATATATAACATTTCCATCATCACCACATAGATGGTTGGCAGTCCTCAACTGTGCGTTTTTCTAGAAACTTCCTGCCTCGCACAGCAAAACTCTGGAATAAATTGTCGTGTGCAGTATTTCTGGACCGATATGACATCCAAACCTTCAAGAAAAGAGCGGATAGGGATCTTAAAGGCCGGCAACGTACTTGTGACTCCTCTGGTGTTGCGAGTGTCCATGGGCGGCGGTAGTTGCTTACCATCAGGCAATCCGTCTGCTCGTTTGCCTCCTATATCATGAAAAAAAAAAATGAAAATATTGGAACACTTTTTTAATTAATCAGGATCGAATAAGCTTGTGATTCTAAGAAAAATTAGCCCTGACAAGTCCAGATCTGGAAGCATGAAGTTTGGGACAACGTTTTTTTGAAAATGCCCACGATTTAGCCAGCTTTTGAACCTGCGACCTTCGGATTACAAGTCGCACGTTCTTACCGCTACACCCGTATGTTTCTTATATTTGTCCGTCTCGTATTTTAAATGTAATTTTGTAAATTAAGTCGTAAGCATGTTTAATACATAAATTAGCATACATAATATATGCTTTAGCAAGAAATGAACAGTGTTTTTGTGGAAGATTTTTACGGGTAATGTTCTTTTACGTGTTAAAGTATAATTGTAACATACAAAATGGCGTCCCAGTACATGTTTTATTAGTGGTTACATATTCGTAACGCAGTCATTCTAATTTGTTTTATAAAACGACGGTGGCAAACAAGCATACGGCCCGGCTGATGGTAAGCAGTTAAAGTGGACTATGGATGCCTGCAACTTCAGATAATTCACAAGCGCATATAATTTGGGTATTTTCAAGGCAAGAGTGAATAGGCTGTTACTGAACCAGCGTGCTACACCTTCGACCTCGTCGGCACTTTATCATCAAGTGTGGCTGAGGTCAAACGCTGGTCAGTCCTGTGTAAAAAAGAAGAGAAGAACAGAAGCCTAACTGCATGGGGAACTACCTCCTCCTTACATACGCGTAGCCTACCCTAGAAGTTGTTGGAGCTCAGGGAGCCTTACTCACCATCAGGAACACAACACTACTGAAAGGTAGCAGTGCTATTATGGCTGTGGTTTTCTGTAAGGAGGAGGTACTTCCCACGCTGGGCTTCTCCAGACTCGAGCGTGATGTTACTTCGCTGTGCCCTACCTCTCATTGTTGACGTAGTTTAAGGACATACCCTTCAGTTAAGCTTTTCACCTAACGTTTCGTCTCAAGTAATCCCAAATATAAATAAGCTATATTTTTTATTACGTCGCTAAGTAAACACAGGACCTCTCTTATTCAATCAACACTGTTCCGGTGCCGTGAACATCGAAGTTCGTACATTTCGAGCATCTTTCTCTATTACTCCAATTGAGTAACCCTTTTTTTTTTTGTTGTCGCTGGGAAAATGCGTTTACGCATCCCCCCCGGGCCTGGGGTAGGGCCATAGTGAGGGGGTATGTGGGACTCTCTCCTCGCTGCTCCTCTTGCTAGCCAAGAGGAGGGGAGGAGAATACCTACTAAAAACCCAGCGGCGACGTCCGCATTGCCGTTTGGGGGAGTGCCACTGGATCACGATCGCACTCGACCGTGACACTCCCCGCAATTGAGTAACCCGCTTCTGTACAGTCAATATCAGTTAGTCAGTATCAGCTGGCAACTTTGGATTCAATAGAGCACCGAACTCGCAGACTCATCAGTGATCCTGAGTTGGTGAGTGTAACAGAGTCTTGAGCACCGTCGCAGGGTTGCTAGTTAATCTGTTTTACAGGATACATTCGGAGAGTGTGCACAGGAATTGCACGATTTAATTCCGCCATCTTCGTTCCACCACAGGCGAGGGGAGCGGTTTCATCCTTACGTTGTGAATATTCCATTCATTCGCACGAAGCGGTTCGCTTCTACCTTCCTATTGCGGACTGCTAAGGAATGGAATTTGCTCCCTTCGTCTGTATTCCCGGAAAGATATAATTTAGGTCTTCTCAAGGCAAGAGTGAATAGGCTGTTACTGAACCAGCGTGCTACACCCTCGACCTCGTTGACACTTTGTTTGTTACTTTTCGTAAATTCAGTTAAATACCATTTTATTTTGCATAACATACATCAATTTTTCAAACATGGAGTACATTTGTGAAGCTCAACATTATTCTTGTAGCGCAAGCAATGAGGTCAACATTATCAAAAAAAAAAGTCCATTTAATCTCTTTCTTCCACTCAGAATCACTTAGAATCATACTAAGTGACAGTAATTCAACAAATGTCTTTAAGAATTAAGTTCACTTGTACACTTTACTAATAATTGAAAAAGTGTCGCAAAATTTCTATACATTTTAAATTCCACTAAATCACTTAGGAACAAAGAAATTATACTCAATACTCAACTCATTGAATTTGTACTCAAAATGGACACTGGAATTACTAGTTTAAAAAAATAGTTGTTGACATGAGCCTAGAAAAATGTAGATATAGTAAAAAGAGGTTTTAGACGTGTTTTTGGAAATCACGTAAGCATGTATGAAACAAATAAAACAAACAAATAATAAATGACAGAATTATAAAAATTGACTTAGTCCCAGAAATAGCTCATGAAGGCTTATTTTGTTTGTACTCAATCTACTATATATACGAGTATTATATACAAATGCTTAGAAAACAACCATGACTCAGCTACAAAGATCTTGTTCATCACACAATTCAAAGCCTTGAGTGTCCAAAGAGCTCAGATCCTTATAATAGGCACTGCGCGGATAGATACTCCAAGAGTTACAAGACTGAATCAAACGAATTTGTTGTTGTTATTCTGCCCATCAGCCAGGGGACAACTGAAGCATAGTTTGTTACAAGAAATGTGGCCCTGCGTACTGACGCGCTCGGTAGGTGACACATTATGGAAGGGACGTATAGCTTCTACAAATATGTTTTGTGTATTTAGATGCAATTAAACTGTGTTTTGAAGAGTGACCCAGTGTACGTAACCATGGCAACGAGCGACAAAGAATAGTTGATGGCATTTAAGGCTCAAAATGTCTATAGATGGTCGACTGGTAGAGAATGCCTACAGGCATTAAGTCCGCCATTTGTACTCCATATTATGTATTGTGCAATAAAGTTTAAATATAAATAAATAAATAGATAACGGCGACTGGAGCGGTACCGCGAACATAGAAGTTCGTATATTTTGAGCATCTTTCTCTTTTACTCCAATTAAGGCGTCATGAGAGTGACAGAAACAATCGTCTGAAATTTACAAATATCGTCCGCGCTAGCGCCGCTGTTTACCTTCAGGCGGGCCGTAGGCTTTTTTTTATATGGAAGGCAAACGAGCAGACAGATTGCCTGATGGTAAGCAACTACCGCCGCCCATGGACAATCGCAACACCAGAAGAGTCACAAGTACGTTGCCGACCTTCGATCTCTATACGCTCTTTTCTTGAAGGTTGCTTGTTTCACTTCGTATAAAAAACCTCAGTGTACATGTCGTCTTTGACTGGTCTATAGAAGCTGGCTGAAATATGAATAAACAATGTATGTACTTACAACATGTACGTACATGCGATTCCCTTAGCGACGCTCGCACCGCGCGAATTCTTTTTAATGTTCACTCTAAAACTGGGTTTTCTGTTACATTTCCTCGGACAAGTTTACACATATGCACAAAGTATAGCCTGAATAGTTTGGTTGAACAAATATAGACGTCTTTTTCAACAGCATTGTATCATTATTTTTATATTAAGCAGAAACGTCTGCTAGCATATCAAAGATATTTAAGTCGAAAGAAAAATAGAAAAATTTGACTCGCAGCGGGACTCGAACCCACAACCACTGGATCACTAGCCCAGTGCACTACCAGTTGTGCTATACGTAGTGCACTACCAGTTGTGCTATACGTAGTGCACTGGGCTAGTGATCCAGTGGTTGTGGGTTCGAGTCCCGCTGCGAGTCTGCGTTAAATATCTTTGATATGCTAGCAGACGTTTCTGCTTAATATAAAAATAATTTTAGAAAGGGGTAGCACATTGTTATCGATGAATTCTCAATCTAAATTTGAGACATCGATGCCGTAAAAAGGGTCAATACTCTTCGGTAGATGTCGCTACACGTCACCCGTAATGACGTATACCAAGAAGGATAAGATAGAAAAATTTGACACGTCTAAGCGGCGCTCGTATAGCACAACTGGTAGTGCACTGGGCTAGTGATCCAGTGGTTGTGGGTTCGAGTCCCGCTGCGAGTCAAATTTTTCTATTTTTCTTTCGACTTAAATAGCATTGTATCAGAGTACCTCCTCCTTACAGAAGACCACAGCCATAATAGCACTGCTACCTTTCAGGTATGCAGTGTTGTGTTCCTGATGGTGAGTAAGGTTCCCAGAGCTTCAACCCCCCTGAAAGGCCGGCAACGCGCTTGTGACTCCTCTGGTGTTACGGGTGCCCATGGGCGACGGTAATTGCTTACCACCAGGCAATCCGTCTGCTCGTTTGCCGCCTATGTCATAAAAAAAAATAACTATTTATACCTAAATATTTTTCTAGTACGAAATTTCTTGTATGTGATTGACAGTCAAGTGCAAAAATACGTACTGAAAGAATCCTTTCATAAATACGTCCTACAATCTTATTTACTGTACAATAGAGTTGCTCGGTACATATTTTTGAAACTTTGGCAGTGAACGAATTTTTACACTTGACTGGACAAAATAAAAACATTGACAATCCTGTTATAAATAAGTACCATTTCAACGTCAGAAAGGTAATCATTATATGCTTTTTTTTTTTTATGACATAGGCGGCAAACGAGCAGACGGATTGCCTGGTGTTAAGCAATTACCGTCGCCCATGGGCACTCGCAACACCAGGGGAGTCACAAGCGCGTTGCCGGCCTTTAAGGGGGGTTGGAGCTCTGGGAACCTTACTCACCATCAGGAAAACAACACTACATAACTGAAAGGTGGCAGTGCTATTATGGCTGTGGTCTTCTGTAAGGAGGAGGTACTTCCCCAGTTGAGCTGCCCCAGATTCAAGCGTGATGGTCAACGCTGTGCCCTACCTCTCATTGTTGGACGTAGTTTAAGGACATACCCGGGTCTTTTTTCTGTAAAAAAAGATAAAAGATCTTTATTTTTCAATTTAGGCACATTACATGCACTTATGAACGTCAAAAACAAAACTACACCGTGAGACATATCTGATAAATTAAACATTAACACGGCTCTACTCACGTTTATTTAGTCACTCGCGCGACATGTTTCGGAGAACATAGGCCTCCATTATCAAGCACTAAGAGTGCTGAGTGTCCGTTCGATTCGGCGATCGCGTCGCCGGCCCGTCGCGCACGTGTGCCTAAATAAACGTGAGTACGTAGAGCCGTGTTAATGTTTAAAACTACACCGGTTCGAACCCTACACCTCTGACCCGAGAAGATACCGGCAAGAACCTACGGACTTATTTTTTCAATACAGTGATACATCAAATCTTAAAGTACTTACATAATTATGCGTAGTCCGATAAGAAAACATATCAAACAGTTTATTACAAGATATGAAAATGCTAAAATATAAAAATAAGAATAATAATGTATAAACAAATTCGACTTCACAAAATAGACCCGGATAAAATAGATTTTGGACCCGGGTATGTCCTTAAACTACGTCCAACAATGAGAGGTAGGGCACAGCGATGACCATCACGCTTGAATCTGGAGCAGCCCAACTGAGGAAGTACCTCCTCCTTACAGAAGACCGCAGCCATAATAGCACTGCTACCTTTCAGGTATGTAGTGTTGTGTTCCTGATGGTGAGTAAGGTTCCCAGAGCTCCAACCCCCCTTAAAGGCCGGCAACGCGCTTGTGACTCCTCTGATGTTGCGGGTGCCCATGGGCGACGGTAATTGCTTACCATCAGGCAATCCGTCTGCTCGTTTGCCGCCTATGTCATAAAAAAAAAGACATACTTTAATATGCTTTCTTATCTGAACTGTGTCACGGTATGTGTATAGGTCTTGTGGACGCGAGCGTCGAGCGATAGCTTTCTAAACATGTTGTATTGAACCTAGTTATACGCTGTACGCTATAAGCTGTATAGTTTTCTTTAGACGCGAGCGACGAGCGGCAGCGTTGGAAACAAGTGTAGGCCAAACCTTGGTTTATTCGTGATACTTGGTAATTTCGTGATACTGCATTATTATGCATATCTAGCTGTAAGAGTCCCCAAACTGCGAAGGTTGAGGATGTGCAACACTTCTTAATGGAGTGTGTCATAACTCGAGCAAAGAGGGAACAGTTATTCCGACGTTGGGGTTACTCAATGACCGATGTAGGAGTCTTCCGGTCGATATTGGTGGATCTGTCCAAACTATTATGAGACGTAGGGCACAGCGATGACCATCACGCTTGAATCTGGGCAGCCCAACTGGGGAAGTACCTCCTCCTTACAGAAGACCACAGCCATATTAGCACTGCTACCTTTCAGGTATGTAGTGTTGTGTTCCTGATGGTGAGTAAGGTTCCCAGAACTCCAATCCCCCTTAAAGGCCGGAAACGCGCTTGTGACTCCCCTGGTGTTGCGGGTGCCCATGGGCGATGGTAATTGCTTACCACCAGGCAATCCGTCTGCTCGTTTGCCGCCTATGTAAAAAGAAAAAAAAAACTTGCAATAAATACATACATACATACATACATACGTATGCAGTCCACTGCTGGACATAGGCCTCCCACATTGGACCCGGATATGTCCTTAAACTACGTCCAACAATGAGAGGCAGCGAAGTACCATCACGCTTGAGTCTGGAGCAGCCCAACTGGGGAAGCACCTCCTCCTGATAATTTGATACGTTACTGGTGACCGGAGAGCTGGCAGCTTCCTCGCTCAACGCATAAGCATTGCGATACAACGAGGATATGCTGCCAGCGTTTACGGCACTATGCCGCTGGGGGATCCCTTATTTTAGATACGTATTTTAAGTTTAGTTTTTAGTTATTTTTAGTTTAAGTATTTTGTTTTATTTAAGTTTTCTTATTAAGTTTAAATAAATAAATCCGTAATTATTTGATATCGATATCGCAGGAGGAGATGGGGTGGTGCTATTCTAGTCAGCCGGCATCATAAGGCAACTTGCTATATCTGTTCATATTTTTTTTGACAACCGACCATTATGCTTTTGTATTTTTTTTTCATATTCACGCTAGTAGCCTAGACGCAATAGCGTGCGATTTGCAATTCAGGGGACGCAGGTTCGAACCCTGGTTTGCACCAATGTGGTTTTTGAAAAATTAATGTAGGTACGAAATATCATTTGCAGTCGCTTATCGGCGCAGAAAAATTTCGCAAGGAAACCGGACTAATCCCAATAAGGCCTTGTTCACCCTCTGGGTCGGAAGGTCAGATGGCAGCTTTAGTAAAACTAGTGCCTAAGCCAAATCCGATTTATTGCCAAGCGGACCCCATTAGCCATTGTGAGCTTAGTGTAATATTAATCCATTATCAAGTAATGCCGCCGTGTAATGCCGGCTGACTAGAATAGCATCACCCCATCTCCTCCCACGGGTGTCGTAAGAGGCGCCAAAGGGAAAAATCCTACGGCAGCAGTGTCCGTCGAAACCCAATCTGCAGCTACTGCGGTCAACCCGCCTGCCAACGTGGTGATTATGGCAACTACCCCCAAGATGATACAAGTCATATTTGAGGGAGGCCTATGTCCAGCAGTGGACAGCATATGGCTGAATTAGGTGATACATTACATACATAATGTATCACCTAATTACCAAGTATCACCAACTAAGACATCATCATTCCAGAAGACCATTGATATAGGCCATTATGACAAAGGTAGCAAACGAGCAGAGGGAGTCACAAGCGCGTTGCTGGTGCTACTTTTATGTAATTTAACAGTACTAGTTATTTATGATTATAACACGCCCCCCTCGTTTATCCTCACTTGACCTAATTTTTGTCCCACGAACATTTCTCTGAGAGTATATACGTTAGCAATGCTGAGTGGACACTTTTAATTAAGTAAGGAGCACTTCATAACTCCAGGGAAGGTCTCTTGTAAATTAAGAAGATGGAGTAGTCCAGTCAAAGGCGAGAGCAAACACATCAACATTTTTTCTGCAGTTGCCGTCAGATATATCGGAGCTGTGGAGGTGGTTACAAATGTCTGAACAACGCCTCTATTGTCAAGTAGATAAAGTGCATGTTCAGATATTTTTGACTGCCTCCACAGCTTTAATATATCTGATTGCGACTGTACTACGATGATGGCTGTTGATGAGCAGTCGCCGTAGCCTATTTTTTATGACAAAGTTGGCAAACGAGCAGACGGATTGCCTGATGGTAAACAATTACCGTCGCCCATGGGCACCCGCAACACAAGAGGAGTCACAAGCACGTTGCAGGCCTTTAAGGGGCTGGAGCTCTGGGAACCTTACTCACCGTCAGGAATACAACACTACATACCTGAAAGGTAGCAGTGCTATTATGGCTGTGGTCTTATGTAAGAAGGAGGTACTTCGTGCCGAGTCGTGCCGTGTGCTGCCGATTGACTAGAATAGCACCAACCCATGTCCTCCTGCGGGTGTCGTACATCATAAGAGGCGACAAAGGGAAAATACCGACGGATGGGCAGCGTCCATCGAAACCCAATCATGCAAAACTCCAGAAGGTTTTTAGAACGAACCAAGGAGGTTTTGATTGGACTTAAAACGCAATATAAAATTAAGTTGATGGGGTTAAGCACTTCATTCCAGAGAATGAACCTAGTGCTCAGCTAAACTGAAATTTCTACCATTTCCTCTTTTTTTTTGGAGTTCTAACACATTTTTGCCACAGAATCTAGTAAGTCTGTATATGTCATAAAAAAGTTTTAAATTCCGGATATGCAGTATTTCTGGACGGATATGACATCCAAACCTTTAAGAAAAGAGCGTATAGGGATCTTAAAGGCCGGCAACGTACTTGTGACTCCTCTGGTGTTGCGACTGTCCATGGGCGGCGGTAGTTGCTTACCATCATGCAATCCGTCTGCTCGTTTGCCTCCTATATCATAAAAAAAACCACTATTATACCACGACGACTTTATAATGACAGGCCCATCGTGGGATTGATCAGGCTTCACAGGAAACCTAATACCCACCTATCCAGGGTTGTTCTAACCTGGAAGATACATGGCACAAGCAACAAGGACCGCCGTAAATCTACATGGCGCCGCAGGAAGAGATGAAGTGGAAATGGGTTGGGAGCAAGTCACCCAAACCGGCCAAAATCGTAGCAAATGGAAAATTTTTGAGTCCTACACCCCAGCACCTGTCCGAAAGGGCACTCCAGGGGCACTCAGGTGTGTGGAGTCGCTACTCTCCAACAGCTCGCCACAAGCCCTGCGTTGACTGATTGCACTGGAGCAAACCAGTGGGCGATGGGGTCGTCACATCCCTACGCCTATTGTTGTTAACACAATAGGCAATTATTATGCAAAAATCTATTAAATTTACATCCCCTTACTGCTTATTATAAAAACAAGGCACGGTTTTATTATTATTGCTTCAGTTTGTCATCTTGATACGGAAATTGAGAATTTATGGAAAAAATACGTGAGTAATTCGCAAATTTCTAAGCCGAATCATTTATGAAGTAGCTGTGCACCGCGGTGTTACCCGCGGTTTAAAAGAAAAAAAAACGTAGACTATGTGTTAATCCAGGGTGTCAGCTAACTCCATACCCCGGACCCGGGTATGTCCTTAAACTACGTCCAACAATGAGAGGTAGGGCACAGCGATGACCATCACGCTTGAATCTGGGGCAGCCCAACTGGGGAAGTACCTCCTCCTTACAGTAGGCCACAGCCATAATAGCACTGCTACCGTTCAGGTATGCAGTGTTGTGTTCCTGATGGTGAGAAAGGTTCCCAGAGCTCCAACCCCCTTTAAAGGTCGGCAACGCGCTTGTGACTCCCCTGGTGTTACGGGTGCCCTTGGGCGACGGTAATTGCTTACCACCAGGCAATCCGTCTGCTCGTTTGCCGCCTATGTCATAAAATAAATAAAACAAATTTTATTAAAATCACTCCAGCCGTTTAGACGTGAAGAATTAAGAAACATACAGAGCCACACACTCATAAACTTTCGCCTTTATAATATTTAATGTTGATTTTATAAAAATACTTGATTTGTATATTTATGACGTTTGTTACGTTTAAATTAAGCAAAACAAACGATTGCCTAAATGCCTATTGATTCAAATATATTTACCCAATTTATTAAGGAAACAAACAGAGATTTATTGCAATTTCACCCGACTGCTTTATTTATTCATCCCTAAGGGCAATCATTTTATTCTGGTAACACAGATTTCCCATTCGTTTGTTTATTGACTGTGTGTATCCAAATAAACAAATATTTTTTGTGATAAACAAACAAATATGAGTCAAATTACAGAAGCAACTATAATCCTATTCAAATTTTGCATCCTTAAACTACGTCCAATAATGAGAGGTAGGGTTACCCGCGGTTTATCAGAAAAAAAACGTAGCCTATGTGTTAATCCAGGGTGTCAGCTAACTCCATACCAAATTTGATTATAATCGCTCCCGCCGTTTTGACGTGAAGAAGTATAGATAGTTCCAAGAGAGTTGAGGCGAATGGATTACGCACTTAACTATATAAAGTACTGATTGCAAAAGAGTGAACGAATGGAATGAGTGAGTAATCTCCCTATCATTACATGAGACGTTGTGTGAGTGACTTCAACTCTCGTGAAACTACCTATAACAAACATACACATTAGATGGTTGGCAGTCCTCAACTGTGCGTTTTTCTAGAAACTTCCTGCCTCGCACAGCAAAACTCTGGAATGAATTGTCGTGTGCAGTATTTCCGGACCGATATGACATCCAAACCTTCAAGAAAAGAGCGTATAGGGATCTTAAAGGCCGGCAACGTACTTGTGACTCCACTGGTGTTGCGAGTGTCCATGGGCGGCGGTAGTTGCTTACCATCAGGCAATCCGTCTGCTCGTTTGCCTCCTATATCATAAAAAAATCCACTATCATACCACGACGACTTTAAAAAAATTCACTCTCACACACTCACAAACTTTCGCCTTTATAATATTAGTGTAGATGTAGATTAGCGAATCAGGCTTTTCTGAAGATTCCAACATACAAAGAGGGTATTACCATAAATCCACGGTTCATTTCATTTTAGATTGAAATCCGTTGCGCCTTTGTTGAAGTAAGCCTACTTAATTGACATAATTTATCTGAATACTGAACATTATAGACAAGATTGAGGACAAGCAAAAAAAGAGGAAGACTGAGAATTTTTATGAAATTAAGAGGCAAATAGCGGACCGATAGAATTACCGTCACCCATGGACACATGCAACACTAGAGAGAGGTAGGGCACAACGAAGTCAATACCATCACGCTTGAGCCTGGAGAAGCCCAACTGGGGAAGTATACCTCCTCCTTATACAAGACCACAGCCATAATAGCACTGTTACCTTTCTGAGCCCTGAGTGTAAGTTTTTAACGTAACTTTACGTCACGAACGTGTTTGCGTTTCCCGTATAAATAATATTATCACGCGTTCGTAAACGTTTTTTTACGTCAAAAGTAACTCAAACTAGAACCTCAGGTATGTAGTGTTTTGTTCCTGATGGTGAGTAAGCTTCCCAAAGCTCCAACCACTTTTCGGGTAGGCAGTGCGCATGTGAATCCTCTGGAGTTGCAGGTGTCCATATACTATGGTAACTGCTTACCATCAGGCAAGCCATATGCTCGTTTGTCACCGTCGTTATATAAAAAAGGATATACCCGGGTCCAAAAAAATATAAAAAATTATATGTATTATTACTCGAATCAAAGAAAATATAGCCATAGTGACGTGGTGTCGTGCCGGGGTGATAATAGCACCACCCCGTCTCCCGCGGGTGTCGTAAGTGGCGACAAAGAGAAAACGACGGATGTACAGCAGCGTCCTTTGAAACTATTTTGTTATATCCTCCTGAAGACTGGTGTCCTACATAAAGTACATATGCCCCAATGAAATGATGACTGTTTGTCAATCTGATAAAGTGAAAATTACGCTGGCAAACTTTGATACTTAGTTCTCAGGAGGGTATTTAACAAACTTGTTGAATTTTTAAACGCATTGTTCATGAAATCAGACAGAAGTTGAAAACAATACGCTTTACGCTATACGCTGTATGGTTTGCGCTGCACGCGAGCGACGAGCGGCAGCGTTTTAGACATGTTGTTGGCCAAACTTTGGTTTATCCGTGATTTTCTATTACCTTATGTTTTATGAAACTGCTTGATATGAAGGGTCCATGGAAAGAACATGTCTAGCTACTTTTTTCCAAAAATGAAATTTTTATCTCAAAATGTAGAGCTCTCAACGAACTTTACCTACATCTTCTGATATAATTGTAAACATGATTATTAATCTAGTTAGTTGCACTTGAAAATCATCTAATTGCGAAGAAAGTATGGTTAATTGAATCATTCCAAACTCAAAAACCGCAATATCGCGAAATGTTGTCAAAGTGACTAGACATGTTCTTTCCGTGGACTTTAAGGTTTCATTTCATCACTGTTTTTAAAAATAAGTGCCGTATATAATCTTCTCAGTGCCCTTTTTTTTTTTTTTTTTTTTTGTTTACGGAGTGGGGAATGCATTTACGCATCATCCCATAATAGGGGTATGTGG
Organism: Grapholita molesta; assembly: GCA_022674325.2. NCBI lineage: Eukaryota > Metazoa > Arthropoda > Insecta > Lepidoptera > Tortricidae > Grapholita > Grapholita molesta. The sequence continues at coordinate 1,518,626 of CP053145.2, read as the reverse complement.
GACTCCCTCTTGTCAGCCCCCCCTCTCCTAGCGAGAGGGGAGGGAAGAGGACTACCCACTAAACCCCACTCCGGACAAACTCCCACGTGTTCGTTGTATGGGGGCGCCATGGGATCATACATTCGACCACGACACCCCCCGACTAGCCCGGCTTATTGCCTGGGCATCCGCACTAGGGGGACGGGGGAATCAGAGACTCCCCCTTTATTGCAGACTACTACAGTTCTTGGCGGACGTAGTTGAGCCGCCTTCGGCCTCGCCGCCTGCGGCGGAGGGGCAGTGCATCGGCCGCATCTTCCCGCTCCCTCTCCGCCGCCTCCTTCTGCGACATTATTTGTTCGCAGAAGGAGCTCACCGCCTTCCAGTTCCTCTCACTGCCCAGCATCGCCGCTATGACGCTGTGCAGTGAGAGATCCATCCCTCCTATGACCGACAACATTTCCGCCCTTTCCACGGCCCAGCGATTACACGTTTCGAGTGTGTGCTGGGCCGTATCGTCCTCGTCTCCACATTCCCTACATCCCGGGTCCGGCTCCCTCCTTATCCTGTACAGGTAGTGCCCGAAGCAGCCGTGCCCGGACACCACCTGTGTAACCCTATATGTTAGGGTCCCTCCCTTCCTCCTCAACCATTCCTCCATCACTGGGAGGATGCCCCCTATGGTACGGACTCCATAGTGGGCATCCTCCAGAGCGCCTTTCCATCGTTCGCGAAGGCGCTCCGCTGCTGCCCTCTCCTCCCTTTCCGCCTCGACGGGGTCTGGAGCCTCCTCCCTTGCTCTCGCTTCCGCCCTTCTCTGGTACCGGCTTGCGAGGACCTCCGCTTCCAGCTCCCAGGGCGGGGTGCCGGCAAGGAGGCAGGCCGCAGCGTGGGAGGTGGTGCGGTAAGCCCTTACGATCCGCTGAGCTACCATCCTCTGTGGCCGTCGGAGGAGCGCCCTCGTGCCTTCTGCGAGTCGTCCGGCCCATATTGGCGCTCCATAGAGTGCCATGCTGCGGACGACTCCCGCGAACAGCCGTCTGCAGGGCGCATTTGGCCCTCCTAAATTGGGCAGCAGGCGACCCAGCGCCGCTGCCGCGCCCACGACGCGAGGAGCTAGCCTTTTCAGGTGCTCCTCGAAGGTCCACCTCCTGTCCAGAACGAGGCCCAAGTATTTTAAGTGGGCCTTGATCTGGACAGATTCGCCGCTGACCCTCAGTGCAGCATTTGCCGGCACCCTCCAGCCTCTCGGCCCCCCCAGGACCATGGCCTCCGTTTTTGTTATGGAGACCTTGAGGCCGAGAAGCTCAATCCGGTGTATCGTGAGCTCTGTCGCCACCTCTGTCCTCCTCAATACCTCCTCCAACTCTCTCCCCCGCACGGCCACCAGTGTGTCGTCCGCATAACACAGGGTGACCATGCGAGGGAGCTGTGTCCCCCTGATCACCCAGTCGTACCCGAGGTTCCACAGTAGGGGGCCCAATACGGACCCCTGTGGAACCCCGCACGACATAGCCCTCACTTGCCGGACCCTCTTTGTTCGTAGAGCACTACCCGCCCCGTCAGGTAGTGCTCTACAGTCCGCCTTAAATATTGGGGCACTCCGTGGAAGCGGAGCGCCTCTCCGATGACTCTATAGGGGAGGGTACCAAATGCATTGGCGATGTCGAGTGACACCGCCACTGCCCCCTCCCCTTTATCCTCAGCCGTCTCCCCGAACCTCCTCAGCGCGCTGACCGCATCCAGCGTGGACCGCCCTCTGCGGAACCCAAACTGATTTGCGCTCAGGTTCGGGCCCGTTCTTTCCAGGTGCTGCTGGATTCGGGAGGCCAGGATCCGCTCAAAGAGTTTTGCGGCCTCGTCCAGCAGCACAATGGGGCGGTAGCCGGTGGGAGAGTCCGCTGGGCGTCCCTCCTTTCTCAACAGGCAGAGACGCCCTTCTTTCCACCGATCTGGGAAACGCCCTCCCTCATAGAATTCTCCATTATGGATTTGAGGCGCTCCCCGAGGTGCTTTAGGGCCACCCACAGTACTCTTCCCGGCACGCCGTCTGGTCCCGGCGCTTTACGTGTGGCCCTGACCCGCTCTACTGCCATCTCGTACTCGTCGTCAGTTATAGGTGGGGCGACGAGAGGCCCTCCCGGGTACACCTCTGGCGGAGACATCGCTGGTGGGACAAAGTCAGGCGCTTCCGGGAAAAGGCCCTCTACCACGCTCTGGAGGAGTTGCGGGTCCATGGCATCCATGGGGGGTGCGCTACGGAGTTTATTGCGCACCATTTTATATGGCCGCCCCCATGGATCCTTGTTAAGGGACGTCAAGAACTCCTCCCACCGCTCATTCTTGGCCTTCTCAATGGCCTTCTGTAGAGCCCTCTTCTTCTCCGTCCACGCGATGTGCGCCTGCTCCTCCTCTTCTTGGGTGTGCCGTCTCCTCCGGCAGCGCGTGTAGGTCCTTCGAGCGGCATTGCAGTCCGTGCGGAGGGCGGCTATATCCGGGCTCCACCAGAATACCTGGCGCCTATCTTGGGGGGGTCCGGCCCGGGGCATAGACGCATCGCACACCCTCGTTAGGGACTTGCGGAAGAGGAGAGCCTGCTCATCAATGCCCTCAGGAGCCTGTGGGGGTGCACTCCACGCCTCGACTATGGCGGCCTCCTCCGCCATTTCCCTGTCTAGACGGGCTGTCGACCATCTCGGGAACCGGGGGCGTCGTCGATTGGGACCGGGCAGCAATGTTCCGCGTGCTGGGGAGACCCTCATTCGGATGTATCTATGATCCGAGAGGGTCTCTTCATCCTCACAGACACGCCAGTCAGCAACGAGATTCGCCAGGGCAGGGGTCGCAAGCGAGACATCCACAATGGACCCCCCGTTTCTGCGGACGCACGTCTGCGCGTTTCCCTGGTTGAGGATGGTGAGACCCAGCACTGCCGCCCAATCTTCTAACTCAGCTCCTCTGAGGTCGGTAACGGGGCTCCCCCACATCCGGCTCTTGGCATTCAAGTCCCCCAATACCAGGACGGGTACACCGCCAGCCCTCCGAACTACGCCCTCCAGCACACCCAGGAATCTTTGGAAGGCATCCAGCGGTCTGTTGGGGGAAAAGTATACCCCAACTACAATTATTTTCCCCCATTTGGCCGCCGTATAGCCTTCCCCTCTCTCTACTGCTGCCAGGACCTCCTGACACGGGAACCACCAATCCCACTTTCCCATCCCTGGACCCCAGCCAGTTCGGCCGAGGGGGGATTGTGTAGGGCTCCGCCACTGCTGCCAGTGCAATACCCCACTCCGCCATGTTCTGCATGAGCAGATCCTGAGCGCGGGCGCAGTGGTTTAAATTGCACTGCAGAACCTCCCATGGACCTTGGTGTGATTGTGCTTGTACTGGCATTACAGGTCCATGGGTGCACCCTCAACTGTTCCCTCTGTTAAAGGGATCGGAGTTTCTCCAGCCCAGCGGTTCCTCTCTTGGGCCTCGACCCCTCTTACCTTTGGGGGGTTGCAGGACAGGCCGGCCATTCTGTGTCCCGCTGGCAGCTTCGCCTGGTGGCAGACTGCGCAAAAGGGGGCTTCCGCTTGGCAGTCCGTGCTTTTGTGTCCCGGCTTGCTGCAGCGGAAGCACAGGTCCCTCTCTCTATAGTCACGGGGCACGTCGCCCTGGTATGCCCAACACCCAGGCACTTGTAGCACCTCAGTGCCTCCGGCTTCAATGTCTCAACTCGGGCCATCGACCACCCGATGTTGAGCTGCTTGGCTGCAACTACCGCACTCGCCACGTCTATAGGGCATTGGACTAGGGCCCCGCCAGTGCCGTTATACCCTATGCGGATGTCGCCCACCTTGACATCCGCCGACGCGCACTTTCCCACAGCCGCGACTGCTGCCGCTACAACCTCCGGCGTCGCCGCCTCGTTTAGCCCAGAGAGCCGGAGACGTGCCATCTTCACCGGTCTATAAACCCTAGCCACGTCTCCTATCTCCTGTTGCAGGCGATCCCTCAGGGCATCGGCAGAACGGCCATTGTCCCCTCCAGCCACTTCGAAGACACGGGTCCCATCCGCCGTCTTGCGCACCTTTACGTGATCCAGGCCGACGTCCTGGAGCTGGATGGCCTTAGTGGCCCTCATCATGATGGAGGCGTAGGACTCCTTGGCCTCAGGTTTAAGGGCAACCACCACAGCGGCCGTTTTTGGCACCATCAGCTTTTTGGGCACCGGAGCCGGCTGGGCGGTTTTCGTCATTCGTCTGCCCGCTGGTGTTCTCGGCTTGCTCCCTCGTTTGACCACTTCCGTCCACTCATCCCCGGGAGACTGTGGTTGTGAGGCTGCCGGCGGAGGGGGGGTGGGGGTTGGCGTCAGCTTCTTCGTTCCCCCTGCCTTGTTTTTAGTCCGCGGGGCTGGTGCAGGTCTCGCCGGCGGCATTAGGCTGGACCCTGACTGGGCTCCCTTTGCTCTCGGTCGTGGCTGCGGCTGCGGCTGCGAGCTCAACGACAGAGCGGCCTGCTCGCTAGCCTGCACTGCTGCTGCCCTCCTCTTGTCCGCTTCCAGCGGGGGACGGAGAACGGGTTCCGGGGGGAGGCGGCTTTTAATGTCCTCCAACCTGTCGTTCACCATCCTCCCCAGGGAAACGAATAGCTCCCTCTTGAAGTCCTCCTTGAAGGAGGTAAGGAGCGCAGCCACCTCCGACGTTACATCCGAGCCTCCTATAGGCTCCTCGGTGGGAAAGTGCGGCGTTTTCTCCCTTTCTGAGAACGCCCTTCGGAGCGCTTTAGTCTCCGCTTTCATCTGAGAGAGCTCCTGCCGCATCCTGTGGTTATCCGCCTTTAAGGAGCGGATCTCCTCGCTCTCCTGGCGCGTCTGTAGTTGCTCCATAGCAGCCATAATTTCGCGGCAGGCAGCATTAATGGCGCCCCTCACACACCCGTTAATATTTGACGACTTGGCCGTCTGCGTCAAGACCGTCTTGGCGGCTCGGCAAGCTACGTCTATGGGGTCCTCGTCACCCCCACATGGAGAACTCCGGCCCTCGCTCCACTTGTCCCCATTCATGGCCTCCTCGTCCTCGTCCTCATTTTCTGTGTCGGTCCTATCGTTTAGTAGCTTGGCGCGGGCGGCCGCCATCCCGACATAAGTGCCCGCGGGGACTTTCCGGGGACTTTGCCCGCCCCCCCTTATTTTAATTTTGAGATGGGGAGATGATTTCCCCACCCCGCCGGTTTTCCTCCCTCGCCGCGCCGAGTTCACCTTCGGGCCCTGAACTAATTCCCCGATGTCCTCCTTAAGATAGGGGTTGGACCTTTTGGCACCAGCCATGCCCCTGTAGTCACCGGGGCCCTGGGAGTCCTCTCCCTCTGATAGCGGTGCCCCTCGGGCCGCATTGCCATCCTTTGCGGCGAAAAACTCGTCTCCCCCCCCTAAATCTTTCTTTTTAGACCCTGAAGGAGTTGAGGGATTACCTCCGCCTCGTAGTCTAAGGGGACTATACCCGCCAATGTCAGTGATGTTGGAGTACGACATCAGGTCGCAGTCCGTCACCTTCCAAACAACAGTTTGTGAATCCGATGTAGTGTGCAAATCCAAATCCAATTGCGAAGAGCCAAGGTTGTGTTTACGGAAACCGGCACCTTGCCGGTCTACGAGGCGATTATTGCCCACCCCTGAGTACGGAGGGCAGCCGTTCGCTGACACGAACGGGCGGGATTCCTCCTTTCGGAGACCCGCCAGGGGACACATTTTATAATCAGCCGTCATTGTCATTTTTTGTTTTTTCCCTCCAATGCTCCACATCGTCGTCCTTTTTTTTCGGGGGTAGGCTCCCCCGCACGCTTGGCACTGGACTCCCTCCAGCCATGCATCCCATCGGCACGGTCCGCTCACCTTGGGATTGGGGATTTATTATAGTGGTTGTCTCCACGCGGCACTACTCTCAGTGAGCAGCGCCCCCGGGCCGCTCAATGCGGGTTACGGGTTGCCCGACGGGAGGTCAAAACCCACCTAGCAGCCGTGGCACAGACTGTGGCTGCTAGACCCGCCGCGCTGGCTGGTAGTTAGCAGAGGGAAGATAGCAACGCGCAATTGAGCGTCTATCCTCCCCCTCCCAGGGTGCACCACGAGGAGGTCCACCAGCCCTGCACCCCTTCTCAGTGCCCTTACCATGAGTGGTGACATTGAGGTTTTCGATAACGAGTATCGAGTTTACTGTTTGTGCATCTCGCTTAGTACTATTTTAATGCGAACGAGATGCACAGATAGTAAACTCGATACTCGTTATCGAAAACCTCAAAGTCACAACTCATGGTTAGGGTACAGGTCAAAGGTGTATAATTAGAACCAGTTATAGATTTTTCTTTGACGTTCATAAGCCGAATTTGAAAGAAAAAAAGATCTTTTACCTTTCATATTATTAAAATGACTGCTTATTGACTTTCCAAGCTAAAAGGTAAACTTGGTCTTCTTTGGACTAGCCTGTACTCAGGATGTTTTCCTGCACCGAAAAGCGACTGGTACATATAAAATGATATTTCGTACATAAGATCCGAAAAAGTCCTGCATTGGACAAAAATATAAGTCTTTATATCAACTGGTTGTAGAAAGTTTTTTTTTTTTTTATGACATAGGCGGCAAACGAGCAGACGGATTGCGTGGTGGTAAGCAATTACCGTCGCCCATGGGCACCCGTAACACCAGAGGAGTCACAAGCGCGTTGCCGGCCTTTAAGGGGGGTTAGAGCTCTGGGAACCTTACTCACCATCAGGAATACAACACTGCATACCTGAAAGGTAGCAGTGCTATTATGGCTGTGGTCTTCTGTAAGGAGGAGGTACTTCCCCAGTTGGGTTGCCCCAGATTCAAGCGTGATGGTCATCGCTGTGCCCTACCTCTCATTGTTGGACGTAGTTTAAGGACATACCCGGGTCCAAAAAGTGAAATACTACATTACGTCAGAGGCCTGGAAAATGAGGATTTCTTGCCAAGTGGGTATATAGTGATACGAGGCATGTATAGTGCTTTTCTCAAACATACAATTAAATAAAAGAAATACTTCAAAAAATTAAATTTGTAAAATCACAACTAACAATGAAGCCGAAATGTAAGCTGTTTGCTATGTCACCCGTCATATTTGCCTCTGTATGGATAATCGTCGAAAAAAAAGTTAAAAAAGTTACTACTTCCGAGTCTATTATAAGGAATGTAGACAATATTCCATTGCATGTTTAAGAAAAAGTCTTTATATCAACTGGTTGTGGAAACAAGATTGAAATAGTACATTGTGCAATGAGGATGGTAAGTAAGGTATAGTAAACGCGAGTCTATTAGAAGCCCGACGACGAAGTCGGAGGGCTTTTAATGACTCAAGTTTGGTATACACTTACCACCCGTGGTACATACAATGTTTTTCATCACATTTGCGAGGAAATAAAATAAATTCGTTGAAAACACTTTGAAAACTACAATCAGACCGCATCCACTATACTTAAAAGATTGTCAACAATGTCAACTTTTTTCAATGTCTTCCACAGATAATCTTAACAACTGCGTTTTGTTTTCGAAGTTGACAGATCATCCTGCCAAATAGTATCAATTATCAAAATCAAATAGAAAACAATTATTTTTAATAAATACTAAACATTAAATTGCAGTCAAATTTAATATAAAGATGTGTTTTATACATATTAAAAGTGGTTGTAGCAAACTTTTGAAGATATGAAATACACCTTGGCTGGTTGGAAACATCCTCAGTCCAAGTGAAGTATAGGTTCTGTATATTTTTAAAACTAAACTTAACAGCCCGTGTGAGCTAAATCGGCTATAACTGCTCTGTACTCTCGCAAGTAATAACGCCATTGACGAGCAAGTGTGATGAAAATTAATTTACAAGTGGTTGCGAATCGCAGTTGCGAAAAATCCAGAAGGGATAAAAAACGTGACTTGCATATTAATTCACATACTATATTTCAAGCTGTGCTTTGTACCAAGTTTACTGAAACAAAAGACCTCCGTTCCCGACAATGTGAAACATATCTGGCCACAATAAGTGCGACAACTATACAATGCCTTTGAGAGCTTCGCCTCTACCACGAGATGGAAAAACGAATTCGCTAGCGATTGCGTTAAATATTTGTTTGAAGAAATCGTACAGAGCTTATAACGACGAAATTTTTTTATTTTTTTATTTCTCTTTATTTATCTTCTTTCTTAGATTAGGTTTTTTTACAATATTTTTATAAAAGTAAAATATAAAAATACATGTAAAACGTATCAAAACAATAAAAACATTATAAAAAACCTAACCTAGAATGCCGCCGGCAACGGGGCAGGGACCAGGTGGTCAGGGCTGCAGAGAGAGGAACCGTCGGACTATGCGCGCCGTGTCCAGGATTACCGCCTTCTGAATCTGACCCTTGATACAACCACAACCACGTAGCGAGAGTCTCTCAAGATGGTGGTCGAGACTCTTCGCTATGAGACCGTTCGCGGAAACAACTATCGGTACAATTATTTATTTATTATTATTAAAGAAATACAATACAATGTTTTTCTTATACATATATTCATTCTTCATTCTTATACTCCACAAAACTGTTTTCACAGTTTGACTGTGGAGTCCGGAGTCTCTACTCATGATAGGAATGTAATGCGTTCTAGAAATTGGTGATGTACGTCTAGACTATTAAATGATTAAAATAATTGACGACCGGTCTGGCCTAGTGGGTAGTGACCCTGCCTATAAAGCCGAAGGTCCTGGGTTCGATTCCCAGTCGGGGCATTTATTTGTGTGATGAGCACAGATATTTGTTCCTGAGTCATGGGTGTTTTCTATGTATTTAAGTATTTATTTGTATCTATCTATTATATATATCGTCGTCTAGTACCTGCAACACAAGCCTTATTGAGCTTACCGTGGGACTAGGTCGATTTGTGTAAGAATGTCCGAAATATTTATTTATTTATTTATTATTTATTTATTAACTGATAATTGAATAATACACAATATTAAAAAGAAGCATTTTCAAGCGGCTCTTAAATATATGTTTTCTAGGTTCTAGTACAAATCGACGAAAATAATCTAACAGATGTCGACTTCGACATCTCATGGTACAGGTATAGTCAACCAATTTGATTTCTAGGCCACTTCGAACCTTGTCACAGTGACGTTAATAAGAGATCTTTTGCGTCTTTCATATAGATTTTCACTGTGACAAGGAACGAAGTGGCCTATAAATCAAATTGGTTAACTGTACAATCAAGGCAAAGACAGCGATGCGACCAAAGCGGCAAAGCTGAGGCAATAAGGATGTATACATAATTTGGCAGTTTGGTCGTGTAAACTATGAGCTTATCTATACTATGAGTTGGCAAAAATCCACTTACATACTGCGTAAAATATTTGAATGAAGAATTGGTGCAGAGCTATATATAAGCTAGATATAAATCGTCGGAAAAAACGTGGTATATCAACTGAGGTAACTCTGGGTATGGAATATCATCTCTGGGTATGGCTCGACATGTTTCATTGGCTTCTAAACAATTAATATGTTTGAATCTTACGATAATTTTGTGTTTAAAAGTAGTAGCTCTATAATGAGATAGCAAAAACTCGCTAGCGTCTGTGTAAAATATTTCTATGGAGGAGTTGTACAGAGAGTACAATTACAATTAGAGGTAAAATGGCACGCGTCACGTGTCAACTGTAGCCACTCGTACATAAATAAATAAATATTACAGGATATTCTTACACAAATCGACCAAGCCCCACGGTATGCTCAAGAAGGCTTGTGTTGTCACCAGTGATCGGTAGTATGGGTGCATAACTTTAACAAAACTCGTTAAGCGGACATAAAATAGTGTATAGAGCCATAAAGATTTATGTTCTTACACCCAAATATAGGCATATCGAGATTCTGATATACAATTAAATTGGACACTCATTTGCCAAAGTTATTCGTATTTTTCTTGATGATAAGTATTACTATACCTCAGTTCAACAAGTTTGGTTAAAGTTTTGCACCGTTAGTGCCCATCACTGGTTGTCACTCAGCCAACGATATATATAATATACAAATACTTAAATACATAAAAAGCACCCATGACTAAAAAAAATAGCTGTGTTCATTACATAAATAAATGCACTTACTTGGAATTGAACCCAGGATCGTCGGCTTCATAGGCAGGGTCACGACTAGGCTAGACCTGTCCTCGTGAGATGACAAAAATCGCTAGCGTCTGTGTAAACTATATAATATGCAGAAATCGTACAGTCGCCATCAGATATATCGGAGCTGTGGAGGTGGTCACAAATATCTGAACAACGCCTCCATTGCCAAGGCAATAAAGTGCATGCTCCGATATATTTGAAAACCTTGGCTGCTCCGATATATTTGATGGCGACTGTACAGAGCGTCACAAAACGTAAAACTTGTGACCAATATGAACTGTACTCGTGGTAGGGGTAATGAAGACTCAGTACCCTTACCCATTATCCTCCTATGTTTTGTAGCGACTCGACGTTTTGTAACCTAATCCTCCTCGTTAATCATCATCAGTGCCCGGACAAGTCATCGCAACACGGCAATTGAACAAGATTCATAGAATCGCATTATGTACAGTATTATTTAATTTAATTTTTGAATGACATTGATGACTGTAACCCAAAATTCACCATACAAGTCAAGTGTAAAAATTCGTTCACTGCCAGTTTCAAAAATATGTACCGAGCAACTCTATTGTACAGTAAATAAGGTTGTAGGACGTATTTATGAAAGGATTCTTTCGGTACGTATTTTTGCACTTGACTGTACCTTGACATTTTCCTGATACTAGAGCTCAGGGTAGTCTTTAATCCACTTATTAATTGTATTTATTTGCACAATATAAAATAGTACATTGTGCAACGAGGATGGTAAGTAAGGTATAGTAAACGCGAGTCTATTAGAAGCCCGACGACGAAGTCGGAGGGCTTTAAATGACTCAAGTTTGTTATACACTTACCACCCGTGGTACATACAATGTTTTTCATCACATTTGCGAGGAAATAAAATAAATTCATTGGTAAAATATTAGTTACTAGTGTAGCGTAGTTTTACCTATCAGACCGCATCCACTATAAAAGATTGTCAACAATGTCAACTTTGTTCAATGTCTACCACAGATAATGTTAACAACTGCGTTTTGTTTTCGAAGTTGATAGATCATCCTGCCAAATAGTATCAATTATCAAAATGAAATAGAAAACAACTATTTTTAATAAATACTAAACATTAAATTGCAGTCAAATTTAATATATGTTTTATATGTATTATGATATGTTTTATATTATGATATGTTTTATACATATTAAAAGTTGGTTGTAGCAAACTTTTGAAGATATGAAATACACCTTGGCTGTTTAGAAACATCCTCAGTCCAAGTGAAGTATAGGTTCTGTATATTTTTAAAACTATATTTAATGACCTTCCCCGGGTCGGGAATTATGCGTAACGCATTTTTACACCGATAAAAAAAAGGAGTGTCTCTGCGTGATCAGAAATTATGTCATTTGCAGCAGAACTAAAGTTACCGATACAACCTCCCGGATGGCTAAACTTAAGTGGCAGTAGTCGGGGCACATGGACGTAGAACCTACCCTCGTTAAACACAAAACTATCGTGAGATTCAAACATTTTAATTGTATAGAAGCGGGTAACTCACATTTCCACGCTTGACAGGCAGGTTGGTGATCGCAGTATATTCTACGCTGCTGTAAAATCCACCAAATACCAAATGCCGGGTTATTTACCTTAATTCGTTAGCGTCAAAGTGTCCCTAACTAAATATTTGCGTTTAACCCTTTCAGCGGTCATTAGCAAAGCCAATTAGTTAATTCGTATTTCTAATTGGTTTGGATTTTTACTTGACTAAATAGTGTGGCCAAGTCAAGTCTAACCAACTTTAAGGTCTCACATTTTTTTTTAAATAGGTGTTATTTAAAAAAAGTGTATTATACTTATACTGTATTATATGCGGAATATAAAATAAATAAAATAAAATAAATATTTCGGGACAATATTACACAAATCGACCTAGTCCTACGGTAAGCTCAGTAAGGCTTGTGTTGTGGGTACTAGACGACGATATATATAATAGATAGATACATATAAATACTTAAATACATAGAAAACAACCATGACCCAGGAACAAATATCTGTGCTCATCACACAAATAAATGCCCTGACTGGGAACCCAGGACCATCGGCTTCATAGGCAGGGTCACTACCCACTAGGCCAGACCGGTCGTCAATATATGCTATTACTAAGCTTTAAGAAAATATAGTGTACTTAATAGTGAACTTAATACAACTTTTAATCAGTTTAATGAGTTATAAACGCCGACAGAGAATATTATACAGAATTTGGCTATTATACTAGTAACACACGTTCCGATTTGGCTGGAGCCGACCGTCCGACCACGACCAAAACGGAAAGTGTGTAGGGCGGTCGGTCCAACATAATTATTATTATTACTGGTGGGACGTGGTCGGCTCTCAAGCCCATCCGACAAGCCGACCGTCCAACCAAATTGGGACGTCTGGAAGCTTCGTTCCGACCAAAAGCGGCTCAGTCGCATTTGCAACGCCGCCGACGCAGGACGTCAACATGGAGGATGACGCAGAAGGAACGAATGCGCATACAGAACGCGAGATAATAATGAAAATTTTTGAATTATACAAAGAATTTCCTTGTTTGTGGGACTTGTCCCATTTTTTAGAGGCAGTAATGTAGCTGCCACAACTACTGGCAGAGTGCAAAGCGAGTGGAGGGGGTAGCCTAAACGATCACAGCGCTTGCTACGGCTAAAATTGTCATTATTGTCGCTGACTTGAGCTGTCAAATCCATATTGCAGTAAACATTTTCTGATCGTTTTTGAGATAAAAATTTGGTCCTGATAAGATGTGTTGTTGTGAATTGTAACCTCAAAGACATGCCCAGTATTGCCCAGCTAGCACCAATTTCTTGCTTTTATTCATCGTCTCCGGTTGGAAAATGATTTCGTGGGTGATGGCACGAAACCCCGTTTTAAACACGAGTTCATTTCTCACAGAAAACAATAATTTTAATATTATTGGCAATAATGTTACTGACTATTATTGCGCAAAATTGTGTAATATAGTAAAATAACACAAGATTTCATTAGTATTTTTCACAATATTTACTTACTGCTAGTTTGACAGCGGTGACAATATTGTCCATAATGGCCGCCTGTCACGTGGCGCTGTCGTCGCGCTCGGTCCCAATAGCGGCTATCGCCTGTTTTGAAAGGGTAGCCGGCATGACGTCCGTTCACTATTCAGAGCAAAGACAACTGACGGCTGGACAGCCAACCGTCGGAAAGTCTGTAGGAATGTTGGAACTTTCCGTTTTGGTCGTGGTCGGACGGTCGGCTCCAGCCAAATCGGAACGTGAGTTACTACTTTTACAATAAACCTTTGAACACACTTTATGAAGCCTATAGCGTTAAACTTTTACAAATTGTTACTACTCAAACTTTTTTTTTTAGACCCGGTTATGTCCTTAAACTACGTCCAACAATGAGAGGTAGGGCGCAGCGATGATCACGTTTGAATCTGGGGCAGCCCAACTGGGGAAGTACCTCCTCCTTACACAAGACCACAGCCATAATAGCATTGCTAGATTTCAGGTATGTAGTGTTGTGTTCCTGATGGTAAGATTCCCAGAGCTCCAACCCCTCTTAAAGGCCGGCATCGCGCTTGTGACTCCTCTGGTGTTGCGGGTGGCAATGGACGACGGTAATTGCTTACCACCAGGCAATCCGTCTGCTCGTTTGCCGCCTATGTCATTAAAAAAATTCAGAACAACTGTGTTACTTGGGAGCAGCCTACCATGAGTTGTGACATTGAGGTTTTCGATAACGAGTATCGAGTTTACTATCTGTGCATCTCGCTTGTACTATTTCAGTGCGTACGTACCATACGAGGTACCATGAGTTGTGACATTGAGGTTTTCGAGAACGGGATGAACAGATAACTCGATACTCGTCATCGAAAACCTCAAAGTCACAACTCATGGTAAGGGTACAGTCAGCAGCAAAAGTGACTAAGCGTTTGAACTGTTCAAAATGACCTACACGCTCTTATTCTCTTGCCAATAGAGATGTGTTGACCTCATTTTGAACACCTCAAACGCTTAGCAACTTCTGCTGCCGACTGAAAGACTTAATACCACGGGACAAGCCTATTCAATACGCCGCCGTGTCACAGAAGCCTGATTTGTAACGTGGCATAAAGGAAATGATGTTATTAACTGCTCTTCGTATTGTGAATGTATTTTTAGCTGTGGCTTTTATCCGGGTTGAAGTGATCAATACCTAGCTTGTTCCAGAACAATCTAATCAGGCATACACATATGTAGTCCACATGGAAAGGTACCTTATGGCGTTTGGCGCTTACGCTATTGTTAATTACGCTTCAATACTAAACTAAGAACAAATCAAATTATTTTTTATGAAATATTTTTTGATTTGCTTTGATTTTTAAGTAGTAATACTACTATATAAATTAAAAGCAGAGCTGGTAAAACGGTGCCAAAAAAACACTTAAAAAACAAGATCGCATATAGATACTTGATTAATTTCGATGGGTTCCGCTGTGTACGGGTGGCCAAATTGGTTAAAGCGTCAGCCGCGATAACAGGAGATGCGGGTTCGAATCCCGTCTCGAACACCAGAGGTCCTCGTCGTTTTTCTTAAGTATATGTTGTCTATTTCAGCTTCAATACTAATATGATCCTTTGTAACGTAAGCGCCAAACGCCATAAGGTAGGTTTTCTGAGTTTACAAGAAGTACCCTTTAGGTTTTGAGTTTCCTGCGAATACTCAGTTTTAAAAATATTGCTATTTCTTTTGATTGCGTCGACATAAAAGTTTGGTTATGCTACATCTGAATGTTCCTATAACCCTGAGTATTTGACATGAATTTTAATTTAATACCTCCATGCGTTTACGAGGAAAAAGGTAGTATACTTAAAATTAAAAAAAAAAACTAAAATATTTACTAAAAATGTTTAGTTTTCGTAATTTCTACTTTGTCTGCGTTATATGAGGTTGCTTCGTGCCAAAATTCAAGTACCTATCTGAGTTCACGGGAACTACCCCGTAGGTTTACAAGAAGTACCCCGTAGGTTAACAAGGTAGGTACCTTTCCATGTGGACTACCACATATATACACATTAGTTGACTACAGCGGTGCTAACGCGAAAACCACGATAGTCGAACGTCTCTGTCACTATTACACTTTCTTAACTGGAGTAAAAGAGAAACATACATACATACATATCAGCCGTACGCAGTCCACCGCTGGACATAGGCCTCCCTCAAATATGACTTGTATCATCTTGGGGGGGACGCTGCTGCCCGTCATAGGATGTTTCCCTTTGTCGCCTCTTACGACACCCGCGGGAGGAGATGGGGTGCTATTCTAGTCAGCCGGCATCACACGGCACAAGAGAAAGATGCTTGAAATATACGAGCTTGGACGTCGCCTCGACAATACAGGCGTTGTTTAGATATTTATGACCACTTCGGCCGCTCCGACATATATGATGGCGACTGTATAATAAAAGTGCGTAGCACGCGTCTCTTCCCTTAATATTAGGTAAGTAGATACGCTACACGAAAAATGTAACAAATAAAACCATAACAAAAGGGCGTATGTTCACAGCACTTACGACCTTTATGTATTTCGTTATTTATTAGAATCGTCCGTGCCCGTAAACAGCAACAATCTTAGCTGTACAATTGTGGACCTTATTATTTAAGGCATAAGGTCCATGGATGTACGGCTAAGTGTGGTGCTGTGTGTACCATGAGTTTTCACATTTTTGCGATTTCGAATTCGAATTCGAATTCGTAGGTATCAGGACTTTTGTCCATGCAAATCGTCCTTCTGAGAATCATCATCATCATTATAAGCCTATAGCAGTCCACTGCTGGACATAGGCCTCCCTAAGTTAAAGGTAATGAAATCTCTGTATATAAATATTTTCCACAGACGATAAAAAATAAGTTTCAGCTAACTTCTGGTAGAGGGCACTGTCCCGCTACCACGGAATACCACTATTACGATTTTTACGTCGATTTTTTTAGGCTTTGTACAATGTCCCCATACAAATTTTTCCATAGAAGATAAAACAGTTATTTGTTATACAAGGGAGCAAAGTTAGTGTTTACCTTCTCGTGCTATTATCGAGATCCGAGCTAGTGAAATATTCCAAAACTGAACCACGGGCAAAGCGCGTCGTTCAAAGAGTGATATCTTGAGCATTGGGAGGGTCTCAAAGCACGAGAGGGGAACACACTTTGCTACTGAGTGAAACACATAATTTTTCACTGGCTAAAAATGTACTCTAAACTTTAAACAAATGTTCAAAATTATTGGCATCCATCATTTATCATTCAATAACATTAAATAAATGAACATCCAACTAGATACTATTAAAAAAATACACACGATTAGTAATAAATAACTTGTATGAAATTACTTTGCATTCTTGTGAATAAAATTCAACTTTGCTATCTCTTTTTAAAAGACAAAACAGTGCTTTCCGAGCTAGTGAGATGAACAATAAATTCCAGCTAACCCGTGGTAGAGGGTGGAGGCTAGTTACACAATTGTTGCCAGCTTTATTGTTCCCATTATTATACCTCAAGGACGAGTCTAGAAGGGAAGGTATTTCGGACAAATACGTCTTGTAATAAAAGCCTTATTTTGTGTACAGGTATTGTTGCCCGACATATGTCTTGGATCCTAAAAGTGATGTGAAAAGATTTAATGTTATATAAAAGAGCCTTATTTACACTGACTGTATAGAATAAATAAATATTTCGGGACAATCTTACACAAATCTACCTAGTCCTACGGTAAGCTCAGTAAGGCTTGTGATGTAGGTACTAGACGATATATACAGTATGTATCAAGACGAGAGGCCAAGCTTTAAACCCGTAAAAGTGTAAGTAGGAAATAAGGTTTTGGTAGATATATTATTAAAATACAAGCTCGTATTATTTTTTTCCTTCAGATAATTATAAATCCATTTTTATTGTGAAGCATCCCGTATTCAATATTTACAATCTTAAGATCTGACAAGTCAAGGTTAAGATCAAAATGAAATGTCAGTTGAAGAAAGTTTGTCAATGAAAACGGTAAGCCAACCTTGTTTGTCAATGTTATTAAGAAAAATAAATTGACATGACACATTGACACGTGACATCACATAACGTATTAGTGGGCACTGTTTTTACGATAATTTCCACAAATCCACATAATTTGGCTGGTACTTTTGTTAAATAATCTAGTTTTAAAAATGACAAGTTAGTTGCAGTTAATGAAATGCATTAATAGTTGTGTTTGCTGTTTTATCGAGATGTGTTTTTTGTTATGAGAATAACATAACATTTCACAGAATGATTTGGGAAGTGTTAACCGACTTAGAAAAGGTACAACTTTTAAATTCTAAATAAAATGATGAAGCAATAAATATCGGTATAAACACTAACAGAAAGTGCGAAATAGTATTACATTCGTCATGGCCATTAACAGGTTCAAAGCTTGGCCTCTCGTCTTGATACATACTGTAAAGATAGATACATATAAATACTTAAATACATAGAAAACACTCATGACTCAGGAACAAATATCTGTGCTCATCACACAATTAAAAGACCTGACTGGGATTTCAACCTAGGACCTCATAGGGTCACTACGCACTAGGCCAGAACGGCCATCAAATATATAGTATACAACCAGTATACGCTTGAGTCTGGAGCAGCCCAACTGGGGAAGTACCTCCTCCTTACAGAAGACCACAGCCATAATAGCACTGCTACCTTTCAGGTCTGTAGTGTTGTGTTCCTGATGGTGAGTAAGGTTCCCAGAGCTCCAACCCCCTTAAAGGCCGGCAACGCGCTTGTGACTCCCCTGGTGTTGTGGGTGCCCATGAGCGACGGTAGTTGCTTACCACCAGGCAATCCGTCTGCTCGTTTGCCGCCTATGACCCAAAAGAACAACCTACAGAATTCTCCACATTAAATTATTGGCTCGGCCCGTCTCATTTACTGATATCTTGATTAGAATCTATTGATCGGTTTATCTTTCAAATTGTTAGAAGTTTGTTACAGTCTGATAGACGTTTTGTCGACGTTATCAAGAAGACTTCTTGGCGCTGTCCGCGGAAGACCACAATGAAATAAGTTTAGCCGATAACTTTTTTTTTTATGACATAGGCGGCAAACAAGCAGACGGATTGCCTGGTGGCAAGCTATTACCGTCGCCCATGGGCACTCGCAACACCAGGGGAGTCACAAGCGCGTTGCCGGACTTTAAGGGGGGTTGGAGCTGTGGGAACCTTACTCACCATCAGGAACACAACACTACATACCTGAAAGGTCGCAGTGCTATTATGGCTGTGGTCTTCTGTAAGGAGGAGGTACTTCCCTAGTTGGGCTGCCCCAGATTCAAGCGTGATGGTCAACGCTGTGCCCTACCTCTCATTGTTGGACGTAGTTTAAGGACATACCCGGGTCCAAAAGTTCAGCCGATAACTGTGTTTCCTTTCCGTTTTTCGCTTTGCACCAAAAATATCTCTGTTTATGCCCAATGGGTGACTGGTAGAGAGTGCCAGTAGCATAGGGGTTTTTAGTGCAGGAATGATTTGAGAAAGAACAGAAAGGTTTTTGATGACCGGTCTGGCCTAGCCCTAACCCCCGACTATGAAACCGATGGTTCCGGGGTTCGATTCCCAGTCAGGGCATTTATTTGTGTGATGAGCACAGATATTTGTTCCTGAGTCATGGGTGTTTCCTATGTATTTAAGTATTTATATGTATCTACCTATTATATATATCATCTAGTCCCTACAGCACAAGCCTTACTGAGCTTACCGTAGGACTAGGTAGATTTGTGTAAGATTGTCCCGAAATATTTATTTATATAATTCGCAAAAACATCATATTATGCCCACTGAATTACCTCCTCCCTGCGGTTTTTTTTATGACATAGGCGGCAAACGAGCAGACGGATTGCCTGATGGTAAGCAATTACCGTCGCCCATGGGCATTCGCAACACCAGGGGAGTCACAAGCGCGTTGCTGGCCTTTAAGGGGGGGTTGGAGCTCTGGGAACCTTACTCACCATCAGGAACACAACACTACATACCTGAAAGGTAGCAGTGCTATTATGGCTGTGGTCTTCTGTAAGGAGGAGGTACTTCCCCAGTTGGGCTGCCCCAGATTCAAGTGTGATGGTCATCGCTGTGCCCTACCTCTCATTGTTGGACGTAGTTTGAGGACATACCCGGGTCTAATAATCATACTTGCATGTAATTTAATTCTCACCTCACTAGCACGGAATGAACTATTCCGTCCTTTGAAAACAGAACAAAGTTGCATTTTATTCACAAGAGTGCAAAATAATTTCATACAAATTATTTATTACTAATCGAGTGTTTAATAGTGAACTTTTTATGACAAAGGAGGCAAACGAGGAGATGGATTGCCTGGTGGTAAGCAATTACCGTCGGTCATGGGCACTCGCAACACCAGGGGAGTAACAAGCGATAGGAGTACGCTCTTTTCTTTTTTTCTTTTTTTTTATACCACAAAGGTGGCAAACAAACATGCGGCCCGCTTGATGGTAGGCGGTCACCGCAGCCTATGGACGTTTACAATACCGAGGCATCATTCACACGTTGCCGACCCCGTAAAAACCTCTTTACACCCACCCCTTTTTGAAGAACCCCATACTGTAGTCCTTTGGGATGACCTCCGCAGGAAGCTCATTCCACAACCTTAGCGTACGTGGGAGGAAATTCCTCTGAAATCGTTGGGTACGCGACCATTTTGGTTTTAAAGTATGTGGGTGAACTCCCTGACGGTGGCGAGTGGTGCGATGATAAAAAGTAGCCGTGGGCATCATACCAAACAATTTTCTTGAAGGTATGATGGTCGTATCGGTTCCGAAATACCGCTGACGGCAAATCGTTCCACAGTTTTGATGTGCGAGATAGGAAGAAGATATTGCTAGTTTCTCGGGGTATTGGTACATTCTGTAATGCTGAGTTACCGTAAAACTACCCAACTATAGTCCAAAATCTCCCAACAATGGTCCAAAACTAAGTTGAATATCTTCGTTTAGGTTCACATGGTCAGGGACTTTAGTTGTTGAGCCATTTAGGGTTCACTTTACATTAGATATTTCATATAGTTATGTTTCGTATAGTATTAAACAAAAAAAATAGTTTGAACCGCGGTTTTACCCGCACTATATATCTCTATAGATTATAGCCTATGTGTTATTCTGATGTGAAAGCTATTGTAAAGTTTCATCAAAATCCATTCAGAGCCATGAGTGTCAATTTGTAACGTAATATTACTTTATCTACTTATCATAAATGCTCTAAAATGCGTCCAGAAACCGTAGGCAATGATCAGCATTACCAACCATCAGAAATGAATGGAGATGTAAAGTTAACATTACCTCCTGTTGTAATGCCCTTAATTAACCCACACTCTTGTTGTAATGCCCTTCTTCATTATGCACAGTTGCATAAACTACTATTAAATTACGCAGTTAAAAGCCAACGGCAGTTCATAAATGAATGAATCAATGAAGAAAAAAACCAAAAAAAAAATTAGGATTGATACTTAATTACGAATAAAAGGTTTGGACCATAGTTGCATTATTGGACTAGAGTTGGGTAGTTTTTAGGACCCGGGTATGTCCTAAAACTACGACCAAGACCACTGGGGGATGGGCAGCAGGATCCCTAGAGTGTGGTGGAAGCACTGCGATCGCCAACCCGCATGCCAAGCTTGGCGATTACGGCATTTACCCCTCATGAAGAACACCCAAAAACCATGGCCCCGAGTCCCCGGCGGACCCCGGTACCCTGGTCGCAGGATGCCGCTGGATGTGGAAGGCACAGGACCGGTCTTTTTGGGTCATTTTGGGGGAGGCCTATATCCAGCAGTGGACATCTTTCGGCTGACATGATGATGATAGTTTTACGGTAAATTGCTGTTCGAATGATGATGACGATGAACCATATAATCAGTCGAAAAAATCCTACAAGGGTCCAAGGTGAGATTAGATTTATCACCGAACCCTTAGTCTATCGAGACGTATGGCGCGCTTAGGGTGAAAAGTGATTTCTTCATCTAGTTTATGGGATGAAAGAAAATTGTTATATCAAGTTATTACTTATCTTCCCGTCTCGCGTTCATCATCATCATAACAGCCGTAATATGTCCACAGCTGGATATATTGACGACCGGTCTGGCCTAGTGGGTAGTGATAGTGTCCCTGCCTGTGAAGCCGATGGTCCTGGGTTCGATTATCAGTCAGGGCATTTATTTGTCTGACGAGCACAGCTATTTCCTGAGTTATGGGTGTTTTCTATGTATTTAAGTATCTGTATGTATCTATCTATTATATATATCGTCTAGTACCTACAATACAAGCCTTACTGAGCTTACCTTGAGACTAGGTCGATTTGTGTAAGAATGTCCCCAAATATTTATTTATTTATGTAGGTACTTATATAGTACCAGAATTAGGTTATGCAAGAACTGGTATGGAAGTATAGTATACCGGGTGTGGCCTGTAATAAGAGCATTAACTTTAGGCATCATTTCTACACCACAAAGGTAGCAACATTTGTTCTACGACTTTTGAAAATAAGTAATAGTTAAATAAATATTAATAAAAAAGATTTTCCAAGCAAGCAATGTATTGCGAAAACTATGAAGTTAGTAGGCTGACAGTAAACGTCAACTAGAGGATGCTGTTCATTGAAAATACTATTTAGTTTGTTCGAAAAAATCACAAGTAATAAATTACCCAATTATTTAAAGTTGTAGAACAAATGTTGTTACGTTCATGGTGTAGAAGCGATCCCTAAAATGTTTGCTCCTATTACAGGCCGCACCCGGTAGAATACAAAAGTTTCCAATAATTTTGAAAGACGGAAAAAGTCCAATGAGCTATGCTGAAAGGGTGTTGAAGCATGAAGGGTGATGGAGTATGGAAGGTGATGAAGCATAGAGGGTGATGGAAATCTATATTGATAGAGCTTTGATTCAAGTCATCAACTGCTAATTGGTCACTGAAGCTCTGAGTTCCCAAGTAGCATTCAAACTTTACAAAACATTTTCTTGATTCGATATTTATTTGGTACATATCGCGGGAATGCACTGGCCCGGCATAGCGTGGGCAGATCCCCACAAGGACCTACGACATGGTAAAGATCGCGGGAATCCAATGGATGTGACTGGCACAAAACTGGTCACTTTGGTTTGCTGGTCTATGTCCAGTTACGGACGTCTTTCGACTGATATAATGATGATGACAAATAACTAGCTAGCCTTGTGAACTTCGTACCCCCTAAGAGCCTTACCCTTGTTTGTGGTTAGTCGTAATATTTATCATTATCTGTCAAGTATATAAGTGTGAATATTGTAGCTATAATCCTTTTAAAATATTTAGCTTGAGTTATGTGTCACCTGTCATTTCCATACAATTTATAACCTAAAAACGTGAAATAGGTTATAAATTGTATTGAGATGACAAGTATCATAGAACTCAAGCTATTTGGAATGGATTATAACCGGATTTAGTTTCATTCATATACAATAAACATACTGTGTTTTGGCCTCGTCTTCGTCGGCGTAAGATACCAAGCAGATATATAATTATAATAGACTTATTTGATTGAGATTGAGAGATTATATAGACTTTATAAAATATGAAGTCGTTCCACTGTGGTACGAAGACAGCGGGTCACTAGTAAAATAAAAATTGAAATAGGTGACATATATTTAAGAAAAAATATTAAGATTAAATTATTTAGTACTAACATTTCCTAGCGACTACGTCGGCCAGCCATGCCCGTCTTTAAATAATGGTTGAGGTATAAAAATGTCCTTTCTCGTAGCTCAAACTATATTCATACCAAATTTCGTCCCAAACGATTCAGCGGTTCAAGTGTGTAGAGGTAACAGACAAATATACAGAAAGAGTTACTTTCGCATTTATAATATTGGTACCTATGGATTATCACCAATACATACAAAAAAAAATTGTTTGTTTTTGAACCAAGAAATAATTTCAGGTTTTATAATTCTAAATGCCCCCTGAATGCCATTTGTGGGTAGCAGGCAAATCTAGCTTAGACCAAGTTAGTCAGGCCACTGCCCAGGCTAACGAGACAGGACCTACACCAATTAATAAAGTATCCGGGTTTACGAATATTTTTTTTAATAAAAAGATAGATCTTTATTTTTCAACTATCTGTCCCGGCGAACTTTGTACCGCCTGAAAGTCTAAAGTCCTTTTTTTAAAGCATTCTATTATAGTTTTGGCCAAGACGATCACAACTAACCTAAAATCATCCAAATCGGTTCAGCCGTTCTCGAGTTATAAAAGCTGGAACGAACACAATTTTCTTTTTTTAATATAGAAGAAAGATATAGGCACATTACAATTCAGTTATGAACGTCAAATAATAATCTACCACCGGTGCTAACCTAGACCTCTGAGAAGATTATTACCGGCAAGAAACTCGACGGGATTTATTTTTAAAAAACAGTGATACCTACATCAAATCTTAAAGTATAGTCAACCAATTTGATTTCTAGGCCACTTCGAACCTTGTCACAGTGACGATAAATAAGAGATTTGCGTCTTACATATAGATTTTCACTGTGACAAGGAACGAAATGGCCCCATTAATCAAATTGGTTGACTGTACATCCCTTAATTTGGCACAGTCCAAAATACTGTACACTATTTTTGAAAAAATGTAGGTACATATTTTTATAGTAAACTTGACCTATTTTCAATTTTATGTTATTGTTTCCATACTTACAAATTAGGGAAAAAATATTTACTGCACTGGCAACACTGACAGCTGTCAGTTGTGAACCAAAATGACGAGCAAGAGGTCGACGCTGCGTTGTGTCCAGGTATTTATTGTGTTTATTCATATTTTAACGCGAAAATTAATAAGATTATGCATTATTTTAACGTATGATAACCTAACTAACATGATAAACTGATTAACTATTCGGCAAGTCAAATATTCTTAGCGTAATAAGTACGTAAACACACGTGTACAGTATTTTGGACAAAACATTATGTATAGCACGTTGGTGTTCGAAGAACTAGTACAGTATTTTTGACAAAAGTTTATGGTGTGAGAACTAGATCATGTTTGATAAGTCAAGTATTCTGGACAAAAAGCTATGATTTGGTAACAATATTTTAGTGTGTTTGTTGGTTTGCCTTAATAATTAGCTACGATTGATGTGTGAGAATATCATTGTTTCACTACTACTAGCACGTACTAACTTGCAACTATGCTCTTTTTTCTATAGGTAATTTTTTATAAAATTTTTGTATCATTTGCATGGGGATGGTTTGATTTTTTTTTGCTTTCTTTTTAGGGCTTCCGGTCTAAACGAATATTAGCGTTAGTGCCTAGTAAGAATGCAGATTCTGAAGTAAGCGGATCATCTGAATCTGATGACGAAATTCAAGAAAAAAAAGCTCTTGCTGTAAGACATGAATCGCCATCCTCGTCAAGTGCTCCGTCAATCGCTTCGTCATTAGAGAGATTTAACATTAGTTCACCATTTGAACAAATCGACGGGGGCGGAGACGCTAATACAACAGGTTCGCCTCCGCAAGTTTCACAGAAGCCACCATCTGATACTGAAAGTTTAAACGATGTGCAGCCACCGTCATTATTAAGCCTTCCTTCCGTGTCACCAATTCAAAATCCACCATCAGTGACTACCTCGTTCATATTGGACCAAGTAGAGCCAGTTACTCCAGTTAGCCCCCTAATTTCTATTCCTCAAAGATCCCGCCGCCAGTCTCGTCCCACTACTCGAACACCGGGGCGTGCTTCTAATGTTACACCCAATACGCGATCTAAACGTACAAAACGGCAGATTACAGCCCCGAAACGTGTATCCAAGAAAAAAAAAATGAACATTAATTTTAAATGGACTAGTAAACAGTTTGAATATCGTGCAGAGATAGGCGATGATAATTTCCAAAGTCCACTTCCTGAAGGCAACAAAACTGCTCTAAGCTATTTCTTCGATTTTTTCTCGCAAGATATGTTTGAACAAATATGCGACATGACGAATTTGTACTCCGTGCAAGAAAGGGGTCGATCGGTCAATTTAACAGTCGAAGAACTAAAATGTTTTTTGGCTATTAAAATTATGATGGGAATAGTAAGCATGCCGTCTTACCTTGATTATTGGCACACTGAAACAAGGTATCCACCGATTGCAGACATTATGACCCTGAAACGATACCAGCTATTAAGGCGTTACATCCACTTTGTAAACAACGACGATGCCGACAATGATCCGTACTTTAAAATTAGCTCTTTGGTAGACAAAGTACGCCAAAATTGCCTTGCTGTCGAGGAAGAAAAGCGGTTCAGCATTGACGAAATGACAATACCTTACAAAGGTACGAAAGCTGGGAAAAGAAGACAATATAACCCTAGAAAACCTAGGAAATGGGGGTTCAAAAACATTGTTAGAGCTGGTGCATCAGGTTTTATATATGACTTCTTTTTGTATAGTGGTCAAGATGAATTTGAAGACTGCGGTTTGACCGAGGAAGAAGCAGCTTTAGGTTGGGGTGCCAAAGCAGTTTTACGACTTTGTAAAACTATAAAAAATAAACCTTGCGTCGTCTATTTCGATAACTTTTTTTCCTCTTTGGAGCTCATATACCATCTGAGGCACACGTATGGTATTTTCAGTCTTGGTACGATGCGGTCTAATAGACTGCGAGACTCTCAAGCTCACTTAAAGTCTGACAAGTAGTTAAAGGCTCAAGGCAGAGGAGCGTTTAGCCAAACAACCTGCAACGAAAATAAAGTTGCAATCGTAAAATGGAATGACAACAAATGCGTTGTTTTGGCAAGTAGTTATTCTGATGCTTATCCTTTATCGTCCGTGAAAAGATACTGCAAAATCAAAAAACAGAAAACGAATGTGCAGTATCCCAACATAGTGAAACATTACAACGCCCATATGGGCGGCGTAGATTTGGCGGATATGCTAGTGGCTCTCTACCGCACTGAACTGAAAACAAGAAGGTGGTATTTGTCAATATTTTCACAGATTATTGACATCTGTGTCAACAATGCATGGTTGATGTATAGAAGAGACAGTAGCAGGAAAGGGATAAAGAAGTACTTAGGTTTGAAGCAATTCCGGCTGCAGATATACCAAGGGTTACTCAAAGCAGATAAGCGAGCATCAGGTTCAGTATCAAAAGTAACGGACGTAATTCGAAAACCCAACCGCGTCCTTCCTGTCGATGACGTGAAGTATGATGGCTTAGACCATTTGCCGAACTTTATGGACACCTACGGCCGGTGTTCTTACTGCAAAAACGGTAGAACTGATGTACATTGCATTAAATGCAACGTACGATTGTGTTTAGTACGAAAGCGTAACTGTTTTTATACTTTTCATAAAAACTGAACAGTTTTGATAAGTTATTTTAATTCGAAACGTTTTCAATGATTGCCTTTCTCATTATGTCGTGTTATTTTGATTAAATATGTAAAAATATACATGTTTGTTTTATTGTAATGTTTTGCCTTACTATGCAACTTGTTAAGTATAATTGACACTTTTATTTGATGTTAGTTATGAGAGCATTGGTTTTTGTCAATTATACTGTACATACGATTTCCATGAAAGCTTTCAGTGGATATTTTTTAAATTATTATTTAGTCATCTTTATGGCTTAAATAACAAATAAAAATCAGCAGAAAAAAAAAATTTAACTTTTTTTTTCTCGCCAAATTAAGGGATAATTATGCGTAGTGCCACAAGAAAACATAGTTTTATATAAAATATAACAGAAAATACTATAAATATAAAAATAATAATGTAAAAACAAATTGGACTACACGAAATAGACACGTTTTCTTACCTGAACTGTGTCATTTAAATAATCTGGCAGTACATGCAAGTGATGAATTAAATGCTAGGCGACCGGTCTGGCCTAGTGGGTAGTGACCCTGCCTATGAAGCCGATGGTCTTGGGTTCAAATGCCAGTCTGAGCATTTATTTGTGTGATGAGCACAGATAATTGTTTAAGTATATATGTGTTTTTTATTATATATATCGTCGTCTAATACAACACAAGCCTTACTGAGCTTACCGTACTATAATAGCACTGCTACCTGTCAGGTATGTGGTTTTGTGTTCCGTCCGTCAGCTCATTTGCCACCTTTGCGGTTTATGCCAGTTACGCTAACTCCATTGAGTGGACTACAGACTCAGTTCAATGCACATGGAAATCCAGTGTAACCTATTCCAATTCTGTCAGAATTCGAATTGACAGGGTCTATTCCGAATGTCGAAAATAGACTCAACTATAATTTTACGAGCCCTGGGACCTGGGATCCTGAAAGTCAATCAGAAACTATAACTAAAGCGAATCTAATTCATCAATTGTATGTACATTTGCCGTGTGATGCCGGCTGACTGTAGCACCGCCCCATCTCCTCCCGCGGGTGTCGTAAGAGGCGTCAAAGGGAAAAAACCTACAGACGGGCAGCAGAGTCAGTCGAAACCCAATCTACAGCTTCTGCGGTCGCCAACCCGCCTGCCAAGCGTGGCGACTATGGCAACTACCCCTCAAGATGATACAAATCATATTTGGGGGAGGCTTATGTCCAGCAGTGCATGATTTATGGCTGAAATGTATGTATGTATGTATGTACATTGTACAGATTATTTAAATGACACAGTTCAGGTAAGAAAGCATATCAAAGCATGTCTATTTCGTGAAGTCTTTGTTTCTACATTATTATTTTTATATCCTAGTAAAATCAAATCAATATCAATATTTCGGGACAATCTTGCACAAATCGACCTAGTCCTACGGTAAGCTCAGTAAGGCTTGTGTTGTAGATACTAGACGACGATATATATAATAGATACATATAAATACTTAAATACCTAGAAAACACCCATGATTCAGGAAAAAATATCTGTGCTCATCACACAAATAATTGCCCTGACTGGGATTTGAACCCAGGAACATCGGCTTCATAGGCAGGGTCACTACCCACTAAGCCAGAACGGTTATCACTAGTATTCTTAGTTATATCTTGCAATTTATTAAACTGTTAGATATATTTTTGACGACACGTTTGGCCTAGTGGGTAGTGACCCTGCCTATGAAGCCGATGGTCATGGGTTCAAATCTCAGTAAGGACATTTATATGTGTGATAAGCACAGATTGATATCTTTTCCTGAATCATGGGTGTTTTCTATGTATTTAATTATTTTTATGTATCTATTTATTATATATATCGTCGTCTAGTACCTACAACACAAGCCTTACTGAGCTTACCGTAGGACTAGGTCGATTTCTACGACTTTAATGTATAGGGCATTTGTTTGTGCGATGAGCACAGATATTTGTTCCTGAGTCACGGGTGTTTTATATATGTATTTAAGTATTTGTATATTATATATCGTTGGCTGAGTAGACAACACAAGCCTTCTTGAGCTTACCGTGGGGCTCAGTCAATCTGTGTAAGAATGTTTTGTAATATTTACTTTTCTTTTTGTTTATTATACTTTAAGATTTAATGAAATTGCTGTTAAAAATAAGTCCCACTGAGTTCTTGCCGGTAATAATCTTCTCGGGTCAGAGGTGTAGGGTTGGAACCGGTGGTAGATATATTTTTTCTTGGCGTTCATAAGTATAGTACATATATACATTACATCATACATTTCAGCCGTATGCAGTCCACTGCTGGACATAGTCCTCCCACAAATATGACTTGTATCATCTTGTGGGGTAGTTGCCATAGTCGACACGTTTGGCAGGCGGGTTGGCGACCGCACTAGCTGTAGATTGGGTTTCAACGGACGCTGCCCGTCCGTAGGACTGTTTCCTTTGTCGCCTCTTACGACACCCGCGGGAGGAGATGGGGTGGTGCTATTGTAGTCAGCCCGTCAGCCGGCATCACAGGTATAGTAATGTGCCTAAATTGAAAAATAAAGATATTTTATCTTTTTTACCTTTTTTCTTCATTATCATTTCAAGCGTTAACCGATTCAGTGCGGATGGCACGACAGGCGAGTCATCAATGTTTTTAACGTGTGGCGTATGACACGAGAGGAGTGTCATCACATTCTATGGCATAAGGCACGCCTGCCGCGTCATGGAATAATTATTGTTCCCCGCCACAGACAAAAGTTTTTAAAAATGGAAGACCCACAATCACTAGCCCAACTGGATCACTAGCCCAGTGCACTACAAGTTGTGCTATACGAGCGCCGCTTAGACGTGTCAATTTTTTCTATCTTATCCTTCTTGGTATACGTCATTACGGGTGTTTTTTTTTTTCTATTTTTCTTTCGATTTAAATATCTTTGATATGCTAGCAGACGTTTCTGCTTAATATAAAAATAATGGAAAACCCAACAAATCGGTTAATCGTCCACTGCTAGACAATTGTATCATCTTGGAGGGTCGTTCCACAGTCGTCTCGGCAGGCGGGTTGGCGACCGCAGCCATAGATTGCGTTGACGGACGCTGAAGAGTTGTAATCCCAGTTTACGGTACAGAAAATCCTGTGACAAATCCCTTTTCCGATTTAAATCCAATAAAAATGGCGGTCATTGCGTGCCAAATGAAATAGAAGATATAAATCAACGAATACGCGGTACCGTTTAATGGAAGCCACATCGGCTCCACACCTACCGAATCCTGGATTGGCGAAAACTTTGCTAGTCGGTGATAGTTGGTAATTACGCGATAGTGCATTCTCTTTGTGCCGTGTGATGCCGGCTAACAAGAATAGCACCACCCCATCTCCCGCGGGTGTCGTAAGAGGCGACAAAGGGAAACATCCTACGGACGGGCAGCAGCGTCCGTCGAAACCCAATCTACAGCTACTGCGGTCGCCAACCCGCCTGCAAAGCGTGGCGACTGTGGCAACTACATAAGACGATACAAGTCATATTTGTGGGAGGCCTATGTCCAGCAGTGGACTGCATACGGCTGAAATGTATGTATGTATGATGTTAACTGACCCACAACACAAGCCTTCTTGAGTGGGGCTCAGTCAATTTGTGTAACCTCTATCCGCCCGGAGACCTATAAAAAGGTCTCCCATTGAATGCCATTTTGAATTTTAATTATGACAAACCAGAGTTGCATTTGGCCTGGCAATTTTGAGCTCCGGGCGGCTAGAGGGTAAGAATATTGTGGTGAAGCAGGGGACGTCTTACGGATGAAATTATGAAGAGACTTGACCACATGGAGCGATTTCTGAATATGAGTGGTTTAACTAGGCAGGCCGGTTGGCAATCATAGTATTATCCCACCACTTTGGGACGCCTGGTAGCCCAGAGGTTCCTGGCCACAGTTTAGGGATAATACCCGGGTATACTGAACACCCGGGTCCCGATAATACCCGGGTGCAGTCGGTGTGTACCCTGTTTGAAAGAAATTATACAGCCTTACTCATAAATAACGGGACACGCCTACAATCGGAAAAACGCGCAAATTTAAGCAGAATTGGGACTGTTCCTTGGTCGTATTCAATAAAAAAGTTAATATAAGTTTCTGTGACATAAAATTCACACACTTTGTTCGCGTAAGTGTTAATGTTGTCAACATAATATAGACTGCATCATAGTGTAGACTGTAGACAACATACACCCGGACCCGGACCCGGGTATGTCCTTAAACTACGAGGTAGGGCACAGCGAAGTACCATCACGCTTGAATCTGGAGCAGCCCGACTGGGGAAGTATCTCCTCCTTACAGAAGACAGCCATAATAGCACTGCCACCTTTCAGGTATGTAGTGTTGTGTTCCTGATGGTAAGGTTCCCAGAGCTCCAACCGTTAAAAAGCCGGCAACACGCTTGTGACTCTCCTGGTGTTGCCCATGGGCGACGGTAATTGCTTACCACCAGGCAATCCGTTATGTAAAAAAAAATACCGTTTAGAGGCGTCGGAATTGAATACAAATGTTTCTGAACGTTTCTAAGCTCTGTTACCTGCAGTATACACTAGTATCTAACTAATTAGTACCATACTTTACAACTACATGTTACCTACTACTTGTCATAACTTGAGAATGAAAACAAAAAAAAAACAGTGAAAAAAAAACTAAAACATACTGAAATACCAGAATATACGTTTTTTACATTAAGCAGAAACGTCTGCTAGCATATCAAAGATATTTAAATCGAAAGAAAAATAGAAAAATTTGACTCGAAGCGTGACTCGAACCCACAACCACTGGATCACTAGCCCAGTGAACTACCAATTGTGCTATACGAGTACCGCTTGGACTTGTCAAATTTTTCTACTTTATCCTTCCTGGTATACGTCATTACGGGTGACGTATAGCGACATCTACCGAAGAGTATTGAACCCTTTTTACGGCTTTTTTTTCGATTTAAATACCAGAATATACGTGTTTTTTTTATCGTCTTAAACCCATAAGTGACAGAGAGTTAACTTGTACTTACTCTTACGTCAGTCGAGTTTTTATTTCTCAAACATGCACAAAAATGTTACAATAATGTTACTTAATAATAGGCTTTAAAGTATGTCATTGTAAGTTTAGCTAGACGAGAGGCACGAGATGTCGTTAAGGTTATCATTGCCGACCTAAGGCACGCAAGTGCCTCTTTTTTAATTACCATTCCTCATACATTTGCGACACATACAGCATCTTAGTGATTGGTCATTAAAAAATATTGGTAGTTTTATAACATGTAGAATGTTTAACGCCTAAAACAATAATCAATTCATGGTACATTTTGCTGTTTAATTTGGCATATTTAATTTGAATAATTCTCAAAATTAAAATTTCTTGGAGTTTTTTATACCTATTGTGCTGCATGTTTGAGATAAGCAATGGACATACCTCGGGGTAAAAAGGGGTTGCTGGCTTCGTAACTATCGGCTACATATACTCGGCTGGCAACCCTTTATTTACCGGCCTATATAGTAATGTACTAATATGTAACTAAACCAAATGTTTTCTTTTCCATGTATTCTCTTGGATCCTGCAGAGCGCAGCTTGAGTGAGTATTCTCAATTCTTTACTTGGTCGACCGGTCTGGCCTAGTGGGTAGTGACCCTGCCTATGAAGCCGATGGTCCTGGGTTCGAATCCCAGTCAGGGCATTTATTTGTGCGATGAGCACAGATATTTGTTCCTGATTCATGGGTGTTTTCCATGTGTTTAAGTATTTATATGTATATATCTATTATATATATCGTCGTCGAGTACCTGCAACACAAGCTTTATTAGGCTTACCGTTACCGACCCTTACCCTTAGTACCTTACCGACTGGGTCGATTTGTGTAAGATTGTCCCGAAATATTTATTTATTAATTGTATAGAAGCGGATAACTCACGTTTTATAAGTCGATTATTGCTCGACATGTTTCACTCCGTAACGAGGAGCATGATCATGGGCCGTTCGCGTTGGCTGACCAACGAAGGCTCCAGAATCAAAAATTCTTTATTCCCTGGTACAGTTTAGTATTAGATCAATCAAATGAATATAACTCCTGGGTTCGAATCCCAGTAAGGGCAGTTTTGTGTGATGAGCACAGATTGTTCCTGAGTCAGGGGTGTTTTCTACGTATTTAAGTATTTTTATATTATACAACGTGTACAGTTGTGTATATTATACGCCAAATCCTGGGATTAGTTGTCAAGCGGGGCCCAGGATAACGCTAGGAAGATGTTTCTAACCTGTTATTTATTTATTTTATTTATACATAACGAAACAATAAAATATGAAATCGATACGTGTATCGATGCGTAGTTGTCAATTTTCAAGCACTTAAAGTCCCGAGTCTCTGTTCACGTCGCCGGACACATAAAAAACGTCAAATGAGTGACTATAGAAACATGAGTGATTTTGTATCACATATATTTATAGGGGAAAAACTTAGCTAAAGCACCTGTCCTATGTAGTAGTAACGTGTGTACACGCATGTCGGTGTTCTATATTCAAATGTTGACGTAAGTTCCATATTAACTCTCTGCACAACTACATAGACATGGTCCTTCAGTTTAGTTCTTCACCTATTTACCTATAACATATCTAGTTATTGAAACTTTATTGCACAATAGAAAATATAAAAGTATAAGTGGCGGACTTAATGTCTAAAGGCATTATCTACTATACAATGTTATATTGAGTCACAAAAACTTATACATACATAAAGTGTATAAAAAAATCAATAATTTATTTTAATTGGACCTCATAAAATATAACGATATTGAAACACGCACGAGGGAAAGAGAATTCCCATGTACTAGAAAATGACAAAACATACGCAATGCGACAAATTAAAAAAATACACATGACGACTGGTCTGGCCTAGTGGGTAGTAACCCTGCCTATGACGCCGACGGGCCTGGGTTCACAACTCAGTAAGGGCATTTATATGTGACGAGCACAGGTATTTGTTCCTGAGTCATGGGTGTTTGCTGTTTTTAAAGTATATTATATATATCGTTGAGATGAGTCACAACACAAGGCTTCTTGAGCTTACCGTGGGGCGTCAATGAGTAAGCGTACAGCTCAGTAAGAATGTCATGTAGTATTTTTTTATTTTTTTTATTATCAACCTATTATTTCTGTGAGCCTTGAACTGTCCCGTGGTCTCCTACCTCTTGTACAAGGTATCAACGGAAACAAAAAATGCATTGCTTTTGTATCAAAATGGCGTTTAATTCAAAATATTAAACAAAGCTTCATTAATGAGCCCTTCTTCTTAACTTACCTAAATTTCTATCAAAATTTGAGTCATTATCATACTTTTTATTTATACTTGAGAAGGCTTGTGTTGTTGCTCAACCGATAAATAGATAAAAAATAATAAAATAAAATAAAAAGCCTTTTTATTCCATTAACACTAAAACTAACATTTTTTTTTAAACGTTTAAACTAAATACTATTTTTTTTAAATAATCTAATCTAACAGTGTTAGGACCCTTCCGGGTATAGGCATCCTCCAACCTCTTCCACCGTTCTCGGTCTTGTGCCTCTGTGAGCCAGTTCCTCGACACTCCCTCTATATCATCAGCCCAGCGAGCGCGTCCCTGCGCTCCAGATCCTCGTTTTCCACTTGGTCCCTTCCCCAGATAGTTAATCGTTTTGTCCATTTTTGGTCTGGCATCCTCGCGATGTGACCTGCCCACTGCCATTTGAGTCTTAGTGAGTGTTCGAGAGCGTCTATTATTTTAGTTTTTTCTCGTATATTTTTGTGACGTATTTTATCTATTAACCTAACTTTAAAAAAATTTCTTTCAATTTGCCCTTTGACATGCTCTAATCTTGTGTTTTTCCACGTTTGACAACCGTAACTAAGTGTGGGAAGTAGACATGAATCTAATACTTTTCTTTTTAGATGTAGTGGCAGGGCGCTCAGAAGTATATTTGACATGCTCCAAAACTTGTTCCATTTTTTATTTACCCGCCGCTCTACTTCTTCCGTGTTGTTATCCGGTCTGAAGGATATCTGTTTAATGTCTTCTATAAATATTTCTTTTTCTACATGATTGGTCATAAGTTTTGTTTTTTGGAGATTCATTTCAAGACCGATGTTTTTACTTGCTGCGTGTAGAGTATTGATCATAAATTGTAGTTCGATCCAACTTCTAGATAGTAAAACTATATCGTCTGCAAAAGCTAGATATGTGAGATATTTTCCGTTTATGTTTATTCCTCTATATTCCCATTTTTGACTTTTCATAACTAGATGCAGAACGCTTATGAATAGAGTTGGTGAGAGCGGGTCTCCTTGCCTAACCCCTCTTTCGATGTCTATGTATCTGCCAGTCGTTTCTAACTTAACTCTACTTTTGCAGTTTGCGTAGATGTGCTTTAGTATATTTATATGAGTACTATTTGCTCCTGCTTCTTCAAGCGCTTTCCATATGAATTTATGCTTTATCGAGTCGAATGCCTTTTGGTAGTCAATAAAGGCGATGTAGAGTGGTATTCGAAACTCTCTATGTTTATCCATGAGTTGCTCTACCGTTTGCAAATGGTCAACAGTACCGAACCCTCTCCGAAAGCCTGCTTGTTCCACTGTAAGAAAGTTTTCGATTTTTGGAGATATTCTATTCTGCAATCCTATTGCAAACAGCTGGTAAAAGCTTGACATGAGGCTTATTCAAATATCAAATCAAATCAAATATATTTATTTTGCATAAAATATGGTACAATAGGTGTCAAAATTTAAAAAAAAGCACAAACATATTTCACCAGCAACTGGCATGCAAAATGAGCACCGCACGTACAAGAAAATTTAATATTACAATTCCATTCTTACGTCATATTATATTATACACATGTATTTAATACTAACTAACGCTAATATTTAAATGTCAGAAAAACAAAGGTCACATTAATATTTACTTAAAGCTCATTTACGTCACTATTTAACATTTATATTTAAAATAATCGAAAAATTCATTTATTGAGTAGAAGCATTCCCGTACTAACCAATCTTTAAGTCTACGTTTGAATAGGACAAATGGTAATTGTTTCATGTCGTCTTGCAAGCAGTTATAGATTGAGACTGCCATACAAAAGGTACTTTTACCATATAATATGGTCTTTTTTGCAGGTACAACCAGTCGATCAGGGTACCTTGTGTTAAATTTACAAATGTCCTTATATTTAAGAAACAGTTCTGGGTGCATTCTTACAAATAAACAAATTTCGTATAAGTACATGCTTGTTACAGTCATGAGTTTCAAATTTTTAAAAAGAGGTCTATATGAATCGACGATAAATAAATTACAAATGGCCTTGATGCACTGCTTTTGTGCTAGCAACGCGCGATGTGCATTACTAGAATTTCCCCAAAGAAGAATGCCGTATCTGAGTACAGAGCAAACATAGCCGTGATACGCTTGCATTGCAGTCTCTTTACTACTAATCTTAGTTAGTCTCCATAAAGCATACGCGAACGAATTAACTTTCCGACACACATTCGCAATATGTTTATCCCAACCAAAAGTATCATCCAAGCATATACCTAAAAAGTTTGTCTGTTCAGACTCAGAAATTAATTGATTAGAGTAAGTAACAATGAGAGGGCGTTTTTGGGCGTTTCGATTTACAAACTGAATAAATGTTGTTTTCTGTAAATTAACATTCAAATTGTTCTGTGATAACCAGGTTACAATTTTATCAATAGTGTCATTGATGTCATTATTATATGTCCTATGATCACGACCGGGTATAACTACGGCCAGGTCATCTGCAAAGAGTGTGCACTCAAAGTTAGTTACGTTAGGCAAATCATTAACGTAGAGTAAAAATAGCAAGGGCCCTAAAATACTTCCCTGCGGCACTCCCACTCTATTATATTTCATGGAGGATCGATATTTACTTACAATCTTGTTATCATTAATTTGAGACACTTCTACAAACTGACTTCTGGCTTGTAAGTAGTCTCTGAGCCATTTATTCACAATTCCTCGTATACCATAGAGCTCACATTTGGCAAGTAATATTTCATGGCAAACGAAGTCAAATGCCCGGCTCATATCAAAAAAGACAGCGGTCACTGGTAAACTACGGTTCATGTAAACCAATATATTGTTAGTTAAAGTGTATGCAGCTAAAGAGGTAGATTTTCCCTTCTGAAAACCAAATTGTTCCGCTCTTATAATGTTAAATTTTTGTAAAAATGACGTTATTCGTTCATGAAACGCCTTTTCGAAAATTTTCGATAGAACTGGTATAAGAGCGATTGGTCTAAAATTTTCTACGCTATCTCTGTTACCTTTTTTAAAGAGAGGCTTAATTAGGGCTATCTTTAGTGGTTTGGGAAATACCCCGCTCGCGAATGACATGTTCACTAAGTAACTAAGTATCTCCGCGATGCTTTTTCTACATCCCTTTATTACCCTAGTTTGGATCTCATCGTAACCTGTAGAGTTGGTAGATTTAAGACCACTAATTATTTTTATTATTTCATTGCTATCAGTCGGGAACAGAAACATACTCGCATTATTAGGTTTTACGAGAAAGGCGTCAGGCTTAGGAATTTTATCTAGAAATGAATTAGTCAAATTTATATAATAATCATTAAAAGCATTCGCAATGTCAGTAGGATTAGATAATGTCATATTGTTAACAACTATTTTTCCAATATTTGAGTCTGCCGATGGAATTTTTATAGCACTTTTAATTACGTCCCAAGTCGCTTTACAGATGTTTTTTGATCGGGAAACATACTGTACGTTTGCACATTTTTGAGCTTGATATATACAACTTTTAAGTATTTTGGAATAGTTGTTATAATTTCGTTTAATCCTTAAGTAACTATCGTGATCTCTTGTTTTCTTATAATAGTTAAAACGTAATCGCCTCTTGGTTTTTACAGATTTTTTAATACCTTTAGTTAACCAGTTATCAGTAATACGCTTAACTTTTGATTTTATTTTTACAATCGGAAAACATAATTTATAAAAGAGCGTAAATGTATCGTGAAAGTTTTTAAATGCTATTGTTACATCATTTGCGCCATAAACTTCAGACCAAGACAAGCAAGCGATACAGTCTCTAAATTTTTTAAAGTTTTCTTGACTGTAATCTCTCGTGTAGCGATAATACCAATAAAGTTGTTTAACAATATGGTCAGTCGGAAAAATTAAGGTTTGAGCAGTTTCGTGATCAGACAATCCTAATTTTAAAATGTCACTAGCAGATTCAGGGATGTTAGATAATATTTGGTCAAGGCATGCTTCCCTGCGTGTAGGATCAAGTATATGTATTATAAAATTATTATTGTATGCAATTCTCGTCAGTTCTTCAGAACTTAGTGTTGTCTTAAGTAAGTCTATGTTAAAGTCCCCGGCAACCACGATCCTATAATTTACTTTATACTTAAGCCTGCTAATCAGGCGTTCGAGCTTTTGAAGAAAATAAGATGCGTCAGCTGATGGAGTTCTGTAAACACAAATAACGATACATTTAATCGACTCTATCTCCACGCCGCAACACTCAAACACATAATCTTCAACAATTTCGTCTAAAAAGTTTAGCTTTCGGGTCTGAATGTGGTTTACACAAAATATGCATGTACCTCCTCTTTTTTGATGTGACCTCGAGTATGATGCTGCCAATCGATATCCACTCATACGTAAGTTTCCTTCCATACCTTTTTTAATAAATGTCTCTGAAAAACATAGCACGTCAAACAGTTTTCGGGTTTTGGCAAGATCATCAATCTTGTTTGCTGACAAAACCTGCAATGTTTTGATGAAATATTTGAAAATTATTATTTTGAGGGACGAAAAAAGGTATTTCCTGTTTGTCGTACGTTAGACATTGAATCTCTCATATGAATTCTAGGAAAAAAATCAGTAATAGATTTTTGGGTCAGTGCTTTCGGACATTTAGTATTCATTATGTGTGAAATTTTATTAAAGTAATACGGGATAGTGCCCTTTTCCTTTAATTTATCTGCTTTTTGAGGCTCAGGCGAAAATCTTTGGTTTTTACATATTCTTGGATCTAATTTATTATAACTAAGGTATCGATCGGCATAGTGCCGTGAGTCGAGGATAAAATTTATTTTAGTACAGAGTTTATACATAAATCTTTTTTTAGTTAAAAATGAGTCCTCTAGGTCAAGAAAAGTGCAATTTTAAATCTATTACAAAACATTTTACAGTGTCATTGAGTATGTTTTCATTGAGATGCAAACTGTATTTTACACTACTGACAATTACGAAGGCCTTTGGGCGCATCCTTATAAAGGCACTAAGCTCCGCAAGCAGTGTTATTGGGTTAGAGTCATTTTCGCCGACATTCAATATAATAATGTCACCATCAGTAGTATGCAGAGTTTCAGAGGAACTAAGAATATCTTCACACCGTGCGTTGGGCTTAATCGTAGATGTTATTCGGTACTGTTCAAACAATGTGTTCCGCCTTGACTTGGACAGCGCGGCAGCAAGGCCTTTGCTTTGGCTGCTACCAAGAATATAGATTTTCTTCGGCAAGTTAGAGCGGCCACAAGCCATTTCATCTTTATTGTGACATTTGGGGGTGTGTTCATTGCTTGCTGGAACTTTTGGGGTTCCAGCAGAGTCGAACACTGGATACACGTCTTCTTTACCCATGTTCGTTTGCACAATTTGATTTTTAACTTTACCCGAAGCCTTGTCAGAGCCACTCGGAACGTCCTGTCTGACCATTTGTGTTACTCGTCTTTTGCTTTTAGACTGAGTTTTGGATGTCCCTGCTGGTGATATTGCTGCTGTTCCTTTTACTAAATTTCTGTACAATTCACACTTTTTACGCATCTCAGTCAGGTTATCTGTTGGACGATAGTTTGCGATATCATTCGGGTAGCCTTTCTTATAACTATATCCATTGTTTAGGGACTTTTACCTGTAGCAGTATTTTATTGAACAGTTGCACTATGGGGGTCAATAGTATGTCTTTTGACGCAACCAACATATCATTTGTTATTTCATCGCATCCTGGACTTTTACCCGTTTTCATTTTCCTTAACTTTTTGAGTATCTCGTTTTCGTCAAAAAGCTCTGGAGTGTCGTCTTTGTTTGTAAAATTTGTTCCAATTTCATACGATGATCTGTTGTTAGATGACTTGTAAAGGTTTTCGTAGAACGAGGTAGCTATTTCTAAGATGCTTCGTCTCTGCATGTTATTATTTAATTGTGAAATCCATGTTTTACCCAAATTGAGTTCTTTATTGGCTCTTTTTATACTGCCTGAGCTTTTAAGGTGTTTTTCTATAATTCGTGATCTGTGTTGCTCGTACTCCTTTTTAATTTTTTTGTTGACTTGTTTATATAGCATACTTAGCTCGGTCTTTTCTTCATTCGAGAGGGGCCTTCTTTTCTGTAGTTCAGATCTCCGCTTAATTAGTTGTTTTGTTTCTTGAGATATTATTGTTTTCTTTTTGGTTTGATTTTCTTGCGATATGGAGCGAATGCTTTGTTTTATAACCTTTTCTATCTTGTCGTAATAAATTTGAACTGATTCGTCTTCATTCGTGCATAGTATCTGTTCTCGTGACTCTATCGATTTGTTGCGGTAAGTTGTTTCTTCTTCTCTTGAATCTAATGTCCTTGGCCTATATTTTTGAACGTTGTTCTTCTTTTCTTTGTTTTCCACATTTCCCAAGTTCCCCTAACGAGCCTATGATCAGAAGCATATTCTATATTCAGCATATCAATATTTTTGAAACGACCTTTTTCGTTGGATAGTATGAAGTCAATTTCGTTAGTTGATTTTTTGTTTGGTTACAGCCATGTCAAACGCCGATTATTTTTCTTTTTGAAAAAAGAGTTTACTATAAATAATTTATTTTCTAAAGCAAATTAAATAGATAACGTAACTCAGGAACAAACATTCTATGCTCATCACACAATCGCTTAGTAAGATTTGAACCTAGGACCATCGGCTTCATAGGCAGGGTATAGATAGGGGTTTTGGACCCAGGCATGTCCTTAAACTACGTCCAACAATGAGAGGTAGGGCACAGCGAAGTACTATCACGCTTGAGTCTGGAGAAGCCCAACTGGGGAAATACCTCCTTAAAGAAGACCACAGCCATAATAGCACTGCCACATTTCAGGTATGTAGTGCTGTGTTCCTGATGGTGAGTAAGGTTCCCAGAGCTCCAACCCCCCTTAAAGGCCGCGCTTGTGGCTCCCCTGGTGTTGCGGGTGCCCATGGGCCACGCAATTGCTTACCATCAGGCAATACGTCTGCTCGTTTGCTGCAAGAATATATAATCATCAAAACCCTGTTATTATTGCGGTAAAAATCATAAAGAGAATGAACGAAGTTTTCAAGAAATTTTGCTACAAGTTTAAATTAAAGAATAACGATAATGACTCAAGTTTTGATAGAAATTTAGGTAAATTTAGAAGAATGGGCTTGTTAACATAGTCTTATTTAATGGATGCGTTTTTTATACAAAAGCAATTTGTTTCTTTGTTTCCTTTAATACTCGTATATTGTAGACGAGCTAGTCCAAGACAAATAATGGATTGACAATAAAATTAATAAATATTACAAGACATTCTTATACAAATTGACTGAGCCCCACGGTATGCTCAAGAAGGCTTGTGTTGTGACTCAGCCAACGACATATAATATGTAAATAATTAAATAGGTCCATATACAGGGTAACGCATTTATATCGGTCAGTATGGGGAAATCTGAAACTATAAGATATACAAGGATCTGTTCATTGGAACCAATGAACCAATTCATCGATTATAGGGACAAGAAAAATTGCATACATAGATTTATTAATAAACAACGTCCAACAATGAGAGGTACGGCACAGCGATGACCACACTTGAATCTGGAGTAGCCCAACTGGGGCAGTACCTCCTCCTTACAGAAGACCACAGCCATAATAGCACTGCTACCTTTCAGGTATGTAGTATTCTGTTCCTGATGGTGAGTAAGGTTCCCAGAGCTCCAACTCCCCTTAAAGGCCGGCAACGCGCTTGTGACTCCCCTGGTGTTGCGGGTGCCCATGGGCGACGGTAATTGCTTACCACCAGGCAATCCTTCTTCTCGTTAGCCGCCTATGCCATAAAAAAAAATCCCGGCTAAGAACGCTTCGCGCTTCGGCTATGGAATAAACTATTGTCAAATACAGTAAGGTGTTTATCCTCTAGTTGCCCAGATATAAAAACTTGCCAGGCCAAATGGAACTCTGGTTTGTCATACATAAAATTCAAAATTGCATTCACTGTGAGACCTTTTTATAGGCATCTGGGCGGCTAGAGGATATAGTTTGGCCAGTATAAGCCGGCCGGTCTATCGTGAGTCTTTAGAGTGATTCAAAATCTAACGAAAAAAATTTGATAATGACACACGCACACACATTAGAGTTAACGATCTATAACATTTTACATGTAATCTAAGAATGACATACAGGGCACCCTATGAGTTTTGTCGCCATTATTTATTTTTTTTATGACATAGGCGGCAAACGAGCTAACGGATTGGAGTGATAAGCAATTACCGTCGTCCATGCACCCGCAACACCAGTCAAAAGCGCGTTGCTGACCTTAGGGGGGTTGGAGCTCTGTGAACCTTACTCACCATCAGGAACACAACACTACATACCTGAAAGGTAGCAGTGCTATTATGGCTGTGGTCTTCTGTAAGGAGGAGGTACTTCCCCACTTGAGCTGCCCCAGATTCAAGCGTGATGGTCATCGCTGTGCCCTACCTCTCATTGTTGGACGTAGTTTAAGGACATACCCGGGTCCAATTGCTCCCCTATCATCAAACCTCTACATTATATAACCTATTGTCCTCAGGACAACATCTACCAGCAGCCCCGGCGCCAAGTCCCCGGCGGGGAGCAGCGCCGGCGCCACCGCGGGCGCCTCCACGGCCCCGGGGACCGCACGCCGACCGCGCACAACAAACAACTGCAGAATGTCAAGGGCCAAGATCACCCGCCGCATCCCAGCGTAAGTTTAAAACTATAAAATTTGGTCGCCAGTTCAAAGTTGGCGACAGTCTGTCGCCAGTTCAAATTTGGCGATTTTGTCACCAGTACAAAGTTGGCGATTGTGTCGCCAGTTCAAAGTTGGCGACAGTTTTTTTGTCGCCAGAATAGTTGGCGACAGATTTTGTCGCCATTTTGTCGCCAGTTCAGTTTCCATCGTATGGAAGCTAAATACGAGTTTAGGTGGAAAGAAATATTTTTTCAGATGGCATACAAACTGTTGACTGTACAGAATGTCAAATGATAAGTCCATCTACAGCCTTAGCCAAAAGTATAGAATACACACAAAGTTGTTCGCTTTGTGTGTATGAGTGTAATTTTAAATGTACCAAACTTATGCTATCCTAGTATCTTCTCTGTTTTTTATTATTATGCTTTTTGTTCTTAATTTCTTTTACATTCTGTGTTACCTGCCGTAATACTTCACTTGATGGTCTCATCGGAAGATCAGCGCTGGATGTCGCCAGCATTACACTGAGATAAGGCCATTTTGTGGCATTTTCTTCTTTGTATGTTCTATGTTATTTGTATTTCTGTCACCTTCTGTAACACTTTTTTTCTTCTAACTCAAAAAACCATCTCTTTCTTAACGCGGTTAAACAATTTTCTACTACAGTACTACGAGTTGTCATATTATAAAAAGCATGTGTGCTTAATTACCTCTGGCTAAGGCTGTACAAAGGCAAAAAATATCGATACGGATAAACTTCCATAATATGTACACATGTGCTTTAATATTGAAACAATAAGGCGATTGTATACATATTTTGGAAATTAGTTCGTATAGATATCTCCGACCTTTGACTGTACAGTCAACCAATTTGATTTACAGGCCACTTGGTTCCTTGTCACAGTGAAAATCTATATGAAGACGCAAAAGATTTCATATTAATGTCACTGTGACAAGGTTCGAAGTGGCCTAGAAATCAAATTGTTTGACTATACATCTAATTTAGGGTATAATAATATTGTATATGTAGCTGATATGTGTAAGTGGCGGCAAGATTAATTATTTAAAAAAAATAGAAAAACATATATTTTAGAATAGCGCGGTCGATAATCTAGGTACAGTAAGCAAAAGTTGCTAAGCGTTTGAAGTGTTCAAGATGACCCTACACGCGCTCTTATTCTCTTGACAATAGAGACGTGTTGACCTCATTTTGAACACCTCAAATGCTTAGCTACTTCTGCTGCTGACTGTGTAAGTTTTAACATTTACGATT
The DNA here is from genome assembly GCA_022674325.2 of Grapholita molesta. Classification (NCBI taxonomy): domain Eukaryota; kingdom Metazoa; phylum Arthropoda; class Insecta; order Lepidoptera; family Tortricidae; genus Grapholita; species Grapholita molesta. The sequence continues at coordinate 1,474,787 of CP053145.2, read as the reverse complement.
TTAGGTGTCCAACTTACAGGTAAGTAATATATTAGTAGAATTAATAGTTCTTCAGTAAATGTTGACTAAACTTAGTTTACTATAGCCTCTCGAGACTCAAAACGAAACAAGTGAAATGGTAGGAGATTAAACCTTATGGCATTAGATATTAGGGCTACGAAAGTTGATACATTGAAAACAAATTATTTGTTATTAATCTCTCTGTCATATGCAGAGCCCGGAATTTTCATGGCAAAACAAAAGACAGTCGCAAACTTACTAGTGTTAGATGCATTTTTTTATCGATATCGACAATGGAAGAAAAAAACCATGTAAAGAAACAAAATATTAATAAAAAGTTATTCTTTTCATTAGGGTTAAAATATGCGTTATAAAAAAATTGGATTCCTTACATTTTTCTGAAAAAAAAATGTATAAGAGTAGTATGAATATACATAGACACACTATTTTACATTTCTGGTGACCAGAGGGCTGGCCACTATTTCGCCTAACGGATTAGCATTGCTATCCAACGGAATGCGGCCAGCCTTCTGAGCATCCTACCTAATGACCGGGACCTAGGTCATTTTTTTATTTACAGTTTAGTTTTTAGTTAGTATCTTTATTATGTTTTATCTTATATATTTGTGTTAGTAATAAATAAATAAATAAAATTACGATCAAAATACCACAATTCAATTAAAGTGAGCGACACCATTTTGTAAGTAGCGTTTTGATCGGAAAGTGTGAGTTTCAGATTTTAATTCTCATTTGTTACGTTTGTTAAGCGTTTGGGCCATTTTATTTAAAGAAGTATACAGTACTTTTTTTTTAATTTGGATTTTTTTGTGTGGTTTCTACTCAAAATTTTTATTTAATTTTTTTTTTAATTTTTTCTCAATTTTTTTTGTGTGGTTTCTACTCAGATTTTTTTTTATTTCTACTCAAAATTCGAGCCTGATAGGAGCAAAAATGTGTCTCGGAAAAAATGGCTCTCTTACGCAATTGATTCCATAGCGATATTTGATCCTCACAACGAAATAAAGCGATTGATACCATAAATTAAAAAAAAACATTCGTCTCGTCTATTACCGAGTATTATAGACGATAAGCGAAAGATATAATAAAATAGGATATAAGTCTCTGGAGGTTATAGTAATAGATATAATGATAGAATGTTGTTATACATATATCTATGTTATTGTTATTAATTGTTGTTGTATAAAATAACAATATTATTATGTATATCAGGTTTATTACACAACACTAAACACTTGAAACGAATTGTAAATTAAAAACAACTGTTCTAATAACAAAACAGTGAATATTACAAAGTATATGATTTTTTGCTATAAAGAAAAAAAAACACAAAAACAAATCGTCGCATTACTTACTCAACCTCATATCTGCAACAATCATTTGATGGAAATGTCGATTTTCTTTCATTTGGAATACGGATGTTTTTGTCATCAAATGAGTGTTGCAGACACGAGGTTGAGTAAGTATATCGGCGAAATGATTGTCCAATGATATTTGATATTAAAAAAAATACATGTGCCATTTTTACCACCAAAAATTATAATAAATTCTTTATTAAGTACAAAAAACGTCTAAATACATAGAAAAACAATAAAAAATATTACTTACAATAAAATTCAACTAAAACCAACATACCTAAATCTGAAAATGCCCTTGAGGCATGGTACCGAAGACGCTGTCAGCATTTCCTCGCTGAATCGTAAGGCTGATACGCTGAGCTAGCTGCCAGCTCTTCAGTATCCTGTGGCGTCTCTGAGTCTCTTTGAAAGGTCCTTAAAGAGACTCAGAGCGCCAGGGCCCCATGGACCGAGGGTCTCGACGCCGAATTGGATAAAATTATATTAAATTATATCCACTTTTTAGATTAAGTAGAAAAAAAAATATTTGCTTACAATTTGGTCACCCTATTCAATGTGAAGTCTTGTCGCTTCCCATACTGCGTATGTTAAAAGTCATAGGGTGACCATAATTTGGTTCATTAAGAATTTATATTTATTAACTAAGTTTTCAGGCTGAAATAAATAACCAGTTTCACAAATATTTTGATACTCATGTTTTTTATAGAATATGAGTTTGTGGTGAAATTACAAAACACGCCTCCAATCTTTTTTCTTATCGAAACGAGTAACTAATTATCAATTTTCTCGATAAAATCTCTCTACAGAAATTAGAAGGTCAGTCGATCACCGGGCACTGGTAAAGTGAGTCTTACTAGAAGTTGACACAGGTAAGTCTTTTATTTATCTCAAAAGTGTCATAATAGGAGATTTTTGAGAGTGCGCGCGAATGTAAAAAGTTTTAGGACGAAAATAATCGGCAAGTTTGGTATGGTTAATTTTCAGTACTTTGAAGGATATTTTCTCCAAATAGGTTGAGTTTGGGCAGCTAAAAAGATTACGTGTCCTTTATTTTAGACTACTCTATAACATATATCACAATGAATCAAATCGGAGTTGGACAGTTGGGTACCCTTCCTTGTAAGTCAATTTGTGTGTCCTGTAATATCAATATATATGATATGGACCAAGTGATAAGGACGGGCATTATTTGTAATGCCCGGGCATTATGAATAATGACTAGCTATACTGGGCTAAGTGGCAAGTGACAAGCTAAACTTCAATATTTATCACATTGCCTGGTCATTATGATACTGCTACATCATCGTTGGGCAATTTGGTCGGGGAGAGAAACAAACTCGTGACACGTGTAAACCACAGTTACCGATGGATGCAACTGCAACTGGCACAAAGGCCTACAGCTATTTCGAAACAGATTTTTTTTTCTTAGTGACTCGGCTGTGTTGTGAACGCAAAACCCTAACACTCCTCCTCGCTTCGCTCGTCGTCGTACCTACCGGTGACTCTGTGACTGAATTTCTGTTTTGCCCTTATATGATTGTCCAAGCTCAGTACTAATTGTATAAAAAAAATGATGGACCGGGGGTTTTCTAACTATATCTCATCTGTCATTTGGTCGATATTGTTAGTTTAGTATTCTGCCCAATAGGTGATAGACATTATTAATAATGCCCGGTCAACTTAATAATTTGAATATTTATAATCAAATTGCCCTCTGGTATTGGGCGTTTTTCATAATGCCCGGGCATTTTCAATAATACCCAAGTTATCACTTGGTCCATGACATATTTATAAAAGAAAGGGTTTGTCCAACCGCTTATAACTCGAGAACGGCTGAACCGATTAAAATGATTTTGAATTGGTTGGAATCGTCACAGTCCTGATTGAGACATTAAGTACTAAAAAATCACAAAAATCCCGTGATTTTTGAAAGCTATCACTACTTTTGTCGCTTTTTAGGTGGTACGAACTTGGCCGGGTCAGCAAGTTTAAGATTAAACTTATTTTACGGAATTTTATTATTATTCAAGTTCCAAATCTATAAAAACTATAAACTAAAAGCTAGATAGAAACTAAATTAAGAGCTAAAAAATGATTTTTCCTAACTAGTGCGTAAAAAGTGCACTTTTCGCACGCTTCGCGTGCGTAAATTTCGCTATATAAGGCACTAGCTATGAAAAATTAGGTTCTTTACACGTGTAAAAACTTCTTTAAGACTCGGATGATTGTCACCCTCGCTTCAGTCGGGTTCCAATGTTCACCCTCGTCGAAAAATATTTTTTTTTCACTAGTATCGAAATGTACTATACTTAATACTAATTGGGCCCCCTCGGCATGGTGCCGAGGATGCTGGCAGCATTCCCTCTCTGTATCGCGACACTAATACGTTGAGCAAGCTGCCAGCTCTTCGGTCACCACTTGAGTCGATGATCCTTTTACTCATTTCTTTAAGAAGTTTCTGGGCACTGCGGGCCAAGACTCTCGACTCCGAAAGGTGAACTTTATTCGCGGCCGAGACTCCTGTATTTGTATGCCATCAGCATTTCGGCCGCATTGGTCGCCGCATCTGCCTTTCCTGGAATTTGAACCCCATAGGGTTCATGGGCAACGTAAATATACCCACTAGAGCGTTTCTTACATTTTTTGCCACTTTTCTCGACTTCAAATATTTTGGTAAATTTTATGTTTTTTTTTTGTCAAAATCGCGGGCTGATTCGATTTATGCAAGAAAAAAATGTGTCCCAAAGATTGTTTTCCTATTGTACTACCTTTTTCTATAAATATTTTCTATGGAGGTAACATAATAGGAAATTCAAAAATGTATGGAATTTTATGGGACATATTTTTTTATTGCATAAATCGAATCAGCTGGTGATTCTGACCAAAAAAAACATAAAACTTACCAAAAAATTTTTGGTCGAGAAAAGTGGCAAAAATTTAGAGAAACGCTCACTAGGCCAGATCGATCAACTAAATCTAATTAAGAAAAATATTTAAAAAGATGATGTCGGGTCATTTTTGCCTGGCAAATTCTCAACAAGCACAATAAAATTTCATGTCAAATAAATTCATATTTTTACGGACCCTCTGGTAAGTTCAGCAATCAATTACTTACACATATTCCGACCGACTTTAACTGCGTAGGGTAAGGTTTTATGTCTCGACCCTTCCTCCCTGAGGGTACTTACCTGATCAAATTTATATATGACAGCTCTTAAAATGAATCCATCATAAAATATATTAAATATACAAGCTATAGGCTTCATAAGAAGGCTCAAAGTCACCCAAAGGGCAATGGAGAGGGCTACGCTTGGAGTGTCTCTGTGTATCAGAAATGACAATTCGCAGCAAAACTAAAGTAACCGAAAGTTCAAATAGATAACATATACTTAAGAAAAAACGACGAGGTCCTCCGGTGTTCGAGACGGGATTCGAATCCGCATCTCCAGCTATCACTGCTCTAGCCGCTGTGTACGGGTGGCCAAATTGGTTAAAGCGTCAGCCGCGATAGCTGGAGATGCGGGTTCGAATCCCGTCTCGAACACCGGAGGTCCTCGTCGTTTTTTCTTAAGTATATGTTATCTATTTCAACTTTTAATTTATATAGTATTATTACTACTTAAAAATCAAAGCAAATCAAAATATTTCATAAAAAATAATTTGATTTGTTCTTATTTTAAAGTAACCAAAGTCTGAAGGCCTCGAGAAGAAGGCATGTCTACATCATATAGTAAAATTTTATACATACATCATCACTACATAGTATAAAACAAAGTCGCTTTCTCTGTCCCTATATCCCTATGTATGCTTAAATCTTTATAGGGCAACTTCAAAATTTCAATGCAAAAATGACCACCCAACAACATAGTCTTTTTGTATTTTTTTCTTAACAAGAATCATTAGGACAATCGAGCCGCGATGAGGCTTGAACGCACGACCACAGTGACTTTTGAGCGTTAAAGGGTTAAATCTTTAAAACTACACAACGGATTTTGATGCGGTTTTTTTAATAGATAGAGTGATTGAAGACGAATGTTTATATGTATAATAACATCCATTAAATAGTGGAGAAATACTAATATCAGCATTGTACCCGTGCGAAGCCGGGGCGGGTCGCTAGTATTTTCATAGATCAGTATTATAGGTTCTTAAAACCGGCAACGTGCATATGAATCTTCGGGAGTTGCAATCGTCCATGGGCTACGGTAACTCCTTACCATCAGGCGATCCGTATGCTTGTTTGCCACTTTCATTGTATAAAAAATTGTCTGTTTTATCTTATATTATCTGTTTAAAAAAAAATAAGTCCCGCCAAGTTTAATAGTCTCGGGTAATAGTAATAATCTCGGGCCAGAGGTGCGGGTCTACGCACCGGTGGGAGTTTTTTTTTTGTAGTTCATAAGTGCATTGTTTAGTAAAAAAAACTTAACTGAAGGACCATGTCTATGTAGTTGTGCGGAGGATGAATATGGAACTTACGTCAACATTTGAATATAGAACGCCGACATGCGTGTACACACGTTACTACTACATAGGACAGGTGCTTTAGCGAAGTTTTTCATCTATACCGTAAACAGTTCTTGCTAAACGAAATATTCGCTCTAAAGGTTAAAAATATTGGACGTTAAAAAGTCATTCGAACCCAGGACCTTAGGCTTCATAGGCAGGGTCACTACCCACTAGGCCAGACCGGTCGTCAAAGACAAAAAATTCGGCAACTTTAACATTCGACATAAATAAATTATGCGAAACTATGGTATGCGTATTATTCAGACAAAGCAAATTATGCCAAATAAATAACCATTGTACAACCCCTTTTTGCTCAACACCGAAACTCTCTAGGGTCGAAAGTTATAATATAATTTGCTATTACGACATTTACTACAGAAATTGTCTGATATCTAAAAGTTCTATTGCTGTTCTATTGTAATATCAACTAGATTATATATGTGGTAGACCACGTGAAAAGGTACCTTATGGCGCTTGGCGCTTACGTCGAAAAGTGTCACATTAGTATTGAAGCGTCATTAACAATAGCGTAAGCGCCAAGCGCCATAAGGTACCTTTCCATGTGGACTACTATACAGTGTGGAAGTCTTATACGGGCGAATCTCTTAACGGAGGGTAGAATAGGACATAACAAATATATTTAGATAACTTTTACTTAGAAGTGCAATTAAAAATTTATCTATATAAAAAAATTCGGCCCGCAATGTAATGCAGCACACTCGAGTTAAACACTCGTTGACAGCTAGTTTCAAAAGCTTATATCGCGTAATGTTCGCAGTACATTACTGCTCAGATATTTTACAAAAATTTATTACATCTGTATAATAGGTATAATTAAAGAAAAACCTTTTGGTTAATGATTATACTGGTAAATCCTATGTCTGGTTTAATTCTTCGCCCGTATTAGACTTACACACAGTATATAACGGGGTATGATTTAAACTTCGTGAATCCATACCAATATTTTTTTTTATGACAAAGTTGGCAAACGAGCATGTATTATTTATGCTTTCTTCTTATTTATAATTAATCTAATCTACACTAATATTATAAAGGCGAAAGTTTGTGAGTGTGTGAGTGTGTATGTTTGTTACTTCTTCACGTCTAAACGGCTGGAGCGATTTTAATAAAATTTGGTATGGAGTTAGCTGACACCCTGGATTAACACATAGGCTACGTTTTTTTCCTAATAAACCGCGGGTAACACCGCTACTTAATTATAAATGTCAAAGTACCTCTCTCCATCTGTCTGTTATCTCTTCACGCTTAAACCACTGAACCAATTGGAACAAAATTTGGTATGAAGAGAGTTTGAGCTACGAGAAAGGACATAGGATAATTTTTATCCCGCAACCAATATTTTAAAGACTGGCATGATTGGCCGACGAAGTCGCGAGGGAAAAACTAATTATTTCAATTATTTCTTTGCCTCAAGGGCCTTTTTTAGATTTTATACTGTAGCTAGTTAAGTACTTGTAGTTATCATAATACGGTTGTAATTTCTGTAAATGTATCATTATTTCATAAATTGTCAACGTCGTTACCCCAATATCAACCAATCAATATTGTTATTAAATATTAAACTGAGTAAAGCTGATTGAAGAGCGACGATACTCCAGTCAATGAGGTATATCTGGTGCCCGATTTTTGAGCGCCGAGTACTCGACTCGTGACATTTTAAACTCGTCAGAAACGAAGAAATGGTTATAAAGAAATCGAATGGTAAAAAAGATAAAAAAAAAGATAAAAGATCTTTTTTTCAATTTAGGCACATTAAATGCACTTATGAACGTCAAAAAAAAAAGATCTACACTGGTTCAAACCCTACACCTCTGACCCGAGAAGATACCGGCAAGAAACTACGGCGGGACTTATTTTTTCAGTACAGTGATACATCAAATCTTAAAGTACTTACATAATTATGCGTACTATTTACTGTATTTTAGAAACATATAGAAATTGGTATCGAAACTGTACATTTTGTGCAAAAATAATCATGACGAGAAGCTTTTGTGTGCGATTATATTCGTCGTTAAAGTTGCAGGTAAATTCTGAATGCGGCAAGTTGTAGAGCGCTATGCTGCTCTTTAGGGGAGGGCTATGCCCAACAGTGGACTACTATAGCCTGATGATGATGATGATCATGACCTTAGCAGTTATATATTCATCATATTCCTCGCGCTATCCCGGCATTTTACCAAGCTCTTGGGAGCCTTGGGTCCGCTTTACAACTTATCCCAAGATTTGGCGTAGACACTAGTTTGACGAAAGCGACTGCCATATTACCGTCCAACCCAAAGGCTAAACTAAGCCTATTGGGATTAGTCCGGTTCCTTTGCGATGTTTTCCTTCACCGAAAAGCGACTGCTAAATGTCAAATAATATTTTGTACATATTTCCGAAAAACTCATTGGTACAAGCCGGGCTTGAACTTGCGACTTCCGGATTGCAAGTGGGACGCTCTAACCGCTAGGCCACCAGCGCTCTATAATATTGCGAAGTAATTTGCATCCATCAACCGCCCCTTGATTATTTTATTTATTTAAACTTTAATGCACAGTATATAAAATACACGGTACATAAGGCGGGCTTAATGCCGTTAGGCATTCTCTACCAGTCAGGCGAAACAGAGAATTATAGTTGGTGCGTGAAACAGAATGTCCAAAATGCTACGAATACAATAAAGGAGCGTTTGAATAAATACAAAATATTATGGATTATCTACTGTCCCCGTTGACTGGAGTATGTACACCAATCAATTGTGCAAACACGTGAGTAAATTTGCCTTCATTATAATTTTACTAATTCAATCAGTGTTTCTCGTAAGGCATGAGAAGTTAACTTATAGCCTATGGACGCCTTTAACTCCAGAGGATTTACAAGCGCGTCTCCTACCCTTTAAGGGTTTGAGCTCTAGGTGACCTTACTGTCGAGTATCGGATGTCCACTAATGTAATTGCTTATGATCAGGCGGTCCGTCTGCTCGTTTGCCACCTTTGTCATAGAAAAATTAAAAAAAACTAGATGGAAAAGACCTCGTATGGGACGGGAGTCGGTCGCTGAAGTGTGCTGAAGATGGCTAATTGTGACAGTCTATGGGGGAGGCCTATGTGCTACTGACTACAGTGGTTGATCTATGACATTAGTTTTAGTGCTATCCCTGACGTTTGTTCTATATAAGTATGTTCTCTATACATTTCATACGTATGCAGTCCACTGCTGGACAAAGGCCTCCCACAAATAAGACTTGTATCATCTTGGGGGCAGTTGCCATAGTCGCCACGCTTGGCAGGCGGGTTGACGACCGCAGTAGCTGTATGTGTTTCGACGGACGCTGCTGCCCGTCTGTAGGATTTTTCCCTTTGTCGCGTCTTACGACGACCGCGGAGATGGGGTGGTGCTATTCTAGTCAGCCGGCACGGTTGTGTTAATACAAGTTGAATAAATATACACAATTAAAACAAGTTGCCGTGTTACAGTTAATACAAGATAATACAGATTTTTTTTGGACCCGGGTATGTCCTTAAACTACGTCCAACAATGAGAGGTAGGGCACACCGATGACCATCACGCTTGAATCTGGGGCAGCCCAACTGGGGAAGTACCTCCTCCTTACAGAAGACCACAGCCATAATAGCACTGCTACCTTTCAGGTATGTAGTGTTGTGTTCCTGATGGTGAGTAGGAAACCTTACTCACCATCAGGAACACAACACTACAGAGCTCCAACCCCCCCTTAAAGGCCGGCAACGCGCTTGTGACTCCCCCCGGTGTTGCGGGTGCCCATGGGCGACGGTAATTGCTTACCATCAGGCAATCCGTCTGCTCGTTTGCCGCCTATGTCATAAAAAAAAAATTCCTTTCATTATTTTCAGATTTTTCCCTTCATAATAATACAGAACTAAGGATTATAAACACCGAGAAAAACAACCATAAACTTGAACTTAGAACAACTCCCAAATAACTTTCCACGTGTACAAGATTAACTTTTCGACTACTTGAAACAAATTCCAAAGAATTTCTCATATTTTCTAATAAGCTAAGTATTTATTAAATCTTTTCGCTAAGGGGCTGAATTCTTCATCACCAGCCTTTGGACAGTTGTTTGACCTAAAGCCAGGGATAGACTAGGGAACAAATGTCCTGCAACCCGTATCGCCAGCGACGTCGGGTGACATAGATTGACGTAGCCGGACATCGCTCGACAAGCCATGACTATGCCTGCAAGTGTCTGGCGAAGTCGCCGGACTTGTCGGTCGAGTTCGTTTGATATCATTTGTCCCCTATAGTCTATCCCTGGCTTAAATCGAGGACTGACCAGCGTTTGACCTCAGTCACACCTGATGGTAAGTGACGACGAGGTCGAGGGTGTACGCTGGTTCAGTAACAGCCTTCACTCTTGCCTTGAAAAAACTTAAATTATATCTTACCGGGATCTTTTATACAATTCAGGTATTCTTATTTCCTTTATTCATTTCATATCTTAGGCTAGGTTTTTATAACATTTTTATAAAAGTACAATATAAAAATACATCTAAAACGTATCAAAACAATAAAAACATTATAAAAAACCTAACCTAGAGTGCCGCCGGCAACGGGGCATGGCCCAAGATTTATTATTATTCAGGTATTTATTATTAAGGCATTAAAATATGTAATCACTGCACTAAACTGTGACATAATCTGTGATTAGGGACCTTATTGTCGATGGCGCTTACGCCGTTGTTCAAGATGCCGCGATACAAACGCAACGCGGTTCAACGTAAGCGCCATCAACAATAAGGTCCCTTTTGCTAGATAATGTCACATATAGAGTTCTCATATTAAAAGCATGGCTGCATTTACACAGGCGAAGTCGCCAGAAGAAGCTAGATTGTTATATAATATATCTATGTTCTTACGTAAAACTATTTAGGTAAAGCCCTTTTTTTACTTTAACTAAGCGTATTAAACTCAAAGGTCAAAGTATTCCCAATGAAGGTCAAATTATTCCCAATGAAGGTCAAAGTATACCCAGTATAGGTCAAAGTATGTCCAATTCTCCTTTGACCTCGAAGTTGCTTGATTTATTCAGAGCGAGTATAATTACTTAAATATTCAACCGACTAATTAGAGATACGGCAAAGCTCACATTTTCAAGGTTAATAAATAATTCTAGTTTAAACGAAAACATTACCCCTACCACGGGTCGCCTCATTGACATAAGTCAATTTTTTACAGTAGGGGTTACATGTTACAAAATCTATTGGTGAAAAACTTAACTGAAGGACCATGTCTATGTAGTTGTGCGGAGAATTAATATGGAACTTACGTTAACATTTGAATATAGAACGCCGACATGCGTGTACACACGTTACTACTACATAGGACATGTGCTTTAGCTAAGTTTTTTACCTATACTCGTTTCAAGCCGAGTCAGAACACACCGCTTGTCCGAGGGTATGTCAATCACTCTTTAAGAACTCTTTTGAGTCATCTACTACTCAGTAAAACTAAATTAACCCTAAAATTTAATAACTGCTAGTCGTTTCTGGTGCAAAATTGCCCATAGTGCTCGCAGCATTACTGCGCTGAATCACTATAGACAGCCTTTGCACCAGAAAGGACTAGAAGTGGGGGTCCTCTCTCTTTTGCGTGCGTCGATGGCCTATGTCATGCACAAATTTTACGGCGTCTGCCCCCCAATTGCCCGTCTTCTACTAAGTTACAACAGATGACTGACTCGGCTCGAAAATGGGTACCAGAGCTTACCCGAAACATGTCGCCTAGTGCGATATAACTACACGTGAGTTTATCCGTTTGTAACTAGATGTAGATGTAGTGTAGGGACGCCCGGCCGGACTCAGGCGGGCTGTCGATCGCTTGTTGTTGTTTTATGAGAGGTAGGGCACAGCGATGACCTGGGGCATCGCTGGGCTTGAATCTGGGGCAGCCCAACTGGGGAAGTACCTCCTCCTTACAGAAGACCACAGCCATAATAGCACTGCTACCTTTCAGGTTTGTAGTGTTGTGTTCCTGATGGTGAGTAAGGTTCCCAGAGGTCCAACCCCCCTTAAAGGCCGGCAACGCGCTTGTGACTCCCCTGGTGTTGTGGGTGCACATGGGCGACGGTAATTGCTTACCACCAGGCAATCCGTCTGCTCGTTTGCCGCCTATGTCATAAAAAAAAATCACTCTTCAAGAACTCTTGTGAGTCATCTACTACTCAGTTACAACAGATGACTGACTCGGCTTGAAAATGGGTACCAGAGATTACCCGAAACATGTCGCCTAGTGCGATATAAGTACACGTGAGTTCATCCGTTTGTAACCAGATTAAGATGTAGTGTAGGGACGCCCGACCGGACTCATGCGGGCTGTCGATCGTATGTTGCAGTCATTCAGCCCAGTTCCCTGTAGTTGGAGCTGCAGGTTTACTGTTCCGGCTGCCTTCCCACACAGTGCTCCTAAATTCCTTTTGTAACTAAGTAGTAATCACATTATTTTATTCCCTACTATAAAAATGAAAAATTCAAGCCCACCTGACTTTTACTAGCCAACATAATCCCGCCCTTACGTCCTTGTTAATAAGGTACAGAGAGAGAACATAAGTTTATTATATAATTATATATTGTTTTCTTTTATATTTTGGGACAAACTGACACAAATCGACCTAGTCCTACGGTAAGCTTAGTAAGGCTTGTGTTGTAGGTACTAGACGACGATATGTTATAGTAGATAGATACATAATTATTATACCTAGATATTTTTCTAGCAGGAACGACATTTGCTTTGTGCTTGCCACAATCAAAATATCGACAATCCTGTTATCGATAAGTAAGTACATAGTAATTCAACAACAATACGTACACACATTCTGCATACCTAGACGCCGCGTGACATCGATCTTGAACAAATTGAACGTAATCCGTACACTTGATCCAACTTATTTTTTTATTTGCAATTAATAGTTCAAAATTGTTTTCTGAAGTATGTAAAATATAAATAAATAGATAGTTTTGTTATTTTTATTTACTTTTAACCCTATTACCTAATATTAGTCTTGTTGACCTGTATGACGTTGAAGTGGTACTTATCGATAACAGGACTGTCGATGTTTTTATTTTGTCAATCACTTACAAGAAACCGTTCGTGCTAGAAAAATATCTAGGTATAATAATTATAAATACTTAAATACGTAGAAAACATATTTAAATCTAAAGAAAAACAGAAAAATTTGACTCGAAGCGGGACTCGAACCCACAACCACTGGATCACCAGCCCAGTGCACTACCAGTTGCGCTACACGAGCGCCGCTTAGACGTGTCAAATTCCTGCAAAAAATTTCAAATAATTTTAGAAAGGGGTAGCACATTGTTATCGATGAATTCTCAATCTAAATTTGAGACATCGATGCCGTAAAAAGGGTTCTATACTCTTCGGTAGATGTCGCTACACGTCACCCGTAATGAAGTATACCAGGAAGGATAAGATGGAGGAATTTGACACGTCTAAGCGGCGCCCGTGTAGCGCAACTGGTGGTGCACTGGGCTGGTGATCCAGTGGTTGTGGATTCGAGTCCCGCTGCGAGTCAAATTTTTCTATTTTTCTTTCGATTTAAATATCTTTGATATGCTAGCAGACGTTTCTGCTTAATATAAAAATAATTACATAGAAAACACCCATGACTCAGAAACAAATATCTGTGCTCATCACACAAATAAATGCCCTGACTGGGAATCGAACCCATCAGTTTCATAGGCAGGGTCACTACCCACTAGGCCAGACCGGTCGTCAAACGTTTTTGTTACTTACTGGCTATGTTTTTTTTTTTTACTAGCCTGTGTTTGTGTCCCACTGCTGGGCAAAGGCCTCCCCTCTTTCTCCACTCAACCCTGTCACTTGTGTGATCCCGCCATTCTACGCAGAACGCGTCCAAGTCATCCCCCATCTCCTTTAGTTATGTGCATTGTCTATGGTGTGTCGTGGGTCTCTGTAACCACTTTGGCCCACCTTTCCGGCAGACATGTCCAGCCCAGTCCCATTTTAACTTGGCGGTCTTAACACCTACATCCCCAACTTGAGTTCTGGAGCGTAGCTCCGTGTTTCCGAGTCGATCAGTTCTAGAAACACCTAAAATACTACGCTCCATCGCTCGCTGGCGAACCTTGACTTTGGACTTTAGAGACTGCGTCCCCGCATCCATGGACCCGGGTATGTCCTTAAACTACGGCCAACAATGAGAGGTAGGGCACAGCGATGACCATCACGCTTGAATCTGGGGCAGCCCAACTGGGGAAATACCTTCTCCTTACAGAAGACCACAGCCATAATAGCACTGCTACCTTTCAGGTATGTAGTGGTCCTGATGGTGAGTAAGGTTCCCAGAGCTCTAACCCCCCTTAAAGGCCGGCAACGCGCTTGTGACTCCCCTTGTGTTGCGGGTGCCTATGGGCGACGGTAGTTGCTTACCACCAGGCAATCCGCCTGCTCGTTTGTCGCCTATAACATAAACAAAAAAAAAAAATCAATTAGACTATCTTTTTTTTTTATTATACTAAATACTTATCACTTCAAGACAATAATTCAACACACACTTACAGAGACGTTTATGAAAAAGCGGATTTAATTCGAAAATCTTTTCTCAAATCAAATTGAACAAGATATAACTTGCAGCTTCACAACTTCCAACTTCACCACGTACCAGTTCAGACATGTTGCGATAAAAAACTTTTCTATTTCAAGTTTGCGACTCCTTCGTTCTTCAGAATAAGACAGAAGCTGGCTATATATTCATTTTTAACTAGCTTTTGCGCCCGGCTTCGCACGCGCAGAAGAACCGTCATTTTGAGCTCTTCGGGGATAAATATCAGAAAACGCTGAAATTACTTTTCTTGTTAAAAGTGGAAATAGATAACATATACTTAAGAAAAAAACGACAAGGACCTCCGGTGTTCGAGACGGGATTCGAACCCGCATCTCCAGCTATCGCGGCTGACGCCTTAACCAATTTGGCCACCCGTACACAGCGGAACCCGTCGGAATTAATCAAGTATATGTGATCTTATTTTTTTTAACGGTTTTAGGCACCGTTTTACCAGCTCTAAGGTGAAACACTACGTGTTTGCGCCAAAAAAATCAAAGCAAATCAAAAATATTTCACAAAAAATAAATTGATTTGTTCTTAGTTTTACTTTTCTTGTGTTTGAATAAGGAGTGTTTACACAAAATTTCAAGTTTCTAGCCTTAAATTTGACACAATACCCATACACACTTTCAACCCCTTTTTACCCCCTTAATGGTAGAATTTCCAAAAATCCCTTCTTAGTGAGTGCTTACGGTATACAAACTACCTATTGTGAAAAAATCAGGCATCTAGGTTAAGCGGTTTGGGCTGTGCGTTGATCAGTCAGTCAGTCAAGACTTTCACGTTTATATATTAAATATAGATTTATAGTAAAATTTTAATTTTTGTTTGACGTTTGATCCTTATTGGGAGATACATATTTATAATATGCCGTGTGATGCCGGCTAACTAGAATAGCACCACCTAATCTACAGCTACTGCGATCGCCAAGCGTGGCGACTATGGCAAGTACCCCCAAGATGATACAAGTCATATTTGTGGGAGGCCTATGTCCAGCAGTGGACTGCATACGGCTGAAATGTATGTATGTATGTATTTTACGCGATCGCATTAGAAATTGCAGCAGAATCATAATAACCGTATTAGCCTCTCGGATCGCTAATCTTAGATGAGCTTATACCAATGAGGTTCTAGTTATCATTTGATATTTAGCAGTCTTGTGTATGTCTTGCATTACAGATTTTGTGCAATCTTATCAATATTTATTGATTTAATAAGAATTCCAACGGCAATATCACACATGCACAAGACGAACACGACTCGATATGTCTGTAACAGACGCACATACGATAACAGACGAACGCCGCATGAATTATTCAGTCTGTTTCTAGTCTGCATTGTCAATAGCCATGCTGTCTGTATCGAGAAACAAAGCATTGATTGTCAGTTGTTTTCACAATACTACCAGAACTTGTACAGTCAGCAGCAGTGGCTGAGCGTTAGGTGTTAAAAATGAGGTCAACACATCTCTATTGTCAAGAGAATAAGAGCGCGTGTAGGTCATTTTGAACACTTCAAACGCTTAGCCACTTTTGCTGCTGACTGTAAATAGACCAGTAAAATTAGGACAATAGATCAGTAAAAGTACCAAAACCTGGACATAAGTCGATAACTGTAATTTTCTTTTTCTATGAAATAAAGTATTGTGTATAGGACCAAATGGAGAGAAAGAGGGGAGGCCTTTGCCCAGCAGTGGAATACTCTTATAGGCTTATTATATAATGTATAGTTCTTTTCAAAAAAAATTAAACATTTTAGGGTTCCGCGTCAATGTAGAAACCCAAGATCGTGGGTAGACATTAATAGAAATATTGTCTATTCAAATACACTTTGGCGACCTTAAGCCCTAGCTATCGAATTATGTCCAGGTTTTGGTAATTTTACTCGTCTATACATGCAAAAACTTAACTGTTGTAACGATATTAGGTTGGGAAGGTTAGATGAGGGGTTTGTAATGAAATTTTATATAAAAATTTGCAGGCCTAGGCCGGGAAGTGACGCTTTTTTAATTTCCGGTTTGCATAATATATTCGAGACACACCCTCATGGCTTTCAGCCATATATATATATTTTTGTTTGAGGATTACTAGTCGCACGCTCTTCCTCAAATAGGTCGTATACTTGTTTGCCACATAGTATAAAACATGGTCATAATAATAGCTTATGTGACTGCTACATATTGTAAGACATAACACAAGTTTGGTTTTATGAAACGAAGCGAAGCTGAGTTTCATAATAAAATTAAACGATTATTTTATGCCTAATAATGAACAGTGACATACACTGCTTTATCTACACACAATATAAGCTCTCAATAATGAAAACAAAAAGGCAAACGAACATTTGAAATGTCGGCGAATGAAAACTTTTTCCAAGCACGTCCGTAGTTTTTTTTTTTTACAATTCAGTGACTAACTAAAGTCGTGCCCGATTCTCATATCGTTTTTATAGTAAATAACTAGAGGGCGGAGTACCGGTGGCAAATTTCACACAAAAGGTATGGAGCCGTTTTTATAATTATTATTTTAGGCTTGAATAATAAAATTATTAATTTACAGCCTATTGTTCTTAGTATGGTACCTACTCGTAAATTGGAAGTAAGTACTTAACATTTATTTTCATAAATCGGTTTCTGAAACACCTAAATGTTATAATTTACGATTAATACGGTACTATTCACGTTTATTTAGTCACTCGCGCGACATTTTTCGGAGAACTTAGGCCTCCATTTTCAAGCACTAAGAGTGCTGAGTGTCCGATCGTGTGTGAAAATGGAGGCCTATGTTCTCCGAAACATGTCGCGCGAGTGACTAAATAAACGTGAGTAATACCGTATTAATCGTAAATTATTAAATATGTCTTATGTAAGTTTAAATACAAATACCTAAATGTTATGTCGTATTATTATAGATATTAACAGCATATGACATTATATTTCTATGCTCGTAAGATAATTTTTATAAGTTCCTAAAAATTATTATGCAAAATTAATCATTTATTCGTTATTTATTTAATCATAAGAATACTTAGGTGACTCCATACATTTAGTATGAAATTTGCCACCGGTACTCCGCCCTCTTTAAATAACCAATTGCTTTGTTTTACAGAACATTTGAAATTTAAATATCATTATTATATTGATTTTGATATCATTCTAAAGCATTGACGACCGGTCTGGCCTAGTGGGTAGTGACCCTGCCTATGAAGCCGATAGTCCTGGGTTCGAAGCCCAGTGAGGACATTTATTTGTGTGATGAGTACAGATATTTGTTCCTGAGTCATGGGTGTTTTCTATGTATTCAAGTATCTATCTATTATATATATCGTCGTCTAGTACCTACAACACAAGCATTACTGAGCTTACCGTAGGACTAGGTCGATTTGTGTAAGATTGTCCCGAAATATTTATTTATTTAATAGTAACATTTACACAGATAAGAAATATGTAATGTGACAAAATAGTGTATAGTTGTGGATAATTATCTGTTGTTTTTGAACGCATCATAGAAGGATTATGTTATATTATGTATGTACATATATACCTAGGTAAATATACATAGATAACTACTGTGATTACCGTTATGTACCCTTACCATGAGTTGTGTCATTGACGTTTTCGATAACGAGTATCGAGTTTACTATCTGTGCATCTCGCTTGTACTATTATAGTGCGAACGAAATGCATAGATAGTAAACTCGATACTCGTTATCGAAAACGTCAATGTCACAACTCATGGTAAGGGTACTGATGATCAATATTACGTACCAAAAACCTCAACCTATTTGCGACGGGTGTACAACTTGGTATTCGCACCTTTTTGAAACAAGCGTTGCTAGGGTTGAATATGAATGTGGTACGTGACTAGGCTGTGAGAGGGTTAGCAGGTTTGGGGGTTTGTACATAAATCTGTCGGCCATTTCTATTAAACGCTGTATAGTTATGCGCTTTTTATTGTTAGAAATAAGTTGAAATCAGTATAATTGTTTTTTTATTTAGCAGAATCTTCTGCTAGCGAATGTCATCGATATTTAAATCGAAAATAGAAAACTTGACTATGACGTATACTAGGAAGGATAAAATAAAAATATTTGACAAGTCCAAGCGGTTCTCGTATAGCACAATTGGTAGTGCACTGGGTTAGTGATCCAGTGGTTGTGGGTTCGAGTCCCGCCGCGAGTCAATTTTTTTTATTTTTTCTTTCCTTTTAAATATCGATGATATGTTAGCAGATGTTTCTACTTAATATAAAAACAAATCCCACATATTCCTTAATGGAAATCACTGTTTCGAAAACAGCATTAGAGACCCAAAGAATCGCTGACGTATCAAAATTAGCTGTACTTATTTCAGACCTTACTTGGGTCTCTACGTGATAAAAATACTAAGCCTATTTAATGATTTATTTGGTTCAGTTAACGTAAAAAGGCTTTTTAACCTTTATTAAAAAAAAACATAGAATAACAACTAGCAATAAAATTCAACTAAAACCAACATAAATCTAAAAAAGGCCCCTGCAACATGGTACCGAAGACGCTGGCAGCATTTCGTTGCTGAATCGTGGGAATAGTATGCTGAACGACGTACCTACTCTACCTAAATATAATTAAAGATAAAATATTCTTACAGATGTAATGCAAAACTATGGGGAAAACTCTTTTTGGACCCGGGTATGTCCTTAAACTACGTCCAACAATGAGAGGTAGGGCACAGCGAAGTACCATCACGCTTGAGTCTGGAGAAGCCCGACTGGGGAAGTACCTCCTCCTTACAGAAGACCACAGCCATAATAGCACTGCTACCTTTCAGGTATGTAGTGTTGTGTTCCTGATGGTGAGTAAGGTTCCCAGAGCTCCAACACCCTTTAAAGGTCGGAAACGCGCTTGTAACTCCCTTGGTGTTGCGGGTGCCCATGGGCGACGGTAATTTGCTTACCATCAGGCAATCCGTCTGTTCGTTTGCCGCCTATGTCATAAAAAAAAAAAAGAAATAATATGGCGCCCGAACTGTCAATGATTGTAACAAATGAGTGATTTTTTGAGGCTTCCGGTTGAACCTCAAAACGTCGAAGTCGTCTTGAAAATATTTTTTTTGTTTTTTGTTCATTAACGTAGTTTAGTGTGTAATATTGATAGCTTATGCAGTGATCTAACGCAGAATTGTGCAGCTAATGAAGAGTTGATTTCAAAACGCGTTTCACCACAATTTTGGTCATAACCCGGTGTAGCCGCCAACCTCAGGATCTCGCCGACTCAAATAAAAGCTTCGTTACGTATAGTAGGTGTATGATTCTCTCATAGGTACTGGTTAACAAGAGTAGTGCCAAAAAGCGGTTAACAGCGAAAGGTGGTGACTGTATGGATTCTCAAGATGAAGTAGTCATTTTTACAATCGATTTTAAGGTAAACTTATGTCCCTACTTAATTCTAATTGGCTGCGCCGGAGCTTATGTGGTGCGCTGCCATTGGTGCATAAAAAAAGCCCCTGAATACTAGCCGAGCCCGAGCGTTTAGCAACTGCATGGAATAAATTATATAAAAAAGGTTGCGTTCGCAACACCCGGCAGTCCCGGGGCTGCGGCCGCCTCTTGGCTTTCTGTAAAGTCCAGCTACCACTTTACACAACGCAAGGCCTACTACCGAACAACGTCATGTTCTAGGGCAAACTTGATATGTTATTTTACTTATTTGTTATTGTACTTGACACTGGCGAAATCATCGATTGATATATTAATGGAAGCCATATTTTATAAGAAGAAGAGTGACATTTTCATATCCATTAACATATCCATAACTTTATTGTTTAATGTCAAATATCATTTTTCACTAAACATTAAGTTCATTAAAAGTTGAAATAGATAACATATACTTAAGAAAAAACGACGAGGACCTCCGGTGTTCGAGACGGGATTCGAACCCGCATCTCCAGCTATCGCGGCTCATAAAAAAAAATTGATTTGTTCTTAGTTTCATTAAGTTAATGTTAATTAAATATAATCGGCAGTTCGGGTGATCCTGTATTTTGATCGAAACCCGACTTTTCCCGATGGAAAATAGTTTTTCACTACTTACGTTAAAAAAAAAAAACATTTTTCTTTCGTTTTAATTAAAATTCGCTAGCAGACGTTTCTGCATAAATAATAGTAAAGTGTGTAGACAAAATACTATTTCCAAAAATAAGTCATGTTTCACTCGGAAGCAAAGTTAGTTTCCCTCTTTTTTTATGACATAGGCGGCAAACGAGCAGACGGATTGCCCGGTGGTAAGCAATTACCGTCGCCCATGGGCACCTGCAACACCAGGGAAGTCACAAACGCGTTGCCGGCCTTTAAGGGGGGTCGGAGCTCTGGGAACCTTACTCACCATCAGGAACACAACACTACCTACCTGAAAGGTAGCAGTGCTATTATGGCTGTGGTCTTCTATAAGGAGGAGGTACTTCCCCAGTTGGGCTGCCCCAGATTCAAGCGTGATGGTCATCGCTGTGCCCGACCTCTCATTAATAAAATTGACTTTGGGAAAACTACTGCAAAATATAAAATACTCACGTTTTGAAGTTTACAATTGTATGTATGGTGACAACAGTTGTAAGGTTATAAAGAAATTCTGAATACTTCATCAGCATCACACCATTTCATAATGTCTATTTTAAGATTCTCCGCTATAGTGCGACCCTGTTTAGCTGAAAGGCGGTCTTTGTGGCTGACAATCACAGTAAACAGACTACTGCAGTAGTTAATGATCAACACGGTGCTACTTACGTTTATTTAGTCAATTGCGCGACATGTTTCAGAGAACATAGATTCATAGATTTATTTGTATTAAACTTACACTGTCAAATGGTAAATAATTAGACATTTAAATTAAGAACAAAATAATACAGTCTACAACATAGACATATATAAAAATAATATAAAATGTTACAATGTCAACTTGAGGCATCAATGCCTTTAGGCCTCCATTTTCAAGCACTAAGAGTCTCAGTGCGCGACGGGCCGGCGCCGCGATCGGCGAACGGAACGGACACTCAGCACTCTTAGTGCTTGAAAATGGAGGCCTATGTTCTCCGAAATATGACGCGCGAGTGACTATATAAACGTGAGTAGAACCGTGTTAATCATTAATTAATTATGTCTCACGAATGTTTAATTACTGCAGTAGTATTTAAAAAAAAACTCAACTACATGAAAAAAAATCCGATCAAGGAGCCGATTTTTGAGTGCACTGGAACTAAGAAAAATTGATTTGCTTTGATTTGTAAGTAGTAATACTACTGAATAAATTAAAAATTGTAATAGATGACATATTAAGAAAAAGTGACGAGGACGAATCCCTTTGAAGGTCCTTTAATTTTTTCTTGCACTGGATTGAATATAGTGACATCTAGTACGAAAATAATACTATGTAGGGGTTGGTAGTCTGGAGAAAATCCAGGCTGGGTACCGCGATCAGCGAGGTTAATTGTGGGATATTTTTCTCTTTTACTCCAAAGGCGTCATGAGAAACAGAGGCAATCGTCCGAAATTTACGAACATCGAATTTCGCGGTAGCACCGCAGGATTCTTCCGCACTAGACTTGATTTGTACTACTGGGATACTCCTACTGAGTTTACGCTTCCAGCGAGATTACTTGAGGCCTTCTCAACTGAATCTGAGTGATAAGTATGTATACGCGTGGTTGTGTTTCATCTCAGTATATTTCCTTTTGTCATTTATGTACATAATTGAAACATTCATAGATTTGTATCACAGCGGTTTGTGCGGGCAATGAACTCGCAGGTAGGTTAAGATTTAAGAAATATTAGGTATATTCCATTTATTCGCACAAAGCGATTCGCTTCTACCTTCCTTATGCGGACTGCTAGGGATTGGAATTCGCTGCCTTCGTCTGTATTCCCGGAAAGATATAATTTGGGTCTCTTCAAGGCAAGAGTGAATAGGCTGTTACTGAACCAGCGTGCTACACCCTCGACCTCGTCGACACTTTACCATCAGGTGCGACTGAGGTCAAACGCTGGTCAGTCATGTTTTTTTTGTGTCATCTTTTGGTGGTAGTTAGAAATTCTCTCGCAATACAGTTTCGAAATACGAACGGACGTACAGTTGTCTTTTATTCTATTATACCGGATTCCCTGGCTCCCGTATATTTCACCATTGAGTGCTGACACAATCTGTGTACTGTGGCTGCCATCGACAGCATCCATTGTGATAAAAAAAGTCGACGTTTCCATCCATTTACCCTTTCATTGGTTCTGATGAATTATGTATGGGTCAAAAACTCCGCTTTAGCGGCTTTTGCGGCTACATTAATAACGACTTTCATGTATATTTGTGATTCGATGAATTGAGTTTTTATATGGGCTTATAAATATAATTGTAAAAATATTTATTTACAGGAATTACAATCGTATTATGGTAACTACAAGTACTTAACTAGTTACAGTATAAAATCTAAAAAGGCCCATGAGGCATTGTACCAAGGATGCTGGCAAGGATCCTCGTATCGCAGCTGATACGTTGTGCGAGGAAGCCGCCTGCTCTTCGGTCACCAGTTACATCAACCAGACGTATTATTTAATTATTTTTCGATTAATCTATTTATGATATACAGAGTGTATTATTTAATATTACCTTTAACCAAACGTAGGAAATAACTATAGGTAGGGCACAGCGAAATACCATCACGCTTGAGTCTGGAGAAGCCCAACTGGGGAAATACCTCCTCCTTACAGAAGACAGCCATAATAGCACTGCTACCTTTCAGGTATGTAGGGTTGTAACTGATGGTGAGTAAGGTTCCCAGAGCTCTCGTTAAATACTGACAACGCGCTTGTAACTCTGGTGTTGCATATACCCATGAGAGACGGTAATTGCTTACCATCACGCAATCCGGCTGCTCGTCTGCCGCCTTTTTCATAAAAAAAGTGATAGAATTAAAACAAAATAACGCAAGGCCTACTACCGAACAACGTCATGCTCTAAGGGCAAACTTATATGTTATTATACTTATTATACTTATATATTGGACCCGGGTATGTCCTTAAACTACGTCCAACAATGAGAGGTAGGGCACAGCGATGACCATCACGCTTGAATCTGGGGCAGCCCAACTGGGGCAGTACCTCCTCCTTACAGAAAACCACAGCCATAATAGCACTGCTACCTTTCAGGTATGTAGTGTTGTGTTCCTGGTGGTGAGTAAGGTTCCCAGTGCTCCAACCCCCCTTAAAGGCCGGCAACGCGCTTGTAACTCCCCTGGTGTTACGGGTGCCCATGGGCGACGTTAATTGCTTACCACCAGGTAATCCGTCTGCTCGTTTGCCGCCTCTGTCATAAAAAAAAAAAAAAAAAAAATATTATTCTACTTGACACTGGCGAAATCATCGATTGATTTATTGATGGAAGCCATGTTTTTTTTAAAGAAGAAGAATTAAAACAGTACATCCTCCTTGCGTCGTTATCCTCAATTCTGAGGGTCGTGACCTCCTCTCACTAGCCTTCTCTCAATGATGTTCCGCCATCTATCTCGGCTACTGGCCACCTGTATGGCATCGTATACTGAGGTAGCAAGTGTAGTGCGGACTTGATCAGACCACCGTATGGGGCTTCGTCCACGCGGTCTTCTACCCTCCACTTTGCCGGTAACCATCAGTTTTTCCAGGTTATCGCTCGACTTCCTGGCGATATGTCCAAAATACTCAAGGACTCGTTTGAGGCAGATGGTAGAGAGCCTAGTAGTGACTTTGAGTTGCTTGAGTATTGAAGCATTAGTTCGTCGTGCCGTCCAGCTAATCCGCAGCATCTTCCTCCAGCACCACATCTCAAAAGCGTCGATGCGATATATTTTTTTTTATGACAAAGGCGGCAAACGAGCAGACGGACTGCCTGATGGTAAGCAATTACCGTCGCCCATGGGCACCCGCAACACCAGGGGAGTCACAAGCGCATTGCCGGCCTTTAAAGCCCCAGCAAAGGGGGTTGGCGCTCTGGGAACCTTACTCACCATCAGGAACACAACACTACCTACCTGAAAGGTAGCAGTGCTATTATGGATGTGGTCTTCTGTAAGGAGGAGGTACTTTCCCAGTTGGGCTGCCCCAGATTCAAGCGTGATGATCATCGCTGTGCCCTACCTCTCATTGTTGGACGTAGTTTAAGGACATACCCGGGTCCAAATATCTATCGGCGGCTTTTAAAACAGTACATACAAAAACATAAAATATTCCATATGTAAAAACACTCCAACAGAAACTAAATACGTGTTAAATGTTATACAAACAGATATACGTTAAACTACAACTTACACAATATCATTGGACAATCATGATAAACAAATATATATCACAAGGATAAACTCAGTCAAGATTCATCTTTGAACCGACGAAGAAGTGAATAATTGTGTAGGAACTAGTTTTATGTTCTTCCGAGATTATTAACAATGGACTCCCTTTCCATGCTATCTCCTTCACACATGGTAGGTAGAGGAGGTTGTATAAAACATGAATAGACGAGGATTGGAGAAGCTTTCGCTTTCGAATCTCTTTGAGATTTTTTAACGCTTGGATTCAATAGGATCGCTTATCAGATACCTAGATATTTTTCTAGCACGAACGATATTTGCTTAGTGCTAGCCACAATAAAAATATCGATAATCCTGTTATCGATAAGTACATACCACTTCAACGACAAGACGTACATACAACCACAGTCTTATATCGGCTACCTACCTTGAGCCATAGATTTTGAGCAAATTGTACGTAATCCGTACACTTTAGATCCAACTCAAACTTGTATTATTTGCAATGAATTCGAAATTGTTTTCTGAAGTATAATAATATAACCCTATTATTATATTTGTCTTCGTATTACCTGTATGACGTTGAAATAGTATGTATCGATAATAGGACTGTCGATATTTTTATTTTGTCAATCACTAACAAGAAATCGTTCGTGCTAGTAATATATCTAGGTATACTTATCACAGGCTTTAGCTAAACATAGATTTTCTTATCTGTCTGGGATTACAGTCAACCAATTTGATTTATAGGCCACTTCGTTCCTTGTCACAGTGAAAATCTATATGAAAGACGCACAAGATCTCTTATTAACGTCACTGTGACAAGGTTCGAAGTGGCCTAGAAATCAAATTGGTGGACTATACGGTCGCCATCAGATATATCGGAGCTGTGGAGGTGGTCACAAATATCGGAACATGCACTTTACCGCCTTGACAATAGAGGCGTTGCTCCGATATTTGTGACCACCTCCACAGCTCCGATATATCTGATGGCGACTGTATTAAAAATTGCTTTATGTAATTTTTAGTCTGTGTATAATATACAGCTTTGACCAGAATTATTGAGCTCGACATTTTATTGTAGTATTTACATATTTTTTGATGACATAATATCAATTAATTTAAACTGATTAGGTCTCCATTGTTGTGATTGCATAGAAAATTTGCAATAAGCCACTTGGTTGTACAGTCAGCGTCATATAGTTCGTAGCATTCAAAGTACTCAAATAGTTTGTTACACCATACTAATTCCATGGTGTACCGAATTTTTGAGTACTTTCGATGCTACCAGACGTTAGACTTGACGTTGACTGTAGATTCCAAATTTTGGTGGTTTTTGTTTTCTTATTTAGTACCTAAAATTTTTAAGTATTATTAACTGATGTTCTCTTGTTTTCTAAGGTTTAAAATATCAGTACATTGCAATTGTCTAATTGCATTTAGAAAGAGTTGGGCCATATTATTCAAAGTTGCATTCTCAACTCTTTTTTAATTTTTTCGTGTGGTATCTACTTAGAATCATGAGCTCTTTCGAGCTCTTTTATGAGCTCTGATATGAAAAAAAAATGTGTTCCAAACTTTTTTATTCCATTCCGTGACTATTTTTTATACATTTTGGCGGTAACAGAACGGAAGTAATAAGCAATGTATTTTGGGACAAATTTTTTTCTCCTATCAGGTTCGAGAGAACTCATGATTTTGAGTAAAAACCACACAAATAAAATCCAAATAAAAAAAAATTGAGAATACAACTTTAAATAAAATGGCTCAGTTGGTTTATAGAATTAGAAGAAAAAAAGTATATGCTTAATTCTTTTGGTCAAGGCTGTATTATATAATAAATAATATTTTTTCTTTCTTTCTTCCTCTTAATTTTACAGTTTTTCTACAAAGTCGGATAAACCTTGGCTTCTTATACTTAGTGATTAAGTTATACTGCATTTATGATCTTTCACAGTTCTCGCTATAAGGAATTGCTATCAGTTTTTGATGCTTGCAATCAGGGGGCGATTTTAGAATCATGTATTCAAATTCAAAAAACTTTGAGAACGACAATAATCACACACAAAAGTTTATTAACATTATTTTTGCACAAAATGTACAGAGTCGATACTTACGATTATTGATTTATATCATTCATGTTTCTTAAATACCACTTCATCATTTCTGACAGAGTTTAAAATGTCACGAGTCGAGTACTCGACGCTCGAATCGTGACATTTTAAATTCTCTCAAACACGAATAAATGTTATTTAAAGAAGCATGAATGATATAAATAAACAATCGTGGGTATCGAAACTATACATTTTGTGCAAAAATAATGGTAAAAAACTTTTGTGTGTGATTATTTTCGTCCTCAAAGTTTTATGAATTTGAGTGCACGACTCTCTAAAATTGACCTTCATGTTGCCGGCAATTTATTGCTTGCAATTCACTTTCGTGAGCTCAGTGTATGATTATGCAGTATTAATTATTTACTAAGTATTTTCGATAAACTAAGGTTTTCCATACACAAAGACAGATAAGTAAAATCCTCGTTTAGCTAGCTTTTAGTTTCAACAAATAGACGCACAAATAAATTTGCTTATGAATATAATTATATTATAATAGTTAATGCAATCATATCGCCAATCAAAACTGGTGACTAACACTTTTTTTTCAATCACGGTGCAATTTTTGGTATTCCTGGGTTTTCACGTTTTGTTCACGGTTTTTAGGCTAAGTTTAGTTTTAGCTGTAGACACTAGGGCATTATTAGGCCAGAATTAGCTTACACATAACCAATTTTATTATTAATTTATTACCCTGAAGCCAACGCCATATAATTTACAAGTAACGATATTCTAATAACAATATTGAACTATTTAAATATTAAATGTATAATTATTACAGGTAAATAAAGTTACTTGTAAGTTAAAACAATGGTAATTAAAAATATATAATATTATTAAAGCGATATTTAGTTTTAGTTTTAGTCATAGATTAAACGCCTAAAAATAATAATTTATTACAATCTTTAAAAAATCGCGTATATTTGAGAAATATTGACATATTCCCCTACGTCCGGGTTGTTGGAGATACGGGTTCAAATCCAGCCTCGGGCGTTGGTGGGCCTGGTTATTTTTTCTTAAGTATATGTGATCTATTTCAATTTATAGTTAATTAATAGCTTTAAAACAATTACCTACTTTAAGTTATATAATCAGCTTTAAGTTATATACGAATGAATCAATACTTATTTAAGAAAAATTTTTTTTTGTTTTGTTCTAGTCCTGCAGCAAATTTCGTAATAAAATCACATATATTTTTATATAACCTTTTCAATGTAATCATAATTTCGAGTATTTAATAAAAAATATTCCTTACGTCCCCCTTTTTTAATTATTTAAATTATGTAAATTCTTCATGAAAGACTCAAAACTGATTTTAAAAATGTATTATTATTAAATAGATACAATAAAAACATAATATATATCCTTACAACATAACCTACTTAAAAGTAGAGATAAAAAGGGCCAAATCGCTAGAATTTTTTTTTAAGCCTGTATATTTTTTTTACCGATTTTTTTATTATATCCTCATCATAAATTTGCAAAGAAATATCTTATTGTTAATTTTAAAATAACTGATAAGCTTATTAAACTTCCACAAGAAATATTTCTAAAAGTTAAACCTTTGAAAATATTAAAGCTAATTTTCTTAACTTTTAGTTTTAGTAAGTAACATTACAATCACTTTGCAGTAATTTTATTTTTTACTTTGTGTTTCTTTGACTTATATTTGAAAATGTGTATTTAAAATGCAAATACAAAATACGTATTATGTAGCAAAGGATTAGATTACTATAAGTTTAGTATTAAAACAATGTTATAATTAACAATAATAAACAAAAAAGCGAAATAAAAAAATAAAATAAAAAATATTCACCCTAGTCGCTACCAATGGGCTTTATGAATTAAAAAATAGTTTTTGCCTTAATCATGATATGTAAATAAATCATTTACGTAATAAATAATTGAAACTATAGGTATTTATTACCTACATATTTGATAACAGTACTCCAGCATCAAATCTAATAGTAGTTTATGTATCTGTGCATAATGAAGGGCATTACAACAAGAGTGTGGGTTTATGAAACGAGCCGAAGGCGAGTTTCATAATAATATCACACGAGTGTTGTAATGCCTAATTATGTATAGTTACATACACTACTTTATCTACACACATATCATAAGTGTTTTAAGATGGGTTCAGAAACCGTAGGGAAATGACTTATTACTAGGGTTACTTGTAAACATTAAAAAGTCAACGAACAAAACAAATGACAGCTTGGAACGGCGGCGTTGCGTATTTCGTATCTCAGTCATTTTTTTTTTAAACCATAGACAAGCGAATTCTTCTACTGAAATTATTCTACTGTCACTCGAGTTCAAATGTCGTTCGATTTATATCAAAAAAACATAACGAATTGGCGTTTCGTATCAATGGCTGTTTTAATATCTATAGATACTAGATTAGACACCCCACTTGAATTTGACAGCTGTTCCAAATTTAAATTCATAACCTACTGATTTCAGTAGGTAATGTTAACATTACCTACTGAAATCTTTCTGATGGTTGGTAATGCTGGTCATTGTCTACGGTTTCTGGACGCATTTTAGAGCACTTATGACATGTACGTAGATAAATATGTTATTGACTTTTAGTTATTACGCGAGCAAGTCCTGCTTCAGATATAATAAAATTATAATAACTATAATTATGATGGGTTACATTTGTTACAAACTGTCAAGTTATTATTATTTTTTTTAGTAACATGATAGTCAAATTAACGTAATTATTAAACATATTACTAGAACTCTGTTTGTTATTATATTAATACACGTAATAAGAGTTTTATCTAATATTTTTACGATAACATTCGTGGTAGTTACAAAAGTATTAGGGCAATTTTACTTAGTCACTCATCTTTTTTTTTGATATTTTTGTATGCTTTCCACTCAAAATTACGAGCTTTTTCGATCTTGTTACGGCAATAAAATTCTTGGCTTTTTTTCTTCCATTTCGTTATCATTTTTCATATACAGTAAATAAAAAATAACTATAGTCCAATAGTGCAACTATGGTCCGAATCTCTAATTCGTAATCCTAATATTCTTTTTGGTTTTTTCTTCATTAATTCATTCATTTATGAACAGCCGTTGGCTTTTAACTGCGGAATTTAAATAATACTCAACTACTTAACTAAGCTATTCAACTTAGTTTTGGACAATTGTTGGGAGATTTTGGACTATAGTTGGGGGATTTCACGGTATTTCATTTGAGGGAATTGATAAAAAAAATATGAAAATATAGGCACACATTTTTGTCCTATAAGGATCGATAGAGCTCTGATTCTGAGAAGAAAGCACACAAAAATATGTAAATAAAAAAAGATGAGTATACAACTTTAAGTGAAATTATCCATTAATGTAATTATCCACTTAAGCAGACTTATAGTTTTAAAACGTTTAAGGTTTGTCGTATATTATTTCGGCTTAAAGTTTAAACTCCACGTTATTAGTTTCCTAACTAGTTGCGCCTACAACGCTCAAGAGCAAAATGTTGAGCGCATAAATTATTGCTCATGAATTTAGACAGGCGCTTAGAATAATATTTTTCTTTTTGCAGTCACACTTTTTATTCTGAATCAAAACCATTGAATATTATAACAGCTACTGTATGATTGTTCATTTAATATGTAATTCTATGACATACCTACTTAAAAAAAGATTGTACTACAAAATGAGCTGTAGGATAAAAAATCCCACTCAACCAATATAATCTAAATTTCATTTACATTACCCGATTTTTTTAAATATAAAATATATCTAATTTTATAAATTAGATCTCTAAATATATTTCGAGATTTTTCATTAATAGTGAATAAATCTGCATGTAGACTTTATGTCTAAGGCATGAATATTTTTTTAAAGTAGGTAGCCAGTATGGTATTTATAACTAAATAAATATGTATCTTGATAAAAGTATTTATAGTATCCTGCATACTACGTTTATTAAAAAAAAGGTTTTTCTGATACTGACTATATTATACAGTGAGTGTAAAAAAAATGTTAAAACCTCGTATTTATTTGATTTATTACCAATTGTAGTTTTTGGCTTTATAAACCCTTTTAATATATATAAAATAATTACAAATATAAAGTCAACTAAGAAACACAATAATCAAATTATATGCTTAGGTCTAGTAAATAAATTTCACTATTCACTATTTAGCGAGTTAGTCATTTATTTTGGCGATGTTTCATACTGACTATACAGTCATTTTTATATATATATATATATATATATATATATATATCCGTTATTTGACATTTCAGCCCATATTATTTAAATCCTTTAACAACTTATAATTGACTCCAGCTTCCAAAGTTAAATCGCCTTAAAGGTCAAAACTGTTAAATTCAGAGCATAAAATTTAGTTATATCAAAGCCTTAAAGATATAATTTGGGTCTTTTCAAGGCAATAGTGAATAGGCTGTTACTGAACCAGCGTGCTACATCCTCGCCCTCGTCGACACTTACCATCAGGTGCGACTGAGGCCAAACGCTGGTCTTGTATAAAAAAAGCCTTATTTTTTACTGCTATAAATTATACATTTTTTAAAAGTTGAAATAGATAACATATACTTAAGAAAAAACGACGGGGACCTCCGGTGTTCGAGACGGGATCCCGTCCCGAACACCGGAGGTCCCCGTCGTTTTTTCTTAAGTATATGTTATCTATTTCAACTTTTAATTTATATAGTAGTATTACTACTTAAAAATCAAAGCAATTCAAAAATATTTCATAAAAAATAATTTGATTTGTTCTTAGTTTTATACATTTTTTGTCATTGAATTAATGTACATCAAAAAATACGGTTAGTTTCTCATTTAAACTAGTAGATGGCGCTGTTTGCTGTTATTTTATCTATATTATTAAATCTATATCATAAGTGTTTTTTTCGGTAGTTAACTAAAGTTCAAAATTACATTTTTTTACCTTAAACTAAACTGTGTTTCTAATTGAAAATAGTAGATAGATGACGTGTGGGATTAGGTTTTTATTTTATTTTGATAGTCGGTTAAGCGAAAAATAAACTGTCACTGTAAAATTATTGTTTATGGTACTCGCTTGTAACGATTATTTTAGCCTAGTTTACCATAAACAACATAATTTATTGTAAACGCTTCTCCATTATGTATCTTATTTATTCCTTAACTTAATCTGATTGAATTTTCAAACTAATTAGCTAAACCATAATGTACAATCTTATTAATATTTTTGTCTTATACATTAATTATTATTTTTGTAGTGCCTTGCAAATATATAGTTCCATAGGAGATTATAGAGAGATATTAATTAGAGATAAGTTAAGTATTTTAATAAGAAAAACAATCCTACTGCTATTTTTTTAAATAGCATAAATACGAAAGTATCCGGCGCAGTGCAAGCATAATATTCCAACCCCCATTCACAATTATCCTTAAAATAGATATACAATTTATTTTAGTAGTATTTCTTCATTATTCCAGCTTAAGTGTTTCCACCAATGCTGAGTGAGGATGTGCGAGGTATGTGTTTATTACCAATGGAATCAAATTATTTATAGAGGATAAGGGAATGAAGTAATTCTATTGGTTGTTAATAAACACATCCCTTGCAAAGTTATCTCGCTTATCTCTATTGGAAACGCTTAGTGTGAACAGAGTCCTGAGTGTAAGTTTTTAACGTAACTTTACGTCGCGAACGCGTTTGCGTTTCCCATATAAATAACATTATCACTTACGCGTTCGTAAACATTTTTTTACGTTTAAAACTTACACTAGAGCCTCTGGTTTTGTAACGCACTTTATTTTATTTTAACATAATCGTGTATCGGCCGAGCGTTTAAAACGAATTTCATTGGAAACAAGAGTGTGCAGTTTTACTCGTCAATATTCGCTTCAACATCCATATATCTATATAGGGTTCAAAAGTATCTATACAATGTGATAAATAAATGGATTAAAGTGGAGACCATGTTTAGTTATTTATCATCTTTATTGTACTTTTAACAAAATTATTTTATTATAATAATATCTGGTTGTGATGATTATTGACAATCTTAATTGCTGAAATGATAAGACCACTTATTTAACACACAAATTGGTCAAAAACATGTTTTTTTTATCTCTTCTGTTGTTTATTGAAAACCACTTATTGCAAGTTTTTTTATCCATTAAAATGAAACAGAACAATTTGTCTTAATCGGACTAGCATCCGTTAAAAAAGTAAGACTTCTGCGGAAACTTTGGCCATGTCCATATTGGAATGGAACAACATTTGACCCTGATAATCTAAAAACTCATTATATCGCGTATACTAATTTAAACTTCATCCCAGAGCTTCGAACCCTTTGGCAGCATTTCAACCCGAAAACCACGAACGCTTCTAAAGGCTTTGAAACTTCGGGATGAAGTTTAATTTAGTATACGCGATATAAACCGTTTCAGATGTTTTATTTCACTAGTAATTATCGCGACAACCAAGACAATAATTATAAAAAAAAAAAATTGGTAATTTTGAAGTTTTATTAAAAAATTTGGGATTTTTAATGGGAAGTGATATGTGATGGTCAATGATCGGCACTAACGGTGCAAAACTTTAACAAAACATGTTGAACTGAGGTATAGTAATACTTACTATCAAGAAAAATACGAATAACTTTGGAAAATGAGTGTTCAATTTAGTTGTATATAGGAATCTCGATATGTCAATATTTGGGTGTGAGAATATTACGAGTATAATTGTTTTTTATGGCTCTATACACTCTTTGATGTCCACTTAACGAGTTTTGTTAAAGTTTTGCACCCATAGTGCCGATCACTGGTGATGGTTAACGGTTCTTTCAACTCTAATTCAATATTTCAATGATAGTTCATTTTAAACGCTCCGCCTTACTGTTGTGGCGTAAACCCGACGCTTCAAGTACCTTATTCTGGCTGATAGATGGCGTTCCTCCAGAACCGGTCCATCTCGCTGGTGGACATGTACATCGACAACAGCGAACCTAGCGAGAACGTGGGCCAGATACACTTCTCGCTGGAATACGACTTCCAGAATACGACGCTTATTCTGAGGATTATCCAGGTATAGTTTTTCATCAGCACACGTGTTTTAAGCCAGGGATAGACTAGGGGACAAATGTCCGGCGAGATGTCAAACGAACTCGACCGACAATTCCGGCGACTTCGCCAGACACTTGCAGGCATAGTCATGGCTTGTCGGGCGATCTCCGGCTATGTCGATCTATGTCACCCGACGTCGCTGGCGATACGGGTTGCAGGACATTTGTTCCCTAGTCTATCCCTGGCTTAACGCCTACCTTGAAAGTCGAATATCGCAAATCACCCTCCATACATACCTATATACATACATTTCAGCCGTATGCAGTCCACTGCTGGACATAGGCCTCCCACAAATATGACTTGTATCATCTTGGGAGTAGTTGCCATAGTCGCCACGCTTGGCGACCGCAGTAGCTGTAGATTGGGTTTCGACGGACGCTGCTGCCCGTCCGTAGGATTTTTCCTTATGCCTCTTATGACACCCTCGGGAGAAGATGGGGTGGTGCTATTCTAGTCAGCTGGCTTCACATGGCGCCCTTACCATGAGTTGTGACATTGAGGTTTTCGATAACGAGATCTTTGACGACCGGTTTGACCTAGTGGGTAGTGACCCTGCCTATGAAGCCGATGGTCCTGGATTCGATTCCCAGTCAGGGCATTTATTTGTGTGATGAGCACAGATATTTGTTTCTGAATCATGGGTGTTTTCTATTTAAGTATTTATATTTATCTCTCTATTATTTATATTGTCGCCTAGTACCTACAACACAAGCCTTACTGAGCTTACCGTAGTACTAGGTCGATTTGTGTAAGATTGTCCCGAAATATTTATTTATTTATTTAGCATCGAATTTACTATCTGTGCATCTCCCTTGTACTATTTTAGTGCGAACGAGATGCTCAGATAGTAAACTCGATACTCGTTATTAGAAACCTCAAAGTCACAACTCATGGTAAGGGTACAAATGGCCTGAAAGTCGAAAAGTCGCAAATCGAAAACTCTAGTGTCGTGTTAATTGGAATAACAGAGATGCCCGTTTTCGAACTTCGATTTTCACAGTAGGCCCTTTGCATTGCTGTTTTGGTGGTCCAGCGCTGGGCTGTCATGTAGAGAAGCCATAAGTCCGATTTAATAACGCTGGGATCATATATCATGGGTTCAACACCAGTAATGGCATTTATTTGTATGATGAGCACGGATATTTGTTCCTGAGTCATGGGTATTTTCTATGTATTTAGGTTTTATATGTACCATTGTCTGAGTACCCACAACACAAGCCTTCTTGAGCTTACCGTGGGGCTCAGTCAATTTGTGTGAGGAATATTTGTATATTTATTTAAACGTTTATTTTTTTGTTTTTTTAGGAAATTCGTCAATTCTATCAGCCTTACAAATTAGTTTGTTTGTGTTATATATTACGTACGAGGTCCCGGAGTCCCACAAGGATGTCTCATGGGACCATTATTGATATGAACTCTTCCAATCTATTTACAATTAAGGTCAAAGATATCCCTACGTTCAAGGTGTCAAAATATGTATTCATGCACTCCATTGTCTTGATATTAAAGTGTGTTTACATGTATTGGTACTTTAGCCGTGTTGATATTTTTGACCTCGACTGATATTAAAGGACACACAAATTGACTGAGCTCATGAATGGTTGTGTTGTTTTGTTACTCAAACCAACGATATATTTATTTAAATCGAAAGAAAAATAGAAAAATTTGACTCGCAGCGGGACTCGAACCCACAACCACTGGATCACTAGCCCAGTGCACTACCAATTGTGCTATACGAGCGCCGCTTAGACGTGTCAAATTTTTCTATCTTATCCTTCCAGGTATACGTCATTACGGGTGATTTTCTATGTTTCTTTCGATTTAAATATCTTTGATATGCTAGCAGACGTTTCTGCTTAATATAAAATCAACGATTATTTACTTTAAAATATTTACTTATGTACATAAAAACACTCATTAGCTCATGACTCAACAAGTACCTGTTGCTTATCATACAAAAAAATGCCCTTACTGAGATTTGTACCCAGGACCGTCGGTTATAGGCAGGGTCACTACCCACTAGTTCAGACTTGTAGTGATAACATATTTTTCGTAAATACGAACTACCCTCTCATGTTGTAATATGCGAAACCATCGGAGGGCATCGTCTCTTGGAACAGTAGAACATTGCGATCTCCAACCCGCCTGCCAAGCGTGGCGATTATGGCATTCAACTCCATATGTTCAAAGACTACTCTCTGCGGTCTATGGAAGAGGCTTATGGCCAGTTATAAATAAATAAATAAATAATAAATATTTCCAGACAATCTGACACAAATCGACCTAGTCCTACGGTAAGCTCAGTAAGGCTTGTGTTGTAGGTACTAGACGACGATATACATAATAGATAGATACATATAAATACTTAAATACATAGAAAACACCCATGACTCAGGAACAAATATCTGTGCTCATCACAAATAAATGCCCTGACTGGGAATCGAACCCAGGACCATTGGCTTCATAGGCAGGGTCACTACCCACTAGGCCAGAGCGGTCGTCAGTTATGGAGTTCCTAATAATATTTTTTATACAGATTCTATCATTTGTATTTGTTTTATACGAAAAGTTGTTCACATCGTTCCAGCCTTAAAACGTCCACTGCTGGACATAGTCCTCCCCCAAGTATGACTTCATCTTGGGGGGTAGTTGCTATAGTCGCCACGCTTGGCAGGCGGGTTGGCGACCGCTGTAGCTGTTGATAACGTTGCCCATTCGTCGGTTATACTCTTTGTCGCCTCATACAGCCGTGGGAGGAGAGGTATTATTCTATTAATTGTAAAAAAGCGGGTAACTCACGTTTTATAAGTCGAATATTGCTCGACATGTTTCACTCCGTAACGAGGAGCATAATCATGAGCCATTCGCGCTGGCTAACCGACGCAGATTGCACGTTTTATAAGTCGAGCAATATTCGACTTATAAAACGTGAGTTACCCGCTTTTATACAATTAATATGTTTCAATCTCACGATAGTTTTGTGTTTAATATTGCTAGGTATTATTCTACGAGTATATTGTTATACAGCTGACGCCACACTGACAATGTTATAATATGTGGCAGTCCACATGGAAAGGTACCTTATGACGCTTGGCGCTTACGCTATTGTTAATGACGCTTCAATACTAATGTGACACTTTGCAACGTAAGCGCCAAACGCTATAAGGTACCTTTCCATGTGGACTACCACATATGTTAATATTTAGATCAAAGAAATACTCGTTACTTGTTATTACTACTGATTATTTATATACACCAAAACGTTCAGACGAGATGCTATAATAATTATTACAAACAAAAATGGACGTATACCTTATTTGTAGGTACTGATAACAATTCCCAAAAGGTACAAAGACTGTTAAAACAATAAATTTTTCATCATCTTGACCCGTAAGTCATCCACTGCTGTACATAGGCCTCCAAATATGACTTGTATCATCTTGTTGCCATAGTCGCCACGCTTGGCAGGTGGATTGGCGACCGCAGTAGCTGTTGATTCGGTTTCGATGGACACTGCCCATACCGACGTATGGGCATTTTTTCCCTTTGTCGCCTCTTACGACACCCGTGGGAGATAGGCACTGGTGCCACCGCGAGCTAGTAAGCTATGAGCTAACAGCTATTTCAAGGGACAAAAGATAATCGATCCCGTGTAAATAAAAGAGACATGTGTATAGGTGCCATTCTTAGCCGGCTCCCGCCATAGACAATAAATTATTTAATTACATACACACATACATACAATCACGCCTGTTTCCCAGAGGGGCAGGCAGAGATCACGGATTTCCATTTGCCACGATCCTGACAAATCACTTTCGCTTCACTCACTTTCATAATGTTCCTCATACATGCTCGACGGTTTAGGGTACTCCTGACCTGGCCTTTTTTTTTCAATTAAATAACTAAAAAACGGATTTCACTCCCGCAAATAGAATACTGCTCTCATATGTAAGCAGGGGCTCCTAGTACCATCTTTTTTCTCTGGACCGCATCCAACGGAGAGTGGTTCGAATCGTCGGTTGCCAGGATCTCTCGGATCGACTTGACCCTTTAACGCCGCGTAGAGATGTAGCCTCGCTCTGCATCTTCTAGCGCATTGACAATGGAGAGTGTTCTGAGGAATTGTTTGGATTCATTCTACTCGGTAACATTTCCATCCCCACCACCTGGATAGTTGGAAATCCTCTACTGTGCGTTTCTCTAGAAACTTCCTCGCACATCAAAACTGTGGAGTGATTTGCCGTCAGCGGTATTTCCGGACCAATACGACCCTCATACCTACAATGAAAGAGCATACTCCTATCTTAAAGGCCGGCAACGCGCTTGTGACTCCCCTGATGTTGTAGACTTAGATTTTTTTAATGATAAAGGTGGTAATTCGTCTATTCGTTTGCCACCTTTAATCTTTATCATTTAAAAAAACTAGTAAACTTCATCATGACGTCCAATATGCTGGACATATAGGCCTCCCCCAAATATTACTTGTATCAACTTTGGGCCAGAGCCCCTAAATTACTCATCATTCATTCATCATTTAGGCCTCCCCCAAAATATGGTTTGTTTCGTCTTTGGGCCATATAGCCATAAATAATATATTATACTCTTTTTACAAATGGGGCTATAGCGTCTATCATCATCGTAAATTTTCTAAAACCACTTTTTTATGAAATTTTTCCTCGGCCCGACAATGGAGTGAGGTAAAATTCTGTGTTTATCTTTCAAATTATGAAATTAAACACACATCATAACAAAGTTAAAACAATAGAAACGATCTACTTAATAACAGAATGTTAAAATATAATTTTATTGAAGTTTGAATGTCATCATTTTAATTAAAACTGTTGAGCTGTGTGAGCTATGTTACTATTAATTAGTTACAAACGGATAAACTCACGTGTAATTATAACGAACTAGGCGACATGTTTCGTGTAAACTCTGGTACCCATTTTCAAACCGAGTTAGTACCTACTAGCGATGAAAATGGCGAAAGATTCATGTTGTTTCTTTCGAAACTTTGTATCTTTCCTATAAATTACATGAAACTTTCGAAAAAACAAAACTAACGTTTGTTTGACAAATACAATCATACACAATACATGTTTTTTACAGTGTATTTTACATGTTTATTTAAATATTAAAACCAGCCGCCATTTGTAATGCCTTTGACGCATAATTGACATAACGTTCACGTCATATAGAGCATAGATAAATATTCCGCCATAATTTGATAATTTCAACCTCTTTAGTTAACTGATATCGAGATATAGCCTGAGCGTAATCAAAAGTCACCTGTATGTATGAGATCCAATGCATCCAAAGTCACTATTCATAATATTATTATAATATAATAATGCGAAAAATACAACATGTATTTAACACGTTAAATACGAAAACTTTCGAAAGATTCAAACGAAGACAGGCAAGGAAAGATACCGTATACTGTTGAAAAATACTCGAACCTTTGAAAGATACATGTATCTTTCATGTTATTTTCATTGCTAGTACCTACACACCGCTCGGGGTGAGAGTGTATCACTCACAGAGTGAGTGATGTCAATGTCATTATTTCTGACGACCAGTCTGGCCTAGTCAATGCTCCTGGATTCCCAGTCAGGGCATTTATTTGTGGGATGAGCACAGACATTTGTTTCTTAGTCATAAGTGTTTTCTATCTAAGGATTTATATGTATCTATCTATTATATATATCGTCGTCTAGTACCTACAACACAAGTCTTACTGAGCTTACCGTACTAGGTCGATTTGTGTAAGATTGTCCCGAAACATTTATTTATTATTCTCCCAACTCGTACCATCGTCATCATCATCATCAGA
Source organism: Grapholita molesta (assembly GCA_022674325.2). Classification (NCBI taxonomy): domain Eukaryota; kingdom Metazoa; phylum Arthropoda; class Insecta; order Lepidoptera; family Tortricidae; genus Grapholita; species Grapholita molesta. The sequence continues at coordinate 1,434,936 of CP053145.2, read as the reverse complement.
CTATCGCAGTCCACTGCTGGACATAGGCCTCCCCAATTTTACGCCATTGTGTTCGATCTTCGGCTGTTCGCATCCAGTTCCTGCCAGCCATCTTGCGCAAGTCGTCACCCCACCTGAGGGCGTCCTACACTCTACGCTTGCCGAGACGCCTCCACTCAAGAACTCGTTTACCCCAACGGTTATCGGTTCTACGGCTAACACAATACCACAATAACTCGTACCTTTATACGATAATTATGTAACTATACCAAATTTACAGGGCAAAGAGCTTCCAGCGAAGGATCTCAGCGGCACTTCTGACCCGTACGTGCGAGTCACTCTTCTTCCAGACAAAAAACATCGACTGGAAACCAAGATCAAACGACGCACTCTGAACCCTCGTTGGAACGAAACCTTCTACTTTGAAGGCTTCCCCATACAAAAGCTGCAAAGTCGGGTAAGTGTTCCACAGGGTACTTAATTAGGACCGATATTATTAATTTGCCAAGACGTGAATATTAATTTAATCTGAAGGCTATGTATGAAAGTTTCTAGTTTGAAGGTTTTCCTTATATAGAATATAATAGGTTATAAGCTGCTTGGTTGTAAAGTTACAGTAAAGGTTAAATTGTAATCTATATCAAAAGTTTACAGTCGTTCTACAGTATACAATTCCGTGAGTTAGATTAGTTATACTCGTACTAGTAAACTCTCAGATGATTTTAATAACTTTTACGTCACACTGGGCGGTAAGAGAGATTTACCGCCCCAGACCGCGACGGAAAATCTCACTTTACACCCAGATGAAGACGTAAAACTATTTACGCACCACGGGCGGTCATAAATAAGGCCTCAGATCGCTTGTTTATGGCCCTCACCTCCGGTTGGGGCCAGAAATACCCACCATCTGAGCCATTCTTTGTTTTACCGCCCTGGATACGTAATATACTATTGTTTTCTAATAATATAAAGTGTTACATTAATCACTTAACTAAAATCTAAAAAAAAAGGCCCTAGAGGCTTGAAGTGGTTATTTTTATTTATAGAATACTAGCTTTTCCTCTCGACTTTGTCGTCCAGCCATGCCCGTGTTTAAAGTATGGTTGGTGGACAAAAAGTTCTCGTAGCTCAAACTCTCTTCATACCAAATTTCGACCCAATAGATACTGCGGTTTAAGCATCTAGAGGTAACAGACAGACAGAGTTACTTTCGCATTTCAATTCGGATCTAATATCAGAATATAAAGTATAGGTTCTTAAAGGGTAGACAACGCTCATGTGAATCCTCTGGAGTTGCAGGCGTCCATAGGCTACGCTAACTGCTTACCATTAGGCGGGCCGTATGCTTTTTTACCACCGTCGTTGTATTAAAAAAAAGGTCAGTTGAGAAATGATCAAGATTTTCTTTCAAAAAAATATTATTTTTCTGCGTATAAACACCAAAACGCAGTTTTCGCTGGCAAGAGGAAATGAAACATCGCGGGATCCATCAGTAAAGTAATACAATGTAAATTAGGGGATTTTTCCAAGTCCTGTCATTGTCTGTCATCTAGCGTGACGCCGCGAGCATTATGGGCACTTTTGCATTTTAAACGAGTAACAATTATAAAATTTTAGTTTTAATTTAGATTAAGCGATAAGTGATAAATTAGTTAATTATCATTATTTTGAAATTTAAAATGATTAAACTGTGTTTGTTGTGTTTAACGTGCCATTCCTTTATGTAAAAAATAATCACGAAAAAAAAAATGATTTTTTAAATGATTTACGTTTTTTTTTGAAGTTCGCCTACTGAAATACAAAATACGTTTGATAAATAAAAATGGCAGCTTTGTTAAATATGTCTAATTTAATTTTAAATTTTTAAATTTCTGATCTATGACTAGTTTATCGATATTAAATTATGTTAATTTTAACTATCATCAATCCAATTATAAAAATGTTATTATCATTAATTTCATTAACATTAATTTTATTATCATTAATTTCATCAACATTCATTTCTTTATCATTAATTTCATTAACATTTATTGCAGCATCATTAATTTCATTATCATAAATATTATTAATTCTTGTTTTAGGTATTACACCTTCACGTGTTTGACTACGATCGCTTTTCAAGAGATGATTCCATTGGAGAAGTGTTCTTGCCACTTTGCCAGGTTAGTATATATATATTTTTAACAATATTAAGTATCGTCAGCAAAAAATAGTTTGTGTTTGTTAGTCAGATACTATTACAGTCAGATACATCATCATCAATTTAGCCGTCGTCTACTGCTGGACATAGCCTCACTAAAATATTATTTTGTTCGTTTTGGGTGTAGTTGCCATAGTCGCCACGCTTGACAGGCGGATTGGCGACTGCAGTAGCTGTAGATTGGGTTGCTTCCCATCCTTTTTTTCCCTTTGTCACCTTTACGTCACACGCAGGAGATGAGAAGGTATTAAAATATTCAATTGCAGAATTTTTGTACCTTTCGTCCCATAATATTCCCAGTTTTGTTAAATATAATTATAATGTATGGCTCATTGTCATAATGAACCTGAGAAAAGGTATTATTAATTGTTGTAACGAACCCGAGAAAAAATATTAGAAAAGCAAAGACACATAGTTTCTGCAACTGACTTACTTGGTTATAACAAAGATCATCGTAAAATATTGCCGTCATCAGAGAGACCTTCTAACCCAGTGGGTACACTAAGGCTTTATTTAACGGCCGGTCTGGCCTAGTGGGTAGTGACCCTGCCTATGAAGCCGATGGTCTTGGGTCCGATTCCCTGCTCAGGCATTTATTTATGTGTTGAACACAGATATTTGATCCTGGGTGTTTTCTATGTATTTAAGTATTTATATGTTTTTTACTATTGTATATATCGTCGTCTAGTACCTACAACACAAGCCTCACTGAGCTTACCGTAGGACTAGGTCGATTTGTGTAAGCTTGTCCCGAAATATTTATTCATGATTTATTTATTGGAATCAGCCCGGATTCCTCGCGATGTTTTTCTTCGCCGAAATTTCTAGTAACTGATATATATCAAATGATATTTCGAACATAAGTTCCAAAAAAATCACTGGTACGAGCCTGGGTTTGAACTTGCGAGCTCCAATTTGCAAGTCACATGCTTTTACTGCTAGGCCACCAACGCTCTTAAGGTCAAGTTAGGTTTATTTTATAATAATGTTAAAATCCGTGTCTACAAGACTAGGAGGAATAATGACTGGAGAACGCATCCGCGAGCGCCAGTAAGGAACAAAGATATTTTGGCTTTTGTGGCCTAAAATGAAACAATTCACTATAGTTTTGCTTTACAGGACATTCTTTATAACAAAAATATTAGTCTATTCTGTATTAATAACCGCAACTTTGGTTGAAAACCCAAGAAAACTCCAATTTTATTTGTTTGTTCCCCTCCAACTTTGACTGTTCTGAAGGGACCAGTTTGGAGTGCAACAAAAATATGTGAGACAAGGACAGACGAAAATAGCGCCGTCTCTGCCATATCTATGGAAAGTTACATAAGACTATCCCTTTACATCGTGGTATTATTATTAGCACGCTCCGTCTACGTTAATGGTATACATGCTACAAGAGAATTTACAATTTCAAAAATTTCAGGTGGACTTAAGTGAGAAGCCATCGTTCTGGAAGGCTCTGAAGCCTCCAGCTAAAGACAAGTGTGGGGAACTCCTGACTTCCCTGTGCTATCATCCAAGTAACTCTGTCCTCACCCTGACGCTGCTGAAGGCTAGGAACCTGAAGGCCAAGGATATTAATGGGAAATCTGGTAAGTTTTTATTAAAGGCGGGAGACGAGCTGATGAATTGTCTGATGGTAAGCAATTACCGTCGCCCATGCGCACCCAGGGTACAAGCGCGTTGCCGGCCTTTAACCTTTTGAACGCCAAGCACCTCTAAAGTGGTCGCGTGATGTCGTGCCTGCCACGCCACCGACCACTAAGGTGGCTATGGCGGACGGTATCAAAGCAATTGTCCTGCTGACAGATAAGGTTTATATTTGTTCTTCACAAGTCATACCATGGCGTACACGTTTTGACGTGAGAGGAAAACCGTTCAAAAGGTTAAGGGGGGTGGAGCTCTGGCAACCTTACTCACCATCAAGAACACAACACTACATACCTGAAAGTTGGCAGTGGTATTATGGCTGTGGTCTTCTGTAAGGAGGACGTACTTCCCCAGTCGGGCTTCTCCAGATTCAAGCTTGATAGTACTTCGCTGTGCCCTACCTCTCATTGTTGGACGTAGTTTAAGGACATACCCGGGTCCTATTAGATTTCAATCGAAGCGGGACTCGAACACACAACCACTCATCACAAATCCATTTCGAAAAACCAGTGTGTTGGCAGTAGACAACGATATCCTAAATTTCGAACGATTGCCTCTGTCACTCTCATGACGCCTCAATTGGAATTAAAGCGAAAGATGCTCAAAATTTGCGAACTTTTATTTTCGCGGTACAGTCGCCATCGGAACATGCACTTTATCGCCATGACAATAGAGGCCTTATTCAGATATTTGTGGCCACCTCCACAGCTCCGATAAATCTGATGGCGACTGTACCAGGCCAGGAAACTCAGACAGGATTCAATTTTTGGTACATATAAATGATTTACCTTTTAAGTAAATTTGGACCCGGGTATGTCCTTAAACTACGTTCAACAATGAGAGGTAGGGCACAGCGATGACCATCACGCTTGAATCTGGAGCAGCCCAACTGGGGAAGTACCTCCTCCATACAGAAGACCACAGCCATAATAGCACTGCTACCTTTCAGGTCTGTAGTGTTGTGTTCCTGATGGTGAGTAAGGTTCTCAGAGCTCCAACCCCCCTTAAAGGCCGGCAACGCTGTGACTCCCCATGTGTTGCGGGTGCCCATGGGCGACGGTAATTGCTTACCACCAGTCAATCCGTCTGCTCGTTTGCCGCCTATGTCATAAAAAAAAAGTAGAAAACCGTTGTGGTATAGTTATATTTGCACTATTATGATAAGGGGCGCACAGAATCGCAAAGTTGCCTTAAACAAACCCCTCATTTATTTATGCCCAGTCAGTCTTAATAATAAATGGTTATTGCGAAGATCCCCAAACGAACCATCCAGTTAATTAGAAGACATCCTGATTTATGATGTCTTGAAAATAAATGGAGTCCAGTCCGTACTAAGTTTACAATTTATTAGTTTTCTCAAACATACAATGAAAGAATAATATAATATAATACTGATTTTCTCAAACATGCAATCAAATATTGTCTTTACATTCCTTATAATAGACTCGGAAGTATGGTTTTTTGGGCGCGGCAACTGAAGGGGACGGAAAAGCATATCAGGCCTAGGCCTGCAAAGTAACTTTTTTTCGACGATTGTCAGATGGGGAAAGATGGTGGATGTAATTTTTAATACCCACTTGGCCGTAAATCCTCATTTTCCCGGCCTCTGATGTAATGTACTATTAAACTTTCACAGTCGTTACATACGAGTATAAACGGGACTTAACCACGTATAAGGGAATTTTCAAAATTCGGTACACTCGATTAGCGAAAGCTGTTAAGAAAAGTTAAATCACTGTCATTTCATGCATGCATGATTTACTTTTTGGCTTTAGTTATTCTTTTATATCGATTGAAGTTTATAAAATGAACATCAGAACCAACTTAATTGTCGTCACGAAACTAACAGTGACAGTTAACTACTTTTTTTAAACTCCCATAATACCATTAGTGTAGTGTGTCCAAGTGACATCTAGTGCGCAAAAAGTTCAAGTTGATAAACAAGATCAAGTGCGGGAAGTTCGAAAAACTCGCGGCTATACTCTGTCTGTTTAGGTAGTCAAAAAAAAGGTAAACAATCTTAACGTGTATTTTTATTGAAAAACGCTTTTTAAAAATCAGTGCCTACTACTTTCGAAAGCAAAATAATGTAAATAACCATATGTGATTCATAATTGTCACATATATGTCATGATTTATTTTTCAAAACTGATTTTCAATAAAAAGTCAAGATTGTTCACCTTTTTTTAACTACCTAATCAGATCTATGTAGTAGTAACATGTGTACACGCATGTCAGCGTTCCATATTCTAATTTAGACGTAAGTTCCATATTAATTCTCTGCACAACTTGGACCCGGGTATGTCCTTAAACTACGTCCAACAATGAGAGGTAGGGCACAGCAAAGTACCATCAACGCTTGAATCTGGGGCAGCCCAACTGGGGAAGTACCTCCTCCTTACAGACCACAGCCATAATAGCACTGCTACCTTTCAAGTATGTTGTGTTCCTGATGGTGAGTAAGGTTCCCAGAGCTCCAACCCCCCTTAAAGGCCGGCGCTTGTGACTCCCCAGGTGTTACGGGTGCCCACGGGCGACGGTATTTGCTTACCACCAGGCAATCAGTCTGCTCGTTTGTATATGTCATAAAAAAAAAACAACTACATAGACGTGGTGTTTTAGTTAAGTTTTTCACCTATACGTTTCTAGTTTTATCTAATTATTTTAATTGCTTTTAGACCTCAATTAATCTAAATTGCTCTATTCATGGAAGCGTATCATTCTAGCTATTATTGTTTTAAGTAGAAGTGACAGGTTTTGTTGAAATTTATATTCTCTGAGAATAATGGAGCGAATTTGTCTGAGATGAAAAAGTTGGGATAATGGTTCTGCGCCGTCTGCTTTGAATGACATTAATGGAACCTTTTTAGGGTTCTCTAGGATTTCCTGTGCTTTATAACCACATAACATAGGCAGGAATACAATACAAGCCTTATTGAGCTTATCGTGGGATGCAATCAATTTGTGTAAGAATCGATATTTAAATCGAAAAAAAATTGTAAAATTTGACTCGAAGCAGGACTTGAATCCACAACCACTGGATCACTAGTCCAGTGCGCCAATTGTGCTATATGAGTACCTCTAGGACATGTAAAAATTTTCTACTTTATCCTGCCTGGTAAACGTCATTACGGGTGACGTTTAGACACATCTACCGACAGAGTATTGAGCCCTTTTAACGGCATCCAAGTCTCTAATTTTGATTGAGAATTCATCGATATTATCGTGCGATGCAATCAATGTGTGTAAGAATCGATATTTAAATCGAAAAAAAATTTGTAAAATTTGACTCGAAGCTGGACTTGAACCCACAACCACTGGATCACTAGCCCAGTGCACTACCAATTGTGCTATAGGAGTACCGCTAGGACATGTAATTTTTCTATTTTATCCTTCCTGGTATACGTCGTTACGGGTGACATGTAGACTCATCTACCGACAGAGTATTGAGCCCTTTTAACGGCATCCAAGTCTCTAATTTTGATTGAGAATTCATCCATAATAATGTGTTAAGTACCAGGAAGAATAAAATAGAATAAGTAATTTCATAGGAATTGTTTATAATCGAATGTTGTTTTTTTTATATTATCTGGTCAGATTTTTTTTAATTTAATGTTTTTGAATGATATATGATGGATGCCAATAAATTTGAATACATTTTAATTTTTTGCGTTTTTTTTTTTTTTTATAGATGATAGGTTAGCATTTGGCCCCAATCTCACCTGATGGTAAGTGAAGATGAGGCCGACGATGGAACATGCTTACCTAGCAAGTGCTTATTCACTCTCGACTATAATATTTTCCTTGCAGTAGTGAGGTGAAAAATTGTGTGTTTCACTCGGTAGCAAAGTGTGTTCCCCTCTCGTGCTGTGAGACCCTCCCAATACTCAAGATACCACTCTTTAAACTTGTTGAATTTTGGAATCTTTCACTAGCTCGGGTCTCAATAATAGCACGAGAAGCTGAACACTAACTAAGCTCCCTTGTATAATAAATAACTAGGACATAATTTTTGATTGAACATTTTGTCCATTCCAGATCCCTACGTGAAAGTCTGGCTGCAGTTTGGCGATAAGCGCATCGAGAAACGCAAAACCGCCATCTTCAAGTGCACCCTGAACCCTGTCTTCAATGACGCGTTCTCCTTCAACGTCCCCTGGGAGAAGATCCGGGAATGCTCACTCGACGTTCAAGTCATGGACTTCGATAACATCGGGAGGAATGAGCTGATTGGACGGATACTGCTGGCTGGTATGTATTGTCTTCAGATCATTTCAGACGTAGTTAAGATGTCTTCTTCTTTTAACCTCTAGCCGCCTAGAGATCAAAGCTTGCTAGGCCAAATGCAACTCAGGTTTGTCATAATTAAAATTCAAAATGGCGTTCAATGGGAGACCTTTTTATAGGTCTCTGGGCGGCTAGAGGATAAAATTTTACTTCTATAATATATCAATATCTATAATATGCAGGGTGTCTCATTCAAATCTGTCAGTATGGGGAAATCTGGAACTATAAGACATACAAAGATTTGTTCTTAGGAACCATGTCGTCAATTTTAGGGAGAATAGAAATTGCGTAAACGGATTTTAAAAAAATGTGTTCTATTCTGGAATCAACCACAGTTGTTCAAAATTAAATTAAAAGATATTGAATTACAATGCATTTTATTCATTTGACATGTCATGTTTCATTGTAACTTTTGCTGCCTTTAACCAACACAATCCATATCTAAACGAAAATAATTAAAAGTTTCATTTTTCAAAACAACCTGGTTCGATTCGCAAACAGAGTATAAGTTTTTTTTTTAAATCTATGTATGCAGTTTTTCTTGTCCCTAAAATCGAAGACATGTTCCTAAGAACAAATCTTTGTATGTCTTATAATTTCAGATTTCCCCATACTGACCGATCTGAATTAGACACCCTGTATAATAAGTATTATAGGGTTTGGAATATCAGTTTTTTTAACTGCATTTAGAAAGGTATGGTTTTTAGAATTAGAATAAAAAAAGTGTATGAACAATACTTTTGGCCAAGGCTGTACAGTCAACCAATTTGATTTCTAGGCCACTTCGTACCTTGTCACAGTGAAAATCTATAATAAAAGACGCCAAAGATCTCTTATTAACGTCACTGTAACAAGGTTCGAAGTGGCCTAGAAATCAAATTGGATGACTATACATGTATTCATGATTACGATGTTTTAACAATTTGATCTTCTTATGTCTATTAATATTTATTAATCTTCTCATATTTATTAATATTTATTAATCTTCTCATATGTATTAATATTTATTAAGTTTCTCATATTTATTAATATTTATTTCAGGTAAGAACGGTTCCGGTGCAACAGAAACCAAACATTGGCAGGACATGATCACGAAACCTCGGCAAACCATTGTACAGTGGCACCGCCTCAAGCCGGAGTAAACCGGCACAGTTAACGTCGGCAGGACTCCTGAACCTGAAGAATTAACCTTAAGCTAAGAGTCTACCAATGCCATAGACGTCCACTGTTGGACATAGACCCATGCCACAGCCAGCTCTGACCATCGCTTATTAATGATAAAGAAATTTCGACCTCTACTGTTGGATCTACCCACATATCTCCACAGCCAGCAAACCATAAGACAGTGTAACTTACACTGTTCTAGGAGACGGTACTACCTGTTGTTTCTTGTTGCTGTTTAAAGACATACTAGATGCAGGATCAATATAACAAACAAAGTAGCCAAATATTAGACGGATCTTCATAGCACAAATTTTAGAATGTTCTCAAAAATTGCGCACATAATAAATTTTCGGAAGAACATTTCCAAAGCAAGTTCAAGTCGAGAAAATTCTGGTAACAATTAGAATTCTTGGATTATTTCGCAATTACACAGTGTTTGTGTCAACGTAGCAAGTCATGGATATTGGTGTTATGGCTTCAGAATTCTGTGCGGCATGCAGTATAAAAGATTTCTCATGATTAACTTCACGATTCTTCTTACTTCTCGTCGACGCATTGCTATTTGTAAAGTAAAACTGGGTCGACATTTGTATCATTTTTCCGACGCTCACTTTGGCCACACCGTATCACCACCGTCGTCGCGTGAAAAAATCCGTATCCCCTTTGATAATCGGGGGGAAACCGCTCCGAAAGCGATCACGGCGTATCGCGTATCAAATCATAACTTCGTATCATGATACAGTATTACAACACGTCCATACTTACCGATATTGATACGCGTATCCTATTTCGAGTGTGCGGGGTATTTAAGTATGTGGACCCAGTATAATGTGGACCTAGCTCAAGGATGTGTTATATATTTGGTAATTTAGTTTGTTGCTATACGAGGCTGATAGTTCGAGAGTCGTGTCTATGGCAGACTGGAGTCTTAAATCTAAAATTCTTACCTACTGGTTGCTACTAAATCGTGGACTTAAGGTTTAGACCGACATGCTTCACTACGTACAGACCAGTTCGTCGGATCTGATCCGCAACTTTGCCAAAGACATGGACTTACTTCATGGGTAAGATACTTCGGATACTCGCCATTTTTGTCACAGATGCATCTGAGCATATATCGTTGTATAACGGTTTTCTCTAATACGAGAGGGCTGGCGAATGGATTATTACGTGGCCATGGGTTTTAGTATTGTAAGGATTCTACGATAGTAGATTAATTTTCTCCGCTATGACTATTCGGGTGAGGTAAAAATGTTATACAAGTTTTAAACTTCTTAATCGTATCGGATGCTTCGGGATTCTGTCGGTTATGGTATTCAGAATAGAAGCGTAATTCGCGTGTATTGAATATAAGCAGAGTCTATTTGTAAGTCATATGTAGTTGTGTCATATATGGCGCTTGTGTTAACCAAATCAGTCATAAATCTCGTCATTAATAGTTATTATTTTACAGTCAAATTAGACGTTTATAAAATAAGCATTATATGAAAATGATCTTTGGTCTTTTTGTCGGTTGGCTTTGAAAAGATTACTTACGCATGAAATTCAGTTGCAACTTTGCCTTCATTGGTAACTTTGCACACGGGTTTTTTGAATGTAATACTTTTGTAAAAAAAGCGAAGTATTAATTTGAGTTCAGGAATCTTGTCGGCGATAAAATATGTCATAAGACTGAGCGGTAAAGTTAAAACGGAAAAATCCGTTCTCAACTATCTCACTTGACGCTGTTCGCGACTTGTTTAGTTGTCTTTATTAGTTCACAAGGCATATAAATACGCCTAAAAACGAAACCTGACACATGTCAGTGATTTAAAGGCATTTTTTATTTTGTTATTAGCACTCTTCATAGTATGTAGAAATAGTTTTAAATCAACTCGAACGTTTTGGTTCATACACGTTTGTATGGATTTCATTATCTTAAAAGTTTCATCGGAGTTAAGAATTGAATAAATTGTTAGAGATATAAATTAATTGTTAAATTGTAGTAAATATATGGAGAATGTCGCGTTCGAATCGCACAAAGGAAAAGTAGTGTTTTCTATTTGCGAAAAGTAATTCAATTTATTATTACTGCATCAATTTATTTATTTGCTCAATTGAGACGAACATTACAAGCCAAACAAAAAGTTTTAGGCAATATTGCAGCAGAAGAAATTACTGCCAATATGTTCAAAAATATTTCTTGTAAAAGATTTTGCAGTATTTAAAGCAGTTTGTTATTTGTGCCTTTAAAATATGTTGAGCTGTTCAGAGTCAAACGAAGAATCGTGGTTTCAAATGCTGAAATGAAGCTCGAATTCAAAAACTGACAAAAATAATCGCACACATAAGTTTCTAGTCATAATTATTACATGAAATGTATAGTTTCGATACCCACGATTATTAATTTATATCATTCATGGTTCTAAAATACCATTTCTTCTTTCTGACAGAGCTCAGTACCCTTACCATGAGTTGTGACATTGAGGTTTTCGATAACGAGTATCGAGTTTACTATCTGTGCATTTCGCTTGTATTATTTTGCGAACGTGATGCACAGATAGTAAACTCGATACTCGTTATCGAAAACCTTAAAGTCGCAACTCATGGTGGGGGTACAGAGTTTAAAATGTCACCTGTCAAGTATTTGACGTTCAAAGATTGTCCCCCAAAAGGTTTACATCGTTCGTACTTCTATTTAATAATCGCTATATATTCAAGAGCGATAGCGATAGAAAAAGACAATTATATAATTAAGATTTCGCAGATACCTTCTGATTTGTTGAAACTGGAGATAACCCGATTTTCGCTTGACTCAGAACTATTATAACTTTTTAAGTTAATCTTACTTTACATTGAATATAATTATGCTTTGATAACTGAAATTCTAAATTAATTGATAGAAATGTAACAAATAGGACGAACGTGTGGCTGGTCAATTGTAGGTGTGTTAAACTAATGTTAGATGGCAAAGTTGACGGCAAAATATGGTCAATCTGTAATGAATTTTTTATAAAATCAAAAATGGCGGTTATAATGTAATCCGTAGTGGAGTGCGAGTAAAAATTTAAGTTTAAGTTTTGTTCATATAACGATTGTATGTAAAGTTTTAAAGTTAGATATAAAATGCTTATTGTTACATGTTAAAGCTTATACATTCCGTAGTTCATCGGTGTTGAGATTATGCAGAAATCATCAAAATTCAATATATTGTATACATTTATATAAAGGATTTTATAGGAGACGTAGAATAGGTGTATCCGATTACCTGACGATGACACGCGGTCCTGGGTATTATAAATAGCAAAATGTTCTTGCGGGGAAATTGCCATTATTTTTCTGTTAGGCGCTCAAAGCAAAATGATATGTCGATAATTTTAATGACTAATAAATATTATTTATTACAAAACGTATTAATAAAATTGTATCTTATACATTTAAGTTATTAAATATATATTATATATTATGTTAATATGACCGGTATGACCTTGTGGGTAGTGACTCTGCCTATTGTCCTTGTCTCGAATTCCAGCAAAAGCATTTATTTTTGTGACGGACACAGATATTTGTTACTGGGTGTTTTATTATCTATTTACGTATTTGTGTATATATCATTGGCTGAAAGAGCCTTCTTGAGCTTACCGTGAGGCTCAGTCAATTTGTGCAACGATATCCAGTAATATTTATTTATTAAAACCACTTCTTACTTATACTTAGCGAAAATAAAACTCAGGACTGTATGCCATTACTGTAGTTTGTTGTCATAGGTATAGACCGTTGAATGTTATACATGACATTATATTAGTTGCATTGAAAATCAGGTTAGACATTTTTTATTAACTACTGAGCTTTTAAATCCGATTTTAGGACCCAATTAGGATAAATTCAGTAGAATATCTGTTAAGGTAAAATAGACCTAGTAATATGTGGGATTTCAACAAGAATCTTTTAGGTTATACTTATAAAATGACGTTTTAATTTAATATGTTATGTTCAAACGAATTCTTGCAACTCAATTTTGAAGCAGATATCTTTAACTGATTGAGCTGAAAACCGCACTTGTGTTTGGTGACAACTCAATATTATGGTGCCACGGTTCGAGGGGCGATTTTTGAGAGTCGATTTCCATAAACTTTGAGGTCGAAAATCATCGCACACAAAAGTTTCTCACCATTAATTAAATAATATAGTATCGAAACCCAATTATTAATTAATATCATTCATGTTTCTAAAATACCATTTCTTCGTTTCTGACAGAGTTTAAAATATCACGATTCGACTACTCGACGCTCAAAAATTGCCCCACAGATATATAAAAAAGATACTTGAAGTTAAAAATAGCAATGCCGAAATAAGTCAAATAAAAATAAATATCCTTAAAAAATAAGGATTATTTCTAACTAGTCAAAATATATATTTTTGACAGTATTTTCGCATAGATCGATACTTCTCTTCGAAGGCTTTTATTATTTTTGCTATACATTTATAGCTATACTAGTCGCATAATTAAGAGGCGAGTTGGGTCATAAAGCATGGGGCTCTTTGTGGGGCGGGCCGTAACCAAGTAGTAGAAAGGCAACCAAGGTATGATGTGAGGAGAGTGAACAATACCTGTAGAATCTCGTCTTCGGCAGTGCATTCATCCTCACACCCTGGAGCCTAAAGGGTCGCGCACTAAGCTGTTTAAGAGGAATTTCCTCCCGCGAATGCTCCGGCTGTGGAATGAACTCCCTGCTGAGATTTTCCCTAGGGACTACAGTATAAGGTTCTTCAAAAATGGAGTGTATATTAGGTTCTTAAAGGGTAGGCACCGCGTATGTGAATCATCTGGAGTTGCAGGCGTCCATAGGTGGGCCGTATGCTTGTTTGCCACCGTTGTTATATTTTTAAAAAATAACGTTTATAGCCCGACTCGCCACTTAATTTTGCTGATAGTATATTTCTAGTATGATGAATGCTTAAATAGCTCACCGTTTCATTTCGACATGGTTAAAAAGGGCGTATTTGAGCGTTTTGAAAAATAATGTAGAACAGATTATATAAGACTTTTCTTTCTTTTCGATATTTAAATCGAAAGAAAAATAGAAAAAAATTGACTCGCGGCGGGACTCGAACCCACAACCACTGGATCACTAGCCCAGTGCACTACCAATTGTGCTATACGAGTACCGCTTCTATTTTAAGTTTTCGTTTCTGCATAATAAAAAATAACTTTCTTTGTTTTATTTTTTCTTCAACGTTTTCTGTAAATTATTGCCATGTTGGCTACGATACCAAACATAAGTCTGTCATAAGGGTTCATGCAAAAATCATGTGATCGTTTTTGACCTTATTTTGATCCCCCCCCCCCTCCCCCTTGATGATATTTGGTACTCCCCCCCCCCCGGCAAGATCATGTGTAGTTTTCGTGTGATTTTTGAGTCGACACTTTTCACTACAAAGTCAACGAAATTATGTTACATCACACCGAAAACAGTACAACTAAAACTAAACTAAAGTACACGTGATGTGGTCTTGGACCCCCTCCCCCATCGTGATCAATCGTGATATTTCTTTGACCCCCTCAAAAATGATCACATGATTTTTGAATGAGCCCTAAAGTGTTAGCGAAAAAAAAATACTTTCAAATTAATTTTTTTAACTTTTTTTCTTTATAAATTCATGCATACATGAATTATGATTACAAATTGATTATATACACTAAGCATACATATATACATATACTTGACTTTCGAGTTTCGACGGGGTCCGCTGTTCCGGTGGTCGCGGGTTCAAATCCCGTCTCGAACACTTGAGGTCCTCGTCGCTTTTTTTAAGTATAATATATGTCATCTATTTCAATTTTTAAAGTTAATGTTAGTTGATACCAATACCTTACCTTAGTTGGTACCTCAGTCTTTTTTTTTTCGTTTTCTGTGTATATTTTTGTAACTTTATGCACACTATACTTACTTACCAATATAAGTGTAATATGTATTTTATTCGATGCAATCGAAAAGGTTTTTTTTTTGCTTTTTTTTTAATAAATGCGCAATTTTTTTTTTTCAAAGAAAGATAACAAGAATGTTATTTTAATTTGTGTGAACGCTCAAATTCATCCTTAGATCGAATAGGCGAGTATAAAGTTAAAATATTGTAAGTATAAATGAAAGGTCAAAATGAGAGGAATTATTCTATAAATGTACATATAATAGATGAACAAGCTACGCCGCGTTTGGCTCGTCACGATGTTTTCATAGTTAGTGTAAGTTGGTGGACGCTCTAGAGCGCGGGCAGCGGAGCGAGCGGCGTACGTATCAAACATACGCAAACGTACGCGGGCGGCCACACGTGGAGCTCGACGCTACGCTCCACGCTCCGCTTGGAGCGTCTACTCAGGCCTTACACTTAGTTGTAACCTTTAAAAGAATTTTAACTTCCGATCTTACTACCTCTTCGTTTTTAATTTATATAATCAACGATTTTAAAATGTTTTAAAATAATGAAAATGACATTAGAATAATAGGCTTAAAACCAATAATGTTGATAAATAATATCGATATAGCAAGACGAAAAACTAGTTTTTACTAGTGTCCGACCGAATGTTTATTTGCGTAACCAAAACCGGAGGTTCGGCTTTCACTCTAGTTTCGGCCGAAACCGAAACCAAAACTTTTGTAGACGAATTAAAATCTGTGGAGTATCTGAAGATGAATACTTGAGAAGTGACTTATACCACCATTTATGACAGTTCTTAATGCATAATATTTCCAGTGTCAGGTGAAGTAGACATACAGTATATCACTTTTTAATGTAAGGGTATGGCGGTTCCTGCCAGGGTACTTTGCCAATGTCAAGAAATTAGCTACAATTGTCATAACTTAGATTGTACAAAATGGTAATCAATTATTCACTTAGTCAAAGAGCCCGCCCCCCATATATCACAGGTATTGGTACAGGTTTTGGTACAGTCGCCATCAAATACAACGGAGCTGTGGAGGTCACAAATATCTCAACAACGCCTCAAGGCAATAAAGTGCATGTTCAGATATTTGTAGCCTCCACAGCTCCGATATACCTGATAGCGGCTGTACAATGATATTTATAGTGATTAGAAATTACGTTAAATTTTTAGCTAAAGTACTTATTAAAAGTAGAAATAGATACCATTATACTTAAGAAAAAAACGACGAGGAGGAGAAAACCAAAGCAAATCAAAAATATTTCATAAAAAATAATTTGATTTGTTCTTAGATTAAAGTACTTACTGTTAAAAGTTTCGGCGCGCGACTGTTTTTTTAGCCGAAACCCGATACTTCGGTCGGACACTAGTCCCAATATTAACTCAAAGATGGCGCTGGTACAAAACCGCCTATTTTCTAACGTCATAATAGTTGCTTTTTAAATCATAAAAACGCTTTTCTAGTACAACGTTTAGGACATATCAATAAATCAAAAAATATCAATAAATTTAATTTCTGATGAGCATTGCAAATAGACATATTTTCAGGGAAAGTTTCAAACTAAGATAAAAAAATATATTTTTGCGCACTATACGAATGTAACTTCTTTTTAAACCGATGTTCTCTTAATTAGATTACTGGATTTTAATGGGCCGTGTAGTTTCGCAAATTAGACTATTACATAAGTGATTAACTAATGTATTCACTAATCACCTATGTAATCGTTACGTAGTCGAACGAAGAAATTAATAAGGACTTATGTGCATTAAGATTTCAATGCACTTAAGCATTTCTTTGCACGATCGCCATTAAGCTTGAGAAATGTATATTATAAAAATGTTTTTATAGTTAATTTATCTTATAAATTATTTGTAAATATGTTAATCTGGTTATATATTTGATATTTATTTTATTAACTTATATTATTAAACACTATATTGTTTCAAATAATAAGTAAGGTAAGCATACCAGTGCTCGACACGCCGATATCCGATAGATGGCTTCTGTCACCTGTATCCTTACCATGAGTTGTGACATTGAGGTTTTCGATAACGAGTATCGAGTTTACTACCTGTGCATCTCGTTCGCACTAAAATAGTACAAGCGAGATGCTTCCAATTTAACGCGGACGAGATGCACAGGTAGTAAACTCGATACTCGTTATCGAAAACGTCAATGTCAGAACTCATGGTCAGGGTATTGACAATGAGTTAACATCGACAAGTAGGTATAGACTAGAATAGTCCATGAAGCTAACAGTCCTGGGTTCAAATACCTGTAAGGGCATTTGTTTGTGTGATGAGCACAGACATTTGTTCCTGAGTCATGGCTGTTTTCAACGTATTTCAGTAATTATATGTATCTATATTATATATATCGTCGTCTAGTACCTACACAGGCCTTACTGAGCTTACCGTAGGACTAGGTCGATGTGTGCAAGATTGTCTCGAAATATTTATTCATGTATGGGACTCATCCCACTCATACAGACAGAGTTAGTGCGTTTTATTTTAAAGTCTCTGAGTCAGGGGTGGTACCGTGAACATCGTAGTTCATATATTTCGGGCATCTTTCTCATTTACTCCAATTAAGGCGAATGAGACAATGTTCCGAAATTTACGAATATCGTTTTTCTTCAAAGTAGCGACGATATATATTTATTGAGAGTGGCGTCATTCGTTGTCTAGTCGCCATGTCTGACCGCTGGCGCTGGCGTGTCGGGCACTAGGGCGTTTACCTTAGTAATTTTACCTAAAAACTACTACGTTTGGAAATATGTATAAATTGAATGCAACAGAAACATCTATTCAAAAAATGTTCACGGCAAAAGCGAGGGCTAAATATTTTTTTGATTAAATGTTATATATATATTTTCAAATAAGATTGTAAAAATAATGCGAGTTAATTTGGCATTGTTTAAAAATTTATTATTTAAAGAATTGAAATGGTAATGGTAAAATCAACTGCCTCGAACTCGCGTTTCCTTGGTACACCCATCACTCTACCAACAGAGCTACAGAGACTGGCTTGGGTGACATACGAAACAGATCCTTATATAATTCAATACATACATACATACATACATACATACATACATTTCAGCCGTATGCAGTCCCCTGCTGGACAAAGGCCTCCCACAAATATGAGTTGTATCATCTTCGGGGGTAATAATTCAATAATATCCTTTAATGAGGCAGTTGATTTTTTTTTAATGTTAATTTAAATATTTATTTACAATAATTAATTAATTACAATATTACGAGTACTTAACTATTTAATATTAAATTATATTAAAAAAGGCCCTTGAGCCATTGTACCAAGGATGCTTGATTTATTTTTAAATATTATATTTTTGCTAGCAGACATTTCTGCTTCATATAAAAATAATTATTATATTAGTTTCATATAAAAAAATGGGCAAGAAAATTACTGTATAATCAAATAAATTCGGCTCAAAAATTATATGTATGAACACAGTCGATGTCTATTTTGTGCAATATTATATATTATATTAAATGTTATTATTAGGACAATTGTGATTTAACACTATAGCTGATTAATTTATCGTATAGATAAAAAAAAATAATAACTTTTTAAAATATGTAATATCATTGTAATATTAAGGAATCAGTGTTTAGATATAGTGGGTTATAACATGTTTATAGTGTTAAGTTTATTTTTTTTTTTTTAATCTGTTTAACAATTAATACCGTTAAATACAATACCACATTATATTCTACTAATTTTGAAGAAATAAGTCTATTTTATACGAAAAATAATAAGGTCACTAATGTCGGACACTTTAAGCTGACAGGCACCAATGGTGGACACTTAGTTTTTATTTCAAACATCATAAAGTTATAAATTGAATATGTCCCAACAAATGCACAACAAACTCCTTTGAAATAAGCACTAATGTTCATGATTGGTTTCTTGTCCAAACTGGTGCCGTGCCGAGCCTTGGGCAAAGTATTGAGCGATAACTTTTTTTTTACTCTGAAAATCATCTCTAAATACAAAACAATTTTATGACATTTCAAACAAACAGACTAAGTAGCCACAGATCAAAGCAATTTTTTGATTCATAGCTATCTGTTTTCACTCCGCGTTTAGACATGCTGGCTCGTCACTCGCCTCACTATTCGTCGAAACGTTCGACGAGACTTTGCCTATACAAAAACGCGCTGCGAGGGACGAAAGGAATGGCGAGACGGACGTACACATGCGTGCTCGCGTTTCGCCTCGCCATTCGACTCGCTACTCGTGCGAATGTGTGGCGGCAGCATCATAGTAAGTTACCATAGATAAAAGTTCAATAAAGTACATCCAGAAGGGCAACGCCGCCAGTATTCTGGGCAGCATACCGAAGGCAGGGGGATTTGGCGAGGTTTTTTTTACATTTAACCCCCTGACGACTGGCTTTTAAAATTTGCCTCCCCAATTTCAACTCTGTCACATTGACAAAGAGTCGATACTTAACTGGGGCTTATGTACTATATGTAGAACGCCAGGAATTAAGAGGTTAATAAAGTACATAGGCAAAGCTGTGTTTTTTTATTGTGTGGTGAAAAAAAAATGTGGTATTGTAATTACCGTAAAGTAACGTCTTCTATGGTAATTTTGTAAAATTTTAAATTTTCACGAATTTTATTAGTTTAAAGTTTTAATTAGATGTACGTATACATGCGTAAACAAGTGTTGACAAATTGTAAGTTATTTATTGAGATTATTCAAATATAAAATATTGAGTTAAATGTGTTTTTCTTTTCAATACTATATCAAACCGTATTTGTCCTTAAACTACGTCCAACAATGAGAGGTAGGGCACAGCGATGACCATCACGCTTGAATCTGGGGCAGCCCAACTGGGGAAGTACGTCCTCCTTACAGAAGACCACAGCCATAATAGCACTGCCACCTTTCAGGTATGCAGTGTTGTGTTCCTGATGGTGAGTAAGGTTTCCAGAGCTACAACCCCCCTTAAAGGCCGGCAACGCGCTTGTGACTCCTCTGGTGTTACGGGTGCCCATGGGCGACGGTAATTGCTATGTCATAAAAAAAACCGTGATTAAAAAGGGATTCGAGAGTATCGTGAGCACAACACTACTTAGATCAAATATAATCATTAGTCAATCTTTGACATCTTAGAAATAGAAATAATAGAAATAGAAATAATTTATCTTCATAAGTGCAGACACTTATTGATAATAAGACCAAAAAAAATAAAAGATCTTTATTTTTTAATTTAAGCATATCACATGCACTTATGAACGTCAAAGAAAGATCTACACCGGTTCTAACCCTACACCTTCTGACCCGAGAAGATACCGGCAAGAAACTACGGCGGGACTTATTTTTTCAATACAGTGATACATCAAATCTTAAAGTACATAATTATGCGTAGTACTGACTGGGAATTTAATCCAGGACCATTGGCTTAATAGGCAGGGTCACTACCCACTAGGCCAGACCGGTCGTCAAATGTGAAAGAATTGTAATGTTAATGCGAATAAATGTTAGCTTACCATCGTATAATGTTCGCATTACCCTGAATAACAACAACCGAAAACCTTCCTTAAATGTCACGTTACCTGACTTGTTTCCGCAATGCACTTGCATCAGACCGGTTAATGATGCAATAACTGCATGTTTAACTGCAGCAACACTAAATGAAAAAGTTGTCTAAAGTACCAGCGGTGCTAGAGTCTTCGGTTGCCGCGATAATTACTCATGAAATAAAACAACTAAAACGAACGCTGCTAAAGGGTTCGAAACGTCGGGATGATGTTTAAATTAGTAAACGCGACTTAATACGTTTTACTTGTTTTATTTCATGAGAATATACTGACTTATGTTTTTCACAATTTTGACGTCCGGTCTGGCCTAGTAGGTAGTGGCCCTGCCTATGAAGCCGATGATCCTGGATTCAAATCTCAGTCAGGACATTTATTTGTAAGATGATAATTGTTCCTGAGTCATGTGTGTTTTCTATGTATTTAAGTATTTATATGTATCTATCTATTATATATATCGTAAAGTAATTATATATATAAAGTATTTATATGTATCTATCTATTATATATATCGTCGTCTAGAACCTGCAACACAAGCCTTACTGAGCTTACCGTAGGACTAGGTCGATTTGTGTAAGATTGTCCTGAATATTTATTTATTTATATATTCCGTAGCATTTTTGCAAGTCACTTATAGGTCGGCAACGCGCTTGTGACTCCCTTGGTGTTGCGAGTGCCCATGGGCGACGGTAATTGTTTACCATCAGGCAATCCGTCTGCTCGTTTGCCACCTTTGTCATAAAAAAAAAAAAAAGTAGGAGACCGTCGCACCCCCCTTCTACATCCAGTCGCCATCACCATCATCAATTCCATGAATCCAGAAAATGTAGGGTCAGTCGCCTTGGGGCGCGGACCGGCCGGTCTAACGGGAGTTGCTCCTTTAATTTGTAATAAATATTTCGGGACAATCTTACACAAATCGACCTAGTCTTACGGTAAGCTCAGTAAGGCTTGTGCTGTAGGTTCTAGACGACGATATATATAATAGATAGATACATATAAATACTTTAATACATAGAAAACATCCATGACTCAGGAACAAATATCTGTGCTCATCACACAAATAAATGCCCTCACTGGGATTCGAACCCAGGACGAGGCTTCATAGGCAGGGTCGCTACCCACTAGGCCAGACCGGTCGTCAAACAGATGCGAAAGTTTGTCTGTATGAGCTAAGGTAAAATAAAACAAAACAATTAGAAATTTTGTATTTTTTTATTGAATAACTTTCACTTAGTCGATATCACAATCTATTCATAGTCAGGTATTCAAATAGAAAACTTCTAAAAACTCCACAATAAAAAAATCTCGTGCGATAGACGATAAAAAAATTGGGTAAGTCAGACAATGAGTTCATATCATGATTTAGACAGAAAAAGCAGGAAATGGGAAGTATTTTAACCCGTCCATTGTCCTTTATTACTAAAACTATTTGAATAGTTTCGTTCATGATTCATACACTGAGTCAAATCCAACAATGGTGACAGTTAAGTTAGTTTATTTAGCAATACATTGTTAGGTTGACTTTAAAAAAACGTATACAAAAAATTTGGTATTCGATTTTGAGACCAATTCTTCGCTACGCGATTAACTTGACGTTAAAAATGAAAGTGGCATTTATAGGTTAGGCAAATACGGAATAATACATTTAAAATTTTGAATTTTGGGGTCAAAGCGCGCAGCAGTTTTTGCAGAAATCGCAAAGCGTCTGGTTGACGTAGCTTGTGACAGAAAAGCTGGCTTCAACACAACCTCCATTGCGACAAAACGAGGAAATGCCGTCAGCATCTTCGATGCCTTAAGTCTTTTTTTAGATTAAAAATGCCACTTTCATCTTTAAAGTTCTTTGGAAATCGTAAGTAGCATTTATATTTTAAGTTACAACGACCGATTTTGGCGTGTTTACGGCTACAGTTTGTTTTAGTTTTGTTCTTACATCAAATCCAATGTTTCAAAGCTGGATAGACACTTATATAGCTCTTAAAATGTATAAAATATTTGATCTTACTTCTACCATGAGTAAAAAATCTAGCGAATGCGTAAAATTTACAGCCTAACAAATCGACGGAGATAACGCTACGTATGTTAATTGTGGTATATGGTGCTGGAATACCACTACCACTATGAGTTGGTAGAAACTCGTAGGTAAAATATTTGTATGGCTAATTTGTAGATTGATATTAAAACCGCTATCAATTCGTTGGTCTGTTATCAGATCCAGCCAAAACTATCCATTATTTTTGAGCGGTTAAGGTTCGTTGTAACTTTTGGTGATTTTTATTGGTTTAAGCTTTGGGCTTCTCTTCTTCCTTCTTCTCCTCCTCAGGCGCGGGGGTGGGGAGCTCTGGGTACTCCAGCTTGGCTCCCTCTTCGCAGGTGAAGATCGGACAGCACCCGGGGAAGGGAGCGGTCTTGTTGGTTTTGTCTGGAAAAAGATAATTTGTTAAAACATGGGTCTTCTTTTACAGCCTTGGATGTCCACTGCTGGACATGGGCCTCCCCACAGAACGCCATAGCGAGCATGAGGGATTCAATGATTCGTGACTAGGATTCGATAAAATTTTGTCTCTTCTTTAACTACTGGGAACCTCTACCAATTATAAACGAAAGGTATGTAACGACGGGCAGCAGCATCCGTCGAAACTCAATCTACAGCTACTGCGGCCAACCCGCCTTCCAAGCGTAGCGACTATGGCAACTACCCCCAACACGATACAAGTCATATTTGGGAGAAGCCTATGTCCAGCAGTGGAAGACTTACGGCTGATATGATAATTGAACGGACTCATGCACAAATTAAAAAGCCGATAAGCCATAATGTTACGGTCTACTGTCTTCCTCCAGCTCGTAACTTCGCAGCAGATGAACAGTCAGCAGCAAAAGTTACTAAGTGTTTGAATTGTTCAAAATGACCTGCACGCGCTCTTATTCTCTTGACAATAGAGACGTGTAGACCTCATTTTGAACACCTCAAATGCTTAGCTACACCTGCGGCTGACTGTACGAATGTCTACTATGCTTACATAGTAGACATTTGTACCCCATCTGCCATGGCTAATGCCAATGGTAGCCCCTTGATTAGCTTGAGAAGACGGAGGAGTCTTCTAGCAGCCACTAGCTCTAGTAGACCACGTTTCGTGCAAGAGTGAGATCGACTAAAGTATACCCGTGCTAGCTTGCACTTGGGGTTAGCCACAGTCTTTCACCAGTTCTTAGCTTCGCAGCAGGAGTTCAAATGTCTACTATGATTAGCCAATGGTAAGTCCTCGATCAGCTCGAGAAGACGTGGGCGTATAGTAGACCACGTTTCGTGTATGAATGAGGTTGACTAAAGTATACCAGTGTCTAGCTTGCACTTGGGGTTGGCCAATGGCAGAGGTCCACAGTCCTCAACCAGCTCCAGAAGACGCGGGGGTGTGTCTTCGCTGACCACGCAGGTGCTTCGGCCGCAGAACGGTGCGAGATCCCAGGTGTTGCCGGGCTCGACGGTCGCGCAGCGGGTGGAGGCGAAACACATGCCGGGGAAGTCTGAGGGCGATGGAGAATGCTGGTTTAGTTTTTAGGTCTTTAAAAAATTTGGGACAATCTTACACAAATTGACCTAGTGCGCTATAGGTGAAAAACTTATGTCACCATGTCGATGTAGTGTGCGGAGAATTAATATGGAACTTACGTCAAAATTTTAATATAGAACGCCGACATGCGTGTACAGACACACATAGACCAGAACGTCACGCTATCCGTCACTTTCACACTCACATACTTGTTAGAGCATGACAGATACTGTGACAAGTGATAAAAACCCGACCATATTAGGCTAGCAGGTGCTTTGGCTAAGTTTTTCACTTATAAGCTAAGTAAGGCTTGTGTTGTAGGTACTAGACGACGATATATATAATAGATAGATACATAATACTTAAATACATAGAAAACACCCATGACTCAGGAACAAATATCTGGGATTCGAACCCAGGACCATCGGCTTCATAGGCAGTGTCACTACCCACTAGGCCAAACCGGTCGTCAACCGTATTGGTTTGGTATACCTTTGTTTTTGGAATCTGATTTGGGTGCGGCACATTAGAGCGATCGGACTGTGTGGGAAGGTAGCCTGAGGAAAATCCAGGACCCTTCCGCACCCGGGTAGGACCCGGGTATGTCCTTAAACTACGTCCAACAATGAGAGGTAGGGCACAGCGATGACCATCACGCTTGTATCTGGAGCAGTCCAACTGGGGACGTACCTCCTCCTTACAGAACACACAGCCATAATAGCACTGCTACCTTTCAGGTATGTAGTGTTATGTTCCTGATGGTGAGTAAGGTTCTTAGAGCTCCAACCCCCCTTAAAGGTCGGCAATGCGCTTGTGACTCCCCTGGTGTTGCGGGTGCCCATGGGCGACGGTAATTGCTTACCATCAGGCAATCCGTCAGCTCGTTTGCCACCTTATGTCATAAAAAAAAAAACAGACTTGACTTGTACTACTGGAATACTCCTGGAGTTTACGCTTCCAGCGAGATTGGTTGAGACGGTCTCAACCGAATGACTAGTGTGTACCTAATGGTATGTTTGGTCTATTGTTTTTGGTATGCAATATGGTATCCGTCGCCCATGGGCACCCGTAACACCAGAGGAGTCACAAGCGCGTTGCCGGCCTTTAAGGGGGGTTGAAGCTCTGGGAACCTTATTCACTATCAGGAACACAACACTACATACCTGAAAGGTAGCAGTGCTGTTATGGCTGTCTTCTGTAAGGAGGAGGTACTTCCCCAGTTGGGCTTCTCCAGATTCAAGCGTGATGGTACTTCGCTGTGCCCTACCTCTCATTGTTGGACGTAGTTTAAGGACATACCCGGGTCCAAAAGGGGTATGTTTGGTCTATTGTTTTTGGTATAACATGTTTACAGCAAATAAAAGTTGCTTATTCTTCTTATTCTTATACCGAAACAGCAGAGACCGTGTCTATACACAATTCGAAATGAAATATACAATCAATAGGGTGATTGAAAATAATAATATGGATAAATAATATTATGTATAAGTATAAACCATATTGTTCATTCACTTTTCATAAACTTTATTGTTCATTTATTTACAAATAACTACGGGTACTTAACGAGTTACTGCATTCAATCTAAAAAAGGCCCTTGAGGAGTACCAAGGATGATGGCGGCATTTCCTCGTTGTATCGCAATTCTAATGGCTAGTTAAGAAATATTTAAAGATAATTTATTTCTAAAAACAATCCATTTTTTAATTACATAACATTAATACCTAATAACAAAAATAAAAATAAATTATACTAATTAAAAATAAAATAAAATGAATAATTACTGCTAAACTAACTATAAAAAGAATACCCCATCTAGCAAGTCCCCCTGCGGCATGGACCCCATAACGCTGGCTGCGATACCTCTCTGTACCGCTAGGGCGATACGCTGGGAGAGGTAAGAGCCAGCTTTTGGGTCCCCTGTGGTGTTGACCAGCCGCGCCGACAGAGCCCTCACGAATTGTTTCGTGTCGTCTGACCAGGGGCCCAGGGTCTCAACTGCGAGCGCCGCGAACTCGTAATCCTTCAGTAAGGACGAGTATTTGAGGCGTTTGAGAGCCTGGGCCTGGTCAGCCGCAGCACCGGCCTTTAAGCGCGTCGCCTGGATGTGGGACTGTGCGAAAGTATCGACGCACGTTGCGTCCCACACCAGAGCTCTGTCCAATTCTAATACGTTGTTTTTAAGTTTATTGTTAAGTATTTATAATTTAGTTTTTCTTAGTTGTGTTTATTATGTAATCTTTTTGGTTAAAAAAAGTTTAATTCTTTTGACTTTTTTAACCGTTTATAAATTGCACTGATTGTTTGAATAGTTTTGAATATAAAAGATAATATAAAAAAGTCACAAAAATGGAAGATCACCACATTTGGGGGTGAAAAAAGAGCATTCCCCTCTTTTTTCACCCCCAAAATGTTGTAAAATCTTGCTTAGTACAGAAGCACCGTTTAAAAAAAAACAGTTTCTAATTGTTAGAAAGTAAATTGAAATAAGCAAATAAAATGCATCTCAGTCCATTAGGAGATGTTTATGTTCAACAATTACTCGTCAGCTGTCACTAGAGAAAGCTTGTGAAAGGCGTCGAACAGAGATAGTAATATAAATTATATAGAAACGTGTCGTGCTAGCTGAGAATATTAGCCCCGTCTCCTCCCTCGGGTGTCGTAAGAGGCGAAAATATAATCAATATTACAGGACATTCTTAGACAAATTGACCAAGCTAAACAAGGCTTGTGATGTGGGTACTCAGCCAAAGATCTCTCGCCATCATCTCTGGCTATGCCGGTAGGCTCATACAGAGCTGGCACGCCGACTGTTGCAAGAGACCGGTGCAAGCCTCGGAACCGGTTTAAAAAATACCGGTTAAAACCGGTTTATTTCGGTTTTACTCCGAACTATTATAAGAACGCGAACGTTAGAACTTTATTAAAACCTAAATAAACCGGTTTATTCGACTATTGACGATAGCCGGCATGCCGCGTAAATACAGACACGTAGCAAATGGCTACTAGCAACTTATGCTTTTTTGTAATAAACCGGTTTTTAAAGTTCGAAACTGGTTAAATTGACAAGAACTTTATGAAAATGTTCCGGTTTAAAAATTACGGTTTCGCGAGTGAAACCTAAATGAAAAGGTTTTGCGCCAAGTACATGATAACGGTTTCAGTGCAGTGTGTCTAGAAAAGCGGCGTATAGAAATACTTAAATACATGTCCAGCAGTGGAGTTACAGCTAAAATGATGACAGCTGATACCTTTTGTATTCAGCTCATTAGTAATATGGTTGGCGAGTTCTAAAGAGACCAAGGTCGCTGTCTGAGTGCAAATGTTGCAACTTGCTATATGTGGCGTAAGCGATGGTATACTTTTATACAAGACTGACCAGCGTTCGTACTCAGTCGCATCTGATGCTGTGTCGACAAGGTCGAGGGTGTACGCTGGTTCAGTAATAGCTTTAACTCTTGCCTTGAAAAGACCCAAATTATATCTTTCCGGGAATACAGACGAAAGGAGCGAATTCCATAGAAGCGATACGCTTCGTGCGAATGTATGGAATATTCACGAAGTCCCCTCGTCTGGACGTCCGGTGGTGGAACGGAGATGGCGGAATTAAATCATGCAATACATGTGCACTCTCCAAAATGTAATTTGTAACTTAACAGCTCACTTAATGATACTTTTTTTATACTACGCCGGTGGTAAACCAAGCATACATTTGGGGACAATCTTACAAAAAACGACCTAGTCATACGGTAAGTTCAGTAAGGCTTGTGTTGTAGGTACTAAATAGACGACGATATATATTATAGAGATACATATAAATACTAAAATACATAGAAAACACCCATGACTTAGGAACAAATATCTGTGCTCACAAATACGAATCGAACCAGGAACATAGGCTTCATAGGCAGGATCACTACCCACTAAGCCAGATTGTGTATGTCCAGTATTCATTAGCTGATCTATGAGAAAAATCATTTTCTTACATCATTAGGTCATTGTACTTGTATTGTTGATATTTCTAGAGTTCAAGGTGACGAGTTAGTATACAAAAGTATCTACATTTTTTGGACCCGGGTATGTCCTTAAACTACATGCAACAATGAGAGGTAGGGCACAGCGAAGTACCATCACGCTTGAGTCTGGAGAAGCCCGACTGGGGAAGTACCTCCTCCTTACAGACCACAGCCATAATAGCACTGCTACCTTTCAGGTATGTAGTGTTGTGTTCCTGGTGGTGAGTAAGGTTCCCAGAGCTCCAACCCCCTTAAAGGCCGGCAACGCGCTTGTGACTCCCCTGGTGTTGCAGGTGCCCATGGGCGACGGTAATTGCTTACCATCAGGCAATCCGTCTGCTCGTTTCCCACCTCTGTCATAAAAAAAATCGTCTATCTGATCTAAGTATTAGCATTGCTACAGAGTACAGTCAGAAGCTAATATAGCGTTTGAGGTTACAGAATCTTGGGCCGACTTGCACAAGATGGCTGGCAGGAGCTGGATGCGAACAGCCGAAGATCGAACACGATGGCGTGAAATTGGGGAGGCCTATGTAGCATTCTATGTCTGGTTTACGCAACTGGTGACCGAAGAGCTGGCTTCCTCGCACAACGTATCAGCATTGCGACACAACGAGGAAATGCCGCCAGCATCCTTAGTACAATGCCTCAAGGGCTTTTTTAGATTTAATAACAAGTTAAGTACAAGTATGAATGTAAATTATTGTGAATAAAGTTTTTTTTATCAGAAAAAAATGTTTTATGTATTAAGTTATATTATTTTCGTCTATTCATCAAGTTTCTTATGTTAGATTTTTTACAATATTTTTATTATTACTATTTCCTTTACCGGTCACAGCTTACGTAACGGCGGCGAAACAGTAGTTACACTGAATAAGAACGAGAGTGAAAACGAATAGCACGCCGCAGCGTAAACAATGCAGAGGTTTCACTTAGAACTTCGTACAGTCGCCATCAAATATATCGGAGCTGTAGAGGTGATCACAAATATCGGAACATGCACTTTATCGTCTTGACAATAGAGGCGTTGTTCCGATATTTGTGACCACCTCCACAGCTCCGATATATCTGATGGCGACTGTACTAATACTTGACTTATAGTGCTGAAACGTGGTCGCTTACTATGGGCCTCATAAGAAGGCTCTAAGTCATCCAAAGAGCAATGGAGAGGGCTATGTTGGGAGTGTCTGCGTGATCGCATCAGGAATGATGTCATCCGCAGTAGAGCCAAAGTTACCGATATAGGCCTTCGGATTGCCAAACTTGTGGCAGGTGGCGGGGCACATTGCGCGAAGAACGGATTGCCGATGGGGCGAAAAGGTTCTGGAGTGGGGACCACGAACCGGAACGCAACTGAGGTAGGCCTCCGACAATGTGGACCGACGATCTGGTAAAGGTCACTGTAAACGATGGTTTTACTCGCTTTTATTTAGTCACTTGTGCGACATGTTTCAGAGAATATAGGCATCCATTTTCAAGCAGTAAGAGTGCCGAGTGCCCGTTCGCCTCGCCGCTCGCATCACCAGTCCGTCACTAACGCGCGAGTGACTAAATAAACGTAAGTAAAGCCCTAATTTTTATTTATAATGTTATCTTACAAAATAACGCATGTATGTATGCTTAATATTTCTTGTTGTTTTGAAAAAATAAGTTTCTTGCCGGTCATAAAAGTCAAAATACTTCTTGAGTCAGATGTGTAGGGTAAGAACCAGTGTAGTTTTAATTTTTGTCTTTTACTTTTGTATACTCGACGTGTAGAAGTGCCCTTGTGGCCTAATTACTAAATAAACGTTTGAGTTTGAGTTTATAGAATGTTAAAATAACTCACGAGAGTTTAAATACAAATAAAATGGATTATTCAAGTTGCTCTGTGGCGATCTATTCTCTAAGTGAAAGTAGCAACTCCTGCCCATGTCTAGATCCGAGCACGAATCTGGGCCGGCGGCCATTTTGAATTCGCAATACTTGCGCAACGCACCCCTATTAAAAAGTAAAATTTTGTATAGGAGTTACTGTCAATCTATTTTTTAGTACAATCGTCATCAGATGTTTCGGAGCTGTGGAGGTGGTCATAAATATCGAAACATGCTTTACCACCTTAGGCTCAGTGTAAGTTTCTTTTGACGTAAAAAACGTTTACGAACGCGTAAGTGATAATGTTCTTGATATGGGAAACGCAAACGCGTTCGTGACGTAAAGTTACGTTAAAAACTTACACTAAGGGCGGCGTTGTTCCGATATTTTTGACCACCTCCACAGCTCCGATATATCTGATGGCGACTGTACTAGCTTTAAATGCCGACTGTAGATGTAGACAATAATTTACTCATCAAGAGGATTCTAACACCACGGATTTATCTTGAGCCTGGGTAGAGAGTACCATTTTGTACCGTTTGGCGTAGAGACGCTAGGTCCATAGGGTCCTAGTGCGCACAACTTTTTTGCAGAAATTGTGACTTTACCAGCAGAACCAGCAATAAAACTCCCATTAACTCGATTCCATTACACACCACTCAGATTCGGTTGAGACCGTCCCAACCAAAAAGTCGCTGGAAGCGAAAACTCAGTAGGAGTATTCCAGTAGTACAAGTCAAGTCTGGTGCGGAAGGGTTCTGGATTTTTCCCAGGCTACCTTACGCCCACACAGTCCTATCGCTCTATCGTACCGAACGGTATATAAAGCCCAAGTCAGGTTCCAAAAAAAAAAATCGCGTAGCGTCTGGTAGATAGAGGCTGAAGAGAAGATACTTTGATATGTCGGTATACGTTCTCACGGGTAATGAATCCATTTGGTAAACTAATCCTAGGACACTAGTTTTATAAAAGCGACTGCCGTCTGACCTTCCAACCGAGAGCGAAAACTAGGCCTTATTGGGATTAGTCCGGTATCCTCACGACGTTTTCCATTTTAAAAATGACTGGTAATCATCAAAACGATATTTCGTACATAAGTTCCGAATAACTCATTGGTACGGGTTCGAACCTGCGAAATCCGGATCACAAGTCGCACGCTTTTTCCGCTAGGCCACCGCTCTCGACTGACCTTATGTAACCGTAGTTAACCGTGCTAAATTAATTATTCATTTAGACCGCCGTTCTCGAAGCTCTGAAGGTCTGTACATTCACTTGACTGTTAATAAGAGTTTTAGCTCTTAACTTAGCTCTTATTATTCATTTAATTTATTTGACGACCGGTCTGGCCTAATGGGTAGTGACTCTGCCTATGAAGCCGAAAGTCGTGGGTTCAAATTCCATTTATTTGCGTGATGACAGATTTTGTTCCTGAGTCATGGGTGTTGCTATGTATTCAAGTATTTATATGTATCTCTATTATATATATCGTCGTCTAGTACCTACAACACAAGCCCTACTGAGCTTACAGTAGGACTAGGTCGAATTGTGTAAAATTGACCCGAATTTTTTTTTTTATTATTAACGCGAAAATTTGTATGTTTGTAGCTATTTCAAACTTTATGGTGTGACCCCTAAATGACTATGAACATTTTCTCGTGACCCCCAAACCCCTCATACAACGACGGTGGCAAACAAGCATACGGCCTGCTTGATGGTAAGCATTACCGTAGACTATAGACGTCAGCAACTCCAGAGGATTCAACTGCGCGTTGCCTACCCTAAAAGTTGTTGGAGCTCTGGCAACCTTACCATCAGGAACACAACACTACATACCTGAAAGGTAGCAGTGCTAATATGGCTGTGGTCTTCTGTAAGGAGGAGGTACTTACAAAGTTGGGCTTCTCCAGAGTCAAGCGTGATGGTACTTCGCTGTGCCCTACCATTGTTGGACGTAGTTTAAGGACAAACCCGGGTCCAAATATATGGGGATACTGAGACTGGGATTTGAACCCAAAACCGTCGGCTCAGGGTTTCACCATTTGTCTACGAAGCTACATGAACAAGTTCTGACCAGTTCCAATTTACATTACAGTATGCCACGCCATATTTGGATGCAATATATCAAGTGCATTAATGCAAAATTGCATAAAAACACGTTCTATTAGTATTGTATGGAACTAGTTTGTTAATATCAAATGCAGTGATTCATGTATGCAATTATAAGCGAATCTAGTTCCAACGCCCAGTTTGCTGTTAAGGCATTCGTTATTATATCATCATCATTTTAGCCGCAAATCCACTGCTGGACTGTATATAATATACAAATATGACTCGGGCACAAATATTTGTATCTAAATTACAAACGGAATCGGACCCGGGTATATCCTTAAACTACGTCCAACAATGAGAGGTAGGGCACAGCGAAGTAACATCACGCTTGTAGCTGGGGCAGCCCATCTGAAGTACCTCCTCCTTACAGAATACCACAGCTATAATAGCACTGCTACCTTTCAGGTATGTAGTGTTGTGTTCCTGATGGTGAGTTAGGTTCCCAGAGTTCCAACCCCCCTTAAAGGCCGGTAACGGGCTTGTGACTCCCCTGGTGTTGCGGGTGCCCATAGTCGACGGTAATTGCTAACCATCAGGCTATCCGTCTGCTCGTTTGCCGACTATGTCACAAAAAAATCTATTTGTACAAGAATCAAGTTGAAATAAGCGAGCATAATGACTCATTATGCATATATTCATTATGTTCCTATTGTATAATGAGCACTTTTATATTCTTAAGGACAGCAGGAAGCTGTCGGATTTCACACTCATTCGCTGCACTTGAATGTCATTGAATGTCATCTCAAAGTTAGAAATAGATCCAATTACCGAATAAATGTCAAGTGCAAAAAATGTACAGTCAACCAATTTGATTTATGGGCCACTTCGTTCCTTGTCACAGTGAAAATCTATATGAAAGACGCAAAAGATCTCGTATTAACGTCACTGTGACAAGGTTCGAAGTGGCATAGAAATCAAATTGGTTGACCGTACTTAACAGTCCAGTAATTTCGTAATTAACGAATAACTTCATGTTTTAAACCAGATGGCAGATTTTTTAACACTCGACGCTCGAATCGTGACATTTTAAACTCTCTCAAACACGACATGGTATTTTAGAAACATGAATGAAATATATTAATAATCGTGGATATCAAAACTATACATTTTGTGCAAAAATAATTTTAAGAAACTTTTGTGTGCGATTATTTTACGACCGGTCTGGCCTAGTAAGTAGTGACGTTGCCTATGAAGCCGATGATCCTGGGTTCGAATCCCAGTCGGGCATTTATTTGTGTGTGATGAGCACAGATATTTGTTCCTGAGTCATGGGTGTTTTCTATGTATTTAAGTATTTATATGTATCTATCTATTATCGTCTAATACCTACAACACAAGCCTTACTAAGCTTACCGTAGGACTAGGCCGATTTGTGTAAGATTGTCCCGAAATATTTATTTATTTAATTATATCATCTCTCTATAGTTTCATTAGCAAATGTTACTGATAAAAATACTTTTTACTACGTCATTAACAAACTATGCAAAGAATTTTAACATAAAAACTGGTCCAATCGATCTACTTATTATTCAAAAATTCCGTTACTTTAAATATTCCATAACTAGTATTCGCTATTATATCCAAACAGACTTAAAACAATTTCATGTGATGCGACTATGTTCTTTTATTGCTTTTGGTTAAGACATATAATGGCCTGTATTGAAGTCAATTTTGATATGCATGTTTATAAATAACAGTGCTTCTGTTTGGACGACAAGTCTGGCCTAGTGGGTAGTGACACAGCTTATGAAACCGACGGTCCAAGGGGCTGATTTTTAAGAGTCGTGCACTCAATAAAACTTTGCGAACAAAAAGAATCACACACAAAAGTTTCTTACCATTATTTTTGCACAAAATGTATAGTTTCGATACCCACGATTATTTATTTATATCATTCATGCTTCTTAAATACCATTTCTTCGTGTGTGAGAGAGTTTAAAATGTCACGATTCGAGCGTCGAGTGCTCAAAAATTGTCCCGCAGGTTTCAAATTTCAGTAAGGGCATTTATACAGGTCGTTAAGGGTATTTTTTCCGAGACATGGGTGTTTTCTAAGTATCTAAGTATTTTATATTATGTAGCAGGCTCCCATGGTATTATATATCTACACACAAGCCTTCTTGAGCTTACCGTGGGGATCAGTCAATTTGTGTCCAAAATGGCTGAGTCTAAAAAACCGTCAACCGCGTATGAGTTTTGACGTGTGTAGTTTTATTTTCGCCAAAAAATATACATAAATCGTATAATATCTGAAGCCGAGATTAGAGGGAATAACTGTCAGTAGAATATATTAGTATTTTTACTAGAATATTATTATACAAGACTGACCAGCGTTTGACCGCAGTCGCACCTGATGGTAGTTAAGTGTCGACGATGTCGAGGGTGTAGCACGCTGGTTCAGTAACAGCCTTCACTCTTGGATTGAAAAGACCCAAATTATATTTTTCCGATACAGACGAAGGGAGCGAATTCCATTCCTTAACAGTCCGCATTAGGAAGGTAGAAGCGAATCGCTTCGTGGGAATGAATGGAATATTCACAACAATATTATATATTCAGACGTTGATTTATATTTTTTCGCCAAAAAAATTATAAATGGTGCAAAGGATAAGAATTTCTGCTCGTTTTAATGCAGTTGGAAGTCAAAAAACAGGTTTTGGTTATTGACCTTAAACTGTAAAGCTGCTTTTGGAATATTTGCTTTAACGTTGGTTTTGCAAAGGCGAAAAAAAAAAATTAAAATCACAGGATGTAGAACATCACATCACACTAATTAACTGAGCCCCACGGTAAGCTCAAGAAGGCTTGTGTTGTGTAGGTATTAGCCACCGAAATATATAATAAGCAAATATTTAAATATTTGTATATTATTGAAATTTTTATTATTCGGCTCCTGGGGGCCGATTTTTAAGAGTCATGCACTCGAATTCAAAAATTAATCGGACGCAAACGTTTGTCACTATTATTTTTGCACAAAATGTATAGTTTCTATACTCATGATTATTAATTTCTTAACTTCATATTTCCAAAATACCATCGATCTCCTGGGGGTCGATTTTTGACTGTCGAGTATCGTGACATTTTAAACCATATAAAAAAAAGAAATGGTATTATTAAAACATAAATGATAGAAATTAATAATCTTGGACATTAAGACTATACATTTTGTGCAAAAATAATGGTAAGAAACTTTTGTGTTATTTTTTATTATGCAGAAACGTCTGCGAATATCTTCGATATGGGCTAGTGATCCAGTGGTTGTGGGTTCGAGTCCCGCTTCGAGTCAAATTTTTCTATTTTTCTTTCGAAAAGTTTTGTGTGTCAATATATTCGTTCTCAAAGTTTTTTGAATTCGACTGCACGACTCAAAAATCGGCTCATACATCGAAATGAAATTGAAGTCATCTGACCATTTCCATTCTTTGTTTCCGTTTCTATTGCGTTTTCTACAAGTGATAGTCTCTTGGCGCATGTCATTACGTAGGATATGCAATTCGCTTGTTGTAACAGCGGACGTTGGTTCATTGTTTATCGACGTTGCAGGTTCGAATCCGGCCTGATGCAAGTTCCTTAGTAAATAATGAGCAACTTTGAACTGGGCTTAGATTGCTATCATTTGGGGGCCATGCTATAATACGACGGTGGATAACAAGCATGTGCATTATATAAGGGTCACCGTAGACTAGAGTCGCGTGTAAGTATGGAATCTTTCCAAATTTGTGAAATTTTTCGTAATTTTTACGTATGATTTTTTTTTGAATTTTTTACAATTCACAACCTTTTTATGTTAGTTTCCTATATTTCCTCCTTTACCTGGATTTTATGAGAATTTTAAGGAATCATTGAAAACTTTATATACTCGTTGTATATTACTTTCGCATATAATAATACTAGCTTGTCCTCGCCACTTCGTCGGCCAGCCATGCCCGTCTTTAAAGTATGATTGCGGGATAAAAATTATCCTATGTCCTTTCTCGTAGCTCAAACTCTCTCCATACCAAATTACATCCCAATTGGTTCAGCGGTTTAAGCGTGAAGAGGTAACCGGGAACCTTACTACCATCAGGAACACAACACTACACACCTGAAAGGTAGCAGTGCTATTATGGCTTTGGTCTTCTGTAAGGAGGTACTTCTCCAGTTGTGCTTATCCAGATTCAAGCGTGATGGTACTTCGCTGTGCTACCTCTCATTGTTGGACGTAGTTTAAGGACATACCCGGGTCCAAAAGGTGTTCATAATTAGCTTAACACGACTTTATAGTTAAGAGAATAAGAGCTTGTCAAGATTATTATAAACATCTGACCCGTTTAGCTATTTCTGCAGCCGACTGTACGCCTATCAAAACGCAACGTACAAGTTCTAGAACATTCCCAAAAATGCGAAGTTCTACAGAAGTTTCATAGAGCTTTCACGAGAAATTAAAGTAAGGTTTCATATGGGAAGTGTTTTGCGATTAATTTTATTATTAATTCCTTACTATTCAATTTGTTATATTTACGAGCCATTTGTTTATTTGTCGGCATTGCGATACAACGAGGAAATGTCGTCAGCATCCTTGGTACAATGGCTCAAGGGTTTTTTAGATATAATGTTGTAAGTAATTATAATTTATAATATTGTAATTGTACATTTTTATTTAAAAATGAAGTAACTCGTACATCTAAACTAATATTATAAAGACGAAAGTTTCTGAGTTTGTGTGTTTGTTACTTCTTCACGTTGATAAAATTTGGCATGGAGTTAGCTGACACCCTGGAATAACATATAAGCTACGTTTCTCTAATAAACCACGGGTAACACTACGAAGCACAGCTTGTACATAAATATATATATAGATTTAAATAGGAATTAGCCATAGACAAACCATAACTAGACGAGGCGTGGTTGTCTTAAGTAACTTTCCATGTGTATGGCAGAGACGGCGCTATTTTCGTCCCTCCTTGTCAATCTCACATATTTTTGTTCCCCTCCAAACTGGACCCTTCAGAACTGTCAAAGTTGGAGGGGAACAAACAAATACAATTGAAGTTTTCTTGGGATTTCAACCAAATTTGCCGTAATTAATGCAGAATTAGCTAATATTTTTGTTATAAATGTCCTGTAAAGCAAAACTATAGTGAATTGTTACATTTTGGGCTACAAAAGTCAGAATATCTTTGTCACTTACTGTCGCTCGTGGCTGCGTTTTCCAGTCATTATTCCTCCTAGGTTCTCAAAGTAACTTATTAAAATTTAAAAGCAACAGACAAAATCACACCGTCACTTTTTAACACTCGCACTATATGTATAAAAAAGGGATGCGTATCTGTTTCTTCATTGTTTTTCATCGAAGCAGTGACTGTAAAATATGTCCTAAATATCCATCGGAGCTTGAAATGATAGCATAAACTATGATTGCTCATAATCTGAGGCGTAAATGACCGATAGATTACCGTACCGGGATTCTGTACCGAATTATACAATTTTTTTTTTCATACAAACACCTCTTAGTCTTGTCAGTAGAATTTCACCTGTGCATGGAAAATTATTACATGACATAAATTTCAGCCGTATGCAGTCCACTGCTGGACATAGGCCTCCCACAAATATGACTTGAATCATCTTGTGGGTAGTTGCCATCGTCGCCACGCTTGGCAGGCGGGTTGGCGACCTCAGTTGCTGTAGATTGGGTTTCGACGGACGTTACTGCGTGTCCGTAGGATTTTTCCCTTTATCGTCTCTTATGTATGACACCCGCGGGAGGAGATGGGTGATGCTATTCTAGTCAGCCGGCATCATACGGTAAATTATACAGGTTGTTAATGGCAATAGGGAAAATAGTATTTTTGTCTTTATTAAAAGAAATAGTCGTTAGCTTGTATTTCAAACAACATTTCGTTTGAATTAACACGATTTCTTGTAAAAGTAGCTTAGTAATTAATTATAGCAAATTGACAGTGAAACGGTTTTTTATTGCAATGTCAGCACGCGACGAGTGTAATCGGCCAACGATCCGCCATTATGTAAAGTTGACATAACTGTTACTTTCTTCAGTTTTAAATGTAAACAGTAGTAGACGTGAAAGTCAGAAACTAAATATTGCGACTAGACAGGCCCGGTAACGTGGTCGAGGTTTATTTCGGGCATCTTTCTCTTTTACCCCAATTAGGACGTCATGAGAGTGACGGAGACAATCGTTCGCAATTTACGAATATCGTATTTGGATGTAGCGCCTCTGAAATTAGATAAGCGGAAAGAATTTGTTTGCAAAATGATGTTAAAATTGATCGGCTTAAATGCTTGAAGATATAAATGATAATAATAAATATTTCGGGACAATCTTACACAAAGCGACCTAGTCCTACGGTAAGCTCAGTAAGGCTTGTGTTATAGGTACTAGAGGACGATAT
This sequence comes from Grapholita molesta, assembly GCA_022674325.2. Lineage (NCBI taxonomy): Eukaryota > Metazoa > Arthropoda > Insecta > Lepidoptera > Tortricidae > Grapholita > Grapholita molesta. Next base: position 1,396,240 of record CP053145.2, on the reverse strand, counting down.
ATATAATAGATAGATACATATAAATACTTAAATACATAGAAAACACCCATGACCCAGACACAAATAAATGCCCTGACTGAGATTTAAACCCAGTTATAACCCAATAATTGTACAAATAACACAGTAGGTAGTTATGTAAATTATTTATTCCTTAGATCCGTTCCACTCTGTATAATCAGAGTGGGTTTTCCTATATGGTAATTTTTTGAGCTTGTTATGACATCAGTAGTGATAAATAGCGAGTAAATACGTGATTCATACTTCATACGTAACACAAAGGTCTGACCTAGTGGGTAGTGGTCCTACTTACCGAGCCGACGGTCCCGGGTTCAAAATACTCGGTTAGGATGCCATTATTTACCAACAAAACATAGTGGTTGTTTGAGACCTGCTGCGACTCAAAAATTTTCTATTTTTAGTGATTTAAATATCCAAGATATTCGCTAGCAGACGTTTATGCATAATAAATAAGGATCGGACAAACGCCCGTCATTTTGAAAATATAACCCTGTTCCGTACAGCAGAGACTTCCTTATGTTAATAAAAAAATTGTATTTTATACATTTATTGGACCATAATTTATATACAGTGACAAATTAATTTATGATTGACATTCCGAAGTTTACTTTCGCCAATAAAAAAGAATAACCAATTTTTTTTCTAAATTTTTAGTTGTGAGCCTATAACGATGTGAATTTAGGACCCATTTATGCGTTGAAAAAGTCCGTCACAGTCTTATGAAATAAAATATTTTAACATCATAAAATAAGGAAGTCTCTGCTGTAAGGAACAGGGTTATATTTTCGAAATGACGGGCCTTTGTCCTTGATAATAAAAAATAACAAAACAAATGTCAATAAGGTATAGACGATATTGAACCTTTGAGTCTAAAGAGTCTTTTCCTCCATATTGCTTGTATAATGGGTTGTGCTCTGAAGAACTGTTCGACATGATGCCAACGGCCGCTTTCTACCACCGCACCGCTCGCCGTCAGCAGTGCATTCATCCTCACACCCTGGAGCCTAAAGAGTCGCGCACTAAGCGGTTTAAGAGGAATTTCCTCCCGCGAACGCTCCGGCTGTGGAATGAACTCCCTGCCGAGGTTTTCCCTAGGGATTACAGTATGAGGCTCTTCAAAAAAGGAGTGTATAAGTTCTTAAAGGATAGGCAATACACATGTCCTCTGGAGTTGTAGGCGTTCATAGGCTACGGTAACTGCTTACCATCAGGCGGGCCGTATGCTTGTTTGTCACTGTCGTTGTATAAAAAAAATGTCAATAAAGTATATTCATCAGTGCCCAGTGGGCGCTAGGGGCCTCCTGGCGGTGAAAAAATTCTCAGCTTTTGGCCAAGTCTATGTAGCTTAGTTGGTAGAGCGATGGACATCTATCCCAGAGTCGGGAGTTCGAGTCTCGGCTGGGTCAGTTGTACATTTTCCTTTACATGTTTATTTATTGTATTTCAGCGAATTGTACATTCAATTATGACATTATCGGAAACGATCAATCCGGTTATGAATTAATAATTCATAATTAATATTCATAATTATAAAATGGATTTAATTGCCAATTATAATGCTTCCTTTGCAGGCGATTAAGCAATTCACTATTGGAATCAGCTATGCAGCCGCCAACCCGCCTGCCAATCGTGGCGACTATTGCAATACGGAGACGATTTAAATCATTTAGATAGCTGATACGTTTCAATACAGGGTGGAATTTAAATCTACATAACTTACACAAAACTGTTGCATACCCACGGTTAAGTCACATTTTTTTTTGTGTGCATAAGTGTGTTTTTGTGACATTCTAAATAAATTTTAAAATGTTTTAATTTAACTTTCCAAAGGGAATTAAAAAAAAAAAGGTTTCTCGAAATAATTGTTTTTTTTTTAAATTGTATTTTTAATAAAATTCATATGTTGTTTTTGTGGCTAGCTTTCCTCCAACTATAATTTTATTGTATAAATACTCGTATTCCATTCTTTGTTAGATAGCTAATTACCGTAATGACTTTATACTAACTTAATGAATTTAATTATTGGTTATTAAATATAATTTGGTATTAATAAATAATTTGTTAATGACTTATTATTTAATGTTGTTTAATTCTTAAAAAAAAAAACTTAAAATATAGTTTTAACTTTTAAAAAAATTATGTGCATTTAAAGATATTTTTATATAAACTAGTTTTTTTTACTATTTTTAATTAATTGATTATTTAGCTAAGTGTTTCGTAAAATTTATTTTAAACAAGACATAATTCTGAATAAACATACATTTATTCACGATTTCTTTCTTACTTCATGCAATAAATACGTCACAATGAAATTTAAATATAATATTTTTTGTTTTTTGTTTATTTATTTATTTGCAGTAAATATGGTAACAATGGGTCTTATGCTATAACATGATCACACATTTAGCCGTTTTGCGGCATGCAAACTATTTACATGTAAAAAAAAAAAACATAACTAAACTATTCATATCATACTATATTCATAATAATTAACCATAATCGTGTGTATGAAATTACTTCATTTTTATGTAATCCCCGTGAATTGTTCGAACCATGATAGTGAAGTCTTGCCTGTCTATATTTTTATTGATCAAACAAAAAAAAATAAACAACAATAGGTTGTTTTGATTTTTATTGTTCTGTATAAATAAATAAATATTTCGGGACATTCTTACACAAATCGACCTAGTCCTACGGTAAGCTCAGTAAGGCTTGTGTTGTAGGTACTACACGACGATATATAGATAGATACATATAAATACTTAAATATATAGAAAACACCCATGACTCAGGAACAAATATCTGTGCTCATCACACAAATAAATGCCCCGACTGGGAATCGAACCCAGGACCATCGGCTTCATAGGCAGGGTCACTACCCACTAGGCCAGACCGGTCGTCAGAAGTGTGAAATATATATTTAATATAATAGCTACCTATCTTAAATCAAACTCATTAATTTCCTACTACCGCATAATTGATTTCCTCACTTTCATTTTATTATAACTTCCTGTATGCACCATAAACTTTTAGTTATTTTTTTTTTAGTATGCAGAAACGTCTGCTAGCGAATATCTTCCATATTTAAATACAGTGAAAAATTTGACTCGCAGCAGGACGCGAACCCTCAACCAATGGATCACTAGCCCAGTGCACTACCAATTGTGCTATACGAGTAGGAACCGCTTAGATTTGTCATTTTTTTTTATTTATCCCTTAGCTAATAATTATTGTATTTTTTTTATATACCCTAACTAAAGTTATTTAATCATTCACTCATTCCAAATTTAAAAGCACTGACCTCTCAAAACATCAGCCGGGATCAGCCTTCTAAAGGTTTTCGGTCTCTCCTCCTCCTTGTCTTCGGCGAACGCGAGAGCGAGAACGGCGAATACGACGAAAACCTTCATGGTTAAACCTAAACACCTTACGAGTGTTGAAAAAAAAAACGCGCGCTTTTCTTGTGCGTGACAGCTCCGCGTTCGAGCGACTGAGTTCGGAATTCGAATTTCGCGCGCTTTTATGCGCTGCTCTGTGGTGGGGAAGATGGCGACTCAGGGTTGAATGTTGTAATGTAACGCTTTGTTCGTTAATCTAGTTAGTACAGCTCGAATTGGGTTTAATGACAATATGTTCGATTGTTTAGTGTACGGGTACTTGAACACATGTTTAATTTTAAAACGAAACTTAGTTATACGGATAGAATATCCCAGTAAAGGCATTTTTTGTGACACTACACAGGTGTTTGGGTGTTTTATATGTATTTAAGTATTTGTATATCATGGCTGGTCACAACACAAGCCTTCTTGAGCTTACCGTTGTTCTCAATTTGTGTAAGGAAGTCCTGTAAAATGTATTCGCTGTTTGGAGTTTTGTTTATGTAATTTGTTTTTGTGATTTAATTTTGTGTCTGTCGTAGCATCACCGAATGGGCTTAATGGAAGATCAGGGGTTTTTTTTTTTATGACAAAAGGTGGCAAACGAGCAGACGGATTGCCTGATGGTAAGCAATTACCGTCGCCCAAGGGCACACGCAACACCAGGGGAGTCACAAGCGCGTTGCCGGCCTAAGGGGGGTTGGAGCTCTGGGAACCTTACTCACCATCAGGAACACAACACTACATACCTGAAAGGTAGCAGTGCTATTATGGCTGTGGTCTTCTGTAAGGAGGAGGTACTTCCCCAGTTGGGCTGCTTCAGATTCAAGCGTGATGGTCATCGCTGTGCCCTACCTCTCATTGTTGGACGTAGTTTAAGGACATACCCGGGTCCAAATAATTTTTAATAATTTTTTGAGCGTCGAGAACTCGACTCGTGCCATTTTAAACTCTGTCAGAAACGAAGTAATGGTATTTTAGAAGCATGAATGTTAGAAATTATTAATCGTAGGTATCGAAACTATACATGTTGTGCAAAAATAATAGTGAGAAACTTTTGTGTGTGATTATTTTAGTCCTCAAAGTTGTTTGAAATCGAGTGTACGGCCCAAAAATCGCCCAGCTGCGCAGGCTACCTACTAAGCCGACAATATGCTGAGTTTGGTATATTTTTTATGCAGTCTTTTTTAATACTAGTCCTTTGTCTTTGTCAAACTTTAAAACTCAAAACTCAAACGTTTATTCAGTAAGTAGGCCACAAGGGCACTTTTACACGTCGAGTATACAAAAATATAAGAGAAAAATAAAATGCCTGTGTTTAACTACCAGTCTGTAGTAACTCTGCCTATAAAGCCTATGGTCCTTGGTTGAAATCCCAGTCAGGGCATTTATTTGTGTGATGAGCACAGATATTTGTTCCTGAGTCATGATGGGGTTTTCTATGTATTTAAGTATTTATATGTATCTATCTATTATATATATCGTCGTCTAATACCTACAACACAAGCCTTACTGAGCTTACCGTAGGACTAGGTGTAAGATTGTCCCGATATATTTATTTTTTATCTTATCTTTTATCTTATTTATTGATTAGTTTAGTAGCCAATTGGATTCAATTACAAAAAGTTCAATTCTTCAATTGTTAACTAGACGATAAACGCCTACACGGTAACTCTATTTATTCGTTTTATTTGGAGCATAAAGATGTAAACAGTTTTAAACCCTATTCCATTGTTATAAGGTCAAAAAGTGTTTACATGTTTATGCTCTTAGCTGTATAAATGAATTGGGGAGAGGTTTCTACATGTGAGGCTTAATTGTTAATTATGGAGTTGACTATTATGGCTTTTTTATTTGTTTTGTGTAGGACCTTTTGTCCGTAGGACAATGTCGGTTCCGTTGGACCTCAACATAGTATAGTAGCATAATTATCTACACTATCTACACTAATATTATAAAGGCGAAAGTTTGTGAGTGTATGTTTGTTACTTCTTCACGTCTAAACGGCTGGAGCGATTTTACTAAAATTTGGTATGGAGTTAGCTGATACCCTGGATTATAATATAGGTTACGTTCTTTCCCTAATAAGTCACGGTAACACCGCAGGGCACAGCTAGTATAATTATACAATACAAAAATATAAAAATAAAATTACAAAAGCAATAGCAAAATAAATATTTCGGGACAATCTTACACAAATCGACCTAGTTACGGTAAGCTCAGTAAGGCTTGTGTTGTAGGTACTAGACAACGATATATATAATAGATACATATAAATACTTAAATACATAGAAAACACCTATGACTCAGGAACAAATATCTGTGCTCATCACACAAATAAATGCCCTTACTGGGATTTTAACCCAGGACCATCGGCTCCATATGCAGGGTCACTATCCACTAGGCCAGACCGGTCGTCAAAATAATGAAAGAGTACAAATTCTCTTTCATACCTAATAAAGTCGCCGGCAAATCTTCCTCGTATTTATATTTCATGTCATTGCAAAGAAAAAAGTGTGTTCTCCCTATGTGTGTTCTATCGCTCGCTTGTACTCTGAAAAACTGTTTGAAAATATGCCAATAGCTGCTTTCTACCACCGCTTGCCGTCGGCAGTGGATTCATCCTCACAACCTGGAGCCTAAAGAACTTCTTCCCGCGAACGCTCCGGCTGTGGAATGAACTCCCTGCCGAGGTTTTCCCTTGGGACTACAGTATGAGGGTCTTCAAAAAAGGAGTGTATAGGTTTTTAAAGGGCAGGCAAAGTGCACGTGAATCCTCTGGAGTTGCAGGCGGCCATACGCTACTGTGACTGTTTACCATCAGGCGGGCCATATGCTTGTTTGCCACCGTCGTTGTAATTAAAAAAAGGAAAACCCTATTTGTGGTTCCGTACTTAGTACAGTCAAGGTAAAAGGCCTGGTGCCGCGAACATCGACGTTCGTATATTTCGAGCATTTATCTCTTTTACTCCAATTAAGACATCATGACAGTGACAGAGACAATCGTCTTAAATTTACATATATCGTTTTTCGTGGTAGCGCCGAAGGGTAGTGACCCTGCCTATGAAGCCGATTCAAATACCAGTCAGACAGAGTCATGGGTGTTCTATGTATTTAAGCATTCATATGTATTTATCTATTATATATATCGTCGTCTAGTACCTACAACACAAGCCTTACTGAGCTTACCGTGGGACTAGGTCGATTTGTGTAAGAATGTCCCGAAATATTTATTTATTTATTTATTATTTATTTTATTAAACCAATAACTGGTACTGTCCACGATGCCGACCCAGCGAGTTTACCTTATATTTATGCAGAACAATAAAAATCTAAACAACCTATTATTGTTTATTTTTTTTCGTTTTATCAATAAAAATATAGACAGGCAAGACTTTGACTAGTCCTACAGGTCGATTCACGAGAGTTGGCACGAATGGATTGAACGAAACTTTCATTGTATGAGTGACACTTGTATCGGTATACAATCGAGCCACTATTTTATTGGTTAATGTGACACACACATAGACATTTTCATTCAGTCATTCATTCCATTCGTGCCAACTCTCGTGAATCGACCGGTCGGTCGATTTGTGTAAGATTGTCCCGAAATATTTATTTATATAATCTATCCGCCCGGATACCTATAAAAAGGTCTCCCATTGAATGCCATTTTGAATTTTAATTATGACAAACCATAGTTGCATTTGGCCTGGCTAGGTTTGATCTCTAGGCGGCTAGAGGTTAACTTCATTAGAAAACAAAGTTATTTAAAGGCAATGCTTTGACTAGGGAATGCAATCTCGTCTCGCCGAGATCCCAGCCATATTTTACGAGATTGTATCTCGTAAAATTTCGTACGAGATCTCGCGAGATAACGAGATAAGTAATGTTCCTATTACTCTTAATTATTGAAACTAAAGTAATAATTTACAAAAGACTAAATATAGATAATTATTGTTTTTGTATAAAAACCACGGTGTTGTTCACTAAACCAAACTTTATTTATCCACAAAACAACGAACGTCAATTAAAAAATACAAAATCATATAACTAATTCTAACATAATACTGTTCACTAGTTTGCGATGGGAACAGCGACATCTAGCGTCAAATCTGGACACATAAATAAACATTAAACTCAATACTTTAACATTCCGCCCACCAAGGACAGAATGTCCTTCAGCGAGACCGCCCACCGTGACGGTCTTATTTACGGATACACATATATATTTTAAAAGTTACAAACATGAGAATAAGTTAAGTTAACTAGTAACAGGTAATACACACAACTTAGAGGTAGGTCGTTTAATTATAGAGTTCCCGCATTTTAAAGACACGACTCTGGTCAGGGTATCTGACCCGGGGAACTTCTCAATGATTCTACCAAATAGCCATTTGGTTGGTGGCAAATCATCCTCCTTTATTAAAACGATATCCCCAATATCTGGCTCTGGAGATCTAACAGCCCATTTATAGCGATGCAAAAGATGAACTAAATATTCGCTCGACCATCTACGCCAAAAGCATTGCAGCATCCTCTGAGTCAACTGCCATCGTTTTAGGGAACTAATATTGGACTGTTCATAATTGACTTCTGGTATTGTTACTAGAGGCTCTCCAACCAGAAAATGACCGGGAGTCAATGGACTGGGATCATTGGGATTGCTCGGTAACACAGATATTGGCCTAGAGTTTAGACAAGCTTCAATTTGGCAAAGAAGGGTAGCCATCTCTTCATACGTTAGCGTTGATTCACCAATAACTCGTTTTATATGAAATTTGGTGGACTTTATTCCAGCCTCCCATAATCCCCCAAAATTAGGTGCTCGAGGTGGTATAAAATGCCAAGTTGTTCCTTGTGTAGTCAACGCCTGGCATATATCCTGAACCATGCTCGACTGTTCTGATTGAAGTAAGTCTTTTAGCTCTTTGGAAGCCCCTACAAAATTTGTGCCATTATCACTATAGAGTTCAGCACAATAACCACGACGAGCAACAAAGCGTTTGAATGTCTCGATAAACCCTCTAGCAGTTAATTCGCTGACAACATCAATATGCACGGCTTTTGTTACCATGCATACAAAAAGACAGATATATGCCTTATAAGCCTTGTGACCTCTGCCTTTAGATGTCCTTAAGTAAATAGGTCCGGCATAATCTACACCGCTTTTGTAAAACGGTCTAGCTGGAGTAATTCTAACTCGTGGTAAAGAACCCATCAATTGGGTTTGTATTTGCGCCTTATTTCTTACACATGTAATGCATTTATGCACATAAGCCTTTACTAGGTTTTTTGCACCCATGATGCAATATGCCGCTCGTAGATAATTAAGCATTAGCCGCTCTCCACCATGCAAAGTTTTGTTATGTGCATCAGCAACTAATAATCTTGACAAAGGTGAATTATGTGGTAGCAGAATTGGATGTTTGATATCTTCTTCGTCATTCATTTTTGCTAGTCTGCCTCCCACCCTAAGCACTCCGTTGGCATCCAAAAACGGTGTAAATGACAAAATTTTAGAAGTTTTAATTTTGATACAACCATGATTCTTTAATTGGGAAATTTCAGATTCAAATTCATTACTTTGAGCTACTTTAATGCAGGTATTTAGAGCTTCCTTTATCTCAGATGTGCATAAATGCTTGCATTGCTCTCTCAAATTCTCTGATCGGTTACTTCTGAATTTCAAAAATCTCTTGCAATAAGCTATTACTCTTATCAATTTTTGAAGTGACGAATACCTACTGAGTAAACATTCATCCACAGTATGATGTACGTAGTGAGATTTTATTATTTGTTCCAGGTGTGTTTCATTGTCGGTTGGCTTAGTGTATGTAATGACCTTTTGTTGTAAGAACTGAGGACCATTTTTCCACAACAAATTATCTATTAGTTCGGCGGGACGAATTCCACGAGATGCACAATCTGCTGGATTTTCCTTCGTTGAAACATGAGACCACTGACAAGGTTCAAGTAGACACAGAATTTCGGAGACTCGGTTTGCGACGAAGGTTTTCCAGTGGCTGGGGTGCTTGCTTATCCATGCGAGAACGACAGTTGAATCCGTCCAGGCTCTCAGGTTGCTCTTCGGAATATTCAACACTCTTGAGACTTCCATCAACAGTTTAGTCAGCAGTACAGAACCGCATAGTTCTAAGCGCGGTATACTAACTTGTTTTACTGGAGCAACACGAGTTTTCGCAGTAACCAAGTGAACCTTGACATCCCCCGTCCCACTGATAACTCGCAGATACACCACAGCAGCAAATGCTAATTTAGAAGCATCTGAAAAACCATGTAACTCCACACGGGCGTCACCCGCTTGCGTGTTTAACCATCGAGGAACAATAAAGCCGGAAAGTTGACTTAATTCCTCCCGGTAAGTATACCAATCACGTAATATTTCGATTGTTGGTTCTTCGTCCCATCCTGTACCAGCTAACCATAACCGCTGTATAAATATTTTTCCTCTTACAACACACGGAGCAATCCAACCCAAAGGATCAAAAAGTCGTGCGACGTCTGAAATAATCTTCCTTTTAGTTACAGGAGCAGATATAGGTGGCAGCGTGACTGAATACTGAAACTCATCCATCGTTTTATTCCAGGTAAGCCCTAAAATCTTTACTATGTTATCTTGTTTTATTTTCAGATTTTTTCCTTCCTTTTCTACCACTCCTACCTTCTCGTGTGAATCTATAGTTCTCTGTACATCCTCTTTATTACTCGCCCACTTTTGTAAAGTAAAACCTCCCTTTTCAAGCAATGCCTTCATGTCTTTATAAAGTTCTATGCCCTCTTGTATAGATTCACACCCTGTCATTAGGTCATCCATATAGAAACTACTAGCAACTCTCTTTGCTGCTATGGGATGTTCGTCTGCGTGATCAATGGCGACCTGATTAAGGGCCTTGACGGCCAGATAAGGAGCCGATGCCGTGCCAAACGTAACTGTTAGCAATTTATAATCTTGTATCTCTTCGTTTGGATTATCTCTCCATACAATGCGTTGACAGTCAGCATCCTGGTTCGTCACTCTTACCATGCGATACATCTTCACGATGTCTGCAATCAGACATACAGGGTGCACTCTCCATTGCATAATTAGATGGCGCAACTCCGGCTGTAACGTAGGTCCAACCATTAAACTATCATTTAAAGATGCACCTTTCTCATTTTTACAAGACGCGTCAAATACCACCCGCACCTTGGTGGTTGACTTATCTTCTCTAATAACCGCGTGGTGTGGTAAGTACACGAACTGATTTTCAGTTTTATTTGCCGCAGGAACTGCTACCATGTGATTCAACTGTAAGTATTCCTTTACAACTGCTGTGTATTTCTCTTTTAAATCTTTGTCCTTAGCAAATCTTCTTTCCAGTGATCTCAACCTCTTAATAGCGATCTCTCTTGAGTTTCCTTCTTTACAGGCTGGATTTTCTTCCCGAAATGGCAATTTAACCACATATCTTCCAAGTCCATCACGTGCAGTTGTGGTTGAAAAGATGTCTTCACATCGCTGTTCTTCGGTTGTCAACATTTTTGAGTTTAACAAAGGTTCTGATTCTATCTCCCAAAACTTTTTTATTATCTCGTTGTCTGTATCCACCTGTGCATGTAATACGACCTTCCTGTCATTGTGATCTGCAGAACCTCCCGACAGAATCCACCCCAAACTAGTACACTGTGCTACCGGAGTTCCTATTGGGCCTTTCTTTACACCCTCCTGCAGGATCTGGGCATATACTGCTGCACCCAACAAAATATCAACCTTACTTGGTGTTCCGTAACCGGGGTCAGCCAGAACTAAATGCTGTAAGTGTGACCACTCCGACGCGTCAACTTTGCGTGCAGGAAGATTCGTCGTGATTTTCGGTAATACATATGCCATCAACTGCATCTCAAAATCCGGAATAACCAAAGATTGAAGTTTTAATAATACCATGTAATTTGTTGTTACCGACGCTTCTTCTAACATGGTTATTGTAGATTTTACGGGAATCTTTTTTAGGCCTAATCCTTGTACTGTACCCTCTGTAACAAATGAGGATTCAGATCCCTGATCGATAAACGCTCGATAAATTTGTGATTGACCTGTCTTAGATTCGACTTTCACTAAAGCCGTAGCCAGGAGAACTTGGCGTTTAACCCTTCCTTTAGCAAAAAGAGTTACCTGGGATGTTTGCGTAACATCGTTAGATAAACTGTCAGACTCAGCCTCTAACCCCACAATTTCCGCGGAGGATGCTGCAACTGCTTGATCTACGTTCCTAACATGAGCAGTTGAAGATGAAACTTCTTTCGGGTGAAGGAGTGAATGATGCCGTTTATTACAAATGCGACAATTCGTGGTAATTTGGCAGAACCGCACAGAATGATTAGCCCCTAAACAATTGTAACATATACGATTGTTTGCTACAAATTCGTGTCTTTTTTCATAATCTTCTGCAGCAAATTTTTTACAAAAACATAATTTGTGATTATCATTACAAAATTCACACACCACTTTAGCAGCCTCATTAGCGTAAAATGTTTTTGAACTAGTTGCATTCGATGTAGACGGCCTAACGTACATATTTTTTCCTTTGTTTCCGGGCTCAAGGAACTCTAACGCTCGATACCTACTAGCCAAAAAATCTTTAAATTGTTTGAATGTGGGCAAATCATTGGGATTTACATTGGACGTGACACTTAATTCCCACTGTTTACGAGATTCTGGATCCAATTTTGATGATAACAAATATATAAGAATTATATCCCAAGTCGATACATCAATTCCTAAATTTGTCAACGCGCTCAAGCAATCAGAAGACGTATCTAAAAGTTCCTTTAAATGACTAGCTGATTCAAAATTAACGCTACGTTGGTTTAATAATCGTTTCAAGATGTTATAGGACAAGAACTTTTTATTACTGTATCGTTCTTCTAACAGCTTCCAGCACGTCGCGTAATTTGCTTCTGTTATAGGTGTATATCTAATAATTTGTTCTGCTTCACCAGTCAAGTATCCCTTGAGATAATGCAACTTTTGAACGTTATCCAATGTTTTATTGTTGTGAATTAAAGATACGAATAGATCTCGAAATGTTATCCATTCAGTATACTTGCCTGAGAAGGTCGGTATACTGATCTTGGGCAGACGAATATGACTTTGGTCATTATGTAAAGTACTAGCTTCATTTAAATTACTTATTCTTGCTGGTTGAAAGTTAGCTAAAATATTCTTTAACTCACATTTATATTCCATATAAGTTTCTTCAGTTGTACTATAAACATCCTTTTTAATGTACTCCTGTTTTTTTAATAACGTTTTGTCTACTGTTTGGGATAGTTCTTTGTGTCCTACTCTAAATTCTGACCACAATTGCTCCAACAGTTCTAATCTTCCCTCTACATAAATTTGCGTAATCCGTTCTTTCGGAGATTTTCTAAAGTTTACATTTGCCTTAGAAATACGATCAGAGGTTTCTTCCTGGTAAGAAATTAATGATTCCATGGTAAACACAACCTTGATAAAATTAAAGATTTACCTAACTAGCAGGCAATTTACATATTTCAAGTAAATTTTAATCTTTAAATTTTACACTTTTTTTTTTTTTTAATTCTAAGTATTTTCTTTACATATAGATAACATACAATTTTTTCTAAGTCCAGATGAATTTCTTAAAATTTTGCAAGTGTTTTGGACTTAGTACAAATTCGGGCATGGATTCCCCGTACTTTTACAATTCTAAGTCTTAAAATTAAACTTAAGTAAATTTATCAAGAAAAAGTTAAAGTCCCAAATTCACCAGATATTAAAGTTGAAATTAGCTTGAAATTCTTCTTTTCTTTAAAGTTTTAATCGTCTCTGAATTAAGGTTCAATTTCGCACAATTGATAATATAAAAGAGTACTCACGGTTTTCACTTTGTATCACTCAACTGAACAACACCTTGTGACGTAGGAGCTCCTTCCTGGTTGACCTCTCCTGGCAGAATGCGGATTTGACCGCCCCGCCTGTGACCGCTAGATGGCGCCACTGTTGCACACTGCTTCACTGCACTTCTTCTTGTACTATTCGTTCCCTCTGAACAGCGATCCACTGCTACTATGGGAACGAACCAAGGAATGGCTCCACGCACTGACTTTATTTTTAGCCGCTACTAGCGCCAAACTGTCCGGTTCGATGGACCATGTATAAAAACCACGGTGTTGTTCACTAAACCAAACTTTATTTATCCACAAAACAACGAACGTCAATTAAAAAATACAAAAATCATATAACTAATTCTAACATAATACTGTTCGCTAGTTTGCGATGGGAACAGCGACATCTAGCGTCAAATCTGGACACATAAATAAACATTAAACTCATACTTTAACAGTTTTGTTACCAATATTGTAAGAATTTGAACTGATTAGCTACAGTAGGTATAATAATTATAGACATAAACAAATGTTATTAGAGTTAGAGACAAAATAAAAGTACTCTGTTGATTTTTAAAATAAAACTTACATTATTTTTATAACTAAGCAACGCAGCTTCTATTTAATTACATATCATGTCATTTACTAGTTCTTAAAACAAGCATTTGCATATGTTTTAATTGCGATTCTCCCAATCTGCGAGATCTCGCGAGACTGGGTTTTAAGTCTCGCGAGATCTCGCTAGGCGGAAATCTCGTACGAGATTGCATTCCCTAGCTTTGACATCTATCAATCTCGCAGGATTGTGTAAGTATACCGGTTCTCGTTTTCACAAATATGTAAATAATATATTGTGACAAAAGATTTTCCTTATTCGTAACCATTTTGAAGAACCAAACCGGGTGTCCTTGCTTCATATCTACAACAGATGGCCACTGTCGTGTCAAAGACGAGTAACGAGATAGACTGCCATTAACTAGCCATCTGAATTTGTAACAGAGTTTTGTTTTGACGACCGGTCTGGCCTAGTGGGTAGTGACCCTGTCTCTGAAGCCGATGGTCCTGGGTTCGATTCCCAGTCAGGGCATTTATTTGTGTGATAAGCACAGATATTTGTTCCTGAGTCATGGGTGTTTTCTATGTATTTACGTATTTATATGTATCTATCTATCATATATATCGTCGTCCAGTACCTACAACACAAGCCTTACTGAGCTTACCGTAGGACTAGGTCGATTTGTGTAAGATTGTTCCGAAATATTTATTTATTTATTTATTTAACCAGCAGTGCTCGGACAAGTCATCGCAAAACAATCGCAACACGGCAATAGAACATTAATTGAATCGTATTATGTACAATTATTATTTAATTATATTTTTTAATGACATTTATTACTGTAACCGAAAATCCAGCATTTTATATTAACATTTTTTTTAGCTGATGGTTGCATTGTATTTATTTGGGAACCTTACTCACCATCAGGAACACAACACTACATACCTGAAAGGTAGCAGTGCTATTATGGCTGTGGTCTTCTGTAAGGAGGTATACTGCCCCAGTTGGGCTGCTCCATATTCAAGAGTGATGGTACTTCGCTGTGCCCTACCTCTCATTGTTGGACGTAGTTTAAGGACATACCCGGGTCCAAATTTGTATGACTGACTTAGCTTAAAAATGGGTACCAGGCTTACCCGAAAAACTAGTAAAGTGAGTTTATTTGTTTGTAACTAGTTAAGTAGATTTTATTAATTAAATTAATAACTAAACTATAATTTCCTATTATGTAATACGCACATAATGGCCATAATTACGTATGCTACATGCATATAGCTCTTATAATTATTTCCATACATTAACATACAGTAACGACCTTGGGTTTGACTAATTAGTGATAAAATCTATTTCATTATTAAGTACATGATTATGTAATAGTTATTTGTTACACAAGAGAGCAAAGTTAGTGTTTACCCTCTTGTGCTAATATTGAGAGCTAGTGAACAATTTCATAAATACAAAATTGCTCGAGCTTAGCTTAATATTCATAAAAACTCTTAATTAATTAATAAGGAGCTTTTATTTTTATCGTTTACCAAATCACATTCACATTTATTAACATGGGCGCCATTTTGACAAAGACAACAAAAGAGTAACTACATCTATTAGGGCATGTGTAGAAAAAGGTAATTTAATATTAGGGCTGCTGTACATACGTCACACTTAGGCAGTTTCGTTCAAAGGGTAGAAACTTGAGCGTTGGTGGTGTTTTTGGGAATAAATATTGCTACTGAGTAAAACATTTGTTCGCAAGAAAATACTCTCTTAATTATTAAAATTTAATCTCAATTATTATTATCAATCATTAATCATACGAAAAGACATCAAATTCAGGTAACCACAATAGTAGATTGTTTGACAAGGGGCTAAAGTAGGCCATAGTACCACGAGATGGTTATATTTTCCCGAACGAAGTGAGCGAAAATTGTTCGAGGGGTAATATGGCGTTTAGACCCGAGTTATGCATAGGTACTAGTTTTCACGTCGATTGCGAGAAAATAAGATAAAATAACATTTCAACAATTAACAAATACAATTTTATTCACCCGTAATGAATTCTGAGTCAAAAATGTTTAATTTGGCAGTCTTTGTATTTTTTTCACTGCTTTGATACAGATAGGATATATACGCCGTGAATAAATGCCATAGACAACGTATAATTGGGGCTTCAAAGAGTTTGCCAACGATTTAAACTTTTTTTTAATGCTTGTGAAGTAGGAACTAAAAAGCACCTAATGCTTTGACAATTTGATTGCGTTTCCTCATGAATTCCAATTACCTATAAACAGAGTTCATCTTTAGTATAACATGGCCAGTTATTGGAGGGTGGCCAGTTAGTGACGAATTACCCTTGTCATATCAGCCCTAAGTCGTCCACTGCTGGACATAGGCCCCCAACTATGACTTGTATCATCTTGAGGGGTAGTTGCCATAGTCGCCACGCTTAGCAGGCGGGTTGGCAACCGCAGTAAATGTATATAGGGTTTCAACGGACGCAACTGCCCTATGCCAATCCGTCGGTTTTTCCCTTTTGTCCCTTCTTACGACACCCGCGGGAGATGGGGTGGTGCTATTCTAGTCAGACGGCATCACACGGCTAATTAGGGTAAATTCCCAGTAACTGGCCACTTAATACTGAGCCCTGAGTGTAAGTTTTTAACGTAACTTTACGTCACGAACGCGTTCGCGTTTCCCATATAAATAACATTATCACTTACGCGTTAGTAAACGTTTTTTTACGTCAAAAGAAACTTACACTAGTGCCTCAGAAAATGTTTCTGTTTACCTATCAGTAGAACACATTTTCTAATGGAGTTTCATTTATTGGCCACTTGCCAATAACCGGGTACCTAACACTACAATGAATTCAGATCCACTTACAACAGTATTAGGATGGAGAGAGTATATTGTATCCAGTAATTAGAAGCCATACCCTCACCATGAGTTGTGACATTGAGGTTTTCGACAACGAGCATCGAATTTACTATCTGTGCATCTCGCTTGTACTATTTTAGTGCGAACGAGATGCACAGATAGTAAACTCGATACTCGTTATCGAAAACCTCAATGTCACAACTCATGGTAAGGGTACTGGCCAGTTACTAGTCATAAAATGTGTATTTTTTTTTGCTACTCGCAAATTGCGTTAGCGAGTATAAAGCCCTCACACGATGTCATCATTCAACAACAATGAACGAATGAATGAATGCTTGAATGAATCGGTCACGGTCCCTACACATGCGGGTCGCTGAGGTCGACTTGTCACCAAAAAACTAACGTTTTTTACCCAACCGCCGAAAGAAAGGGTTATGTCGGTGATTTACTGGTGAGTATTACGTGAGTTTAAAAGTTAAGTAACTTAGATAATAGTTTGCGATGCGCCGGCTGAGAATAGCGCCACTGAATCTCCCGCGGGTGTCGTAAGCAGTGTCGGTCGCCAACCCGCCTGCGAAGCGTGGCGGTAATGGTAACTCCATGATTCAAGTCATGTTTGGGGGAGGCCTAAGTCCAGCAGTGGACGTCTTACAGATGTTTTCTTGACTTATTAATATTATTACACGCCTCAAAACATTTATAAGAATTCTCTTTCCTCAACATCCTTACACAAACTAACTGAGCCCCATGGTAAGCTCAATAAGGCTTGTGTTGTGACTCAGCCAACGATATATATAATATAGACATACTAAATACTTATATTATATGTGTTTATGAGAGGTAGGGCACAGCGATGACCATCACGCTTGAATCTGGGGTAGCCCAACTGGGGAAATACCTCCTCCTTACAGAAGACCACAGCCATAATGGCACTGCTACCTTTCAGGTATGTAGTGTTGTGTTCCTGGTGGTGAGTAAGGTTCCCAGAGCTCCAACCCTTAAAGGCCGGCAACGCGCTTGTGACTCCACTGGGGTTGCGGGTGCACATGGGCGACGGTAATTGCTTACCACCAGGCAATCCGTCTGCTCGTTTGCCGCCTATTTCATAAAAAAAATATATATAAACACCCATGACTCAGAAACAACCTGTACTCATCACACAAATAAATGCCCTTACTGAGATTTGAACCCGGGACCGTCCGCTCTTATGGTCATTACCCACTAGGTCAGACCGGTCAAACAATACCTTTAACAACAAGGTTTATCTAACATTTGTTAATTTAAAAAAATCGCGTACAATTCTAACAACCTACTTATTTTCCACAGAACGTAATATATCACTTTGATTGTATATCATCATATGACCTTTCGTACTTAACTTATGCATCTGTTAATATAGAAAAGAGTGTATCTAGACAGGATTTTTAGGCGTTTATGACGTTCTGGTATATTGTACATATTCCGCCATGGTTTAAAGCAAAACTAGGGCAGATGACTCAATCATATAGCTGTGTGGGGCCTTTATTATTAGGGTTCCTCAGTTAAAGTCATAATTTCAACCGTATGTCCACTGCTGGACATAGGGCTCCCCCAAATTTGACTGATATCATCTTGGCTAGCTACTGACTGCAGTAGCTGTGAAGCTCCCAGCAAAGACCGAGACAACATAAGGACGATGATATTTTTTTTATCATAAAGGTGGCAAACGAGCAGACGGATTGCCTGATGGTAAGCAATTACCGTCGCCCAGGATCACGAGCGCGTCGCTCAGAGTCACACTCTTTTCTTGAAGGTATGAGGGTCGTATCGTTCCGGAAATGCTGGTGACGGCAAATCATTCCACAGTTTTAATGTGCGGGGCAGGAAGTTTCTAGAGAAACGCACAGTATACGATTAGCAACTATCCAGGTGGTGGGGGTTGAAATGTTGCTGCGTAGAATGATGGCGGAAGGAGGCGGCAGGGATTAATCTGAACAATTCCTCGGAACACTCCGTTGTAAATGCGATAGAAGATGCAGAGCGAGGCTACATCTCTACTAAAGGATCAAGCCGATCCGAGAGATCCTTGCAACCGACGATTCGAACTACTCTAGGTACGATACATTATTTTATAATGCCGGATCCACATGATTGGCAAACAACGGTGTTTGTCACAAACATCAAGCATGTGCCGAACACCGATCACAAACACCAAACACAAACACGCCATCCCCAAGCTTGGCCTACATGCTAGTATATTCCGGATTGGCAAACATGTCAGACGACAAGTTGGTTGTGGCAGCGATTACTTTCGGTTTGACCTATTATTACTTAAAAAAAAAAGAAATTAAACGAAAAAAAAGGAAACAGAGGCGTTGGTGGATGATCAAAATTCGCAGAAATCGTAAGAATGTTAGTGTTCATAATTTTATTGGAGTAAAAAAGAAAGATGCTCGAAATATACGAACTTCGATGTTCGCGGTACCAGGGCAGGTTTTCATATAGCGTGTATTCTTTTATTTTTTATTTATTTTTCGTTCCTTTCTTTTTTTGCTTCTTCTTGTGTATATGTGTTACTTGTCGTCATGGCACCTGATGGTCTCATCGGAAGACCAGCGCTGGCTGCTGGCATTACGCTGAGATGAGGCCATTTCGTGGCACACGTCGTTTGTGTAATGTGTTTTTTTTTTTGTTGTTATTATTATGTGCGTGTGTGTCATGAATAAATGTTTCTATCTTCTATCTTCTGTTATCTCATTAGACCAATCAGATATTTTTTCCAAATTTATTTTATTTATTTATTTTATTAAGATGCAAATACCGCCGCCCGCAAGCTCCACATACTACTGACTGACGTCTGGATTCATCGCAAACACATTTGTCAAATACCCATTTATTTGAAAAACTGACACCGATGCCGATCACTGGCAAACACAAACAAAAACAGACAAACACAGGCAAACACCTTACCACATGTTTGTGTTTGTTGTTTGGTGCTCGTTGTTTCCCAAGCATGTGGAGCCGGCATTATAACTTACGGAACCCTCTAACTTATTCATAGACAGACAGCCCTGAGGACATCCTTGGCAGATTTTTTAGTTTTTTTTTTGTAATAATGGCTACGTTTGCTACGCTTTATGATTTTCTTGTAAACAACAATGAGGCATGCGCCCGTGCATTGTCTGATAATAATTCGAATAAGAATCTAGAACCAATAATATATTTGACGACAGGCTTGGTACCGCGAACATCGAAGTTTGTATATTTCGAGTATATTTCCCTTTTACTCCAATTAAGGCGTCATGAGAGTGACAAAGACAATCGCCCGTTTACGAATATCGTTTTTCGCGGTAGCGCCGCAGATCTATAAATGTGGGTAATGATTGCCTATGAAGCCGACGATCCTAGGCCTAGGTTTAAATCCCAATCGGGGCATTTATTTGTGTCATGAGCTCAGCTATTTGTTCCTGAGTCATGGATGTTTTAGATGTATTTAAGTATTTATATGTATCTATCTATTATATAATTTATATATATCGTCGTCTAGTGCCTACAATACAAGCCTTACTGAGCTTACCGTAGGAGGTCGATTTGTGTAAGATTGTCCCGAAATATTTATTTATTTCATTAACCTCGTAAGGCCCACCATACTAAAATATTTAATAGTTAAAACAAATCTTACTGTGCAGTGAATTGGGTTGAATTTAGTTTATTTTTTATTATGCAGAAACGTCTGCTAGCGAGTATCTTCGATATTTAAATCGAAAGAAAAATAGAAAATTTTGTTTCGTGGTGGGACTCGAACCCACAACCACTGGATCACTAGCCCAGTGCACTACCAATTGTGCTACACGAGTACCGCTTAGACTTGTCAAATGTTTCTATCTACCCCTCGTCGTATACGTCATCATGGGTGACGTGTAAACACATCTACCGCCAGCGTATTGAACACTTAACGGCATCGAAGTCTCAGTCCCACCGCGAGTAAATTTTTTCTATTTTTCTTTCGATTTAAATATTGAATTTAGTTCTTAACAATAGAAGTTCTACTCTATTTCCTTTTATAAAAGATTTAATTTCAATGAAAGGGGGTGTACATTGTAATATACACTGGGTCTTACGAGGAAAGGATTTTTGTATAAAGCAATCTAATTTCTAATTAAATTGATGAACATTTTATTTAAATAAGTATTATCTGATTGGATAAACATCGTCCATCCATTGACCTCTGTGACTCAGCGCAACGTCAAACATATCTACACATCCAAAGCTCCAAATCATATATACATGTACCTTATTATTAAGACAATAAGGTGCATGTATACATATTTTGACGCCATGGCCGTGTAGATTTGATTGTAACTCGCCGGTGTACTTATAACAATAGGTTTTAGGTTCACGGGACTCGGATATATTTCCTGGTCTGTTTCCATTGTACACTCAGATATATCGGAGCCGTGACGGTGGTCAAAAATATCTGAACATGCACTTTATCTTTTGCTTTTTATAATTACCGAATTCAAATTGACCACGTGCGCGTGTATTTTTTTTTTTATGACATAAGGTGGCAAACGAGCAGAGGGATTGCCTGATGGTAAGCAATTACCGTCGCCCATGGGCACCCGCAACACCAGGGGATTCACAAGCGCGTTGCCGACCTTTAAAGGGGGTTGGAGCTCTGGGAACCTTACTCACCATCAGGAACACAACACTACATACCTTTTCAGGTATGTAGTGCTATTATGGCTGTGGTCTTCTGTAAGGAGGAGGTACTTCCCCAGTTGGGCTTCTCCAGACTCGAGCGTGATGGTACTTTGCTGCGCCCTACCTTTCATATGTATTTATGTATTTTTTTTTATGATATAGGAGGCAAACGAGCAGACGGATTGCCTGATGGTAAGCAACTACCGCCGCCCATGGACACTCGCAACACCAGAGGAGTCACAAGTACGTTGCCGGCCTTTAAGATCCCTATACGCTCTTTTCTTGAAGGTTTGGATATGTATAATATTATATGCCGTGTGATGCAAGCTGACTAGCATCAAAAATCTACTATCTAGGTTTAGCGGTTTGGGCTGGGCGTTGAATAATCAGTCAGTCAGTATATATATACAGTGTGGAAGTCTTATACGGGCGAATCTCTCAACGGAGGGTAGAATAGGACATAAGAAATATATTTAGATAACTTTTGCTTAGAAGTACAATTACAATTTTATCCATATAAAAAAATTCGGCCCGCAATGTAATGCAACACACTCGAGTTAAACACTCGTTGACAGTTAGTTTCAAAAGCTCATATAGCGTAATGTTCGCAGTACATTACTGCTCAGAAATTTAACAAAAATTAATTACATGTGTATAATAGGTATAATTAAAGAAAAACCTTTTGGTTAATGTTTATACTGGTAAATCCTATGTCTGGTTAAATTCTTCGCCCGTATTAGACTTCCACACAGTATAAACGTGAAAGATTAGATTTTAGATTTAATAATAATGGCATTTAAACTTTTTTTTAATCTCTCATACATAACCGGGAATAGAAGTTTTGTAAACAAAGTTAGGCGTAAATCTGAAAGATTTTTCGTTGTTATTGTTGATGGTACGCAAGAGGTATGGCACAGCGAAGTACCATCACGCTTGAATCTGGAGAAGCCCAACTGGGCAAGTACCTCCTCCTTACAGAAGACCACAGCCATAACAGCACTGCTTCCTTTCAGGTATGTAGTGTTGTGTTCCTGATGGTGAATAAGGTTCCCAGAGCTCCAACCCACTTATAGGTCGGCAACGCGCTTGTGACTCCCTTGGTGTTGCGAGTACCCATGGGCGACGGTAATTGCTTACCATCAGGCAATCCGTCTGCTCGTTTGCCACCTTTGTCATAAAAAAAAAAAGATGGTGACATTTCGTTACGTTAAAAACATACACTCGGGGCTCAGATGTACTGAATAATACTTTCCTATCGTATTTTCTCGGAAATGTTTGTAATTGTCTTACTACTTCACTCACACTCAGTACGCAGAGGACGGTCGCTTTGGGCGATGAATATTAGTGCAGATTCTTATTTACGATTAAATCTAAACGCGGAATTATACATAAAACGGCGGCGCTACGCGGTAACGCCGCAGTTTTCTGGAGCGGTACCGCGATCATCGAAGTGCGTATATTTCGAACATCTTTCTCTTTTACTCCAAATAAGGTGTCGTAAACCATATTCGTAAATTTCGGACGATTGTCTCTTGTCACTCTCTTAACGCCTTAATTGGAGTAAAAGAGAAATGCTCGACAAATGCGAACTTCCATGTTGGCGGTACCGGGCCTGAAGTGCTGAAGTGTGTCTTGTCATTCAATAGAGATTTTGACAGCCATATCTTAGGGACTAAGGGCTAATTTATTAACAATTTGTAAGAAACTATCGCCTTAACGACTTTAGTGCTGGAATAATATAAAGTACCTATTTTGCTCGCAAAAAAGCCTAAGATATATGCAATCCTACGGCGCTTCCGCCTTTCTCGAGCGAAAGCAGAGACCATTTTATAAAAAACTCGTAAGATGTATGAAATTGCGGCGCTTACAGTTTTTTCGAGTTGATTAAGTTTGTATGGGGGAACAATATTTTCGTTTTTTAGTATATTACTCGATTTTTTTTCATACTTTCTCACCGTTTAAACCTTCCCTGAGCTACTACAAATATTTCAAAACCCAAATTAGCCAAATCGGTAAAGCCGTTCTCAAGTTATAGCGTGACCAAGAGAAATAGGGGTTCATTTTTATATATATAGATTTTTTTCAAAAACTATTGAACCTATCAAGTTTAAAATAATTTTCCTAGAAAGTTTATGTAAATTTCTACTTTTGAGATTTTTGTCATATTTTTGAAACTTGTGGTTCAAAAGTTAGAGGGGGGGGGACGCACTTTTTTTTACTTCTGGAGCGATTATTTCCGAAAATATTGACATTATCAGAAAATGATGTTAGTAAACCCCTATTCATTTTTAAATACCTATCCAACAATATATCACACGTTAGGATTAGAATGAAGAAAAAAATCACTCCCCTCTTTACGTATAGGGGGGGTACCCTAAGAAAACATTTTTTTCCACTTTTTATTTTTGCACTCTGTCGGCGTGATTGATATACATATTACTACCAAATTTCAGCTCTCTAGTGCTAATGGTCACTGAGATTATCCGCGGACGGACGGACGGACGGACAGACATGGCGAAACTATAAGGGTTCCTAGTTGACTACGGAACCCTAAAAAACCAACAAAAAGATAATTATTTAAATAAATAAATAAATAATAAATATTTTGGGACAATCTTACACAAATCGACCTAGCCCTACGGTAAGCTCATTAAGGCTTGTGTTGTAGGTACTAGACGACGATATACATAATAGATAGATACATATAAATACTTAAATACATAGAAAACACCCATGACTCAGGAACATGAAACTGTGCTCATCACACAAATAAATGCCCCGACTGGGAATCGAACCCAGGACCATCGGCTTCATAGGCAGCGTCACTACCCACTAGGCCAGACCGGTCGTCAAATTAATTTCAATAAAATGTTCAAAATGGTAAAAAATTTTTTGGATGCAAAAATTGAAAAAGTTGGAATGCTATTATTATTAAATCTAAAATCGAAGCCATGGTTCCTAAGAACAGATTTCACTATCTCTCTTAGTTTCTGACTTTCCCCTACTGACCCATTTGGATTGATCAACTTGTAGATTCAAATCTCTGGTTTAAATAGTTATTTTATCTACATACATATCATAAATGCTCTAAAATGCGTCCAGAAACCGTAGGCAATGACCAGCATTACCAACCATCAGAAAGATGGGTTAGGTTATGAATTTAAATTTGGAACAGCTGTCAAATTCAAGTGGGGTGTCTAATCTAGTATCTATAGATATTAAAACAGCCATTGATACGAAACGCCAATTCGTTATGTTTTTTTAATATAAATCGAACGACATTTGAACTCGAGTGACAGTAGAATAGGGAATTAATTCGCTTGTCTATGGTTTAAAAATAAATTGACTGAGATACGAAATACGCAACGCCGCCGTTCCAAGCTGTCATTTGTTTTGTTCGTTGACTTTTTAATGTTTACAAGTAACCCTAGTAATAATAATAAGTCATTCGCCTTCGGCTCGTTTCATAAACCCACACTCTTGTTGTAATGCCCTTCATTATGCACAGATACATAAACTACTATTTAGTATTTTTCAAAATAATTTAATATTACGGAAACACACACATATTCAAAGCATAATTAAAACAACAGTGTGACACAGTGCGTAAACACAATGAAACTGAATAGTGACCTCCATATAGGGTCAGTATACAAACCGCCTACTCCTACCATGAGCTATTCGCCTGGTACCGCGAACATCGAAATTCGTAAATTTCGAGCTTCTTTTTTATTTGTAATGTCTGAATGTCCTGTAGTAATATTTATTTTCACCTCACTAGCTCGGAAAGAACTGTTTTGTTCTTTAAAAACAGATAGCAAAGTTGCATTTTATTCACAAGTAATTTCATACTAATTATTTATTACTAATCGAATGTTATTTTGATATTATCTGGTCGGATGTTCTTTTATTTAATGTTTTTGAATGTTAAATGATGGATGTCAATAATTTTTAATATTTTTTGAAAGGTAAAGAGCATTTTTTTCCTCGCGGTAGTGAGGTGAAAAATTGTGTTTCACTCGGTAGCAAAGTGTTCTCCACAAACTCTCCCAATGCTCAAGATTCCATTAGCCTTTCGCTAGCTCGGGTCTCAAATTGAGGAGAAAGAGTCTCAATATTAGCACGAGAAGGTAAACAACCTTAACCAATCATCCTGGAAGCGTAAACTCGAAGAGTATTCCAGTAGTACAAAGCAAGGTGCAGAAGGTTCTGGGTTCAAATCCTAAGGGCATTTATTTGTGTAATGAAAATAGATTTTTGTTTTTTTTCTATGACAAAAGTGGCAACGAGCAAACGGAATGCCTGGTGGTAAGCAATTACCGTCGCCAATGGGCGCTCGCAACACCAGGGGAGTCATAAACGCGTTGCCGGCCTTTAAGGGGGTTTGGAGCTCTGGGAACCTTACTGACCATCAGGAACACAACACTACATACTTGAAAGGTAACAGTGCTGTTATGGCTGTGGTCTTCTGTAAGGAGGAGGTACTTCCCCAGTTGGGCTGCTCCAGACTCAAGCGTGATGGTCATCGCTGTGCCCTACGTCTCATAATATTTATTCCAATTAAAGCGTCAAGTGAGTGACAGAGACATACTCTTTTACGAATATCTTTTTTTGCTGTATATTACATACATTGCAGCCGTATGCAGTCCCCTGCTGGACATAGGCCTCCCACAAATATGACTCTTATATATAGCCACAAGTATCATCTTGGGTGTAGTTGGCATAGTCGCTACGCCACGCTTGGCGACCGCAGTAGCTGTAGATTGGGTTTCGACGGATGCTGCTGTCCGTCCGTCGGATTTTTCCCTTTGTCGCCTCTTACACCCGCGGGAAATAGGGTGGTGCTATTCTAGTCAGCCGGCATCACACGTTTGTTGACTGCTAAAGCTGCAGCAGCGACTGGTAGATATCAAATGATATTTTGTATTTTTTTTTAACATATAGGAGTGTGCCGGGATTTGAAACTGCGACCTCCGAATTGCAAGTCGCACACTCTTACCGCTAGGCCACCAGCGCTTGTTGTCTACATATCTTCCATCAGATTTTAACAATAAAAAACATAATAAGCGCCATTATTATTCACCTTCCCAAAATAAACAGTTAATAAGCCATATAATAACATATAATGTATTGCGTTTCCGTCGTATTTAAGAGCTCTTGAGTTTTAATGAGAATTTTGCTGCACTGGCAGAGACTGATATATTGTAGACTGCAGACTGCATTCAAAAGACAGTAAGTTACTGTCATATCCAAGAATTACGCTACGGGTTCTAGATATTTTTTTCATTTATAAATTTTATGCAGAAATCGCGAAACGTCTGGTTGACGTTACTCGTGACCAAGCTGGCGACTTCCTCGCACAAGGTATCAGCATTGCAGTAGGTACAACGAGGAACGAAAGTTAGCACAAAGCTTAACGGCCTTTTTTAGATTTAAAGAAGTAAGTAATTATTATAATATTTGTATTTAAACTTTCGTGAGACATATCTAATAAATTAAACATTAACACGGCTCTACTCACGTTTATTTAGTCACTCGCGCGACATGTTTCGGAGAACATAGGCCTCCATTATCAAGGACTAAGAGTGCTGAGTGTCCGTTCGATTCGGCGATCGCGTCCCCGGCCCGTCGCGCACTAACGCGCGCCGCGCTGCTCGCGCCGCTCTTGATGTCAAAACTGGTTTATAAAGCACTCTTAGTGCTTGATAATGGAGGCCTATGTTCTCCGAAATATGTAGCGCGAGTGATTAAATAAACGTGAGTAGAGCCGTGTTAATGTTTAATTTATTATAATATTGCAATTATTGTATATTTATTTAAACTCTAGTACACATTTTCAAGCCAAGTCAGAACACACCGATTGTGTCGGGCGAACATGTCGCCTAGTACACATGAGTATGCCGTGTGAACTACCCCCTAAAATGATACAAGTCATATTTGGGGGAGGCTTATGTCCAGCAGTGGAGTTAGTCTTACACGGACTAGAACATAAAATGACTAGGTACCTACATCAGCTTATAGTCCAAAACTCAAAATGTCAGAGACACAAAATTACTACAACGAAGTTAGTCGACCTCCGATTTTTGGGTGTTTCGGCGCTACGGGCCGATACAAAAAGGACATGACCTAAACCTACCCCCCAAGATGATACAAGTCATATTTGGGGGAGGCTTATGTCCGGGTGGATGACTTACGGCTGAAATGACAATGATGATGAACAACATTATAAGTTTTCATCGATGCCAGTTATATGACTAATGCGATGAACTTTTAGGAGTCTTTATTATTTACTTATCTCTGACATTCAGTTACAATATTAACTGCAGGAAGGAAGATGAGATCAAAATGAATGTAGTTAATGTTGCGATAAATAAAATAATATATTATTGCAAATTTTAATGTTTCCTTATTTTTGCAAGCCGATGTATGTCTCACTTTTTCTTATTAACATTTCTACTTGACATAAAGGGACAGGTGAACTAAGGTCAATACGGGTAAGTATAGTTGGAAGCTGCAGAAAAAAATGTGAAAAAAATCCTGAAAATTTTTTTTTTTTTATAAAGGGTCAATACAGAGTCAATACAAAAAAGTGGGACTTCGTGTGTCGTACACTCAAATTCGAAAACTTTTGAAGACGAAATTAATCACACAAAAAAAAATCTCACAATTAGAATAGCACGAAATGTATAGTTTCGATACCCACGATTAATAATTTCTATCATTCATGTTTCTAAAATATCATTTCTTCGTTTCTGACAGAGTTTAAAATGTCACGAGTCGAGTACTAGACGCTAAAAATTTACCCCGTGAATCGCTAGTGCTTTTGAGTAGAAAAAATACAAAAAATTTTTTGCAAAGTTGTGCTGTGTTTTTGCAATTTTGTTGCATTTTCCACTTCCACCCTGAGAACATATACTTCTTACCCTCTGGATAATCAACAGCAAGCCAGAGCTGAGAATCCTAGCTGCGGGTTTCCCTTAGAGTCCACTCCGACTGACGAAGACACGCCTGGGGCACTCCAACAGCTGGCCAGAAGTTGGCATGGCAGCTATAGGCAAAACAACCAGAAAGATCACAAGCGCGCTGCCGACCTTTAAGATTGCTCTGGGAACCATGCCACCAGGAAATCAATACTTTTTTTATTATATCGGTAACTGCTAGCTACAGGTGGGCCATGTGCTTGTTTGCCACCGACGTAGTATTAAAAAATATAGCAGCAGTGTTATTATGGCTGTGGTCTTCTGAGGAAAAAGTACATTTCTGGCTAGTCAAGATTCCAGATAATTTTCTTATTATTACCAACTTAGTTTAGTAAGTATATTTCTAAGTATTTATGATGTAGTTTTTATTAGAGTTTTCTTTGTTATGTAACCTTTTTGGTTCAAAAATAATAGTACATTACTGCAGAGGCCGTGAAGTAGTAAGGGATTTAAGGACGAGAATGCGGTAGACCGGATAAATTGAGTCCTTCAATCCCTGTTCAGGCCGAAGCCTGTATACCTAGTGCTTTTCTCAAACATTTCAAGAAAATAATAAAATTAAAATAACAACAAAGCAATCAAGTAAATATTTTTTTTGAATTGCCGCTTTTTTTATTTTTTATACAAAAAAAAAAAACAAATTCGACAAAGCTATTCGTACACCTTTTTTAACTGCTTATAAAAATATAACTATCTATGGTTCATAGATTTCGTTTTATTTTTTTTAATGAATGACATTGGAAAAAGCTATTCCAGCACCATGTTTAACCGATTATTATAATACCAATTATGATTTCAAAGAGATTGTAACTTGGATGTATGTATTTTTTCCTTCGTCAGTCTAATCTTAGTTGGCAAATTTAAAAAGTTAGAGCTGCGGACAATAATGTGTTTTTCATACTAACTCCATACATTTATTCACGGCCTAGTGCATAAATGTGCAACTTCTTGGCATCATTTCGTGCCAATAACGCATACATTTCGTAGTATGTTTGAGAATTTTTTTTTTTTTTTTTAGATCTAGAACATGTTACCTTGATTTGTCGCGTGCGACTACAAAAAAGTTATTACGTCTTGAATTTCCGTGTTTAAGTATAATGTCGCTAATATTGCACCTTGAGCGAGCAAGTAATATTACTATTATGTTTTTGTTGTCAGTTTTTATTGTTACTTAGAGTTCTGTAGGCAATAGTAGTTTATGTATCTGTGCATAATGAAGGGCATTACAACAAGAGCGTGGGTTTATGAAACGAGCCGAAGGCGAGTTTCATAATAATATCACACGATTGTTGTAATGCCTAATTATGTATAGTTACATACACTACTTTATCTACACACATATCATTAAGTGTTTTAAGATGGGTTCAGGAACCGTAGGGAAATGACCTCCAGTACTAGTGCTACTTAAAACATTAAAAAGTCAACGAACAAAACAAATGACAGCTTGGAATGGCGGCGTTGCATATTTCATATCTCAGTCAAATATTTTTTTAATCATAGACAAGCGAATGAACTCCCTATTCTATTGTCACTCGAGTTCTTATGTCGTTCAATTTTTATTAAAAAAACATAACGAATTGGCGTTTCGTATCAATGACTGTTTTAATATCTATAGATACTAAAATAGACCATAAATACAACCTTTATTACTTTTTTTACCTGATTTGAGCTTTATGACCATTGCTGCACATTACAGCGATCGGACTGTGTGGAGGGAAGATAGCCTGTACTTCTTACCATGAGTTGTGACTGAGGTTTTCGATAACGAGTATCGAGTTTACTATCTGTGAATCTCGTTCGCGCTAATAGTACACAGATCCACAGATAGTAAACTCGATACTCGTTATCGTAAACGTCAATGTCACAACTCATGGTCAGGGTACTGGGGAAAACCTAGGACCCTTCCGCACCAGATTTGATTTGTACTACTGGAATACTCATTGAGTTTACGCTTCTGCGAGATTGGTTGAGACGGTCTCAACCGAATCTGAGTGGTGTGTGGTGTCGAGCTAAAGGGAGTTTTGTCGATGGTTCGCTAACCGTAGCCCGCTGAGAAGACTCCAGCAAGAAACTCAGCTAGGCTTGTCGGAGTGACTATCCGGTACGCGACGGTACCGTGTTGATAAGGGACTGAATGATACGGGAAGAAATTAGAGTTTAGTTTGATTTTGAATGTGTTTTTTTACGACATAGATAGGCGGCAAACGAGCAAATGGATTGCCTGGTGGTAAGCAATTACCGTCGCCCATGGGCACCCACAACACCAGGGAAGTCATGAGCGCGTTGCCGGCCTTTAAGTGGGGTTGGAGCTCTGGGAACCTTATTCACCATCAGGAACACAACACTACATACCTGAAGGTAGCAGTGCTATTATGGCTGTGGTCTTCTGTAAGGAGGTACTTCCCCAGTAGGGCTGCCCCAGATTCAAGCGTGATGGTCATCGCTGTGCCCTACCTCTCATTGTTGGACGTAGTTTAAGGACATACCCGGGTCCTAAGACCCCAACCTGAACATCTGTACCTCAAACGCGTTAGTTCCATGTAGCATAATTCCCAGTCGGATATTTCTCCACTGGAGTTTGTTTTCATTCATGCATGTCACCATTAGCATTTTTCTCCACCCATTCTACACATTCGGGTTTTGTACTTATCACATACGATTTCGTTCGCTGTACTGTACAAGTCGAAGGGGCCACGCTAAGCGGGGCTCCTATTTCTTGCTGATGTCCCCTTCGGGCATCTAAAGCTACCTAACAAACCTAACCTACCTATTGTTTAGCGATATATTGTACGTATTTTGTCGACTGGTCTGGCCGAGTGGGTAGTGACCCTGCCTATGAAACCGATGGTCCTGGGTTCGAATCCCAGTCAGGGCATTTATATGTGTGTTGAGCACAGATATTTGTTCCTAAGTCATGGGTGTTTTCTATGTATTTAAGTATTTATATGTACCTATCTATTATATGTCGTTTAGTACCTACACCACAAGCTTTACTGAGCTTACTGTAGGACTATGTCGATTTCTGTTAGATTGTCCCGAAATGTTTTTTTTCGACCACCATTTTTTCCACCTTTCCGGGTGCATGCGGCAGACATGTCCAGCCCAGTCCCATTTTAACTTGTCGGTCTTAACACCTACATCCACAACTTAAGTTCTGGAGCGTAGTTCCCTGTTTCTTATTCGATCAGTTCTAGATACACCTAAAATACTACGCTCCATCGCTCGCTGGCGAACCTTGAGTTTGGACTTTAGAGACTCAGTTAATGACCAAGTTTTATTTTTTATTATTATTTATTTTATATTACCTTCTTTATTTATTTATCAGTGACAACATCTGATAAAAAACCCGACTGTGTAGAAATTCTGATGGAGAAAAACGCGGATGGTGACATGCATGAATGAAAACCAACTCGAGTGGGGAAAAATGCTACGCGGAAATAACGCGGTTAGGGGTACAGATCTAGCTCCTGCGGATAATGATGATGATAAGAATATGCACTGCCTTGTTCAAAGATTTAGCAACAAATTATGTGAATATACAGGTATTGTTCTAAAGAAAAAACTCTGAGAATTCAATGGATTATGTTAAAAACGTGAGATCCATACATATGACTATTGTAACTAATATGCTATTGAATATATTTGAGTATAGGTACGGAAATATTTAAGTGTAGGTGAAAAACTTAACTGAAGGACCATGTCTATGTAGTTGTGCAGATAATTATGGAACTTAGGTCGAAATTTGAATGAAGAACGTAGTGCTTGCAGCTAGGAGGAATAATGACTGGAGAACGCATCCGCGTGCGCCAGTAAGGGACAAAGATATTCTGGCTTTTGTAGCCAAAAATGTAACAATTAACTATAGTTTTGCTTTACAGGACATTCTTTATAACAAAAATATTTGATTAATCTGTATTAATTACCGCAACTTTAGTTGAAAACCCAAGAAAACTCCAATTGTATTTGTTTGTTCCCCTCCAACTTTGACAGTTCTGAAGGGACCAGTTTGGAGGGGAACAAAAATATGTGAGACTATGACAAGGATGCCGTCTCTGCCATATCTATGGAAAATTACATAAGACCATTCCTTTGGATCGTGGTATTATTATTTGCAGGCTCCGTCTAGTTAAATGGTATGTCTATGGCTTAAAGACCCATTGACTATCCTGTACCCTTTACCATGAGTAGTAACTTTGAAGTTTTCGATAACAAATATCGAGTCTACAGTCCATATCGTTCGCACTAAAATAGTACAAGGTAGTTGCACAGATAGTAAACTCGATACTCGTTATCGAAAACCTCAATGTCACAACTCATGGTAAGGGTACTGAGTTGGTGAGTGTAAGGTTATTTATTTTATAGGAGGTTAAGACTGTATTTAACCACTAACTCTAGCTCTACAGATAACCATGTGAATCCTCTGGAGTTGCAGTGTCCATAGTATAGGTAACTACTTTTTTATGATGTAGAAGGCAAACGAGCAGACGGATTGCCTGATGGTAAGCAACTACCGCCGCCCATGGACACTCGCAACACCAGAGGAGTCACAAGTACGTTGCCAACCTTTAAGATCCCTATACGCTCTTTTCTTGAAGGTTTGGATGTCATGTCGGTCAGGAAATACTGCACACGACAATTTATTCCAGAGTTTTGCTGTGCGAGG
This sequence comes from Grapholita molesta, assembly GCA_022674325.2. NCBI lineage: Eukaryota > Metazoa > Arthropoda > Insecta > Lepidoptera > Tortricidae > Grapholita > Grapholita molesta. The sequence continues at coordinate 1,363,177 of CP053145.2, read as the reverse complement.
CAGGAAGTTACTGGAAAAACGCACAGTTGAGGACTGCCAACCATCCAAGTGGTGCTTACCATCAGGCGGGCATTACGCTTGTTTGCCACCGTTTGTTGTATAAAAAAATCCTTATTTCTGCATCAACTGTGTAACATTTCGAGATTAGAATCAAGTCAGATGACTAAACAGCAATCTGCTAAGTAGAATTTATGAATATTCATAGAGATACATAATATGTGTGCCGTAACTTTATGGTCTTATGAATTTAACGTAAGAATTACTAGAAATTTCTACAACGGGCGTCGCTTTGAGAGACCGGCGTTATAGCGTCGAGTAAAAGAATCGTGACATTTTAAACTCTGTCAGAAACGAAGAAATGGTATTATTGAAACATGAATTTGGACCGGGGTATGTCCTTAAACTACGTCCAACAATGAGAGGTAGGGCACAGCGAAGTACCATCACGCTTGAGTCCGGAGAAGCCCAACTGGGGGAGTACCTTCTCTTTACAGAAGATCACAGCCATAATAGCACTGCTACCTTTCAGGTATGTAGTGTTGTGTTCCTGATGATGAGTAAGGTTACCAGAGCTCCAACCCCTTTAATGGTTGTCAATGCGCTTGTGACTCCCCTGGTGTTACGTGTGCCCATGGACGACGGTATTTGCTTACCATCAGGCAATCCGTCTGCTCGTTTGCCACCTTTTATCATAAAAAAAATGAATGATGAAAATCATATCTATAAGATCTATCTCTATAAGACGCGCCGATATCTCTTTGTGGAGTCGTAAATAGTACAAGCGATATGCACAGATAGTAAACTCGATACTCGTTACAACTCATGGCAAGGGTACTGGTGCAAATATACCAAAAATACTGGCGGCATTGCCACGCTGTACTGCCAGCGATATTTGAAAGAAAGGAAGAAAAAATATTTATTTGTGACAAAAACAAAAACAAAGTGATACGAATTACAAAATAATAGTACATAATAATCGGCGCCTTTGCCACAAAAGGGTCACAACTCGGCATGTAGCTGGCAAAGCCAGGGCTGTTCTTCCGTTGTAACCCAGGTGTACACCGTTCGCTGGCGAAGCTGTACTGGCGCGGCTATTCACATAACATTAAGTACATAAAAACATCATCATCATCATCATGTCAGCCGAAAGACGTCCACTGCTGGACATAGGCCTCCCCCAGAACGACCCAAGAAGACCGATCCTGCGCCTTCCACATCCAGCGGTATCCCGCGACTCTAGCTAGGTCGTCGGTCCACCTTGTGGGAGGCCTACCTACGCTGCGTCTTCCAGTTCGTGGTCGCCACTCCAGAACCTTTCCGCCCCACCGGCCATCGGTTCTCCAATGCAATCATTAAACACTTGAAAATAAGTAAACTTGCTGGCGGTACCAGCCTGGGGATCACCACCTCTCTCCCTTAGGCGATGGCCTAAATGGGCCTAATTTATTTGTATAATGCTATATTTGACATGTGTTTTTATGTCATTAAATGAATTGTATTGAATCCATTGTTATTTCATCATTGAACTGAAGCACCCACGCGAACCAGGTAACTATAAATTAAGTTTATTATACCCTGTGTCTGTCTGCGACATGTTGTCTGGCCATGAAAGCCGCGAGAAGCGGTTAGCGTTTCACTATCGAAATAGGGGGGCATTTTTGAGCACTCGACGCTCGAATGGTGACATTTTAAACTCTCTCAAACACAAAAGAATTGTATTTAAGAAGCATGAATGATATAAATCGTTGGAAACTATACATTTTGTGCAAAAATAATGGTGAGAAACTTCTGGGGGCCGATTTTTTAGTGTCGTACACTCGAATTCATAAAACTTTAAGAACGAAAATAATCGCACACAAATGTTTCTCACCGTTATTTTTGCACTAAATGTATAGTTTCGATACCCACGATTATTAAAATTTATCATTTTTGTTCCAAAAATACCTACCATTTGTGTTGCTTAACTTCAAACTTGGGTAAATCCATTCCCCTTTAAGGTTGATTATCTAAAAAAAATATAACAATCTGAAAGATAATCAACCTTAGAGCAAAATGGAGTTATCTGAGTTTGAAGTTAAGCAACACATTTCTTCATTTCTGACAGAATTTAAAATGTCATGAGAGTGACAGAGTCAATAGTTTGATTTTACGCGGCAGCCTCTTTGGGCATTAGTGCGTCAACTAGAATTATACTTGCTTTGAAAATGAAAGCAATCTCCAAAGACGACCTCCGCCATTTTAGTGGCCTTACATGACTCACTCGATAGAAAGTCTCGGAATATTCCTTAAAGGTCATTCAGATGCGAATCGGAGACGTGTGCTTACGTCATCACACTCGATTAACAAATAAAATAAATGGTACAGCTATAAGGCCACAGGATATCGTAATAAAGACTATTATAATGCCTACTATTAGGTGAAAAACGAGCTGACGGTTTGCCTGATGATAACCAATTACCGTCGCCCATGGGCACTTGTAACGCCAGGGGAGTAACAAGCTCGTTCCAGGCCTTTAAGGAGAGTTAAGCTCTGGGAATCTTACTCACCATCAGGAACACAACACTACATAACTGAAAGGTAGCAGTGCTATTGCTGTGGTCTTCTGTAAGAAGGTACGTCCCTAGTTGGGCTGCCACAGACTCAAGCGTGATGGTACTTCGCTGTGTCATTGTTGGTCACTCGAATTCAAAAAACTTTAAGGACGAAAATAATCGCAGACTAGTTTCTCATCATTATTTTCTCACAATCTGTACGTTCGATACCCACGATTATAATTTGTATCATTCATGTTTCATACATTACGTCGTTTCTGACGGAGTATAATTTATTGTACAGTCAGCGTCATATAGTTGGTAGCATCCAAAGTACTCAAAAAGTTCGGTACACCATAGATTTAGTATGGTATACCGAACTATTTGAGTACTATGAATGCTACGAACTATATGCCGCTGACTGTAAGTCGAGAACTCGACATAGGTACATACACAGTCAGCAGCAAAAGTTGCTAAGCGTTTGAAGTGTTCAAAATTACCTGCACGCGCTCTTATTCTCTTGACAATAGAGACGCGTTGACCTCATTTTGAACACCTCAAATGCTTAGCTACTTCTGCTGCTGACAATGCTAATAAATATTATTACAACTGGCAACTTTATCATACATGTCAATGTCAACTGTCAGTTGAAGGAAAGAAAACTATTTTTATTTGCCGAAAACGGAATACGGTGCTAGAAATTTCCAAACATTATTATCGTTCCCACGGGAGTGAACAATTACAATTTCAAAAATGACTGATGCAGCAGATAATCCCAGTTCGATCGTAAGTGTATATTTACTTATTTTATCTAATACTCTTTTTATCTTTTACGAGAATGTTCTAACGTTCCATTTGAACCATTCTCTTTTACAGTTCTGTTATGTTAAAATGTTCTATTCATTCCACTTTTCTGGTTAATAAGTGTCATGTCCTTATATACTATTTTCGTTTGTTAAATATGGTTGATCTGATGTTGTTTTGATCTCAAAATACGGGTCATAAACTGCTTAGTAACGTAGAAGGGTACTCCTTTGTTTTGATCACTCAGTATTCGCGATATATACATCATTATCTTTTTACTAACGTGATTTATTGTAACAACACTATTTCCTAGTTAATTTGAATATAATTCTCATTATTTAATACATGGATAAGATTTTTGTTCTGTTGCTGAGTCATTTAGCAAACTCAATGTAAGACTAAAAATTTTGTCGTATTCTTAATAACCTTTATTACTGATAAACTTCTTTTCTGTTTATCTGCATCACAAAGGTCTCCTCCAAGGCCTTCCACTCTATTTAAGGCAGTTCTGTGCCATAATGGACCATTGCTTTTTTGTCTACTTCTTTTATCCTTTGTAAGGAACCTGGGGGTCCACTGGGTTTTTTCCGCTATCCACTTTTTTCTACCTTCTCTGATCATGTGGCCTGCCCACCATTTCAGTGTTTTTGTTTTTAATGTGACATTACATATAACTTACTAGACAACAATATATCCTCCTAAGGCCCAACATACAACAAACAAACAAACTCCCAGAGGATGTTGTTGCAGCTCCCAATGTCAATAACTTCAAGAATTAATAAAATTAATATTGCCATCCAACGAGGCAATGCAGCCTGCGCCTAGCCTTCTGGGCACTTTGCCCATTAGCATTAGCATTTGGGGGATATTTCTTATTTGTAATTTTACTTTATGTTATCTTTATAATATTCTTATAAGACTAAATTTGATGTAATTCTTCAAAATAAATTATACAAGCACACACAAATCTCAAACTACTGTTCGAAAAAGACATTATATTAGTGATACAGGCATAATCAGTTGTCATAGCTGCCGGCCTGCTTATTAAATAATAAATAAAATAATTGAGGGAAAGAAATGAAATAAAACTCTGTTCCAATTTTATAAAATTCAAATTTAATTAAAGTAATTAGTACTACATACAGGCTTGTGGGCTTTAGGAGGATATAACTGTTGGACTATGTACAACCATGAGTATTATTTTGATGTATTACCATTATGAGAAAATAAGTCTGAGTGCCGGTAATAATCTTCTCTGATTGTAGAGAGGTGTAAGTTTTAAAACTGGTGGTATGTGCATAAGCATAAATTGAAAACCAGAGATCTTTAGTCTAATAGTATAATCTGAAAGGAAGAAAGTAAAAACATTTATTTATGACAAACTTAAATTGCATTATACATACAACTACTAAAGGGTTACGAGTTTGGGGCACTCGCAGTTGAGACCCTGGGCCCCTGTTCAGACGACATGAAACAACTCGTGAGGGCTCTGCCGGCGCGGCTGGTCAACACCACAGGGGACCCGAAAGCTGGCTTTTACCTCTCTCAGCGTATCACCGTAGCGGTACGGAGAGCTAATGTAGCCAGCGTTATGGGGTCCATGCCCTAGGGGCATATTGCATTACAATTATAACTAATAATACCATTTAATTAGGCAGGTTTCCGGTTTTTTATCCAATAGCCCAGTAGCTAGTCCACCCAATAGCCTAGTACATTCTAGATTCCATTAAAACTTAATAGTCCTTACACCATGGCGGGTGCTGTCTCTATGCGCGTCCCATGACATGGACAGGGTCAACATCCGCTAAGTGTACCCCTTACATATCATAAAATTTTTGAAAGGGCCTCTCGATCCGGCTCCTCATATGCCTCTCAAATTTCCGGAACAACTTTGTTGTACGGGAAAGACATACAAATAACTAATAAATGATAATATTAGTGCTACACTTTCTAATAAAATGAATTAGAAAGAGACTTCCACTAACGCAAGTTGTCAAAATTGTCAGTATCTTGTCAACTTACATTGTATATTTTTATTTTCAGAAGCCAAAAATTAAACATGACTGGTACCAGACAGAAGCACAAGTAGTTGTCACCATTCTACTGAAGAACGCCCCCGCAGACAAAGTCAGAGTACACTATGGTGATCGCAGTGTGAGTATTTTGAATCTTTTTTATTTTATTATTTAATTCAAATTCTTGGAAATTAGAGTGTAGGACACAGTTCAGATAAGAAAGCATACCAAACGTCATGTTAATTTAATTCTAAGCAGTCATTTTTGGACGTGTAGGTAATTTTATCTATATATATTTTTTTGTGGTATTTAATTACTGAAATTTTTTGATATGTTTTCTTACAGAATTACGCATGTATGTTTAAGAGTTTTTAGTATACTGTTTTGCAAAAATAAGTCCCGCCGAGTTTCTTGCCGGCCATAAAAGTCAAAATACTTTTCGGGTCAGAGGTTTAGGGTTAGAACCGGTGTAGTTTTTATTTTTCTCTTTTACTTTTGTATACTCGACGTGTAAAAGTGCCCTTGTGGCCTACTTACTGAATAAACGTTTGAGTTTGAGTTTGTAATTCAAATTTTTATTCGTGATAAACTACATTAAAATTACAAAAATGTTACATAAAAACAATTATAATATAAAAAAAAAGAAGTTGTGTGTTGTAAAAGTAGCTGTCAAATGTCGATGTCGATAAAAAAATGCATCTAACACTAGTAAGTTTGCGACCCCAGTTTGGTTAGTCCCTGACTCCTGAGCTCCTTCAACGGGGCTCTTAAGTCCACAATTGAGTCCATTGTAAACGTCTCTCTGGATGACGACCAGTGGGCCCAAGCGCCGCTACCGGTCCGCTATGGAGGCATTGGCGTGAGGCGTGCTCAGGATATAAGCCTACCGGCTTTCTTGGCTTTGATCCATGGAGTGGTTGACCTTGTCGCTAATATTCTTTCTTGTAATGGTGACGTGTCAAGCTTACCTCGCGTGGCCGACGCTCTGAGGGAATGGTTGGCTTTTAACCCAGCACCGGTGCCGGAGAACCCCAAAGTACAGCGCGTTTGGGAAGATGCAGGGTATAAATCAAAATTAGACGGACTAATTTACAGCGCCGTATGAGTATATCGGGCTATGCTTAAGGCGCGACCAGAGTCAGGAGCATGGCTACACGCGTTGCCTTCGCCCCAATTGACAACATTTCATATTTTCAATAAATCTCAATTCTAATGCTGTTTTATTAAACATCTGTTAAATATGCAGAAAAATATTTTTTTGGATTTTATTGGTTTGAACTTTTGAAAAAAATCGTTATTTTGTGTAAACCGTCAATTTACCAAAATAAGACCTTAGTCATAAAATAATTAAAAAGTTACCTGTACCGGTACTCATTTTCTTATGGTTGACGTTTGATAATTTGTTTGTCAACAACTGTCATAGTCATAACTATTTCTTGTTCATGCTCACTTGCCTCATAAATTAAATACCTACATTCATACGTTGTTTGAGATAATAAATCACAAAATACTTGACATTCACTCACTGGACTTAGATACCTCTGTAAAAATTACAGACTTGGCATTCTTTACCCGAACACCAACTGTTAAGAAATAAAAAAAAAAAAAGTATATTATTTTTCGCGTGTAGTAACACTATTTTTCGATTACCCTCTCTTGCCTATAAGCTCGGAATGGAAGCACCTAAATTGTTAGCTGTTTAGAAATATTTGCACTACAGTTGCAAATAACCGTAATTTCGTATATTTATTGTCTCAAAACCTTAAATAAAGTGTTGTGCCTTGGAGTCGGACGAGGGGACATCGGAGTGTCGACATATTCAGGTGCCAGGTACTCTTGGAGCTGGTAAGTGTGCACGAGCTGGTCTCTAGGACCCTGCGCCACCTGAAGAAGGAGCCTACACACCTTCCGACCCAGGTTAGTGCCCTCAGTTCAATTCACAAGGCCTATAACATTTTATTAATTTGTCGTGTCGGCTAGCAATTTACTTCCTATTAGAATTCCAAATATTTCAAAACTAAAAATTACAGTCCACTAATATATCGCACATTATTTTGGTCCATTCCAACCGGAGCTTGTATAGCGAGCCTGTGGATATTTCGTTTTATCGTTAAAAGCAATTCCGTATAAAAATTTTGGTGTAAAATTTGTCGTATCGTTTTCCCACCAAAATAGAGGGTAAGCTTTTTTTTTTGTCGTATGTTCGAAATCCACACTCGTATTAAACTCATATTTATCGAGCGTTACGTGAATCGGAACGCACCCTAACCATAGACTAGGCAATTGACGTTTATACTTTATCTTGTTTGAATAATTTGTTTGAATTGTAATTTGAAGGGTAAGTTTAGATTTTGCAGTTTGTTTACATTTTTAAACACTTAAAAATTGTTTCGTTTTCGTTAAAAGTGAACGTATATTTGTAAGTGTTAAGTGTTCAAAATGAGTGTACATGGTGACAGTGAAATTGAACCAGCAACTGTCGATTTATATCGTATTGCACGGTCATATGCAATTATTAGGTTGGAACATATAGAAAGTTCGGACCTTAAGGGTTATAACGAAGCCGATTTAAAAGAGTTGGAAAAAGACTTCCACGATGCGCAACTCCGCGTCTTAAGGCCGCTTACACCTGCGCAGCGCATCGAGGAATATGAGGTAACCAGGGAATTTGAAAATTGTTTAAAATCTGTTAAGTTAAGGTTAAGGGGAGATACTGCAACTGATAATGATAGGAAATCGGAGTGTAAACCTCAACCTCAACAATTAGATAACCATTTAGCGAAATTACCAAAAATAACCATTAAACCGTTTGACGGAAAACTTGAAAATTGGGTGTCTTTCAAAGAACTTTTTGATTCGATTATTCATCGGCGTGATTCAATTAGTAATGTCGAGAAACTACATTATCTTTTATCAAGTGTGCAAGGGTCCGCATATGACTTAATAAAAAGTTTTCCACTATCTCATGATAATTATACAAATGCTTACCAAACTTTAATTAAACATTATGATAAAAAGAGACAAATTGCATTAATTTATTATGAAAAAATGTTAAATTGCGAGAGTGTTAAAAATCGTTGTGATCTGGACAGAGTTTCTCGAACATTTAGTGAATGTCTCAACATTTAATCAAAGTATGAATTGCCCGATAAGAATTTTATGCTATATCATTTGTTATGGTCAAAATTAGATATCGCTACTCGTGAAGCATTTGAATTACAGCTCGATTCAAATGTTGACATACCCACATATGAAGAATTGATATTGTTTATTGAAAAAAGAAATTTAGCGTTGGAGAATTCTAACACAAAATTAAAGGTATCAACTGTAAACAGTAAACCTGTTAATAAAGGTAAATCTTCGTTAATTGTTCCTTCAGCATCCATGCTGATTTGTCCGATGTGTGCCGTTGCGGGCCATGTATTAGAAAAATGTCCTAGTTTTTTAGCGCTTAAGCCAACCGATAGGTTCTTTAAGGTTAAAGAGTATAGACTTTGTATAGTGTGTTTAAAACCATCTCATAGTATGAAAAGTTGTAAGTCAAATATCCGCTGTGATAAATGTAATTATCGTCACCATCCATTCTTACATTTTGACAAAGCTGATGAAGGTGCTCAAGAGTCAAAGTCAAATTCTCAGTTGACCACGTTATCGGTGCATACTCATAATAGTTTAGGCTTGTTTGCTACTGCCATTGCCCGCATCAAGGACAGCAGAGGAACACTAGTACCTGTTAGACTTCTTTTTGACTGTGCTTCAGCGTGCAACTTTATAACAAAGCGTGTTGCAAATCAACTTGGGCTAGTAATAAATAACTGCAACCAGTCAGTCAGCGGCATTCAAGAGATAACAACGGCTCCACTTGGTACTGTTGTTTGTGAAATATTCCCTTCCACAGGAAACAATTTAAATAAATTTTCGTTTGAAGCCTTTGTTCTGTCAAAGATATGCCCTGACCAACCATCTGATCAACTCGATACATCGTCTTGGACTCATTTAAGGGATTTGGACCTTGCTGATCCTTATTATAATCAACCTAAACCTGTTGATATTTTGATTAATGTTGGCGTTATGGCATCAGCCTTACAACATGGTCTAATGAAAGGTAGGGAAGGGGAGCCCATAGGAGTCAACACTGTTTTTGGGTGGTTGGTAATGGGCGACTGTGCTGTTGACATTAGTTCTTCTCGTTGTCGTTCTCGGAGCAATCCTTGTGTCACCAGCAAGAATTGCAATTTGGTTTCGTCGCGCGTTAGTGAAGGCGCGAGCAAGCAGTCTCTGGACATGACTAATGTGGCAACTTCTAGAACTGCTTTGCTAACTAATAGTTTGTCGTATCGATCTGGTGATGACTCTTTGGTCAATAACAAAGAGTGTCTTCTCGTCTCGTCGTCGTTTTTAGATGACAGTATTAAGCGGTTTTGGGAAACAGAAAATGTCGCAAACCCAAACTCGGCTGCCTTGTCGAAAAATGATTTATCGTGCGAAAACCTTATGGGTGCGAAATATTATCGGAATCCTGAAGGAAGGATGGTCGTTCCATTAACTTTCGATGACCTTCAGGATCGGCCCAGGTTTTCAAATTCTCGTGAAATCGCACTTAAGCGACTTCTAAACCTAGAAAGGAAACTTAACTTGAATTCTGACTTTCGGATGGCATATATCAACTTTATGAATGACTATTTGGATAGTGGTCACATGGAGGTTGTCGAGGCCCCTTCCACAAGTGAAGGCCCTTTCTTTTATATACCGCATCATGGAATTTTGCGCCCCGATTCGGTTTCTACACCTTTGCGCACAGTTTTCGACGGAAGTACAAAGGATTGCCACGGAAAGTCCCTGAATGATGCCCTTCTGCCAGGACCAAAGTTGCAGAAGAACATCTTTGACCTTTTGATTCGCTTTCGTTGGCATGCAGTCGTGTTTACTGGGGACATTAAACAAATGTACCGCCAGTTTCTTGTTGACAAACAGGACTGCGGCTACCAGCGCATACTATGGCGACCATCTCCGTATGAGCCTGTTCAGGATTTTCGTCTGCTCACAGTCACTTACGGTGCTTCATGCGCGCCGTACCAAGCATTGTGGTGTATTTCAAAGTTGGCGCAGGAGTTTGTCGCAACTGCTCCACTTGGTGCTACAGTTCTCGATAGGGATACTTACGTCGATGACATCGTTACAGGCGCAGATTCGGTAGAAAGTGCAATACGTATTCGCAAAGATTTAGTGAAAATCTTGACATCAGCACGTTTGCATTTACGGAAGTGGACTTCAAATAAGCAGGAATTTCTTAATGACTTATCGGATTCTGACTTATACTCGGAACAATTCCGTAACTTTGAGGACGTTCATGATGTTTCGCTAAAGATCTTGGGTCTACTATGGTTACCTAAATTTGACACATTTTCGTTCAAAACTTCAAATGTAGACTGCCGTTGCACGAAGCGTTCAATACTTTCAGAAATCGCTCGGATTTTTGATCCTCTCGGATTCCTTTCTCCAGTTGTCTTCCTGGCAAAATATTTGATGCAGCTTTTATGGTCTTGTGGGCTGCACTGGGATGATGACGTTCCTTCATCCATTTCAGAAGAGTGGCTCAAATTGAAATCTCAGTTGTCGTGTTTGAGCTCATTGTCCATCCCTCGTCGAATGGTCTTGTCTTGTGATATTCAAATTCATGGCTTTTGTGACGCATCGGAGCGAGGATATTGCGCAATCATCTTCTTTCGCATGGTTGTTGGCGAAGAGATTATAGTTCGTCTTTGTTGCGCAAAATCCAAGGTTTCTCCACTACGTCGTCTGTCGATTCCTCGGTTGGAGCTATTAGCGGCTTTGTTGTTGTCGGAACTTGTAACATCAGTGCGTCACGCGTTGAAAGACTTCCACTACAACGCTAAAATATATGCGTGGTCAGACTCAACTGTCGCTTTGACCTGGATCCGCTCTTGCCCGTCACGTTGGAAGACGTTCATCGCCAACCGAACTGCGACAATTCAGGATCAAATTGCTCCCGATTGTTGGCATCATGTCTCCACAGCTGATAATCCAGCAGACCATGGGTCCCGCGGTTTGCTCCCTGCTGATTTGGTACAGTGTGAGTCATGGTGGGCGGGACCTGCATGGTTGTCTCATCCTGAGGAAGATTGGCCAAAGCATCTCAATCAAGTCGATGGAGCAGCATTTGACGAAGAAAAGGTCTTGACACTATTTAATGCCACGAACTCTGATTTTATCGAGGATATTCTGTCTAAATATTCTTCATTTCGTCGTATCGTTAATATTTTGGCTTACTGTTTTCGTTATCTTCATAATTTGAAGAAATCCACGCCAAGACACACAACACGGGCTTTGTCTACGGGTGAAACAAATTCGGTGATTCGGTTTCTCGTAGGACATGTCCAAGAGCATGTCTTCACGACAGAAATTCGATTACTCAAAAAGGGTTTAACCAACTCACTTCACAAACCTCTTCGTAAATTGTGCCCTTTTGTTGACGAGGATGGTTTGTTGAGGGTGGGCGGACGGTTAACTCATAACCACTCGCTCGACTATGAGAAGAAGCATCCTATGCTGTTGCCACGTGATCATCGGCTGACGGCGTTGGTGATTAACGAATATCATCACAGGTTTTCACACCCAGGGTTGCAAACCTTGCAAAACCTTATTGTTCAGGACTTTTGGATTCTATCGTCTAAGCGTGCAATTAAGGCCGTTCTCTCATCGTGCGTCAAGTGTTTTCGTGTGTCTCCACGAATGGCCTCACCCCCTCTCATGGGAAATCTACCGTCGTTTCGTATCAACCAGTTAAAACCTTTTTCGTCTGCAGCTGTAGATTATGCTGGGCCTTTCGCCATTTCATTAGGTAGGGCGAGAGGCAGCAAATCATACAAAGCATACATTTGCGTCTTCGTATGTACTGCCACAAAGGCAGTTCACTTTGAGCTTGTTTCCGAACTCACAACTGAGGCATATTTGGCAGCTCTCCGCCGGTTCATCTCGCGCCGCGGTCGATGCTCAAAACTCATATCGGATCAAGGTCGCAATTTCGTCGGCGCCAGCCATATACTCAAAGAGCTGATGACTGACGCTTCCAAAAAGGAACAAATTGAACTTGTGTTTAACCCGCCGGGTAGCCCACATTTCTCTGGGTTAGCTGAAGCTGGTGTAAAATCAGTAAAAACTCATTTGTCGCGCGTGATCGGCTTACAGCGCCTGACGTTTGAGGAACTCTATACGGCGCTTACCCAAATTGAGAGTCTGCTGAACTCTAGGCCTCTTTGTCCCGTTAGTTCTGACCCTAATGACCTCTCAGTGTTAAGCCCCGGGCATTTCCTCACCTTGGAGCCACTTACTATTTTGCCAGAAACTGATCTCGTGGACGTTAAAATTGGCCCACTCCAGCGATGGAAACTCCTTCAAAAGATCCATCAAGACTTTTGGCGCAAATGGCACTTGGAATATTTGCACACCCTGCAACAACGCCATAAATGGTTTGACAAACAACCTGATATAAAGATCGGGACTCTCGTTCTCATTGCTAATGAGCAATGTAAACCACTCCACTGGCCGCTGGGCCGCATTGTCAAATTGCATCAAGGTAGCGACGGGATTTGTCGTGTCGCAACCATCCGCACAGCCACTGGAGAGTATAAACGTCCAGTTGTAAAACTGTGCCCCTTACCCTTTTCGCACTAGTTCAATAGTTACCACTCACTCAGTGATACAAAAAAAAAAAACCTGAGTGGTGACATATCTTAGTGATTAAGTTAGTATTGATAAGGAAAATAACCTGTATTTTGGTGGGCGGAATGTTAAGAAATTAAAAAAAAAAAAGTATATTATTTTTCGCGTGTAGTAACACTATTTTTCGATTACCCTCTCTTGCCTATAAGCTCGGAATGGAAGCACCTAAATTGTTAGCTGTTTAGAAATATTTGCACTACAGTTGCAAATAACCGTAATTTCGTATATTTATTGTCTCAAAACCTTAAATAAAGTGTTGTGCCTTGGAGTCGGACGAGGGGACATCGGAGTGTCGACATATTCAGGTGCCAGGTACTCTTGGAGCTGGTAAGTGTGCACGAGCTGGTCTCTAGGACCCTGCGCCACCTGAAGAAGGAGCCTACACACCTTCCGACCCAGGTTAGTGCCCTCAGTTCAATTCACAAGGCCTATAACATTTTATTAATTTGTCGTGTCGGCTAGCAATTTACTTCCTATTAGAATTCCAAATATTTCAAAACTAAAAATTACAGTCCACTAATATATCGCACACCAACCTTTGAAACAATAAAATAAAGCCCTACGAAGGGTTTTTTCGTCGGACAGCACGAATCTGCCGCGTGTGGAAACGGTGATGATAATGGAGGCCACAGCGGCAAGTGATATGGATAACTTAGCACAGATAAGAGGGGCTAGAGGACATGTCTTCGTTGGACGTTGTCGTTTATGTCGAAGTGAAAAGAGATTCAGGAAAATGTATAGTGTAATGCGAGTCCGTCCAGAGCAGGAGATCCGCTCGAAGCTAAACAAAGTGACTGCATGGATAGGTGAAACCAGTGAGACTGTCTGGATGTTTCCTGTCATGACTGCAAGGCATCTGAAGGGGGTTGCAAACACCAATTATGATTTTTGATGTGGCTAGTAAAGAAGATAGAAGAGCCTTCGACAACTTCTATGAAGGAAATATGAGCTATTTTAATTAAAATAAAGCTTTTTTTCATAATATCTTTCTTATTTACATTTCACTGTTGACTATGTTGTATTTCTAATATGCTATAAAACAATATTGACTAAATGCATACGAATATTGCTTGTAGTTTTTGCCATGTTACATGACTTATTGGAGCATAATATACATTCAATTAATACAATTTGGTAAGGTAACTGAATTAAGAAAATTTGATTGGCCGTATGACTGTCAGGCCGTCAGTGTCAAGTCAAGTCTGTATCGAGCTTTTTTTTTCAGTTGCTCTAGATTCTTGGTGACGTCACTTTCCCAACCTTGTGACATACCCTCTTTTAAAATGAACTGTTTTTCAAATGGATTTTTCGCATTAAAAAAACACTTTTTCAGAAAAAAATAAAAATACGGGTACATTAAAATTTCATCTTCTTTCCAATAAATTCATTAAGATAGGAGTTCAAAATATGAAATGTTGTCAATTGGGCACTTTACTCGACGGCGACTCATTGCGAGCGTCGGTTGCTCTCCGCCTGGGCTACAATGTTTGTAAGCCACACCCGTGCGTTTGTGGTTCCATGGTGGGAGCTGATGGCCATCACGCATTGAGGGCGTCACCATGCTCTGAATGACGCTCTCCAGAAGGCCTGTAGGTCGGCTGGTGTTCCATCGGTGCTTGAGCCACCAGGTCTTAGCCGCACAGACGGCAAAAGACCTGATGGCTTAACGCTGGTGCCATGGGAAAGAGGTGTTTGGTGTGGTTTGGTCGGACCTCGCGAGCAGCTGGAGTGGCAGCCGAAACACAAGCGGCGCTAAAACGTGTAAAATATGCTCCCCTCGGCTCTGGGTACATATATGTCCCCTTTGCGGTGGAGACGGCGGGCTGCTGGGGGGCTGATGCAAAGCGATTCGTCTGCGACATTGGCCGTCGACACAGACAAAAGTTAGAGGATCCCGCTCAGAGTCGTTTCTGGTGAAAAAGTTGTCTATAATTATACAACGCGGCAATGAAGAAATTAATTAATTTAGGTATGTATTATTATTATTTTATTTTGCCTATTTTGTTCTTATAATATTTAAATTCTTGTATGTTTGTTTGGAAATATATTTAAATTTTTAAATATATTTTTATTGAGGACACTTGATTTATTATTGTTTAAGAGATCTCATTAAAATATTTTTCCTAACTAGTGCGTAAAAAGTGCACTTTGCGCACGCTTCGCATGCGTATATTTTACTTTTTAAAGCACTTGTTATGAAAAATTGGGTTCGATACACGTGTAAAAACTTCTTTAAGACTCGGGTGATTGTCACCCTCGTTTCACTCGGGCTCCAACTGTCACCCTCGTCGAAAAAAACAGTTTTTTTACTAGTATCGAAATGTACTATTTCCTAACTAGTGCGTAAAAAGTGCACTTTGCGAACGCTTCGCGTGCGGAAATTTCACTTTTTAAGGCACTTGTTATGAAAAATTGGGTTCGATACACATGTAAAAACTTCTTCAAGACTCGAGTGATTGTCACCCTCGTTTCACTCGGGCTCCAACTTTCACCCTCGTCGAAAAAAATTTTTTGACAATTGTCAACGACTTTTAATAATTTCATTTTGTCTATGGTATTATTATTTACAATTGCTCTGATTGATTATAAATAGATTTCTTTTGTTCTTTAATATTTTTTATTGTAATATGAATTTAATAACAGAGAAATATTTTATAAAGACTTAATTAAGAGGTTACCTAATAAAGCCATTTTTATAATTAGAAGTTAGTAAACAAACATTATCCTGTGTCATAAAGTAAAATTATCTGTAAAGTTTAATAATTATTATGACGCATGTCATTTTATGCCACTATTGTAAATATAAAAAAATAGCATTTAGGAATCAAAACAAAATAAGTTACTATTCTTCATAAATGTTTATTGAATGTTCTAATACTCTATTGTTCATAAGAATAAATAAAAAACTTGATTTTTTTTTCTATTGTCCGACCGGTCTGGCCTAGTGGGTAGTGACCCTGCCTATGAAGCCGAAGGTCCTGGTTCGATTCCCAGTCAGGGCATTTATTTGTGTGATGAGCACAGATATTTGTTCCTGAGTCATGGGTGTTTTCTATGTATTTAAGTATTTATATGTATCTATTTATTATATATAGGTATCGTCGTCTAGTACCTGCACACAAGCCTTATTGAACTTAAGTATTTATATGTATCTATTTATTTATTTATTTATTGTGACGTTAATGCACACAAAAACTTTCTTATTTTATTTCGACACAACTCTTTTAAGTTGGATGTTTTATTGATGTTTTTTTGTTTTGCTTTTATGTTATATTCACTTCATTTCTGTAATTTTAAATTCTTAAATAAAAAAGGATGCTGTGATTAAAAGAATATATCCGATTGGTTTTTGTAATAAAAAGTTATAAGCAATTACTTTTTTTGGTTTTTTAAAATCTCTCTCCAAAAAAAACACTCATTTTGAGATACCCAGTTGTTTTAGATAAGCGTCATTATGTGGTCGATATATTGCCTCTGCTTTATAAAAGGTTATTAAGAATTAATAATCAGTCGCAAGAGCCCGATTAGCAGAGCCCGGAGTTTTTATGGCAAAACAAAAGACTGTCGCAAACTTACAATTTTTTTTATGACACAGGCGGCAAACGAGCAGACGGATTGCCTGGTTGCAATTACCGTCACCCATGGGCACCCGCAACACCAGGGGAGTCACAAGCGCGTTGCCGACAAGTGTTAGATACATTTTTTTTTATCGACATCGACAGTTGTGTAATGGAAGAATAAAACTATTCAATACATACATACATTTCAGCCGTATGCAGTCCACTGCTGGACATAGGCCTCCCACAAATATGACTTGTATCATCTTGGGGGTAGTTGCCATAGTCGCCACGCTTGGCTAGCGGATTGGCGACCGCAGTAGCTGTAGATTAGGTTTCGACGGACGCTGCTGCCCGTCCGTAGGATTTTTCCCTTTGTCGCCTCTTACGACACCCGCGGGAGGAGATGCGGTGGTGCATTCTAGTCAGCCGGCATCACATGGCATAAAACACAATATTAAATTAAAAAAATACGTAGAACCAGGTGAAAGTTGTTCGAAATCCAAGTCAGTAGACGCAGCATCACATGATATTTTATTTGGTTAATGATAGTGATAAGAGTATAAATGATCATTAATTTCTCTACATTCTGTGGGAGTAGACAGTTTCGTTTATCACTATAAAAGTCATTTATGTAAACTAAATGATCGATAAAGTAAATTAATCCCCTCGCGGGGATATCATGTAGAAAAGTTAATATAGATACGACAGTTTCCCGCGGTACCGAACAAGACGTTCAAAAATAAAACAATTTAAATTGTTTGTAAGGGATTTTTTACTTACTCGCCGAACTTTTATCCAAACGGTACAAAATGTGCCGCTTTGGTGGCAGCAAATGAGCTGTCAGAGTGAACACTTGTGCTCATTTGTTTAATTTGGACAAAATAACGGCGATTAAATACGCGTGTCTATCAGCTACTTAGATGTTTTAAAGTGTAATAAAATAAACCTATTGTATTTTTTAGCCTTTTCTAGCAACACAAAGCCCGGATTCCCGGGGTGTATCCATACTAACATAATGGTTGAGGTCGTTAACCCCGTGTCTGATCCAAATACCCGATCAATGCTCTTTTTTTTATGACAAAGGTGGCAAACGAGCAGACGGATTACCTGATGGTAAGCAATTACCGTCGCCCATGGGCACTCGCAACACCAAGGGAGTCACAAGCGCGTTGCCGACCTATAAGTGGGTTGGAGCTCTGGGAACCTTACTCACCATCAGGAACACAGCACTAGATACCTGAAAGGTAGCAGTGCTATTATGGCTGTGGTCTTCTGTAAGGAGGAGGTACTTCCCCAGTTGGGCTGCCCCAGATTCAAGCGTGATGGTCATCGCTGTGCCCTACCTCTCATAAATCATCTCTTTGTCGATTATTCAATTTCCACGTACTTTTATAGTAATGATTGTTCACAGTTATCCGTCTCAGCTCCACTACCGAACACAGACTCTGAATACAGTCTGGAACTGGAGTTGTCACACGAAGTGGTACCCACCATGAGCTCGCATGTCGTGTCTCCGTCCAAGATTGAGGTGAAACTGAGGAAGAAGGAAGGTCTGCGGTGGACCAAGTTAGAGGGCGAAGGCGATGTGGAGAAAGTCAAGGCTATACCTCAGGGTAAGTACTTTTTTCTTTTATGACATAAGTTGGCAAACGAGCAGACGGATTGCCTGATGGTAAGCAATTACCGTCGCCCACGGGCACCAACAACACCAGGGGAGTCACAAGCGCGTTGCCGACCTTTAAGGGGGGTTGGAGCTCTGGGAACCTTACTCACCATCAGGAACACAACACCACATACCTGAAAGGTAGCAATGCTATTATGGCTGCAGTCTTCTGTGAGGAGGAGGTACTTCCCCAGTTGGGCTTCTCCAGACTCGAGCGTGATGGTACTTCGCTGTGCCCTACCTCTCATTGTTGGACGTAGTTTAAGGACATACCCGGGTCCGGGTTGAGCTAGGAGGAATAATGATTGGAGAACGCACCCGCGAGCATAAGGGATAAAGATATTCTGGATTTTGTGGCCCAAAATGTAACAATTCACTATAGTTTTGCTTTACAGGACATTCTTTATAACAAAAATATTAGCCTATTCTGTATTAATTACCGCAACTTTGGTTGAAAACACAAGAAAACTCCAATTGTATTTGTTTGTTCCCCTCCAACTTTGACAGTTCTGAAGGGACTGGTGGGAACAAAAATATGTGAGACTATGACAAGGACGGACGAAAATAGCGTCGTCTCTGCCATACCTATGGAAAGTTACATAAGACCATCCCTTTCCATCGTGGTATTATTATTAGCACGCTCCGTCTAGGTTAATGGTATGACTATGTTTTTGAGTATATATAGTATCTCGGATTATGTATGGTCTCGGATAAAAAGATTATGATGATGCGAAGGGATCTCAGGACCACGAGCACAATATCGTTCTCGAAACGTTGGAGGTAATTTTTTAAAGTTAATATACCCGGTTAAGTTTCGTTTATATATTGTGTAAAAACCGTGAAAGTTTTTTTTTATGTCTCAAACAGCTCGGCTTATGTTAATGTCAAAAATACATAATCTGTGGTTGCTTGTCGTCCAAAATGGCTGAACGCGCTAGTTACAATTACATTTCAGCCGTATGCAGTCCACTGCTGGACATAGGCCTCCCACAAATATGACTTGTATCATCTTGGAGGTAGTTGCCATAGTCGCCACGCTTGGCAGGCGGGTTGGCGACCGCAGTAGCTGTATCTATGGAACTAAGAACAAACTAAATTATTTTATAATCAAAAAAATATTTAATAATCAAAACAAATGAATAAATGTTTAATAAACCGACAACCACTGGATCAAGTGGTTGTCGGTTCGAGTCCCGCTGCGAGTCAAATGTTTCTATTTTTTCTTTCGATTTAAATATCGATGATATGCTAGCAGACGTTTCTGCTTAATATAAAAACAAATATTTAATAAAAAAAAAATATTTTTCCTAACTAGTGCGTAAAAAGTGCACTTTGCGCACGCTTCGCGTGCCTAAATTTCACTTTTTAAGGCGCTTGTTATGAAAAATTGGGTTCGATACACGTGTAAAAACTTCTTTAAGACTCGGGTGATTGTCACCCTCGTTTCACTCGGGCTCCAACTTTCACCCTCGCCGAAAAAAATTTTTTTTTCACTAGTATTGAAATGTACTAATTAAGGTTTTAATGATTATAATTAATTTAATACTTCTTTGTTTCAGCCGTCATAGACGCCTCCGGTCCACAGGCTCCGCCGAAAATCTTCAAAAAGGACTGGGATAAAATTGAGAAAGAGATTAAGAAAATGGTATGTATTAGTTCATCATCATCATCATTTTTCATTCTGACCAGCGTTTGACCTCAGTCGCACCTGATGGTAAGTGTCGACGAGGTCGAGGGTGTAGCACGCTGGTTCAGTAACAGCCTCACTCTTGCCTCGAAGAGACCCAAATTATATCTTTCCGGGAATACAGACGAAAGGAGCGAATTCCATTCCTTAGCAGTCCGCATTAGGAAGATAGAAGCGAATCGCTTCATGCGAATGAATGGAATATTCACAACGTAAGGATGGAACCGCTCCCCTCGTCTGGACGAGATGTCAGCCGAAGGATGCCCACTGCTGGATATAGGCCTCCCCCAAAACGACCCCAATGACCGGTTTGACGGCACTCGCACGCAGTGGATTCCATTGTCCATCAAGCATGCAAACTTTAATCATTTATGTGACGACCGGTCTGGCCTAGTGGGTAGTGACCCTGTCTGTGAAGCCGATGGTCCTGGGTTCAAATCTCAGTCATGGCATATATTTGTGTGATGAGCACAGATGTTTGTTCCTGGGTCATGACTTCATGAGTGTTTTCTATGTATTTAAGTATTTATATGTATCTATCTATTATATATCGTCGTCTAGTACCGACAACACAAGCCTTACTGAGCTTACCGTAGGACTAGGTCGATTTGTGTAAGATTGTCCTGAAATATTTATTTTATTATAGTTAACTTCTACAAGTCTCGCTAATTGGAGATTTTTTTTTACACTTGTTTTTTTTTATTTTTAGGAGGAAGAGGAGAAACCAGAAGGAGATGCTGCGCTGAATGCTCTGTTTCAAAAGATTTACGGAGAGGGCTCCGACGAGGTGCGGAGAGCTATGAACAAAAGCTTTGTAAGTATACATTGAAATAGATCTCAGAAATGAGGAGATCCGTAGGCGAACTAAAGTCACCGACGTAGCCCACCGGGTTAGCAAGCTGAAGTGGCAATGGGCAGGCCACATTGCGCGCAGAGAAGATGGCAGATGGGGGAAAATGCTCGAGTGGAGACCGCGGACTAGCAAGCGTAGGGCGTCCACCCACAAGATGCACAGACGACCACATTAAGGTCGCCGGAAGACGCTGGATGCAGGTAGCTTCCAACCGGTACGTGTGAAAGTACAAGGGGAGGTCTATGTTCAGTGGACGTCTTATGGCTGAGATGATGATGATGATTGAAATAGGGGGGGTCAGAAAAAAATGCACTCACTAAATAGTCGTAGTGGCAGAATGTCATAAAACAACCAATTTTATATTTAATGGCCAATCTCCATGATAAAATGTCACATATTTATGTAGCAATTAAAAAAGGGGCTGGCCTTAAGCCTGCAATGTCCACCTTAACTTGGATATGAAAATGAAATAGTCTTGGATTACATCTGTACTCAATTAGCGTGGAAAGTAAAAATGTTAAATTATTTCTGTTTTGTGTTATTTAGAGTTTTTTTTAACTATTGCACGTTTGAGAAAAGCACTATACATACCTCGGCGTTATAAGGGGTTGCTGGCTTCGTAACAATCCTACATATGCTCGGCCGGCAACCCCTTACTTCCCGGCCTCTGTAGTAATGTACTATTTTTTTTAACTTAAAAAACCTTCCATTTAAAGCTCCATGGTCAAAGACACATTTTTTTTATAGGTGGAGTCAGGCGGTACAGTATTAAGTACAAATTGGAACCAGGTAGCCAAAGACAAGGTAGAGGTAAAACCCCCCGATGGCCTGGAGTTCAAGAAATGGGACCAATAGACAACCATAGACTAAGAAACGACATGCATGTCACTGTTTTTTTCTTCAAATACAGATTTTTTGAGCCGCTTAAAAATAAATGACCTCATTAGCTCGAAAAGACCTTATTTTATTTTTCGGCGCCATTGACTTGATATGTAGTCAGTAATTTTCGTGCCCCACACGCCACGATTTGATATCAAGTCGAGGTCTTGGACCTACGTACTGAGGTTTACGTACGCACTTGGTACGGACATTGTTAATTGATATTAGTCAGTCAAATAGTTGATATAAAGTCGTGGCGTGTAGAGCACGAAATCTTCTGACATCATATCAAGTCAATGGCGTTAAAAATGTTAAAGCCCGTTTAAACTACTCATATTAATAGCTCAAAGATAATTAAAATAAAAGGTGTTGTTTAAACTCTTTGAACGCCACCGACCTCTATAGTGGATATGGCGTACACTGTCACAACTATTTTCCTGCTGACAGATGTTTAAGTTCGTTCCTCACTAGTCGAGACGTTGGCGTACCCGACACATTTTCAGAGGAAAAGCGTTCAAATGGTTTACACGTACACAGTCCCCATACAGAAAGATTAGATTTCCTCATACGTCCAAGCAAATTACTTTCATCGTACGTCCATACTCCACTGGGTCACTAATAAACGCCCAGGTTTGCACTCTGATTATTACATTCTATATAGAATGCTGTTTAACACGTTCGCCCCCGGTACTGTTTTACTAAATGCTTACAATATGCCGGTAGACATTATCTCAATCACTCGGAGCATGTCACTGGCATTATACGAAATGTTTAGTCCTATGCCGCTGTCATAAGTCGAGTTCTTACTCGTATGCCAATGGTGAAGGAATACGAAGGTTTTTAACACAACTGTTGTGTCACCGGCGTCCGGCGGTAAATTTATTTGGACACACTTACGTGATACCGGCATAGGAGGACGATCTTTTGAGACACAAATACGTGTCACTGGCATAGGAGTTTGATAATTGTTGATCACAAACGTTGTGTCACTGGCATTGAAGAAGGTTTAATAAGATCACAGACTGTGTCGTCGGGCTTGAACGTGTTAATCTAACAGAAACATTGACAGAGAAATCAGAATTATCTATATAGTATGAGCACCATCGGATGCAGTTAGAAGTAATTTGATTTCAGTGCGTATACGTATAGTCAACCAATTTGATTTGTAGGCCACTTCAAACCTTGTCCCAGTGACTCAGTGACACAGTGAGTTAATAAGAGATCTTTTGGGTATAGATTTTCACTGTGACAAGGAACGAAGTGGCCCATAAATCAAATTGGTTGACTGTACCTTGTCGCCTATAGACCCATGTAGGGGGCACTGGACTGTGAAAGTGTTAATATGTAGTTTTATTTAGCTCTACCAGAGACAAGTAAGAATAGATTGGCTATCGTATATAGTAAATGAAATGTTGAATGACTTACGGGAGTTTTCAGAACACGGCGCAAGCGGGAAAAACAATATTCGTTTGCGGACAATTGTCTCTGTCACTCTCATGACGCCTCAATTGGAGTAAAAGAGAAAGATGCTCGAAATATACTAACTTCAATGTTCGCGGTCCCTGGCTAGAACCCAATTAGTGTGACTTGTAGATATGTTAAAAAGTCGCCAGTGAAGTCAGCCAGACGCTTCGTGATTTCTGCATTTTTTTTATGGGAGTAAAAAGTAGGTACCCCCAATTATTTAACGTGACGTGTAAAACGTTCAATTTTGTGATGATAATTAACCTTTTCACCTCACTCGCTCGGAAAACCTTTCTTTATAGCGCGAAATCTGCGTGGAAAAGCCTATTTTATCCGCTAGCGTGGAAAAGTCATTCGAGTTTCGAAGCCGATGATTGTAATTCTCTGTGGTGCATCTAACTTTTTTTTA
The DNA here is from genome assembly GCA_022674325.2 of Grapholita molesta. Taxonomy (NCBI): domain Eukaryota; kingdom Metazoa; phylum Arthropoda; class Insecta; order Lepidoptera; family Tortricidae; genus Grapholita; species Grapholita molesta. Next base: position 1,339,569 of record CP053145.2, on the reverse strand, counting down.
AGTATAAAACTCCTTCAACGCGTGACTGGGGCGCTACCGCGAATAACGATATTCGTAAATTTGGGACGATTGTCTCTGTCACTTTCATTGGAGTAAAAGAGAAAGATGCTCGCAATATACGAACTTCGACATTCGCAGTACCGCGGTGAGTTCATAATAACCATAGATAATAACCAATCAGAAACATGTTTATGATTACAGATTTTTAACTTTTTTATTTTTACCTACTTTACTTTATGTCAAATAGGTTTTATTGCATATACTAATAGTATTTCAGTTAATTTACATATTTTGCTAATTAATCAATTAACTAAAACACGATTTCAATGTTTATTTGATAAAAAAATGCACCTTTGCGCCTGGAGTGACGCGGGCGGGTTATTTGACTAAATATGATTGTGTTCGTTTTTTGTGTATTATTGTATTTATAATGTATATTAAATTGTGTAAGTTAGTTATAAATATTACAATGTTATTAATTACATTTTTTATAAAGAAATTGAAATATAGGTTTACTTAACATTGTAATTTCTGAACGCAACCGAAATAGATTTTTTTTTTAAGTTTTAAGTTATCACAATTCACGTAAATTGCCGATATGATTTCCCTGAAAAATCGCGCGATAAGTTTTGTTTTATTGTTTTTCTTACCGCTCGAATTTTCCTCGCTGTAGTGAGGTGAAAAGTTGTGTGTTCCGCATGACTGCAAAATTATTTGGCGTCTCGTGTCTTGAAAGCCTCGCTACGCTCAGGAATATATATTTGGTTCAATCTTAGCTTCCTTCGCTTGCTCAGCTTTCAATTTCAACACTAGCGCCAAATAACCACTTTGCAGCCTTGCATAACAAATAACTATTTCGCCGCTACGTCAAAAAAATTCTGACGTGCGTCACACGCCAAAGCTTTTTGCAAGCAAGCTAAAATAAACCTTAACTCATAGTAGGTCTAAGGCCTCGACTTGATATAAAGTCGTGGCGTGCGGAGCACAAAATGTTCAGACTTCATATCAAGTCAATGGCGATGGCGGCGAAAGGGTTAAGTATGAACTCTGTATGAAAATATTTTTATGCATTATAATACTGCTGAAAGTTGTAAGTATTTATAGAAACTTAGTGCTTTAATTATCGTCACAATACTGAAATAATTAACTTTTCTATATTTTTTTATATAAGTCATGTTTTCTTCTGGGACTACGCATAATTATGTAAGTACTTTATAATTTGATGTATCACTGTATTGAAAAAATAAGTCCCGCCGTAGTTTCTTGCCGGTATCCTCTCGGGTCAGAGGTGTAGGGTTAGAACCGGTGGTAGATTTTTCTTTGACGTTCACAATTGCATTGCAATGTGTCTAAATTGAAAATTAAAATCTAATTTTTTATTATCATTATATTATAATTTGATGACTAGATATTTCCTTGTCTCTGGTAGTACCTATAGCCAAACTAAGCATTTGTTTAATTAAGTGAATTTATTGTACTCATTGGAGAGAATAAAGATTGAAATTATACATTTGCTTTTACTTACCTTTAGTTACTTTCAACCCCGTTCATCCCCTGGGGTTGAAATAAAAAAGCTTTATAGTAGTACCAGTGGCGGCGCGTTTATACAAGCCGATTCACGCCGGCTTGACTAACTTTACTGCAGTTCAACGCTTTTCCTTGGACTCAAGAAGAAAAGCCTAAGGCCCCTTACACACTGCGACTTTTAGCAGCGATGCAGTCGCGATGCAGCATCGATGCAGTCGCAAATGGTCCACCTTTACACACTTGCGCTACTTTAAGCATCGATACAGTCGCGATACTGTCGCGATACAGTAGCGATGCTGTCGCGATGCAGAAGCTGGCCATTGAACTGTAGCGATGCAGTATCGATGCAATCGCGATGCAGCATCGATGCAATCGCGATGCAGCATCGCTACTGTATCGCGTTAGCATCGCGACTGTATCGATGCTAACGTGAGCCTCGACGCGAAACGTATTTTGATCAGTCATTCATTGACTGCCACAGCGCGATGAGTTCGATTGAAACTGTTTTAATCACGCTCTCTGTATTATTACTTTTAAAAAAGAAACGTAAACGCAAACAGAGGAAGTCATTTTGGACCCGGGTATGTCCTTAAACTACGTCCAACAATGAGAGGTAGAGCACAGCGATATATATATATATATATATATATATATATATATATATATATATACACATATCGGCTCCGTCTTGCCTAAGAAAAAAATTGACGCGCCGCCACTGGTAGCTACCTACACATATACAGATAAAATATAACAAAAATCATCTTTTCTGTGGTCAGAAATCAACGGCTTAATATGTGATTACAAGTTGTGTTTTGTTGTGTAGTCTACACTAATGAGTGAGTGTGTATGTTTACTTCTTCACGTCTAAACGGCTGGAGCGATTTTAATAAAATTTGGTATGAAGTTAGCTGACACTGGATTAATACGTAAGCTACGTTTTTCCCTAATAAACCGGGGTAACACCGCGGGACACAGCTAGTAATATTATAAAGGCGAAGTTTTGTGAGTGTGTATGTTTGTTACTTCTTCACGTCTGAACGGCTGTAGCGATTTTAATAAAATTTGGTATGAAGTTAGCTGACACTGGATTAATACGTAAGCTACGTTTTTCCCTAATAAACCGGGGTAACACCGCGGGACACAGCTAGTAATATTATAAAGGGGAAATTTTGTGAGTGTGTATGTTTGTTACTTCTTCACGCCTAAACGGCTGGAGCGATTTTAATAAAATTTGGTATGAAGTTAGCTGACACTCTGGATTAATACGTAAGCTACGTTTTTCCCTAATAAACCGGGGTAACACCGCGGGACACAGCTAGTAATATTATAAAGGGGAAATTTTGTGAGTGTGTATGTTTGTTACTTCTTCACGCCTAAACGGCTAGAGCGATTTTAATAAAATTTGGTATGGAGTTAGCTGACACTCTGGATTAATACGTAAGCTACGTTTTTCCCTAATAAACCGGGGTAACACCGCGGGACACAGCTAGTAATATTATAAAGGGGAAATTTTGTGAGTGTGTATGTTTGTTACTTCTTCACGTCTCAACGGCTGGAGCGATTTTAATAAAATTTGGTATGAAGTTAGCTGACACTCTGGATTAATACGTAAGCTACGTTTTTCCCTAATAAACCGGGGTAACACCGCGGGACACAGCTAGTAATATTATAAAGGGGAAATTTTGTGAGTGTGTATGTTTGTTACTTCTTCACGCCTAAACGGCTAGAGCGATTTTAATAAAATTTGGTATGGAGTTAGCTGACACTCTGGATTAATACGTAAGCTACGTTTTTCCCTAATAAACCGGGGTAACACCGCGGGACACAGCTAGTAATATTATAAAGGGGAAATTTTGTGAGTGTGTATGTTTGTTACTTCTTCACGTCTCAACGGCTGGAGCGATTTTAATAAAATTTGGTATGAAGTTAGCTGACACTCTGGATTAATACGTAAGCTACGTTTTTCCCTAATAAACCGGGGTAACACCGCGGGACACAGCTAGTAATATTATAAAGGCGAAGTTTTGTGAGTGTGTATGTTTGTTACTTCTTCACGCCTAAACGGCTAGAGCGATTTTAATAAAATTTGGTATGGAGTTAGCTGACACCCTGGATTAACACATAAGGTGACGGCACCAGTAATGGACAAGGAACCTATCATGAACATTAGTGCTTAATTCAAAGGATTATTAGTGTTGTGCATTTGTTGGGACATATTCAATTTATAACTTTATGATTTTTTTAAATAAGAACTAAGTGTCCATCATTGGTGCCGGTCAGCTAAAAGTGTCCAACATTGGTGCCATTACCTTAGGCTACGTTTTGTTACCTAATAAACCGCTGGTAACACCACGTGGCACAGCTAGTAATATTATAAAGGGGAAATTTTGTGAGTGTGTATGTTTGTTACTTCTTCACGTCTACACGGCTGGAGCGATTTTAATAAAATTTGGTATGGAGTTAGCTGACACCCTGGATTAACACATAGGCTACGTTTTTTCCCTAATAAGCAGCGGGTAACACCGCGGGGCACAGCTAGTAATATTATAAAGGGGAAATTTTGTGAGTGTGTATGTTTGTTACTTCTTCACGCCTAAACGGCTGGAGCGATTTTAATAAAATTTGGTATGGAGTTAGCTGACACCCTGGATTAACACATAGGCTACGTTTTTTCCCTAATAAACCGCGGGGCAGAGCTAGTGTTACATAAGAGGGGGAGAGGTATGTGTTAATATTACAAATAATTAAATTGACTTACAAGACCCTTAACTTTTACAATGTCCACAGGAAAGACGCGGATTTAATTTATCTGTATGACCCATACATACATACATACATTTCAGCCGTGTGCAGTCCACTGCTGCACATAGGCCTCCCACAAATATGACTTGTATCATCTTGGGGGTAGTTGCCATAGTCTCCACGCTTGGCAAGCGGGTTGGCGACCGCAGTAGCTGTAGATTGGGTTTCGACGGACGCTGCTGCCCGTCAGTAGGATGACCCATATTTGTCATATAATGATGGCCGCGGCGTAACAAAAAATACGAGTACTTAATTAGTTATTAAATCTAAAAAAGACCCTTGACGCATTGTACCAAGGATGCTGGCGGCATTTCCTCGTTGTATCGCAATACTCATACGTCGTGCGAGGAAGCCGCCAGCTCTTCGGTCACCAATTAAACTTTTTTTTATTGGTCACCTTAACTCCGTATGGAGGTGAATTTCAGAAAGATATATTAACCACAAAAATATTTTTTTTGAAGTATGATAAATGAATTCTCAGCATAACTAGGTGGCAAACGAGCAGACGGATTGCGTGATGGTAAGCAATACCAAGCGCGTTGCCGGCCTTTAAGGGGGGTTGGAGCTCTGGGAACCTTACTCACCATCAGGAATACAACACTACATACCTGAAAGGTAGCAGTGCTATTATGGCTGTAGTTTTCTGTAAGGAGGAGGTACTTCCCCAGTGGGGCTGCTCCAGATTCAAGCGTGATGGGACTTCGCTGTGCCCTACCTCTATTTTATTTTTAGTATAATGTGGGCAGTTATTGGAGGGTGGCCAGTTACTAGCGAATTACCCTACTTGGACAGGGTCCTTCAGTCAAGTTTTTCATCTAGGAGGAATAATGACTGGAGAACGCATCCGCGAGCGCCAGTAAGGCACAAAGATATTCTGGCTTTTGCAGCCCAAAATGTAACAATTCACTATAGTTTTGCTTTACATGACATTCTTTACAACGAAAATATTAACTTATTCTGTATTAATTACCGCAACTTTGGTTGAAAACTCAAGAAAACTCCAATTGTATTTGTTTGTACCCCTCCAACTTTAACAGTTCTGAAGGTTCCAGTTTGGAGGGGAAGAAAAATATGTGAGACTCTGACAAGGACGGACGAAAACACCGACTCTGCCATACCTATGGAAAGTTACATAAGACTATCCCTTTCGATCGTGGTATTATTATTAGCACGCTCCGTCTAGTTAAATGGTATATGTACGAAATTTACGAATATCGTTTTTGGCGGTAGCGCCTCAGTTCATTTTTAGTATAATGTAACCAGTTATTGGACGATGGCCAATTACTAGTAAATTACCTTACCATAGTCTTTCAGTCATGTTTTTCATCTATACCACGTAGCGTACAATAATATATTTAGATTATACTTATATTTTCCTTAACGAAACGTGTAACAACCAGGAATCTCGTACTCACGGATTCGTAATGCAATCGGTGAATAGTCCTCGGACATACAACAATTATACCATGTTCAATTGTTCATATAACTATGATTAATATAAAAGAGTTATTTGGATTGTTTTTAAGTGTTATACTAAACTGTAAGTACTAACTTCTCTTACATGCTTATTACACCTACCTACATTTTCTACTCCCATACATATATAAGACAGCCACCAACTGTGCTTACGTGATCCGGGTTCTGGCAGAATACCAGAGCCCTGAGTGTAAGTTTTTAACGTAACTTTACTTCACGAACGCGTTTGCGTTTCCCATATAAATTACATTATCACTTACGCGTTCGTAAACGTTTTTTTACGTCAAAAGTAACTTACACTAGAGCCTCAGTGCTTTGCCCGAAAGGGTGAAGCGTATCGCTGAGCCAGAACCCTTTTGCTTTGCTGCAACGCACACAAAAAACCTTCTTATTGTTTTTCTTTTTATTCATTTTTATATTATATTTTATTTGTACTAATGTCACTCTTGTCTGTTTGTTAATTTGTGTTTGTGTGTGTATTGTAGAAAGTAAATAAATGATTTATCTATCTATCTATCTACATTTCGCGCTGTGGAATGCTTTGCCGTAGATATAAGACGTGCTAAATCTATACCCATTTTTAAAAATCTTCTAAATACATATTATTTATCGTTGACTTGACTTGCATTTATTTATGACTGTATGCTTTGTATGTATATATATATTTATATAGTATTTTATTTTTTTATTTATATAATAAATATTTCGGGACAATCTTACACAAATCGACCTAGTCCTACGGTAAGCTCAGAAAGGCTTGTGTTGTAGGAACTAGACGACGATATAATAGATAGATACATATAAATACTTAAATACATAGGAAACACCCATGACTCAGGAACAAATAACTGTGCACATCACACAAATAAATGCCCTGACTGGGAATCGAACCCAGGACTTTCGGCTTCATAGGCAGGGTCACTACCCACTAGGCCAGACCGGTCGTTAAATATATGTTTATTTATATACCATTTTTAATTATTAGTATTACTTTAATTCTACTATATACCTATGTATATCGGCACTACCCATTTAAAGTAGGTCGTTTTAAATTTTCCTGCTACCCAAAAGTTGTCTGGAAGAGATCGTTTTTTAGAGATAAGACCGCCTGTTTTCACCTTAGTCTTAACTTGTTTTTTCGTTTTCTGTGTATATCTTTGTAATTATGGTGCACAAGTATATTTACTTACATACTATAAGTATATTTTCACCACTAGCTAGGAAAGTCCGTTTTTGTTTTGTAAAAACAGATAGCAAAACTGCATTATATTCACGAGGGAGCTAAGTAATTTCATACAAATATTAAATTTTTTATTGCTGTTCGCTGGATTGGATGTAATTTTAAATAATGATTGCCAAGCTTTTAATTTTTTTATTTACAATAATTACGATATTAAGAGTACTACACTAAATGTAAAAAAGGCCCTTGAGGCAAGGACGCTGGCCGCATTTCCTCCTTGTATCGCAATGCTGATACGTTGTGCGAGGAAGCAGCCAGCTCTTCGGTCACCAGTTACGTCAACCAGACGCTTCGCGATTTCTGCAAAAAGTTAGTGCGCGCTGGGACCCCATGGACCTAGCGTCTCTACGCCAAACGGTACAAAATGGTACTCTCTGCCCAGGCTCTTATATTTGTTAAATTTAGAAATTTCGGCATATTCCGCCGCTGCACCCGCTATTACATTAGTTAGTTATGATGATTTTGTACATTAACCTTTTGAACGCCTTTCCCCTCGTGTCAAAACGTGACGTGTACGCCAACGTCTACACTAGTGAAAAACAAAAATAAACCTTATCTAGGATTGACGGTTGAACCTCAAAATGGCGAAGTCGTCTTGAAAATATATTTTTTGTTCAATCGTAGTTTAGTGTGTAATATTGATAGCTTATTATGCAGTGGTGTTGCGGGTGCCCATGGGCGACGGTAATTGTTTACCATCAGGCAATCCGTCTGCTCGTTTGCCACCTCATTTGCCGTCATGCTCTAAGGGCAAACTTTATGTGACGTTTGTATCTTACTTATTTGTTATTTTGTTGTCACCATCGCGTTAGTTTCCCATATAAATAACATTATCACGCGAGCCTTTTTTTACGCCAAAAGAAACTTATACTAGAGCCTCAGTAACAGCCTATTCACTCTTGTATTGAAAAGACCCAAATTATATATTTCCGGGAATACAGAAGAAGCTCTTACTTTGCTCTCTTGTTAAACAAACAAGTAAGCTAACGACACCAGTAATGGACAAGGAACCAATCATGAACATTAGTGCTTATTTCAAAGGAGTTAAGTGTTGTTCATTTGTTGAGACATATTCAATTTATAACTTTATGATTTTTGTAATAAGAACTAAGTGTCCATCATTGGTGCTTGTCAGCTTAAAGTGTCCGACATTAGTGCCATTACCTTAATGTCGTAATTACAAGGAAAAAAGTTATTAATAGTGACAGTTTATTTTCCTGTGTATTTGTTACTTAATTTTAACATAAAATCGTTATCTTACCTGCTTATTAATACGTACAGTCAGCAGCAGAAGTGGCTAAGCGTTTGAGGTGTTCAAAATGAGGTCAACACATCTCTATTGTCAAGAGAATAAGAGCGCGTGTAGGTCATTTTGAACACTTCAAACGCTTAGCCACTTTTGCTGCTGACTGTTAAACAGCCTATTAGCCTAGTCGGTAGCTGCCTACGAAGGGGCCGATTTTTGAGCACTCGACGCTCGAATCGTGACATTTTAAACTATCTCAAACACGAAGAAATGGTGTTTACGACGCATGAATGATAAATAAATAATCGTGGAGGTCGTAACTATACATATTATGCAAAAATTATGGAAAAAAACTTTTATGTGCGATTATTTTCGTCTTCAAAAGTTTTGAATTCGAGCGCACACGACTCTCAAGAACCAATCTGCAGGAGATCCGGTCCAGAGTTCAAGTCCTGACCAGAGCACGTTTTTGTGTTTGTCATGATATCTTCTTGGGTTATATAGCCGCCAGTAACCGGTAACTTTTCAATAACTGGTCACCTTATACTGAAAATGAATTCTGTTCACCTACAAATAGGGTGAACGCTCCAGTGAATGAACACTTAAGAAATTTTTCACTTTTGAAAAATCATTTTTCAAAATGTATTAATAATTGTGATAATGTAATGTAATTTATTAAATCTCCATTAAATAAACAATAATATAATTTCTGTGATTTTTTGTTACTTTAATACTTTTTGAGTTATACGAGAATTCATCAAAATATACCCAAAACCCTAGGAAATGAACAAAAAAATCGAATGAATGAACACAGTAAAACCCAGTGAATGAACATTGTTTAGAAATGTTTAGTCGGTATTAAAAATCATTTTTGAAAATAATACACAGAGTTTTTCTTCAGAAATTATTTTTTATATAAAAATATGAGGTAGGTACAGTATTCTACTAATTAATAAAATTGTTTATTTATACCTAAATACACTTTTGTTTTTACTGATGAGAGAAACAAAATAATAACTTATTTGTTATTTAATCACAGATTCATCTTAATAATAAATAACAAACACTAAATTCTGTCCATACTTCTATTCAGTCTCAGAAAGTATTTTTTACAAATTAAAAGTTTTTAATGATATACATTTGCGAACAAGCCACTCAATTCAGGCTATTTTGGTCCAGGATTATTTTTAGTAAACTTACTTACGCGTTCATTTGCATTAAAAAAAACACGCTATCAATAACTTCTGGGAAAACTAAGTTTTGCTTTGTTGATTATCCATTGAACCAATTTTGCTTCTTCATATTGACCTAAAGTAGAACAAATGGAATAAACAATAGCATGAATTTTATTTCCAATAACACAAAAACTTGATGAATAAAATAAAGAAAAACAAATTATTTTATCGAAGTGGAACTTACACGTTGTATGAAAATACATTCGGCGTTACGTTGTTCATATATAGAATTAGTTGAAATCTAGTAAATGAACACTGCCTGATTTTCATAGTCCATCTACTAAATGTTTCATGCCTATGTATGAATACCTGTGTTCCAATACTGGCCGAAGGTATCAGAATCGTTTTCTGAGCAGTATTTCAAAAAACCAGCTTAATACTATTACGTTAACATTTAAAATTAGGCAAAAAAATAAAATGAGCCAACACCAGTAAATGAACACATTGTTCATTTACTGGTTTTAGAACATTTGATAAGTCAGTAATGGAACACGAAAAAATAATTACTTAATCGCAGAATAAACGACTAAAGTGTTCATTTATAAAAGGTTGTACACTTATTTCAACCAAATAACAAAAGTTTTAACTGATAAGTATCAAATAATCATTTTAAATGTTGCTCCAAACATGCACTGTTCTTACCTGGGATTTAACTTCTCCATACAAAACTTCAAAATTAGATACACGTGAATTTCAAACGCCGGTCATATTAAAACCGGTCGATAATAAATTTACCAAGTGTTGCCATTGTATAGAAAACAAAGTTGAAAATAAGAAAAAAAATACGACAAGTGGTAGAAATAGTTGTATTTCTTATTTTAGCCAAAAAACGAGATTTTGTTCATTCACTGGGGGGTGTTCATTCACTGGAGCGTTCACCCTAGAACACGTTTTCTAATGGAGTTTCAATTACTGGCCACCCGCCAATAACTGGCTACCTCGCATTAAAATAAATAAATAATAAATAATAATAAATAAATGAATATTTCGGACATTCTTACACAAATCGACCTCTTCCCACGGTAAGCTCAATAAGGCTTGTGTTGTAGGTACTAGACGACGATATATAATAATATAATAGACAGATACATATAAATAACTACTTAAATACATAGAAAACACCCATGACTCAGGAACAAATATCTGTGCTCATCACACAAATAAATGCCCTGACTGGGAATCGAACCCAGGACCTTCAGCTTCATAGGCAGGGTCACTACCCACTAGGCCAGACCGGTCGTCAAAATTAATTCAAATCGCATATAAACAGAGTACAGTTATGTGGCCAGTATTGGAGGGTGGCCAGCTACTAGCGAATTATCTGTGTATTAGTTTAAGTACTTATATGTATCTAGGTACTAGATGATGCCCGCGGCTTCGCCCGCATGGTTAGAGGAAAATGTAACACATTGAGTCTTCCCGTGGGATGAGATGATTTCCCGCTGGAAAAAGTAGCCTATGTCACTCTCCATCCCTTCAACTACCTCCACTTAAAAAATCACGTCAATTCGTCGCTCCGTTTTGCCGTAAAAGACGGACAAACAAACAGACACACTTTCGCATTTATAATATCAGTATGGATTTATTATACACTGTAACATAAGGAAATCAAATAGTTTTAAGAGCGTTATTCTGATCATATTTAGAGACTAAAATGTCATTTTTTCCTGAAAATCACCTCGTTTCGGAGTTAGCAATAGAAAATAGTTATTTGTTATACAATTGTGCAAAGTTGTATTTTAACTGCGAGTGTGGGATTGAAACACGAGCAAGCGAATGGATTCTATAGTTTAACCACGAGCGAAGCGAGTGGTTCTAAAATATAATCCTGAGCGTAGCGAGTGTTTCAATACACGAGAACTAAGTTACAATTGCACCCGTGTGTAACACAAAACTTTTCCACTCACTATAGCGAGGAAAGTGAAATATACAAAAAAACGTTTTGAAATCGTATTGACTTTTTCTTTGCGTGCCGCAAGCTAGTAAATTATATGTATAATATAATTTATACATGTATAATATAATTTACTAGCTTGTGGTGGCCAGTACGATTTTCGAATGTTCTAATTCGATTTTCAACTCGGTGCGTTACCGAGGCTCGCCCGCGCCCGCCGCCGCCGCGGGAGCAATTGAGCTGTACTTCGCGAATTTAGACTTTAAAACCATAGCAATAAGAGCTATGAGAAGTCAACTTACTTTAATCACTAGTGGATAAAATGCGTTTTTACCCTCTCGTATTAAAGGATAAACAAGCTCTTTACGAGCTAGTGAGGGGAAAATATTATTAACCTTATTCCTAAAACCTAAAGGATCATGCATGTGCTTATATATCTATCATGCTCACTCTATATAATTGCTTCTTTACAGTTTAATATACAGCAATGCTACCAAATGTATGAGAATTAAAAAATCAGTGTGTCAATTTCATATAATCGCAATAATGAAGATTAATTATTTTATGTCATTATTTTATTCTAAATTGTCTACAAAATAATCTGCAAGCGTATAAAAGCATTTGTTTACTAATAATGTCATTAATTTATTTTTTAATTCCGACACATTTAGACTCTTAAGGTTATTTGCGACTTTGCTATCTGTTATTAAAGAGAAAAACAGTTCTTTCCGAGCGAGTGTGATGAAAATATTAATGTTGTTTTCCAGCGGAACCGTCAGCCAGTAACGACCTTTGGGTAATGCCAGAAACATTTGTAGATATTGGAAAACCTTACTTGGAGTTCACATGTGGAGCTTACTTGTCACAGGGGGACGCACTGATATGGTACAAACCACATCCAGGTAAACCATTTTTTTACACCACACTGGGCGGTAAGAGAGATTTACCGCCCTAGGGTGCGACGGAAAATCTCACTTTACACCCAGAAGAAGACGAAACATTATGTACACACGGGCGGTAATAAAGAAGGCCTCAGATCGCTTTGATCGGAAATACCCGCAATCTGAGTCATTCTTTGTTTTACCGCCCTAGGTACGTAATATACTATTTTGGTATCAGCGGTATTCGTCCCATTAGTTTTTCGTTCAATTCTAAGTTTCGTCTCATTCTGTATTCATCACTAAGGCTCCAGTGTAAGTTACTTCTAGTGTAAAAAACGTATCGAACGCGTAAGTGATAATGTTATTTATATGGGAAACACTAACGCGATGGTGAGTAAAACTTAAACTTTTCGGTCTTGTTCGCTATGTGTCCCTATCTTCCTAAGTCCACTTCTGTAACTGTCTTATTCTTAATAAGCAGACATCGGATTCCGTGGGGCGAAACTTCTTGACAGCTAGGGACTTCCTATATCGATAAACTCATTTATCGATACTAGTTCTAAATATTAGTGATCACACAAAGGTTTGCTTCTAAAATATTTTTTTATTAAATGAGTATTATATAATAAAATAAGAACTCAATTTTATTCTTCTGTTTTGAAAACGTTTTTAAAAGTTTACTCGTCACAATTTATTTCTTCATGACTGTCCCATCTATTATTGTTAAAGTAAACCACCAGAATTTTTTCCATATTTTCGGGCGTTAAACGTCTCCGTCTTGGCTGAAAAATCCATTTCAGGTGGCTAAAAGACTTTTCAATTTCTGTGGAGGTTATAGGAGCATAGCAAAATTTCATAAAGTGATCAATGGTATTTGAATTTCATACTGGTTTTCAGAACAATAGTCACTAGTATATAGAACTAATATCGATAAATGAGTTTATCGATATAGGAAGTCCCTAGCTGTCAAGAAGTTTCGCTCCACGGAATCCGATGTCAGTTAATAAGTCTTAATCGTTTTTCGTCACGGTCCTTAACGGCATCGAAGTCCTTAATTGTATTCAATGCGCTTGCGGTAGATGTGTTTAAACGTCACCCATGATGACGTATACGACGAGGGATAAATAGAATAGTAGATTGTTAATCAAGGGTAGAAAGGCACTCATTGACGACGAGGTGGTTTGGCGCACGAACGAAGTGAGAGCGCTAATAGTCCAAGTCGGAAATTAGTGATTTTTACCCGAGTTAAGCATACTATTTTTCATTTCGAAAGCGAGGAAAGTAAAATAAGAGCAAGAAGAAAGTAAAAAAAATGTCTCTTAGATAATAAAATGACTGACTAAAAAACTAATCTTACCGCATCAGCTTGTTTAAGTTGAAGCATGGAGCTGAAGGTTTAAGTTGTATCGATTAATCATTGAAATATATTTATAAAGGATCAGCACACATTCTGACAAAGATTTCACTATTTTCTCGGACCGCCATTTCATAGAAGTTAACTGATACGATAACAATACTGATACGATTTTCTATTGAAACTTGCGGTAGGAGGCTTTCCATGATAACTTGACCTTTATTTCTAATTCCGTCAGGTCGTCTTTTTAGAATCGCTTGAATAACCCGTAATTATTAATTTCAAAATATAACTATACTTTGTTTACTATCCAAGTGTTTTCAATAGTTGCGCGGAATCCAGCCTCAAACTTTTTTCTTGCAGCATAACTGTCCACAGATAATTGTCATAACGCACAGAATCTTTTTTTTTCGCGCGCGTGATTGGCGAATTAATGGGTTTCTTAAGCAACATTTTAGTTTTATAGAAAAACCCAACCCTTTATTTTTAAAATTTAAGGCTTGTTTTATGTATAAAGTAATAGAATTTGTAATAAAATGGTCCTATTCAATGTAATAATGACTAATAAGAAGGTAATATTTCCAATAAGTAATTATACATTCATGTTTGGCTGTATAAGTCACTGCCGTTGCTTAGCTGCGCATATTAAAGTTTTAAAAAACTTCGTAGGTTTATTCCTTTTTGTTACTGTTACTTAATAGAGCCAAGACACTTAAATATTTGAACCGAATAAAATAAACATTTGAATTAATTGACATATTTTATGCATGATAATCGCTACAATAAATTCCTATAACTTAAGAGAAAGAACTATTGTAATGTATTTGTTTCTGGTGTCGGTAAATATAGTTATTTGTGCAACAAGAGAGGAAAGTTGTTTTTTCTTGCGAGTGTTTATTTTGAGTCCCGAGTAAGCGAAAGATTCTAGTGTTAGAATCTTTCGCTTACTCGGGACTCAAAGAGATGTAAAATAGATGTAAAATAACTTTACTCTCGTGTGACACATACAACTTTTCACCTCAGTAGTGAGAACATATTAAAGCTTTTATTGCCGACTGTACTTTTTTGCACAATCGTCATCTACTCTTCGAAAGGATTCTTATGAGCCTAAAACACCACGGGGTTATCTTGTGTATTTTAGTAGTTGCTTTTGCTACCTTCTGGCTCCAGCATCAGATCAGATCAATGGTACCATAATATTACATTGTCACCGAACTTACATAAGTGTGCTAAATTTCATCTCAATCGGTTAAAGATGTCTGCTTCAAAATTGAGGTGCAAGATTCCACCCGGATAAATATACAAATACATACATATCAAGTTTAAAAAAAGGTTGTAAAAAAAGTAACATCAAGTTATCCACATTGATTTAAGTGTTTTATCTGCAACTGCACTGGCTTCATTACTTAATATTTTGTTTAAATATCTTTCATTCTAAAATATGTTATACATTTCAAAATTATAATATTTGATTAATTTGTGAGGGTCCGAACGTGTTAGTGGTGTTTAGCGGGTCCATTATGTCCTATTATAATATATAGATACATATAAATACTTAAAATATTTGTACTCATCACACAAATAAATGGCCTAACCGGGATTCGAACCCAGGACCAGGGGTTTCATAGGCAGGGTCATTACCTACTAGGCCAGACCGGTCGTCAATTAAAAAGCTACTTTGTCTCACTCCCTGGAGTGAGGAGAGTAGGCATGTTCGAGCTGCTGAGGTGAAAAGGTTATTTTCGCCACTTTGTTCTACTAAGTGCCCACAAGGGGAGAACTAATAGGAACATGCTAAATTGCGACCCTAGGGCGGAAACATATCACTTTCCACCCGCATAGTAGATAAACAATGATCCACTTTCCGAGCATGAGAAATGAAAAAAAATTGACAAGTCTAAACGGTACTCGTGTAGCACAATTGGTAGTGCACTGGGCTAGTGATCCAGTGGTTGTGGGTTCGAGTCTCGCTGCGAGTCAAATTTTTCTATTTTTCTTTCGATTTAAATATCGAAGAATGAGACACAATGAATGGAACGAAAAACGAATGCGACGAATAACACTGATACCCGGGTATGTCCTTAAAGGACCCGGGTATGTCCTTAAACTACGTCCAACAATGAGAGGTAGGGCACAGCGATGACCATCACTCTTGAATCTGGGGCAGCCCAACTGGGGAAGTACCTCCTCCTTAGCCAGAAGACCACAGCCATAATAGCACTGCTACCTTTCGGGTTTGTAGTGCTGTGTTCCTGATGTGAGTAAGGTTCCCAGAGCTCCAACCGCCCTTAAAGGCCGGCAACGCGCTTGTGACTCCCCTGGTGTTGCGGATGCCCATGGGCGACGGTAGTTGCTTACCACCAGGCAATCCGTCTGCTCGTTTGCCGCCTATGACATAAAAAAAGATACCTATTTTTGACAACCGGTCTGACCGGTAATGTTGTATCTTGGGTGCGTCATTCATTCATCATTAGCCATATGCTGCTGTCCACTGCTGGACATATATCTTCCCTAATTACCAGTGCTCGGGCAAGTCATCGCAGAAACAGTACCCATGAGTTGTGACATTGACGTTTTCGATAACGAGTATCGAGTTTACTATCTGTGCATTTCGTTCGCACTAAAATAGTACAAGCGAGATGCACAGATAGTAAACTCGATACTCGTTATCGAAAACGTTAAAGTCACAACTCATGGTAAGGGTACAGATAATATATGGACACGGAACAAGACTATAGAGTCGAGACTTAAGATTATTATTATCTAAAGCGGATATTATCGTAATTTAACATTTACACTAGTCACATAGCTGTCATGGATTTGTCAAAGTGGCATGCTTGAAACAGTTGTTTGTTTTGGACCCGGGTATGTCCTTAAACTACGTCCGACAATGAGAGGTAGGGCACAGCGAAGTACCATCACGCTCGAGTCAGGAGAAGCCCAACTGGGGAAGTACCTCCTCCTTACAGAAGACCACAGCCATAATATTATAGCACTGCTACCTTTCAGGTATGTAGTGTTGTGTTCCTGATGGTGAGTAAGGTTCCCAGAGCTCCAACCCCCCTTAAAGGTCGGCAACGCGCTTGTGACTCCCCTGGTGTAGCGGGTGCCCATGGGCGACGGTAATTGCTTACCACCAGGCAATCCGTCTGCTCGTTTGCCACCTTATGCCATAAAAAAAAAGTTGTGGTGACAATTTAAATTAATACAATTATTTGCTTATCGTTATTTCTAAATATTTTAAATATCGTGCAAATAAATACAATGCAACCATCAGCATTAAACCTTCACACACGTATGGTGAATTTTGGGTGCAGTAATAAATGTCATTGAAAAATATAATTAAATAATACTGTACATATAGTAGAGGAGATATAGCGTTTGGGGTCAAAATAATTGCCACAGAACCGGAGTTTGGTGTTTTTAGTTCTTTGTGTGTATCTTTTTGACATACTAAAAATATAGAAAAATATATGTGTGCAAAATGCGATTTTCCACCCGGCAAAGATTTGTAAAATTGAAAATTCCCCATATAAAACCCAAATTTTGTATGGTCTCAAATTACAGGGAATTACACACAAAAAAAGGTTATGAGGTTAATTTTATAAAATAAACGTAAATTAAAAAATGGTGACTAAAAAAAAAAAGATTTTTCAAGAAAAAATATTTTTTTTTTGTTAAAATTGGTAATGAAACTTAACCTATATACACATAAATGTACGTTACAAAAAGAAAAGCATGTTTAATACATGAATATTTCCTATTATACTTAAATAATACAAAAAATAGACTTTTAATTAACACGACAAAATATAGAGCTCCTCCATAGACTGCCACATGGAGCAATCTTCAACATACTGCGGCCACTGACTACCAGCGTTAGTTTAGCGTTTGTGGATGTCCGATATTGCACTTTCCTAGATGTAGTCGCCACTATACTAGAACTTTTCTGTCCTAACGGCCATCGGCCACCACTGCCACTTCAACAGTGCAATTCTACGAGCCATGGCGGTTTTTCTGTCTTTTTTTTACGGAACATCATTGAACTGCATCTACGTGGCGATAGTCCGAGCGATAGGTCTTTCGAGTGCACGCTACCTTCACGGTCAGTCTTCCTTAATGCTCCACAGCCGAGTTTGATATTGCCTTTTCGAAGTTTAATTTGCCTAACTGGACTACATGTCCCAGATACAAATATTCGTCAACAACTTCGACAGCAACGTTCTCAACCGATATGGTATATATGGCGACGAGGACATCTTTGATGCTTCTATTATGTTAACTTTCAGCCCTACCTGTTGTGAAACTCTACTAAGGTCCTAAGGAACCGAAGGTGAGTCAGGTGTTCGCTGTTAACATTGATCCAGTACGTTAAAGGCATCTTCCAGTGCAGCAAACAGGTTCGGAGAAGAGAGACATCTTCCTGTCTTACACCTCGGTGCGGCTGAATTGGCTCAGAGCTCTTGGTCCTGAATATCAGTGATCGCTGAAGAAATAGAAGTACAGCCCATGTCTCGATCGACGCACGATGTAATCAGCCACTATGCTTGGCGTTCGTGGACTATGAGAAAGCCTTTGAAGGGGGGTTGAAAAAAAACAACTACTCAATATGTTAATTGAGCCCTACATTAGAATTTTTAATTATTTAATTAATAGTAAATATGGTCGATACTCCCGTAAACCGTATACAAATGAGTAATGTTGTAGTGGCACATATTATATGTGTTGACATATGGCATAGAATGTTTTAAATGTTCTCTATTGCTCTGTGATTTAAGATTATTAGATATACAAATAACATTAAACAATTGGAAAAGATACATGGAAGAACTTTATAAGTCCTGTCGAGTTGGATGAAGATGATATGGAAGATGAACAGCTAATAGACTAGAGATGATAGAATAGGTAGTAAGATAGGTATACATAGTTAGTAAAATAGGTAATAGATTGGAAAATAATACTTGAAGAAGAGTTTTTGAAAGCCATGTCGAATATTCCAAATGGTAAAGCTGCAGAAGATGGCGGAAATCCTATTCTAAAACAGCATATAAGTTTAAATATGAAGAACACGTTAATTGTGAAATTAAATTTAATTGACAAGATTAACAGACGATATTGCGCCATTTGCAGAGAATAGTAACAAGTTACAGCAGACACTTTAAAAATGATGAAATCTTTGATAGATTCAGCCTTAAAATTAACAGTAATACAATAATTTTATTATTACCAAAAACCTCATAACAAATACTGGACAGAAATCATGACTAATGGAGATGTCTTGCAAAATTTGTTTATTACAGATAAAAGGTGAGACATAGATAGGGCATCTGAAGAGGTATAAGACCTTTTATTTTAAAATTTTGGAGACCAAGATCAAGAGAATGACAGACCGAGGAAGGCCAAGATATGCATATCTCAGACACGTAAAGAAGAAGGCTGCTGTTATAAGGCTGGCAGAGGGAAAAGTAGACTCCACCAACATTCTTAAATATTGATGATGATATAACATATTGAACACTGCACAAGCTTATTTTAAATCTTCTACCATCTGGTTATTTCATTTTAATTTTGGAAATTAACGTCATAACCTTTTTTTACCATAATTTTTTCTGTAATTCGATGCCACACACGATTTTTAATAAATTTTATGATTTTCGAAGATACAAAAGAAGCAAAAGAACGCATTTTTCACACATATATTGCTGATGTGGCAATCCTGGGAAGGCCACGTAACTCGGAGAGTCGATGGCCGTTAAGACAGAAAAGTCCTCGTGGCGACTACGTCTCGGAAAGCGCAATATCGGACATCCACAAACGCTAAACTAACGCTGGTAGCAGTGACTACATTATGTTGAAGATTGCTCCATGTGGCAGTCTATGGGTGAGGTCTATATTTTCTCGTGCTAATTAAAATACAGCCTATATGTTTTTTATAATATAAGTATAATTAGAAATATTCATGTTTTAAACATGCTATTATTTTTCTAACGTATGTGTAGAGTCTATACAGGTAAAGTTAAATTTTCAATGAAAGAAAAAAAATTTTTTTGTTTGAAAAATGTTTTTTTTTTTATTCACCACTTTGTTATTTACGTTTATATTATAAAATTAACCTCATTTTAGTTTTTAGTGTGTAATTTCCTGTAATTTGAGACCACACAAAATATGACTTTTATATGGAGAATTCTCAGTTTTTCAAATCTTTGCCGTGTGAAAAATCACATTTTGCACACATGTATTTTTCTATATTTTTAGTACGTCAAATAGATGCATACAAAGAACTAAAAAAAACAAACTCCACTTCTGTGGGAATTATTTTGACCCTCGCCTACAAATTTTCGTACCACTCCTGTACTAATAATGCGAATCTATTAATCTTGTTCTGTTGCCGTGTTGCGATGATTTGTCCGAGCACTGCTAATGACTTGTATGCTCGAGTCTGCCGGCACCAAATGTCATTCATGATGAAACTGCCTTTCCAATTCCTGCTCCCCTGGTAGGTACTCTGTACTACTACCTACTGGTATCATCAAGGATCGGACAAACGTCCGTCATTTCGAAAATATAACCCTGTACCGTATAGACTTCCTTATTTTATGATGTTAAAATAGTACATTTCGATACTAGTGAAAAAAAAATTTTTTTTTCAACGAGGGTGAAAGTTGGTGCCCGAGTGAAACGAGGGTGACAATCACCCGAGTCTTAAAGAAGTTTTTACACGTGTATCGAACCCAATTTTTTATAACAAGTGCCTTAAAAAGTGAAATAATTTACGAATGCGAAGCGCACGCAAAGTGTACTTTTTACGCACTAGTTAGGAAATATTTTATTTTATAAGATTTATTTAATTACAATTTAGCACAAAATATTTCTTTAGGAGGTTCCAACCCCTTCTAATGACCATGATTCTGACCTGATTGTGAACAGTATACCAATGTCAACGATTACATATGCCCCTATGACGTCCGTAGACTGTGAACGGACTTTTTCAACACATAAATGGGTCCTAAATTCACATCGTTATAGGCTCACAACTGAAAATTTAGAAAAAAATTTGCTATATTATTGGCGAAAGTAAATTTCGGAATGTCACTCATAAATTAATTTGTCACTGGATATAAATTATGGTCCAATAAAAGTAAAAAATACTATTTTTCCTAACTAGTGCGTAAAAAGTGCACTTTGCGCACGCTTCGCTTGCGTAAATTTCACTTTTTAAGGCACTTGTTATGAAAAATTGGGTTCGATACACGTGTAAAAACTTCTTTAAGACTCGGGTGATTGTCACCCTCGTTTCACTCGGGCTCCAACTTTCACCCTCGTCGAAAAAAATATTTTTTTCACTAGTAAGGAAATGTACTATTTTTTATTAACATAAGGAAGTCTCTGCTGTACGGAACAGGGTTATATTTTCAAAATGACGGGCGTTTGTCCGATCCTTGACTATCATATTCTTTGATAAATACTGTATTCTTTTATTTAGCTGGGGATCATTTTACTAAATTTGTACAAAAGCAAGCGAACGGATACGAGACAACAACTTTACTATGGCCGCTCCAAATTGCCCAAAACAATAGCAAAATTTATTGTGCCAAGGAGACTCCTACAATAAAACAAAAACAGGGTGTTTTCATTTCTTTCCAACCCATTAAGGAGGTATTGGGTAAGTACCTTTATTCTGTATTTATTTAGTCTCTTAGCTTTTTTTTTTTTTATTATGCAAAAACGTCTAGTGATCCAGTGGTTGTGGGTTCGAGTCTCGCTCCGAGTCAGATTTTTCTATTTTTCTTTCGATTTAAATATCGTTAGTCTCTTAGGTTAAGTTTTTTACAACATTTTTGTAAAAGTAAATTATAAAAATACATCCAAAACAATAAACATATATAAAAACCTAACCTAGGGTGCCGCCGGCAACGGGGCAGGGCTCAGGCTGCCGGTGGTTGGGTCTGCAGAGAGGAACTGCCGGACTATGCGCGCCGTGTCCAGGATTACCGCCTTCCGAATCTGACCCTTGATCCAACCACAACCACGTAGCGAGAGTCTCTCAAGATTAACAAAATCCGTCGGTCTCTTGCCACCATCAATGTGCCTTCTCTTGAGCCGACCGGCATTGACAGAGATGGCAAGAGGCCCGGTGTCTTTGGTTCCTTGGAGTTTAGGACGGATGCTGGTATAGGATTCTACCTGCGTAGACATAACACAGTCCCATCTCCAATGAACTAATGTAAATGCGGGCGCAGTGGCGGAAAGCGCCGACATTTTTAAACGTAACAAATATAAGAGCCTGGACAGAGAGTACCATTTTGTACCGTTTGGCGTAGCTTTTTTTTACATGGCGTGGGAAAGGTTAAGTTTTAATAATATGACAGCTAGATGTTGTGTCGTCAGGGCTGAACTTGTTACAGGTCCTTTTGACGATGGGTCTTGCCTACTGCTAATAATGTATAGCCTACGGTCCTAGGGTCAAATCCCTGTGAGGGCATTTATTTGTGTGATAAGCACAGATACATATTTGTTACGGAGTCATGGGTGTTTACTATGTAAATATTTGTATATTTGTCGTTGGCTGAGTCACAAGCAAGCCTTCTTAAGGATAACTCACGTTACACCGTCGCGTCTCCGACACGTCGCCGTCCCGAGCCCGAGCCTTCCGTTGACCCACCGCGCACTCACCGGAGCGACCCGGGCCCGAGCGGCCCGACGCTGGAATATTGACATTAACACGAGCGTCGTTCCATCTAACCATTGTGCCTGTCGACATCGCGTCAACATCACGTTGCCTTCCCATCACCGAGCCGAGCAGAGCCTTTTTACATAGCTGTAACGGCCGTCGCACGACCGGCCCGTGCCCGGACCGAGTGGCTCAGGCGGCTCGGTGGTCATGTGATTCATTCCATATAAAATATCGTGACGGTGGCCTCGGGTCGGACACGGAAGTCAACCTTAAAGCTTGCCGTGGGGCTCAGCCATGTCAATATGTGTAAGGTGCTGTAATATCTATTAACTGCTATAATTTAACTGTTTTAGATAACAATTGGGGTCCATGGGTGTGGCCGAAAACTACAATTATTGATAGTATTGCTAATTATGTTGATTTAACCTGTTGGGCTTACTTATACGAGAACAAAGTTGTAACCTGGTATCAAAAACAAGGTAAGAACAAAGCAATAGATGCCTTTGAGCCATCTTTGATGTTTTTTTTTTTCGCCAATTTCGCGGGGGGCGCGTCATTTCCTGCTGAAAATTAAGTTGTATACCATCTTATTAGGCACTCAGTTTTTTCATCTAATAGCCCAGTAGCTAGTCAATTCCCGGGTATGTCCTTAAACTAGTTTAAGGACATTAAGGTAGCAGTGCTATTATGGCTGTGGTCTTCTGTAAGGAGGAGGTACTTCCCCAGTTGGTCTGCTCCAGATACAAGCGTGATGGTACTTCGCAGTACCCTACCTCTCATTGTTGGACGTAGCTACGTCCCAACTGGGGAAGTACCTCCTCCTTACAGAAGACCACAGCCATAATAGCACTGCTACCTTTCAGGTTTGTAGTGTTATGTTCCTGATGGTGAGTAAGATTCCCAGAGTTCCAACCCCCCTTAAAGGCCGGCAACGCGCTTGTGACTCCGATGGTGTTGCGGGTGCCCATGGGCGACGGTAATTGCTTACCACCAGGCAATCTGTCTGCTCGTTTGCCGCCTATGTCATAAAAAAAATACTTTTTGTTTGCGGTTTTAGAAATTATTATTGAGAGCTTACATGCACTGTGTGTAGATGAAGCAGTGTATGTCACTGTTGGAACGAATATTTTCATATCCAGTTATCCAGTTGGTTAAACGGCTGGTCGATGTCACCGGAGACAAAAGAGCTGGCAGCTTCCTCGCTCAACGCATAAGCATAGCAGTTCAGCGAGGAAACGCTCCTCGGCACTATACCACAGGGGCCAACTTAAGAATTAGATTTTTAGTTTATTCCTTTAGCTTAGTTATTATTTAGATGAGCTTCCTGCGGAGGTCATCCCAAAGGACTACAGTATGGGGTTCTTCAAAAAGAGTGTAAAGAGGTTTTTACGGGGTCGGCAACGCGTGAATAATGCCTCGGTATTGTAAACGTCCATGGGCTGCGGCGACCGCCTACCATCAAGCGGGCCGCATGCTTGTTTGCCACCTTTGTGGTATAAAAAAAAAGATTTTTTAATTATTAACTTGAATTATTATTTATTGTATACGTTATACCTGGACCGTTCTTATTAAAATAAACTGTCTAAATCTATTTATTTATATTTCAGGAGATAATATAAAAACGTTAGCCAGAAAACAGCAAACATGCGATTATGGCTATGTGAAACTTCAATTAAGGAAATATCTGGAGCCGTCAGACGATGACACTACAATATACTGCGGCAGTCAATCTCGTTATGAATCAGACAAAATGGCCGAAACTGAGAAAATCACTCTTAAATATAGAGAAAATGGCGTCGCGGGTAAGTCTCCAACAATATACAAAATAAAGTCGCTATTACACTCAGTCCGCTCACTGTTAAGGTTGCCACTGACGTTGCAACAGTCCAAATGGAGTGGCTGCATTCCAAAATCCGTCCGTGAATGTTAAAAACTTGTAAGTTGTTTGGACGGTATCCTGAGCGTGGAATTCCACACGGATTGAAAGCCATGACGCCACGCCATTTGGACGTATTGGCGTGGCGACTTTGGAGTGACCGTCAATGCTAGAAACGTACGTCGGACGTCCGCCACGCCATCTGAATGCACTCCAAACGCTCCGTGAATGAGCAAAACTAAGTCCATTTTTATTCAGTCTGCACGGCGCTGCCGCCAAATAAAGACACAAACACGATAATAGGTAAAAATGTCAGACCGAGATTTCGTTTTATCTATGAGTAATAGAAGTATCGTAATTATCCATGTTTATGGCAAGTTACAAACGCTCAGTATCATTGTAGTTTGCCTTTTTCTTAACTTTCTTCGTCCACGTCCTTTTTGGTTTTTTAAGCCTTGTTTCGTAAATTGCTACCACAGTTCCCAGTAGTAATAAATCCATTTGTACGGCACGGATAAAGCACACACAAGCACGTATCAATAACATCTCTCGACTTATGAAATGGATGGATCGTCAGTGTGCTAAATAATTTGACTTCCATTTGGATCAATCCATTGTAACGGCATCCATTTGGAAGGCTCGTCAGTGGCCTGCTTAACATTCCGGAAGGTTTATAGAGCCTAAAACATCTTCCTCGCGTTGTCCCAACACTAACACGGCTCATGGAAGCCTGGTGTCAGTTTGGCAAATAATCCCAGGATTTAGCGTCTGCACTTTAAAGAAAGCGACTGCCATGGTCATTGGTCACAATCTCCTACACAAGCTCTGCGGAACCAGCTCGGGAGCCTCAGCTGATTGCCTACGCACCGCAGGCATCGCATTTGTCTACTCAGCAGCAGAATACTGTGCACCAGTGTGGCTCGGAAGTGCACATACTCACAAAGTAGACGTAAAACTAAACGAGACTATGCGCTATATCTCAGGCACCATCAGATCTACTCCCGTCCACTGGCTACCGTCACTATGTCACATTGCCCCGCCTCACCTTCGACGGCTCCAGGTATTGAAAAGAGAAGCTGAGAAAATCTCCAAAAACCCTGCTATGCCAGCCTACCACGAGTTTTGCCATCCACCTCCTCAGAGACTTAAATCCCGGAATCCACCCTGTACTACAGCCCACAACTTGGAGAATTTCACCATCTCAGATAAATGGAAGGAGGAATGGCCTGCGGGCGCGAATGGAGAACGTAGGGTACGTTCTCCATTCTAACCGATCCGACAAAAAAATTAAAAGGGTTCAATCTCCCGCGCAAACTTTGGTGTCGGCTGAACAGGTTAGGTCTGGGCATGGCTGCTGCAATTCCTTTACCTACAAATGGGGCTGGAAGTCTTCTCCACTCTGCGCATGCGGTGAAGAAGAACAGGCCACTGAACATATTTTCCAGCGCTGCCCCCTTCACTCGTATTCTGGACCAACTGAGGACCTAATCTCCGTCCCCCCTGACTTGATTGCCTGGCTTAACAACCTCAAAGCTGTATTCTGATTGTCCTTCACATTGTGCATGCCATACGATTAATAATAATTGGTCAGATATTCGACTATTATCCGAAAATGTACTAATTGCATATGAGAGTATTTTTATAGTTACCTGAGGGTTTTTTAATACAACGACGGTGGCAAACAGCCCACCTAGCCCAGCATACGGTTCGCCTGATGGCCGTTGCCTATGGACGCCTGCAACTCCAGAGAATTCACATACGCGTTGCCTACTCTTTAAGAACCTATACACTCCTTTGAAGAACCTCATACTGTAGTTCCTGGGGAAAACCTCGACAGGGAGTTCATTCTAGAGTCGGAGCGTTCGCGGGAGGAAATTCCTCTTAAACCGCTTAGTGCGAGAGCCTTTAGGCTCCAGGGTGTGAGGATGAATGCACTGCCGACGGCGAGCGGTGCGGTGGTAGATGTCTAAGAATTCTCTCCTTAGACTAGGGGACTTAGAAGTATAATTAATATACTTTTTAAATGCCATTATTATATATAAAAAACGGTTTCCATACAGCGAGGTAATCCTGCTAGAAGTTTTGGAACAATGCCGATACAGAGAGTTAGAGTAGGTAGTTACAAAAGCGATGAGTGTGGCAAAATAACTTTAGCTGAAATAGTAGGACAGGAGGGTGAGTGGGACAATAATGGTCAGCATGATTCGGAGTGGATTAAAGTGCAAAGAAAAAAGTATAGCAATAAATTAGATACAGTGCGTGGAAAAGCGTCAATTTCACCGAGAGGAAAATTTAAATCCGCGGATTTAAAAATAGCCTTATTCATTTCAAATGTGCACAGCGAGACTTCTGACAAAGATATCGTCGACTATATTTTTTCTAAGACAAATGAAAAAATTATTCTTCATACTTATTCATAAAATAAAAATGAGGAACAGTAAAAGCTACCAGGCTTTTAAAGTCTTGGTACAAAAAAGTAAATTAAATATATATCTTAATGATAAGTTGTGGCCAGAGGGAATAACATGCAGACTTTTTTTGCCATACAGGAAGCCGGAAGAGAGAAGTAACATAAATGATAATAATGAATGACACAACTTTTATATCATTTAATTGTAAGAATATTAAGAGGTCTGTAGACGGAGTTAGGCAGTTATGCGACTTCGGGGATGTTATTGCGCTTCAGGAGACGTGGTTGCTGCCGCACGACTTGCCATTTCTGGGAACAGTGCACGCCGACTTCGGGAGCACGGGCACGTCTGCCGTCGACACGGCTGCGGGTATTCTGCGCGGGAGGCCGCACGGCGGCGTAGCGCTGTTGTGGCGTAAAGCACTGTTCCAGTGCGTAACAGTGGTTCCGTGTTCAAATCCGCGAGTGTGTGCAATTCGAGCTTTAACGCGCGACGGTCCGATTGTTGTGATAAGTGTTTATATGCCAATTGACATAATAGAAAACTTGATAGTATTTACCGATTGTTTGAGTGCTATTTGTGCTATTATTGATGAGAGTGACGCTGCATCTGTGTTTGTTCTCGGCGACTTTAATGCGCATCCAGGAGAGCGGTTCTACAATGAGCTCATCGAATTTTCACGCGATCAGGATTGGGTATGTGCTGATTTGGAAATGTTGAAGTCGTCGGCAACATTCACATTTATAAGCGAGGCACACGGGTGCCGTCGGTGGCTCGATCATTGTATTGTAACTAAGGCCGCGTTGATGAGTGTCACTAATATACATATTAAATACGACGTCTTTTGGTCTGACCATTTTCCTCTTGTTGTAAAATGTAATTTAAATTTAATAAATAGAAAAACCAATATAACTTGCTTAGAGTCAAATATTAATAAAATTATATGGGGTCAGAGAAGTGATAATCAAATAAGTGAATATACGAAAATTTGTAATACAAAACTAAAGGATATATTTTTTCCTATTGAGTTTCTGGATTGCTGCGGTAGTTTTTGTAATAACATAAATCACAAACACCGTATTGACTTAATGTATAAAAGTATAGTAGAGGTTTTATGCCAGGCCGCTACAGCAACATGTCAGGCAGGCACCGGTAAGCGTAAAAGACATATAGCGGGATGGAACAAACATGTAAAAGAAGCTCACAGTTACGCCAGATCTGCCTTTGCAATGTGGGAAAGGCATGGGAAGCCGCGCTCTGGAGCAGTTTATAATGACATGCTAGAGGCCCGTAAAGTTTTTAAAGGGAGGGTTAGGTGGTGTCAGAACCATCAAAACCAAATAAAGATGGACTTCATGGCATCCCAGCACTCCGGTGGAAACTTTAAGGGCTTCTGGAAGGCTACAAATAAATTAAACCCTAAGAGTGGGTGCCTGTGAGTATAAATGGAGTGTCAGACCCCAAAGAGATTGCCGAGCTATTTAAAAATAAATTTACTGTTTGTTCACCGTTAGGCCCGCCGTGTCGAGATTTAGAATTTGGTACAGTGAGCGACTGCTTGTCGGTTTGTGTGTGTGCTAAAGATATTCGTATAGCAATTAAGAAAATGAGTGGTGGCAAGTCGCCTGGACACGACGGCCTAAGCGTAGAACACCTCCGGCATGCAGGCGACCACTTACCACGTGTGTTAGCCTTACTTTTCAACCTATGCTTGAATCACTCTTATTTACCGCCTGAGGTGATGGAGACCCTGGTAGTACCTATAGTTAAAAATCGAACAGGCGATGCATCAGATGGAACGAATTACAGGCCTATATCGTTAGCGGCGATTGTAGCCAAAGTCTATGACAGTGTGCTTAACTCGTACTTAACTGCACGGATTCAACTACACGATGCGCAGTTCGGTTTTAGGTCTGGGCTTTCAACAGAGACAGCCATCCTTAGCTTAAAGCACACTGTTAAATACTATACAGACCGAAAGACCCCTATATATGCCTGTTTTTTGGACCTGACAAAAGCCTTCGATCTCGTGTCCTATGATATTCTATGGGCTAAGTTGCAGAGATCTGGGGTACAGCCAGAGCTTATTCATCTTCTCAGGTACTGGTATTTGAGCCAAGAAAACCGTGTAAAATGGGCGGGTGAGGTTTCGGACTCGTACAGGCTTGAGTGCGGGGTGCGTCAGGGTGGTTTGAGCTCTCCTCTACTTTTCTGCCTGTATGTAGATGCGCTTATTGAGCAGCTTAGCAGTGCACATGTGGGCTGCCATGTTGATGGCGTCTGCCTAAACAACATCAGCTATCCGGACGACATGGTTCTGCTGGCTCCCTCCATTGGTGCGCTCCGTAAACTTATAGCCGTGTGTGAGTCCTATGCCTCATCGCACGGTTTATCATATAACGGAAAAAAGAGTCAATTACTAGTTTTCAAGGCTGGAAATAAATGTCCCGCAACTATACCGCCTGTTCACCTAGACGGCGTTGCCCTAGCGAGAGTCACTCAATTCAAGTATCTCGGGCACATAGTTACTGACGATTTAAGGGACGATGCCGACATGGAAAGGGAGCGACGGGCATTATGTGTGAGGGCGAACATGCTGGCCCGTAGGTTTGCTGCGTGTTCAAAGACAATCAAGATCGCATTGTTTAAAGCATACTGCTCATCTTTTTACACTAGCAGCCTATGGGTTCGATATACCCAAAAGTCGTATAATGGCATCAGAATTCAATATAACAACGCCTTTAGGATGCTGATTGGCCTGCCTAGATTTTGCAGTGCATCTGCTATGTTTGCGGAGGCACGTACCGATGGCTTCGCAGCTATTCTCCGCAAAAAGACAGCGTCTCTGCTGAGCAGAACGAGAGGCAGTCCGAACAGCATCCTCAAGATGATTGCAGATCATGTGTGTGTTGTCCTATATTTAATAAAATGATTTTAAATGTTAAATCTAATATAGTTTTTAAGTACTAACTTTAATTTTAAGCCTTTACTAATAAAAAATAATAATTATGAGATCTTTGTTATCTTAATGAAATAAATGAATTTGAATTTGAATTTGAATTTATTTTATAGGCTATGGAATCCCTCAAGGGAGCGTTTTAGGCCCCACACTGTTTCTGGTTTATATAAACCAACTTTGTAATATGCGCATTGATAATGGTTCTATATTTGCATACGCCGACGATACAGCTGTTGTATTCTATGGAGAAAGTTGGGAGGATGTCCGTAATTCAGCAGAGAATAGATAGGCTTAGCTAAAATTTTTACTTGGCTGCAGAGTAATCTCTTGACCTTGAATATGGAAAAAACCAGCTACATCTGTTTTACGAAGACTTCTGAAACGCAGCCTGACAGTTCGTTTAAGATCAGAATCCATAAATGCACGAACTTAACAAACTGCTCCTGCACTGTCATTGACAAAATCGAGTCTATTAAATATCTGGGAGTAACTATTGACGAGAGGTTGTCGTGGCATATGCATACTGAAGTGATGATATCCCGGACTCGTAAACTAATATGGTCTTTTAAACAGTTGAGACAGGTTGCAACTCCTAAGGTATTAAATCAGATGTACGTATCTCTGGCACAGTCAGTACTCTCCTACTGTATTCCTGTCTGGGGAGGTGCCACAAAAACTAATTTTTTGCAACTGGAAAGGGCCCAGCGAGCTTTAATAAAAGTCATGTACTTTAAGCCCCTGCGATTCCCTACAAGTGACTTATATGAGCTATGTGGCCTCTTATCAGTCAGGAAGCTATATGTACTATATGTCACTCTGCGCCTTCATAAACAGACTTCTTTTTCCCCGATCACTGCAACTTCTAGAAGGAAGCCAAACGTAATTAATCCTCCATCAGCTAACTCAGCTTATGCAAAAAGGCAATACCTTACGCAATCGGCAAAATTATACAACTTCATTAATAAAGCTATTGACATTTATCCCTCGACCAACAGAGAATGTAAAAAGAAAATACTGGATTGGATCGAAACGAAAAACTACGCTGAAATAGAAAATCTAATTAAATGATAATTTAAAAAAACACAAACACCTACTAACACACTCTCTCTCTCACACACGCACACACACACACATCGTGTCACTTGCGAGTTATATGTACCCTCTCTCTTGGCTTTTAATAACTTTTATTTGTATTGGAATTCTACTTTAGTTAAACATTTGTGTTCCTAGTTAAATTTAATCATAGTTTTAAGCAAACACTGAAATTATATATAATGTTGATAATCTGTAAGGAAGAGCGGTGTCTCTTGGCACAGGTATTTTCATACTTAAAAAGAGACACCAACCTGACTTTTGTTATACGATTTTTGCTACTGAATAAATCATTTTTATTTTTTTATTTTTAATGCCACAGGGTCCCACATTAATATTTTTTAAGCCATTTATATTTGTAATTTTCTTTATCCAAGTTAAATCTGAGGCTAGGTTTTTAACAATATTTTTATAAAAATAGAATATAAAAACACATCCAAAACATATCAAAACAATAAAAATATTATAAAAAAACCTAACCTAGCGTGCCGCCGGCAACGGGGCAGGGCCTAGGCTGCCGGTGGTTAAGGCTGCAGAGAGGAACCGCCGGACTATGCGTGTCCAGGATTACCGCCTTCAGATTCTGTAATCTATTAAATTTGTAATAAATATTAATTAATTTCAATTATAAATGAAAAATATACGTAAATTTCAGATGTCGAATTGTCACCGCAGTTGACACCACGTAATTATACAGACGATGGGAAGTTTCTCTTGGATTTCTCTTGCCAAGCTTACCTGAATGCGACGGATCTCCTGTCCTGGTTTCACGTAAAAGGTAAGAGCAGGCGAGCTATAACATGAAATATGTGAGACAAATCCGTCCGACGGGCGTCCGGCGGGTGTCCGGCAGGCGTCCGGCGTGCGTCCGGCGGACGTCCGACGGATTTAGCTGGCCCATATTGAAGACATTGATAGTGTCCGTGACCTTGTGTGAAGTTATTATTATTATCCACAAACCCAGCTAAATTTTGACTTGGTTGACTGTTTTTTTACCGACTTATTAAGCCAATGAAAAATGTAATTTATTCCCATTTTCAATATATTCCCAGAAATATATAATTTGGATCTTTTCAAGGCAAAAGTGTTTATTATTGAGGTCAAACGCTGGTCAGTATTAAAAAAATAAAGAGTAACGGAATGAATGAAAAATTTTGAGACACTTTTGTTTATCTTAAATATCAGGATTGAAATCGCTCGTAGATCAAAATAAAAAAAAATGTAGATCTTAAAATAGACTAGCCCGGCTTTGTTATGAGGCGACTTACACTTCGTTTTTTTATGGTATTGATCACGTGAGCACCGCGCGTTCCTAAAAGCTGACACAACACGGAGAAGCGACGGATTATTATGTAATGATGACGGATCGGTGACGGAACGGGTACCGTACGTGATTCAAACCTTATTGACATAAACGTTTATTTCAGATTCAAACACAACAGAAAGGATAGAAACAGTACAAGCCCACAAATCTGGCTTTGAACATATTAATTTATTGAAAGCCCTGCACACTTCGGATAACGGGACCTATATTTACTGTGCAAGGGAGAGTTTACTGCCGAAAGGAAATTTAACAGTGAACGCTAAAACCGAGCTGATTCCGATATTATTTCAAGAAGGTAAAATTTCTATATTTAAATCGAAAGAAAAATTTTGACTCGCAGTGGGACTCGAACCCACAACCGGATCACTAGCCCAGTGCACTTCCAATTGTGCTATACGAGTACCGCTTAGACTTGTAATTTTTTTTTCTATTTATGCCTCGTCGTATACGTCATCATGGCTGACGTCAACATGGCTGCTAGTCAAACTTTTTACTTTTTTGTTTCGATTTAAATATCGACGATATTCGCTAGCAGACGTTTCTGCATAATAAAAAATAAGGTGAATTTTGTTTGTTTAAATTATTTCCAAGAATTGCAGGACTATTTGAGCGTCGTTACTCGTCTTATGACATTTTAAAATCTGTCAGAATATAAAACACTTTGTAAACGGAATTAATCGCACAAAAAATTAGATCCCCTCAACTCTCATCTCACTATAATTATTATACAAAATGTATAGTTTTAATTTTGATACCCACGATTATTAATCCAGATATATCGGAGCTGTGCAGGTGATCACCAATAGCTAAACATGCACTTTATCGACTTGACAATAGAGGTGTTGTTCAGATATTTGTGACCATCTCCACTGCTCCGATATATCTGATGTTCGACTGTACAGTCAACCAATTTGATTTACAGGTCACTTAGTTCCTTGTCACAGTGAAAACTTATATGAAAGACGCGAAAGATTTCTTATTAACGTCACTGTGACAAGGTTGGAAGTGGCTTAGAAATCAAATTGTATGACTATATCATATCTATTTTTTGCAGAAAAACCTTACATTACAGTAAAGCCGAGCACAGAAGTAATTATATATAAAGATAAAGATATCCTCAGTTTTGTTTGTGGCGGCAGCGAACCAATTAATAAAAGATATTACACGTGGTATATTCAAGGTAAGATAAATAATTATTTTTAAACTACCTTTTCCTCTCGAATTCATCGTTCAGCCGTGCCCGTATTTAAAGTATGGTTGCGAGCTAAAAATTATCCTATGTCCTGTCTCGTTGCTGAAACTCTCTCCATACTAATTTCATCCCAATTGGTTCAGCGGTTTAAGCGTGAACAGGTAACAGGCAGACAGAGTTACTGTCGCATTAATAATATCAGTAAGTAAGTATGGATTAATAATTTTACTGGTACAAGACATCATTTCTGATGCAATCGCGCAAAGACACTCCCAGCATAGCCGTCTCCATTGCCCTTTAGGTGACTTTATGAGGCACATAGCAAGCGACCACGTTTCAGTACCATTTGTCATCACTGGCAACACACACTGGTCTAAGACATTTGCCTTGCCGGTGATAACGTCAAAAAAGTTGCGCCCACACCGCTGTTTAAAAAGCCGTGACTGTACGGAATCGGAGTGATGCATCGTATACACGCCGTACCGTACGCTCCCGACACCGCTGCTCAAAATACGCAATCGGTACGGATCCGATGCGTCACTGTCGTACCGTTGCCGTGTCTTAAGTGTGGTCGCAACTTTATCCAGAGCCCTGAGTGTAAGTTTTTAACGTAACTTTACGTCACGAACGCGTTTGCGTTTCCCATATAAATAACATTATCACTTACGCGTTCGTAAACGTTTTGTTACGTCAAAAGAAACTTACACTAGAGCCTCAGGTAGAAATATGTTTGACAAGCACACAAATGGGTCATTAATCATTATATTTAAAGTTGTATACTCAACTTATTTCTTTTAATTTGGATTTTTGTGTGGTTTCTACCTGAATCATGAGTTCTTTCGAGCCTGATAGAAGAAAAAATAAAGAATTTGTTGAATCTATCAAAAATATTGACAAAGAAATCATTATCTATTTAGTATGAACACCATTCAATGCAGTTAGGAGTGATGCAGTGCGTACGTTGTCGGTTATAGTGACCCATGGGTGGGGCACGGACTTGTGAAGATAGATAATCGTGACCCATGATGGGGGACCCGACTATGTTGTGATTTAGAAACTAAAATAACTATGTACAAAAATATCGATATGTATTTCTAAGTGTTGATGATAAATTACTATAATTTGGAAATTAGAATAAAGGACACAGTTCAGAAGAAAGTATATCACACGTCATAGTAATTTAATTCTAAGTAGTCATATTTGGACTTGTCAGTAATTTGATCTATATATATTTTTATGGTATTTAATTCCAGCACTTTAAACTATCGTTCCTTAAAACCAGTGTCGTTATGAAAGACACGCACTGTATAATATCCATAAATTTTAAATTACAGCTAAAACTAACTACTATAATTTATAATTAAATTGAAACTAAACAAAAATTAAACCTATATAAAACTAAAATAAATTTAAAAAATTGGGCCCCTTCGGCATAGTGCCAAGGATGCTGGCAGCATTTGCTGTATAGCTAAACTTATTCGTTGGGCGAGGAAGCTTTTGATAAGTTTTCTTACAGAATAACGCATGTATGTTTAAAATTTTTTGTAATAATTTTTTGAAAAAATAAGTCTGGCCGAGTTTCTTGCCGGTCATAAAAGTCAAAATGCTTCTGGGGTCAGAGGTGTAGGGTTAGAACCGGTGTAGTTTTTATTTTTCTTCTTTTGTATACTCGACGTGTAAACGTGCCCTAGTGGCCTACTTACTGAATAAACGTTTGAAAGGCGAAAATTTGTCAGTGTGTATGTTTGTTACTTCTTCACGTCTAAACGGCTGGAGCGATTGCAATAAAATTTGGTATGGTGTTAGCTGACACCCTGGATTAACACATAGGCTACGTTTATTCCCTAATAAGCTGAAATAATTTACTATTCAGGTCCTCAGCTACATGAAGTCGAATTACAACAATATATAAACGAATCTAAGAACTATCTAGAACTGCGTTTAGACAGATCCTACCATGAGAGTCAATTATATTGCGCACAAGGTTATTCTTTGAAGATAAACCTTACGGATGGTCGGAGTAAATATGTTGGCTATGGTGAGCTGATTAGATCGCACAACATCACGTTTCTCCATCAAGGATCAAGAAGCTTAAATTATCCAGGTATGTTTAATTCGAAAAAAAAATTATTTGACTCGCAGGGGGTCAGACAATCACAAGGCTTATATGGAGTTTTCTTGCATCGCTTTTTTTTATGACAAAAGGTGGCAAACGAGCAGACGGATTGCCTGATGGTAAGCAATTACCGTCGCCCATGGGCACCCGCAACACCAGGGGAGTCACAAGCGCGTTGCCGACCTTTAAGGGGGGTTGGAGCTCTGGGAACCTTACTCACCATCAGGAACACAACACTGCATACTTGAAAGGTAGCAGTGCTATTATAGCTGTGGTCTTCTGTAAGGAGGAGGTACTTCCCAGTTGGGCTTCTCCGGACTCTAGCGTGATGGTACTTCGCTGTGCCCTACCTCTCATTAAATTTTCTGAGGCTAGGAGAGGTGTTGTCTTGGTATCAGATCAAAGGTAATAAACCAATCAGCTATTTTGTCCCTTGTTGCCATGGTTACGATCCTCCGAATCACTTTTAAAATGGTAACTCGAACCCACAACCACTGGATCACTGGCCACTACCAATTGTGCTATACGAGTACCGCTTAGACTTGTCAAATTTTTTTCTACTTATCTCTCGTATACGTCATCATGGGGTTTTTCTATTTTTCTTTCGAAGATATTATTCGCTAGCAGACGTTTCTGCTTAATATCAAATGTGTCGCTTAACTTCAAACTCAAATAAATCCATTCGACCCTCTCTGCAAATATCTACCCTATTACCTTTTCATAATACCAAAATCGCATGATTTGACAGATGGTTTTACCTGAGTTGTTGGACCCGGGTATGTCCTTAAACTACGTCCAACAATGGAGAGGTAGGGCACAGCGATGACCATCACGCTTGAATCTGGAGCAGCCCAACTGGGGAAGTACCTCCTCCTTACAGAAGACCACAGCCATAATAGCACTGCTACCTTCCAGGTATGTAGTGTTGTGTTCCTGATGGTGAGTAAGGTTCCCAGAGCTCCAACCCCCCTTAAAGGCCGGCAACGCGCTTGTGACTTACCTGGTGTTGCGGGTGCCCATGGGCGACGGTAATTGCTTACCATCAGGCAATCCGTCTGCTCGTTTGCCGCCTATGACATATAAAAAAAAGGCCCCTGCAAAACCGTTAAAACAGTTTGTCTGCAGGTTTCGTTAATTTTTAAAAAGTATTTTATTTTTGCAGACAATCCACAAGTATCGCCAAAGACATTTACAGACAATCACAAGCCTTACATGGAGTTCTCTTGCATCGCTTTTCTGGGGCTAGGAGAGGTGTTGTCTTGGTATCAGATCAAAGGTAATAAACCAATCAGCTATTTTGTCACTTGTTGCCATGAATAAATGAATGAATGAATGAATGAATGAATGAATGAATGAAAGAATGAATGAAAGAATGAATGAATGAATGAATGAATGAATGAATACTTTATTGCACACCTCAAAAAGTAGAACAATATTACACAAAGGAACAAAAAATAAAAAGAAAAGGAGGCAAACAACAGGCGATCTTATCGCTGAAAAGCTTCCAGACAACCTTAAGGTAGCGAAGCAAAATAAATAAAAAAATAAATAGAAAACTCCGATCACTTTTAAAACGGTAATTATGTTGAGTTCCCTAGGCATCAATTGTTTTGATCTTAATACGTATACCAAGTTTCGCATAATTTTGCACCCAATGTATGTTGTATGTGTTTGTTCTTAGCAGACATCGGATTCCGCGGATTCAGCTAGGGACTTCCTATATCGATAAACTCATTTATCGATATTAGTTCTATATACTAGTGACCGCCCCCATTTGTGTGTGTTTTTCGTAACTGTTGTTCTGAAGACCAGTATGAAATTCAAATACCATTGATCACTTTATGAAATTTTGCTATGCTCCTATAACCTGCACAGAAATTGAAAAGTCTTTTAGCCACCTGAAATGGATTTTTCAGCCAAGACGAAGACGCTTAACGCCCGAAAATATGGAAAAAAATCTGGTGGTTTACTTTAACAATAATAGATGGAACAGTCATGAAGAAATAAATTGTGACGAGTAAACTTTTAAAAACGTTTTCATAAAAGAAGAATAAAATTGAGTTCTTATTTCATTATATAATACTCCTTTAATAAAAAAATATTTTTTAAGCAAACCTTTGTGTGATCACTAATATTTAGAACTAGTATCGATAAATGAGTTTATCGATATAGGAAGTCCCTAGCTGTCAAGAATTTTCGCCCCACGGAATCCGATGTCTGGTTCTTAGTTATCATCTAAAAAAATTCTGTTCCAAGGACCTGACCAATCGGAAATCACATTGCTAAGCTTGATTCAGCAAGATAAAACTGCGGAATGGATGAAACTGGACTTAAACAAAACTCTTGAGCAGTCTGATAATGATAGTCACGTATACTGCGCCAAGCAGAACGTTATACAAGACGGGAATTTTTTAGAAGGGTTGAAGAGTCAGCTGATCCGAATCAGGATTCAGGATATCAAGCAATTGGGTAAATACATACATTTATTTTATTTAACTTGTAATTTACGTATTTTTTTATTATGCAGAAACGTCTGCTAGCGAATTTCTTCGATATTTAAATGGGAAGAAAAATAGAAAAATTTGACTCGCGGCGGGACTCGAACCCACAACCACTGGACCACTAACCCAGGGTACTACCAATTGTGCTACATGAGTACCACTTAGACTTGTCAACTTTTTCTATCTATCCCTCGTTGTAATTTAAGATAAGATATCTACACTAATATTATAAAGGCGAAAGTTTGTGAGTGTGTATGTTTGTTACTTCTTCACGTCTAAACGGCTGGAGTGACATCCTGGACTAACACATAGGCTACGTTTTTTCCCTAATAAACCGCGGGGCACAGCTAGTTTACAATAATTATAAATATTACAAATACTTAACTATTTACTACATAAAATCTTAAGAAGGGCCCTTGAGGCATGTGAGTACTTTGTGCGAGGAAGCCGCCACCTCTTAGTCAACCAGACGCTACGCGATTTCAAAGATTTAATTTAAATATGTATTTTTACATTTCAGCCGTATGCAGTCCACTGCTGGACATAGGCCTCCCACAAATATGACTTGTATCATCTTGGGGGTAGTTGCTTACGGCTAAAATGATGATGATGGATTATGTATTTACTTCCTTTCTTTGCTCTTCTTACAGAAACCTTTATCAAAATTGAACCAAACACAGATGTAACCTTCGAAGTGAACTCCTCGCTGCGCTTCAGCTGCACTGGCAGTGTTCCTATAGACGGCAGGAGTTATACGTGGTTCAAAATAGGTAATTTTTATTAGGTTTAAAAATGTTACAGCACATGCTTAATACCTACATATTGACTGAGCCCCATGGTAAGCACAAGAAGGCTTGTGTTGTAGGTACTCAGCCAACGATATATTTATAATAAAACTACTTGAAAGCATGGAAAACACCCATGACTCGGGAACAAATTTCAGGGCTTATCACACAAATAATATCCTTTAAGGATGACTCACGTTATACCGTCGCCCCTCCTACACGTCGCCCTTCCGAGCCCGAGCCTTCCGTTGACCCACCGTGCACACACCGGAGCGGCCCGACACTCGAATATTGACATTAACACGAGCGTCGTTCCATCCAGCCATTTGTTGCGAGTAGACGATCATCGCACGCCCGTCGACATCGCGTCGCCTTCCCATCACCGGGCCGAGCTGAGCCTTTTTACATAGCTGTAACGGCCGTCGCACGACCGGCCCGTACCCGGGCCGACTGGCTCAAAACGTAGCGACGGAGGCTCGGCTCGGACGCGGGCGGGTGTAACGTGAATCAATCTTAAATGCCCTTCCTGTACCCTTACCATGAGTTGTGACATTGAGGTTTTCGATAAAGAGTATCGAGTTTACTATCTGTGCACCTCGTTCGCACTAAAATAGTACAAGCGAGATGCACAGATAGTAAACTCGATAGTCGTTATCGAAAACCTCAATGTCACAACTCACTGGGTACTGGGTTATCGGCTTCATAGGCAAGGCCACTTTATTCTTTGAAATCAGAGTGTTTTTTGACGTTAGCTGGCTTAGGTGTTGACCAAATAGTGGTGAAACGCGTTTTGAAATCAATTTTTCATTTGCTGCACAATTCTGCGTTAGATATCTATATAATAAGCTATCAATATTACACACTAAATTAGGTTATTGAACAAGAAATAATTAAAGATATTTAAGTCGAAAGAAAAATAGAAAAATTTGACTCGCAGCGGGACTCGAACCCACAACCACAGGATACAGTGGTTGTGGGTTCGAGTCCCGCTGCGAGTCAAATTTTTCTATTTTTCTTTCGACTTAAATATCTTTGATATGCTAGCAGACGTTTCTGCTTAATATAAAAATAATTTAAGAAATAATTAATAGGTATATTCTCAAGAAGACGTCACCATTTTGAGGTTCAACCTTCTTCTTTAAAAATCATCAATAAATCATTCGATGATTTCGCCAGTGTCAAGTAAAATAACAAATAAGTAAAATAACATATATTATAAGTTTGCCCTTAGAGCATGACGTTGTTAGGTAGTATGCCTTGCGTTTTGTGAAGTGGTAGCTGGACTTTACAGAAAGCTGAGAGGCGGCTGTGACCCC
Organism: Grapholita molesta; assembly: GCA_022674325.2. NCBI lineage: Eukaryota > Metazoa > Arthropoda > Insecta > Lepidoptera > Tortricidae > Grapholita > Grapholita molesta. Next base: position 1,299,665 of record CP053145.2, on the reverse strand, counting down.
GCGACTGCCGCGTGATGACCAAAATAGTGGTGAATCGTTTTGAAATCAATTCTTAGGTTCAACCGTAATGTTAAACAATTTGACTTTGAAGGTTATTAGTTGTCAACTTGACTTTGATATATATATTTTTTCAGATTCGGAATCCAAAATGACAATACCCGAACAGAGTCAAGCAACACCTGAGTCGGCCATTTTGGAGTTAGCTCTCAACGAGTCTTATCACCATAACCAAATCTTCTGTGCTCAGGTATCTTGTCATCAGCAGTCATCGAATCGAGGATGATATTTGGGATGAAAAACCTCAAACGTTATACTTAACATGGATGTGACTCGGGATTTCCCGGGATTTGGGATGATTAATATTTAATAACTCTTGTCGAAGATCAAGCTATTTTAAACAAAATGAAAATGTTCGCTATGTATAATAGGTTACCCTTATCACTAGGAAAATATAACCAATATGGAGCTGACACACGCACTAATCTCTATCGGGAAAATTCTGCTGTTTTCGGTGCGGGGAGGTAACACACATAAATAATGTTAACACTAATGCATTTTTTACGTGCGTCGCTACACACGCACACGATAAAATTATCTAACACTAACATAAACTATATTCACACAAGTTCAAGAACTATGACCGGGGGCCGAGTAATTTTGGCAGAGGAGAACACCTGTTAATGGCTACACCATATTGGTTATATCCTCCTAGCCTTATTACGGCCTCTGAACATAATGTTATTTTATCTACGTACATATCGCAAGTACTCTAAAATGCATCCCGAAACCGTAGGCAATGACCAGCATTACTAACCATCAGAAATTAATGGAGATGTAATATTAACATTACCTACTGAAAACAGTAGGTTATGAGTTTAAATTTGGAACAGCTGTCAAATTCAAGTGGGGTGTCTATTCTAGTATCCACAGGTATTAAAACAGTCATTGATACAAAACGCCAATTCGTATTTTTTTTTATATAAATCGAACGACATTTGAACTCGAGTGACAATAGAATAGGGAGTTCATTCGCTTGTCTATGTTTTAAAAAATATTTGAGATACGAAATACGAAACGCCGCCATTTCAAGCTGTCATTTGTTTTGTTCATGCAGGTAATTTCCCTACGGTTCCTGAATCCATCTTAAAACACTATGATGTGTGTGTAGATAAAGTAGTGTATGCAGCTATACATAATTAGGCATTACAACACTCGTGTGATGTTATTACTCGCCTTCGGCTCGTTTCATAAACCCGGGGCATTACAATAAGAGTGTTGTTGTAACGCCCTTCATTATGCACAGATGCATACACTACTATTACTTTCCTTATAAATTACTAAGCCATCCCATCACCGTTTGTTCCAATCAGGGTTCGGACAAGTCATCGCAAAACAATCGCAAGACGGCTATAGAACAAGATCAATAGAATCGCATTATGTACAATATTATTTAATTATATTTTTCAATGACATTTATTACTGCAACCCAGAATTCACCATGAAGCGTGAATTATTGAGTTGATGTCATGGAATATTAGCAGAAATTAGGAACATCAACAAATCGATGCAAAAAGTTTCGTAAGAAATTTCTGGCGGAGCTGTCTTCAATTTGCGATTTTTTGACCTAATATGTTTATCAATATTATCTTTCTTTAACTGTTTAATACGAATGTCACATGCTGTACACAATATTTCCTTGACATTTTCTTGATAACAGAGCTCGGGGTAGTCCTTAATCCACTTGTTAATTGTATTTATTTGCACCATATTTAAAAGATTTAGAAATAACCATAAAAAAAACAAATAATTGTATTAGTTTAAAATGTCACCACAAAACTGTTTTAAGCATGCCACTTTGACAAATCCATGACAGACTTGTGACTAAAAAGGTCAAATGTTAAATTATAAATTACGATAATAATATATCAGCTTTAGATAATAACAATCTTAAGTCGCGACTCTATGATAGTCTTGTCCCATGTCCATATCAGTTTCGCGATGACTTGTCCGAACCCTGGTTCCAATATAACTGTTTGCAGGTGTACGTCACAAAATTAAAAGCGAAAAATATTTCTATGCTGACGCATTATGGCGCGTTGGTGACTTCTAATAAGATCACTTTGCTTCTGAGAGGAAGGGTTGAATACGGTAAGTCATTATTCTCTCATATGTGTTAGTCCACACGGAAAGGTACCCTATGGCGCTTGGCGCTTACGCTATTGTTAATGACGCTTCAATACTAATGTGAAACTTTGCAACGTAAGCGCCAAGCGCCATAAGGTACCTTTCCGTGTAGACTACCACATATTATCTGACTATAACCTGGGTACTGTGTTCTCTTCGTTTTATACAAGACTGACCAGCGTTTGACCTCAGTCACACCTGATGGTAAGAGACCTAGCGGAAGCGGAGCTCCGTCGACTAATTGCGTTGTAGTCATTTTTTGTTTCCGCCATTTTGAGTTTTGGACTATGAGCTGATGTACTAATTTTATGTTCGGTCCGTGCAATGCTGACCTCACTGCTCGACATATAAAAAAAAAACTCGGGACAATCTTACACAAATCGACCTAGTCCTGCGGTTAGCTCAGTAAAGCTTGTGTTGTAGGTACTAGATGACGATAGATAGATACATATAAATACTTAAATACATAGAAAACACCCATGACTCAGGAATAAATATCTGTGCTCATTACAAATAAATGCCCTTACTGGGTATCGAAACCAGGACCATCAGCTTCATAGGCAGGGTCACTACCCAGATCAAAACGGTCGTCAAATATGACTTATATCATCTCGGGGGGCAGTTGTCATAGCAGCCCCGCTTGGCGGGTTGGCACTGCAGTAGCTGACGTTGCTGCCCATCTGTTTCTCTTTGTCGCTTTACATCCATGTGCCTTGGTGCTATCCTCAACACCACACAGTGACTTACATGATTTTTTTTTGTTGCTAGGTATGTACACGATGGTGCCAGCTATAGTCATACCACTAGCTATTCTGGTGGTGGCAGGGGGGGTAGTAGCTTATGTCCTGCGCAGACGCCGCCCCCATCCCTCCCCCCGCACGGCTGACAAAGATGAGAACTTATACGCTAACGTCTCTAGGGATATGGTAAGTAATCATAGGCTATTTAAATCGAAAGCAAAATAGAAAAATTTGACTCGCAGCGGGACTCGAACCCTCAACCACTGGATCCCTAGCCCAGTGCACTACCAGTTGTGCTATACGAGCGCCGCTTAGACGTGTCAAATTTTCAAAATTTCTCTCAATCTTATCCATCCTGGTATACGTCATTACGGGTGACGTGTAGCGACATCTACCGAAGAGTATTGAACCCTTTTTACGGCATCGATGTCTCAAATTTAGATTGAGAATTCATCGATAACAATGTGCTACCCCTTTCTCAAATTATTTTTATATTAAGCAGAAACGTTTGCTAGCATATCAAAGATATTTAAATCGAAAGAAAAATAGAAAAATTTGACTCGCAGCGGGACTCGAACCCACAACCACTTAAATATCTTTGATATCCTAGCAGACGTTTCTGCTTAATATAAAAATAATCATAGGCTGTTCGGACACGATGTTGCTATGTTAAACCAATTTCACACTAGATGGCGCTGTACCGTACGTCGTGAATCCTGAATCACGTAGGCGTTTGTATTTCTTAGTTTACATATAGGATTGAATGATTTATCTAAGAACATTCGCTTAATTTGTGAAAACTTAGGTTTGTTATTTAATCATTCACATTTAAAGAGCGCCCTTTTTAGAATAATTAGGAGTAATGTAACATTATCCATGAAAAGGGACCTTATTGTCGATGGCGCTTATGTCTTTGTTCAAGATGTTACAATACAAACGAAACACGATTCGACGTAAGTGCCATCGACAACAAGGTCCCTTTTCCTAGATAATGACACAAATAATTAGGACATAGGCTTAGGACTTTTTTAGTATTCAAAGGAGATTGGACCGTGGTTCTAGAATCCAGGGAGTCGGCATATGTTAAAATCCTTTTTTTTTTCGAAGTCAAAATTAAAGTACCTACATCTCTCTTCTTCCTCGCGTTGGCAACTAATCCTAGATTTTGGCCTAGGCGCTAGTTTAACAAAAGGGACTGCCATCTGACCTTCGAACCAAGGGGGGGCAAACTACAATATTAACAATATTAATAACTTTCTTAATTCAGGTATAAAAATTGTTTTCACTATACTATTTCAACAATCTACTATTACAATATTCACAATCCACTTTTACAATTCTAACAATCGATTAAAGAATTCTAACAATGAACTTTTACAATTCAGGTTTACTAAAATTTAACAATCCACTTTTCAATTCCAACTATCTACTATTCCAATTTCAACAATCTACAACATTTGTTGACAGGCTTCAACGCAGGTGACGTATGCAGTGCTGCAGTTTCCAGGATCCAGTGCGGGACGCCGCACGAATCCCCAGATGGTTCAAGGCTCCGAATATGCTACAATTGATTTTAAAACAAAACTCTAATATACCTACATAATACGATTTGACGCTAACGTGTTTCATATATGGTAGTGCTCACGGAAAGGTACTTTATGACGCTTGGCGCTTACGTTGCAAAGTGTCACATTAGTATTGAAGCGTCATTAACAATAGAACAAAATCAGAACCCACCCTTCTAACCGATCCGACACAAAAATTAAAAGGGTTCGATTTCGCAAACTTTGGTGTCAGCTGAACAGACTGAGGACTGGGCATGGCTGCTGCAATTCCTATACCTACAAATGAGTCTGGAAGTCTTCTCCACTCTGCGACGTGAAGAAGAACAGACCACTGAACATATTTTCCAGCGCTGCCCCCTTCACTCGTATTCTGGACCAAATGAGGACCTAATCTCCGTCCCCCCTGACTTGATTGCCTGGCTTATAAGCCTCAAAGCTGTACTCTGATTGCCCTACCATTGTGCATGCACTACGAATAATATTAATTAACAATAGCGTAAGAGCCAAGCGCCATATTTTTTTTTATGACAAAGGTGGCAAACGAGCAGATGGATTACCTGATGGTAAGCAATTACCGTCGCCCATGGGCACTCGCAACACCAAGGGAGTCACAAGCGCGTTGCCTACCTATAAGTGGGTTGGAGCTCTGGGAACCTTACTCACCATCAGGAACACAGCACTACATACCTGAAAGGTAGCAGTGCTATTATGGCTGTGGTCTTCTGTAAGGAGGAGTTACTTCCCCAGTTGGGCTGCCCCAGATTCAAGCGTGATGGTCATCGCTGTGCCCTACCTCTCATTGTTGGACGTAGTTTAAGGACATAACCGGGTCCAAAAAGCCATAAGGTACCTTTCCATGTGGACTACCAAGCTCTACCCTACTCTACCAAGCTCAGGTTCGATCGTGTATGGAGTACTGTTGCCATCTTTGGGACGGGCCAAGTATCAGCTGGCCGCTTTGGATTCAATAGAGCACCGTGCTCGCAGACTCATTGGCGATCCTGAATTACTGAGTGTACGGTTACAGAGCCTTGAGCACCGTCGCAGGGTTGCTAGTTTGTCTGTGTTTTACAGGATACATTTTGGGGAGTGTGCACAGGAATTGCACGATTTAATTCCGTCATCTCCGCTCCACCGCCCAAGCTTTTCATACTTTATACTTTCGTTCCGTTACCGCGATATGAAATATATGAAAAATAGTAACGGAATGGAATAAAAAAGCTTGAGACACATATTTTCTCCTATCAGGCTCGAAAGAGCTCATGATTCTGAGTAAAAACCATACACAAAATTCAAATAAAAAAAAAATTGAGTACTTATAGAAATTAAAATAAAATGGCCCTTATCATTCTACTATATATATATCGTCTAGTACCTACAACACAAGCCTTACTGAGCTTACCGTAGGACTAGGTCGGTTTGTGTAAGATTGTCCCGAAATATTTATTTATTTATAAAACGTGAGTTACCCGCTTCTATAAAGTTTATCTACGTACATGTCATAAGTGCTCTAAAATGTGTCCAGAAACCGTAGGCAATGACCAGCATTACCAACCATCAGAAAGATTTCAGTAGGTAATATTAACATTACCTACTGAAATCAGTAGGTTATGAATTTAAATTTGGAACAGCTGTCAAATTCAAGTGGGGTGTCTAATTTAGTATCTATAGATACTAAAACAGCCATTGATACGGAACGCCAATTCGTTATGTTTTTTTAATATAAATCGAACGACATTTGAACTCGAGTGACAGTAGAATAGGGAGTTCATTCGCTTGTCTATGCTTTAAAAAAAAAATTGACTGAGATACGAAATACGCAACGCCGCCGTTCCAAGCTGTCATTTGTTTCGTTCGTTGACTTTTTAATGTTTACAAGTAACCCTAGTAATAAGTCATTTCCCTACGGTTTCTGAACCCATCTTAAAACACTTAATGATATGTGTGTAGATAAAGTAGTGTATGTAACTATACATAATTAGGCATTACAACAATTGTGTGATATTATTATGAAACGAGCCGAAGGCGAGCCCACACTCTTGTTGTAATGCCCTTCATTATGCACAGATACATAAACTACTATAATGCGAATACCAAATAAAACAATGTTATTAGTATGAAACAAATAAAACTATCATAATAATATTTTAAAAACGTTTATTCTTATTTTTACATACATTTATATATTATATATATCGTTGGCTGAGTTATAACACAAGCCTTCTTGAGCTTACCGTGGGGCTCAGTCAAATTGTGTTAGAATATCTTGTAATATTTTATTTATTTATAATTGGTAACCATAAATCACTTATCCATAAGCTACAAGTGCGCTTACTTAGGGAAAACTTTGACTTATCGGTGATACTTTGAAAACCGTATTATTCATCATCATTGCTGAAAGTCCACTGCTGGACATAGGCCTCCCCCAAATATGAATCATCTTGGTTACTATAGCCACTGGGCGGGTTGGCGATTGCAGTAGCTGTAGATTGGGTTTCGACGGACGCTGCTGCCCATCCATCGGTTTTATATTATAGTTGTAAGTATGGAAATAAAATAAAAAAATATCTTACACAGATCTCGATGTTTTGGGGGAGGCCTATGTCCAGCAGTGGCCGTCTTTCGGCTGGCATGATGATGATGATAGATCTCGCTATAATGAAATGCAAGCTATAAAATCGATGGCAACTGTCAGTTTTTGTTGCTTGCAATCTGGTTGGCAGCAACTTATCGCTTGCAACTCACCATTGTGAACTCAGATAATAACAGTATCACGCAATTACCAAGTGTCATCATTAAGACCCTTTCAACTTACATAAATACAGGATGAAACTTAAATCGTGAATAGTATCCTTTCTAGTTAGTAATGTATACCATAGACAAGTATCAACTGAACGCCCCGATTCTCACAAAAGGCAAATCTTTTTTTTTTTAAGTTTTCGTGATTTATTTTACTTTTGTCGATGTTTTTATAATTATACAACTTTTCAATACGCTGGCGGTAGATGTGAATACACGTCACCCATGATGACGTATACCACGAAGGATAAGATAGAAAAATTTTCTTTCGATTTAAATATCGAATATACAACGGTAAAGTAAATTCGCTTATACGCAAATTATTTGATGAATAAAAAAAATGTATAAAGCATTTTCTTTACAAACAAATATGTTTATTCAGAAGGCATTATTTTGTTACTGATATTCAGACATCGGATTCCGTGGAGCGAAACTTCTTGACAGCTAGGGACTTCCTATATCGATAAACTTTATTTATCGATACTAGTTCTATATACTAGTGACCGCCCCCAATTGTGTGTGTTTTTCGTAACTGTTGTTCTGAGGACCAGTATGAAATTCAAATAACTTTGATCACTTTATAAAATTTTGCTATGCTTATAACCTCCACAGAAATTAAAAAGTCTATTAGCCACCTGAAATGGATTTTTCAGCCAAGACGGAGACGCTTAACGCCCGAAAATATGGATAAAATTCTGGTGGTTTACTTTAACAATAATAGATGGAACAGTCATGAAGAGATAAATTGTGACGAGTAAACTTTTAAAAACGTTTTCAAAAAAGAAGAATAAAATTGAGTTCTTATTTTATTATATAATAGGTACTCTCCTAATAAAAAAAATATTTTATAAGCAAACCTTTGTGTGATCACTAGTATTTAGAACTAGTATCGATAAATGAGTTTATCGATATAGGAAGTCCCTAGCTGTAAAGAAGTTTCGCCCCACGGAATCCGATGTCTGCTGATATTCATATTTAGAAGTGGCGGATTTCAGTGTATTCTACAGTCGACTTTACAAGATTTTTTTGAAATATACGTACCTACTGAGTTACAATATAATAATTAATTTTTATACTTAAGGACGGATAAGACAGACTTCATTCATTATGCATTTACAGTCAAAATAAAGCTAAACATCTATCAAGTAAACATCTCATTTTCGACTATTCAGTTACAATCGGATGAATCGGACTCACGTGTAATTATATCGCACTAGGCGAAGAGTGTAAAGCACCCTGCGCGGTGTGTCTTAATTCGGCTTTAAAATGGGTACCAGAGCTTACCCGAAATATGTCGCCTAGTGCGATATAATTGGGTGAGGGTTTCGCTCACGTTTTTCAAGTGGAATATTGCTCGACATGTTTGACTCCGTAACGAGCATAATCATGAGCCGTTCGCATTGGCTGATTCATCAGAATTCTTCGCCGCAAACATGTAGAACAATATACTTAAAACAAAAGCTACTCGTTTCAATACAATTAATAATCTACATTCATGTTGCATTGGTAACCAGGGCCGCTTCTAATCGCGATGCTTCTGATGGCCAAAACATAAAAAATAATGTTTGTTCTACCGCAGTCTTCCAGCTAAAGCCCTGAAGAAGTAGTATCCGGTGGCAGCCTGAAGTATTTTGTGCGCCCAGTAAAGCCTGAAAAAAAAAGCTCAATCAACTACTGTTATCCGTTGCAATGGTAACGGTCTCTGGGCTACTTTTACTATTATTTAGCTTAATTCATCCCAAGGTAAGTTATATTTTGGGGAGGTATCATTCCAGTAGTGCGCCGAATAACTTACAGCATAATTTCCATTGCTACATTCCTTTTTTGTATAGTTAATCCTTAATATTAGTCTATGTGTGTCATAAGTTAGATATTAAAGGATTAACTCAATAAATCATACGATTCAGAAACACGATTACTTGGATTATGCTTAATGGAAATTAAATCCAAAGTGATCTATAAAAAATAATGGCATCCCTTAATACATTGCAAATAATCATTAGAAGGTAGAACAAGAAGAATAAGTATTTTTTTTTTTTTTTTTTTTATATAGACAATTTATTTAATAATAATGTAACATGATGAAGAACACAAAAAAATTTAAACAAATAGGTAGACGTAAAATAAAATAGTGGTAGAAAGAGTTCGTAGGTCAGTCGGCGTGTGGAAGGGCGGCACCATCATCGAAGCCGAATAACTTCGCTGCTGTCTTCCATTTGTGGCGGGTGCCACGAATGCACATGCTGGTCGCTCTAATTATTGAAGTAATTATACGAGCCCTCAGCCAGCCCAATACGCGAGACAGGGATCTATCCCAGCGAGATGCGAGTGCTTCCCCGAGGTGTTTGACGAATGTTGCTAGTTGTGGTGCAAAAACTCCATCCACAGAGGTGACGAGAGGTGTAAAAGTGGCATGACGAAGCTCGCAGGCGTTGGCGTATTTGTTTTGTTTTTCCGACTCTGCTGATTTCAGGACAGAAGCAACAGGGCGTGAGGTGTAAGAGGGAGCGTCAGTGTCTACGACACGGATGTCAAACAACGCCTCCCTCTGTGCAACCCATACGCCCCGGCATGCTAAATCTCCTCGTAGGCCGGTTTCACCTTCAGTGACAATTGGTTCTTTTACTACATTTCCCCACGCTTGTTGGCATAATTCGCAAAAGAGATCCCTTATTTCGTTGTGACGTCTCGTTATTAGACCGCCGGTTTTACAACAGAGGGCGTGATCGATGTTGAAGTCGCTATTGCCGCATCCATCGCAAGATTTTGGCATTGAGATCGGTGTTCGATGGTATCGTATTGAGAGGGCATCTCGGAATTCGTGTGGAGACAGGTCAAAGTGATCTTTTCTTGTGGGTATAACGGATAGCCAATTAGAAGATTTTGTTTTCATTTTGGTCACAATTGATCTTTCAATGGCTCTTTTTGATAGGTGGGAGATTGGTTAAAATGGAATCTAAAAGGTTATCGTCATGTGCTTCTTTCAGTTTGTGGCATTCTTTACGTGCTTCGTTGAGGGATTTGTGATGCTTTGCGAGTTCCATATGCTTCATTTCAAGTAGGGAGGATGAAAGAACAGTGCAGCCTTTTTTAGACATATCATAGTATAAATTTGAAGTGGTGGCGCCATCGGATATTGCTAAGCCACCTTTATGAATGGGTAAGGAAAATAAGTCAGCTTCTAATGATGACACATCACCCCCTATTAGAGTCGGCAGAAAAGTAGTGCGTAAGGTATTTGTTAAAGGATCAAAGAATTCTGCGGCATCTTTTAGGACTCGTAACAGAAAGGACCATTGAAATTGTGTAGCTTTGGTAAGGGCAGTATAGGCAGCTTGTGGTGAGTCTTTACATATGAGTGATAATTTTTCTAAGGTGGAAACCCATTTATGTATGTTCTTTTTTACGAATTCTTCTTTTCCTTCTCCAATGTAGCTTCCTAGATACCGAGATCCGGTTACAATCGAAACATTAGTATTCTTACATAAGTATTTTTTTTTCTTTAACGTATACGTCTTACATTTTCAAAAACATTATTAAGGAATAATTTTTTATTATGCAGAAACGTCTGCTAGCGAATATCTTCGATCTTCGTTTATTAAGGAAATTCTTAAATTCCCGCGCGGGTCGCCCATGACATTACACTGCACATTAAGTAATCGCAGTATAGCCTAGAATCGAGTAAAAGTTGTCCGAGCCGAGTCCAACGTCGCGACATTTTGTATGGTATGAATCACGTGACCACTGAGCCGTCCGAGCCACTCGGTCCGGGCACGGGCCGGTCGTGCGACGTCCGTCACAGCTAAATAAAAAGACTCTGATCGGCTCGGTGATGGGAAGGCGACGTGATGTGGCCGCGATGTCGACGGGCATGCAAGGGCTCATTCAAAAATTATGAGTTTTTTGGCCTTATTTTGACCCCCCCGTCCCCCTTAGTGATATTTGGTGATCTTAACGCTAATCCCCCCCCCCCTCCAAAATCACGTGTAGTTTTCGAGTGATTTTGGAGTCGACACTTTTCACTGTTAAAACCACGAACTTCACACCGTTTCAGTACTACTAAAACTAAACTAAAGTACACGTGATGTAGTCTTGGACTCCCTGCTCCCCCATCATGATCAATCGTGATATTTCGTTGACCCCCCCCCCAAAAACGATCACATGTTTTTTGAATGAGCCCCAATCGTCTACTCACAACAAACTTGGATGGAACGACGCTCGTCTCAATATTCGAGCGTCGGGCCCGGGCCGCCAACGGATGGCTCGGGCTCGGAAGGGCGACGTGTAGGAGGGACGACGGTATAACGTGAGTCATCCTTAAAGCGTGAAACTCTGCGCCATCTTTGACTCGCGTATTTAGTAAAGGACTATACTATACCTATTAAGCTTAGTCCTGGCATTTGTGAGGGAATCAGCACTATCCTTAAGTATAAACTTTCTGATTCCCATCATGTAAGTCGCGATGTATTGGTCCCAGTCTATAGTCGGCCAGTGTGGGAAGGTTTCTCCGTCAGAAGCGGCGATTGCGTCCTTATGGAGGGCGGTCAGTTGCTCAATTCCAAACTGCCATTCGTGGTTCGCGAAATACTCTCCAGTTGCAGCGGCGAGTTGGAAGCGGCGGGCTAACTTCATCATTCTGAAACAGTTGATTGTGGATTTAAACATTACAGTTTGGTGCTCAAAACATCCTGGTCTCTTATCCTATATCTGCCCAAAGGCCTATGAAAAGTCCGGCCAATCCATTGTGATTTGAACCTTTACATAGAGATTTAGAATTGCATTTGCCTTAGCGAGCCTAAATTCGTAGCCGGCTGAAGGTTCATGACAAAAGGCCATACATAGACAATTGGTGCCTTGACTAGGATACATTAGATGATGATGACATATACTTAATAAAAAGTGACGACGACCTGGACCAGAGACAGGAATTGAACCCGCATCTCCGGCTATCGCGGTTGACGCCTTAACCAATTGGGCTATAAACACGGTTGAACCCGTCGAAAGTTGTCAAGTATAAATAAATAAATATTTCGGGACAATCTTACACAAATCGACCTAGTCCTACGGTAAGCTCAGTAAGGTTTGTGTTGTAGGTACTATAGACGACGATATATATATAGATAGTTAGATACTTATAAATACTTAAATACATAGAAAACACCCATGACTCAGGAACAAATATCTGCTCATCAAACAAATAAATGCCCCGACTGGGAATCGAACCCAGGACCATCGGCTTCATAGGCAGGGTCACTACCCACTAGACCAGACCGGTCGTTAAAAGTATATGTAATCTTGTTTATATATTTTTAATGGTTTTTAGGCACCGTTTTCCAACTCTAAGGTGCTTGCTTGCACCTCCTATATGAATCCCTTTTGGGATTCTGATGTAGCTAGAGAGATGGTGCTGCCATCTATCCATGCCATCCATGTTTTCCTTCACCGAAAAGCGACTAGTGAATAATATTCGTACATCATCATCATTATCATCTCAGCCATAAGACGTCCACTGCTGAACATAGGCCTCCCCCTTGGACCTCCACGTGTACCGGTTGGAAGCGATCTGCATCCAGCGTCTTCCGGCGACCTTCATGAGGTCGTCTGTCTATCTTGTGGGTGAACGTCATAACTTTTTCGGATAAGTTCCAAAAAACTCGTTACAAGCCGGGGTTCCAACCTCTTACCGCTAGGCCTCCAGCGAGCAGTACCCTTACCATGAGTTGTGACTTTGAGGTTTTCGATAACGAGTATCGAGTTTACTATCTGCATCTCAGCACTAAAATAGTACAAGCGAGATCCAGATAGTAAACTCGATAGTCGTTATCGAAAACCTCAATTTCACAACTCATGGTAAGGGTACTGGTCTCTAGAAGTCACTCACATGGCCTTGCGTCCCTGCGCGCGCAGCAGCACATCGTAAAGGAAGGCGGGTAGCAGGTGGCAGGTCACCTCCCAGAACGTGTTCAAGAATCGGGACTCCGTGAAGGAGAAGTTGGGATACCACATCACGTACCTGCAAGAAGATATTGTACTTGAAAAAACTCATATATTACAAAAGACCAGCGTTTAACCTCACACCTGATGGTAAGTGTCGACGAGATCTAGGCTGTAGCACGCTGTAGTAACAGCCTATATATACACTCTGCTTCTGCTTTGAAGATACCCAAATTATATCTTTCCGGGAATACAGACGGGAGCGAAATGAGCGAATCCCATTCCTTAACAGTCCGTATTAGGAAGGTAGAAGCGAATCACTGAGAATGAATGGAATATTCACAACGTAAGGATGAAACCGTTCCCCTCGCCTGGTGGTGGAACGGAGATGGTGGAATTAAATCGGGCAATTCCTGTGTACACTCTCCAAACAATTGTGATGATATTCTTCGATATTTCAATCGAATCATAAATGGAAAAATTTGACTCGAAGCGGGACTCGAACCCACAACCACTTGCACTACCAATTGTGCTATACGAGTACCGCTTGGACTTGTCATATTTTTCCATCTTATCCCTCGTGGTATATGTACATCATGGGTGACGTGTAGTCACATCTACCGTATTGAAACATTTAACGGCATCGAAGTCTCAATTTACATTGAGAATTCATCGATAACAATTTGCTCCTCTTTCTAAATTATTTTTTATTATGCAAGAACGTCTGGTAACGAATGTCTTCGATATTTAAATTTAAACAAAAATGGAAAAAATTTCGAGTCCCGCTTTGAGTCAATTTTTCCCATTTTTCTTTCGATTTAAATATCGAAGATATTCCTTAGCAGGCATTTCTGCATAACAAAAAATAATTGTGATGATATTCTCTGTCATTCTCATTAAAGAAAGAAAGAAAATAATTTTATTAACACACTTAATTTACAGTAGGTACAAGAAAAAGAACTTAGGCTAAAAGTGTATTTTGTGTGTTAAGAGGTCCTCACTCAGCTTTGTGTCGCGAAGTGTTCCGTGTGGAACCCGACGCGACGCTGGTTTTCAGTGAGACCCTGTGCGAGGACTAGGTGGCACTATAAGCTAAATTACAAATCTAAAAAATATATAATTAAAATTATTAATTTACTTACTGGCGTTTCAATCTTTGGGCAATAGCGACAATGAGTATGTGCTTTCCATCTGAATAGCTGTCGGCTTCTACTTACTTGGTGGGATTCTCGCGCGCCCATTTCACGCAGAGACGAGTGAATGTGCCCCATTGTAGAGGACTTATAGAACCAGATGTTACGTTGTATACTGGACAACGTGCCGCTCTGTAATAAAATAAATAAAAAATAAATATTTCTGGACAATCTTACACAAATCGACCTAGTCCTACGGTAAGCTCAGTAAGGTTTGTGTTGTAGGTACTAGACGACGATATATATAATAGATAGATACATATAAATACTGAAATACATAGAAAACACCCATGACTCAGGAACAAATACCTGTGCTCATCACACGAATAAATGCCCTGAATGGAATCGAACTCAGGGCCATCGGCTTTATAGGCAGAGTCACTACCCACTAGGCCAGACCGGTCGTCAATTAGTATGAACCAAATTTATTATTTGAAATATGATATACACACAAGTGTATTAAATATTCGACCAAATGAAAATAAGGACTGTGGTACTGGAAGACTATAGGTAGGTCTAGGTTATGTTCTTTTTTTTTATGACAAAAGTTGCAAACGAACAGACGGATTGCCTGATGGTGAGCAATTACCACCGCCCATAGCAACACCAGAGGAGTCACAGCCGCGTTGCTGGCCTTTAAGGGGGTTTGGAGCTCTGGGAACCTTACTCACCATCAGGAACACAACACTACATAGCTGAAAGGTATTAGTGCTATTATGGCTGTGGTCTTCTGTAAGGAGGAGGTACTTCCCCAGTTGGGGTTCTCCAGACTCAAGCGTGATGGTATTTCGTTGTGCTTTACCTCTCATTGCTGGACGTAGTTTAAGGACACACCCGGGTCCGGGTGTTCGTTTTGAATCGGCCCGTAGAGCAAAACCACCCAAAGATAGGTAATTTTGTGTTTCTGCCCTATTGAGTTTTGGACTATGAGCTGATACTCATTTTATGTTCTATTCCGTGTAAGAATAACCCGAACAATTACGGCTTCACTCACGTTTATTGCGGCTTCACTCATTTTTATTATTAATAGCAGAAAGCACCTCCTCTATAAAAAGATTAGTCAACGCGCGTTGAGCTGTCGCCTACTAGATCAATTGACAGTTTCTGATGCCAAGCCGTATGAGCCTCTACTCTTACTTGTTAGTGCCCTGTCTCCAAGCAGCCAGGATACAAGAGTTCACCACGATGTCTACAGGCACCAGATCCACAACGTAGCGCTCACGGCAAAATCCGGAGCGGTAGGTTCCGCGAGAGATCTCCATCACGATTCCTAAAGAAACACATGAGATTATTTTTATATTAAGCAGAAACGTCTGCTAGCATATCAAAGATATTTAAGTCGAAAGAAAAATAGAAAAATTTGACTCGCAGCGGGACTCGAACCCACAACCACTGGATCACTAGCCCAGTGCACTACCAATTGTGCTATACGAGTACCGCTTGGACTTGTCAAATTTTTCTATCTTATCCTTCTTGGTATATACGTCATTACGGGTGACGTGTAGCGACATCTACCGAAGAGTATTGAATTGAGAATTTTTCTATTCTTCTTTCGACTTAAATAAACACATGAGAATAAAGTCTTTATTTTTTTAAGCAAACACAATATAGATGGGGCCATTTTATTTAAAGTATTCTCAACTTCTTTTTTATTTGGATTTTTTATGTGGTTTCTACTCAGAATCATGAGCTCGAGCTTGATAGGAGAAAAAATGTGTGCCAAGCTTTTTTATTCTATTCCGTGACTATTTTTGATATATTTCATATCGCGGTAACGGAACGGACGTAGTAAAAATTTATGAAAATTTTGGGAAATATTTTGCTCCTATCAGGCTCGCTTTTCTCCTAGTAGGACTCATACAAAAAAATCCAAATTACAAAAAAAAGTTGAGAATACAACTTTAAATAAAATGGACCAGATACGAAGTCGAGTATTTCCAAGATTCTGGCTGTGTGTCTGGCTATATGGCGCAACGCCTTCTGTGGGCTCACGTTGAGTTAATTTGTCCGACATCTCCGTAGAACAAGTATGGAATTGAGTCCTACTGCTGTTAAACGTGATAGATGGCGCTAGTACGTTTGCCAGCCTGAGAAGAATGCGTTTTTGTACGTCACTTGTCGTCAAAATTAAAAAAGCATATTTGACTTACCAGTGACACCGTAAATGTTATCAATCCATCCAGGGAAGGGCTCCTGAAGAGCCGCAGTCACTGCAAAAATTAAATGAACATCTTTAGTTAGGAAGTAACTTTTTTTTTTAGAGGTAATATATTTATTTATCCAACGAACAAATTAAAAAAAACAAGGAAACTTAAATAAAATAAAATACTAAAACTATAAATAACTAAAAACTAAACCTAAAATAAGAGATCCCCCCGTGGCATGGTGCCGTAAACGCTGGCAGCATTTCCTCGCTGTATCGCAATGCTTATGCGTTGAGCGAGGAAGCTGCCAGCTCTCCGGTCACCAGTAACGTCGATAAGACGTTTGGCCAAATCTTTGAAAAAGGCATGGGCACTTGGTCCCCACGGGCCAAGGGTCTCGAAGTAACTTAAGGATCCTATCCTTAAAGGATGACTCACATTATACCGTCGCGTCTCCTACACGTCGCGGCTCGGCGACGGGCCGGGGCCGGTCTAACATGAGTCAACCTTAAGTTGCAGAATATTTATTTTGTACATTTTATCCCGCAATTTTCTATTTAAATATACAACGATATTTATCACTTTCGCGTCGAAGTTACCATACAGTCAGCAGCAAAAGTTGCTAAGCGTTTGAAGTGTTCAAAATGACCTACACGCACTCTTATTCTCTTGACAATAGAGATGTGTTGACCTCATTTTGAACACCTCAAACGCCTAGCCACTTCTGCTGCTGACTGTACAAGACATGGAATACAATGCCAATACAAAGTCGCGTACCTTCGCCATGCTGGCTTCTCTCTTTTCGGTACTGCGGCGCAGTGCCTATGGATACGTTTTGGAGAGTGTGCAACCAAGCTCAAGTTCGATCGTGTATGGAGTACTGTTGCCAAATTTGGGTCGACCAAGTATCAGCTGGCCGCTTTGGATTCAATAGAGCACCGTGCTCGCAGACTCCTTAGCGATCCTGATTTAGTGAGTGTAGGGTTACAGAGCCTTGAGCACCGTCGCAGGGTTGCTAGTTTGTCTGTGTTTTACAGGATACATTTTGGAAAGTGTGCACAGGAATTGCACGATTTAATTCCGCCATCTCCGTTCCACCACCGGACGCCCAGGCGATAGGAGCGGTTTCATTCTTACGTTGTGAATATTCCATTCATTCGCACGAAGCGATTCGCTACCTTCCTAATGAATGGAATTCGCTCCCTTCGTCAGTATTCCCGGAAAGATATAATTTGGGTCTTTTCAAGGCAAGAGTGAAGGCTGTTACTGAACCAGCGTGCTGTACCCCCTCGTCGACACTTACGATCGGGTGCGACAGAGGTCAAACGCTGCGACCCAAATTTTTGAGAGTCGCGCACTCGAATTCAATAAACTTTGAGAACAAAAATAATCACACACAAAAGTTTCTTACCATCATTTTTGCACAAAATGTATAGTTTCGATACCCACAATTATTTAATTATGTCATTTATGCTTCTTAAATACTTTACATTAATTTAAAATGTCACAATTTGAGCGTTGATTGCTCAAAAATCGGCCCCATGTGTGTAACCGTAAGTGTTGTCCTATTTTGGGTTCAATCAATAGTCAAACTGTGACATCAAAATGACATTAATTATTTAACACTAGGCTACACTCGCGACTTTGTCCGCGTAGAGGTCGTTACAACTATCAACGCATTTAATACTTATTTACAATCGGGTACAGTCATGTGTAATTATATCGCACTAGGCGACAAAACAAACGACAAAAGGGGAAAACCTACGGAAGGGTAATAGCATCCGACGCCGCCATTTAAAAGTCGACCCAACCAAACAAACAATTTTACTAAATTTCTTTGCTCTCTTGTAAGTACCTAAAGCAATATTGCTATCTATACTGAATAAAAGAGGGCTTTCCAAACTCGGTAGCTAAAAAAAATCGTACACAAAATATCGTAAACGTCGTTAAACTGATCCCCATAACTGTCGTTACATACCGCGAAAAACGATTTTCGGAAACGAACGATTACCTCTGTCATTCTCATGACGCTATTGGAGTAAAATAGGAAGATGCTCGAAATATACGTACGGTCAACCAATTTATTTTCTAGGCCACTTCGAACCTTGTCACAGTGACGTCAATAAGAGATCTTTTGCGTCTTTCATATAGGTTTTCACTGTGACAAGGAACGAAGTGGCCCATAAATCAAAGTTGACTGTATTTGGCGTTGACCAAACAATTAAAAAGTTAAACAGAGCGCAATTTGTAAACCAGCACGACGCAATAGGAACCGAACATGTGTTAAATCATCGGCCGATCGCAACGTTGCGTGTGCGCAGGAAAGCGAGACAGGAAAAAAGTTGGTCAAAGACCATACATGGTACTAGACTATTTTAAATAAAACGATCGTGGCATTCAACGATATTATTGGATTGCCTGACGGTAAGCAATTACCGTCACCCATGGGGGTGCCCACCACCAAGGGAGTCAAAAGAGCGTTGGCTTTTAAGGGGGGTTGGAGCTCTGGGAACCTTACTCACCACCAGGAACACAACACTACATACCTGAAAGGTAGCAGTGCTATTATGGCTGTGGTCTTCTGTAATAAGAAGGTACATACCCAGTTGGGCTTCTCCAGACTCAAGCGTGATGGTCATCGCTGTACCCTACCTCTCATTGTTGGACGTAGTTCAAGGACATACCCGGGTCCATAGGTCCGGGGTATTCATTGTATAATTTTTTTAACGCATTCACTGCCACCAAGGCACATGTGCGTTCATTTCCATGCATTTTTGGAGAGGGTGGCAGCGAATGTGTTAATTATAAGGCACTGGTCCCACCGCGAGCTAGTAAGCTATGAGCTAAGGGACAAAAGATAATCGCTCCCAGGTAAATAAAAGAGAGAGATATATATTTATAGCTCATCGCCCGGCGATGAACTACGATCGCCCGGCTATGACATAGCTAGTTAGGCTAAGTAAGGCTTAGTTAAGGCGCAGAGGGCTGCGTTGAAAGGTCAGATGGTAGTCGCTTTCTTAAACTAATGCCTACGTCAAATCCTAGGATAAGTTGCCAAGCGGACTCCAGGTTCCATGAGCCATGGCAAAAATGCCTTAACAACGCGATTTAATGACTACTTTTTACTGAAAGCTTACGGTGCCGACATTGCGCTAATTGTAGCGCGGCAAGCGTTTTATCTGTTCATTGCGTGTGATCCCAACTAACCGCAGTGCATTGCGCGTCTCGACCGCGCAACGAACAGATAAAACGCTCGCCGCGCCGCAAGTCGCCGGTTACGCGTGGCCAGAGCATCTGTCCCGTCCCACGGCATTCATTAAATAATCATTAACTAATCGATAGCTGTAGTATTGATCGCAAAGATAAACTAGTTATTATTAAACAACATCTGTCATCGTACACGGTTCTACAAGTCGGCCATAAACTAAGAAAGTAGGCCATAGAGTATGACTAATTCATCATCATAATCTCAGCCATAAGACGTCCACTGCTGAACATAGACCTCCCCCTTGGACCTCCACATGTACCGGTTGGAAGCTGCATCCAGCGTCTTCCGGGGACCTTATAATCCAGTAAGCAGGTATTTCTGCCGTGCAAAAGGTGGGGGTTAAAATGTTTTCATTGATATTATTTTTTATTATGCAGAAACGTCTGCTAGCGAATATCTTCGATAATTAAATCGAAAGAAAAATAGAAAAATTTGACTCGGAGCGGGACTCGAACCCACAACCACTGGATCACTAGCCCAGTGCACTTCCAATTGTGCTATCCGAGTACCGCTTAGACTTGTCAAATTTTTCTATCTTATCCTTCGTGGTATACGTCATCATGGGTGACGTGTCGTCACATCTACCGTCAGCGTATTGAACACTTAACGGCATCGAAGTCTCAATTTACATTGAGAATTCATTGATATTGCCTAAGTATAGGCTAGTTATGAAAAATGCAAGTTTTCGACCTTGAGGGGTTGGAGCGTTAGTCGCCATCTTGAATTAAAGGGGCCCAAATAAGATCTTTTTTAAATAAAAACTTAACTGTTGATTTTATGACAAGGGTGTCTATGGGAGGTATAAAGATAATAATATTTCAAATAAAAAATGTATACATGCTTATTATGTAGGTCTTACAGATACAAAGTTACATGAGGGAGAAAATTGAATATTACAAAAAATCATCAATATTGTTATTCATTAGTTTACTTATCGAATGTTAGTGTTAGTGACCACTACAGAAGCCACACACAATAAAGCATGTTAACCCCGCTTTTCTGCAGCTACATGCCCTAATGCATCCCTTTCTGCAGTTGCAGGATTTTTTTTTTTATGATATAGGCGGCAAACGAGCAGACGGATTGCCTGGTGGTAAGCAAATTACCGTCGCCCATGGGCACCCGCAACACCAAGGGAGTCACAAGCGCGTTGCCGACCTTTAAAGGGTGTTGGAGCTCTGGGAACCTTACTCACCATCAGGAACACAACACTACATACCTGAAAGGTAGCAGTGCTATTATGGCTGTGGTCTTCTGTAAGGAGGAGGTACTTCCCCAGTTGGGCTTCTCCAAACTCAAGCGTGATGGTACTTCGCTGTGCCCTACCTCTCATTGTTGGACGTAGTTTAAGGACATACCCGGGTCCAAAAAGTTATATTTAAAAGTGCCTCTGGTGCCGCTTTTTCGGTTGTTCGTATAGGAGTAAGCCCATTTTCCACATCATACCTCCAGCCCCATTCCTCAGGATTGTTTTTAATTCCATACCATGCTTGGCCTTGATGGTATGTCCTAAAAGCATGGTATGATGCAGCGGCTTTGATCGGCGAAGTCTTTCCGCAGACTTGTTTTTTTTTTTTATGTCATAGGCGGCAAACGAGCAGACGGATTGCCTGGTGGTAAGCAATTACCGTCGCCCATGGGCACCCGTAACACCAGAGAAGTCACAAGCGCGTTGCCGGCCTTTACCCCTTAAAGGTAGTTGTTGGTAGTTGGAGCTATGGGAACCTTACTCACCATCAGGAACACAACACTACATACCTGAAAGGTAGCAGTGCTACTATGGCTGTGGTCTTCTGTAAGGAGGAGGTACTTCCCCAGTTGGGCTGCCCCAGATGCGTGCCTGCCACAAGCGTGATGGTACTTCGCTGTGCCCTACCTCTCATTGTTGGACGTAGTTTAAGGACATACCCGAGTCGAAGATGCCAATGGTAGCCATGTGCACTTACCGATGGAAGGTCGGACGATACAGACTGGGAGCTCTTGATGACTGTACACGATGGACTCAGCCAATGCTTTTGTCAGGGTATAGGTGTTCGGGTGCTTGCCCTGTGGGACAAAGATTCTGATTATTTTGAAGTTCCGCAGTTTTCGTACGAGAATCTGTGGAGAATGCCGTGTGATGCCGGCTGACTGGAAAAGCATAGCATCTCCTCCCGCGGGTGTCTTAAGGGAAAAATCCTACGGACGGGCAGCAGCGTCCGTCGAAACCCAATCTGCAGCTACTGCGGTCGCTGCCAAGCATGGCGACTATGGCAACAACCCCCAAGATGGACAAGTCAAATTTGTGGGAGGCCTATGTCCAGCAGTGGACTGCATACGGCTATAATGTATGTGGAGAAGACCGCTTTCTTCTTTTGAAATATGGCTTCTATCTATATATAAATCGATGGTTTCGCCAATGTCAAGTAAAGTAACAAATAAGTAAAATAACATATCAAGTTTGCTCTTAGAGCATGACGTTGTTCGGTAGTAGGCCTTGCGTTTTGTAAAGTTGTAGTTTTGTGTATGTTTTTGCTGTTTGTACAGTCGCCATCAGATATATCGGAGCTGTAGAGGTAACAAGTAACTGAACAACGCCTCTATTGTCAAGGCAATAAAGTGCATGTTGAGACATTGTGACCAGTACGACAGCTCCGATATATCTGATGGCGTCTGTTTATGACTGCCATGAATAAATGATTTTATTTGTTTAAAACCGAATCTGTAGTAATATCGGTATCCCTGGATTGGGAAACCTAAACTGGATTCACTTGGTGCTTACCTGGAGTGTCTGAGCCAACACGTTGACAGTATGCTGCGGCAGCATCTTGGCGCACCTGACGATGGAGTCAGGATCATAGGGTGGTGGATACACGCGCTCGTCAATGCTGGACTGAGGCGCGTTGCTGTAGGCTGTTGACACGTGTACCAGGGCCTAGATACAAAGAAACCGGAATCAGATACAAAGATCCTCTTGCAGACTCATTGGCGATCCTGCTTTAGTGAGTGTAAGGTTACAGAGCCCTGGCATTGTTGCTAGTTTGTCTGTGTTTTACAGGCTACATTTTGGAGAGTGTGCACAGTAATTGCACGATTTAATTCCGCTATCCCCGTTCCACCACCGGACGTCCAGACGAGTGGAGCGGTTTCATCCTTACGTTGTGAATATTTAATTCATTTGCACGAAGGGATTCGCTTCTACCTTCCTAATACGAACTGCTAAGGAATGGAATGCGCTCCCTTCGTCTATATACCCGGAAATATATAATTTGGGTATTTTCAAGGCAAAAGTGAATAGGCTGTTACTGAACCAGCGTGCTACACCCTCGACCTCATCGTCACTTACTATCAGGTGCGACTGTGGTCAAACGCTGGTCAGTCTTGTATAAAAAAAAGATACAAATTTACAATAATTACAATAGTGTGAAAACTACGACTTAAGTAGCGCGCACAAATTTTTGGAGAAATCCCGAAGCGTCTGGTTAATGTTACTGGTGACCGAAGAGCTGGCGGCTTACGGCAACGTATCAGCAGTGGGATACGAAGAGCCGTCAGCATCCTTGGTACAATGCCTCAAGAGCCTTTTTTAGATTAAATAACCAGTTAAGTACGCGTAGAAACAAATTGCAATTGAAACGGTTATGTTGTCCACGTAGCATATGTGTGTTCTATCGCTTGCACAATGGGTTGTGCTCTGAAGAACTGTTCGACATGATGCCAACGGCCGTTTTCTACCACCGCACCGCTCGTCGGCAGTGCATTCATCCTCACACCCTGGAGCCTAAAGGGTCGCGCACTAAGCGGCTTAAGAGTTTCCTCCCGCGAATGCTCTGGCTGTGCAATGAACTTCCTGCCGAGGTTTTCCCTAGGGACTACAGTATGTGGTTCTACAAAAAAGGCGTGTATTGGTTCTTAAAAAGTCAGCAACGTGCATGCGAATCCTCTGGAGTTGCAGGCTACTGTAACTGCTTACCATCAGGCGGGCCGTAGCTTATTTGCCGTCGTCGTTGTATAAAATGAAAAGTCTGGTACAGTACTCATGGATGATGGACTAACCTTGAGCTTGGGCATGTCCAGAGCCAGGGTGAGGAGTGAGGCTGTACCCTGGACGTTCAGGGCTGTTGCAGCATGAAGTGGTTCCGTGAACCTGGACACAAACAATTTCGATAATCGTAAATTTCGGACGATTGTCTCTGTCACTCTCATGATACCTTACATACATTTCAGCCGTATGCAGTCCACTGCTGGACATATACCACAAATATGACTTGTATCATCAGGGGGATAGTTGCCATAGTCGCCACGCTTGGCAGGCGGGCTGACCGCAGTAGCTGTAGATTGGGTTTCGACGGACGCTGCCCGTCCGTAGGATTTTTCCCTTTATCGCCTTTTACGACACCCGCGGGAGGAGATGGGCTGGTGCTATTCTAGTCAGCCGGCATCACACGGCAATGACACTTTAATAGTAGTAAAAGAAAAAGACGCCCGAAATATACGAACTTCGATGTTCGTGGTACCGCTCCTGTTTCGTGTGCAATATCGCCTGCCCATTGCTACTTCAGCTTGCTAATCCGGTGGGCTATGTCGGTGATCTTAGTGACTGACTGACTTACAGACATTTTCTATTTCCGTTTTATTTTATATTATGTCTATTCGTTTAAATTTTTTGTTTATTATATGTATGCAAGCAAGTGCTTAAATAAATTAATATTGAATCTTAGTTCTTCTACGGATCTCCTCATTTCTGATTCGATCACGTAAAGAATCTCCGAGCGTGGGGCCGATTTTTGGGAGTCGTGCACTCAAATTAAAAAGATTTTGACAATAGAGGCGTTGTTCAGATACTGTAGTTACCTCCACAGCTGATGGTGAATAGAGTAAATTAATAGAAAAGTAAAAGTAAGAGTTGGAACAAACCTGACAGTGGCTGCAGAATGGAACAGCACCGTTACCTCAGCCAGCAGAGCCTTCTGCTCCAGGCTTACCCCAAGTCCTGGGGCGGAGACATCCCCAGTGATGGGTGAGAGCTTGGTCAGCCGCTCTGGCCATCTGGTGCGGATGCGGTCGAAGACCTGGATGAAACGAATGGGGATAAAAATCATGTATAGACGCACTACAGCAGGAAAATACTCTTTTCTTCAATATATACACAAGTCGGGGTTTGAACCCTCAACCTCTGGATTGTAAGTCACACGCTCTTACCGCTCACACCACTCTCGGTTGAGACTATCTCAACCAATCTCGCTGGAAGCGAAAACTCAGTAGGAGTATTCCACTAGTACAAGTCAAGTCTGGTGCGGAAGGGTCCTGGATTTTGATCGGGAATCGTGACAATTGTCGCTGCGGTGAAATAGGGGCCTGGTCATTGCCTACGGTTTCTGGACGCATTATAGAAGACTAATGATAATGATACAGTCAACCAATTTGATTTCTGGGCCACTTCGTACCTTGTCACAGTAAAAATCTATATGAAAGACGCAAAAGATCTCTTATTGATGTCACTGTGACAAGGATCTAAGTGGCCTAGAAATCAAATTGGTTGACTATACGTATATAAGAGGTTGTTTCAATGATACCTGGTTCTTGAGCAGTTCCTTATACCGTTGCTCAACAGCCAAGCCTCGCTTGGGCCGCAGCAGCAGGTAGATGGTGCTGATCCCAGGGCAGGAACGCAGGAGTTTCTCCAGTAACGCCTGGACAACCATTAAAATAAATCAGCGACTGTCAATAAAAGCCGATAAAGGCGGAAATCTTCAAGTCGGCGGGCTTGAGTAACGTTCTAACAAACCCGACCCGGACATTAGTCCCGGGTATGTCCTTAAACTACGTCCAACAATGACAGATAGGGCACAGCGAAGTACCATCACGCTTGAATCTGGAGCAGCCCAACTGGGGAAGTACCTCCTCCTTACAGAAGACCACAGCCACAATAGCACTGCTACCTTTCAGGTCTGTAGTGGTGTGTTCCTGATGGTAAGGTTCCCAGAGCTCCAACCCCCTTAAAGCCTGGCAACGCGCTTAATGACCCCCTGGTGTTGCACATGGGCGACGGTAATTGCTTACCATCAGGCAATCCGTCTGCTCGTTCGCCAAAAAATTACAAAAGCATCGTAGTATGTTATTCTATTAGATCCAGATGCCTGGCAGCTGTTCTGTGGAGGTTTCCAGCTGAAACAGATTCCCAACTACCATTACCTTCCCAACGAAGCCGGTACCACCAGTAACCAGGAGTACAGCACCGTCGTAGAAGTCAGCGATGCTCTCTGCTTCACCAGCATGGAGTTCTGGTAACTCCTGGCCGATGGTGTTCAGATTTGGAGTATCCAAGTCGTTGCCGTTAGCTTCGGTCTTCCTGCACACAGACAATAATTTACTGTATAAAAAAATTCTTAGAAGTAATAGAGGAATATTATGCTGCCGCCACACATTCGCGCGAGTAGCGAGGCGAATGGCGAGGCGAAACGCGAGCACGCATGTGTACGCGGATGTCTCGCTATTCCTCTCGTCTCTCGCATCGCGTTTTTGTACAGGCAAAGGCTCGTCGAACGTTTCGACGAATAGCGAGGCGAGAGACGAGCCAGCATGTCTAAACGCGGAGTTAGAATATCGTCTGCCCCGCGCAAGACGAGAAAGTTCTGTAACATATATTATGAATTCGAGCGCGAGACTCTCAAAAGTCGGCCCCCTGATAACCAACATAAAATGTCATTCTTTAACCGTTGAGTATTCGACTTGGACATATTTCTAAACTACCATTTTTTTTTTGGCGTGTAAATATTAATTTATTAAAAACAAGTTTACTAAAATTACACTAATAATTCAAGAAAAAATAAAGTCAAAATAATAATAAACTAAACTATTAAAATAGCCCACCTCGCGTCGTTCCAGGTACAAAGGTGCCCATTACACTCGCTGCGTTGCCACGTTGAACAGCAATGGACAACCTTTGTAATAGGAAAGACCCGGAGCGGGGGTCGAGGCCCTTATCTCGCAGGCGGCGTCCCATCTCCTTAAGGAAAACCTTGGCTTCCCCACACCACACACCAGAAGTTTCCACGGCCAGCGGAACGAACAAATAACCATTTTTTTGTTTTAAAACCTATATTCAATTTTTTTTTTTATGACAAAATGTGGCAAACGAGCAGACGGATTGCCTGGTATTAAGCAATTACCGTCGCCCATGGGCACTCGCAACACCAGGGGAGTCACAAGCGCGTTGCCGGCCTTTAAGGGAGGTTGGAGCTCTGGGAACCTTACTCACCATCAGGAAGACAACACTACATACCTGAAAGGTAGCAGTGCTATTATGGCTGTGGTCTTCTGTAAGGAGGAGGTACTTCCCCAGTTGGGCTGCCCCAGATTCAAGCGTGATGGTCAACGCTGTGCCCTACCTCTCATATTTAGTAAGACTTAAAATGGCGTCACAATTCGACTTACATGTCATCCATCTTAATTTCTGCAACTGCGGCCATTGCTGTGATTCTTTTCGGCTTCCTCTAAATTAAACCTGCAACAAAGGTGGGATAAATAAATACATTTGGGACAATACATACTCGTCATACTCCATACTTAATACCTATTATAAATGCGAAAGTAATGTCTGACTGTATAATGTCATCCACAGTAGAACCAAAGTTACCGATATAGCCCTCCGGATCCCCAAACTTAAGTGCAGTGGGCGGGGCACATTGGGCGGAAAGGTTCTGGAGTGGCGACCATGAACTGGAAGACGCAGTGTAGGTAGGCCTCCCACAAGGCGGACCGATGATTTAGTGAGGGTCGCAGGATGCCGCTGGATGTGGAAGGCGCAGGAGCGGGTTTTCTGGGTCGTTTTGGGGGAGGCCTATGTCCAGCATTGGACGTCTTTCTGTCTGTTACCTCTTCACGCTTAAACCGCTGAACCAATTGGCATGAAATTTGGTATGGAGAGAGTTTGAGCTACGAGAAAAGAATATCCTAGTCTTACATAAATCAACACAGCCCTACAGTAAACTCAATAAGGCTTGTGTAGCTGAAAGATCATTTTATTAAAAAATGTCTACTCAACATTTTATAATGTTTTTTGTGCTTTTTACTTATAGCGTGCACTTCCGATCTTCATAGGAGAAACATTGGGCCGATTTTTGAGAGTCGTGCACTCGAATTGAAAAAACTTTGAGGACGAAAATAATGACACACAAAAGTTTCTCACAATAATTTTTGCACGAAATGTAGTTTCAATACCCAAGATTACATACATACATACATCTCAGCCGTATGCAGTCCACTGCTGGATATAGGCCTCCCACAAATATGACTTGTATCATCTTGGGGGGTAGTTGCCACAGTCGCCACGCTTGGCAGACCGCAGTAGCTGTAGATTGGGTTTCGACGGACGCTGCTGCCCGTCCGTAGGATTTTCCCTTAGTCGCCTCTTACAACACCCGCGGGAGGAGATTGGGTGGTGCTATTCTAGTCAGCCGGCATCACACGGCATATAATACCCAAGATTATTAAATACCAATTCTTCGTGTTTGAGAGAGTTTAGAACGTCACGATTCGAGCGTCGAGTGCTCAAAACTTGCCCCCCAAGTGATTTTGAACACTTCAATCGCTCAGCCACTTTTGCTACTGACTGTATATTATTAATTGCAGGTTTGATGCCCAACGGCTAAATCTATATATATAAACGTGAAAGTCCTGACTGACTGAGCAACGCCCAGCCCAAACCCTTCAACCTAGACAGCTGATTTTTTCACAATAGGTAGTTTATATATCGTAAGGACCCACTAAAAAGAGATTTTCGGAAATTCCACCAAAAAGGGGGTAAAAAGGGGGTTGAAAGTTTGTATGGGGATTGTGTAAAACTTAAAGCGACTTGGAATTCTGTGTAAACACTTATTCTAATACAAAAAAAGTGATTTCAGCGTTTTTTGAAATACTAAGGGGTCAAAGAAGGAAACAAACATAAATAGATTTAAAATGATATTAAAACAATACTTGATTGGCAAAGAATATTACACTGTTGAAGATTTTTTAAGGGCTTAACTGTACAAGCCAGCTTCCTATAACTTAGTAATTATTATGTACCTATTAGATTTAATTTAGTATTAGTCAAATTTATATTGCTATACCCTTGCAGGGTTCATGTTGAAACTGTAACTAGTTTTAAGACCTTTTTGTAATTACACATGAAACGCAATAAAATATATGAGTATGAGCAGACATTGCATTCCGTGGGGCGAAACTTCTTGACAACTAGGGACTTCCTATATCGGTAAACTCATTTATCGTTACTAGTTCTATATACTAGTGACCGCCAGTGTGTTTTTCGTAACTGTTGTTCTGAAGACCAGTATGAAATTAAAATACCATTGATCACTTCATGAAGTTTTACTATGCTCCTATAACCTCCACAGAAATTGAAAAGTTATTAGCCACCTGAAATGGATTTTTCAGCCAAGACGGAGACGCTTAACGCCCGAAAATATGAAAAAAATCTGGTGGTTAACAATAATAGATGGGACAGTCATGAAGAAATAAATTGTGACGAGTAAACTTTTAAAAACGTTTTCAAAAAAGAAGAAGAAATATGAGTTCTTATTTTATTATATAATACTATTTTAATAAAAACATATTTTATAAGCAAACCTTTGTGTGATCACTAGTATTTAGAACTATAGTATCGATAAATGAGTTTATCGATATAGGAAGTCCCTAGCTGTCAAGAAGTTTCGCCCCACGGAATCCGATGTCTGAGTATGAGTAAGGTGTTCTTATGCGCGTGCGAAGCCGCGGGCAAAAGCTAATAGATTTCTTTACATTGTGCTACATACGAAAGAATTATGCATTTCCTCGGCCGCTAAACCAAATGGTGCATGAACTTATACTAATCGAAACATCACGTTACGCAACGTAGAAATTGCCGGCTCTTACGTCACGTAGACGCGGATTTACGAAATGTTTTTTATAGATAACATGGCGTTTTGTAGAAATGCGACGTACGTGTGTCCCGATTTTTGTTTGACGACCGCTCTGGCCTAGTGGGTAGTGACCCTGCCTATGAAGCCGATGGTCCTGGGTTCGATTCCCAGTCAGGGCATTTATTTGTGATGAGCACAGATATTTGTTCCTGAGTCATGGGTGTTTTCTATGTATTTAAGTATTTATATGTATCTATCTATTATATATATCGTCGTCTAATACCTACAACACAATAATTACTGAGCTTACCGTAGGACTAGGTCGATTTGTGTCAGATTGTCCGGAAATATTTATTGTCCGGAAATATTTATGTCCGGAAATATTTATTTTGTGAGTCGTGCATTCGAATTCAAAAAACTTTGCGGACAAAAACTTTAAAAAAAGTTTCCCACTACTATTTTTGCTAGTTTCCCACTACTTTAGTTGGAGTCGCGGGATACCGCTGGATGTGGAAGGCGCAGGATCGGTCTTCTTGGGTCGTTCTGGGGGAGGCCTATGTCCAGCAGTGGACGTCTTCCTTGACATGATGATGATGATGACTATTTTTGCATAATATTTATATATAGTTGTAATAGTCAATACCCAAGATTATTAATTTTTATCATTCTAACAGAGTTTAATATGTCACGAGCCTAGTATTGGATGCTAAAAAAGACCACCTGTATACCAATTTTTTGAGTCGTGCATTTGAATTAAAAAATTTTGAGGGTGAAAATAATCGCACAAAAAAAACTTTCCCATCAATTTTGTACGAAATGTATAGTTTCGATACCCACAATTATGAATTTTTATCATTCATGTTTCTAAAATACCATTTCTTCGTTTCTGACAGAGTTTAAAATATCACAATTCGAGTATTCGACGCTCAAAAATCGGCTCCCTGTAAGTCGCTTTTTGTGAGTTGTGCGTTCGAAATCAAAAACTTTTAGGACAAAAATAGCCTCACATAAAAGTTTCTTTGATTAGATTTTTTGCAAAAATATATAGTTTCGTTAACCACGATTTTAAATATCTCACAAGTCGAGTGCAGGAAGAAATGGTATTAAAAAAAAAGGATTGAGTAGCAAATCTATACATTTTGTGGAAATAAAAATGGAAGAATCATTTGTGTGACATTTTTTATTTTTTATTTGAGTACGCAACTCTCAATAATCCGCGCGTAGTGGGGCCAAGTTTTTATTTTGAATATTAAGTACAGTAATAGTTTTTTTTTAATAATGTTTTTATTGTTTTGATACGTTTTAGATGTATTTTTATATTTTACTGTTATAAAAATGTTATAAAAACCTAGCCTAAGATATGAAATGAATAAAGAGAATTACAATAACAATTTAGTAAGATACTAAGATCAAATAAAATATATATATATATATATATGTATTAAATAGATCACATATCCTTAAGAAAAAGCGACGAGTACCTCAGGCTTCCGAGGAAAGATTTGAACCCGCATCTCCAACTATCGCGGCTGACGCCTTAACCAATTGGACCATCCGGATACAGAGGAACCCGTCGAAAGTCAATAATATCTTGTTTTTTTTTAACGGCTTTTGGGCACAGTTTATCAACTCTAAGTCAAAACACTACATGCGTGCGCCTCCTATATAATAAATACATATTAAAGGACATTCTTACACAAATTGACTAAGCCACGGTAAGCTCAAGAAGGCTTGTGTTGTGATCAGCCATCGATGTATATAATATAGAAATACATAGAAAACACCCATGACTCAGGAACTTTGCTCATCACACAAATAAACGCCCTGACTAGGATTTGGACCCAGGTTTATCAGCTTCATAGACAGGGTCACTACCCACTAGGTCAAAGTTGTCGTAAATATAAATCACTTTCGGAATTCTGATGTAGGGTTTGCCGTGTGATGCCGGCTGACTAGAACAGCCCATCTTTCCCGCTGGTGTCGTAAGAGGCGAAAAAGGGAAAAATCCTACGGACGGGCAGCAGCGTCCGTCGAAACCCAATCTACAGCTACTGCGGTCGCCAACCTGCCAAGCGTGGCGACTGTGGCAACTACCCCCAAGATGATACAAGTCATATTTGTGGGAGGCCTATGTCCAGCAGTGGAATGCATACGGCTGAAATGTAGGGCTCAAATCCTGTCTTGGACACCGGAGGTCCTCATAATTTTTTCTTAAGTAGGTATATATCATTACTTATATTTTAATCCATACTTAATATTCTAAATGCGAAATTAACTCACTGCCTGTTACCTCTTAACACTTAAACCGCTGAACCAATTGGGATGAAATTTGGTATGGAGAGAGTTTGAGCTACGAGAAAGGACATAGGATAGTTTTTATCCCGCAACCGTACTTTAACGACAGGCATGGCTAGCCGACGAAGTCGCGAGGAAAAGCTAGTTTAAACATAAAGTTTCTTATACTTTTATAATGGTTTTTACACATTATAATTAAAGTGGTCTTTAAATGTATCCAAACTTGTACCGTTTGGACACATTTCAGTAATTATTATAATACCTACTTTATTTATTTTTATACACAACATAATTTTTTTTAAGAGTAAAAACATTTATTTAAAAATAGTAACATAAAAAAAAATACTTACTTTGCTTACTTATCTTTTTTTATTATTATATTCATACATAACATTATTTGCTTATTATTTAATCTATTTTAAAGTAAATAAATTCAATTTCATTCATTAACAGCTTTAAAATACGACAAAAACTTTTATATTTTTTTTTGTTAAATGACTACCTATTTATATCAAAAACATGTTTTAATATGTATTATTATTTATTTATTATATATACAACAATTTTATTATAGCTACTAAATAATTTATTTGAAAATTGTTAATAGTATTTTATTTTTTAAGTTAGATTTAGTTTTAGTAATTTTAAAGACTATTGAATGATATATGTTTATCTCTATGTGTGTTCAAAAATAAATATATTTATTATAGAAAAATAATATTCCGAATACAATAATTAATTAATAAATAAATTCGCAACCTATGGTTTTCAGAAACCCAGTTGACAACACGCATGTGTCCCGGTCGCAAGTTCGAGTCTCGCCAGAGGCTTTTTTTTTTAAACTTACCAAAAATAAAGGGAAGCACACTACACTGGCACAACTATGGATACTAGAACATCGCGTGCTACTCTGTCGACCGCCGGGCTTTCACTGTGCGTCACGTAACAACGCGTAGCCATACGCAAGCCAGGTTAGTTAGAAAACGACGCGTCTAACGTTAGAAAAAAAAAAATTAAAACTACCTACGGTGGGTGGAAGTCCTACGCTGCGCTTGCTAGTCCGTGGTCTCCACTCTAGCACCCCATCGGCCATCTCTGCGGGCAATGGCCTGCCCATTGCCACTTCAGCATGCATTAAAGTCGCCGGATGACGATGGATGCAGTTCGCCTCCCAAGGGGGAGGCATATGTTCAGCAGTGGACGTCTTGTGGCTGAGATGATGATGATGATAGTGAGGATTGTAATCCTAGCAGGGTGATTTATTTTTGAATATCTGTTCGCTGATTATCGGCGTAGGGTGCTGGCACCAATGTTGGACACTTTAAGCTGCCAGGCACCAATGATGGTCACTTAGTTCGTAATTCAAAAACCATAATGTTATAAATTGAATATGTACCAACAAGTGGATAACATTTGACTACTTTGAAATATGCACTAATGTTCATGATTGATTGGTTCTTTGTCCATTACTGGTGCCGTCACCCTAGTTTATACAAGCTGTCTTTGACTTCGGGGCTTTGAATCGAAGGTTTGACCTTACTCCTCAAACTGATGATATTTTATTGTGCAATTAAAAAACACGTTCATTTTTAATTTTATTATTAAGATAGTAAAATTAAAAACGAAATTGACAGTATGCTACTGTTTGTATATATTTCTAAGAATCCTCAAACTCAAACTTAAACGTTTATTCAGTAAGTAGGCCACAAGGGCACTGTTACACGTCGAGTATACAAAAGAAGAAAAAAATACTACAAAGGTTCTAACCCTACACCTCTGACCCGAGAAGGATTTTGACTTTTATGACCGGCAAGAAACTCGGCAGGACTTATTTATATTAAATATCAAACAAGGTCCCCCTCATACAGTCAGCAGCGGAAGTAGCTAAGCATTTGAGGTGTTCAAAATGAGGTCAACGCGTCTCTATTATCAAGAGAACAAGAGCGCGTGTAGGTCATTTTGAACACTTCAAACGCTTAGCAAATTTTGCTGCTGACTGTACCACGAGATAACAATAATATCAAAATTTTATCGTGTTAATTTTGTCGTGTCCGCCCGAATTATAAACCCGTGTGTTTTATCGGTAGTGATAGTCAAGCTCGCGTAACTTTTTTATCACCGCGACTAATGACGAAAGCGGTCAAGTGCAGCCCTTCGACCTGACTGTCGACTTCTGACAACTTCTGACGACTCCGGTTGACTTCTGATCGATATAAACTCTGTCAGAAATTAAGAAATTGTATTTTATAAACATGATTTGCCGTGTGATGCCGGCTGACTAGAATAGCACCGCCTCATCTCCTCCCGCGGAGGCGATAAAAGGAAATATCCTGCAGACGGGTAGCAGCGTCCGTCAAAACCCAATCTATAGCTACTGCAGTCGCCAACTGGCCTGCCAAGCGTGGCGACTATGGCAATTCCCCCAAGATGATGCAAGTCATATTTGTGGGAGGCTTATGTCCAGCTGTGGACTGCATACGGCTGAAATGTGAATGTAAATATATATGTATATATAAATAAATATAAAAAACTGTGTGCTATTGTTTATACTAAAGATTTAGAACGCTCTATTAGTTAGATACCACTACACACCACTCAGATTCAGTTGAGACTGCCTCAACCAATCTCGTTGGAAGCGAAAACTCGGTAGGAGTATTCCAGTAGTACAAGTCAAGTCTGGAGCAGAAGGGTCCTGGATTTTCCCCAGGCTACCTTCCCACACAGTCCGATCGCTCTAATGTGCCGCAATGGTCATGGAGCCCAAGTCAAAAAGTTATAACACTGGTAGTCTAGCGGTGAGAGCGAGCGACTTGAAATCTGGAGGTCGCAGACTCTAACCCCGGCTCGTACCAATTTTTTTTTCGGAACTTTTGTACCTACGAAATATCATTTGATATTTACCAGTCGCTTTTCGGTGAAGGAAAACATCTTGAGGAAACCGGACTAATCCCAATAAGGCCTAGTTTACCCTCTGGGTTGAAAGGTCAGATGGCAGTCGCTTTCGTAAAACTTACTTACTTTTGGACCCGGGTATGTCCTTAAACTACGTCCAGCAATGAGAGGTCGGACACAGCGATGACCATAACGCTTGAGTCTGGGGCAGCCTAACTGGGGAAGTACCTCCTCCTTACAGAAGATCACAGTCATAATAGCACTGCTACCTTTCAGGTATGTAGTGTTGTGTTCCTGATGGTGAGTAAGGTTCCCTGAGCTCCAACCCCCCTTAAAGGCCGGCAACGCGCTTGTAACTCCCCTGATGTTGCCGGTGCCCATGGGCGACGGTAATTGCTTAACATCAGGCAATCCGTCTGCTCGTTTGCCGCCTATGTCACAAAAAAAAAAAAAAAAATGAACACCGGAGGTCCTCGTCGTTTTTTCTTAAGTATATGTTATCTATTTCAACTGGAATTGGATTTTTAAGGCGGCAAACGAGCAGACGGATTGCCTGATTTGATTTTGCTTTGATTTTTAAGTACTAATACTACTATTACTACTTAAAAATCAAAGCAAATCAAAATATTTCATAAAAAATAATTTGATTTGTTCTTAGTTAACATATTTTAAATTTTGAAAAAAAAAATTGTCAAAAGGCAATCGCTACTTCAACTCAATTTCTTTTTGGTTTCTCAAACCCCGGAGGTTCTTTTCGCTTTTTCTTAAGTATATTGTCATCTATTTAAATCTATTTAAAAAAAATATTTTCTTTTATTCAATTAGGCCTCTCAAACTTTCGAATACTCAAATAGTTCCATGAATCTCTTTGCACACAGAAGTACCTATCACATAAATGCTTGACCTATTCTCTAACACAATTACAAAACGACCTAACCGCCCACAACTGTCCATTCAAGTTCGACATTCTACTACCAACGTTAAACGCTTATTATCAAAACGTCGTAAGCGCATGTAACTAGCAATACAAATCTGTCGTTTTAGATGAGACGTGTGTGGAAAGCGCGTGGCTTCATAGTGCTAAATAGTAAATAGAGTCAATATGTGACATTATCTAGGAAAAGGGACCTTTTTGTCAATGGCACTTACGTCGAATTGCGTTGCGTTTGTATTGTATCGTCTTGAACAACGACATAAGCGCCATCGACAATAAGGTCCCTTTTCATAGATAATGACACATATAAACATTGTTAGAGAAAGTGGTCGCGGCCGGTCGCAGTAGGGCTGCGCGGGAGTCGAGAGCTTTTCACGATTTTCTGCCATTGGGCGCTACCGCGAAACACGATATTCGTAAATTTCGGGCGATTGTCTCTGTCACTCTCATGACGCCTTTAATTGGAGTAAAAGAGACTGATGCTCGAAATATACGTACTTCAATATTCGCGGTACCGGGCCTTGTCTTGTGTGGGAGTGAGAGTGTTGTGTTATTGTGCATACAGTCGAGAAGTTTTATTGTTATATATATTTATTTTTTATTATATACCTTTACAATACTTAACAACTATTTGACAATAGAAAAGTACAAGTAATTAACAATACATATAAAATCATGAGACTTTGATATTTGTGCTAGTAAAAAAAATCTTACATTTGTCTAAATATATGATAAGGGACATAAAAAAAACTGGCAAAGAACCTGTGTGCTATGCTCAGTGTAAGGTTCTAGTTTTCGAACCGAAACTCAAAAACCGTTCAACCGTTCAATAATTTTCCTTGAAAGTGTCATTAAAATTGTGAATCATGTTACAAACGGATGTACTCACGTGTAATTATATCGCACTAGGCTACATGTTTCCGGCGACACACTCCCTGCATAGCTCTTTGGTAATTAATAAAAAATGCTTCATTGATGTAAATTTAGTTATTCATTATTAACACAAAAATGTAAGATAAAAACATAATAAAGATACTAACTAAAAACTATACTATAAATAAGAAAATTACCTAGGTCCTGATTAGGTAGGGTGCCCAGAAGGCTGGCCGCGTTTCCGCGCTGGATAGCAATGCTAATCCGTTGAGCGAAATAGTGGCCAGCCCTCTGGTCACCAGAAACCTCTATAAGACGCGCCTATATATCTTTGTATATAGGCGCGTCCTTACATTCCATAAAATTGTCGAAAGGGCCTCTGCGCGTACGCCTCCCAAATGTCCGGAACACCAAATTGTTCCCAGTACGGGAAAGACATACAAATATTAACAACTTTGGCGCTACCACGAAAAATTATACGTAAATTTCGAACCATTGTCTGTCATTGTGAGTAAAAGAAAAAGACGCGCGAAATATACGAACTGAGATGTTACGGTACCGGGCCTTAGTTATTTAGCTGGAATAGTAGATATCGATATATAGATATATCGATACTTTCACATCACTATGCTTGACCGGTTCTGTTATGATGTTATGAAAAGCGAAGTGGGTAATGTTACGTCAGGCAATGTTATAGATCAATGGGTCTAGTGCCGGTGCCACACGCGAGTTGCCGCGTGACGATACTCATAGCATACAGGCGGGTTATGAATTTAGGGCGTCAAGGATTCCATAATCATCGTGTTGTCCCGGCATTTTGCCACGGCTCATGGGAGTCTGATGTATGGCTTGGCCACTTATCCCGGCGTAGGCACTAGTTTCACGAAAGCGACTAACATCTCACCTTCCAACCCAGAAGTTAAACTAGGCGTTATTGGGATAAGTTCCGTGAAACTCATTGGTACAAGCCGGGGTTCGAACCCGCGACCTCTGAATTGCAAGTCGCACGCTCTTACCGCTAGGCTACAAGCGCTCTTTATGTCACTGAGTCCAGTGTGTTTTTTTCGTTGAATTCAAACCCCTTTCAAAAAAGAAGAAATAATTGTGTGTATCTAAATGCTATACAGGATGATATCTGGGTCGTGATACAAAATTTCCATCATCACCACTTAGATGGTTGGCAGTCCTCAACTGTGCGTTTTTCTAGAAACTTCCTGCCTCGCACAGCAAAGCTCTGGAATAAATTGTCGTGTGCAGTATTTCCGGACCGATAATGACATCCAAACCTTCAAGAAAAGAGCGTATAGGGATCTATCTTAAAGGCCGGCAACGTACTTGTGACTCCTCTGGTGTTGCGAGTGTCCATGGGCGGCGGTAGTTGCTTGCCATCAGGCAATCCGTCTGCTCGTTTGCCTCCTATATCATTAAAAAAAAGTGATAAAGGCCATCATACTTAACAATTTTTCCCATGGGACCAATATTGAAATAGCGAAAAAAAATTAACTGCTCCATACATTATCTCGCAATTAAGTCCCAGTATGTATGGAGTAGCAGATTTTTTTAACCAACTTTTGGGGTTAAATTAGTAAATGGATAAATAAATAAATAAATATTTCGGGACAATCTTACACAAATCGACCTAGTCCTACGGTAAGCTCAGTAAGGCTTGTGTTGTAGGTACTAGACGACGATATATATAATAGATAGATACATTAAATACTTAAATACATAGAAAACACCCATGACTCAGGAACAAATATCTGTGCTCAACACACAAATAAATGCCCTGACTGGGAATCGAACCCTGGACCATCAGCTACATAGGCAGGGTCACTACCCACTAGACCAGGGCGGTCGTCAATGGGTGAATTTCTTGTTGTTATTCTGTCAAGTTAGCCAGGAGACAACAGCAACACAGTTTGTTAGAAGAAATGTTGTACCAGTACCACCTTCTACTAACTTACTTAGTAGATGACCCATTATGGAAAAGGCACATAACTACCAGAAAAATGCGTGTTTTGTAAATTAAAATGCCATAAAATCGAGGTTTGAATAGTGGCCCAGTGGACCGTTACTATGGCAGAGTGACAAGAAATAGTTAATTGAGCCAAATAAGAAAAATCAACTCTCTCATACAATTTCTTCAACTTTTACGCGACTTATGGACCAGCTCAATTTTTATTTTATTTTACAAATTTCACCCCATAGTACAAGGTCGATTTGTGTAAGACTGTCCAGAAATATTTATTTATTTATATCGTTGTTTATTCATGTCATCTCTTACGTTAGGTTTTTTACAATATTTTTACAATAGTAGATTATAAAAATACATCAAAACATATTATAAAAAACCTAACCTAGAGTGCCGCCGGCAACGGGGCAGGGCCCAGGCTGCCGGTGGTTAGGGCTGCAGAGAGAGGAACCGTCGGACTATGCGCGCCGTGTCCAGGATTCATCATCATCATCATCATCATCATGTCAGCCGAAAGACGTCCACTGCTGGACATAGGCCTCCCCCAGAACCACCCAAGAACACCAAATATCCCGCAGTGTCTCAAAACGAAGGTCTTCGACCAGTGTGTGTTGCCAGTAATGACTTAGGGTGCTGAAACGTGGTCGCTTACTATGGGCCTCATAAGAAGGCTCTAAGTCACCCAAAGAGCAATGGAGAGGGCTATGTTGGGAGTATCTCTGCGTGATCGCATCAGGAATGATTTCATCCGCAGTAGAACCAAAGTCACCGATATAGCCCTCCGAATCGCCAAACTTAAGTGGCGGTGGGCAGGGCACATTGCACGCAGAACCGATGGCCGGTGGAGCGGAAAGGTTCTGGAGTGGCGACCACGAACTGGAAGACGCAGCGTAGGTAGGCCTCCCACAAGGTGGACCGACGACCTAGTTAGAGTCGCGGGATACCGCTGGATGTGGAAGGCGCAGGGTCCAGGATCACCGCCTTCTGAATCTTCATTTAATTATTTATTTTATTTATAGTAAATGTTTTTCACAATCATGAACACATTGACAACTTGACAATCTTGTATCAAGTTTTTTGTAACACCCAGTATAGTACAGTCGCTATCAAATATATCGGAGCAGTGGAGGTGGTTACAAATATCTGAACAGAGCCTCTATTGTCAAGGCGATAAAGTGCATGTTCAGATATTAGTGAGCACCTACACAGCTCCGATATATTTGATGGCGACTGTACAATAATTAAATAGCATTACCGTATCTAACGAAAACTGTCCTTGATTGATGCATACGTCGCACTCCAGCGGGCAGTTTGGTGGCAAGGTAAGGTTTACAAAAAAATCTTAACTTACAAGTATTATAACGTACTTAGTATTGGTAACAGTTTATTAAAATTAGTTACCGGTTATCTATTATTACTTTTATTAGTCTTTAACGTATAGATACTCTGCAGTGATAACTGATAGCCTATTTAAGTGGCCACTTATGAAACGAATAAATAGCTGACATGTGTCATTATGACTGTCGTTCAAACTTATATAAATTTCCTATAAATTTCCTTTGTTAAATTGCATATCTATTTATTGCAAATTTGCAATGGATAGGATACTACGACAGCGCTCCGAACTTAAGTCACAGAAAGGTCGCATACAAGAAGAACGTTGACCGCCGGGAATATAGAAAAAATATTAATAATATATTCCCATAACATAGCTGCTCAAGTAAATTAAATATTTTGCATACTTGCAATTGTATTTTTATTTAAAATTGAATGAATACTAAAAAAAAACACGTAATTAACGTACAACCTAGTTGCTAAGATATTTAGAATTGTACATTATAAATACTAGGTACCAAGTACTAAGTACAAATACTTCTGATTATTTGAAAATGAATTGATTTATTTGTGAACCTTATCTATCATTTTGACATGCCACCAAATTGCCCGCTGGAGTGCGACGTATGTATGATGTACCCTGTAGGTATATCAAATTTTAATTTAAGCGCCTGATAAAAAATACGAGCTCTAAGATATAAGAAGTTGCTATTTCTAAAACAAAAATGAGAGAAAAACTTTATTTCAAATTATTACAATATTCTGAAAATTATGAGTACTTAACTAGTTATTGCATAAAATCTAAAAAAAGGCTCTTGAGGCATTGTACCAAGGATGCTGGCGGCTCCTCGTTGTTTCGCAATGCTGATACGTTTTGCTAGCCGCCAGCTCTTCGGTCACCGGTTACTTAATGATTATACGCTGGCACTGATTTGGAGTCCATTTTTATTAGGGACTAGTTATATATGTATTTAATTCAAAAAACGTATCTAATAATAACAAATAAATAAAGATAATCTTGTATATAACACAGGTTTTGACGACAAGTTTGGCCTAAAGGGTAGTGACCATAACTATGAAGCCGATGGTCCAGGGTTCAGATCCCAGGTCATTTATTTGTGTGATAAGCACAGATATTCATTCCTGAGTCATGGGTGTTATCTGTTTTTAAGTATTTATTTGTATATTATATGTATCGTTGACTGAGTAGGTACCCACAACACAAGCCTTATTAAGGGTTCAGTCAATTTGTGTCAGAATGTCCCGTAATATTTATTTATTTTTATTAAATATTTTGATTAGCTTTCATTTTTAAGTAGTAACACTACTATATAAATTAAAAATGTTTATTTTAGCTTGCAGAATCATTGATGGACCAATCTCATTTTTTTTAAATAGCCTAACTTTGCGTACATATTTAGATGATATCTAAAGACAAGAGAGGGGGTAAGTGGTTAACTGTCAGTAGAATATTGTGGTAATTTTTGGCAGCCATCTTGTATTGGAAGCGAAGTCTTTATTCATTCGCTGGTATTTAAGTAATACCGTAAGACTCCCCAACTATAGGCACTGGTCCCACCGCGAGCTAGTAAGCTATGAATGAATGAATGAATGAATACTTTATTGCACAGGCACACCTCAAAAGTAGAACAATATCACACAAAGGAACAATAAAATTAAATGAAAAGGAGGCAAATAACGAGCGATCTTATCGCTAAAAAGCGATCTCTTCCGGACAACCTTAAGCTCTCAACTATTTCAAGGCATAAAAGATAATCGCTCCCGTGTAAATAAAAGAGAGATATATAATTATAGCTCATCGCCCGGCGATGAACTACGATCGCCCGGCTATGACATAAAAGTCTCTTTTATTTACACGGGATAGATTATCTTTTGTCCCTTGAAATAGCTGATAGCTCATAGCTTACTAGCTCGCGGTGGGACCATTGCCATAGTCCAAAAGATACCAACAATGGTCCAAAACTAAGTTAAATATCTTAGTTTATGAGTTAGTATTATTTAAATTCCGCAGTTAAAAGCCAACGGCTGCTCATAAATGAATGAATCAATGAAGAATAAACCAAAAAGAATATTAGGATTGATACTTAATTACGAATTAAAGGTTTGGACCATAGTTGCACTATTGGGCTATATTTGGGTAGTTTTACCGACCGGTCTGGCCTAGTGGGTAGTGACCCTGTCTATGAAGCCTATGGTCCTGGGTTCAGATCCCAGTAAGGGCATTTATTTATGTGATGAGCACAGATATTTGTTCCTGAGTCATGGGTGTTATGTATTTAAGTATCTATCTATTATATATATCGTCGTCTAGTACCTAAGACACAAGCCTTACTGAGCTTACCGTAGGACTAGGTCGATTTGTGTCAGATTGTGCCAGAATGCTTATTTATTATTTACGGT
Source organism: Grapholita molesta (assembly GCA_022674325.2). Classification (NCBI taxonomy): domain Eukaryota; kingdom Metazoa; phylum Arthropoda; class Insecta; order Lepidoptera; family Tortricidae; genus Grapholita; species Grapholita molesta. Next base: position 1,257,235 of record CP053145.2, on the reverse strand, counting down.
AATGAATAACATTATCAGTTATAAAAAAATCTTTTATTCTATAGAAAAAGTCTTGTTTATATAAAAGTACAAAATTATTCTACACATACACAAGCCTAATTATCTCTAAACAAACCCTAATCCTTTGAATTAAGGTTCATTTCGAATAGTATAGGAGCAGCAGACAAATAGGTAACTAACATTTTATTAAAGCTTATATTTCTACTAAAAAGTCTACTAAAGTCATAAAAAATCATAGTCACTATACTTCAATACAAAATAAAACTCGTGATCACATACTTTTGAGCATAACATAAGGTAACAAGGACTGGATACAAATTCAAAACACTAATCTACCCTTAAAACATAATATTTACATAATACTACAAAAACGATAAGTCGCCATTTTGATTACACGAACTACGGTGACCATGGCTTGAAAGTAACTAGGATAGTCTTATTGTAAAATCTATTTGGGAGTCTTTGAAAGCAATTTTAACAGTTTTAATAGCCTTCGTTTTCTTCTATTTTCTATTATTTTAAAAGACGTCATGTGACGCCTTTTGGAAAGCATAAGTCATAGTCCTTAAAAATGGAGACATAGAATTTTTTTTTTAACGTCGAGTACTTGAATCGTGACATTTTAAACTCTGTCAGAAACGAATAAATGGTATTTTAGAAACATGAATGATACAATTCAATAATCGTGGGTATCGAAGTTATACATTTCATCCAAAAAATGATGTTGACAAATTATTATACCATTAGTTTCGATTCAAAGGTTTTGAATTCGAGTGCACGACTCTCAAAAATCAACCTATTTTACTTTCTGAAATATGTTGTTACTGAGCTTACTTTAGGACTAGGTCGATTTGAGTCAAATTGACCCGAGATATTTATTTTATTATTTATTTATTGACAGAATTAACGAAAGTAAAGACGTTTTATTCATAAATGTGCCCTTATCTAGGAAAAACGGACCTTATTGTCGATGGCACTAACGCCCAATCGCGTTGCATTTGTATTGTATCGTCTTGAACAACGACATAAGCGCCATCGACAATAAGGTCCCTTTTCGTAGATAATGACACAAATTAACAAAGCTATTTTTAAGAACTAGAAAATTTTTAATAAACAATTGTCTAGTTTTAAAATACTGTTAAAATTATAATGGTCTCGATTACCATCTAAAAGCATAGTTAACCTATTTCAGGAGTTAGGTGGAGATGGCTTCAGGGGTGGCGGTGGGGGTAGATGAGAAGAGTGGGGTAAACCACCCGCTGAGCCAGTACAGCATCCAGGCCCAGAAGCAGAAGCGGAACAATACGTCAACGCACCACATTCTGAAAAAAATAAACAATAAATCATTAATTCACCCCAAATATGATTTTTGTCATCTTGGGGGGTAGTTGCCATTGTCATGCTTGGCAGGCGGGTTGGCGACCGCAGTAGCTATAGATTGTGCTTATGTAAATAGTATGTTACGTACCCAGGGCGGTAAAACAAATAATGGCTCGGATAGGTGAGGGTCTGACAAAACCCTCACCTATGAAACAAGCGGTCTGAGGTCTTCTTTATTACCGACGTGGTGCGTACATAGTTTACGTCTTCATCTGGGTGTAAAGTGAGATTTGCCGTCCCGCCCTAGTTCGATAAATCTCTCTTACCGCCCAGTGTAACGTAAAAAATATTACAGCAGTAGACGTTTTAAGGCTAAAGGGATAATGATGAAGACCAAAAAATCTTGTGCTGCGGGTACTCAGACAAGTATTCAATGATAATTACCTTATAACCCAACTGTACAGTGTTATAAGTGCTTGATGTTTGGACATCCACGGTTAAGTATTAAATGATAATTACTGTATAACCTAACTGTACAGTGTTATAAGTGCTTGATGTTTGGACAGCCATGGATAAGTAGATTAAATAATAATTACCGTATAACCCAACTGTACAGTGTTATAAGTGCTTGATGTTTGGACATCCATGGATAAGTATTAAATGATAATTACCTTATAACCTAACTGTACAGTGTTATAAGTGCTCGAGGTTTGGACATCCATGGACAAACTACTTACACTTTCATGTGTCTCCTGGCGGCTGGGATGGTGTCATCCGTCTCCTTCAGGATATAGCGACGCGCAGACAGAATACAGTCCTCGAAGTATCTCGAGATATCCAAACCTACAGAAGAATTCAATAAATTTATTAAAACGAATGAAGGACCGTTCATTGGTCAATAATAGGCTTATTTTTATTATGCAACATCTGCTAGCGAATATTTTCGATATTTAAATCGAAAGAAAAATAGAAAAAAATTACTCGAAGCGGGACTCGAACCCACAACCACTGGATCACTAGCCCAGTGCACTACCAATAAAATTGTGCTGTGCTGTTTGTTTATAATTTTTTATCCTCGAAGTTTTTAATGTAAGCTGAATAGCTTACATTAAAAACTTGAGACCTTCACTGATGGACATAAGCCTCCCCCAACACGAGCCACAATGACCTGTTTCGTGGTACCCGCATTTCATGGATTCCCGTGATCTTTACCAGGTAATCATTCCACGGAAGCCGTTCAATGTGGGTCGCTTTGGGGAAGGCCTATGTCCAGCAGTGGTCCTTAGGCTGATATGATGACGATGAGAGCCAACACACTCACCAACTGCGTCAACTTTGTAATCTTGTCTTTCCCGCGGATTCAGATCCTTCCTCAAAGTCTGCGCGATGTCAGACTGGAAGTCCCACTGGTTGTTGGTGTAGTACTCGAACACTTCGAAGCCTTTGTTGATGCGGCGTTGGACGCGACACAATCTGAAAACGCACCAATAGTAAATCATAATTGTGTTTATACTTTCAGAGTGAGAAGGACAAGTCCAGCAAGTATAGACTTGGCTCACGAGGTAACTGCCATGTGGAAAGTTGATTCGGCGATCGTTGTACCGATAGTTGTTTACGCAAACGGTCTCATAGCGAAGAGTCTCGACCGACATCTTGAGAGACTCGCTACGTGGTTGTGGTTGGATCAAGTGTCAGATTCAGAAATAATCCTGGACACGGCACGCATAGTCCGGCGGTTCCTCTTTGCAGCCCTAACTACCGGCAGCCCCGTGGCACCCTAGGTTAGGTTTTTTTTTTATGAACATCTTCACACAGATTGTCTGAGCCCCGCGGTAAGCTCAAAAAGGCTTGAGTTGTGGGTACTCAGTCAAATATATAATATACTAATACTCAAATACAGGAAACACCCATGACTTAGGAACAAATATCTGAGATCAACACTCAAATAAATTGCCTTACTGGGATTTTAACCCAGGAGCGACGACTTTATAGGCAGTGTCACTACTCATTAGGCCAGACCTCACTGCCAAGTTCTCCCCACATTTAGTCAACTAGGTCTCCATTTTCAAGCACTAAAGTTTTATCAATTGTCATGCTGTCGGGTTCACATGTAATTTGCTCCTACCCTCCAAATGCGGACCACCGGACGTCCAGACGAGGGGAGCGGTTTCATCCTTACGTTGTGAATATTCCATTCATTCGCAAGAAGCGGTTCGCTTCTACCTTCCTAATGCGGACTGCTAAGGAATGGAATTCGCTCTCTTCGTTTCTATTCCCGAGAAAATATAAATTGGGTCTTTAAGGCAAGAGTGAATGCTGTTACTGAATCAGCGTGCTACACCCTCGTCGTTACCATCAGGTGTGACTGGTGTCAATCGCTGGTCAGCAAAAAAAAATAGAAATGAACACTTACACTTGCCGTGTGATGCCGGCTGACTAGAATAGCACCACCCCATCTCCTCCCACGGGTGTCGTAAGAGGCGACAAAGGGAATAATCCTACGGACGGGCAGCAGCGTCCGTCGAAACCCAATCTACAGCTACTGCGGTCGCCAAGCGTGGCGACTATGGCAACTACCCCCAAGATGACACAAGTCATATTTGTGGGAGGCCTATATGGCTGAAATGTTGAAAAAAATTACTTACACAGGTTTGTATCCCAGTACGAACAGCAGACAGTCCACCAGTATGGCTGGTAGCCAATGGAACATGACTCTGCAGAAGATGTGGTAAATCTTGGAATGCTTCATGGAGCCACCAGGATACCTGAGAAAGAAGTAACATTTAGGTCAACTAAAATTTGACGATCAGTCCTGGGTTCAAATCCCAGAAACGGCATTTATTTGTATGATGAGCACAGAAATTTGTTCCTGAGTCATACAACACAAGCCTTACTGAGCTTACCATATGACTAGGTCGATTTGTGTAAGAATGTCCCGAAAAAATATTGCCAAAATTTACAGGAATCGCTTATGATACCAAAGCTGCGACGAGAAACGACTGTAGGAGGAGTTATTTATATCGTGACCTTGACCTTTGCCTATATAGTAGAGATGTGTCGACAAGTCGGGAAAGCCGACTATCCGGCCACATTTATAGTCGGCGACTAGTTGGCAAAATGAACCGAATAATCGGCTGATTAGTTCTTCAAAAAAAAAAAAGATATTTCCTTAATTGGATTGGATAAAAAAATTACCGTAATTTGATCAAACTTCTTTATTTTAAGTGAGAATCATAACAACAGCTACTTATATGTGTTATGTTTTACCTGGTATATATGTATTTTACTACCTAACCAAGTTAATAATAGTCAAAACATGAACGCCACCACGTGCCGCAGCGTATCAGGCGACCCGAACGTTCCCGATTACGCCCGAACTTAGGCGAAGACCATAGTCAACTACGCCGACTAGTCGGCCACCTGACTACCGACTAGTCGGCCATCTGACTACCGACTAGTCGGCTAGTCGGCTAGTCAGCCAAAACCGTAGTCGGCACATCTCTACTACACAGACTACTTATCAAACGACTGCTTAACTAAAGCGGTACATGGTAATTTGTCATTTGTAGACAATTATACCCGCCCCCTTGACCTACAGACTACTCACTCGAACTCGGTTGAAAACAATTTCTCGTCAATCATCTCTAACCCCTTGACTTTGACCTTTGCCTACACATACAGTCAGCAGCAAAAGTGGCTAAGAGTTTGAAGTGTTCAAAATGACCTACACGCACTCTTATTCTCTTGACAATAGAGATGTGTTGACCTCATTTTGAACACCTCTAACGCTTAGTCACTTCTGATGCTGACTGTAAAATGCCTAATATCATTTAGGTACTTATTTAAATTATCTGCACACTGTACCACTGACAATGTCATATAAATATTTCGGGACAATCTTACACAAATCGACCTAGTCCTACGGTAAGCTCAGTAAGGCTTGTGTTGTAGGTACTAGACGACTATATATAATTATAATAGATAGATACATATAAATACATAGATAACACCCACGACTCAGGAACAAATATCTTTGATCATATGATGCGACATAGGCGGCAAACGAGCAGACGGATTGCCTGGTGGTAAGCAATTACCGTCGCCCATGGGCAACCGCAACACCAGATTAGTCACAAGCGCGTTGCCGGCCTTTAAGGGGGATGGGAGCTCTGGGAACCTTACCCACCGTCAGGAACACAGCATAGCTACATACCTGAAAGGTAGCAGTGCTATTATGGCTGTGGTCTTCTGTAAGGAGGAGGTATTTCCCCAGTGGGCCTGCTCCAGATTCAAGCGTGATGGTCATCGCTGTGCCCTACCTCTCATTGTTGGACGTAGTTTAAGGACATACACAGATTACTTACCAGGCGACTCCGTTCAGAGGCACTCGGTTCATAATGATCTCTCGTCCAGCGTCAATCATCTCCGACCACGTGACCTTGATCTCAGCTGATGATGTGAAGTTCACCACGTTTACATTCTTGACACTGAAAAAAAATTACATTTCATTTTTTTTTTGTTGAAAATGATATTTGTTTTTCTAAAAAAAGGTATCTACCAAATGAAATTCTGCTGTGTAATATTCCAATAACTACTTCTCTACTCTTAATTATTGAGAGTGTCTTGAGTAGGGCCCGGAATTTTGCGTGCGGTTTTGGATAGGTCTAAGGGAGAGAACACTAACATTTATCGATGTATCGATAAACCGAGTTTTTTATTAGCGTTTTTTTTAATAATAACTAACTATCCGATGATGCATTTTGCTCTTTCAATGATGAAAAATGTACGAAATGTATGTAGATAATATAAAATAATTTTATATTAGACTGGTATGTTATCTACAAAGAATTGATAACCCGAGTAGGTATTTGATTGCAATAATGCAAGTATCATTTCATTAAAAATAAATTAATCTCAATGACTCTGAGTACACGACCGATTTGTCGATACATCGATAAACTTTAGTGTTCTCTCCCTTAGACTTTTTCAAAATCGCACGCAATATTCCGGGCCCTAGTCTTGAGACATTATGCAGTCGCCATCAGATATATCTGAGCTGTGGAGGCAGTCACAAATATCGGAACGTACACTTTATCGCCTTGACAGTCGCCGTTGTTCAGATATTTGTGACTATCTCCACAGCTCCGATATATCTGATGGCGACTGTGCCAAGGTCGCTGGTGGCATTCTCTCGTTATATCGCAATGCTGATACGCCTCTGCGGTCACCAGATTTTTTATTTATATACAAGACTGACCAGCGTTTGACCTTAGTCGCACCTGATGGTAAGTGTCGATGAGATCGAGGGTAGCACGCTGGTTCAGTAACGTTATATCAACCAGACGCTTCTACAAAAAGTTTGTTGTGGTTATTTTCTATTACTTAAATTATTTTTTATTATGCAGAAACGTCTGCTAGCGAATATCTTCGATATTTAAATCGAAAGAAAAATAGAAAAATTTAGAATGGGGTAGCACATTATTATCGATGAATTCTCAATGTAAATTGAGACTTCGATGCCGTTAAGTGTTCAATACGCTGACGGTAGATGTGACTACACGTCACCCATGATGACGTATACCACGTAGGATAAGATAGAAAAATTTGACAAGTCTAAGCGGTACTCGGATAGCATAATTGGAAGTGCACTGGGCTAGTGACCCAGTGGTTGTGGGTTCGAGTCCCGCTCCGAGTCAAATTTTTCTATTTTTCTATTACTTACTTATTCTCAATGAATTCCCACGCGCAAATCATAATGCCATTAATAAAGACATCCACGGGTAGGTAGTCAGCGTAGCTGTTGCTCTTACAGTACATGGATCTGATGACGCCTTTACCGGCACCTGGGATAAAAGACAACACGTTCAAGACTTTTTGGCATCTGGGAAATAACACAAGACATTCAAGACTTTTGCAGCCGATTTTTGGGAGTCGTGCACTCGAATTCATAAAACTTTGAGAATTAAAATAATCACACACAAAAGTTTCTTACCATTATTTTTACAAATTGTATAGTTTCGATACCCACGATTATTAATTTCTATCATTCATGCTTCTTAAATACCATTTCTTCGTGTTTGAGAGAGTTAAAAATGTCACGGCTTTAGAAAAAAACTGTGGAATAACATTTTAAACTTCATCAGAAACGAAGAAATCGTATTTTAGAAACATGAATGTTACAAATTAGTAATCAAGGGTATAGGTAGCAACTATCATTTTTTTTGCAAAAGTTATGGTGTAAGAATATACTGTATTTTTTGATGACCGCTCTGGCCTAGTGGGTAGTGACAGTGACCCTGCCTGTGAGGCCGATGGGTCCTGGGTTCGATTCCCATTCAGGGAATATATTTGTGTGATGAGCACAGTTATTTGTTCCTGAGTCCTGGGTGTTTTCTATGTATTTAAGTATTTATATGTATCTATCTATTATATATATATTGTCGTCTAGTACCTACAACACAAGCCTTACTGAGCTTACCGTAGGACTAGGTCGATTTGTGTAAGATTGGACCGAAAATATTTTTTTTTATGGCTTATTTTCTTGTTTTACTTACCAATAAGCAATCCTGTAGGACCGTTGATGTTATCAGTCCAGCCGGGAATCGGTTCTTGCCAGATCGGGATAACTGGAAGAATTTGGAGAAAAGAATTAGGAAATTAATTGTAGGTTAGGTTAGTTGAGTTTACTTAACTAAAACTTAAACGTGTCTATGGTGTAAATCGTTGTGTAGATAATTAATATAGCACTTATTTCAATATTTTTTATCACTTTATTGATAAATGAGTTTTTCGGAACTTATATCGTTGGCTGAGTCACAACACAAGCCTTCTTGAGCTGACCGTGGGGCTCAGTCAATTTGTGTAAGGATGTACTTTAATATATTTTGTTTATTGCCATGTATGGGAATCTTTATCATCTAGGAGGATATAACCAATATGAAGCCGACACACGCACTAATTTCTATCGGAAAATTCTGCCCTTTTCGGCGCGGTGTGGTAAGGTAGCACACATAAATAATGTCAACACTAATGCATTTTTTACGTGCGTCGCTACAGACGCACACGTCAAAATTATCAAACACTAGTATAAACTAAATTCACACAAGTTGAAGAACTATGACCGGCGGCCGAGTAATTTTGGCAGAGGGGAACGCCTGTTAATGGCTACTCCATATTGCTTATATCCTCCTAGTCTGCCATATTCCTCAAGATGAACTCAGCGTTTCTCACCAATAGAAGGTCGCAGCACGACGACAGGAATCTCATCCATTGCCTCTATCACCAGCGCCTCGCCAAGTGCCTTCGTGAACGCGTAGGAGTTTGGTAGCTTCTGCAGAAGCCTGGAAGAAAGAATCAATTCATCATGTCGTCCAATGCTGTCCAGCACCTGGGACCTATGTCCATAGGTCTCCTTCAAATATAACATGTGGTAAATGTGATAATAAAGTTACTGCCAGAAGATTCTTGGATTGCTCCGCCTGCCACGGGCGATATTGCCTCGATTGCTTAGAACTCATTGGAGTAAGTTATAATCGCTATTCCTTAATGACAATCGAACAGAGGATCAACTGGAAGTGCCGCTATTGCCATAATCAACCTGATAAACCTTCTATTTCAAAGAAATTGAAGAAAGCGATTACGCCTATGAACAAACCGAGCACATCAAAAGAAATTGTGACCCCTCTCAACTCTTCTAATTCCAGTTCGACCCTAAGACAACCCAAGCTTTGTCTAAACGATTCTAGCGTAGAAAATTACGCTTTTAACGAGCTTGCTCTTGAGATTAAGGCCCTAAGAGACGAGATAAGGCTTCTAAACAGCCGATTTACTAAAATAGCAGACACACTTCACCTCTGCAATAACTGCAAAACTAAACTTGATCCCTCAGAAATAATTGAGACGGTAAGTACTAATCCCAAGCAATCACAGACTCTCTGTAACGGTTCAAAGCTTACCAACTGTACTACGACTAAGCATTATCAGATTAAATCTAATATTGACGCACGAATACAGCTCAATTCTACTCCGCTAACAGCGCTAACCATCCCAAACCAGATTTATCCTACTCGTAAACATGCTGTTATTAGCGAAAATGTTGACAATAATATACCATCGCAAAGCTCTGAAATTATTGCCCCTAAAACCATGACAATGCCATTGGCTAAGGAAAGTGACAAGAAGACCTCAATAGACAAAGACCCTCGAGCAAAAATACACTACATGAAATCCATACACTGCTTAGCTGGTCCAGATATTACTACCCTAAAAGCCGCCGACTCTTATAAACTTATTCATCTCTGGAACATGGCATCGGGCCCAAACGAAGTACTGACATATCTTCGACAACTTTGTCCATCAGGAAACTGCTCAGTTGATGAATTGAAATCCAAAGGCAACTACAAATCGTATAAACTTACCATTCCGGAAAAATATACTGATAACTACTTGTCTCTCTGCTGACGTCTGGCCTCTCAACGCAAAAATTAAACCCTGGACCTTTTATCGAGGCTCCCACCTACCCGATAACTAAAACACCCACCCTTCCTAACGCAAGTTCCACAGATCGCTGCACTCAACACCTAAACATTATATACCAAAATGTAAGAGGACTGAAGACCAAGATTCAGCACTTCAAAAACTCCCTCCTTTCTCAGGAAGCAGACATCATTGCAGTTACTGAGACCTTTCTGGACGACTCCATAGCAGATCCTGAAATAGCTCCCAATGATTGGACTGTCCTTCGTCGTGACCGACCCGGACGACGTGGAGGAGGAGTGTTGCTTGCTGCCCGACCCGGCATCACACTACGGCGTCACGTTGATCTTGAGACTAAAGACGGCGAAGATTTATGGTGTTCATTCTTTTTAAACAACTATAAATTTTATATAGCCATTGTCTACATACCTCCACACTCTAGGGACTGTGCTTATATGGATTTATTTCACACTATTGAATCTAAAGTTGAAAGCCTCGCCAAGCCTTTTGTTATACTGGGAGATTTAAATTTAAATAGTGCATCCGTAACAATCTGTACCTATTATCACTATCATCATATCTGACCGAAATAATGTTCTAAATCTATTAGGGAGCAAACTTGACGTAGCTTTGGTGCAAAATTCTTATTTAACAAATGTTCATAAAGTACCTGGCGACGGTCTAGTCCCCCACTACGATACTTACCATCCACCTCTTGAAATCTTAATTAAATTTACCCTGTCCCGCTCTAGCCAAGATTCCTGCCTATATCCCAGTAATATAGAAACGTCGAATGACTGGATTTTTTCTAAAGCGGATTACGATTTACTTTACCAAAGTCTAAAAAATAACAATTGGTCTCTGGTTTATCAATCCTCTGATGTTGATAGTGCTGTTAATGCCTTTTATCGTTTAATTTACAGTATATTTGATGTGAGTATCCCTAAGAAGGTACGAATGCAAAAAATGACTAGATGTTATCCTGTTTGGTATACATCTGAAATTATAAAACTCATTTCGAAGAAAAGTTACCAACACAAGCGATGGAAGTCCACAGGTGATTTGAATTTTTATAACTCATTTAGCCTCCTAAGAACTCGCGTTAAAGTTCTTTTAGATATAGCTTACAATGAGCACCTTCGGCTTATTGAACAAAGCATCAAAGTCAATCCTCAACAATTCTGGAATCATATCCGCAATTTGAAAACGACAGGTGGATTTGAAACCACCGTTTCATACAAAGGCGAAGAATGTAAGGGTGCTGACACTGCGTTAGCTTTTTCCCATTTTTTCTCTAGTGTATTTTTACCAGATGTCCCATTTTTAGACTCTGCTCACGCTATAAAAAATGATTCTTCCTGCTCAGCTACTCGAATTGACGTTAAAGAAATATCTGTGGATGATGTTACTACAGCAATTAATAAACTAAAACCCAAATCCGCGGTAGGCCCAGACAATATGCCTCCTTATATTATAAAAGCATGTAAAGAATTCTTGCTTCATCCCATTCACTATATTTTGAATCTTAGCATAACTACCGGTAAATATCCAACTGTATGGAAAATTTCACGTGTAAAGCCTATTCCAAAAACGAAAGACTCTTCCAAAGTTGAAAACTATCGCCCCATTGCTATTCTGTCTTCTTTATCAAAAGTATTCGAATCTATTCTACATAAGAAAATATCTATCCAAATAACCCCATATCTCAGCGACAGTCAACATGGTTTTCGCACTAAACGTTCGGTTAACACAAACTTATTATCAATGACAGATTTTATTTCCCATCACCTTGATCTTGGTTTACAAGTAGATATAATATACTTTGACTTCCAAAAAGCCTTTGATCGTGTTGATAACGACATTCTCTTAAATAAACTTACCGCATTAGGTTTCACTCCGAAACGACTTAGGTTTATTGCTGACTACTTTAAAGATAGGAAACAGTTTGTACGTCATGGATGTTATGAGTCTTCTCCTTATCACACCCGTTCTGGAGTAAGCCAAGGTTCTATTCTCGGTCCTTTGTTTTTTAATTTAATGATAAACGATCTCGAAAATGTTGTTCACCACTCCCGCACCTTACTCTACGCTGACGATCTGAAGCTCATACGCTGTATAAATAACTCCACTGACTGCGACCTATTACAGCAAGATATTGATGCACTTCTAGTCTGGAGTAAGAAAAACAAATTACTCTTTAATCTTTCTAAGTGCAGCGTAATGACTTTTAGTCGTGCACACTCTCCATTTCATCATACATATCTGCTAGACCATATTCCACTTACTAGGGTTAATACAGTTAAAGATCTTGGTATAATTTTTGACCCAAAACTTACTTTTAATGAGCATATAACATCCCTCGCTTCTAATTGTTATAAAAAATTGGGTTTCATCTTCCGTCATTCAAAAAAATTTAATGACCCCAAAGTAGTTCGGCTACTGTATATTGCATTGGTTAGGAGTAAAATAGAATCCGGCTCTATAATCTGGTCCCTCACGAAAAATCCTACACCTTGCTCTTAGAAAAGGTACAGAAAGCTTTTCTCCGCTGCTTGTATAAGAAGACGTACGGGGTTTACCCCTTTTTATATCCGACCAAATTTTTACTGGGTACGCTAGGCTTTAACTCCCTAGAGATAAGGCGTAATGTCAACCTAATGTCAGCTGCGTCCCAAATATTGAGAGGAGACTCGACAGACTGCTTGGACTTGACAGCAAAGATGACTTCCTTATTTGTTCCCGACAACTACTTACGTGGTCGTAGACACCGCCTCCTCGCGAATGAAACCTCTCACACGATTACAAACCAATACTCGCCAATCGTCCGATCCCGAACACTTCTTAACGACTTCCTAATTTTTGCACCAGACTGCGACTTATTTGCCGACAAACATTATAAACTCTTAAAAAATTTCTTACGTTTTTGCGAATTAACATTACAATAATTATTAATTGATTATTATTATCATATTAATTATATAATTTTATTAATATAATTTAAGTACCTAGCTTTATATATTTAATTTTACAGCGCTTTGGCGCCCCCTAGCTGTAATGCTGTAAAATTTTACTTGAATAAAGAATAAAGAATAAAGAATAAAGAACATTTACCATCTTGGGGATAGTTGTCTACCTGTTGTAGATAGTTGCCTCTGTTGTAAATCAGTAGCTGTAGATCTTTTTATACAACTACGGTGGTAAACAAGCATACGGCCCGCCTGATGGTAAGCAGTTACCGTTGCCTATGGACGCCTGGAACTCTATAGGATTCATATTCGCGTTGCCTACCCTAAAAGTTGTTGTGTAAAACCTTACTCACCATCAGGAACACAACACTACATACCTGAAAGGTAGCAGTGCTATTATGTGTGGTCTTCTGTAAGGAGGAGGTACTTCCCCAGTCGGGCTTCTCTGCGTATTGGTACTTCGCGTTGCTCTACCTCTCATTGTTGGACGTAGTTTAAGGACATACCCGGGTCCAAAGCAAAATCGGGTCCAAAATAGATTGGGTTTCGACGGACGCTGTTGTCCCTTTGTCGTCTCTCACGACACCCGCGGAGGGAGACGGAGTTCTAGACGTTATCCCAGAATATTCTAGAAAGTAACTGCTGGTACTTACATGGGGGTTACAGCGGCTACACTGGCGTCATCCATCCATTCCATGGACTGGATGATCTTGTGAGGGTCCGCGGGGGGAGGGTAAGGTTTTTCTTCTAGAAGCTTCTCGTGAAGATGGCAGTAGGCCGTCGAGATATGGATGAACAGCTGGAAAGCAATAATTAGGTAGTTTAACGAGGGAGTAAAGTTAATATTTACCTTCTGCTAATATTGGGGCTGGAGTTAGCGAAAGATTTCAAGATTGCTATGCTTTTGGTTAAAAACGTGGAAAGTGGAACAGGGAGGGATTAAAGGCACAGTAAAACATATTTTGCTTCCAAGTGAAATTGCAAAATTAGTTCAAATCATTGGTGAAATTTAATTTCATATAATATTATCTAAAAGTCCATTCAACCAGCTATAGGTGAAAAACTTAACTGAAGGACCATGTCTATGTAGTTGTGCAGAGAAGTCAATACTTGAATTTACGTCAACATTTGAATATAGAACGCCGACATGCGTGTAACACACACTTTACTACTACAGTGCTAAGAATTTAACCTATAATGTCATCCCAACTAGCAATATGTAATTGACAATTAGTATGACATCTGCACTCTTGTGTACAAAATTCAACTTTGCTATCTGCTTTTAAACAATAAAAACGGGTTTTTCGAGTTAGTGAGGGGAAAAATAGTTGAAGAAGATTTATGATGAAGATATTTCCTATGTGTTTATTAATTTCATCTCTTAACTTAGGTTTTTCTAATACTTTTATAAAAGTAAAATATAAAAAATACATTTAAAACGTATCAAAACATTATAAAAAAACCTAACCTAAGATGCAGCCGGCAACGGGGCAGGGCCCAGGCTGCCGGTGGTTAGGTCTGCAGAGAGGAACCTACTAGGACTATGTGCGCCGTGTCCAGGATTACCTTCTGAATCTCACCCTTAATCCAACCACAACCACGTAGCAAGTCATTAAGATTATTATTAATGGTACCTTAAGGTTTTTGCACTCCTTGGCTAGCTGGACAACCAGTTTGGTTCCCCGAACGTTCAGCATCACAGCTTTTTTGAGCTCCTCATCGAATCTGAAACAATATATCATCAGATGATATAATTATGTTCTCATCAGAAATTAGCCGATCATGGAGCCGATTTTTGGACGTCGAGTACGACTCGTGACATTTTAAACTCTGTTAGAAACGAAGAAATAGATTTTAAGAAACATGAATGATAGAAATTATGGGGGGTCTCGAAACTAAACATTCTGTCCTGTAAGAAACTTTTGTTTGAAATTATTTTCGTTCATCAAGGTTTACGAATTCGAGTGCACGATTCACAAAAATCGGCCCCCATGCTTCATGGACGCTGGACATGGAACTGCCCCAAAGACCGCGATAAGCATGGAGGGTCTTATACCGTTCAATAGGATTGGGTCCAAAGAAGGGTCTGGTTCACTCGCATCTGATTTGGGGCTCTTGTCTTGGCTTGACTTTTACCTGATGGTAGCTGCGGCATGTCTTCTTCTGAATGATGGTCTTTCCTTCAGCAAACTGAGTCCAAGGTCTGGTTCACTCGTGTCTTCAGAGATGAGGGTTATTTTGCGCAAGATTAGCACACTGTTACGTGATGAAAGCTTGTACCACCATATCTGTCTTTTCTTTATGATGGTCTATCGTTCAGCAAGACTGAGTCCAAGGTCATCACTGCTGTCTCCAGAGATGAAGGTCGTTTTGTACAAAAGTGACACACACTTACCTGATGGTAGCTGCGGCATGTTTCACGATGTCTGTCTTCCGAAAGATAGTCTTTCGTTCAGCAGAACTGAGTCCAAGGTCTGGTTCACTCGTGTCTTCAGAGATGAGGGTTATATTGCGCAAGATTGAGACACTCTTATGTGATGGGAGCTCAGGCAAATCCAGCCCTCAAAAGAGGTTGCGCTCACTACGCTACAGTAGGGACACTAGACTGGGTCGATATCTTTACGCTGTCTCAGGAACCGTAAGTATGAAGTCACAAGTCTATTATTGCTTGCCACTTTTACCTGATGGTAGCCGCATGTACCAGCATGTCTGTCTTCTTTATGATGGTCTGTCGTTCAGCAAGACTGAGTCCAAGGTCTTCACTGCTGCCTTAGAGATGAGGGTCGTTTTGGACAAAATTGACACACTTACCTGATAGTAGCTGCAGCATGTATGTCTGTCTCCTGAATGATGGTTTGTCGTTCAGCAGGACTGAGTCCAAGGTCTTCACTGCTGTCTCCAGAGATGAGGGTCATTTTGGACAAGAGTTACCGCTTACCTGATAGTAGCTGCAGCATGTATTACAATATCTGTCTCATCGATGATGGTTTGCCGTTCAGCAGGACTGAGC
Source organism: Grapholita molesta (assembly GCA_022674325.2). Lineage (NCBI taxonomy): Eukaryota > Metazoa > Arthropoda > Insecta > Lepidoptera > Tortricidae > Grapholita > Grapholita molesta. The sequence continues at coordinate 1,241,464 of CP053145.2, read as the reverse complement.
CCAAGGTCTGGTTCACTAGCGTCTCCAGAAATGAGGGTCATTTTGGACAAAAGCGGCTGGATTCCGCCACGCATGGTGCGGACTTTTTCGAACAACTGGAAAAATAATTTGAGTTGGTTAAGAATGGATAACGGCAAATGATGAATGCTACATCCGTACCCTTAGCATGAGTTGTGACATTGAGCTTTTCGAAAACGAGTATCGAGTTTACCTATCTGTGGATCTCGCTTGTACTATTTTAGTGCGAACGAGATGCACAGATATGTAAACTCGACGATTATGCTCAAAAATTGCCCCTCAGCGGGCCGATTTTTGAGAGTCGTGCGCTTGAATTCATAAAACTTTGAGAAGGAAAATAATCACATACAAAAGTTTATTATCATTGTTTTTGCACAAAATGTTTCGATAATTCGATACCCACGATTGTTAAAGTCATGCTTCTGAAATACCGTTTCTTCGTGTTTGATTTGTGTGTTCGGCCCCCTGAGGGGAAATTTTTGAGTGTCGAGTACTCCACTGCACTTGAGACATTTTAAATTTAAACTCTGTCAGAAATGTAGAAATGGTAAGAAGCATGAATGATATAAATTAATAATCGTGGGTATCGAAACTATACATTTTGTCCAAAAATAATGGTAAGAAACATTTTGTGCGATTATTTTTGTCCTCAAAGTTTTTTGAATTCGAATGCACGACTCTCAGAAATCGGCTCCCAGGTCCTTAATTAAGTACAATACTTTTGAAACCCAAAAAGTATGTCAACTGTGGCAACTGGCAACGATACGGTACAGGTTTGTCAAACGAGTCGCTTTAAAGTTCCATAAGGGGCTGGAAAGTCGCAAAACCTGACCAGTTACATAACCAGCAAAATTCCAACGTTGGACGGTAGTCGTGCACTCGAATTCAAAAAACATTGAGGACGAAAATAATCGCACACAAAAATTTCTCATCAATATTTTGCACAAAATGTATAGTTTCGATATCGATGTTTCTTTTTATATCACGACCTACCATCGACCATATTGACGACCGGTCTGGCCTAGTGGGTGACTCTGCCTATGAAGCCGATGGTCTTGGGTTCGATTCCCAGTCAGGGCATTTATTTGTGTGATGAGCACAGATATTTGTTCCTGAGTTATGGGTGATTTATATGTATTTATATGTATCTATCTATTATAAATATCGTCGTCTAGTACCTACAATACAAGCCTTACTGAGCTTACCGTAGGACTAGGTCGATTTGTGTCAGATTGTTCCGAAATATTTATTTATTTATATCAATTAAATCTTTATTTACAATAATTACATATATGAGTACAAAATTTGAGTTACCCGTTTCTATACAATTATTTTTAGCTCGAGTCAGACAACAGAGGCCGATTTTTGAGCGTCGAGTAGATAAGATACTCGAATCGTGACATTTTAAACTCTCTGAAACACGAAGAAATGGTATTTAAGAAGCATGCGTGATATAAATAAATAATCGTGGGTATCGAAACTATACATTTCGATCAAAAATAATTGTAAGAAACTTTTGTGTGTGATTATTTCCGTTCTCAAAGTTTTGAGAATTCGAGTGCACGACTCTCAAAAATCGCCCCCTGGTACGTATGATCAGTTGATGACTTATGTATCAGGGGGGCGATATCATTCATGTTTCAAAAATACCATTTCTTCGTTTCTAACAGAGTTTAAAATGTCCAAAGTCGAGTACTTGTCGCTCAAAAAATGCCACCAATATTTGACTTAGGGCCGATTTTTCAATTGTCAGATAAGCACATATCTGACAGATACCCATAGACTTATTCGCCGAATAGGGCTTATCTGACGATTGAAAAATCGGCCCTTACAAAACTTGTGTATCGGGTATACACAAGTTTTGTAAGGGCCGATTTCTATACAATTGTCTTTAACTTGAGTCACACGACAGCGGGCGGATTTTTGAGAGTCGTGCAGTCGAATTCATAAAACTTTGACTACAAAAATTATCACACACAAAAGTTTCTTACCATTACTTTCACACAAAATATATAATTTCGATATACATGATTATTTATTTATATTATATATCATTCATTCCCTGCTGTATACATATACTATTTTCAGAAATTGACGTACTCCGAATTCAATCTATTAAGAATACGAGCTACCCAGAAAGTGTCAAAAAGAGAATATGCCTAATATAGAATGCGATTTTTTCAGAAACTGACGTACTCCGAATTCAATCAAATAACAACACGATCTACTCAGAAGCTGACTAAATAAGAATCTGGAACAGTCAGAATTAAACCTACTCCGAATCTGGTAACCTCCGCCCAAACCTTCTTAAATGCTACCTATTTCTTCGTGTTTGACAGTTTAAAATATCACAATTCGAGCGTCGAGTACTCGAATCGTGACATTTTAAACTTAGTCAGAAACAAAGAAATTTTATATTACCTATAAATATAAAATATAGACATTAATGATCAGATATCGAAACTATATATTTTGTGCAAATATATCTGTGAGAAACTTTTGTGTGTGAATATTTTCGTCCTCAAACTTTTTGAATACGAATACAATACTTTCAAAAACCGACCCGAATCGTGTTAAAAAGAATTTAACGTATGTTGCAAAAATGGACATTAGATTATAAACTGTACCATGATCAGTGTGCCACGGTCGCAGCCTCGGCGTGCCATTACGCTCCGGGTTGCCCAATCAGTTGGTCAACCGCTTGACCAAAACTGAACTTGAGTTTGAAGGTTGAAGCTTCAACCGTGTATGAGGTTTGATGTATAACATTTTAAAAGTTGAAATAGATAACATATACTTAAGAAAAAACGACGAGGACCTCCGGTGTTCGAGACGGGATCCCGTCCCGTCCCGAATCCCGTCTCGAACACCGGAGGTCCTCGTCGTTTTTTCTTAAGTATATGTTATCTATTTCAACTTTTAATTTATATAGTAGTATTACTACTTAAAAACCACAGCAAATCAAAAATATTTCATAAAAAATAATTTGATTTGTTCTTAGATTCGTATAACATTTTATTTTAGCCGTAAAACTTTAATGGACTAATGACAATATTTTAATAACGTGAATTTGCTGATTGCAATAGTAGTTTATGTATCTGTGCATAATGAAGGGCATTACAACAAGAGTGTGGGTTTATGTGGCATAATAATATCACACGATTGTTGTAATGCCTAATTATGTATAGTTGCATACACTACTTTATCTACACACATATCATAAGTGTTTTAAGATGGGTTCAGAAACCGTAGGGAAATGACTTATGACTAGTGTTACTTGTAAACATTAAAAAGTCAACGAACAAAACAAATGACAGCTTGGAATGGCGGCGTTGCGTATTTCATATTTCAGTCAAATATTTTTTTTAAACCGACAAGCGACTGAACTCCCTATTTTATTGTCACTCGAGTTCAAATGTCGTTCGATTTATATTAAAAAAAACATAACGAATTGGCGTTTCGTATAAATGACTGTTTTAATATCTATAGATACTAGAATAGACACCCCACTTGAATTTGACAGCTGTTCCAAATTTAAACTCATAACCTACTCATTTTCAGTAGGTAATGTTAACATTACATCTCCATTCATTTCTGATGGTTGGTAATGCTGGTCATTGCCTATGGTTTATGGACGCATTTTAGAGCACTTATGATGTGTACGTAGATAAAACAATTTTATGCCGTGTGATGCCGGCTGACTAGAATAGCACCACTCCATCTCCCGCGGGTGTCGTAAGAGGCGACAAAGGGAATCCTGCGGACGGGCAGCAGCGTCCGTCGACCAATCTACAGCTACTGCGGTCGCTAGCCCGACTGCCAAGCGTGGCGACTATGGCAATTACCCCCCAAGATGATATAAGTCATATTTGGGGGAGGCCTATGCCCAGCAGTGGACATCATACGGCTGATATGTATATATGTATGTATGATGTAAAAAATAGGAAGGAGGTTATGAATTCGGTTGTATATTTTTTTTATGTGTTACCTCAGAACTTCGTCATTTATGGACAGATTTCTAAAATTATTTCGTTGTATGAAAGCATATATTTCAAGGTTGGTCCCGTTGTTGCCAGAATTCAGATCTGATGATTGGATCCAAGAGGAATTAAGAGAACTCTTCAAAATTTAAAGGTAAATGTATAACGATTTTAGCCGTTCAACTTTGATGTACAGTCAGCAGCAAAAGTTGCTAAGCCTTTGAAGTGTTCAAAATCACCTACACACGCTCTTATTCTCTTGGCAATAGAGACGTGTTGACCTCATTTTGAACACCTCAAATGCTTAGCTACTTCTGCTGCTGACTGTACCAATGACAATATTTTAATAGCGTGAATTTGCTGATTGCAAAACAATTTACAACTAATAATATTAGCGGAACTCTCTTTCTAATAAAATAAATTGGAAAGGGACTTCCGATAAGACTAAGTTAGATACAAGTTGTTATTGTGCAATAGAACCTAGATATATAATATCTAAAGCAGATAACTGTCAGTAGAATATTAGGGTCATTTATTGACGACCGGTCTGGCCTAGTGGATGGTGACCCGGCCTATGACGCCGATGGTCCTGGGTTCGAATCCCAGTCAGCGCATTTATTTGTGTGATGAGCACAGATATTGTTCCTGAGTCATGGGTGTTTTCTATGTAATTAAGTATTTATATGTATCTATGTATTACCTATATATATCGTCGTCTAGATGTCATGGACACTCACAACACCAGAGGAGTCACAAGTACGTTGCAGACCTTTAAGATCTCTATACGCTCTTTTCTTGAAGGTTTGGAGGTCATATCGGTCCGGAATGGGTTATGTAAGTCTCTGAGTAAGTGATCTAGGCTCAAGGCTAGTCTAGGTTATGTGTATAGCCTAATATTTGAGGGCATTGACCGATTACTTAACGATCATAAATCATAATAAATAAGCGTTGGTAAGACTCATGTCTTACCAGCGCTGCGCAGCGCTAAGCGTTGGTAAGACTCATGTCTTACCAACGCTTATTTATACAAGCCGTAGGTCGTACGTTCGATTCCCATGACAAAATACCTATATTAGTTTAGTCGCAGTTATTATCGGAGCTGTGACAAATATCAGCTGGTCGATTTTTGAGAGTCATGGATTCGAATAGTGTCAAAACGCAGACCTAACATAACTTGCATTCAGATCAGAAATACTGCCATTGAACAAGTACAGAAATTTAAATATTTAGGTAGCATCATGACAAGCGACTCCAGGTGTACTACGGATATCATTGCACGAATAGCTATGGCCAAAAAGGCATTCAACTCCAAAAAATATATATTTATATCTAAGATAGCACTTAACATCAGGAAGCGATTTATTAAGACTTACGTCTGGAATATAGCATTATACGGAAGCGAGACGTGGACATTAACCCAGCGTGATAGGGAGAGACTAGGCGCATTTGAAATGTGGATTTGGAGAAGAATGGAAGGAATAAGCTGGAGAGAAAGAAGAACGAATGAAGAAGTGCTGAATATGGTGGGAGAAACAAGATGTCTTCTAAAAACCATTGAAAACAGAAGAGGAAATATTGGGGCACCTGATACGTCATGACGATTATATAAAAACTATTATAGAAGGAAGACTAGAAAAATGCAGAGGTCGTGGAAGACCACGACGTGCGTTTCTAGATCAAACCAAAGAAAAGGTCAACGTCATGACGTATCAAGAGCTCAAAGAAATAGCGGAAAACAGAATGGAATGGCGATTACTCCACCGACAAGAGCCAGGCTCTTAAATTTATGATGATGATGGATTCGAATTCAAAAATTTTTGAGAATGAAAATAATCGCACAGAAGAGTTTCCCTAATATTTTTTGGCAAGAAATGTATAATTTTGATACCCACCGACGGACAGATTTCTACGTGTATGGCAGACCGTTTTTATTACAGAAAAAATATATTATAAATATTACAGGACATCCTCACACAAACAAAACAAAGTGACTGAGCCCCACGGTATATAAAATTTACAAACAATTTATAAGTAGGTACTTGTAATTACCATAATACGATTGTAATTTCTGTAAATAAATGTATGTCAATGTCATTTAATACATAGAAAACACCCATGAGTCAGAAGCAAATATCTGCGCTCATCACACAAATAAATGCCTTACTGAGATTTGAACCCAGGACCACCAGCTTTACTGACTGACCCACTAGACCAAACCTGTACGATCACCATGAGTTGTGACATTCAGGTTTTCGATAACGTGTATCGACTATGTGTGCATCTCGTTCGCACTAATATAGTACAAGCGAGATGCACAGACAGTAAACTCGATACTCGTTATCGAAAACCTCAATGTCACAACTCATGGTAAGAGTGTTGTCGTCTATGTATGATGAACAAAACAAAGGTTTACAGACAGACATATATTATGTTATTGTTAGACTACTCACCGGATCGTTGAGAGTATCTTCCATACGCTGACGGGGAGTCTTGCCTTTCTTTGGTCGCACCAGAAGTAAAATCTGCTTGATGTCTGGACACTTCCTGAAAACCGACACAGTCAGATTAGTGACTTAAGGACCCACATATTGTCCCTAGAGGAGCAGCAGCGTCTATGGGGGTAGCCTATGTCCAACAGTGGACATCAGTGTACCCATAAACTCACCCCTAGTAATGTACTAGAGCTCATAAAATTTTCTCACGCCTGTGGATACCACCAGGACTAATACATGCATACCCGGGTATATCCTTAAACTATGTCCAACAATGAGAGATAGGGCACAGCGATGACCATGCACGCTTGAGTCTGGAGAAGCCCAACTGGGGAAGTTCCTCCTTCTAACAGCACTGCTACCTTTAAGGTATGTAGTGTTGTGTTCCTGATGGTAAGGTTCCCAGAGCTCCAACCCTCCTTATATTTAGGCAAAGATTTGTGACTTCCCTGGTGTTGCCCATGGGCGACGGTAATTGCTTACCATCTGCCATTGCCTGCAACTCCAGGATTCACAAGTGCTTTGCCTTTAAGAGTTGGAGCTCTGGGAACCTTACTCACAATTAAGAACACAACACTACATACCTGAAAGGTAGCAGTGCTACTATGGCTGTGGTCTTGTAAGGAGGAGGTACTTCCTCAGTTGGGCTGCCCCAGACTTAAGCGTGATGGTCATCACTGTGCCCTACCTCTCATTGTTGGACGTAGTTTAAGGACATACCCGGGTCCAAAAAGCTTGAAGCCAGTAGACCACATACCTGAGCAGTTTCTCCACTAGCACTTTCCCCATGAAGCCAGTTCCGCCCGTGACGAACACAGAGCGGTTGGTGAACGTGGCTGCGATGCGGTCCGGCATCGCAGCTAGCTCCTCGGCTGTGTAAGTTTTCTCCATGTCTGTAATATCAATTAAGAGTTAAGGGTTTGGCATATAAAGAGCACTGGAGGCTGGCTCTCAATTTGCACAAGATCGATCACGCGGCGTCTGGTAGGTAGCCGATATGTATCTAGCAAAAGGGACCTTATTGTCGATGGCGCTTACGTCGAACCGCGTTGCGTTTGTATTGCGGCATCGTTAACAACGGCGTAAGCGCCATCGACAATAAGGTCCCTTATCATAGATAATGTCACATATAAGTCTGTGGTTGTATACCGGGTGGAAAGGCACGACGATCCTTTTCGCAAAGGAAGGTTAGTTTAAGTGATGGAGAATCGATTCGTAATATTTAGAATTTTGTTACGACTTACGAAGAATTAGTAAAAATATTCTAATTAATTAATGTTCTTCTTAGAGACAACCCCACTATTATTGTATTAACTGGGAAATGGGTAGAAATGTTGTTTTTATGAAAGTCGTTTGATGAAATTGTGTTATTGTAAAATGTTACTGAATCTAATGAGGGTTGTCACTTGCAGTATTTTGCATAACAAATGAACTGCCTATAACTTCAAAATGCTTACGAATAGAAGCATAGTTTCTTTAGACGAAATACATTACTAAATCTTAATAATCCTCATTTTGCGGGAAGGATCATCGTGCCATTTCACCCTGTATACAATACGTCTTGTTGTTGTAGTATATACTTAGCGATTGTCGATATTATTGTGGCAAGAACTAAGCAAATGTTGTTCCTGTTAGATAAATATCTAGGTGTTATAATGGGTCACGTACCAAACGATATTTTAGGATACTAAATATAAGAGTAAATCAACTATTTTGTTGTTGTTATTCTGTCCCATCAGCCAGGGGACAACTGAAGCATAGTTTGTTACAAGAAATGTGGCCCTGCGTACTGACGCGGTTTTTTTTTTTATGACATAGGCGGCAAACGAGCAGATGGATTGCCTGGTGGTAAGCAATTACCGTCGCCCATGGGCACTCGCAACACCAGGGGAGTCACAAGCGCGTTGCCGGCCTTTAAGGGGGGTTGGAGCTCTGGGAACCTTACTCACCATCAGGAACACAACACTACATACCTGAAAGGTGGCAGTGCTATTGTGGCTGTGGTCTTCTGTAAGGAGGAGGTACTTCCCCAGTTGGGCTGCCCCAGATTCAAGCGTGATGGTCAACGCTGTGCCCTACCTCTCATTGTTGGACGTAGTTTAAGGACATACCCGGGTCTCACGGAATAAACACGCTTTTATCTAAATCAACTGGTTTTCCTCCAACATGGTAGCAGAGCAAATATAAACAAATATCTGTTTTGTGTATTTAGATGCAATTAAACTGTGGTTTGAAGAGTGACAAGGGAACGTAACCATGGCAACGAGGGACAAAGTTGATTGCGCCATAAAGTAATAATTGCATAGAAAATACGCAGTACTGATGCATCTACACCATCGTTATTTCCAGTCGCGATTAACACCGACCTTGTGCAAGCTGTGATCTTGCATTAAACACTTCTGTCTGGCGCAATTTCTTATTCAATCGTCACAACTTGACATGAAGTGAGTAAATATTATCCGACATTAAGAAGTGAGGGCCAAAAAAAAAAATAACGCGCGAGAGGTCACAATTTTTTTTTCCTCGTGGCAATTGTATTTTAATTTTTTCGCATATTTCTAAGAATAGGCATGACTACACATTACAAAACTACTAGTATTTGTATATAAATTACGTCATAAATAAAGTCAGAGGTTATTCTATTTATTTCCATTGTAAATAAAAAGCATTGTATTAGGTTGTAATAATATCTTACAAAACATATGAGTAGAATATATTATACGGCTCATTCAACTATTATTTGTCCCTCGTTGCCATGGTTACGTTCCCCTAGAAGCTATAATGTCCCTTCCATAATGGGTCACCTACCAAGCGCGTCAGTACGCGGTGCCACATTTCTTGTAACAAACTATGCTTCAGTTGTCCCCTGGCTGATGGGATAGAATAACAATAACAAATAGTTGATCCATTCACCATCATCAGCTGAAAGAACGCATCCTTCTCCATTCAAACTTTTAATCCCCTTTTTGACCCCTAAGGGGTTGAATTTCAAAAAACGCTAAAATCACTTTTCTTGAATTCGAATAAAAAGGGTTCACACAATATATCAAGTCTCTAGCTTTAAATTTTACACAATCTCCATACAAACTTTCAACCCCTTAACCTTTTGACCACCGAACGTCAAAAATATAAAGTTCAATTTTGAACTCTGTCATAATATATGACGGTGTCATTTACGTTGTCACTTTGTCTCATATATAAGACGATGGCGGTCAAAAGGTTAATGGTGGAATTTCCAAAAATCCCTTCTTAGTACTCCTTACGGTATATAAACTACCTATTGTGAAAAAATCAGCTATCTAGGTTAAACGGTTTGGGCTGGGCGTTGATCAGTCAGGACTTTCAAGTTTATCCTCTAGTCGCCTGGATACCTTTAAAAAGGTCTCCCATTGAATGCCATTTTGAATCTTAATTATGACAGAACAGAGTTGCATTTGGCCTAGCAAGTTTGATCTCTGGGCGGCTAGCGGCTAAGTAAATAATAAAATATAAATAAATATTTCGGGACAATCTTACATAAATCGACCTAGTCCTACGGTAAGCTCAGTAAGGCTTGTGTTGTAGGTACTAGACGATATATATAATAGATAGATACATATAAATACTTAAATACATAGAAAACACCCATGACTCAGGAACAAATATCTGTGCTCATCACACAAATAAATGCTTCGACTGGGAATCGAACCCAGGACCATCGGCTTCATAGGCATGGTCACTACCCACTAGGCCAGACCGGTCGTCTATCTATCTATCTATATATATATATATATAGATTGTAATTCATGTATATTATTTGAAACGTGTGAAATTTCATACATCGATAAATTCTGAGAAACATTGCGGATTGCGGTTCCGATGTAGGCATACTTAACTTAACTACCAACGATCCGTAACCAAACGACATATCCTTTAAACAATCTCTTAGCACATAAGCCCTTTTGCTACTAAAACAATCGAAGGTCGGTCTTCGACCGCTCGCCTCAGCATTGCGACAGTGACCCACAAAACCAACTGCGTTATTTCAAACGATTCTCAACCTTAAATCCAAGGAATAAAGACGAATACAACTGCAGGTGTTGTGGGAATTGATCAAACATATAGATGCTACTTAAAAAAGTTAAGATAATCGGAAGAGAAATGTCGTAAGTGTGTATGGGATGTGTGTAGAGTTAATTCGTTTCAACAAAGACAGTGCGCACTGAGGTATGCATTTTTTTAAAATACAGGCAAACTGGAGGGGAAAGGGAAAAAACTGACGGATAGGCAGTAGCGGGTAACTGCGGTTGCCAACCCGCCTGTCAAGCGTGGTAACTGTGCCTCAAGTCATATTTGGGAAAGACTTGGACAAATTTAGCTGCTGTATGCTTCATCATTTCAGTCGTAATTATTTCACTACTGGACATATCTGGACCCGGGTATGTCCTTAAACTACGTCCAACAATGAGAGGTAGGGCACAGCGAAGTACCATCACGCTCGAGTCTGGAGCAGCCCAACTGGGGAAGTACCTCCTCCTTACAGAAGACCAGAGCCATAATAGCACTGCTACCTTTCAGGTATGTAGTGTTGTGTTCCTGGTGGTAAGGTTCCCAGAGTTCCAAGGTTTAGGGTAGGCAACGCGCATGTGAATCCTTTGGAGTTGTAGGCGTCCATAGTAACTGCTTACCATCAGGCGGGCTACCGTCGTTGTATAAAAAAAACATAGGCCACCAAATATGACTTGTACCATCTTGGGTAATAGTCGCCATAGTCACCACGCTTCTCAGGCGGGTTGTAAGCCTCTTAACGTTAGTTATTAAGAAACTACATTAAGTAATCTTGAATGAATGCCGACAATCGGAAGTTAGTGAAAGGAACTGTTTGGTTTAAAAGCAAAACGTTGTATATAGAATAAGTTATTTTAAACCTTAGCGTATAGGGAATAAGGTTATCTATTGGTTGCTTTTTATCTACTAACCATAGTTAACTACTTGACTATCATATAATAAATAAATAAATAATAAATGTAAGAACAAATCAAATTATTTTTTTTATAAAATATTTTGATTTGCTTTTTGTTTTTTTTAAGTAGTAATACTACTATATAAATTAAAAGTTGAAATAGATGACATATACTTAAGAAAAAGCGACTAGGTCCTCCGGTGTTCGTCAGCAGCGATAGCTGGAGATGCGGGTTCGAATCCCGTCTCGAACGCCGGAGGTCCTAGTCGTTTTCTTAAGTATAAGTCATCTATTTCAACTTTTAAATAAATAATAATTCATTATTACATTCTTACACAAATTGACTGAGCCCCACGGTAAGCTCAAGAAGGCTTGTGTTGTGACTCAGCCAACGATATATATAATATACAGATACTTAAATATATAGAAAACACCCATGACTACCACTATGGCACTAAAATAGTTTTTTTTTTATGACATAAGGCGGCAAACGAGCAGACGGATTGCCTGATGGTAAGCAATTACCGTCGCCCATGGGCACCCGCAACACCAGGGGAGTTACAAGCGCGTTGCCGGCCTTTAAGGGGGGTTGGAGCTCTGGGAACCTTACTCACCATCAGGAACACAAGACTACATACCTGAAAGGTAGCAGTGCTATTATGGCTGTGGTACTATTTTAGTGCGAACGATATGCACAGATAGTAAACTCGATACTCGTTATCGAAAACCTCAATGTCACAACTCATGGTAAGGGTACAGTACCAACTTACCATCGCGTTTTTTACGTCGGTGTCCTTGACTTTGCGCGCGTAACGCTTGCAACACGTGGAGGCAGTAACAGAGAATGTTAAGGCCACACGAGATTATATTGATCCAACACATTTCGGTTTAGAAATAAAAATATGTGAATATATCTATGATAAGGGACCTTATTGTCGATGGCGCTTACGCCGTTGTTCAAGATGCCGCGATACAAACGCAACGCGGTTCGACGTAAGCGCCATTGACAATAAGTCCCTTTTGCTAGTTAATGTCAGATATGGTATATAAATATTTCGCGTTTTCTACACACGTCGTATTCGACTGACATGCCAAACTCTGTGAGAAACGAAGAAATGGTAATGAAGCATGAATGATGTAAATTAATAATCGTGGGTATCGAAATTATACATTTCGTGCAAAAATAATGGTGAGAAACTTTAGCGTGCAATTATTTTCGTCATCAAAGTTTTTTGAATTCGAGTGCACGACTCAAATATCCACCCCCTGGGCGGCCATTTTTGAACGCCGAGTACTCGACATATGAAATTTTTAACTGTGTTAGAAACGAAGAAATAGTATTTTATATTATTATTTTTATATTAGTAAATAATCGTTAGTATCGAAATTATACATTTCGTACAAAAACAATGGCGAGAAACGTTTTTGTCCGATTATTTTGGTCCTCAAAGTTTTTTGAGTTCGAATGCACGACCCAAAAATTCGCCCCCTGGGGAGCCTTTTTTGAGCACCGATGATATTTTTAACTTTGTTAGAAACGAAGCAATGGTACTTTAGAAGTATGAATGATAGATTTTAATAATCCTGGGTATCAAAATACCATTCTTGCAAAAACCGTGGTAGTAAACTTTTGAAAGCGATCCATACCTCGAACAAATCATGCGGATGACGTCAAACCACTCATAGGATGATTTCAAAAACATTTTCATAAACAATTACTACTTATCAATTATCAATCTCTTTAATAAAACGACATCGCCACTTGACATGAGCCGAGTAGGTACATAACATCTTTGACTGACATTGTCATTCAGTTGAACAATAAAGTGACTTCGTAATTATTTACAATTTTTTCAAAAGACGCAAAAGAATAATAATAATTATAGACTTGTTGGAGAAATAGTTGTATACATAATGTCATTAAATATTTTTTAATAACATATTGACTTTCATTATCAATTATCGTACTTACGTAAACAAATCTCGTAACATTTATTTTATTCACTAAGTACATCATCCTATCATTCAGTTAATTCTGTATAGATCTCTTGAAATTATATGTATGCAGTTAATCTGTTACTTCGTGGAATATGTCATACGGATGTTGCAATACAGACATCACCCTGTGTGCAAAATTAGCTACGTCATTTTTACGTCATCCGCATGATTTGTTCGAGGTATGGCGATTACTTTTGTCATCACAATTTTTGAATTCCAGTGCAAAACTCTCAAAAATCGGCCCCCGGTTCTATCTTAACACGTTCATGGACACTGCGTGATGTCATGTGTCATAGGCCAAAGGAAACAACTACACCACGGCTATCGACGTACTGTCCGTGGACATGTTAATGTGTAACAAATGCACACACATTGTTTACTATTAACCTGAGGGCCGAATTTTGAGTCGTGCAGTCGAATTCAAAAAACTTTAAGGTCGAAAATAATCACAAACAAAAGTTTCTCACTATTATTTTGGAACAATATTTATATATAGGTAGTTTCGATACCCACGATTATGAATTTCTATCACTCATATTTCTAAACCGTAAACTCATATTTTATTTGCCGTGTGATGCCGACTTACTAGAATAGCACCACCCCATCTCCTCCATCGTAAGAGGCGACAAAGGGAAAAATCCTAGCAGCAGCGCGAGTCGAAATCCAATCTACAGCTACTGCGGTCGCCAACCCGCCTGCCAAGCGTGGCGACTATGGCAACTACCCCTAAGATGATACAAGTCATATTTGTGGAAGGCCTATGTCCAGCAGTGGACTGCATACGGCTGAAATGTATGTATCCAAACTACCATTTGTTTGTTTCTGACACAGTTTGAAATGTCACGTTTCAAGTACTTGACGCTCAAAAATTGCCCCACGGAGAGGATAAAAACAATGAAATACAATGTTTAAGACCCACCTTTTTTATGAAATAATGTAAATAATAAAATCCAATTATAACTTCCCACATTTCAGCCGTATGCAGTCCACTGCTGGACATAGGCCTCCCACAATATGACTTGTATCATCTTGGGGGTAGATGCCATAGTCGCCACGCTTGGCACGGTTGGCGACCGCAGTAGCTTTAGATTGGGTTCCAACGGACGCTGCTGCCCGTCCGTAGGATTTTTCCCTTTGTCGCCTCTTACGACACCCGCAGGAGGAGATGGGGTGATGCTATTCTAGTCAGCCGGCATCACATGGCATATATAACTTCCAATTTCATCTAAATAATTAGCACCTAAATATTACAACACTGCATACACAAACATGATTGCAAAAGTCTAGATGCTAGAATTCTAATGTCACCGTTTTATTGTCCTAAGTCCAAACCGCTCGTTTCCTCACACCTCATGTTGTCCTTGTCTTACAGAAATATCAGATTATGTGGAAACAACGATGTTTGCTGTTCGTGCGGCTGTTTGCCTCTTTGTTTCACGTGTGGCAAGAATAGAGATGGAAATAGATGATTTTCTAATCTCATAAAAAAAATTGTGACAATCGTACATAAATAATACAACACGACTCAGATAAAAGATTTTTGAGTATCCTGGGGGCCGATTATTGAGTCGTGCAATCGAATCGAAAAAACTTTGAGGACGAAAAAATCGCACACAAAAGATACCCACGATTATTTATTTTTATTGTTTATGTTTCTAAAACATCACTTTTTCGTTTCTGACCGAGTTCAAAATGTCACGAGTCGAATACTCGACGCTCAAAATTCAGCTACCCAGGCCTTTTTGAGCCGTGCACTCGAATTCAAAAAACTTTGAGGACGAAAATAAGTGCACACAAAAGTTTCTCACAATTATTTTTACCCGAAATATGTAGTTGCGATACCCATTGATTACTAATTTCTATCATTGTTACCACCTTGGCCGCTCCGACATATCTGTACAAGCTGGGTTTCGAACCTGCAACCTCCAGTTTTTCTCTTAGATGCACTTATAAACTGCATAGCACACACATGCACATTTCATTAAAGTCGGCTCGCAAGGCCGGCCGGTTTGCGTCACACTTGCGACAGGCGTGTGCAAGCCCTTTACGGACGAACACACGAGAATGTTGTAAAATAATAAAAAAACATCATTCTTATAATATAGAATTAGTGTATAAGGTTCGGAAGTTGCGGGTTCGAACCCAGGGGGGCGATTATTGAGAGTCGTGCACTCGAATTCATAAAACTTTGAAGACGAAAGTAATCACACACAAAAGTTTCTTATCATTATTTTTGCACAAACTGTATAGTTTCGATACCCACGATTATTTATTTATATCATTCATGCTTCTTAAATACCATTTCTAAGTGTTTGAGATAGTTTAAAATGTCACGATTCAAGCGTCGAGTGCTCAAAAATGCTCCCTGGCATGTACCAATGAGTTTTTCGGAACTTATGTATGAAATGTCATTTGATATTTACCAGTCTCTTTTCTGTGAAGGAAATTATCGTGAAACCGGACTAATCCCAATAAGGCCTATTTTACCATCTGGGTTGGAAGGTCAGATGGCAGTCGCTTTCGTAAAACTAGTGCCTACGCCAAATCCTGGGATTATTTATGCGAGGAAGAAGTACATAGAGTTCTGGTGGCCTAACGGTATGCGCAATATGCGCATATGACTTGTAAACCAGAGGTCGCAGGTTCTCTCGCAACGCTATGATTCTATTCTTTGAACCGTTATGTTTGTAGTTCAATTTTGGAGTCTTTACTAGTCTTTAGCTAACTCGGGGCTAAAAATAACTTTGCTCCCTTGTAAAACAAATAACTATTTTATTGTTGAGAGTCGCGCACTCGAATTCAAAAAACTTTGAGGACGAAAATAATCGTACACAAAAGATTCTTATGATTATTTTTGCACAAACTGTATTGTTTCGATAACCACGGGTAATAATTTCTATCATTCGTGTGCTTAAAATACCATTTATCAGTTTCTCACAGAGTTTAAAATGTCACGATTCCAGTACTCGACGCTAAAAAAATCCCCTGACGTCAAAGAGGAAAATCTTGCACTAACTTCAGATCATTATACTTAGATAATAAACATCTATCTATACCTATTTCTTTAAAGCAGACATCTAGTTTGACATAACAAATATCCTGCACAGCTTTAGTAAATATGAGTTATCAGTTTGTACATACAAAAATATTCGTTAAAGTTTAATTTGAGTAAATTTTCTTCCTCAAATTTCAAAGAGTTTTTGTACAACGACAGTGGTCAACAAGCATATGGGCCGCCTGATGGTAAGCAGTTACCGTAGCCTATGGACGTCTGCAACTCCAAAGCATTAACATGCGCGTTACATACCAACTTACTTAGAGATCCAAAATATTGGGGTCGATTTGTTGGCACGGGCTAATTAGGACGAAAATAATCGCAACAAAAAAATCATCACATTTTTATTGAACTAAATGTTTAATCTCGATGTCAGAGACGAAGAATGATATTTTAGAAATATAAATGATAGAAATTACGAGTTGTTATCGTGGGTATCAGAACAATACATTTTGTGTATGATTATTTTCGTCCTCAAAGTTTTTGAATTCGAGTGCACGACTTCAAAAATCGGTCCCCTTATATGGTGCACGACTTCAAAAATCGGTGCCCTTATATGTTGTGCGAGTACCGCAGGCTCGTAGGTCACCTCGGGGGCAATTTTTGAGTGTCAAGTACAAGACTTGTGACATTTTAAACTATGTCAGAAACAAAGAAATGGTATTCGATATTTAAATCAAAAGAAAAATAGGAAAATTGGCGTTCGAGTCCCGCTTCGAGTCAAATATATCTATTTTATTTTTCCATTATTATTTCGATTTAAAGAAGATATTCACTAGCAGACATTTCTGCATAATAAAGAAATAGTAAGGTAGAAACATGAATGATAGAAATTAATTATCGTAGGTATCGAAACTGTACATTTAGTGCAAAAATAATGGTATGAAATTTTTGTGTGCGATAACTTTCATACTCAAAATTTTTGAATTCAAGTGCTCGACTCAAAAACCGGCCCCCTATTACGTTAACCAAGAATTGTATTTGTCCAAAAGTCAGTTGACGCATTGCCTCAATTCTGACATAGTGGTCATATAACCCCTTACCAAAATCAAATTTCTATGAGCATAACCCAGTTTCTTATTCCACTGTTTGCCTACTAGTTAACACGAGAGAGAATTACGTAATATAGACAGTAATGGTTGACATAGGTAGCTGATTGCATTATTTTCTCATAGGCAAATATCTTACGCGTTTTAAAGACTATTTGTTTTAAAAAATCCGGTCAGATCCTAGCCTAGTTGGTACTGACTTTGCCTTTGCCTACTGAGCTGAAAGTTCTGGGTTTGAGTTCTGTCCATGGGTCTCATTTTTAGGGTCGTGAATTTAAAAAACTTTGGGGACACAAAAGTTTGTTAGCATAAATTTTGCACAAAATGTATAGTTTAGATACCCACGACTATTTATTTATATTATTTATGCTTTTTAAATATAATTTCTTCGTATTTGAGAGAGTTTAAAATGTCACGAGTCGAGTACTCGACACTGGAGCCCTCAGGGTGATTTTTGAGTCGTGCACTCGAATTCAAAAAACTTTAATGACGAAAATAATCGCACATAACAGTTTGTCACCATTATTTTTGAACACAATGTATAGTTTCGATACCCACGATTATTAATTTCTTACATTCATGTTTCTAAAATTCTATTTCTTCATTTCTGACAGAGTTTAAAATGTCACGATTCGTGTAGGTACTCTACGTTGAAAAATCGCCCCCTGCCCTTTTATTAGTTAGGTTATTGAGGTCATCTATTTCACTTAAGTATATATTGTACGGGTGAGTTGTTCATCATCATCATCATCCAAGGGAAAACAGTGGCATAGTTTGTCAGAAGAAATTGTGGCACCGCGTTCTACTAACACAGGGCAGGTGACATTAAAAGGGACATACGTCAAATATAATGTTTTTCCTTTTTTTATACAAAACTGACCAGCGTCTGACTTCAGTAGCACATGATAGTAAGTAACGACGAGGTCGAGGGTTTAGCACGCTGGTTCAGTAACAGCCTACTCACGTTGCTATTCACTCTTGCCTTGAATACACCCAAATTATATCTTTCCGGGGATACAGACGAAGGGAGCGAATTCCATTACGTATTTAGATGCATTAAAGCGTGACTAAGAAGATCGTTACCATGGCAACAAGTGACACAATAGCCGCTACGAGGAGTGATGTCCACGACATGATGCGATCTCCTCCACCGATGGAACCAATAACTACATGACAGGAAACCAAATACCGGAAGACGCGGTATGGGAATCCAACACGGTGGATTTAATGTGACCTGCGGGGCGATTTTTGAGCACTCGACGCTCGAATCGTGACATTTTAAACTCTTTCAAACACGAAGAAATGATATTTAAGAAGCATGAATGATAAAAAATTATAAGTGGGTATTGAAACTATACATTTTGTGCAAAAATGCTGGTGAGAAACATTTGTGTGCGATAATTTTCATCCCCAAAGTTTTTTGAGTTCGATTGCACGACTCTCAAAAATCAACCCGCAGACTGTAGCTCGGTCACGTATCCCAGAGTCGCGAGTTCTTGTCTCGTCCGGGGCAGTTGATTTTTCCATTTTTCCTTTTTCCAAGAATTTTGGGATAGTTAAGCAAGCGAGATTTAATTGTATGGCCACTCCAGCGCTGGTAGTTCCGAGTTTAAACCGAAGGTACGCCACTGCGCTGCGCGGATGTGTCGCAAATCTACTCCGGCGCAATACCCCGCTTCATCGCTTCCATTTACTTACAACACCACACGATTACAGAATTTACAGAAATCGTAATTCTTAAACGGAAGATTGTCTCTGTCACTTTTATTGGAGTAAAGGGAAAGATGCCCGAATTTTTCGAACGATTTTCAGTACCGCGAAAAGATATTTCATGATAAATAAAAGTTGTTACAAATTAGCTTTGCTAAAGGTTACTTCACTTTAAACTAAAGTTTTGAAATATATGTTTTTGTCACAATGTCTCCATATTTTCAAACATAGCCATTTTTTAGTACAGTCAAGTGCAAAAATTCGTTCACTGCCAAAGTTTCAAAAATATGTACCGAGCAACTCTATTGTACAGTAAATAAGGGTGTAGGACGTATTTATGAAAGGATTCTTTCGATACGTATTTTTGCACTTGACTGTACTAGGACTTGGGGCAAATTTTTGGATTATTTGTTTTTTTTCTCATTGTATTATGCTTAAAGTTTACGAAACGAGCACGAAATCTAAGTAATTATAATTATCGTCACAAAACTGACATAGTTTGACGACCGGTCTGGCCTAGTGGGTATAATGACCCTGCCTATGAAGCCGATGGTCCTGGGTTCGATTCCCAGTCAGGGCGTTTATTTGTGCGATGAGCACAGATATTTGTTCCTGACTCATGGGTGTTTTCTATGTATTTAAGTATTATACGTATTTATCTATTATATATAATATCGTCGTCTAGTACCTACAACACAAGCCTTACTGAGCTTACCGTAGGACTAGGTAGATTTGTGTAAGATGTCCCGAAATATTTATAGTTAACTTTTTTACAAGTCACACTGATTGGGGACATTTTTTTCTGAATATTCCCGTATGTATACACCTCACTTTCATGCATTTAGACAACTGGTTAAATATCGTAAAACAAACTTTAAAATTAATTGCAGGGGGGCGATTTTTGAGTCGTGTATGAATTTATAAATATTGAGGACCAAAATAAATGCACACAAAAGTTTCTCACCATTATTTTTGCACAAAATGTATAGTTTAGATAACCACGATTATATACTTATATCATTCATGCTTCTTAAATATCATTTCTTCGTGTTTGAGAGAATTTAAAATGTCACGATTCGAGCCAAAAAAAAATCGGCAATTTTTGCGTTGACTATTTACTTGAATCGAGGCATTTTAAACTATGTCAAAGACAAAGAAATGGTACTAGTTTATGTTAGAAAAAATAATGATTAAAATTAATAATTGCATTGAGTTATAAATTAAAGTATGATTAATTTATATTTAAACGTGTTTTGGTTTATGTTTATTTTGTTTTTTTATTAACCGCCTTTAACTTCTCTGCTTCGCCTAAAGGCTGATAGCTATAGAATGCTTTGTAGCATTAAATACGCCTTTTGCACTTTTGTGTGTGCAAAAAATGTTAAATAAATAAATTCAGTGCAAAAATAATGCCACCAAACATTCCGATTATTTTCGTCCTAAAACTTTATACATTATTATTATTATTTATTTTATTAGGTACAGTAATAACAATATTCTTTATAGTATTGCCCCACAAAACTGCATAAACAGTTTGACTGTGAGATCCTCAGTCTCTTAAGTAGGTACACATTTTTATATGTATTAATACAAATTAATAATTGTTAAATTAACAAAGTTATAGTGGTAAGTCCATGTAATACTTTTTCAACAATCTCTCAAAAATCTCCTATTATGACACTTTAAAGATAAATTAAGACTTACCTGTGTCAACTTCTAGTAAGACTCACTTTAACAGTGCCCGGTGATCGACTGACTCCTGCGCAGGCAGCGGACCGACCGGCGCACGCGGTGAAGCAATAAGCGAAATTCGTCCTTCGGCGTGGTAGGGACTAGCTGACTTTAGGACACATAATTTACCTTTTATTTGTATGTGATGACATACTGTTTAGGCTCTCAGAGGCCTTTAAAGTGGTCATTTCATTACATAAAGAGCTTTGCTTATATTGGTCAAGTGTAACCGGGGACCGATTTTTGAGTCGTGCACTCGAATTCATAAAACTTTGAGAACGAAAATAACCGCACGCAAAAGTTTCTTGGTATTAATTTTTGCACAAAATGTATATTTCCGATACCCATGTGATAATTTATTTATATCATTCATGCTTATTAAATATCATTTCTTCGTGTTTGAGACGTACGAATAAACTATGTCAAAATAGAAGAAATAGTATTTTATGAACGTAATAATCAAAATTTATAATCGCGACTATGAAAACTATACATTTTGTGCAAAAATAATGATGAGAAACCTTTGTGTGTAGGTAATTATTTTCGTTCTCAAAGATTTTTGAATTCAAGTGCACTACTCTCAAAAATCGGCCTTAGAATTTGAACTTTATGCAAAAACTTTCGATCTCGTCATCATATTCTTTTTTTTATAACAAATGGTAAGCAATGACCGTCGCCCATGGGCACCCGCAACACCAGAGGAGTGACAAGCGCGTTGCCGGCCTTTAAGGGGAATTGGCGCTCTGGGAACCTTACTCACCATCAGGAACACAACACTACATACCTGAAAGTTAGCAGTGCTATTATGGCTGCGGTCTTCTGTAAGAAGGTACTTCCCCAGTTGGGCTTCTCCAGAATCAAGCGTGATGGTACGTCGCTGTGCCCTACCTCTCATTGTTGGACGTAGTTTAAGGACATCATCATCATCATCATTATGTCAGCCGAAAGACGTCCACTGGTGGACATAGGCCTCCCCCAGAACGACCCAAGAAGACCGATCCTGCGCCTTCCACATCCAGCGGTATCCCGCGACTCTAACTAGGTCGTCGTTCCACCTTGTGGGAGGCCTACCTACGCTGCGTCTTCCAGTTCGTGGTCGCCACTCCAGAACCTTTCTGCCCCACCGGCCATCGGTTCAGCGCGCAATGTGCCCTGCCCACTGCCACTTAAGTTTGGCGATTCGGAGGGCTATATTAAGGACATACCCGGGTCCAAAAACAATGTTATAAAAAATTGTCATCAGTCAAAAACGTCCATATTTTTTTGGAGATTTGATTAACTCGCTAACCTTGCTCGTTAACTGTATAATGAAATGCTGACCTACACTCGTCCAAGGTCCAACTTGTATCGCTCGCGGACCCAGGTGTAATCGTGTAATTTCGTAATTGTAAAAACCAGCATGACGAATTTTTTTAATCGTGCACTCTAATCCAAAAAACTTTTTTTTATACTACGGTGGCAAACAAGCATACGGTCCGTCTGGTGGTAAGCAGCTACCGTAGCCTATGGACAACTCCAACTCCAGAGGCGCTGCCTACCCTTTAAGAACCTATAGGTAGAGTCCTTTTTTGAAGAGTCTCATACTGTAGTCCTTAGGGAAAACCTCGGCAGGGAGTTCATTCCACAGCCGGAGCGTTCGTGGGAGGAAACTTAAACCGCTTAGTGCGCGACCCTTTAGGCTTCAGGGTGTGAGGATGAATGCACTGCCGACGGCGAGCGGTGCGGTGGTAGAAAGCGGCCGTTGGCGTCATGTCAAACAGTTCTGGTTCTGGGGTGGTACTGTTCTACTCAGCCGGCATAACACACAGACATACTTAGTTGGAGCGATATGCTAAGAAAATATTAACTTTTACATACTAACAATTCCGCAGTGCTGTCCTAAGTCGAAAGTCTTTTACTAGGGAGCCGATTTTTGAGCGTCGAGTACTCGACTCGTGACATTTTAAACTCTGTCAGAAACTAAGAGATGATATTTTAAAAACATGAATGATAGTAATTAATAATCGTGGGTATCGAAACTATACATTTTGTGCAAAAATAATGGTAAGAATCTTATGTGTGTGATTATTTTCGTTTTCAAAGTTTTATGAATGAGTGCAAGACTCAAAAATAAGCCCCATGATGTCATTCGCTGCAGAACCAAAGTAAGCGATGTAAGGCGGGGTACATGCACTTAGAACCGATTGCCATTGGGGCTTTGGCTCTGGGGCTCCCGAGTCTTTTGCCACCGTCTCCAGCTATAAACTAGTAATTTCATCGATATTTAAATCGAAAGAAAAATAAATAAAAAATTGACTCGCAGCGGGACTCTAACCCACAACCACTGGATCACCAGCTCAGTGCACTACCAATTGTGCTATACGAGTACCGCGTAGATTTGTCAATTTTTTTCTATTTATCCCTCGTCGTATACGTCATCATGGGTGACGTGTAAACACATCTACCGCCAGCGTATTGAACACTTAACGGCATCGAAGTCTCAATTCACGTTAAGAATTCATCGATAACAATGTGGTACCCATTAGTAATTTCATAGAAAACACGCAGGTAATGACGCATCTACACCATCGTTATTTCCAACCGCGATTAACACCGACCTTGTGCAAGCTGTGATCTTGCATTAAACACTTCTGTCTGGCGCAATTTCTTATTCAATCGTCAAAACTTGACATGGAGTGAGTAAATATTATCCGACAATAAGAAGTGAGGTGGACCGACGCATCTGGGGGCCGAATATTGAGCGTCGACTCGACTCGTGGCATTTTAAAATCTCTCAAACACGAAAAAATGGTATTTAAGAAGCATGAATGATATAAATAAACAATCGTGGGTATCGAAACTATATACGTCGGCCACACACTCGACGAGCGGCGTGGGAAGTAGCGAGGGAAGTAGGCAGACATAGTGTGGCCGCGCTACTCGTCATGCCCACCGCTCCCTATTTTGTCGGTTTTTTGGCGCGAGTCAAAGGGCCGGCAAGGAGCGTCGCGATTAATCGCGGGAGTAGGGCAGTGTGTGGCCGGAGAGGGCAACATCGCGGCAGCGCGAGTGGCATCGCGAGGGGCATAGTGTGGCCGAGGTACATTTCGTGCAAAAATAATGGTAGGAAACGTTTGTGTGCGATTATTTTCGTACTCTTTTTTTTACTTGGAGCGCACGACTCAAAAACTGGCCCCCTGTTTAGAGATAAATACATGCCACTGTCATAGGAGTTTGGTAATTCTTGATCACAGGCGTTGTGTCACTGGCATTGGAGAAGGTAATAAGATCACAGACGTGCTAGGAGGAAATAACCAATATGGAGTAGCCATTAACAGGCGTTACCCTCTGCCAATATGATTCGGCCGCCGGTCATAGTTCTTGAACTTGTGTGTATATATAGTTTATGCTAGTGTTTGATAATTTTGTCGTGTGCGTGTGTAGCGACGCACGTAAAAAATGCATTAGTGTTAACATTAGTTATGTGTTACCTCACCCCCGAAAACGGCAGAAATTTTCCGATAGAAATTAGTGCCTGTGTCGGCTTCATGTTGGTTATATCCTCCTAGCAGACGTGTGATCCGGGCTGAATATGTTACGAGAATGCAGTGCCATATTTCCTCTTACATCTCGTTTGTATTCCCGGAAACATATAATTTAGGTATCTTCAAGGCAAGAGTGAATATGCTGTTACTGAACCAGCGTGCTACACCCTCGACCTCGTCGCTTACCATCAGGTGCGACTGAGGTCAAACGCTGGTCAGTCTTGTTTAAAAAACAAATAAAAATGCTATGCTAATGCTTCCCCTGGCTGAAAATAACAACGAATATGGATAAAAGTTTGTAATAAAACAAAAAAAAACGTATGAGCATTTATTTTAAATACTTAGGAGGGGGTCAGAAAAATACGTGAAAGGAGTCCGCTATAGGTGAAAAACTTAGCAATGCACCTGGCCTGTGTAGTAGTAACGTGTGTACACGCATGTCGGCGTTCTATATTCAAATGTTGACGTAGTTCCATACTAATTCTCTGCACAACTACATAGACATGGTGCTTCAGTTAAGTTTTTCACCCGGAACAGCCAAAAACAAAAAGTTTCATTTCATTCTTCATTTATAATATCATATAATAATCTAAAAATGTTCATTTATCATAAATATACCTAGATATTTTAGCACAAACGATTTTTTGTAAGTGATTGACAAAATAAAAACATCGACAATCCTGTTATCGATAAGTACCACTTCAACGTCATACAGGTAATGCAATGACAAATATGGAGTAATAGAGTGCGTTAAACAATAACAAAACTATCAAACAATTTGAAAATTTATACGTTGCAAGTTATAGAAAGAAATTGGATCAAATGTGTACGGATTACGTTGAATTTGTTCAAGATAGGTAGCCGATATAAGACTGTGGTTGTATGGACGTCTTGTTGTGAAGTAGTATGTACTTATCGATAACAGGATTGTCGATATTTTGAAAGTGACAAGCACTAAACAAATGTCGTTCCTGCTAGAAAATTATCTACGTATAATAATAAACTACAATCCATTTTACCAACATAAAATAATTCATAATGTATGACATTTTTAAGGACATTTTTTTTCTATTGAAATTGAAAGAGGTTGTGTTTCTAAATGAAAAAAAAATGTTTTTGGAATATTATGAACATTTTGTAGATTTTTTTTTTGTGAAACGTTTACTTAAATAATATATATATTTCATTATTAATAATTATTGTTACAGCTAAAACAGAAATACATCATCTGTGAACAACTCATGGTTCATGAGATACAACCCAGTGACAACAGTCAGTCCTAGCAATAAGGTTCAATTTTTACCTTCTGGGTACGGAACCCTAACTGACGTCTAATGCCCGAGGCCGGATTCGAACCACATGACGCTTGGAACTTAGTCCTGGCTTACAAATACCATATCTGTTTTTTTTTATGAGGCTGCACTCCATACAAAAGGTTCGAGTCGTTTTTCAGGCGGCAGAAGTCCATTGAGCTCTTCTACGTCGGATAAAGTCTGAAAAAATAAAACAAAACTATTTTACATACATAAATTTCAGGCGTATAAAGTCCACTGCTGGACATAGGCCTCCCACAAATATGACTTGTATCATCTTGGGGGTAGTTGCCATAGTCGCCACGCTTGGCAGGCGGGTTGGCGAACGCAGTAGCTGTAATGGGTTTCGACGGACGCTGCTGCCCGTCCGTAGGATTTTTACTTTTGTCGCCTCTTACGACACCCGCGGGCGATGGCGTGGTGCTAATCTAGTCACACGGCAATATAATAAATGAATTATTAAAAAAAAATCTAGGGTCCCGTGCCCAAAAAACGGAACTCCAGCTTGCTTTGTGATGCCGGCTGACTAGAATAGAACCACCTCATCTCCACCCGCAGGTGTCGTTAGAGGCGACAAAGGGAAAAATCCTACGGAAGTGCAGCAGCGTCCGTCGAAACCAATCTACAGCTACTGCGTTCGCCAACCCGCCTGCCAAGCGTGGCGACTATGGCAGCTACCCCCAAGATAATGCAATACCTATTTGTGGGAGGCCTATGTCCAGCAGTGGACTGCATACGGCTGAAATGTATGTTTGTATGTATGTTAGTACAGTCGCCATCAGATGTATCGGAGCTGTGGAGGTGGTCACAAATATCTGAACATGCACTTTATTATTGACAATGGAGGCGTTCAGATATTTGTGACCACCTCCACAGCTCCGATATATCTGGTGGCGACTGTACCTACAACGTGTACGGAATTATTTCGATAAACAATACGTGAACTTTGCTTTGAGGAAAATCAACATAAAATACAAGAAAAATAGAAATTACGATACGTTTTTTGCTTTTTTAAACAGTATTTACTAATGATTATGACGTTAGTAGCATAAAGCTATAAAATATATATATATATATATTTATGACAAAGGTGGCAAACGAGCAGACGGCTTGCCTGATGGTAAGCAATTACCGTCGCCCATGGGCACCCGCAACACCAAGGGAGTCACAAGCTCGTTTCCGACCTTTAAGGGGGTTGGAGCTCTGGCACCTTACTCACCATCAGGAACACAACACTACATACCTGAAATGTAGCAGTGCTATTATGTCTGTGGTCTTCTGTAAGGAGGAGGTACTTCAGTTGGGCTTCTCCAGACTCAAGCGTGATGGTACATCGCTGTGCCCTACCTCTCATTGTTGGACGTAGTTTAAGGACATACCCGGGCTACAGCGAGTTCCGAAAATCACGGGAGCAGCTAAGCGATCGGTCAGAGCAGCAACTTATTTTCTAAGTAGAAGAGAAGACTAAGTATTTCTTAAGTACTGGGAAGGATAATTTTAAGGCATCATCGGGTAACTTGTTATATAAATGCTTCACAGCCAAGCACCATAAGGTTTCTTTGCACGTGTTAGTACATTTTTCCTCATAACAAAACCTTGGACGTCATACTGAAGATAACAATGTACTTAATTTACATACGACGACGGTTTAGTGGGTAGTGACCTTGCCTATGACGCCTACGGTCCTGGGTTCAAATCCTAGTAAGGGCATTTGTGTAGCACCCCCTGTGAACGATTGCCACCTTTATCATAAAAAAAAAAAAAAAGCTGCCGCTGGAGCCTTCAGTAGCCGACACTGGTGTACGTGGACCGGCCATCCATCCACCTACGCTGCGGTGCTGGGGCCCGAGCCCAGTTGATATTTTTTTTTATGACATAGGGGGCAAACGAGCAGACGGATTGCCTGGTGGTAAGCAATTACCGTCGCCCATGGGCACCCGTAACACCAGAGGAGTCACAAACGCGTTGCTGGCCTTTTAGGGGGGTTGGAGCTCTGGGAACCTTACTCACCATCAGGAACACAACACTGCATACCTGAAAGGTAGCAGTGCTGTTACGGCTGTGGTCTTCTGTAAGGAGGAGGTACTTCCCCAGTTGGGCTGCCCCAGATTCAAGCGTGATGGTCATCGCTGTGCCCTACCTCTCATTGTTGGACGTAGTTTAAGGACATACCCGGGTCCAAAACCCGAAGATTTGAGGTCAGAGGGTTCTAATTATATTCCCTATTGTTCTATTCTTATATTTGCTCGTCTGGTGGCGAGCTGGCGCCCTTTTTATATTTAAATTAAGCAATGATAGAGTAACCGCTGTCAGACAGTGGTACCTTGCCAGCACTATAACTTCCTAGTTCGCTAGCCCACGGAATTGTAGTTAAGTATTATAAGACCCAACTGTAATAAGCTAGCCGGAGGCGTTGGAGAAGAGAGGGTTTTTGTCTTTTCTTAATAAACAATAATTTAATTTTCCCCTCACTAGCTCGTAAAGCGCTTGTTTATCCTTTAATACGAGAGGGTAAAAATGCATTTTATCCACTAGTGATTAAATTAAGTCGACTTCTCATAGCTCTTATTGCTATGGTTTTAAAGTCTAAATTCGCGAAGTACAGCTCACTTGCCCCCGCGGCGGCGGCGGCGGGCGCGGGCGAGCCTCGCTAACGCACCGAGTTGGAAATCGAATTAGAACATTCGAACATCGTACTGGCCACCACAAGCTAACCAAGCTAAAGGCACCTTTTGTAAAAATGTTGAATGTATATAAACGCAAAGAAAAAGTCAATGCGATTTCAAAACGTTTTTTTGCATGTTTCACTTTCCTCGCTGTAGTGAGGGGAAAAGTTTTGTGTTACACACGGATGCAATTGGAATTTACTTCTCGTGTATTGAAAAACTCGCTACGCTCAGGATTCTATTTTAAAACCACTCGTGGTTAAACTATAGAATCCATTCGCTTGCTCGAGTTTCAATCCCACACTCGCAGTTAAAATACAATTTTGCACCCTTGTATAACAAATAACTAAAAAAAATCTTTGATGTCTAAGGGGTATTACAGAGTAGAGGATTATTTGACAGACAAACATGCATGGCCTAAACCAGAAACTAACTAAACCGCCTAGCAATTAATTCAACAATTGTATGTACTGCCAGATCATGTAAATGACACAGTTCAGGTAAGAGAATATCAAAGTAAGTATGTCTATTTTATGATTACTTTTATATTTTAGTATTTAGGTATATCTTGTAATAAACTATTTGATATGTTTTCTTATCGGACTACGCATAATTATGTAAGTACTTTAAGATTTGATGTATGACTGTATTGAAAAAATAAGTCCCGCCGTAGTTTCTTGCCGGTATCTTCTCGGGTCAGAGGTGTAGGGTTAGAACCGGTGTAGTTTTTTCTCTGACGTTCATAAGTGCATGTAATGTGCCTAAATTGATTTTTTTTATCTTTTTTTATCTTTTATCATCGCATTAATATTGAAGCGTCGTCAATAACAAGTAATATTGTCCGTACGTCACAAATGAGAAAAATATTAATTAATAATAAAAATGTTATAAAATGGTTATTGTTTAAAGATGAGAATTCTGAGAAAATTGGTATCGTGATAAGCAACTACAGATGTAGTGAGAAATTATTTTGCTTCGGAAAATCTCGGATTTTTACCGGAATACGATGACACCCGAACTGTCAGCGAATGATAGTACTAAATGAGTGACATTTTCATATTTATATCTATATTATAACTCGTTAAAGTCGCCGGAAGACGCTGGATGCAGGTCGCTTCCAACCGGTACATGTGGAGGTCCAAGGGGAGGCCTATGTTCGGAAGTGGACATCTTGTGGCTGAGATGATGATGATGATAATGATATGTATTCTTCGATATCGTACTTTATGGGACACAGAGAGAGAGAGAGCGAGAAAGAGATAGTCAGAGGTACGCGTATTGAGAATGAATGCAGTGTAGTATCTATTTATCACACACACATAGAGAGAAGGAGAGGGAGAGAGATAGTACAGGCAACTCGCATGTGAATTGCAGGCGTCCATAGGCTACGGTAACTGCTTACCATCAGATGGTTTGTATGCTTGTTTGCCACCCTCGTTGTATTTAAAAAAAATAAAGAGAGAGAGAGAGAAAAAAAGAGCTGAATGCTGTTGTGAATGAATGCAGTGTAGTATCTATTTATCACACACAGAGAGAGAGAGAGAGAGGGGGAGAGAGAGAGAGAAAGAGAGAGAGGGAGAGAGAGGGAGGAATAGAGAGAGAGAGGAAGAGAGTGGGAGAGAGAGAGGAAGAGAGAGGGAGAAAGAGAGAGAGGAATAGAGAGAGAGGGAGAAAGAGAGAGGAATAGAGAGAGAGGGAGAGAGAGAAAGAGAGGGAGAGGGAGAGAGGGAGAGAGAGAAAGAGAGGGAGAGGGAGAGAAAGAGAGAGAGAGAGTGAGGCCCACCTGCTGCAGCAGAGAGTTGCAGCGGCTGAGCTGGTGCGCGGCCTCGTGCACGCGCGCGAGCCGCTCCGCGTGTCGCGCGTTGCTGCGCTGCTTGTCCACCATGCACGAGTACAGGCGGGAGATCTCCGCGTCCGCCTGAAGAAATATATGATCATCATCATCATCATCATCATCATCATCATCCGCGACCAATAGCGACCCACAATGACCGGCCTTCCGCCACGGCATTCCCGCGATCTTTAAACAAATGTGAGCGATACACCCACAACGCGAACGGTGTGTCCTGACTCGGCTTGAAAATGCTCGAAACATGTCGCCTAGTGCGATATAATTAAATAAATAAATATTCAGGACAATCTTACACAAATCGACCTAGTCCTACGTTAAGCTCGTAAGGCTTGTGTTGTAGGTACTAGACGATGACATATATAATAGATAGATACTTATACATTCTTAAATACATAGAAAACACCCATGACTCAGGAACAAATATCTGTGCTTATCGCACAAATAAATGCCCTGACTGGGAATCGAACCCAGTACACAGGGTCACTTACCCACTAGCCCAGACCGGTCGTTGAATAATTACACGTGAGTTTATCCATTTGTAACTAAGTAAAACAAAATACAGTCGGTAACTTACTAGTGTTAGAATAAAAACCGTTTTATCGATATCGAGTATTACGAAATTTTAATAGAAATACCTATCTGAAAAACTAACTCAACACAGTGGCCAAAATCGCACAACGTATCAGCATTGCGATTCAACGAGGAAACGCTTGGTATAATATTTTTGTTAGGTTTAAGGGAGAGTAGTTATTGTAATGCATATATAATAATTTGACATTGATATTCTAAATGTATGATACTTACTTCCATAGATGTATATATTTGTCTAATGTTAAGTCTGAATTTGTATGCCTTTCGGCGAAACATAGTGTACTTACCTGATATGTACCACCTTCTATTACCGTAGGACTAGGTCGATTTGTGTAAGTTGATTGTCTCGAAAAAAAATTTTTTTTTTTTCTGTATCTAATTCACCTATGTCTACAAATTTTGAAAATCAATTCAATATCAATTTGAAATTCTTACATAAGCTCGTTTAATATTGTAAAATAAAGTTATTGAGAGATTTTAAAATAAATATTTTGTTTATTAAGAAGACGTTTTTCCCATTGAACAACTATCGATATCGATATAAAAATGTTTCTAGCACTAGTAAGTAAGCGTGAAGCGCGTTTCGCATTTATAATATTGGTATGGATGAGCGCGCTAAAAATATAAAGTTGTATATTACTTAATTTAGGTAAGACTTGTGACGGATATCCGGCTACCTCTCCACCGGTATATTTGTCACCCGGATATCCGGTCCACCGGATATTGATCACCCGGATATCCGGTCCATCAGATATTGGTCACCCGGATATCCGGTCCATCGGATATTGGTCACCAGGATATCCAGCCACGGAACTATAAGTTGCATTAAGAATAACACAAAACGCGCCCATAGATGGCGTTATGCAACCGTAGTTGTCCATCCACAGTTGTCAAGTGTCTTACCTCCTTCAATATTTAAATCGAAAGAAAAATAGAAAAATTTGACTCGCGGCGGGACTCGAACCCACAACCACTGGATCACTAGCCCAGTGCACTACCAATTGTGCTACACACTCATACATTTTCTTTCGATTTAAATATGGAAGATATTCGCTAGCAGACGTTTCTGCATAATAAGAAATCCATACTAATATTATAAATGGGAAAGTGTGTCTGTTTGTTTATCTGTCTTTCACGGCAAAACGGAGCGTCGAATTGACGTGATTTTTTAAGTGGAGGTAGTTGAAGGGATGGAGAATGACATAGGCCTATTTTTCCAGCGGGAAAACATTTTCACTTTCCACGGGAAGACTCAACATGTTACATTTTCCTTTAACCATGCGGGCGAAGCCGCGGGCATCAGCTAGCAAAAAATAACTTACCTCCTTCAGTTTAGTGGACAGTAGCACTTGTTCTTGAGCGAGTGGACTGGCGCAGGCGGACAAGTGGGCTTGCAGGCGGGAACAGAGACGAATCCACGGCCGGGCGTCCAGACCTGGGGCAACATGGACGGACATAGGATAATATATATATATATTTTTTTTTTATGACATAGGCGGCAAACTAGCAGACGGATTGCCTGATGGTAAGCAATTACCGTCGCCCATGGGCACCCGCAACACCAGGGGAGTCACAAGCGCGTTGCCGGCCTTTAAGGGGGGTTGGAGCTCTGGGAACCTTACTCACCATCAGGAACTACACACTACATACCTGAAAGGTAGCAGTGCTATAATGGCTGTGGTGTTCTGTAAGGAGGAGGTACTTCCCCAGTTGGGCTGCTCCAGATTCAAGCGTGATGGTCATCGCTGTGCCCTACCTCTCATTATTGGACGTAGTTTAAGGACATACCCGGGTCTAAAATATAAGCTATAGATGAAAAACTTAGCTAAAGCACCTGGCCTATGTAGTAGTAACGTGTGTACACGCATGTCGGCGTTCTATATTCAAATGTTGACGTAAGTTCCATATTAATTCTCTGCACAACTACATAGACATTGTTCTTCAGTCGACTGGCAATGGGCATTTGAATAAATAATATAAATAATAAATATTTCGGGACAATCTGACACAAATCGACCTAGTCCTACGGTAAGCTCAGTAAGGCTTGTGTTACTAGACGACGATATATATAATAGATAGATACATATAAATACTTATATACATAGAAAACACCCATGACTCAGGAACAAATACCTGTGCTCATCACACAAATAAATGCCCTGACTGGGATACCAACAACTTATAATTATGATTATTATACATCATCATCATCATCATCTCAGCCATAGGATGTCCACTGCTGAACATAGGCCTCCCCATTGGACTTCCACATGTACCGGTAGGAAGCCACCTGTATCCAGCGTCGTCCAGCGACCTTAATGAGGTCGTCTGTCCATCCAAGATGGCCGATAGGGTCGAAGAGTGTTCGAGTGGAGACGGACTAGCAAGCGCAGCGTAGGACGTCCACCCACAAGATGGACAACACCTTATAATTATAATTACGAGTAGTATACATCCGAGACGCTAGGTCCATGGGGTCCCAGCGCGCACAAACTTTTTGCAGAAATCGCGAAGCGGTTGATGTAACTGGTGACCGAAGAGCTGGCGGCTTCCTCGCACAACGTATCAGCATTGCGATACGAGTAAATGCCGCAAGCATCATTGGTACAATACCTCAAGGGCCTTTTTTAGATTTTATACTGTAACTAGTTAAGTACTTGCAGTTATCATAATACGATTGTAATTTCTGTAAATAAATGTATTTTTCGTATACATCTAAAATAAATCATATTTAATTCTTTTTTTTTTACATTTTATGTAGCATATTTTTGAGAGAGGTAGGGCATATCGATTACCATCACGCTTGAATCTGGGGCAGCCCAACTGGGGAAGTACCTCCTCCTTACAGAAGACCACAGCCATAATAGCACTGCTACCTTTCAGGTATGCAGTGTTGTGTTCCTGATGGTGAGTAAGGTTCCCAGAGCTCCAACCCCCCTTAAAGGCCGGCAACGCGCTTGTGACTCCCCTGGTATTGCGGGTGCCCATGGGCGACGGTAATTGCTTAACACCAGGTAATCCGTCTGCTCGTTTGCCGCCTATGTCATAAAAAAAAATAATAATACTTACCCTCGAGTACTTCCGGGTCGCGAGCGCCCGGCAACCCCAGGGTCCCGCGCATGATGGGCAGAAATGTGGGGATTTCCTGCACAAATATATTCCATTTTTAACCTCTAGCTGCCTAGAAATCAAAACTCGCAAGGCCAAATGCAACTCTGGTATGTCATAATTAAACCCCGCTATCGGAGGTGCCAAATGGTAGCTGTCAAGTTCTTAAGGATGGGTAATCAAATAATCATATTTGTGATGAGATACCTCGAACAAATCATGCGGATGACGTAAAAATGACGTAGCTAATTTCGCACACAGGATGATGTCTGTATTGCAGCATCCGTATGACATATTGCACGAATTAACAAATTAACTGCATATAATTTCAAGAGAATCTATACAGAGTTATCTGCATGATAGGATGATGCACTTAGTGAATAAAATAAATGCTACGAGATTTGTTTACGTAAATACAATAATTTATAGTAAAAGTCAATATGTTATTAAAAAATATTTATTGACATGACATCATGTACAAAACTATTGCTCCAACAAGTCTATAATTGTTATTATTCTTTTACGTCTTTTGAAAAATTTTTAAAGAAAAATCTAAATAATTACGAAGTCACTTTATTGTTCAACTGAATGACAATGTCAGTCAAAGGTGTTATGTACCTACTCGGCTCATGTCAAGTGGTGATATCGTTTTATTAAAGAGATTGATAATTGATAAGTAGTAATTGTTTATGAAAATACTTTTTGAAATCATCCTATGAGTGGTTTGATGTCATCCGCATGATTTGTTCGAGGTATGGACTGATGACGATATCGATACTCGATTTTTCAATACATTTTTTGTATTTACAGTACCATTTATTTGTATACAATTTAACTTTTTTTAGGGATCTATGATAATCATTGACATTAAAAATATAAATCGTTATTAGTACAACAAAAAATCTATGGTTGCTATTACTTTTCTGATGTTTCTATTCCTATAAATTATATACAAATAAATGGTACTTGTACATAAAAAAAATATATTGAAAAATCGAGTATCGATATCGACATCACAAATATGATTAGTTGATTACCCATCCCCAAGAACTTGACAGCTACCATTTTGCACCTCTGATAGCGGGGTCTAGTCATAATTAAAATTCAAAATGGCATTCAATGGGAGACCTTTTTATAGGTCTCCGGGCTAGTGGATAATGATTTATCATTTTTCACCTACCTTGGGTACTCTGGTTATGGTAGCGGCCAGGGTAATAACGGTTTGTTAAACTTTCGTGAGAAATAGTACAATAATTAACGATTAAAACGGTTCTACATATTTTCAAGCACTAAGGGTGCTGAGTGTCGGTTCGCGTCGCCGCTCGCGTCACTGGCCCGTCACGTCAGCACTCTTGCACGTCACTGCTTGAAAATGGAGGCTGTTCTCCGAAACATGTCGCGCGAGTAGAATCGTGTTAATCGTTAATTATGGTAGGAACGAACGGAAGCAGGGGTGCGAAGAATCTCCGGGTAAGATCCTACCCATTATGAAGAGTAAGTAAAAAATCCCTTACAGACAATTTCAATTGTTTTATTATTGAACGATTTGTTCGGTATCGCGAAAAACTGTCGTATCTATATTAACTTTTCTACATAAAATCCCGCGAGGGAGAATCCAAATAACCGACACTGACTGACAACGCAGGTGGCATAAAACGAAACTACGAATTGGCGCGCGCTGAGCAGAGACGTGTCCTTGACAACCGCAAGGTCAGAGAGATGTTATTACAAACGAATTTTAATTACTTGATGGCTCTAAATTGCCCAATTCAACTGTATAACGAATTAACTCAATTATTTGTAAACATTTATAACGATAGCTATGTTATTAAACCGGTTCAAAGTATTAATATTAGAAATAATAAACCCTGGATTACTGATAGTTTAAAAAAATGATAATTGAGAGGGATAGACTGTTTCAAGTATGGTATAATGAACCAAAGAATATGCTTAAGAGACTTAATTATACTCGATATAGGAATAAATGTACTAAGGCCATTAATAATAGCAAAAATTCCTACGATAAAAAATGTATTATAAATTGTAATAATAATATTAAGAAAATATGGGAAAGGATCAATATACTATTAGGGAAGGAGGACAAAAGATTAGACGATATTATACACACGAACATGCAACATATGGGTAATGACGAACATATATGTAATAAGTTTGCCTCCACTTTCTCAGACGAAATAAAAGATATTAAACATGTATGTAATGATACCTGGCTTGCTAGGGATAGTTACGTCCGAAAAACAGATATGTGTATGAGATGGCAACCTGTTAATCGTGATCAAGTTTTAAAAATTATCAAAAACATGAATGCAAGTAAGTCTCCGGGTTGCGATCTAATTCGAATGTCTGACATTAAACTTGTTATAGATAAAATAAGTCCGGTTATAACTAAATTGATCAACTTATCAGTTAAACATTATGTATTTCCATCCAAACTAAAAGAAGCTATAGTTCGTCCTATATACAAAAAAGGCAACCGTAAATCATTCTCGAACTACAGACCAATTGCTATATTGTCCAGTATCGATAAAATAATGGAAAAATGTATAGTTAATCAGCTTAGTTCCTATCTTAGTAATAATAATGTTTTAAACCCAGATCAACATGGTTTTCAAAAAGGGAAAAGTACCGCAACTTTATTGTCTAAATTTACAGATCAAGTTAACAATTACCTTAATGATAAAAAAATAGTTTTAGCCGTTTTCTTTGATTTTAAAAAGGCGTTCGACACTTTAGAATCAAACACGTTATTGAAAGCTATGAACGAGTGTGGAGTGAGCGAGCCCCTGAACTCATGGTTCCGCGACTATCTCACTTCGCGCTCCTTCAAAGTCAGGATTGGGAGCTCCTATAGTCGTGAATGTCCGGTCGAGTGCGGTGTGCCGCAGGGCTCAGGCTGTGGTCCCGTCTGCTACTTGATGCACGTCAACAGTTTGTGCAATGTGCTGCAGCACTGCTCGGGGCATATGTTCGCGGATGACCTGTGCGCCCTGCGCGCGGGCAACGACCTTGAGGACACTTTCCGTCTAGTCCAACAAGATATCAACGCGGTAGTAAAATGGTCACACGACAATGGGATTCTTCTCAACTCTGATAAAACTAAATTCCTACTAATTCGTTCTCCTTATTTACCTGCTCAGATAATTCCTTCCCGATTATATGCTCATACTTTCACTTGTTTTCATCAGAATATGTCAAACTGTAACTGTGTACCTATAGAACAAGTCAAATGTATCACTTACCTTGGAGTCAAAGTCGATGAAAACTTTTCCTGGTCATATCACGTTAATTTTATATATGAAAAACTCAGAGTTTTATTAGGTAAGTTCTTCCATTTAAGCTTTAGAGTCCCTACTAGCACTTTAAGATGTTTATATATGTCCCTTGTAGATCCAATACTGGGTTACGCTCTAGACATTTACGGTCTTACAACTAAGTCCAATATTAATATGCTAGAAAATATGCAAATCCGATTTTTAAAATTACTTGTTAACAATAAAACTAAACTCAAATGTAACGGGAACTATAGACAACTTTTTAAGATTTGTAAAATTTTACCGGTTAGCTTAAAACATAAATACCTACTTGCCGTCAATAACCATGACTGTCTGGAGCTAAACTCAGTGGATTCCTTGCTTGTACCTATTGACCATTCTCATGCTACGAGGGCAGTGACGTCAGGCAAACTATTCGTACCAAGAATTAATAACTACTATGGTGATAGAACTCTCAGAAAACGTATTCCATACCTAATGAATAGTTTACCTGAAGCCATTAGAAGCGAAAGTAACAAGCACAAATTCAAAAAGTTGATAAAAGATCACTACCATAACTTACCTGTGTAACTAACAAGCTCATATAGATTTATAAATGTTATAATTAATGTATCTACTTAAAATAGTTAAAGAGAGACAGCTGATCCCACAGTCAAACTCACTTATGAGTTTTGTGGGGCAATGTTTTAGTAAGTAAGATAAAACACATGTATTTAATAAATAAAAATAATAATAATAATAATAACCGATCACTGATCATCATCATCATCAGCTGAACGTTACTGTACCTGCAACCTTCGTATATCCTCGTCCAGTGTGGCAGTAGACTGTTCTTTCACAACCACAATGTCTCTAGTACGCTTGTTCGCCACCTTCCGGGCGACCATCTGCCGACGCTGCAGCAGGGACTTCAATGAGTCCTGTCTTTGGTTCTTCGTTGATGTCTTCGGGGAATCTGATAAATAGAAAGTTCAAATTCAACCCTTTCAAAGCCAAGAACCGCTAATGTGGTCGCGTGGTGTGTTGCATACTATCATCATTTACAATAGGCATGACTACACATGTCACAAATTCTAACAAAATTATTTTTTTTCTTTTTTTATTATGCAGAAACGAGGTTTTTACGGGGTTGGCAACGCGTGAATGATGCCTCGGTATTGTAAACGTCCATAGGCTGCGGTGACCGCCTACCATCAAGCGGGCCGCATGCACCTTTGTGGTATAAAAAAAAAAGACTGCTAGCGAATATCTTCGATATTTAAATCGAAAGAAAAATAGAAAAAAATAGGTACTCGGATAGCACAATTGGAAGTGCACTGGGCTAGTGATCCAGTGGTTGTGGGTTCGAGTCCCGCTCCGAGTCAAATTTTTCTATTTTTCTTTCGATTTAAATATCGTGAAAAAATTAAATTAAATAGATATTTTATGAGCTATTTATCTTAATAACGACGATATTGAACAAAATTACTGGAATGTTTCAAAGATAATTGACCTTAAAATTATAAACTTTAAGGTCTAGTGTTCTAGTGGACGACGATCTAGGCGTGACGTCATAGTTAAGCATCATTTTGTTAGCAGCGTTTTGAGCGGACAGTGCGAGATTCAGACATTAACTCAAATTTCTGACTCTTGTTTACCTTTTACGCAATTGATCCCATAGCGATATTTGATCCCCACAACGAAACAAATTGATTCATATCATAAACAAAAAATATTCGTCTCGCTTATTACATGTAAACAAGCTACTGGCAAGAAACATTCAAAATTTATATGAATTCACTTTGCTCCCTTGTGAATAAAATGCAGTTTAGCTATTCGTTTTTAAAGATTAAAAAAACACATTCCCAGCTAGTGAGGTGAAAAGAAAGTTACCTAAACATAATGATTGGTGTGGTGCCGACTAGAATAGCACCACTCTGTCTCCCACAGGTGTCGTAAGAGGCAACATAGGGAATAAACTGACGGGTTGGCACCAATGTCTGAAACCCAATCTACAGCTACTATGGACGCCGCCTGCCAAGTGTGGTGACTATGACAACCCACGATAAGTCATATTTGAGAAAGGCCTTGCAGCTGAAATGAGAGACATGATTTGAACAGTCTCAGCTCACCTCCGATAGGTCGGTCTACTGTGTAAGAGATGTAGGGCAGCTCGGAGTCACTGCACACACTAGCTCCTGGCGAGTTGTTGCCGCTGGCAGGAGGCTCTCGACGTACCTCTGTCAAAATTACAACATAAATAAATAAATATTTCAGGACAATCTGACACAAATCGACCTAGTCCTACAGTAAGCTCAGTAATGCTTGTGTTGTAGGTACTAGATGAGGATATATATAATAGATAAATACATAGAAAACACTCATGACTCAGGAACAAATATTTGTGCTCATCACAAATAAATGCCATGACTGGGAATCGAACGGCTCCATAGGCAGGGTCACTACCCACTAGGCCAGAGCAGTTGTCAAACATCAAAATAACATTGACCTAAGAACCTCTTCAAATGGGTGCAAAACTTAACTGAAGCACCATGTCTATGTAGTTGTGCAGAGAATTAACATGGAACTTACGTCTACATTTGAATATGGAACGCCTAATGCGTGTACACACGTTACTATAACTAAATTACAGATTACAGATAAGTTATTCATAGTGATTTAAATTGATAGTGTCAGGTCACCTGGAGCACTGCTGGGGGCAGCGATGGTGTGTCCGCGGCGCACTGGCGGCGCCCGAGTTGTTGGCTTTGGTGCCGCGGATGAGGACTGCTCCGAACCCATCTTGACGAAAACTACGAATTCACGACTTTGTTTAGTTTGTTTGGCTAATCGAGTGAATGGGCTTTGTTTAGCCAAACAAGTTAATGACCTTTGTTTACGCTCGACTATAAACAATAGTTGGAAAATAGACTAAGATGTAAAATTACTTTTCGGAGACTAGATAATTAAAAATAAAATCTTTAGATATTAAGTTAACTAGCTTTTCATTCGATCACGAAATCTGTATCCCAGGATACACGCGATCTCTAACTTGTTAAAAATGGAATCATTTTAATTTAATTTTATTAAAATAATCTTGCACAAAATTGCAGAATTTGATTACGAATTTTGACAACATCAATAACTATTTAAGTCGTGTCCATATCACACCCACTTAAAAACTAAACTGAATTAGCGAATCTACAAAAACTTTAGGAAAACTTTCAACCATCACTCACCATAAAGATTGTTTAGTAATAGCTATAAAATTATGTTATAATTTAAATATAAAGCTAATTTATATTTATTCACATATTAAATATTCTCATTCATCTTCATGAAACCAAAATTCGGACATGATTTGGACATCACAATTAAACTGTCATTTTTGCGTTTTGTCAACAGCATCAAAGTGTAATTATCATCTTAGTAGTATTGTAGTCTTTTGTATTGATCAAGAAATCTGAGTAAATTATGGTCTATTACATTAAAACAGTAATCATAAAAATGCCATCATGGGCAAGTTATGTCAGTACCTTGTATTATTTTTGTCTAAATAACAAAACGCAGAATATTGACACGTTGATGTCAAACGTCATCGTCGACTAGTAAACGAAGTAAACGTATTTTTTATCAACGTTTATTTTTCTTTTAGACAAATTAAGCCTTTATTAAATAGACTATACAGTCTACAATGGTGTAAACAAACTGTAGTAACACATATAAAATTAAATCAAAATTCAAGTACGTTTTAGATTGATCTAATGTTTTCGTCTTGAAAAACCAGTTGTGGTGTTTCGCCACATTTAGCTAAAAGTTATGAAATAAAGGCCAACAATTAGAACAAAATGGTAGACGAAGGCACACGCAAGACCCTAAGTAGCATACCGCTGCTTCAAACCAAGGCTGGGCCGAGGGATAAGGAACTATGGGTGACACGTTTGAAGGAAGAATACCAGGCTCTGATAAAGGTATTTACTTTTTTTTTTTTTTATGACATAGGCGGCAAACGAGCAGACGGATTGCCTGGTGTTAAGCAATTACCGTCGCCCATGGGCACCCGCA
The DNA here is from genome assembly GCA_022674325.2 of Grapholita molesta. Lineage (NCBI taxonomy): Eukaryota > Metazoa > Arthropoda > Insecta > Lepidoptera > Tortricidae > Grapholita > Grapholita molesta. The sequence goes on along the minus strand of CP053145.2, from coordinate 1,200,098 downwards.
ACACCAGATGAGTCACAAGCGCGTTGCCGGCCTTTAAGAGGGGTTGGAGCTCTGGGAAACTTACTCACCATCAGGAACACAACACTACATACCTGAAAGCTAGCAGTAACTAACTAATTAAACAGCTGTGTTACATACTTAATCAACATAACGGAGCTCATCATCATCATCACAATTTAAGAGCCATGCTCTTGTCGGTGGAGTATTCGCCAATTAGTTCTTTTGTTTGCCAGCCTTTTGAGCTTTTCATATGATGCGACACCAGCTTTCTCCCTGACCTGCTTAAGATAGGTATATCTTGGCCGTCCTCGGCATCTCCTTCCTTCTATCTTTCCCTCTAGGATATTCAAAAAGAATACTAACTGAGCTCAAAACAATTATTTACAGAAATTACAATCGTATTATGATTAGAGATGGGACGCTACCGGCAAGTTACCAATTTTAGTATGAGGAATTTTACCATTTGAGATCATTCCCGATAGTAACTTTGGTAACTTACCGGTAGCGTCCCATCTCTAATTATGATAACTACAAGTACTTAACTAGTTACAGTATAAAATCTAAAAAAGGCCCTTGAGGCATTGTACCAAGGATGCTGGCGGCTCCTCGTTGTATCGCAGCTGATACGTTGTGCGAAGAAGCCGCCAGCTCTTCGGTCACCAGTTACATCAACCAGACGCTTCGCGATTTCTGCAAAGCTTTGCTAGGAAGCAAAAAGTTGTAACTACACTAATCTACACATTAATTGTATAAAAGCGGGTAACTCACGTTTTATAAGTCGAATATTGCTCGACATGTTTCACTTCGTAACGAGGAGTATAATCATGAGCCATTCTACACTTCTACATTAATATTATAACTAGTGTGTGAGTGTGTATGTCTGTTACTTCTTCACGTCTAAACGGCTCGAGCGATTTTAATAAAATTTGGTATGGAGTTAGCTGACACCCTGGATTATTGGACCCGGGTATGTCCTTAAACTACGTCCAACAATGAGAGGTAGGGCACAGCGAAGTACCATCACGCTTGAATCTGGAGAAGCCCAACTGGGGAAGTACCTTCTCCTTACAGAAGACCACAGCCATAATAGCACTGCTACCTTTCAGGTATGTAGTGTTGTGTTCCTGATGGTGAATAAGGTTCCCAGAGCTCCAACCCACTTATAAGTCGGCAACGCGCTTGTGACTCCCTTGGTGTTGCGAGTGCCCATGGGCGACGGTAATTGCTTACCATCAGGCAAATCCGTCTGCTCGTTTGCCATCTTTGTCATAAAAAAAAAAAATTAACACATAGTCTACGTTTTTTCCCTAATAAACCACATGTAGTAAATTATTGTATGTTTTTGCAGTATGTCGAGAACAACAAGTCGGCAGACAATGATTGGTTCCGACTGGAATCTGACAAAACTGGCACCCGCTGGTTTGGCAAGTGCTGGTATGTGCACAACTTGCTTAAGTACGAGTTTGACCTGGAATTTGACGTAAGTTGTATAGCTGGAAAACTTAGCTTTTTTTTTTTATAAATGATAGGTTAGCATTTGGCCCCAATCTCACCTGATGGTAAGCGACGATGAGGCTGATGATGGAGCATGCTTACCTAGCAAGTGCTTATTCACTCTCAACTTGAAGATACCCAGGTTGTATTGCTCCGGGAAAAGATCAGCTGGAAGAGAATTCCACTCCCTAGCTGTGCGAATCAGAAAAGTAGAAGCAAAGCGCTTTGTTCTGGTTGAAGGAATATCCACAACATAGGGATGGAATCTCAACGCACGCCTCGTCCCAGTACCCTTACCATGAGTTGTTACATTGAGGTTTTCGATACCAAGTATTGTGTTTACTATCTGTGCATCGCGCTTGTATTATTATAGATGCACAGATAGTAAACTCGATACTGGTTATCGAAAACCTCAAAGTTACAACTCATAGAAAGGGTATAGGCTGTAGGTATATTTATAGTATAGACATACCATTTAACTAAACAGAGCATGCTAATAATAATACCACGATCAAAAGGGATGGTCTTATGTAACTTTCCAAAGGTATGGCAAAGACAGTGCTATTTTCGTCCATCCTTGTCATAGTCTCACATATTTTTGTTCCCCTCCAAACTAGTCCCTTCAGAACTGTCAAAGTTGGAGGTATACAAACAAATACAATTGGAGTTTTCTTGAGTTTTCAACCGAAGTTGCGGTAATGAAAACTGGATAAGCCAATATCTTAGCTATAAAGAGTGTCCTGAGGCTCTAGTGTAAGTTTCTTTTGACGTAAAAAGAACGCGTAAGTGATAATGTTATTTATATGGGTAAGTCTAAAGCGATGGTGAAATTTAGTTACGTTAAAAACTTACACTCAGGGCTCAGTAAAGCAAAACTATAGTGAATTGTTAGATTGTTGGACCCGGGTATGTCCTTAAACTACGTCCAAAAATGAGAGGTAGGGCACAGCGATGACCATCACGCTTGAATCTGGAGCAGCCCAACTGGGGAAGTACCTCCTCCTTACAGAAGACCACAGCCATAATAGCACTGCTACCTTTCAGGTCTGTAGTGTAGTGTTCCTGATGGTGAGTAAGGTTCTCAGAGCTCCAACCCCCCTTAATGGCCGGCAACGCGCTTGTGACTCCCCTGGTGTTGCGGGTGCCCATGGGCGACGGTAATTGCTTACCACCAGGCAATCCGTCTGCTCGTTTGCCGCCTATGTCATAAAAATAAATAAAAATTTTGGGCTGTAAAAGCCAAAATATCGCTCGCGGACGCGTGCTCCTGTCATTATACCCCCTAGGTTCATAAGCCGGGGCCTATGTAGTACTAACATGTGTCCTGAGTGGGATTTGAACCCATAGGCAGGGTCACTATCCACTACGCCAGACCGATGTTCAAATACTGTTCAACTGTATGTTTTTCAGATCCCAATAACGTACCCAACAACAGCACCTGAGCTAGCATTGCCGGGGCTCGACGGCAAAACTGCAAAAATGTACAGAGGGGGCAAAATTTGCTTGACGGACCATTTTAAACCACTTTGGGCGAGGAATGTGCCCAAGTTTGGCATCGCTCACGCCATGGCGTTGGGGGTGAGTATTACTTATCTGTGGGCCGATTTTTAGCACTCGACGCTCGAATCGTGACATTTTAAACTCTCTCAAACACGAAGAAATGGTATTTAAGAAGCATGAATGATAAACATTAATCGTGGGTATCGAAACTATACAATTTTTGCAAAAATAATGGTAAGAAACTTTTGTGTGTGATTATTTTCATTCTCAAAGTTTTATGAATTCGAGTGCACGACGCAAAAATCGACCCCCAGTTGATAGTTTAAAGAGGTTCTATAATATTATGTTTAAAGAGAATATTTATAGTGAAACCCGTGATTATTAATTTCTATCATTCATGTTTCTAAAATACTATTTCCTCGTTTCTGACAGTTTAATATGTCACAAGCCGAATACTCAGCGCTAAAAATAGCCCCCTAGTTTCCTATACATATTTTATCCTATACAAAAAACATATTTTCAAACGTAGTTTAATGTGTAATATTGATAGCGTATTATGAAGTGATCTAACGCAGAATTGTGCAGCTAATGAAGAATAGATTTCAAAACGCATTTCACCACTATTTGGCCACCACCGCCAATCCCGGGGCCACGGCCGCCTCGTCGCTTCCTGCAAAGTCCAGCCACCACTTTTCAGATCGCAAAGCCTACTACCGTACACTGGCTTGCTCTAAGAGCAAACTTGTTATTTATTCGATTGACTTGCTCCAATCACTTTAACACTGGCGAAATCATCAGAATTTATGGAAGCCATTTTTATTTAAACTATCTATCTATATATGTTTCAGTGCCTTAATAATGGTTCGAAAGAAATAATAGTAAGAAACTTTTGTGTGTGTCCCACCCCAGGTCACATTCAGGTGATGTCAGAAGCGCGTTGAGGAGTGTTAACGCGTTATGTTTTGTTACAGCTGGGACCCTGGCTAGCGGTGGAAATTCCAGAGCTGATAGAGAAGGGGGTCATCTCTTACCAGGAAAAGGGGGACGCTAAGTGACTAATATACGGAAATAAATGATATTTTTATATACTTTTTGGTTTTCTTTATATTTCGGGACAATCTTACACAAATCGACCTAGTCCTACCGGTAAGCTTGGTAAAGCTTGTGTTGTAGGTACTAGACGACGCCGACGATATATTATAGATAGATACATATAAATACTTAAATAGATAGAAAACACCCATGACTCAGGAATAAATATCTGTGCTCATCACACAAATAAATGCCCTGAGGGATTCGAACCCAAGACCATCGGCTTCATAGGCAGGGTCACTACCCACTAGGCCAGAGCGGTCGTCAAACTTCTTGTAATGTTTTATGATCATCTGTTTCATGTTTTGTGTAATGTGCCCACTAATAAATAATTATTCTATTCTATTCTAACATCATCTTCTTCGCGTTGTCCCAGCTCATGGGAGCCTGGGGTCCATTTGGCAACTAATCCCAGCATTTCGCGTGGGCACAAGTTTTATTTACTAGTATTTATTCATTATGTATTGTTTATTTTACTTGGTGTGGGACGCCCTCCGACCAGGACGCCCTCCGAGTTGGATGCGGAAGACAAGGCGATATGACGCTCTTTAGGGTAGGGCTATGTCCAGCAGTAGACTACTATAGCCTGATGATGATGATGATGACTATTTTTATGAAAACTGCCAACTGACCTTTTAATCCAGGTAAACTAGGCCTTATTGGAATTAGTCCGGCTTCCTCACGATGTTTCGCTTCACCGAAGCGACTGGTAAATATCAAATAATAGTTTCGAACAACTGATTGGTATGAGCCGCGGTTCGAACCTACGACCTCTAGATTGCAAGCGCTCTAAGCAAAGAGTAATAACGTACACTATTAATAAAACTCTACTTTTTGTCTGGCTGTTTCTATGCTTGTGTCTGTAGAGCAAATGATTGTAAACAATTGTTGATGTGGCAATGGGCAGGCCACATCGCACGCAGAGATGGCCGATGGGGTCGAAAAGTGCTCGAGTGGAGACCACGCACTAGCAAGCGCAGCGTAGGACGCAGGACGTCCATCACCCACAAGATCGACAGACCTTATTAAAGTCGCCGGAAGACGCTGTATGCAGGTCGCTTCCAACGGGTACACGTGGAGGTCCAAGGGAGAGGCCTATGTTCGACAGTGGACGTCTTATGGCTGAGATGATGATGATAAAACTTTTGTAACTTCAAGTAGGTAAATAAAACAAACAAAAACTACTAATAAAATGACAAAAAAATAGTGTCACTGACTCGGCACAGCTTAGGGTTCAAGGACCCGCGTGTGTACAGTCGCCATCAGATATATCGGAGCTGCGGAGGTGGTCACAAATATCTAATCAACAACTCTTCGCAAGGCGATATAGTGCATGATCAGATATAATTAAAAATTTTCAAAGATTTGGCCAAACGTCTCATCGACGTTACTGGTGACCGGAGAGCTGGCAGCTTCCTCGCTCAACGCATAGGCATTGCGATACAGCGAGCGAAATGCTGCCCGCGTTTAAGGCACCATGCCGTGGGGGGTCCCTTATTTTAGATAGGTAATTTAAGTTTAGTTTTTAGTTATTTATAGTTTTAGAACCTATTTTAATTTATTTAAATCATTTAATATATAAATTCTTGTAATAGTTTGAAAATAAAATATACCTATTAATTAAAAAATAAATAAACTGTTGTGAACCATGTTACTACTACTTAATTACAAACGGATAAACTCACGTGTAATTATATCGCACATGTTTCGGGTAAGCTCTGGGGGCCGATTTTAGGGCGTGGAGTATCTACTCGAATCGTGACATTTGAAACAAAGAATTTGTATCTTAGAAACATGAATGATAGAGGTACAATTCAATAATCGTGGGTATCGAAACTATAGGTACATTTTGCAGCAAAAATAATAGTGAGAAAATTTTGTGTGCGATTATTTTCTTCATCATATTTTTTTTATTCGAGCGCAGGACTCTCAAAAATCGGCCCCAAATAGACAAAGATCTGAATTGAGACATATTATTTGATACATGGGATTGCAACATACTTAAAATTAGCACTAAATATATTTTTAGTGAATTTTGATACAAAATAACGGTTGTCTTGACAAGGAGTCAAAAGTTATCATTTTCAAGCCGAGTCAGAAGAGTTTTTTCCTAACTAGTGCGTAAAAAGTGCACTTTTCTTGCGTAAATTTCACTTTTTAAGGCACTTGCTATGAAAAATTAGGTTCGATACTCGTGTAAAAACTTCTTAAAGACTCGAGTGATTGTCACCCTCGTTTCACTCGGGCTCCAACTTTCACCCTCGTCGAAAAAAAATTTTTTTTCACTACCTAGTATCGAAATGTACTATTATGCCCATAAATAAATAATTAACTATTTTATCCTTAACTGTACTACTCGTAAGGTAGACGTACTTTTCTAAACATTTATGTGTATTTAATTACCTATGTCCTTGAATTAAATACCGAGAATCTTGAAAATACCTACTCACTGCCAAGTATTATACGAAAACAAGGGTCAGAGTGTAAGCTATGTCAGGCTCAAAAAAAATGGCTGTCTCTTCAGTGTTCCGCGGAATGTGATCGTGGTTAGTTCTTTAAAAACATTCTGTCAGCAGCAAATAAGTAAGTGTTAATTTATGATAAGTATAGTAAATATTTCGGGACAATCTTACATAAATCGACCTAGTCCTACGGTAAGCTCAGGGGGCCGGTATTTGAGTCGTGCACTCGATTTCATTACCTAAAGTTTGAGAACTAAAATAATCGCACACAAAAGTTTCTTACCATTATTTTTGAACAAAATGTATAGTTTCGATACCCACGATTATTTATTTATATCATTCATGTTTCTTAAATATCATTTCTTCGTGTTTGAAAGAGTTTAAAATTTCGTGACTCGAGCGTGGAGTAAGGCTTGTGTTTTAGGTACTACACGACTGGTCTGGCCTAATAGCAGCATAGAAGACACCCATGACTCAGGAACAAATATCTGTGCTCATCACACAAATAAATGCCCCGACTGGGATTCGAACCCAGGGCCATCGGCTTCATAGGCAGCAGCTACACTACGCAAGACCGGCGGTCAACCTACCTAAACGGAAACTTTTGAGGACGAAAATAATCGCACACACAAATTGGGTACCTACTCATTATTGTTTTTACACAAAATCTAGGTAAACAAGTCGATTTTTGAGCGTCGAGTACTCGACTCGTGACTTTTTAACCTCTGTCAGAAACAAGGAAATGGTATTTTAGAAACATGAATGATAGATTTAATAATCGTGTGTATCGAAACTATACATTTCGTGCAAAAATAATGGTGAGAAACTTTTGTGTGTGATTATTTTCGTCCTCAATTTTTTTTTAATTAGAGTGCACGACTCCCAAAAATCGGCCCCCTGATTAGAATAATGTTGATAAATTTTGAACTATGTTCCTATTATAAATTCCATGCCTGTTACTGCTTGTTTATCATAATCTCTGTGTACTGTCAAATCGTATTTTTCTCCCGCGATAGTGACGTAGGTATGCAAATTAGTCATAGATATTTTAAGATATTTTTAGATTAGATTTTTGAACACTTGACGCTCGAATCGTGATATTTCAAACTCTCTCAAATACGAAAATGATATTTAAGTAGCAAGAATGATATAAATAAATAATCGTGTGTATCGAAACTATACATTGTGCAAAAATAATGGCAAAAACTGTGTGTGTGTGATTATTTTCGTACTCAAAGTTTATTGAATTCGAAGTGCATGATTCTCAAATATACCATAAAACTTTTAACTAACTAAGGAAATCTTTGTATATCTTTTTTTTTATTTACTGAACAAAGAAAAATATTATATTTTTTGTTTATTATGCACCTGTCAATATGTTTAACACTGTCTGTCATGTCGCGTCAAAAGTAGTTTTTCATAAATGCCATTGTGTTTTATATTATCAACTTTAAGTGGCCAGTTGAATTTTAGTTTAAAGAGGTTTTATAATACATATGTCTAAAGAGAATATCTATAGAGAAATGTATAATTTATTTTACCCATGATAATATAATTATTTACTTACAATAGTTACAATAATTACATTCAATAAAATATAATAATTAAGTACATTCAGTTTATGTAAGTAATAAGTATGTTTCGCTGCGTAGAATACAGATTTATTTTCTGCCTCCTAAAAATTAAAATATGTTAATTCATATAAGTAATATTAGTAAGAACGAAGCGCGGGGGTCAAGGCACAAACCTTTTGTTGTGTATTTTTCATTTTAATGTCAAAATCCAACACCATAGGTAATTCGTTATTTATTATTATTATTATTTTATGACATAGGCGGCAAACGAGCAGACGGATTGCCTGGTGTTAAGCAATTACCGTCACGCATGGGCACCCGCAACACCAGGGGAGTCACAAGCGCGTTGCCGGCCTTTAAGGGGGGTTGGAGCTCTGGGAACCTTACTCACCATCAGGAACACAACACTACATACCTGAAAGGTGGCAGTGCTATTATGGCTGTGGTCTTCTGTAAGGAGGAGGTACTTCCCCAGTTGGGCTGCCCCAGATTCAAGCGTGATGGTACTTCGCTGTGCCCTACCTCTCATTGTTGGACGTAGTTTAAGGACATACCCGGGTCCAATTTATTAATGCTTATCAATAATTTATTCATAAATAATACTTTTAAGAAGGTTACTCTAAAAGGCGATTAGAAATCAGTAGAACATGGGCAGCAATGTACCTTTAAGTCCGTGGAAGAGGGCGGCAAGTTTTAAGCATCGAGTACTCGACTCGTGACAATTAAAACTCTGTCAGAAATTACCAAATGGTATTTTAGAAACGTGAAAGTTAGAAATGAATAATTGTGAGTATTGAAGTGCGATTAATTTCGTCTTCAAAAGTATTCGAATTCGAGTGCACGGCTTTCAAAAATTGGTCCCCGATCACCTGCGACCCGTTTTTTGAAAGTCGTACACTCAAATTCAAAAAGTTTTGAAGACGAAAATAATCGAATACAAAAAGTTTCTCATGGTTAATTTTGCAGAGAATGTATAGTTTCGATACCCACTATTATTTATTTGTGTCACTCATGCTTCTTAAATGCCGTTTCTTCGTGTTTGAGAGAGTTTAAAATATCACGATTCGAGCATCGAGTGCTCTAAAATCGACAATTTTTTAGCGTCGAGTACTAGACTCGTGATATTTTTAACTCTGTCAGACACGAAGATTAGACATGGTGTTTTAGAAACATGAATGATAGACATTAATAATCGTGTTAATCTAAACTATACAATCTCTGCAAATATAATCGTGAAAAACTTTTATGTCCGATTATTTTTGAGCCTCAATTTTTTTTTTGAATTCGAGTACACTCTAGTAAATGTATATTTAAAAGTATACTTAAAAATAACCTAAATTTGGACACTTATTTAGGTAGGGTATATCACGCAGGCAGCATTTTCGCGTTGGATTGCGATAGCAATCCTTTGTGCGATTTTTGAGCGTAGGTATCGAAACTATACATTTTGTGCAAAAATAATGGTAATCTGAAACTTTTGTGTGAGATTATTTTCGTCCTCAAAGTTTTTAAATTCGAGTGCACGACTCTCAAAAATCGACCCCCGGCTAACTGCGCGAGGATCGCCTCTTTGCCTCCCTGAGGCGTTTGCTGGCCACTGCTTACTAGCTATAGGTGTATTTTGCTTACTCCCTGAAGCCGTCAATAACAAATACCGTTTATCAACAGTTATGGAGCAATCATACACAGCGGAGGAGCTGGCGGCGATGCCGGACCGCATCGCGGCTACGTTCACCAACCGCTCTGTGTTCGTCACGGGCGGAACTGGCTTCATGGGGAAGGTGCTGGTGGAGAAGCTGCTCAGGTATTTTTTTTATACAAGACTGACCAGCGTTTGACCTCAGTCGCACCTGATGGTAAGCGACGAGGTCGATGGTGCACGCTGGTTCAGTAAGCCTATTCACTGGCCTTGAAAAGACCTAAATTATATCTTTCCGGGAATACAGACGAAGGAAGCGAATTCCATTCCTCATCCGCATCAGGAAGCGAATCGCGAATCGAATGCGAATGAATGGAATATTCACAACGTAAGGATGAAACCGCTCCCCTCGCCTGGACGTTCGGTAATGGAACGAAGATGGAGGAATCAATTCCTGTGCACACTCCAAAATGTATCCTGTAAAACACAGACAAACTAGCAACCCTGCGAGGGTACTCAGACTGTGTTGGTGGTGTTATGTGGTCTACTGACTTCAAATCACACTCTAATAGCAATGATGCCAGAGAACCTAGTATTTTTTTCTTAAATATGTGGTAGTCCACATGAAAAGGTACCTTACGGCGCTTGGCGCTTACGCTATTGCTAATGACGCTTCAATACTAATGTGATACTTTGCAACATACGGGCCAAGCGCCATAAGGTACCTTTCCATGTGGACTACCACAGATACTCTCCAATTTAAAATCTTGGTATTTTCCAGAAAGTGTCCTGATATAAAGCAGATTCTGTTGCTGGTTCGCACAAAAAAAGGCAAGACACCCCGGCAGCGCATGGAAGAGACACTTAATGATCCGGTCAGTTTAAAACACTTAATGAAATGCTCGTCGGTAGACCCACACACAGCACCGTCCTGTCACTGAGCCTTCTGTTCCACAATACCCATCATGAGTTGTGAATGAGGTTTTCGATAACGAGTATGGAGTTTACTATCTGCGCATCTTGCTTGTACTATTTTAGTGCGAACGAGATGCACAGATAGTAAACTCGATACTCGTTATCAAAAACCTCAAACTAACAAATCATGGTAAGGGTACAGTCATCACTCGTTCATTCTTCTTCTTCTTCTTCTTCTTGTTAGGGGCTATGCACGGCTCATACAGCCTGTGTATCACTGCGACCATTTCTGATCTATTGTGATCTTCAGTAAAAAGGCGTCCTTGAACGCCTTGGCACTGTCCAGGAATCAACTTCGCAATCTGGTAAGGGTACTCACTGGACACTGCGGCCTAAACAAGCACATGGACACCATGGGGAAACGTGACACTGGGCGGTGCAGACTCTGTCTAGACGCAGAGGAGACGCCCTTGCACATCCTAACTGACTGCCCTTCCATAATGCGCACTCGTAACTTAATTCTGGGCAGATACACCTTATGCCCGGAGGAGTTAAAGTCTCTTGAGTTCAAAAAGATCCTGCAGCTCTTGGACCAAGAGTTGTAATAGGTGGCAATCACTCGTTCATTACATTAACGTGACAGTTACGTGTCCGTACCGTGCCCGATCCGGACTGTTTTCGATCAACCCGACCCACCTGAAAGGCTCAGTGATCAGTGTACGACTTGCGACGGAGACATGCTAGATAATTCAATCTTTAATTTAGGAATATTTCTCCTCAGTTGTTCGGAAAAGTACGCGCAATGCGAGGTGGCGTTGAACCTCTTCTGGATAAGATGACTCTTATCGCTGGAGATGCGGGCGAGCCTGACCTTGGCATCAGCCCTGAGGACCGTCAGAAGATAATTGAAGAGACAGACATCATCATACATGCTGCTGCTACCATCAGGTATCATCATCATTTCAGGTTTAAGTCGTCTACTGCTGGACATAGGACTCCCTCACATATAACAAAATTTACACCCCAACCACCGGGAATAATTTGCGTATATACCTACCTAAATTTCGTGCAAAAATAATGACAAAAAAAAATTAAAAAATACAAAAATATTATGTGTGCTTGATTATTTTCTTACTCAAAAGATTTATAACTTCCAAAAATCGGCCCCCTGGCCTATATAGTAGTAACGTACGTCGGCGTTTCATATTCAAATTTTGACGTACCAAGTTCCATATTAATTCTCTGCACAACTACATAGACTGCTCATTTAGTTTTTCATCTAATCAGTAATGTTTTAGGTTCGACGAAGAACTGAAGAAAGCGGTGCTGTTAAACGTCCGTGGAACCAAACTCGTAATAGAACTTGGGAAGCAATGCCAGAAACTTCTGGTAAGTTCTGTTACTTCTTATTTTTTCATTATCTTCCCGGCTACTAGCTTACTCGTAGTTGATGGCTAGTGACCGTATGCGTATCTACAAAAAATATTTGTTTTTGTTTTACGATAAAAAATAAAAGTATCGTGTGTTTCTTGTAACAAGAGCAATAATTTTAGGCATCGTTTCTACACCACAAACGTAGGAATATTTTGTTCTACGACTTTAGAAAATAACTTATAGTTAACTAAATATGAATAAAAAAAGATTTTACAAGCAAGCAATGTATTGTGAAAACTATGAAGTTTGTAGGTTGACAGTAAACGTCAACTAGACTATTGGATGCTGTTCATTGAAAATACTATTTAGTTTGTACGAAAAAATCACAAATAATAAATTACACGTTTTTTTAAGTTGTAGAACAAATGTTGCATGTTAGTAGTGTAGAAGCGATCCCTAAAATTATTGCTCCTATTACTGATAGATGTTTACAAAACTCAGCCGAATAAAGGTTGGCTTACGTTAGAGCGGCCCGTCGCCGAGCCGAAGCCACTGTCGCTACATTTTGTATAGAATGAATCACGTGATCACCAGCAGTCTGAGCCACACGGCCCGGGCTCGGGCCGGTCGTGCGTCGGCCGTTACAGCTATGTAAAAAGGCGACGTGTCCGATATGGGAAGGCGACGTGATATCGACGGGCGTATGTCGGTTGTCTACTCGCAACAAATGGCTGCATGGAACGACGCACGTGTTAATGTCACTATTCGAGTGTCGGGTCACTCGGACCCGGGCCGCCCCGGTGGATCGACGGTGGGCTCGGGCTCGTGAGGAACGTATAGGAAGGGCGACGGTGTAATGTGAGTCATCTTTTATGCGTAATGATGAATTATGCCAAAGGATATTTTATGCCAATACATTTTCTGCAAGGTAAACCTATAAAGAGTTGGATGGACTGTGTGAGAGATGATATGAAAAGAAAGGGTATGAATGATGAGATGAGCAAAAGAAAAGTATGGAAGGAGAAGACATGCTGCACCGACCACAAGTAAATGGGACAAGGGCAAGAGAATGATGATGAAATTTTCTGCAATAGTGAACTGACTCCAATGGAAACGAAATTGTAGTTGGCCACTGATATTAAACATACCTCTGTTTCTCCACAGCTGTTCATCCATATCTCAACGGCCTACTGCCATCTTCACGAGAAGATCCTGAAAGAGCAGCCGTACCCTCCCCCGGCAGACCCGCACAAGATCATCGCTGCCATGGAGTTCTTGGACGAAGGCGCTGTGGCTGCTATAACACCCTTGTGAGTACTAAGTAGTTAGTTAGTATTTATATTCCTTTTTCTTCTGGTATACTGTTCTTTCCAGTGCTGTTTTGTTCTTTCCGGTTCTGTCTTGTTCTATCCTGTCCTAGGCCACTCGGCTAGTGACCTCCTGGTTTACCTAACACCGTTGGGCGCAGGCGATCGAGACATGGCGTGAAGCATTGCCAGTTAGTTTGGATATAGCGTAGGCTTTCGATTGCGTATGGCACAGGGCTCTTGTGTCCAACTTCCCTCTTATGGGCTTCCCGAGAAGCTGTATGAATGGGTCACTAGCTTCCTAGCAGACAGACGCTTCAAGGTCGTAGTTGACGGCGAATGCTCTCAACCTTTCTCTGTTAATGCTAGTGTCCCTCAAGGCTCTGTACTATCGCCTATACTGTTTCTTCTGCATATAAACAACTTGCTGCAGATCAGCGGTATTCACTCGTATGGATATGCACAGTACGGGCAATGCGTCCTACACCGGCTGTGCGAACATCTCTCGGAAAAACATGATTCAGAACCGGAACAAACATGTGCCTGAAGTCTAAACTCCTCTTCAAGATCTCTCATAAATACTAGAAATATATATAAACGGGTCACTCACGTATCTTAAGGTCGAAAACCGTTCGACATATGTTTCGGTTCAATTCGTGAACCATAATCATGAGCTCCGTGCCGCACCGCATATGTCTGAGTCTCTCCCGTCTTTTCTATTAAAATCTCTCATAAAAACATTAATGGTGGTATAGCTGAGTCAGTAGTGACTGAGAAGAAGGAGGTCCCGAGCTCAAATCCTCTTCATCATCATATCAGCAGAAGTACGTCCACTGTTGGACATAATATAGGCACTCACGCTGCGCCTTCCGTTAATGCCTCTGTAGCTCTGTTGGTAAAGCGATGGGCATATATCCCAGAACCGCGAGCTAGAGTCTCGCCCGGGCAGTTGATTTTTCTCTTTTTGCTTTATTTCAAAGAATTACAGTTACGATATAATTTTTGCTTAATAAAAATATTATGTGTAATATTGCCTCGGCTGACTAGAGTAGCACTACCCCATCTCCTCCCGCAGGTGTCGTAAGAAGCGGCACAAGGTAATACCGATGGACAGTAACATCCGTCGAAACCCAATCTACAGCTACTGCGGCCAACCTAACCAAGCGTGGCGACTATGGCAACTACCCCCTAAGATGATACAACTCATATCTGGGGGAGGCGTATGTCCAGCAGTGGACGGCTGAAAATCATTTCATCCATCCACTGCTGATGCATCAGATGATGATGATTGTCTCGACATATTTATTCATTTGTATATTTATTCTGTTTACAGCGTGCTACAGAAAACACCCAACTCCTACGCGTATACGAAGGCGCTTGGCGAAGCACTTGTGGTTGAGGCATTGGATAAGCTGCCTATCGCCATTCTGCGACCCTCTATCGGTAAGTCATACTGCAACATACATACAGCAATGTCAAATAGAATAGAAGGGTTTCATGAAAAAATCTTGGTATTGCATTTTGCATACTCACACTACATACCTGAAAGGTAGCAGTGCTATTATGGCTGTGGTCTTCTGTAAGGAGGAGGTACTTCTCCAGTTGGGCTTCTCCAGACTCAAGCGTGATGGTACTTCGCTGTGCCCTACTTCTCATGGTTGTGACTCATGTGACGTTTTCACTTCCGAAGGGTCGTCATGATGGCAAAAATGGAACCCATTTTCAGGTGTTTTATATGTGTATATAATCGTGTTTTGCTTCCAAAAATCTTCGTAAGTTTTCATTTTTCACTAACTACAACTACAACTAGTAATAGTACATTGTGCAACGAGGATGGTAAGTAAGGTATAGTAAACGCGAGTCTATTAGAAGCCCGACGACGAAGTCGGAGGGCTTTTAATGACTCAAGTTTGTTATACACTTACCACCCGTGGTACACACAATATTTTTCATCACATTTGCGAGGAAATAAAATAAATTCATTGGTAAAATATTAGTTAGTACTTATGTAGGCTTAAAATCAAAATACACTTTGAAAACTACAATCAGACCTCATCCACTAAAAAAGATTGTCAACAATGTCAACTTTTTTCAATGTCTTCCACAGATAATGTTAACAACTGCGTTTTGTTTTCGAATTTGACAGATCATCCTGCCAAATAGTATCAATTATCAAAATCAAATATAAAACAATTATTTTTAATAAATACTAAACATTAAATTGCAGTCAAATTGAATATAAAGATATGTTTTATACATACTAAAAGTTGGTTGTAGCAAACTTTTGAAGATATGAAATACACCTTGGCTGTTTGGAAACATCCTCAGTGCGAAGTGAAGTATGAGTTCTATATATTTTTAAAACTAAACTTAATAGCCCGTGTGAGCTAAATCGGCTATAACTGCTCTGTACTCTCGCAAATAACAACGCCATTGACGAGCAAGTGTGATGAAAATATTTGTTGTTAATTTTTACAAATAAAAAGGATGCAATGTATGTTAACTTATTTTTTTATCTGTGGTTTGTTTTAGTGATCCCGATCTTGGAAGAGCCGATCCCAGGTTGGACCGACAATATTAATGGCCCCACGGGATTGCTAATTGGTAAGTTTAAATTCAAATTTGTTATAAGTTCCATATCATCATCATCTTCCTCGTGTTGTCCCGGCATTTCGCCACGGCTCATGGGAGCCTGGGGTCCGCTTGGCAACTAATCCCATTTGGCGTAGATACTAGTTTTACAAAAGCGACTGCCATCTGACCTTCCAACCACGATGGTAAACTAGGCTTTATTGGGATTACTCCGGTTTCCTCACGATGTTTTCCTTCACCGAAAAACGACTGGCAATTATCAAATGATACTTCATACATAAAAGTCTCGAAAAACTCATTGGTACGAACCTGCGACCTCTAGATTGCAAGTCACACGCTTTTACCACTAGGCCACCAGCGCTAAGGTAAGTTTCAGTTAATATGTGATTTCAAATTTCATTTGTATGTGATATTCACTAACATGTTTAGGGAGTTGTGCACTCTAATTCAAAAAACTTTTATGACTAAGATACCTAATAGCACACAAAAGTTTTTCATCATTATTTTTGCACAAGATGTAGATGTAGTTTTTGCACAAGTCTTCCGCCATTTCTTTGTTTCTGACAGAGTATTAGTGTTAGTAGTGCCCCCTGGAGGGCAATATTTGACCTACGAGTACTCAACTCGTGACATTTGAAACTATTATAACTCCTCGCGGCGAATCATGATCCCTATGACAGTTCATATTAGTGATGGGTCGTGTCGATGTAACTTAACTTTTTAATAGACAAAGACGTGACTTGCATTCAGCCACGTTAATAAACATGATTTCAAAAATATAATCTGCATTTCATATGTTTGTAATGTTGTTGTTCTAGTAATGATATAAGTTTTTTGGCCGAGAAATGTAATTTTTTAACATTTAGCATCTAGTATTTTACGTCACGCTTGACGAATGTAAAAATAAAAATCCATCTTAAACATAGTGCTATCGAATAAAATAGCATAATATCAAAATAATCTTACTATATGTATAACTGAAAACGATTAATAGGTACATCGGACACTGAAAGTGTACTATTTATTTTATACACTCGTTTCCATTATCGGCATTTGTTTTTGATACTTTTCGCACTAGTCGATATCTTCCAAACGAAGTAAGTTTTGCAAAGCGTAAACGTAATATCTGATTGAGATAACTTCTTGTAAATGTTAAGAATTGTTACAATTCCAACGGAAAATCATTGTAATAGCATATATCTACCCTAAAATTAATAAATGCCATTTTTAGACGCCTCCAATTTGATTATAATGTAACGGTGACGCCACTACAAGTTTGTTTCGTAGGAATAACTGTCAGTGTCATAGGGATCATGATTCGCCGCGACGAGTATAGAAACGAAGTAATGGTATTTTAGAAACATCATCACCATGTCAGCCGAAAGACGTCCACTGCTGGACATTTCCCCAGAACGACCCAAGAAGACCGATCCTGCGCCTTCCCCATCTAGATACATGAATGATAGAAATTTATAATCGCCTGTATCCAAACTATACCTACATTCTGTGCAAAAATAATGTTGAGAAACTTTTGTGTGTAATTATTCTTGTCCTTAGAGTTTTTTGATATAGACTCTAAAACATCGGCCCCTAGGTCACTTTTTCATGTAGGTATATGTCATCTGTTTCAATTTATAATTATATTTAGTCTAGGAGGAATAATGACTGCAGAACGCATCCGCGTGCGCCAGTAAGGGACAAAGATATTCTGGCTTTTGTAGGCCAAAATGTAACAATTCACTACAGTTTTGCTTTACAGGACATTTTTTATAACAAAAATATTACTTTATTCTGTATTCATTACCGCAATTTTAGTTGAAAATCCAAGAAAACTCCAATTGTATTTGTTTGTTCCCCTCCAACTTTGACAGTTCTGAAGGGTCCAGTTTGGAGGGGAACAAAAATATGTGAGACTATGACACGGACGGATGAAAATAGCGCCGTCACTGCCATACCTATGGGAAGTTACATAAGACCATCCCTTTCGATCGTGGTATTATTATTAGCACGCTCCGTCTAGTTAAATGGTATGTCTATGTATTTAGTAGTGTTACCACAACAAAGACAAGAGAATTGCTCAGTATGAGAGCATTGCTTTTTTCTTAACCATTTTTTCGCCCACGTCCTTTTTGGTTTTTAGTCGTTTTGTTTTTGGACGCCTTCCAATTGGATGAATCCATTGTAATGGCATCCATTTGGAAGGTTCGTCTGTGGCGTGCCTTAGTAACAATTTGATTCCAGGGGCTGGGAAGGGAGTGATCAGAACCATGTACTGCAAAAGTAATAGCTACGCTGACTATCTCCCCGTGGATGTGTTCATCAATGGAATCATGATTTGCTGCTGGGAGTGGATAGAACAGGGGTGAGTTGTCAACTTCATCATTTACCAAATTATTTTTTATTTATTATGCAGAAACGTCTGCTAGCGAATATCTTCGATATTTAAATCGAAGGAAAATAGAAATTTTTTGACTCGCAGCGGGACTCGAACCCGCAACCACTGGAGCACTAGCCCAGTGCACTACCCATTGTGCTATACGGTGGCGTGTAGACACATCTACCGCCAGCGTATTAAACACTTAACGGCATCGAAGTCTCAATTTTCATTGAGAATTCATCGATAACAATGTGCTACTACCTCTTTCTAAATTATTTTTTATTATGCAGAAACGTCTGCTAGCGAATATCTTCGATATTTACTATTTTCACAAACGTAAACCCGTGTGTGAGCCGCGTTGTGTCGTTTGTGAATAGCGCCACCTTGACTCCTCCCGCGGGTGTCGTAACAGAAAAAAATACGAGAAAGGGAAAATAACGGATGGGCAGTAGCGTTCCGTGTGACCCGCTAGCCAATTTATCCAAGTGTAGTCAACCAATTTGATTTCTAGGCCACTTCGAACCTTGTCACAGTTGACGTTAAAAAAGACCTTATGCGTCTTTCATATAGATTTACACTGTGACAAGGAACGAAGTGGCTCATAAATCAAATTGGTTGACTGCATGTATAAGTGTCAAGTTACATTTGGGGGATGCCTGTTGCCTGTTGAGATGGAATATAGCAGGGGGCCGATTTTTGAGCGTTGAGTAGGTACTCGACTCGTGACATTTTAAACTCTGTCAGAAACGAAGAAAATTCAAAGGTATTTTAAAAATATGAATGATGGAAATTAATAATCGTGGGTACCTATCGAATATTTCGCAAAGATAATGGTCAGAATCTTTTGTGTTCGATTATTTTTTTTGGAATTCGAGTGCACATCGCTCAAAATTTCGGCCCCCTGGTTCTTCAATGCTCAATTCACACAGAGCGCGGGCGTGGGTCGGGCGCGTGTCTACGAGGGCCCGCGGCGCGATTGTTCAGCAAGTTTTAAATTAACACCTTCACACAGCCGGCGGGCGCGGGCGGGCGCGGGCGTGCGCGAGCGGGTGCGTGTGGCGCGAGCTCTGTGTGAAGGTGTTCATTTAAAACTAGCTGGACAATCGCGCCGCAGGCCCGCGTTACAACGCTGCCGACCCGCGCCCGCGCTGTGTGTGAAATGACCTTAACTAAGTTGTCAACATATCACCTATAAGTAGCTATTGCTCTATCATCATCATCTTTCTCATCACAATTATCATCATCAACTAGCAGCGTGGGTTGAGTATTCGAGAACTGTAAGTTATTTCTATTCTATTCTATTCTATAAGTATTTTTTGTCAAGTATTTTGTAATTTTGCAGTCTCCATCACATTAAAGTCGTCAACTTCACGTCATCGGCAGAGGTGAAGGTCACATGGGAAGAGATGATCGAAACTGGCAGAGAGATTATCTTGAACAGAGTCCCGCTCAATGGAGTCGCCTGGTAAGGATTCATAGTCCATGGGTCTATGACATGGGGTCAGGCGAGGGTAAGGAGTAAGCTAGAGGCCTCATCAATAGAAGCAAAGCGTTTTGTTCTAGTTAAAGGAATAGCGATGGAATCTCAACCCACGCCTCCTCCTATAATATTTAAATGAAGAAAGTGCAATGAGTTTATGCAAACCGCTCGCACATTCGCCGAAATGTATCCTATAAAATACCGATAGGCATGCGACTTTCCTTCGATATTCAAGGCTTTGCAGCTTTTCTCCCACCAGATAAGGGTCGTCAATGAGCTTCTTGGCACGTTTATCAATTGAATTTAAGGCTGCAAGCTGGTACTTCGCAGATCCATCCCAAAAAACCCGATCGGGACCCGGGTATGTCCTTAAACTACGTCCAATAATGAGAGGTAGGACACAGCGAAGTACCATCACGCTTGAATCTGGAGAAGCCCAACTGGGGAATTGCCTCCTTATAAAAGACAACCATAATAGCACTGCTACCTTTCAGGTATGTAGTGTTGTGTTCATGATGGTAAGGTTCCCAGAGCTCCCCTTAAAGGTCGGCAACGCGCTTGTAACTCCCATGGTGTTGCCGGTGCCAACGGGCGACGGTAATTGCTTACCATCAGGCAATCCTGATCGTTTGTCATTAAAAAAAACATGTACACGATCTTACCTGCGTTTGGTAAAGCAATTATTATTTATTTGTGGGTTGGCAATTATTATCTCTTTCTCCGTCAGGTATCCTGGAGGGTCGATGAAGCACTCTCGCTTGCACCACAACATCTGTGTGCTACTCTTCCACTGGCTGCCTGCCATCTTTGTTGACTGCCTGCTTTGGTGTCTTCGCTATGAACCCGTGTATGTATTTTTTTACTGGACATTCTTACACAAATTGACTGAGCACCACAGTAAGCTCAAGAAGGCTTGTGTTGTGGGTACTCAGCCAACGATAGGTATACAAAATATACAAATACTTAAATACATGACATCCTTACACAAATTGACTGAGCCCCACGGTACGCTCAAGAAGGCTTGTGTTGTGTCTACTTAGCCAACGATGTATACAACTAACAGTAACCCGCGGTGTTACCCCCGGTTTATTAGCGAAAAACTCCATACCAATTTTTATTATAATCGCTCCAGCCTTTTAGACGTGAAAAAGTAATAGACATACACACTCACACACTCACAAACTTTCGCCTTTATAATATTTATATTAGTGTAGATAGGTATACAAGTTCATAAAAAACACCCATGACTCAAGAACAAATACTCATCACACAAATAAATGCCCTGACTGGGATTTGAAACCAGGACCATCGGCTTCATAGGCAGGGTCACCCTCTAGGCCTAACCTGTCATCAAAAGGATAAGTATTATATAATACTAGCTATTCCTCGCGACTTCGTCGACGAGCCATGCCCGTCTTTTAAGTATGGTTGCAGGATCAAAATTATCCTATGTCCTTTCTCGTAGCTCAAACTCTCTTCATTACAAATTTCATCCCAATTGGTTCAGCGGTTTAAGCTTGAAGAGGTAACTGACAGACAGAGTTAGTTTCGCATTTATAATATTAAAGTATGGATTATAGGCGAGATTTTACACTCATTTACACATACGGAAACATACCCAATCCTCTGTTGTAAATATGAAAACTTTTAGTAGCTGATTCTTTAAAGAAATTATGAAATGTTCTCAATGAACTATTCCATTGAACCCACAGACTATGCCGCGTACAGCGTCGCGTGAACAAAGGCTTCGAGGTATTTGAATACTACACAAACAACCAGTGGGATTTTATCTCTAACATCGCACAGAAGTACAGGAATGACTTGAACCCACGAGAAAGGCTGGAATACAAAGTGGATGCCACCGGTTAGTATCTTGTAGCATATTTTTTTGAACCCGGGTACGTCCTTAAACTACTTCCAACAATGAGAGGTAGAGCACAGCGAAGTATCATCACGCTTGAGTCTAGAGATGCTCAACTGGCGAAGTACCTCCTCTTTACAGAAGACCACAGCCATAATAGCACTAATACCTTTCAGGTATGTAGTGTTCCAACCCTCCTTAAAAGCCGGCAACGCGCCTGTGACTTCCCTGGTGTAATTGCTGGCGGTAATTTATTATATTATTGCTGTTTTGGGCTATTATTGGCGCCGCATCGACCAGTTATGATCTATTGCGGCAGCCCTTGTTATAATTCATTACTGATTGCCGTTGAGTCCAGAAAGCTCCAGATTCTTTGGGCTGTAATTTTGTGTACCTTATAAGGTTTCAGTACTTGCCTGCCTAGGTGGATACTTATTTTATGCATTAGTGGCCCGCAGGAGCAGAGGATGTGTATTGCAGTTTCCTGGCGGAACCTGCATGTTGCATCTTGTTTCTTACCCATTAGAATGTTTGTTCAACTTGCAGTGCCCGGTTAGAATTCTCGTAACTGCACAGGCTTTGTGTCTTTTACATAATACGGCTGACCATCAGGAAATCCGTCTGCTCGTTTGCCATGTTTGTCATAAAAAGATATATATATATACACATCTTCCTCGCGTTGTCTCGGCATTTTGCCACGGCTCATGGGAGCCGGGGCCGATTTTCGGAGTCCTGCAAGGGTGTAAGTAACATTAACACCAAGTTTACCCAATTGCCAACCTTACCTGCCCGCGGGGCACCCTGCTGATTAACAGACGAGGCTTTGACCAGATTGCGGTGTAGCCATCCAATAGGCGTAGCCAAATACAACAGGCCGATGGCAGCAGCTTCACCTCTGCGATCGCCAACCCGCCAGCCCAGCGTGGCGATTATAGGCAAATCCCCCTATGATTGCGTGAAAATTGGGGAGGCCTATGTTCAGCAGTGGATTGCGATTGGTTGATAATGATTTTCTTAAATACCATTTCGTTACTGACAGAGTTTAAAATGTCACGATTCGAGTATTCGATGCTCAAGGTTTTTTGAATTCGAGTGTCCGACTCAAAAATCGTCCCCATGTTACTTAAATTTAATTAAAGAAAAGTTTATATGCCCTTATTATTAAATCTGAAATCGAAGCCATGGTTCCTAAGAACAGATTTCGCTATCTCTCATAGTTTCTGACTTCCCCCTACTGATCGACTCATTTGGATTGATCATCCAGTAGAGTTGAAATATCACAAATCAAGCACTCGACGCTCAGATGGCTAATGTATTTATTCTGCTTCCTATTCAGGTATAAACATTTCTGCCTACTTCGAGGACTGCATCTTGGCGGCTCGACGCTACATCCTCAAGGAGACAGACGACACGATACCTGCTGCCAAGAGACATATGAAAGTGTAAGTAAACTCAAACTAAAAAGTTTATTCAGTAAGTAGGCCACAAGGGCACTTTTACACGTCGACTATACAAAAGAAGAAAATAAAAACTACACCACACCGGTTCTAACCCTACACCTCTGACCCGAGAAGCATTTTGAGTTTTCTTCTTCTTCTTTTAAAAAAATATGGCTTCCATCAATAAATCAATCGATGATTTCGCCAGTGTCAAGTAGAATAACAAATAAGTATAACAAATAACATATAAGTTTGCCCTTAGAGCACGACGTTGTTCGGTAGTAGGCCTTGCGTTTTGCAAAGTGGTAGCTGGACTTTATAGAAAGCTAAGAGGCGGCCGTGACCCCGGGACTGCCGGGTGATGACCAAATTTTGAGTTTTATGACCGGCAAGAAACTGTGGCGACAAGAGTATGAATCGTAGGACGAATTGTTTTATTGAACGATTTGTTTCGTTGTGAGGATCAAATCAATCGATGTCTTCATCGATGTGTGTTACCAGTAATGACTTACGGCTCCGAAACGTGGTCTTTCACTATCGGCCTCATCTCAAAGCTCAAAGTCGCTGAACGAGTGTAGTGTCGGACTAAATGGAAAATAAAAATTCCTTGTGGTACGAGTGTCGAACAACGCTGTCGAACCACGCGGGCCGGAGGTATTTTTTCCGAAAACTCTCAAATGTAGGGGAAAGTGGGGTAAAATTGGGACGTTAAGGAAAGTATTCGATATTTTTTGTTTGTTAGTAAAATCACTTATCTACATTATTCTCTTTTTTATTTACCTCATTATCAATATATTTATTAGGCGAGATCACTGTTTTCATTAACACACGAAGAAAAAACAATCAAGTTATAAATGTTTATTTTTTACGGTATTGTCCGTATACGGTATGGTCAGTATGCCCGGTTTTGGACAAGCATCCATACCCGGTTTTGCCCCTTAGCAATGATAACTGGCCTCGGTTTGTTGTTATTTTAGAATTTCGAGCCATTTTCTTTAGAACTGTAACAATAATATAAATAAAATTAATTTGTAAAAACACATTATACAAAAAAAGACACAGACACTACCCGGTATTACCCCGTACGGTTTAGACCCAAACGGATATACGAGAGATTAAAAAATCTACTAACCTAAAATCATGATGCAGTAACAATCGAAACATTGTTTATTAAACCTTAATACATGCCTAATAGCATAAAAAATACTAATTGTACTTACCTCAAGATACAAATCATTGGTATGATTACGATTATTATGGAATATTACATCAACCACCCTAAAAAACTATTTTCTGGATTTATTTTAATACGCCGGCACGCACGCCTTTTAACTTTAGCAGTGACTCGAGAGCGGGTAAATTTGAAACTGTACAAGTAACTAAACAGCCCTGTCCCGGTTTTACCCCCATACCCACTTTTGGACTAATCTCCCCTATCGTCAACTAATTTGATTTCTATGCCACTTCGAACCTTGTCACTGTGACGTTACTTATTGATCTTTTGCGTCTTCCATATAGATTTTCACTGTGACAAGGTACGAAGTGGCCCATAAATCAAATTGTTTGACTATATAAATGTCCCCTATTGTTTGTCCAGGATGTGGTGCGTCGATGTACTATTCCAACTCTGCTTCTGGGCGCTGATGCTGTACTGGATCAGCGGCTGGTTCTCGTCTAGCACCACCACCATGTCTGAAGCCATCACCACCTAACCTTCGTTGACATACTTTCATTCAGGAGCCAATTTTTGAGCGTCCAGTACTCGAATTCATTAACCTTTTAAACGTTTTTCCTCTCGCGTCAAAATGTGACGACATGGTATGACTTTTGAAGAACAAAATAAATATAAACCTTAACTGTCAGCAGGACAATTGCTTTGACAGCGTCCGCCATAGCCACTTTAGTGGTCGGTGGCGTGGCAGGCACGACATCACGCGACCACTTTAGTGGTGCGTGCTCAAAAGGTTAAACTTTGAGAACGAAAATAATCACACACAAAAGTTTCTCACCATTCTTTTTGCACAAAATGTATAGTTTCGATACCCACGATTATTTATTTATATCATTCATGCTTCTTAAATACCATTTCTTCGTGTTTGAGAGAATTTAAAATGTCACGATTCGAGTGTCGAGTGCTGACATTTTCAACTCAGTGAGAAATTAGGAATGGTATTTTAGAAAAATCATGGCATTCTCGTTTTACCTACAGAGGTTTAACGTTTTCGACGCCACGCCAAAAAAATCTGTGAATTGTATCACACGCCAAAGGTTTTTTTTTATAAAAGACTGACTAGCCTTTCACCTATGTCGCACCTGATGGTAAGTGTCGACGAGGTCGAGGGTGTAGCACGCTGGTTCAGTAACAGCCTATTCACTCTTGCCTTGAAAAGACCCAAATTATATCTTATTTTCTGCAAGCAAGCGAAAATAAACCTTACCTCTCTGTACGTACGTCCAAGGCCTCGACTTGATATCAAGTGGCGTGTGGGGCACGAATTGTTCTGACTTCATATCAAGTAAATGGCGAATGGTTAAATGTCACAAGTCGAGTAAGTATAGTCAACCAATTTGATTTCTAGGCCACTTCGAACCTTGTCACAGTGACGTTAATAAGAGATCTTTTGCGTCTTTCAAATAAATGTTCACTGTGACAAGGTACGAAGTAGCCCATAAATCAAATTGGATGCCTGTACTCGACGCTCAAAAATCAGCCCATGTTGTAATTAATAAATATTGTAATTTAATGGATTATTATAATGTCAGCCGCATGCCGACTGAGTTGTGGCCCAAAATCGCCACTAACTGGCAACCACACAGCTCAAATCGAGAACCCAGCAGACCCCGCCGGCGATGGAGAGACGAGCTTGACTCCTTTTTGAAAGAATGGCCAGAGACTGCTCTAGATCGACAGGAGTGGAAAAAGTGGGGGGAGGCCTTTGCCCGGCAGTGGGACAGTATAGGCTCATAATAAATAATAATAATGTCCTGTAAAAATAAAATTGAATACCATTTTATTAGACAGACGTCCGGTTTTTTATCCAATAGCCCAGTAGCTAGTCCATCCTTTCCACCCAATAGCCTAGTACATTCTAGATTCCATTAAAACTCAATAGTCCTTACACCATGGCGGGTGCTGTCTCTGTGCGCGTCCCATGATACGGACAGGGGCAACATCCGCTTGGTGTACCCCTTACATTTCATTAAATTGTCGAAAGGGCCTCTGCGTGTTGGCTCGATCTGGCTCCGCGTACGCCTCCCAAATGTCCGGAACACCATTGTTCCGTGTACGGAAGAGACATGTCCTGTAATATTTATAAATTAATTATTTACTTATATTGTTATCTTAAGGGTATCTAAGTTCTTAATTTAAGTTGCTCATTTTGATATGATTTAGATATAATAAAAAAGTTATAATTCAGTTATTTTTTATTTACGGCATAATATATGACAAGTTATTTAATGATATAGACGGAGAGCTAGCGACCAAATCGGTCAAGTGGCTTCAGCTGTATTGAAACTCCGTTAGCTACTTCCCTGAACAACCTTTTCCTATAATCTTCGTGCTGGCAGGCCGCGGGCGGTGGGTGCGGGGAGTCCGGGTAATCCGCAACCTAACAAATGACGACCCATCAATTGGCGACCACTTTTTTGTAAGCGGATTGATGGGTCGAGCATTTTTTTTATTTTTTTTATTATGCAGATAGGTCTGCTAGCGAATATCTTCGATATTTAAATCGAAAGAAAAATAGAAAAATTTGACTCGGAGCAGGACTCGAACCCACAACCACTGGATAACTAGCCCAGTGCACTTCCAATTGTGCTATCCGAGTACCGCTTAGACTTGTCAAATTTTTCTATCTTATCCTTCGTGGTATACGTCATCATGGGTGACGTGTAGTCACATCTACCGTCAGCGTATTGAACACTTAACGGCATCGAAGTCTCAATTTACTTTGAGAATTCATCGATAACAATGTGCTACCCCATTCTAAATTATTTTTTATTATGCAGAAACGTCTGCTAGCGAATATCTTCGATATTTAAATCGAAAGAAAAATAGAAAAATTTGACTCGGAGCGGGACTCGAACCAGTGGTTGTGGGTTCGAGTCAAATTTTTCTATTTTTCTTGCGATTTAAATATCGAAGGGTCGAGCATTGTTGTCGCGTAAAAAATGTGGCTTTGGATTGCTGCCCCGTAACGCGTTTGTACGGACCGAGAATGCGCAGCCCGAGAATTGTCGACCCAGCAATCAGTGTCCATTCAGGTGACACAAATTATTGGTCGCGTATTCTCGGCCCGTACCAACATTGAGCGACCCTGGAATGCTCAACCCATCAATTGACGACCCAACAATCGGCGACCAAGTCTTTTCTAGAATAGTTCCATATTAAAACGTCGATTTTGGCTGGTTGTTCGCGGTTAACCTAACACACTCCTACTCGCTTCACTCGTCGTCGCACCTATCTGGACTCTGTCACATATTATATTTTCGAGGCTTCCAATTGATGGGTCGTTAATTGTTGGGTCGGGCTTTATCAACCCGTACCAACAATGCACAATTCAAAGCCAAGGGACTCTGATTGTTGGACGCGGATTGACGGGTCGAGCATTGTTGCCCTGTACAAAACGTGGCTTCGGATTGCTGCGCCGTAACGCGTTTGTACGGACCGAGAATGCGCAACCTGAGAATTGACGACCCAATAATCCGAGTACATCATGGTCGCCAATTGATGGGCTGTTCATTCCGGGGTCGAGCATTGATGGGTTGCGTTTCGATGGTCACCGGTGCGGGTGTAGTGGGGTGGAGAAAAGAAAGAAAAAACATGTGGGCTCAGCGACTTAAATTTTTTCATCTCTCTAGCTATATCAGAATCCCGAAAGGTATTCATATAGCAGGCGCAAACACGTAGTGTTTCACCTTAGAGCTGGTAAAACGGTGCCTAAAACCGTTAAAATAAACAAGATCACATATACTTGATTAATTTCGACGGGTTCGGCAGTGTACGGGTGGCCAAATTGGTTAAGGCATCAGCCGCAATAGCTGGAGATGCGGGTTCGAATCCCGTCTCGAACACCGGAGGTCCTCGTCGCTTTTGTCTTAAGTATATGTTATCTATTTCAACTTTTGACTTTAATTAAGGTACTTTAAGGCACTATTGTATTAGGATTTATTCTGTAATGATAGTAGCTGTTATTAAATAAATAAAAATAAATAAAATAAAATTTTGTTTTCAAACAGTTGCTCTGCGCACGCAACATCGGTAAACGCAGCTGTCAGTTGACACATCCAATCAGCAGGCCGTCAGTTATATGAAAGGCTCTTGACAATTGTCGCGAGAAATCTACGAGAAATACGACAACTGTCTCGAAATTCCGACAGAGGACTAATCACACGTCGGAAAATATCGAAATTTCTTCTGAGGATCGTGACAATTGTCAAGAAATCTTCACCAAACTATTACCTATTTATTGACGGTATAATAAAAAATAACAGCATTTTATTAAACCTAACGTGTTGGTGGCAAACAAGCACACGTCCCACCTGATGGTAAGCGGTCAATTTAACCAATGGACACCTGCAACGTCAGAAATTTACATATGTCGCGAATCGTGACAAATTGTCGCTGTGGTGAAATAGAGGCCTGCTTATGGTGGCAGTAATATTCTTCTGTATTTACGAGTACATTCTCAAATGTGTTTAAACTCCTTATTGAATAAAAGAAAAATGATTTCAGGGTTTTGTGATATTCATCCCCTAAGGGGTCAAAAAGGGGGTTAAAAGTTTGTATGAAGATGGAGTCAAATGAGAGACTTTAAACGTTGTCTTTGAACTCCGTATTTAATACAAAGAAAAGTGGTTTCAGCGTTTTTTTTAATTCATCCCCTAAGAGGTCAAAAAGGGGGTTAAACTTTTGTATTGAGATGGAGTCAAATGACAACTGAGAGGCTTTAAGCGTTGTATTTAACTCCTTATTTAATGAAAAGAAAAGGGATTTCAGCGTTTTTTGAAATTCATCCCCTAAAGGTACAAAACGGGGGTAAAATTTTCTACAGAGATGGGGTCAAATTTTAAATCAGAGAGTTTGATAAACACTATTTTATTTCCATCTTATTAAAATACTCTAAAAACAATTTTATCAATTTTTGAAAATTATCACCATCCACATTCGGGTTAAAAGTTTGTATTTTAAGCGAGAGATTTGATACTTTGTGTAAACCAATCCTTATTCAAATACAAGAAAAGTATTTTCAGCGTTTTTTGAAATTCATCTCTTAAAAGGTCAAAAAGGGGGTTAAAAGTATGGAGATGGAATCAAATGTCAACTAAGAGACTTTTAACGTTGTGTTTCAACTGCTTATTTAATGAAAAGAAAAGTGATTTAAGAGTGTTTTAAAATACATCCCCTAAAGGCTCAAAAAAGGGGTTAACATTTTTTACAGAGATGGAGTAAAATATTAACTGAGGGAGTTAAAACTATTTTATTGACTTCTTATTAAATTACCCTAAAAACCATTACAGTAATTTATGAAATTCATCACCTAGGAGGTTAAAAGTTTGTATGGAGCTGGAGGAAAATAAAAAAAATAAACATTTTAATACTTTGTGTATACTCGTATATAAACACCTTACTAAAATACAATAATAGAAAAGGCAGGGTTTTTTGATATTGATCCCTTAAAGGTTTTATAAATAGTTTTAAGTTTGTACGCAGCGTGTAAAACCAGTATTCTTCTAGGTCTGCGAAGCCGCGGGCAAAAGCTAGTAATCTATATATATAAACTTGAAAGTCCTGACTGACTGACTGATGAACGCACAGCCCATACCGCTTAACCTAGATAACTGATTTGTTCACAATAGGTAGTTTATATACCGTAAGGATCCAAGGAGGGATTTTAGGAAATTCTACCATAAAAGGGGTAAAAAGGGGGTTTAAAATTTGTATGGCGAACACTCCTTATTCGAATAAAAGAAAAGTAATTTCAACGTTTTTTTGAAATTCATCCCCTAAGGGGTCAAAAAGGGGGTTCTTCTGCGCGTGCGAAGCCGCGAGCATTAGCTAGTAATAATAATAATTGCGTTTCTACTTCTACAATCGATTGGCATGTTGGTATCGGCTGGTATACCTACAAATTGGTTGATCGTTCATACGCCACATTGAGTAATATAATCGTACTCAATATGAAATTCAGAAGATAAAACTTTTATTGTGTAGTTTCGTCATAACAAATTTTATATTCAGTTGAAGTTGGAACGGTAACAAGGTAAGATTTATTTAATGTAAGCCTGAGCCTTATTGACATACTCTGTCTGTTTAGGTAGTTCTGCTTCTTTAAAAAAAATATGGCTCCCATCAATAAATCAATCGATGATTTCGCCAATGTCAAGTAAAATAACAAATAAGTAAAATAACATATAATAAGTTTGCCCTTAGAGCATGACGTTGTTCGGTAGTAGGCCTAGCGTTTTGTAAAGTGGTAGCTGGACTTTGCAAAAAGCTTAGAGGCGGCCGTGACCCCAGGACTGCCAATATAAAAATATTTCAAGACGACTTTGCCATTTTGAGGTTCAATCGTCAATCCCGTTTAGGTAGTTGAAAAAAGTCAAACAATCTTGACATGTCTTTTTATTGAAAATCAGTTTTGTAAAATAAATCATGACAAGTATGTGACAATTATGAATCCCATATGGTTATTTACATTATTTTACTTTCGAAAGTAATAGTTACTGATTTTTAAAAAGCGTTTTTCAGTAAAAAGACACGTCATGATTGTTTACCTATTTTTAACTACCTAAACAGACAGAGTATAGTGTTGCCTTATTCCAGAGTAAGTCGCCCAGTGCTGCGGGCCGATTTTTGAAAGTCGTGCACTCGATTCATAAAACTTTGAGAACGAAAATAATCACACACAAAAGTTTCTTACCATTATTTTAACACAAAACGTATATTTTCGATACCCACGATTATTTATTTATATCATTCATGCTTCTTAAATACCATTTCTTCGTGTTTGAGTCTAAAATGTCACGATTCGAGCATCGAGTGCCCAAAAATGGGCCACCTGAGGCACTAGTGTAAGTTTTTTTTGACGTAAAAAAACATTTAGGAACTCGTAAGTGATAATGTTATTTATATGGGAAACGCAAACGCGTTCGTGATGTAAAGTTACGTTAAAAACTTACACTCTCTGGCTCTAATTCTTGGCTCTGAGGCTCTAGTGTAAGTTACTTTTGACGTAAAAAAACGTTTACGAACGCGTAAGTGATAATATTATTTATATGGGAAACGCAAACGCGTTCGTGACGTAAAGTTACGTTAACAACTTACACTCAGGGCTCTGGCTAAAGACCTCTCCCAAATATGACTTGTACCATCTTGGGGGATTAGATTGTTGGCATAGTAAGCGACCGCAGTAGCTGTAGATTGGGTTTCGACGGACGCTGCTAAAGTCAGCCGGCACCACACGGAAAAGTCAGGCGGCACCACATGGCAAAGTCAGCCGGCACCACAACGCAAAGTCAGCCGGCACCACACGGTAAAGTCAGCCGGCACCACATGGCAAAGTCAGACTGCACCACATGGCATAGTCAGCCGGCACCACACGGCAAAGTCAGCCGGCACCACACGGTAAAGTCAGCCGGCACCACACGGCAAAGTCAGCCGGCACCACACGGCAAAGTCAGCCGGCACCACACGGTAAAGTCAGCCGGCACCACACGGCAAAGCCAGTCGGAACCACATGGCAAAGTCAGACGGCACCACATGGAAAAGTCAGACGGCACCACATGGCAAAGTCAGACGTCACCACATGGAAAAGTCAGACGGCACCACATGGCAAAGTCAGACGGCACCACATGGAAAAGTCAGACGGCACCACATGGCAAAGTCAGACTGCACCACATGGAAAAGTCAGACGGCACCACATGGCAAAGTCAGACGGCACCACATGGAAAAGTCAGCCGGCACCACACGGCAAAGCCAGTCGGAACCACATGGCAAAGTCAGACGGCACCACATGGAAAAGTCAGACGGCACCACATGGCAAAGTCAGACTGCACCACATGGAAAAGTCAGACGGCACCACATGGCAAAGTCAGCCGGCACCACACGGTAAAGTCAGCCGGCACCACATGGAAAAGTCAGACGGCACCACATGGCAAAGTCAGACTGCACCACATGGAAAAGTCAGACGGCACCACATGGCAAAGTCAGACTGCACCACATGGAAAAGTCAGACGGCACCACATGGCAAAGTCAGCCGGCACCACACGGTAAAGTCAGCCGGCACCACATGGAAAAGTCAGACGGCACCACATGGCAAAGTCAGACTGCACCACATGGAAAAGTCAGACGGCACCACATGGCAAAGTCAGCCGGCACCACACGGTAAAGTCAGCCGGCACCACACGGCAAAGTCAGCCGGCACCACACGGCAAAATCAGCCGGCATAAACGGCAAAGTCAGTCAAAAAGTTCTTTTATTCACAGAATGCCGTCACCAAGAATTCTGTTTGTACTACTTCTGGCGACGTTAGTCTCCACAGTATTTTCTTATCCGGTATGTATTATATCAATTATACAGGGTGATTTATTGGTCTTGATCTATATCCAGTATTCCTAACTCAGTAACCGGTCAATATTACGTTATGGTAGTATTTGATCAAAACTTAAATTACATTTTCTTATTTTTTCGATTTAAATAATCTTCAACTAACCAAATTATGGTGGCCTTTTGACCAGACATCGGATTCCGTGGGGCGAAACATGATGTAATAAATAATAAATAATGTTATTTGCGGTGCTTAAGTGTCTGCGCTTGGTCCGCGGCAGTCCCCCTTACTTACTTGTTAATATAACCAAAACAGAAAAGTTCAACTTTCTAGCTTGTGACCTTCCCATACTAACAACTACTTATAATACTATACTTATTTAGTGATTTCAGTTTTGGCCCCATAGTTAAAGTTGATGGTAATAACAAAAAGGTTCAGAAAATATAATGTTGTATTACCATATTGATTTCACCTAGTAGTATATTACCTTGCCAACATAGTGAATTTCACGGCTGCTGTAGTATTCCGACGGCAACAACGGTGCAACATCCGCACACAGGGTTTCGAACACTTCACGGGTGACCCAAAAACAAATTCTTTGTCTGGGATGTGCATGCCCCTCAATATCTCGAGCAGCCGTTTCCTAGCAGCGGTTCCGTCTTTCCTCGGCCAAAGTTTGATCTAAAACAAGATAAATGATAACGACAAATTAAAAGCCTACCTAATTTACAATAAAAACATATTTTATTAGACTGATTATGGTCTACTTACGTAGAAACAAATTCAAGATGAAGAATAAATACAAAATACTCGTAAGATATCAAACACGTAGCTGTCAAATGATTCAAAATTTTTAATCTATGATCCCAAATGTCTAAGAAAATACGAAGTTTTTTAGGAATCGAAACTAACACGATAGCTCAAGAGTTAACGTGTGTTTTGACAGTTATTTTCGAAATATACGTTGTCAAAATTACGTGTCACGTTGGCCTCCCGGTAGCACTTTTGGCACGTTCTTCGATCCATACACGTGACACGTCCAAAACCGTCCGATCGAACTAGTTTGACAGTTTTCCCAGTAGCACTTGCCCGTTTGAGCGTCGAAATATACGAATATCGAAGTTCGCGGTAGCGCCCCAGGGGCGCTACCGGGAAAAACGATCGAACGAGCTCCGATCGAAGTTAGATCCGAACGATAGTAAATTGTTGGTGGAACCGCCAAGTTACTTCGATCTCGACTTCGTTCGTTCGAACCATAGACAATCCATAAAACGATGATAAAACGAAGGAAACGAAAAGTGTACTTCACAAAAAATTAATATAATTATAAAGTAATAATAATCTCCTACAAAATATTCATATACATTTATTAACAGTGATTGGCACTAATGGTGCAAAACTTTAACAAAACTTGTTCAACTGAGGTATAGTAATACTTACTTTGGCAAATTACTGTCCAATTTAATTGTATATCGGAATCTCAATATGCATATAGTGGTGTAAGCATATAATTGTTTTTATAGCTCTATATACTCTTTTATGTCCACTTAACAAGTTTAAAGTTTTGCACCCATAGTGCCTATCACTGTTTATAACATAAACCTACCTATTGTCATTCACTACTGTTTAGCACCCCTAAGCCGCTTTTCAAGCTCAGTCATGATGCTGACACTCCAGGAGCAGTTTTTGTAAAATTCTTTGTACTCAAGCGTAACACCTGAGGAGCACAGTTTCTTTTCAGTTGCTCGCTGACAAGGAAGCCATTCTGCAAAAGTAAAATGAAAAAATGTTTTTACATACAATATCTTTTTCTGCATGATGTAATAAATAATGTAAAACAGAAAAATTGTCTTAGTACTTATAACATATTTTGTACTTTATGGCTAGTTTAGAACTTGTATATTTTGTTGGAATTATCTGTAAGAAAGCTCAATGACTATCACAACAAGTTAAAGATGATATTAACTCCTTACCTTTATCTACTTTGTAATATGACATTTATCCCTGAATATGTATGTATGATTTTGCCAATATTAAAGACACATTACTCTCTTTCTTGGGCCCTCTCATGATTGTAGTGATCACCAGATAATCTCCTGTGTGTATAAAATTTCTCCATCGGCTTCTCTCCATGACGTTGTGTACTACAGCGAGTAGTTTGATGAATATGTGTTGTTTACTTGATGTGATCCGTCTAGTAGTGGTCTGCTTCATCGGCTTCCCTCAGTGTGATTAATAATAGTTGGGTCATTAGGCTTTCTTGAGATTAATTCTTTATTTACTGCAAATTTCATTTAGTTTCTCTGTTTATTTAAAATCAAATTCTCCAAGACGAGCAACCCGCGAATCAACATGCGTAACCAGAAACAATATTTTTGACATTAATAATTTTACATAATATAAATGATAAAGAAGAAAAAATTCAAAATGGGTCAATTAGGTATTAAATCGTATTATACAAGGTTTATTAGTCTTTAGCGTACTTGAATTCAATTATTGCTGTATATTTAACCCACATTTAAGCAAATAAATAAAATATCCGGACATTTATCTCATATCTATCAGTAACATAAATTGCTCTTCTGTACTGTTCTGTAGGTGGCTGATAGTTTGACAGCTAGGGACTTCCTACGTCGACAAACTCATTTATCGATACTAGTAATTAAAAGGTGAAGAAGTTACTAAATAAACGAAATACCATTGATCACTTCATGAAATTTTGCTATGCTCCTATAACCTACACAGAAATTGAAAAGTCTTTTAGCCACCTGAAATGGATTTTTCAGCCAAGACGGAGACGCTTAACGCCCGAAAATAAGGAAAAAATTCTGGTGGTTTACTTTAACAATAATAGATGGGACAGTCATGAACAGACCTCGGACAGAGTGAGCCATTTTTACGTCATTAATGTCAAGTGTAGATGTTAATATAGATATACCTCAAGATAAAATATTAAAAAGAATTCATGAATTATAATTAAACTGCAGCATATTAGGTGTGAAACTCAGGGATCGCATCCGGAACACCACGCTGCGCTCAAAAACTCAAATAGAGGATGTAGCTCGAAAAGCGGCCAAGTTAAAGTGGGACTGGGCTGGTCATGTCTGCCGCATGCCGAATGACTTGTGGGCCAAGTTAACCACGGAGTGGGTGCCCCACGAGTCAAACCGGGGATCCGGCAGACCCCGTCGGCGATGGCGGGATAACTTGGACTCCTTTTTGAGAGACTGGCCAGATGTAGCTCAAAACCGGGACGATTGGAGGAAGAGGGGGGAGGCCTTTGCCCAGCAGTGGGACACAATAGGCTCACAATAATAACAATAATAATAATATAATTAAACTAAAAGACAGTGCATTATGTACAAAACGAGTAGGTATTATTTATTTATTCTATTTTTTCTTTGTTATTGGTTATTGTAATTAACAACTATATTTTTTTCTAAATTGTCAACTCACTTACTTCTTATTGAGTTTAATATCCACTTATAGATGGAAAAAGACCTTTCTACTTCCACTGACGTGAGCGGAGTGAAGTTGTACATTAAAATACTGTCCACATCTGTTCCTTCAGAATTTTTTTCAGCATAGTCCCTAAACAGATCTAAGCCTGGGTTTCTAGCTATTACGTGATTTCGTATTAGTAAAGTAAATAAATACTAAAAAAAAATTCGATATCTGGACAATGTCATGTCAGGTTCATTTTCAATCCACTCAAGAGCTGTTTTTGCTTTATATTTCGGCATACTCTAATTCGGAATAATCTGTCTTCTTAATTATTTATTTTTTATTAGCAAACTCAAATTGCTCACAATTTAAAATAACTTTCATATGGATATGCTTATCATTTAAAGAAGCTTGCTATACAATTCATTTGTTTTGCTAGATGTAAAGATCTAAATATAATAATTTCATTCGTTGTTCAATTACATCACATCTACCACTGAATGACTGTAGGTATGTCCATATTATGCAAACTCTTAAAACAGCTCACCCTGTCCGAGGTCTGGTCATGAAGAAATAAATTGTGACAAGTAAACTTTTAAAAACGTTTTCAAAAAAGAAGAAGAAAATTGAGTTCTTATTTTATTATATATCTCTTTTAATAAAAAAATATTTTATAAGCAAACCTTTGTGTGATCACTAGTATTTAGAACTAGTATCGATAAATGAGTTTGTCGACGTAGGAATCCCCTAGCTGTCAAGAAGTTTCGCCCCACGGAATCCGATGTCTGCTTTTGACATACGCAGTATGGGACGCGACAAGACGTCACATTGAGTAGGGTGACCAAATAAGCAATTTTTTTTCTACTTACATACACATACATTTCAGCCGTATGCAGTCCACTGCTGGACATAGGCCTCCCACAAATATGACTTCTATCATCTTGGGGGGTAGTTGCGATAGTCGCCATGCTTGGCAGGCGGGTTGACGACCGCAGTAGCTGTATATTGGGTTTCGACGACTGCTGCCCGTCCGTAGGATCTTTCCCTTTGTCGCCTCTTACGACACCCGCGGGAGGATAGGTTGGTGCTATTCTAGTCAGCCGGCATCACACGGCTAACTATCTCTCTTCTTACTATCATCTACAATACAATTAAAATCAGTTAAGACTTCGGCCAACCTCGGTAATTGTCGTGAATCCCTCGTCTATCACATAGACTTATCAATTTACAGATTTGACTTTTAATTATATATATTACTCGTTGTCTTATTGTATGCAGTAGGTACAAGAACGATATTATGAGCAACGAAACCTCCTTTGTAGCTCAAAACTAACACAACCTTTATATTGAAATAAGAAAGATGCTAGCAAGTACTAGACTAGTTTGACAGTCTGCCTTCTTAGTGTCAAATAAAAGATACAGTCGTTAATGGTGCAAATTTTAGACTTTTCAACACTCGCAAAATCAACGAGGTACTTCCCGTGAATTTAGAAACTTGAAATTTGGCACGAAGCACCCTCATATACTTAGCACAGATCAAGGAAAAATTACGAAAAGTAGACATTTGTAACAAGATCAAACAAAAAATATTTTTTTTTAATTTTGAGCTTAGCTTTGTTGTTTTACTATAAGAAAATGAAGTATTACTAAAATCAGCCAAGTCGTTTACGAAATATGAATAAAAAACGGTTGAAACGATTTTTTTAAATTTTAATTTCATGATTATTTTATTATCAATGATTAATGCGACATAATATCGTACCTACTTACACCAAACAGTAAAATATTGACTCATGTATGTATATATATATTTATATACTGTATACATACAAGTATAGCTTTATTAAATAATGAATGTTCAAATTCATGTCGCTTCTGCATAACAAATTTCCTAGGTCTACCGGTTAATAATGTCATCTTGGCAGGTGCTTAACATTGCGTTTATGATACTTCAAATTAAATGCTACCTAAAAGTAATCGGGGCAATGTATATCGTGTCATTTCCGACTCGGAATTTAAGCGATGATAACCGAGAAAAACCGAAGTCTTAACTGATTTTAATTGTATTGTACTTACCATCTGAAAATTAATTATAATTTTATGTAAAAAGTTATGTTAAATGAAATAAGCTTTACTTTAAAATACAGCTTTTCTACTGATAATTAATTTATTATTATTTTCTAGGGCAAGGAGATTATGCGAAGGGAAGGCGAGGAAGAGGTATGTAGCAAAAAAGTCCCGAGTTTCTTGCCGGTTTTAGTCGTCGTCTAGTGAACGCCCGCGTAGCGTCGACGCGACGTTTACATTACGGCGCCGCAACGTCAGTGGCGTCTTTCGAATGTCAGCGTCTCGTTAACGCCTGCGCAGCGTGGACGCGGCGTCCTCACAGCGCTGCCTCGACGTCAGGCCCTGTACCGTCGAAGTTCGTATATTGCGGGCATCTGTCTCTTTTACTCCAATTACGGGTGTCATGAGAGTGACCGAGACAATCGTCTGAAATTCACGAATATAGTTGTTCGCGGTAGCGCCGCAGGCGTTGACTGTCAGGCGCCTAATTCACCACAGCGACAATTGTCGACGAAGCGCTGTGCGGACGCCGCGTCGACGCTGCGCAGTCGTTAACGAGACGCTGACGTTGCGGCGCCGTAACGTAAACGTTGCGTCGGCGTTGCGCGGGCGTCACTAGACGACGACACTCGCGACGAAAGACGCTTAGTGGGCGGGGGCCCATAAAGTCAAAATACTTCTCAGGTCAGAGGTGTAGGGTTTAACCGGTGTAGTTTTTATTTTTCTTCTTTTATATACTCGACGTGTAAAAGTGCCCTTTTGGCCTACTTACTGAATTAACGTTTAAGTTAACAAATGTAAAAGCCTGGGCAGAGAGTACCATTTTGTACCGTTTGGCGTAGAGACGCTAGGTCCTTGGGGCCCTAGCGCTCTGAGTCTTTTCAAAGCTATTTCGAAGAGACTCAGAGACGGTACAGGGGACCGGAGAGCTGGCAGTTACCTCGCTCAACGCATCTGTCTCGCAGTTCAGCGGGGTAACGCAGCCAGCGTCTTCGGCACCATGCCGAAGGGACCTTTTCTAGATTTAGTATAGTTAGTTAGTTTTTAGTCATATTTTTGTATTATTTTATTATTTGAGTTAATGTTTATATACTGTATTTTTTTATACTTTGAGTTAAATAAATAATCGTATTATAATATGGACTTTAAAACCTTATTTTAAACATTCCAGAAACCTCCGGGCGATGTGAGTAAATAGTTTAATTTTTATTTTACAGATGTTATATCGTAAGTTTCTTTTGACGTAAAAAAAAACGTTTATGAACGCGTAAGTGATAATGTTATTTATAATTTTATATGGGAAACGCAAACGCGTTCGTGACGTAAAGTTACGTTAAAAACTTACACTCAGTACCCTTACCACGAGTTGTGACTTTGAGGTTTCCGATAACGAGAATCGAGTTTACTATCTGTGCATCTCATTCGCACTAA
Organism: Grapholita molesta; assembly: GCA_022674325.2. Classification (NCBI taxonomy): domain Eukaryota; kingdom Metazoa; phylum Arthropoda; class Insecta; order Lepidoptera; family Tortricidae; genus Grapholita; species Grapholita molesta. Next base: position 1,160,499 of record CP053145.2, on the reverse strand, counting down.
AATAGTATAAGCGAGATGCACAGAGAGTAAACTCGATACTCGTTATGGAAAACCTCAATGTCACAACCCATGGTAAGGGTACAGGGGCTCAGGAGAATATAGGTGAAAAACTTAACTGAGACACTAGTGTAAGTTTCATTCGCCGTAAAAAAGCGGTTATTATTATTATAATAAATAAATAAGTATTAAATAAATATTTCGGGACAGTCTTACAAACAAATCGAGCTAGTCCTACGGTAAGCTCAGTAAGGCTTGTGTTGTAGGTACTAGACGACGATATATATAATAGATAGATACATATAAATACTTAAATATATAGAAAACACCCATGACTCAAGAACAAATATCTGTGCTCATCACAGAAATAAATGCCCCGACTGGGGATCGAACCCAGGACCATCGGCTTCATAGGCAGGGTCAGTACCCACTAGGCCAGACCGGTTGTCATTATTATTGCTGTTCTGTGCTATTATTTGCGCCGCATTGACCAGTCATGATCTATTGTGGCAGCCCTTTTTATAACTCATTACTGATTCCCGTTGAGTCCAGAAAGCTCCAAATTCTTTGGGCTGTAATGTCGTGTACCTCAATAAGGTTTCAGTACCTGCCTGCCTAGGTGGATACTTCTTTTTCCCCTCACTAGCTCGTAAAGCGCTTGTTTATCCTTTAATACGAGAGGGTAAAAACGCATTTTATCCACTAGTGATTAAAGTAAGTTGACTTCTCATAGCTCTTATTGCTATGGTTCTAAAGTCTAAACTAACCAAGCTAAAGGCACCTATTGTAAAAATGTTGAATGTATCTAAACGCAAATAAGAAGTCAATGCGATTTCAAAACGTTTTTTAGCATGTTTCACTTTCCTCGCTGTAGTGAGGGGAAAAGATTTGTGTTACACACGGGTGCAATTGTAATTTAATTCTCGTGTATTGAAACACTCGCTACGCTCAGGATTCTATTTTAAAACCACTCGCTTTGCTCGTGGTTAAACTATAGAATCCATTCGCTTGCTCGTGTTTCAATCCCACACTCGCAGTTAAAATACAATTTTGCACCCTTGTATAACAAATAACTATTATGCATTAGTGGCCCGCAGGAACAGAGGATGTGCATTGCAGTTTCCTCTGATTCCTGGCAGAAAAACGGTTACGTAGCTGTGTAGAGAATGTAAATGGAACTTACGTCAACATTTGAATATAGAACACCGACATGCGTGTACACACACGTTACTACTACATAGGCCAGGCTCCTATTTCACCACAGCGACAATTGTCACGATTCCCGACATATGTAAATTTCTGACGTTGCATGTGTCCATTGGTTACATTGACCGCTTAACATTGGGTGGGACGTGTGCTTGTTTGCCACCAACACGTTAGTTTCAATAAAATGCTCTTATTTTTTATTATATCGTCAATAAATAGAAAAATTTGACTCGCAGCGGGACTCGAACCCACAACCACTGGATCACTAGCCCAGAATTTTCAAAATTTGACACGTCTAAGCGGCGCTCGTATAGCACAACTGGTAGTGCACTGGGCTAGTGATCCAGTGGTTGTGGGTTCGAGTCCCGCTGCGAGTCAAATTTTTCTATTTTTCTTTCGACTTAAATTTATTGTCTAATTGTCTTTTTCTGTATGTCTTAACTAACACTAGCATAAGTTTTATCTGTACTAAGTAACACAATGATCCTTGTTGGTCGAAATAAATGATTTTTATTTTTATTTATTTATTTAAATATTTATATGACCGCCATTTCATACAAGTTGTAGATTTTCTATTGAAACTTGCGGTAGGAGATAGGAGGCCCTCCTCCATGATAACTTGAGCTTTATTTCTAATCCGGTCAGGTGTTATTAATTTCAAAATATAATTATGTAAACTTGCCGGGATCGTGGAGGCGTACGGACAGCAAAACACAAAGAGTAGACTTGATTTTTTTTTATGACATAGGCGGCAAACGAGCAGACGGATTGCCTGGTGGTAAGCAATTACCGTCGCCCATGGGCACCCGTAACACCAGAGGAGTCACAAGCGCGTTGCCGGCCTTTAAGGGGGGTTGGAGCTCTGGGAACCTTACTCACCATCAGGAACACAACACTGCATACCAGAAAGGTAGCAGTGCTATTATGGCTGTGGTCTTTTGTAAGGAGGAGGTACTTCCCCAGTTGGGCTTCTCCAGACTCGAGCGTGATGGTACTTCGCTGTGCCCTACCTCTCATTGTCGGACGTAGTTGAAGGACATACCCGGGTCCAAAATTTGTAATATTCGTATTTTTATTTTTCGTACATTACATGAGTCTTTGTTTATTCCAGCGTAACCTAGAGGTGAGTTGAAAGGACCTGTCCGGCAGTCTTCTCACTTATACGAGTATATATAACTAGCTGACGCGGATTGACGGTTGAACCTCAAAATGGCGAAGTCGTCTTGAAAATATATTTTTTGTTTTTTGTTCAAACGTAGTTTAGTGTGTAATATTGATAGCGTATTATGCAGTGATCTAACGCAGAATTGTGCAGCTAATGAAGAATAGATTTCATGAAACGATTTGTGAAACGTGTTTCACCACTATTTTTGGTCATCACCCGGCAATCCCGGAGTCACGGCCGCCTCTTAGCTTTCTGTAAAGTCCAGCTACCACTTTACAAAACGCAAGGCCTACTACCGAACAACGTCATGCTCTAAGGGCAAACTTATATGTTTATTATACTTATTTGTTATTCTACTTGACACTGGCGAAATCATCGATTGATTTATTGATGGAAGCCATATTTTTTTTTTAAAGAAGAAGAAGAACTAGCTGACCCGGTGAACTTCGTACCGCCTAAAAAGCGGCAAAAGTAGTGATAGCTTTCAAAAATCACTGTTTGTGATTTTTTAGTACTTAATGTCTCAATCAGGGCTGTGACGATTCCAACCAATCCAAAATCATTTTAATCAGTTCAGCCGTTCTCGAGTTATAAGCGGTTGAGCAAACCCCACTTTCTTTTATATGCAATTTTGTGAAATTTGTGATATATATAATTGACATCATAGAAATACCATTTGAACTAGACGGAGCGTGGTAATAATAATACCACGATCGAAAGGGATGGTCTTATATAACTTCCCATAGGTGTGGCAGAGACGGCGGTATTTTCATCCGTCCTTGTCATAGTCTCACATAAGTATTTTCGTTCCTCTCCAAGTTGGAGGGGAACAAACAAATACAATTGGAGTTTTCTTGGGTTTTCAACAATAGTTGCGGTAATGAATACAGAATAAAGTAATATATTTTGTTATAAAGAATGTCCTGTAAAGTAAAACTATAGACACGTTACATTTTGGGCTCCAAAAGCCAGAATATCTTTGTCCCTTACTGGCGGACGCGGATGCCTTCTCCAGTCATTATTCCTCCTAGATTGACATGTGCTCTGCGACCTTTCTGCGACACATTCTTAAACGGAACAAATATAAAAGCCTGGGCAGAGAGTACCATTTTGTACCGTTTGGCGTAGAGACGCTAGGTCCATGGGGTCCCGGCGCGCACAAACTTTTTGCAGAAATCGCGAAGCGTCTGGTTGATGTAACTAGTGACCGAAGAGCTGGTGGCTTCCTCGCACAACGTATCAGCTGCGATATAACAAGGAAATGCAGCCAGCATCCTTGGTATAATGCTTCAAGGGCCTTTTTTAGATTTTATACTGTAACTAGTTAAGTACTTGTAGTTATCATAATCATAATCATAATACGATTGTAATTTCTATAAATAAATGTGTTTCAAACGTAAAGAAGTTTATCTACGTACATATCATAAGTGCTCTAAAATGCGTCCAGAAACCGTAGGCAATGACCAGCATTACCAACCATCAGAAAGATTTCAGTAGGTAATGTTAACATTACCTACTGAAATCAGTAGGTTATGAATTTAAATTTGGAACAGCTGTCAAATTCAAGTGGGGTGTCTAATCTAGTATCTATAGATATTAAATCAGCGATTGATACGAAACGCCAATTCGTTATGTTTTTTTATATAAATCGAACGACATTTGAACTCGAGTGACAGTAGAATAGGGAGTTCATTCGCTTGTCTATGGTTTAAAAAAAAATTACTGAGATACGAAATACGCAACGCCGCCGTTCCAAGCTGTCATTTGTTTTGTTCGTTGACTTTTTAATATTTACAAGTAACCCTAGTAATAAGTCATTTCCCTACGGTTTCTGAACCCATCTGAAAACACTTAATGATATGTTTGTAGATAAAGTAGTGTATGTAACTATGCATAATTAGGCATTACAACAATCGTGTGATATTATTATGAAACTCGCCTTCGGCTCGTTTCATAAACCCACACTCTTGTTGCAATACCCTTCATTATGCACAGATACATAAACTACTATTGTTTGAGAGTTATTTTAAAACGATAAAAGCTAAACGAATGTGTGTTTGTAATGTAATGTCTCTATGCCTGTTTTGTTTGTGTACCAATGTTGTGTGCTATTAATTTGTTTAGTGATGCATACAGGGATCGAATACCGCTATTATTTTCATACAAATTAACCGGTATTTCATTTCGATATCTCAGTTGTAATTGCATATTTTTGCATTTTATTATGAGGTTGTTATTGCATATTTTTGTATTTTTTATGAGAGGTAGGGCACAGCGAAGTACCATCACGCTTGAATCTGGGGCAGCCCAACTGGGGAAGTACCTCCTTACAGAAGACCACAGCCATAATAGCACTGCTACCTTTCAGATATGTAGTGTTGTGTTCCTGATGGTGAATAAGGTTCCCAGAGCTCCAACCCACTTATAGGTCGGCAACGCGCTTGTGACTCCCTTGGTGTTGCGAGTGCCCATGGGCGACGGTAATTGCTTACCATCAGGCAATCCGTCTGCTCGTTTGCCACCTTTGTCATAAAAAAATATATATATTTTGCTAATCAAATAAAGTATTCTACTTACTTAAATACCGTTTAAAAATATAATGATTTTATTTTTATTTTAACGACATTATTTCGCTTTCCTACATACAGGTCGATTCACGAGAGTTGGCACGAATGGATTGAACGAAACTTTCATTGTATGAGTGACACTTGTATCGGTATACAATCGAGCCACTATTTTATTGGTTAATGTGACACACACAGACATTTTCATTCAGCCATTCATTCCATTCGTGCCAACTCTCGTGAATCGACCTGTAATACCGGTAACGATCCCTGGATCCATGTGTGTAGCTGGATTGTTGTCCCGTGCATTCACCAAATGGTGGCCACGGAAGACCAGCGCTGACTCCGTCGGCAATATGCTGAGTTGCAACCATTTCGTGACTAAATGTATCCTTGTTTGTGTCATATGCAGAGATCGGACTTTGCGTCATTGCTCTTTTTTTTATGACATAGGCGGCAAACGAGCAGTCGGATTGCCTGGTGTTAAGCAGTTACCGTCGCCCATGGGCACTTGTAACACCAGGGGAGTTCACAAGCGCGTTGCCGGCCTTTAAGGGGGGTTGGAGCTCTGGGAACCTTACTCACCATCAGGAACACAACACTACATACCTGAAAGGTGGCAGTGCTATTATGGCTGTGGTCTTCTGTAAGGAGGAGGTACTTCCCCAGTTGGGCTGCCCCAGATTGGTGCGACTGAGGTCAAACGCTGGTCAGTCTTTTATAAAAAAAAAAAAAAAAAATTCAAGCGTGATGATCAACGCTGTGCCCTACCTCTCATTGTTGGACGTAGTGCCCATGGGCGACGGTAATTGCTTACCATCAGGCAATCCGTCTGCTCGTTTGCCACCTTATGACATAAAAAAAAAAAATATGCGATGAGAAACTTTTATCTTGTTGTTATTGAGTATATTTAATTTAATAACGATAACAGAGCGCTGGTGGCCTAGCGGTAAGAGCGCGCGACTTGCAATCCGGAGGTCGCAGGTTCAAATCTCGGCTTGTACCAATGAGTCTTTCGGAACTTACGTGAGAAATATCATTTGATATTTACCAGCCTGAACAAACCTGACTAATCCCAATGAGGCCTAATTTACCCTCTGGGTCGGAAAGTCGGATGGCAGGCGCTTTCGTAAAAACTAGTACCTACACCAAATCCTGGGGTTAGTTGCCAAGCGGACCACAGGCTTATAAAATACAACTAATATGACTGTTAAGTAGATTACCTTTAACCGAAATGTGCTTAAAATAAACATGAAAGTACACATTTTGTATCACAAGTTTTAAAAATATATCGTAACATATTTTCAATATTTCAAGACAATTAACAAGTGACACAAAAAAAATTGTAAAATAAATGTCGTCCCGGCTTATAGTTGCCACAGGGGACTACAGGGCCGGATCCTTCCTGGCCCAAAAACTAAGTCTGGCAATCCAGAAGGGCAACGCCGCCAGTATTCTGGGCAGCATACCGGAGGCAGGGGGATTTGGCGAGGTTTTTTACATTTAATTTTATTTCATTATAATACCAAACTGTATGTTTAACACTAAGTAGTATGAATAGTTATACAAGTATTACTAAAATACAAAATATATTTAGTTTTAAAATAGCTGAAAATTCAATGAAAATGCTAAATATAACAATATACTCGTATATAAAGCTAAGATTCCTTTAATACTGTTCAGAGTAAAGAAGAAGGTGATAAAAAACCGTTGAACAAAGAAGGCGAAGAGGGAGAAAAGAAAGCTGAAGAGGGAGAAAAGAAAACTGAAGGAGAAGAGAAGAAAGCGGAAGAGGGAGAGAAGAAAAGTGAAGCGGGAGAAGAGAAGAAAGACGAGAAAAAACATGAAGAGAAACCTGATGAAGGCAAAAAAGAGGATGGTGGGAAAAAAGTGAGTCGATTAAAAACATTTTAAAAGTCTTATATGTATTGAAAATCAAAGCCATTTCAGGAAAAACAATCAAAGAACACAAATAAAATGTATACGTTATCATTGCACATACACAGCATGCCGTGTGATCCCGGCTGACTAAATTAGCACTACCCCATCTCCTCCCGCGGGTGTCGTAAGAGGCGATAAAGGGAAAAGTCCTACGGACGGGATTGTTGACAAATGTTGCTACATTCGTGGTGCAGAAGTGATCCTCAAAGTTAAAGCTTATATGACGGCGACACACGGTATTAGGATGATCTTACAGTTAAGTTTTTCACCTATACTTTTTATTTTAATAAGAAATATTTTTTTTAAGGATGGAGGGGAGGAGGTGACAGTTAATGTAAGTATTTTTTTAACTACATTCTCATGATTATTCCAATCGAATGGAGTCCACTGCTGGACATAGGTCTCCCCCAAGAATAGCCAATACCACCGATCCAGAGAGCCGATTTTGAGTCGGGCACTCTAATTCAAAAAATTTTTGAAGACGAAAATAATCACGCACAAATGTTTTCTCACTATTATCTTTGCACAAAATATATAGTTTCGATACCCAAGGTTATTAATTTCAAAGATTCATGTTCATGAAATACCATTTCTTCGTTTCTGATAGAGTTAAAAATGTTACGATTCGAGTACTCGACGCCAAAAATCGGCCTCCAGAAGGCCGATTTTTGAGTCGCATTTTCTAGTTCAAGAAACTTCGATGGCAAAAATATTCGCACATAAAAGTTTCTCACCAATATTTATTTATTTATTTATTTAATCTTAATGCACAACAAAAAGTACAAAGGCGAACTTAATGCCAAATGGCATTCTCTACCAGTTAACCGTCAGGCCAAATAGAAAAAACACAAGGCAATATCTTTGCACAAAATGTATAGTTTTGATACCCACGAATATTTATTACTATCATTCATGTTTATAAAGTACAGTCAACCAATTTGATTTATGGGCCACTTCGTTCCTTGTCACAGTGAAAATCTATATGAAAGACGCAAAAGATCTCTAATAACTTCACTGTGGCAAGGTTCGAAGAGGCCTATAAATCAAATTGGTAGACTATACAATTTCTTCGTTTCTGACAGAGTTTATTATGTCACGAATCGAGTATCGAGTATGTACAGTCAGCAGCAGAAGTAGCTAAGCATTTGAGGTGTTCAAAATGAGGTCAACACGTCTCTATTGCAAGAGAATACGAGCGCGTGTAGGTCATTTTGAATACTTCAAACGCTTAGCAACTTTTGCTGCTGACTGTGCCTACTCGACGCTCAAAAATCGGTCTCCAGAAGGCCGATTTTTGAGTCGGGCACTCTAATTCAAAAAACTTTGATGACAAAAATAACTGCACACTACAAATTCTCACCATCATTTTTGCAGAATGTGTATAGTAAATTAAAACCGTCGTAAGCTATGGGTTATGTGATATACCCTCACCCCGAGCGGTGTGCCCTGACTCGGCTGGAAGATGGGTACCGGGGTCAATTTTTGAGCATCGAATAATCGAATTGTGACATTTTAAACTCTGTCAGAAAGCAAGAAATGGTATTTTAGAAACATGAATGATAGAAAACAAGAATTGTTAGTATTGAAACTATACATTTCATGTAATAATAATGATATAGACTTGGCTCACGAGGTAACCGCCATGTGGGAAGTTGATTCGGCGATTGTAACGATAGTTATTTCCGCGAACGGTCTTATAGCGAAGAGTCTCGACCAACATCTTGAGAGACTCTCGCTACGTGGTTGTGGTTGGATCAAGGGTCAGATTCAGAAGGTAATCCTGGACACGGCGCGTATAGTCCGGCGGTTCCTCTCTCTGCAGCCCTAACCACCGGCAGCCTGGGCCCTGCTCCGTTGTCGGCGGCATTCTAGGTTAGGTTTTTTATAATGTTTTTATTGTTTTGACGACCGATCTGGCCTAGTGGGTAGTGACCCTGCCTATGAAGCCGAAAGGTCCTGGATTCGATTCCCAGTCAGGGCATTTATTTGTGTGATAAGCACAGATATTTGTTCCTGAGTCATGGGTGTTTTCTATGTATTTAAGTATTTATATGTATCTATCTATTATATATATCGTCGTCTAGTACCTACAACACAAGCCTTCCTGAGCTTACCGTAGAACTAGATCGATTTGTGTAAGATTGTCCTGAAATATTTATTTATTATTTATTTATTTAATTATTTTGATACGTTTTAGATGTATTTTTATATTTTACTTTTATAAAAATGTTATAAAACCTGTGCGATATATTAGTGGACTGTAATTTTTAGTTTTTGAAATATTTGGAATTCTAATAGGAAGTAAATTGCTAGCCGACACGACAAATTAATAAAAATGTTATAGGCCTTGTGAATTGAACTGAGGGCACTAACCTGGGTCGGAAGGTGTGTAGGCTCCTTCTTCAGGTGGCGCAGGGTCCTAGAGACCAGCTCGTGCACACTTACCAGCTCCAAGAGTACCTGGCACCTGAATATGTCGACACTCCGATGTCCCCTCGTCCGACTCCAAGGCACAACACTTTATTTAAGGTTTTGAGACAATAAATATACGAAATTACGGTTATTTGCAACTGTAGTGCAAATATTTCTAAACAGCTAACAATTTAGGTGCTTCCATTCCGAGCTTCTAGGCAAGAGAGGGTAATCGAGAAATAGTGTTACTACACGCGAAAAATAATATACTTTTTTTTTTTTAATTTCTTAACATTCCGCCCACCAAAATACAGGTTATTTTCCTTATCAATACTAACTTAATCACTAAGATATGTCACCACTCAGGTTTTTTTTTTAATGTATCACTGAGTGAGTGGTAACTATTGAACTAGTGCGAAAAGGGTAAGGGGCACAGTTTTACAACTGGACGTTTATACTCTCCAGTGGCTGTGCGGATGGTTGCGACACGACAAATCCCGTCACTACCTTGATGCAATTTGACAATGCGGCCCAGCGGCCAGTGGAGTGGTTTACATTGCTCATTAGCAATGAGAACGAGAGTCCCGATCTTTATATCAGGTTGTTTGTCAAACCATTTATGGCGTTGTTGCAGGGTGTGCAAATATTCCAAGTGCCATTTGCGCCAAAAGTCTTGATGGATCTTTTGAAGGAGTTTCCATCGCTGGAGTGGGCCAATTTTAACGTCCACGAGATCAGTTTCTGGCAAAATAGTAAGGGGCTCCAAGGTGAGGAAATGCCCGGGGCTTAACACTGAGAGGTCATTAGGGTCAGAACTAACGGGACAAAGAGGCCTAGAGTTCAGCAGACTCTCAATTTGGGTAAGCGCCGTATAGAGTTCCTCAAACGTCAGGCGCTGTAAGCCGATCACACGCGACAAATGAGTTTTGACTGATTTTACACCAGCTTCAGCTAACCCAGAGAAATGTGGGCTACCCGGCGGGTTAAACACAAGTTCAATTTGTTCCTTTTTGGAAGCTTCAGTCATCAGCTCTTTGAGTATGTGGGTGGCGCCGACGAAATTGCGACCTTGATCCGATATGAGTTTTGAGCATCGACCGCGGCGCGAGATGAACCGACGGAGAGCTGCCAAATATGCCTCAGTTGTGAGTTCGGAAACAAGCTCAAAGTGAACTGCCTTTGTGGCAGTACATACGAAGACGCAAATGTATGCTTTGTATGATTTGCTGCCTCTCGCCCTACCTAATGAAATGGTGAAAGGCCCAGCATAATCTACAGCTGCAGACGAAAAAGGTTTTAACTGGTTTATACGAAATGAAGGTAGATTTCCCATGAGAGGGGGTGAGGCCATTCGTGGAGACACACGAAAACACTTGACGCACGATGAGAGAACGGCCTGAATTGCACGCTTCGACGATAGGATCCAAAAGTCCTGAACAATAAGGTTTTGCAAGGTTTGCAACCCTGGGTGTGAAAACCTGTGATGATATTCGTGAATCACCAACGCCGTCAGCCGATGATCACGTGGCAACAGCATAGGATGCTTCTTCTCATAGTCGAGCGAGTGGTTATGAGTTAACCGTCCGCCCACCCTCAACAAACCATCCTCGTCAACAAAAGGGCACAATTTACGAAGAGGTTTGTGAAGTGAGTTGGTTAAACCCTTTTTGAGTAATCGAATTTCTGTCGTGAAGACATGCTCTTGGACATGTCTTACGAGAAACCGAATCACCAAATTTGTTTCACCCGTAGACAAAGCCCGTGTTGTGTGTCTTGGCGTGGATTTCTTCAAATTATGAAGATAACGAAAACAGTAAGCCAAAATATTAACGATACGACGAAATGAAGAATACTTAGACAGAATATCCTCGATAAAATCAGAGTTCGTGGCATTAAATAGTGTCAAGACCTTTTCTTCGTCAAATGCTGCTCCATCGACTTGATTGAGATGCTTTGGCCAATCTTCCTCAGGATGAGACAACCATGCAGGTCCCGCCCACCATGACTCACACTGTACCAAATCAGCAGGGAGCAAACCGCGGGACCCATGGTCTGCTGGATTATCAGCTGTGGAGACATGATGCCAACAATCGGGAGCAATTTGATCCTGAATTGTCGCAGTTCGGTTGGCGATGAACGTCTTCCAACGTGACGGGCAAGAGCGGATCCAGGTCAAAGCGACAGTTGAGTCTGACCACGCATATATTTTAGCGTTGTAGTGGAAGTCTTTCAACGCGTGACGCACTGATGTTACAAGTTCCGACAACAACACAGCCGCTAATAGCTCCAACCGAGGAATCGACAAACGACGTAGTGGAGAAACCTTGGATTTTGCGCAACAAAGACGAACTATAATCTCTTCGCCAACAACCATGCGAAAGAAGATGATTGCGCAATATCCTCGCTCCGATGCGTCACAAAAGCCATGAATTTGAATATCACAAGACAAGACCATTCGACGAGGTATGGACAATGAGCTCAAACACGACAACTGAGATTTCAATTTGAGCCACTCTTCTGAAATGGATGAAGGAACGTCATCATCCCAGTGCAGCCCACAAGACCATAAAAGCTGCATCAAATATTTTGCCAGGAAGACAACTGGAGAAAGGAATCCGAGAGGATCAAAAATCCGAGTGATTTCTGAAAGTATTGAACGCTTCGTGCAACGGCAGTCTACATTTGAAGTTTTGAACGAAAATGTGTCAAATTTAGGTAACCATAGTAGACCCAAGATCTTTAGCGAAACATCATGAACGTCCTCAAAGTTACGGAATTGTTCCGAGTATAAGTCAGAATCCGATAAGTCATTAAGAAATTCCTGCTTATTTGAAGTCCACTTCCGTAAATGCAAGCGTGCTGATGTCAAGATTTTCACTAAATCTTTGCGAATACGTATTGCACTTTCTACCGAATCTGCGCCTGTAACGATGTCATCGACGTAAGTATCCCTATCGAGAACTGTAGCACCAAGTGGAGCAGTTGCGACAAACTCCTGCGCCAACTTTGAAATACACCACAATGCTTGGTACGGCGCGCATGAAACACCGTAAGTGACTGTGAGCAGACGAAAATCCTGAACAGGCTCAGACGGAGATGGTCGCCATAGTATGCGCTGGTAGTCGCAGTCCTGTTTGTCAACAAGAAACTGGCGGTACATTTGTTTAATGTCCCCAGTAAACACGACTGCATGCCAACGAAAGCGAATCAAAAGGTCAAAGATGTTCTTCTGCAACTTTGGTCCTGGCAGAAGGGCATCATTCAGGGACTTTCCGTGGCAATCCTTTGCACTTCCGTCGAAAACTGTGCGCAAAGGTGTAGAAACCGAATCGGGGCGCAAAATTCCATGATGCGGTATATAAAAGAAAGGGCCTTCACTTGTGGAAGGGGCCTCGACAACCTCCATGTGACCACTATCCAAATAGTCATTCATAAAGTTGATATATGCCATCCGAAAGTCAGAATTCAAGTTAAGTTTCCTTTCTAGGTTTAGAAGTCGCTTAAGTGCGATTTCACGATAATTTGAAAACCTGGGCCGATCCTGAAGGTCATCGAAAGTTAATGGAACGACCATCCTTCCTTCAGGATTCCGATAATATTTCGCACCCATAAGGTTTTCGCACGATAAATCATTTTTCGACAAGGCAGCCGAGTTTGGGTTTGCGACATTTTCTATTTCCCAAAACCGCTTAATACTGTCATCTAAAAACGACGACGAGACGAGAAGACACTCTTTGTTATTGACCAAAGAGTCATCACCAGATCGATACGACAAACTATTAGTTAGCAAAGCAGTTCTAGAAGTTGCCACATTAGTCATGTCCAGAGACTGCTTGCTCGCGCCTTCACTAACGCGCGACGAAACCAAATTGCAATTCTTGCTGGTGACACAAGGATTGCTCCGAGAACGACAACGAGAAGAACTAATGTCAACAGCACAGTCGCCCATTACCAACCACCCAAAGACAGTGTTGACTCCTATGGGCTCCCCTTCCCTACCTTTCATTAGACCATGTTGTAAGGCTGATGCCATAACGCCAACATTAATCAAAATATCAACAGGTTTAGGCTGATTATAATAAGGATCAGCAAGGTCCAAATCCCTTAAATGAGTCCAAGACGATGTATCGAGTTGATCAGATGGTTGGTCAGGGCATATCTTTGACAGAACAAAGGCTTCAAACGAAAATTTATTTAAATTGTTTCCTGTGGAAGGGAACATTTCACAAACAACAGTACCAAGTGGAGCCGTTGTTATCTCTTGAATGCCGCTGACTGACTGGTTGCAGTTATTTATTACTAGCCCAAGTCGATTTGCAACACGCTTTGTTATAAAGTTGCACGCTGAAGCACAGTCAAAAAGAAGTCTAACAGGTACTAGTGTTCCTCTGCTGTCCTTGATGCGGGCAATGGCAGTAGCAAACAAGCCTAAACTATTATGAGTATGCACCGATAACGTGGTCAACTGAGAATTTGACTTTGACTCTTGAGCACCTTCATCAGCTTTGTCAAAATGTAAGAATGGATGGTGACGATAATTACATTTATCACAGCGGATATTTGACTTACAACTTTTCATACTATGAGATGGTTTTAAACACACTATACAAAGTCTATACTCTTTAACCTTTAAGAACCTATCGGTTGGCTTAAGCGCTAAAAAACTAGGACATTTTTCTAATACATGGCCCGCAACGGCACACATCGGACAAATCAGCATGGATGCTGAAGGAACAATTAACGAAGATTTACCTTTATTAACAGGTTTACTGTTTACAGTTGATACCCTTAATTTTGTGTTAGAATTCTCCAACGCTAAATTTCTTTTTTCAATAAACAATATCAATTCTTCATATGTGGGTATGTCAACATTTGAATCAAGCTGTAATTCAAATGCTTCACGAGTAGCGATATCTAATTTTGACCATAACAAATGATATAGCATAAAATTCTTATCGGGCAATTCATACTTTGATAAAATGTTAAGACATTCACTAAATGTTCGAGAAACTCTGTCCAGATCACAACGATTTTTAACACTCTCGCAGTTTAACATTTTTTCATAATAAATTAATGCGATTTGTCTCTTTTATCATAATGTTTAATTAAAGTTTGGTAAGCATTTGTGTAATTATCGTGAGATAGTGGAAAACTTTTTATTAAGTCATATGCGGACCCTTGCACACTTGATAAAAGATAATGTAGTTTCTCGACATTACTTATTGAATCACGCCGATGAATAATCGAATCAAAAAGTTCTTTGAAAGACACCCAATTTTCAAGTTTTCCGTCAAACGGTTTAATGGTTATTTTTGGTAATTTCGCCAAATGGTTATCAAATTGTTGAGGTTGAGGTTTACACTCCGATTTCCTATCATTATCAGTTGCAGTATCTCCCCTTAACCTTAACTTAACAGATTTTAAACAATTTTCAAATTCCCTGGTTACCTCATATTCCTCGATGCGCTGCGCAGGTGTAAGCGGCCTTAAAACGCGGAGTTGCGCATCGTGGAAGTCTTTTTCCAACTCTTTTAAGTCGGCTTCGTTATAACCCTTAAGATCCGAACTTTCTATATGTTCCAACCTAATAATTGCGTATGACCGTGCAATACGATATAAATCGACAGTTGCTGGTTCAATTTCACTGTCACCATGTACACTCATTTTGAACACTTAGCACTTACAAATATACGTTCACTTTTAACGAAAACGAAACGTGTTAAAAAATGTAAACAAACTGCAAAATCTAAACTTACCCTTCAAATTACAATTCAAACAAGATAAAGTATAAACGTCAATTGCCTAGTCTATGGTTAGGGTGCGTTCCGATTCACGTAACGCTCGATAAATATGAGTTTAATACGAGTGTGGATTTCGAACATACGACACAAAAAAAAAAGCTTACCCTCTATTTTGGTGGGAAAACGATACGACAAATTTTACACCAAAATTTTTATACGGAATTGCTTTTAACGATAAAACGAAATATCCACAGGCTCGCTATACAAGCTCCGGTTGGAATGGACCAAAATAATGTGCGATATATTAGTGGACTGTAATTTTTAGTTTTTGAAATATTTGGAATTCTAATAGGAAGTAAATTGCTAGCCGACACGACAAATTAATAAAAATGTTATAGGCCTTGTGAATTGAACTGAGGGCACTAACCTGGGTCGGAAGGTGTGTAGGCTCCTTCTTCAGGTGGCGCAGGGTCCTAGAGACCAGCTCGTGCACACTTACCAGCTCCAAGAGTACCTGGCACCTGAATATGTCGACACTCCGATGTCCCCTCGTCCGACTCCAAGGCACAACACTTTATTTAAGGTTTTGAGACAATAAATATACGAAATTACGGTTATTTGCAACTGTAGTGCAAATATTTCTAAACAGCTAACAATTTAGGTGCTTCCATTCCGAGCTTCTAGGCAAGAGAGGGTAATCGAGAAATAGTGTTACTACACGCGAAAAATAATATACTTTTTTTTTTAATTTCTTAACAAAACCTAACCAAAGATGTAAAATGAATAAAGAGAATGATGAGTAACTTTTGTGTGCGATTATTTTGGACCTCAAACTTTTTTAAATTCGAGTGCACGACTCTCAAAAATCGGCCCTCTGCGTTGTGTGCGAGTTTTGACTAGTGCTGCCCACTGTCGGTGACTTTGTCAGTTTTATTACTTATCTTATTTCTGATTCCATCACGCAAATAAACTAATGATCATTTTACCACTGATTTAAAGGGTAGGTATATGCAACTTCGAATTATCACGAAATCAAATTATTTTTTTACAAAATGTTTTGATTTTCTATGATTTTTAAGTCAGTAAATTACTATTTTAATTAAAAAATTTAATAGATGACATATACGCAAAAAAAACCCCACCGCATCCCTTTTTCTTAAGTATATGTCATCTATTTCAATTTTTGAATTAGATAATGCTCGTTTCAGTTGCCTAAATATTAAACTTTAATTATTTCAATTTTTTTCAAATAAAATATTTCACAATTTACTTTTTCAGCTCGAAGTACGTATTAAAATTTTAAAATACCAGAATATAAAATATCTTTCACAAAAATAACAGCTAAGTCACCTATTTTGACATAAAATAGGCCGCGGAATGCATAGTTTATGGTAAAACAAAAAATATTACATTCAAAAAATATTCGGAGAAAAAATATTACAGAAAAAAATCATTTACTGTTCATTTTTAATATTATAATTAGTTTTTTTTTTTATTTGATTTGTTTCATTGCATTTAAAAAAAACCGCAATATATGTAGGTAATTTCATCTATTTAATTTTTAATATTTTACAGTTGGACGTAAGTATTATAAATTTACGTAATATATAGTATGCTTGAATAAAAGCTTTTTAATTTGTAAACTAATATATATATCTTTTTTTTTATTTTTGCAAAATAAATCAATAATTAAAATTATTTTATGTTTATGTCTAATACAGCCAGCAAAAGATACACCTGTAAGTATGCTTTTTTTAATGAAACTTATTAATTATTGTATGTATTTAATTATTTATATGTATCTATCTATTATATATGTCGTCGTCTAGTACCTACAACACAAGCCTTACTGAGCTTACCGTAAGACTAGGTCGATTTGTGTAAGATTGTCCCGAAATATTTATTTATTTATTTAATTAATTTTGACTGAATGAAAATGACACTGCTTTTTCCTATATATAGTTTCTTTTTTGTTGTGTTTTTTTTTGTTGTGTTTTTTTTTAATATTTTGACTATAATAAACGTGTAGGCAACCGGGCCGCAGATGAAGCAAATGTACACGTAGTGCTTTATATACAGTTTATTTACAAATATTTACACACATTAACACACAATTAGATAGATATTTACACATTTGTTTACATATAAGGTGGATGTACCACTGCTCGACAGGTTAAGGGAAAATATTTATGTGTTTCGTGATATTACGATAATTTACCCATCTATACAAAACATATCCATATTTTTTGAGAGATGTGACCTTTAACTTTGTTAAATGCAATTAGTTTCATACAGTGATAATATAAAAAAATCTCAAAATTAAATAAAACGTAAGTCAATACGCTTGTCCGAATAACTGTCAGGTGCTTTTGCTGGCAGTCCTAATAGATGACATCTAAGTATGATTCAGGAAAAACAGTAAAAAACAAGTGTTTTGGATTAAAATTTACTAAAAAATTAAATAATTTAATTAAAAAAACGTATTCTGTTGATAACATTTACTTTTTACATGTTACATTTATGTAATAAAATAGAATAAGTAAATAAGCTCCGCACATTGAGCAAAATAAATTATGTAATGAAGTAAAATAGGAATTCCCCCAAAATAAAAATTGCATTCCACAGGTTCTGCAATACTTTGCCGACTCCACTTCTTCGTCGTTTAAATCCACCTCTGTATCTGGAAGCATCACGGTAAATCCAGGACAGCAATAATTTCCTTAACTTTCCTTCACTACATTTAACGAGAAAACATTTATTGATAAAAAAACAATTAACATTTATCAAAATATCAAAAAGACCGTAAAAGATATACAAAAAACTGTCTATGTGCATGTAATTTGTTTTTTTCAGTAAAATTTATGTGACTTACAGAAAAGTATGCTGATAATATGAAACTATAAACGATTCGTTTTGGCTACTTTAATCGTGATATCCTGAAAAAACGGTACGACAAACATTGGGACTTGGAAAATAACGTAACAGTCCCAATAAATGCCAGCCGTGTCGAGTTTTAGACTTGCGACGGTTTTCAGTCCTAATAAATGACACGCTTGTTTATCACAGTAACAATGAACGAAATCGACATTTAATTACTTAAATATCTTCCCGCACATTCTAGCACCAACACAATTATAGAATATGTTCACAACTTACCGTGAAAGTATTTTAAATTAGTCAGCAAATACGAGCAAAGCTTAACCAAATCGCTAACAAAATTGAGAGATTGATTGCTCATGACAATGTCATCATATATATTATTCACTAATTGAAAAAAGTTTCTATATTTTATAATATGGCGTATGAAATGTGAAGGCTACAAACATTTCTCATCTAATAAATCTAATTGCGATGAATGTAACGGTAATCTTATCTTATTAATCGCTATTTAAACCATGGGTGACGAGTACTAGTACCGCGTCGAGCACTAGTACATCCACCTTATTACTCCACAAAACATTACAACAGCGGGAGCAAAAATATGAACTTTTTACAACTTTTCTTAAAAACAAAAGACGCGCGCTAAGCGCGGCATGCGTTGTGGCCAGTGCGCGCACCAACGAGGTTGGTACCATTTCCACCGCTTACATTCCCCACCCTAGTGCTGGCACAGTACTCAAAACCAATACAATCTGCAGTAGGCATGTTGTGGGACTACCTAACGTACCCGACTAGTCTTCGTGTCAACCACGCGCACACGATCATCTGCTCTTAGGAATACTTGACATACTCGTACCTTCAAACACATGTTACGGCGTGTCACATGACTAACCTGCTACAGAGATCTCGTTCCATGTTTGCCGTGGTACCAACTCAGCAGGTAATACCTGACCCTACCGCAGGTAAGTTAGACAATGTGCAGAGGGGTAAATCGTTAGGCATCAGAGCCACATCACTTATTTCCTAGTTCAACTTACACGCAAGATAAATATACAGACTTTAATCTACAATATTTTATTTCAAAATTACCTTGATGCTGCGTACCAATAGTTCCCGATGGGGACTGGTGGGTGGAATAAATATTCATTTGATTCCTTCGTTCGCAGCTTCGAAGGCAATTCTACTTGCCAACTATCGTTAACAAGAGTCGCAGTTTGTTCAAGCTTTCGTTGGGCGGACAAGTACTTTCTGCTTTGCAGTGGCTTACCTGTTACACCAATCTCGTGTAGCTCGTGGAGGTCACGTGTTTCGTCACTAGGTGCAGCGGACAAGAGGAGTGCCGAGTGCGTCGTGGTTGAGTTTGCCACGTCATGTGGATCGCGCACAACTCCGTGCACGGACCAACCAAGTGGTGTTCGGGTAGCCAATGGCTCATACAACTTACCACTACATACTTCTAGCGGAATAATCAAATGTACATTATCCTGCCCTATTAACATTTCAGGTTTCAAATCAACATTTTGTAACAATTTATCTTTTATCGCTTTAAGGTGAGAATATTTTTCGAAATTGATTTGAGATACATTTTGTTCCGGCAAATCCAGATCTGTGACACTACGAGCCTTAACACTAAACATTTCATTATCTACATTTGATATATTTACACTATACACTGTAGTATCACGCACTAGTTCGTCACCTTTCCAAGCACCACGCACTTGCATAGCTTGAGGGCGGCCCCACAGGCCGGCGCGGTCAGCAAGCGCGCGGGTAACCATCGTCACCGACGACCCGTCGTCGATAAGCGCGTTGACAACAAAAACGCCATTTGCTCTGTGAACTTTACTGGGCACTACTTTCAGATACACTTTAGTGTCCGTCGTCTTCACATGGTTAACTAATTCTGCAACAGGTGAAGGCTCCAATGTTGACGTTTCGTTTGGCTCCGATGTTGACTCCGTGCTCAGCCTGTTATCGCTAGTGTCACCAGTATATAAAATAGTGTCAGCATTACCAAATTGTAGCTCCAACCTCGCGATCAGCTTGTCGGGCGAGGAAGCGCTTATTAAAAGAGCTGACACAGCATCTTTTGCAGCACCACGTAGACACTTCCTCAGCCGCCACATGTTTTCAGCTGGGCTGAAACCGCAGACTTCTGTCGACTCGGTGTACGCCGTTTTAAAATGTAGCCACTCCATCGCATCTCCGGAGAAAACAGACAGGTCTCGTGAAGTACTGATTCGGCTAAGTAGGCAATCATTCGGTTTATTACTAGCGGAGGCGGTGGCTAACTCTTTGATAGCGCTCGCTAGTATCGCTATAGAGTCGGTAGTGACTACCGCAGACCGTTGGACATTTGGTTTTGGTACATTACCTACAGAGGCGGCGGCTGAGTTACTATCTGCGCTCGCGGACGACTCGTGGGTACCGGCAGGAGTACCGGCGACAAACGCCGGCTGGTGCAGCTCGACCGAGGTTTGTTCATCACTCATCAGTGTGGTCTTGCTGTGCCTCATTAAGGTCCTGCTGCGGCTGCAGGTCGTGTTTGTCGAGCCAATCGTTGACATAACTAATAGAGCACGCCCGTGACTGTCGCCGACTTTTATTTTCATCGTCTAAATCGGCTAAGTATGCCTGTAGTTGTTTTTCAATAAGTTCCAACTTTATTGCGGCTTTTTGTCGTTCGGCCTCTACTTCAAGCCGCCTGCGCCTGCTCTGTATAGAGGATGATACAGAAACAGACTTACATTTGCTTGGAACTAGCGACGGCTGTTTGTTTTCGCGTTCCAGGTGAAAAGTTCTATCTAATTGCGGTACCTGAAGTTCTCTTTGCGCTGCACTACGCGTTTTCATCATTGCAGCTGGTGGCGTTCTCTGCATAATGATCCGGTTCGAAGGACCACTTTTGTAGGCAATCGGGCCGCAGATGAAGCAAATGTACACGTAGTGCTTTATATACAGTTTATTTACAAATATTTACACACATTAACACACAATTAGATAGATATTTACACATTTGTTTCATATATTACTCCACAAAACATTACAACAGCGGGAGCAAAAATATGAACTTTTTACAACTTTTCTTAAAAACAAAAGACGCGCGCTAAGCGCGGCATGCGTTGTGGCCAGTGCGCGCACCAACGAGGTTGGTACCATTTCCACCGTTTACAAAACTATTCCCGACTAGTCCCGATAAATTAACCATCCGTACAAAAGCAATTTTTTTTTTTCGTAATTTTTAATTATTTTTTTTAAGTTTATCTAATCCGAATACGACAATAACGAATACGAGTACTTCGGATCACCAGTATTTTAAGATGAGAATTATTAATCTTATGAATAATTAGGTTAGTAATAGTAATATAAAAACTGAATAATTTAAGTAAAAACAATTAAAAGTGATTTTACATTTCAGCCAGAGGTCAGTACAGTTGTTTAAGAGTAAATATTCGAATATTATAGAAGCAATGACAAAAAAATATATTTTCATATTTAAAGAAAAAAGACAATTTATTGACATTAAATAGAATATAAATTTAACAAAAAAAAATACAGTAAAACTATATTAACCCTAAAATTTAATAACTGCTAGTCGTTTCTGGTGCAAAAGTGCCCATAATGCTCGCGGCATTACCGCGCTAAATTCGGACTCGGAGCGGGGGTCCTCTCTCTTTTGCCTGAGTCGATTTATATTCTATTTAATGTCAAGAAAAAAAATATATTTCTTTAAAATATTGAGTTATGGATACGTAATGTTTCATACGATATTATAAAATAGATGTCAGGGGGTAATTTTTGAGCGGCGAGTACTCGATTCCTAAAATTTCAAACTCTGTCAAAAACAAAGAAATCGTTACAAACATGAATGATAGAAATTGAAATCATTTTTGGACCCGGGTATGTCCTTAAACTACGTCCAACAATGAGAGGTAGGGCGCAGCAAAGTACCATCACGCTCGAGTCTGGAGAAGCCCAACTGGGGAAGTACCTCCTCCTTACAGAAGACCACAGCCATAATAGCACTACATACCTGAAAAGGTATGTAGTGTTGTGTTCCTGATGGTGAGTAAGGTTCCCAGAGCTCCAACCCCCTTTAAAGATCGGCAACGCGCTTGTGACTCCCCTGGTGTTGCGGGTGCCCATGGGCGACGATAATTGCTTACCATCAGGCAATCCCTCTGCTCGTTTGCCACCTTATGTCATAAAAAATTGAAACTATACATTTTGTGCAATAGTAATAATGAACCCTTTGTGTGCTTATTTTTGTCCTCAAAAGTTTTCAAATTGGCGAGTACGACCCTCAAAAATTGACCCTCTGAATGAAAAAAACTTATTTAGGACCTTTGAAAGAGACTCAGAGACGCCCCAGGAGACCGAAGAGCTGGCAGCGTCCTCGCTCAGCGTATAACTTACGATTCAGTGAGGAAATGCTGCCAGCGTCTTCGGTATCATGCCGCAGGGGCCTTTTTAGGGTTCCGTAGTCAACTAGGAACCCTTATAGTTTCGCCATGTCTGTCCGTCCGTCCGTCCGTCCGTCCGCGGATAATCTCTGTGACCGTTAGCACTACAAAGCTGAAATTTGGTGGTAATATGTATATCAATCACGCCGACAAAGTGCAAAAATAAAAAGTGGAAAAAAATGTTTTCTTAGGGTACCCCCCCTATACGTAAAGTGGGGAGTGATTTTTTTCTTCATTCTGATCCTAACGTGTGATATATTGTTGGATAGGTATTTAAAAATGAATAGGGGTTTACTAACATCATTTTTTGATAATGTCAATATTTTCGGAAATAATCGCTCCAGAAGTAAAAAAAAGTGCGTCCCCCCCCCCTCTAACTTTTGAACCACAAGTTTCAAAAATATGAAAAAAATCTCAAAAGTAGAACTTTACATAAACTTTCTAGGAAAATTATTTTGAACTTGATAGGTTCAATGGTTTTTGAAAAAAATCTATATAAATAAAGATGAACCCCTATTTCTCTTGGTCACGCTATAACTTTCGAACGGCTTTACCGATTTGGCTAACTTTGGTCTTAAAATATTTGTAGTAGCTCAGGGAAAGTTTAAACGGTGAGAAAGTATGAAAAAAGGTCGAGTAATATACTAAAAAACGAAAATATTGTTCCTCTATACAAACTTATCAACTCGAAAAAACTGTAAGCGCCGCAGGATTTCATACATCTTACGCGTTTTTGGTAAAATGGTCTCTGCTTTCACTCGAGAAAGACGGAAGCCCCGCAGGATTGCATATATCTTAGGCTTTTTTGCGAGCAAAATAGGTACTTTATATTATTCCAGCACTAAAGTCGTTAAGGCGATAGTTTCTTACAAATTGTTAATAAATTAGCCCTTATTCCCTAAGATATGGCTGTCAAAATCTCTATTGAATGACAAGACACACTTCCTCACTTTAGGCCCGGTACCGCGAAGATCGAAGTTCGTAAATGTCGAGCATTTCTCTTTTACTCCAATTAAGGCGCTAAGAGTGACAGAGACAATCGTCCGAAATTTACGAATATCGTTGTTCGCGGTAGCGCCACCGTTTTATGTATAATTTCGCGTTTAGTTTTAACCGTAAATAAGAATCTGCGGCGCTACCGCGAACACCGATATTCGTAAATTTCGGAAAATTGTCTCAGTTACTCTCATGACACCTTGATTGGAGTAAAAGAGAAAGATGCCCGGAATATACGAACTTCGATGTTCGCGGTACCGCTCCTGCACTAATATTCATCGCCCAATGCGACCGTGTGAGTGAAGTAGTATGACAAATACGAACATTTCCGAGAAAATACGATACGAAAGGATTGTTCACTACATCTGAGCCCCGAGTGTATGTTTTTAACGTAACGAAACGTCACCATTAGCGTTAGTTACCCATATTATATCAGTATCACTTACGCATTCGAGACATTTTTTACGTCAAAAGAAACTTACACTAGAGCCTCTGATACTTTAAGCTCGCGCGCATAGATTACTTAAATTGCCGATAGATGTCGCTGTAGGTGGAACGCTCATACATGGCGGTTTGCACATGGCGGTTTTAAGATTATTTCTGAATAATGGGGTCAGAGCATACATGCCCATACATTAGGTTGAAACTGACTGACTGACTTCAAATGACGCTGGCTGGTTATCACTCCATGTTACAACCCCTTCTTACTACTCGTGGTGGGACTGAAATTGACAACATTTTTTCGAATTTTCCATGTATAGTTGGGATCTATAACTCTTTCTTTAGTTGTCAGCATCCTTTGTGGGCCCGTTTTTAGGGTTCTGTACTTAATATTAGTATGTCAACAACAATGTATCAAATAGCCCATTTCTAACTCTTAAGTGGGAACACTTACTGTGACGGACGAAAAACTACGGAACCCTACACTGAGCGTGGCCCGACACGCTCTTGGCCGGTTTTTTTTTAGATTTATGTTAGATTTAATTATTAATTGTTTTTCTACGTATTTAGTTGGTTTTAATAAAGATTTATAGTAAGATAAATATATTTATTTATTTCAATCTATATATTATGAATATTGAGCTTACAATTATTGTTACTGAAAAATATGTACGTATCTCCTGTTTTTGTAATAAAATATATTGCATATTCATTATTGACATTATTTTTATTTTTTGTTTCTAGAATGTGGTACGTACATAATATTTAAATACTTTTAATATATTGTAACACATTTTTTTAAGAAACTAATATATTTCTGTTTTATATCCAGATGCTTGTAAGTATATATTTTTTTTAATGTGGTTGATATGAAAGTTGAAATAGATAACATATACTTAAGAAAAAACGACGAGGACCTCCGGTGTTCCCGTCCCGTCTCGAACACCGGAGGTCCTCGTCGTTTTTTCTTAAGTATATGTTATCTATTTCAACTTTTAATTTATATAGTAGTATTACTACTTAAAAATCAAAGCAAATCAAAAAAATATTTCATAAAAAATAATTTGATTTGTTCTTAGTTTCATGGTTGATATGAAGTTTAATAAAAAATATTTAATATGCGGCAGTCTAATAAATTTAAATGTTTGTTTAATAAATATATTACTTTATATTAACAGGATAAATACGTAAGTACTTTACCATTGCAGATTTTTTTTTTAATTATCAAATAAAATTGTATATAAAAAATATGAATTTTGTTACTAATTGAATTTTTTTTCCCTTCATATAATACAAAAAGTGAGTGGTTGTTTAAATATTACAAAATTATAATATATTTTTGTGGATGACCGACTACTTTATTAAATTATTTAAGATCAATACTAAGGCTGCCGACTGCTGCGCACGCTACGTCCACAGTCCACGTTTTCATACACAGTTTCGTGGGGCGGCTCACGGTTTGCGCAGCAGTGGATTTCCGGCCTTATGTATTTATAAAAGTAATATAATTTTATTTTAATTGAATGTCGTTATTTTGCGGTAGTCCATATTATTAATATAATATTACTTTGCTATTCCGCTGTTTAATAACGTGCTAGTCAATCAGTGCCAACCCGTTATTTACTTGCGTATTTTTTTCATGCAATAATGTTCCCTCCCTCCCACCGCAAAATTAAATACGCAAATAAATATAACAAAGCTCCACCAATAATACCAAAACTCGACACGTGTTTCGCCTCTCTACGAGGCATCCTCAGGAGAGATAAACAGCGGAATAGCAAAGTAATATTATTGTTATTAATAACTTTATTTTGTTCTAGCTAAAAGGGAGTAAGTATTTGAATTTAAATTTTAAAGCTATATTATAATATTAGAAACACTAAAGTATGCATACAAAACCAGCGGGCCGATTTTTGAGCACTTGACGCTGGAATCGTGACATTTTAAACTCTCTCAAACACGAAGAAATAGTATTTAAGAAGCATGAATGATATAAATAAATAGTCGTGGGTATCGAAACTATACATTTTGTACAATTAAAACTGTTGTGAGCCATGTTACTACTACTTAGTTACAAACGGATAAACTCACGTGTAATTATATCGCACTAGGCGACATATACCCATCAAGCCGAGTCAGTACACACCGTTCGAGGCGAGCGTGTGTCCATTACTCAAGAACTGTTGTGAGTCATCTACTACTGATAAACTCACGTGTAATTATATCGCACTAGGCGACATGTTTCGGGTAAGCTCTGGTACCCATCTTCAAGCCGAGTCAGGACACACAGATCGCGTTGAGGGTGTATACATTTTGTGCTAAAAAAACAACATGCCAACCGAATTGATAACCTCCTTCTTTTTTTGAAGTCGGTTAATAATGGTAAGACTCTTTGTGTGTGATTATTTTCTTTCTCAAAGTTTTATGAATTCGAGTTGTCAACTCTCAAAAATCGTCCCGCTATTAAATGAATTGCATATTAACAATTATTTATACGTAACAAGTGCCTAAACATAACAAAAAGCATATAAAAATTTAAATGAACATTAAAAAAAACTAGGTAAGGTGACGGCACCAGTAATAGACAAGGAACCAATCATGAACATTAGTGCTTATTTCAAAGGAGTTAAGTGTTGTGCATTTGTTGGGACATATTCAATTTATAACTTTATGATTTTTGAAATAAGAACTAAGTGTCCATCATTGGTGCCTGTCAGCTAAAAGTGTCCAACATTGATGCCATTACCTTAAGTCAAGGTCAAAAATATTAATACAGGAAAGGTGGCAATAATTGTATACTTTCCTTTTTTTCTAAACAATAACGTGCGTGTATATATTATTTTGGCACATTAAGCGCATCGATATTTGTGACCTTGATTGAACCAAAAAAAATGTATCGAATATAATATATGTATGTGATACAATTCTTATTAATATTGTTTTTGTATGTTTACCACAGGGACCGGTAAGTTATTTATTTATTTACTACAAAAAATTCTACAAAATTCTCTAATAATAAAAATAAACGAAATCCATTGAAAATTGTTTATTTACGGAGGAGATTACACAGAAATATACAATGAAATTATACAAACAAATATAGGTATTAATATTGGATACAGTAGTTTCCTTATACGAATCTCACTGAGAACAATGTACGTATTCAAATCATATTGTTTATATCCTTGCTATAATTGAACAATATGCAGTCCACTGCTGGACATAGGCCTCCCACAAATATGACTTGTATCATCTTGGGGGTAGTTGCCATACTCGCCACGCTTGGCATTCGGGTTGGCGACCGCAGTAGCTGTAGATTGGGTTTCAACGGACGCTACTGCCCGTCCGTAGGGTTTTATTATACATTAAACAAAAAATAATGCGACATATTAACATTTGTAATATTTGTATTTTTCCAGCAAACTGTAAGTTTGTTTTGACAATAAAAATATTAATAAATTTAAATTACGATATTTTAATTTAAATACTTTTTTTTATTTTCAGGAAAAAGTAAGTGTATTCTGAATATGCTATTTTGCTGTTGAAATAATAAACGTTCATGCTTTGCTCCTATCAGCCAGATCCACTGACCTTCCCCGTAGATCGCCACAGAGAGCGATTTCAGCATTAGAGTTGACTGTCATAAGAGTTATACCAACCGATTCCGACCTCTTTTTTATACAACGACGGTGACAAACAAGCATACGGCCCACCTGATGGTAAGCAGTTACGGTATCCTATGGACGCCTGCAAGTCTACTGACCAGACGCTGACTGTACTGGCTAAATGACGGGTATTGGAATGACTGAAACTAAATTTAATGACTGACAGGACAACTTTCCAGTAAAAAAAGAATTAACAAAATCGGACTGTAAAAAGTTATGAGTTGTCATACATCAAAAAATATATTGTTGTTTGTTTGTAACATATGCTTGTTTCTTATCTTTCTATCTTCTTATCTTTAAAAAACAAAAAGTGTTAGTATATTTAAATCATGACACCTGGAGACCTTATACATCTCTAAGGTTTATTTGTAATAAGCATGTATTTATATTTTTGTGTATATTTTGAAAACTAAATAACTATAGGTACCTACATATATTTTTTTTTTTACTTTTGATGACGAATTTTGTAATTTTTAAATTAGAATAAAGGACACAATTCAGATAAGAAAGCATATCGAACGTTTTGTTGACTTCGTTCTTAGCAGTCAGATTTGGACTAGTAAGTAATTAATAATTATTTTTGTTTTTCCTTTGGCAGATTTTTTTTGTAATTGTTGGATATGTTTTCTTAAAGAATAACGCATTTTTATGTAATTTGTATAAGATATCTTTTGTAATACTGTTTTGAAAAAATAAGTCCCGCCGAGTTTCTTGACGGTCATAAAAGTCGAAATGCTTCTCGGGTCAGAGGTGTAGGGTTAGAACCGGTGTATTTTTTATGTTTTCTTCTTTTGTATACTCGACGTGTAAAAGTGCCCTTGTGGCCTACTTACTGAATAAACGTTTGAGTTTGAGTTTGAGTTATATATACGCGTCGAATTGAGAACCTCCTCCGTTTTTTCGTCGGTTAAAAAAAACGGAATTGAGCAGTAATCGACAAGAACTCGACAGAGTCGGTTAAAATTAAGTTAGAACCAGACAAAGTCGATTCGCCAAGGATGCTGGAGGCATTCTCTTGAATCACAATGCTGCGTTGTGCGAGGAAGTCAGTTTCGGTCAACATCGGACCGATTTTTGAGAGTCATGCACAGATTCAAATACTTTAAAGACATCAAACGAACACAATTTTATGAGAGGTATGGCACAGCGATGACCATCACGCTTGAATCTGGGGCAGCCCAACTGGGGAAGTACCTCCTCCTTACAGAAGACCACAGCCATAATAGCACTGCTACCTTTCAGGTGTGTAGTGTTGTGTACCTGATGGTGAGTAAGGTTCCCAGAGCTCCAACCCCCCTTAAAGGCCGCCAACGCGCTTGTGACTCCCCTGGTGTTGCGGGTGCCCATGGGCGACGGTAATTGCTTACCATCAGGCAATCCGTCTGCTCGTTTGCCACCTATGAAAAAAAAAAAAAAAAACAATTTTTAGTAAGGATTTTTTGTGTGCGATTATTTATGTCCTCAAACTTTGCACTTTGCACAGGCTCAGAAATCAGCCCCCTGGGCCGGTACCGCGAACATCGAAGTTCGTATATTTCGAGCATCATTCCCTTTTACTCCAATTAAGGCATCATGAGGGTGACAGAGGCAATCGTACGAAATTTACGAATATCGTTTTTTGCGGTAGCGCCGCTATTACGACTATGTAATGCTCAAATATAGGATTTAGGCAAAAACCTTGTGCACCCTTGGACCTCAGTTTCTGTTTTACATACTAAATGCATACTATATTTATATTTCCAGGCCGAAGTAAGTTTTCTATTTACTATTGAATAGCTTTAAAAGACAAGAAGGATAGTAAATATATAGGCGAACAACTTAACTGAAGGACCATGTCTATGTAGTTGTGTAAATAAATAATATTTCAAGTTTCTACCTTTAAATTTCATACAATCCCCATACAAACTTTCAACCCCCTGTTTACCCTTTTAATGGTGGAATTTCCAAAAATCCCTTCTTAGTGGGTGCTCACGGTACCTATATAATCTTCCTATTGTGAAAAAACCAGCTATCTAGGTTAAGCGGTCTGGGCTGTGCGTTGATCAGTCAGTCAGGACTTTCACGTTTATATATTATATAGGTAGAATAGCAGTACGTATAATTAAAATAATTGCTAGTCATGTAACTATTAAGTTATGAATATAATTATTTTCAAATCGTTTTAATCCTATTATTTGCAGGTTAATGTAAGTAGCTCTAATAGAGATTTCTACAGCTCAATTTGGAACTTATTGCATTTTTTTATCTCATGCTGCCGGCACATATTCGCGCGAGTAGCGAGGCGAATGCCGAGGCGAAACGCGAGCACGCATGTGTACGCGGACGTCTCGCTATACCTCTCGCACCTCGCCTCGCGTTTTTGTCAGACATAAGATTAAGAGCGTTATCACACTTGGGCGATTTGCAAGCGACTTCTATACAAAACTCGTACGCGGCGAACTCGCTGCGTATTCGCCTCCGTACAAAACTCGCTCGCAAATCGCAAGTGTAATACCAGCCTTAAAGTTATATTATTAAAGTGTGTTCCGATCTTTTAACACTTAATTGAAGTTATTCGGTGTACGCGATAATTATAATGTTATTATTTGTTTTAATTATTAGGTTTCAAATTATTTGTTTAATGTCAATACGCAATTATAATGTTATATAAACGAATTATATTTTATTTCGCAGTTTACGGTAATTATCAAAATATGTTTTATATTACTTGAACTAAAATACTGAAATAAAAATTATATTGGACGAATTATTTACAAAAATATAACTAAATAAAAAAATAACTGTTATTTTAACTATTTAGTTAATAATTATCAAAACGTAATCTTTTAGCTTCCGGTAAGTATCATCATTTATTCTCATATAAATTATCGTATAAAGAAATTATTAAAAAATACAAAGCAAACCCATTAAATATATAAAATAAGAACCAATGAACTTAAGCGTGGGCACTGAATTAAATAAATTAATAATGGTATAAAAATAGAAATCATATTTATATTAGCTTGTAACTTTTTAATTATACAATGTTATATTATTTGTTATTAATATTTTTTTTTCGCTTTTTTTTGCTACATGCAGGGCGGACGTGGTGTAAGTATTAATTAAAATTAAAATTACTTGGATTAAAAATATTTAAATTAAATTATCAAACTAAATAGTTAATCTGTTACAGCTTGTTGTAAGTACTATTTATAACTCATACGATTTATATTTATCGATTTGTAGATTCCTATTTTTGAGAAAAAAATCCCCGAGCGTGGATAATATTTTCGTCTTTTTCGCGGGTAGAGACGGCACCAGAGTCCTGAGTGTAAGTTTTTAACGTAACTTTACGTCACGAATGCGTTTTCGTTTCCCATATAAATAATATGATCACTTACGTAAACGTTTTTACGTCAAAAGAAACTTACACTAGAGCCTCAGAGCAGTGGGGGTTGACGCGAAAGTTTGTGTGCGGAATAGTCTATCGACCTGGGGGCCGATTTTTGAGAATCGAGTACTTGACTCGTGACATTTTAAACTCTGTCAGAAACGAAAAAATGGTATTTTAGAAATATGAATTAGAAAAATTAATGATCGTGATTATCGAAACTACCTAAGGTGACGGCACCAGTAATGGACAAGGAACCAATCATGAACATTAGTGCTTATTTCAAAGGAGTTAAGTGTTGTGCATTTGTTGGGACATATTTAATTTATAACTTTATGATTTTTGAAATAAAAACTAAGTGTCCATCATTGGTGCCTGTCAGCTTAAAGTGTCCAACATTGGTGCCATTACATTACATATTGTATGCATATGTTCCATGACCGGTTAAGGAGATACTTTGCTACATCCTTGAATGCTGTGCATAGTTATAATTGAGTTTCAATCGCCAAATTATCAACTGCAGCCTATGTTTAAATTTGTAACTTGTTACTATGCCTTTTGTAATAAAAAAAAATAAAAATAAAAAATAAATTAAAAAAATAAAATAAAATAAAAATAGTGGTGAGGAACTTTTATGTGCGATTCTTTTCCTTCTCAAAGGGGCTGATTTTTGAGAGTAGTGTACTCGAATTCAACAACTTTGAAGATGATAATGATCCCACACAAAAGTTTCTCAACATTATTTTTGCACAAAATGTTTCGATACCTAATATCATTAATTTTTATAACACATGCTTCTAGAATACCATTTCTTCGTTTTTAAGAGAGAGTTTAAAATTTAACGATTTGGGTAGTTGACGCTCAAAAATCGACTCACCGAAAAGAGAGAGGACCCCTGCTCTGAGTCGTTTTTGATTAAGGTTGTCTGTTGCTATCCAACGCGCCAATGCTGCGAGCATTATGGGCATTTTTGCACCGGAAACGACTAGCAATTACTAAACATGAGTTTTAAATTAGGTTACACTGTTTTACATATGTAGTATATTGTATTTAAATAAATATTTTCATTCTTAAATACAATTAATTAATGTTTATTTTTCTGTTTTAGCGAGTATTTGTAAGTTTTTCAAAACATATTTTATTGTTTTTAAAGAAAAAATTACAGTAACTTACAGTTACAAACGGATCTCACGTGTAATTACTTATATCGCACTAGGCAACATGTTTCGGTCCTGACTCGGCTTGAAGATGGGTAGATACCAGGGCTTACTCAAAACATAAGACAATACAACGCCTAGTGCGATATAATTACACGAGTTTATCCGTTTGTAACTAATTAGCCAGAATGTAACGTTTGAAATATCATTTTGTTTTATATTATTATTTTTATCCTAACCAGAAACCTACACGACAACATTTCCATCATCACCACTTAGATGGTTGGCAGTCCTCAACTGTGCATTTTTCTAGAAACTTCCTGCCTCGCACAGCAAAACTCTGGAATAAATTATAGTGTGCAGTATTTCCGGACCGATATGACATCCAAACCTTCAAGAAAAGAGCGTATAGGGATCTTAAAGGCCGGCAACGTACTTGTGACCCCTCTGGTGTTGCGAGTGTCCATGGGCGGCGGTAGTTGCTTACCATCAGGCAATCCGTCTGTTCGTTTGCCTCCTATATCAAAAAAAAAAAAAAACGTCTGCTAACGAGATATAAGATAGTCTTGTGTTTGAAACAATAATTCGACTTAGAAATAAAAGAATAATGGTACCTAACCATTAAGGAGGGTAATGGTAAAAAATGTTGTGAAGAAATTTCGTGTAGCTATCGGGTGAGTCTTTGTAGCTCAGTTGGTAGAGCGATGTATATATATCCCGGAGTCGCGAGACCGAGTCTGGCCTGATTTTTTCTTTATTTCAAAGAATTATTTGATTTCTGACATTTTAAGTGTATTTATTTGTTAATGTTAATATTATTTTCATTTTCAGTCGGAGGTAAATGCAAAACTTTTTAAAATCTATAACTAAATTTAGAAACTAATTAATTAATAACAAACATAGAAAAATATATATTATTATTTGTTAAATAGGGTATTATATTATTTTTTTATTATGCAGAAACGTCTGCTAGCGAATATCTTCGATATTTAATTCGAACTAGATCACTAGCCCAGTGCACTACCAATTGTTGTGGTTGTAGGTTCGAGTCCCGCCGCGAGTCAAATTTTTCAATTTTTCTTTCGATTTAAATATAGGGTATTATATTTTAATAAAAAGTTTTTTTGTTATTATTTTGAAATAAAAAAATTATAACAGCATAGTAATTGTATTTCCTAATTACAATTACTATGCTGTTAAATAATATACGCAATTCTGATACTTTGCTATTTTTATTTAAAAATATACATTTCAATTAAATAGAGAAAATACTAAAACTAGTTACAAAATATAAGTGAGCGCGAAGAGGGGCAAGTTTTAAGAGTGCACTGGAATTCCAAAAAAATAATATGATTGTAATTTTACAATGTCTCACGAAAGTTTAAATACAAAAGTTTAAATAATCCTCATGATTACGGCTAAGACGTACCTATTACACTTGTAATTAAACATTTATTTACATTATATATAATTACACAAAATTAAAAACTAACTTAAGGATACATTATAATTATGTACATATTTACAAGTAAAAAATAGGGTCGAGCTCCGAGCAGGATGGTAGAGTGCCCAGAAGGCTGGCGGAATTGTCCCGCTGGATGGCAATTCCGATACGCTGGGCGAGGAAGAAGCCAGCCCTCTGGTCACCCGTAGTATCTGTAATTTCTGTAAATAAATGTATTAAAAAAAAAAACAAATATTACAGGATATCCTTACACAAATTTACTGCGCCCGCGCCAGTTTAATGACGTTAATAATCACACCCAAAAATTCTCACTTTTATTTTTGCATGAATTTATTGCTTCGATACCCACAATTTTATATTTCTTTCTCTGTGATTCTAAAACTCCATTTCTTGTTTTTTCTCCCATTACGACTTAAAAAAATACATTAAAAAAGATATGTAATTATACACATTTTAAAAATGTCTTTTTAATATTACCAAAAATGCGAGTCGGTTAAATGTAATGTAGTATACCTATATTGTATAAGAAAAGGCAAAGCGGATAATTTTATTTATTAAAAAACACAGAAGAACAAAAAGCGAACTAAAAAAAATAGCAAACAAAAATATAATGTAAAGAAAAATATATGTTTTATGTATATTTAAAATATAACATGATGGTCAGAAAGTTTCTAATTAGGCAAGTACATGCAATTTAAAGATCTTCAAGATCTCCAATAATAATATTATTTTCCCCTCACTATCTCGTAAAGCGCTTGTATATCCTTTAATACGAGAGGGTAAAAACGCATTTTATCCACTTGTGATTAAAGTAAGTTGACTTCTCATAGTTCTTATTGCTATGGTTTTAAAGTCTAAATTCGCGAAGTACAACTCACTTGCCCCCGCGGTGGGGGCGAAGGGGGCGGGCGAGCCTCGCTAACGCACCGAGTTGAAAATTGAATTAGAATATTCGGAAATCGTACTATCCACCACAAGCTAACCAAGCTACCTTTTGTAAAAATGTTGAATGTATCTAAACGCAAAGATAAAATCAATGCGATTTCAAAACGTTTTTTTGCATGTTTCACTTTCCTCGCTGTAGTGAGGGGAAAAGTTTTGTGTTACACACGGGTGCAGTTGTAATTTACTTCTCGTGTATTGAAACACTCGCTACGCTCAGGATTCTATTTTAAAACCACTCGCTTTGCTCGTGGTTAAACTATAGACCCCATTCGCTTGCTCGAGTTTCAATCCCACACTCGCAGTTAAAATACAATTTTGCACCCTTGTATACCAAATAACTATTCTCTTATAAGGAATATTTTTCCAAATGACGTAGGCGTTAAAGAATACATTTTTGTTCTAGTATTAATGTCAAAATAACTAAATTTATAATTTTTAATCATTTTTGAATTATTTATTTTAGATGTGGGTAAGCTAATTTTAATAAATAGTGGAGATAGAAAATTATACAGCATTTACGTAGGTACGCTATTATTTCAAAATAGGAAATAGATGTTTTTCTCCTATTACTGGCAATATTACTGTATACTTTGGACCCGGGTATGTCCTTAAACTACGTCCAACAATGAGAGGACACAGCGATGACCATCACGCTTGAATCTTGTGCAGCCTAACTGGGGAAGTACCTCCTCCTTACAGAAGACCACAGCCATAATAGCACTGCCTTTCAGGTATGTAGTGTTGTGTTCCTGATGGTGAGTAAGGTTCCCAGAGCTCCAACCCTTAAAGGCCGGCAACGCGTTTGTGACTCCCCTGGTGTTGCAGGTGCCAATGGGCGACGGTTATTGCTTACCATCAGGCAATCCGTCTGCTCGTTTGCCGCCTATGTCATAAAAAAATGCTTTCTTTATTGTATCATCTTTTTGGCTCGGAGTATTAAGAAAGTTATTTACTAACAATTTTTGGGCTTTGCCTGCAATAAATAACTATATATTCTATATTTACTTATTTTGAAAATAGATGTTATATTTAGAAAATGACTCACCAATATTGAAATTAGATTTTATTGTTTTAGACCCGTTAAATTATTTAAATTCTTATTTTTAACAGATCAAAGAAATAAACACTAAATATTCCAAAAACTTACAAAGAGATTTTTTAATTATTTAATTGTTATTGCAGAGGACCGTAAGTATAGGATTTTTATGTTTTTTTTTATATACATCTCACTTCCGTATTCTATATATTTATAATAAAACAATTTAATTTCAGTATTACGTAAGTACAAAATAATATTATTAAAAAAAATATTTACAACCAAAAATATAATATAAATAAAACAAAATAAATAAATATTACGGGACATCCTTAGACAAATTAACTGAGCCCCACGGTAAGCTCAAGAAGGCTTGTGTTGTGGCTCAGCCAACGATATATATAACATAACATACAAATACTTAAATACATAGAAAACACCCATGACTCAGGTACAAATACCTGTGCTCATCACCAAGAACCGGAATTCTTCATAGCATAAATCAAACTGTCAGAGGGATTGACCAAGCTGTCTTATCGACTTATCGATGTTACGGGATAACATCGCATTACCCATTACCAATTTAAAAGATTATTCTGTAACATTTGACCTCTTCGATAAGCAACTTGCATCTCTATATTAAAATAAATCATGTCAGCGTCACATACATCATTTATGTCACTTGAGTTTTCATAATATAAGTGATTCCCGTGCCGTGTTACTAAAATGGTTACTAAATGGTAATCCTAAAAGAAAAACAATTAACAAATAGATATAGAACAATTCTTCTCTTAGTTACAAATATTACTCTAAATGTGACGTTCATTTGCAACAGAATACCCAGAATTTATGTCTAGAAGCCTGATTTCATTACTTTAACTTTGTTTCGTTACGTGACAGTTATTTATCGATAAGTCGATAAAACATCGAGAGATTGCTCTCTGACAGTTTCATTATTGCTATGAAAAATTCCGGTCCTTGCTCATCACACAAATAAATGCCTTAATATTATATTAATATTTTATCAGGAAACGTATGTACTAAACTAATTATAACTTTATTCACACAGACACCTGTAAGTACAAAAACATATTTTTATTCGTTATAATTATATTTAACTAGCTTTTTCCCCCGGCTTCGCACGCGCAGAACCCACTTTTTGACCTTTTCGGGGACGAATATCAGAAAACGCTGAAATTACTTTTCTTTGTGCTTCAATAAGGAGTGTTTACACAAAATTTCAAGTTTCTAGCCTTAAATTTTACATAATCCCCACTTACACACTTTCAACCCCTTTTTTACCCTCTTAATGGTAGAATTTTCAAAAATCCCTTCTTAGTGGGTGCTTACGGTATACAAACTACCTATTACGAAAAAATCAGCCATCTAGGTTAAGCGGTTTGGGCTTTGCGTTGATCTGTCAGTCAGTCAGGACTTTCACGTTTATATACATATAAATTTATTTGATTATGTTTTAATATTTTCTTTATTTTAGCTACCAACGGTAAGTTCCTTTTAGTATTTTCTCACTTACGAAAAAAAAATTATTTTAATGTTTTTAAAAACATGTTTCTAATGATTTAAAATAATATTAATAATAATTAAAAATGAACTAATCATATTTTTTTTTACATATAACAAAAACTTATGGATTTTTATTTTATTTTTCAGAAAGTAAGTTACGTTTCATTTACGCATTAGTAATTTAATACCAACATTAAATGAAAAAAATAATATTTTTTATTATTATTTATACAGCCAGGGGTAAGTTTAATATATACTTATACTTAATTTATTTTCAAATCTGAAAGCTGGTAACATTACAATAACTACTCTTTACCTATTTTTTATATTACAATATTGACGGGCGGTTTTACCGTCAAAATTGATGCTCTTATTTTATTTTGGATAAATAAAAAAAATCTAAGTTTCATCAATTATTTATGAAATTACTTTACACTCTTGTGGATAAAATGCAACTGCGCTATCTATTTCTAAAGAACAAAACAGTTCTTTCCGAGCTTATTTTTCATCAAAAACTGTATTTTTAGTGTATTTGCATCACGCGAGGGCCATTATCAAACCTGAAGAAGTATGGAAACATAAAATTCAAGTTCATTAAGGTTCGTTTGCTTATAAACTAGTAATACATAGTATAAATAAATGATAGACGAATATAATCTAATCTTATATTCGCAAAAGGCCGCCGCGATAGTCGAAGTTGTAAAATTTCCGGTATATCTTTTAATCCAATTAAAGCGTAATTAGAGTGCAAGAGAGAATAAAATAAAGAATTATTTATAAATTCTTACACAAATTTACTGAGCCCCACGGTAAGCTCAAGAAGGCTTGTGTTGTGTAATCAACAAACGATATACAGATACTTAAATACCATAGTAAGCACAGTGACTAGGGAACAAATATGTCATTATCTAGGAAAAGGGACCTTATTGTCGATGGCACCTACGTCGAATCGCGTTGCGTTTGTATTGTATCGTCTTGAACAACGACATAAGCGCCATCGACAATAAGGTCCCTTTTCATAGATAATGTCACAAATATCTGTGCTCATCACACAAATAAATGCTCTTACTAGAGTCACTACCTACTCGGCCAAACTTGTCGCCGAAATCGTGAATCCTCTGCAATTGCAGGCATCCACAGGCTACTGTAACTGCTAACCATCTGGCGGACCGTATGTTTGTTTGCCACCGTCGTAGTATGTAAAGTGAAGTTCGTATATTTCGGGCATTTTCTCTTTTACTCCAATTAAGGCTTTATGAGAGTGACAGAGACAATCCGAAAATGGGTTACGAATAATATATCGTTTTTCGCGGTAACGCCGCATTTCGGGATATCTATAGGCGTCCTGCGGCGCTACCGCGAACCACGATATTCGTAAATTTCGGACGATTGTCTCTGTCACTCTCATGAAACCTTTAATGGGAGTAAAAGAGAAAGATGCCCGAAATATACGAACTTCGATGTTCGCGGTAGCGCTCCTGATGGTCTCACCGGAAGACCAGCGCTGGCTGCTGGCATTATGCTGAGATGAGGCCATTTCGTGGCACACGTCGTTTGTGTAATGTGTTTTTTTGTTGTTGTTGTTGTTATTATGTGTGTGTGTCATGAATAAATGTTTCTATCTATCTATCCTTAACCATATTTTTTTGTCCAGGTAACGACGCCACGATACGTAACCGACTCGACTAACGGCACGACTACCGTGTGCCCGCCGTGCGTGTGCCCGAACTGCTGAGCAGACCCAAGTTATACTTAATAAATTGTATAAGTAATGGAGCTTTTCATTTTAACATTCTGTGTTAGCTTAAAGGACTAGTTTCCAGGCCATAAATAAAAAATAAAAAAAAGTTCTGTGTTCCTATGCTACCGCCACACATTCGCACAAGTAGCGAGGCGAATGGCGAGGCGAAACGCGAGCACGCATGTGTTCGCGGACGTCTCGCTATTCCTCTCGTCCCTCGCATCGCGTTTTTGTATAGACAAAGTCTCGTCGAACGTTTCGACGAATAGCGAGGCGAGCCAGCGTGACTAAACACGGAGAGAGACGAGAGGAATAGCGATACGTCCGCGTACACATGCGTGCTCGCGTTTCACCTCGCCATTCGCCTCGCTACTCGTGCAAATGTGTGTCGGTAGCATTATATTGGAAGCGATGGTGGCCTAGGAGTAAAAGCGTGCGACTTGCAATGATAAAATAATATACATCAAATTCAACCTCCGGTATGTACCAATGAGTTTGTCAGAACTTTTGTACGAAATAAAATTTGTTGTTTACCAGTCGCTATTCAGTCGTGAGGAAACTGGACTAATCCCAATACGGCCTAGTTTACCCTCTGGGTTGGGAGGTCAGATAGCAGTCGCTTTCGTAAAACTAGGGTCTACGTCAAATCCTGGGATTAGTTGCCAAGCGGACCCCAGGCTCCCATGTTTTTTTTTTACTTACCACTTTCAGTGATCATAGTGGTAAAGGGAACCCTAAAATAGAAAAACATTAGAGTAGCTGGCAGCACCATTTCTACCATTTCTTTCGCTCAATACTCGATTTGCCCCTTTATATCGTATTTGCAAAAAGTATGGTGGGAGAGAGGTAGTTAAGTTTATAATTTCTATTTTGGCGGGAGATTCTTAGGGCCTTTTAAATTCCGAAGTCACATGATACATGATACGGAATAGTAGGAACAAAACGCATCATCATCATATATTTAAGAGCTTGGCTCTTGTAGGAACAAAACGCAATGTGTCAATTTTATATCATAGATACAACACAAATATTTTATTCTGTATTAAAGCTTAGTAACCAACATAACGAATTTAGGTCTCATAAGAGATTGTTAATATGTAATATTTGCAGCTTCAATATTGTTTCACTTCTACTTGAATTATTTAAGAATAAAGCCATATTTTATACAATTTAAAGTAAAATCGTCGATCAGTCAGTATTACTACAATAATTATTTAGTTTGTGATGTTGGCAGATCCGTTTTTATCCGAATCAGCCCAGTAGAGCAAGGCAGTCACACCGATTACCGACTATCAAATTCTTTAAACGTCAAAAATAGTCTAGTAAGAATTTTCTCTTCAAATTTTATTTCAATTAATACTTTTATTACTAAATTATTATGTCTGACAACAAAGATGCGACCAAGAAAGAGGTGGATCCTGAATTGGACGATTTACTCGACAGTAAGTTCTTTAAATATTATATCTTGTGATATATTACCTAATAAGTATAACCTTTACATTATTTCCGTTTGCTCTGTAACTTAAATATTTGCATATTTTAATTACCATAAAATACGTATGAGCTTTGTATGCGACATGCAAATTGTGATCTGACGAAATTTACTTACGTGTTAGAAAAATATACAGTTTTTTCGTGTAGTTATTTATACTTAAATGATGATTTGTAATTACTACTTTTTCTACATTTAATGACAATGTCTTTTTAAGATTAATGAATCTTTTGATATTGACACTTCAACCTTGTAGGTGTTTTTTAGTCATACAATCAGCAGTTTGATACAGAGTTGAGTGGTTTGTGCTCAAAATGATAAAACCATAGAATCATTTTATCAATGATACTATTTTAGTTGTGTTTACTTGTGATCAGCTCATAGACTGACTATATAAATAAAAGGGCTGTACCCCGCTGGGGGTAGCACCCGACACGAGAACCACCTCCATCACATCTGCTTATAGCTAAAAGGGCTGATTGCAAGATAAGGATTACAATATAAAAATTAAAAATTTTGTTGTGTAGATTATATTAAAAAATTAATTAATATTACAGTACGTCCTTACACTAATTGTCTGAGCGCCATGGTAAGCTCAAGAATGCTTATGTTGTGGGTACAGTCAGCAGCCGAAGTGGCTAAGCAGTTGTGTTCAAAATGAGGTCAACAGATGTCTATTGTCAAGAGAATGAGAGAATAAGAGTGTGTGTAGGTCATTTTGAACACTTCACCCATTTAGCCTCTTGCTGCTGACTACTCAGCCAATGATATATAAATTATACTATTATAATTAAACTATTACATATAAAACGCCCATGATTCAGGAACAAATATATCTACTCACCACACTAGTAAATGCCCTCAGTAGGACTTGAACCCAGGTCCATTGGCTTCACAGGCCGGGTCACAACTCACTACATCAGACAGGTTGTGTAACTAATATAACACCTTCGCTGTGGCAATTAGTTAACATCGCAATTAACCATACTAGTACAGGGTCAAATCAACCCCGTACCGCAGTTAACGGGCATAAGGGTGTCATAAATTATGCAAAACTGAACTCTAATACTTTGAGATAAAGTTCAAATATTGGTGGGAAATATATTATTCACTAATTTCTGAACGTGATGTTGCAGGTGCCCTACAAGACATGACGAAGAAGCCGCCGGCAGCAGGCGAGGGCACCCAGGATCCTGTGTGGAGCGAGGAGTTTATCAAGGAAGCCGCAGCTCAGTTTGAGAGCAACATGGCAGCGTTACTGGGCAGTTTTAGCGGCGTGCCCGGGGAGCGTAAGTAGAATTTCTATGCAACTAATTGCTTTTATTAATCAGAAACGTCTATACTCTGTCCACGATAACGAGCTAGTACCAGAAAACTCAGAACGCATGTGATTGGTTAGCGATAATGGTAAGGAATGTGTAACGGGTGAGTTTACATGTCAGTCAGCTCTGTCTCTTGTACGGTGCGGACGCGTCTATTGTTCTCCTTGGTATTATTTCCCTTTTAAGCAGTCCACCAATCTGTCATTTCAGTATTGATCATAAATATGCAGTTGGTTATCAAAACCTAACTAACAAAAGTATAAAATTAATAATATCACCATAAGAAATTTATTAAAATAAAATAATCGAAGCGGCGGCATGTACGCCGAGCCGGACAGCGAGGTACCTTTGTTCACGCCCACTGCCCTTTTTTGTCCTTTTCATCTGCGTACAAAAGTGCAAAAGAGAGGCGTCTATACTAGCTCGTCATCATGGACGAAGTATAGTAAATATGATCGATATTTAACACGTAACCCGCAATGAAATACCAAGAAGGATAAAATAAAAAAAATTGACAAGTCCAAGCAGTACTCGTATAGCACAATTAGTATTGCGCTGGGCTAGTGATCCAGTGGTTGTGGGTTCGAGTCCCGCTTTGAGTCAAATATTTATTTCCATTTAAACTAGGAACTAATTGTAATAGTTTTATAAAATATTTTGATTTTGGTTTTTTAAGTACAAAAATTATAAATTGAAATGTACAGTCGCCATCAGATATGTCGGAGCTGTAGATGTGGTCACAAATATCTAAACGTAACCTCTGTTGTCAGGGTGATAAAGTATGTGTTCAGATATTTGTGACCACCTCCACAGCTTTTTTTTTTTTTTATGACATAGGCGGCAAACGAGCTGACGGATTGCCTGGTGGTAAGCAATTACCGTCGCCCATGGGCACCCGCAACACCAGATGAGTCACAAGCGCGTTGCCGGCCTTTAAGGGGGGTTGGAGCTCTGTGAACCTTAGTCACCATCAGGAACACAGCACTACATACCTGTAAGGTAGCAGTGCTATTGTGGCTGTGGTCTTCTGTAAGGAGGAGGTACTTCCCCAGTTGGGCTGCCCCAGATTCAAGCGTGATGGTCATCGCTGTGCCCTACCTCTCATTGTTGGACGTAGTTTAAGGACATACCCGGGTCCAAAAATATCTAATGGCGACTGTACTGAATAAGAACAGACTAGACAAATACTTAACCAGTGCAAAGAATATTTTTTAAGTGAAGATCACTCAAATCAGTTGTTTCAACTGCCTGCTTGATTAATAAATTAATAAAAAATTAAATAAATAAATAGATGATATCCTTGTCTATTATTGAGTGTATCTCTAAAAATTGCTACTTGTGTTTTTGTCAAAAAAAAAAAAACTATAACTCAGAATCACGTGCTCTTTCTATTCCAATAAACATAAAATTTATTTTAGAAGATACCATAGTTACATTTTTTAAATACTGTGTTTTGTTGCTGCCTTACAAAATTTAATGGTAGTTTGCAAGAAAATAGGAAAAAAATAGTTATTGGATAGTACCTACTTATTATTGTTATATTAGAAAGAGTTTGGAAAGTGGTCATCTTTTTGCTTTCCTAAGGTATAGAGCACTACTTCAGGCAATGTGTTTTTGTTTTGCTGTATTACATATGCCTGTTATCCTTATTATAAAAACATAAATATTCTTTGAACGACTTAGAATGAGAAGGTAAACACTAACTTTGCTCCCTTCTGTAACAAATAACTATTTAATTTTTTATTATGCAGAAACGTCTGCTAGCGAATATCTTCGATATTTCAATCGAAAGAAAAATAGAAAAATTTGACTCGGAGCGGGACTCGAACCCACAACCACTGGATCCAGATCCAGAAAATAACTATTTATTA
Source organism: Grapholita molesta (assembly GCA_022674325.2). Taxonomy (NCBI): domain Eukaryota; kingdom Metazoa; phylum Arthropoda; class Insecta; order Lepidoptera; family Tortricidae; genus Grapholita; species Grapholita molesta. The sequence continues at coordinate 1,117,105 of CP053145.2, read as the reverse complement.
CTATTGAAATAATACAATAAAATTTTTTTTGTTTCAGAACAAGAAATAAGCCAAGAACAGATAGCGCAGACATTTTCAAAGATGGCCGGTAAGTATATTATTTATGTTTTAAAAATTTTTACTTTAGTCATATAGGTGAAAAACTTAACTGAAGCACCATGTCTATGTAGGGCGTGAAATACACACAAGCGACGTAAGGCATAAGAAGGCACGATGCCGCTTCAAATCGTTTCTATACAAAATGTACTAAGGAGACGTATTTTGAATTACCCTCAAGGGGCGCGGCACCGCTTTTTTTTTCTGACATAGGCGGCAAACGAGCAGTCGGATTGCCTGGTGTTAAGCAATTACCGTCGCCCATGGGCACCCGCAACACCAGGGGAGTCACAAGCGCGTTGCCGGCCTTTAAGGGGGGTTGGAGCTCTGGGAACCTTACTCACCATTAGGAACGCAACACTACATACCTGAAAGGTAGCAGTGCTATTATGACTGTAGTCTTCTGTAAGGAGGAGGTACTTCCCCAGTTGGGCTGCCCCAGATTCAAGCGTGATGGTCATCGCTGTGCCCTACCTCTCATTGTTGGACGTAGTTTAAGGACATACCCGGGTCCGGGGCTTGCGTGCCTGATGTCGCTTCAAAACGTTTTCATACAAAATGTTCGAATACGACGTTACTGTAAATTACACTCAAGCGGCGTGACGCAGGCATGCCTTACGCCTTATGCCTTACGTCGCTTGTGTATATTTTACGCCTAGTTGTGGAGAGAATTAATATAGAACTTACGTCAACATCTCAATTTAACCTCGTAAGACCCAGTGTACATTACAATGTACACTCCCTTTCAATGGAATTTAAATCCTTTGTTAAAGGAAATAAATTAGCATTTCATTTGTTTCATTATTTTTCGAACAAAAGAAAATTCGACCCTATTTAATGTACAGTAAGATTGATTTTAACTATAAAAACTTTTTATATGGTGGGTCTTACGAGGACAAGACGCTGACATGCGTGTACACAGACCTATTTATTGATAATACAATAAAAAAACGGCATTTTATTACCCCTGAGAAAGAGGGGCTTGGATTCTGTGCAAACGGGGTTATCGCAGTGTTTCACCGCACTCCATGAACGCTACTCATCCGCCGTGTTCATACATTGGAGCAAACCGGTCACTGTGGGGCTCTTTGGGGGAGGCCTATGTCCAGCGGTGGACCTTCTTCGGCTGTATTAACAGTTACGTTTGTTGCGAGCAGAGGCCGCCGCCGCCGTGCTAAAGCCGGGCGCCGCGGAGGCCGGCGAGACCCCCGCCGCGGACCCCGCTAAAATAGACGAGGTATGTATAACATACAATTGTGTCGCTTAACTTCTAACTCGGGTAAATCCATTCTGCTTTAAGGTTGATTATCTAAAGATAAAGATAAAAAAGATAAAAGATCTTTATTTTTCAATTTAGGCACATTACATGCACTTATGAACGTCAAATAAAAATAAAAAAACTACACCGGTTCAAACCCTACACCTCTGACCCGAGAAGATACCGGCAAGAAACTACGGCGGGACTTATTTTTTCAATACAGTGATACATCAAATCTTAAAGTACTTACATAATTATGCGTAGTCCGATAAGAAAACATATCAAACAGTTTATTACAAGATAAGAAAATACTAAAATATAAAAGTAAACATAATAATGTATAAACAAATTCGACTTCACAAAATAGACATACTTTAATATGCTTTCTTGTCTGAACTGTGTCATTTACATGATCTGGCAGTACATACAATTGTTGAATTAATTGCTAGGCGGTTTAGTTAGTTCCTGGTATGGGCCATGCATGTTTGTCTGTCAAATAATCCTCTACTCTGTAATAGCCCTTAGACATCAAAGACTTTTTTAAGTAATTCTTAAGTACTGGGAAGGGTAATTTTAAGGCATCATCAGGTAACTTGTTATAAAAAAATGTATAATAATCTGAATGCTTATCAACCTTAGGGCAAAATGGATTTACCCGAGTTTGAAGTTAAGCGACACAATTATAACCTCTAGCTGCCCAGACATTAAAAGTTGCCAGGCCAAATGCAACTCTGGTTTGTCGTAATTAAAATTCAAAATGGCATGCGATGGGAGACCTTTTTATAGGTTTCCGGGCGGGTAGAGGATAAATAAAAATTGCATATTGTTTTTAATGATAGACCAATAATTACCACTAATTTTGATTAAACTTTTAATGGTTGTAGACTTTTTTTTTCTCGCGACTGTGAGGTGAAAAATTGAAAGTTCCCCTCTAGTGCCATGAATACCGAAGCTCAAGATTCAATTTTTTGAACCACTAGCATATAAAAAAATCAATTGGCCAAGTATTTCTTCAATAGGTAATTTTTGATATTCTGGCCTCAAATATCCAAATGCTTCGAATGTCTAATTCCTGGAATGTCCATATGCCTCAAATATCCAAATGCCTCGAATGTCTAATTCCTGGAATGTCCATAGGTCACAAATGTCTAATTCCTGGAATGCTCCAAGTGGATTCCGCTGTGGTCGGGTGGCCCAATTGGTTAAGGCGTCAGCCGCGATAGCTGGAGATGCGGGTTCAAATCCCGTATCGTACGCCGGAAGTCCTCTTTACTTTTTCTTAAAGCCAGGCATAGACTAGGGGACAAATGTCCGGCGACAAATGTCCGGCGACAATTGTCGGCGAGATGTCAAACGAACTCGACCGACAAGTCCGGCGACTTCGCCAGACACTTGCAGGCATAGTCATGGCTTGTCGGGCGAGGTCCGGCTACGTCAATCTATGTCACCCGTCGTCACTGGCGATACGGGTTGCAGGACATTTGTCCCCTAGTCTATCCCTGGCTTTAGTATATGTCATCTATTTTCAATGTATTAATAAGCCGTGTCTGTTTAGGTGTCTGCAGCTATTTCCCAGACCCTGCAGAACCTGAGCTCCAACTCCGAGGGTCTGCAGACACCGTTCAGCGACCAAGACCTGGCGAACATGTTTGGAAACTTCAACCTTGGAGAAAATCAGGTTTGTGTGGTCATTTAACTTTAACAACGGACTATCGAGACCGGTGTCGGACCGCCCTCAACCGGTTTTGACATCAAGAGCGGCGCGCGTTAGTGCGCGACGGGCCGGCGACGCGAACGGACATTCAGCACTCTTAGTGCTTGAAAATGGAGGCCTATGTTCTCCGAAACATGGCACGCGAGTGACTAAATAAACGTGTTAATCATTAATTAATTATGTCTCACGAAAGTTTAAATACAAAAAACTATAGTGAGACTGAAACATATTAATTGTATAAAAGCGAATATTGCTCGACATGTTTCACTACGTAACGAGGAGCATCATCAATCTGCACTAATATTATAAAGGTGAAAGTTTGTGAGTGTGTATGTTTGTTACTTATTCACGTTTAAAGCGATTTTAATAAAATTTTATATGGAGTTAGCTGACATCTTGGATTAACACATAGGCTACGTTTTTTCCCTAATGAACCGCGGGTAACACCGCGGGGCACAGCTAGTATTATATAATATACAAATACTTAGGCACTAGTCCCACCGCGAGCTAGTAAGCTATGAGCTATCAGCTATTTCAAGGGACAAAAGATGATCGCTCCCGTGTGAATAAAAGAGCGATATATATTTATAGCTCATCGCCCGGCGATGAACTACGATCGCCCGGCTATGACATATATGTCTCTTTTATGTACACGGGATCGATTATCGTTTGTCCCTTGAAATAGCTGATAGCTCATAGCTTACTAGCTCGCGGTGGGACCAGTGCCATAAATACCATATAAAACACCTATGACTCAGGAACAAATATCTGTGTTGATCACACAAATAAATACCCTTACTGGCATTTGAACCCAAGACCATCGGCTTCATAGGCAGGGTCACTACCCACTAGGCCAGACCGGTCGCCGAATATAAAACACCTATGACTCAGGAACAATCTGTGCTCATCACACAAATGCCCTCAGATTGGAACCCAAGACCATCGGCTTCATAGGCAGGGTATACCCACTAGGCCAAACATATTTTTTTTTTTTTTTTCGGGACAATTGCGTTGTAGGTACTAGACGACGATATATATAATAGATAGATACATATAAATACTTAAATACATAGAAAACACCCATGACTCAGGAACAAATAGCTGTGCTCATCACACAAATTAATGCCCTGACTGGGAATCGAACCCAGGATCATCGGGTTCACAGGCAGGGTCACTACCCACTAGGCCAGACCGGTCGTCTTTAAATTATATAATTGTACCCCTTATATAATTGTACCCCTTATATACTTGTACCCCTTTTCCAGGAAGGCAACATGTTCCTACCCTTCATGCAGGGTATGATGCAGTCCCTCCTCTCCAAGGAGGTGCTGTACCCCTCCCTCAAGGAGCTGGTGGACAAATACCCCGCCTGGCTTGAGGAGAACAAGGGGAAAGTGCCCCAGGATGACTATGACAGGTAACCGGTTCTATTCTGCAGGTCTGGGCTAGATTTTTTTTTTAAGCAAGACCAGCGTTAGACCTCAGTCGCACCTGATGGTAAGCGTCGACGAGGTCGAGGGTGTAGCACGCTTCAGTAACAGTCTATTAACTCTTGCCTTGAAGGTACTTAAATTGTATGTTTCCGGGAATACAGACGAAGGGAGCGAATTCCATTCCTTAGCAGTCCGCATTAGGAAGGTAGAACCGAATCGCTTCTTGCAAATGAATGGAATATTCACAACGTAAGAATCAAACCACTCCCCTGGCCTGGACGTCCGGGGGGGAAACGCAAATGGAAACTAGTGCAATTCCTGTGCACACTCTCCAAAATGTATCCTGTGAAACACAGACAAACTAGCAACCCTGCGACGGTGCTCAAGGCTCTGTAACCTTACACTCAGTAATTCAGGATCGCCAACGAGTCTTCGAGCATGGTGCTCTATTGAATCCAAAGCGGCCAACTGATACTTAGCAGACCCGTCCCAAAGGTGGCAACAGTACTCCATCATCATGATATCTCCTCACGATAGTCTACATAGCCTAGCTAGAGTGATTCTAAAGGCTTTTTTTGTCGTCTCCAGATACTGCCGGCAGCAGGAGCTGATGCAGCAGGTGTGCGCTGAGCTGGAACCGGAGCAGGAGTCGGACCCTGACGATGTGAAGAGGAAGAGGTTCGAAGTTGTCTTGGAGCTGATGCAGAAGGTACCTCAGATCTTTGTTAGCTTCATTTTAAATTGGAATACATTATTTTTTGTAAACTTAAGTGGCAGTGGACGGGACACATTGTGCGCAGAACCGATGGCCGGCGGGGCGGAAAGGTTCTGGAGTGGCGACCACGAACTGGAAGACACAGCGTAGGTAGGCGTCCCACAAGGTGGACCGACGACCTGGTTAGAGTCGCGGGATGCCGCTGGATGTGGAAGGCACATCGGTCTTGGGTCGTTCTGGGGGAGGCCTATGTCCAGCAGTGGACGTCTTTCGGCTGTCATGATGATGATGATGGTCCTGGGTTCGAATCCCAGTCAGGGCATTTATTTGTTCCTGAGTCATGGGTGTTTTCTATGTATTTAAGTATTTATATGTATCTATCTATTATATATATCGTCGTCTAGTACCTACAACACAAGCCTTACTGAGCTTACCGTAGGACTAGGTCGATTTGTGTAAGATTGTCCCGAAATATTTATTTTTTACTTTTGTTCACTCGACGTGTATACATGCCCTTGTGACCTTACTGAATAAACGTTTGAGTTTCAATAATATCTTGTCAACAGATGCAAGACCTGGGCCAGCCGCCCGCCGAGCTGGTTGGCGACATGGCGGTGCCGCCCCAGGGTCTGGCTCCGGACAGTTCGCAGTGCTGCCTCATGTAGTGGCCAGACGACATGTATATGTGTCCTGACACCCACGTTATACTGCCAACATTCATATTCATACAGCCGTGAGACGTGAGTGTTTGGGGGTGCTATGGTCGCCACGTTTTGCAGGCGGGTTGGCGACCGCACTCTTTCCTTCGCCTCTTACAATACCCGTCTTGGGGCTCATTCAAAAATCATGTGGTCGGTTTTGGCCTTATTTGACCCCCCCAATGATTTTTGAATGAGCCCTTGAGGGTGCCATGGTCGCCACGTTTTGCAGGCGGGTTGGCGACCGCACTCTTTCCTTCGCCTCTTACGACCTGTGGGAGATGGCGAGTTAATCTCAGCCGGCAAATCCGCCTACACCTGTATATATCATATTGGAGAGGATTTGCCACGCTTGGCAGGCGGGTTGGCGATCGCGGTATATTCCACCGCACCGAAGTAACGATTACTGCCTTGAACTTATAATATATATGTTGGCAGTATATGAAAATGTATTTTATGTAAAAAGTATATTATAATATTATATTTATAATAATTTTAGTAATTTTAGTAGCCATGTTGTTATAAAAATAAGTTGTTAATTATGAATTATGACAGTTTGGTATATATTTTATCACAAATTAAGTCCATAGGCTATGGTGTCATGTTACCATTATGACATATGACATCCAAACCTTCAAGAAAAGAGCGTATAGGGATCTTAAAGGCCGGCAACGTACTTGTGACTCCTCTGGTGTTGGGAGTGTCCATGGGCGGCGGTAGTTGCTTACCAACAGGCAATCCGTCTGCTCGTTTGCCTCCTATATCATAAAAAAAAAATGTTTGCTTTAAAAAAAATGCTAATTTTGAAAATTATGTTATTCATTATCTGGGCCATAAGAAAAAAAATTGTACCAAAATTTTCATACATTTTTTATTACTCCCGTTCCGTTACCGCCATATGGAATATATGAAAAATAGTAATGGAATGGAATAAAAAACCTTGAGACACATTTTTTCTTTTATCAGGCTCGAAATAATTCATGATACTGAGTAGAAATAACACAAAAAATCCAATGTAAAAAAAAGTTGAGAATACCACTTTAAATAAGTTGTAATGTTATATTATCAATGCGAAAGTAACTCTCTGTCTGTTACCTCTTCACGCTTAAACCGCTGAACCAATTGGGATGAAATTTGGTATGAAGAGTTTGAGCTACGAGAAAGGACATAGGATAATTTTTATCCCGCAACCATACTTTAAAGACGGGAATGGCTGGCGTGCGTTTATTTACGCGGAATCGATTATGATTGTGGACCCGGGTATGTCCTTGAAACTACGTCCAACAATGAGAGGTAGGGCACAACGAAGTACCATCACGCTTGAGTCTGGGGCAGCACAACTGGGGAAGTACCTTCTCCTTATAGAAGACCACAGCCATAATAGCACTGCTACCTTTCAGGTATGTAGTGCTCCTGATGGTGAATAAGGTTCCCAGAGCTCCAACCCACGGCATAGGTCGGCAACGCGCTTGTGACTCCCTTGGTGTTGCGAGTGCCCATGGGCGACGGTAATTGCTTACCATCAGGCAATCCGTCAGCTCGTTTGTCACCTTTGTCATAAAAAAAAATCTTTTTTCCCTTGAAATAGCTGATAGCTCATAGCTTACTAGCTCGCGGTGGGACCAGTGCCTTAGCGTAACTTGTTATGTCATGTCAGTTTTGTGACATAAGTAAGCATAAAATTTCTATAAATACTTAAGTGCTCGTTTCATAAACTATAAGCAATATTACGATGTATAAGAAAAGCAATAATTAATTTCCATAAATATTTCATGCTTATTTATCGTCACAAAACTGAAATAATTTAACTTTTCTACAAGTGACACTTCTAAAAACTCCAGTATATCAAAATAAGCGTAGGACGTCCACCCACAAGATGAACAGACGACCTTCTAGGTTACCGGAAGACGCTGGATGCAGGACGCTTCCAACCGGTACATGTGGAGGTCCAAGGGGGAGGCCTATGTTCAGCAGTGGACGTCTTATGGCTAAGGTATTTTTTTAGAAACTATACCTTATGGTAGATTTACAAATATACAAGGTGAAATCAAAATGGTGATACTAAAATATATTTTTCCTAACTAGTGCGTAAAAAGTGCACTTTTCGCACGCTTCGCATGCGTAAATTTCACTTTTTAAGGCACTTGCTATGAAAAATTAGGTTCGATACTCGTGTAAAAACTTCTTTAAGACTCGGGTGATTGCCACCCTCGTTTCACTCGGGCTCCAACTTTTACCCTCGTCGAAAAAAAATTTTTTTTCACTAGTATCGAAATTTACTATTCTGGATCTATTCGTGATTACGATCAACTTTTACTATGGGGTCACAACCGAATCAGTTAAAAAAAGAGACCTTTCCATACTAGCTGCTAGCTAACTGTAGTTAGTATGGGCAGGTAATTTTTTTAAATTGATTTTTCAGTTATGTCTCTATAGTAAAAGTTGATCGTAATCACGAATAGATTCAGAAAATACCGGGTGTTATAAAAAACGTGATACAAGATCAGCAAACCGGCATCTGTTTATGATTTTGAACATATTACTATGGGGTCAAGTTTGTATTGAGCTGCTCCATAGAAAAGTTCATGTAGGGTAAATCACCAGTTACTGGCCACCTTTCAATAACTGGCCACCTTATACTGAAAATGAATTCTGTTTACCTATAAATAGAACACATTTTCATATAGGGTTTCAATTACTGGCCACCTTATACTTAAATGAATTCTGTTTATAGGTAAGTAGAGTCCATTTTCAGTATATGGTGGCCAGTTATTGAAAGGTGGCCAGTAACTGGCGATTTACCCTATAAGTTGACGAAAATGTATGAGAGAGTTGTTTTTGTTTTACAATTTACAAAGTTGACCCCATAGTAAAAATTATTCCTAATCATGACTAAATGCCGGCTTGATAATCTTGTATCACGTTTTTTATAACACCCGGTATAACTTGTTTAAAAAAAAGGCAACGCGCTTGTGACTCCCCTGGTGTTGCGGGTGCCCATGGGCGACGGCAATTGCTTAACACCAGGCAATCCGTCTGCTCGTTTGCCGCCTATGTCATAAAAAAAAACCATTTTGATTTTTCATTTGTTTAATCAAATTGTCATAATTTGTAAATAGTATCACAATAATTGGTGCTTAGTAGTTTGTCAAGGTAAAATATATCGATACAGCCCAGTGCGCAATAATATGTATACACGTATGAAATAAAACAACTAAAAAAACGGCTAAGTGCGAGTCGGACTCGCGCACTAACGATTTCTTACCATCTCAGTGGCGCTACCGCGAAAAACGATATTAGTAAATTTCGGATGATTGTCTCTGTCACTCTTATGACGCCTTTATTGGAGTAAAAGAGGAAGATGCTCGAAATTCGATGTTCGCGGTACATGGCCAGCAAGACATATGTATTTATAATTTAAACTGTTGTGAGCCATGTTACTACTACTTAGTTACAAACGGATAAACTCGCGTGTAATTATATCGCACTAGGCGACATGTTTTGGGTAAGCTCTGGTACCCATCTTCAATTGAAAATGGGTACGAGTTAGACACATCGTCATCATTCCACTACTGGACATAGGCCTCCCACAAATATGACGTGTATCTTGGGGGTAGTTGTCATAGTCGCCACTGCAGGCGGGTTGGCGACCGTAGTAGCTGTAGATTGGGTTTTGACGGCTGCTGCCCGTCTGTCGGTTATTTCCGCCTCTCTCTATTGTCGCCTCTTACGACACCCGCGGTTTATGTGGTGCCATTCTAGTCAGCTGGCACCACAGACACTGAGTTTTACAGACATGAATTATAGAAATTAATAATCGAAAGTCGAAACTATACACAAAAATAATAGTGAGAAAATATCAATACGCTGACGGTAGATGTGACTACACGTCACCCATGATGACGTATACCACGAAGGATAAGATAGAGAAATTTGACAAGTCCAAGCGGTACTCGGATAGCACAACTGGATGTGCACTGGGCTAGTGATCCAGTGGTTGTGGGTTCGAGTCCCGCTTCGAGTCAAATTTTTCGATTTAAATATCGAAAATATTCGCTAGCAGACGTGTCTGCAAAATAAAAAATAATAGTGAGAAACTTGTGCGAAAATTTCCGTCCCCAAAATTTGGGGACCGCCTTCGTACGAGACGAGATTTGAACCCGCACCTCCACGCGGCTCTGATAAGCGACAATTTTATCGTATCGATATATTTTATCTCTTGCACTCCCATCAACGAAGATGAGATGATATGGAGAGCCATACCATTATCAAAGCATTAGCAAAGCACCTGTGTGTTCATGTGTTGTAGTAACACAAATAATAGTTATTTGTTATACAAGGGAGCAAAGTTATTGTTTACCTTCTAGTGCTAATGTTGAGAGCCGTACCCTCACCATGTAACATTGACGTTTTCGATAACGAGTATCGAGTTTACTATCTGTGCATCTCGCTTGTACTGTTTTAGTGCGAACGAGATGCACAGACTCATGCTCATGGTAAGGGTACCGAGCTAGCGAAAGATTCCAAAATTGAACCACGGGCATAGCGAGTGAAATATTGAGCATTCGGAGGGTTGTAAAACACACTTTGCTACCGAGTGGAACACACAATTTTTCACCTCACTACTGCGTGGAAAAAATTAACTCTAAAAATTAAATAAAAATTATTAATATCCAACATTTATCATTCAAAAACATTAAATAAAAGAACATACTAAAGTTCATGTCAAAAAACACTATTAGTAATAAACAATTTGTATGAAATTACTTTGCACTCTTGTGAATAAAATGCAACTTTGCTATCTGTTTTTAAAGAACAAAACAGTTCTTTCCGAGCAAGTGAGGTGAAAAATAATTGACTTACGACTTGACTTGACTCACCTTAAGACATTTTTTTCTAGTCTCGATATCGTTTTTTTTTATTTTGTCTAGGTACATGACACGCACATTTTTAGGTAAATATCTACAACAATATATCACCCATGTAATATAATCAAAACTTGTGAGTCAAGCTATTACTACTACAAGCGGAAAAAATTACGTGTAATTATATCGCACTAAGCTGGTTTCGAGTAAACGATAAACGCACCGAGTGGTGTCCTGTCTCGGCTTGAAAATGGGTACCAGAGCTTACCCGAAACATGTCCTAACTAGTATTATAAGTAGTGTGTAACTAAGTAGTATTATAACCAAGGACCGGACAAACGCCCGTCATTTTGAAAATATAACCCTGTTCCGTTCAGCAGAGACTTCCTTATGTTAATAAAAAAATAGTATTTTATACATTTATTAGACCATAATTTATCCAGTAACAAATTAATTTATGATTGACATTCCGAAATTTACTTTCGCCAATAAAATAGACTGACCAAATTTTTTTCTAAATTTTCAGTTGTGAGCCTGTAACGATGTGATTTAGGACCCATTTATGTGTTGAAAAAGTCTGTCACAGTCTTATGAAATAAAATATTTTAACATCATAAAATAAGGAAGTCTCTGCTGTACGGAACAGGGTTATATTTTCGAAATGACGGGCGTTTGTCCGATCCTTGATTATAACCTATAGTTAAAAATAGATAATATTTCGTTGACTGGGCTTTGACAAACTAAAATGTATGTATACATGATAGATTTTAAATTGGTGTGTGTTTTATAGAATTTTCTAAAAAATGACTTGTTGACTGTATGTTGGTTGTGTTGAATAAATTATTTATTATCTTTTACAATGTTATTTATAATATTTAATCCTTTGAAAGGTATGTCCTTAAACTACGTCCAACAATGAGAGGTAGGGCACAGCGATGACCAACACGTTTGAATCTGAGGCAGCCTGGGGAAGTACCTCCTTACAGACCACGGCCATAATAGCACTGCTACCTTTCAGGTATGTAGTGTTGTGTTCATGATGGTGAGTAAGGTTCCCAGAGCTCAAACCCCCCCTTAAAGGCCGGCAACACGCTTGACTCTGGTGTTGCAGGTGCCCATGGGCGACGGTAATTGCTTACCAGCAGGCAATCCGTCCGCTCGTTTGCCGTCATAAAAAAAAATGGTTTTATAATGTCTGTCTATGGCATTTTAACTCCTAAACTAACATTTGAGCACTGGTGGCCTATAGCTAAGAGCGTATGACTTGCAATCCATAGGTCGCAGGTTCGAACCCTGTACTAATGAGTTTTTCGGAACTTATGTATGAAATACAATTTGATATTTACCGACCGCTTTTGGGTAAAGGAAAACATCGCGAGGAAACCGGACTAAATCCCAATCAGGCTTAGTTTACCATCTGGGTTGGAAGGTCAGATGGCAGTCGCTTTAGTAAAAATAGTTCCTACGCTAAATCCTGAGATTAGTTATCAAGCGGATCCTGTGAACCGCGGCAAATGACTGGACAATGCGATAAGATGATATACAGTAATATTATAAAGGCGAAAGTTTGTGAGTGTGTACGTTTGTTACTTCTTCACGTCTAAACGGCTGGAGCGATTTTGGTAGGGAGTTAGCTGACACCCTGGATTAACACATAGGCTACGTTTTTTCCATAGTAAACCGCGGGGCACAGCTAGTGAACTAATATTTGATCATTCAGAAACCTTATATAAAAACCTTTCCAACAAGCTAACGTAAAAAAACACTCGATATACCTACACAATTTGTATTTTTTTTATACCACAAAGGTGGCAAACAAGCATGCGGCCCGCTTGATGGTAGGAGGTCACCACAGCCTATGGACGTTTACAATGCCGAGGCATCATTCACGCGTTGCCGACCCCGTAAAAACCTCTTTACACCCTTTTTGAAGAACCCCATACTGTAGTCCTTTGGGATGACTTGGGCTTTTGTAATACTTCTCATCATCATCATGTCAGCCGAAAGACGTCCACTGCTGGACATAGGCCTCCCCCAAAAAGACAGGTCGTGCGCCTTTCACATCTAGCGGCATTAAGTACTTGTAGTTATCATAATACGATTGTAAATACTACATGATTAGATTACATTTTTGTTTCAGTTTTTAAACCATATATGTTCAACAGTTACTTTCTTCATAAAATGTACATTTAAGTTTAAACAAGAAAAGTAAAATTGAAACATATTAATTGTATAAAAGCGGGTAGCTCACAAACCTTTATACAATTAATATTTTCGAACGTCGATTTTCCTTGGAGGCCCTTATTGTCCAGTCAGCGTCATATAGTTGGCAGCATCCAAAGTACTCAAATAGTACTAATTCTATGGTGTACCGAACTTTATGAGTACTTTGGATGCTACTATATGACGCTGACTGTCCATCAAAGTGAACTCCAACCGTGACATTGAACGTTACGTCACACGAGTGAAAGTGACGTGAAACTCGAACGTGCGTACGCGCATGTATTAGGTTTAAGGTGTGACTCGCACGAGAATCCACTATTATAACGAAATTCTTAGGAACATCCTTGACGACAGGTCTGGCCTAGTGGGTAGTGACCCTGCCTATGAAGCAGGCGGTCATGGGTTAGAATCCCGGTAAGGGCACTCATTTGTGTGATGAGCACAGATATTTGTGACGTTATCTATGATAAGGGACCTTATTGTCGATGGCGCTTACGTCAACGCGGTTCGACGTAAGCGCCATCGACAATAAGGTCCCTTTTGCTAGATAATATCACATTTGTTCTTGAGTCATGGGTGTTGTCCATGTAGGTATAAGTATTTGTATATTATATATATCGTTGGCTGAGTCACAACACAAGCCTTCTTGAGCTTACCGTGGGGCTCAGTCAATTTGTGTAAGAATGTCCTGTAATTTTTGGGTAAAATCTGGGTCGTGATCCAAAATGTCAAAAACTGATAAAGACCTTGGTAAAATGGATAATACTTAACAACTTTTCCATGGGACCAATATTTAATTCGCAAAAAAATCCGCTACTCCATTCATCCTGGGACTTAATTGCAAGTAATTTTTGTTCGCAATTTCAATATTGGTCCAGTCAGCAGCAGAAGTGGCTAAGCGTTTGAGGTGTTCAAATTGAGGTCAACACATCTCTATTGTCAAGATAATAAAAGCGCGTGTAGGTCATTTTGAACACTTCAAACGCTTAGCCACTTTTGCTGCTCACTGTCCCATGGGAAAAGTTGTTAAGTATGGTCTTTATCAGTTTTTGACAAAGCTACGACACATCTTTTCTTCCAATATTCCGATATATATTACTAGAGTTTCAAATCAGTAAATAGTAATAAGCCATACCTGGTATAACTCAGGGCATAATCATTAATATTTAATACCGATGAACATGATAAAAATATTGATTGTATATTATGAAAACTATTTTAAAATAAACATGTAGATACCCGTTTTAATGTTTTTTTACAATATGGCTAAAATGATATTTCTATATGTCTAATAAAATGTAGATGTTGTCATTAACATCAATATATTTTATTATCGATAAAATATTTGGTCACGCACTTATAGATGCCCCGAGTTATCCCAGGTATGGTCATTACATATTGACCTAAAAATATTGGCCGCTTAACAAGGCTCAAAGACGCCCAAAGGGCAATGGAAAGGGCTATACTGGGAGTGTCTCTGCGTGATCCCATCAGGGGGCCGATTTTTGAGAGTCGTGCAATGAACTAAAGTAACCGATAGATACTTAAATACATACAAAAACACCCATGACTCATGAACAAATATCTGTGCTCATCACAGAAATAAATGCCCTGACTGGGAATCGAACCCAGGACCATCGGCTTCATAGGCAGGGTTACTATCCACTAGGCCAGACCGGCCGTCCGATATAGCCCTCCGGATCGCCAAGCTTTGGACCCGGGTATGTCCTTAAACTACGTCCAACAATGAGAGGTAGGGCACAGCGATGACCATCACGCTTGAATCTGGAGCAGCCCAACTGGGGAAGTACCTCCTCCTTACAGAAGACCACAGCCATAATAGCACTGCTACCTTTCAGGTATGTAGTGCTGTGATCCTGATGGTGAGTAAGGTTCCCAGAGCTCCAACCCACTTATAGGTCGGCAACGCGCTTGTGAATCCCTTGGTGTTGCGAGTGCCCATGGGCGACGGTGATTGCTTACCATCAGGTAATCCGTCTGCTCGTTTGCCACCTTTGTCATAAAAAAAAAAGCTTTTTGACAATGGGCCATTACACGCGGAACCTTAGAAAGTAAAGGTTCTCGAGTGGCAAACGTACCGTTTAACGCAATGTGGGCAGTCCCCCCATAAGGTGCAGCGACGACCTGGTGATTATCGCGGGAATCCATAGGATGCTGGTGGCGCAAAATCGGTCATTGTGGGTCGCTTTGGGGGAGGCCTATAGTGTCCTTCCGCTGACTAGCTCGAACAATTTTTAGGGTAGGCAATGCGCATGTGAATCCAAAGGCTATGGTAGCTCCTTACCATCAGGTGGGCCGTATGATTGTTTGCCACCGTCGTTGTATAAAATATAAAAGTACCTAAAAATGATGATGATGATTGATTAAATTTGCCCAATATTACCTTAAAAGTCAATGTTCTTATTTTCGCATGTTTAAATAATATATTTTTCTGACTGTGTTTTTGATGAGTCATTATTGTCATTAACATATAATGATTTGAATAATCATTAATGATTTGATTAAATCATTTTAAAACGTATTAGCGATAGGTTTCCCGGGACATTAACTCCATTTATTGGATGGTTCTCCCCAAATTTAATGAAACCGTACGGTTTTTTGCATTTCGTAAAATGCGTGCGTTTAAAGGAAAAGGTGCGTCGTAAACTTGAACTTAAATAAGTTAAGTCAGTAGCACACTGTATGCGGATGAGATGATATAAATACAAATCTTGCTTAGAAATTAGAAAAAGGAAAAAACCGGGCAAGAGGTGGAGGGCGATTTTTGGGAGTCGTGCACTCGAATTCAAAAAACTTTGAGGACGAAAATAATCGCAAACAAAAGTTTCTCACTATTCTTTTGTACAAAATGTATAGTTTCGAGACCCAAGATAATTTATATGTCTAAAATACTAAGTCTCTCTAAGTTGTCGTCTAAATACACAATATTCGGCCCTAACAATACAGGGGGCCGCGCGATTTTGGAGAGTCGTGCACTCGTATTCAAAAAACTTTGAGAACCAAAATAATCGCACACAACAGTGTCTCACCATTTTTTTGTCCAAAATGTATAGTTTCGATACCCACGATTATTAATTTCTATCATTCGTGTTTATAAAATCCTATTTCTTCTTTTCTGACGGAGTTTCCCCAGATATTGACAGTGGGCCGATTTTTGAGTGTCGAGTATTCGAATCGTGACATTTCTGTCACTCACGAAGAAATGGTATTTAAGAAACATCAAAGATAGAAATAAATAATCGTGAGTATCGAAACTATACATATTGTGCAAAAATTATAATGAGAATCTTTTGTGTGTGATTATTTTCGTTCTCTAAGTTTTATGAATTCGATTGCACGACTCAAAAATTAGCACCCGTGACATAATATAGTGTCACCAATAAGTGCAGTTTAGCCGTATAATCTCTTTTTAATTGTTTTCTATAATGTCTGTATATGTGCACAAGGCTAATACCGGTTATTTCCCCATACCGGTTTTAAACAGGTACTTAAAATGATTTACGTGCTGCTCAATTTGCTCAAAATACCGTTATTGAGGAAAATCGTCCTCTAATCCGTGGACAGTTGTATAAGTTTTTTTTTTATTCAAGTCTTCATTGTACTGTCACGTACACGGATTGTTAAGCCACTTGCTTGTAGCCGTGATCTGAGCCCTGAGTGTAAGTTTTTAACGTAACTTTACGTCACGAACGCGTTTGCGTTTCCCATATAAATAATATTATCACTTACGCGTTCGTAAACATTTTTTTACGTCAAAAGAAACTTACACTAGAGCATCTTAGGGCTGATTTATGAGCACTCGACGCTCGAATCGTCTCATTTTAAACTCTCTCAAACACGAAGAAGTGGTATTTAAGAAGCATGAATGATAGAAATTAATAATTGTAGGAATCGAAACTGATTTTGTGCAAAAATAATGGAAAGAAACTTTTGTGCGATTATTTTCGTCCTCGAAGTTTTTGGATTCGAATGAACGACTCAAAAATCGGCCTTTAGACCGCGGCATGGAAAAGACTTACCCGTGTTGTACACACAGCAACACTCTTAACTGTACATCGGTGGACTTTATGCCTTATATAATAAGGTCTACCAATGTATAGCTAAGAGTGTTGTTGACTGTACGAGTAGGTACTAACAGACTACTAATATGTTTTGTGATTATGCACTATTATAATGGTATTCATTGTCTCTGGAATTAAACATCACATCAAAGTCTACAATCGTTGACGACCGGTTTGGCCTAGTCGGCCTAAGAAGCAGATGGCCCGTTCAAATCCCAGTCAGGGGATTTGTTTGTGTCATGAGCACAGATATTTGTTCCTATCCTGAGTCATGGGTGTTTATTTATATGTATCTATCTATTATATATATCGTCGTCTAGTACCTACAACACAAGCCGTACTGAGCTTACCGTAATAGGTCGATTTGTGTAAGATTGTCCCGACATATTTATTTATTTATTATTAATTATTTTATATAATCGTATATGTCCCGTCCAAACCACCAAACGTGTAAGATTCTCTTTAAATGTTTATTTTAAACAACTTTCTAATCGTTATTTTTAGATAGTTTTATTGCATCTCACTAAACTTGTTAACTTTCTTTGTTTATAACGTTTATCAAAGTCAACAGGGGACGAGTTTTTGGCTTCGATCTCACATGTGCTGTGGGCAACTTTTAAGTGTCGAGTACTCGACTCGTGACATTTTAAAACTCTCAGAAACGAAGAAATTATATTTTAGTAACATGAAATCGAAACTATAAATTTTCGACAAAAATAATGGAAAGCCAATGTTGTGTACGATTATTTTGGGGCTCAAAGATTTTTGAATTCGAGTGCACGACTCTCAAAAATTTTTGCCATTAATCTAAAGAATATATCTGGCCACGTACCTCGATCATCGAAGTTCGTATATTTCGAGCATCTATCTCTTTTACTCCAACTAAGGCGCAATGAGAGCGACAAATACAATAGTCCGGAATAGAGGAATATCGTTTTTCGCGATAGCGCTGATATCTATCACTAATTTTAAATCAACCATCTTGCTACATCCATTCTGGTTTTACCAAAGATGTCTGGACAATAAATTAATTAAATTGTTATTAGGTGACCGTGATGACGAGTATACACGTCATATGACGTCAATTGGTCAGCGTCATTTGAGAACTCATTATTAAAAGTTGCGTTGTCCAATAACTAAAGACGTCCGACGACTGCGTCGAATTCTAAGGCTATATGCCTCTCTACTGCTCTTCAGCTCTTGTTTAAGAGTTAAATAGAGGCAGACACCAATTTATGACGTACGCTGTTGGACCTCAGAACACGCCGACCTTACTCAAACATGAAAACGATTCACCTATGGCGGCGATTTATGAGCATCGAATACTCGATTCGTGACTTAATTTGGCAGGAACGAAGAAATTGTAGTTTAGAAACATGAATGTCAGTTAATAATCGCGGGTATAGGAATTATACAATTTGTGCAAAAATAATTTTGTTGTGCGATTATTTTCGTCCTCAAAGGTTTTGATTTCGACTACAAACATTAACAAATTTTTTTGAGCGTCGAGTACTCGAATCGTGACAATTTAAATTCTCTCAAACATGAAGAAATAGTATTTAGGAAGCATGAATGATATAAATAAATAATCGTGGGTATTGAAACTATACATTTTGTGCAAAAATAATGGTGAGAAACGTATGTGTGTGATTATTTTCGTTCTCAAAGTTTTATGAATTCTATATCTATGGCAGTCACCACACACGTTGTATCAAATCTAGTAGGGATTTGTATAAAGGCATATTAGGTATCGTCATGAAAAAAAATTGAGGACGAAAGAGTTACACAAAAGTTTCTTACGTCTGCAATTATTTTCGTCCTCGAAAGTTTTTGAATTCCTGTGCACGACTTTCAAAAATCGCTACTTGATTTGTAATAGGTAGTAATAGAATGTGACCCCACAGTTTAGAACTGGGGGCCGATCGTGACATTTTAAACTCTCAAACACAAAGAAATGGGTGTGGGTATCGAAACTATACATTTTGTGCAAAAATAATGGTAAGAAACTTTTGTGTGTGATTACTTTTGTCCTCAAAGTTTTATGAATTCGAGTGCACGACTCAAAAATCGGCCTCCAGGAGGTTAATTAGTAATCAGACCTTGTACTAATAACGCAGAACAATTGCCATTCCGAGTTTAAATTAAATGGGGATTTGGGCCATCTACATACATATAGAGAACAGCAAATATACCCACATAATATTACACTATTCTGTAACGGTATATTTCTTATCTGTGTCAATTTTATATTTGCTTCATTATTATATCTAAGGTGCCGGCACCAGTAATGGACAAGGAACCAATCATGAACTAGTGCTTATTTCAAAGGAGTTAATTGTTGTGCATTTGTTGGGACATATTCAATTTATAACTTTATGATTTTTGAAATAAGAACTAAGTGTCCATCATTGGTGCCTGTCAGCTTAAAGTGTCCAACATTGGTGCAATTACCTTAAGTCGATATTAATAATAACATTTAAATTTAGTACGTCTCTGAAAAACAAAGCAATTGGTTACTGACTATAGAAACGATATCCCAAGCAACACAAGATGGCTGAAAAAGGTCTGAGTAATGGAAAGTTTTACACTTACAGCTGTAAAAAGGCTGGGAGCACGTGTACTCAGCTTTCATACAGCCGAATTGGGCCCAAAATTATAGAGCTTTTGGTGGTATTAAAGCTGTATAAGTTCTGTATGATAGCTGTATAAACTTTAGGGTAGCTGGTTAATTGCTGGCTAAAGGTTAAATTATCAGCTTAAGTGCTCTCTGTTCGACCTTTTACATCTATCATACAGCTTTAAGATAATAATAAGCTGTGAAAGGGCTATCATAATCCAAAAATATTGGCCAAAAAATGATTCTCTTAATGTGCATCAAAACATATAAAGTGTTGTGGATAAAAACAGTGATCTTTCAAATAATTAATGGCGTATGAAAATGAATAAACTAGTAACGACAACAAGTAGGTCTGTGTTTACATATTATGGAGTGAAATTGACTTGCGGCGGTAAATTTATTGTATAATGTGGATAGGTTTAGTGTTAATTTATCGACGCGCCCTCGAAATAATAAGATTTTAGGGATTTTTTGGACCCGGGTATGTCCTTAAACTACGTCCAACAATGAGAGGTAGGGCACAGCGATGACCATCACGCTTGAATCTGGGGCAGCCCAACTGGGGAAGTACCTCCTCCTTACAGAAGACCACAGCCATAATAGCACTGCTACCTTTCAGGTATGTAGTGTTGTGTTCCTGATGGTGAGTAAGGTTACCAGAGCTCCAACCCCCCTTAAAGGCCGGCAACGCGCTTGTGACTCCCCTGGTGTTGCGGGTGCCCATGGGCGACGGTAATTGCTTACCATCAGGCAATCTGTCTGCTCGTTTGCCGCCTATGTCATAAAAAAAAAAAAAAAAAAAAAACCTGATATATGGAATAATGTATGTGATATTTATATTTTATATATTTAGGCCATACACTTTCGCGTAAGTAGTTTTTATTCAATTATAAGACTACTGAAACTAGAAATGCTTCGTCTTTAGTGTAAGGTTTGAACATAAAATATATGAGATCACATATTTTTGTAGGTTATGTAATGGCGTATTTGTAATACAGCTTTAAGATGCCGAGTACCACATAACAGAACTTTTCGCTGTATAAAAGTGTGTAAATACTCTATTTTAGAGCCGTTAGCAACCATATCGCTGTATAAGGTTATTGCATTCAAATTTAGGCAATTAAAACGTTCCTAACAACGTTTTCTAACAGCTGTTAGCTCTGAAAGGTATAAGTGATACAACCTTAACTCAGCCTAGTTGAACTGCTTACAATAGACTGGTACGGCTTCAATAGTTTTCTCTTAATTCCACCTGTTTTTTTATATTTTTTCCACACTTTCCGCCCCATGATAAATACCACATGCCATCACAGAGACTAAATGAACAGTATCTACTTAAGGTAACTTAGATATCCCTTTTTCGACCATAAGATGTATGAGATCGTAATTATTTGTTATTTTACAGCAGTAACCTGTATAACACCTGCCGAATATGTTCTTATAGAGCTAGTGCTAAAATAGAATATATTTACACCTTTATACTGCTTCCACGCTCCCAAAACACCATTATACATCGTAAAGATATATAAAGGATATTTCCTTAACCGTTAAAAAGCTTTAACCTATTATTGCCACCTTAATACAGCGAAAAAACTTTAAGCTGTATAATGACTGCATTATGTAATTAGTTGAAACCCTTTTACAGACATAGCCTGAACTGAATACCGTAAACGAGCCTAAGGTGTTTCCGGAATGCGCTAGTTTCCGTTTTACAGCTTACACGCGCAGATATAACCGTTTAACATACCTCTTTCGTCTAAAGGCAATAATAAGGTTAAAATATCCTATTTTATACCGCTTATGTGTTGCTTGGGATGAGACAGGCTTGACTCTAGTTTGTCTATGAATTAAAAAAAAAGTACGGTTTCTTAGACTACGGTAACTTACGATTTTTGAGAGTCGTGCACTCGAATTCAAAAAACTTTGAGAATGAAAATAATCACACACAAAAGTTTGTCACTATTATTTGTGCACGAAATGTATAATTTAGACACCAACATTATTAATTTCGATCATTCACCTTCCTTGTTGTCCCGGCATTTGCCACAACTCATGGGAGCCTGTGGCCCGCTTGGCAACTAATCCTAGGATTTGGCTTAGGCACTAGTTTTACGAAAGCGACTGCCATCTGACCTTCCAACCCTGGTAAATATCAAATGATATTTCGTACTATAAGTTCATTGGTACGAGCCGGGGTTTACTTACGACCTCCGGATTGCAAGTTGCTCTTACCGCTAGGCTACCAGCTCTCCTGATTTCTCTTCTGATTAATTAAATTTCTATCATTCATGTTTCTAAAATACCATTTTCATATCTGACAGTTTAAATTGTCACGAGTCGAGTACTACACCCTCAAAAATTGCCCTCCTAGTTATTGTTTCTAAACTGCCTCCCTGGATATTGTCCCTAAACTGCCCCTTGGCTATTGTCCCTAAATTGTCCCCTAGGCACTGTCCCTAAACTGCGAGTGAATTCCAAGCATGTAAATCAATCCAGTACACAGAAATGCGTAGCTCATTAACCTATAGGTCAAGTTTTTAAGTACTGGCCTTTTTATATAAATCGTATAATGAAAAGCGACGCGTGTCGTAACTTGTATTCATTTTACTTGAATTTCAATGTGAACCTATTAGTTTAATGCGTACTTGAATATTTGTGACATTATTTAGCAAAAGGGACCTTATTGTCGATGGCGGTTACGTCGAACCGCGTTGTGTTTGTATTGAGGCATCTTGAACAATGATGTAAGCGCCATCGATAATAAGGTCCCTTCATAGATAATGGCACATTTAAAACATCTACGCTGAAATAAAAAGTTTACAGTATAATACCTACGAGGGGCGTTCAAAATGTTCTCAAGAACAAATTAATAAGAACGAGAGAAGAAGCAAAATGACATATACATACTTACATATACATACACTGAAGAAAAGGTAACGAAGACCTCAGGCGTCCAAGACGGGATTTGAACTTTAACTTATTCTGGGTATGTAAAGATAAATGACGTAACTATGTATGGGATGAGTACGGAGTTATTGCGTTTCAACTTAGGGTATCTGTGTCACATATGAGATTTTGTCAAAGTAGTAATAAGATATCGCGGCAGTAGTGTTTCTGGTTTCTGGTTGCTGGGGGTCAATTTTAGAGAGTCGTGCACTCGGAATTCAAAAAAAATGTGTATGAAAATAATCGCACGCAATCTCGAAATGTATAGTTTCGATACCCACGATATTGAATTTATACCATTAATGTTTCTAATTTTTTTTTAGTTTCTGACAGAGTTTAAAATGTCACAATTTGAGTACTCGACCCTCAAAAATCAGGGGGCCGATTTTTGAGTGAAAGTGAAATTCAAAAATAATGGTAAGAAACTTTTGAGTGTGTTTATTGTGTTCTCAAAGTTTTTTGAATTCGAATGCACGACTCGCAAAAGTCGTTTTGAAAATAAAATATTAACTTAACTTCTTTTACTTACTGCGAGCCAACCCGCCTGCCAAGTGCCTTAGTTTTTTAGAGGCCCATTTACATTATACAATTTTCTTGTACACGAAACAATAATTATTGTATACGATCCTTGCCTTTCAGAAATTGTATACAATATTTAAATCGAAAGAAAAATATAATTTTTTGATCGAACCCATAATCACTAGCCCAGTGCACTACCAATTGTGCTATAGGAGTACTGCTTAAGACTTGTAATTTTTTTTCTATTTATCCGTCGTAAAGGCCCATTTAGACGATACAAGTTTCTTGAACATTCAATACAAGAACGTTGAGGCAACAAAAAAATATGTATAAACATAACGTGCCATTATTGTATTCAAGCAGCAAATTGAATTCAATACTGGTATACATGTAAACAAAGTCTAGGTAGTTAATTGAATACAAGAAATGTGAATCTATATTTTGTTTTCACAATGGATTCCGTGCGTGAAGGTGTGCTCCTTGTCGCTACTGTAATAGCAACTGTACTACGGGAAAAACTAGTCGAAAAACGTCGCAAAAAAAGATTGTGGACAAGAAAATGGATGCACAGAAGAAGCATGCTGGGGGCTTCAAACACTCTGTGCATGGAACTATCAGCAAAGCCGGAACCAGTACCCATTGAACTCTTCACTTTATTTTTTCAGCTTGATATTATTGCGTCTTTATGCCATTTAGTTTTTTCATTATATCTTATGGACCGAAACCTTCTACCCCGAATTCTTTAGAAAAAGCTGCAAGGGCAGCGTCATGAGCCTCACGGTCTTTATAGTTTTTATTTTCTGTGTCCCAGAGACATTCGTGACCTCTATAAATTTATATTAATTTAATTATCTCCGAACAACCAAATTTGAAATTATTATTGCTCATCGAGCTACCCTCAGCGAACGTTCAAAATTGTATGAAAATCTGCCAATGCAAATCGGTTCAATTCTTGCTTCAATATGCCATAGTTGATTCAACTCAAAGTTTAGACGTGTCGATACTTGCGAGCAAATATTGCCGTGCAATAAATGTCCGTGGTGTAAACAAGATACGGTCAAGAAAATTGACTGTCAAAAATTGTATACAATAATTTCATTAAAGATTTTGGTTATTGCTCATGTGTAAACAGTTTGATTCAATTCTTGAATGGCAAAACTTGCATACAATTATTGCGGATTTTTGTTCAAGAATCTTGTATCGTGTAAATGGGCCTTTACGACGGATATTGCATGCAAGTTTTCACAAGTCCAAACCTTTTGCTTGTACAATAAATCAAGTATTTCTCGTATTATCGCATGTCATACATAGTGCCTTTGAGCCATTATATCAAAGATTCTAGCGGCACTTTTTATGTTTTTTTTTTTTATATTGTACTATCTTTTCCTCGCGACTTTGTCGGCCAGCCATGCCCGTCTTTAAAGTATGGTTGCGGTATTACCAAATTATATTATATACCTACCAAATTTCATCCCAATTGGTTCAGCGGTTTAAGCGTGAAGAGGTAACATACAGACAGAGTAGCTTTCGCATTTTTAATATTAGTATGGATGATTAAAAATGAAATATCTGCCATATTACATTTGTTGTAAAAACTGGAGCAAATAAGACAGTTCCAAGTCAAAATATCTGTACCTAGGTACCCTCACCATGAGTTGTGATGTGACTGAGGTTTTCGATAACGGGTATCGAGTTTACTATGTCTGCATCTTGTTCGCACTAAAATAGTGTTGTGATTTTTGTTATTTAACATTGTAATTAGCGTGAATAAGTAAAATATTTAAGTAATATTAAACCTCTTTAGTATTTGGTTCTTGGCCGCCATCACAACTTTAAAAAAAATGAGACTAGAAATATAGATTAGGCGGTGATGGCGGGAAAGAGCTGTTTAAAAAATTGAGGTGTCAAGAAAAAAGATAATTAATTAGAGATATATTGGCCAATATACTGCTGTTATTGTGTGAAACTGAAATATAATTATTATATTGAAGAGATTTGGAGTTTTCTTTACAATAGTACAATCGAGATACAAAGATAGTAAATTCGATACTCGTTATCGAAAATGTGAATGTCACAACTCATGGTAAGGGTACTGTACTATATTAATCTCGCTTGTACTATATTACTGCGAAAGAGATGCACAGATAGTAAACTCTATACTCGTTATCGAAAACCTCAATGTCACAACTCATGGTAAGGGTACAGATAGAATGAGAACAAACCGCCGAGTTTTGCGGTAGCAAAATTCTACAATTAGGCGTTTGTAGTTCATTTATTGACATGTCAAAGTGCCCTTGAGACCTATTTACACAATAAATATGTGACTTTTTAACCGGTCAACCATTAACATCGACAACTTGAGTATGTAACTGAATAAGCATATAATTCAGCTTTCAAATTCGACGCACGTTATTTTCTCAAACTTTTTTTTTCGCTCATGGGCACCTGCAACACCAGGGGAGTCACAAGCGCGTTGCCGGCCTTTAAGGGGGGTTGGAGCTCTGGGAACCTTACTCACCATCAGGAACACAACACTGCATACCTGAAAGGTAGCAGTGCTATTATGGCTGTAGTCTTCTGTAAGGAGGAGGTACTTCCCCAGTTGGGCTTCTCCAGATTCAAGCGTGATGGTCATCGCTGTGCCCTACCTCTCATTGTTGGACGTAGTTTAAGGACATACCCGGGTCCAAACTTAACATCTTATAAAACCTAAAACTATAAAATTTGCATCGTTTTTCTCTAGAGCCACACAAGTTATTTGTAAATTTCTGATTCTACCCGATATATTATTCCAAGAAAACATTTGCACGTTTGCAAATGACGTCAAAAGATTCAGTCATTACGTAAGTATCATTAAGTATTTTGACGGTATAATATCCGATAATAATGACGCATATCGATATTTTATTTTATAATAGTTACAACTATTTAATAAATGAAAAGTAAAAATATTGACAAGGGTAAGTGCAATTTTCGAGCGGCGACGCGTGACAATTTGACAATTTATACTATGACAGAAACGAAGAAATGATATTTTAAAAAGAAGTAATATTAGATTGACGGTTGAACCTCAAAATGGCGAAGTCGTTTTGAAAATATATTTATTGTTTTTTGTTCAAACGTTGTTTAGTGTGTAATATTGATAGCGTATTATGCAGTGATCTAACGCGGAATTGTGCAGCTAATGAAGAATACATTTCAAAACGCTTTTCACCACTATTTTCAGTCATCACCCGGCAATCCCGGGGTCGCGGCCGCCTCTTAGCTTTCTGTAAAGTTCAGCTACCACTTTACAAAACGCAAGGCCTACTACCGAACAACGTCATGCTCTAAGGGCAAACTTATATGTTATTATACTTATTTGTTATTCTACTTGACACTGGCGAAATCATCGATTGATTTATTGATGGAAGCCATATTTTTTTTAAGAAGAAGAAGAAGAAGTAATATTAAAATATGATAAGTGTCTGATCGCGAAAGTTTTATAACCGGATTTGTGGCGATTCTAAAGATTTCTACGGCGGTTTGTCCTAGGTCAATGGCAGTCAAGGTTAAAAAATACCATGTCCAACTAAGATGTGTCAGTTTTGGCGTGGGCAAAATTAGCTATTTCTTATGTTCGTAACATGGGGGCCGATTTGTTTTTTTTTTATGACAAAGGAGGCAAACTAGCAGACGGATTGCCTGGTGGTAAGCAATTACCGTCGCCCATAGGCACCCGCAACACCAGATGAGTCACAAGCGTGTTGCCGGCCTTTAAGGGGGGTTGGAACTCTGGGAACCTTACTCACCATCAGGAACACAGCACTACATACCTGAAAGGTAGCAGTGCTATTACGGCTGTGGTCTTCTGTAAGGAGGAGGTACTTCCCCAGTTGGGCTGCCCCAGATTCAAGCGTGATGGTCATCGCTGTGCCGTACCTCTCATTGTTGGACGTAGTTTAAGGACATACCCGGGTCCAGGGTCCAATTTGTGAGCGTTGAGTACACAAAACGTGACATTTTAAACTGTGTCAGAAACGAAGAAATTGTATTTTAGAAACAATAATGATAAAAAATTATAATCGTGGTTATCGAAACTATAGTATTTTATGTAAAAATAATAGTGAGTGATTTCGCGTGCAATTATTTTCGTCCTCATTTTTTTTTATTTGAGTGCACAACTCAAATTCGCCCCCTTGTTACGAACATAAATAATACCTTTGGGTAACCTTGAGCGTTAATAAATCATCAATTAGGTAGTGTAAATCATTTATTTTATCATCAGGCCGGCTAAAGGCATAGATTACCTACCACTTGTAAATTGTTATACCTAGTCTCAGTCATGGACCCACAGTCAAACTGTGAAAACAGTTTTGCGGGACAAAGTTTTTATTTTTAAGTCATTATTCATTGTTTTTACTATATAATAAATAAATAATAAAAAAAAAAATGGTATGAAATTACTTAGCTCCCTTGTGAAAAAAATGCAGTATTGCTATTTTTTTATGAAGAAGAAAACGGACTTTCCAATCTAGTGAGGTTATAATATACTTCTTATGTCCTATGCTATGAGATTCGCCCGTATTGCATTTACACGCTGCAGTTTTTTTTTATACAAGACTGATCAGTTTTTGACCTCAGTCGCACCTGATGGTAAGTGACGACGAGGTCGAGGGTGTAGCTCGCTGGTTTAGTAACAGCCTATTCACTCTTGCCTTGAAAATACCCAAATTATATCGTTCCGGGAATACAGATGAATGGAGTGAATTCCATTCCTTAGCAGTCCGCATTAGGAAGGTAGAAGCGAATCGCTTCGTGCGAATGAATGGAATATTCACAACGTAAGGATGAAACCGTTCCCCTCGCCTGGACGTCCGGTGGTGGAACGGAGATGGCGGAATTAAATCGTGCAATTCCTGTGCACACTCTCCAAAATGTATCCTGTAAAACACAGACTAGCAACCCTGCGACGGTGCTCAAGGCTCTGTAACCTATCCATACAACCTGACGAACCACGGTCTAACCTGAGCTTGGTAAAGTGTTAGAAGCTGTTCCGGCCTGAAGTACCGCTTTACCTTATACAGGGTGCCATTTGAGACGTGATCAGTAATTTATTTTTCTAACTCTATAAACAACATGCAATTTAATGCCCCGACTCTCACTAAAAACGGACAGAGTTTTTTTTCTTGTTTTTAATTTTTTGCCACTTTTTTTACTTTTAACGGTAGTTTCAGGATATGGCAACGGCTTATTGAGAGGTTTTAATTAGTAAATTGAATTGCCTTTTGTATCACAAGTGCTATTTATACCAATTTTGTAAATTTATCCCAGTTAGAAATGAAAATTACTCCAATTAACATTTGAAATATGTTATCAAGTTGTTTTAATATCATAATATCAAATTTAAAAGTAAAAAAACAAAAAAAATCTGTCCGTTTTTAGTGAGAGTCGCATCAAATTGCATATTGTTTATAGAGTTAGAAAAACATAATACTGATCACGTCTCAAATGGCAACCTGTATATAAGACCCCAATATATTTGACAGTTTTATGTCAAGATTTAAGTGCTTGACCCTCTTTACTGTCACACCTACAACCTGTACATACATAAATCAATTATGTACATTGTCCAAGATTTTACATGTCAGCAGCTGTTGACGCCAGCCCCAGTACCGCGATCGTCAAAGTTTGTATATTTCGAGCATCTTTCTCTTTTACTCCGATTAAGACGTAATGAGAATGACAGCGATAGTCGTCCGAAAATTAGGAATATAGTTTTTCGCGGTAGCAGCTGTGATGTCACAACATACGTTTTATTACGACCAGGGCTGTCAAAAGTTTGCAGTGTAAACTGTAGGGTAAACTTCGGCTTAATGGATGACATTTGGCAATTTGGTAATGCTGTAAAATCGATAGCAGATAAATAAAAAATAAAAATAAAATATTTAATCACTTATACAATAAGCAACAAAGATTGTACAATATTACAAAAACGGGCCAAAATTACTCAGCATAATGGTTGGACACTCATGGCGGTGACACCGCTACCGCGAAAAACATTCGTAAATTTATTGTTTCTGACACTCATGACGCCTTAAATGGAGTAAAAGAGAAAAATGCTCGAAATATACGAACTTCGATGTTCGCGGGCCAGAAGTATTATGGGATATATTATGGGAATGTCATCTAACTATTTATACATACATGGTTCAGTCAATAACAGAAATAGCCAAGGGGTCGATTTTTGAGTGTCGAGTACTCGAATCGTGACATTTTAAACTCTGCCAGAAACAAAGAAAACATGAATGATAAAAATTCGTATCGAAATTATACATTTCTTGCAAAAGAAAAACTTTTGTGTGCAAATATTTTCGTCCTCAAAGTTTTTAAATTAAAGTCGACCTCATTATCCCTTTCTAATTATGTCTAATTTCCCCAAAACTATCAGTTTTACCGTCGGCATTTCTCCCGGTATTTCCACACATTTAAACTAAAGTTAGAAGCCATTAGTATCAGCGTTAGCGGCAGCCCTACCGTTGGTCCACTCCCGCGCAGGCATCAGTCCCATCAGTGGTTTGACAGGCGCGGCGCCGAGCGGTCCTCACCCGCTGACATTTAAGTGTGTGTTTTTTTGCGGATTTGTGCATTTTTTGAGTGAGTACTTTTTTTTCTGAAAATCTGTAGATATAAAAAAAACATGTTACTATTTCCTTTAAAAAAAAATAGATCAATCTGAAAAATACTTAAGGGAAATATGTGTTATCATTTCATAGACATCTATTTTATTTATTCACATAAATTAGATCACAAAATTAACTTAAAATATCTAAATCATGTATTCGGCGGTCGATCGTATATTCCGCCAGTTGGGTGATAATGATAATAATCGGAAACATAAGTTTCTCACCATTATTTTAACACAAGATATATAATTTCGATAGCCACGATTATTAATTCCTTCATGTTACCATTCATAATACCATTTCTTTGTTTCTAACAAAGTTCGAGTACATAGGTACCTACTCGGGGCAAAAAATTGGACCTATTTTTGAGAGTCGTGCACTCGAATTCAAAAACTTTGAAGACGAAAATAATCGTTAACAAAAGTTTTCTACCACTGTTATTGCAAGAATTATACAACTTCGATACAGACGATTTCTTTTTCGACCTTATTTGACCATTTCTTATTCGTTTCTAACAAAGTATAAAATGTCATGAGTCGAGTAGGTACTCAACGCTCAAAACTTGCACCCCAGAGCAATGTGACAATGTGTGTGCGATTAGCCGATTATGGTCGTACTCAATGTTTTTTGAATTCGATTGCACGACTCTCAAAAATCGCCTCTCACGGCGGCAATTTTTGAGAGTCGTGCACTCGAATTCAAAAACATTTGAGGACGAAAATAATGCTAAACAAAAGCCTCTCAATATTACTTTTGCACAAATTGTACCTATAGTTTCTTGTCTCTGACAGAGTTTAAAATGTCACGAGTCAAGTACCTACTTGACGCTCAAAAATCGGCCCCCTGGTCACTTGACCAGATAAAGGGCCTCAGTTGACTCGGTGAATGCAAAAAATATTTTGCACATTTTACGATATGCCTATACATGTTATAACTTATAAGGCGGGGAACAATCCATCAGCTAGCGATATTTTTACCGTCTTTTTTTTTCATTTAAAACTTTTTCGTCATATGAGTCATATTACAGTGACTACTAATCAATATTATAGTGACCACTAATCAATATTATAGTGACCACTAATCAATATTATAGGAACTACGGGCCGATTTTTAAGAGTCGTGCACTCGAATTTAAAAAACTTTAAGGACCAAAATAATCACACATAAAAGTTCCTCGGGATTATTTCTGCACAAAATGTATAGTTTCGATACCCAAGGTCATTAATTTATGTTTCTAAAATACTATTTCTTCGTTTCTAACTGAGTTTAAAATCTCTCGATTCGAGTGATCGACGCTCAAAATCGTCCCTTAGACATAATTAGATTTCTTTATTGCAATTTGATGATGACTATAATTAAAAAGCAATTATTAAATACAATTAAGATAATCACAAATCCATATCTAATATGATTCCAACGTGATGTAACAAATTATTAATTTAAGTTTAACAAGTCTGCTTCTAAATATAAATCGAAAAAATATAAAAGCTCGTTAAATTAGTTAAATATTGGTCCTTCAAAACAGATAACAAAAACGCAGAATAGTACAACATCCCACCTCAGCCCTGAGATTTTACACACCAAAACACAAGCCTTCTTTACCTTACCGTGGGGCTCAGACAATTTGTGTAAGAATAGGGAGACCCATTCATAATCAAACTGGGGAACGATTATTGAGCACTCGACGCTCGAATCGTGACATAATAAACTCTCTCAAAAACGAAGAAATGGTATTAAAAATCATGAATGACATAAATAAATAATCTTGAGTATTGAAACTATACATTTTGTGCAAAATAAATGGTTAGAAACTTATGTGTGTGATTATTTTCGTCCTCAAAGCTTTTTGAATTCGTTTGCACGACTCTCAAAAATCGCCGATATTTGAGTCGTGCACTTGAATTTGGACTTTAAGGGCGAAAATACGATTCGATACACCCCATTTCACGTTACTTATAAAACAAGTAATCTTGCCGTCCAAATGATTACACTTTCTAAGCCACAAGATTCAAATGCAACAAAATGAGATTAATCTACGCGTACAAGAAACGGTGAAAGCACTATTAGTATGACCAAGTCTTGTACCGCGAACATCAAAGATAGATTTCGATCATCTCTCTATTTCACTCCAATTAAGGTGTCATGAGAGTGACAGACAACCGTCCGAAATTTACAAATATTGTTTTTCGCGGTGCTACTATTTAATATTCCGTTTCCGCGAAGATGGCGCTTAAAAAACTCGAAACTCGTCAAATAAAACATAATATAAATATTATTAGGATACTTTTACACAAATTGACTGAGTTACACGGTAAGCTCAAGAAGGCTTGTGTTGTGACTCAGCCAACGATATATATAATATACAAATACTTAAATACATAGAAAACACGCATGACTCAGGAAAAAGTATCTATGCTCATTACACAAATAAATGCCCATACTGGGATTCGAATTAAGAACCATCGGGTTCTTAGGCAGTCACTACCCACTAGGCCAGACCTGGGGGCGATTTTTGAGAGTCTCGCGCTTGTATTCAAAAAACTTTTAGGGCGAAATTTAAATAGAAAAAAAAAATTGGTCGAAAATAATCGCACACAAAAGTTTCTCACAATTATTTTTGCACGAAATGTATAGTTTCGATACCCACGATTATTGATTTATATCATTCATGTTCCTAAAACACAATTTCTTCGTTTCTAAATGTAAAATATCACGATTACGCTCCAAAATCGACCACCTGTTTTCATCACACAAATGCTCCTACTGGAAGCACCCAGGACCATAGGACCCATATAGGATCACTATCCACTAGGTCAGACCAGTTGTGTATTAAGCAGACAAATAAGTGCCTATACCAGGAATCAAACGCAGAGTGACGTTATTAATACATGCAAAGTACTATAATAAGAATAACAGGTTGGCACTAATCGATTAGTTCATAGATTGCGGAAAGCCAAGCTGTAATTATTATTATCTTTATTTATCTTGTTCCATAACTATGTCTCTTCCGTACACGGAACAATGGTGTTACATTTGGGAGGCGTACGCGGAGCCAGATCGAGCCAACGGGCAGAGGCCCTTTCGACAATTTAATGAAATATCAGAGGTACTCTAAGCGGATGTTGCGCCTGTACGTATCATGGGACGCGCACAGAGACAGCACCCGCCATGGTCTAAGCACTATTGAGTTATAATGGAATCTAAAATGTACTAGGGTATTGGGTGGAAAGGATGGCCTAGCTACTGGGCTATTGGATAAAAAACCGGACGTCTGCCTAATAAAATGGTATACAATTTAATTTCCGGCAGACGGTGACTCGCCCTGTGCGAGATGGGTCCCCACAAAAAGAGACATCAAAGATGGCTCAAGGGCAACACCGGTGCATAGGGCTAAGGGTAGAGAGGTGTCACTGGACTTTAAACATATAGGCAACTCGCCACTTAGGTTTCCACATCTACCCTCGAGAACGCAGCGTTATTTATTATTGTTAATTATTGATATCCGCAATGCCTCTATCCCAGTTGACATTTTTTGCCTTCATTTGTTAGGTTATGTATGTACAATTTACTGGTTTAAACTTTCGCGGTTTCATAAAAAAAAAAATAAGTTAATATACGCGGTTACAATTTCCACATAGATATAAGGGTGAGAAACTTTTGTGTGTGATTATTTTCGTCCTCAAAGTTTTTGAATTGTACGAGGACGACAATAATCGCACACATAAGTTTCTCACCATTCTTTTTTTTTAACCATGATTATTATTTTCGTCCTTTTTTTGAAAGTCGTGCACGCGAATCCAAAAAGTTTTAAGGACGAAAATAATCACACACAAAAGTTTCTCACCATTATTCTTGCACGAAATGTATAGTTTCTATACCCACAATTATAAATTCCTATCATTCATATTTCTAAAACTGGCAGAGTTTTTAATAAGTCACAAATCCGAGTACTCGACGCTTAAAAATCGGCTCCCTAACGAACCGTTTGTACATGTCTATTATCAATGCGTATTTAAAAAAAAACGAAGTTATCCCTGACGTAATAACCCCGTTCGACCTTATTCGATGACGGTCGAGCTGTCCGGTCTATTGTATTTGAACTACTGTTTAATCCAGTACCTTCTAATGACGTGGGTAGTGTTTTAATGTAATTAATGGCCGTACGCACGTGACTTCAATATGCTAATCTATAACACAGTTCACGAGAACGAGTAATGGCTACATTTTATACATGAGATTATGCATAATAACCGGACCGTGACTATCGACTTTGTAGACTGCCGAAGGAGGTTTTTTGAGCGTAATGTTTGGACCCGGGTATGTCATTAAACTATGTCTAATAATGAGAGGTAGGGCACAGCGAAGTACCAACACGCTTGATTCTGGAGAAGCCCAACTGGGGATGTACCTCCTCCTTACAGACCACAGCCATAATAGCACTGCTACCTTTTAGATATGTAGTGTTGTGTTCGTGATGGTGAGCAAGGTTCCCAAAGCTCCAACCCCCCTTAGAGGCCGGCAACACGATTCCCTTGGTGTTGCAGGTGCCCATGGGCGACGGTAATTGCTTACCATCAAGCAATCCGTCTACTCTGACTTCGGCCTCTGGATTCTTCCGATAGGCAATCAAAAATGGATTCAAAAACCTTTTATGATAACGCTTATTTAAATAATAATACGTAACTTACTATTAGTACCGTCATCAGCGTGCTACACCTTCGACCTTGTCGACACTTACCATGTGTGACTGAGGTCTAACGCTGGTCAGTCTTATGAATAAAATAATATTAAAGATACATTTATTTACAGAAATTACAATCGTATTATGATAACTACAAGTACCAAATAAATATTTCGGGACAATCTTACACAAATCGACTTAGTCCTACGGTAAGCTCAGTAAGGCTTGTGTTGTAGGTACTACACGAACATAAATATAATAGATAGATACATATAAATACTTACATACATAGAAAACACCCATGACTCAGGAACAAATATCTGTGCTCATCACACAAATAAATGCCCCGACTGAGATCCGAACCCAGGACATCGGTTTCATAGGCAGGGTCACTACCCACTAGGCCAGACCGGTCGTCATAAAAAAAGACGACTGTTCAATCTTCATTTATTTGCAAGAATACGGTACAGTAAGGTCTTAAATATGTAAACACGGAACCAGAATTCAGTCGATATAAGTGACATTATCTATCATAAGGGACCTTATGTCGATGGCGCTTACGCCGTTGTTCAAGATGCCGCAATACAAACGCAACGCGTTTCGACGTAAGCGCCGTCGACAATAAGGTCCCTTTTGCTAAATAATGTCACATAAAATCAACATGCAAATACAACTTAGATTAACATACTTGTCGATGTAATTCCTAACTTAGATATTTAACAAACATGACAAAGAACATATCATTATAATAAATAAAGTTTAATTTTCTAGTAATCTACAAAAAGCCATTGAGGTTTTGTACCAAGGATGCATGCATTTCCTAGTTGTATCGAATTCTGATACGTTGTGCGAGGAAGCCGGCAGCTCTTCGGTCATCAGCTACGAACCAGACGCTTTGCGATTTCTGCAAAAAGTTAATTCGCGCTGGGACCCCAAGGACCTATCGTTTCTACACCAAAATGTATAGTTTTGATACCCCCGATTAATCATTTATAACATTCATGTTTCTAAAATACAATATATTCGTTTCTGACAGAGTTTAAAATGTCAGAAATCGAGTAGTCGAGACGCTCAAAAATCGGCCCACTAGCGGCCGATTTTTGGGAGTCGTGCACTCGAATTCAAAATACTTTGAGGACGAAAATAATCACACACAAAAGTTTCTTACCATTATTTTTGCACGTTATAGTTTCGGTACCTACGATTATTAATTTCCGTCATTCGTTTCTAAAATACCATTTCTTCGTTTCTGACAGAGTTTGGGGCCGATTTTTGAGTCGTGCACTCGAATTCAAAAAACATTGAGGACGAAAATAATCGCACTCAAACGATTCTCCCCATTGTTTCTGCACAAAATATAGTTTCAATACCCACGATTATTAATTTATATCATTCATGCTTCTTAAATACCATTTCTTCGTGTTTGAGAGAGTTTAAAATGTCACGATTCGAGCGTCGAGTGCTAAAAAATCAACCTTGGTTCAGTAAGGGCATTTATTTGTGTGACGAGCACAGATATTTGTTCCTGAGTCATAGATGTTTTCAATGTATTTAAGTATTTGTTTATTATATAGTCGTTGGTTGAGTATTTGCAACACAAGCGTTCTTGAGCTTACCGTGGGGCTTAGTCAATTTATGCATGTAAGGATGTCCTATAATATTTATTTACAATTGAATGAGTTAAGGGATTGACGTAACTCATTTGTGAGTTGATTAAACAAAGCAATACCATTACTTGCTTGTAAGTTCCATGTACCTATGATTTTTTTATTAAAATGAATTTCACATTATACGCGTACAGTCAGCGTCAGAATGCAGTCAGTATGACCAAATGTACCGATACAGATCTTTATTTATAAAGCAGTAAGAATGTGTATCGATATAGGTACTTGGCCATACTGACTGTAACTAACTATATTACGCTGACTATACATACACTATGTTACTTAAGAAGAATCATTATTTATTCTTTATTCTTTTGATTGGCATCAAAAAATAAGAGTGTTTTGTTTTTCACATTTAATTCGGTTCTATTCCCAGACGAAGTAAGTCATTTTTAGAATATCTTTAAATACAGTATTACTAACTTATGAAAATATAATAGTTTTCTCTTAGCAAAATATCTTCGACATTTAAGGTACTTGCGCTCGATGTTTCATAGTCAGTTAATTTATGTACCTAAGGGTGTTATAATATGTACTTATATATTTTTCCTTTGGCCGTATCGATATTTTTAACCTTGACGCGGGTATTAGGGTCCATTATATCTCATACAATAGCAAAAAAATAAATGTATCCTAAAATTATAAAAATGCCGGTTTGATATTTATGTTGTTATATCTATCTAGAAATAAATGAAATTAAACCATTAAAATGTCCCCAGGTGACATTTTTCTTTGCTTATATTAGTTCCATAGATTTTGCTATAGGGAAAGTGATCAATTTTGCGCGACCTCTTCATAATGTTTGATTAATCCTTTATTTTTGATAGGTATTTTAAGTTTAGTTTTTAGTTTTTTATACTTTTAGTATTTTAATCTATTTAAGTTTCATATTACGTATAATATTGTAATTTGATGTATTATGTTAATAAATTTAGCGATTATACCTTGACCATATATTATTGCTGAACTGAAAAAAGGTACTTACCTATTTTATTATAAAATTTATAGCTTATGCTATAGCTGGTAACTATGATAAAAGATTCGTCATTAGAAGCATATAAATCAAATCTTTAGTATTTAATTAATGACGCATAATTTATCATTATAACGATTTATTAATGATTTATTACTAAATTAAATCAACGTTAATGACTCTAAATATTTATGACAGCAAATTGTTTGGGGAATTTTTAAGTATGCAATGATTAGGACAAATAATTGTTTTTACAGTAACGTTTAAGTCATTAGAACAAATTATATTATTGTAGATTTTATACAACTATTTATACGCAATACGGTCATTTCCAAAAAATCGCGGCTCTTATTGTAAAAAAATCCTTTTTTTTTACTACATTAACCTCTAGCCGCCGGGAGACCTATAAAAGGACTCCCGATGAATGCCATTTTGAATTTTAATTATGACAAACCAGAGTTCCATTTGGCCTGGCAAGGTTTGACCTGGGCGGCTAGAGGATATACACGCATGGCCCCCCAGTACCCTTACCATGAGCTGTGACATTTAGGTTTTCGATAACGAGTAGTTTACTATCTGTGCATCTCGTTTCTACTATATTAGTACGAACGCTCTAACATTCAAATTTTGATGAAAATTATTGGTATTCTTAAATAAATAACATCTAACTAGCTAACATCTAAAGCGGATGCAGCGGCGGAAAGCGCCGAAATGCTTAAACGTAACAAATCTAAAAGCCTGGGCAGAGAGTACCATTTTGTACCGTTTGGCGTAGAGACGCTAGGTCCATGGGGTCCTAGCGCGCACAAACTTGCAGAAATCGCGAAGTGTCTGTTTGATGTAACTGGTGACCGAAGAGCTGGCGGCTTCCTCGCACAACGTATCAGCAATGCGATACTACGAGGAAATGCCGTCAGCATCCTTGGTACAATGCCTCAAGGGTCTATTTTAGATTTTATACTGTAACTAGTTAAGTACTTGTAGTTATCAATTATCATCCCAGCGCGCACAAACTTTTTGCAGAAATCGCGAAGCGTCTGGTTGATGTAACTGGTGACCGAAGAGCTGGCGGCTTCCTTGCACAACGTATCAGCAATGCGATACTACGAGGAAATGCCGTCAGCATCTTTGGTACAATGCCTCAAGGGTCTATTTTAGATTTTATACTGTAACTAGTTAAGTACTTGTAGTTATCATAATACGATTGTAATTTCTGTAAATAAATACTAGCTAACGTCATAAAAACAATAGATTAGTAATAAACAATTTGTATCAAATTATTTGCACTCTGCTGTCTGTTTTAAAGAATAAAACAGTTCTTTTCGAGGTGAAGAAATATCCATCTTCCCCCCACTTTACTATATGTAAGTATATATATATGTGACATTATCTATGAAAAGGGACCTTATTGTCGATGGCGCTTACGTCGTTGTTCAAGACGATACAATACAAACGCAACGCGATTCGACGTAAGTGCCACCGACAATAAGGTCCCTTTTCCTAGATAGTGACACATATGTATATTGAATGAAGACACTCGGTGATCAAACCGGAAAAGTGGGTATGCCATGTAAATAAATTATTTAGTATTTAGCAACTAACTTTGTGCGTATGAGGATACTTTCAAAATAGTAAACAAATTATTGCGCAACGTAGTTATAAACATTCTACTACTAACCTTTATACCTACCACAAACGAGATAAGCCGTTTGAAGAGATTAACTCATAATCTTATAAACCACACGCCAACCCGCTTACCAAGCGTGCATTGAACCGGCTATGTTCAGCGATTTGTGCCTGTGTATCAGGCATATAACATAACCTACGGCAACAACACAAGACTTCTCGAGCTTACTGTTTGCTCATTTAATTTGTAAGTTTTTTTTTTATGATATAGGCGTCAAACGAGCAGGCGGATTGCCTGGTGTTAAGCAATTACCGTCGCCCATGGGCACTCGCAACACCAGGGGAGTTACAAGCGCGTTGCCGGTCTTTAAGGGGGGTTGGAGCTCTGGGAACCTTACTCACCATCAGGAACACAACACTACTTACCTGAAAGTTAAAGTTCGCCTACACACGATGGAATAATTCATTTCTAAACAGCGGAGCTACCGCGAAAAACGATATTCGTAAACGGACGATTGTCTTTGTCAGTCTCATGGCGCCTTAATTAGAGTAAAAGAGAAAGATGCTCGAAATACATTTAAACGTATAAAAACCTAAACTAAGGTGCCGCCGGAGGGCAGGGCCCAGGCTGCCGGTGGTTAGGGCTGCAGAGAGAGGAACCGTCGGCCTATGCGCGCCGTGTCCAGGATTACTTTTGAATCTGACCCTTGATCCAACCACAACCACGTAGCGAGTGTCTCAAGATGTCGGTCGAGACTCTTCGCTATGAGACCGTTTGCGTAAACAACTATCGGTACAACGATCGCCGAATCAACTTCCCACATGGCGGTTACCTCGTGAGCCAAGTCTAAGTACTTGCTGGACTTGTCCTTCTCGGCCTTCACGAGGTTCTCGTCACATGGGACGGTGATGTCGATGAGCAGTGCCCGGCGCTGCGATCGACCTATCACCACGATATCAGGCTTATTGGCTACAATAGTCCTGTCCGTGATAACAGATCCATCCCAATAGAGCGTGGCACGACCATTTTCGAGAACTGGCGCAGGTGACTTGTTAATTATTATGTAATGACAAGATATCTTAACTTTTTAAGTCGCCATCTTGTGTAAATATTAGCTGTCAAATAAAATGGTAGCGGCCATTGCTTGTTTACTGAGCACTTATTGCTTAGTATTTATACTTTTTAAGTTAATAACGGCAAAGTTTTTGGCATGTGTTTGTTTAAAAAAACGTGACGTGAAATAGGAAGTAAGTTATACAACAACTTATGTACAGCAGCAGAAGTAGCTAAGCATTTGAGGTGTTCAAAATGAGGTGAACACGTCTCTAATGTCAAGAGAATAAGAGCGCGTGTAGTGTGGTTTGAACACTTCAAACGCTTAGCAACATTTGCTGCTGACTGTACAGTCAAATACAGGGATTGATGAGCCAGTTGCCTGGGCTATGTAGTAGTAACGTGTGTACATGCGTGTCGGCGTTCTATATTCAAATGTTGACGTCAGTTTCATATTAATTCTCTGCAAAACTACATAGACATGGTGTTTCAGTTAAGTTTTCCACTTAAACTCGACTCTTGACATTTTTAACTCAGTCAGAAAAGAAGAAATGGTATTTTAGATACGTGAATGATAAAAATTATTAATCGTGGGTATCGAAATTATAAATTTTGTGCAAAAATAATAGGGTAAGGAATATTTGTGTGCGGTAATTTTGGTCCTCAAATTTTGTTGATTTCGACTGCAAGATACTCGTAAATTTCGGACGATTGCCTGTGTCTTTCTCATGACACCTTAATTAGAGTAAAAGAGAAAGATGCTCGAAATATATGAAATTCGATGTCGGGCCTGGGGGCCGTTTTTTGGGAGTCGTGCACTCGAATTCATAAAACTTTGAGAACGAAAATAATCACACACAAAAGTTTCTTGGCCCCTGTTGTCTGTCGTGTGAGATGGTAACTCACAAACACGTGGACACGAGCCACGCCCGGTCACTCACAAACTTGTGTATGCGAGTCTCTCGTGGTCACTCATAAACTTGTGTATGTGAGTCACTCGTGGTCACTCACAAACTGGAGCGGGTGGTTAGTCTGTTCCAATTGGCGCCGTGGGAATGGGTCTAGTGGATAGGTGGGTCACTCGGGCCACTCACATTACATTACCTGTTTCTTATAACGTGACGGCACCAGTAATGGACAA
Organism: Grapholita molesta; assembly: GCA_022674325.2. Lineage (NCBI taxonomy): Eukaryota > Metazoa > Arthropoda > Insecta > Lepidoptera > Tortricidae > Grapholita > Grapholita molesta. Next base: position 1,076,135 of record CP053145.2, on the reverse strand, counting down.
GGAACCAATCATGAACATTAGTGCTTATTTCAAAGGAGTCAACTGTTGTGCATTTGTTGGGACATATTCAATTTATAACTTTATGATTTTTGAAATAAGAACTAAGTGTCCATCATTGGTGCCTGTCAGCTTAAAGTCCGACATTAGTGCCATTACATTAATACACTATTTGTAAAACAGAATTGCGAAGTGCGACCATATTATGGCAAGTTGTTAATCGGTAAATAATTTCTTACATAGGTCTTTATGACTTTGTAATAAGGTTGAATTTCGCGTAACATACATATTGAAGACTATTTGTATGGCGGTAATGTTTATTTCGTGAACACATCGTTAAATTTGCAGCTAAATTATATTTGAATTGCATATTCGTGACATTATCTAGCAAAATGGACGTTATTGTCGATGGCGCTTACGTCGAAACGCGTTGCGTTTGTATCGAGGCATCTTGAACAACGGCGTAAGCGCCATCGACAATAAGGTCCCTTATCATAGATAATGTCACATATGCTTTAGACGACCTAAAACTGTTGGAAAAGTTGGATAATCTTTTTAAATTCCAACTTTGATAGTTCTGAAAGGTTCAGTTTGAACGGGAACAAAAATATGTGAGACTATTATGACGAGGACTGACTAAAATAGCGAAGTCTCTGCCATACCTTGGACCCGGGTATGTCCTTAAACTACGTCCGACAATGAGAGGTAGGGCACAGCGTAGTAACATCACGCTCGAGTCTGGAGAAGCCCAACTGGGGAAGTACCTCCTCCTTACAGAAGACCACAGCCATAATAGCACTGCTACCTTTCAGGTATGTAGTGTTGTGTTCCTGATGGTGAGTAAGGTTCCCACAGCTCCAACCCCCCTTAAAGGTCGGCAACGCGCTTGTGACTCCCCTGGTGTTGTGGGTGCCCATGGGCGACGGTAATTGCTTACCATCAGGCAATCCGTCTGCTCGTTTGCCACCTTATGTCATAAAAAAAAATACCTATGGAAAGTTACATAAGACCAGCCCTCTCGATTGTGGTATTATTAACATGCTTTGTCTATGGGCATAGCATACGGTTGGCAAGCACGTGTTTAAAAAAAATAATTTACATTAAATCAGGTTTCTACAAGTCGGTATTCTAGTTTTGATCATAATTTTACGATTTAAATTACATAATTTAATAATTAACTTGTTTTATGTGCGTGACTGGCAAGATTTTTCTTCAGTACTTTTATAAAGAGAAAATTTTAGTTTTTTTACTTACAATATTTTTCTAAAAGTATACTATAAAAATACATCCAAAACATATCAAAACAATAAAAATATTATAAATAACCTAACCTAGGCTGCCTCCGGCAACGGGGCAGAGCCCAGGCTGCCGGTGGTTAGGGCTGGAGAGAACCGCCGGACTATGCGCGCCGTGTCCAGGATTACTTCTGAATCTGACCCTTGATCCAACCACAACCACGTAGCGAGAGTCTCTCCAGATGTCGGTCGAGACTCTTCGCTATGAGACCGTTCGCGGAAACAACTATCGGTACAATGATCGCCGAATCAACTTCCCACATGGCGGTTACCTCGTGAGCCAAGTCTAAAAGTACTTGCTGGACTTGTTCTTTTAAGAGAAATTATTTTATTATAATATATCAAACGAGAGAATGGATAATAAAAATATTTATCCATTTAAGCAGTATACAACTTGCGCCAAACTGATGCTGATTATTAAGTCGTGCAAATCGTGCAATCGAATTCAAAAAAGTTACGACGAAAATAATCGCACACAAAAGGTTTTTACCATTATTTTGCCGGCTGAGAATACCGCCACTCCATTTCCTCCCGCGGGTGTCGCAACCGGCGACAGGACAAGGGAAAAACTAACGGATGTTGAGCATTTGACCATCGAAACCAAAGCAAGAGCGACTGCACCAGCCCACCTGCCAAGCGTGGCGACTATGGCAACTGCCCCCCAAGATGATATGTCACTTGGGGGAGTGGACATCTTACGCCTGAAGTTGTTTGCACGAAAAGTAAAATTCCCTCAACCACGATTATTAATTTTTATTCTCAATCAAAGATTTTGAAAAATTATACCGATTTTTGGGCGTCGAGACTAGAAGCGTGTCATTTTCAACTCGGTCAGAAAATAAGAAATGGTATTTATTTTTTTATTGACATATTAAATTGTTTAATCGTGGGTATCGAAACTGTACATTTCGTGCAAAAATAATGATGAAAAACTTTTGTGTGCGATTATTTTCGTTCTCAAAGTTTTTTGAATTCGAGTGCACGACTCTCAAAAATCCAATGGACCCAGAGTTTTTGCATGTTATGTTTGTTTCTAATGTAATATGCATTAATGATCTCTCGCCGGTAAAATAAACCAAATATGTACATCAAACCCCGAATAATATTAATATTCGACACGTGTATTGCCTCCACGAGGCAATCTCAGACACGCTATAATCACACGTAAAAATAACTTTTTGACCGTTTTATGGATCGAACTTTAAAAAGGATAACATACATACATACTACATACATACATACATTTCAGCTGTATGCAGTCCACTGCTGGACATAGGCCTCCCACAAATATAAATCATCTTGGGGATAGTTGCCATAGTCGCCACGCTTGGCAGGTTGGCGACCGTAGTAGCTGTAGATTGGGTTTCGATGGACGCTGCTGCCCGTCCGTAGGATTTTTCCCTTTGTCGCCTCTTACGACACCGGAGAGATGGATTGGTGCTATTCTAGTCAGCCGGCATCACACGGCATAAAACGCAAAAGGATAACAAAACTGTGGAATGATTTGCCGTAAGTGGTATTACCGTACTGATACGACCCTCATACCTTCAATAAAAGAGCATACTCCTATCTTAATAAATAATATAAATATAATAATAAATAATACACAAATCGACCTAGTCCTACGGTAAGCTCAGTAAGGCTTGTGTTGTAGGTACTAGACGACGACATATATAATAAATAGATACATATAAATACTTAAATACATAGAAAACACCCATGACTTAGGAACAAATATCTGTGCTCATCATACAAATAAATGCCCTGACTGGGGATCGAACCCAGGACCATCGGCTTCATAGGCAAGGTCACTACCCACTAGGCCAGACCGGTCGTCATATCTTAAAGGCCGGCAACGCGTTTATGACTCCCCTGGTTTTGCACCCCCATGGGTGACGGTAATTGCTTACCATCAGGCAATCCGTGTGGTCGTTCGCCATCTTTATCATAAAAAAATGGAGTTTCGTTTGTATTCCGGGAAAGATATAATTTGGGTTTTTTCAAGGCAAGAGTGAAGGCTGTTACTGAACCAGCGTGCTACACCCTCGACCTCGTCGACACACCATCAGGTGCGACTGAGGTCAAACGCTGGTCAGGCTTGTATAAAAAAAGTAAAAAAAAAAATTGCCCTAATAGCGTATAGAGTGTACCGTTTAAGAGATGTTTACAGAGCTCCAAATACAAATATCCGTCCAATAGTCTAGTAGTAGATTTTCAAGTTGTGCTAGTGTTACTTTTCTTACCAATACATTAATAACCACTCAAACTCATTAAATTATAAACAGCAAACGCCGTGTCCAGCCCTTTTGTCATACAATTTGATATATCCTTTTTTTACAGTAAACACCTGTAATGTTTCTTTATGTTGTAAACTATACATTTCGTGCAATAATAATAGTTAGAAACTTTAATGTGTGATTATTTTCGTTCTATAAATATTTGAATTCCAGTGCACGACTCTCAAAAATCGACCTCCAGTCGGTCTATTTGTGAGCGACGAGTACTCGAAATACATTTTTTTTCCACGGTCGCAGTTTATAAAAAATGGTAGGATGATGGCACCAATGTAGGACACTTTAAGCTGACAGGCACCAATGATGGACACTTATTCACAAACCATAACGTTATAAATTGAATACTAACAAATGCACAACAGTTGACTCCTTTGAAATAAGCACTAATGTTCATGATCAAATACCGGATTGACGGGGGCAAAAGTGCACCACTGCTCGTAATAATTTATCGACCAAAAACAATTTTATCCATCATCAAAATGGCTAATGGCTAAGCTGGCTTTGAATACATTTAATTGAGTTTAAATTAAACCTCTTTCATTTATACTTATCACAAATATAAACAACTATCTTGCTTTTTTCTTGATTTTTTTTACTTGAATTAGCTTGAATCTGGGGCAGCCCAACTGGGGCAGTACCTCCTCCTTACAGAAGACCACAGCCATAATAGCACTGCTACCTTTTAGGTATGTAGTGTTGTGTTGTTGATGGTGAGTAAGGTTCCCAGAGCTCCAACCCCCCTTAAAGGCCGGCAACGCGCTTGTGACCCCCCTGGTGTTGCAGGTGCCCATGGGCGACGGTAATTGCTTACCACCAGGCAATCAGTCTGCTCGTTTGCCGCTTATATCATAAAAAAAAATACATCAAGTAATAAAATTAATTTAATTTGTCCTCGCGATATTAAACGTCAGTTCAGATTTGTCCCCGTCAATCCGGTGTTCATGATTGGTTCCTTGTCCATTACTGGCGCCGTCAGCCTACGTAGTTACCTTACCTTCATTCATACGTCATCTAAGGTAAAGATCTAGTTCTGCAAACTGGTTATTGATAACTAGTAATTTTTAAAAACCTGATTTATAATTTATCAAACGTGGACGATGGAACGATAAATGTAGACTGGCAATGTTTTGAACTCGTTCGTAAATTTTTGGACCCGTAAAGGCCTTAAACTACGTCCAACAATGAGAGGTAGGGCACAGCGAAGTACCATCATGCTTGAATCTGGAGCAGCCCAACTGGGGAAGTACCTCCTCCTTACAGAAGACCACAGTCATAATAGCACTACTACCTTTCAGGTATGTAGTGTCGTGTTCCTGGTGGTGAGTATGGTTCCGAGAGCTCCAACCCCCCTTAAAGGCCGGCAACGCGCTCGTGACTCCCCTGTTGTTGCAGGTGCCCATGGGCGACGGTAATTGCTTACCATCAGGCAATCCGTCTGCTCGTTTGCCACCATTGTCATAAAAAAACGTTAATTACTTAGTTACAAACGGTGTCCTTATATCGCGCTAGGCGACATATTTCGGGTAATCTCTGCGAGTATCGAAACTATAGATTTCGTACAAAAATAATGGTGAAAAATTTTTGTGTCCGAATATTTTTGTCCTTAAAATTTTAGCCGAGTGCACGATTTCAAAAATAGGCCCCTAGTACCCATTTTCACGGTCTCTAGGTATGCTGGGGTTGGAAGGGAGATCTAAATATTACATGTGATATTATATATTGGGACCTTGACAACATTAAATTTATTTATAGTACTTAGTCAATCTCATTTTTATTTATACTTATTTTTTAATAATATATGGATTACAAAATGCATTTGTGTCATCGTACCAAGAATACTGGCGGCACTTCCTCTGCAATCAGCGTCATATAAAGTCATGTAAAGCGTCATGTAAAGTTCGGTACACCATAGAATGTCTATGGTGAACCGAACTATTTGAGTACTTTGAATGCTGCCAACTATATGACGCTGACTGGTGACCGAAGAAGCCGCCAGCTCTTCGGTCACCAGTTAGTTCAACCAGACGCTTCGCGATTTCTGCATAAAGTTTGTGCGCGCTGGGACCCCATGGACCAAACAATCTAACACTAAAAGTTAAAAACTAAGAACAAATCAAATTATTTTTTATGAAATATTTTGATTTGCTTTGATTTTTAAGTAGTAATACTACTATATAAATTAAAAGCAAACCAATTCGGCCACCCGTACACACTGGAGGCCGAATTGGTTAAGGCGTCAGCCGCGATAGCTGGAGATGCGGGTTCGAATCTCGTCTCGTACACCGGAGGTCCTCGTCGTTTTTTCTTAAGTATATGTTATCTATTTTCAACTAATAAAAGTTAAAATTGTAAGTCAATAACGGTTAATTTAAATATAAAATCGACCTCCTTCTGAAGTCGGTTAGAAAGTTTTTCACACATTAACGTCTTTATTGGATATCGGTTTTATTTATTTCTATGTCAGACAAAGACAATCCCACCTACACGTATCGACCTAGTCTCGCAGTAAGCTCAATAAGGCTTATGTTGGACAGTCAGCAGCAAAAGTTGCTAAGCGTTTGAAGTGTTCAAAATGACCTACACGCGCTCTTATTCTCTTGACAATAGAGACGTGTTGACCTCATTTTGAACACCTCATATGCTTAGCTACTTCTGCTGCTGACTGTATGTACTGTGGAAGTCCACAGAGGACCGATTTTTGAGAGTCGTGCACTCGAATTAAAAAAACTTTGAGGACGAAAATAATCACACACAAAAGTTACTCACCATTATTTTTCGACTCGTGACATTTTAAACTCTGTCAGAAACGAAGTATTTTGAAACATGAATGATATAAATTAATAATCGTCGGTATCGAAACTATTTTGTGCAAACACAATGAGAAACTTTTGTGTGTGATTATTTTCGTTCTCAAAGTTTTTTGAATTCGAGTGCACGACTCTCAAAAATCAACCCCCAGCTCCGATATATTTGATGACTTACTGGGTACTAAGTCGACATGTGTAGGATGGACACTTGATGTGACCAAGTAGTCATCTTACTTAACAAAGCCTCTATTCTCAACTGCATGTTCAGTGGGCCGATTTTAGAGCACTCGACGTTCGAATCGTGACATTTTGAACTCTCTCAAACACGAAGAAATGGTATTTAAGAAGCGTGAGTGATATAAATAAATAATCGTGGGTATCGAAACTATACATTTTGTGCCAAAATACTGGTATGAAACTTTTATGTGTGATTATTTTCGTTCTCAAAGTTTTTTGAATTCGAGTGCACGACTCTCAAAAATCGTAAATTCGTGACTACCTGTGTTGTTGTCTAATATTGTCTCAAAATTGTATTTATTTGTAATAGCTTCTAACAAATACCAAATAACAAATGTTCATAAAATATTTAACTTTGAAAATTACATATGAAAATTATTATTTTTCGTAAAACAACATTAAACTGAATACGCAAACATTAAAAGAGCACGATAAAACAATAAATATATTAAGAGTGACGATTTTTGAGGATCTAATACTCGAATCGTGACATGTTAAACTTTGTCAGACGGTTTAATCAAATAGATGGCAACTACTTGGACTGTAAACGCAATAGTTTTCAGTCCAAGTAGCATTTTAATTATTTTCCATACTCTTAAGAGCGCGGCTAGAAATGAGTGACGTCATAGGTTCTCATCATTTTGTAAGACTGCGCGGGAAACTCAATGTTAGACTTTGACGCCCATTTCTCTATTTTGTCTAGCTTTAAGGCATTTTTTTCCATACAGACATTTGATCACTAGAACTAGACAAATCCATACTAATATTAAATATAAATGCGAAAGTAAGTCTGTCTGTCTGTATGTTATTTCTTTACACTTAAACCGCTGAACCAATTGGGATGAAATTTCGTATGGAGAGAGTTAGAGCTACTTACGAGAAAGGAGATAGGATAATTTTAACCGCCAACTATACTTCAAAGAGCATGGATGGCAGACGAAGTCGCGAGGGATAAAATAAAAAAAGTCAACTACCCATAATTCTTGTTTCAGCCATGATTTCTGACGCGGAGCTACACGAGCCGAAGCAGGGCGGAGACATAACCTTCATGGACATGGTGGACGAGGCGGAGGTCCGTGGGGAATCTCAGATCCAGAAGTTCCTGGCCGGGTCTACTATCCTGGTTACTGGTGGGACTGGTTTCCTGGGGAAACTGCTGGTGGAGAAATTACTGAGGTAAGTTCATGGGAAATTACTGAGGTAAGTTCATGAGAAAATACTAAGGTAAGATCAGGGACAGCTTGGCTGGGTCTACCGTTTTTACGGGTCGATTTTTGAACGTCTAGTATGAATAATAATAAATAAATAAATATTTCGGAACAATCTTACATAAATCGACCTAGTCCTACGGTAAGCTCAGTAAAGCTTGTGTTGTAGGTACTAGACGACGATATTATTTAATACATAAATACATATAAATACTAAATACATAGAAAACACCCATGACTCAGAAACAAATATCTATGTTTATCACACAAATAAATGCCCTGACTGGGATTTGATTTTAGTATTCGGCTCGTGACATTTTAACCTCTGTCAGAATCGAAGAAAAGGGATTCTGGAAACATGAATGATAGAAATTAATAATGGTGGGTATCGAAACTATAGATTTCGTACAAAAATAATGATGAAAAACTTTTGTGTGCGATTATATTCGTCCTTAAAGTTTTAGCAATTCGAGTGCACGACTCAAAAATTTGGAGGGCGATTTTTGAGCACTCGACGCTCGAATCGTGACATTTTAAACTCTCTCAAATACGAAGAAATGGTATTTAAGAAGCTTGAATGATATAAATAAATAATTGTGGGTATCGAAACTATACATTTTTTGCAAAAATACTGGTAAGAAACTTTTGTGTGTGATTATTTTCGTCCCAAAAGTTTTTGAATTCGAGTGCACGACTCTCAAAAATCGACCCGCTGGATTTGGAAAAGTTGGATAATTTACATAAAGTTATGTTAAATCATAGGGTAGGCAACATTACTGCACGTGTTTAAAATTAATTTACATTCAATCAGGTTTCTACAAGTAGGTATTCCAGTTATACATCGACCCCCGAATAATGCCCGACACGTGTATTGCCTCCACGAGGCAGTCTCAGACAGGCTATGTATCAGAAGTAATAAAAACTAGTTCGTTTTTTTTATGACAAACGTGCAGACGGACTACCTGATGGTAAGCAATTACCGTCACCCAGGGGAGTCACAAGCACGTTGCCGGCCTTTAAGGGGGGTTGGGGCTCTGGGAACCTTACTCACCATCAGGAACACAACACTGCATACCTGAAAGGTAGCAGAGCTATTATGGCTGTGGTCTTCTGTAAGGAGGAGGTACTTCCCCAGTTGGGCTTCTCCAGACTCAAGCGTGATGGTACTTCACTGTGCCCTACCTCTCATTGGTTTTACGGATCGACCTTTAAAAATTATAACATACATATTTATATTCTTGAGGTTTGTCTGTAATTAATTTTGGTCTGTTCAAGGCAAGAGTGAATAGGCTGTTACTGAGATTGGCTTTCTAGAAACACTGGCTTAATAAATATTACAGGGCATACTTACACAAATTGACTGAGCCCCACGGTAAGCTCAAGAAGGCTTGTGTTGTGATCAGCCTACGATATATGTAATATACAAATACTTATAATATAATACATAGGAACAAATTACAGGGGGATGATTTTTCAGCGTCGAGTAATCGAATCGTGACATTTTAAACTCTGTCAGAAACGAAGAAATGGTATTTTAGAAACATGAATGATAGAAATAAATATTCGTGGGTATCGGAACTACATTTTGTGCAAAAATAATGGTGAGACTTTTGTGTGTGCTTATTTTCGTCCTCAAAAGTTTCTGAATTAGAATGCACGACTCTCTATAATCCCCTTCGGCGCTACAGCGAAAAACAATATTAAATTGTCTCTGTCACTCTCATGATGCCTTAATTTTAGTAAAAGAGAAAGATATTCGAAATATACGAACTTTGAAGTTGGCAGTATAAGATCTGCCATAAAAATAATAGTATTTAAAATATTCTTTGAGCTCTGCATAAAACTGTTTAACAGTTTTGTTTAAAGTACCTAACCTTTCCTCTGGTCATGTATGATTTATTAAAAAAGAGGAAATAGTATTTTAGAATACGTACGATAGAAATTTATCTTGGGTATCTAAACTATAAACTTCGAGCGAAATTTATATAATTATATAAACGTGAAAGTCCTGACTGACTTACTGAACAACGCCCAGCCCAAACCGCTTAACCTAGATAGCTGATCTTTTCACAATAGGTAGTTTGTATACCTTACATTTCAGCCGTATGCAGTCCACTGCTGGACATAGGCCTCCCACAAATATGACTTGCATCATCTTGGGGGTAGTTGCCATAGTCGCCACGCTTGGCAGGCGGGTTGGCGACCGCAGTAGCTGCAGATTGGGTTTCGACGGACGCTGCTGCCCGTCCGTAGAATTTTTCCCTTTGTCGCCTCTTACGACACCCGCGGGAGGAAATGGAGTGGTGCTATTCTAGTCAGCCGGCATCACACGGCAAATTGTATACCTTAAGCACCCACTATACTATCCGCAAAACTATCTGGCCGGTAGGGTAATAAACGTCCGCTACCGCTAGGGGCGTAACATGTCGATAACTTATAATGTAATCGTCGATAAAATTATTGTATTTTCAAATGAAATCTTATATCGTTATTGATATTGATATTGTTTTTAAAGTTATCTAATGAATAATATTTAAAATGTCTAACATATTTCTTAAATAATTAGCTAAATACGTGATTAAGTATTATTTTATTGTAATAATTTAAATCAATATACTTATTTATATTTTGATTATTTAAATCAATATACTTATTTATATTTTGATTGTAACTGTACAATACTGTTATATAAAACACGTAATTTATATTCTTTGTCGACATTACCTTATCGACATTCCCTTTTATGCGTAACGCTACCTGCCCTTTTGCAGCTCGACCCTCTCCATAAGCTGTGCAGGTGTGAAAGAGATAGCACAATTCCGATGATTTATTACTTGACCGGCCAGATAGTTTTGCGGATGGTATAAGAAGGGATTTTTGGAAATTTCACCAATAAAGGGGTAAAAAGAGGGTTGTAAGTTTGTATGGGGATTGTGTAAAATGTAAAGCGAGAGACTTAAAATTTTGTGTAAACACTCCTTATTCGACGACAAAGAAAGTAATTTCAGCGTTTTTTGAAATTCATCCCCTAAGGAGTCAAAAAGGGGGTTCTTCTGTGCGTGCGAAGCCGCGGGAAAAGCTAGTAAGGGTAATATGTGCGATTATTTCGCTATCAATTTGTTTGAGTGCACGACTTTCAAAAATCTGGTCGTAGGTTCTCAGCTCGACGCGTACAAGTGTATTTTTGTGTATGCATACCTTTTTACAGGGTAGTCCATTGACATACCATTTAACTAGACGGAGCGTGCTAATAATAATACCACGATCGAAAGGGATGGTCTTATATAACTTTCCACTTACAGATACTGCGCTATTTTCGTCCGACCTTGTCATAGTCTCACATCTTTTTGTTCCCCTCCAAACTGAACGCTTCAGAACTGTCAAAGTTGGAGGGGAACAAACAAATACAAATGGAGTTTTCTTGGGTTTTCAACCGAAGTTGCGGTAATTAATACATAATAAGCTAATATTTTTGTTATAAAGAATGTCCTGTTAAGCAAAACTATGTGAATTGTTACATTTTGGGCTGCAAAAGCCAGAACATCTTTGTTCCTTACTGGCGCTAGCGGATGCGTTCCCACTCATTGTTCCTCCTAGGGTTAGTTCAATTTTGTTTTTTTTTGTGTGTATACCCAAAGAGGGCCCCATACTACCAAATTTTTTTTTCTAAATTCAGTTGTTAGTCAGCCATATAAACGGAGTCTATGTATATTACGAGTAAGTGTAAACATTTAAATTGTTAGGTGTAAAAATAAATACTTAACTAAATACACTTATATAAAAAAAAGTTTATTTTTCTTTCCCCACTTTTCGGTGGTTAATGCTTTTGTTAATTTTAGAGATTATGTATGTATCATTCTAAGCCCGAAAGCCTAACAGACTAACCATTTAAAAAACTCCGTGATGAAAATTCTAATGATCATAGTGAAAGCTAACTTAGCCTAGACCTATCGACACAGATCTAGTTCACATAGCAAAATGGCCTATCTCCATTCATATCCAAATCGCTTAAGCCTTTTCAAATTTAATGTAATTCCCGAATCGCCAAACGTCTTAACTTCATCAACGTAATAGGCGCTTACGTCATTTCAATATAAGAGTACTTTAACATGCTTCCCAATGTAAAGAACATAAGTTAATGAAGATATCAGGCGCTTACGTCATCTGGTTTCGTGTTAATGTAATCCTGTGATCGTAATGTCGTAACTGCGTAAACGTTTGTGGTGTTTACGTCATTTTGCGTTGAATCAATGGAAACCCAAATATGCGCGTGACCGTGGCACGCATGCGTGCGTCCCATCACAATTAGATTAGTTAATTAATCCGAGTCACTTACGCTTACGTCTCAGGCTGTACGTAAAGAGAATTGTGCAAAATAACGCGCAGCTAAAGCTACAATAATTAAAAAAAAAAACAATCTGTCAAACAAAATCAATGAAAACAGATTTAAGTAGACGTGGCGTGCTAATAATAATACCACAATCGAAAGTGATGGTCTTGTGTAACTTTCCATAGATATGGCAGAGACGGCGGTATTTTCCGTCCTTGTCATAGTCTCACATATTTTTGTTCCCCTCCAAACTGAACCTTTCAGAACTGTCAAAGTTGGAGGGGAACAAACAAATACAATTGGAGTTTTCTTGGGATTTCAACCAAAGTTGCGGTAATTAATATAGAATAAGATAATATTTTTGTTATAAAGAATGTCCTGTAAAGCAAAACTATAGTGAATTGTTACATTTTGGGCTGCAAAAGCCAAAATATAATTGTCCCTTACTGGCGCTCGCGGATGTGTTCTCCAGTCATTATTCCTCCTAGGTATTTTTACGGTCTGCATTAAAAACATCGATAAAGATAGACAATATAGGTATAAAGGCCAGCTATAAATATTGAAGGCAAACTATTACTTAGTAAAACATTACGTATTTTAGTCGTTAAAATGTTATGACGATATAAAACATTAATACCTATACCCTTACCATGAGTTGTGACATTGAGGTTTTCGATAACGAGTATCGAGTTTACTATCTGTACCTCGTTCGCACTAAAATAGTACAAGCTAGATGCACAGATAGTAAACTCGATACTCGTTATCGAAAACCTCAATGTCACAATTCATGGTGAGGGTACTAGTAAAATTAGCACTCGATTTGAGTACACTTTGCACTATTATATACGGAGTGATTTAGGAGACGTCCGCAGAAACTAAAATAACACAGTTAAAAAAAAATACCATCGTTTGTAACAGAAAAAACATGCCTCTTCTCTTTTTTAGACTTTTCGTGAAGGAAGTAAATATTTACCTGCGTATAAAAATAAACTCTTTCAGGCACGAAGAAATGGTATTTAAGAAACATGAATGATAGAAATTAATAATCGTGGGTATTGAAACTACACTTCGTGCAAAAATAATTTTATGAGTAACTTTTGTAAAATTTTCGTCCTCAAAGTTTTTTTGAATTCGAGTGGACGACTCTCAAAAATCGCTACGTCGTACCCATTTTCAATCTGAGTCAGGACACAAGGCTCGCGGTGAGAAATCTATTTAAACTTCAAATTAAAAAAATACAGTTATCTTATTAACCCTTTTCCAAGCATAGTAAGATTTATCAACATGTCAAATAAAATCCAACCTTTGTGCTTAGAGAGTTATATTATATTTGGTTAGACTATTATAATAGTTTTTTTTGGAGTATAGGTAAATTAAGATCTCTTTTTTTTTATTAATTTAAATAAATTTATATGACATTACAGTAATACCGATGCGTCATATATAACCATAATATAAATAGCACTGGATTTATAGGTATTATTTTAGATTTATAGGTAAAGCACTGGGATTAGTGGAGCTAGGGAAATAATTAATAATCAAGGTGCGGACAAACGCCCATCATTTTGAAAACATAACCCTGTTCCGTGTTACGGAGACTTCATAACATTGTAAAATATTATTATATTAAACTTTATTTATGAGAATACATTCAGCGTCTAAAAAATTAATGAATGAGTCTGGAATAGATGTTGTTATGTAAAAAATTCCCTGTCGTGATCCAAAAAGAATGACTTATTTGTTCGATCTTTTCACTTGTGCGATCATTGGATGGTGCGACGGAATTCAGGTCGGATAGTAAAAATAACAATTAATGAATAAACAATATAACATAGAATATATGTATTAGTATCACAAGGAAGTCTCCGTTGTGCGGAACAGGGTTATGTTTTCAAAATGACGGGCCGTACGATCCTTGTTAATAATATCTTGTACCTGATGTACCTGGATACGTATTTCATTCTGCTTACGTCTCACGAATCACTCTGTATATTACCGAATAGTAACTGATAATGAATTTCTCAAAATTCGCGTTCCTTGAATTGCAAAAGTCAATAAATCTTTTAACACAACCAACTTTGAGGAAGACAAGTTTACATTGTCAATGAAAATATTTTACACAGTCGCCATTAGATTAGCTGTGAAGGTTTAAAAAGACGACTCTATTCAATTTATAACAAATTTCTGACGAATTTGGAAATTAGAGTGTATGACACAGTTCAGATAAGAAAGCATACCAAACGTCATGTACTCATGTTAATTTAATTCTAAGCAGTCATATTTGGACTTGTAGGTAATTTTATATTTTTTGTGGTATTTAATTACTAAAATTGTTTGATATGTTTGCTTACAGAATTACGCATGTATGTTTAAGATTTTTTTATATACTGTTTTGAAAAACTAAGTCCCGCCGAGTTTCTTGCCGGTCATAAAAGTCAAAATACTTCTCGGGTCAGAGGTGTAGGGTTAGAACCGGTGTAGTTTTTATTTTTCTCTTTTATTTGTGTATACTCGATGTGTAAAAGTGCCCTTGTGGCCTACTTACTGAATAAACGTTTGAGTTTGAGTTTGAGTTTGCATTTTGGGGCCGATTTTTGAGAGTCGTGCACTCGAATTCAAAAAACTTTGAGAACGAAAATAATCACACACAAAAGTTTCTTACCATTACTTTTGCACAAAATGAATAGTTTCGATACCCACGATTATTTATTTATATCACTCATGCTTCTTAAATACCATTTCTTCGTGTTTGAGATAGTTTAAAATGTCACGATTCGAGCGTCGAGTGTTCAAAAATCGGTCCCCTGTGGAGGTTTAAAAAGAGGACTCTATTCAAAGATTTGTGTTTGTTAAGAACAATGAAAGTAAATATCTCTCGGCCTTCGTGGATGCACAGATAAAGTATTCAAGGCACGCATGGATAGCCTTACGAGTGTCACTACGCCACAGTATTTAGTTCAGGCCCAGTACTGCGAACATAGATGTTCGTATATGTGACATTATCTATGATAAGGGACCTTATTGTCGATGGCGCTTACGCCGTTGTTCAAGATGCCGCGATACAAACGCAACGCGGTTCGACGTAAGCGCCATCGACAATAAGGTCCCTTTTCATAGATAATGTCACATATTTCGAGCATGTTTCTCTTTAACCCCAATGAAGGCGACATGAGAGTAACAGAGACATTAGTTCGAAATTTACGAATATCGTGTTTTGCGGTAGCGCCCCAGTACTCTTACCATGAGTTGTGACCAGTTGTGACTTTGAGGCACACACTAGTACGACATTGAGGTTTTCGATAACGAGTATAGAGTTTATTATCTGTACATCTCGTTCGCACTAGAATAGTACAAAGTACAAGCGAGATGCACAGATAGTAAACTCGATACTCGTTGGTGGTAGGGTAAGGTAAGGGTACAGTGCCCTACCACAGTTGGCATCTTGGATTTACATCCATTTGTTAGTTCCTGTACTATTTCTTCCGTACGTTTAGCCAACTCGTGGTTGAGATAATCGGACCCAATTTATGAATACTCGAATTGTGAAATTTTAAACTCGATTTGGAGGCCGATTTTTGAGAGTCGTGCACTCGAATTCAAAAAAGTTTGAGAACGAAAATAATCACACACAAAAGTTTCTTACCATTATTTTTGCAGAAAATGTATAGTTTCGATACCCACGATTATTTATTTATATCGTTCATGTTTTTAAAATACTATTTCTTCGTTTGTGTAGGCCGATTTTTGAGCGTCAAGTACTTGAATCGGGGCATTTTAAACTCTTTCAGAAACGAAGAAATGGTATTTTACAAACATTGAATGCTTTTGTGAAAAATATTAGCGTTAAACTTTTGTGTGCGGTTATTTTCGTTTGCAAAAACGAAAACAATCGCAAACAAAAATGTTGTATCGTTATTTTTACACAACCTAGCCATTCCGTGTGTGTTAGATGAAAACTTTTAACATTCCGAAAACGTATGTAATACTTATGAAAACATATTTTGTTTCAGAACATGCCCTGACTTGAGGAAAATATATCTTCTAACTCGCCCTAAGAAGAACAAGGACATACAGAAACGACTACAAGAGCAGTTTGATGATCCAGTTAGTATTATTTTAAGTATTTATTATTTGTATTACTTTTCCGTACACGGAACAATGGTGTTCCGGACATTTGGGAGGCGTACGCTGAGCCGAATCGAGCCAACGCGCAGAGGCCCGTTCGACAATTTAACACTAAGCGAAAGTTGCCCCTGTCCGTATCATGGGATGCGCACAGAGACAGCACCCACCATGGTGTAAGGACTATTAAGTTATAATGGAATCTAGAATGTACCAGGCTATTGGGTGGAAAGGATGGACTAGCTACTGCTATTGGATAAACAACCGGACGCCTGCTTAATAAAATGGTACATACAATTTTATTTCCGACAGACGGTGAGATGGGCCGTCAAAAAAAGCGACATAAGTATTTATTTATTGTTTTAATGTAAGTTTGTGAACATGTTTGGACGTTTGTTATCATTGTTGTCAATTACGCAATAACAGCTGAACGGGGGCCGATTATTGAGTACAGGTCGATTCACGAGAGTTGGCTCGAATGGATTGAACGAAACTTTCATTGTATGAGTGACACTTGTATCGGTATACAATCGAGCCACTATTTTATTGGTTAATGTGACACACACATAGACATTTTCATTCAGTCATTCATTCCATTCGTGCCAACTCTCGTGAATCGACCTGTACTCGACACACGAATCGTGACATTTTAAACTCTTTTAAACACAAACGAATGTTATTTAAGAAGCATGAATGATATAAATTAATAATCGTGGGTATCGAAAGTATACATTTTGTGCAAAAATAATGGTAAGAAACTTTTTTGTGTGATTATTTTCGTTCTCAAAGTTTTTTGAATTCGAGTGCACGACTCTCAAAAATCGACCCCCAGATACACAAAGATCTGAATTGAGATATATGATTAGATACTTGCTTAAAATTAACACTAGATATTTTTTGTGAATTTAATACAAAATAACTGTTGTCTAGGGAACAGTTACAAGGAGTCATAGTCAAAAGTTAATTAACCGTTTTTTAGTTTTTTCTAAGACATTTGTATACAGGCAAATTAGAAAAGCCAAGAAACAAAAAAAAAACTATTTATGTAATTAAAACAAAACTATGATGCCGTCTACTCACTTCGACTTAAGTACCTACGTGCATAATACATATACCTAGTGCATTAAAAATACTAAATCGTAATCTACGTCATTTAAATGCATCAGCATTCTCCTCACCATTAAGATGCATCTTTAGCACAATCTAACATAAATATGCGCTTTAAGTCTCCAACATAAACTAAAATGCATATAAAATTATGTATAATAATATATGAGGATAATATATAATATAAGGATAATATATAAAATAAATAAAAAATATTTCGGGAAAATCTTACACAAAGCGACCTAGGGGTCGATTTTTGAGCACTCGACGCTCGAATCGTGACATTTTAAACTCTCTCAAACACGAAGAAATGGTATTTAAGAAGCATGAATGATATAAATAAATAATCGTGGGTATCGAAACTGTAGATTTCGTACAAATATAATGGTGAGAAACTTTTGTGTGTGAATATATTCGTCCTTAAAGTTTTCAAAAATCGGCCCTCAAGTTATCTGTACAAGTTACAAGTAAATCCTTTCAGCTGTTACGAGATTGTGTGATTGAGTTTACAAGTTATAAACAGCCCAAAATCTTCACAAAATTTCAAATGACATATTAATAGTATTCTATCATTCATTTCATTCAATTCAATTCAATTCTTTATTAATAACATAAGTTACACGTCATTTAACATTTATTGTTTGGTACATGCAGAAATTACAATTCAAGAATAATATTAATCTAAAATATACATTTCTGAAATTAAAATTAATAATCATGTCTCACATTAATTATTATCAATACAATTTATATGGTTATTAGGGTGTTTCACGTTTGTATGGAGAAAAAAAAGAGGTGATATTTTTCCTGACTTCGCAAACTTTTAGAGTCTCCCTAATCTAAAAATGATATGTTTTCAATTTCAAGGAGAACAGATGACGTTAAGGGGTCGCACTCTTCAATTAAGTGGAGTAACTATCCCATACTAAGATCAAAAATTAACTATGTTTTAAAATATCGAAATATAATGAATCGACCCTAAAATAAAGTGAAAAAGTATAATTTTTCATCTAAAACACAAAAAAATAACTTTTTCTTTGGAAAAAGGTACGAAATCCTGAATAATATAAATAGAACAATTTAAAGGTAATCAAATTCCTATTCCTCCACTAAATTAAAAATTTTAATATATCTAGAAAGTTCAGGAATTCGTTATTCTTCACTATAGCCATTGCCAATTACAGAACTTTCTGCCCTCCTCTGTAGAGTCAATAATTATATGGCATAATATAAACCGATAGGGTGCGACCTCTAAATATTGAATAATTTTAATATTATTTCGAATATATACATTTTTCATGACTAAGAACAAGAAACCAAGCGAAGTCTAATGGAAATCAAAAATTTGGAAAAATGAAACACCCTAATGGTTATGTCCAGTTATACAGCATTTAAGTGTCACAATACTTAGTCTAATCTATTTATAAATTCGTCAACAGAGTAAAACCCTTTGTCTATTAAAAACTCTTTGAGCTTACTTACGAATATGGTCTCGGACATGTCGTCTATTTTTAAGTTATCCGGCAGCCGGTCATATATTCGAGGACCTATGTACCATACACATTGCTCAGATTTTCTGAAACCATGTCTGTTTGGAAGCAGATTATGTCTATTTATATATTGTCTATCGACGACCGGTCTGGCCTAGTGGGTAGTGACCCTGCCTCTGAAGCCGATGGTCCTGGGTTCGATTCCCAGTCGGGGCATTTATTTGTGTGATGAGCACAGATGTTTCTTCCTGAGTCTTGGGTGTTTTCTATGTATTTAAGTATTTATATGTATTTATTTATTATATTTATCGTCGTCTAGTACCTACAACACAAGCCTTACTGAGCTTACCGTAGGACTTGGTCGATTTGTGTAAGATTGTCCCGAAATATTTATTTTATTTATTTTTATTATTTTATTTATTCCCTCTTTTTACCATTAGTGCCTACTTCATATAGTTGTGTGTGTAATCATTTAATTATTCAAATCAACTCTGATGCCATTTTTTATACCCTACAGAAGGTGTCTAAGTGTGCGTATAACCCGCCTCCCTTACTCATTACGTATAATGTCCTCTGTTTCAGCTATACGAAAGGCTACGTAAGCAGTCACCCAACTTCATATCCAAGATCGGTGTGGTGGAAGGAGACGTGGGCAAACTGGGGCTCGGCATCAGCGAGAGTGACCGACAGACCATCATAGCTGAGGTAAGGTCACTAACATACACTGAGGTAACGTCACTAATATACACTGAGGTAACAACACTAATTTAAGTAAATAAATATGACAGGACGCAATGACAGAGCCCCACGGTAAGGTAAAAAAACTTGTTGCTATACTCAGCTAACGATATATAATTATATAATACTTAAATATCATCAAAGTATATTTTTCTATATCCAAAATATTTTACGAAAAATAATCATCAACCTCAAAAGTCAGAAAAATATTTTGAAAAGGAACAACAGGGGTTAGTACAGACTAGCCCGTGGAATGATCCATAGCTACTCAGAACCGATTCTGGGGGCCGATTTTTGAGCATCGAGTGCTTGAATCATGTCATTTTTAACTCGGTCAGAAACGATAAAATGGTATTTTAGAGACATGAATGATGGAAATTTATCATGTGTATAGAATGTATACATTTTGTGCTAAAATAATGGTAAGAAAAGAAATTCTTGTGTGATGTTCGTCCTAATTTTTTTTTATCGAGTACGCGATTTAATCGTTTTGGCCCACTCCCTTTGATATTGGGCCGAAAAACCAACCTCGCGGCCATCCTATCGCTATACGTAAGCCATCCGAAACTACACTTTTTGTGATGTGAAAAAATGTTGAGAAAAAAAAATGTACTCGACGTTCTAATTTACCCCCAGTAGGCGAACTACAAGGGAATGTTCCCTGCGAACCTTTTCCCGCTGGAAAATGGTTTCATTCCCAAGTCATCTATAGACGACATGTTTGGTCTAGTGGGTAGTGACTTCTGCCTATGAAGCCGATCCTGGGTTCGATTGCCAGTCGGGACATTTATTTGTGTGATGAGATAAGCACAGATTTATGTTCCTGAGACATGGGTGTTTTATATGTATTTAAGTATTTATATCTACCTATCTATTATAATATATCGTCGTCTAGTACCTACAACACAAGCCTTACTGAGCTTACCGTAGGACTAGGTCGATTTGTGTAAAATTGTCCCGAAATATTTATTTATTTTATTTTTCATCCCTTTTTTCGGTTTCGGCACCAATGACACCTTCTAAATGCATAGGTGGACGTGATCTTCCACGGCGCAGCTACCCTCCGCTTCAACGAACCTCTTCGCGATGCTGTCTTCATCAACGTCAGGGGTACACGGGAGATGATGCTGTTGGCACGATCTTGTAACAAGTTGAAGGCTATGGTCCACATCTCTACCGCCTACAGGTAATTTGTATATTCATTTTATTTTCTCAAACCTCCAATGAAATATTGTCTTTAGGTACATTCCTTATAATAGACTCGGAATTATATTTTTAATAATGCAGAAACGTCTGCTAGCGAATATCTTCGATATTTAAATCGAAGGAAAAATAGAAAAATTTGACTCGCAGCGGGACTCGAACCCACAACCACTGGATCACTAGCCCAGTGCACTACCAATTGTGCTATACGAGTACCGCTGAGAGTTGTCAAAATTTTCTATTTTTCTTTCGATTTAAATATCGTAAACTCGGAAGTTTGGTTTTTTGGGCGCGGCAATATACCCACTTGGCCGGAAATCCTCATTTTCCAGGCCTCTGATGTAATGTACTATTATTATTTAGTTTTATGTAATGTTATTATTTCGTTTTTGTTATGGTGTAATAAAATTAAAACAACAAAAAAAAGAAAATTCAAAAATTTCTAATGTAAATAATTTGTATACATAATT
The DNA here is from genome assembly GCA_022674325.2 of Grapholita molesta. Taxonomy (NCBI): domain Eukaryota; kingdom Metazoa; phylum Arthropoda; class Insecta; order Lepidoptera; family Tortricidae; genus Grapholita; species Grapholita molesta. Next base: position 1,054,837 of record CP053145.2, on the reverse strand, counting down.
CCGCCGAGGAGCGTTTTCAAGAAACGTTGTCCCAAACCTCATTCTTCCAAATTTTGGGACACTTTTTTTTTAACCAAGATCGAATATGTCCGTGATTCTGAGAAAAATTAGCTCTGGTACGTCCAGATGTGGAAAAATGAAGTTCGGGACAACGTTTTTTGAAAATGCCCCGAAACGAAAGCCTGAATGAAATTGCGCTCAAATAAAAGAGCATTTAAAAAACTTTTTGTTACCCTTGGCACCAAAATGTGCTCCCCTCTCGTGCCTTGAAACCCTGACTGGATCTCATCCAGAAGTTATTGTCAGCCGATAGAAGATTAGGAGCCTCGCAAATCGCTATATTTAATCATCGTACTAGTTATTTAATAATTTTGTTATCCTCACAGCAACTGTACTCTGAGCGAGATTGAAGAGGTCTTCTACGAGAGCCCCATCCCTGGAGACAAGCTGATAGACCTGGCGGAAAGCCTGGATGAGAAGACACTCAACAGCATCACACCTGGGTAAGATATGGGTACTATATTTATGAGAGGTAGGGCACAGCGAAATACCATCACGCGTGAGTCTGGAGAAGCCCAACTGGGGAAGTACCTCCTTACAGAAGACCACAGCCATAATAGCACTGCTACCTTTCAGGTATGTAGTGTTGTGTTCCTGAGTATGAATTTAATTTTAATGTTAACAACGACTCCATAGCTCCCCTTAGTCTTACCGTGCTAAAAATATCCGAGGCCTGATCATCACCATAATTGGGGATACTGCAGAGAGCATGTGTGAGATTGCCACACTTTCTTTTCTTTTCTTCATATCATAAACACAATAGGTACTTCTCATTCGTCAACGTAACATATTAATTGTATAAAAGCGGGTCACTCACGTTTTATAAGTCGAATATTGCTCGACTTGTTTCACTCCGTAACGTGGAGCATAATCATGAGCCATTCGCGTTGGCTAACCGACGCAGACATGTCGAGCAATATTCGACTTATAAAACGTGAGTTACCCGCTTTTATACAATTAATATGTTTCAATCTGGCGATAGTTTTGCGTTAACGTAACCCCTATTTTAGGCTGATCGGAGACTTCCCCAACACCTACGCCTACACGAAGGGTGTGGCTGAGGACGTCCTGCAGAAATACTCGCAGGGTCTACCCGTGGCTGTCGTCAGACCTTCGATCGGTAAGTCTACTTCCAAACTAATCGATTATCGACTTCCAATGTTCATGGCACCCTGACGCCATCTACATACATACAGCCGTATGCAGTCCACTGCTGGACATAGGCCTCCCACAAATATGACTTGTATCATCTTGGTGGTAGTTGCCATAGTCGCCACGCTTGGCAGGCGGATTGCCGACCGCAGTAGCTGTAGATTGGGTTCGACGGACGCTGCTGCCCGTCCGTAGGATTTTCCCCTTTGTAGTCAGCCGGCACCACACGGCACGCCATCTGCTTGGCACAAATCAATATCAACTCCACGTGGCACCCTCCACCTGGCAACTAATTCCAGGATTCGGCTTAGGCACTAGTATTGCGGGCAGAACCGATAGCCGATGGGGCTGAAAGGTTCTGGAGTGGCGAAGACGCAGCGCCGTGTGGTGCCGGCTGACTAGAATAGCACCACCCCATGCCTTATTGTCATTAGTTCGATTTCCTCGCAATGATCTTTTCGAAAAGCGACTTAAATATCAAATGATATTTCGTACTTAAAGCCAGGGATAGACTAGGGGACAAATGTCTGGCGACAATTGTCGACGACAAGTCCGGCGACTTCGCCAGACACTTGCAGGCATAGTCATGGCTTGTTGGGCGATATCTGGCTACGTCAATTTATGTCACCCGACGTCGCTGTCGATACGGGTTGCAGGACATTTGTTCCCTAGTCTATCCCTGGCTTTAGTTCCGAAAAACTCATTGGCACGAGCCGGGGTTTGACACGCAACTTCGAGATTGCAAGTCGCACGCTCTTACCTCTAGGTCAGCAGTCCACAGTAAAGGAAATAATATGACTAAATATAACATTTATTTTGCAGTGATCGGAACAGCTAAGGAGCCTGTGGCCGGGTGGATCGACAATGTATATGGACCGACCGGGGTGAGTAATCTGAGCCAATAATATAAATAAATTATAGATTATATATAATAGATTTTGAGAAGCTTTCCCTAAAATGTGCTCGAAAGCCCGCTAGCTTGCCATTTTGTGTCATAAAATAGTTCAGCTACTTCCATTGCCATCTAAATAGGCTGTTACTGAATCAGCGTGCTACACCCTCGACCTCGTCGACACTTACCATCAAGTGTGACTGAGGTCAAACTCTGCTTAGTTTTGTATCAAAATAAATGAATAGTATAAATCAATAATCATGGGTATCGAAACATGAAAAACTTTTGTGTGCAATCATTTTCGGCCACAGTTATTTTAACTCGAGTGCACCACTCAAAACTCACCCCTAACCTTCCATCAATCCAGGTCATAGTCGGAGCCGAGCTGGGCCTTCTGCATGTGCTCCACGCCAGCCCCAACGCCTCAGCATCTCTGGTACCCGGAGACGCCGTGGCTGCCGCCTGCATCGCCGCCGCGTGGAGAGTCTCCCGCGCTGAGAACCACCAGGCCCCCCCGCGGGATGTCCCACCGCTGTACCACTGCGTGTGCTCAGAAAAGTCTCCGATTACGTGGAGTAAGTACTCTCTGTCTAACTCGTGCTGTAAGCTGTTGCTCTCACTCGTTGTGTCTCGTTAGGCTCCATTTTGTTAAACGCGACGTCTGACGTCAGCTTCAATGTTCCTGACCAAAAAAGATTACTATTCTCCGATTATGCATAATTCGGCCACAAGTATTTCGACCTAGCGAACATTCGATCCAGCGACAGTCGAATCCACATTAGAAAATCACCCACTAAATTCGTATTTGAAAAAAATGTGCATGATCTATTTGCTGGGTAGCTCGCGTCTTAAGTCTACTTGAAGAATTGTTGAATAGTTATTTGTGCAACAAGAGAGGAAAGTTGTTTTTTCTTGCGAGTGTTTATTTTGAGTCCCGAGTAAGCGAAAGATTCTATAATTGAATCACGAGCGTAGCGAGTGATTCTAGTGTTAGAATCTTGAGCGTAGCGAGGCACTCAAAAACACGAGATGTAAAATAACTTTACTCTAGTGTGACACATACAACTTTTCACCTCAGTAGTGAGAACATATTAAAGGTTAAATAAGTTGCCAAAATTTTCATTTTTAGTACAAGCTTTTATTGCCGACTGTACTTTTGTTCACAATCGTCATCTACTCTTCGAAAGGATTCTAATGAGCCTAAAACACCACTGGTTTATCTTGTGTATTTTAGGAGTTGCTTTTTCTACCTTCTGGCTCCAGCATCAGATCAGATCAATGGTACCATAATATTGCATTGTAACCGAAATTACATAAATTTGTGTGCTAAATTTCAGCTCTATCGGTTAAAGATGTCTGCTTCAAAATTGAGTTGCAAGATTCCATCCGGATAAATACACAAATACATACATCAAGTTAAATAAAATCTTGTAAAAAAATTGACATCAGGTTAACCACATTCATTCAAGTGTTTTATCTACGACTGCACTGGCTTCATTACTTAATATTTTGTTTAAATATTTTTCATTTGGAAATATATGTACATTTCAAAATTATAATATTTGATTAATTTGTGAGGGTCCGAGCGTGGTAGTAGTGTTAAGGGAGTCCATTATGTCCTATTATAATAAATAGATACATATAAATACTTAAAAACATAGAAAACACCCATGACTTAGGAACAAATATCTGTGCTCATCGCACAAATAAATGGCCTGACTGGGACTCGAACCCGGGACCACCGGCTTCTTAGGCCGGGTCATTACCTACTAGGCCAGACCGGTCGTCAATTAAAAAGCTACTTTGTCTCACTCTCTGGAGTGACGAAAGTAGCAACTTTCCTCACTCTCTAAAAGTGAGGAAAGTCGCACTTTCCTCACTCCCTGGAGTGAGGAAAGTAGACATGTTCGAGCTGCTGAGGTGAAAATGTATATAATGTACGGCGAAAAGGAATAGTAAGCGAGATTGCCAGTAGACCGAAGTTGACGCGGCACCAAAGAAGTGAAAAAAATTGAGATATTCGAGAGAGTTCCGTTAGTCCTGTAGTCAATTACTTTACTTTTCTAGAAACTTCCTGCCTCGCACAGCAAAACTCTGGAATAAATTGTCGTGTGCAGTATTTCCGGACCGATATGACATCCAAACCTTCAAGAAAAAAGCGTATAGGGATCTTAAAGGCCGGCAACGTACTTGTAACTCCTCTGGTGTTGCGAGTGTCCATGGGCGGCGGTAGTTGCTTACCATCAGGCAATCCGTGTGCTCGTTTGCCTCCTATATCATAAAAAAAAGTCATGCCAACTAAACAGTTCCTCATTTCCAGGTCAGTTCATGTCCCTAGCCGAGGTCCATGGCCTCGCGGTGCCGCCCATGCAAGCCATGTGGTACTACATGCTGACCCTCACCAGCTCCAAGACTGTGTACACATTCTTGGCATTCCTGATGCACTGGATCCCAGCGTACTTGGTTGACGGGGTGTGCTTACTCGTCGGGAAGAAACCACAGTGAGTATATAATATAAATGTAAACATTTCGGGATAATCTTACACAAATCGACCTAGTCCTACGGTAAGCTCAGTAAGGCTTGTGTTGTAGGTACTAGACGACGATATATATAATAGACAGATACATATAAATACTTAAATACATGGAAAACACCCATGACTCAGGAACAAATATATATGCATAATTACAAGTCACTTGTGTGATGAGTCATCACACTAATAAATACCCTAACTGGGATTTGAACCCAAAACCATCGGCTTCATAGGTAGGGTGACTACAGATCGATCGTCGAGTACTAGCTGTAAAAATATCCGAGACTAATTTATAGCACCTTATACAGGGTGTAAATCTTATACGGGCGAATCTCTTAACAGAGGGTAAAATAGGACATAAGAAATATATTTAGATAACTTTTGCTTAGAAGTACAATAAATATTATATCCATATAAAAAAAAATCGGCCCGCAATGTAATGCAACACACTCGAGTTAAAAACTCGTTGACAGTTAGTTTCAAAAGCACATATCGCGTAATGTTCGCAGTGTATTACTGCTCAGAAATTTTACAAAAATTAATTACATATTATGTATTATAGGTATAAGTAAAGAAAAACCTTTTGGTGGCTTTTGGTGATTATACTGGTAAATCCTATGTCTGGTTTAATTCTTCGCCCGTATGAGACTTACACACAGTATATTATCCTCAAAACATTACAGATTAAGGAAGGCATACACAAAAATCGAGCAATTCGGCGCAGTCCTGGAATTCTTCGCGCTCCGACAATGGAGATTCCACGACAACAATATGACCAGACTTTACAACGAGATGTGCGACGCGGACAAACATATCTACGACTTCGATACCAGCTGCGTGGATTGGAACGAATACTTCGCCAACTACATGAAGGGCATCCGCGTTTACCTCCTCAAGGATCCCATTTCGACCATCCCCGAGGGTCTGAAGAGGCACAGAAAGCTAAAGTGGCTTCACTATGCCGTTCTGACGGTTGTAAGTCTGTTAGCTTTAAGGTTATTGTGGTTTTTCTTGTCGTTTTTCGTTTGAGTTTAGAATGTACTGGGTGTTGCAATAGTGATTGTTTTATGATTATCATACCGGCATCAGTAGACTTACCATGAGTTGTGACAGAGGTTTTCGATAACGAGTATCGAGTTTACTAGTTCATCTCGTTCGCAGTAAAATAGTACAAGCGAGATGCACAGATAGTAAACGATACTCGTTATCGAAAACCTCAAAGTCACAACTCATGGTAAGGGTTTACTGTTCATGATTTTGAACAACTTTTACTTAAAAATTTAAAAACTAAGTGGCGAGTGTGCAGTCAGCAGCAGAAGTAGCTAAACGGTTGATGTGTTCAAAATGAGGTCAACACATCTCTATTATCAAGAGAATAAGAGCGCGTATAGGTAATATTGAACACTTCACGCGCTCAGCCACTTTTGCTGACTGTACTTGATACATTGTGTTAGCTTTTGTAAATAAAATAGAACTGGTGTCATTTGTAATTGATAATTAAATATTTATTCAGTTACCATTTTAGGTACTAGCTGCTTGTAAATTTGTATTTTTATTTTCTACAAATAAATCAGGAATCATTACCGGTATTACTAAAAACCTAAATAATGACATTAAAATAAAAACGATCCATTATATTGTTAAATGGTATTTAGGTGAGGAGAATACTTTATCTGATTAGCAAAATAAAATGCAAAAATATGCAATAACAACCGAGAGAGAAATGGAATACCGGTTAATTTTTATGAAAATAATACCGGTATTCGATCCCTGAATCAAATACACTAAAAATTCGCCTAAAAATAAAGTCTATGTAACTGTTTGGTTACTTTGGTTGTTATCAGAGATCGGAATTTTTGTGGCTCATTTCAATTGTCATAGTGACTTCTCATTTATCGATTTGAACATATTGACGCCACAGTCATGTAATCGTGACAGCCTGAAATGCCTCACACGCCACAGTCATCATAGCATGACAAATACTGCGGGTCAATTTTAGATCGTCGAGTCGTGACATTTTAAACTCAGAAAAGAAGAAATTATATTTTAGAAACACCGACTATCGATATTGTCGAAAGTCGATAAAAGAGAAGTCACTATGAAAATTCGAAATAGCGACAAAAATTCCGCTCCAAATTAATTAAAGATCACAATATTAATATTAAGAAAAATAGTTTTTAGTACAAAAGTTCAAATGATGCATGCACGGGAACCCAGGTTATATTATTATAGTTTAAACTATTCTGGTTTGTTTCTTTATTTTTATTTTTGATCAAATTATTTTTAACTTTTATATCGTTTCTGGTTACAATAGAGTATTGTAATACAAATTAAGTTTCTAAATAAGTTTTGATACTATTTCATATAAAAATAGTAAGTACTTATTGATTTTGGTGTTATATTTTATAATATATAATTAATTTTATCTATTATGCGAGGTAATGTTACCAAATAAATATGAAGTTACTTAAAAACATTAATATGTAACCATGCAGTTATATGAACCATTTTATTTGAAGTTGTATTCTCAACTTTTTTTTTTATTTGCATTTTTTTGTGTGGTTTCTATCAAACTCATGAGCTCTTTCGAGCTCAGGAGAAAAAATGTGTCCCAAGCTTTTTTTATTCCATTCCGTGACTATTTTTCACACATTTCATATGGCGCTAACGGAACGGAAGGGATAAAAAATGTATGAAAATTTTAGGACACATTTTTTTCGACTCAAAAATCGAGCCCCTGTAACGATATTGGCTACTTTTGAGCGGTTACTATTTATTTGACGCTGACTATTACCCCTTTTTTCGTAGCCTATGTTATGTCTATGTCCCACTACTGGATAATGGCCTCTCCTAGTTTTCGCCACTCACGGCCTAATAAATGCTCCCGCCTATCTCCAAAAAACCATCCACGTCTACCCACCATCGACTTTCCCTGACTACTACAACCCTATACACTGTATACTTTATAAATAATTATTTTCTCTTTCACATTCAGTCCGCTCCAATCCAAAATGATTTTCCCGTAAAAACTAAACAAAAAAAAAGTTATCCCACTTCTGACGATTTTTCCTATATTTATTATATTACAACTATACTATTTACTATTACAACTAAACAATTGACAAATGTACAATACCAACGATTGTAAACGTTTTGCCACCTAAAGCTATAGATGGCGCATTTAACCCTTTGAACGCCAATGTCTCGTATACCGGCAGGTTTAACGCCAACTAAAGATGCTATCACAGAGAAATAAACCTACAACGAACGCCCAGTTATATACTCTGATTACTACAATATATATTACTGAATTCTGTTGTCTATCTAACAGAAATATTATTATTACGATTGAATGCAGCGGTGCAACTGCGATATTAGTAAATTTAGTAGACGATTGTCTCTGTCACTCTCATGACATCTTAATTGGAGTAACAGAGAAAAATGCCCGAAATATACAAACTTCGATGTTCGCGGTACCGCTCTAGGTGCAAGAGATTCGATTTCAGCGGTTATAGTGACCCATGTGGGGCTCGGACTTGAGATGATAGTACGTCGTAACCCAGCATGTGGCACTGGACTGTGTTAAAAAAACTTCAATTTTGACATTTCGGTGGCGTGGCGTCAGCGGTTAGGCGTTTAACATGTCAAACGCCATGGCGTTGAAAGGGTTAATATATAAACAAGTACAATTATAGTTTTTATGAATATTTGCTCACTTATAAATATCTAAGGTGATTATGAATTATGTGATTACTTAATTATGTTTTAAGTGTTATATTGATGATTTAATAAATTATACGATGTAATAAATATTTGATATTTACTTTTCTAGTTTTATTTAACACTAGCTTTTCCTCGCACTTCGTCGGCCAGCCATGCCCGTCTTTAAAGTATGATGAAAAATGAACATTTCCGAGAAGGTCAAACCAATTAGTATTAGAACCAGTAGTAGTAGTGGAAGTCAGGTGTGACTGAGGTCAAACCCTGGTCACCCTTATTTAAAATAAGATTGTAATACAACTATTTATAACCAAGAGATGATGTAAGTAGATTCAACTTGCTAGATTTTCAGTTAGATATTCACAATTTTTACACCTCATTGAAAAACGAAAGCCTAAATCAAGTTTAGGTAACTTATTAATTTTATTGATCAGCAGCTGTCATTTGGACATGAATACAGCTTAATATTTGCTGTTTGTGTTCCAAGGGGGCCATCAAAAAGGCTTATATTATTAAGATTATCTTAACAAATAAAACCACATAGTCACTCGAGCAACCTAACGAACTATATTTAACCCTGTAAACGCCAAGAACCACTAAAGTGGTCGCGTGCTGTCGTGCCTGCCACGCCACGGACCTTTATTATGGCTATGGCGGACGCTGTCAAAGCAATTGTCCCGCAGACAGATAAGGTTTATATTTGTTCTTCACTAGTCGACACGTTGGCGTACACGACATATTTTATGCGCGAGGAAAGCGTTCAAAAGGATAACCTCGTAACGCCCACCATACTAAAATATTTAAAAGTTAAAACCAACCTTACTATGCAGTGTTTTGGGTTGAATTTTCTTGTGTACGAAAACTAATGAAACAAAAGAAATTCTACCCTATTTCCTTTTATATTATAGTTCAACTCTATTGAAAGGGAGTGTACATTGTAATGGATACTGGGCGTTACGAAGTTAATATTGTCTTAATTTCTAGTTTCCTAGGTTACTGTTGCCGTCATATAGCAGCCGTCTCCATACTTTGGACTTACTACGAAGTATGCCCGATGCCGCCATACTAGAAAACCTGAACTTAAATTAAAAATAGTTATTTGTTGTACAAGAGTGCAAAATTGTATTTTAACTGCGAGTCTGGGATTGAAACTCGAGCAAGCGAATGGATTCTATAGTTTAACCACGGGCAAAGCGAGTGGTTATAAAATAGAATCCTGAGCGTAGCGAGTGTTTCAATACACGAGAAGTAAATTACAATTGCATCCGTGTGTAACACAAAACTTTTCCCCTAACTACAGCAAGGAAAGTGAAACATGCAAAAATACGTTTTGAAATCGCATTGACTTTTTCTTTGCGTTTAGATACATTCAACATTTTTACAAAAGGTGGCTTTAGCTTGGTTAGCTTGTGGTGGCCAGTACGATTTTCGAATGTTCTACTTCGATTTTCAACTCGGTGCGTTAGCGAGGCTCGCCCGCGCCCGCCTCCGCCGCGGGGGCAAGTGAGCTGTACTTCGCGAAATTAAACTTTAAAACCATAGCAATAAGAGCTATGAGAAGTCAACTTACTTTAATCACTAGTGGATAATATGCGTTATTACCCTCTCGTATTAAAGGATAAACAAGCGCTTTACGAGCTAGTGAGGGGGAAAAATATTAACCCTCTGATTAAGGGCAAGGACCTCTAAAACTGCCGCCACCGACCTCAAAAGTTGCTACGGTGGATGTATTAACCTTTTGAAAGCTTTTCCTCTCGCGTCAAAACGTGTACACCATGGTATGACTTGTGAAGAACAAATATAAACCTTATTAAATTTGTCAGCAGGACAATTGCTTTGACAGCGTCCGTCATAGCCACTTTAGTGGTCGGTGGCGTGGCAGGCACGACATCACGCGACCACTTTAGTGGTTCTTGGCGTTCAAAAGGTAATCTCACATAGTAACAACCACCTACATAGTAATTAAGAACTAATACATCTACAACAAGGTTCTATTTGTTCTTCACCACTCAAGACGTTCGCGTACATGTCACCGTTTTTTTTATGACAGGCGGGCACCCGCAACACCAGGGGAGTCACACGCGCGTTGCCGGCCTTTAAGCGGGGGTTGGAGCTCTGGGAACCTTACTCACCACCAGGAACACAACACTACATACCTGAAAGGTAGCAGTGCTATTATGGCTGTGGTCTTCTGTAAGGAGGTACTTCCCCAGTTGGGCTGCCCCAGATTCAATCGTGATGGTCATCGCTGTGCCCTACCTCTCATAATCCGTTTACCGTTTATTACCGTTTGACGCGAAAGGAAAAGTTAGTTTCTTATATCTTTTTCGCTCAGAAACTAATCGCCATTCACGTACTGACTTTTGTCGCATAAAAGCGACGTTGGCATTTAAAGGGTTATAGAAGTAAATAAAAAATCAAAATTAAGTCACAATTTTTATTCAACTCGTTTCAAATACAAAATGGCCACGACATACACGTGTACAGTCAGCATCAAACAGTAACAACTGACGTAGCCAAATATATCTGTACAGTCGCCATCAGATATATCGGAGCTGTGGAGGTGGTCACAAAGGAACAACGCCTCTATTGTCGAGGCGATAAAGTGCACGCTCCGATATTTGTGACCACCTCCACAGCTCCGTTATATTTGATGGCGACTGACATATTGCAGTAGAACATATTATCTTGAGAAAAATGCCTCTTCAAAGTTTGGTTGTTTTACGTAAAAAAAAAATGATTTTTAGATGAAGAGTAGGTACCCCAAACCGACGAGAATATTTATTTATTATTTATTAAATAATTATTTTGTACGCCGGTAACAAAAGAGGAAATCTCTTAACCCTTTTCCGGGCACAGTACGATTTATCGACCACATGCATGTCAATTTAATTTCAATCTAAGGCTTATTTAGTCAGTAGCAGTTAGTATGGTCAAATATATTGATACACTCTCATACACTGCCTTACTGCTATATAAATAAAGATCTGTATCTATATATTTGACCACTTTGGTTGCCACTATATATATGAAGCTGAATACAGCTTTTAATAGTTAGTAGCAACCTTTTAAGAATAGTAAAAATACCAATCCTGTCCAGTAAATATATTTATATATATATATATATTATATTACTTTATATTTACTACTATGTGATGCCAATTATACAATACTTTTTTTGTGAACAAAACATTTTTTTTTCTTTTCAAGTACCCGCAAGATGTGATAAAAGTTACTGTAAAATCTAATTGAATTGTACTTTAGTGTTCACAACTACGAAGCAGTTACTTTCAAAGTCGACTCACACCTGACCCACTATTCACATCAGCAACTGCAGTTACTTTCATAGCTTACACTGACTCACAGCTTACTCACTGTTGGTGAACAGTTCACAAGTGACACAGTGTTCACTTCAGCGATTGCAGTTACATTCAAAGTCGACTCACAGCTGGTACACTGAGCGCTAACGGCTCACTATTCACAAATGATTTACTTCTTCAACTGCAGTTACTTTCAAAGCCGACTCACAGCTGCTAACGGCTCACTGTTTACTTCTCGAACTGGTTCAATTTCCGCAAACTCGTAACCTCCATACCGTATATTTTGAACGACGCCGGTTCTTCCTTGAATTGCACCTGCTGCATCGAAATCAACATTAAACTATTATCTTTTTTTTTTTGACATAGGCGGCCAACGAGCAGACGGATTGCCTGGTGTTAAGCAATTACCGTCGCCCATGGGCACCCGCAACACCAGGGGAGTCACAAGCGCGTTGCCGGCCTTTAAGGGGGGTTGGAGCTCTGGGAACCTTACTCACCATCAGGAACACAACACTACATACCTGAAAGGTGGCAGTGCTATTATTGCTGTGGTCTTCTGTAAGGAGGAGGTACTTCCCCAGTTGGGCTGCCCCAGATTCAAGCGTGATGGTCATCGCTGTGCCCTACCTCTCATTGTTGGACGTAGTTTAAGGACATACCCGGGTCCAAACAAAAAAACTTAAATTAGTATTAGAACCACCGCTGGCCTAGCGGTAAAAGCGTCTAACTTTCAATCCGGAGGTCGCGGGTTCAAACTCGGCCTGGGTTTAAACCTATGAGTTTTTCGGAAGTCGTGTACGAAATATCATTTTGATATTTACCAGTAGCTTTTCGGTAAAGGAAAATATTGTGAGGAAAACGGGCTAATTCCAATAATAACTAGTTTACCATCTGAGCTCTCAAAAGTCAGATCGCGGTCGCTTTCATAAATTAAAAGGGGAATTATTCGGGCGTTTGAATCGTTCTTATTACTCTGTCCAGATTTCTGTAGAAATTATCACGCAGTTTGGTGTTATTTTTGGTTTACTGGTAGACAGCTGGGTAAAGGACAACCAAAACCTACTTAACCTTTTGAACGCCAATCACCACTAAAGTGGTCGCGTGATGTCGTGCCTGCCACGCCACCGACCACTAGTGGCTATGGCGGACGCTGTCAAAGCAATTGTCCTGCTGACAGATAAGGTTTATATTTGTTCTTCAAAGTCATACCATGGCGTACACGTCACATTTTGACGCGAGAGGAAAAGCGGTCAAAAGGTTAATATAATGTAGGCACTTCTACAGAAATCTGGACAGAGTAATAAGAACGGTTCAAACGCCCGAATAATGACCCAAAAACTAACTGGCCATGGAAACAAGCCGGGACAACGCGAGTAAATAGTACCTACAGTCAGCAGCAGAAGTAGCTTAGCATTTGAGGTGTTCAAAATGAGGTTAACACGTCTCTATTGTCAAGAGAATAAGAGCGCGTGTAGGTCATTTTGAACACTTCAAACGCTTAGCAACTTTTGCTGCTGACTGTGCACACAGCAGCACTTTTAGCTGTACATCGGTGGACCTTATGCCCTAAATAAGAAGGACCATCAATGTACAGCTAACAATATTGCTGCCTGTACATAAATAAGTTAAAATAAAAAAATAAAACTTCTCTCACCCTGGTATCATTCTTCTCTGCCCCTTCCTCTTTACTCTCTTCTCCGGTCTGTAAATTATTTTACACAAATTTTAAAATTTATCTATTATTATTTATTTATTATATATGCAATGAATGTTTACATTTTGAATATACAATATTCGTATGTAAGTAGTTAAAATAGTGTTCATTAGGTTTAACATAACCTACCAAATATTGCACGCTTTATAATACTTTTAAAATCTACAGTTCAGGCCCGGTACCGCGAATGTCGAAGTTCGTATATTACGGACATTTTTCTCTTTTACTCCAATTAAGGGTGTCATGAGAGTGACAGAGACAATCTTCCGAAATTTACGAATATCTACTTATAACCTATCACGTTTTGAGGTTATATATTGTATGGAAATTACAGCTGTCACAGAACTCGACCTATTTGAAAAGGATTATAGTCATACGTCGCACTCCAGCGGGCAATTTGGTGGCTTGTCAAAATGATAGATAAGGTTCACAAATACATCAATTCATTTTCAAATTATCAGAAGTATTTTTACTTAGTACTTGGTACCTAGTATTTAGAATGTACAATTCTAAATATCTTAGCAACTAAGGTTGTACGTTAATTACGTGTTTATTTTTTAGTATTCATTCAATTTTAAATAAAAATACAATTGTGACTTAAGTTCGGAGTGCTGTCGTAGTATCCTATCCATTGCAAATTTGCAATAAATAGATTTGCTATTTAACAAATAAAGCAAATCTTGCTATTAAATAGACGGCACTGCAACAACAAATATAAGTTTGAACGACAGTCATAATGACACATGTCAGCTATTTATTCGTTTTATAAGTGGCCACTTAAATAGGCTATCAGTTATCACTGCAGAGTATCTATACGTTAAAGACTAATAAAAGTAATAATTGATAACCGGTAACTAATTTTAATAAACTGTTACAAATACTAAGTACATTATAATACTTGTAAGTTAAGATTTTTTTGTAAACCTTACCTTGCCACCAAACTGCCCGCTGGAGTGCGACGTATGATTATAGTATAATAAGATATGGAGAACAGAAGTATTTATAAAACCATTTCCCACTAAGGACACTACATTTTTGTCATTTTATGTTTTTCTGGATTCTTTTATAGGTTCTTAGGCATTGCAGGCAATGTTTTGCATTGTGCATGATAATGCTTATCATGTCCAATATTGACTATGTTGGGCAGTGTAGGAAATGTTGTGCATTGTAGTCAATATAGGGCATGATAACATGATAAGCAATGTTGGGCAGTGCAGGCAAAGTTGAGCATGTGTAGGCAAAGTTTAGCAAGTGTAGGCAAAGTTTAGCAAGTGCAGGCAAACTTGAGCAAATGTAGGCTAAGTTGAACAAATGTAGGCAAAGTTGAGCAGTGTAGGCAAAGTTGAGCAAGTGCAGGCAAAGTTGAACAAGTGCAGGCAAAGTTGAGCAGTGTAGGCAAAGTTGAGCAGTGTAGGCAAAGTTGAGCAAATGTAGGCAAACTTGAGCAGTGTAGGCAAAGTTGAGCAAGTGCAGGCAAAGTTGAGCGATGTAAGCAAATTTGGGCATTGTAATTAATATTGGGAATTGCTAGCAATACGGAGCATTTTAGGCGATGTTGAGCATTATATGTAGAGTAATGTTATACATTATATTATAAGCAATCTGGGGCCTTATAGGAAAACATTAGTACATTACATCACAGGCCAGGAAAATAAGGATTTCCGGCCAAGAGGGTATATACGGATAGTGATATGAGGCCGGGAATCCGTTTTCACGACGAGGCATTCTCAAACTAACAATGAAATAAAAGAAATGCTTCAAAAAATGAAATTTGCAAAATCACAACTAACAATTAAATCGAAATGTATTGAAAATTAACATCAGCTGTATGCTATTACACCCACCATCTTTGCCTCTGTATGGATAATCGTCGAAAAAAGAGTTTAGGCCTAGGCCTGCAAAGTTCTATGAAATTCCATTTCCTTCCCCTTCAGTTGCCGCGCCCAAAAAACTTAATTACATAATTCTGAGTATATTATAAGGAATGTAAAGACAGTATTTCATTGCATGTTTGAGAAAACTTATTAACATTATAGCAAAGTTAAACAAAGTTGGGTACGTTGGGTACCTCTTCCGGTTTAAGCACAGGGGGCACGTTGGCACCCAGTTTATCCGCCAGAGACTGCACCTGCGATAGACATTAATGTTAAAAACGCCATCTATCGAGTAATAATCAATTTATGGTCTATATACTCGTAGGATCGCAGAGCAAAATAAATACTGTTTAAAAAGAGCAATGAATGTCTATAGTTATCACTAAAGAAGTATTTTAGTTTTCCAAATAACTTTTATAGATTAGTACATTTCGATACTAGTGAAAAAAAATTTATTTTCGACGAGGGTGAACGTTGGAGCCCGAGTGAAACGAGGGTGACAATCACCCGAGTTTAAAGAAGTTTTTACACATGTATCGAACCTGATTTTTCATAGCAAGTGCCTTAAAAAGTGAAATTTACGCACGATTTTACAAAAAAACTGCACTTTTTACACACTAGTTAGGAAAAAATATTAATCGACTAATTATGTGAAGCAACATCACTATTTTAGCTTGCCCATAATATAATAAATATATAGCTCATCGCCCGACGATGAACTACGATCGCCCGGCTATGACATACTCGTATTATGTCTCTTTTGTTTACACGGGATCGATTATCTTTTGTCCCTTGAAATAGCTGATAGCTCATAGCTTACTAGCTCGCAGAGGGACCAGTGCCTAACGGGGTGTAATCAAAACCACTCACTGTAGGATACTGAGAGAAGCACGCGCGAGCGTGTCCGATACATGGAGGTGGTACAGCGCGCCCGTAGCGGTCGCGGTCCGTCGGGTCAAACATGTAGAACCCTGGAAGCAACAATCAATTAAGAAGCATTCCGTCTGCTCATTTGTCACCTATTTTCTGTACAAGACTGACCAGCGTTTGACCTCAGTCGCACCTGATGGTAAGTGTCGACGAGGTCGAGGGTGTAGCACGCTGGTTCAGTAACAGCCTGTACACTTGTCATAACAAAAAAAAATCCTCTGCTGCCGATCCCTCGGTTTTTTTCTCTTTGTCGCCTCTTACACTACCGTCAAAAAGTTTAAGACCAAACACAAAAATGTATGCAAATAATCAACTTTTTCATTCTAGCACCTGGGTCCTTTTATATGAACTAGGATGTTATTTGAAGAATTGAGAGCTGCGATTCTGAGAGAGAGAGATTCTTACAACAAACAATATCGTTTAAATCTCAAATTTTGAACATTTATTTTTAAGTGCCTTCTCAATCAAATACTTTTTCCTTACAAATGTATAGAAAAGAGTATTTGCTAAAGGTACAAAGCCAAAAATAATAAGTTTACCTTGTTTTCTATTGATTGCAAATTTATTTTGATGTTATTTAGAAGAGTTTATAACAATAAACTAAACATTATGTTTGGTCTTAAACTTTTTGACGGTAGTGTACGTCACCCGCGGGAGGAGATGGTGTGGTGCACTCAGCCGGCACCACACGACACACATCTTCGATTTACGAAGGACCTCATGAATAGGCCTCTAACAGCGCAGGGGCGATGGCCAACCCAAAAGGCACTCAGGTGTACTCATATGAACCATCGGGTGTAACGAACGCCTATTTTCCACAATATTTTCGGCTATTGTTATAATATATTGTATTAAACAACGTCCAAAAAAGATGTATAACTGCGAATGTCGTCTAGCTAAGTATGGTAGGGTACGTTCAGCTAATGACATTTCAAACAAATCTGTAGCGGAGCCCGATTGAGGAAGTACCTCCACCTAACAGAAAGCCACAGACACACAACACTAGATCCGACTCATAATGTTCTTCCTGCTGGCGATTAAGGTCGCCAGAGAACTCAAAGTCCTAAAAGGGTAAGCAACGCGCGCCTGTATATTCTGACGGGCCGTACATTAGTTTGCCGCGGCCGTGTTTTTCGATGGTGGCAAACAAGCACACAGCCCATCTGATGGTAAGCATTTACCGTAGCCTATGGACGCCTGCAGAATATTCACATGTGCGTTGTCTAGCCTAAAAGTTGTTGGAGCTCTGGGAACCTTACCCACCATCAGGAACACTACATACCTGAAAGATAGCAGTGCTATTATGGCTGTGGTCTTTTGTAAGGAAGAGGCACTCCAGTTAAGCTTCTCCAGACACAAGCGTCATGTACTTTGCTGTGCCCTAGCTCTTATAAAATAAATAGTGTAGGGGATAATCAATCTCTCATCGTGACATTTTGATAAAGCGTGCAATGAACTGCTAACCTCTGGGCGTCTTGAAAAGCGCCACAGCGAAATCTCCGTTCCCGGCGATCAGTACCCCATGCTTCTCCTCAGTAAAGAACGCCGTAAGCTGCGAATATAATAAACGACTTAGTGTCTAAGTAGGTAAAGTAAACAATTTATAATTAGGCATCGGACGGAAGAGTGCAAATGACATAAGGAACAGGACTTGTACCATAGTGGAGTAGCTATCAGCGTAACATATTTTATACAGTCGATCAATTTGTCGACGTCATCGTCATAATTATTTCATCGTTATTAATGGTGTTAAATTTAGTAATTTAGAGCCTAGTAATATGTTTTTACCGAATACATTTAGAGCGAAATTAATTTGTTTTCTGGAGAACAGTTCATGTATCTTCGGTATGAAGTGTTTTTATAACAATAGAGTATTAGTAGGAGATTATATCCCGCTCGCTGCAGATTGTGTGATTTTTGCCGTATTTTTAATGCTACTGCTACAACGCAATTGATTTATCCTTCTAACCTTTATCATTAAATAAAAATTAATATAATCTATATATATTCCCCTTTTCCAAAAAGACAAACAAATCATTTGTCAAATAAGCACTTTGTCAATAGACTGTCACTCGAAATAATCTAGCTTCCAGTCTATAACATAGGTACATCATTTCATCACCTTGAAATAGAATGGCCAAATAATTACGTAAAAGTTTTATCTACGACATCGACAAATTTATCGACTGTATAAAATGTGTTACGCTGATAGCTACTCCATTATAGTATAAGTCCTGTTCCTTATGTCAATTGCACTCTTCCGTCCGATGCCTAATAATTAATACACCCCGTTATCTAATGCTCATTTTGGGGGCAATCTAAAATAGTGATGTTGCTTCACATAATTAGTCGATTCACATTTATCTATAAAAGTTATTTGTCAAGCTAAAATTCTTCTTTAGTGAAAGCTGTAGAGACACATTCATTCATTCCTCTTTTTAGTCAAATCGGAGGGCGACAATTATAAATATCGAATATCATCAATTTGGGGTCCGATTTTTGAAATAATCACCGAGTAATCTTCATAGAGATTCTCATTCATTCTCTATGGAAATCACTTGGAGACTATTTCAAAAATCGGACCCAAGATATTTTGGCATGTTATTGAGTGAGTAAGTCAACTTATTTTTTTATCGACTTAGATTATCGTAACTGCCCAATCACTTGCCCCTAAACTGAGCATAAGATAACGGGGTGTAATAATTAAAACTCCTACTGTAGTGAGTGATACACCCTCACCTCGAGTGGTGTTCTGACTCAGCTTGAATATGGGTACCAGAGATTACCCGATGTGTCGCCACGTAAGGAGCGCTGGACCGCAGGTGGCCTAGCGGTAAGAGTGTGCGGATTGCTAGCCGGAGGTCGCAGGTTCTAACCCCAGCTTGTACCAATAAGTTTTTCGGAACTTATGTACGAAATATCATTTGGTATTTACCAGTCGCTTTTCGGTGAAAGAAAACATCGTGAGGAAACTGGACTAATCCCAATAAGGCCTAGTTTACCCTGTGGGTTGGAAGGTCAGATGGCAGTCGCTTTCGTAAAACTAGTGCCTACGCCAAATCCTGGGATTAGTTGGCAAGCGGACCCCAGGCCCCATCGGCCGTGGCAAAATGCTGGAACAAATGCGATGAAGATTACAGTTCTCCATAATTAGTGATTCCGACAGGTTAACGGCTAAGTTCCGCACACGGCAGGTGGAGCAACAATCCCTGTACCCAACTATACTGTTACCCCAGCCGACTGGAGGGTATGGTGGTGGTACCTGTTCAGCCAGGTTCGCGTCGACGGCGCCTCCATGCCGGGGCTTGAACACAACCACGCGGCACACGCAGTTACCAGGAGTGTAGAACTTGCGCAGAATCTGCAACCAAGGTTAAGTTACAAATGCACTTATCATCAAGGTCCGGAATTCTTCATAGCAAATATCTAACTTTCAGAGGGATTGACCGAGGTATTTTATCGACTATCGATAAAAATTTGTCGCTAAACGAAACATCGTTAAAGTAATAAATGAAATAAGGTTTTTTTAATTATCCACTCATGTGATTGAAAGTTCTCAGTGACCTCTATTATTTAAAAAAAATAACTACAGCTACCAAAAGCACGATACATTGGCCGTCACATTATCATTTAGTTCCATACAACTTTAAAAAAAAAAAAGATATAATACAATTAAAACTGTTGTGAGCCATGTTACTACTACTTAGTTACAAACGGATAAACTCGCGTGTAATTATATCGCACTAGCGACTCATTAATCTCATTAGTCTAATTATATCGTATAGGCGAGTGTAGCGTTAGCGCCTTTACAAAAAGTGCAAGCAATTTCTCAGCGGGCGCGGCGTGCGGAACGCCGTGCAAGGCAGCGGACAGCAGCGATACACCCTCAACGCGAGCGGTGTGTCCTGACTCGACTTGAAGATGGGTACCAGAGCTTACCCGAAACATGTCGCCTACTGCGATATAATTACACGTGAGTTTATCCGTTTGTAACTAAGTATTATAAAGATATAACGAAAAATCGACTGTGCAAGTTTGAGAAGAACCTTTTTTTCAAGGTTTTTTATTTTAGTATTAACCATTTTAGTAATACGACACGGGAAATACTAAAACTTGAGCGACGTAAATGACATATGAGCATACCTGGGACAACTCGGGGCATCTATAAGTGTGTGACCAAATATTTTATCGATAAAAAAATATATCGATGTTAATGACAACATCTTAATTTTATTAGACATAGGTATATATATATTATTTTCTCAAACATGCAATGAAATGTCTTCGTTACGTGCGTCATAATAGGCTTCGAAGTATCAAGTTTAGGGCGGATCGACTCCAGAGGACAGGTAACGAATTTCATATAAAATTGAAGGCCAAGGCCGGGAAGTAATTTTTTTTTTATTTTTATGTATACCTGGCGTCTGTGTTCATGAAGCCTGTTCAAACAGCTGAATTATATTTTTTTATCATTTTTAGTGACTAAATGATTAGCGGGCTAAAAAAAATCTCGCTTATTTCAGACGAAATGGTATGAAGAGATTTATTTTATTTATCATAAAAATGAATATTCATATCATCAGGTTATTACATTATTATATTTATTATTCATGCTCTCAATTTTAAAATTGTATTGGCAACACCAAGCACTACTCCACGCATGCGCGTTTTTGAACGCATTTTTGAGTCAACCAATCACAGGACACTTTTACTTGTTTTAATAATGGCGGAATTGAAAAGTTTCTCGGCGTGTAAAACTCTGTTTATTAAGATTAAATAGTGGTAAATGGTGTGATTCAATGCTTTTGTGACTTAGATATAGTGTTACGGGTGTATAAAAATTGAATAATCTAACCGGGCCCGGTTTTATGTATCTATATTTTGTTATTGTGTACCGCCAAAGGCAGATGCCGTAGCGCCATCATTTAAAAGGTAAATGGATTCTTTTTTGGTGTTTTTTTTAAATGTTGTATATAGTAATTATAGCCAGACTATTTATGATAGTCATTAATTATTACATCGAAGGCATAAATACTACAAAGCGGGATTGGAGGGACAATTAAAAAACTTTTGTCATGAAGCTGTTTTGTTCAGTGGTATTTTTTTATTTATTTCATTGCATTAGTTTGAGAAAAGCACTATACATGCCTAGCCGTGAAAGGGTCTTGAAGGCTTCGTATACTATCCGGCCTCCCTACGGTCGGCCGTATATACAACTCAGCCTTCAACCCCCTGTTTCCCGGCGGCTGCAGTAATGTACTATTATTTTCCAGTCATTTTTAAATAAAAAAATTAAAACGGGTATTTACATGTTTATTTTAAAATAGTTTTTATCACAAAACAGAAAAAACAGTAGAAGTGGCACAAGCGGTGATTAGTATGGGAACCGATGTCGCCAAAACGCACACCAGCTCACGCACAAACACAACAATTTCTGATAGGTGGTTGGCTGTCAACTTAATAAAAAAGTCATTTGTATCACGACTGGGTACGATAGTTCAAACTTTAACATAAGTGGCGTCTAGCGTCAAGTAGTGGAACTACAATAATTATGGCATAGCAATTTGACAATAGAAGTCAGGATTAGCCCATATGTTCTTTCTCCCTTACACTTTTGTAGTCTTAGCAAGAGTGAGTAAGATACCATGTAGGTAGTACATTACGGTAGAAAGATGCCATAGTGTTGTCCAAGTGTCGGTGTGATATCGATAAAAAATATATACGTGGGTAATGTATGTAGGTACGTAAATGCATATTACAAAAATCATATTGATCACGCCTCTTATAATATACGAATAGATAGTACTTAGATGTATTAGATAACAAAATCAGTAGTGTAAGAGATCTCGAAATTAAACCAAAAATAAAGAGTATTGTATGATTTAGCTAGAAGAAAAAAAGAGTAAAGGGAAGTATTAAAACTTTGTTAGGATGATTTTGAATATAATAATGTATACACTGGAAATATTTTTCTAAAGTAAGACGTGACATAATAAAGGTACAATATAGTTAATTTATCAGGTAAACGTTACATCAAGGTTGTTATTCAATATTTTTTAACGGAAAAAAGGGGTAACTAATTACATAATAACTGACCCCGCCTCATCACGGAAAGCCCCTGTTTCAGTATCCTTTATTAAGAAGTGTACTACAACACTACACGGAAATCAGACTGTAGAAATATTGTGAACATATTTTTGAAGTTTCTTCATTTGTATTCATCATCATCTTCCTCGAGTTGTCCCGGCATTATTCCCCGGATTACGGACAAACTAACCAAGAGAGTTGGCGTAGGTACTAGTTTTTACAAAAGCGACTGCCATCTGACCTTCCAACCGAAGGTAAACTAGGCCTTATTGGGATTAGTCCTATTTTGTCACTGAAAAGCGCCTGATCAAATGATATTTCGTACATGAGTTCCAACAAACTCATTGATACAAGCAATAATTCGAAACCTCATTCATATGGATAAATAAAATAATCATAAAAAATATTAATAGAATTAAAACTTATGGGCCTCCTAAACAAATATCGATATTCAGAAACTCGGGCATTTTCCTCGCACTAGTTCGAGTAGCGTACCACAATTGACATGTTCGAGAATGTTCTGCTGTTTGATGCTAGTTGGATTTCAACCTTATTTCTTAAGAGTAAAGTTGGAATTTATATTACGCGTACGAAAATATTTTTCCGAAGGAGAAATGTGTCAACAAATTATTAAAATAATAATGAAATAAGATTAACTGATAGTAAATGATACCTTTGTGATCAAAATTTAAACACGATCTTTGGTTTATGTTCTCTAAAATAGCGATTTAAGCCATATTTCTATGATTATTGTCACTTTTCCTGCTGATCAGTTTCGCTTAGCCGCTCGTGACTAACTGAGCGCAGTCTGTGGTACGACTGCGCGCTTCTGCGCGCACTGTTGCCACACGCGCCACGCCCACATTACACTTCTATAGTTTTTATTTTTCTGTGGTTTTTATAATATAGTTTTCATAATATTTTATCATTTCATTCATTTATTTAATTCAAAATCAATTTACATTGTGTGGGAATACAAATATTATACATTAAACCTAAAACATAAATAAATTGTAATATTCAAATATAAAAATTAGAGATTATGAGCCTAAACATTATTGACTGATTTAAAACTCTAGTAATATAAATTAGTGACGTATCGAGTAGTAAACTAGTAATATATATCGACATGTTTTTGTCGATATCAAATACCTATAACTTGCCCCGACTTGTCCCAGGTCTGCATATGAGACTTAGACATGATTTATTTTAACATGTAAGTCATACAAGTAACGTGTAAGTTGCTTATTAAGTAAAGAGGTCAAATGTTACAAAATAATTTTATTAGCCGGTAATGGGTAATATGCGATAATATTCGGTAATTACCGTAATACCGTTGTGGAATTTTCGATTAAACACCTCGTTTAATCCCTCTCAAACTTTGATTTTTGCTATGAAGAAGCAAACTGGTTAACCTTAAATATGGCGGCGCAGATGTCATCCAATTGAGAACTGTCAAAGTATAAATTCCACCATTCATCATTTCAGCCATAGGTCGTCCACTACTGGACATATGCCTCCTCCAAATATGATACACCATTTGAGGGGGAGTTGACATATATTCAGTGACCCTAATGAAAAAGGGTATATAAGTCAAATTGGACCCACGAGTCCTATAAAATGTACGGCACTTGTACCCTTTTTCGCAGTGCTAATTTGAGTTATACCCCTTGCTTATCACTACACCCCGTTATCTAATGCTCATTTTGGGGGCAATCTAAAATAGTGATGTTGCTTCACATAATTAGTCAATTCATATTTATCTATAAAAGTTATGTGTCCAACTAAAATTCTTCTTCAGTGAAAGCTATAGAGACACATTCATTCCTCTTTTTAGTGTAATCGGAGGGCGACAATTATGAATATCGAATATCATCAATTTGGGGTCCGACTTTTGAAATAGTCACCGAGTAATCTTCATAGAGATTCTCATTCATTCTCTATGAAAATCAATTGGTGACTATTTCAAAAATCGGACCCAAGATCATTTGACATGTTATTGAGTGACTAAGTCAACTTAATTTTTTATCGACTTATATTATCGTAACTGCCCAATCACTTGCCCCTAAACTGAGCATAAGATAACGGGGTGTACTTATCACTGGGGCAATTTTTGAGCCTAGTACTCGACTTGTGACATTATAGTTGTAAAACATGCTGGCCTGGTACCGCGAACGTCGAAGTTCGTATATTTCGAGCACCTTTCCCTTTTTCTCTGATTAAGGCGTCATGA
Source organism: Grapholita molesta (assembly GCA_022674325.2). Taxonomy (NCBI): domain Eukaryota; kingdom Metazoa; phylum Arthropoda; class Insecta; order Lepidoptera; family Tortricidae; genus Grapholita; species Grapholita molesta. The sequence continues at coordinate 1,030,321 of CP053145.2, read as the reverse complement.
GAGTGACAGAGAAAATCGTCTGAAGTTTACAAATATTGTTTTTCACGGTACCAACCCACTTGTCAAGCGTTGCGATTAAAGCATTGTTCCCCCCTGTCGTAATCCATGGGGGAGGCATGTCCAGCAGTGGCTATAAAGAAACACGTCCAAACCTGCTCAATCTGCAATATCTTGGTATCCTTCGGCCTGTAGTGGAGGTAGCTGTCCTGGTAGAGCTGGTCTCCGCTGACCAGCACCGCGTCCAGGGTCGACGAGCACCAGCGGCACACGTCCTGGACCCGGGACATGGCCACCGCCATCACGGAGCAGGCCAGGGCCTGTCGAAGTCAGGTTGGTTAGAACACAGTTCAGGTAAGAAAGCATATAGAAAAGCATGAGTGTTTGGTCTAGTCAAACTTGTTTATGGTCCATTCTATTTAAAGTTTTTTTTTTTATTTGAATTTTTTGTGTGGTTTCTAACTCAGAATCATGAGTTCTTTCGAGCCAGATAGGAGAAAAAAGGCCCACATTTAAGGTATCAGCGTAATTCGTCATTATTTTTTCGTTCATTTCTCATATCCGTCTCATTCTGTGTTCGTCACTCATTCTTTATTCGTCCCGATCGCTATATGTCATTATCATACATCGTTATCGCGGAAGCAAATATAAATTTGTTGTAGAAGTAGTAAAACAGACTGTCCATTTAGGAAAAACAGACTTTTCTGCCTACACATTATAAGCCTCCAAGAAGTTCATCATAACTAGCACGAAGTTTTTGCTGCATAATGTTAATAAATCTTGCTTTACACTCTGTTAGTAAAAAAATACCTGAAATTGACATATCAACTTAAATAAATATAAATGTTTTAATTTAATACGACTTTATTTACTCTTTGTTGATCTTAAGTGATTTTCGTAATATATGACAAAAATTTTCTCTATGTTTTCTACTAATAATCTACGGCGTCGTGCAGTAAATATCCATTATAACTGGCTAAATGATCTTTCGACTGCCACTGTTGTAATGGGTGCGTTTTTAAAATTGATATTAAATAAAATAATTATACATTTTTAAAGTCGTAGGTATAAACGTTCTCTACACGAATGACATTTCTGTTTTTGACTGTTTTTTATAATATTTCAGTACTGTCAAATCGAATTCGCTCCCGCGATAACGATGTATGGTCATTATCGTCTTAAGTCCAATTATGTAACCTGTCTCTTTCGTAAGTGACGCAAATGAGTGAGAATGAGTGACGAACACAGAATGAGACGGACATAAGAAATGAACGACAAACGAATGAGACGAATTACGCTGATACCACATTTAATGACCAATATCTTCAAAACTACGGAGGTAACTACATACATTTTCCGATTTGGTACAAAAAGTAGGTATATAGGTAGTTGCACAAGAGTTGAGGCGAATGGACTACGCACACAACTATATGAACTACCTACTGAATACACAAAGTACAACTGATCGCATAAAGAGCGAATGAACGGAATGAATGAGTGAATGTACATAAAAACACTTAAAATGTAACCAGTGCCAGTTACTTCAGTCATGTTTGAAAAGGTTTAATAACAAACGTTTTGGTCTGAATTCACTCAATTCGCTGTTGAACTTGCTATCGGTATGAAAAATTAACTTTAATTTCAAAATCTCCCTGTCATTACATGAGATGTTGTTGTGTACGCGAGTTCAACTCTCGTGAAACTATCTATATATATTTTTTTATTATGCAGAAACGTCTGCTAGCGAACATCTTCGATAATTAAAACGAAAAAATGTTTGACAAGTCTTAGCGGTACTCATATAGCACAATTGGTAATGCACTGGGCTAGTGATCCAGTGGTTGTGGGTTCGAGTCCCGCTGCGAGTCAAAATACCTATATATGAATGGTACATTATATTATAAGTATTGCAATTACAGCCATATCGGGCTTGGGGGTCCGGCCAGGGAGGTATGTGAGTCCTCCGTGTCCGTGTGAAACGTTGCGCAGCATAGCCAGGCCCTCAAAAGAGATTGTGGTTACTAAGCTAAAGTAGGGACAATAGACTGGGTAGATAGGTATTTATACGCTGTCTCAGGAATCGTATGACGTCACAAGTGTATTTGGGTTGTGGGTATGCCCATCGTGCCCGCTACGGTGGATCCACGCTTGAGGTACGGGCCGCACCGCGAGCTAGTAAACTATGAGTTATCAGCTATTTCAAGGGACAAAAGATAATCGCTTCCGTGTAAATAAAAGAGAGAGATATATCGCCCGGCGATGAACTACGATCGCCCGGCTATGACATATGTGTCTCTTTTATTTTACACGGGATCGATTATCTTTTGTCCCTTGAAATAGCTGATAGCTCATAGCTTACTAGCTCGCAGTGGGACCAGTGCTTGAGAATAGCTCTGGTGGGGACACCCTGGGTTACCTGGTAGCCCCGCGAGCCGTGGGGGAACTTGCGACACGCGATCGAGTGACGCGCGCTCAGGAACTGAGAGCCATCTTGGAGTACCAGCCAACCGTTCGCGTTGCGGCGACCTGGAAAAAAGGTATAAAATAACTAGTTTGTCCACGACTTCATCTACGTAAGATCCCACGGAATCGCATTACCATATCGTGGTAGTCCACATGGAAAGGTAACTTACGGCGCTTGGCGCTTACGCTATTGTTAATGACGCTTTAATACTACTTTTTTCTAATACTTTTAGACCCGGGTATGTCCTTAAACTACGTCCAACAATGAGAGGTAGGGCACAGCGATGACCATCACGCTTGAATCTGGGGCAGCCCAACTGGGGAAGTATCTCCTCCTTACAGAAGACCACAGCCATAATAGCACTGCTACTTTTCAGGTATGTAGTGTTGTTCCTGATGGTGAGTAAGGTTCACAGAGTTCCCAGAGACCCCCCTTAAAGACCGGCAACGCGCTTGTGATTCCCCTGGTGACTGCCGGGTACCCATGGGCGACGGTAATTGCTTACCACCAGGCAATCCGTCTGCTCGTTTGCCGCCTATGTCATAAAAAAAAACTTAATGTGACACTTTGCAACGTAAGCGCCAAGCGCCATAAGGTACCTTTCCGTGTGGACTACCACAAATAATAATAATAATGGGCAGCTTGTGGCGAGCTGTTGGAGAGTAGCGACTCCACGTACCTGAGCGCCCCTGGGGTGCCCTGTCGGACAGGTGGGACAGGTCCCCTGCCTCTGGCTTGCCTTCACCGGCCGTCCAGAGTGAGGTCGCTAGACCTGCGTTCTCGAGGGTAGATGTGGAAACTAAGTGGCGAGTTGGCTATATTTTTAAATCCCAGTGACACCTCTCTACCCTTAGCCCTTTACACCGATGACCACCGGTGTTGCCCTTGAGCCATTTTTGATGTCGCTTTTTTGACGGCCCATCTCGATAGCTGTTTCCGCGAATGGTCTCATAGCAGACTCTCGCTACATGGTTGTGGTTGGATCAAGGGTCAGATTCAGAAGACGGTAATCCTGGACACGGAGCGCATAGTCCGGCGGTTCCTCTCTCTGCAGCCCTAACCACCGGCAGCCAGGGCCCTTGCCGGCAACATCCTATATTAGGTTTTTTTATGACGCCACTCACCCTTCAGCTTGCTCTGCTCCTTGTCTTGGGCGTCGGTCGTCCGCTGCGCGTCGTTGCTCCTGAGCCGTCGGGCGGCTGCCTCCCGTCCGTCTCCGACGCCCAACATACAGAATGACAGCGCTGACGCCACTCACCCTTCAGCTTGCTCTGCTCCTTGTCCTGGGCGTCGGTCTCCCGCTGCGCGTCGTTGCTCGTGAGCCGTCGGGCGGCTGCCTCCCGTCCGTCTCCGACGCCCAACATACAGAATGACAGCGCTGACGCCACTCACCCTTCAGCTTGCTCTGCTCCTTGTCCTGGGCGTCGGTCTCCCGCTGCGCGTCGTTGCTCGTGAGCCGTCGGGCGGCTGCCTCCCGTCCGTCTCCGACGCCCAACATACAGAATGACAGCGCTGACGCCACTCACCCTTCAGCTTGCTCTGCTCCTTGTCCTGGGCGTCGGTCTCCCGCTGCGCGTTGTTGCACGTGAGCCGTCGGGCGGCTGCCTCCCGTCCGTCTCCGACGCCCAACATACAGAATGACAGCGCTGACGCCACTCACCCTTCAGCTTGCTCTGCTCCTTGTCCTGGGCGTCGGTCGCCCGCTAGGCGTCGTTGCTCGTGAGCCGCCGGGCGGCTGCCTCCCGTCCGTCTCCGACGCCCAACATACAGAATGACAGCGCTGACGCCACTCACCCTTCAGCTTGCTCTGCTCCATGTCCTGGGCGTCGGTCGCCCGCTAGGCGTCGTTGCTCGTGAGCCGTCGGGCGGCTGCCTCCCGTCCGTCTCCGACGCCCAACATACAGAATGACAGCGCTGACGCCACTCACCCTTCAGCTTGCTCTGCTCCTTGTCCTGGGCGTCGGTCGCCCGCTAGGCGTCGTTGCTCGTGAGCCGCCGGGCGGCTGCCTCCCGTCCGTCTCCGACGCCCAACATACAGAATGACAGCGCTGACGCCACTCACCCTTCAGCTTGCTCTGCTCCTTGTCTTGGGCGTCGGTCGCCCGCTGCGCGTCATTGCACGTGAGCCGCCGGGCGGCTGCCTCCCGTCCGTCTCCGACGCCCAACATACAGAATGACAGCGCTGACGCCACTCACCCTTCAGCTTGCTCTGCTCCATGTCCTGGGCGTCGGTCGCCCGCTAGGCGTCGTTGCTCGTGAGCCGTCGGGCGGCTGCCTCCCGTCCGTCTCCGACGCCCAACATACAGAATGACAGCGCTGACGCCACTCACCCTTCAGCTTGCTCTGCTCCTTGTCCTGGGCGTCGGTCGCCCGCTAGGCGTCGTTGCTCGTGAGCCGCCGGGCGGCTGCCTCCCGTCCGTCTCCGACGCCCAACATACAGAATGACAGCGCTGACGCCACTCACCCTTCAGCTTGCTCTGCTCCTTGTCCTGGGCTTCGGTCGCTCGTTGCGCGTCGTTGCACGTGATCCCGCCGGGCGGGTGCTTCCTCGCAGACTCGGACGCCCGCCGTTTCAGCCCGTCGGCGCCCACCTACATAAATAAATAAATATTTCGGGATAATCTTACACAAATGGACCTAGTCCTACGGTAAGCTCAGTAAAACTTGTATTGTAGGTACTAGACGACTATATATACAGGGTGAAACATAAGTCGTAAACAGAGTTTTTTGTTTCTATCATAGTATTTTAAGGCGAATTCATTGCATCAACTCGGGAAGCAAACAATTAAACTTCATTAATGATAATTAATAAAAGCAAAAACACCAACCTTATGGTCACCCTATTCGACAAGACTTGCTAGTTGCTGTGATTAAAGTGGTGACTCGGGGTAACGTTCTCGGAACAAGTCTCGTGTTTGCTCAGTACTGTTCGTTCGATTGTTATATCTTACCATATCGAAACGCTCAATAAAAGTGTAAGGATACGGAGCCGGCATTTTAAACGTGATTTAATATTTTTTTACAATTTCAATTTGTAGCGTAACGTTATGACTTTTGAATTTGTCATTGTCAATTTAATCTTTTTTCGAGTTCTTACCAGCCAATTACAAAGAGGTTGAATGAATTATTTTAGTAATATGCTATGGGTCTATGACAGTTAGCGTAGCAGATTAGGGTGACCACGAGACTCAGTACATTTAAAACATTATTTTAACTTAACGAATTAAAAAACAATGCTTACATATTTCTGCCTGTTGCTACGTCCACATGTTTAAACTAAAGTTAAACAATAAGAAATACACAATTCTGTTTACGACTTATGTTTCACCCTGTATAATAGATCGATACATATAAACACTTAAATACATAGAAATATACATAAAATATACCTACATCAATAAATATATATATGAGCTCTGGTGGCCTAGAGGTTAGAGCGTGTAACTTGCGTGTCAAATATGGCAACCGCCAAGAAACGATACATATTTGGCGGAGAACAATGTCCAACAGTGGACTTTACTGCTGAAATGATCAGTCGGATGGCTCACCTTGCTGGTGGCCGGGACCAGTTTGACATCAGGCGAAGACTTGACCAGCGGCGGTTCCTTCGTCAGCTTCTTGATGGGCGCGACGTGGACGGACAAGTTGTACAAGTAGAAGTGACGCTTCAGCCGCTCCTCCGGGGGGATGTTTTGTAGGTAGCTGGGGACCAGATAGTGCAATTAATGCGTGGTGAAGTGACTAAGCGTTTCAGGTGTTCAAAATGAGGTGAACACATCTCTATTGTCAAGAGAATAAGAGCGCGTGTAGGTCATTTTGAACACTTTAAACGCTTAGCCACTTTTGCTGCTGACTTTACTGTCTGAATACACAACATAGTGCAATTACGTGAATAGTTGAATACGTGTTTTGAATGAGTTTGTCTGAACTTATGTACGAAATCTTCGATATTAAAATCTAAAGAATAATAGGATTCTATAAAATAGTTTATATTTTCTTTCGATTGAAATATCGAAGATATTCGCTAGCAGACATTTCTGCATACTAAAATGAAATTGAATTATTTCCATTTTGTAATAGTTTTCAAAATTTTAAACAACTTACGCGAATGCCATGAGTTTGGGAGACGTGAATGTAAGAACACACGCAGTACCAATGTCCTGAAAAACAAACCTAAGATTAGATAAAGTCCGTTTTTCTGCTCGTGTGAGATGGTACACTAGCACCGTCCCATCTCCAACGAACTAATGTAAAAGCGGGCGCAGCTGCGGAATCCGCCGAAATATTGAAATGCAACAAATATAAGAGGCTGGACAGAGAGTAGGTACCATTTTGTACCGTTTGGCGTAGAGACGCTAGGTCCATGGGGTTCCAGCGCGCACAAACTTTTTGCAGAAATGTACTTGGTAGTACCTCATACTTGGTGACCGAAGAGCTGACGGCTTCCACGCACAACGTATCAGCATTGCAAAACTACGAGGAAATGCAGTCAGCATCCTTGGTACTATGTCTTAAGGGCTAAAACTAATTTAGTATTTTCACAGTTTATATTATAAAATATACTAGCTGTGCGCCGCGGTGTTTATTAGGGAAAAAACGTAGCCCGTCTTAATCCAGGGTGTCAGCTAACTCCATACCAAATTTTATTATAATCACTCCAGCCAATTAGACGTGAAAAAGTAACACACACACAAACTTACGCCTTTATAATATTAGTGTAGATAAATAAGATATTAATTATTCTTTTAATAACATTCTTCTTTAATAATGACTGTGCTTGATCAAAGCGAGTTACGGAGAAGTAAAAACAAAGCTTCGATCGAAACCAAGTTACGAAACCTCCGTTACGTAGGGGGCCGAAGGGGTAACAAGTACCCTAAAAATACGTGTCATATCGGTAGAGGCTTTATGTCTGATAGATTTGTATCGTAATAGAAATAATAGAATACTGACAATCAGTGATCGGCACTATGGGTGCAAAACTTTAACAAAACTCGTTAAGCGGACATAAAATAATGTATATAACCATAAAAACAATTATATTCTTACACCCAAATATTGGCATGTCGAGATTCCGATGTACAATTAAACTGGACACTGATTTTCCAAAGTTATTCGTATTTTTCTTGATAGTAAGTATTACTATACCTCAGTTCAACAAGTTTTGTTAAAGTTTTGCACCGTTAGTGCCCATCACTGCTGATAATCGAAGAATATAATAACAAAAAAGCGTGGAAAAGATACAGATATTTAGTGTGAAAGCCGAAATGAGAGTGTGTCAATACATGGTCGTTTTTAAGGCTAGCTTTAAACAAGAAGTTTGTTTATAGACCAGGAAAATTAGCTTACCCTGGACACAATTCAATAACTCGTTGTTTTTGTTATTTTATTGGATATTCATATTCAGTATTCAATATAAATTAGATATTTTCAGTAAAATATCCCCGGTCGTAACTATATAAAAAAAAATTGAGGGTTATCGTATACTACCTAACTTTTTTCTAAAAGCAAAAAAGATAACCAAATACCTTGTTAGTATAATTTTGACTAGCCTTTAAATGCTATCACTTAATAGCAAAATTAAACTGAAACCAATTTCGCATGTATGTTTTTTTTTGTAGTTTGTATCTGATCTCAATATCTAGATAAGTAAAAATGTTAACTATGATATTTATATCTTTTTAAGCTTTATAACGTCTATTTAGACAATTAAGATAAAAATTAAACGTTTGTGTTTAACGTTTCAATAATAATGCATTTCTCGGTAGTTAAAAATCATAACTGAAATTTTTTTGTTTAATAATAGCTTATTGTGTACTATGATCACCATACCTCGAACAAATCATGCGGATGACGTCAAACCACTCATAGGATGATTTCAAAAAGTATTTTCATAAACATTTACTACTTATCAATTATCAATCTCTTTAATAAAACGATATCACCACTTGACATGAGCCGAGTAGGTACATAACATCTTTGACTGACATTGTCATTCAGTTGAACAATAAAGTGACTTCGTAATTATTTAGATTTTTCTTTACAATTTTTTCAAAAGACGTAAAAGAATAATAACAATTATAGACTTGTTGGAGCAATAGTTTTGTACATGATGTCATGTCAATAAATATTTTTTAATAACATATTGACTTTTATTATCAATTATTGTACTTACGTAAACAAATCTCGTAGCATTTATTTTATCTTGAAATTATATGCAGTTAATCTGTTAATTCGTGCAATATGTCATACGGATGTTGCAATACAGACATCATCCTGTGTGCAAAATTAGCTACGTCATTTTTACGTCATCCGCATGATTTGTTCGAGGTATGATGATCACGTTTTCGTCAAAATTAAACATATTTATTACACAGATAAGAAATTATAAATCTAATTGAATAGATAATATTATACACACGGCCCTGTCGAGGAGGGGGATGCTCGCGGGGAGTGCGAGACGTAGGGGGAGCGGACGTCGGCGGCGAGCCGGCTAACGTGCGCCGCCGGACCAGTTGTAACCAGTTTATTTCAAAAATGCACTTGTTTTATGGCAGTGACGTCTATCTTATCTTCTACAAATCACCTTGATTTTTATAACTAAAGAGGCTACATATATCATTATTTATCTTTATACATAGCGTCCCAAACTTATGGGACATGAAGAGGAAGTACCTTAAATATCGTAGATAAAGTATTTTGCTGAAAGAAGACATTGTGTTATTATTAAAAGTTATTAATTCTGCATTCATAGATTTTCTAAAAATAACTAACATCATGAAATTGCCATAGTCAATTAAGTGGGTATTTTTTTTTTAAATTAGTTTATTCTTGAAATTTGATTAAATCATTCTCGATAGTAATCTAATCTGTCGAGAAAAACACCGTCCGGGTTAATTTTAAACCAACTTCAACCCCTGAAATCCGGTCACAAAACTTAACAGTTACCGGCACAGACCAAATTCCACGCCACACGCGGGCGCAGCTAGTATGATATCTACTTGTTGTGAATCGCCCATCATATTTTGATTTAGGTTAATGTGGGTAAGACCGTCTGCCAACCAATTTCTTACATTATCTCATCGGTATTTAGTGTCATATGACGGACTTCCCTTCAAAATAAAGTATCCGGTCTTACCCACATTGACATAAATGATTCTGTAGAGAAATGAAAGCTTACAAATCGGTTTTACAAGTTAACAATTTCTTGAAAATCAAAGGTGTAGCATACACCGTGTTTATGATAACTTTAAAGGAGGTCAATTAAAGTTCCCTGCATCAGTGTAAAATTATTCTTTAAATTAAAATTTCTTCAGTAGTTTTCGTTTCATAGCATAGGTTATTCGGTTCGGTTCATATTGCGGAGATTATTAAGATGAGTTTGTTTGACGTTATTTAATGTGTCTATTACTGTGTCATTAAAACGACCATAACTTAATTGTCATAAAAGTCCTAATATAAAATTAGACATCAGAAATTATTTATGTGCATAGACACAGTACAGGGATGTTACAATGGTAATTATGTAACATTATGATTCATGTATCTAGCTTGCATGCAATCGTGCAAATATTATAAGCGTTTGACGGCTCGTCTCCACTCTTCCCTGACGGCTGCTAGTTTAGCGCATTTGTGCAAGGGCGGTCCTTGGCTGCCTTTATTTGGTCCGTCTCTCTCATGGGCATCCTCATCCTCGCGCTTGGGCACCCTCTACTCTTCCCTGCACCACTAGTCGCTCTATGGACACCAGTAACGGCGGCCATTTATTTTTTCTTAGGCAAGAGGAGCTGACATGGCTTCGCCTTCTCTTTATGTGTCCAATGAAAATTGTTGAACTGTGGGAAAGTTAGTTAAGCTTGTATGGACGCGCCGCCGCTGATGGATACATTTTCACGCCGAGAAACGTGTCTAAAAAGGCGAGGATGCGAGCTTGAACGATGGAGGATAGACGAGAGGCTGCTTGATGCCAAGCTCTTGGAGTATGGAGACGTTGGTTCGATTTTTGGTCCACGATACCGAAAGCATTATTCGCCAGCACCACATTTCCAGCGCATCCACCGTCTTTTACTCTCTGTTCCGCAGGGTCTACGTCTCAGTGGCCAATACAAGCGCTTTAAGGAGCCTGATTTTTGTAATTTTGTGGTGTTACGAATCCGCCATATTTTTCGTCACCTGTCCATAGCGCTTCTAGTGGTTGCCACAATTCGGTTGATCTCATCTACACATCCTCTGTTGATAGAAATTAGAGCTCCTAGATAAATATACGATTTAACGACACCACAATTCGCTATTTGTGTGACTTCGGGTGTTGTTGTTGACAAGATCGACAATAATTGGTCTTACTGAGGTTGATCTTAATACCAACTTCCAGGCTAATCCTCTCCATCCTGCGCAGCAGATCCTCCATATTACAATCACTAGTAGCAAATAAGGTGGTATCATCCGCGTAAGAGAGGTTTGAGATCTTTAGTCCTCCGATTGCAACTCCGTCGGAATACTAAGTATTAAGTATAATATTAAGTAGTCGGATGGAATTTCAATATAAATAAAGCCAAGCAAAATGCATTGCCGTTTCCTCTGACTCTTGGCAGAACCTGCACGTGGCGTTCTTACCCATCTGAAACATTTGTTTGTTCAACCTGCAGTGGCCTGTCAAGATTCGAGTCACTGCGCAAGTTTTGTGCCTCTTGAGCTCTTAGTAGCTCTTAAGCAATTTTGGTGTTGAATCCTTTTATTAGGGCTTTCGAGTGTTCAAGAGCTCTCTCTAGTCAGCTTCCACCCAGTAATTGCTCTCGATTTTTCTAGGTTATTGAGCAGAGAGTATACTTCCCATTTTGTAATACCACAAAACGGTTCCGGGCCGGCCAGGGGAGTGTCCGCACCCTTCCTAGCCAGTTCGACTGCTTTCTCATTTCCGTCAATGTCGGAGTGTGCTGGTACCCATCTAAGTATGACTTTGTTGGAGTTATAGCCAGTGCGTTTAGGTTTGTTTTACATATCTGAACTAGTTTTTAGTTTGTTTCCAAAGAATCTAGTGCCAGCAGAGCAGCTTGGCTGTCCGAGTTAATGTAGATGGTTTCTTAGGTTTCTATCCAGGTTAATTTCCTCACATTTGTTAATGGCGAAGACTTCGGTCTGGAATATTGAGGCACTCGTCCCCATGCTGACGTTAGCTCTGAATCTAGGTCTCCCCCATAAACCTTTTTGGATCCATCTGTGTGCCATAGGTGGCTTCTCTCTTCTACGTACATTTGGTCTTCAATCCATTTGTCTCTTGGAGGTATTTCAACTGTGTAGAGTTTAGAGAATTGACATTTGCTGTGCATGTCGTCTATTGGCATGCTAAAAGGCCAGGCGTTCAGTTTGATTAGGGCTTCACAGCGCCATTTAGGCCGATTTAGCGTGCATATTCTGTAGACGCACTGCTTGGCCTCCCTTTTGCACCTGCATGGGGAGTGTCGTCTAAGGCCGCCCACGGTGTCGAGGTAAAGGCCCCTGTTGCTGTTATACAGGCCATGCTTTGCAGGCTGTTTAACATTGTTGACTGCTGTCTTTTGGTTTTTCTTGTTATACCAGACCGCGGTGCTATAAGTAATTATGGGCCTTACTACCGCTGTAAAAAGCCACAGAGCAATTTTAGGTCTTATCCCCCATCTTGCTCCTGCCATTCGACAGCACGTTCAGAAGGCCATTTTTGCCTTTTGTAAAATGTTTTTCAGGTGAGGGTTCCAAGTTAGCTTTTGGTCGAAAGTGATTCCTAGGTTCTTAACCTCATCTGAGACCGGTATGTCCTGTCCTTTCAGTTGTATTTTTGTAAGCTTATCATTTATCAAGTTTCATCTTATGCCGGTCTTACTCACATTGACTATAGTCACTAAGCCGGTCGTACTCACATTGATTAGAGTTATATTGACTAATACTTTACTTTTAAGAGACGTCCATCATATAACTCTACACCGCGTAACATGAGGAAACCGAATAAATTTGCCAGAGTTACCCTGACCATATTTCGAGACTAAAATATCCAATAAACCTTTTAATCAATCTTCCAGGCAGAAGTCCTCGCTATTAACATATGCGCGGAAATCAATCTGGACAGAAAACTAAGAAACCAACATATCTACATCAACTCGGACAGTTAAGCTGCACTGCTAGCACTAGAGTCCCTCGAGGTCAACTCTAGACTTGTCCAGAACTGCAAGTATAACCTAAACGCTCTGGCTAACTCCAACAAAGTTACACTTAGATGGGTACCAGGACACTCCAACATTACTGGAAACGAAGCAGCAGATGAACTCGCCAGGAAGGGCGCGGACACACCCATGGTCGGCCCAGAACCGTTTTGCGGGATCACCAAACGGGAGGTCTAATCGCTGCTGAACAATCTAGAAAGAACTAGAGCAACCGCAGAGTGGAAGTCCGTCAAAGGCAACGCTCACTCGAAAGTTCTAATTCAAGGGTTCAACAACGAGCTGCTTGGGCTCAAAAGACACAGAGCCTGTGCAGTTACGAGAATTCTAACCGGGCACTGCAAGTTGAACAAACATATGTTTCTAATGGGTAAGAAACAAGATGCAACATGCAGGTTCTGCCAGGAATCAGAGGAAACTGCAATGCACATCCTCTGCTCCTGCGGGCCACTAATGCATAAAAGAAGTATCCACCTAGGCAGGCAGGTACTGAAACCTTATGAGGTACACAACATTACAGCCCAAAGAATCTGGAGCTTTCTGGACTCAACGGGAATCAGTAATGAACTATAAAAAAGGGCTGCCACAATAGATCATACCTGGTCGATGCGGCGCTAATAATAGCCCAAAAGCAATAATATAATATATAATAACCTTTTAGAAATTAACCTCGTTTTGGAGTTATAACCCATTACAAAAAATAATTGATTATAACTAGACCCCGCTATCGGAGGTGCAAAATGGTAGCTGTCAAGTTCTTAGGGATGGGTAATCAACTAATCATATTTGTGATGTCGATATCGATACTCGATTTTCCAATACATTTTTTGTATTAACAGTACCATTTATTTGTATACAATTTAACTTTTTTTGGGATCTATGATAATCATTGACATTAAAAATATAAATCGTTATTAGTACAACAAAAAATCTATGGATGCTATTACTTTTCTTATGTTTCTTTTCCTAAAAATTATTATAAATTGTATACAAATAAATGTTACTAATATAACTGGTTTGTAGTACTTAGATACATAACCCGCCCTCTACCCCAATGTCCTTCTACCTCCTTATCGATCCCGTTATTATCTCAGTCATATCTAGAAATTTCTTAAATGTTTTTCTATATTCTTATCAAATATATAATATTTTAAAATTCTAGATTAATCTGAAAAATAATAATAATAATTCTAAGAAAGAAGATAAATAAATGAATAAATGGTACTTGTACATAAAAAAAATATATTGAAAAATCGAGTATCGATATCGACATCACAAATATGATTAGTTGATTACCCATCCATAAGAACTTGACAGCTACCATTTTGCACCTCTGATAGCGGGGTCTAATTATAACTCAGCACCGTTCGCTTTCTTAAAGGCGATTTTACCACTTTTGTACTCATTGTTTGTTTTCAGGCATAGTTTTCTCAATAAAATGTATTTTTTATATCAAAAAATATGAAAAACGAAACAAATTTTTTTTTGCCGGAGTTGATCAAAAGTTACATGATATTTTTTACTTCTTTTGGCCTCAGGAATACGCTGTCAAAATTATTCGGTTTCCTCATGTTACACAGTGTATATACCTATCAGAGAATGTAGGAAATTGGTTGGCAAACGGACTTTCCTGATAGACGGTCTTGTCCACATTGACTCTCATCCTGAACAATTTAGTTGTTATCGACCCAATAAACACACTATTTCAATAAATCTCTCTTCTAGCCGAACCGTGGTGATGTATATGTACCCCACGTGTTTATTAAATTTGAAAATCATTGACTTAGCCTATGTATCTATGAGACGATTTCTTCTACGCGAGAATCGCTCGCGGCTCGCGGGAGTCACGCACGAAAATACCAACCTTACGGTGCAAGAAATAACGTTCATATTAATACGTTAGAGAAATGATAAATTATTTATTAATTGTTAGTAATTTTTGTTTAATTCGTTTCTTATAGTAATAATTCAATGTTGACGGTATAAATTAAACAGTTTTGAAGTAGTTATGTATTTTGATTTTCCAAAAATAACCTATAATTCTGTCTTTAGAAATCTGCAAAGTGAAACTGTTTAATTTTCAACAATTTATCATCAAACATGATATACTATTCAGTATAAATTGTTCAATTACAGTTATCAATATTTTCCGGGATGATAAGCCAGAAAACGTGTAATTTACGGAATCTTCTTTTTTAATGATAGTCCCGGTCGGTTAATTTGTTTAATTTTGATTATTTTTACCGAAATACAAGCATCATATCATAATAGAGGCACTTTTACGAAGTTATTTATTATGCTGCACTTATGAAATTAAAAAGTGTCCTAAATTTAGTTTTTAGGGATTTTCATATTGACGCGGAACCCTAATTTGTTTAATTTTTTATATTTTAACAAGAACTAACATTACTTTAGTTCATAGAAAAATAAAATTACAGTTATCGAATTATGTCCAGGTTTCGGCAGTTTTCCTGGTCTATTATGAAGCACATTTCTAACAATGTCCAGCAGTGAAATTCTTATGTATGATTCCCACGGACCGGGCGGAGTCAGCGCCCGCTCAAGCGCATTTAAATAGTTGCCAAAGAAATGTAGAGCTTCTGTACCGTAGTCAGATTCCATATGTGAGTGTTTTTGGCGCCGCTGCCGGCCGATCGGACGCCCGCGGAGGTGGACGGAGGTTCTCGGCCGTCGTCGCGCGTAATCGGCTCCGTTCGGCCGCCGCCGCACGCCGTCGGGCGCAAGCACATCCGATGACGTCCGATCGGCGATAGATTTATTCGCCCCGAGAGTTCAGATAAGAAAGCATACCAAACGTCATGTTAATTTAATTCTAAGCAGTCATATTTGGACTTGTAGGTAATTTTATCTATATATGTTTTTTGTGGTATTTAATTACTGAAATTGTTTGATATGTTTTCTTACAGAATTACGCATGTATGTTTAAGATTTTTTTTGTATACTGTTTTGAAAAAATAAGTCCCGCCGAGTTTCTTGCCGGTCGTAAAAGTCAAAATACTTCTCGGGTCAGAGGTGTAGGGTTAGAACCGGTGTAGTTTTTATTTTTCTCTTTTACTTTTGTATACTCGACGTGTAAGAGTGCCCTTGTGGCCTACTTACTGAATAAACGTTTGAGTTTGAGAGATGCGGTCGTCTACCGCCGGGCGTTCGAGGAGCCGATGACATACGGCGGCAGCCGACTCCACCAGACCTGCTCACTGGACGCAGTCGGTTTCCGCCGGCTGACCGAGCGCCCGTTTCGACGCGGCTCCAGTCGACTCGGCCAGTGGCAATCGTACATTACGGTTGAAATGATGAATTTTTTTTTTATGACATAGGCGGCAAACGAGCAGACGGATTGCCTGGTGTTAAGCAATTACCGTCGCCCATGGGCACTCGCAACACCAGGGGAGTCACAAGCGCGTTGCCAGCCTTTAAGGGGGGTTGGAGCTCTGGGAACCTTACTCACCATCGGGAACACAACACTACATACCTGAAAGGTGGCAGTGCTATTATGGCTGTGGTCTTCTGTAAGGAGGAGGTACTTCCCCAGTTGGGTTGCCCCAGATTCAAGCGTGATGGTCATCGCTGTGCCCTACCTCTCATTGTTGGACGTAGTTTAAGGACATACCCGGGTCCAAAATGTTTTTCAAACTAGTGAGATGAGAACAAGATGGCCGACCCGCCCGTCGGTGCGCAGGCCGGTGGGCCCGGCGGCGTGCGCCTCCAGCAGGTAGTAGGGCGGCGCCGGCCCGCGCGCGGCCCACACCGCCGTCGCGTGCGGCGCGCACCACACCACGCCGTGCGTGTTGTGCGCGAAGAAGTGGTCCAGCGCCGATCTGTGCCCGAGTTAGCATGCACAATACAATAAATCTTGTAACCTAAAATTGCATTATTACCAAGGATCTGACAAACGCCCGTCATTTTGAAAATATAACCCTGTTCCGTACAGCAGAGACTTCCTTATTTTATGATGTTAAAATATTTTATTTATTTAATAACATAACAGTATACCAATGTCAACGATTACATATGCCCCTGTAACGCCCGTAGACTAACGAACTTTTTCAACGCATAAATGGATCCTAAATACACATCGTTATAGGCTCACAACTGAAAATTTAGAAAAAAAATTAGTCATTCTATTTTATTGGCGAAAGTAAATTTCAGACATTTATGACCACCTCCACAGCTCCGATATATATCCTCGTAATGCCCACGGGCCTTCCTATAGTACTAATTACTTTGAATTTTATAAAATTGGAACAGAATTGAATTTCATTTGTTTCTTTCGATTTGGACACAAAAGAAATTATACTTTATTTCCTAAACTATAAAGAACGAATTCGACTAGCATTTTACTTGTACGGTGGGATTTAGGAGGATATGACGGCGGGTGTACAGTCAGCATCATATAGTTAGTTGCAATCAGTGTGACTAAATATATCGGTACACATTTTTATTTATAAAGTGTGTAAGTCTTATATGGGCGAATCTCTTAACGGAGGGTAGAATAGGACATAAGAAATATATTTAGATAACTTTTACTTAGAAGTGCAATTAAAATTTTATCCATATAAAAAAATTCGGCCCGCAATGTAATGCAACATACTCGAGTTAAACACTCGTTGACAGTTAGTTTCTTATATCGCGTAATGTTCGCAGTACATTACTGCTCAGAAATTTTACAAAAATTAATTACATGTGTATAATAGGTATAATTAAAGAAAAACCTTTTAGTTAATGATTATACTGGTAAATCCTATGTCTGGTTTAATTCTTCGCCCGTATTAGACTTACACACAGTATAGCAGTAAGGATGTGTATCGATATATTTGGCCATACTGACTCTAAGTAACTATATGACGCTGACTGTACTAACCTCAACGTCTCGCTCCCATCGGGCTTGACTTGCTCGATGCGGCCGGCCGCCACCTCCTGCAGGTCGAAGCGAACGTAGTTGGAGCCTAGGATGAACCTCTTCATCACCTGTCACACACAGATAGTATTTTTATGTTAAAAAAAATATATGACAAAGGTGTCAAACGGGCAGACGGATTGCCTGATGGTAAGTAATTACCAGTGATCGGTTACCTATTTGGATTAGACACGGGGTGAACAACCTCAATCATTATGTTAGTGTGGATATGCTCCGGAAAAAAAATACAATGTATTACACTTTAAAACATTTAATTAGCTGATAGAAAACTGTACTTATACTCGCCGTTATTTTGTCCAAATCGAACAAATGAGCACAAGTGTTAACACCGAGAACTCATTTGCTGCCACCAAAGCGGCACATTCTGTACCATTTTAATAAAATTTCGGCGAGAAAGTTAAAAAAATCTTACAGACAATTGTTTTTTTTACGATTTGGTCGGTATTGCGGGAAACTGTCGTATCTATATAAATTTTTCCACATGATATCCCGCGAGGGAGAAACCAAATAACCGATCACTGGTAATTACCGTCGCCCATGGGCACGCAATCACAAGCGCGTTTAAGGGAGGGTTGGAGCTCTGAGAACCTTACTCACCATCAGGAACACACTACATACCTGAAAGGTAGCAGTGCCGTTATGGCTGTGGTCTTCTGTAAGGAGGAGGTACTTCCCCAGTTGGGTTGCCCCAGATTCAAGCGTGATGGTACTTCGCTGCGCCCTACCTTTCATTGTTGGACGTAGTTTAAGGACCCGAGTCCGGTCCGGGATATTATATTTTTGTAAACCAAGCTATTTTTTATAATCTAATCATACGAAATCTTTGACAGACGATACGGCCCAGCACACCTCTCGCTTCACAACGTCGTGTCGGCCATGTTGCGAAGCAAGAGATCTTGGGAAGGCCACTAGGCCTCTTTCTGTGATACCGTCATCAGAAGGAGGCCGCGGAGCGGGAGCGCGAAGATAGAACAGATGCCCACTCCGGCGCAGACGAAGGGGTCGAGCACGGTTTGCAGCAGCGGGCCGTGTCCTCCTCCAGTAGGGCTGATGGGTTGGCGACTCACCATCTAAGGCCCTACACGTCTGGGAGGCATCAAGCGTTCTGATTCCACCTCTCCTTTGGCGCGAGTGTCCGAGACTACCGGGGGGCGTCGTGGTAGAATGCTCGCGAACCCATGACGCCCGGTTGCCGGTGTGTTTTTAGTGGGCGCGCTCCTCCCCTCCCTAGCAGAAGGGGTTTCAGAAGGAGAGAGCACCGCATACTCCCCCCAAATGACCTTGGAGATGCGTAATGCATTTTCACAACGTTAAAAAAAAGAAGGTACGTCAACTATAGGCACCTGTAGGGGCATCAGCACGTCGTCTCCAGGTCGGAACTCGTAACCCAGGTTGTTGATGGACGCCGTGAACAGCTTGCAGCCTTCCGCCATCACCTGGAATATGACATGTTGGTTCATAAATAAATAAGTATTTCTGGGCAATCTTATACAAATCGACCCCCTACGGTAAGCTCAGGCTTGTGTTGTAGGTACTAGACGACGATGTATATAATAGATAGATACATATTAATACTTAAATACATAGAAAACACCAATGACTGAGGAACAAATATCTGTGCTAATCACACAAACAAATGCACTAACTGGGATCCGAACCCAGAACCATCGTCTTCATAGGCAGGGTCACAAACCACTTTTCCCCGAGTCACCGAGGAATCTTCATAGAGATTCTCATTCATTCTCTATGGAAATCACTTGGTGACTATTTCAAAAATCAAACCCAAGATCTTTTGACATGTTATTGAGTAAGTCGACATCATTTTTTATCGACTTAGATTCTCGTAACTGCCCAATCACTTGCACCTAAACTGAGCATAAGAAGAAGGTGTAATGTTGATGATGATGATGATTTCTAACCTGGTCGACGGTGTTCCTCGTCCAGAGATGCGGTTGCCGCACGTGCGACATGCACGCACCGACGATCGCGCTCGCGGCCGACTGCAGCACCGCGTCGCGGCAGAACCTGCGGGCAAATTCAAATAATTTATTTATGGGGTGGTGCTATTCTAGTCAGCCGGCATCACATGGCGGATGTCGTAGGGAAAAATCCTACGGACGGGCAGCAGCGTCCGTCGAAACCCAATCTACAGCTACTGCGGTCAACCCTCCTGCCAAGCGTGGCGACTATGGCAACTACCATGATACAAGTCATATTTCTGGGAGGCCTATCTCCAGCAGTGGACTGCATACGGCTAAAATGTATGATGTATGTATGTATGTATTTGCACAGAATACACATAAGTATGTATATAAAAATGCAGATCATATAAAAAAATCAAAGTTTTTCCGTTTCCAGAAAAAAATCCCGTTTCTTTCTAAACGACTCGTTTTTTTCGGATTTGTACGAAAAAAAACCATGAAATTTACGTAACACTTAATTTTTTTGGAAAAAAAAAACGATTCAAACAGGTTTCAATCGGTTATTTCTGTATTTAATAAAACATTTTAATTTCAATCGGAACGATGGTTTTAGGATCTCATCCTCATGGAATCCAGTCATTAGTACATGCAGGCGTCAAATACCACAAGTTAAAAATACCGATATCGTTAGTGTAGCATGTCCGAGTGACATCTAGCGCGCAAAACGTTCAAGTTGATAAACAAGATCAAGTGCGGGTTTTTACTTACTCGCCGCACTTTTACCCAAACGGTACAAAATGTGCCGCTTTGGTGGCAGCAAATGAGCTGTCAGTGTGAACACTTGTGCTCATTTGTTAGATTCGGACAAATGAACCTGTTAAAGTATTGAGTTCAATGTTTATTTATGTGTCCAGATTTGACGCTAGATGTCGCTGTTCCCATCGCAAACTAGCGAACAATATTATGTTAGAATTAGTTATATGATTTTTGTATTTTTTAATTGATGTTCGTTGTTTTTGTGGATAAATAAAGTTTGGTTTAGTGAACAACACCGTGGTTTTTATACATGGTCCTTCGAACCGGATAGTTTGGCGCTAGTAGCGGCTAAAATTAAAGTCAGTGGGTGGAGCCATTCCTTGGTTCGTTCCCATCATACCT
Organism: Grapholita molesta; assembly: GCA_022674325.2. Lineage (NCBI taxonomy): Eukaryota > Metazoa > Arthropoda > Insecta > Lepidoptera > Tortricidae > Grapholita > Grapholita molesta. The sequence goes on along the minus strand of CP053145.2, from coordinate 1,009,651 downwards.
CGAACAAATCATGCGGATGACGTAAAAATGACGTAGCTAATTTTGCACACAGGCTGATGTCTGTATTGCAACATCCGTATGACATATTGCACGAATTAACAGATTAACTGCATATAATTTCAAGAGATCTATACAGAATTATCAGAATGATAGGATGATGTACTTAGTGAATAAAATAAATGCTACGAGATTTGTTTACGTAAGTACAATAATTGATAATAAAAGTCAATATGTTATTAAAAAATATTTATTGACATGACATCATGTACAAAACTATTACTCCAACAAGTCTATAATTGTTATTATTCTTTTACGTCTTTAGAAAAAATTGTAAAGAAAAATCTAAATGATTACGAAGTCACTTTATTGTTCAACTGAATGACAATGTCAGTCAAAGATGTTATGTACCTACTCGGCTCATGTCAAGTGGCGATGTCGTTTTATTAAAGAGGTTGATAATTGATAAGTAGTAATTGTTAATGAAAATATTTTTGAAATCATCCTATGAGTGGTTTGACGTCATCCGCATGATTTGTTCGAGGTATGGTTCCCATAGTAGCAGTGGATCGCTGTTCAGAGGGAACGAATAGTACAAGAAGAAGTGCAGTGAAGCAGTGTGCAACAGTGGCGCCATCTAGCGGTCACAGGCGGGGCGGTCAAATCCGCATTCTGCCAGGAGAGGTCAACCAGAAAGGAGCTCCTACGTCACAAGGTGTTGTTCAGTTGAGTGATACAAAGTGAAAACCGTGGTTTTTATACAGAACCCTTTTATAACAACATAAAGCCCTGATTCCCTGGTCATATCCATACTAACATAATGATTGAGGTCGTTCACCTCGTGTCTAATCCAAATAACCTATTTCACGGGTAATAACCGAAGATAGATTAGCTAATAGTCGGCTAATAGCTTACTTGTTTGAATCCGGAGGCCTGGAGCCGCGTAGTATGGTGCGCCCTCTAGCCATCTCCACATACGCTGTCAGGACCTGATCAACATTAAGCTCGTCAGCGGCGCTACCGCGAAAACCGATATTCGTAAATTTCGGACGATTGTCTCTGTCACTTTCTTGGCGCCTCAATTGGGTAAAAGAGAAAGATACGCGAAATATACGAACTTCGATGTTCGCGGTAGAGCGGGCCAGGTTTCATTTTCGGTTTTTCTACATTCCAGATCAGGGAGGCGATTTTGAGCACTCGACGCTCGAATCGTGACATATTAAACTCTCTCGAACATGAAGAAATGGTATTTAAGAAGCATAAGTGACTATGGGCCATTTTATTTAAAGTTGTGAAACTAGACCAAAAGAAACTTACACTAGAGCCTCAGCATCCACTCAGAGGCTCTAGTGTAAGTTTCTTTTGACATAAAAAAACGTTTACGAACGCGTAAGTGATAACGTTATTTATATGGGAAACGCAAACGCATTCGTGACGTAAAGTTACGTCAAAAACTTAACACTCAGGGCTCAGGTTTCAGGCACTGGACCTACCGCGAGCTAGTAAACTATAAGCATCAGCTATTTCAAGGGACAAAAGATAACCGACCCCGTGTAAAGAGACATATGTCATAGCCGGGCGATCGTAGTTCATCGTCGGGCGATGAGCTATAAATATATATATCTCTCTTGAAATGACATATTTATTTACAGAAATTACAATCGTATTATGATAACTACAAGTACTTAACTAGTTACGGTAAAAAATCTAAAAAAAAGGCCCTTGAGGCATTATACCAAGGATGCTGCCGGCATTTCCTCGTTGTATCGCAATGATGATACGTTGTGCGAGGAAGCCGCCAGCTCTTCGGTCACCAGTTACATCAACAATGTACATATATGTCTCTTATTTACATGGGAGCGATTATCTTTTGTCCCTTGAATAGCTGATAGCTCATTAGCTTACTAGCTCGCGGTGGGACCAGGTGCCTTACACAGAGTATACTAAGAACAAATTATCATCTTCGGTTTTCAAAATGGAAGTCAACATACCTTGTACTCATAACCCTCGTCGGGCACGGCGCTCGGCAACATCGCCTTGCCCTCCTGTTTCGATAATTCCCACGTGACGGACACCGGGGTGATCGTGAAACTGAAGCAAAATACCACATATCATATATATGTACACATTAGGCGGCTCATGCAAGTTACTTGTTATTCACCGGTCGGTTTAACGTCTCAAAGTTACAACTCCTACTTTTTCATGCGACCCTGGTAGTTTTTTTCACGCCAGAGAAGTCAATTGGAGGACTCCTACACGACTGAAACTGGACCAAAAAACCAGAGATTATAATTTTATATATATATATACATTAGGCGGCTCATGCAAGTACTAACTTGTTATTCACCGGTCGGTTCAACGTCTCAAAGTTACTACTCCTACTTTTTCATGCGACCCTGGTACTTTTTTTAAAGACACGCCAGAGGAGTCACAGGAACCAGAGGAACCAGAGGAGTCAGAGGAATTAGAGAAGTCAGAGGAGTCAGAGGAGTCAGAGGAGTCAGAGGAGTCAGAGGAGTCAGAGGAGTCAGAGGAGTCAGAGGAGTCAGAGGAGTCAGAGGAGTCAGAGGAGTCAGAGGAGTCAGAGGAGTCAGAGGAGTCAGAGGAGTCAGAGGAGTTAGAGGAGTTAGAGGAGTCACTTGAATAATGAAAATTGCTTGCGGCGCAGTACGCCTGGAGTTGAACTTCTGTCGATTCATGCGGCCCTGGTACTTTTGTTGAAATACTAATGATAGTCATGACCTCATGACCATCAAGTACTAACTTGTTATTCCCCGGACGGTTCAGACCCTCGACGTTCTCCCTGAACGTGTCGGCCAAGGCGTCCACCGTGCTGAACACCACCAGCCCCGCGCCGCCGACGGAGGAGCTCTTGCCGTTGGGACCGATGCAGTGAGGGTCGAACATGCTATAGGGGCCAGTAATCCTTGGCGCAAAATACGCCACATCATGCAAATACTAACTTGTTATTCAACGTCTCAAAGATGCTACTCCTACTGGTTCATGCGGCCCTGGTACTTCAAGACACAGACAAATCAGAGGTTGAAAATTGCTGAACCGCGCCTGGCGTTGAACTTCTGTCGATTCATGCGGCCCTGGTACTTTTGTTGAGATCCTATTGATAGTCATGACCATCCAGTACTAACTTGTTATTCCCCGGACGGTTCAGCCCGACGGTTCAGGTCCAGCGAGGGTCGAACAGTCTCTAGGGGTCAGTAATCCTTGGCGCAAAACACGCCATGCTACTCTTACTTGTTCATGTGACTCTGGTACTTTAAGACACGCGAGACGAAAATGAAAATTGCTGAACTGCACCTGGCGTTGAACTTCTGTCGATTCATGCGGCCCTGGTACTTTTGTTAGTTGCTGCGAGATCCTGATGAGTCTCCAAGTACTAACTTGTTATTCCCCGGACGGGTCAGACCCTCGACGTTCTCCCTGAACGTGTCGGCCAAGGCGTCCACCGTGCTGAACACCACCAGCCCCGCGCCGCCGACGGAGGAGCTCTTGCCGTTGGGACCGATGCAGTGAGGGTCGAACATGCAGAAGGATCCGCCCTCGCCCAGCCAGATCCCCACGCAGTAGTCCTTGGCGCAGATCACGCCATATTTATTCTGAAATGATTTATTGATTGAGTTGCAACCATTTCGTGACAAAATGTAAACTTGTTTGTGTCATATCATATGTTGTCTATGATTTTGTGTATTGTCATGAATAAAGACATTTTAAATTCTATATTTGTTTGGAGAACCATCGGTTATTAACAACCGACTAAATATAAATATAGACTTTGTTTCTAGTACAAAATGGGTCCCTAAATTTACATGGGCGATATGGGGATAGATAAGTATCTTAAATCTCAATCAAGGATGTAAATAATACAAAAGCGCGTTCCTCCGAAGTGCTAAACCTATATTTTGGTACAAAGTGCCATCTTTTGAGTATCCTGTGTAGTTAATTTGCAGGCGTTTTCCAACGAACAAATTCTATGCAACTGAGATAATATGCTAGTTTGAAACACTAGATGGCACTAGTATACTAAGCCAGTAATACGGGAACGGCATATTGTATGGGCATTGCTATCCAAGTCTTATATCATTCTTAGCCTTAATTCACCGGAGCTTCGGCGAAAAACGATATTCGTAAATTTCGGACGATTGTCCCTGTCACTCTCATGAGTTTCATGACGCCTTAATTAGAGTAAAAGAGAAATATGCTCTAAATATACGAACTTCTATATTCGCGATATCGCCTCGGATCTGCACGCCAAGTTTAATGCAAATATATAATAAAATATTAGTAGGATTATTCTGCATGGTATTACTTATACTTACAGATTCAAAGAAACGAGCTATGGCGCGGCGCACGTTGAGAATGGCCCCGGAATCACCAGCCTTCAGATCTCCCGTTGTTACATCCTGCCCTAAAGTCGTTTTCACCTAAAACAGATCATAACCGAATATTTATTAGGATAATCGATCTCTACTAGAGATGTGCCGACTAGTCGGGAAAGCCGACTATCCGGCCACATTTATAGTCGGCAACTAGTCGGTGAAATGAGCCGAATAGTCGACTGCCTAGTTCTTCAAAAAATTAAGGAAATAGAATAAAAAACTACCATATTTTATCAAACTCCTAGTTTAAAATCACAACAAGAGCTACTTATATGTATGATTTTACAACCTAACCAGGTTAAAACTAGTCAAACCGTGAACGCCACCGCGTGCCGCAGCGTATCAGGCGACCCGAACGTTCCCGATTACGCTCGAACTTAGGCAAAGACCATAGTCGGCCGAATAGTCGGCCACCTGACTGCCGACTAGTCGGCTAGTCGGCCAAAACCGTAGTCGGCCCATCCCTAATCTCTACATATCTCATTCTTAAAAGGTTTCCTGTCCTATGAGGTAGCAGTGCCTCATCACCAAGGAACAACGTTCATTATTATTTTTTATACAACGACGGGGGCATATTTAAGCATACGGCCCGCCTGATGGTCAGTAGTTACTGTAGCCTAATATGGACTCCTGTAGGGACTACTACAGAGGATTCAGGGCGCGTTGCCTACCCTAAAAGTTGCTGGAGCTCTGGGAACCTTACTCACCATCAGTAACACAACACTACATTTATGAAAGGCAGCAGCGCTATTATGGTACGATCTTCTGTAAGGAGGAGGTACTTCCCCAGTTGGGCTTCTCCAGACTCAAGCTTGATGGTACTTCGCTGTGCCCCATCTCTCATAAAAATTATGCGAGACTGACCAGCGTTTGACCTCAGTCGCAACTGATGGTAAGTGTCGACGAGGTCGTGAGTGTAACACGCTGGCTGAGTAACAGCCTATTCCCTCTTGCCTTGAAATTACCCAAATTATATCTTACGTCTTACGTACTACGTCCAACAATGAGAGGTAGGCCACAGCGATGACCATCACGCTTTAATCTGGGGCAGCCCAACTGGGGAAGTACATTCTCCTTACAGAAGACCACAGCTATAATAGCACTGCTACCTTTCAGATATGTGGTCTTGTGTTCCTGTTGGTTCCCAGAGCTCCAACCGTTAAAGGCCGGCAATGCGCTTGTGACCCCTGATGTTACAGGTGCCCATGGGCGACGGTAATTGCTTACCATCAGGCAATCCGTCTGCTCGTTTGCCCCCTTTGTCATAAAAAAACTTACATCAAAGCTGGTCATCCTATAGTCCTTGACGCACTCCGCAGTGGTGACCCTGGGCGGTTTCCTCGCATTGCCAAGCGACATGGTGTACAGCCGGTCGCCATACTTGACTATGGCGTCTATCAGTGCAGGCTTCCAGTAGACGCAGGGCTCGATGTGGGCCACCGCGATCGCCACCAGTGACATGGCCGCGTCCTGAAGGAAAATAAATGTTACTGGACATCTTACACAAATCGACTGAGCCCCACGGTAAGCTCAAGAAGACTTGTGTTGTGGGTATTCAGTCAACGATATAAAGAAAAGTCTAAGGGTTGTTTCACACGTACCACAACCACACGACAACCACAACCACACCACAACCACAACACGTGGTCGGGGGCGCATATTTTGTATTAGAAATAAATAGTACAATTCACACGAACCACATTTTGCAGTCATTATCGACCACGTCTGTGGCAACGGCCAGCAACTACACAATTCACACGTAACCACTGCGTGACCACATTTTGACGCTGCGACGTGGTGTGGTTGCGGTCCGTGTGAAACAACCCTAATGGAGAGAACACTAACGTTTATCGATGTATCGATAAATCGGTCGCGTAGTCAAAGCTCAGAAAGAGTCTTTGAGATTAATTTACAAGCACAGGCTACCTACTATCTACCGTTATGTAGTCCAGGTTGTGTTATCTATTCATTATCCCCTCGTATGCGGATGTCAAAATTCTCTAATGAAAAAACGACCTTGAAGTTAATTCCTTTGAGTTCAAATGCTTGGCACGGATCCGGACCTAAGCATACGAAGGGTTAAAGGTTATCGTCAATGTACAATAAAGCATGTACTTTTCCAAAACCGCACGCAAAATTCCGTGTACTATATATAATATACAAATACTTCAATACATGGAACAAGTATCTGTGCTACTGGAATCTTGAGCCCAATACTGTCGGCTTCATAGGCAGGGTCACTCCCACCAAACCTGTCCTCAGAAAAAAGGGAAACGCAGCCTTAAGGGATTCCGCAGGGATTCGCTAGCGGATGATAGGACAGGGCTCCACTATGATCAAAGCCCGGATGACGGGAGAAATTATGGCACTGGTCCCACCGCGAGCTAGTAAGCTATGAGCTATCAGCTATTTCAAGGGACAAAAGATGATCGATTCCGTGTAAATAAAAGAGACATAGGGACAAACAGAGAGCCGGGCGATCGTAGTTCAGCTATAAATATATATCTCTCTCTTTTATTGGACCAGTGCCATAATTTCACGAAGTATTCGCGATCCTATGGCGCCCTCGCAAACGGCAAAGAGGATGAAACGCCGGAGTATGGTTTAGTGGGTAGGGCCAATCTCCCCTCCTCAGAGGAGGGGACAAGAGCGGCGAGCCCCACATACCCCCCAATATGGCCTCCCCGCGGTCAGGGGAGACGATGCGTAAAGGCATTCCCCACTCCAACAAAAAAAAAGGACCAGTGACTAATTAACAGAGCCCGGTAAATCCATAGCAAAACAAAAGACTGCCGAAATCAAACTAGTGATAGAAACGTTTTTATTATCGATATCGAGTAAGTTTTGTCTAAAAAAAATCATACCGATATGTTTAGGTATATTATTTTATAATCATTCACGCCAAACTCAAAAGAAGTGGTAAGTTAAGGGTTTGTTTTATATGTGTTATTAATTTCATCTAAACCGCAACGTAACTTATATTATCAGCGCTACTTATATTTTGTATTAAGTAATAACCCTTCCATTTTGGCTTGGCCGTAGTCGGGTGACAAAGAGGTAATCAACCTCATTGAAAATAATAGACACTTCAGAAAATTTGTATTCCATAAGTCATCGATAAACTCGATATCGATAAAAAAATGTTTCTAACACTAGTTAAATTGCGACAGTCTTTTGTTTTGCTATGGATTTTCCGGGCTCTGCTAATTAAGCACTAGAGAAAAGTGCATTTTTGCTCCCGTCTTCCGGGCTTCGACTACGACACCTCCAGAGCCCTGGCTACCCACCTGGTTGTCCCTCGCCGGTTCACTGAAGTAGTTCTCGTGCTGGGCCACGCGCCCGCGCACCGAGGCCACCGTGCGGCCGGTGCGCACCATGTATCTGCCGATGGCCTCGTCGTTCAGGGCTTCCACCAGCACTTCGGATTCTGGGACAGGAGATGAGTTAACATCACTCGCTGTTTCCCCCAAAACTTCTCACCTATGTATAATACCCTTATGGGTATGTCCTTAAACTAAGTCCAACAACGAGAGGTAGGGCACAGCGAAGTACCATCACGCTTGAGTCTGGAGAAGCCCAACCGGGGAAGTACCTCCTCCTTACAGAAGACCACAACCATAACAGCACTGCTAACTTTCAGGTATGTAGTGTTGTATTCCTGATGGTGAGTAAGGTTCCCAGAGCTCCAACAACTTTTAGGGTAGGCAACGCGCATGTCAACCCCCTAGAGCTACAGGCATCCATAGGCTACAGTAACTGCTTACCATCAGGCGGGCCGCATGCTTGTTTGCCACCGTCGTTATATATAACTAGCTTTTGCCCGCGGCTTCGCTCGCGTTAACAAGTTATTTTTAGCACACTATCGTTAAAAAACGTAGTTTTGTATGCATGCATGCTTTTTGTTCAGAAAATGCCGTTTTATCAACAAATACCTACATATGTCATGGTAGCTTTATGCATGCAAAGTCTCAGCCCGATCATCAGTTTAAACTTAATAAAGTTTCATATAAACTTTCATCAACTATTTTATCCCCTTGGGGGTAGAATAGATCAAAATCCTTTCTAAGCTGATGCCTACGTCATAACATATATCTACCTGCATGCCAAATTCCACCCCGTTGATAGATCACTATGTCAGTCAGTCAGTCACCTTTGAGTTATATGTTATATATATTTAGATTAAAAAAAAAAAACCCGGTTACTACCGTCCCCCTCGACCTCGTCTTCACCCCCTTTGGGCACGGGCTTCTTGTCCTTGAGGAGAGAAGTCAGCTCGTTCACAACTTTGACCGTGTAGAGCTTGTATGGACCCAGGCTCTGCTTGCGGTTTAGAGGACCTTGGAGGACTGGAAAAAAGAAGATAATAAATAATAATAATATTTGCCTGTGCAATTGCGGACGAAGTTATCATGACGAATAACTACCGGAAGTATATCCTGAAGGACGGTACGGTCGACATTTGTCGGGCATGCCGCCGTCCCGGAGAGTCACTCAGGCATATAATTTCCGGTTGTTTTCATCTTGCTAACGGCGAGTACTTGCACAGACATAACCTTGTAGCCAGGATTATACACCAGCGGCTTGCTCTTATGTATGGACTTGCGGACCGCGAAGTGCCGTACTACAAGTACACACCTGCGCCAGTTCTCGAAAATGGTCGTGCCACGCTCTATTGGGATCGATCTGTTATCACGGACAGGACTATTGTAGCCAATAAGCCTGATATCGTGTTGATAGATCGATCGCAGCGCCGGGTAATGCTCATCGACATCACCGTCCCATGTGACGAGAACCTCGTGAAGGCCGAGAAGGACAAGTCCAGCAAGTACTTAGACTCTGCTAACGAGGTAACCGCCATGTGGGAAGTTGATTAGGCGATCATTGTACCGATAGTTGTTTCCGCGAACGGTCTCATAGCGAAGAGTCTCGAACATCTTGAGAGACTCCGTCTCATCTGAGACAGATACATAAAAATACTTAAAATCATAGAAACACCCAGGAAGGAACAAATATCAGTGCTCATCACACAAATACCCTGACTGGGATTTGAACCCAGGACCATCGGCTTCATAGGCAGGGTCGCTACCCACTAGGCCAGACCGAGACACCAGGGACATCTATCGGCACAGTACAGTACAAACACGCCAGCGACATCTGTCGACTCAGCCGAGCTTGTCAATCCACTCTGCAGTGCTAGCGTACGCCATCTTGTTATTAACTCTGAGCGACAGGCTAGCGACATCTACCGGCACAGTGCAGTACCGCCAAGAAAACGCCATCTGCCGGCTACTTACCGAGCTTGTCGATGAACTCGGAGGGGCTGGCGAACACCATCAGCACGGGCGTGGCCTCGCGCGGCACTGGAGTCGGCTCCGGCTCAGGCTGCTCCTCGCCCTCTGCAACACACATGTTCACCATTAACCTAAAAACCTATCGGGGCGTCTATTGTTCACCATTAACATAAAGAAACCCATGAGGCGTTTACCGTTAACCTAATAACATATGGGGCGTCTATTGTTCACCGTTAAGCATTAGCTTAACTATAAATAAATAAATATTTCGGGACAATCTTACACAAATCGACCTAGTCCTACGGTAAGCTCAGTAAGGCTTGTGTTGTAGGTACTAGACGACGATATATATAATAAATAGATACATATAAATACTTAAATACTTGTGTTGTAAGTACTAGACCACGATATATATAATAGATAGATACATATAAATACTTAATTACATAGAAAACACACATGACTCAGGAACAAATATCTGTGCTCATCAAACAAATAAATGCCCCGACTGGGAATCGAACCCAGGACCATTGTCTTCATGGGCACGGTCTCGCCGAGTGTCAATTGTTCACTATTAACCTTATAACTTATGGAGTGTCTATTGTTCAGCGTTAACCTTATAACTTATGGAGTGTCTATTGTTCAGCGTTAACCTTATAACTTATGGAGTGTCTATTGTTCAGCGTTAACCTTATAACTAATGGAGTGTCTATTATTTACCGTTAACCTAATAACCTATCGGGCGTTTATTTATTTATTTCTTTTATTTTAGTTTATCGACCAAAATGGATCATTTAATATTTACAATACAATATAATATAGTACTTTACATATAATGAAAATTAAACACAGTAAGTTAAGCAGGTAGTAATTAAATAAACATTAACTTTTTTTTACATGACTAGGAGTTACCTATTGTTTACCGTTAACCTAATACCACGAGTCAAATACTCGACGCTCAAAAATTGTCTCCCTAATACGTATTTAACGACATTAGATTTGTAATTGTCTTATTTCAAGGCATTTAATTTCATTTATCATATCTAATTTTGTAAGTACGATCATTCTAGTGTAAAAACTAAACGCAGTTAGCATTATCTGTGGAACACTCACCGCCCCCCAACTCCTCATCGTCCCCGCCGCCCCCCTCGCCGACCATCTCGTCCTTGATACGCTGAAGTCGGATCTCGTCACCTTAACAAACAAAGTAACACCTTTAACCCTTGAAACGCCATAAACCAGTACCGTATGACTGTAACGCCATTTACAAACACCGGATTGACGGGGTCAAATCTGAACTGACGTTTAATAGTGCGAGGACAAATTAAATTTATTTTATTACTTGATATCGATATAAATGACGTACATTGTGTAAGTTTTATAATGCATTTTTGACCGACTTAAAAAAACAAAAAGGTAGGCGTAATCAATCGGCATGCTATATAATATTGTTGTACTGAATGAATTATTCTACTCCGTCAATGTCAGCCATTTTGAAAATAATGGATAAAATTGTTTTTTACAATGTCGATAAATATAGTCGATTTTTAATTAATCGCACTTTTACCCCCGTCAATCCGGGGTTTGCGCCCATAAACCAGTACCAATACAGTCGCCATCATATATATCGGAGCTGTGGAGGTGGTCACAAATATCGGAACAACGCCCCTATTGTCAAGGCGATAAAGTGCATGTTCCGATATTTATGACTACCTCCACAGCTCCGATATATCTGATGGCGACTGTACCGTAGGTTTAAGGCCTCGACTTGATACCAAGTGACCTTGGACCTACGTACTGAGAGGTAAGGTATATTTTCGTTTGCTTGCAAAAACCTTTCAAGTGTGACGCACGTCAAAATTTTGTTATACTCTTGGCTTAAATTCGTCCCTTTCTACTTTCGTCACCCATTCTTCATTCGTCACTTTTGATATTTGGCTATTTCTTATTTCGGCTTATTTCGGTATTCGTCAACATCGTCTTTAGGCGTGTTCAATGTTAGTCTATATTAAAACTAAAAACAAATCAAATTATAAAAAAAAATGATTTGTTCTTAGTTTCATAGATGGCAGCACCATCTCTCTAGCTATATCAGAATCCCGAAAGGTATTCATATAGGAGGCGCAAACACGTAGCGTTTCACCTTAGAGCTGGTAAAACGGTGCCTAAAACCGTTAAACTAAAAAAGGGCACATATACTTGATTAATTTCGACGGTTTCCGCTGTGTACGGGTGGCCGAAATTGTTAAGGCGTCAGCCGCGATAGCTGGAGATGCGGGTTCGAATCCCGTCTCGAACACCGGAGGTCCTCGTCGTTTTTTCTTAAGTATATGTTATCTATTTCAACTTTTATTCTATATTGTTTTTAGACTCACTGATTATTTGTAATTTTTTTCACGTTGAGCCACTTATTACGATGCAAGCAATAGTCTGTTGTTTAGTACTAAATACATGAAATGCCCAATGTAAAGTGAACTCTAAATGGCTCAACAATTAAAGTCCCTGACCGTACCAGAAATAACAGGACAAAATAAAGAGCGTGTCTAAAAAAATATCTCGACCATACCCAAAAACAATGTTGACGAATACCAAACTAAGCCGGAATAAGAAATAGCCAAATATCGAAAGTGACCAATGAAGAAGGGGTGAGAAGCAGAAAGGGTGACAAAATCGACCGAGACGAGCCAAAAGTATACCGGTTTATTTTCGCTTGCTTGCAAAAAACCTTTCGGGTGTGACGAACGTCAGAATTTTTTCGACGTAGCGGTGAAAAGGTTACATACATACATACATTTCAGCCGTATGCAGTCCACTGCTGGACATAGGTCTCCCACAAATATGACTTGTATCACCTTGCCAGTTGCCATAGTCGCCACGCTTGGCGACCGCAGTAGCTGTAGATTGGGTTTCGACGGACGCTGCTGCCCGTCCGTTGGATTTTCCCTTACGACACCCGCCGCAGGAGGAGATGGGGTGGTGCTATTCTAGTCAGCCGGCATCTCACGGCATGCTGTTGCTTAACCACGTCGACAAACTCATTACCCTTCTGTATTCTGTGCTCAGTAAGCATGAGGCGAGGCATGGTTGGGGCTGGGTCGTACACCACCACCTGGCCGCCGGCTGACCACCACACTCCAAGCTGGTGGTAGTCGCCCAGTAGTAACGCGGTCTGCAATGTACATAGTTCCCATGATTATTTGTTACGGCTTTCCCGTATACGGAACAATGGTGTTCCGGACATTTGGGAGGCGTGGAGCCAAATCGAGCCAACGCGCAGAGGCCCTTTCGACAATTTTGTCCCTGTCCGTATCATGGGACGCGCACAGAGACAGCAACCGCCATAGTGTAAGGACTATTGAGTTTAAATGGAATCTAGAATGTACTAGGATATTGGGTGGAAAGGATGGACTAGCTACTGGGCTATTGGATGATAAACCGGACGCCTGCCTAATAAAATGGTAAAGGTACAATTTTATTTCCGGTAGTCGGTGACTCGCCGTGTTTGAGATGGGCCGGGAGAACGGAGTAATCCCAAAAGGCCTAGTTTACCCTCCGGGTTGGAAGGTCAGATGGCAGTCGCTTTCTTGAAACTAGTGCCAACACCAAATCCTGGGAACCCGGTTCCCTCACGACGTTTTCCTTCACCGAAAAGCGACTGATAAATGCCAAATAATATTTCGTGCATAAGTTCCGATAAATTCATTGGTACAAGACTGCCACCTCCGGAGTGCAAGTCGCACGATCTTACCCCTATAGGCCACCAGCGCTCCCAATCCCAAAAATTCTTCTTGACTTCAGGACACATACCTGAGTTGGTTTCGACTGGTCATTCCACATCTTCGTCATCAGGTCTTTTATCTCTGAGGACCAAAGAAACAATATCAAGAACGCGCCTTCCTAATGCGGACTGCTAACGGAATTTGCGTCCTTCGTCAGCATTCCCGGAAAGATATAATTAATTATTCATAAGGCATGACGTAGAAACCTGCTAGAATACATTTTGTTTTTCAAGCCAATACCTATTCTTTGACTAATGTAATGTCAAACATTCCCGCTCCGAAAACCCCGATGTCCCCATAAATCACAAATGTATTCCAAATCGCGCTGTGGTAATAATCTTTCACCGAATAGCTTTTTGCTGTAGTCCAATATAATATGTAACTAGATATATTTTTCTAGCAGGAACATTTGCTTAGTGCTTACAACAATAAAAATATCGACAATCCTGTTATCGATAAGTACATACTACTTCAACGACAAGGCGTACACACAGTCTTATATCGGCTACCTAGACGCCGCGTGCCACCGATCTTGAACAAATTGAACGTAATCCGTACACTTTTCATCCAATTTACTTTTATAATTTGCAATGCAATTTTATTTTATAAATTCCAAATTGTTTTCTGAATATAAAATATAAATAAATAGATAGTTATTTTATTGTTATTTATTTTTAACCTCCTACCCTATATTTGTCTTTGTATTACCTGTATGACATTGAAATCATTCTTATCGATAACCGGAATGTCGATATTTTTATTTTCAACCGCTTACAAGAAATCGTTCATGCTTGAAACATATCTAGGTGTAGTAATATATGTAAAAATCAAAGATAGCAAGGCAGCTAGGCGAAATAATGACTGGAGAACGCATCCGCGTGCGAAAGTAAGGGAAAAAGATATTCTGACTTTTGCAGCCAAAAATGTAACAATTCACTATAGTTTTGCTTTACAGGACATTCTTTATAACAACAATATTAGCTTATTCTGTATTCATTACCACAACTTTAGTTGAAAACCTAAGAAAACTCCAATTGTATTTGTTTGTTTCCCTCCAAGCTTGACAGTTCTAAAGGGTCCTGTTTGGAGGGGAACAAAAATGTGAAACTATGACAAGGACGGACGAAAATAACGCCGTCTCTGCCATACCTATGGAAAGTTACATAAGACTATCCCTTTTGATCGTGGTATTATTATTAGCACGCTCCGTCTAGTTAAATGGTATGTCTATGCAAGGCAGTAATAAAATGTGACATTATCAAGCAAAAGGGGCCTTATTGTCGATGTCGCTTACGGCGAACGGCGTTGCGTTTGTATTGCGGCACCGTGAACAACGGCGTAAGCGCCATCGACAATGAGGTCCCTTATCATAGATAATGTCACAAATAGTTTTACGTACGCTTAATCTCTTCACCCCCCTCGCCCGGTTCCTCGCCGCCGCCCTCTTCACCCTCCTGAAAAAATAAAAAAAAACTCTTGAATGTACAAAGGATATTCATAAAATCTCACCGTATAAATTTTTCGAAAAGCAGTCTGTGTTCACTTACAATCGAACTTCGACAAATTGTCGATGGAGACGAAAGTCACGAGAAAGCCTATCGTGAACTGTGCCTTTCGCTCTTATTACGCCATAATTGGAGTAAAAGAGAAAGTATCGCGAAATTGTCACACTTCGATATTCGCGCCCGTTTTCACGTTCCGTAGTAGTCACAGCGGTTATGGAGTACTGTCAGCGTCATATCCTCTAGCCGCCCAGAGATCAAGAGTTATAACCAGGCATTGGACAAAAAGTGCCTATGACGTCAAACCACTTATAGGATGATTTTAAATAGTATTTATGATTTTCATAAACAATTATCACTTATCTATTTATCAACCTCGTTATTAAACGATATCGCCACTTGAAATGAGTAAGTACGTTTTTGACTGACACATTGTCAATCAGTTGAAGAATAAATTGACATCGTTATTCTTATGTGTCACGATTATGTTTAGTTAAAATTTATATTTACTAATGTATAAAAAACTGCTGTAAAATGTCATCTTTACTCGAATATTGTGGCTACAGGACAAGGCAAGATATCTCTACACAACCTGAACAATCAAGTACTGCGATTGTTATGGATACCGCGAAATTGTTGGCTAATTTTTTTTTCCCCGGTCAATCAATTGAGGAAAAAAAATCATTCAAGCATATTTTAAGTCTGTGACAACAATAATAGACGTGTTGGAAAAATAGTCATTAAACTATGCATTAATTTATTAAATAATAAGTATATTAACAACAAATTATCTTTTTTTTATTTTTACTTATCTTACCTACTGTTCCCACCTATTTATCTGAGGTTCCCACAGATTTATTCAGTCCTAATTAATTTCAAATAATCGTACCTTATGTTAACAAGTCTCGTGAATACATATTTTATTCACCCTGCCTGTATTATGAACTCCATGGATTTATTTACGATTATTTTGTTACTTCATTAATACTACTTTGTTACTACATGTCACATGGAAGCATAAATACCAACATGCTGTGTGCAAGATTAGGTACGTCATTTTTACGTCATCCGCACTTTTTGTCCGATGCCTGGTTATAAATGTCACAAGTCGAGTATTCGACGCTCAAAATCGGCTCGAATCGTGACATTTTAAACTCTCTCAAACACAAAGAAATGGTATTTAAGAAGCATGAATGATATAAATAAATAATCGTGGGTATCGAAACAATACATTTTGTGCAAAAATAATACTTAGTAAGAAACTTTCGCATGTCATTATTTTCGTTCTAAAAGTTTAATGAATTAGCCGTGTGATGCCGACTGTCTCCTCCCGCGGGTGTCGTAAGAGGTGGTGTGAATGGAAAAATCCTACGGACGGGCAGCAGCGTCCGTCGAAACCCGATCTACAGGTACTGCGGTCGCCAACCCGCCTGCCAAGCGTGGCGACTATGGCAACTACCCCCCAAGTCATACTTGTGGGAGACCTATGTCCAGCAGTAGACTGCATACGGCTAAAATGTATATATGAGTGCACTACTCTCAAAAATCGACCCCCTGGCTCAGAAGAAGATACTGACCCCAGTGGGCTCATCAGGCAGCCTTAGCGGCAGCCGGGCGTGTGCTTCAGCCAACTCGATGGAGAACGTGTTGGCGCCCATCTCAAACTTCTCCGACAGGTTGTCGATGTTGATGTCTTTGTTGCCGGTCTTCTTCACATGCTGGAGGTAGTAGTCGCAGCCGGCGTCTATCGGAACGTATTACGGAAATGTGACAATGGATGTTACAAACTCTATGGCGTAACTTACGCAAGTGCGGGTCAGAATTCGTACCCTTGGTAAAATAACGTTTAAAGTTCACGGCATCGATGTATAATAAACGGTTCCCCTTGTTTAGGCATAATTTGTTTTGTAATAATTTTAATTCGCATACCCAGTGTTGGCATAATTGTATATAAGCAGAAACTGATCTTGCATAATTCTTTTCCGCCGAATTCTATTACGCAGAATTTAACTAAGCCGAATGGTTGGTACGCATAATTTGGTAAGACCGAATGGTGTTATTACGATTTTTTTTCCAGGAAGTGAGTTTTTGTCGTAGTCGCTGTTCTAACCTAACCTAACCCACCTTGTTTTTCTGTTGTGGTCACAGTTCTAACCTAACCTAACCTAACCCACTTCGGACATTCGGCCTCAATAATAGTATGCCAATATTTTTTCGGACAAAGTAGTATTCGGCTAATACATAATTATGCAAAATAAAATTCGGCAACATTAATATTCGGCGTAAATAAATTATGCGAAACTTGGTATGCGTATTAAGATTCGGACAAAACAAATTATGCCAAATAAAGGGAACCCATAATATACGTAGATTCACAACCAGCCCAAAAATGGCTCTAAAAAACAACCGCTCGAACAACTTGTGCGGTACATATAGTCTTCTTTGAACCGCTGTCAGTGCAAGTGTCAACAATGACTGAAAAGTTATAACTTTATCAATAGTGAAGTTTGATATTTAATAATTGAGAGTTTTCAAAATTTGGTACACCCAATTAGCGATAGTTGTTAAAAAAAATTAACTCACTGTCAGTTTCGTGACGACAATTAAGCATTAAATCTTTATGAATATCGACTTATTTCCTTTAATTATTTTGTAATATCGATTGAAGTTCATAAAACGAACATCAAAACCAAGTTTTTATAGAAGTTTAACTCTTGATTGTCGTTACGAAACTGACCGTGATTTAAATTTTTTTAACATCTTTCGCTAATTGGGTGTACCAAATTTTGAAAACTCCCAATTAGAACACCGAGCTCTTTTTTGTTTGATTATATTATCTAAAAGAAGATTATGAATTAAGCATTATTAGCATAAACTGGAACGTGATAGAAATGTCATTTAGTGCCATATTTTTCTATATAATTTGTTCGCGTGTATGAGTCAATTTTTTATGTCAGTGGTTCACGGAGAAATTATCTAGTGTATCCCAGATCAGGTAACTGAACTCACCCAGGAAATTAAACATGTGGTCCTGATGCATGTGGGGGGGAGGAACGGCTGCCGTGGCGGCGGCAAACGCCGCGACCGCCGGCAGCGCAAGCGTCCGCCCAGCCTTATCCTCGGCCTAGAGGAAAATAGTTATGTGTTATACAAGGGAGTAAAGTTAGAGTTTACCGTCTCGTGCTAATATTAAGACCCGAGCTGGCGAAACGTTCCAAAATTGAACCATGAGCATAGCGTGTGGTTCGGAGTGGAATATTGAGCATTGGAAGGGTCTCAAGGCACGAGAGGGGAACACACTTTGCTACCGAGTGCAATTACACAATTTTTCACCTCACCACCGCGAGGAAAAATTTACTCTAAAACTTATTAAAAATATTAATAACTATTGGCATCCATTATTCATCATTCTAAAACATTAAATAAAAGAACATCTAACCAGATAATATTTAAAAAAAACACTCGATTAGTAATGAATAATTTGTATGTAATTACTTTGCACTCTTGTGAATAAAATACAACTTTACTATCTGTTTTTAAAGAATAAAACAGTTCTTACCGAGCTAGTGAGGTGAAAATAAATGATTATATCAACTATTTTTGAATAAATGCCTAGTAGCCGCGGCTTTCAGTCCATTCTCCGGTGAATGATACAAGTACCGAAAGAAAAGGAAAAGGAAAGAGGGAAAGACAACTACCCTGATGTCAGCTCTAGTGGCAGATATGTGTCGCTTAACTTCAAACTCAGATAAATCCATTCGACCCTCTCTGCAAATATCTACCCTATTACTTTTTCATAATACCAAAATCGCATGATCTGTCAGATGGATTTACCTGAGTTTGAATTTAAGCGACTCATATGTCGATAGCAGAGTGCTCCTCGCTAGGCTCCGATATTATAGCTGCTTAATAGTTGCTTTAAGATCCTCATAAACACTTTGTATGTATACGATATTATTTTCGCATTGCAAAGACTAGATGGCGCTGACGTCACTGTGATGGTCGCGACCATTATAGCTGCGTTCACATTTATCGCCGGGCAGTGTTGTACAGCAGCGATCGTCGCCCACAACAATGGTCCCGCCGGAAGATCAGCGCTGTCTCTCGGGGCAGCATTTATCCATTTCGTGGTAAACTTTTTAATAGTAATTGTTACATGTTTGTAGTTTAATGTCACAAATAAATAATTTGAACTTCAATTTGTATTTTTTTTACCACTACGCTTAGTGTTTTGAGTTTGAGGTATGTCTGGTGCAATAAATAAACACAGAAATACACTGACCCCAATGACATTGCTAATATAGGTACTGCCACAAGATATGAAGTCACGCACACAACATCTCATGTAATGATAGGGAGATTTAGAAATTACAGTTCTTTTTTTGACCAATAGCAAGTTCAACAGCGAATTGAGTGAATACAGACCATAAAGTTTTTTAAACCCCTTCAAACATGAATTAACCCCCTGAATTAACTGGCACTGGTTACATTTTAAGTGTCATGTCAGCCGAAAGACGTCCACTGCTGGACATAGGCCTCACTCAGAACGACCCAAGAAGACCGATCCTGCGCCTTCCATATCCAGCGGTATCCCGCGACGCTAACTAGGTCGTCGGTCCACTTTGTGAGAGGCCTACCTACGCTGCGTCTTCCAGTTCGTGGTCGCCACTCCAGAACCTTTCCGCCCCAACGGCCATCGGTTCTGCGCGTTTTTATTTACATTCACTCACATTCATCCCATTCAGTACTTCATATAGTTGTGTGTGTAATCCATTCGCCTCAACTCTCGTGGAACTAACTATATGGCGGAATAATATAGGGTAGAATTCTCTTCACGTGCAAAGCCTTGTATAAAACTTAGTCCAAGAGGGTTAGGTATAGGGCTGCCAACCGTCCCTCTATATACGGGACGTCCCGTTTCTGGGGCCCTAGAGCATGCGTCCCGCAAGGTTGCCCCGTTTTTTGTTGATGTGAGAACTTGCTAGATATGATTAAATAAAAGTCTGTTAAGTATAAGTCCTTATCTACTTTGTTATAATAGATTACATGCAACGACTACGTATTATGTTTTGATGCCTCGTATTACAGTATTACACTTTTAGTATTGTTCTTACATTTCTCTCTTTCGGGGGGGGTGCAGCATTCAGTGGCGTGTGTAAGTGTCCCGCGGTGTGGCGCAATGTGATCGTAAATGTACCACTAATGTACTATTAATCACAGTTGGCAACCCTAGTTAGGTCTCACGAAGCAGTAACTGCTGCAATCAAGACACCGAGAGAAAAGGGAAAGACTTACTCCAATGCCAGCTCTAGTGGCAGACTTGCCAACGGCAGAGTGCTCGCCGCGAGGCCCCGCCATGATAGCCGCGGCGCCTTTCTGGATCCACGAGAAAGCTTTGCTCTGGAAATAATTAGATTTCAAGTCAATTTAACATATTTATTACATGCAGACATCTACACGTGTACATGGTTACACCCCGTTATCTTATAAAATAAATATTTAAATTCTTACACAAATCGACCTAGTCCTACGGTAAGCTTAGTAAGGCTTGTGTTGCAGGTACTAGACGATGATATATATAATAGATAGATACAAATAAATACTTAAATACATAGAAAACACCCATGACTCAGGAACAAATATTTCTTCTCATCACACAAATAAATACTCTGAATGGGAATCGAACCCAGGAACATCGGCTTTATAGGAAGAGTCACCAACCCACTAGGCCAGACCGGTCGTCTTATGGTCAGTCGCTTAGGGACAAGTGATTGGGCAGTTACGATAATCTAAGTCGACAAAAAATGAAGTTGACTCACTCAATAACATGGCAAAAGATCTTGGGTCCGATTTTTGAAATAGTCACCAAGTGATTTCCATAGAGAATAAATGAGAATCTCTATGAAGATTACTCGGTGACTATTTCAAAAATCGGACCCCAAATTGACGATATTCGATATTTATAATTGTCGCCCTCCGATCTGATTAAAAAGAGGAATGAATGAGTTATCTCTCGGGCTTTCACTAAAGAAGAATTTTAGTTTGCCAAATAACTTTTATAGATAAATATGAATCGACTAATTATGTGAAGCAACATTGCTAATTTTCGCTTGCCCCCAAAATAAGCGTTAGATAACGGGGTGTATACATAATTATCAGAGCCCGGATTTTTCACGGCAAAACAAAAGTAGCTAGTAAGCTAAGCTAGTGATAGAAATATTATTTTATCGATGTCGATAATTGTGTAGTAGAAGAAAACATGTCACCAAATGCAATAAAAAATTACGTGAAGTGTGTATGAAATTATATATGAGAAATAGGTGCAATTTCTTCTCATTTCTTTTTATTTTTATTACTAACTGTAATAATGATATTATACTAGATTACGATAGTGTTTTGCAGTGGCGGCGCGCCATTATTTTTCTTAGGCAAGATGGAGCCGATATGTCTGAGCCTTTTCTTCTTGAGCCCAAGGAAAACCGTTGAACTGTTAAGTAAAGTTAGTCAAGCCGGCGGGAATCGGCTTGTATAAACGCGCCGCCACTGGTGTTTTGTTTTGCCGTGAATAATCCGGGCTCTGATGATTATGTTAAGGGACATCTAATAGGCATATTGGTAGAATGCGATAAATCAACTAAATTCTTAAAGCAGTCGATCGGCCGATATACTACTTACCCAGTAAGCGGATATTCCGACTATTTTAAAAGATGATTTTTTGCGTTCGTTATCTAAAACTCAAGAGCTTGATATTCTAACCTCAAGCTTAGGCTCGGGGGCGCCCAGCTCCATATTCAACTTGGTCGGCGTGACTTCGACGGGCGAGATGTTGAAGGTATCGTCGCTGCCCGGGGGCAGGTTGCTCTCGATGGCCGCCGCCAGCGCCTCCATGGAGCTGCCCACGCAGATCAGGCAGGCTGCTGAGCGGACGTCGTCGGAGAGGTAACCTGTGAGGAGGCAATTCAAACAGCATCACCATCTTGTGGGCTAGTCTACGAGCAGACCCCGGTATGTCCTTAAACTACGTCCAACAATGAGACGTAGGGCACAGCGAAGTACCATCACGCTTGAGTCTGGGGCAGCCCAACTGGGGAAGTACCTCCTCCTTACAGAAGACCACAGCCATAATAGCACTGCTACCTTTCAGGTATGTAGTGTTGTGTTCCTGATGGTGAGTAAGGTTCCCCGAGCTCCAACCCCTTAAAGGTCGGCATCGCGCTTGTGACTCCCCTGGTGTTGCGGGTGTCCATGGGCGACGGTAATTGCTTACCATCAGGCAATCCGTCTGCTAGTTTGCCACCTTTTGTCATAAAAAATAAAATAAAATAAAAGATACGTTTTGGGTAATTATTCTGGCATTTGAACCGTTCTTATTACTCAGTCAAAATTTCTGTAGAAATGATCACACAGTTTGGTGTTATTTTTGGTTTACATAGTAGACAGCTGGGCTGGCTAAAGGACAACCAAAACCTACTTAATATAATGCACGCACTTCTACAGAAATCTGGACAGAGTAATAAGAACAACTGTCGATGTCGATAAAGAAATGCATCTAACACTAGCAAGTTTGCGACAGTCTTTTGTTTTGCCATGAAAACTCCGGGCTCAGATTCTTACCATTCTCATCGCACCCGTGGGGATCGAATATGTAGTACTTCTTGCCAGCTCTGAGCAGAGCTATGGAGTTGCCCCTCGCAGTCAGGACTCCGTATGAGGCTTCCTTGAAGAACTGCTTCAGGGCTTGCCGGAGGGACATGACGCCTTTTGCCGACCCCAGGGTACCTGGAACAGAGCCGTTGGTAACTGGCTGGATTTTATCCCTCAAGGACCTTGGACCAACCATCTAGGATAAAAGATAAAAAAATAATAGTTATTTGTTATAATAGTTATGCAAGGCTGCAAAGTGGTTATTTGGCGCTAGTGTTGAAATTGAAAGCTGAGCAAGCGAAGGAAGCTAAGATTGAACCATGAGCGTAGCGAGCCAAGCAGTAATCACCATTGATCGGTTATTTGGATTCTCCCTCTCGGGATATCATTGATATCAAGTAGAAAACTTAATATAGATACGACAGTTTCCCACGATACCGATTTTTTGCCTTTTCTAACAACATAAAGCCCGGATTCCCGGAGCTTATCCATACTAACATTAGTCGAATATGTCGATTTGTGTAAGATTGTCCCGAAATATTGATTTATTATTTATAATTATTAAGGTTGTTCTAATCCAAATAACCAATCACTGGTAATCACAAATGAAACTATGACAAGAACGAATGATATAGGTTTAGGCTATAGGTTTTATACTATTTTACTATTTTGTCTATGCCTTCATTTTGAATCCTGTTTTTTTACTTATTCTTTTTAGTTGTCATTATATTTTTGCTAACTACGGTCGCCTCTTAGTTCTCAGTTCATTTTTAATATATACGCTAACGCCGCGTTTAGACATGCTGGCTCGTCACTCGCCTCGCTATTCGTCGAAATGTTCGACGAGACTTTGCCTATACAAAAACGCGATGCGAGGGACGAGAGGAATAGCGAGACGTCCGCGTACACATGCGTGCTCGCGTTTCGCCTCGCCATTCGCCTCGCTACTCGCGCGAATGTGTGGCGGTAGCATAAAGCTATCGAATTCCCCACATCTGTCATACCTATTTTAATAAGAGCATCCCTTTCCATCTTGAAAGTCTATTACCATGCCATTATCCATGCATTGCACTCACCAACAAACTTGCCATCCTGCACCTCAGTTTCAATGCAGTCCAAGTCCGTTATCCTGAACCTGGTCATCACATCAGCAGCGGCCAGGGTCCCGGCTGGCGGCGGCTCCTCCTCGTCCCCACCCTCGGCCTCCGTCCGGACCGTGTCCATGCTGATACCCATCTTCTCCAGATTCTCCATGGTGCTTTGGTAGAGGATGTCTCCTCGGATCAGCGTCTGAAAAATCAGATCAGCGTTTTATTCCTTTGACATTGCTTTTTGTATGACATGCATGACGTGTGTAGCCAAAACCCGGACATTGACGGTATGGCTAGTCCACAAGTTGATAGTCGCTCAGCTATGGAAAGGGCTCGGCGTTTCTCTGCGGGATCGAATCAGTAATGAGGTAATCCGGCAGAGAACTAAAGTCATCGACATAGCCCACCGTATTGAAGTTTAAGTGGCAGTGGGCTGGCCATATTAGCCGAAGAACCGATAACCGTTGGGGTTAACGAGTTTTTGAGTGGAGACCGCGTCTCGGCAAGCGTAGTGTAGGGCGCCCTCAGGCTAGGTGGAGTGACGACTTGCGCAAGATGGCTGGCAGGAGCTGGATGCGAACACGATGGCGTGAAATTGGGGAGGCATATGTCCAGCAGTGGACTGATGATGATGACTGCTTTTTGTAGCTACACTCAAGAGCAATAATAACAGGTCATTATCTATAGACATTGCCAAATAAAGTGAAGCGTTTCTATTGCTCTTGACTGTAGGTATAGTTGAACTTTATTTTCGCTCGTTTCTTCAAACACCACGTATGCTACAGCTATCTCATTCGCTCCACCGTTCGGTTAGAGAGGCCATACTGCACACGAGTTTTCATATTGTTTTTGTTGTTTCATTTCTGACAGACTGCCTCATACTCCAAACATGACAGAGAGAAATTATTATTAACTTCCCCCTCAGACTACAGGCGGCGCCACGTGCCCATGGTAATAACTTATTTGTTGCGGTGCTCCTCCGGGAAGCGTGTGTCTTACTCTAACAAGCTCTACGATACCCCAACCACGACAGAGACACAGTTACCTCGTTCACTTCCTCCTGGGTCCACGTGTCGGGCGGCGCCACATGCCACGCGGCTATGGCGGCGGTCGTAATGTGTATAACCCATTTGTTGCCGTGCTCCTACTGTAAGCATTTGTCTTATTCTAACAAGCTCTACGATACCCCAAACGCGACAGAGACAAAGTTACCTCGTTCACTTCCTCCTGGGTCCACGTGTCGGGCGGCGCCACGTGCCCCGCGGCTATGGCGACGATCGAAATGGATATGACTAATTTGTCGCTGTGCTCCTCCGGGAAGCGTGTGTCTTACTCGTGCAAGCTCTACTTTACCCCAAACACGACAGAGACAAAATTACCTCGTTCACTTCCTCCTGGGTCCACGTGTCGGGCGGCGCCACGTGCCCCGCGGCTATGGCCACGATCGAAATGGATATGACTAATTTGTCGCTGTGCTCCTCCGGGAAGCGTGTGTCTTACTCGTGCAAGCTCTACGATACCCCAAACACGACAGAGACAAAGCTACCTCGTTCACTTCCTCTTGGGTCCACGTGTCGGGCGGCGCCACGTGCGCCATGGCTATGGCGGCGATCGCAATGGGCGTGGCCTGCTTGTTGCGGTGCTCTTCTGGAAACCTTTCGTCTCCTTCGTGGAAGCTGCCGCGGACTATCCAGCGGTCCTTGGCCACCGCTAAAAAACAAAGACTTTACTAATATGTTCTAGACTCCGTCCACGATAACGGGCTAGTTTAGACTCCTCTCTTTTGTATGCAGATGAAAAAGACAAAAAAGAGCAGGGGGCGTGAACAATGGCACTTCGCGTTATGACTCGGCTTACATGCGGTTACTTTGATTTTTTGTTAGTATAAATTTCTTATGATAATGTTATTTATTTTATACTCTTGTTAGTAGTATTAATATGCAGTTTAATAACCAACTGCATATTTATGATCAATACTGAAATGACAGATTAGTGGACAATTTAAACGAGAAACAATACAAAAGAGAACAGTAAACGCGTCCGCACGGTAAAAGAGACAGAGTTGACTGACATGTAAACTCACCCGTTACACATTCTTCGCCATTATCGCTAACCAATCACGTGCTTTCTGAGTTTTCTGGTACTAGCTAGTTATCATGGACTGAGTATAGGAGGGATAATGACTGGAGAACGCATCCGCGTGCGCCAGCAAGGGACAAATATATTTTGGCTTTTGCAGTCCAAAATGTAACAATTCACTATAGTTTTGCTTTACAGGACACTCTTTATAGCAAAAATATTCGCTTTTGTCGATGTCGATAAAAAAATGCATCTAACACTCTAGTAACTTAGCGACAGTCTTTTGTTTTGCCATGAATATTCCGAGCTCTGCTTATTAACCATCAGTACAGATTTGCACCCGTCCGAGTTGTTTCTGATCATCGGTCACTCACGCTTCATCTGGTTGATCGGCTCCGGCAGGGGCCCGCCCGGGCGCTCCGTCACGTTGACACCGCTGATGCTGAACGGCTTCCGGCGAAGATCCTTCATGGCCGCCAGGAAGTGGTCGCACAGCCCAGAGGTTCGCTTGAAGCAGAGGAGGCACGCTTTACCGCCATCTTGGAGACCCACCTGATGGGAAACGTAAAATAAATATATATTTTTTTATGACAAAGGTGGATTGCCTGATGGTAAGCAATTACCGTCGCCCATGGGCACCCGCAACACAAGGGGAGACACAGGCGCGATGCCGGCCTATAAGGAGTTTTGAGCTCTGGGAACCTTACTCACCATCAGGAACACAGCACTACATACCTGAAAGGTAGCAGTGCTATTATGGCTGTGGTCTTCTGTAAGGAGGAGGTACTTCCCCAGTCGGGCTTCTCCAGACTCAAGCGTGATGGTACTTCGCTGTGCCCTACCTCTCATAATGTTACAGGACATCCTTACACAAATTGACTGAGCCCCACGGTAAGCTCAAGAAGGCTTATGTTGTGATCAGCCAACGATATAATTACTTGATCAGACATCGGATTCCGTGGGGCGAAACTTCTTGACAACTAGGGACTTCCTACGTCGATAAACTCATTTATCGATACTAGTTATAAATACTAATGATCACACAAAGGTTTGCTTATAAAATATTTTTTTATTAAAAGAGTATTATATAATAAAATAAGAACTCAATTTTCTTCTTCTTTTTTGAAAAAGTTTTTAAAAGTTGACTTGTCACAATTTATTTCTTCATGACTATCCCATCTATTATTGTTAAAGTAACCACCAGAATTTTTTCCATATTTTCGGGCGTTAAGCGTCTTCCGTCTTGGCTGAAAAACCCATTTCAGGTGGCTAAAAGACTTTTCATTTTCTGTGGAGGTTATAGGAGCATAGCAAAATTTCATAAAGTGATCAATGGTATTTCGTTTATTTTTCGGTTGTTATGTAACTTCTTCACCTTTTAATAATTTGTATCGATAAATGAGTTTATCGATATAGGAAGTCCCTAGCTGTCAAGAAGTTTCACCCCACGGAATCCGATGTCTGTACATAATACACTACTAATACTTAAATAAATATATGAAACACCCATGATTCAACAAATATCTGCTTTTTTTGGATGTGTGGAGTGGCGAGAAAGGAGGATAAAAAATGAGTATATAAGAGGAATTTTGAAAGCACCCATAACAGAGAAGGTGAGGTGCAGTAGGTTAGCGTGGTACGGGCGTGTCATAAGGAGAGATGAATGTTTAGGGGCGGAGAGCGATTGTTAGGCCAAAACGGTGGACGATTGTGTAAGAAGGAATGAAAAGGAAAGGAGTGTTGAGGTGACGAAAGATAGAAGGGGATGTAAGAGGAAAACATGTGGTAACCTGGAATAAGGGCAAGAAGAATATGGAATGGTTATGACTCACCCTAAATCCGAACCGGTCGGCGGGCCACGGGTGGTACAGATAGTACATGCCTCCTTCGTTCCAAATCGCAGTCTCAATCTCCCCGGGAATCTGGTGATAGTAATATAATTTGTTAAAAAATATCTTTGTAGTCAGCAGCAAAAGTAGCTAAGCGTTTGAAGTGTTCAAAATGACCTACGCACGCTCTTATTCTCTTGACAATAGAGATGTGTTGACCTCAATTTGAACACCTCAAACGCTTAGCAACTTCTGCTAGGACTAGTAAGATTTAATGAAATCTAGAAATTACTAGGCTATTGGGTGGAAAGGATGGACTAGCTACTGGGCTATTGGATAAAAAACCGGACGCCTGCCTAACAAATTGTTATACAATTTTATTTCCGGCAGAGGGATACTCGCACTCCGTCATCTTTAACCTTTTGAATGCTTTTCCTCTCGCGTCAAAATATGGCGTGTACGCTAACGTGTCGAATATGAACCTTATCTTCTTAGGGGGTTCTTTCTTGGCGTTCAAAGTGTTAAGGGAAAAATCTTTAGGTTTACTTGGATTAATTTATTTTTCTTAAAGAACCTTGTTTTATTTATTTATTACATAAAATAATACTTACTACGTTAAATCTAAAAACAGGCCTTGAGAGATTGTACCAAGGATGCCAGCGGCATTTCCTCGTTGTATCGCAATGTTGATACGTTGTGCGAGGAATCCACCATTTTTTTTTTAATAACCTAGTCTCACCTGAAGTATTCCAGCATCAGCCGTCTTAAAGAATTCATCCAAGCCACGGCAGAGATCGAAAACCTTCGGGTTCGTTGATATCAGCTTACCCCAAACTGCAATGCCTTGCTCCTGCCGACAGAAATATACATATAGTAGATACCAGTAATGGACCAAAAGCCCGCAACACAAGCCTTTGTAGCGACCATGTCCTACATTCACCCAAATCTTAGATGCTATTCATGATATTGCCAATAGGTAATTATCAAATATTAAGTTATATTGTTACCTTTCCAAGTACGCACCACGTGTACGAATTAGCAATAGACCCAACATCTGTATTATATTGTTTTATAGCTAGTCTTATATTGTTACTTTTACGAGTACACACCACGGGTACGATTTAGCAACAGAGCTAACATTTGTATTCTATTGTTTAATATGTAATCTATTCGTTTTAGGAATACACGCTGTAAAAGCTTTGTATAGTCTTTTCTAGTTTATCACCTCACGATTTCTGTTCAGCTTTGTTTCTTTGTCGGCACCACGCCGGCTTATTATTTTGTATGTTATTGTTTTGTCGGTACGCTCAGACAAAACATTATTCATTTTATAATTGTGCTCCTAGCACATGTGTTTAACCGTTATGGTTACCTGAACTCCCACCATCCCGAGGAGGCTTGCAAGCCTATCTGGATTAGGATGGACAGTCGTTACACATCCGCTGCTCGAGACGTTACTAATTCGCTCGCTCTTAGCGTGTACTATAGCCATAGGTCCTTCTGGTCGAAGTTGAGTCACCTGCTCCTCCCAGTATTTGTACCTACCGACTCCGCGTTCAGTTAGTCGAGTTTTATTATAATACCTATACTTGGTATCATTCCTGACTTACGTGTTAATTTATAAGTGTTCGCTTAGATAAGTTAATTATTCGTGTGTACTTTAAATATAGTCTATTTTACCTCACGTGTGAACTTTTATTGCAAGCACAATCCCAACACTCCGTACCTATAAAATACCAATAACCTAGTGATTGCCAAATTGGTGACCCCGACGTGATTAGTAACTAAACGGCAACGTTGATTGGTACGTGTGTTGTGGACATTTTAACTTCAGTGCTTTCGTTAGTGAAGTGAAGTGTTTTATTGACTCTAAAATGGTAGACCAAGTCGCACCTGTCCAGAACGAGCGACTCACAAGAGCCTTAGTGAGGCTACCGCCATTCACAACAGGGGATCCTACCCTTTGGTTTACACTGGTTGAACTAAATTTCCATAACCTGGGGATCACTAATGACGACGACAAATACACGTATGTCGCGCCAGCCCTGCCAACACCGCAAGCAAAAGAAATGCGGGACCTTCTTGTAAACCCACCTGCAATCGACAGGTATGAGACTTTTAAGAAGGAAGTCATTAAAAGGCTTGGTTCCTCGCAAGAGGCCAATACGCGACGGCGTCTCGAAAAAGAGAAGATTGGTGACCGCAAACCATCACAATTTTTGCGGCACCTAAGAGAGCTCGCTGAAGCCGCAGTGCCCGAATCGATCTTGCGTTCTTTATGGCTAGAAC
Organism: Grapholita molesta; assembly: GCA_022674325.2. Classification (NCBI taxonomy): domain Eukaryota; kingdom Metazoa; phylum Arthropoda; class Insecta; order Lepidoptera; family Tortricidae; genus Grapholita; species Grapholita molesta. The sequence continues at coordinate 979,756 of CP053145.2, read as the reverse complement.
AGTTGCCCAGATCCATGCAGATGATCCTGGCAACTCAAGCAGACGTGAGCCTGGATAAAGTAGCCGATGTAGCTGATGTCATTGCAGACAGCACTACCCCGATGGCGGCTATTGCATCAACCGTCGCCGTCGAAGACCCAGTAACGCAACAGTTAAGTGCATTATCGCGTCAGTTAGCCGCTATGGAACGTAGATTTGACGTTTTGTCTGTCGACCCAAGTGATAGACACAGAGGTAGATCACACTCGCGTGCCAGATCAAGATCTCGATCCCGTTCCCGTAATGTATCATCAGGCAGGTGTTGGTACCACCACAGGTACGGTCCCAAGGCTCATAAGTGTCTTACACCATGCACGTACAGCGCTTCTAACTCGGGAAATGCGAGCGGGAACCATTAGTGGCGCATGGTTGCCCAACAACAACATCAACGTCACAACGAGTATTCATCGTCGACCGAAACACCGGTACAAGATTTTTAATTGATACCGGAGCGGATTTAAGTGTTTACCCTCGCAGCCTAGCCCCACAAAATCAGGAATTGTGTATGTACGAGCTAGTTGCAGCAAATAACACGCCGATCAAAACTTACGGTTTCTCGTCGATGACCCTGAACCTTGGTTTACGCCGGGATTTCCCATGGCGATTTGTTGTTGCTGACGTAGATAAGCCGATAATTGGCATAGACTTTTTAAGCCATTATGACTTATTAGTCGATTCACGAAGGCATAGATTAATAGACGCCACGACTCACTTGACCATCACTGGAGAGGTAGCTGAGTCCGAACCGGTAAGGTCTATAAAAACAATAGCCGGCGACTCGCCTTATCACCAATTATTAAAGGGGTTTAGCGATATTACTAAACCCGATGGATCAGCTGCAACACAAAAGAAGCATAACACAAAACACTACATTACGACTAAACCGGGACCGCCTGTAGCACAAAGGCCTAGGAGATTAGCATCCGACCGTCTTATCGCCGCGAAGAAGGAATTCGATGCAATGTTAAAGTTGGGTATCGCCCGTCCGTCACAAAGCAGCTGGGCCTCACCGCTTCACATGGTTGAAAAGAAAGACAATGGATGGCGACCGTGTGGTGATTATCGCGCACTTAATGACCGCACCTTGCCCGATCAGTATCCGGTCCGGCACATCGAAGATTTTGCCCAGACTCTCAGTGGTAAAAAAGTGTTTTCTACTTTAGATTTAGTGTGTGCGTTCAATCAAATTCCAGTGGCGGAGGAAGATATACCTAAAGCTGCGATTATAACGCCCTTTGGTTTATTTGAATTTGCTTATATGACTTTCGAAACGCAGCTCAGACGTTTCAACGTTTTATGGACGAAGTGTTACGTGGTTTAGACTTTTGTTATTGCTATATAGACGATATTTTGATTGCTTCCAGTGATAATGATGAACACTTAAAACATTTAGAGACAGTATTTAAACGATTAAGTGACTATAGTGTAGTGATTAACCCTTCCAAGTGTGTTTTTGGCCAAAAACAAGTACAGTTCTTAGGTTACCTAGTGTCTGCTGAGGGCACGCGTCCTCTACCTGGAAAAGTAGAAGCTATACGCTCCTTTCCACCTCCAACAACGGCGAAGCAACTACGACAGTTCTTAGGTATGCTAAACTTTTACAGACGTTTCATACCTAACGCTGCAGCGCATCAAACCAATTTAAACGACTTGCTCAACGGAAACTTCAAGGGCAAAGCGCCTATTCACTGGACACCTGACACTACAAGGGACTTCGAGGCTTGTAAACAATGCCTAGTCGATGCAACAATGCTAGCGCACCCTCAAGACAATGCTGACCTGGCGCTATTTACCGATGCGTCAGATAACACGATAGGCGCCGCACTTCAACAAAAGGTGGACGGCGCGTGGCAACCGCTAGCTTTCTTTTCTAAAAAACTTACAAACGCTGAAAAGAAGTACTCTACATATGACAGGGAACTATTTGCGATATATTCTGCAGTTAAACAATTTCGTCATAATTTAGAAGCACGAACATTTACGATTTATACAGATCATAAATCGCCACTTTCCCGAAGAAAGGTTGAGGGAGGCGATGGCTGAGATACGCGTCGTACTCGTGAACGGGTGCTGTTTGTGGAGACCGGTCTGTTTTGGCTATATGGGGCTATAATTTCCTTCTAATTGTATTTCCTTTTGCTTATAATATTTAGTGTGACACACTTCATTCGGTGCTTGTTTATAAAAGGCACCTGGAGACCTTTACATCTCTAAGGTTAATTTGTAATAAGTATATTTTACATTTTTGTCAATTGGGAACAAAAATAACTATAAAAAAATCGATTTGTATTTTAAAGTGTTGATGATAAATTATTATAATTTGGATATTAGAGTGTAGGACACAGTTCAGATAAGAAAGCATACCAAACGTCATGTTAATTTAATTCTAAGCGGTCATATTTGGACTGGTAGGTAATTTTCTTTTCTATATATATTTTTTTGTGGTATTTAATTACTGAAATTGTTTGACATGTTTTCTTACAGAATTACGCATGTATGTTTAAGATTTTTTTTGTAAACTGTTTTGAAAAAATAAGTCCCGCCGAGTTTCTTGCCGGTCATAAAAGTCAAAATACTTCTCGGGTCAGAGGTGTAGGGTTAGAACCGGTGTAGTTTTTATTTTTCTCTTTTACTTTTGTATACTCGACGTGTAAAAGTGCCCTTGTGGCCTACTTACTGAATAAACGTTTGAGTTTGAGTTTGAAACCGATCGTGTTTGCATTTGCGAAAAAGGATAAACAATGCACACCAAGGCAGTTCCGCTACCTGGACTTTATTGGTCAATTTACAACCGATATCCGTCACGTTAGCGGAGATCAGAATATACCTGCCGATGCAATGTCTCGCATCGAAATCGATCGCATTGAACAAAAGATTGATTGGAAGGCTCTAGCTATTTCTCAAAAGTCTGATGACACTTTACAATCGCTGCTCAATAAAACTGATTCGACACTACAGCTCAAACTTGTACAGTTACCTGGGTTCGATGAAAGTATATATTGTGATATTTCTACTCCGTCTGTCCGACCCTACATTACTGAGCCCTTCAGGAAAACTGCTTTTAACACCGTGCATCAACTTTCGCATCCGTGAGCAAAGACTACTATAAAATTAGCCACTCAGAAATTCGTCTGGCCATCTATCAAATCAGATTGCAGAGAATGGACTAGAAGCTGTTTAGAGTGTCAACGAGCTAAAGTTACGCGTCACGTATCCGCCCCAGTTGGATCATTCGCGCCTCCTTCGACTCGCTTTGAACATGTCCACATCGACATCGTAGTCATGCCCATATCAGAAGGTTGCAAATATATTTTAACTTGCATAGATCGTTTCTCTAGGTGGCCTGAAGCTATACCTATCGAGGACCAAGAAGCAGAAACCGTAGCACGCGCATTTTACGCTAATTGGATCGCACGTTTCGGCGTACCTTTACGAGTCACTACAGACCAAGGCCGAAACTTTGAATCGCATCTGTTTAGAAGTTTAAATAATCTGACTGGTACGACTCAATTGCGAACAACGGCTTACCATCCCGCTGCTAATGGGATGATTGAGCGATTTCATCGCCAATTAAAAGCTGCGATTAAATGTCATCAGGACGCCCAATGGACACGAGTCTTACCTACAGTCATGATGGGTATTCGCGCAGCATTCAAGGCCGATTTACAAGCTACACCTGCCGAAATGGTTTACGGCGAAAATATTCGTTTACCTGGAGAATGTTTGGTTCCTAAAACGACCAGGGGTTGCAATGCGACGGACTTCGTCACTCAACTCAAAACTAATTTTGCCGATCTACAACCAGTCGCAGGGACTCAGCACGGGTGTAAACAGATATTTATATACAAGGATCTGATGACAACGAGTCACGTGTTTGTTCGTGTTGACGCCCCGAAACGACCCTTGCAACCGTCTTATGAAGGACCCTTTGCTGTTGTCTCAAGAAATGATAGAACTTTTGTTATCAACAGACGTGGTCATAACGTAACTATTTCGGTGGACCGGCTCAAGCCTGCTTATGTACTAGCCGATGACATAGAACCGCCGCCTGAGCTGGAAGACGACATAGCACAGTTCTTTGTTAATAGAACAAATAACACCACGAGTGCAGAACCACCAGCACCTGCGCCTACTGCACAAGAAGCACCGCCTACGCCTGATAGCGTCGCCAGAACTAGATCCGGTAGACGAGTCCGCTTTCCGGATTATTACCAGGCAGGTCTTAAATAATTATACGTGTTGGAAATAATTAATCAACCTTAGTTTTGTAAGGATTTATACACTATTACTTTTTAACAGTTGTAAATAAAATCTTAACTTTTTGTATTTTTATACCCTTTCTTAATGTTTATATGTGTGTTACTAACATAGCACTTAAGAGAAATTGTAACTAACTGTTTTATACATTGTTATTCTAGTATCATTTTTCAATGTGTTTTATGTGTAATGCTTATTACCTTTGTGTACATTCCTAGTGTATTAGTCTTAACCCTTTCTAAATATTGTGTTGTTACCAATTGTATTTAATTATAAACTTTTTATCGTGACTTCATCACTAGTAAGGGGGTACTGTAGCGACCATGTCCTACATTCACCCAAATCTTAGATGCTATTCATGATATTGCCAATAGGTAATTATCAAATATTAAGTTATATTGTTACCTTTCCAAGTACGCACCACGTGTACGAATTAGCAATAGACCCAACATCTGTACTATATTGTTTTATAGCTAGTCTTATATTGTTACTTTTACGAGTACACACCACGGGTACGATTTAGCAACAGAGCTAACATTTGTATTCTATTGTTTAATATGTAATCTATTCGTTTTAGGGATAAACGCTGTAAAAGCTTTGTATAGTCTTTTCTAGTTTATCACCTCACGATTTCTGTTCAGCTTTGTTTCTTTGTCGGCACCACGCCGGCTTATTATTTTGTATGTTATTGTTTTGTCGGTACGCTCAGACAAAACATTATTCATTTTTATAATTGTGCTCCTAGCACATGTGTTTAACCGTTATGGTTACCTGAACTCCCACCAACCCGAGGAGGCTTGCAAGCCTATCTGGATTAGGATAGACAGTCGTTACACATCCGCTGCTCGAGACGTTACTAATTCGCTCGCTCTTAGCGTGTACCATAGCCATAGGTCCTTCTGGTCGAAGTTGAGTCACCTGCTCCTCCCAGTATTTGTACCTACTGACTCCGCGTTCAGTTAGTCGAGTTTTATTATAATACCTATACTTGGTATCATTCCTGACTTACGTGTTAATTTATAAGTGTTCGCTTAGATAAGTTAATTATTCGTGTGTACTTTAAATATAGTCTATTTTACCTCACGTGTGAACTTTTATTGCAAGCACAATCCCAACACTCCGTACCTATAAAATACCAATAACCTAGTGATTGCCAAACCTTCTTGAACTTACCGTGGAGCTCAGTCAATTCGTTTAAGCATGTACTGTAATATTTATTTATTTGAGCGAATTTACTATTTGTCGCTGTTATTCTGTCCCATCAGCCAGGGGACAACTGAAGCATAGTTTGTTATAAGAAATGTGGCCCTGCGTACTGACGCGCTTGGTAGGTGACCAATTATGGAAGGGACATATAGCTTCTATGTTTTGTGTATTTAGATCCAATTGAACTGTGACTTTAACCCAGGGGAACGTAACCATGGCAACGTGGGACAAAGTAGTCGATTGAGCCATTTATCATATTTAACAAACCTTGTGTATGTATTCCTTGTCTTTGATCATGAAGCTTTCTGCCATCTCTCCGAGCACAAGACGTCGGATCGGACCACCGCGCGGCAGCAAGGACTCCTGTAAAAAATATTATCACATAAAGTGTATGAGTACAACTCATTTTGTCATTTGCCATCTCTTTGGGACCATCGCTTACAAATAAAAAAGGAAGAGAAATAGTTTTACTTCATTTTGCACATGTAATGCAAGCATCGTCAAATGCATATGACTTAATGAAACATTTGACCATACGGCAATGGTCAAATGTTTCATTAATGTATTTCTTTTTAATTATTTGATCAATTGCGAAAGAACATTTTTGTTACTTTTATTTATTTTGACGTTTGTTTATTTTATCATTATTCATTAATTTGAATATAATTGAATCGCATACGCAACGTAACTCGCGTACGTAACTCGCGTAACTGGTACGTCGCGTTACGCGTAACAATAAGACTTACATCATTTACCATACATTTGTAAGTCCAAATAGCATAATACCAAATTCATACTGCCCAGTGCGTGTAAGAAAAACCCTATCGTCTACTTTGTGACATATTTATTAGTGACAACTAGACAAGTATCAGACACAGAGATAGAGAGCTCACCCGATACACATTGTAACCAAGGTCCAGCGTCTCATCAAGGATATCCTCATTCCAGGCGCGCGCGCGCAGCCGACGCAGCATGCCGATCGCCACGAGGCAGCAAGGAATCGCCGTGAACACTTTGAAGGTCTGGTATCTGCGGTAGGTAAAATATTTTTTAACCCTTCGAACGCCAAAAACGCCTTAAGGCGTCATCACCACGGCAAGACACCTATACCCTGTCTACGATAACGAGCTCTCTTTCGCACTATTGTATGGAGATGAAAGGGACAAAAAAAGCAGTGGGTGTAAACATTATCGCCCCGCTCGCAGGCTCGGCTCCTACGCCGTCGCATGGATTATTTATTTTTAAAGTTCTTATGATTTTTATGATTCTATTTTAACATAATAATTAGCACTAGTAAGACACAGTCCAGTAAACAAGCCGAGTCACACAGTAAGCAGTAAACAGTCCAGTACACAAAAAGCCGAGTCTCAAGATAGTCCAATAAACAAGCCGAAAACAAAAAGAAAAGGAGAGCACTATAACGAGTTCGCACCGTACAATGACAGATGATGACTGACCTTTCATCCCCATGTAATCCCAACCGGTGCCCATTGCATCGCTCTTATCTCTGACCAATCACTTGCGTTTTGATATTTCTAGTACTAGCTCGTTATCGTAGACAGGGTATAAATGTTTATTATATGATATGTTTTTTAACCTAACTTGGTCACTGACATTGAGTTGGTCACAATATTGACATTAACACTACTTAATTAAACGGTGTATATGTACTCAAACTCAAACTCTAACGTTTATTGAGTAAGTAGGCCACAAGGGCACTTTTACACGTCGAGTATACAAAAGTAAAAGAGAAAAATAAAAACTACACCGGTTCTAACCCTACACCTCTGACCCGAGAAGTATTTTGACTTTTATGACCGGCAAGAAACTCGGCGGGACTTATTTTTTCAAAACAGTATACAAAAAAAATCTTAAACATACATGCGTAATTCTGTAAGAAAACATATCAAACAATTTCAGTAATTAAATACCATAAAAAAATATATATAGAAAAGAAAATTACCTACAAGTCCAAATATGACTGCTTAGAATTAAATTAACATGACGTTTGGTATGCTTTCTTATCTGAACTGTGTCCTACACTCTAATTTCCAAATTATAATAATTTATCATCAACACTTTAAAATACATATCGATTTTTTATAGTAATATTTGTTCTCAATTGACAAAAATATAAAATATACTTATTACAAATTAACCTTAGAGATGTAAAGGTCTCCAGGTGTCTAGATCTACATAATTACATTATTTAAAACACTTTTTTTTTTAATAAACAAGCACCGAATGAAGTGTATCACACTAAATATTATAAGCAAAAGGAAATACAATTAGAAGGAAATTATAGCCCCATATAGCCAAAACAGACCGGTCTCCACAAACAGCACCCGTTCACGAGTACGACGCGTATCTCAGCCATCGCCTCCGTCAACCTTTCTTCGGGAAAGTGGCGACCCGATCCGATATGTATAAAATAAGCTATGAAAGCGGAAATTCCCCTACAGCTAGCCTTTAAGTTTTTTCTTTGTAAGCTATGAGACAGGTGCGGGCTGAAAAACAGCGCTGAGCAGCTGACCAAGCTCACAGCAAGTGCTGAGCTCCGAGCCTATTGTCGCACTATTTGCTTGAAAGTGCCTGGTCGGTTTCTTTTACACACTTTAGACCCGGGTATGTCCTTAAACTACGTCCAACAATGAGAGGTAGGGCACAGCGAAGTACCATCACGCTTGAGTCCGGAGAAGCCTAACTGGGGAAGTACCTCCTCCTTACAGAAGACCACAGCCATAATAGCACTGCTACCTTTCAGGTATGTAGTGTTGTGTTCCTGATGGTGAGTAAGGTTCCCTGAGCTCCCACCCCCTTAATGGTCGGCAACGCGCTTGTGACTCCCCTGGTGTTACGAGTGCCCATGGGCGACGGTAATTGCTTACCATCAGGCAATCCGTCTGCTCGTTTGCCACTTTTTGTCATAAAAAAAAAAAAAAAAGTTAACTTAATAAATAAATAAATAAATAAATAAATAAATATTTCGAGACATTCTTACACAAATCGACCTAGTCCCACGGTAAGCTCAATAAGGCTTGTGTTGCAGGTACTAGGCGACGATATATATAATAAATAGATACATATAAATACTTAAATACATAGAAAACACCCATGACTCAGGAACAAATATCTGTGCTCATCACACAAATAAATGCCCTGACTGGGAATCGAACTCAGGACCTTCGGCTTCATAGGCAGGGTCACTACCCACTAGGCCAGACTGGTCGTTAATTGCTTATTTTTTACTTAAATTATAAGGCCTTATTGAGTTGTAACTAATATATAAAGTGTGTAGAAGCAAATAACAAAAAGCATTTTTGTATGTTCCTAGGGGTGCGATTCGATAACCGAAAACTGACAGTCACTAGCGAGATCACCTGACACATTCCAACACACTCGGCACAGAAGTACCTATTGATAGCTGCGTATCACACTTTTCGTGTCGAATTTCGCCCCTGTATCTGCATCATTATTATCTTCCTTTGTATATACTTGCATTTTCCTTGTTTCTTGTTTTGTATACTTTGCGACAATAAATGACTTTTTATTTATTTTATTTATTTATTTATGTGCCGAGTTTTAGTTGGTATGTACCTTACAATTCGTTTTTCGTTAACAGTTGAGAACGGTGGAGATAAAATGGTTACCCATGCCCATGTCCACGTGAAATTTGGATCGCCACCAACCTGTGACTGGCCATGTGCCTGGTGGCTCGCAGTATCCACTTCTCGGCGTCCAGCTGCTGGTACTGGCTGTGGAAGTTCTTATTCGCCACGTCCACTACGCTGTGGAGGACCGTCTCCGACTTGGGTCGCTGGATCATGTCGTCTCTGTGATGTGAAATACAAATATATAAAATGCGTAGGTAATAAAATAAATAAACAGGTACATATTTCGGGACAATCTTACACAAATCGAGCTAGTCCTACGGTAAGCTCAGTAAAGCTTGTGTTGTAGGTAATAGACGACGATATATATAATAGATAGATACATATAAATACTTATATACATAGAAAACACCCATGACTCAGGAACAAATACCTGTACTCATCACACAAATGAATGCCCTGACTGGGATTCGAACCCAGGATCATCGGCTTCATAGGCAGTGTCACTACCCACTAGGCCAGACCGGTCGTCAAAATATTGCATGATATGCTTACACCGTAAGTTAATCAATAAATCATAAGGCACAGCAATTGAGCATGAGGCTCAGTCAGTGACAAATGACTCAGTAATAAATATCTATGCTCATCACACACATTTGGACGGTGGATTTGAACCCAGCGGTCGGCTTCACAGGCAGTGATCATTGCCATATTTGCCGTATTCGCCATGCTTGGCAGGCGGGTTGGCGACCGCAGTAGCTTATCCCTTTGTCGCCTCTTACACCCGCGGGAGGAGATGGGGTGGTGCTATTCTAGTCAGCCGGCACCACACGGCCTCTAATGCCTACGTCTAGTTAAAATTTGAGGTAAATTATAAATACAGACTGTAGTAAGGTTCTTTACTCACCATCAAGAACACAACACTACATACCTGAAAGGTAGCAGTGCTTTTATGGCCGTGGTCTTCTGTAAGGAGGAGGTACTTCCCCAGTTGAGCTTCTCCAGACTCAAGCGTGATGGTACTTCGCTTTGTCCTACCTCTCATTGTTGGACGTAGTTTAAGGACATACCCGGGTCCAAAATGCTACAATATGGAAAGTATATACAGGACAGAAGACCATTATTAGATATTATTATTTGCTGTTTTGGGCTATTATTTGCGCCGCATCGACCAGTTATGATCTATTGTCGCAGCCCTTTTTTTTAACCCATTACTGAGTCCCGTTGAGTCCAGAAAGCTCCAGATTCTTTGGGCTGTAATGTTGTGTAGCTCATAAGGTTTCACTACTTGCCTGCCCAGGTGGATACTAGGGCTCGCGGTCGTGTCCGTGATTCGTGAACCCGTAGCCGTGCGCCCGGTTTCGTGAATGCAACGGTTTTCTGGTCCGTTCCGCACGTGACATTCGGTTACGGTGAAATTAGGGTACGTGAATCCGTGTAGATCTGTGTACGCGTGATCACGCCTTCACGTATCTTAAGAACACGCCGGTTCGGTCCGCCCGTAATATATACTAAGTGGTAACTCAATTCAATAAAACATAGTCCTTATTTATTTTTCTCCCGGTCGTGGCGAAATTACGAAACGTGCGATAAGTATCCAACGAAACCGAGTTCGAAGCTCCACACACGGACGCACGTATCATGGCGTGTCACGTGAATCCTGATGCGAACGTAGGTACGACGTACAGTCGCCATCAGATATATCGGAGCTGTGGAGGTGGTCACAAATATCTGAACAACGCCTCTATTGTCAAGGCGATAAAGTGCATGTTCAGATATTTGTGACCACCTCCACAGCTCCGATATATCTGATGGCGACTGTACGTACCTTGCCGTGTTCGTGAAATTCGTGATCTTAGTACCGCCGAGCTTAAGAACCCGTAGCTACGGATCGGCGTGTATCACGGATATCAGGAGCCCTAGTCGATACTTCTTTTATGCATTAGTGGCCCGCAGGAGCAGAGGATGTGCATTGCAGTTTCCTCTGATTCCTGGCAGAACCTGCATGTTGCATCTTGTTTCTTACCCATTAGAAACATATGTTTGGGAAGACCATACCTGCCAAACTTGTGCGATTCAGCAGATGGAGCGTAGAGGAAGAAGTCCTCTCCCCTAGAAGCCATGATCTGCTCTATCGTCGGCATTGCTGGACCCTTGTCAGGCTGCATTGGCAACGTGGGTGAAGGCTGCAACACAAACCAGGGGTCAGAACACTTGGACTGACAATGTTACACTAAAATAGTGATGTTGCTTCACATAATTAGACGATTCATATTTATCTATAAAAGTTATTTGTCAAACTAAAATTCGAGGGTTTCGTGATCAAACCCGATAATTCGATATAATATTTCATTGAAGTAACAATATTAAATAATTCACGTATAGTTCTAAATTCAAAATCCCTTTTAACTATCGGGTTTGACCACGAACCCCCCGAATTCTTCTTTAGTGAAAGCCTGAGAGATAACACATTCATTCCTCTCAACTCTTTAATCATTTCGGATGGCGACATTACAAATACCGAGTAAATATCGTCAATTTGGGGTCCGATTTTCTAAATAGTTACCGAGTAATCGTCATAGAGATTCTCGTTCATTATCTATGGAAATCACTTGGTGACTATTCCATAACCAAGATCTTTTGACATGTTATTGAGCGAGTAAGTCAACTTCGTTTTTTATCGACTTACATTATCGTAACTGCCCAATAACGGGGTGTACTTATAATGCATCTGACGACCGGTCTGGCCTAGTGGGTGGCCTATGTGTCAGGGCAGAGAAGTAGCACAGCCCCTAAATCATAATTTGACTTTTAAATTAAAATGGCTGATAAAATATTTATTCCTCGACTGCCAAAAGAAAGTTTCACCTTATGACGATCGGTCTGGCCTAGTGGGTAGTGACCCTGCCAATAAAACCGATGGTCCTGGGATCAAATCCCAGTCAATGCATTTGTCTGCGTGATGACTGATGACCACAGATATCTGTTCCTGAGTCGTGGGTGTTTTTTATGTATTTAAGTATTGATATATATTTATGTTTTATATATATCATCGTCTAGTACCTACCACACAAGCCTTACTGAGCTTACCGAAGGACTAGGTCGATTTGTGTAAGATTGTCCCGGAATATTTATTTATTTATTAACTGTCAGTAGAATATTGCGGTTCTTTTTTGGGAGTCATTTTGTACTAGACACAAAGTCTATGTTGTAGTCGGAGCTTCCAGTTTTTTTTTCTAACTACGTAATTTTTTTTTTTTTTTTTTTTTTTTTTTTTTCCGGGACAATCTTACACAAATCGACCTAGTCCTACGGTAAGCTCAGTAAGGCTTGTGTTGTAGGTACTAGACGACGATAAATATAATAAATAAATACATATAAATACTTAAATACATAGAAAACACCCAAGACTCAGGAACAAATATCTGTGCTCATCACACAAATAAATGCCCCGACTGGGAATCGAACCCAGGACCATCGGCTTCAGAGGCAGGGTCACTACCCACTAGGCCAGACCGGTCGTCGAAATTAAAAGGGGACGCCCATGTGCCCGGCTAATAAGCAGAAGTCGGAATCCTCGTTTTTGGGCTGTCATTGTCATAGGGACTTTTCATTTATCGACGCATATTCATAATTATATCGATAAATTATAGAACGCAACATATAAAACAAGATTAATAGTAGATGTAATCAACAGGCAGTCTTACCGCTAAAGAGCGATCTCTTTTAGATAACTTGAGTGGCTGAAATTGTTAAATCCACAAATTACGAATTAACAATAAAACATTATTATTTTAACTTATATTTATTTATTTCCTAGAAATGAGGTAGCTCAATCGCAATAAGACTGCATGTTGTTTACTTCTACTCGTAATCATATTTTACACAATATTGTATTCTGTATTTATCGATATACATATGTGTATCGATAAACGAGAAGTCCCTATGACATCTCAAAAATGCTACGAGAATTCCGACCTCTGCTAATAAGTCTTACCTCTTTCGGAATTTTCTGGTAGAACTCCATCAGCTTTCGGCGCGAGGCGGTACGCGAAGTCGCCAGCGACACAGCGCTCAGACATTTCAGCGGAAACTCCCCCTGTGCAAAACATGGCGTCAATTTTCACAGGTGTTAACACAAAATGGTCCATTCGGAAAAGAGCATTCCTCGGAAAGCTTCCACGTTGGGATCACGATAAAAATTGTTTCGCTGGACTAAACGATGCAGATATTTCCCATAATGCCCCAGACAGTTTATAGGGTAAATTGTGGCTCGTTTTCAATGACATAAATATAATTTATTCTGTTAAGCTATAAATAGAACACATTTTCGAAATGGGTTTCAATTACTGGCCACCCATCAATAACAATTCCTACAATAAATAACATTTATTTCAAAGTAGTAACATTACAATACAGAGATTAAACAAAGTTAGTCAAACTAGTGCAGGGTAGAAGAAGGTGGATTCGGTAGGGCTGCACCGTCGTTGAAGCTGAAGAAATTTCGGATTGATTTGAATCTGTGCCGTGTCCCACGGATGCACATACTGGTAGCTCTGATGAGAAGTATTGTGATTTTGGATCTTAGCCAGCCCATTACAACACTAAGCGATCTGTCCCATCAGTCGGCGATGGCTTCACCTAGATGTTTGATGAAGGTGGACATTTGTGGAGCGAAGACTCCATCGACGGATGTGGTTTCTACCCATCAATAACTGGCCAATATAATAATTAAATATATTAGAATACCGGTTTTGATGAGAGAGCTTTAGCGATATAAATAGTGAAATGCAACTATAACCGCTTATACCTTATAGCTTTTTCCCGCGGCTTCGCTCGCGTTCAGAAGTATTTAAGTTATTTTTAGCACAGTATCGTTCAAAACGTAGTATGCATGCATGCTTTTTGTTCGGAAAATGCCGTTTTATCCACAAAAGCCTACGTCATAGAAGCTATATGCATGCAAAGTCTCAGACCAATCGGTTTAAAATTGACAAAGTTTCATACAAACTTTCATCCCCTATTTTATCCCCTTGGGGGTAGAATTGATCAAAATCCTTTCTTAGCGGATGCCTACATCATAACATCTATCTGCATGCCAAATTTCAGCCCGATCCGGCCAGTGGTTTGGGCTGTGCGTTGATAGATCACTATGTCAGTCAGTCAGTCACCTTCGAGTTATATATATTTAGATTTACCGAAAGAATACTGATCTAATGTGGCGTATATAAAATGCTTACCCCTTGTTTACGTTCGATAAGGGCGTTATTATTCATGCTGATCCACTCTGACTCGCAGTGAGCTGGCAGCGCCTTCAAATCCAGCTCGTACCGCGGCGTGCGGTCCAGCGGCTCACGGGCCAGCACCTGGAACATACTAGAGTATACAGCTGGAAAATATTAGCGTATACTTCGGGTGAATACTAGTGTATACATGTGGAAAATGCTAGTGTATACATGTGGAAAATGCTAGTGTTTACACCCGGAAAATACTAGTGTATACAGGTGGAAAATATTAGCGTATACATCGGGTGAATACTAGTGTATACATGTGGAAAATGCTACGTGAAGAGAAGACCACTGGACTACGTAGGTTTAGCACTGCAGTTTTCCATCCCTGGCAAGAGGAGCAAACCAAATAGATGGAAAGATGTAGTTCTAAAAGACATGTGTGAGTGCCAAGTGAAGACGACGTCGAAGATAGGGCGAAGTGGAGGAGAAAAGTAAGGAAAGGTGACCCCACCACCATATGGGACGCATAGCTAGGAAGAGAGAGAGATTGACATGTGGAAAATGTTAGTGTTTATACCTGGAAAATACTAGTGTATACAGGTGAAACATAATAGTGTATACAGCTGGAAAATACTAGCTTTAACAACTATGTACTACTACTATCTTAAATAGATAGTATGTACTACAACTATATACTATCTGACTATCCAAATGTGCTTGTGTAATGTGTGTTTAAAAAATAATAATTTTAATTTAATTGAAATATACACTTTTTATTACATACTTACTAGTAGATATGTTTACTAGTGTATACATCAGGGTAATACTAGTGTATACATCCGGGTAATACTAGTGTATACGTCTGGAGGATACTAGTGTATACATCTGGAGGATACTAGTGTATACGTCTAGAGAATACTAGTGTATACGTCTGGAGAATACTAGTGTATACATCTGGATAGTACTCGTCTGGAGCGTACTAGTGTATACAACTAGCAAATACTACTACTAAGCGTCTAAAAATGGTTTTGGACAATTCCTCTGATAATTATCATACAAATTTTGTGAAATGTGGCATTATCTATGAAAAGGGACCTTATTGTTAATCGCGCTTACGTCGAACTGCGTTGCGTTTGTATTGCGGCATCTTGAACAACGTAAGCGCCATCGACAATAAGGTCCCTTTTCATAGATAATGCCACAAATTTCCTCTAAGCTTCATATCCCAAGTCTACTACTAGGTACCTCAATGTCAGTGAGGACAATCTTGGGCATAGGACACTCGCGCTTGCTGGCGTCCAAGCCTCCATAGTTGGCTACGAAGTCCAGAACGAAGGAAGTAACTCCGGCGTATCGGAGGAATGCCGCGCCTCCTTCCCTGTCGCAACAGCTATTTTTTTTAAACCTAAAGGAAAAATAAATAAATAATTATTTTAAGCAATTTAAAGTACCACTAGCGCCATCTAGCAGAGCCTGCGGGAGCTGATATGGCTATTCACATAATTATCGATTTTGTCCTTTAGGAAAAATCATTATAATTTTATTTCAAAGAATTATGTAGATTTGGGTTTTTTTATTAAATAAGTCTGAAGTTGGATTGTGGTGAATTATATACGGTTTGTCGCTTCCCTAGTTCTGTCATCGTTGTGGTCAACCTGCGTTTCAGTTGTCAAATCTGACAGCGTCACCGCTATGGCAAAGGAGAGGTCGTTATTTGCAAAAATGGAGAGAGAAGCCTCCCGTTATATTATAATCTGGTCCCATCGGCCTTTTGAGTGAGTTTATTATCTATCGTTGGTTGTATTTCCATCGAGAAATATAAATAGTAATGGTTGTTGTGATTATTTATTTTCAGTCCCGGCATCTCGTGTCCTGGAATGACCCGGTAGCCCTATTTTACGACGATTTAATAGGCCCCGACGCATTGATATGTCATCGATGTAATACGGAGGGATTCTTTTCTGCGTCGGGTAAGTACGACAGTTGTTTGTGGCTAGCCTTCTACTCCGCCGCCGGCATGTCCAAGCCGCAGCTTATAAGACGTCTTTTGTTTGCAGGGCCTACTCTAAAACCCTATTTACCCAGCCTGCTTATGGATTCGGATTCGCTGTTGTCTGGCACCGCGCTGTCGCGCCTTACGGTCGGTGCATCATCTGCAGGTGGTAGCCGTCAGCGGTTCTGAGGACAGGCCTTCCCCAGAAGCTGCTGAGCCGGTCCCCTTCGGCCTCAGGTCACCGGAGTGAGGTCAGACGTATTGTACCTATCTTATTTTTTTATTTCTCTCAGAGTTGTCCCGGAGTGAGGTCAGACGTATTGTACCTATCTTATTTTTTTATATTTCTCAGAGTTGTCTGAGATGGCGCCCCTACGGTATTTAGTTATTGACGTGGCAGTGGTAACAAGCACTAGGAGATAAGTTAGTTAGCCCACAGAGTCTCTCCCTTATGGCTTCATTAGAGCCCTTAATTTATATTAATTTAAGCTCTCGAGCTAGTCGGCACTATTTGTTTATTTTTCTTAAATAAACCTTTAATAATATATTTCTTGTTTTCTTCCATACATATATTTACCCTCTAGGGCTCTTATCCCCCATAGAGCAAACTCATATGTAACACTGTATACAAACTTATGCTTTACACGTTGGCTGCCCACCTACAGCTTTAATCGTGGGATTAATATCATCATCATCTTAGCCGAAAGACGTCCACTGCTGAACATATGCCTCCCCCTTGAACCCCACATGTACCGGGAACAGACCTGCATCCAGCGTCTTCCGGATACCTTAATGAGGTCGTCTGTCCATCTTGTGGATACGTTACGCTACGCTTGCTAGTCCGTGGTCTCCACTCCAGCAATTTTCGACCAAATCGGCAATCTTTTCTACGTGCAATGTGGCCTGCCGATTGGCACTTCAGCTTGCTAACTCAGTGGGCTATGTCGGCGGACTAGCTCGCCTAGGGATCTCCTCATTTTTAATTCGATCGCGTAGAGCAACTCCGAGCATAGCATCTCGATAGCTCGTTGAGCGACTTTCAGTTTTGAGATGAGGCCGAAAGTGAAAGACCACATTTCGGAGCCGTACATAAGTCAGCATTTTTTTTTTTTTTTTTGGGATTAAAATTTTAGAGAACAACCTTACACAAATTGTCTGAGCCCCGCGGTAAGCTCAAGAAAGCTTGTATTGTGGGTACTTAGCCAACGATATAATACAACTACGCCACGACTGAGTAACAGATACATATCTATGCTCTTAACACAAATATTGGGATTTGAACCCAGGATGATCGGCTTCTTAGGCAGGGTCACTACTTACTAAGCCAAACCTTGTCTATTAATGGCCACGCCTCACAAGTCACAACAGTATGCCGACTTTTGAGCACTCGACGCTCGAATCGTTTTAAACTCTCTCAAACACGAAGAAATGGTATCTAAGAAGCATGAAATACATAATCGTGAGAATCTAAACTAGACATTCTCTGCAAAAATAACCGCGTAAAACTTATTTTTGGCCTCAAAGTTTTTTGAATTCGATTGCACGACTCTCAAAAATCGGCCCCCTGATTGCGAATCGCAACTCTGAAAACGGCTGGAAGGGTTCTTAATATTTTTTGTTATACACGACCGCTCAGCGATTGTCCTCAATAACACCTGATGGCAAGGTGTCGACGAGGTCGAGGGTGTAGCACGCTAGTTCAGTAACAGCCTATTCACTCTTGCCTTGAAAACACCCACATTATATCCTTCCGGAAAAAGGAAATTTCGTCCCGCGAACGCTCCGGTTGAGAATGAACTCCCTACGGAGGTTTACTCTAGACTAGACTGCAGTATGAGGTTTTTCAAAAAAGGAGATAGGTTCTTAATGGGCATGTGGATCCTCTGGAGTCGCAGGCGTTCATGGACTACGGTAGCTTACCATCAGGTGGGCCGTATGCTTGTTTGCGCCCGAAAAAAAATAGAGCTAATCACATTCCTTAGCAGTCCGCATTAGGAGGGTATCTAGCAGTAGCGGCGCGTTTATACAAGCCGATTCCCACTTGACTAACTTTACTGCAGTTCAGCGGTTTTCCTTGGGCTCAAGAAGAAAAGGCTAAGACCTAGAAAAAATTGTCGCGCCGCCACTGGTATCTAGCAGAAACTGAAAATCTGATACGTACAGCTTGTCCGGCTGCCCAGTCTCGTTTTGCATGTGAGGGTCGAAGATGTAGCAGACGGTGCGGCACTGCGACTCAGCTTCCGGCGGCGGCGGGTGCCCCCAGATGAGGAAATGGCGGTCGCCCACCGTCAGTATGGACATGTAGTTGGTGCCGACGCGTTTTTCCATTAATCTGATTACAATATTTTATTTTATTCATTTACATATGCAATTATAATAAACACAATAAATACAATGATACACAAAAACGAAAACAATTAACATTTAAGTCAAATAACCCGCCCCGCGTCAGGCGTGAAAGTGCACAGGACACTCGCCGCGTTACCACGCTGAACCGCGATTGACAACCTTTGCACTAGGAATGATCCGGAGCGGGCATCAAGACCACTGTTTCGCAACTTATTACGTATCTCCTTAACGTTGTTGGTGCTCAGAGGCAAGGTCTTTTACCTTACCTCTGAGCACCAACAACAACTCGCCTCCACCGCCAGAGGAACAAACAAAAAGCTATCCAAGCACGCTTACTTTGCCCGCTTTCTGAATGCGGCTAGCTCTGCAGCTGCAACTGCCAGAGGTACGACCAATGTGAGTACTGACTCAAGTAGCGTCCCAAAGCAGGCACTTAATTCAGTTTCTGCCAAGGCACCAGTGCCATCCATTCGGTCTCCTGCCTTCTGACCGGCTAAGGCCTGGGGGCTCCACCGAACATGGCACATTAACCTGAATGAAAACTGGCTTTCCCTTCGTCGGCCAGCCATGCCCGTCTTTAAAGTATGGTTGCGGGATAAACATTATACTACGTCCTTTCTTGTAGCTCAAACACTCCTTATTCGAATACAAGAAAACTAATTTTAGCGTCTTTTGTAAATCATGCCCTAAGGGGTCAACAAGGGGTTTAAAAGTTTGTATGGAGTTGGAGACAAATGTCAATTGAGAGACTTTAAACTCCTTTGAGAGAATTTACACGGGATGGATTATCTTTTATCCCTTGAAATAGCTGATAGCTCTTAGCTTACTAGCTCGCGGTGGGACCAATGCCATAGATGCAATTAAACTGCGGTTTGAGTGACTCAGGGAAACATAACCATGGCAACGAGGGACAAAGAATAGTTGATTGAGCTTCATAGCAAAATTATACGTTACTCCATCAGGTCCGGCGGGGACTGTATGTTGTCCGGATGCTTAGCCAACACTCCTTGGTCCGTCTCCTGAATCTTCACGGTGTATTTGTGGTCGTTGAAGTAGAAAGAAGTCAACAGCTGTTTCATCTCCAGCTGGCGTTTGCCTGAAAAAAATATCAATCAATAAATAATAAATATTTCTGGACAATCTTACAGAAATCGACCTAGTTCTACGGTAAGCTCAGTAAGGCTTGTGCTGTAGGTACTAGACGACGGTATTAATAGAAAGATACATATAAATACATAGGAAACACCCATGACTCAGGAACAAATATCTCTGCCGAAACTGGGATTCGAACCCAGGACCATCGGCTTCATAGGAAGGGTCACTACCCACTAGATTATACATGACATAAATATTTAAATATTATTATTATTTATATGTATTTAAATATTATTTTCAAACTGAGTGAATATTGTTCGGTAAGCGAGTACGCGCCCTCGCCCCGAGTTTGGTACTCTGCTTGAAAATGGGTACCAGAACCAGAGCTTACCCGGCGAAACGTGTCGTATAGTGCGATATAATTACACGTGACTCATGAGTACTTCCGTTGTAACGGAGTGGGAGTTGGTAACATCACTCATATTTAACACATAAGTATTTTAATTATAATAGCTTAAATTCTGACCCTAGGGTCAGCGCTGATCTTACGGCGAGGCTAATTGTGTGTCACGATCGCTGTATGATACTGCCAAACAGCTGCATATATAATTGCGGCGTCATCGCAGTGGCGATATTAGTTCATCTTTCTCTCTCCCTAACTCTCTCGTTCCCTCTCCCTAAATATAATGTCCTAAATGTATTGTCCCCAGGGTCGACAATTTGCTCGACATCTTTGCGGGTCAGTTCCGAAGCCGCCTTGTAGTCCCCTCTCTCAGTGTCCTACTGTCCCTCTAAGTATGGCAGTGCAGTACTCACCCTTATAGCACTTGAGCGCCAGCATGCACTGGTGGTAGAACTTGTCCCCCGTGTCGATAACTTGGTCGACATCCTTGCGGGTCAGCTCCGAAGCCGCCTTGTAGTCCCCTCTCTCAGTGTCCTACTGTCCCTCTAAGTATGGCAGTGCAGTACTCACCCTTATAGCACTTGAGCGCCAGCATGCACTGGTGGTAGAACTTGTCCCCCGTG
The DNA here is from genome assembly GCA_022674325.2 of Grapholita molesta. Taxonomy (NCBI): domain Eukaryota; kingdom Metazoa; phylum Arthropoda; class Insecta; order Lepidoptera; family Tortricidae; genus Grapholita; species Grapholita molesta. The sequence goes on along the minus strand of CP053145.2, from coordinate 958,949 downwards.
TCGATAACTTGGTCGACATCCTTGCGGGTCAGCTCCGAAGCCGCCTTGTAGTCCCCTCTCTCAGTGTCCTACTGTCCCTCTAAGTATGGCAGTGCAGTACTCACCCTTATAGCACTTGAGCGCCAGCATGCACTGGTGGTAGAACTTGTCCCCCGTGTCGATAACTTGGTCGACATCCTTGCGGGTCAGCTCCGAAGCCGCCTTGTAGTCCCCTCTCTCAGTGTCCTACTGTCCCTCTAAGTATGGCAGTGCAGTACTCACCCTTATAGCACTTGAGCGCCAGCATGCACTGGTGGTAGAACTTGTCCCCCGTGTCGATAACTTGGTCGACATCCTTGCGGGTCAGCTCCGAAGCCGCCTTGTAGTCCCCTCTCTCAGGGGCCCTCTGCCGCCCTAAGTATGGCAGTGCAGTACTCACCCTTATAGCACTTGAGCGCCAGCATGCACTGGTGGTAGAACTTGTCCCCCGTGTCGATAACTTGGTCGACATCCTTGCGGGTCAGCTCCGAAGCCGCCTTGTAGTCCCCTCTCTCAGTGTCCTACTGTCCCCCTAAGTATGGCAGTGCAGTACTCACCCTTATAGCACTTGAGCGCCAGCATGCACTGGTGGTAGAACTTGTCCCCCGTGTCGATAACTTGGTCGACATCCTTGCGGGTCAGCTCCGAAGCCGCCTTGTAGTCCCCTCTCTCAGTGTCCTACTGTCCCTCTAAGTATGGCAGTGCAGTACTCACCCTTATAGCACTTGAGCGCCAGCATGCACTGGTGGTAGAACTTGTCCCCCGTGTCGATAACTTGGTCGACATCCTTGCGGGTCAGCTCCGAAGCCGCCTTGTAGTCCCCTCTCTCAGTGTCCTACTGTCCCTCTAAGTATGGCAGTGCAGTACTCACCCTTATAGCACTTGAGCGCCAGTATGCACTGGTGGTAGAACTTGTCCCCCGTGTCGATAACTTGGTCGACATCCTTGCGGGTCAGCTCCGAAGCCGCCTTGTAGTCCCCTCTCTCAGTGTCCTACTGTCCCCCTAAGTATGGCAGTGCAGTACTCACCCTTATAGCACTTGAGCGCCAGCATGCACTGGTGGTAGAACTTGTCCCCCGTGTCGATAACTTGGTCGACATCCTTGCGGGTCAGCTCCGAAGCCGCCTTGTAGTCCCCTCTCTCAGTGTCCTACTGTCCCTCTAAGTATGGCAGTGCAGTACTCACCCTTATAGCACTTGAGCGCCAGCATGCACTGGTGGTAGAACTTGTCCCCCGTGTCGATAACTTGGTCGACATCCTTGCGGGTCAGCTCCGAAGCCGCCTTGTAGTCCCCTCTCTCAGTGTCCTACTGTCCCTCTAAGTATGGCAGTGCAGTACTCACCCTTATAGCACTTGAGCGCCAGCATGCACTGGTGGTAGAACTTGTCCCCCGTGTCGATAACTTGGTCGACATCCTTGCGGGTCAGCTCCGAAGCCGCCTTGTAGTCCCCTCTCTCAGTGTCCTACTGTCCCTCTAAGTATGGCAGAGCAGTACTCACCCTTATAGCACTTGAGCGCCAGCATGCACTGGTGGTAGAACTTGTCCCCCGTGTCGATAACTTGGTCGACATCCTTGCGGGTCAGCTCCGAAGCCGCCTTGTAGTCCCCTCTCTCAGTGTCCTACTGTCCCTCTAAGTATGGCAGTGCAGTACTCACCCTTATAGCACTTGAGCGCCAGCATGCACTGGTGGTAGAACTTGTCCCCCGTGTCGATAACTTGGTCGACATCCTTGCGGGTCAGCTCCGAAGCCGCCTTGTAGTTTGTAGTCCCCTCTCTCAGTGTCCTACTGTCCCTCTAAGTATGGCAGTGCAGTACTCACCCTTATAGCACTTGAGCGCCAGCATGCACTGGTGGTAGAACTTGTCCCCCGTGTCGATAACTTGGTCGACATCCTTGCGGGTCAGCTCCGAAGCCGCCTTGTAGTCCCCTCTCTCAGTGTCCTACTGTCCCTCTAAGTATGGCAGAGCAGTACTCACCCTTATAGCACTTGAGCGCCAGCATGCACTGGTGGTAGAACTTGTCCCCCGTGTCGATAACTTGGTCGACATCCTTGCGGGTCAGCTCCGAAGCCGCCTTGTAGTCCCCTCTCTCAGTGTCCTACTGTCCCTCTAAGTATGGCAGTGCAGTACTCACCCTTATAGCACTTGAGCGCCAGCATGCACTGGTGGTAGAACTTGTCCCCCGTGTCGATAACTTGGTCGACATCCTTGCGGGTCAGCTCCGAAGCCGCCTTGTAGTTTGTAGTCCCCTCTCTCAGTGTCCTACTGTCCCTCTAAGTATGGCAGTGCAGTACTCACCCTTATAGCACTTGAGCGCCAGCATGCACTGGTGGTAGAACTTGTCCCCCGTGTCGATAACTTGGTCGACATCCTTGCGGGTCAGCTCCGAAGCCGCCTTGTAGTCCCCTCTCTCAGTGTCCTACTGTCCCTCTAAGTATGGCAGTGCAGTACTCACCCTTATAGCACTTGAGCGCCAGCATGCACTGGTGGTAGAACTTGTCCCCCGTGTCGATAACCTGCTCGACATCCTTGCGGGTCAGCTCCGAAGCTCTCTCAGTTTCCGACAGTCCCTCTCTCTAAGTATGGCAGTGCAGTACTCACCCTTATAGCACTTGAGCGCCAGCATGCACTGGTGGTAGAACTTGTCCCCCGTGTCGATAACTTGGTCGACATCCTTGCGAGTCAGCTCCGAAGCCGCCTTGTCGTTGAGGAGGGCACGCGCGACGAACGCTATGCACGCCGTTTGGGCACCTGGGGAGTCAACATGTTTTCACTTCACTAGCTCGGAAAGAACTGTCTTTAAAAATAGATAGCAAAGTTGCGTTTTGTTCACAAGAGTGCAAAGCAATTTCATACATTCATTTTGATGTTAGCTGGTTGGATGTTCTTTTACTTTATGTTTTTGAATGATAAATGATGGTCGCCAATAGTTTTGATTACATTTTTAAACCGTTTAGTCCAGTAAAATTACGAAAATAAATCAGTATAAGTACCGAAACCTGGACATAATTCGATAATTTATTGTTAGTTATTTTTAAAATATAAAAAATTAAACATTTTAGGGTTCCACGTGAATGTAAAAAACCCAAGACCGTATTATTTTATGATCACGTTTTCTTCAAAACGTAAGAAATTAAAAATCTAATTCATCATCATCATCTCAGCCACAAGACGTCCACTGCTGAACATAGGCCTCCCCCTTGGACCTCCACATATACCGGTTGGTAGCGACCTGCATACAGCGAAAGGTGTTCGAGTGGAGACGGCAGCGTAGGACGTCCACCCACAAGATGGACAGACGACCTCATTAAGGTCGCCAAAATGTAATTGAATAGATAATATGACTATTAATGTTAAACCCACGGACTTGGGTTTTTTACATTGATGCGGAACCCTAAAATGTTTAATTTTTTGTGTTTTAAAAAGAACTAACAATACTTTATTTCATAGAAACAGAAAAGGTTTTGGTAATTTTACTGATCTAGTAGGGTTAACGAGTTCTTGAATCGCCGCGTCTCGGTAAGCGTAGTGTAGGACGCCCTCAAGCAAGGTGGAGTGACGACTTGCGCAAGATGGCAGGAGCTGGATGCGAACAGCCGAAGATCGAACACGATGGCGTGAAATTGGGGAGGCCTATGTCCAGCAGTGGACTGCGATAGGCTGATGATGTATAACATATATCTATTTACATCTTTGTTTTATATCTAAAAAGTACTTAAGTGCGAAAAATACACAAGACTCCTTATTTGACAAAAAAACTGGTCATAAAAGCCAGGGATATACTATGGAACAAATGTCCTTCAACCCGTATCGCCAGCGACGCCGGGTGACATAGATCGACGTAGCCGGAGATCGCCCGACAAGCCATGACTATGCCTGCAAGTGTCTGGCGAAGTCGCCGGACTTGTCGGTCGAGTTCGTTTGACATCTCGCCGACAATTGTCGCCGGACATTTGTCCCCTATACTATTATACTACTATCCCCTATACTACTAGTCTATCCCTGGCTAAACTCACCACCTCCGATACCACAGCGATACCGCTTCGAGTTGCAAGCGAGCTTGCCCCTCAACATCATCTTGTTGCGGTCCACTTGTGTGAAATTGTGCCAGATCTGAAACAGAACACGCATATAGTCGTACAGGGATTGTTGAGCCACTTGCCTACATTCGTAATTTAGCAATGTACTATTCATTACTACAGAGGCCGAAAAGTAAGGGGTTGCCGGCCGAGCGCAACGAGGCCGGATTGTTACGAGGACGACAACCCCTTTTCACGCCGAGGTATATTGTATAGTGCCTTTCTCAAACATGCAATAAAATAGTTAAAAAAAACAACAACCAAAAAAAACTAAGTAATAAAGGTAACAAAAAAGTAATAAAGGTAAAATTTTGTATGAGCCAGATAGTGAAGTCCGAGTATCTAATAGTAGGGTCCCGTTTTTAACCTTTGACATGCTTTGACACACGCTGTCATATTATACGAAACCCTCAGATAAGGTCAATCTCAGAGACATCGATGCGAACAAAGTGGCAAAATATGTATACATTAACTTTAGCGTCTTGATACGTACATGTATATTTTGAAACTTTTCCGTATCGATATCTTTTAATCGGACTGTACAAACCAATATTGCCGTGTGATGCCGGCTGACTATAATAGCACCACCCCATCTCCCGCGGTGTAAGAGGCGACAAAGGGAACCTACGGACGGGCAGCAGCGTCCGTCGAAACCCAATCTACAGCTACTGCAGTCAACCCGCATGCCAAGCGTGGCGACTAAGGCAACTACCCCCAAGATGATACAAGTCATATTTGTGGGAGGCCTATGTCCAGAGGACTGCATACGGCTGAAATTATGTAGACAACAAGGAGAAAAGACAAGTTACACACATACCTTCTTGAGTTTGGCGCATTCGTACATCTCCCTATTGATCTGGTCGGCCGGGACGCGCAGGAGACGCTCGCGCCGGCGTCGCCTGCGCCGGTACGGCGGCACCCAGCGTCGCAGCGTCAACGCGGGCAGCTCCAGTTTCTATAGTTACATTGGACATGTTGTAGCGTTTTTTTTAACAAAACTGAGCAGCGTTTGACCTCAGTCGCACCTGATGATAAGTGTCGACGAGGTCGAGGGTGTACGCACGCTGGTTTAGTAAGGCACTGGTCCCACCGCGAGCTAGTAAGCTAAGAGCTATCAGCTATTTCAAGGGACAAAAGGTAATCGATCCCGTGTAAACAAAAGAGACATAATTATATGTCATAGCCGGGCGATCGTAGTTCATCGCCGGGCGATGAGCAATAAATATATATATATATATATTTTTTTTTTTTTATGACATAAGGTGGCAAACGAGCAGAGGGATTGCCTGATGGTAAGCAATTACCATCGCCCATGGGCACCCGCAACACCAGGGGAGTCACAAGCGCATTGCCGACCTTTAAAGTGGGTTGGAGCTCTGGGAACCTTACTCACCATCAGGAACACAACACTACATACCTGAAAGGTAGCAGTGCTATTATGGCTGTGGTCTTCTGTAAGGAGGAGGTACTTCCCCAGATGGGCTTCTCCAGACTCGAGCGAGTCGAGCGTGATGGTACTTCGCTGCGCCCTACCTCTCATTGTTGGACGTAGTTTAAGGACATACCCGGGTCCAAATGTAAAAGGGGTGTAAATGTATTTACACGGGGGCCATTATCTTTTGTCCCTTCTAATAGCTGATAGCCCATAGCTTACTAGCTCGCGGTGGGACCAGTGCCTAACAGCCTATTCACTTTTGCCTTGAAGAGACCTAAATTATATCTTTCCGGGAATACAGATGAAGGGAGCGAATTCCATTCCTTAGCAGTCCGCAGTAGGAAGGTAGAAGCGAACCGCTTCGTGCGAATGAATGGAATATTCACAACGTAAGGATGAAACCGGTACCCTCGCCTGGACAGTGGACGTCTGGTGGTGGAATGTGTGACATGACGGAGTTTCTACGCCATCAAAAGGCTACTTAATTGTAAGAATTAATAACGACGACCGGTCTGGCCTAGTGGGTATAGTGACTCTGCCTATGAAGCCGATGGTCCTGGGTTCGAATTCCATTTGTGTGATGAGCACAGATATTTGTTCCTAGGTCATGGGTATTTTCTATGTATTTAAGTATTTATATGTATCTATCTATTATATATATCGTCGTCTAGTACCTACAACACAAGCTTTACTGAGCTTGCCGTAGGACTAGGTCGATTTGTGTATGATTGTCCCGAAATATTTATTTTAATTTATTTATTTATCTCATCAACCATAGATAAATAATAAATGAAAATAACATCTCTACTCACGTTTATTTAGTCACTCCCGTGACATGTCTCGGAGAACATAGGCCTCCATTTTCAAGCACTAAGAGTGCTGTGTGTCCTTTCGAGTCGTCGCTCGCATCGCCGGCCCATCACGCACTGAACGGACACGCAACACTCTTATTGCCTGAAAATGGAGACCTATGTTCTCCGAAGCATGTTGCGCGAGTGACTAAATAAACATGAATAAATCCATTATTTTCATTTATAAAATAAATATGTAAGTTCGTACCAGCGGCGGTTGTCGTCGTGGCGGCCCTGGGGGGTGCCAGGGCCGGCAGAGAAGCGGAGGTCTCTTGATGTCGGGCCATCGTCGCTTGAAGCGATTCCTTCGCTCCTCTGCGCGACGCAATTGTTCTCTGTAAATTGGAATCATGTTCATAATTATCAACTAGAGATGTGCCGACTACGGTTTTGGCCGACTAGTCGACTAGTCGGCAGTCAGGTGGCCGACTAATCGGCGAATATGGTCTTCGCCTAAGTTCGGACATAATCGGGAACGTACGTGGCCTGATACGCTCCGACACGTGGTAGCGTTCATGTTTTAACTATTTTTTTTTTTTTAATGACAAAGGTGGCAAACGAGCAGACGGATTGCCTGATGGTAAGCAATTACCGTCGCCCATGGGCACTCGCAACACCAAGGGAGTCACAAGCGCGTTGCCGACCTATAAGTGGGTTGGAGCTCTGGGAACCTTATTCACCATCAGGAACACAACACTACATACCAGAAAGGTAGCAGTGCTGTTATGGCTGTGGTCTTCTGTAAGGAGGAGGTACTTCCCCAGTCGGGCTTCTCCAGACTCAAGCGTGATGGTACTTCGCTGTGCCCTACCTCTCATTGTTGGACGTAGTTTAAGGACATACCCGGGTCCAAAAACTAGTTTTGTTTGTTTAAATAAAGTTTGATAAAATTATGGTAGTTTTTTTTATATTATTTCCTAATTTTTAAAGAACTAGGCAGCCGGCTATTCGGTTCATTTTGCCGACTAGTCGCCGACTATAAATGTGGCCGGATAGTCGGCACATCTCTATTATCAACCTTTTTAATATATATTTTGCCATATTGACTGTTACTTACTCCTAACTACGCCTTGATTGGAGTAAAACAGAGAGATGCACGAAATATTCGAAATTCCATGTCCGCGGTAAGCCCGGGAGATATTTGAGAGTAGGGCAAACTTGAATTCATAAAATTTTGACGACGAAAATTATCGCACACAAAAGTTTCTCACCATTCTTTTTACACTATAATGTACGTTTGTGTTCGGGTTTCGTTACCCACGATTATTAATTTCTATCATTCTTGTTTCTAAAATATTATTTCTTCGTTCCTGACAGAGTTTAAAATGTCACAAGTCGAGTACTAGACGCTCAAAAATTGCTCTCCACGTCCAGTACAGCGACGCTACCGCGAACAACGATATTCGTTTTCGGACGATTGTCACTGTCAATGTCATGACACCTTAATTGGATAAAAGAGAAAGATGCCCGAAATATACGAACTTCTATGTTCGCGGTACCACTCCAGGGGCCCGATTTTTAAGGCTCATGCACTCGAATTCAAAAAACTTAGAAGACAAAAAAATTGCACTAAGGTCAATGTGGGTAAGACCGGCATACTATATTTTTAAGGGAAGTCCGTCATATGACTCTAAATATCTATGAGGTAATGTAGGAATTGGTTGGTAGACGATCTTTCCAGATAGATGGTCTTACCCACATTGACCTTATCTACTTTTGGACGAAATGTATAGTTTCGATACAAATGTTTATAATTTTTTAAGATTCATGTTTCTAAAATAGCATGTCTTCGTTTCTGACAGAGTTTAAAAAGTCACGATTCGGGTAATCGACGCTCAAAAAGCGGCCAAGTTCAAAAACACCGACAAAGTAAAAAGGTAAAAGGACTTACTCTACAATTAATTGAGAGGGTGTTTTCGGAGGCTCCTCTTCCTCGACCGCCTCCATCTTCACTTTTGAGCGCGCTCTCTTAGGCGGGAGCGTGTCTCCGGCGCTACAAACAAATAACAATTTTGGGACATCAACACACATCAACCTAGTTGTACAAGCTCAATAATAAAAAGGTTCAATACTCTTTCGATAGATGTCGCTACACGTCACCCGTAAAGACGTATACAAATTGTTTGATATGTTTTCTTACTGAATTACGCATGTATGTTTAGGATTTTTTTGTATACTGTTTTGAAAAAATAAGTCCCGCCGAGTTTCTTGCCGGTCATAAAAGTCAAAATACTTCTCGGGTCAGAGGTGTAGGGTTAGAACCGGTGTAGTTTTTATTTTTCTCTTTTACTTTTGTATACTCGACGTGTAAAAGTGCCCTTGTAGCCTACTAACTGAATAAACGTTTGAGTTTGAGTTTGAGTTTAGAAAAATTTGACAAGTCCAAGCGGTACTCGTATAGCACAATTGGTAGTGTACTGGACTAGTGATCCAGTGGTTGTGGGTTCGAGTCCCGCTGCGAAACAATTTTTTCTATTTTCTCTTTCGATTTAAATATCGATGATATGCCTAGCAGAGGTTTCTGCTTAATATAAAAACAAGCTAAATAAGGCTGGAGCTGTAATTATTACTGAACCGCAACTAGAAAAATGATTTTGACGTCATCTTCATCTCAGCCATAAGACGTCCATATGCCTCCCCCTTTGGACCTCCACATGTACCGGTTGGAAGCGACCTGCATCCAGCGTCTTCCGGCGACCTTAATGAGGTCGTCTGTCCATCTTGTGTGTGGACGCCCTACGCTGCGCTTGCTAGTCCGTGGTTTCCACTCGAGCACTTTTCGACCTCATCGGCCAACTTCTGCGTGCAATGTGGCCTGCCCATTGCCACTTCAGCTTGCTAACCGCGATTTTGACGTGTATGTAAATATGTAACTTTTAATCCCTTTATGATTGCGGTTCATTAATGCAGTCAGTAGCTGAAATTGCTAAGACGAGGTATTAAAATAACGTTAGCACGACTATAGTTAATGAATGTTAAGATGATTATGAATGCCTGACCCGCGTAGGAACTTCTGCTGTTGACTGTAGTAGTCATTATGAAAGTAATTTTAAACACAAAACTATCGTAAGATTGAAACATATTAATTGTATAAAAACGGGTAACTCACGTTTTATAAGTCGAATATTGCTCGATATTATGTTTCACTCCCTAACGAGGAGCATAATCATGAGCCATTCGCGTTGACTAACCGACGCAGACTGCGGGCCGCAGTTCTCCGCGACCGTGCACTCGTCGGTTAGCCAACGCGAATGGCTCATGATTATGCTCCTCGTTAGGGAGTGAAACATAATATCGAGCAATATTCGACTTATAAAACGTGAGTTGCCCGTTTTTATACAATTAACTAATGTGAAAGTAATATATTTTCAAATAATTATTTATTTATTTAAACTTTACTACACATCAGTAAGTGTAACGGGAACTTAATGCCATAAGCCATTCTCTACCAGTTAACTGCCCGGACAAACAGACTTCCAAAAGGTGCGGAAGATTTTTGGGTTCAATAAGAAAAGAACAAAAGAAAAAATATACAGATACAGAAGTATATACACACAGCAACACTCTTAACTGTACATCGGTGGACCTTATGCCTTATATAATAAGGTCTACCAATGTATAGCTAGGAGTGTTGTTGACTGTACAACAGTAACAGGCCCGGTACAACATCGAAGTTCGTATATTTCGGGCATCTTTCCCTTTTACTCCAATTAAGGCGTCAGAAGAGTGACAAAGACAATCGTCCGAAATTTACGAATAACGTGTTTCGCGGTAGCGCCGCTGTTATTATCTTCCCGCGTCGTCCCGCCATTTTGCCAAGGCTCATTGGAGCCTGGCGTACGCGTGGTAACTAATCCCATTTGGCGTAGACACTAGTTTTACGAAAGCGACTGCCATCTGACCTTCCAACCCAGAAGATAAACTAGACCTTATTGGGATTAGTCCGGTTTCCTTACGATTATCCTTCACCGAAACTCGACGGGTAAATATCAGTTGATATTTCGCACGTAAGTTCCGAAAAACTCATTGGTACGGAGTTTGAACCTGCGACCTCCGAATTGCAAGTCGCACGTTCATACCGCTAGGCCACTAGCGCTTACTCATAGTTGTACAAATACTTACTTCTTAGTATCAGCAGGCATTTTTGTTCTCAAATATTGAATCAGTACTTTTCCGAGTGTACTGTCTTACGGTTACTTATTTACTCATTTCTGAAACAAAATTGGGAAATTTAACCTTCTGAACGCCTTTATTCTCACGACTAAAAGTTTCGACTAGCGACTGACAATCCTTACTCCGCGATTAGACATGCTGACTCGTCACTCGCCTCGCTATTCGTCGAAACGTTTCGACGAGACTTTGCCTATACAAAAACGCGATGCGAGGGACCAGAGGAATAGCGAGACGTCCGCGTACACATGCGTGCTCATGTTTTTTTGCACCCCCTCTGCATTAGGCGGAGCCGAGATTTTAGAGGAACTTCGGGAAAGTATATTTCCTGTACCCTTTAAGATGGGATTACCTAGTTTACGGGTTAGATCAGTATTCGTAGCCTAGCCTAAAGTAATAAATAAGAGTTGAAAGTAATAGCATGTACCTAATACTTTGTTACCATCAGGTAGGTGCCCAAAGAAGTCATTTAGACTTTTTTGTTTATCGTTGTTTTTTCACGAACAAGAATAGTAGGCTCCACTTATAGGTATGTAAGGTACTATTAGAACATACCTCTAAAGTATGTAGGTAGTACAATACGAGTAAGCAATAAGTGTGGTCTTCTGTAGTACATTAAGTTACCTTAATCCTTAATTGGGTATTTCCTAACTCTTGCAAGGTAACTTTTTAACACATTTGCTGTAAAAACGATAGTATTTATACTTACACACGCACACATTTGTTTTTGAATTTTTTTTTCGTTTTTATTATATATTTTATTTAATTAAAAACAACACATTTCTGCAGACGTAGCCATAGATTTTTGTATTTATTAATGTCATGATGCACTTTTGTTTCGCATTGAAAATAAAATGTCAAAAAAAGTAATAATTCTAAAAGGTATTTATACAGCAACAAGGTTTCACTAAGAACATGCCCTGTACGTCATGTTCGTAGACCACTCGACACAATTAAAAAAAAATATTTCCGGCAAGATGGCCGACAGCTGTCAAACCACAGACCTATAATCATATGGACTAGAACTACCTACGAATTGAGCGTGTATACCTAAAATACTTTTGGCAAATAAAATGGCGTCCTTCCGTTGTTTCCATGTGAGCCATAATAAATACTTTTATTGATTGAAATATATTTTTTTATTGAATGTGATAAAAAATTAAATAGAATTTAAACTGCAGGCCATAAAACATTCAAAACTTGACTAACTACAAGTTAGGGAATTAATTAATGTTTGAATTAATTTAATGAGAAACTCACCACTTGACAGCTCAACTACTATAAACAGTTTGGCAAGTAAAATGGCGGCTGGCGAAAACAGGCAGCCGGAAACAATCACGTGGTATTAATGTCAAACAGAATCGGAATAGAGAACAACCAAATGTCATGTGGTCTCTTTTATCGTACACTATTGGTTATTAGAAAGAAAGAAACAGATTATATTTTTTTATTTCTATGTCGAGATCACACATATTTGGATAACACAGAGTATGTATAGTGGAATAGGGCCTCTCCATGTATTTTTTTACTCATTGTGTCAAACTGGCACTGTCATTGTCAATTCACGCATCTCGGTTCGATCTCGATTACAATATATCGCTGATTGTGTTATTTATAATATTATGCGGGTTTTTGAGTAATAGTTATAATATAGCCGCATAAAACACATTTAACTCCTACTTTTATCAACAAATATCATTTGATATCCGTTCCCAACCAACACAATGGACGAAAAACCAGAAAAGGTTGTGTCATCAACTGAAACAGAGTTTAAGAAGCCCGTGCTTGTCGGTCGTATTGGTAAATTGCCTAAAAAGGCTAAAATTGATGTCGAAAAGGTTCCCCCACGCGAAGAGCAGTCTGAAACGCCGAGCAAACCTGAATCTAGCGCCAAAAGTAACCTCCCACCGGCTGTGTTATTGAAAGAGATCTCTACACCGATCCCTTATAAAGAGCCGAAATGGTCTGGCCTTTGTCCTGATGGTGAGTTTACACACACATTACTATATATTTGAATACAGATAATCCATTACATGACTCCCCCATGTGTCCCCACAAGGTGGACCGACGACATGGTAAATATCGTGGGAATCCATTTGCGGGTGGTGCAAAACCGGCCACTATGGGTCTCTATGGGGGCCTATGTCCAGCAGTGGACATCCTGCGGCTGATATGATATGCAATAAAACTCAGTGTCATTTAGTAAAATCAATATGAATTATTGCTTTATTTTGTTTTGAGTAAGCTCTGGTGCCCATTTTAAACAAAATTAGGTTAAATATATATCCAAATTATTGATAATAATTTGTTATTCAAGATTATCATTTAAAAGTCTGTCATGTAAAAAAATTATCATAAAAAAGCTAACATCAACAAAATTTGTATTAAATTACCCTGTGGATATAATGCAATTTTGTTATTTATAAATAAATAAATAAATAAATATTTCAGGACACAAATATCCCTAGTCCTACGGTAAGCTCAGTAAGGCTTGTGTTATAGGTACTAGACGACGATATATATAATAGATGGATACATATAAATACTTAAATACATAGAAAACACCCATGACTCAGGAACAAATATCTGTGCTCATCACACAAATAAATGCCCCGACTGGGAATCGAACCCAGGACCATCGGCTTCAGAGACAGGGTCACTACCAGCTAGGCCAGACTGGTTGTCCGGTCATTATTTGTTTCAAAGAATATCTAAAGGCTTATTTTATAAATGAAAATAACGGCTCTACTAACGTCACTAAGATTGCTAAGTGTCCGTTCCCTTCGCTGCTCGCGTTGCCGTCCCGTGATAAAGACATTTATGAGAGGTAGGGCACAGCGATGACCATCACGCTTGAATCTGGGGCAGCCCAACTGGGGAAGTACCTCCTCCTTACAGAAGACCACAGCCATAATAGCACTATATGTAGTGTTGTGTTCCTGATGGTGAGTAAGGTTCCCAGAGCTCCAACCCCCCTTAAAGGCCGGCAACGCGCTTGTGACTCCCCTGATGTTGCGGGTGCCCATGGGCGACGGTGATTGCTTACCACCAGGCAATCCGTCTGCTCGTTTGCCGCCTATGCCGTAAAAAAAAAAAGAGACATTATTTTCTTTTATAACATATTACAATGACTCACTAAAGTTTTAACACAATAGACAGCTTGGAGCTAGTGGGTGAAAATAAACTTATAGCAACATTAAACCCAATTAAACCTTTTGTTTTCCAGGTTTCAACTACGCACTGGAGGTGCTAAAATCTGGGATGATAGTAGAAAAGATTCCCCTCACACACCAGCCCTACTATGTGTTCGGGCGGCTCGCCAACTGTGATGTTGTCATGGCACATCCTACCATATCCAGGTATTCAAATTGCATTTTTTCTGGTATTTATAGTTTTCCTGTTTATAAAAAAAAAAAATACAAATATGTTTTTCATGCCACTGCTTGGAAATATGGCCAAAGATGGATTGAAATGAGAGTATAAAGTTGTTATTAGCAGGGTTCGGACAAGTCATCGCAAAACAATCGCAACACGGCAATAGAACAAGATTAATAGAATAGCATTATGTACAGTATTATTTAATTATATTTTTCAATGACATTTATTACCGCAAACCAAAATTCACCATACGTGTGTGAAGGTATTTCCATTAACATTTTGATGGTTGCATTGTATTTATTTGCACAACATTTAAAATGTTTAGAAATAACCATAGTTAAGCAATTATTTGTATTAAGTAATTTAAATTGTCACCACAGCCACTTTGACAAATCCATGACAGATATGCGACTAAAAAGGTCAAATGTTTAATTACGATAATATCCGTTTTAAATATCTAATGATAATCTAAAACCTCGACTCTATACTCTTGTTCCATACCCATATCTATTTCTGCGATGACTTGTCCGAACCCTGGTTATTAGTAGCATTATTCAATAACAGTCCAATAATGTAGATTTGCAAACTAAGAACAAATCAAATTATATTTTTTGAAATATATTGATTTGCTTTGATTTTTAAGTAGTAATATTACTATATAAATTAGATGGGATCCCGTCTCGAACACCAGAGGTCCATGTCGTTTTTTGTTAAGTATATGTTATCTATTTCGACTTTTAGATTTGCAAAGTAAAGTGTAGTGTTTTGTGGCATTTTTTACTTTCTACTCTGCTATTGGTCGATTATTTTTGACATTAGTAACCCTTAAAGAAAAAAAAGATTTTGAGATCAACATTACATTTGAGCGTTTGATTAAAAAATTAAAACGTCAAATTCGCTCAGTGAATATTACTTTTAATTATACTGTGTTCTGAACCTGTTTTATTTCCTTACATTAGGCATGAAAAGCACATAGTAATGCCTCCGGTAGAAAGTGCAATAGATGGACTCGCATCTTCGCGCAATTTACTCGTCCATCTATTGCTTACTATTAGGGCTCCTGGTATCCGTGATGTACGCCGACCCGTAGCTACGTGTACTTAACACCGCCGGTACTAAGATCACGAATTTCACGAACACGGCCAGGTACGTGTCACGTACCTACGTTCGCATCCAGATTCACGTGACACGCCGTGACACGCCGTGACACGTAGCCCGTACCTGCGTCCGTGTGTGGAGCTTCGGGCTTGAGTCCGTTGGATAGTTATAGCACGTTTCGTAATTTCGCCACGCCCGGGAATATAATAAATAAGGACTAAGTTTTATTCTTAAGATACGTGAAGGCGTGATCACGCCTACACGGATCTACACGGATTCACGTACCCTAATTTCACGTAACCGAATGTCACGTGCGGAACGAACCAGAAAACCGTTGCCGTGATTCACGAAACCGGGCGCACGGCTACGGGTTCACGAATCACGGACACGACCGCGAGCCCTACTTACTATCTATACCTGGGCAACAATGTATTATATTTGCTAGAATGCAGGTAGAAAATTATTATAATTTAAGTTATGCTATTAAGTCCCATATACATTCAACCACCTTATAATTAGTGGGTAGTGACCCTGCCTATGAAGCCGATGGTCCTGGGTTCGATTCCAAGTCAGGGCATTTATTTGTGTGATGAGCACAGATATTTGTTCCTGAGTCATGGCTGTTTTCTATGTATTTAAGTATTTATATGTATCTATCTATTATATATATCTTCGTCTAGTCCCTACCTCTACAACAAGCCTTACTGAGCTTACCGTAGGACTAGGTCGATTTGTGTGAGATTGTCCCGATATATTTATTATTTATTGCTTTATAATTACTCTTATTAGTTATTTCTAAAACATGTTACTTAAATGACTGAGTCCCCTATTTTTTTACCTTCTCTTTATATTATATTATTATTTCTTGTTACTTTTTTCGAATTGCCTCTTTGTTACCTTTTTAGGGTTCTGTAGTCAACTAAGAACCCTTATAATTTTGCCACGTCTGTCTGTCCGCGGATAATCTCAGTGACCGTTAGCACTAGAAAGCTGAAATTTGGTAGTAATATGTATATTAATCATGCCTACAAAGTGGTAAAATAAAAAGTGGAAAAAATATTTTATTAGGGTAACCCCCATATACGTGAAGTGGGGAGTGTTTTTTTTTTTCATTTCAATGTTAACGTGTGATATACTGTTGGATAGGTATTTAAAAAGGAACAGGGGTTTACTAACATAAGTTTTTGATAATGTAAATATTTTCGGAAATACTCTAACTTTTGAGCTAAGTGTGATGAACTTATAATTATTATAAATATGAAAATTATTTTGAACTTGATTAGTTGAATATTTTACTTAATTTGCCGATAGATGTCGCTGTACGTGGAACGCTCATATCCTACATGGCGGTGATAAGTTTTTTCTGATATATTTCGGTCGGAGCAGGTGTGTGTACATTAGGTTGAAACTGACTGACTGACTTGAAATGATACTGGTTATCACTCCATGTTATAACCCCTTCACACTACTCGTAGTTGGACTGAAATAGACAACATTTTTTCGAATTTTCCATGTTTAGTTGGAACCTATCTCTTTCTTTAGTTGTCACCGTTTATTGTGGGCCCGTTTTTATGGTTCTGTACTTAATATGTCAACTCAATGTGTTTTAACTCTTACTGTGACGGAAGGTAAACTACAGAACCCTACACTGAGCGTGGCCCGACACTTTCTTGGCCGCTTCTTTAATCCCTACTGTAGGCCTGTATCATATTATAGGCATCACAAAATCTAGCGGCGAGGTTACCCGTCTTTTTCTAACCATATTAAACAAAGAGGGACGGAATCATTTGTTATTTTTTTTTTACAGACATCACGCAGTACTACAATACAAGGCATTCGCGGAACCCGACGAGCCTCCATCGGGCTGGTACATATATGACCTGGGCAGCACGCACGGCACGCATCTCAACCGCGACAGACTGAAAGCTAATCACTACACGCGGGTGCGAGTGGGACACCAGATCAAGTTCGGGAGCAGCACTAGAACTTATGTAGTCTTGGTAAGTGTGTGGACCACGCGACACGTGTCAACCGCGATAAAGTGAGACTTATACACGGGTGCGAGTGGGACAACAAATCAAGTTTGCTAACAGTAAAGTTATATAGTCCTGGTGAGTATGTGAGACACATACACACAGATATGGGCAAAATTTATTCGAATAACGATTGAGAATAACAGAATCATTCGCTAATAACGAATACATTTTTCGAATAATTATTCTTATTCGAAATTAGGCAAATAAATTATTCGCGAATAATTTATTCCATGAATAAAATATTCGCGAATAAAATATTCCACGAATAATTTATCCGCGAATAATATTGCCGAATAATTAGTAAGTGAAATAACTCAAATAACTACCTTCGTGCCTTTTTAGATGTATTAATTTTTTTAATTAGGTAGCACTTGTTCGAGAAATTAAGCTTCTCGCACTCTACGCAGCCACAAAAAGTACCACTTTTTGAGCAACTGTATTAAAAATATATTTTATTTATTACCACTAAATTCAACAAAACATGTCCATTAATTCGGCTTATATCAATTGAAAAATTAACTTTAAAAATGATGAAAACGATGAACTAAACATTTGTGTAATGAATCATTCATGGTATTTATTCGAATAAAATAACGAATAAATCATTTATTATTTGAAAATGCAACCGAATGATTTATTAGCAAATAAATCATTCGCGAATAATTTACTAACGAATTATTGTTTATTCGAATAATTATTTAGATGAAATATTATTCGAATAATGCCCAACTCTTACACACACTCTGAGACGTATACATGGGTGCGAGTGTGACACCAGTTTGGTAGTAGCACTAGAAGTTATGTGGTCTTGGTGAGTGTGGAGAACGCGGCACGTGTGAACCGCGACATATTGAGACGTGGACGTGGGTGCGAGTGGGACACCAGATCAAGTTTGGTAGTAGCACTAGAAGTTATGTGGTCTTGGTGAGTGTGGAGAACGCGGCAAGTGTGAACCGCGACATATTGAGACGTGGACGTGGGTGCGAGTGGGACACCAGATCAAGTTTGGTAGTAGCACTAGAAGTTATGTGGTCTTGGTGAGTGTGGAGAACGCGGCAAGTGTGAACCGCGACATATTGAGACGTGGACGTGGGTGCGAGTGGGACACCAGATCAAGTTTGGTAGTAGCACTAGAAGTTATGTGGTCTTGGTGAGTGTGGAGAACGCGGCACGTGTGAACCGCGACATATTGAGACGTGGACGTGGGTGCGAGTGGGACACCAGATCAAGTTTGGTAGTAGCACTAGAAGTTATGTGGTCTTGGTGAGTGTGGAGAACGCGGCACGTGTGAACCGCGACATATTGAGACGTGGACGTGGGTGCGAGTGGGACACCAGATCAAGATTGGGAACAGCAGCAGAACTTATGTAGCCTTGGTGAGTGTGGAGAACGCGGCACGTATGAACCGCGACATATTGAGACCTAGAACGTGGGTGCGAGTTGGACACCAGATCAAGATTGGGAACAGCAGTACAACTTATGTAGTCTTGGTACTTACCATTATAGTTATAGTTCGCTAATGGATGGGTTTTGTCCCAGAAATTACCGGAGAACTGGCAGCACTGTTCCTTTAAGCCTGTGGAATATGTTGCGATCGCCAACCCGCTTTCCAAGCGTGACGCCAGCATTGAGCCTCCCATACTCAGAGATTGCTCCCTGTGGTGATCTATAGGGGAGGCATATGTCTAACAGTGGACGTCCGTGTTTTCTCGTGACAGCAACAAACATCCAATCTACCCGTACAACGCGTTTATAACATTAGTAAGATTACGTTAGACACTCGCTTCGCTCCAACTTCTATTTGTATTTTTTTTTTCAGGGCCCAGATTTCGATTGCGAAGGCGAATCGGAACTAACCGTGACAGAGACAAAGCAACGAGCGAAAACCATGAAGGAGGAGCGAGATAGAATGATAAAAGAAGCTATGGAACAGAGGGAGAAGGATAGAGAGGAGGAGGAAAAGAGAAAGGAAGAGCAGGGCATTGATTGGGGCATGGGTAAGTATTTAATTTATTAAGTATGGATGGATGGAAGTATGGATTTTGATTTGTGTTGTCGCTATAACAAGAAATACTAAAAATATCCATACTAATTATTTGGACCCGGGTATGTCCTTAAACTACGTCCAACAATGAGAGGTAGGGCACAGCGTTGACCATCACGCTTGAATCTGGGGCAGCCCAACTGGGGAAGTACCTCCTCCTTACAGAAGACCACAGCCATAATAGCACTGCTACCTTTCAGGTATGTAGTGTTGTGTTCCTGGTGGTGAGTAAGGTTCCCAGAGCTCCAACCCTCCTTAAAGACCGGCAACGCTCCTGTGAGTCCTGGTGTTGCGGGTGCCCATGGGTGACGGTAATTGCTTATCATCAAGGAATCCGTCTGCTCGTTTGCCGCCTATGTCATAATATATAATATATATAATAAGCTAGGTATCTGATGTAATACTATGTAGCAACCTGACTGTAAGATATGTTGGTTGACTGGTAGAGAATGCCTTATGGCATTAAGTCCGCCATTTGTAACTTCATTTTTTTTGCATTAAAGATTAAATAAATAAATAAGATAATAAGTTTGATCAACCAATTTCCGATTCAAAAATCGTTCGTATCGATGTCGATATAATAGTCGATATTAATACGTTCGCCCCCCGTACTGTTTTACTTAACGCTTACAATATGCCGGTAGAAATTATCGCGATCACTCAGAGCATGTCACTGGAATTATACCATTTATTTATTCCTACGCCGCTGTCATAAGTCAAGTTCTTACTCCTATACCAGTGGTATAGGAATACGAACGTTTTGAACACAACTGTTGTGTCGCCGGCATTGGCGGTAAATTTATTTGGACACACTTACGTGTCACCGGCATAGCAGAACGATCTATTTAGACACAAATACGTGTCACTGGTATAGAAGTTTGATAATTTGTGATCACAGACGTTGTGTCACTGGCATTGGAGAAGGTTTAAGCACTAGTGAAAAGTCCTTTGCTTCCGTCGTCCAGGTTTGGCTGATATAGGTATATTTCCTTTTTCCTCACAGGCGATGACGCTGAAGAGGAACCAGACCTGGCTGACAACCCCTACGCAGCCACCAACAACGAGGAGTTGTTCCTCCAGGACCCCAAGAAGACCCTGCGAGGGTACTTCGAGAGGGAAGGGCACGAGCTGACGTATGATTGCGAGGAACGTGGTACTGGGCAGTTCCTGTGCAGGTGGGTAAATTAAATTTACTATTTTTTATTATTCAAAGACAAGAAAGATTCATTACTTTGTTTGTTAAGAAAACTGAATTGTATTAATCATGTAAAAATTAGTAATAATTAATATGTATATTCCACAGTTGAAAAAATTAATGAACTCTTTCCATTCTCACGAATAGAATGTGTAAAGCATAATTCTATATTTTATATATATTGATTTGTAGCAATCTAAAATTGTTATATTAATATATTATTATATTGTGTACCTCTGCTAGATTAATCTTAATTTGATATTAGGTAAACCTAAACTTTAAGACACTTGACATGTAAAATATCATTTTTTACCAATAAACGATCTAATCTAATCTAATCTTATACTCGCGTACTTTAATATGTCAATTACGATAACATATACAAAACTACAAGCACATACTTTTCAATATCAGACTGTCTATGATATTCCAACTCAACTATGATATTTCATTAGGATACGCTTTAGAAAACTAAAATAATTTCAAAAATAGAACTTCATTCAAATTCTATACTAATTTGCGATACCTGGCAAATTTTCCTGCATTTGAAACATTTAATGAGAGGTAGGGCACAGCGATGACCATCACGCTTGAATCTGGGGCAGCCCAACTGGGGAAGTACCTCCTCCTTACAGAAGCTCACAGCCATAATAGCACTGCTACCTTTCAGGTAGGTAGTGTTGTGTTCCTGATGGTGAGTAAGGTTCCCAGAGGTCCAACCCCCCCTTAAAGGCCGGCAACGCGCTTGTGACTCCTCTGGTGTTGCGGGTGCCCATGGGCGACGGTGATTGCTTACAACCAGGCAATCCGTCTGCTCGAAACATTGTTTTTTTATCTGTCACATTAACGGCCAAACAGAGACAGTTTTGCAATGACACTCTGACTGAAGAATATACATTACCATACCTCGAACAAATCATGCGGATGACGTCAAACCACTCATAGGATGATTACAAAAAGTATTTTCATTAACAATTACTACTTATCAATTATTAACCTCTTTAATAAAACGATATCGCCACCTGACATGAGCCGAGTAGGTACATAACATCTTTGACTGACATTGTCATTCAGTTGAACAATAAAGTGACTTCTTAATTATTTACAATCTTTTCAAAAGACGCAAAAGAATAATAATAATTTTAGACTTATTGGAGAAATAGTTGTATACATAATGTCATTAAATATTTTTTAATAACATATTGACTTTCATTATATCATTATCAATTATCGTACTTACGTAAACAAATCTCGTAACATTTATTTTATTCACTAAGTACATCATCCTATCATTCAGTTAATTCTGTATAGATTTCTTGAAATTATACGCGGTTAATCTGTTACTTCGTGCAATATGTCATACGGATGTTGCAATACAGACATCATCCTGTGTGCAAAATTAGCTACGTCATTTTGACGTCATCCGCATGGTCCTCGTCGTTTTTTCTTAAGTATATGTTATCTATTTCAACTTTTAATTTATATAGTAGTATTACTACTTAAAAACCAAAGCAAATCAAAAATATTTCATAAAAAATAATTTGATTTGTTCTTAGAGTCATCCGAATGATTTGTTCGAGGTATGTACATTACATTATATAGTTACATACAAGTTGTTTTATTTGTTTTAGTTCATATATGGATGAGTCATATTTTACGTGCATTAGAATAATTGCTAGAACACAATACATAACTTCGAAAATTACTTTAAAAATTACCTTGTGTGTAAAAGGTTACTATAGTTCTCATATTATAGCAGTTTATTGCTTATGCTGTTTGTTATGGAAGCGTACCTATATGGACGTGAATTTTATGATAAAATTGCTGGACCGATTTTAATAACATTTGGTATGGAGTTAGCTGACACATATACATACGTACAATTCAGCCTTATGCAGTCCAGTGCTGGACATAGGCCTGACTATGATTCAAGTCATATTTATGGGAGGCCGATGTCCAGCAGTGGACTGCATACGGCTGAAATGTATGTATGTATGTATGTAAATATGACTTGTATCATCTTGAGGGGTAGTTGTCATAGTCGCCACGCTTGGCAGGCGGGTTGGCGACCGCAGTAGCTGTAGATTGGGCTTCGACGGACGCTGCTGCCCTTCCGTAGGATTTTTCCCTTTGTCGCCTCTTACGATACCCGCGGGAGGAGATGGGGTGGTGCTATTCTAGTCAGCCGGCATCACACGGCTCGAAGTTAGCTGACACCCTGGATTAACACATAGGCTACGTTTATTCCCTAATAAACCGCGGGGAACAGATAGTATATTTTTTATTTTTTAACGTGTGTATACAGGGTGGAGCTGCCCATCGAGGACGCCCGCGGGCAGCCCGTGACGGCGGAGGTGCTGCACAAGGGCAAGAAGAAGGAGGCCGTGGTGGCGTGCGCGCTGGCCGCCTGCCGCCTGCTGGACCGCGCCGGAGTCCTACGGCAGGCCAGCCACGGTAACTTAAAATATACTTCTCTCATATCCACACCCTGTATTGGTGTAATTTTTTACATGATACAAAATATATTTTACGTTACACCGGGCGGTAAGAGAGATTTACCGCCCTAGGGCGCGACGGAAAACCTCATTTTACACCCAAAGTGTAATAAAATAAATACGTTGTATTTTTTTGCCTTTTGTAATAAGATAAAGCCCGGGTTCCCAGGGCATATCCATTAGTATATTACGTACCCAGGGCGATAAAACAAAGAATGTGTCAGATCGCGGGTATTTGTAGCCCAAACCGCAGACGAGGGCCATAAACAAGCGATCTGAAGCCTTCTTTATTACCGCCCGTGGTGCGTACATACATAGTTTTACGTCTTCATCTAGGTGTAAAGTGAGATTTTCCGTCCGCGCCCTAGGGCGGTAAATCTCTCTTACCGCCCAGTGTGACGTTATCTAACATAATGATTGAGGTTGTTCACCCCGTGTCTGATCCAAATAACCGATCACTGATTATTACATTTTAATTTGCCAATAGAACAGTTCTATACAGTTCAGCCGTATGCAGTTCACTGCTGGACATAGGCCTCCAACAAATATGACTTGTATCATCTTGGGGGTAGTTGCCATAGTCGCCACGCTTGCCAGTTGGGTTGGCGACCGCGGTAGCTGTAGATTGGGTTTCGACGGACGCTGCTGTCCGTCCGTATGATTTGTCCCTTTGTCGTCTTTTACGACACCCGCGGGAGATAGGGTGGTGCTATTCTAGTCAGCCGGCATCACACGGCAAAGCGAACCGTTCTATAGTTTTTAGTTATTTAAAAAAAAGGGGGTTCAATACTCTTCGGTAGATGTCGCTACACGTCACCCGCAATGACGTATACCAGGAAGGATAAGATAGAAAAATTTGACACGTCTAAGCGGCGCTCGTATAGCACAATTGGTAGTGCACTGGGCTAGTGATCCAGTGGTTGTTGGTTCGAGTCCCGCTGCGAGTCAATTTTTCTTTCGATTTAAATATCTTTGATATGCTAGCAGACGTTTCTGTTTAATATAAAAACATTTTATTTTGACGACCGGTCTGGCCTAGTGGGTAGTGACCCTGCCTATGAAGCCGAAGGTCCTGGGTTCGATTCCCAGTCGGGGCATTTATTTGTGTGATGAGCATGATATTTGTTCCTGAGTCATGGGTGTTTTCTATGTATTTAAATATTTATATGTATCTATCTTTTATATATATCGTCTAGTACCTACAACACAAGCCTTACTGAGCTTACCGTAGGACTGGGTCGATTTGTGTAAGATTGTCCCGAATTTTTTTTTTTTTTTATCCAGAGTCTCGTCGCCGCAAGCAGCGCGACTGGGGCGCGGACGACTACTACGACAGCGACGAGGACACGTTCCTGGACCGCACGGGCGCCGTCGAGCGCAAGCGGGACCAGCGCCGCGGGAAATATGGCGACGTCCGGGAAGAACCGCTGACGTATGACAAGCTGGTACGTTCTAATACTATAAATGTCTCTTATTACGCGTAGAACCGATGGCCGGTGGGGCGGAAAGGTTCTGGAGTGGTGACCACGAAGTGGAAGACGCAGCGTAGGTAGGCCTCTCACAAGGTAGACCGACGACCTAGTTAGAGTTGCGAGATACCGCTGGATGTGGAAGGCGCAGGATCGGTCTTGGGTCGTTCTGGGGGAGGCCTATGTCCAGCAGTGGACGTCTTTCGGCTTGAATGATGATGATGATGATATTGTCTCTAGATTGCGACCTAATTCCACAGGAGAACGGACGATAAACGGGTAAAGTTCAATATCTCCAAGAAAGTAGTGCTACGAATACTGTAAATTAGGGCAACTATAGTAAGTTCAAAGTGTTACCCAGCGTCGCGACAGATATGGCGACAGCAAGGCAGAACCTCTGACGCATGACTAGCTGGTAAGTTTTAATATTATAAGTAGTTTAAGTAGCTTTATATTGTCCCTAAGCCCACCTGCCAATCATGGCTCAGAGATCGCTCCCTATCAGTTAGAAATCTATGTTATCTCCATGAATGTAGTGCTACGAATGTTGTTAATTTGAGCAGCTGTATAGAAAGAGCAATCTGTTCAGACAGTCCGTGAATACATTCATAGTGCATTCGCACGTTCACGACACAGCAGTCATGGTTTTAAAACAGCTGTCCTAATATTGATAATTGAAAAATAAAAATGTAGAAAACAATTTATTTAGAATAACGAACAATATACAGAAAAATACAACGTAAGCAATAAGACTAAAGAAAAAATAATAATAGAAATTTAAAAAACGTCGTTAAAATTGGGCCCCTTTGGCATGGTGCCGAGGATGCTGGCAGCATTCCCCCGCTGTATCGCGATACTGATGCGTTGCGCGAGGAAGCTGCCAGCTCTGCGGTCACCAGTGGAGTCGACGAGCCTTTTAGAAAGGTCTTTGAACATGATATGGGCGCTGGGACCCCACGGGCCTAGGTGTTCGACTCTGAATGGCATGAAAATGTATTCGGAGCCGAGACACCGTAACAAATTAAAAAATATTTATTACAAGATGTCAAATATGGCGATAACAAGGAAAAAACCCTAACGTAAAACTGGTATTTATTTAAGTCTTAATACGAAAACTGTATAAGTAGTATTAGAATATCTCCATGAAATAGTGCTGCGAATGCTGTAAATTCGGGCATTTATAAAAAATAACCGATTCATCGCAATTTCACACATATTCTCATTTCCAGTTGGAGCAAATTAAAGAGATAGAAGAGAAGATCGCTACGGAACAGAAGACTCTAGAACGACTGCGGGCAGCCAAGAACCAGCCCCAAGACATGGAGGACTACATGCAGGCCATACCGGGGACCACGATGGCGCATAAAGCTGAGATATCAAAAACTAAGGTGAGCTGAAGGTTGACATCACATTTTGGACCCGGGTATGTCTTTAAACCACGTCCAACAAAGAGTACTTTAATATGTCAATTACGATAACATATACAAAACTACAAGCACATACTTTTCAATATCAGACTGTCTATGATATTCCAACTCAACTATAATATTTCATTAGGATACGCTTTAGAAAACTAAAATAATTTCAAAAATAGAACTTCATTCAAATTCTATACTAATTTGCGATACCTGGCAAATTTTCCTGCATTTGAAACATTTAATGAGAGGTAGGGCACAGCGATGACCATCACGCTTGAATCTGGGGCAGCCCAACTGGGGAAGTACCTCCCCCTTACAGAAGCTCACAGCCATAATAGCACTGCTACCTTTCAGGTATGTAGCCTTTCAGGTGGTGAGTAAGGTTCCCAGAGCTCCAACAACTTTTAGGGTGCGCAATGCGCATGTGAATCCTGCAGTTGCAGGCGTCCATAGGCTACGGTAACTGCTTACCATCAGGCGAGCCGTATGCTTGTTTGCCACCGTCGTTGTATTAAAATAAATTCATAATTTCGCATAACGAGATAGTTGAAAAAAAAAATCTATCATAAATATTCAAATTACAAGAGAAAGAGGTTTTAATACAAGTGGTCCTATTAGGAATTTTTGAGTCTTGTGATCCAGAGTTGTATTTTGACGACGATTTCTGGCCCAGTGGGCAGTGACCCTACCTATGAAGCCGATGGTCCTGGGTTCAAATCCCAGTCACGGCATTTGTTTCTCTGATGAGCACAGATATTTGTCCCTGAGTCATGGGTTTTTTCTATGTATTTAAGTATTTATATGTATCTATCTATTCTATATATCGTCGTCTAGTACCTACAACACAAGCCTTACTGAGCTTACCGTAGGACTAGGTCGATTTGTGTAAGATTGTACCGAAATAATTATTTATTTATTTTTATTTTTTATCTGTGATAGATGGCTATAAGCAAACTGCAGACGGAGTTGAAGTCTCGGGAGCGACTAGCCCAAATCGCTCGCCCTGCTGTCGCCCCGCCCATACTCAAGTCCACTCCGGGGCTAAAAACTTCCAACTCTGTGGTCTATGGAAAGAGGTTAGTGTCACTTTTTTGGACCCGGGTATGTCCTTAAACTACGTCCAACAATGAGAGGTAGGGCACAGCGATGACCATCACGCTTGAGTCTGGGGCAGCCCAACTGGGGAAGTGCCTCCTCCTTACAGAAGACCACAGCCATAATAGCACTGCTACCTTTCAGGTATGTAGTGATGTGTTCCTGGTGGTGAGTAAGGTTCCCAGAGCTCCAACCCCCTTAAAGGCCGGCAACGCGCTTGTGACTCCCCTGGTGTTACAGGTGCCCATGGGCGACGGTAATTGCTTACCACCAGGCAATCCGTCTGCTAGTTTGCCGCCTATGTCATAAAAAAAAACTTGTACCTATCAGACAGATATAGGCCTCCCCTATAAACCGCCACCGAGAACACCCTTCACCCCTAGGAGGAATAATGACTGGAGAACGCATTCGCGAGCGCTAGTAAGAGACAATGATATTTTGGCTTTTGTAGCCCAAAATGTAACAATTCACTATAGTTTTGCTTTACAGCACACTCTTTATAGCAACAATATTGACGACCGGTCTGGCCTAGTGGATAGTGACCCTGCCTATGAAGCCGATGGTCCTTGGTTCGAATCCCAGTCAGGGCATTTATTTGTGTGATGAGCACAGATATTTGTTCTTGAGTCATGGATGTTTTCTATGTATTTAAGTATTTATTATATAAGTATATCGTTGTCTAGTACAGTCAGCAGCAGAAGTAGCAAAGCATTTGAGGTGTTCAAAATGAGGTTTACACATCTCTATTGAGGACAGCACAGTATAGAGGTACATGTGGAGGTCCAAGGGGGAGGCCCTTGGACCTCCACATGTACCGGTTGGAAGCGACCTGCATCCAGCGTCTTCCTGTGACCTTAATGAGGTCGTCTGCCCATCTTGTGGGTGGACGTCCTACGCTGCTCTTGCTAGTCCGTGGTCTCCACTCGAGCACTTTTCGACCCCATCTGCCATCTTCTCTGCGTGCAATGTGGCCTGCCCATTGCCACTTCAGCTTGCTAACCCGTTGGGCTATGTCGGTGACTTTAGTTCGCCTACGGATCTCCTCATTTCTGAGTCGATCACGTATAGAAACTCCGAGCATAGCTCTCTCCATAGCTCGTTGAGCGACTTTTATTAGCACGCTCCGTCTAGTTAAATGGTATGTCTATGCTTCTGCCTAATGCAGCAAGCGAAGCAGAGCCAGAAGTTATTGGTCTATGTACAGTCAGCAGCATACATTTTTTTATTAATAAATTGACGTAATAGGATAATAATCAGTTTTATTGTCTTTTTTTACAGAATACGATTAAAAGAAGACAAAAAACAGCTACCTAAACCGACGCCACAAAAACAACAAGAAACTGAATTTGTAGAAGAAATGGATTCTGATGAAGAAGAGGAGAAACAAAACGCAAACGCCACAGATAAACCAAACACCGATCATTCTGACATAGACAAAAATACAGATAAAAATGTAGACACAAATATGACGGATAACATAGACAATGCCACAGATACAAACAAAGTGACAGAGAGTAAAGAGGAGAAAAGAGTGTTTGGTCCTATGAGACCGCCTGAGAATTATGTTTTACCGGAAAATTACTTTAATCAGGAATCGGATAGGGACTTACCAGAGATGACGGATGATGTATGAATAAAATTGTATATAGCAATAGCTGGTTTTATTTTCGATTTCGCCATTTAATTTTACGACAATACAGAGGCGCTACCTCCAAAAACGATATTCGTAAATTCCAAATTATATCTTTATAGGCGAAGAGCAGTCTTCGCCTGGACGTCCAAGGGAGCGATTTTTGTGAGTCGTGCACTCGAAATTTCGGACCCGGGTATGTCCTTAAACTACGTCCAACAATGAGAGGTAGGGCACAGCGATGACCATCACGCTTGAATCTGGGGCAGCCCAACTGGGGAAGTACCTCCTTATAGAAGACCACAGCCATAAATAGCACTGCTACCTTTCAGGTATGCAGTGTTGTGTTCCTGATGGTGAGTAAGGTTCCCAGAGCTCCAATCCCCCTTAAAGGCCGGCAACGCGCTTGTGACTCCTCTAGTGTTGCGGGTGCCCATGGGCGACGGTAATTGCTTACCACCAGGCAATCCATCTGCTCGTTTGCCGCCTATGTCATAAAAAAAAGAAATCAAAAACTGAGGACGAAAATAATTGTACATAAAAGTTTTTTTACATTATTTTTGTACGAAATATACATACGTCATTACGGGTGACGTGTAGCGACATCTACCGAAGAGTATTGAACCCTTTTTACGGCATCGATGTCTCAAATTTAGATTGAGAATTCATCGATAACAATGTGCTACCCCTTTCTAAAATTATTTTCATATTAAGCAGAAACGTCTGCTAGCATATCAAAGATATTTAAATCGAAAGAAAAATAGAAAAATTTGACTCGCAATTCCCAATCTAAATTTGAGACATCGATGCCGTAAAAAGGGTTCAATACTCTTCGGTAGATGTCGCTACACGTCACCCGAAAACTATGTAGTTTCGATACCCACGATTATTTATTTATATCATTCACGCTTCATAAAAATACCATTTCTTCGTGTTTGAGAGAGTTTAAAATGTCACGATTCGAGCGTCGAGTGCTCAAAAATCGGCCCCGGTTGTGGAACGGAGACGGCGAAATGAAACCGTGCAATGTGTATATCTCTTTAATGGAAAAAAAGCCATACGTTAGCGAAATATGTAAATTTGTCCAACTTATAGCGTTCTTCAATGATCGTCATAGCATTTAGCCACGGCTGATGGGAGCCTGGTGTCCTTGACGACAAATCTAGGAATTGGTGTGGGCACTAGTTTTACGAAGGCTACTGCCATCTGACCTTCCGAACCAGAGTGTAAACTAGGCCTTATTGGTATTAGGTCACGACGTTTTCCTTTATCTAATTCTAAAATCTACTGTTAAATCATCATCATCATCAGTACGTCTCTGCTAGATATACATAGGCCTCCCCCTAATTTGATTTGTGTTGTCTTCTTTGACATAGTCACTACGCTTGGCAGGCGGGTTGGCAACCAAGTAGGTTATTGATTCGGTTTCCGATGGACGCTGCATCCGACGTTTATTCCCTTACGACACCAGAGGGAATAGATGGAGTGGTGCTATTCTCACCACACGGCTGTTGACTGGTAAATAGTATGAGAGGTAGAGCACAGCGAAGTACCATCACGCTCGAGTCTGGAGAAGGCCAACTAGGGAAGTACCTCCTCCTTACAGAAGACCACAGCCATAATAGCACTGCTACCTTTCAGGTATGTAGTGTTGTGTTGTTGATGGTGAGTAAGGTTCCCAGAGCTCCAACAACTTTTAGGGTAGGCAACGCGCATGTGAATCCTATGGATTTACAGGCTTTCATAGGCTATGGTAACTGCTTACCATCAGGTCCACCTTGTAGGGAGTCTGCCCACGCCGCGCCAGAAGTATATTATTGGAAAATAAAAAGTGACTTATTTGTAATTTTATATTTATAAATCTTTATTTATCTTCTTTCTTAGATTAGGTTTTTTTACAATATTTTTATAAAGTGAAATATAAAAATACAACAATAAAAACATTATAAAAAACCTAACCTAGAGTGCCGCCGGCAACGGTGGTTAGGGCTGCAGAGAGGAACCGTCGGACTATGCGCGCCGTGTCCAGGATTACCTTATGAATCTGACCCTTGATCCAACCACAACCACGTAGCGAGTCTTTATTTATATTATATATAATATACTTATTTTATAAATCTATATTGTTAATCAAAAAATAACATATGTATAAAATATTGTCGATTTCTTGTAGATTTCCAGGCACTTCATTAAAGACAAAATATCACACAAAAGGTTTTCATCATAATTTGTGTCATTATCTATGAAAAGGGACCTTATTGTCGATGGCGCTTATGGCGTTGTTCAAGACGACACAATACAAACGCAACGCGATTCGACGTAAGTGCCACCCACAATAAAGTCCCTTTTCCTAGATAATGACACATTTTTGCACTAAATATAGTTTCAATGCCCACGATTATTAATTTCTATCATTCATGTTTGTAAAATACCATTTCTTCGTTTCTGACAGAGTTTAAAATGTCACAAGTCGAGTACTCGACGCTCAAACATTGCCCCATATCCCGTTTACATATTTAAAAACTTTCACACCTACTTTAATAAAATATTTTGTCTTTACATTACAAATACACTAAAATTGTCAAAGTATAGGCAAAAAACTTGTTCAGATATTTGTGACCACAGCTCCGATATATTTGATGGCGACTGTATAGTCAGACGCAGAGATTGCTAAGCGGGCGTGGTGTTCATATTTATCTTGACACGCTCTTATACTCTTACAAATAAAGTCATGTTTAAAAATAACATTCGAGTTTATAAAAATTAAAAAAATAAAAATAAAAATCGGTTCTCGGAGATATCGAGTAACACATACATACAAAAAAAATAGTTCGGATTGATAACCTCCTTTTTTTGAAGTCGGTTAAAAATAAATCATAGATTACTTAATTATTATTTTCAACTTAAAAAGTATACGTTTAATGTTACTTATTCATAAGTAAAAATATATATACTAACTCTAATCAGGTAAATATATGTTATTTGTAATAGTATATATCTAAAATATGTATAATTAAAGTAAAGTTTTTTTAAGGCACATTTTGTCTTATTTTTGGACGGAAATACTCTACAAACGTTTAATAATATTCCTCCCTCAAACCACTATTGGACTAAATATATTAAAATATAGTAAATATCTACATAAAAGTTTTGTAAAAATTTTCCAAAATATATCATATGAATTTTTTAATGATACACCCTCATCCTGAGCGGTCCTGACTCGGCTTGAAAATGGGTACCAGAGCTTACCCGAAACATGCCTAGTGCGATATAATTACACGTGAGTTTATCCGTTTGTAACTGGGCCATTTTATTTAAAGTTGTATACTAAACTTTTTTTTTATTAATTTTTTTGTGTGGTTTCTACTCAGAATCATGAGCTTTTTCGAGCCTGATAGGAGAAGAGATAGGGCACAGCGATGACCATCACGCTTGAGTCTGGAGCAGACCAACTGGGGAAGTACCTCCTCCTTACAGAAGACCACAGCCATAATAGCACTGCTACCTTTCAGGTATGTAGTGTTGTGTTCCTGATGGTGAGTAAGGTTCTCAGAGCTCCAACCCCCCTTAAAGGCCGGCAACGCGCTTGTGACTCCCCTGGTGTTGCGGGTGCCCGACGTGGGTGGGTGGGCGACGGTAATTGCTTACCACCAAAAAAAAATGTGTGCCAACCTTTTTTATTCCATTCCGTTACTATTTTTCATATATTTCATATGGCGGTAACGGAGTGGAAGTAATTTAAAAATGTATGAACATTTTGGGACACATTTTTTTCTCGTATCAGGGGCCCGATTTTTGAGTCGTGCACTCGAATTCATAAAACTTTGAGAATGAAAATAATCACACACAAAAGTTTCTCACCATTATTTTTACACAAAATGTATAGTTTCGATACCCATGATTATTTATTTATATCATTCATGCTTCTTAAATACCATTTCTTCGTGTTTGAGAGTTTAAAATGTCACGATTCGAGCGTGGAGTACTCAAAAAAAAAAGTTAAGTGTACAACTTTAAATAAAATGGCCCAACTAGTAGAACAGTCAGCAGAAGTGGTTAAGCATTTGAAGTGTTCAAAATGAGGTCAACACATCTCTATTGTCAAGAGAATAAGAGCGCGTGTAGGTCATTATGAACACTTCAAACGCTTAGCCACTTTTGCTGCTGTACCATGACTCACAACAGTTTTAATTATTATTTTTATATTAAGCAGAAACGTCTGCTAGCATATCAAAGATATTTAAGTCGAAAGAAAAATAGAAAAATTTGACTCGCAGCGGGACTCGAACCCACAACCACTGGATCACTAGCCCAGTGCACTACCAGTTGTGCTATACGAGCGCCGCTGAGACGTGTCAAATCTCTCTATCTCTATCTCTAAGCGGCGCTCGTATAGCACAACTGGTAGTGCACTGGGCTAGTGATCCAGTGGTTGTGGGTTCGAGTCCCGCTGCGAGTCAAAAAAAAATCTATTTTTCTTTCGACTTAAATAGTTTTAATTATATTGCTTTACTTTTTTTACACACATTTCTTTCCATATGCCTTTTCAGCGACACGTTCTGTGTGAAAGCCTGCTTACAATTTTCACAACGATATTTCTCTTTCCCATTCATATGTAACACCATATGGCGATTCAAGTGTCCACTGTACCCAAAACATTTTTTACAAAACTTACATACATACGGCTTAACTTTCATATGATTAACGATATGCGATACTAACGTATCCTTTTTAGGAAAAGGCTTATTACATAAGTCACATATAAACTTATGGTTGTGAACTTTTTGGTGTCTCCGGTAGTTGGAAGAGTTTACAAATTTCTTCGGGCAGAAATTGCAAAAGTATTTCATTTCACCGCTATGTATTAATTTATGGTTTTTCAATAGATATTTCTCACTGTAACATTTGCCACAGACATCGCATACGTGAGGTTTGTCGCCGGTATGCATTCGTTTATGTCTGACAAGGACAGCGCAGTCGGAGAACCTTTTATTACATATGTTGCATGAGTATGGTTTTTCCCCTGTGTGAATCCTTATATGGTTGGTTAAGCCCGCTCTGAATGCGAACACTTTGTTACAAAACTCGCATATATGTCGTTTTTTTTGTCTTACAATTTTAGATTTATGTTTTGACGGCTTATTTCCTATATCATTGTTCGAATCAGATTCTTGTTTTGTATCTTTCTCTTCGTATTCAGAATCTGTGTCGTTGTCTTCTGAATCCGTTTCAAATGCTAAGTTGCTGCTATATTTTATGTATTGTATATGGGTTTTCTCTTTTTGTTTGTTTGTTATCCTCTGACTTCTTCGATGTAAGCCTGAAATTATAATATTATTGTAATTCCGAAATTAGAGTACCTAAAGGACACAGTTCAGATAATGCTGCCGCCACACATTCGCACGAGTAGCGAGGCGAAAGGCGAGACGAAACGCGAGCACGCATGTGTACGCGGACGTCTCGCTATTCCTCTCGTCCCTCGCATCGTGTTTTTGTATAGGCAAAGTTTCGTCGAACGTTTCGACGAATAGCGAGGCGAGTGACGAGCCAGCATGTCTAAACGCGGAGTAAGAAAGTATATCAAACGTTTTGTTAACTTCGTTCTGAGCAGTCAGATTTTCACTTGAAGAAATTATTCTCTATGGTATTTGTTTGATATGTTTTCTTATGAATAACATTGAAGATATGTTTAAGATTGTTTTTGTAATACTGATATTTTGAAAAAATAAGTCCCGCCGAGGGTTCCCCTTGTTTAGGCATAATTTGTTTTGTAATAATTTTAATTCGCATACCCAGTGTTGCCATAATTGTATATAAGCAGAAACTGATCTCGCATAATACTTTTCCGCCGAATTCTATTACGCAGAATTTAAATAAGCCTAATGGTTGGTACGCATAATTTGGAAAGACCGAATGGTGTTATTACGATTTTTTTTCCCAGGAAGTGTGTTTTTGTCGTAGTCGCTGTTCTAACCTAACCTAACCTACCTTGTTTTTCTGTTGTGGTCACAGTTCTAACCTAACCTAACCCACTTCGGACATTCGGCCTCAATAATATGCTAATATTTTTTCGGACAAAGTAGTATTCGGCTAATACAGAATTATCCTAAATAAAATTCGGCAACATTAATATTCGGCGTAAATAAATTATGCGAAACTTGGTATGCGTATTAAGATTCGGACAAAACTAATTATGCCAAATAAAGGGAACCCCCCGCCGAGTCATAAAAGTCTAAATGCTTCTTGGGTCAGAGGCGTTAGAACCAGTGTAGTTTTTATTTTTCTCTTTTACTTTTATATACTCGACGTGTAAAAGTGCCCTTGTGGCCTACTTTTATGAACTTTAAGGTTTTTAAGAATTTTCTCCATCCGTTAATATGAAAGTTTATAGTTTTTTTTTAAACCGTCTTAGGCTTTATAAACCGTCCGGCTTATTAGAGCGATCGGACTGTGTGGAGGGAAGGTAGCCAGTAGAAAATCTAGGACCAGACAGTGATTTTGTACTATCTCATCCTCATGGAATCCAGTCATTAGTAAATACAGGCGTGAAATACCACAAGTTGAAAATACCGATATCGTTAGTGTAGTGTGTCCGAGTGACATCTAGTTTTTTTTTTTTTTATGACATAAGGCAAACGAGCAGACGGATTGCCTGATGGTAAGCAATTACCGTCGCCCATGGGCACCCGCAACACCAGGGGAGTCACAAGCGCGTTGCCGACCTTTAAGGGGGGTTGGAGCTCTGGGAACCTTACTCACCATCAGGAACACAACACTACATACCTGAAAGGTAGCAGTGCTATTATGGCTGTGGTCTTCCGTATGGAGGAGGTACTTTCCCAGTTGGGCTTCTCCAGACTCGAGCGTGATGGTACTTCGCTGTGCCCTACCTCTCATTGTTGGACGTAGTTTAAGAACATACCCGGGTCCAAAAAGCCAGTCTACATCCGAGACCACGAGGACAACGTCGTTCTAGAAACTTCGGAGGTAATTTTTAAAGTTATAGTACAAGGTTAAGGCACTGGTCCCACCGCGAGCTAGCAAGCTATGAGCTATCAGCTATTTCAAGGGACAAAAGATAATCGATCCCGTGTAAATAAACGAGACATATATGTCATAGCCGGGCGGTTGTAGTTCATCGCCGGTTAATTAGTAGTAATAGTAGTTAATTAGTAGTTAATTTTATTTACACGGGAGCGATTATCTTTTGTTCCTTGAAATAGCTGATAGCTCATAGCTTACTAGTGCCTCAGCCCCGTTTATTTTGTAATGAATGAGAATGCCTCGTTAATACTTACCATTTTCACAGTTAACCTCATCTTTCAAAAGTTCTTTCTTGACGACCGTGTCCACATGAGAGGCGGATAACCCTGTCTTCTGGTTATCTCCACTAGCTGGACCGTGCTCGAAAACTTCCCTTTTTATGTCAGCTACTAAATTTTTTTGATCTAAAAAGAAAATGTCACTATAGTGAGTTCACCAATAGAAACCGTAATCAAAAAAAAACATTTTTTTTTTTAGTAAATATTTTGGTGTTTTATGTAAAAATACTACCTACTATATAATAAAAAATTGAAACAGATGATATATAGCCTTATACATTATATATAATCTCAATCAACTCGTTGCGACGAAAAAGCGACCGGTGAATATCAAATGATATTTCGTAGATAAATTCCGAATAACTCATTGGTACAAGCCGGGGTTTGAACTTGCGACTCGAACGCTCTTACAGCTAGGCTACCAGCGCTCTTTTTGTCATTTTTACCAAGCCAAGTTGCCCTAAGTAGACTCACACTTGTCATAATCCGCACCCAAGGTCTCAGGAGTCAAGCCCAATCGCACCATCTCATCAGTCCCCAGGTCTTCCACCATCAGCAACTCATCGTCAGCCAATGGCTCATCCTTTATAGATGCCTGTGCCATGACTGTACTCACTTGAGGGTTTCTGTCTGATGGTCTTGGATCTGAAATATAGCAGAATAATTTTGACACAAATTGACTGAGCCCCACGGTAAGCTCAAGAAGGCTTGTGTGGTTCAGCCAACGATATAAAGGTTTAATATCATCATCATCATCATCATCATCTCAGCCATAAGACGTCCACTGCTGAACATAGCCCTCCCCCTTGGATCTCCACATGTACCGGTTGGAAGCAACCTGCATCCAGCGTCTTCCGGCGACTTTAATGAGGTTGTCAAGGTATAATATACAAATACTTAAATACATATATAAAACACCCATGACTCAGGAACAAATATCTGTGATCATCACACAAATAAATGCCCTGGCTTGGGATTCGAACCCAGGACCATCAGCTTCATAGGTAGGGTCACTACCCACTAGGCCATCCTGTCAAAATAATAATAATATGGCGTAGGGATGTGACGACCCCATCGCCCACTGGTTTTCTCCAGTGCAATCAGTTAACGCAGGGCAGCTTGTGGCGAGCTGTTGGAGAGTAGCGACCCCACGTACCTGAGTGCCCCTGGGGTACCCTGTCGGACAGGTGGGACAGGTCCCCTGGCTCTGGCTTGCCTTCACCGGCCGTCCAGATTGGGGTCGCGAGAGCTGCGTTCTCGAGGGTAGATGTGGAAACCTAAGTGGCGAGTTGGCTATATGTTTAAAGTCCAGTGACACCTCTCTACCCTTAGCCCTATGCACCGGTGTTGCCCTTGAGCCATCTTTGATGTCGCTTTTTGTGGGGGCCCATCTCGCATAGGGCGAGTCACCGTCTGCCGGAAATAAAATTAAATAGCATTTTATTAGGCAGACGTCCGGTTTTTTATCCAATAGCCCAGTAGCTAGTCCATCCTTTCCATCCAATAGCCTAGTACATTCTAGATTCCATTATAACTCAATAGTCGTTACACCATGGCGGGTGCTGTCTCTGTGCGCATCCCATGATACGGACAGGGGCAACATCCGCTTAGTGTACCCCTTACATTTCATTAAATTGTCGAAAGGGCCTCTGCGCGTTGGCTCAATCTGGCTCCGCGTACGCCTCCCAAATGTCCGGAACACCATTGTTCCGTGTACGGAAGAGACATACAAATATTATTAAAAACATATATTGTAAGGTAAGATCTATTGTAAGGCACACCATTGTAGTGCATGTTTGAGAAAATAACATTTTTCCCTATTTCTGTAAGTGGGAGTTTTCAAAATTTGGTACACCCAATTAGCGAAAGATGTTTAAAAAAGTTAAATCACTGTCAGTTTGATGATGACAATTAAACATTAAATTTTTATGAAGATAGACTTTTTGCCTTCTATTATGTTGTAATATTGATTGAAGTTTATAAATCGAACATCAAAACCAAGTTTTTATCGATATTTAATGCTTAATTTTCGTTACGAAACTGACAGTGATTTAACTTTTCTAAACAACTTTCACTAATTGGGTGCACAATTTTTTGAAAACACTCAAGTAATCCAGTATGATATGACTATGATTTAGATCCAGATGACAGAAACGGGTAAGTCAACTTTTCTATATCATTTGTCGGCAGAGTAACAGTGCCCTGGACAACTGTTTAAAACTACCCATGCTCACTAATATAATGTCATTGCCAAACAGTGGTATGAGATTTATGTGTGTTTGTCTAATATAATATCCTTGAAAATCATATTACTTTCTTACAATACTATAATTAACTCAGGGGTCATAGGTCAGCTAATAATTTCATTATAATTCAAGCTTGTTGACCTTGAAATCATAGTAAACATACTAACATCCCTAAGAAAGAGACACATACATGATTATGCAACCTCGCTGACCATGAACCTTTTTACATTACTTTATTTAAAAAAAACAATGACCATACCATTCAACTGTAAAGCCAAATCTGGTGGCTGCAACACAACGGGACCCAAAACTACGTCTTGTTTAATTTCATGTCCCTCGTATAGGGCTCTCCGTGAACCACTAAAACACTCAGTATCCGTCTTTACAGTTTTGTAAGACATAATATAAACAACATTCCTGTTGCTACCATTACGGAATAACAAAACGTTTTAAAAAGTTTATAAAAAAAACTAACCGAACGGAATATTTTTTAATAATAAACTAAAACTAACTACATATTTTAGCTTCTACGTGTCACTTCTAAAGAATGCAGGATAAAGTAAACTTTAACTTCTAAACAATGTTGTAAACTTGTCATCGTAAATATCAAATAAGTAGGCCATTCGACTGTCATCTTTTTGATTGTTAGATATGACAAGGGAAATTAAACCTTCATGATATGTGATAGAGCTTCATTACTTTGCATATCAAAAAATTTTGTTCTTTGACAGCGTAGCAGTAGTATTTTTCTTGCATTTTTGGTTAGGAATATTTAAGGTAGTTTTTGATTGAATTATGAATGATATATTTGTATAATACAAATTATATTTAAGTTTATAGAATAATAGTAGTTTATGTATCTGTGCATAATGAAGGGCATTACAACAAGAGTGTGGGTTTAATAATATCACACGAGTGTTGTAATACCTAATTATGTATAGATGCATACACTATTTTATCTACACACATATCATAAGTGTTTTAAGATGGGGAACCGCAGGGAAATGACCTGTATTATTACTAGTGCTACTTGTAAACATTAAAAAGTCAACGAACAAAACAAATGACAGCTTGGAATGGCGGCGTTTCCGATTTCGTATCTCAGTCAAATATATTTTTTTAAACCATAGATAAGAGAATGAACTCCCTATTCTATTGTCACTCGAATTCAAATGTCGTTCGATTTATATTTAAAAGAACATACCAAATACGCGTTTCGTATCAATGACTGTTTTAATATCTATAGATACTAGAATGGACACCGTACTTGAATTTGACAGCTGTTCCTTTAAACTCATAACAGTCATAACCTACGGTTTTCAGGAGGTAATGTTAACATTACATCTCAATTCATTTCTGATGGTTGGTAATGCTGGTATGCTACATTGCCTGCGGTTTCTGGACACATTTTAGAGCACTTATAATATGTAGGTAGAGAAATGTTATTAACGCGATAGTTACCATGTATGTTCATTTGAATGAGTTTCCGATATTTCGGCACTGTTGCAAGCGCCATCCTCACGGAATGGCTACCCCGTTTTCAGTAACAGTTGTTGTTGGACCCGGGTACGTCCTTAAGCTACGTCCAACAATGAGAGGTAGGGCACAGCGATGACCATCACGCTTGAATCTGGGGCAGCCCAACTGGGGAAGTACCTCCTCCTTACAGAAGACCATAGCCATAATAGCACTGCTACCTTTCAGGTATGCAGTGTTGTGTTCCTGATGGTGAGTAAGGTTCACAGAGCTCCAACCCCCCTTAAAGGCCGGCAACGCGCTTGTGACTCCTCTGGTGTTACGGGTGCCCATGGGCGACGGTAATTGCTTACCACCAGGCAATCCGTCTGCTCGTTTGCCGCCTATGTCATAAAAAAAAATGCGAACGGCTATGTCAGCTTAAAATAATAAATGTTATTTTATTTATTTGTAATTTCCGCTGCGGTAGATGTGAACATCGATATGGGGCGATTTCGGCCCAGTGATGACCCAGCTAACGTTTTAAATTTCAACGTAACTTTATGTGGGTTTCTGTAATTTATTTTTACCAAAGTATGAAAATAATGACGTTCGGTTTCGGTGAGGGAAAACATCGTGAGGAAACCGGACTTATCCCAATAAGGCCTAGTTTATCCTCTGGCAGTCGCTTTCGTAAAACTAGTGCCTACGCCAAATCCTGGGATTAGTTGCCAAGCGGACCCCAGGCTCCCATGAGCCGTGGCGAAATGCCGGGACAGCGCGAGGAAGATGATGATGAAAATAAGGGTTGACGCTTATCGCATATTTTAAAAAATATGTTAATAAATCATAGAAGTCTGAGAATTATATTATTTATTTTACATTATTCATTAAACATAACGAGACAGATAAAAAATAACATCAATTTGGTCAGAAATCTATTCATTTATTTATAGCCCGGCCCCGAGTGCGTCTCTCCACGAAGTTTATTTTAACAAAATGTTTTGCGCTTAAATATTTTTCCTTTTCCTTCCAGTAGGTACTATTTGACTTCAGGGCAACTTCGTACAGTCACCGGGAATAATGGGTTCCCTTTATTTCGCATAATTAGTTTTGTCCGAATCTTAATACGCATACCAAGTTTCGCATAATTTATTTACGCCGAATGTTAATGTTGCCGAATTTTTATTTAGCATAATTCTGTATTAGCCGAATACTACTTTGTCCGAAAATATATTGGCATACTATTATTGAGGCCGAATGTCCGAAGTGGGCTAGGTTAGGTTGGAACTGTGACCACAACAGAAAAACAAGGTGGGTTAGGTTAGGTTAGAACAGCGACTACGGCAAAAACGCACTTCCTGGGAAAAAAATTGTAATAACACCATTCGGTGTTTCCAAATTATGCGTACCAACCATTCGGCTTATTTAAATTCTGCGTAATAGAATTCGGCGGAAAAGAATTTTGCGAGATCAGTTTCTGCGTATATACAATTATGCCAACACTGGGTATGCGATTTAAAATTATTACAAAATAAATTATGCCTAAACAAGGGGAACCGGTAATAATATATTATAATTTCAAGACTTCTGACAGCATGCGATCAGATATTATTGCGGTCTTACTATTGCCGGTGACTCTACCTTATTACAGTCAGCAGTATATAGTTAGTTATATTCATTATGGCCAAATATATCATAACACATCCTTACTGCAATATAAATAAAGATATGCATCAATATATTAGGCTACTTTGGTTGCAACTAACTATAAGACGCTGACTGTACAGTCGCAGTCAGATATAATATAACTGAGCAGTGAAGATGTTCCTAGTCCTTTTCAACGAGTTCTCGGCCCACACCCTTATTGGAGCAGAATTTGAAATATATCCTCAGGTCTTCATCGTTAGTTGGGGGCCCGCTGTTGGCCAGGAACATTTTCCCCGCCACACGAGTTCAAGTCTGACCCAAGACAAGTTGGACCCGGGTATGTCCTTAAACTACGTCCAACAATGAGAGGTAGGGCACAGCCATGACCATCACGCTTGAATCTGGGGCAGCCCAACTGGGGAAGTTCCTCCTCCTTACAGAAGACCACAGCCATAATAGCACTGCTACCTTTCAGGTATGTAGTGTTGTGTTCCTGATGGTGAGTAAGGTTCCCAGAGCTCCAACCCCCCTTAAAGGCCGGCAACGCGCTTGTGACTCCCCTGGTGTTGCGGGTGCCCATGGGCGACGGTAATTGCTTACCATCAGGCAATCCGTCTGCTCGTTTGCCGCCTATGTCATAAAAAAAAAAAGTCTATGACGGCATCCTTATCTGAAGATTGTCAAATGTAGTCTGGCCTCTCCATCACCTTTGACAGGTAACTCAAAGCTGTCCTGTCAGAGAACAGCTTGTGGTCTCTTCCACACGTCGACGTTAGTGTCTTTTTTGTTCAGGAACGTTGATGCTAACGTCAGACGACCGGTCTGGCCTAGTGGGTGAGCCTGCCTATGAAGCCGATGATTCTGGTTTCAAATCCCAGTTAGGGCATTTATTTGTGTGATGAGCACACATTGTTCCTGAGTCATGGGTGTTTACTATGTATTTAAGTATTTATATGTATCTATTTATTATATATATCGTCGTCAAGTACCTACAACACAAGCCTTACTGAGCTTACCGTAGGACTAGCTCGATTTGTGTAAGATTGTCCAGAGACCAAAGGCTTAGCAGTCACAGATGCATATACAGGCACCTGGCACTACAGATAATCCACATGTCTATCCTTAATGATCACTCTTTACTGCAAACATCTTTATGAAAATAACCGTTATGGACATTCAGAGTTTTTTTAGCCTTAAACCGTTTGTCGCAATACTGACAAGGGTACGGCCGCTCATCGGAGTGCAACTTCACATGCCTGTCTAAAGAGTACTTTTCCACAAAGGCCTTATCACACTTATCACATTTATATGGTCGTTCCGTAGAATGCTGGGTCATAGTGTGATATTTCCACAGCTTTTTACTTTTAAACTTAAGATTGCACGCTTCACATGCAAACGGAGTCTCCGTGCTATGCATAGCTATATAATGATTCTTTAACTGTCCATTCCGAAGAAATGTAGAATCACACTCGGAGCACTTAAAAGATTTTGTTTTGTTTTCCTCGTGCTTTTGCTTGTGAGTTCTCAAAGCCCAGTTGAAGTAGTAAGACTTTTTACAAATATCACACTTGTAGTTTTTCTGTCCGGTATGCAGTTTCATGTGTACTTTCAAAGCCGCCTCTCTTGCATATTCTTTGGGGCACAACTTGCATTTAAAAGGTTTCACGCTGGTATGAGAAACTAAGTGATTATTAAGCTTGCTTCGGGTAGAAAAATGTTTGTTACATATGAGGCATGGTATCGTTTGGTTGGTATGAAATTTCATGTGTTGCTGGTAACTCCATAGAGATGGGAAATCCTTGTCACAGTGTTCACAAGGGATCGGTGTGACTAAGTGATTTTCAATATGCTTTTTTAATATTATCATATTTTTCAGTTCGGCATTGCATATGTGGCAAGGGAAACCGTTGCTGTGCTTGCTTCTATGTTCGTCTAGAAGCTCTTGTGTCAAATATGTTTCGTTGCAAATGTCGCAGGTGTAAAGCTGTTCTGGGATGAGCGGTTCGGACCAGGCATGGCCGTTTAGGTGGGTCGCTACTTGAGAGACATCGTTGAATGTTGCTCCACAGATATGGCAAGGGAACCGTGGTGGTGAAGAAGTTTCAGCCACTGAAAAGAAACAGTTTTTTTTATTATTAACATTTATCTATATCATCCAGTGTTTTTAAATCCTCAAAAAATATATATTAACATTAGAATTTGGTTTGTATAACTTGTATATGAGGGTCAGAGATTTGAAATAAGAGTAAGGTCAAAGATGCAAGATGACAACTAATTTCTTTTTTTTTATGACATATGCGGCAAACGAGCTGACGGATTGCCTGGTGGTAAGCAATTACAGTCGCCCATAGGCACCCCCAACACCAGATGAGTCACAAGCGCGTTGCCGGCCTATAAGGGGGGTTGGAGCTCTGGGAACCTTACTCACCATCAGGAACACAGCACTACATACCTGAAAGGTAGCAGTGCTATTATGGCTGTGGTCTTCTGTAAGGAGGAGGTACTTCCCCAGTTGGGCTGCCCCAGATTCAAGCGTGATGGTCATCGCTGTGCCCTACCTCTCATTGTAGTTTAAAGACATACCCGGGTCCATATTTATACCCATATTTTACCCAGTAATAAAAAGCTTTAATATTTTTGTATTACTTATTTATTGTCAACACATGGGTAGAGACCCTAGCTATGAAGCCGGTTCTGGGTTCCCAGTAAGGGCATTAATTTGTGTGATGAGCACAGATATTTTTTCCTGAGTCATGGGTGTTTTCTATGTATTTAAGTATTCATATGTATCTATCTAATAGATATATCTTCGTCTAGTACCTACAACTCAAGCCTTACTGAGCTTACCATAGGACTAGATCGATTTGTGTAAGATTGTAATGAATTATTTATTTATTAAAAATTGTGATTGGACACAAATAAATGCCCTTCCCAGATTCAAACTACACTCCTGAGTAACACATAGGCTACTGAGCTAGGAGGCAATTAAGTAAGTTCAAAGTGCATATTCTTTGTTTTGACTAAAAAAAATTACAACGTAAATTCTTCATGTATATTTAATAAAAAATATATATATTTATAAGACATCTCTAAGAAAGGATAACTGCCTTACAAAGCATAAGGGCAGTAACTAATCTTGAAATTGCATAAAAAGATTTATTTTCCCGTAATAATGTAAGGTACATATTGAAATTAAAAATTATACAGAGTTACTCCACTTATGCTCAGTACTAAAGAATGAAGAGATTTTTATTTGCAACCCAAAATACATAAATATGTACATTGACACTGGTAGAGTGTAGCAACATAGGCGTAATATAATATAACAAGTGGATATAATTAATTGTTAGTGTACAGGGTTGGGCAGATTAAGTGTCCTAGCCTTATATCGTATATTTTTTCTTAAG
Organism: Grapholita molesta; assembly: GCA_022674325.2. Lineage (NCBI taxonomy): Eukaryota > Metazoa > Arthropoda > Insecta > Lepidoptera > Tortricidae > Grapholita > Grapholita molesta. The sequence continues at coordinate 914,458 of CP053145.2, read as the reverse complement.
TAATCCTACTTTTTTTACCGTATATATATGTTTTTAAAAAGGCAATATATTCGGCTTTATGATCGCTAGACTTCAACTGGACTTTTTTTTATTTTCTATTGTTTTCAACAATGGACGCGAAACGTGAGCTCGTTGTCGATTTGTTCGTGAAACATTTTCGCCCTTGCGAGATATTAAGAAAGCTGAAACATTTAAATTTCAATGCAAGGTTCATATCGCGCACCATCAAGCGATTCAGGAAAACAGGGTCTTCCCGAATCAGGCCCTAACCTGGACGCAAACCATCTGTCCGTATCAAAAAAGTGGTCAAAAATGTTCGTGAGCGTATTAGGCGAAATCCGGCTCAGAGTGCAGGTAAACTCGCGAAAGATATGTAAATATCCCGACGATCCATGAGTCGTATATTGCGACATGATCTTAGATTATAAGCCTACAAAAAGCAAAAAAAATACGGATTAACGGACACCCAGAAAAAGCTAGAGTCACAAAATGCAAGGAGCTACTAGCATGGCACGAGGGTGATGACATTATTTTTCGGATGAAAAACGTTTCTATTGCAAGATAGCCACAATCAACAAAGTGATCGTGTGTATGGCGTATCATTGAGGGACATACCAGTGGACAAATTAGCTGTGCAGCGATTTCAAAGTGCGTCGGCTGTCATGGTTTGGGGTGCAATATCGCCTGGAGGCAAATTACCACTGCTGTTCATCGATCGAGGAGTCAAAATCAACCAAGATTACTATATTCAGAACATATTGCAGGGTCATTTATTAGAAAATGCCCGAAAGTTATATGGGAGTGATTACTTTTGTTTTCAGCAAGACAGTGCCCCATCTCACAAAGCCAAACACACTCAAGACTGGTGTCGAATGAATTTGACGGACTTTATACCTTGGCAAGAATGGCCTTCTTCGTCACCAGACTTGAATCCGTTGGATTTTTCAATATGGGGATTTATGCTAAGTAATATAGGGAGAACACACGACATGAATTTAAATTCAGTCAAGCATCGGTTAGTGAAGATATGGAACGATATTCCAGATGAGGTAGTGCGTGCCGCGTGTAACTCCTTCTATGGGAGAATGCGAAAAGTAATTAAAGCCAATGGAGAGAAATTTGAACTAATGAATTATTTTAGTAATTTACAGTTACTGTTTTATATATTTACTAAAAAATATTTGAAATCTATGGAGTTGTTGTCATTTTATGAAAATTTTAAAGTAGGACACTTAATCTGCCCAACCCTGTACATATCGGTATAATCAACATTTTAAAAAATATGCTTTTTATAAAGAGCTTTAAACATACATATATTATATAAATCTAGGTAGAAACTTAGGTTAATATTTATTTATAGGAATAAAATAACATGATTAATTAAAATTACTTATTCAAAATTACACTAAACTAAGAACAACAAGACTTAAATTAAGAATTCCCCCCGTGGCAAGGTACCACAGATGCTTACTCACAGGGGGAATTCTTAATTTATGTCTTATAGTTCCTAGTTTAATGTAATTTAGAATAAGTAATTTTAATTAATCACGTTATGTTGTTTGGGGCACTGTCAAAGAGACTGGTGAATGCGACTGGAGACCATAGAGCTGGCAGCTTCCTCACACAGCGGATTAGTATTGCAATTCAGCGGGATAGAAACTTAAATTTATACATTTAATTGTACTAGGTTTACCAGTTTTATCCTCCATAAGTTCTTTTCTAATTTATACAAGAAAAATATCAGTAACGCAGGCTCAGTCAATCAAAATCGATACAATATAGAATAAGCAGACAACGCAACTTACCAACATTACATTCGTTTATTTCATTGTTATTCTTTGGTTCTGGTACATTTTTTTCTTCATTAGTAAGAACATCTTTTTCTTTTTTAATATTAATAACTTTTGTTTCGAGACACTGGTTTTCTGGGCCCTGATCCTCGACTTCAGGATATAAATCGAATTCTGATTTAACAGTAACGTGTTCTATTTCTAATTCTGTCATGATTTTATATTAAATTATAGAATGCTTTAATAATATTAGTCTAGGTACTTTTCGTTGATCGAAGATTGATATTTGATAATGATATGGCCTATGCTGTAGATATGACATTTTATTGACAATTTTGACATCACAATAGGAGGAATCACAGACTACTTAGAACGGAGGAATAATTACTTTTTAATTTTTTTTATTAAATGGTATGTCTATGACATCACATGAAAACTAGTGGGAATAATGACTAGAGCACGCATCCGCGTACGCCAGTAAGGGACAAAGATACTTTCGCTTCTACGGCCCAAAATGTAACAGTTCACTATAGTTTTGCTTCACAGGACACTCTTTCTAGCAAAAATATAAGCTTATTCTGTATTAATTACCGCAACTTCGGTTGAAAACACAAGAAAACTCCAATTGCATTTGTTTATATCCCTCCAACTTTGACAGTTCTGAAAGGTTCAGGCCCGGTACCGCGAACATCGAAGTTCGCATATTCCGAGCATCTTTCTCTTTTACTCCAGCACCAATTAGGCAACAAAGAGAAAAAAACGACGAATGGGCAATCTCCGTCGATACCCAATTTACAGCTTTTGTCGCCAACCCGCCTGCCAAGGCGGCAACTACCCTTCAAGATGATTCAAGCCATATTTGGGGGAGGCCTATGTCCAGCAGTGGACGATAAGTGTGTCTTGTGGTTTGAAAATATTACTCTATGATATTAACTAAACTCTTTTTTAAAACCGAACTATTCTCTAAATATCTTTGACTGTTAAACAGAAGAAAAGTCATCGTTGACATATTAAATTTTTAACTAGATGCATTGTATTCGTAAATTTTTACTGTTATCGAAACATTTTGTTCCTTTTTCATGTCTTCTGTGTTCAGAGGTCAATTGTTGAAAAGCGTGGTTGTATTTGGATCGCGGTATCGACGGTTATCCACAGCTCAAGGTTAGCCCCCTTTTAAACACAAACTCACGTGAGATTCAAACATAATGGCCCAATTTCAGTAGTCGATAGAGCCCGCAGGGGGTTCGAGAGATTTCTAGAACGCGTGCCACAAGGCCCTCATTCGGGGAACCGTTTTTATTAGTCAATAGGGCCTGCGGCGCTACCGCGAATAACGATATTCGTGAATTTCGGACGATTGTCTCTGTCACTCTCATGACAACCTTAATTGGAGTAAAAGCGAAAGATGCCCGTAATATACGAACTTCGACGTTCGCGGTACCGGGCCAGCATGCGCGGGGCGAGATTGCTAGAACACATGCCACGGGCGGCATGCCACAGGGTTCGCAAATGAAATTAAAAGGCTCAATTTCATTGGTCGTTAACTCGTCACTCCGTGATTAGACATGCTGGCTCGACACTCGCCTCGCTAGGTATTCGTCGAAATGTTCGACGAAACTTTGCCTGTACAAAAACGCGATGCGAGGACGAGAGGAATAGCGAGACGTCCGCGTACACATGCGTGATCGTGTTTCGACTCGTTATTCGCCTCGCTACTCGTGCGAATGTGTGGCGACTGTGGCGGTAGCATGAAGCAATGCAAAGAACGTGGAGACCTAATATAAACATACAAAATCTTCCGTGTGCGGAAAAGACATACAAATAAAATAACTATAATATTGCTAGACATCCGTGTAAGAGAGTAGACGCTTGGTTACGTAGGCAACGTGCGGCGTGAATATTAAACAAGTACAAACGTATACGAGCGGCCCCATATAAACGATTTAACCCTCGACGCTACGCTTCTCGCTCCGCCCAACGCTCCGCTTTGAGCACCGACACAGGTCTTACACTCGAACTTGACTATTACTATCATTAGTAATTCAAACGTTTTATTAAAGACAGTGTTACGTGCCGTCGACGCGAACAGGGTCCAAGTACTTGAAAATAGAGGCTCGTTGTGTCCGAAACATTGCGTGCGTGCGTAAATGAAGGTGTAATAATAACAGAACCGTTGTCCATACTCTAACCGCATGCAGTAGGTACATACATAAAGTACCTACGTTGTCGCACCTCGCACCTATTCGAACAAACTATTGGATTCTTAGAATCCACATACATTACCTATCTATATTATATAGTTTTTATTTTTTTAGCAGTTTTAACCTTCATACGCCAAAAAAATACCCGTGATTTTTAATTAAAAATCCCACGTTACCTAGGAATTTACACATTACTTCGTAGAACGCGTTGCCACATTTCTTCTAACAAATTAGTAAGTAATTTAATAATAGTAAATACTGACGACCGGTCTAGCCTAGTGGGTAGTGACCCTGCCTATGAAGCCGATGGTCATGGGTTCGAATCCCAGTCAGGGCATTTGTTTGTGTGATAAACACAGATATTTGTTCCTGAGTCATGGATGTTTTCTATGTATTTAAGTATTTATATGTGTCTATCTATTAATATCGTCGTCTAGTACCTACAACACAAGTCTTACTGAGCTTGCCGTAGGACTAGGTCGATTTGTGTAAGATTGTCCCGAAATATTTATTTATTTAAAATGTTAATCCTCATCTCCTAAACAGCACAGTATTGTATCTCTACAGGATGCTCAAGAAAGAAAACCATTCTGCTATCAACATTGGGGTTAGTCGGCGGCGGGGCCGGAGCGCTCCTGTATGCCCTCGAGAACTCCTACGTGGAAGCCTTCCACAAGGATTTAGTCCACGCCCACCACCAGCCCTGGAGTCACGACGGCTGGCTGAAATCCTTCGACCATGCCAGCATTAGACGCGGCTATGAGGTCTATAAACAGGTAAGGTTTTTTGTGACAAAAGTGTAAAACTATCAGACGGATCGCGTGATGGTAATTATCGTCGCCAATGGGGATGCAACACCAGGGGAGTCAAGCGCGTGGCCGGCATTTAATGCTACCGCTACACATTCGCGCGAGTAGCGAGGCGAATGGCGAGGCGAAACGCGAGCATGCATGTGTACGCGGACGTCTCGCTATTCCTCTCGCACCTCGCCTCGCGTTTTTGTATAGGCAAAGTCTCGTCGAACGTTTCGACGAATGGCGAGGCGAGTGACGAGCCAGCATGTCTAAACGCAGAGTAAGATTGGAGTACGCTCTTTTCTTGAAGGTGTGAGCGTCGTAGCGGTCCGGAAATGCCGCTGACGGCAAATGGTCATCAAACATCGGCGTGATTTCGATCCGTAAGATTATTTCGATTTTATCGAATTCGGTCCGTATGATTATTCCGATTCTATCTGATTTAATCCGTATGATTATTCCGAACATATATGATTTTATAATTATTCCGATTATATCTGATTCTATAATTATTCCGATCATATCTGATTCTATAATTATTCCGATCTTATCGGATTCTATAATTATTCCGATCATATCTGATTCTATAATTATTCCGATCCTATCTGATTCTATAATTATTCCGATCCTATCTGATTCTATAATTATTCCGATCCTATCTGATTCTATAATTATTCCGATCCTATCTGATTCTATAATTATTCCGATCCTATCTGATTCTATAATTATTTCGATCCTATTTGATTCGATCCGTACGATTTTTTTCCGATCCGTATGATTGTTCCAATCCTATCTGTTTCGATCTGTATACTTATTCCGATCCTGTCCGATCCGATCCGATTACCTTCATCGAAAGATATTTAAGGCAAGCGCCAATTAACACTTATCTAAAATACTTCAGACTTTCTAGTCTTAATTCAGTCTTGTAATAGTAGTAGTAGTAGTAGTTAGTTCGGTTCAGCTGTTAGAAAAAATCGGCCCGTCCTTAAAGTATGGTTCCAGATAAAAAATATCTTATGTCCTTCGCGTAGCTCAAACTCTCTCCATACCAAATTTTATCCCAATTGGTTCAGCGGTTTTAGCGTGAAGAGGTAACAGACAGAGAGAGTTACTTTCGCAGTTATAATATTAGTATGGATATGGATATATCATGAATTTAGGGCGTCAAGAAGCCATGCGCTTCGCAAGGGACAGATGCCTATGGAGGAACCTGGTCTTCAACAGAAGCACATGATGTCACGATCCTTGAGCATTGAGGGAACGACTAATGATGATGAGGAAATATATCTCTAAGCCTTCTTTCATTTTTTTTCTATATGACGCAGGTCTGCAAAGCCTGCCACTCCTGCCAGTACATAGCCTTCCGGAACCTTGTGGGGGTCTCCCACACGGAGGAGGAGGCGAAGGCGGAGGCGGCTGACGTCATGGTGCGGGACGGACCCGACGAGACCGGAGAGTACTTCGAGAGACCAGGTATTTCAGGACAATCTGACACAAATCGACCTAGTTCTACGGTAAGCTCAGTAAGGCTTGTGTTGTAGGTGCTAGACGACGATATATATAATAAATAGATACATGTAAATACTTAAATACATAGAAAACACCCATGACTCAGGAACAAATATCTGTGCTCATCACGCAAATATATCGTTCCTCCTATCTAACCTCTAACCTATCGTTTTTCGTGGTTGCGCTGCAGTCACCAACAGGAAAGTCGGAGCTGGAGCGGTACCGCGAACATCGAAGTTCGTATATTTCTACGATCTGCCTCTTTTACTCCAATTAGGATTTCAAAGGAGTCAAGTGTGCATTTTTTGGTACATATTCAATTTATAACGTTATGGTTTTTGAATTAAGAACTAAGTGTTCATCATTGACTCATTGTTGCCTACTATCAGCTTGGAGTGTCCAACATGGTGCCATCACCCTACGGCGCCACGAGAGTGAAAGAGACAATCACCCGAAATTTACGAATATCGTTTTTCGCGGTAGCGCCGCTGTGTCCAGTCGCCAACAGATATATCGGAGCTGTGGTGGGCACAAATATCTCAACATGCAGTTTATCATTGACGACCCCAAAACATGAAATCTAAATATATATAACTCAAAGGTGACTGACTAAATGACATTGATCTATCAACGCACAGCCCAAACCACTGGACGGATCGGGCTGAAATTTGGCATGCAGGTAGATATTATGACGTAGGCATCCGCTAAGAAAGTATTTTGATCAATTCTACCCCCAAGGGGATAAAATAGGGGATGAAAGTTTGTATGAAACTTCGTCAATTTCAAACCGATCGGGCTGTGGCTTTGCATGCATAAAGCTACTATGACGTAGGCATTTGTGGATAAAATGGCATTTTCTGAACAAAAATATAATAACGCGAGCGAAGCCGTGGGAAAAAGTTAGTAGGTTATAAACTCTATTGAAATGACAGCTGTCACAGAATTCGAGCTATTTGAAAAGGATTATAGTTTTAATTCCTTTGAACTCGCACAGTTGAAGCGTTCCATATGAATAATGACCGACTTAACTTCCAGGCCGTCTGTCCGACTACTTCCCAAGTCCGTACCCGAACGAGAACGCAGCGAGATACGCCAACAACGGCTCCTACCCCCCGGACCTCTCGCTCATAGTGCTCGGCAGAGAGGGAGGGGAGGACTACATATTCTCGCTACTCACAGGTATACAGTCTTATGCTACCGCCATACATTTGCGCGAGGAGCGAGCCGAAAAGCGAGCACGCACGTACACGCGGACGTCTCGCTATTCCTCTCGTCCCTCGCATCGCGTTTTTGTATAGGCAAAGTCTCGTCGAACGTTTCGACGAATAGCGAGGCGAGTGACGAGCCAGCATGTCTAATCGCGGAGTAATGTTTGCAGGCTACGTGCCCGCGCCGGCCGGCATCGTCCTGCGGGATGGCCAGCACTACAACCCCTACTTCATGGGAGGCGCCATCGCTATGGGACAGGTAATAAATTAATAATATTTCGGGATTCTATCCCTTTCTCGCCGTATCCGTCTATGGTGAATTCATAATGCCGATAGAGCGGGGTAATAAAAGGGGGGAAAATGAATCTGGTTGGCTACTGAAAAAATATTTGTCAATTTCGTCATTAATGTCAATTCTGTTCTGTCTTTTGCGAGGATCAAAAAAACGTCGGTATGGTCAGAAATAGGAGTCAAACCAGGAGGAATAATGACTGGAGAACGCATCCGCGAGCGCCAGTAAGGGACAATGTTATTTTGGCTTTTGCAGCCCAAAATGTAACAATTCAATAGTTTTGCTTTACAGGACACTCTTTATGACAAAAATATAACCTCATTCTATATTAATTACCGCAACTACGGTTGGAAACACCAGAAAACTCCAATTGTATTTGTTTATATCCCTCCAACTTTGACAGTTCTGAAGGGTTCACTTTGAAGAGCAACAAAAATATGTGAGACTATGACAAGGATGAACGAAAATAGAGCCGTCTCTGGCCCCATACCCTATGGAAAGTTACATAAGACCATCCCTTTCGATCGTGGTATTATTATTAACACGCTCTGTTAATTAAATGGTATGCCAATGGCTGTCTTTTTTTTTTTTTTTATGACATAGGCGGCAAACGAGCAGACGGATTGCCTGATGGTAAGCAATTACCGTCGCCCATGGGCACCCGCAACACCAGGGGAGTCACAAGCGCGTTGCCGGTCTTTAAGGGGGGTTGGAGCTCTGGGAACCTTACTCACCATCAGGAACACAACACTACATACCTGAAAGGTAGCAGTGCTATTATGGCTGTGGTCTTCTGTGTCTTAAAATGTGTTTATTAAAGTTGGGCGGATGTCACACTGCTGCGAATTACGAATGCAACGACGGCGTGCGAATTAGATAGCCCTATGCGTCTCCATAGCGCTGTTTTGTTCACGCTAAGCCTTATACGCGTGTTTCAGCTGTCATACTTCTAAACACAAAACTATCGTGAGATTCTAACATATTAATTGTATAAAAGCGGGTAACTCACGTTTTATAAGTCGAATATTGCTCGACATGTAACTCCGTAACGAGGAGCATAATCATGAGCCATTCACGTTAGCTAGCCGACGCAGACTGCGGGCCGCAGCTTTTTGTCGGCACTCGACGCCGGCATCAGCTGAGTGCGGGGAGGCGAGAAACTACCCACATTTAAAGTTAAGCCCCATTTAGACCAGGCAAGAACTTCTATACGATTTTCATTACATTGCGGGCTATCGGCGTACGGCAAATTCCGTCGCTTTATATAACCCCGCAATGTAATGAAAATCGTATACAAGTTCTTGCATGGTCTAAATGGGGCTTTAATAGTAGGGTTGCACACTAAACTTACCACGTCAGTCGGCAAAGGTACGTCCACGGAACTGTGGCGCTATCGCGAAAAACGACGTTTGTAAATTTCGGACAGTTGTTTCTGTCACTCTCATGATGCCTTGATTGGAGTAAAAGAGAAAGATGCTCGAAATATATGAACTTCGATGTTACTGGTACCGGTCCTGTTAGGCGTGAAATACACACAAACGGCGTAAGGCATAAGGCATGATGCCGCGCCTGCGTCGCGCCGCTTGAGTGTAATTCACAGTAACGTCGTCTTCGAACATTTAGTATGAAAACGTTTTGAAGCGACATCAGGCAAGCGGTGCCGCGCCGCTTGAGTGTAATTCAAAATACGTCTCCTTAATACATTTTGTATACAAACGATTTGAAGCGGCATCGTGCCTAAAGGCCTGGGCATATAGGCGCGTTTTGTGAGCGTGGCGAAGCGGGGCCCGACGCTGCCGTCCGAATGTGTGCCTTATTTCGTTACATTAGCCACACAGGTATCGCGCCCTGCTGCGCCACGCTCAGAAAACGCGCCTATTTGCCCAAGTCTTATTATGCTTTATACCTTACACCTTATATCTTACGTCGCTTGTATGTATTTCAAGCCTTATACTTCCCTTGAGATATTACAATATGTTTTACAGCTGTTAATGGATGACGCCATAGAGTACTCGGACGGAACTTGCGCGACGGCCTCGCAGATGGCCAAAGACGTGGCCACGTTCCTGCGCTGGGCCTCCGAGCCGGAGCTAGACGGCCGCCGGCTGATGACCATAAGGTACTTGCGTACATCCAGGGTCAGAAATATAGGGAAAATGGTAACAATTGCTCCTGGTGAGACTCGAACTTTTTTTTATTTTATGGCAAAGATTGCATGATGGTAAGTAATTACCGTCGCCCATGGGCACCCGTAACACCAGTGGAGTCATAAGATCGTTGCCGGCCTTTAAGGGGGGTTGGACCTCTGATGGAAACCTTATTCACCATCAGGAACACAGCACTACATACCTGAAAGGTAGCAGCATGGCTGTGGTCTTCTGTAAGGAGGAGGTACTTCCCCAGTTGGGCTGCTCTAGACTCAAGCGTGATGGTACTTCGCTGTACCCTACCTCTCATTGTTGGGCGTAGTTTAAGGACGTAACCGGCGGCGGAGTCTGGAGTGGATGTTGACACATATAACGGTAGATGTTGCTAGGCACCTCCTACATACATTTCAGCCGTATGCAGTCCACTGCTGGACATAAGCCTCCCACAAATAAAGGGTGAACACTATTAAATTGTCGCAGGTCGAACATGCTACAGACGACAAAATAAAAATCCAAAGTGCTCAAAATTCTTTATATGACTAATTTTATACAGCGTAAAATCATTTAAAAATATTAGGGCTATTTCATCGAACGACGAGAAAATTTCCGGACATTACTTTTGACGTGATTCATTGAATTTCGCACGGAATCATCGCTTAACAATTTTGTGCATTTAATCCATTTTCGTTGAAAATCTGGTAATGAAGTGGCAGGTTGGCAAGTTTTTCGCAGTTTAGTTTTATATTAGCCCAATATTTTCGATGGGGCGAAGTTCGGGACAGTTAGGTGGGTTACTCTCCTTAGGCACTACCTCGACTGAATTCGCCTTATACCATTCAAAGTTCGAGACGAATAATGGCAACTTGCTAAATCTGGCCAAAACAATGTTGAGGAAGTGTGTTTCTTTATGAATGGTAACAGTTTCTTTTTCAAGCATTCTGATATATAAATATCGGTGTTAATTGTCCCGGTAGTGATAAATGGTGAGCTCCTCATGCCGCACTGGCATATAGCTTGCCAAACAAGGTATTTTTTTGCAAATTTTTCTACCGGGATCACCTTTTCCGATTCGTCAAGATTCAAGATGTCACGAGAGGAATAGTACTGGTTACCTGGTAAAGACTTGAAATCTGCCTTGACGTAGGTTTCATCGTCAATAATTAGGCAACATTTTTTCTCAATCAACAAGGTATACAATAACCTAGAACGTCTAACCGCACGATTATATTGATCCACAGTTCTCTTGGGAGCCTTTTGCTTCTTATATGTTGTAATGCCGCATTCTTTTTAATTTTTGGACATTTGCTTGACTAGTGCCTACTTTTTCGCCACATCCCGGGAAGAGATACTCGGATTCTTATCAAATAGCTTGCACACCTTTGATTGTAACTTAACATTAGATTTTTCTGGTGGGTTGACCTTCACGCCGCTTCCTATCTATAGTTTCACCTTGTTTAATTTTTTTAGGGTTCGTTGAACCGTCCTCCGAGTTGTTTGACAAGATTTTGCCAGATCTAAAGTTGATAAATGAGGATTTTTACTGAATTCTTGCAAAATTAATTCGCGAACATTTTTTCGTGTAACGCCATTTTCATAAATAAAAAACAAATGAACATTTTATGGTTGTCTAATATATTACGAGCCTTCTAAATTTAAAATTTTAAAAGAATATTCAAAAAAGGTTCGATGCAACACGCTAGCAAAGTAAAAATGTAGGCGACAATTTAATAGTGTTCACCCTTTATGTCATGTATCATCTTGGAGGTAGTTGCCATAGTCGCCACGCTTGGCAGGTTGGCGACCGGAGTAGCTGTAGATTGGGTTTCGACGGACGCTGCTGCCCGTCCATAGGTTCCCTTTGTCGCCTCTTACACCCGCGGGAGATGGGGCGGTGCTATTCTAGTCAGCCGGCATCACACGGCAAGCATTCCGGTACTATATGTGACAGTCCGCGGCAAAAGGCATTTTATGGCGGTTGGCACTTCCGTTGCGAAGCATCACTTCAGTATTAAAGCGTCGTTAACAATAGCGTAAGCGCCAACCGCCATAAGGTACCTTTTGCCATGGAGCATCACATATATTTAAATTACATTTCCACAGAGTGGGCCTCTGGTTCACACTGGCGACGGCCGCCCTCTGGTACATCTTCAGACACAAGTGGATCAGCCTCAAGGCCAGAAAGCTGGCCTACAAGCCTGTCCCCAAGTGAAGACAAGAGTACATTATTGCGAACTTGATTATCCTCTTGCCTCAAGAAAAGGGGGGTAATTTTTGAGTCGTGCACTCGATTTCAAAAACTTTGAGACGATTAATCGCATACAAAATGTATTATATTTGCACGAAATATATAATTTCGGTATCCACGATTGTTAATTTCTATCCTTCATATTCATAGCATTGATCCGTGCCAAGCATTTGAATTCTACGGAATTAACTTCAAGGTTGTTTTTTCATTGGAAAATTTTGACATCCGCATACGAGGGGTTAATTTACTGAACGCGCGTCAAAGTTCTTTGCTGCTACCGCCACACATTCGCGCGAGTTGCGCGGTGAATGGTGAGGCGAAACGCGAGCACGCATGTGTACGCGGACGTCTCGCTGTTCCTCTCGGCCCTCGCATCGCGTTTTTGTATAGGCAAAGTCTCGTCGAACGGTTCGACGAATAGCAAGGCGAGTCAGGCGGTGACGAGCCAGCATGTCTAAACGCGGAGTTACATTTTAAACTCTGACAGAAACGAAGAAATGGTATTTTATGCTACCGCCACACATTCGCGCGAGTTGCGCGGTGAATGGTGAGGCGAAACGCGAGCACGCATGTGTACGCGGACGTCTCGCTGTTCCTCTCGGCCCTCGCATCGCGTTTTTGTATAGGCAAAGTCTCGTCGAACGTTTCGACGAATAGCGAGGCGAGTGACGAGCCAGCATGTCTAAACGCGGAGTAAAGAAATATGAATGATAGAAATTTATCAAAATTTCGTGCATAAATAATAGTAAGAAATATTTGTGTGCCATAATATTCGACATTAAAGATTTTTGAATTCGAGTGCACGATTCTCAGAACCCGGCCCCAGCGGCGCTACCGCGAAACACGATATTCGTAAATTTCGGACGATTGTCTCTGTCACTCTCATGACGCCTTAATTGGAGTAAAAGAGAAAGATGCTCGAGATATACGAACTTCGATGTTCGCGGTACCGGGCCAGTTTGCAATTAAATTTGAATCTAATAGTGTTAAAGATAAGTTCGAATTTGTTTTATTTCAAAACGCAACGAACCAAAACAAATGCAACTATTTCAATAAAAAACCGTGGAATGCTGTTGAGTTTCAGGTATGATATTTTTCTCATGAATGTGATTCATAAATATATGTCTATAAACGACTAATGAAGTTTTTTTTTTCTTCGTATGGACTTTGGGGCGGTGCTAATGAAGTCTGTCGGTAACTCCGCGTTTAGACATGCTGGCTCGTCACTCGCCTCGCTATTCGTCGAAACGTTCGACGAGACTTTGCCCATACAAAACGCGATGCGAGCGACGAGAGGAATGGCGAGACGTCCGCGTACACATGCGTGCTCGCGTCTCGCCTCGCCCTTCGCCTCGCTACTCGCGCGAATGTGTGGTGGCAGCATAATAGATATCCATCCGGATTGACTTATGTGACATAGATCTTCGATAAATGGAGAGAGCAATTGGCACTTTGTCTATGGAATATTATTAAGTAAAGTAAAAAAGGAGCGAAATTGAAAATCGGGCTGTTAAATTGTAAAATAAATAAGAATATGATCGAGAATTGTATCATTCATTGCTTTTGGCCATATATCAATTTGTAATATAATAAAGGTAATATAATGTAATATAATATAGGCGCGAAATTTAATTGCAGTTTAGATGTTTTTTTTTAATAGTTAACAAAACTGTCATGCATAGATTGTACAATAATTAAGTCGATTTTTGAATACTCGACGCTCGAATCGTGATATTTTAAACTCTCTCAAACACGAAGAAATGTTATTTAAGTAGCATGAATGATATACATAAATAATCGTGGGTATCGAAACTATACATTTTGTGCAAAAATAATGGCAAGAGACTTTTGTGTGTGATTATTTTCGTTCTCAAAGTTTAATGAATTCGAGTGCTCGACTCTCAAAAATCGGCCCGCAGTGCTTACTCCACGGAGCGCTTTAATAAGTATGTTTGTAAATTAATCTAAATATACAATTATGTTAATTAATTTAATCTTATGTAAGAATGCGAAATTGGGGGTATTTTTATTGGGAACATAACTTCTTTATAAATAAATAAGATTTGTTTAAAAGCGGTTTTATTTTGTTTAGTTGAAATTCAGTTTTAAATTCATAACTTAATTTTATTTTTCACCTTACTAGCCCGGAAAGTTCATTTTTATTCTTTAAAAACAGGTAGCAAAGCTGCATGTTATTCACAAGGGAGTAAAATAATTTATTCAAATTTTTAATGAAATGTTATGATATGATAACGAAAGACGCAAAAGATCTCTTATCAACGTCACTGTGACGTAAGTTCGAAGTTGCCTAGTTGATCAAATTGGTTGACTATACAACTAGGAGCAAAAATGTTAAATGGTATGTCTATATGTACAACGTGATGTACAACCTATGAAATAAATAAAATTGCAATATGAATATTATTTCATAGATTTAATTTATTTCATTTCTATCAAAATGACCAACTGCATGAACGTATGAAGAACATAGGAAATAAATTGCAGCATAGCCAACATAAAAATCGTTGATTCGTATTCAGTTTACTATTATATTCTAAGTTTTCATACCGCAACCACCAATATGTAAGTATATTTATGTCTTGTCACTATGACGACGAACTATTTGTTTACTACGATTGGCAGATTTGAATTTATATAGTTTTTTACTAAGATTCGTGTAATTTAATTTCCTTCAAAAATTTGACATTTATGCATAGTCTGTGGCACGGCAGACTATAGAAAAAAAATTGCACTAAAAATTTCTTAATGTTAGAAAAAAAACATGGATTGACTAATTTCAATTGTTTCAATTAAAAACATGGCCGAAATAGAACAAGTAATTATCAAAACAGAATACGAGATATACCCTGAAGTTGAGGTTCATTACGTCGAAGGCCAAAATCCAGAAAATATCGGTAATCCTCTTTCAATTGATGAACCAATTGGTAATATTATCAATGCTAATAGGAATGAAGTTTACAATAATTATAAGATAAACTCGAATAAAGGTAAGACACATGTAATTTATTAATAATTTTCTTGACCACCGATGTAATGGTTTTGCTGTAAATCCCAAATATATTCCAAATAGTTTTGGTTTTATACAGAGTCGTTTTTGGTGATAGTCTTATCTAATAGGAACCTTAAAGTATAACACGAAGTATAAATATTTGTTGCTTTCATGTTACATAACTTTTTATAACTAAGTACAACTAATAACAACAAAAACCTCCAAACAGTGAATTGATAAATTTCTTAATTCAAATAATAATATAACAACTACATAATTAATAAAATGCGCAATGGATGTGCTAGGCGCAGGATTGGTCTTCTTAGGCCTTTCTAGGGAGGCCTAAGTCCTGCAGTGGACGTCTTTCGGCTGACATGATGATGATGATGATGATGAATTAATAAAAAATATTGGTAAAAACATAATATGAACTATGAACAATAAAGCTGGACCTGAAACAAACATTATTTATTTGTTTTATAAGGGAGCAAAGTTAGTTTTTACCTTCTCTTGGTGCTGCCGAGTGAAACACAACTTTTCACCTCAGTAGCACAAGGAAAATACTAACTCTAAGGCTGCCACTGCAGCAGAGCAAGACCACTCAGCCAACAATATATATAATCTATATATATAAAAGTGAATGTCCTGACTGACTGACTGATCAACGCCCAGCCCAAACAGCTTAACACACAGGGCGGTGTGCTCTCTCCTCTTCTCTTCTCTATATTTATCAATTCGATCACTACTAATATTTCCTCCGCTTACCACCTTTACGCTGACGATCTTCAGGTATACTCCCTAGGTTCTTTAACCGAATTACCCGAGACTATCAACGCTTTGAACAGTGACCTGGAGAGCATTTCGAATTGGAGTAGACGCTACGGTCTCAAGGTGAATCCTGCTAAAACGCAAGTAATAGTTATTGGTAGTCCAAAACTCATTTCCAGAATTGACTTCAGCAATCTGCCATCCATTGTGTTTGACCGCATCCAAATTCCTTTTGCGCTTCAAGTTAAAAGTCTAGGTGTTATTTTGGACCGTACTCTCTCGTGGGTACCCCAGGTTAGCGAGGTCAGCAGGAAAATGTTTGCTGCAATGGGTTCACTTCGTAGGCTTCGTAACTTCCTGCCTTATGCTACTAAAGTTGCGCTTACTCAAACTCTTTTACTACCTATTTTAGATTATGCTGACATCTGTTACCTTGATCTTACTGAGGAACAGCTTAATAAACTTGAACGCCTCCAAAATCTCTGTATTAGGTTCATATTTGGCTTGCGCAAGTATGACCATGTCTCTCACTTTCGTTCCCAGCTCAAGTGGCTTCCTATCTGTCTTCGCCGTAACTCTCATATTCTCGCCCTTCTGTATGGCATTCTCTTTAACCCGACTACTCCTCCTTATCTCAAAGAGCGTTTCAAGCATCTTTCTTCTGTCAGATGTTCTCAAACTCACATTCTTGCTCCTCCCCCATCTACTTCAAAATTTTACAACAACTCTTTCACGTTCCGGGCTGTTCGTGTATGGAATGCTCTGCCTTTGGAAATTAGACTTGCTAAATCTCTTCCCATATTTAAAAACCTAGTGAAACTACATTATCTGTCTCTGCCTTAAATGTTGCCATTATTTATATTTATGTATATTATATTTATGTATTATATTTAAGTATATATTTTATTTACTTTTTATTGTTATTTTATTTTATTTTTAGTTTTTTTGTATATTGTAGTGTGTGTGTTAATTTTACTCTTTTCTAGCTCTTTGCACTACCTGTAATTTGTTAATATTTCTGACATCTCCTGCTACCCAAAGGTTGTCTGGAAGAGATCGCTTTTAGCGATAAGACCGCCTGTTGTTACCTTATTCTCTATCTGTGTGATTTCTGTAGCTGCTTGTTTTGCTTGTTGGTGCAATAAAGAATATTTACTTACTTACTTACTTACTTACTTACTTAACCTAGATGGCTGATTTTTCACGACAGGTAGTTTGTATACCGTGAGCACCCACTAAGAAGGGATTTTTGGAAATTTCACCATTAAAGGGGTAAAAAAGGGGTTGAAAGTTTGTATGGGGAGTGTGTAAAATTTATAGCTAGAGACTTGAAATTTTGTGTAAGCACTCCTTATTTGAATACAAGAAAAGTAATTTCAGCGTTTTTTGAAATTTATCCCCTATAAGGGGTCAATACGAGGATTATTCTGCGCGTGCGAAGCCGCGGGCATAAGCTAGTATACAAATATATACAAATACTATATATACAACACCAAGGACTCGGGAACAAATATCTATGCTCATCACAGATATAAATGTCCTGACTGGGATTTGAATTCAGGACCATCGGCTTCATAGGCTGGGTCACTACCCACTAGGCCAAACCTGTCGTCAATGCTTGTCTTAACCCTTTAACCGGTGTGTATTTAATTTCAACCAAAGCTAACTTCAACTTAACCACAAATTGACTCTATTTAAAATGACCACCACCAAAGTGGAACTATTTCAAATATGTTTGGGATTTCTGGGCAAACCTTCCAAATTGGTGGGGCCTGGTAAATATAATAAACTATTTTTGCATATTTTTAACTGCCAAAGAAAGCTTATATATATAACATTTTATTCTCTTGACGAATTTTACAATTAACTTATTAGGAGAATTTAAACCTATAATAAACAATGAGCATTAAGAAAACAGAAAAAAAAACTAGGGGGTAGTTTTACACAAAACTTTTTAATTTCCATTTAAATAGTATTTGGTGCTTGTTTTTTAACTACTAGATGATGCCCGCGGCTTCACCCCGCATGGTTAGAGGAAAATGTAACTCAACTTCCCGTGGCTAAGAGATGTTTTGCCACTGGAAAAAGTAGCCTATGTCACTCTCCATCGCTTCAACTAGTTTCACTTAAATTAATATCGATAAGACATATTACAATATGCATAAAAGACATCAGTTTAATTAGCGTACAGGTTTTATGCTTAATTATTGTCACACAACAGACTTTAACTTTTTACAAGTCATGCTAATTGAGATATTTTCTTTCTGAAAATACAATTACGTCATTGTATAATTAATACAAATTGATTTGAAAATAATAATGTTCTTGCTAACCTCTTTGTTTACAAAACTATCAAAATTTAATTAATTGAATCAGGCGTTACTTTGCGGAAGTCCATATTATTAACAACAATAATATTACTTTGCTATTCCGCTGTTTAATAACGTGCTAGTCAATCAGTGCCAACCCGTTATATTCACTTGCGTACCTATTTTTTTTCCCATGCATTAATGTTCCCTCCCTCCCACCGCAAAATTAAATACGGAAATAAATAAAACAAACCACCACCAATAATACCAAAACTCGACACGTGTTTCGCCTCTCTACGAGGCATCGTCAGGAGATGCTTGAGATGATGACAACGGAAAAAAAAAACGCAAGTAAATATAACGGGTTGGCACTGATTGACTAGCACGTTATTAAATAGCGGAATAGCAAAGTAATATTATTGTTGTTAATGCTATCAAGATTTTAATCCTTTCTTTATATCAATTAGTATAGAGTTATCTGTGGTTTTAAAAATGAAATCTCTGGTTTTCAGCAATAACAAGTTCCAAATCAGAAGCCCCCGGACACTTCCCATGCCATATATGTGGTGCTGTATTTGATTACCTATTCCAAGTCACCCGACATCTGAACGAACACGTTCGCAGGACCTATCCATGCCCACAATGCAGCTGCATCTTCAATTTTGAATCAGATCTAGATAATCACCTACCTACACATATCACACTCGGCCAGTATAACTGTGAAGTCTGTCAAGTAAAATTTCCCAGTAAAGATTTACTAGAAACTCATACAAATGAGCATAAGGAAACCGGAGGCATCCGTTGTGAAATCTGCGGTTTAAAATTAAAAGCAAAATATAGTTTGAAAATTCATATGAGTGCTAAACATCTCTCCGTTAAACCATTTTCATGTGACGAGTGTGGGAAGCATTTCCCAGCGCAATGGAGGTTGAAGGAACACATGAAGTTACATACCGGTGACAGTTTGCCTTGCACATTCTGTGATAAGCAGTTCATATCACAGAGTAAACTCGATATGCATCTAATGACACATACTGGTGAGAAACCATACGAGTGCAAAGTCTGCTATAAGCGTTTCGCAAGAGATTCCAACTTAAAAGTCCACGCGAGATTACATACAGGACAGAAGAATTACGTGTGCAATGTTTGTGCAAAAGCTTTTTACACCAACTCAGATTTGACGTCACACAGAAGAATTCACGATAAAAACAAGCCGAGGCCTTTTAAATGTACTGATTGCGAGTCGGCGTTCGCTTTGAAAACCCAATTGAAAAATCACTATTTGGCTATCCATAGTACAGAAACACCATACTCGTGCGAAAGCTGTAATGTTAAATTTAAAACTAAGAAGACTTGGAAATATCATATGATGCAGCATTCCGATGAGAGGCCTCATAAATGCAGTGTCTGTGATAAAGGGTTTTTGATTAAGCATCTTCTAGTGAAGCATATGCGAATACATACTGGTGAACGTCCATACAATTGTCAGTACTGCAGTAAGAGTTTTAAGTCTAGATCTAATTTGAATACTCATATGGGTAATATCCATAAAAGCAAGACCAGTTAATCACCCAGAGAACCTCGTGAAGGCCAGTAAGGGATTAATCTTACACGGACTAGAACATGAAATGAGTACATTGGCTCATAGTCAAACTCAAAATGGCAGTAACACAAAATGACTTATTTATTTATTAATTCAGTTTAAGACTAAGGTGTAAATAAAACACGGTATACTAGCTGACTATTTATTTCACTAAACAACTGTTTAATCTAAGTTTCCTAACCTAGACTTTGTTACCCGAGGGCCACTGCCAAACCTTTTCAAATTTTGCGGCGCTACCGCGAAAAACGATATTCAAAAATTTCGTACGATTTGATTGGAGTAAAGGCTTGGTAACATAGGGCGCGTTTTGTGGCGTGGCGCAGCGGAGCGCGACGCTGCCGTCCGAATGTGTGCCTTATTTCGTTACATTAACCACACCCCTGTCACGCCCCGCTGCCCCACGCCCTCCAAACGCGCCCATCTTCCCCAGCCTTAAATGAGACAGATGCTTTAAATATACTTACTTCGATGTTCGCGGTACCGGGCTATATAAATAATATTCAAATAATATCCAATCCAATCACACACGGCCAGTGACTCGCATATGAGTCATAAATAAATCTGCGGCTCGATATTTGAAAGTCGTGCAGTCGAATTCAAAAAACGTTGAGGGCGAAAATAATCACACACAAAAGCTTTATACCCTTATTTTTGCTCGAAATGTATAGTTTAGATACACAAGATTAAAAATTTCTATCGTTCATATTTCTAAAATACCATTTCTTCGTTTCTGACAGAGTTTAAAATGTTACAATTCGATTACTCGACACCCAAAAATCGTCTCTCTGATTCCAAGTAATATGACAAAATTATGTTTATACCAACTAAGAAGTCTACTTATTTTTTATGACATATTTTGAATTGTTTTGATTTTTAAGTAGTAATACCAGTATATAAATTAAAATAGATAGCATATACTAAAAAAAAGCGACGAGGACCTCCGGCGTCCGAGATAGGATTTGAACCCGAATCTCCAGCTATCGCGGCTGACGCCTTAACCAATTGGCCCACCCGAACACAGCGGTATCTATAATCTTGTTTATTTTTCACAGTCTCGGATGTCGGAATTTTTTTTTTGATATCATTTAAGCTAACAATCATTCCTATAAAGTTTGTAAATATAAATCATTAACATTTTTTTTTTCAAAACGAATACAGGGTCTAGAATATAATAATGGTGGGCCATGAATAGTAATATAGGCAGTTCATTCCCGTTTTGCTATGTTTAATAACACTAAAGTTTAGATCAGTATGCCAAAATCGTACCCACTGTAAAATTGAGCATCTTACACTCCTCCATCACTAGTTTCTTATCTATGGTATTTAGCTAAATAATGTACTAAAAATTAACTCTATATTTATATCTGATATAAACATTAGCTATCTTATTCAATCAGCCAGCCATGGGCATCCACTGCTGGATATAGACCACCCCCAGTTTGGGGTCAGGGTACTGTCCCTCAGGACCTGGGTACAAATTAAAATCTAATAGTAAATATATGTAAATACTGTGTACTTGTATACATATTTGTATGTATACTTGCATACTTATATTATCTTTGAGTTTGAATACCCGGGTCTTTAGGGACAATACCTGAGTCATCGGGGCAAATCCCCGGGTCCCTAGGGACAATAACTGAGGTTCTTAGCAAGCAAAAAAACTAATTGTAATCTTAAATTACGTCACTTCACTCTTTCTTATCACTTTCTGCTATTATTGCATCCCTTTCCCTCTTTACAACAGAGTCTTATGGTTTATAATATCACTGCACAGGCATTATATTACACAGAAAACACCCATGACTCAGGAACAAATATCTGTGCTCGACACATAAATGGGATATGAACCCAGGACCGTTGGCTTCATAGGCAGTGTCACTACCTAGGCCAGACCTGTCTTCCTCATTGATACATCTGTCTTTTTTTTTCTGGTCGACTTGCTCAGGAAATTATATTCTTTTCATGGAATATTTATTCTTTATCTTCATATAGTTCAAACTACCATATCTAATGATCACCAGACTTGGACTTAGATCCAACTTTCCCATTCTTATGTTTCGTGTGCAAACGACTGTGCAACACCAGATGTCGTTTCTGAGTGAACGCTTTCTCGCAGAGCAAGCATTTGAATGGCCTCTCTCCGGTATGAATCTTCTTATGACCCTCCAAACTGATTCGTCTAAGGAACTGCTTGTCACACAAATCGCATGGATATGGTTTTTTATCCGAGTGCCCCAGAACGTGATATTTCAAGCTAGCTAGTTGGGAAAAACTTCTATTGCATGTGTTGCACTTGTATGGTTTCTCACCTGTGTGGACTCTTAAATGTACCCTCATGTCTCTCTTGTGGGCGAATCCTTTGTGACATATGTCGCATATAAAGTTTTTCGCTGCTGGCTTTTGGCCCAAATGGAGTTTCATGTGCCGATTAACAGTAGAGCGGTCATAGAACTCCTTCCGACAGTATATGCAGAGGATTCTTGGATCTTTGGATTGTTCCTCTTTCAATTTCCTCTCTTGGAGTTTGACGGCCATGACTTCTGGGTGTCTCCAGCGGTGCGCGGTCAGGTAGCGTCTTTGGGAAAACTCTTTTGTACATATATCGCAGATGTGTGTGTTTGGCGAGTCTTGCTTTTTTGAGTCTGTTGACAAAAAAATGCAATAATTAGCAAATAACTTGGTGGTCTTATACATGAAATCAGTAATCTACGAGTATAAAATTATATAAACGTGAAAGTCCTGACTGACAGACTGATCAACGCCCAGCCCAAACCGCTTATCATAGATAGCAGATTTTTCACAATAGCTAGTTTATATACCGTAAAGACCCACTAAGAAAGGATTTTTGGAAATTCCACCATAAAGGGTGTAAAAATCCTAAAGTTTGTATGGGTATTGTGTAAAATTTAAAGCGAGAAACTAGAAATTTTGTGTAAACACTATTCGAATAGGTACAAGAAAAGTAATTACAGTTTTTAAGTAATTCATCCCTAAGGGGCTAAAAGGGGATTTTTCTGCGCGTGCGAATAGCTATTATTAATTAAATTAAATTATTAAATGGTGGAGTGCGTACAAGAATTGCACGATTTAATTCTGCCATCTCCGTTCCACCACCGGACCTCCAGACGAGGGGAGCGGTTTCATTCTTACGTTATGAATATTCCATTCATTCGCACGAAGCGATTCGCTTCTATCTTCCTAATGCGGACTGCTAAGGAATGCAATTCGCTCTCTTCGTCTGTATTCCCGAAAATATATGACTTGGATCTTTCAAGGCAAGAGTGAATAGGCTGTTACTGAACCAGCGTGCTACACCCTAGACCTCAGACACTTACCATCAGGTGCGAATGAGGTCAAACTCTGGTCAGTTTGGTATAAAAAAAAACCTCAATTATTGGGACTGATCGTTTTAGTGGTCATTGGTCCTGCCACTATCAATATAAAGTATTATAAGGTGCATTATATTATAAGGAAGGTGATAACAAATAAGTCACAGATATTTTAAAGAAAATTATCGTCACAAAATTCGGAGGCCCTGTCTCTCACAGATTTTATATGGCACGGAATAGAAATTTACAAGAAATATGTATATGAAAATTTTGAGACATTTTTTCCTCTCATATACCTAAGTAAGAATCGAAAATGCTCACTATTCTGGGTAGCAACTGTACAAAACAACACATATAAAAAAGTTGTATTAAACATTAAATAAAATCAAACAATCAAATGACTTGTAATCTATCTGACATTCCTGTATAACCTTTCAGTTGGTCTCTTGGTCAGAGTCCTTGATTGCCTCCATGTAATTCCTACCATACCAAATATACCAAAAAACATTTATTTCAAGTCAACTAAATACAAATCATAATTAAAACTAACAATAAAATGCAACCAAGACTAACAAAAATCTAAAAAGGGCCCCTGCGGCATGGTACCGAAGACACTAGCAGAATTTCCTCACTGAATTGTGAGGCTGATACACTAAGCAAGGTAGCTGATGGCTCTACATATATTATATATTATGTAACAACTATTTGTTGTTGTATGTTATTCTGTCTGGTCAGCCAGGAGACAACTGAAGCATAGTTTGTTAGAAGAAATATGGTAGCACATTCTACTAACACACTTGTAGGTACATTATGGAGGGGACATTATAGTTACCATAAATATGCATGTTTTGCATTGCATGCCATAAAACAGGGGAATGTAACCATAGTAACAAGGGACAAAGAATAGTTGATCCAGCCTTATAAACATGAAAGCTTGTGAGTAAGTGTATGCTTATTTATTTATTTATTTTTTCCACACTAACAACTATCATATAAAAACTACTGGATTTTATTATAATTTTATAGTAATGTAGCAGTAGTATATCAGAATAGCATAGGCTATAATATATAAACATATTGTGTGAATTCTCCAAAATATACTGATAATAGTACATTACTACAGAAGCCGGGAAGTAAGGGGTTGCTGGCAGCGGCGGCAGGTTAGGATTTTTCTTCCATAGCCATTATGGCTTTCCTTTCCTGTAGGAGCTAATGGTAAATCACTCAAGTATATGAAAATTAGTCAAGCCGTTGGGAATCGGGTTCTATAGATGCGCCACCCCTGGTTGCTGGCCAAGTATATGTAGACGGACTGTTACAAGACCCCTTTTCAGACCAAGGTATGTATAGTGCTTATCTCAAACATGCAATAAAATAGTTAAATAAACACCAAGAAATAAAAGTTTAATAATTAGAAGAGAAGTAAAAGTAAAAATTTTGTAATAAATGTACCATAAATTGATTAAAATTATTAATAGGCCTTGTGGAGAATGCCATGAAACCACCAATATTGTTTTTAATGATCAATCTCCAAGATGCTGTGTCACAAATTTATGTAGAATGGCATTTAAAAAAGACGACCTTGTCGGCCTATAGGCCTGCAATGTCAACCTTAACAACCTCTCATGCCTCCGACCTAGCCAAACCTACAACCATGTACTTAGCCTATTATTATTATTTTTATTTAAGCCTTTTTTTTCCTTAACTAGTTTTACATAAGAATAGTTTTTTAATTTATAGCAGTTGTTTTTGCTATATTATTGCTGCTGTCGGGTATAGGCCTCCTCCATAGCTTTCCACTTCCACGCTTTTCTTATAGTAATAGACCGAGAGAGTCTATTACTATAAGGAACATAATGTCAACATTGTGGTGCATGTTTGAGATAATGCCTATTATGTAGGCACAGGCACCATCTACTGTATCATATATGTATTTAGGAGCAAAAATGGACCAGAGTACCAGCATTGGTATATTTGTTTGTTGATTTATTTATGAATCACTGGCACATATTTTTTGTTTTTTATATTAAGCAGAAACGTCTGCTAGCATATCAAAGATATTATGCTTTCATATAGTTTAGTTTTAATTTAATTTTTTTCTGTTATTTGTATTAAGTTTAAATTTTTTTTTTTATGCTATACTGTTAAACTTATTTTATTTTTAAATTAAATATGTGCGATCGTGGCGTTGCTGCGCCGTGTCATCATCAAGGGGTCGGAACGGAAGATCAGCGCTGGTGTTGCCAGCATTACGCTGAGTTGCGACCCTTTCATGACAAGTCATTTTTATGTCCAAATTGTACTTTGTTTTTATATGTATTTTGTCATGAATAAATTATTTCTATTCTAATTATTTCTATTCTATTCTATTTAAATCGAAAGAAAAATCCAGTGGTTGTGGGTTTGAGTCCCACTGCGAGTAAAATTTTTCTATTTTTCTTTCGATTTAAATATATTTTTTGTTCTTGAAAATCTGATAAAAATATGTTGTTTTTTTTTTTTTATGTAAAAAGATGACTATCAAAAGTACATGCCAGCAGGGTGAATTACAAAATTATTGTATTGAAAAGCCATAGCCATCTTGAGCTTACCGTAGGGCTCAGCCTATTAGTCTGAGGATGTCTTACCTAGTGGGCAGTGACCCTGCCTATGAAGCGGATGTGTTCAAATCCCAGTCCGGGCATTTATTTGTATGATGAGCACAGGTATTTGTTCCTGAGTCATGAGTGTTTTCTATGTATTCAAGTATTTATATATATCTATCTATTATATATATATCATCGTCTAGTACCTACAACACAAGCCTTACTGAGCTTACTGTAGGACTAGGTTGATTTGTGTAAGATTGTCCTGAAATATTTTAAATTTTTTTGCTGCTGGGACCGCTTTACGAGTATCTATACCGTAAACGGGTTTTAGCAGCGTATAACAGCAAAATTCTCCAAAGGGATGCGACATGTTAGATCTGCTAGCCTAATATGGTCGAGTTTTTATCACTTGTCATAATATCTGTCACGCTCTAACAAGTAAGTGAGTGCAAAGTGACGAATAGCGCGATAGACGATAAAATGTCAACCCTGGTAGACGTTCTGTATGATGTATCCCCACGCAACCCTATGAAATGACCGGGATGTATACGCCCGCATATCCGTAAAGCGTATATATGTAACATTAAAATATAATCGAACAAAATAGAGATCTTTATCTTTAATAAATCTGGTACTTACCATTAGAAGTTGACTGTGAATCGTCATTTTCTTCATAACAGTCTGTCTCGACTTTCATATCATAAGTAACTAGAATTTCTTCTGTTTCTAGAGACTCATCTTCTCTACTTATCTCATCTACCTCCTCCTTTATAAACACATCGCAAACAGCGAGAGGTTCGTGGGTAATAGGAACTTCATAAAATTCCTCCATGATTAGTGATTTTCTTGAATTTTCCTCTGTATTGTTGTACAAAAGAGGATAACTACAGTTTATATGGCGTAAGGTTTTGTAAATTAACTCGTTTTCAGTATTAAACAAAGTGTTTCGAGTGAAATGATTACATTTTTAAGTAATTTATAACAGAATTCGCCATTTTCGATCGCCTACCAAAGATAATATAAATATCCTCGGAATACGGACTTTGTTTAACAAGCTGTCAAGTCGTTATGAAAATTGATCAAACTTAATTCGCAGTAAGCGTGTAAACTTGTAGCTGGAATAGTGTTTCACGTTTACGTTGGCCAGCCTGCGGCGCTAACGCGAACATCGATATTCGTAAATTTCGGGCGATTGTCTCTGTCACTCTTATGACACCTTAATTGGAGTAAAAGAGAAAGATGCCCGAAATATACGAACTTCGATGTTCGCGGTACCGCTCCTGAAGAGGTATCGTTTTTAAAGGCGCGAATTTATGAAAATTATCTTTTTATTTTTTCTTGAAGCAATATGTTTATTATAGTTTCATTTTCATTAGTTTGATTCCGTATCGAGTTATTGTAATTAAACTATTTCAAGTAAACGAGTGAATTACTTTTTATAATATCGGGAAAATAAAACAATCAGTAGGTCTTGTCTTGTCTTTATTTTAACGGTTTCTTTTAATACTCCGATTTCATATATTTACAATGTCGTGTTACAATGTATGTACATTGTGGTTAAATATAATATTCCGACTAAAACATGGCCACGTCAGCCATTTTGAGCGTCGCGTACCTACCTACTCGACTCGCGACATTTTAAACTCCGTCATGCTACCGCCACACATTCGCACGAGTAGCGAGGCGAAACGCGAGCACGCATGTGTACGCGGACGTCTCGCTATTCCTCTCGTGCCTCGCATCGCGTTATTGTATAGGAAAAGTCTCGTCGAACGTTTCGACGAATGGCGAGGCGAGTGACGAGCCAGCATGTCTAAACGCGGAGTCAGAAACGAAGAAGTATTTTAGAAACATGAATGATGGATACTTAAATAATAAGTATATAAATTAAATTATACATTTAGTGCAAAAGTAATGACGGGAAACTGTCGTGTGCGATATTTTCGTGCTCAAAGTGTTTGAATCCAAAGCCACTTCTGTAAAGAATCCGCCTCATGTGCTAGTTTGTCTTGTGCGGGTTGTACACGCCAATGATCTGCGCGTACGGAGTAGTGTTCACCGCCCTCGGAGTCGTGTGCGGTTCGGACAAGTCTAACACGGCGTACGTCAGTTCCGCTGCTGTCGCCTGTGTGAAAAAAGTCTTAGTTAAGGCACTGGTCCCACCGCGAGCTAGTATGCTATGAGCTATCAGCTATTTTTTAACGAAAAGGTGGCAAACGAGCAGACGGATTGCCTGATGGTAAGCAATTATCGTCGCCCATGGGCGCCCACGGGCGCGTTGCCGACCTATAAGTGTGTTGGAGCTCTGGGAACCTTATTCACCATCAGGAACACAACACTACATACCTGAAAGGTAGCAGTGCTATTATGGCTGTGGTCTTCTGTAAGGAGGAGGTACTTCCCCATTTGGGCTTCTCCAGACTCAAGCGTGATGGTACTTCGCTGTGCCCTACCTCTCATTGTTGGACGTAGTTTAAGGACATACCCGGGTCCACGGGACATTTCAAGGGATAAAAGATAATCGCTCCCGTGTAAACCTAACTTAATAAAACTTGAATCAAGCGTGAGTCGTGTGATAGCAGTTCATAAAAAGTCATAAGAAAATATTATTTTTCAGAAGTAGGCACATGAAGAAATCTTTGCTCTTTTTCACTTGTTGGGGGAACGTAGCATATATTTTTTTTTTATGAGAGGTAGGGCACAGCGATGACCATCACGCTTGAATCTGGGGCAGCCCAACTGGGGAAGTACCTCCTCCTTACAGAAGACCACAGCCATAATAGCACTGCTACCTTTCAGGTATGTATTGCTGTGTTCCTGATGGTGAGTAAGGTTCCCAGAGCTCCAACCCCCCTTAAAGGCCGGCAACGCGCTTGTGACTCATCTGGTGTTGCGGGTGTCCATGGGCGACGGTAATTGCTTACCACCAGGCAATCCGTCTGCTCGTTTGCTGCCTATGTCATAAAAAAAAAATAAATTTTTCGTCCATGCCGCCGTGGTGCATGTATACCTACATATTTTGGCACTTTGGTCGAGTCTATGACCTTAGAGATATCTTTGACCTTAACAGTACAGTTACAGTTACCATAATTACAGTTACAGTTACCATAATTCGTATTCCGGATGTTATAATTATAACTTTAATTTACATCTCAGAAAAAAGGGAGAGGATCCCCGCTCAGACTCGTTTCTGGTGCAAAAGTTGTCCGTAATTATACAACGCGGCAATGCGCCTAGCGAAATCAATTAATTTAGGTATGTATTGTTATTTTTCTTTTATTTTGCCCCTTTTGTTTTTATAATATTGAAATTCTTGTATGTTTGTTTAAAAAGAAATATATTTTCTTTGATTTATGTCTACTTTGGAGTAAGATGGGAGAGCGCAAGATGGCGCCACGAAAATTCATCAGCTTCGTATTTAATTATTTTTATAAGTAATAAATGCAGTTTCAGTTAAAAAATGTGACTCGAGTGTTAATAACTCCATAAATATCAAGTGATAGCGTTATCTGTCTCTAAAACTTAGATAACATAGTGATTTAGTGACATAAATAAAAACCGATTCGAACTGAGTGTTTTTGAAAATAGTGCATTGTTATTGACCATTGTTGTGATAACTGATCATATAACTTACATTAAAACTGTGTTGTATATGCCTGGTGAACATATATATTACATCCTTCTTACAAAAACTTTTAACTCGTCAATAATTTAAAACTGTTAATGCGCCACTCTGAGTTCAGTGACCTTTTACCAAAATTTTGTAAAAACAGTGATTTAAAGTCGAAAAGACTCACAGAATTGTTTATCAGTGTAGTGTTATGTTATTTTCACTGTAATTACATTGAAACAATTGTGATTACACTGATTACCTTTCAATATTCAATTTCAAAATTGCCGCTAAAAACTTTTCAACGCCCGACCGTTACTCATAACGGCGCGAAACAAATAAGTAAAGATCGTTATCAAGGTGCTCTTTTCGTGGCAAACGGTACGGTTGGCAAAAAAACAAATACTTCCATTGAAATATTCACTTTGTTCTTAACTACAAAATAAATAGTTACCTACCTTCTTAGGATTACACCTCTACGGTACAAAGCCTTTTCCGACCAACTATATATTTTTAAAACAATATACGTCAAATGACATTAATTATGTCATAAAAATACATTACGCGAAGTGTATATTATTTTAATCCAAATAATCAAATGCACTCTAGATATGACTATCTAGAATTGTTATTCGAGTAGTTCAACTCAAAAGTAGTGCACGAAGTAAGACGAGCACGGAGGACTTTAATAAAGTGAACGAATAATCTCAGTATCCTCATTCACAGTATGGATTTGACACAATACCCAGATTTTATAACAACGGACGAAGGCACGCGATGTACTATTTGCAATGTCAATATTAAAAGGAAAAATACAATAGGAACAAGCACCTACAGTCAAAATCTCATCGAGATAGAATAAACGATTCACATTCTCATTACAAGCTACAGCAAAGCCTAAAAGACAACCCTGATTTTGAAATCAAAGACAATAAGTTATTTTGTAAATTATGTGATTCGACATTTAATCCTTCTTTATTTAGTTTGGACCGGCATATGAAAACTGATTTACACACATTTTCCAGTACAAAAAATGGACAAAAACAGTTCAACAAAGACTTGACTGATTTTATGATTCAATGTAATATACCGTGGTCAAAACTTGACAACCCAACATTTCGGAATTTTATGGAGAACCTCTTAAATAATAAATACGGTAATAACGTGAATTTACCCAGTGAATCAAATATACGGCTAAAATATCTTCCAAAAATTTACGAGGAAAAAAAGGATCAGATTAGGCAAGAACTACAAAATAAGACGATATGCCTTAGCGTTGATGAAACCACTGATTCATGTGGGAAAAAGTGGCGAACGTTTTGATTCAGGCATTAGATGGAACAAGCAGCAAAATGCATTTGTTTGCATCAAAAGTTTTGGAGGAAACCAATTATTTAACTACAACCGGACTCGTAAACGAAACGCTTAAAGATCTTTGGGGTCAACAATATAATGAAAACTTAGATAAATTACTGTTTTTCATAACTGATGCTGGATCATATATGCTCAAGGCGGGGAAATGTCTTACACAGGAATATCCGAATTTAACACATGTGACATGCTTTGCACACGGACTGAATCGCGTCGCAGAAAAAGTGAGGAGTCTTTATCCTAAAATAAACAAATTGATTGACTGTGTAAAAAAAGTTTTCCTTAAAGCTCCGGTTAGAACGAAAAAATTTCGAATGATGTATCCGAACATTTCACTTCCTCCGCGACCAGTGATAACCAGATGGGGCACATGGCTAAACGCTGCTTCATACTATAACAAATATTACAATGAAATCAAGGCTGTGATCGATGCTTTAGATTCACGTGAAGCGAGAGCAATTGTCGAGGCCAAGAAAATTTTTCGCGATCGCAATTTGAAATCGGATATTGTTCGTTGACACAAACTTCAACCTTATCGCCAAGTCGATTAAATTGCTGGAGGACCAAAAACACGCACTTAAAAGTTCATTGAAAATTGTCTCTGCCTTGATCCACAAAATGGCGACATTGAGATTACATCCAACGGGTAAAGAAGTTTATTTTAAACTAAAATATGCCTTGAAGAAAAACCCTGGTTATAGTACTGTAAAAGTCGTGCAGCAACTGATAGAAGGAAAAGAGGTGGATATGCCGGAGGGCGTCAACAACAGTTGCGTGCAGTATTTTAAAGAGTTAAATTACCTTCCTGTAACTTCTGTCAACGTAGAAAGGTCATTTAGTTATTTAAAATGGATTTTTCTAATCGACGTGAACGACTGACAGCCAAATCTGTTGAACACATTTTAGTTATTTATTCAATGTAATTTGGATAAGTAATTCTAAATATGTATATATTTCATAATTTGTTAAGTATATAATGTTTTAAATACTTGTGTATTTGTTTTTGCCAACCATACTCTGCCACCAATACAGCACGCTGATAACGATCTCTACAAATAAGTGACAAAAACTGTTCTAAAAAGTGCTTTCAAGTGTTTAAAATATTAATCATATTATTGTTTGATAACAGTAATTATCTTTAACCTAACTATCATGTTAATTGTAACTCGTTAATAATTTAAAACTGTTAACGGCGCCGAAAGACGCTACACTCGGAGTTCAGTGACCTTTTACCAAAATTTTGTTAAAACAGTGATTTAAAGTCGAAAAGACTGACAGGATTGTTTATTAGTGTAGTGTTATGTTATTTTCGTTGTAATTACATTGACACAATTGTGATTACACTGATTACCTTTCAATATTCAATTTCAAAATTGCCGCTATAAACTTTTCAACGCCCCGACCGTTACTCATAACGGAGCGAAACAAACTGTTCAAAAAGTGCTTTCAAGTGTTTAAAATATTAATCATAATATTGTTTGATCACAGTAATTATCTTTAACCTAACTAACATGTTAATTGTAATAATATATTTTCATAAGTGCCTCTAATAATTTACATTGTATTCAAGTGCAATGCCATCTGATGTAGACTGGATGAAATATACTAGCAAAGCCATCTGTTGCCGACTGGATGAACCATCAGGTCACTAAATCGAACTATTGTGAATAGTTGATCACGTTTAATTGTCTAGGAATTGTTGTGTTTAGTTACAACAAGATGGAACCCACTTGTATCAAATGCGATAAGCTTATAAGTTATAACTGATAAGTACCGCTTACTGTGTTTAAATTGTAACAATGTATACCACATGGAATGTACGCATGTAACAATAAATAGGTTTATGTTAATGGAAAAGGACAAGAAAACATTTACGTGTCAATCTTGTATGTCTCAAACGGATTTAAACTTGTCATCGCCAAACTTTTTGTGTGAAAATGTTACCGTCCGGAAAAATACAGAATTAATGTACCGACAGAATATTCTTTTTCTGGATTGTCCGAAGATGAGTATGAAGACGCATCACTTTCGAGATCACCAGAATCATGCAGTACTTATCGTGATTTATGTTTAAATAGTAGTCACACGTTCAATGAAATGAGAAAGGAAATAAGTGAACTCAAAGAAAAATTGCTTACTGCTGATTCAGCTGAGTACGAATTGAAATTAAATAATTTAACACCTGTCAAGAGCTCATGTTCTAAAGAAAATAAACTTGTTAGCAAGAAAAGGAATGATATAGAAACAGCGGAGTTAAATGTTAAGTCCACTGAAGGAAATTCACATAATCGGAAAAATAATACGAGTGTAACGATTACGGGCGAGGAACCTTCAAATGAGGTTAGTGCTAGCACGCCTTTTGTTGAACAACATCAGAAACAAGAATTGGAAAAGACCCAAATATCGTCAAATGAACAAAAATTTAATAAACTGAGCTCTAATCGAATTGAGGTCACTAGTTTACCTGCAGCACTTTCTGTTGAGCATCACCAAAAGAAACATCCAATTCCAACCAAGTAATTGAATCGGGATTAAACTCGCCAGACGGAAAGTTGCCGCAGCAGTTCTCAGGACAGCAAAATAAACACTCTACTAAAACTTTTAACAAAAATACGTACTTGAATATATATAAGAGTCAATTTCATGATGATTTTGAAAATAGAATGAAGCTTGGATTAAGTAAACGAAAGATTGTTATATTAGCAGATCAGCAAGGACGAAACCTCGGAATTTCACTAAACAGAATGTATGGATCTTATTTT
The DNA here is from genome assembly GCA_022674325.2 of Grapholita molesta. NCBI lineage: Eukaryota > Metazoa > Arthropoda > Insecta > Lepidoptera > Tortricidae > Grapholita > Grapholita molesta. The sequence goes on along the minus strand of CP053145.2, from coordinate 880,922 downwards.
GATATAATGTGTTATTCAAACCCAGGAGCTGACACGAATCAAGTACTGCAGTCATTACCGAATAATGGTGCACAGCTGGACAAAGATGATTTCTTAATAATTATAACTGGATCCAATGATAGCAACCCCAGTAAGCTGTTTGCAAATTTATATTATTTAGTACAGCAATTAGACCATACAAATATTGTAGTTTTAAAAGTTCCTTATAGCAAACACTTAAATGAAAAGCCGTTAAACATTATGCTTAAATCTATTGCCGATCAATTTGATAATTGTACATTTCTAACGTGCGATCGGAAGCTGGGCAGGCGTGTCCATGAGATCCCAGTATTGAAGCAGTCGGCAGCCACAATCTTTCACTACATAGCGTCTACACTGTATACCGATACTTACCAACTACGTTTACTACAGCGTAACTTAAATACGTTAGCAGAGTGTGAGCGCAAGACTTATCCAGTAACACGGCTTGCTCCTCTCAATATTGAACAGGCTAATGCCTCCAATGATAATGTTCAAAATATAACTGATATGCAAAAGTCGACCTTAAAACCTTTTTTCGTCACTACTCCCTCTAATGATATTTTATCGCACTACAAAGATAAATTTATGATATTTCACCAAAACATCTGTGGTCTGCTGAACAAACTGGATATTTTAGAAATTACTCTTAATGATATGCAAAATAATTATCAAAATATTGATGTACTCTGTTTCAGTGAAACATTCGTTAAGAAAGGCTCTGAACAAAACATTAAATTAAATAACTTTAAATTAGCAGCGTCGTATTGTAGAGAGAAAGCTAGGGGAGGCACAGCAATATTGGTTAGAAAAACATTAGAAGTCAACTCCATCGAAATAATGCCAAAGTTAGCGTCAAATTTCTATTTTGAGTGTTGTGGTATTGAAGTTACTAGTATTAATTTAATAATTATCACCATTTATAGGATACCACAACAAACAAAATCGCATTATGGTATTTTTTTACATAAACTTGAAACTCTGTTACAATTTCTAACACTTAAGTATAAAAAGAAAAAAATTGTTGTATGTGGTGACTGGAACATAGATATTCTAAAAGATAGCTCAGTTTCCAAAGACTTATCTAGTTTGTTGAGAAGTTACAACCTGTCGATGCATATTAAGACCCCGACAAGAATTAACACTTGCATTGATCAAATAGCCAGCAACATGCGTAATGTAAAATCTGATACACATAAACTTGAGTTGTCTGATCATGATAGAGCTCAAACTGTTACTTTAAATATTAATAAAACTCAATCTTATACCACCTGGTTCGAAATGAAAAGGGACTATAGTCGTGACAACATCAGAAAATTTTATAACAGCATTAAAGCACTATCTTTCAGTGATGTGTTAAGTTGCAAAAATGCGAATGAAGCGTTTCAAATATTTTATGACATATTCCAACTTTTTTATGATTTATGTTTTCCGTTAATTAAAATTAAAGTTAACAACAGGCAAAATAAAATTATGTGGTTATCTCCAGGTATCCGTAAATCCTGTCAGGTAAAACGTCAAATGCTTTTTCTGAGTAGAAAAAACAAATATAATAATGATAATAATAAAGTGATCTTGAAACATTATGGTAAACTACTGACCCAGTGTATACATAAATCAAAACAAATTAGCAGCAATAAATATATATCAGCAAATAAAAACAAGTGTAAAGCAACTTGGAATTTAATATCGTCACAGGTATCAAACTTAAACTGTTCAACTGACATAAAATATTTAAAGGCTTATGATAATCCTCAGGAAATATGCACCTTGCTAAATAATCATTTCATTGACTTAAGTAACGTTAGTAAAAATAGTAATAACAATCCAACAAAAATAAATATTGATAATAATCCATATACCATGTTTTTAATGCCGACAGATTCTAACGAGGTATATAAAATTATTATGTCCCTGAACAATAGCAAAACATCTGGTATTGATGATATATCAACTAAATTTGTAAAGCTTACTGGGGTATTTATAAGTAACCCTTTGGCCCACATTATAAATTTGTCATTTAGTCAAGGTTATTTTCCAGAACAATTAAAGGTATCTATTATAAAACCATTATTTAAGAAAGGAGAGCGTGACGATCCCGGTAACTACAGACCAATTACAATTGTACCGATACTGTCCAAGATCATTGAAAGGGCCTTTTATGTCAGATTAGATAGCTTTATAACCAAACATAATATTCTGCACCCTGATCAATATGGTTTCCGTAAAGGCCTTAACACAGAATTGGCATGTTTTGAATTTGTTAAATATATAACGGAATCTATTAATATTAAATCACCTATTATGTCAATATTCTTAGATATGACAAAAGCATTTGACCTGGTTGATCACTCAAAACTCCTTCAAAAATTAGATAGCTGCGGAATCAGAGGTCTAGCAAATGATTGGATTAAATCCTATCTAGCCAATAGGCAGCAATGTACAGAAATCTCCAAATTGATAGAAATTAATAATCAAATGCACAAATTCATATTTAGATCACCCGTTCGTACAGTTGTTTCAGGAGTACCGCAGGGAAGTAATTTAGGGCCACTATTATTTATTATATTTATTAACGATCTTCCTAAAGCCACAAAGCCTAAGACCATACTTTTGCTGACGACACTACCATTATAGTTAGGAGTCAAAATCAACATACATATGAATCAGATATCAATGAAGCTTTGTTAGACATGAACAACTGGATAACCAACAATAAACTTTTAATCAATTTGAATAAAACGCAATATATGCAATTTCACTCTTACAGAAATACACCTCCACTAGTTAATATAAATATCGACAATACTCCCTTACAGAAAAATAATAACATAAAATTTTTAGGTTTAAATATCGACTGCACTCTAAACTAGAAGGACCATATTAATTATATATGTAAAAGACTTGACCGATTTACATATGCCTTAAGAAAACTACGACAGTCAATATCTTGTGAAGCAGCACTTACTGCCTATCATGGTCATGTTTCTTCTGTTCTCAACTATGGTCTCATCATATGGGGTAACTCGGTTGATGTTAAAAGAGCGTTTAAATTACAGAAGGATTGTGTTCGTGCGATATGTAATGCCCGAGTAAATAGTAAGTGTAAACCAATACTCAAAATGCTCAATATATTACCTTTATCATGTATGTACATTTTGAAAATTTGTAGTTTTGTTAAGAAACATCCAAAATACTTTGTAAAGCGTTCTGACATAAATTGTTCAAATAATCCGAGATCGCAATATAAAAATATGCTAAATCAACCACGCTGTATGAGTGACATTTATAGTAGAAACGCTTACAATATGAGTATTGCTGTATACAATAAGTTACCAGGTGAAATGAAAGCACTCGAGGGAAAAAAATTTACAGATACACTAAGATGTTGGCTCCTCGAACGCTGCTTTTACAAAGTTAACGATTTTATGAATTATGTTGAGTGATGTAGGTATGACAGCTTTTTGTACTGTAATTTAATGTTTCTTTCTATTTTGATATTTAATGGAACTATGTAATACTTTACCTATATGTATAATGTACTTTTAACTGTAGGATGTCTTAATACTTAAGGTCTGTATTATACGTTACTGTATGTACTAACACGTATGTACTATAAGTACGTCTAACTTTAAATATTTGCATACTGTTCAATACAGTCGGAAAAGGAGATACAGCTTTAATGTTACAATACCAATGTAATTTACCCTTTTTCTGCAAATAAAATTTTGTTTGTTTGTTTTTGTTTGTTTACTTTTATAATAACATCACAAAATGAACTTACGTAATTGTTTTCTGCGTTCTCTCTCCCACCCTCTGGCCTCTTCTTGAGCAGTCGAAATAGGACAACAGCGACAAGCGACACCAACGCCCCTGCGCCCAACACTAGACCCCATATCAGGAATTGATCTAAAATAGAGCGAAAGAGACAATACAGAGACAATAATATAATATATATGATGTACCTATTTCTTATTTTAGTCAAAAAACGAGATTTTGTTCATTCATTGAAGGGTTGAACCAACTTATCTGGGGGCCGATTTTTGAGAGTCGAGCACTCGAGTTCAGGTACTTTGACGACGAAAATTATACTACACAAAAATTTTTGCACCATTAATGTTTCTAAAATACTTCGTTTCTGACAGAGTTTAAGGAATGAAGAGGCGAGTACTCGAGGCTCAAAAATTTACCTACAAGTCAAGTCTGGTGCGGAAGGGTTCTGGATTTTCCCCGGGCTACTTTCCCCCTACACAGTCCGATCGTTAGGTCGTATGTGCCGAAACGATCATAGAGCCTAAGTCAGGTTCCAAAAAATGTGCTATTTGCAAAAAAAGTGTTTAAATGATTACTCCGCGTTTAGACATGCTGGCTCGTCACTCGCCTCGCCATTCGTCGAAACGTTCGACGAGACTTTGCCTATGCAAAAACGCGATGCGAGGGACGAGAGGAATAGCGAGATGTCCGCGTACACATGCCTGCTCGCGTTTCGCCTCGCCATTCGTCGCGCTACTCGCACGAATGTGTGGCGGTAGCATTAAAGGTTAAAGGAAACAAATACTTGTTTTTTTGCCAGTTGCAGCTATTCCACCCTCATCATCCACCAGTTTTAATGTAATATTCCTTGAAGTCGCCAGCACATCATATCTTTCTACTGCCGAACTTCCGTTGGGATATTGTACATTAATGTAGCGATCTTGAGCACAGAACAGTAATTTTGCGTCGTATAAATAGTTTAATGTGATGTTTAAAATGTTTTCATTCTTGTCACGATTGTATTCTTGACTATTAGAATCGGGTATTTCTATTCTTAAAGTCTTAGCATCTGAAACAGACAATTTAGGTTAAAAAAGTTAGGTATACACTCTTATGCTGCCGATACACATTCGCGCGGGTAGCGAGGCGAATGGCGAGGCGAAACGCGAGCACGCATGTGTACGGACGTCTCGCTATACCTCGCACCTCGCCTCGACTTTGCCTATACAAAAACGCGTTGCGAGGGACGAGAGGAATAGCGAGACGTCCGCGTACACATGCGTGCTCGTGTTTCGCCTAGCTACTCGCCTCGCTACTAGTGCGAATGTGTGGCGGCTTAAAGTTAGGTCTGGTGGCGCGAATATCGAAGTTCCTATATTTCGAGCATCTTTCTCTTTTATTCCAATTAAGGCGTATACGTGAAAGAACATCTAACCTTGAATATACCAGGTCAAGTCGCGATCATCGTGAGATTTGTTCCCATGACAGACGATCCTGAGAGCTGTATGCTGATCAAACTCTGCTATATCTCCATGAGACTCCACGAGCAATTCTACGGGCTTACCTGTAAACAACAGAGCAACATGGAAGTCAAAAGCATGGTTTATCGCTTGTAAGTAACACTTATGGCACCAGGTCGGTGTCTGCAGGCGAGTACGATGTACCAAGGGTGACTAATTATTATGGCGATAGATGCTTAACGAAACGTCTACCCTACATTTTAAACAAAAATTCAAAAGAAGATTATTTCAATTTTTAATTGATAGTATATAGAATTATAGTTGTTATATTTTATTTTATTTTATTCTTAGATACTAGCAAAGAGACTCTGATCCCACAGTCAAACTGTGTAAACCGTTTTGTGGGACACGTGATATTGTAAAATGTACCTTTTCTTATAATAATAAATAAATAAGGCGTAGGGATGTGACGACCCCATCGCCCACTGGTTTTCTCCAGTGCAATCAGTCAACGCAGGGCAGCTTGTGGCGAGCTGTTGGGGAGTAGCGACTCCACGTACCTGAGTGCCCCTGGGGTGCCCTGTCGGACAGGTGGGACAGGTCCCCTGCCTCTGGCTTGCCTTCACCGGCCGTCCAGAGTGGGGTCGCGAGAGCTGCGTTCTCGAGGGTAGATGTGGAAACCTAAGTGGCGAGTTGGCTATATGTTTAAAGTCCAGTGACACCTCTCTACCCTTAGCCCTATGCATCGGTGTTGCCCTTGAGCCATCTTTTGATGTCGCTTTTTGTGGGGGCCCATCTCGCATAGGGCGAGTCACCGTCTGCCGGAAATAAAATTGAATACCATTTTATTAGGCAGACGTCCGGTTTTTTTGCCCATAACCCCAGTAGCTAGTCCATCCTTTCCACCCAATAGCCTAGTACATTCTAGATTCCATTCTAACTCAATAGTCTTTACACCATGGCGGGTGCTGTCTCTGTGCGCGTCCCATGATACGGACAGGGGCAACATCCGCTTAGTGTACCCCTTTACATTTCATTAAATTGTCGAAAGGGCCTCTGCGCGCCTCCCAAATGTTCGGAACACAATTGTTCCGTGTACGGAAGAGACATACAATAAATAATAATAATAAATAAAACAATTTTTGAGCACACGACGCTCGAATCGTGACATTTTAAACTCTCTCAAACACAAAGAAATGGTATTTAAGAAACATGAATGATAGAAATTAATAATCGTGGGTATCGAAACTAGATACATTTTGTGCAGAAATAATGGTAAGGAACTTTTGTGTGTGTTTATTTTCGTCGTCAAAGTTTTATGAATTCGAGTGCACGACTCTCAAAAGTCGGACCCCAGAGCTTACCCAAGTGTAACACAATTTTAATTATATCATTTTTTTAAATATATTTTTTAATTACAATCGTATTATGATAACTAAGTACTTAACTAGTTACGGTATAAAATCTAAATTCAAACTCAAACTCAAACGTTTATTCAGTAAGTAGGCCACAAGGGCACTTTTACACGTCGTGTATACAAAAGAAGAAAAAATCAATTTTACGCCGGTTCTAACCCTACACCTCTGACCCGAGAAGCATTTTGACTTATATGACCGGCAAGAAACTCGGCGGGTTTCAACACTTAACTAGTTACAGTATAAAATCTAAAAAACGCCCTTGAGGCATTGTACATTTTACCAAGGATGCTGACGGCATTTCCTCGTTGTATCGCAATGTTGTGCGAGAAAGTTATATTATTGTTTAAATTTTTGACTTACCCAAAGACAAAAAGCTGTAATCGTATTCTCGTAGTCGTATTTTCTTGCTTGTCATCATTCCGGATTGGTCACCGGGTCTATGGTTCACGCAATATATCTTTGATTCTTTGTCGATTGTTTTGAGATTCTTAGTCGCAGTTAGATAAATAAAACCTTCCTTGTCACTAAGATACTGGACCTTTTTTAATAAAACAGGTTCCTGCCCTAAAAAGTAAAAAATAATAATAATAAAAAAACCTAGTTGTGGTTGGGTGAAGGGTCAGATTCGGAAGGCGGTAATCCTGGACACGGCGCGGTTAGCCCGACGGTTCCTCTCTCTGCAGTCCTAACCACCGGCAGCCTGGGCCCTGCCCTGTTGCCAGTGGCACTCTAGGTTTTGGTTTTTATAATGTTCTTCTTATTTTGATAATGATATAGTTGTAATTTTATATTTTACTTTTATAAAAATATTATTACCTAGCCTAAGATTTAAAATGAATAAAGATGGTAAAAAATGAATGAAAATGAAAAAAAATTGAGCTTAGACAGCAAAAACTTAAACACGTGCGTTATTCTGTAAGAAAGCATATCAAACAGTTACAGGAATTAAATATCATATATACATATAAGTATACATACGTTTCAGCCGTATGCAGTCCACTGCTGGACATAGGCCTCCCACAAATATGAATTATATCATTTTGGGGGTAGACTTGGGTTTTGACGGACGCTGCTGCCCGTCCGTAGGATTTTTCCTTTTGTCGCCTCTTACGCAACCCGCGGGAGGAGATGGGGTGGTGCTATTATAGTCAACCGGCATCACACGACAATATTATACACACACACACACACACACACATAAATAATTAATTATAAGTGACTGCTTGGAATGAAATTAACATGACGTTTGATATGCTTTCTTATCTGTGTCCTTTATTTAATCTAATTTCCAAATTACCATTCACGTTTGAGATTATTTAATAGTTATTTGTGCAACAAGAGAGGAAAGTTGTTTTTCTTGCGAGTGTTTATTTTGAGTCCCGAGTAAGCGAAAGATTCTATAATTGAATCACGAGCGTAGCGAGTGATTCTAGTGTTAGAATCTTGAGCGTAGCGAGGCACTCAAAAACACGAGATGTAAAATAACTTTACTCTAGTGTGACACATACAACTTTTCACCTCATTAGTGAGAACATATTAAAGGTTAAATAAGTTGCCAAAAATGTCATTTTTAGTACAAGCTTTTATTGCCGACTGTACTTTCTCTTCGAAAAGTTCTCTTCGAAATGATTCTAATGAGCCTAAAACACCACGGGTTTATCTTGTGTATTTTAGGAGTTGCTTTTGCTACCTTCTAACTCCAGCATCAGATCAGATCAGTGGTACCATAATATTGCATTGTAACCGAAATTACATAAATTTGTGTGCTAAATTTCAGCTCAATTGGTTAAAGATGTCTGCTTCAAAATTGAGTTGCAAGATTCCATCCGGATACATATACAAATACATACATCAAGTTAAATAAAATCTTGTAAAAAATTAACATCAAGTTAAAACATTTAAGTTTTTATTTAAGTTAAGTGTTTTATCTGCAACTGCACTGGCTTCATTACTTAATATTTTGTTTAAATAATTTTCATTTTAAAATATATGTACATTTCAAAATTATAATATTTGATTAATTTGTGAGGGTCCGAACGTGGTAGTGGTGTTAAGGAGTCCATTATGTCCTATTGTAATAGGTAGATACATATAAATACTTAAATACATAGAAAACACCCATGACTCAGGAACAAATATCTGTGCTCATCGCACAAATAAATGACCTGACTGGGATTCGAACCCGGGACCACCGGCTTCTTAGGCAGGGTCATTACCTACTAGGCCAGACCGGTCGTCAATATAAAAGCTACTTTGTCTCACCCCTGGAGTGACGAGTAGTAACTTTCCTCACTCTCTGAAAGTGAGGAGTAGCACTTTCCTCACTCCTGGAGTGAGGAAAGTAGACATGTTCGAGCTGCTGAGGTGAAAATAATATTTTCCTAACTAGTGCATAAAAAGTGCACTTTTAGCACGCTTCGCGTGCGTAAATTTCACTTTTTAAGGCACTTGCTATGAAAAATTAGGTTCGATCGATACTCGTGTAAAAACTTCTTTAAGACTCGGGTGATTGTCACCCTCGTTTCACTCGGGCTCCAACGTTCACCCTCGTCGAAAAAAATTTTTTTTCACTAGTATCGAAATGTACTATACTAAATAATGGATTGTTTATACCTTTGGGCTCCTGATATAAGGATAGAAGATCAAGCCAGTGGGCTCGAGTTTTACAATAGATACTTATGTAAGATTTAGGTAATCCAGTGTATTCGTAATAATATTTATCAATATCTATTTCCGGTTTATCTGAAATGTACAATAATTATTTACTTTACAAGTGTGTATAGGTGAAAAACTTAGACTAAACACCTGAGGGCCATTTTTGAGCATCGAGTACTCAAATCGAGACATTTTAAACTCTCTGAAACACTAGGAAAGGGTATTTAACTTAGCGATTAGACAAACTGAGGGTCTAGTGTAAGTTTCTTTTGACGTAAAAAAACGTTTACGAATGCGTAAGTGATAATGTTATTTATATGAGAAACGCAAACGCGTTCGTGACATAAAGTTACGTTAAAAACTTACACTAAGGGCTCTGGCTCGTCACTCGCCTCGCTATTTGTCGAAACGTTCGACGAAACTTTGCCTATACAAAAACGCGATGCGAGGGAAGAGAGGAATTGCGAGACGTCCGCGTACACATGCGTACTCGTGTTTCGCCTCGCTACTCGTGCGAATGTGTGGCGGTAGCATACGTAGCATGAATGATATAAATAAATAATAGTGGGTATCGAAACGATACACTTATTGCAAAAATAATGGTGAGAAACTTTTGTGTGTGATTATTTTCGTTCTCAAAATTTTATGATTTCGAGTGCGCGACTCTCAAAAATCGGCCCGCAGCTCCGATATCTGGCGACTGGACATTGCTCTTTACCATCTTGAGGCTGTTTACCGTGACGCTCTACTGAAGTGACTTCCACCAACATTTGTCCTCGTTTATTGCCTCCTGATAGCCCCCGAGAATTACGGTATTTCCATCCAGTATTTTGATCTGCAGGTATATCGATAAATTAATCGTTAACAGGGGGCGGATTTTTGAGCGTCAAGTACTCAATTCGTGACATTTTAAATTCAGTCAGAAAGGAAGAAATGGTATTTTAGGAACATGAATGATAGAATTTAATAAGCGTGGGAAGCGAAACTATATCTAGGTACATTTTGAGCCAAAGGAGTGGTGAGAAACTTTAGTGTGTGATTATTTTGGTCCTCAGTTTTTTATAAACTTGAGTGCACGACTCACAAAAATCGACTCCCAGGGGGCTGCTGGGTGACATTTTACGTCCTCATAGCTCAAACTCTCTCCATACCAAATTTCATCCTAATTGCTTTAGCGGTTTAAGCGTGAAGAGGTAACAGACAGACAGACAGAGTTACTTTCGTATTATAATATTAAGTAAGTATGGATTTTACCTAACGGTTTCTTCGGATAGCTTGTCGAGGGTTGTGTTTTTTTGCAATCATTATTCATGTCGAGTGTAAATATACATTTTCCAACAATGCAGGCGCTATTTTCTGTAAAAGGTAAATTATTATATTATAAAACTTCCGGGACGCCACGAAATACCGGGTGTTATAAAAAACGTGATACAAGATTATAAAGCCAGCCAGATGGGCATGTTTTGGAACAATTTTCACTATGGGGTCAACTTTTTTTTTTTAATGCAAGACTGACCAACGTTTGACTTCAGTCGCACCTGATGGTAAGTGACGACGAGGTCGAAGGTGTAGCACGCTGGTTCAGTAACAGCCTATTCACTCTTGACTTGAAGAGACCAAAATTATATCTTGCCGGGAATACAGACGAAGGGAACTTTCTAAATTGTTAAAAAAAACACCTCTCTCATACATTTTCGTCAACTTACACCTGAACGTCTACCATGGTTGACATTTTATCGTCTATCACGCTATCGCACTCACATACTTATAGGTCGGCAACGCGCTTGTGACTCCTGGTGTTGCGAGTACCCATGGGCGACGGTAATTGCTTACCATCAGGTAATCCGTCTGCTCGTTTGCCACCTTTGTTAAAAAAATACTTGTTAGAGCGTGACAGTTATCGTGACAAGTGATAAAAACCCGACCATATTAGGCTAGCTGACCTTTTTTCTATGGAACAGCTCAATTTTTATTTAATTTTACAAACTTGACCCCATAGTAAGATGTTCAAAATCATGGGGACATGCCGGTTTGATAATATTGTATTACGTTTTTGATAACACCCAGTATGTATACCCTAATAAAACTTTTTCCCCTTACTAGCTCGTAAAGCGCATGTTTATCCTTTAATACGAGAGGGTAAAAACGCATTTTATCCACTAGTGATTAAAGTAAGTTGACTTCTCATAGCTCTTATTGCTATGGTTTTAAAGTCTAAATTCGCGAAGTACAATTCACTTGCCCCCGCGGCGGCGGCAGTAACTCGCACACGCACCGAGTAGAAAATCGAATTAGAACATTCGAGAATCGTACTGGCCACCACAAGCTAACCAAGCTAAAGGCACCTTTTGTAAAAATGTTGAATGTATCTAAATGCAAAGAAGAAGTCATAGCCATTTCAAAACGTTTTTTTGCATGTTTACTTTCCTCGCTGTAGTGAGGGGAAAAAGATTTGTGTTACACACGGGTGCAATTGTAATTTAATTCTCGTGTATTGAAACACTCGCTACGCTCAGGATTCTATTTTAAAACCACTCGCTTTGCTCGTGGTTAAACTATAGAATCCATTCGCTTGCTCGAGTTTCAATCCCACACTCGCAGTTAAAATACAATTTTGCACCCTTGTATAACAAATAACTATTTTAACACTTTGTCGGTGTGATTGATATACATATTAGTACCAAATTTCAGCTTTCTAGTGCGAACGGTTACTGAGATTATCCGCGGACGGACGGACGGACGGACGGACGGACGGACAGACATGGCGAAACTATAAGGGCCTACGCTAGCTGACGCGGACGCCCGCCGCGTGCCATATAAAAAGTCGCCGCGCGGATTAACATTTGTATGGGCACGCGGCAGGCGCGTGAAAAGCATTCTTAATTTTTTTCTGACAGAGGTCGCAAATGAGTAGACGGATTGCTTGATGGTAAGCAATTTCCGTCGCCCATGAGCATCCGCAATACTAGGGGAGTCACAAGCGCGTTGCCGGCTTTTAAGGGAAGTTGGAGCTCTGGGAGCACAACACTACATACCTGAAAGGTAGCAGTGTGATTATGGCTGTGGTCTTCAGTAAGCAGTAGGTATTTCCCCAGTTGGGCTTCTCCAGATTCAAGCGTGATGGTAAAGGTATAAGTAATAGTAAAGTTTTTCCAATTACTTACCTACACGATCGGCGGAATATTTTAAGACCGCAATGTTGTATAGATTTTCTTTTATCAAATCGCTATTAAGTTTCTTCTCGTCGACTAAATAGTAAGCGATATAGCTGTCAGCCCAACTTTTGTACACATTTTGTTCGATATACATTGTTGGTTCGTATGTTGTTCCCATTTTCAGGTTGTATTTCGGAACAAAATGATTTCCTGAAATGATAATAATTATATTACTGGTGACCGAAGAGCTGGCGGCTTCCTCGCACAACGTATCAGAGCTGCCGAGTGAAACACAAAATTGTTCACCTCACTACCGCGAGGAAAATACATCATACCTAGATAACTTAAAAAATCTAATCCAAATCATTGGATCGACGACCGGTCTGGCCTCGTGGTTAGTGACCCTGCCTATGAAGCCGATGGTCCTGGGTTCGATTCCCAGTCGGGGCATTTATTTGTGTGATGAGCACAGATATTTGTTCCTGAGTCATGGGTGTTTTCTATGTATTTAAGTATTTATATGTATCTATCTATTATATATATCGTCGTCTAGTACCTACAACACAAGCCTTACTGAGCTTACCGTAGGTCTAGGCCGATTTGTGTAAGATTGTCCTGAAATATTTATTTATTATCATTCAAAAGCATCAAATTCCATCAACCCATCTCTCGTGAAAAAAACACTCTATGTGTAATTCAGAATTTGTAATTAGTTTGCACTTTTGTGATTAAATTTAGTTTTTCTCAAACATGCAATGAAATTTTGTCTTTACATTCCTTATAATTATAATAGACTCGTATGGTTGTTATGGTAAGTATGGTTTTTTTGGACGGAAATGGAATTTCATATAACTTAATTTTAATAAAATTTATTTGTAATTTTTTTTTTCAACGATTATCTATACAGAGGCAAAGATGGCGGGTGTCTGGCAAACAGCTGATGTTAATTTTTAATACATTTCAATTTCATTGTTATTTGTTATTTTGCAAATTTCATTTTGTGAAGCAGTTCTTTTATTTCATTTGTATGTTTGAGAAAAACACTATACATGCCTCGCCGTGAAAACGGATTCCCGGCCTCTGATGTAAGGTACTATTACTATCAGTTTTTAAACAATAATAAGGTGCTTTCCGAGGCTAGTGAGGAGAAAAAACTTTTACATACCTTCATTAGTGTATGACAACACTCTGTAGTCCAAGCCTTCCATCGGAGGCGGGTTGAGTATCCTCAGTTCCAGTTGTAGCCGGTTCGGTTCCCCGGGGACATCTGTGTACCTAACCACTTGGGGTTCACACTCGACGTTAAATTGGTTAACTAATTCACCGACCGTCGGCACAGCAACTATAAATAAAAAGGCACCTACCAGTAAAAGTAGGTACCTATAGCCAGAAGCATAAGTTTGGTAGAAATGTGACAGAGCGTTGTATAACAGCGAGCCGCTTTTTGATAGTCGTGCAATCGAATTTAAAAAGTTTGAGAACGAAAATAATCACACACAAAAGTTTCTCAACATTCATTTATGATTTATGATTTTCATTTAGCACAGAATGTATAGTTTCGATACCCACGATTATTAATTTTTTTTTATGACATAGGCGGCAAACGAGCAGACGGATTGCCTGGTGGTAAGCAATTACCGTCGCCCATGGGCACCCGCAATGCCAGATGAGTCACAAGCGCGTTGCCGGCCTTTAAGGGGGGTTGGAGCAGGACACGGCACTACATACCTGAAAGGTAGCAGTGCTATTATGGCTGGGGTCTTTTGTAAGGTGGAGGTACTTCCCCAGTTGGGCTGCCCCAGATTCAAGCGTGATGGTCATCGCTGTGCCCTACCTCTCATTGTTGGACGTAGTTTAAGGACATACCCTGGTTAAATTTACATCATTCATGTTCCTAAAATACCATTTCTTCGTTTCTGACAGAGTTTAAAATGTCTTGAGTCAAGTACACCTAATTAATGGTGACTACGAGCACTCGACCCTCGAATCACGAAGAAATGGTATTTAAGAAGCATGAATGATATAAATGAATAATCATGTATATCCAAACTATACATTTGTTGCAAAAATAATGGTAAGAAACTTTTGTGTGTGATTATTTTCGTCCTCAAAGTTTCTTGAATTCGAGTGCAGGACTCTAAAAATCGGCCGCCAAACAAACTGTTCGTGATTTTTGAAAAAAAAAGTGCGCTATTAACCTAATCTTGTTTTATATATTGCAATAAATGATGATTTAAACTATAAACTGCAAATACGGAAAATGGTTTCACAAGGAAAATACACAATAAAATACACAAGTATAACAACATTTAAAATAGCAAGTAATTGATTGATTTATTGCAATTTCAAATTATACTTCGCTGCTAGTCCGAGAAGAAATGGTATTTGTGTCATTATCTAGGAAAAGGGCCCTTATTGTCGATGGCACTTACGTCGAATCGCGTTGCGTTTGTATTGTATCGTCTTGAACAACGACATAAGCGCCATCGACAATAAGGTCCCTTTTCATAGATAATGACACATTTTAGAAACATGATTGATATAAATTAATAATCGTGGGTAGTTTTTGGTCTACGACTGTTGGCCGATTTTTGAGAGCCGTGCACTCTAATTCAAGAAACTTTGACGACGAAAATAATCACACACAAAAGTTATTTTTGCACAAAATATATAGTTTCGATACCCATGATTATTTATTTATATAATTCATGCTTCTAAAGTCATTTATTTAAAACATCTAAATACGTAAAAAACAATAAATCAATAAAACTAATTAAAACTTACAATAAATTTAACTTAAACTAATATAAATCTAAAAAAGGCCCCTGCGGCATAGTACCGAAGATGCTGGCAGCATTTCCTCGTTGAATCGTAAGACTGATATGCTGACCGAGGTAGCTGCCAGCTCTTCGGTCTCCTGTGGCGTCTCTGAGTCTCTTTGAAAGGTCCTTAAAGAGACTCAGAGCGCCGGGGCCCCACGGACCGAGAGTCTCGACACCAATTCATGCTTCTTAAATATAATTTATTCGTGTTTGAGAGAGTTTAAAATGTCACGATTCGAGCGTGGAGCCCAAAAATCGGCCTATTGGACCTTCCTAAAGCGACCCACAATGACCGGATTCACGCCACCCGTTTACCTTCAGCAATTTATTATTATCATCATCATCATATCAACCGAAGTGACCCACAATGACCGGTTTTATGCCCCCATATCCATTAGATTCCCACGATCTTTACCAAGACGTCTGCTCACGCTAAGCCTTTTGGTACGTGGTCGCCAATAGAGAAACTTTACGGCCCAACTATATATAAATTATTATAATTAAAATCACATATGTACCCGAACCACGTTAAATATGATACATGGACCTGAGTATGTCCTTAAACTACGTCCGACAATGAGAGGTAGGGCACAGCGAAGTACCATCACGCTTGAGTCTGGAGAAGCCCGACGAAGTACCTCCTCTTTACAGAAGACCACAGCCATAATAGCACTGTTACCTTTCAGGTATGTAGTGTTGTGTTCCTGATGGTAAGATTCCCAGAGCTCTAGCAACGTTTATGGTAGGCATGCGCGTATGTGAATCCCTTGGAGTTGCAAAGGTAACTGCTTACAATCAGGCGGGCCGTATGCTTGTTTGCCACCGTCGTTGTATAAAGAAAGAAAAATAATTAAACGTATTTCATAGTATACTTACATGTTAGTAATGAAGAGCTTCTCACATATTCAATTTAATAATTATAATATTAAGTAGTAACATGAAATTGTAACGTTTACACTTTGCGTACTGAATAGTGAATAAGCTGAATAATGAGGAAATATCTAAAGGTTAAGTCACAATGGCGAATAAGGTAATATATATATTATTATATTACGTAAACAATTGATTAATGTAATCGAATATAAATAAAGGGGCCGATGAGTCGCGGGGGACGATTTTTGAGCAATCGTGACATTTTAAACTCTCTCAAACACGAAGAAATGGTATTTAAGAAGCATGAGTGATATAAATAAATAATGGGTATCGAAACTATACATTTTGTGCAAAAATAATGGTAAGAAACTTTTGTGTGTGATTATTTTCGTTCTCAAAGTTTTTTGAATTCGAATGCAGGACTGGCAAAAATAGACCTCCTGGGGTGAGTCGTGCAATCGAATTCGAGAACTCGGAGGAAAACAATGACATAGGGAACGATAACGTGACATTTCAAACTGACAGAAACGGAGACATGACTCAGGGATATCTGAATGATATAAATTTATCATCATCGTCATCACCATGTCAGCCGAAAGACGTCCACGGCCTCCCCCAGAACGACCCAAGAAGACCGATCCTGCGCCTTCCACATCCAGCGGTATCCCGTCTAACTAGGTCGTCGGTCCACCTTGTGGGCTTACCTACGCTGCGTCTTCCAGTTCGTGGTCTCCAGAACCTTTCTGCCCCAACGGCCATCGGTTCTGCGCTATATAAAATAATAGTCTACTTACATTGATATTTTATAGTTTTTAGTATAGAAATTACACATTCCATGCAAAAATAATGGCGAGAAACTTTTGTGTGTGATTATTATCGGTCTCAAAAGATTTTGGATTCGAGTGCACGACTCTGAAAAATCGGCCCCTCGTAGAATTTTTTTTGGGCGTCGAGTACTCTATAAGTATTCCTGACATTTTAGGCCGGGGGCGCCCACGGCGACTTTTTGTAGCGATGCAATCGCGCGTTTCGTAAACGCGCGATTGCATCGCTGCTAACGCGCTTTAGTCGCATTTGCAACGCGCTACTAACGCGCTACTGCATCGCGACTGCATCGATGCAAACGCGCGATCGTGTTAGCGAGGTGGGGGGGCGCGTGAGTGGACAACAGAGCAACTGCATCGCGACAGAAGCGCGACTGTATCGTGATTGTATCGCGATTGCATCGCTACCAAAAGTCGCAGTGGGCGAGGGCCCTTAAACTCTGTTAGAAACAAAGAATATAAACAAGAATAGGATAAATTTAGAGCACAAATAATGACAAACATTTCTGTGCAATTATTTTCGGTCTCAAAAAATGTTGAATTCGAGTGCACGATTCTAAAAGCCCGCAGTGCCTATGTTTTAATCAGAACTATACAGTGTGTATTTTTCACACGGGCGTATATTGTAGTGGCGATTAGTATTGGACCTCAAGAACCTATTTACATTCATTTTGTTAAAAAAATTAGGTTATTTTTATTTCATACATAAAAATGAAGCACGCAATGTATTGCATCCATAGTAATTAACGTACCGATGCGTCCAACTAGCAAAAGTAAGTACTATAAAAGTCCATAGAACGTTTCCAGAAACACTAATTAGTGTTTCATACATGTCCTATAACGTTGATGTAAACGTTTACCCAGGCAGGTTTTGGCACAGTTATATCGCAATTTCGTGACATAACCGTGTTATTGTGGCTCCATACATCACATTTTAGTGCTATAGTTATACTAAAACAGCGACGTGTAACACTTTTTAAGGTTTTAACAGTGATTGTTGAGCCATCTACATCACAAACAAGTTACAAAAAAGTAATCAGAGTTCTGTTAATGGACTTTTCAGTCCTATATTAGAGATCAGGGAGCTATTATAGTTCATCCGTAAAGTTGATGTGAGTTGTGAGACGGTGCGTACTGCTCGGAACTAAAAATAAATAAAAAACAGACTCCTTGGTAAGTAAACTGATTGAACTACACATTTTAAGCATAATGGCTGCTCACTGTTTGTGAAATTAGTGTTATTGTCTTAGACTCCCATTTTTACTTGCGATTGAAGATTTACGTACAAAGTATACTAGTATTGTAAACAAAATTTTCATGCGCCCCCTCAATTATTAATATTTATGAAATTAAAATCACGAAAATATATAAATTTCTCGATCGTTGGTATAAAAGTGTCTTCGTGCTTACTATATAACATCTATCAGGTCAGTCATTTGCCGCCATGACAAAAATAGGGTTCCTTGACACCTTCTTAACCTTATTTCTAAATGCACCACTCCTCTTGAATCTTTTCCAGTCTTTTAAATCCATTTTTTTACTTTTTAAGGAACAACGTGGTAAGAGGATAGTACCATACACCAATATGTCTGTCTTGTTCTAAAAAAACATTTTAAATTTCTACTATTGGACATTTTGGCTGAATATAAGTGGTCAAATGCTACTTTTATATATCAGAAAGGCCCATTAAAAGTATTTCAAACTCTTTAATTCAACTATGAGACGTAACAGTTACCAAAACAATGATTTCAAGACTTTTTAGTGTTTTAACAGTGTCCTCGGGGCAACTATAGTATCTGTCCTATAGTAGCTATTTGGAAATCTTTATTTCACAAATCCGATACATAACAATGTTAAAGAAATCAATAATAGTACATTATTATCCTATAATAGTATTCTTTTAACAATTATAGTACTTGCACTATAATACTCATTTGAAAGCGACAATAACACATATTTGCCTTAAAACGGTAACATATGTTACTTTAATAGGACAAGAAAGCTCTTTAGTGGTATTACAGAATCATTTATAGTGCAGCGTTAAAGGCATGATTTAGGACTGTAATGTAAACGTTTACATCACTATTAAACAGTACTAAAGTGCTGTATAATATTATACAACTGAAAAGTGATATAAGTTGCTTTTGTAAAACACATGGTCATAACGAAAACCTTAATAACGCTTTAATAGGACTCTTTAGTGATAAAATGATTTCTTAATGGACTATTTTGCTGTATGTCAGTATTACTTGTCATGTCAAAATAAGTTGGACTGCGTACATTGCTGCCCGGTCAGACTTAAAAAATCGTTACAACTATGTTATATAACACTATTTAACAAAATTATTAACACAATACGAGTCGTATTACTGGATACTGTATGTGGGCAAATACACACTATACATATATTGACCGGCGATTACGCAGTATTTTCTGTGTAGTTCTTCTTCTTTTAAAAAAATATGGCTTCCATCAATAAATCAATCGATGATTTCGCCAGTGTCAAGTAGAATAACAAATGAGTATAATAACATATAAGTTTGCCCTTAGAGCATGACGTTGTTCGGTAGTAGGCCTTACGTTTTGTAAAGTGGTAGCTGGACTTTACAGAAAACTAAGAGGCGGCCGTGACCCCGGGACTGCCGGGTGATGACCTGATGACTAAAAATAGTAGTGAAACAAGTTTTGAAATCTATTCTTCATTAGCTGCACAATTCTGCGTTAGATCACTGCATAATACGCTATCAATATTACACACTAAACTAAGTTTGAACAAAAAACAAAAAATATATTTTCAAGACGACTTCGCCATTTTGAGGTTGTGCTCGGGACGAAGCTGCCGTCAAGTCACACTTTTAACCTTTTTTGCGTAAAATAAAAAAAAACATAAACGTCAGATCAGACAACATCAAAATCAAAAGTCTCATAAACAATATTTTTTACCGAATTCCAGTTTTCACGCTATACCTTTCATAAAAGCTACAGGTTAGTTACAAATTACATTTCAGCCGTATGCAGTCCACTGCTGGACATAGGCCTCCCACAGACATGACTTGTATCATCATTAGTTGCCATAGTCGCCACGCTTGGCAGGTGGGTTAGCGACCGCAGTAGCTGTAGATTGGGTTTCGACGGACGCTGGTGCCCGTCCGTAGGATGTTTCCCTTTGTCGCCTCTTACGACACCCGCGGGAGGAGATGGGGTGGTGCTATTCTAGTCAGCCGGCATCACACGACACAGTTACAAATTATTTATAGATAATAGATTAAAAAATATGGACTATCCTTATCTTCTTAAATATCCTGCAATTAAGAATCCTGCCTTGGGCGCCGGAGAACTTAAGGGTCGAGAGAGTCGTACACTCGAATTCAGAAAACTTTGAAGACAAAAATACTCGCACACAAAAGTTTCTCACCATTATTATTGCACAAAATATACCCTGACCCGGGTATGTCCTTAAACTACGTCCAACGATTAGAGTTAGGGCACATCGTTGACCATCACGCGTGAGACTTTGGCAGCCCAACTGGGAAGTACCTCCTTACAGAAGACCACAGCCATAATAGCACTGCCACCTTTCAAGTATGTAGTGTTGTGTTCCTGATGGTGAGTAAGGTTCCCAGAGCTCCAACCCCTTAATGGCCGGCAACGCGCTTGTGACTCCTGGTGTTGCGGGTGCCCATGGGCGACGGTAATTACTTAACACCAGGCAATCCGTCTGCTCGTTTGCCGCCTATGTCATAAAATAAATAAATAGTTTCGATACGATTAATAATTTCTAACATTCATGTTTCTTAGCGTAGGTAGCCCCACAGGGTAGACCGACGACCTAGTTAGAGTCGCGGGATACCGCTGGATGTGGAAGACGCAGGATTGGTCTTCTTGGGTCGTTCTGGGGGAGGCCTATGTCCAGCAGTGGACGTCTTTCGGCTGACATGATGATGATGATGATGTTGCTTCATAATATTTTAGAAACATGAATGATTTTCAGCCGTAAGTCTTTCCCTGCTGAACAAAAGCGTCCCACAAATATGACTTTTTTATACAAGACTGACCAGCGTTTGACCTCACCCACACCCTTACCATGAGTTTTAATATCTGTGCATTTCGTTCCCACTAAAAAACTACAAGCGAGATGCACAGATAGTAAACTCGGTACTCGTTATCGAAAATTTCAATGTCACAACTCATGGTAAGGGTACTGATGGGAAGTGTCGACGAGGTCGAGGGTGTAGCACGCTTGTTCAGTAAGCCTATTCACTCTTGCCTTGAAAACCCAAATTATATCTTTCCGGGAATACAGACGAAGACGAATCCCATTCCTTAGCAGTCCGCATTATTTTTTTTTATGACATAAGGTGGCAAACGAGCAGACGGATTGCCTGATGGTAAGCAATTACCGTCGCCCATGGGCACCCGTAACACCAGGAGTCACAAGCGCGTTGCCGGCCTTCAAAGGGGATGGAGCTCTGGGAACCTTACTCACCATCAGGAACACAACACTGCATACCTGAAAGGTAGCAGTGCTATTATGGCTGTGGTCTTCTGTAAGGAGGAGGTACTTCCCCAGTTGGGTTTCTCCAGACTCGAGCGTGATGGTACTTCGCTGTGCCCTACCTCTCATTGTCGGACGTAGTTTAAGGACATACCCGGGTCATTATTTTACCTATTATTTTTTCCGCAGTTAACCGGGCAAATATGTACAATGTCACTCGGGCAAAATTTCACTCCTGTGCGGCGCGCGCGCAATGATACAAATACCCGCCAAGTTCTACTGCACTAGAAAGTTTAGGAAGGTGACGCATTGCTTGTTCGACTTGGACGGCACCGTGCTGGGTGAGTGGATGATAGGAAAAGTTGACACTTTATAATTTTGGCCTAAATTGTAAAGTGTTAATGCAGCCAAAGTTGTCACTACAATTTTGGCCGAAATTGATGTGTTAATGCTGGAAAAGTTGACACTAATTACAACTTTGCCCGAAATTGATAAGTTTTAATGCAGGCAAAGTTGACATATTACAATTTTGGGCGAAATTGATAAGTTTTATTTATGAATTATCACTTTGATTATATATATTATATGAAATAATGTAACACTAATTTGTCTTTTGAAAATACGCTGATATTCTTTACATGCTACCGCCACACATTCGCAAGACTAGCGATGCGAATAACGAGGCGAAACACGAGCACGCATGTGTACGCGAACGTCTCGCTATTCCTCTCGCCCTCGCATCGCGTTTTTGTACAGGCAAAGTTTCAACTTGAACGTTTCGATGAATGGCGTGGCGAGTGACGAGCCGGCATGTCTAATCGCGGAGACAAAAAGGCGATTCACTGAAAGCATTTTGACATAGATTATTGTTCATATTAAGCTTTATCCGTCTACAAACATTCTTACAGTTTGATGTATATTGCACATGGTACACCATATACACCGCATAATTTTTTATGATAAATAAGTGAAATAAAAACCATATACTTGACTTCTTTTTGTCTTTGTTATTGTATGTTACGTATACATGTTACATATTACGTATTAGGGCCTTATCACACTTGCGATTTGAAAGCGAAGCGAGCGCGCATCAGTTAGCTGCGAGCACGTAACGAATTCGCCGCGAGCGTGTCGCGAATTCGTCGCGTACTCGCGTGAAAATCGTGGCGAGTGATTTGCGTCTTAAATAGTCAGTTACATAATAGAATCCGACGGACTCGCTGCGCAGTCGCGGCGAATTCGCGACGCACTAGCTTCGCTTTCAACTCACTCGCAAATTGCAAGTGTGATAAGTCCCTTATAAATAAATAAATATTTCGGGACAATCTGACACAAATCGACCTAGTCCTACGTTAAGCGCAGTAAGGCTTGAGTTGCAGGTAGGTACTAGACGACGATATATATAATAGACAGATACATATAAATACTTAAATACATATACGACTATCTATATTATACCTTTTTGTTACAGATTCTGAAGTTGTTTACCACAAAGCGATTAGAACTATCTGCGAGAGATATGGAAAAACATACGCCAAGGAACTGGAAGTCCAGGTAACGCATCGCATTTTTATTCGATAATGCAGTATTCTCTGGGAGTCTGGCAGACACTCATCGGTGACGATCAGAAAAAGGCTTTTCAATACCTATAATGAATCCATAGGCCACAGGGCATAGGTAGTCTATAGGTTACGGTAACTGCTTACCTTCAGGCTGACCGTATGCTTGTTTGCCACCGTCGTGGTATATAAAAAAATACTTTAGGCTAGGTACTATATTAAACTCCTCGCGTCATAAAACCGATAAGTAAATATTTAAAAAAATAATCGCTCTGGACGTAAAAAAAAATGTCATATCAGCATAATAAAGACTTTCAAGGAAAATCATTTTGAACTTGGACCAGAAACTACGGCGAGGTAGGCTTCATTGAGGGTGGCCCGACACACAGCACGGCACGACAGCTGCCGCCACACATTCGCGCGAGTAGCGAGGCGAAACGCGAGCACGCATGTGTACGCAGACGTCTCGCTATTCCTCTCGTCCCTCGCATCGCGTGTTTGTATAGGCAAAGTCTCGTCGAACGTTTCGACGAATAGCGAGGCGAGTGACGAGCCAGCATGTTTAATCGAAAACCTTTTTTTCGAGTTTCGAGTTATCGAAAACCTCAAAGTCACAACTCATGGTAAGGGTACTGAGATTGATTTGCAACTTCCAGTGCTCCCCATTAAAGGCCGTCAACGCGCTTGCGACTGGTGTTGCTGGTGTCCATGGGCGACGGTAATTGCTTACCATCAGGCATTCCGTCTGCTCGACTTTGTCAAGTTTGCTAAAAAATTTCTAAAAGTTTGGCAAATTTTGATCTCTGGGCTTAGGATCTTGAGCTAGAGGATCAGAGATTTTGATTTGTTCTTGAACTTCCAGTGCTACGGAGCAACGGACCGCGAGTTGTCTGAGACGGTGGTCCAGCAGGTGCTCCTGCCGATATCCGTGGACGATTTCGAGCACCAGCTCTCTGAGCTCGTTGGCAAGATGGTCGGCAGTGCGCCCGTACAACCAGGTAAAGACCGAACAACCAATAAAACATTTGAGAAATTACGAGACTGAGGATGAAAAGTTTGGTTAGCTGAAAGACAAAAGAATCTCTTGGCGACAATAAGGCACTGGTCCCACCGCGAGCTAGTAAGCTATGAGCTATCAGCTATTTCAAGGGGAAAATATAATCGATCCCGTGTGAATAAAAGTATGCCACAAATTCGCACGAGTAGCGAGGTGAAACGCGAGCACGCATGTGTACGCGGACGTCTCGCAATTCCTCTCGTCCCTCGCATCGCTTTTTGTACGAGTCTCGTCGAACGTTTCGACGAATAGCGAGGTGAGTGATGAGCCAGCATGTCTATAGATGCGTATCCACTAGAGGCAGCCTCGGGTTGAGCAGCCTCGGCTTGAAGCAAACTGCCTCAGTTTGAGGCTGCTCGCAGTGAGGCAAAGCCCGAGGCACGTTGTGGATGAGCTCGAGGCGAATCGTTTCAGCTTGATCCGCAGCGCAACCTGCGCAGAGTGCGCAACGTGTGTGCAGTTTACAGCCAAAACGCGACGGCACCAGACGCGCGTCGAGTATTAACAAAAATTTTTAGCGTAATATTTTTTATGTAACGGATCCCATGGGACAAGATGTTGCTCATATAATTTCATTAATTGAATTGAAGTTTCGTTATCCATTGCGACCTGAGGCGATGCGTCCCGTCTCCACTAACGCACGGCTCATTGAGGCTCCTTTGAGCACGGCAAAAACCCGACAAACCATGGCTCGACTCGCGGCGACAAATTTGCCTCGCGTCGTCGAGCCTCAGGTTGAGGCAACGTCTCCACTTGCGCAGCTTTGGGGCGAGGCAGCCGCTCGATCCGAGGCTGCCTCAAATGGATACGCAGTTTAATTAATCGCGGTGTCAACTGTCGCAGGCGCCGAGCGTCTGCTGACACACCTGTACGACTCGAAGATCCCGATAGCTCTGGCCACCAACAGCACCGAATAGGCTGTGCGCACATTGTCATTTGTTTAATACTACCGCCACACATTCGCACGAGTAGCGAGGCGAAACGCGAGCACGCATGTGTACGCGGACGTCTCGCTATTCCTCTCGCCCCTCGCATCGCGTTTTTGTATAACCAAAGTTTGGTCGAACGTTTCGATGAATAGCGAGGTGAGCGACGAGCCAGCATGTCTAACGCTACCGCCACACATTCGCGCGAGTAGCGAGGCAAATAGCGAGACGAAACACGAGCACGCATGTGTACGCCGACGTCTCACTATTCCTCTCGTCCTTCGCGTTTTTGTATAGACAAAGTTTCGTCGAACGTTTCGACGAATAGCGAGGCGTGTGACGAGCCAGCATGTCTAATCGCTACACCCCGTTATCTAATGCTTATTTTGGGGGCAAGCTGAAATAGTGATGTTGCTTCACATTATTAGTCGATTCATATTTGTCTATAAAAGTTATTTGGCAAAATAAAATTCTTCTTTAGTGAAAGCCCAAGAGATAACTCATTCATTCCTCTCTTTAATCAGATCGGAGGGCGACAATTATAAATACCTAATCTCGTCAATTTGGTGTCCGATTTTTGAAATAAGTAGTCAGCGAGTAATCTTCATAGAGATTCTCATTCATTCTCTATGGAAATCACTTGGCGAGTGTTTCAAAAATCGGACCCAAGATCTTTTGACATGTTATTGAGAGAGTAAGTCAACTTAATTTTTTATCGACTTAGATTATCGTCACTGCCCAATCACTTGCCCCTAAACTGAGCATTAGATAACGGGGTGTACTAATCGCGGTGTCAACTGTCGCAGGCGCCGAGCGTCTGCTGATGCACCTGTACGACTCCAAGATCCCGATAGCTCTGGCCACAAACAGCACGGAACAGGCCGTGCGCGTCCACATGGCGGCGCGCCCGAAGCTGTTCGCGCTTTTCAACCATAAGGTAAACGGAATTTAGTATCTGAGTCAGAAGTTTTGTCTGCGGAATATACCTAACCTAACCTGATCGATTTGAT
This sequence comes from Grapholita molesta, assembly GCA_022674325.2. NCBI lineage: Eukaryota > Metazoa > Arthropoda > Insecta > Lepidoptera > Tortricidae > Grapholita > Grapholita molesta. The sequence goes on along the minus strand of CP053145.2, from coordinate 854,897 downwards.
GTTTGTGGTATAATTAAATTGCATAGAAGCGGGTAACTCACATTTTATAAGTCGAATATTGCTCGACATGTTTCACTCCGTAATGAGGAGCATAACCGTTCACGTTGGCTAACCGACGCAGACTGCGGGCCGCAGCCCTCCGCAACCGCACACTAGACGCCGAGGGCAGTAGAGGGCGGGGAGGCGAGAAACGCTTCTATACAATTAATATGCTTGAGTCTCACGATAGTTTAGTGTTTGTGGTGTAATATTAAAAAGGTATAATCTTTCTTACATTTAAAATCTAAAAATACAATTTTTCATATTATTACTACAATATTTTAGAAAATAGTTTTGCACTCCGTGTTCTGTACGTGTACCCACAAAAATGGTCCCGCCAGAAGATCAGCGCTGACTCTCGGGTCAGCATTTATGTTGAGGCGGGTCCATTTCGCCTCACCCGCCCACAAAAATGGTGGAACAACAAACCACGACAGCTGCTGTATAGTTGGCAAAAACTTTTTTTTAGGTATGCGCCACAGACCCCGAAGTCGATCGCGGCAAGCCGAATCCGGACATATACCTCGTGGCTGCCAGCCGGTTCGCCAGCAAACCCAAACCTGCCCAGGTATAATTTCCTTGAAAATATTTATTTGACAGACAACATAAGGTTCAAACAATGTTAGTGTTAAGTTTAATATCATAACGTTTCGTGTTTTCAAAGTCATAAGAGTTGAAATAATAAATAAATATTTTCGGGACAATCTTACACAAATCGACCTAGTACTACCGTAAGCTCAGTAAGGCTTGTGTTGTAGGTACTAGACGACGATATATATAATATATAGATACATATAATAAATATCTGTGCTCCTCAGTCATCACACAAATAAACGCCCTGACTGGGATTTGAACCCAGGAGCAGCATCGGCTTCATAGGCAGGGTACCACCGGTCGTCTGTTTCAAAGTCGCGAACCATGTACAAAATAAGAAAATTTTCTCTTTACTCGTAACCTGTTATAGACAAGTAAAAAAAATGGTAAAAAGTAGATAGGTTAGGTTCCTTAGGTGGTTTCAGATGCCCGGAGAGCGAAAAGCCCAGGAATAGGAGCCCCGCATTGCGGAGCTCCGTCGAAATCGAAAAATGGCAGCTAAAATGGTTGCTACCGGTTTCATACGAAGAAAATATACATAGATCGTAACTAGTTCCGGACGATGATAAAAAGTTATTCTATAGTAACTGGTTATAAAACTCGGTTACTTACGCGTCCGAAATTAATAATATAATCTAATTTAATCTATATGTAAATCTACATTAATATTATAAAGGCCAAACTTTGAGTCTGTGAGTGTGTATGTTTGTTACTCCTTCACGTCTAAACGGCTGGAGCAATTTTAATAAAATTTGTTATGTAGTTAGCTGACACCCTGGATTAACAGATAGGCTACGTTTTTTCCCTAATAACCGGTAACACCGAGGGGCACATTTAGTAAAGTAATAAAAATGTGTTATCAGTGTATCGTGTTCGAAGACTCAGAGGTCGGGGTGAAGGCAGCTGTTGCAGCTGGCATGCAGGTCAGTAAAACACAGCGAACCGATTTTTGAGAGTCGTACACTCCATGACACAGTTCAGGTAAGGAAGCATATGTACAGGTCGAATCACGAGAGTTGGCACGAATGGATTGAACGAAACTTTTATTGTATGAGTGACACTTGTATCGGTATTTTTTTTTTATGACATAGGCGGCAAACGAGCAGACGGATTGCCTGATGGTAAGCAATTACCGTCGCTCATGGGCACCCGCAACAACAGGGGAGTCACAAGCGCGTTGCAAGGGGGGTTGGAGCTCTGGGAACCTTACTCACCATCAGGAACACAACACTACATACCTGCAAGGTAGCAGTGCTATTATGGCTGTGGTCTTCTGTAAGGAGGAGGTACTTTCCCAGTTGGGCTGCCCCAGACTCAAGCGTGATGGTCATGGCTGTGCCCTACCTCTCAAAGGTCGAATCGAATCGAATCGAATCGAGCCACTATTTTATTGGTTAATGTGACACACACAGACATTTTCATTCAGTCATTCATTCCATTCGTGCCAACTCTCGTGAATCGACCTGCATGTAGCAGTATGTCTATTTTGTGAAGTCAAATTTGTTTATACATTATTATTTTTGCTTTTATATTTTAGTATTTTCAGTTATATCTTGTAATAAACTGTTTTATATGTTTTCTTATCGGACTACGCATAATTATATACTTTAAAATTTGATGTATCACTATATCAAAAAATAAGTCCCGTCGTAGTTTCTTGCCGGTATCTTCTCGGGTCAGGGTGTGGGGTTCGAACCGGTGTAGATTTTTCTTTGACGTTCATAAGTGTATGTAATGTGCCTAAATTGAAAAATAAAGATGCTTTATCTTTTTTATCGAATTCAAAAAACTTTGAGTACGAAAATAATCGCACACAAAAGTTTATCATGATTATTTTTGCGCGTCGAGTCGAGTAAGTAGTCAAGTACTCGAATCGTGACATTTTAAACTCTGTCAGAAATTAAGAAATGGTATTTAAGAAACACGAATGCAGGCAATTTATAATCGTGGGTATCGAAACTATAGATTTTGTGCAAAAATATTATTAGCAATAAAATTTTATGTGCGCTTATTTTAGTTCTCAAAGTTTTTTGAATTCGAGTGCACGACTCAAAAAACGACCCCCAGGTCTATGTAGTTGTGCAGAGTATTAATATGGGACTTAGTTAAAATTTGAATATGATGTAGATGTAGTGTAAGGACGCCCGCGAATCTGGCGGGCTGTCGATCGCTTGTTGCAGTCATTCAGCCCAATTTTGAATATAGGACGGTGACATGCGTGTACACACGCTATTACTACATCATCAGCAGTCGTTCCCTCAATGCTGAGGATCGTGTCATCATGTCCTAAGGTTGCAGACCAGTCTCCTGCAGATTTAGATGCAACGGTGCAGTAACTTGGGCGTTCCATCTAGCAGGTGGTCTACCGCGAGTCCTCTGGCCCTCAACTTTGCCCGTCACAGTCGTCTTCTCCAGGCTATCAGGAGAACGACGAGAGAGGTGGCCTTGATATAGTCGATAGCCACAATAACATAATTTTTTTTTTCATTCATCTCAGCCATAAGATGTCCACTGCTGAACATAGGCCTCTCCCTTGGATCTCCACATGTACCGGTTGGAAGCAACCTGCATCCAGCGTCTTCCGGCGACTTTAATGAGGTCGTCTGCCCATCTTGTGGGTGGACGTCCTACGCTGCGCTTGCTAGTCCGTGGTCTCCACTCGAGCACTTTTCGACCCCATCTGCCATCTTCTCTGCGTGCAATGTGGCCTGCCCATTGCCACTTCAGCTTGCTAACCCGGTGGGCTATGTCGGTGACTTTAGTTCGCCTACGGATCTCCTCATTTCTGAGTCGATCTCGTACTGAAACTCCGAGCATAGCTCTCTCCATAGCTCGTTGAGCGACTTTGAGCCTTGAGATGAGGCCGATAGTGAAAGACCACGTTTCGGAGCCGTAAGTCATCACTGGTAACACACATTGGTTAAAGACTTTCGTCTTGATCTTATACAATTTACGTGGGTATAATAATTTGCAGGTGGTGATGATACCCGACAAACGTCTGGAGCGCGAAAAGACCAGACAAGCCACCATTGTACTGAGGTAAGACCTTTTCCACCGGATCTATTAAAGCCCGAATTGAAAAACTTTGATAATCGCCCACAAAATTTTCCTACCATTATTTTTTTACAAAATAGTTTAAGATTATGAGAGTGTGCACAGGATTTAATTCCGCCATCTCCGTTCCACCGAGATTTAATTCGGACGTCCAGGCGTTTGTACGAAGTGATCCGCTTCTACCTTCCTAATGCGGACTGCTAAGGAATGAAATTCGCTCCCTTCGTCTGTTACAAGAGTGAATAGGCTGTTACTGAACCAGCGTGCTACACCCTCTACCTCGTCGACACTTACCATCAGGTGTGACTGAGGTCAAACGCTGGTCAGTCTTGTATAAAAAAAAGGTTTTGTTACCCACGATTATTTCCTATCATTCATGTTTCTAAAATACCATTTCGTTTCTGACAGAGTTTAAAATGTCAGGAGTCAACGACTCTGCACCCGATTTTCGAGAATCGTGCACTCGAATAAATAAAAAAAAGGTGAAAATAACTACACACAAAAGTTTCTCACCATTATTCTTGTTACATAAAATGTATAGTTTCGATACCCACGATTATTTTCTATCATTCATGTTTCTAAAATACAATTTTGTTTCTGACAGAGTTTAAAATGTCACAAATGATCCTAAGTAAAGGCATTCATTTGTGTGATGAGCACAGATATTTGTTCATGATAATCATGGGTATTTTCTCTATGTATTTAAGTATTTGTATATTATAACAACACAAGCCTTCTTGAGCTTACCATGTGGTTCAGTCGATTTGTGTAATGATATCCTGTAATATTTCAGGTCTTTGCGAGAATTCAAACCGGAGGATTTCGGTCTACCGCCGTTCCCTGAGACTCCTGTCAAAGGCAAGCCAGCATCAGCTCGCATAGAGCCTGGATCTCGCATAGTGACGATTGAAACGAAGGACAAACCCATACAGCCGACCACCGCGTTTATGGAGAACGTCAAGCTGTCCAGGATATCCAGGGTCAAGGGGCAAATGTCCATGCTGATTCATAAGAAAACGTCCATTCTTTCTAGATGATATTTATAAAATCTACTTAGTCTTTTCATCCTTACTTGTCTTAGGCACTGGCCACACCGCGAGCTAGTAAGCTATGAGCTATCAGCTATTTCAAGGGACAAAAGACAATCGTGTAAATAAAAGAGAGATATATATTAATAACTCATCGCCTGGCGTTGAACTACGATCGCCCGGCTATGACATGTATGTCTCTGTCTCTATTAGCTTTAGCTTTCGGGAGCGATTATCTTTTGTCCCTTGAAATAGCTGATAGCGAGCTAGTAAGCTCGCGGTGGGGGCCACTACCATATTATCATGTAACCAAACATCTTTTTCTCTATATAATTACACAATATTCATCACTTAAATGTTGTTGTATACTTAAAGAAACTTACAAAGCGTTGAAATGAACCAAATAACCACTCAAACATATCATTTCGAACAAGATTTTCATTAATTGTCGCAGTAAGGAAAGTATCACCTCAAAAACGTCACTCCGCGATTAGACATGCTGGCTCGTCACTCGCCTCGCTATTCGTCGGAACGTTCGACGAAACTTTGCCTATACAAAAACGAGGTGCAAATACATGCGAGGGACGAGAGGAATAGCGAGACGTCCGCGTACACATGCGTGCTCGTGTTTCGCCTCGCTACTCGTGCGAATGTGTGGCGGTAGCAGACATTGCGAAGTTTAGATTGTCTATGCATCGCATTGTTGAGAATGAAAACTTATCGAAAATATCGATATGGATAAATATGTTAATCAAAATACATTGAATGCAATCTCAATAATGTGTTTCTAGACACTTTCATAGTAGACTAGTCATTGTCTATGAACATCTTTGACGTCACATTTGTTTACATGATAAGACAAGTAAAGACATAGTTTCCCTAATTCGATTCCGATTCCGTTAAAATCGATCGTAAAAACCTGTATCGCTAGCAAGCATGATTGACTTGGTTAGGCAATGCCCGTACAATATATCGTTTCCGCCTTGCTGGCTAAGATACTAGTGCCCAAGGCTCGGAACCGGTTTAAAAAATAGCGGTTAAAATCGGTTTTACTCCGAACTATTATGAGAACGCGAACGTTTGAGGAACTTTATTAAAAACTAAATAAACCGGTTTATTCGAGGATTAACGATGGCCGGCATGCCGCGTGTGCCGCGTAAATACAGACACGTAGCAAATTGCTACTAGCAACTTATGTTTTTTCGAATACACCGGTTTTTGAGTTCCAAACCGGTTAACTTGACAAGAACTTTATGAAAATGTTCTCCTAAAACCAGTTTAAAAATAACAGTTTCGCGAGTAAAACCGAAATGAAAAGGTTTTGCACCAAGTACATGATAACGTTTTGGAAATTTAACCGGTATCCGAGTCCTAGTGCCATCTAGTGTTTCACAGCCGCAATACATCTCAGTTGCATACTAGGAGGAATAATGACTGGACCACGCATCTGCGTACACCAGTACGGGACAAATATACTCTCGCTTTTGCAGCCCAAAATGTACCAATTCACTATAATTTTGCTTTACAGGGAACTCTTTATAAATAACAAAATTATAAACTTCTGTATTATTTAAGCAACTTCGGTTGAAAACACAAGAAAACTCCAATTGTATTTGTTTATATCCCTCCAAATTTGACAGTTCTGAGAGGTTCAGTTTGAAAGGGAACAAAAATATGTGTGACTATGACAAGGTCGGACGAAAATAGCGTTGTCTCTGCCATACCTATAGAAAGTTACATTAGATCCCTTTCGATCGTGGTATTATTATTAGTACGCCTCGTCTATTTAGATGGTATGTCTATGGTTGCATTGCATAGTTGTTCGCTGGCAAACGCGTGCAAAGTAGCACCAGATACACGACAGATGCACTTACCAGAAAGTATAGCCCGCAGTTTGGAGGAACGCGTTATTGTATGGGCATTGTCAATCCCTCTTTATACAGTAAGAGCGAACATCGGTCGCGATCGGGCGGCGTCGGCGGAGCCGAGGCGAGCCGAATGATGTTTCCAGCGCTCTTACTGTGTGGACATACAAGTTGTTACGAACGGCTTTAGAATCGGCTTCGACTAGTTTCTTGTGACCCTTAGTGTAAGCCGTAAGGTCAGAGACCACACACGCTAAGCTAAGGCCTCTTGTTTCAACCTCTTCGAATCCCTTAGGGCCCTCGCCCACGGCGACTTTTTGCAGCGATGCAATCGCGATACAATCGCGCGTTCGAATCGATACAGTCGCGATGCGGTCGCTGGCTGTGTACCCTCGCCCACGAACCACGATGCAGTCGCGATGCAAACGCGATACAGTCGCGCTTCTGTCGCGATGCAAACGCAGTTGCTCTGTTCTCCACTCACGCGCCCCCCCACCTTCTTCCCCCGACGTCGTCCAACACGATCGCGCGTTTGCATCGATGCAGTCGCGATGCAGTAGCGCGTTGCAAATGCAACTAGAACGAGCCGTGGGCGCCCGGCCTTACCATAGAGTCCATAGCTAAAAATTAATATGAGAGACAGTGAGAGCTGATGCGTTTCTCTTATTCGCACCTATAGCAGTTCATCCATACCTGTTTAGTTTACTATGAACGCCGTTTTACGAAGTTTTATTGAGTTACTCGCGGGACATTCGTGCCGTCAACGTGAACGGAGCTCAGCACTCGATGCTTGAATGGAAAAGTATACCCTACGAAACAAGTCGCACAAGTGATTATAAACATGTGAAGTCGTTATTTTAAATTGTTAAGATGACTCACGAAAAAAAAACTGTAAATATTCAAATACCAGGGTTAGATAAATTAGCGAGAGATTGCATTTTTAGTGGTTGTACGGGAGAAAGGAAATTTCAAATATATAATGTCTACACACGATATCATAACATAGAATTTCTATAAACACAATAACACTACTGATGCGATTCCACACGCACTTGCTAATTTATCTATATTTTGCATTATTACAGATACATAAATAAAAATACTGGACCAATCTTGATTAAATTATAATGATTATGAAATAAGTCAATTTCAATTTTCATTTTTAAAATAGAGTTAATTGAATCGAATCGAAATGTTTATCTTAGACTTTAATGTTAAAATTTGTATTGAATGCGTAACGTACAAATGTTTATTTTTGCTTTACTTATTATATACATTATTAAAAGTTAATAATTATTTAAATTTCAATAAAAAAATAGATATATTGAGCTGAACTGTCACATGAAATTACGATTTTGTATATTTTTGATTATCAACAATTTTCTTTGTATTTTGTGGTAATATGTTTGATTAACTAAATTAAATATACATGTCTAATATAAGGAAGTAATATATTTTAATAAACCGAAGGTCTAAATTAATTATTAGTTTATTTTTTTACTCCAATTATTATACCTATAAACTTAGACTATATAATATTATTAGACTCCACGCCGCCAACAACAAATTGTGATTACAAATGGCGTCTGTCGACTCGTACTTACGCGCTTCACACACACACACGCAAGGCCTTGATGCGCGGGACTCCCAACAGTCGCCTCCGAACGTCAGAGCACGCCGCAGTGGACCAAAAAATATTAAAATATGCCGCCATATGCTGTAAGATCAAGTAAAATGCTACTGATCGACACAAAAGAACTCCCCAATCACTTTTCATCAGTAAATAAACAATTAACCACGCAATTACGTACATTAAAAAATTGTAAATTCGCTAGCTATTTACTTCACGCCATCTGTATTGCCAGACAATCGGGTCAATCAAAATCGCAGAAATTTCCCGAACGTAGGGTAATTGATGTTCCATTTTGTTAACTATTATGTATGAGCGCGGATCGGGTTTGGTGTAGCTACAGGTTTTTAAGTTTAGTTTTAATTAATTTAATTTTTGTTTTGTAATTTATTTCTATGTTCTTTTATTTATTACAACTGTAAACGAATGGATAACAATAATGTTAATTAAAATTTTATAATTTTATTAAGTAACGTTCTTTACCAAAAAAAAGTACAGTGTTCTTTTGCAAATTATAACCCTATTTGTATCGCCTATGTAATTTCAATTCGCTTTTCGTTTTAATGAGTTTTTTAAAGAATAAGGTAAACCCTATATACTACCACTACCACCATAAATTGTCACGATAAATCGTCATAGTTTAACTATTCGATCAGTTGTTTTGCAATCTTAGTTATGAAATTGCAAATAAAGGCTATGAATATCTTTAAGTAGTGTAGGATATTACTTCTTGGTTTAAAAATTATGGCTTGGCTGTTTCATACTAAGTAGGTAAGTCAGAACATTCAATAGACGTCTATGGCCAACTCGTTGTGTTTTAAGTAAAAGTCAAACAAAAAAGTATATTTGTTTTTTTGTACATTATATTCCCGTACTAATCACATTTTCTCCTGTAAATTTTTGCTCGGAAGTATAATCCTATGAGGATTTGAAATTCAGTAGTTTTTTTCTTGGCGGGGCCACTGCTGTGCCTCTTAATTAATAAATATGTATAGTAAAAGTGCTTGAAATTATAGTATCGGGTCGAGAAGAGTAAGAAAACACACACATTTACATCGTGTACTTTTATTAATTTAATATTAGTGAGTTTTTCTGTTTTCCGTTAAATTCGCCGCTTCTGAAATATATTTTACTATATTTACTAAATCATACGCATATCGTCGTTTTATTTAACAAATATGTTTTATTTTACAAATATAATTATATATTCATAACACATTTTATACTAAAATATTTTATCTGAAATTGGGATTTTTTTAACTGGCACCACACGGAAATACGCGCACATGTAAAGCGGCCGCCATTACGCGTCACAACTCGTTGTATCGGTGGAGTCCTTCTGTAGGTTTACTACTTCTATGTCTGGGCGGTTCTCAGAGGCGGCGATTTTACGTGTCCGAGGCTATATTTGCGTGAAGTTTGGGGCCAATATTTTTGAAAAAATTCATACACATATTTCAGCGTCTGTTATATCTCGACAATTACTAAAATATCCCATAACACCATATTCAATATTATAAAAGATAAAAGTGCAGAAATTGACGTACAGTGGGCGTGTCCCGCACCCAAATTTGTTGAAACAAAAATTATAATTCAAGTTGGGAATGTTCTATTAACTTTTAATATTGGTTCACATATTCTTAATTAGTTTAGTTCTACTATAATTTCACTGAACATAATATATGAATTACCCTTATTAAATAAAAACATATTTTCGCCATGTCCCGCGCCAACGCTTGATTTCGCTGGAGTTTACAAAACTTGGCGGTATCGCACAAAGCAATATACCAGGAACTCAATGCCGCGTCCACAGGTAGCTTCAGTTGCACCGCGTTCACCGACGAGAGCGGACGTAGGCTCACAGTGTAATAGCAGAATTCGCAAAGGTATCTTCATCATTCGGTGGGTTTGGTTTCGTGTTTTCTTGAATTCGGTGAACAAAATTTTTCGTTCAGTGTTTGTGCTTTTCTTAGTCCAACAGTGCCTAAGGCATGCCAAGAAGAATGTGATTTGGTTACCAGTGAGTCTTTTCAATACAATGGTTACTTTTTGTGTAATTGTTCAATAACGATAAAATTTGAATTCAGTGGGTGTGATTTCCGTGATTTAGGCCACCGAAATCAAAAAGGTGCCACCGTGATAAATCTCAACTATAAAAACAGGTTAATTGTTTGTTTTTAAATAATTTTTATGTTATAATTGTGTTCTAAACAGTTGAATATGTTGTTAATGCTAACACCAACGTTGTTAGTATACTCGTATATTTAATCACAACTTTTGGTTATGGTATCTGCGGATATTTTTCCTATTTAATCAGTTATGATTACCGTTGACCTATATCTATCAAGTTTAGTGCCTTCTGATAAAGATTCTCCTTCTGGGCCTATAATAGACGCTGAAGGTCATTAAGAATCTTGGAGCCAACTCTCTATTGAATAGAGTCTATTCTTTCAAGTCTTTATAGTTCCGTCTGATGAAATTTTGGGTCCTAAATTACTTTTTAATTTATGAAGTTTAAAGTTCACACTAGCTAAAAGCATACTAGTTTAAGACACATGATAATGAAAGCCTCTTTCTTTTTAGTTAATCTTCAAAATACCTCGACAACCCCAAAAAATTTGGCCATCAACTTTCCAGCCATTTTGTATTCAATGATGTTTAGGCTCTGGTTCAAACTTATAAGCCCGGGTTTTAATCTTCTTCAAAATTGATGTGCTGTGTTCACCACACCGCTATAAAAGCTCCTCGATGCGTCGGTGTGCGCATTCTCGGCACTCATCTTGCATATAAAAGCTCCAGAAGGCTTGTGCTCGGCCAGCGATATATTAAGTACAAATAAGCTGTTTCTTTAAGGATAAAGATGTCATTGCGGCCTGGCATCACTACTATAAACAACTTCTAAACCCTACGCTTGCTGCTACACAGCTTCCGGAAATGGCAGCAAATGTAGGTCTCGTACCTCCGATACAGCCACAAGAGGTTAAGAAAGCGCTGCAAAAATAGGCCCCGTAGGTATCCAAGTGGAAGCTTGGAAATGCCTGCATGAAACTGGTGTGTTGCTACTTTCTAATCTCTTCAGTCAGGTGTTGCTCTCCAAAATGCCAGAGGCATGGAGATTGCGCACTATCGTTCCGATTTACAAGGGAAAGGGAAGCAAGTACGAGTGCAACAACTACCGAGGCATCAAGCTCTTAAGCCATACTATGAAGCTTTACGAAAGAGTAATCGACAACCGAATAAGGTCAGAGTGCTCACTATCTAGACATTATTATGGCTTCGTACCTGGTTTATCAACTACCGATCCTAATAAGTTTGCTCTGTCCACACTTGCCGAAGAATATCGCTCGAAGAAAAACCGCTGTTCGTTGCGTTCCTCGACATGGAAAAGGCATTGACCGTGCTCCAAGGGATACTATTTGGCGGAGCCTTCGAAAGAAAATGCCCCAGAGCAATATGTCAAGACCATTGCTGACATGTATAGGGATGCACGTGATCAGTGGTCCGGACATCGGTGGGTGAGACCAAAGCAATAGCGGTCAAAGGAGTTCATCAGGGCTCAGTACTGAGCCCTTCCTGTTTCGCTTAGTTTTTGGACTCGCTTACTAAAGAAGCACAAGATTTGGCAAAGTGGACATTTATATACGCTATGTAGCCATATGCCCCGAACGCCGCACCGGGCTGCAGAGAGCGCTCGCTTCACGGAAGCACCAGTTGCAATCCGGGGGCCTGGTCTTGAGTGTTGCCAAAACACAATTCACGTCCCTGAACGAACCAGATCCACGTGACGACAGTCCGATACCCATCGATGGGCAATTAGTCCAAATACCTGGGTGGTATAATGCACATGTCCGGAGACATCGAATGTGATGCAACATTCATCACCGAACAGCCGCTACATGGCAAAAATGGTGAGAAGTGACTGGTGTGACCTGCGACAAAATAATGCCGGACACACTAAAGGGGCTGATCTATAAGACCATGATTAGACCAGTTTTAACCTATGGCAGCGAGACGTGGGCGGTGACGCAGAAGCACCTGCGTACCATCTAAGTTGCTGAAATGAAGATGCTGAGGTGGATGTGCGGCGTTATCAGGCTCGATAAAATCCGCAACGAGGAAGCCTGGGCGTGCGTGACATCGCCGACAAAATGCAAGAAAGTTAGGATGCGATTCTTCCGAATTGACTAGTTTGCTTGCTAATAATATATCAGCTCGTTGGGCTGAAAATATGAAACTAAGTATATACTTTGTAGTTAATGACTTTTCTGAATTTAATAAAAAACTTTATATGAACAAGACAAGTATTTTGTGATAAAAACTTAAAGACATAAACACTTTTAAAGTGATTTTAACACTAATTTTGAACTTTTTTATGAATATTGATTTCGGTGGGTGGACTTGATTTCGGTGATTTAAAAAACTAAAATATCTTAAAAACCGTTAAGTCTACAAGGGGCCTTTCCCGGCAATATTTTTTAAATTTAAGCCTGAATCTAGGATTTAATGTTTCACATTAAAAGTAAAAAATTGTTCCACCGAAGTCACGCAAAACAGCTCAGCTCGGAGAATCGCCCGCCTATAAATGCATTTAATGGGGCCGATTGTTGTATCCTTCACTTAATTCAAAAAGTATTGACGACAAATAATCTAATAAAATTTTCTCACCATTATTTTTGCACAAAATGGAGTTTCGTTACCCACGATTATTTTCCATCATTCATGTTTCTAAAATACCAACTTAAATTAGGGCTCCTGGTATCCGTGATGTACGCCGACCCGTAGTTACGTGTTCTTAACACCGCCGGTACTAAGATCACGAATTTCACGAACACGGCCAGGTACGTGTCACGTACCTACGTTCGCATCCAGATTCACGTGACACGCCGTGTCACGCCGTTACACGCCGTGACACGCCGTGACACGTAGCCCATACCTGCGTCCGTGTGTGGAGCTTCGGGCTCGATTCAGTTGGATACTTATAACACGTTTCGTAATTTAGCCACGCCCGGGAATATAATAAATAAGGACTAAGTTTTATTCTTAACACGGATTCACGTACCCTAATTTCACGTAACCGAATGTTACGTGCGGAACGGACCAGAAAACCGTTGCCGTGATTCACGAAACCGGGCGCACGGCTACGGGTTCACGAATCACGGACACGACCGCGAGCCCTACTTTAAATATGGCTCAATCAACTAATTTTTGTCCCTCATTGCCATGGCGTTCCCCTAGGTCACTCTTCAAACCAGTTTAATTACATCTACATAAATACACAAAATATGAGCTATATATGTCCCTTCCACAATGGGTCACCTACCAAGCGCGTCAGTACGCAGGGTCACATTTCTTGTACAGTCAGCGTCATATAGTAGGTAGCATTCAAAGTACTCAAATAGTTCGGTACACCATACAAATTCTATGGTGTACCGAACTTTTGAGTACTTTGGATGCTACCAACTATATGACGCTGACTGTAACAAACTATGCTTCAGTTGTCCTCTGGCTGATGGGTGAATCAACGTATAGTTGATTCATCGGATTTCGTTTAAGTTATAAAAAAAAAAACAATATTAAAACATACAAATTTATTAAAAACTCGCTAAACCCCACACGAAACAACAAATATAAGTAAGTAGCTTGTACAGTGCGTAGAAATACAGTGCTCCCACCAGATAGTTCAAAACCCTCAGTACCTGAAACCAATATATTATATTATCATATTGAGAGTCGTGAACTCATTCTGAACAACTGCCCCGCTTAGGAACTCTGGCTAACTGTACCTAGATAATACAAGCTCCTGATAATTCACAGTAGCAATCATAAGGCCTGTATTGAAACTGTGAGATTGCTATTAAAATTTACAAGGCGCTTATTTTTCTATACGTCAGAATTACTCTGATTGTAGCAAGATTGTAGTAGATATTGGTATAATAATGTTACAGAAGTCGTAAGTAAAGAATAAAAATAATACATGAAAAAATGAGAAGAAAGAGACATTTAAACTTTAACATCATTTAAATATAATATACTGGGTAATATGTAAATTGTAAAAAAAATTGCGGCCAATCCAACAAAATGTTTGACTTAAAGTTCATGTAACTTATAATATTACCGAAACTCTTTCTAATAAAAGGAATCGGAAAGGGACTTCCGCAAATAATCCAAACTGCACTGCACTTATTAGTGTATTTTCCAATCGAAAATTTTAAGACATACCTTCTGAATTATTTTTTATTATGCAGATACGTCTGCTTGCGATTAAATTCGAGATTTAAATGGAAATAATTTTTCTATTTTTCTTTCAATTTAAATATCGAAGATATTCGCTAGCAGACGTTTCTGCATAATAAAAAACAAAATAATTTTGAAAGGGGTAGCACATTGTTATCGATGAATTCTCAATGTAAATTGTCGTTAAGTGTTTAATACGCTGACGGTAGATGTGACTACACGTCACCCATGATGACGTATACCACGAAGGATAAGATAGAAAAATTTGACAAGTCTAAGCGGTACTCGGATAGCACAATTGGAAGTGCACTGGGCTAGTGATCCAGTGGTTGTGGGTTCGAGTCCCGTTTCGAGTCAATATTTCTATTTTTCTTTCGATTTAAATATCGAACATACCTTCTGCTTTTTAACGGCATAGTTGGTGTCCTTCAAGCCATCCTTGATGATGTACTTCCTCAACCCGATGGCCCAGAAGACCATCTGCTCTGTCCAGTTCAACTTATCTATGTCGAAGTTATATATGTCCTTATCTGTGAACAATCATCATTTCAATCGTATTCATTGTATAAATAAATAAACAAATAAATATTTCGGAACAATCTTACACAAATCGAGCTAGTTCTACGGCAAGATCAGTAAGGTTTGTGTTGTAGGTACTAGACGACGTTATATATAATAGATAGATACATATAAATACTTAAATACATAGAAAACACCCATGACTCGGGAACAAATATCTGTGCTCATCACACAAATAAATGCCCTGACTGGGATTTGAACCCAGGACCATCGGCTTCATAGGTAGGGTCACTATCCACTAGACCAGACTGGTCGTCATAACCGGGCCTAGATCGTGTCGGGCCGCGCTGTGTAGGCTTGCGTAGTCCGCCTGCTCCGATCCAATTAAATCAGGAAAAATCTTTACATGATCATGTAGGATATGAGCGTTTGTAGGATTTTTTGTTTCTCCGCCAGCACCGACGCCAACAGTGGAGGGCGGGAAGCGAGAAACTACCCTCAGTGCCACCTAGTTGGAGAATTGTTTTGTGGTGTTTTGAACTTGATTGACAATATTGCTATATCAAAAAATGAAATTACTTAGAAGTCCAAATCTGACTGCTTAGAACACAAATCGCCCCTTCCTACGGTAAGCTCAGTAAGGCTTGTGTTGTAAGTACTATACGACGATATATATAATAGAAAAATACACATAAATACATAGAAAACACCCATGACTCAGGAGCAAACTGTGCTCATCACACAAATAAATGCTGACTGGGATTTGAACACATCGGCTTCATAGGCAGGGTCACACACTAAGCCAGACCGGTCTTATCTGAACTGTTTTTTATTCCATCCATCCGTACCTGTTTTTGACAAGCTGTTCTGCAGCTGGACTAGATTATCGTCTTTGAAGTGAAACTCGTGACACGTGAAGTAAGCCAGGACTGATGATAGGTTGAACGCTGTGCGGTAGATCTTCATTGCTCTGAAAACAACATGCAGGATAGGCATACAAATATGACTTGTATCATCTTGGGGGCCAGTTGCACTATTCGCCACGGTTGGAAAGCGGGTTGACCGCAGTAGCTGTAGATTGGATTTCGACGGACGCTGCTGCCCGTCCGTAGGTATTTTCCCTTTGTCGCCTCTTACGACACCCGTGGGAGGAGATGGGATAGTGCTATTATAGTGAGTAGATGGTGTTATGGTGGAGTTGTGCTCTCAAATTCCTTCCTTCCCTTCTTTGCCTCGATTTTGTGTATGTTAACTTTGAGAACTTAAAACTTTGAGGACGAAAATAATCATATGAACAAAATCTTACCATTGATTATATACGAAATGTATAATTACGATACACACGATTATTAAAATCCTCTTTTTATGACAAAAGTGACAATCAAGTAGGTAGACAGATTGCCTGACATGGTAAGCAATTACACCAGGAGTTACAAGCGCGTTGCCGGCCTTTAAGATAGGAAGTATGCTCATTATATTCCTATCATTCATGTTACTAAAAATTTCTTAGTTTCTGACAGAGTTTAAAATCGTGGATGTGGAGTTAAAAATTGACGCCGTCATCCACGATTTTAACCTGAGTAGCTATTTCATGCCCCAAACACGTATAATTCACACGTATAATTATTATTAAAGACGGGCATGGATGACCAACGAAGTGGCGCGGAAAAGCTAGTTTATTATAATTTGAGATTGCTGCCGGTGGAGAGATATGTCTAGTAGAGGATATCATTATATAAATTTCTGGTGGTCCGAAAAAACATTTTTAACCGACTTCAAAAAAAGGAGGAGGTTATCAATTCCAACTAATTTTTTTTAAATATTTTTTTGTATGTATGTTACTCGATATCTCCAAGATCCGTGAACCGAATTAATTTTTTTTTTTAATTGAAAGGGTATAACTCCAAATTGGTCCCGTTGGCACTAAGTCGGGATCTGATGATGGGATCCCGAGGAATCGAGGAAACTCCTCAAATCTTAAAGGCACACATAAGGTGATTTTTGTGTTTTTATCAACAACTCAAGCATTTCCATTCAGAACTGTGACATTTGATGAGGTGGAACTGCTAATGATGTCCAGAACAGGACTCTTCAACAAATCCAAAAATAATTGTATATAGGTAATTGTCCTAAGAAATGTATTTGTTCTAAATAGTCCCAGAGTACTTATCAAGTAAAAAGAAAACAATTATTTGTTGCTTTTTAGTTCATATTTGAAGTCGGGTTTATTTTTGTTAAAAGTTTATTTATTTTATTTTATTAGTTGCTAGATAGGATTCTTACTTCGGTTTCTTTCCAAGGAGTGTGAGGGCACCATCAGCCAGGTACCCTGGGATGTAGTGGAGCAGCCACGTCAATAAGATGAACAGCCATCTGCTCTTCGTGTGGAAGTCGAAGTTGTACCATATCGCCTTCGGTGTTCCGCAGTATACCGCTTTGGAGTATGATATTTCGAAGACCTCCCCTGGAATGTGGATCAAATTTAGGTAAATAAATATTTCGGGACTATCTTACACAAATCGACCTAGTCCTACGGTAAGCTCAGTAAGGCTTGTGTAGGTACTAGACGACGATATATATAATAGATAGATACATATAAATACAAAACACCCATGACTCAGGAACAAGTATTTGTGGTCAACACTAAATGCTCTGACTGGGATTTGAACCCAGGGCCATCAGCTTCATAGGCAGGGTCACTACCCACTAGGCCAGACCGGTCGTCATAAGGTGGAACCTTCTTTTTGGTAGCCGAGAAACAAAAATTATCAGCCATTTTAAATGTTAATTATGATTTTGAGACAGTGCTACTTTTCTGCCACGACACATAGCTCACTAAATGTATACTTTTTATTGTATTTTTATGTTTTAAGCGCTTTATTTTAAGCCATTTTTTTGTACAATCGTCATTAAACATATCATTGCTGTGAAGGAGGTTACAAATATCTGAAAAACGACTCCATGGTCAAGGCGATAAAGTGCATGTTTAGATATTTGTGATCACTGATCACGCAGAACAATTAATACAAGAAGAATACCAAAACAGTAGAAAAGGTATATAATAACGGTATATCGGGTGTGGCCTGTAATAAGAGCAATAACTTTAGGCGTTGTTTCTATGCCACAAATGTAGCAACACTTGTTCTACGACTATTAAAAATAACTTATAGTTTACTAAATATTACATTTTTCGAGCAAGCAATGTACCTAGGTATCCTGAAGTTTGTAGGGTGACAGTAAATGTCAACGAGACTATTGGACGCTGTTCATTGAAAATACTATTCCCTTTGTTCGGCAAAATCCCGAGTATTCAATTACACAATTTTTTAAAGTTGTAAAACAAATGTTGCTACGTTGGTGGTGTAGCGAATTTTGGACCCGGGTATGTCCTTAAACTACGTCCAACAATGAGAGGTAGGGCACAGCGATGACCATCACGCTTGAATCTGGGGCAGCCCAACTGGGGAAGTACCTTACAGAAGACCACAGCCATAATAGCACTGCTACCTTTCAGGTATGCAGTGTTGTGTTCCTGATGGTGAGCAAGGTTCCCAGAGCTCCAACCCCCCTTAAAGGCCGGCAACGCGCTTGTGATTCCCCTGGTGTTACGGATGCCCATGGGCGACGGTAATTACTTACCATCAGGCAATCCGTCTGCTCGTTTGCCGCCTATGTCATAAAAAAAAATTCCCAAAATCCCAAAGTTATTGCTTCTATTACAGGCCACTAAAACTTACGCCATTTCTTTGGATTCCTAGACGGTGACACAGTATAAATCTTGATGTCTTTCTGTCCGTTCGCGTGTCGCTGCGCGGTGGCCCAAGCGGCAGCAACAGTAGCATTGTTCACGTAGTCCACGGGAATCAGGTCGATGTTCGTGTCGTCGTTCGCCATGAACGTGTGCATGACGCCCAGCCCGCAGCCTAGGAGGAGCTGGAATCAATTGAAATACTTAAAAAGATAATGCAGAATGGATAAAATAATCTATAGTAATAATTCCGTCGAGGGGTACGGTAGACCTGAATAGAATTGTACTCAAATAAAAGAGCGTAAAAATTAAAAGTTTTTAATTGAAGATATATATCGGCAAAATTCATATTGTCGCGTATTTTGCGTTGAAAAGTGTTAGTTTAGTAAAATATTCGGTCCGCCATATTTAATTTATTGATTGACAACTTGACAGTGACGAGTGCGCGGAGTGCAGAAACTATTGTTTGAGAAGGCAGGTTGGGTCGTGAAGGTTTATTACCCGAGTTCTCATCTAGTAATAAATATTCGGGACAATCTTACACAAATCGCCCTAGTCCTACGGTAAGCTCAGTAAGGCTTGTGTTGTAGGTACTACACGACGATATATATAATTGCTAGATACATATAAACACTTAAACACCCATGACTCAGGAAATCTTTGCTCATCACACAAATAAATGCCATGACTGGGACTTGAACCCAAGACCATCGGCTTCATAGGGTTACTACCCACTAGGCCAGACCGGTCCTGATGTATGAAGACTTACCCCGCTAGGTCCATAGACGCTGCTCATATCGACCCAGCCAGGGCTCGGTTCCAGGTTCGAAGCTATCACTGTAACAAATAAATATTGTTAAAATACTAGCGTATGCAGAACGCGTTTTGTATAATATTATATTTCGTTCGCTGTACAAGTCGACGGGCTCCTAGTTCTGGGTGATCTGCCCATGGGGCATCTAAAGCTACCTAACAAACCTAACCTATCCATAAAATCTGGGAAAAATGCGAATGGGAATTATGCTACGTGGAACTGACGTGGTTGGGGTACAGATCGAGCTCCTCGTTTTCCTTCACCGAAAAGCGACTGGTAAGTATAAAATGATATTTCGTATATAAGTTCAATGGTACGCGCCGGGGTTTGAACCTGCGACCTCCGGATTGCAAGTCGCACGCTTGTACCGCTAGGCTACCAGCGCTTACCCAACCTTGCTGTTATGGGATTAATTGCTGCTTGTGACAGTCTATGCCAAACCCTTGGAGCTATCCAGCAGTAGGCCTCCTATGCTGATAAGTTTTTTTTATGATAAAGCTGGCAAACGAGCAGACGGATTGCCTGATGGTAAGCAATTACCGTCGCCCATGGGCACCCGCAACACCAGGGGAGTCACAAGCGCGTTGCCGGTCTTTTGGGGTTGGAGCTCTGGGAACCTTACTCACCACCAGGACAACACTACATACCTGAAAGGTAGCAGTGCTATTATGGCTGTGTCTTCTGTAAGGAGGAGGTACTTCCCCAGTTGGGCTGCTCCAGACTCAAGCGAGATGGTACTTCGCTGTGCACTACCTCTCATTGTTGGACGTAGTTTAAGGACATGCCCGGGTCCAAAAGTTGTCAGCTTACCAATGGCGGGCCTGACGATGCAGACAGGAAGTCCTCCTGACATGGTCCTCACAGCTTCTTCTGCCAGGGCTTTGGTGTACGCGTAGGTGTTGGGCCAGTCTTCTATTAACCTGAGAATAAATTGTATTATGTGTCAATGAATGAGGGTAGAATAGATTTGCGCCACTAGATTTAGATTTGTGCCGTGTGATGCCGGCTGACTAGAATAGCACCACCCCATCTCCCGTGGGTGTCGTATGAGGCGACAAAGGGAAAAATCTTACGGAGGGGCAGCAGCGTCCGTCGGAACCCAACCTACAGCTACTGCGAACGCCAACTGCCAAGCGTGGCTACTCTGGCAACTACCCCCAAGATGATACAAGTCATATTTGTGTGAGGCCTATGTCCAGCAGTGGACTGCATACGGCTGAAATGTGTGTATGTAAATTTAGATTTGTGGTCTGGCAAAATTCTACGGCTACGGTCTACTGGGTCACTTATTAAACTTTTGAACAGCTAAATGTGCTGTCGTGCCTACTAACGCCTGCGACATGTAAATATTCTAAATGTGTCATTATAGTGGACCCTGGGGCAGATTTTTGAGCACTCGACGCTCGAATCGTGACATTTTAAATACTCTCAAAAACGAAGAAATGGCATTTAAGCATGAGTGATATAAATAAATAATTGTGAGTATTGAAACTATACATTTTGTTGAAAAATAATGGTCAAAACTTGTGTGTGTGATTATTTTCGTTCTTAAAGTTTATTGAATTAGAATGCACGACTCAAAAATATCAATGAGTAATTGGAATTAATAATCGTGGATATCGAAATAATATTTACATTTCGTGCAAAAATAATGGTTAAGTTGTGTGCGATTATTTGCGTCCTCAAAGTTTTCTGAATTCGAGTGCACGACTCTCAAAAATCGGCCCCTTGTGCGGGAAAAACATATTTTTGTTGTTAAAATGGCATTTTTGTGAAACGCTTAAATCATTATCAGATATTAAGCTAAACCAACAATCAGATTGGTCTTTCCGACGAACAATTAATTTATTCGATTACGTCAAATACGCGGACGTCCAATCTCGCTTCGTAAGCAGGGTCACCGACTAACGCACTGGTCCCACCGCGAGCTAGTAAGCTATGACCTATAAGCTATTTTATTTTTTATTATATGGGCGGCAAACGAGCAGACGGATTGCCTGGTGGGAAGCAATTACCGTCGCCCATGGGCACCCGCAACACCAGGAGTCACAAGCGCGTTGCCGGCGTTTAAGGGGTTGGAGCTCTGAGAACCTTACTTACCAACACAAACCTACATACCCGAAAGGTAGCAGTGCTATTATGGCTGTTG
Source organism: Grapholita molesta (assembly GCA_022674325.2). Lineage (NCBI taxonomy): Eukaryota > Metazoa > Arthropoda > Insecta > Lepidoptera > Tortricidae > Grapholita > Grapholita molesta. The sequence goes on along the minus strand of CP053145.2, from coordinate 833,223 downwards.
TCTTCTGTGAGGAGGAGGTACTTCCCCAGCTGGGCTGCCCCAGCGGGCCTACTACTATGGTTGGAGTTATCACGCGGATAGTGTGATAAAAACGTGATAAAGGATAGTTTATCGACTATCATATAACCCATACTATGGTTGCACACGTTATAGCGAAGTTAAGCACTTTTGACAACGATAGACGACAGTCGATAATTGCTATCGATTTGCTTACTATGGTCGTTGGATAATATGACATACTGTCGAATTTTGACAGCTCAACGTGGTTCATTTTAACTACATGCTCACTAGGTGGTGATAAGCGTTATCCACGCCTTGTCGTCAACAATGTTTTTGTAAAAAACATTATATTGAGTTAATTACCAGTAAGTATAGTGTTTTTATATGACTATAATGAAAGTTACCAGTTAGAGCATTTATTTCGTTGGATATTTGTTTGGAGTCTTTGGAGTTTTCCTTAAGTATGTGATTTTTTTGTAGAAACGGCAAGATTCATTTTATTCATGCATGTGACCGCTGCTGAAGAAAAAGAACGTAAATAAAATCAGCGCAGAACAATACGGGATAGTTGCAACCCATTTGAGATGTAAAATGAGGAGTTACGGCATATTTATAGAATGCGCAAGGAGGTGGCAGTATATTTATGCGAAGAACTCGACGCCCGTCTCCAGCCTCGTCACGGCGATGGCCTGAAGGTTTTAACTTCACTGGACTGGACAAGACCATAGGTTGTCCATTGGACTGTCCACTTTAAGTGCATATTTGGACCAGTTGGTGAATGCTGTGAACCAGAGGTATGTTTATATACCTATGTAGATACTGATCTAAATACCAAATTGAGGATTAATACAGGTTTTTTTATGTGAACCTGTGTTATGTTGTAATGGTGGCTGTGTAGGTGGTAGGTACAATTGTTATTAATGGTAGTTCTTTTGAAATGTAGGTTTTACTTTGTTCCTTACCCACTTATCTCAATACATAATTCGATAATGCAATATTATTTGGATGTGTGGCTGAGGCACATATTTCTAATAATATGTTGTTTTAATTATAGTCTTAAAGATAAGTGGATAACTTTCCCTGGCAACGAATAGTCCCGGAGGACAGTTGCCAGAGGTTTCCAGAAGGTCTATGACTTGGGTACCTACAATAGATTGTACTCAAATTATAAAATCTCCACTATTCTGCCATACAGAGTGCAATATTTAAACCGCAGAGGTGTTCACTCCCTTAATGTGCAGGTAGTAAATTTTAAAGTATAAATTAATATTACTTACTAATATAATTTTTCCCTGCATTTCTTGTAAAAAAAATAATATCTAATCATTGATTTTAACAGGGAACAAAATTATGATTTACAGATTTACTTCAATAGGCAATAAATAATCATAGAACACTCAGAGAAAATTCTGAAGACAAGGCTGCATTTTTACATTGCGAACGAATTATTGTTAAAATAACAAAACTACTTTGAAATATTTACAATTTAGAATTTGCTAGCACAGCAACATTTTTTTTGCGAAACGCAATTATTGCGAAACTAACAACAAAAACGTTGTCAAACTAACATTTTTATGGGTTCCTTGCTACAATAGCAAATTCAAAATTGGGAATTAAACATACGTTGACTTTGCTATTTGCACAAAGTTCAATTTGTAAGTAGTGGTTTTAGCAACTTTGTGCCCCTTTGTCAAAATGACAGAATATAACTCTGCAAAATTTTCACAGTCAAGTTTGTTAGTTCCGCAGTTTTACTTTGTGACGTTAGCAACTTCAAGAGCCTTTGTCAAAATGACAGAATAGAACTCTGCAGAACCCACACGGTTAAATTTAAGGGGTTCACAATGTTGGCTGCCATATAGATTTACTACCTTGTGACTTTAGCAACTTTGAGAGCCTTTGTCAAAATGACAGAATAGAACTCTGCAGAACCCACACGGTTAAATTTAAGGGGTTCACAATGTTGGCTGCCATATAGATTTACTACCTTGTGACTTTAGCAACTTTGAGAGCCTTTGTCAAAATAACAGAACATAACTCTGCAGAACGTACAAGGTTAAAGTTAGGGGGTTCACAATGTTCTCTGATATATAGATTTATTACCTTGTGATGTTAGCTACTTTGAGAGCCTATGTCAAAATAACAGAACATAACTCTGCAGAACGTACAAGGTTAAAGTCAGATGGTTCACAATGTTGGCTGCCATATAGATTTATTACCTTGTGACGTTAGCAACTTTAAGAGCCTTTGCCAAAATAACAAAACATAACTCTGCAGAACGTACAAGGTTAAAGTCAGATGGTTCACAATGTTGGCTGCCATATAGATTTATTACCTTGTGACGTTAGCAACTTTAAGAGCCTTTGCCAAAATAACAAAACATAACTCTGCAGAACGTACAAGGTTAAAGTCAGATGGTTCACAATGTTGGCTGCCATATAGATTTATTACCTTGTGACGTTAGCAACTCTGAGAGCCTTTGCCAAAATAACAAAACATAACTCTGCAGAACGTGCAAGGTTAAAGTCAGATGGTTCACAATGTTGGCTGCCATATAGATTTATTACCTTGTGACCTTAGCAACTTTGAGAGCCTTTGCCAAAATAACAAAACATAACTCTGCAGAACGTACAAGGTTAAAGTCAGATGGTTCACAATGTTGGCTGCCATATAGATTTACTACCTTGTGACTTTAGCAACTTTGAGAGCCTTTGTCAAAATAACAGAACATAATTCTGCAGAACGTACAAGGTTAAAGTCAGATGGTTCACAATGTTGGCTGCCATATAGATTTACTACCTTGTGACTTTAGCAACTTTGAGAGCCTTTGTCAAAATAACAGAACATAATTCTGCAGAACGTACAAGGTTAAAGTCAGATGGTTCACAATGTTGGCTGCCATATAGATTTACTACCTTGTGACGTTAGCAACTTTGAGAGCCTTTGCCAAAATAACAGAACATAACTCTGCAGAACGTACAAGGTTAAAGTCAGATGGTTCACGATGTTGGCTGCTATATAGATTTATTACCTTGTGACCTTAGCAACTTTGAGAGCCTTTGCCAAAATAACAGAACAGAACTCTGCAGAACGTACAAGGTTAAAGTCAGATGGTTCACAATGTTGGCTGCCATATAGATTTATTACCTTGTGACGTTAGCAACTCTGAGAGCCTTTGCCAAAATAACAGAACATAACTCTGCAGAACGTGCAAGGTTAAAGTCAGATGGTTCACAATGTTGGCTGCCATATAGATTTATTACCTTGTGACGTTAGCAACTTTAAGAGCCTTTGCCAAAATAACAAAACATAACTCTGCAGAACGTACAAGGTTAAAGTCAGATGGTTCACAATGTTGGCTGCCATATAGATTTATTACCTTGTGACTTTAGCAACTTTGAGAGCCTTTGTCAAAATAACAGAACATAATTCTGCAGAACGTACAAGGTTAAAGTTAGAGTATTCACAGTGTTTGTTGCCATATAGATGTATTACATTGTGACCTTAGCAACTCTGAAAACCTTTGTCAAAATAACAGAACATAATTCTGCAGAACGTACAAGGTTAAAGTCAGATGGTTCACAATGTTGGCTGCCATATAGATTTACTACCTTGTGACTTTAGCAACTTTGAGAGCCTTTGTCAAAATAACAGAACATAATTCTGCAGAACGTACAAGGTTAAAGTTAGAGGATTCACAGTGTTTGTTGCCATATAGATGTATTACATTGTGACCTTAGCAACTCTGAAAACCTTTGTCAAAATAACAGAACATAACTCTGCAGAACGTACAAGGTTAAAGTCAGATGGTTCACAATGTTGGCTGCCATATACATTTATTACCTTGTGACGTTAGCAACTTTGAGAGCCTTTGCCAAAATAACAGAACAGAACTCTGCAGAACCTGGAAGGTTAAAGTTTGAGAGTTCACAATGTTCATTCAAACTTAATTTACACCTCACGATGTTAGCAACCCCAAATGGGCCTTTATCAGAATTACAAAAATGAAACCTGCTGGCTTAACGCAGTTCATGTTTGTAACATATACAATGTTTTCACGTGTTTCAAGGGTAAATAAACCGATAATAGATTTTCGTCGCATATAATATACCTCTTCAAAGAATGTTTGTTAGCTGACAGCCGCGGCATATTTGGGAAAATGCGGCACTCTCACGACACTTTAATTGGAGTAAAGGAGAAATATGCCCGAAATATGTATACGAACTTCGATGTTCGCGGTACCGCTCATCAAGGCACCATTTGACATTTCATTTCATTTGATAGGTAAATTTGTTGCCATATAAATAATTTTATTTTAAGCATAGATACCATACAATTTGACTAGACGGAGCGTGCTAATAATAATACCACTATCGAAAGAGGTGGTCTTATGTTACTTTCCATAGATATGGCAGAGACGGCGCTATTTTCGTCCGTCCTTGTCATAGTCTCACATATTTTTGTTGCACTTCAAATTTAGCCCTTCAAAACTGTCAAAGTTGGAGGGATACAAGAAAATACAATTGGAGTTTTCTTGTGTTTTCAACCGAAGTTGCGGTAAATAACACTGTAGGTTTATGCTCATATTTTAGCTATACAGACTAGAAAGAGTGACCTGTAAAGCAAAAAAAAATCACTATAGGAATTGTTTTATTTTGGGCTGCAGAAGCCCTAATATCATTGTAAGGGACAGGCGCTCGCGGATGCGTTCTCCAGCACAGACGTTCTCCAGTCATTATTCCTCCTAGGTTTTAAGCTACCGCGCGAATTAGTTTGACAAGAGATCAGATAAAATGAATGCAGCCAAGATATTTTAATAGTCTAGCCTCCGATGAGTACTAAGTCTCGTTCAGAGTTCAAAGGAACTGTAAAGTCAAAACGCCCATACCACGTAAATTAAAATTCGAAAATTGAGTAGTTGCCTGTAGATGTTAATTGTAGATTTTAACGGAAGGGCCTTTAACAGCAACTGCAAATAACATAACCATTGAACTAATATTACTTCGTATAGAAGTGTCACGGTGAACTAGATTTTTGCTCCACGATTTGATGTCGATCGACAGCAAATCCTATGGACATTTGCGCCCCTCACCCCCGCGCAAGGGAGTCGGGTGTCATGAAGTTGCAACAATTTTTTTCTTTGGCGTAGCCACTCTATTAATTATAACTCAATGCTCGTGACACATGATTTAATGCTGCCTCCACACATTCGCGGGAGAAGCGAGGCGAATGGCGATGCGAAACGCGAGCACGCATGTGTACGCGGACGTCTCACTATTCCTCTCGTCTACAGACTACTTAGAAGATACTATGTATCTCTCGTCCCTCGCATCGCGTTTATGTACAGGCAAAGTCTTGTCGAACGTTTCGACGAATAGCGAGGCGAGTGACGAGCCAACATGTCAAAACGCGGAGTCACACTTTACTTCATTCCAAAAAAAGTTGGTATTTATTGATGCTATATATTTATACTACTTATTTACTTATTAATTTAATACCTACAGTAAACCTTTACCCTAAAAACCGAATTCTAAGAATGTGAATATAATGTTTGCTACACCCGCAATGTTAAGTATTGCGGAATTAACAAGGGACAATTTTTCAACTTGTTAATTTCAAAATTATAACATTGCGAGATAATATCAGCATGGCTAGAAACACAACGTGAACTTTGTTTGAATAGCAAAGTGGACTAAGTACTTTGCAAAGAGGTAAAAATAATCGTTCATTTCGCTGGCAACACTTGTAGAAGGCGCATGCGCATCCTTCACGTTTCGCTTCGTCGACCATCACGTCTCGTCACAGCAAACTAAGTGAACAAATTTTATTGTGTTTTAAAGAAATTCAACGGGTGTTACATTGCTGTTTGAAGCAATATAATTTAAAAGGATGGACGAACTAAGTTTATTTCTGTTCAACTCTGATTTGATGCATCTTTCTGAATCGCTGAATGGTAAGTACTTGTTATTATGTGTATTTAGTTCAAATTGGTTTTAAAAGAATTTAACGAGTAAGTTTATATCGTTGCTAATTACAATATTGTAATATATTGCAATATTGTATCTTGATATTTTGATTTGGAATAGTAGACAGCAGGTTATGGTAATAATGGCCGTTTTCTTTTATATTTTTCTTTAAAAATTAAACCACGTATTGTATTAAAACGATGGTCTTTCGAAGAGTTCGAAGTCCTATCTAGATAGACAAATAACTGAAATAAATAACATCCATGCCGTGACTCATAACATAAATAACTTTTAAAAGATTGCCGGCATTGTCAATTATTCGTCCGCCATGACAGTACAGACAGTGTGTCCATTTACCGTTAAGATGAACACTGACCGTGAGCATACCAAGTAGTTATTATTTTTGTTTGTAGATCAGGGCGCAGATCTTGACTTTTTATTAGGTGCAAATGACCATGAACTATCAACATTGGTGCCGGCAATAGTTCAGAAAGAAAAACTACGCATGGCGTTAGATCGAGAAAGAGATCGCGTGAGCAGCGTCAATTTAATTTTTACATACTTGATTCAAAATTTACTTTCTGTGAAAATTAATTATATTAAATACTTAATATTTTATGCCCGTAGCTTTAAGGCAGAGTGAAATCAGATATGCTTAGATGTCCAGTCACCAGTAGAATAGAGATCTATTGTGGCTGTATTTAGTGTACATTACTTCGTTCCATTGATTCTAAAAAAATCCAGATTTGGATTTGAGTTTTTGTACATAATTATACTATAATAGATGTTTATGCAAGTGGCATGCCAAATGTCATTAATATATAATTGTGTGCAGTTGTATAGCTTTCAAATACATTATGTTCTTTTACCTCATCTGTGTGTCATCACTGAGTATAAATTTTTATGGGCATTAGTTCAATCAGTCATCTGTAGCAATTTTTTTTATAGAGAAAAGTTGAAAATGAGTCAAGAGATGTAGCTCCACTTAAAAAACAATACTCATTTGCTATTCCATCCGTAAGTCAGAAGTCAAGTTCATCATTGGAATTGGTAATTTTAATAATATTTATTCATAACTTTTATTTGAAATGGATCATGTCTTTGCTAAATATTTATATACAGTCAGCTTGATAGATAAGAATACCTTTATATATATATATATAGATGATAATAGACTTTGTATGCATGGGCTACACTTATCTCTGCAGCTGACTGTACCTGCTAGATAATGCCTGTGTCTCTAGTCTGAATTTCATTTTTATTTTTTTAAAGAGCTATAAATGTCCTTCCCTAGGAGTCAAACTATCCCCACATCAAATTTTATCTAAATCAGTTCAGTGATTTAAGGGTGCGTTTCCACCAGATCTATGCTGACCTATGCTAAGCTATGTTTCCATACATTAGACATATAGCTTTGTAGCATAGCTTGGCCGATTTGTTTAGAAACATAGCACAGCATATCTCTCTGGTAGAAACACTCGATGGGTCGCACCACATCTGTCGACGCGGATTCGGCTAAAGCCTGCCCTAAAAACTTCTTATGCGTTCGCCTTACCCCTTACTCATTAGAGTAATGTTTAATATTAATATCGTATTATATTTAATATTATACTTGCTTTTATTTCTTTCGTAACTCATAGCTCACTTAATTTTCAGGAATTGGAGCTCAACTGTGATGAGTTACAATATATAGATGCAGATAAATTATTATTGGCTACAACTAGCGGATCACTAAAACAAATTCTGGAGAACACTAGCATTGGTAAACCACTCCTTAATAAAAAAGTTATGTCATCGAATGACCGAAAAATTCTCACAGCCCTTATTGTTGAAGCAGAGGTGCGGAAATTAAAAGAAAATACAGACCCCATTAGAAAGGATACATGGGATAAATGGACAACCGAACTTACTAACCTTTTTCCAACTGAAACGAAAAGTGTGTATTATAATCCGTTTAGACTTGTTGATGGAAAAGCTATTCAGGCAAGTGGGTTAATTGTACCCGGTTAATAACAGTGAGAAGAAAATTAAATGCCGAGAACCGCTGCCGTAGTAGAAGCCAGCATAGCAGCAGTGACCAGAGCAGTGACAGCAGTGAAGGCAAAAGAAAGAGGAAAAAATCGGCTGTGAACTCCCCCGCACGGGTTAGACCTTTTCCAGACTCTTTTGAAATAAACAAAGCCTGCCAAGATTCTGAAAAAGATACTCTGCAATGGTTAAAATACTCTTCTTCACCCAAAGAATTGGTTGAGACAAAATGGGGCAGCTGTCTCCGTGAACGCATTGCTGCACTGCAAGGAGCAGATCATGTCAGTTATTTGAGCACCTTCCCAGCACTGCTATGTCCTTGGGGCTATGAATTGGTGAGTGTGCACCATATAATTAAATAATTAATACAATTAACCAATTAAATTATATAATAAACCGTCTTCATGTCATTAGACTTTAATGATTATTTAGAGGGCTATTTATCTTAATTTTTTTATGATTGTTTTTTTCCAAATACCTACTCATAAACATTTCAGTTCATTTGTTTTGCATGATTATAACTAACAATATTTTGTAAGACCTCTCTTGTTTATTTTCAGCTTGCCAGTGATTTTGACGCAGTATACCCAGAAACACAAGGAAAGTTTCAAGAAAACTTCCCTGTAGTGAAAGGTCGATTGCTATCATTATTAGACGAGAAGGCCCAACAGCTGACACGAGCAGACGCTTCTATTCAAACTGTTTTGGATCTTGCATCTTGTAAGTTAAATTATCAATGTTTTAGTTAAGCAAATATCAGTAATCAGTATCTTTATTGTCTTTACATGTAATTACTCAAATCAAATCATTTATTTTTCAAGAAAACGGGAGATTGACGACCGGTCTGACCTAGCGGGTAGTGACCCCGCCTATGAAGCCAATGGTCCTGGGTTCGATTCCCAGTCGGGGCATTTATTTGTGTGATGAACACAGATATTTGTTCCTAAGTAATGGGTGTTTTCTATGTAATTAAATATATGTATCTATCTATTATATAATAATATATCATCGTGTAGTACCTACAACACTAGCCTTACTGAGCTTACCGTAGGACTAGGTCGATTTGTGTAAGATTGTCCCAAAATATTTATTTATTTATGTTATAAACAATGTATACATGCACTCCTTAATCAACTATAGTTTATAGCATCTCTCTAACATGTTATTAATTTATTCAGCTATGTTTAAACATATAGGGCATTTTCCATGTCATCATCATCATCCCTAACTTTGTCCATTCATTCTTCTTAAAGTTTGTATTTTTTGTATTATATATTATATATCTTGACTAATTGTACTAATAATAATGGAAATAGCAAATTTTAGCGAATAAAACGTTACTGTAAGTAACGGTTGCCCATATTATTATTTTTTTTTTTTGCAGTGGGAGAGGAACAAGCGAATATTGCGACTTTTCTGGCAGTTCCACTGTTGCTGAAACAAATGCACACTGTTCCCGTCAAAGGCATCAGAAGACCTTGGAATCCATCTAGATCCGAAGTGAGCAACGCGTTTGTTAGCTTGGTCCCATCTACATCAGACCTGCAAAGCCACTTTTGTAAACGGAAGGCAGAACTGCAAGAAAAAAAGTTACCCGTGGTTCCGTATTTGGTTGGTGTTGGCGCTACCTGGCAGGATGTTAAACAATATGATGTATTAATATCTGAAAATATTAGATACACTTTTACCATCATTGTTAAGCTGTATCAAATACTTTTAAAATTTTATGGGCATTAGACTTGCCATATTCCAAAGATTGCGCTCCAGTTTGGATGTTCATTCAAAGAAGTATTTATGTTATGAAGAGTAAGTTTGACATTGAAGGCACTCCTATGCTAGATTTTCTGGCGTCTGTTTCTAATAGGCATGATGGTGCAGTGTGCAATATGTAAAAGGTCTTTTGAACAAATGAAACAATTTCAAACCCATTTTAAATTTTATCATCCCGGTGAATGTTATATTTGTCCAAACATGGGTTGTGGAAGGACATATCAACTCTACAATTCATTTAGGCGTCACTATTTGAAACAACATTCAGATTCTTCTGTGTTATTACAACAGCCTTCAACTGTAGAGGCTTTTGCTATCGAACAAGAGACCTTGCCCTTTAATGATGACCCTTTACATAATGTATGTAGCGCGGGAAAGTTGAATATAAAAGAAAATAATAGTACTATACAAAGTAACTGTATAAATCTAAACAAGCCCCTAAGCGACACTTTAGGTCATTTGCCGAATAATGTGCTAGATACGGTTTACAACGGTATTCATAAAATATTTACTTTATCAATTAAACCTCTGTTATCAGTGACATCTAGCTCCGCCACAGCAAAATTAACAGCCGATCTAGAGACGTTCAGTTCAACTTATAAACGACAGCAGTTCTTTGAAAGAAAGGGTACTCTAGTTAATCCTGAGCCCTATACTGTAGGTCGACGATTTGATTTTGTAAAAAAACAAGGTAGAAGTTATTACCAAGCAGTAGAGTGCATTGCGCATAAAATACCTATTAGAGATATGTTGCATAGATTTTTTTCGTTGCCTAGCATACTTCGTGAGACGATCGATACTATGAAAAAACTGATGGATCATGATACGTCCAACAGTATTGAGCATTTCATGCATGGTTCATTTTGGAGACAGAGGAATCATGGGACGAAAGTAGTCATGCCCATTTTTTTACAAATTGATGATTTCGAAACATTAAACCCTTTGGGAAGTCATAGTGGTGTGCACAAACTAGGAGCCGCATACATTTCTCTTCCTTGCCTGCCGTACTATTGTGCCTCTTTGTTAGGTAACATATTTTTAGTCTTACTCTATCATAACATGGACAGAGTGGAATTTGGGTATCGCGTAATATTTCAACCCTTGATTGATCAGTTTAATGATTTATTTACGAACGGAATACATTTTGATTTGTCAGATTTCAACGGCACAATTTACTTTGAGTTGGCATTAATATTAGGAGATAATTTAGGCTTGCATAGTGTTTTAGGGTTTGTTGAAAGTTTTTCATGCAATTTTCCTTGCAGAACATGTAAAGTAGAGAAAAGAGTCATGGCAAGTCAGGTTTATGAAGATGAGTCCCTCTTAAGGACACAGTCTAATTACCAAAACGATTTAAATACGAATAATCCATCTTTGACAGGCATCAAAGAAAAATGTATATGGCTTGAATTAGAAAATTTTAATTTATTTTCGCAAATGGGTTTTGATGTAATGCATGACATGCACGAAGGCTGTTCAAAATACGTCATGTGCTCCTTACTGGTAGTTTTTGTAGACAAAATGAAATATCTTACAATTGATATAATTAATAATAAAATTTCCTCATTTCAATACGGTCCCGATAAAAAAGATCATCCCGTCACGCTGGCCATGTCTAATTTACGAAAAGGCAATATTCGTCTAAATGCGGCCGAAATGAACACATTTTGTAAGTATTTTGGTGTAATGTTTGGCGATTTAATTCCAAGGCACAATAAATATTGGCAACTGTATATTCAATTGATGATGGTTCTAGATTTTATCATGTCACCCCGTTTTGCATCTGAGCAAATAGACTATTTTCAGTATATGATTGCTGAGTTTTGCGAAATGTATATCACACTGTTTAACCAAAGCCTTAAGCCTAAATTTCACAACTTACTGCACTATCATTCGGCAATGCTACGATTTGGTCCCTTGAAGTTTTTGTCTTCCATGCGCTACGCTACTATAAGCTAAACATCGCTTCAACAAGTTAGCTGCAAAATCAACAAATAACCGAATTAACATGACACTGACAGTAGCTAAAAGGCATCAGTTGATGTTAAATGACATATTCTTGAAAGAAACTATTCGTTCGCCTCTCTCGTTTGGGGGTCAAGTAGAAATACCCGTTAGTGAATGTATACATATTCTTGATCAAATGCAATGGTCAAGTGTAATAAAATTATATAAAGTGAGTTGGGCTACAAAGTGTTCTGAGCGGTATAAAGTCAATTCTATAATAGTGACTGATATTAATGAAGAAAACATCTCTTTTTCCAAACTTAATGACATATATGTTGATGGAGTGCCTAAGATTATTTTAAAGGCTAAGCCTTTACAAACAATTGGTTTTGATAATCATTACCATGCTTATCATGTACTGGACTCATTACAGTCATCACCAATATACATTGATCAGGAATCAACTGTGTAGTCATCGGCCACAACATTAATCTTCCTGAGTATCATATCATACTCAGTAAACCGATTTAATTAACTCATTAAGATATATAGTTTACTAGTTTACTAAATTTAATACAAAAGGGACTGGGAATAGTATTAAGGTTAGTATTAGGGTTAACGGCGACTTTCGGAGAAATGCGTTTATTTGACTTTTTTTTTAATCAAAGCTGCAACAGCTTACGCCATCTAGTTATAGGCGTGGAGGATTTTTTGTATATGTTTTTAGTTTCCAGGAAATAATTAAATGTTATTTTATAGTAAACGTGACGGATAGGCCTTGCAATTTTTTGTATCGTGTATGAAAAATACCGGAATTTCAAGCCTTCATGCTTAATCATAAGAATTTTAGGGGTAGCCCTCATTATGAATGGATGCAAGTTGAATCATATTTTAGTTTACAGGAAATAAGAAAATGTTACATTATAAGTAAATGTGAGGCCTTGCAATTTCGGTATTTTTTTTTTGGCCCATTCCGAATTTCCTGTCCAAAAAATACCAGAATTGCAAGCCCAAATTGTTAATGATAGGAAATTTAGGATTAGCCCTCACTATGAATGTATGCAAGTTGATTCATGCAGTTTGAATACTATGACTATGGTATAGTAGTTTATGCCACTGATATAGTTGGCGGATTATGTATAGTTGTGTATACATAACTTTGTCTACATATGTAATATGTATGATATTACTTATTGTTTTTTTTATTATGATGTAAAATTAAGCATTTCAACTGTTTAAGCAGTTAATTGAGAAGGGTTAGTACTCACTGTTGTTGTATTTACCTATGAGTGAATAATCGATTGTTTATTTGTTCTCAATGTTAAGGTGGACTATACGATGGACTATAAAAGGCCAGTCTTATAGTAGAAGATCCGTACTAGAACCGACCTTCACCCATCTGTTTACTAGATAAAAAATATTTTATATTAAACTTAACATACCTATTAGAAAATATCTAGTGGGTTGCCTGAAAAAATCGTAACAAGACTATGATTAATAGAAAAATTGAAAGATGACTTTTGCATTTCACTCATAAGTTTTACCAATAAATTAATATCCACAGAAAGTATGAAGCCAATAGAATTTTATATTCTATAGGTTTCATACTTAGTGGTAATATTTGTTTTCGATATACTTATAAGAGTGCAATATTTAAGCACTAAAAAGTAGTTTTTTAATTTTTAATTCATCATAGTCTTGTCTTGCCAAGATTTTATAGGTCAAAGACATTATTTTCTAATATATTAAACTTGATATAAAATACTTTTCATCCATTAAACAGATGGGTGAAGGTGGGTCCTAGAAAGTACAGATCTTAGACATGAGACTATTCGTGGTTAAGCTATATGACGGAACGAGAACGCAATCTCGATTGCACCCTCTAACGCATAGCTGTCTCCATGTTGACCCCATAGTGTGGAAAAGCCGTGTTAAATAGTTTTCCACCATTTTATTCTCTCATTCTCTATTCTCATGGATATGTAAGTGTTTTTGATCAATAAATGTTAGTCTTATAAATCATGTTGTATTTTTTCAGGCAGCCAGTGTCGTCCGCTATTATTGACATTGCTATCCCCGCAATATTACACTGCGGAGCTAGCAACGTCATCATTGCTAGTTCCGCAATATTACACAGCGGAGCTACCAAAGTCAGCATAGCTATCCCCGCACTATTACACTGCGGAGCTAGCAACGCCATCATTGCTAGTCCCGCAATATTACAATGCGGAGCTAGCAACGTCATCATTGCTGGCCCCGCACTATTACACTGCGGAGCTAGCAACGTCATCATTGCTGGCCCCGCACTATTACACTGCGGAGCTAGCAACGTCATCATTGCTGGCCCCGCACTATTACACTGCGGAGCTAGCAACGTCATCATTGCTGGCCCCGCCATATTACACTGCGGAGCTAGCAACGTCATCATTGCTAGCCCCGCACTATTACACTGCGGAGCTAGCAACGTCATCATTGCTAGTCCCGCAATATTACAATGCGGAGCTAGCAAAGTCAGTTTTGCTATCCCCGCAATATTACACTGCGGAGCTACCAAAGTCAGCATAGCTATCCCCGCACTATTACACTGCGGAGCTAGCAACGCCATCATTGCTAGTCCCGCAATATTACAATGCGGAGCTAGCAAAGTCAGTTTTGCTATCCCCGCAATATTACACTGAGGAGCTACCAAAGTCAGCATAGCTATCCGCGCACTATTACACTGCGGAGCTAGCAACGTCATCATTGCTAGTCCCGCAATATTACAATGCGGAGCTAGCAAAGTCAGTTTTGCTATCCCCGCAATATTACACTGCGGAGCTACCAAAGTCAGCATTGCTATCCCCGCACTATTATCCTGCGGAGCTAGCAAAGTCATCATTGCTATCCTCGCAATATTACACTGCGGAGCTACCAAAGTCAGCATTGCTATCCCCGCACTATTATCCTGCGGAGCTAGCAAAGTCATCATTGCTATCCTCGCAATATTACACTGCGGATCTAGCAAAGTCAGCTTTGCTATCCCCGCAATATTAGACTGCAGAGCTAGCAACGTCAGAATTGCTATCCCCGCACTATTACACTGCGGAGATGGCAATGTTAGCATTGTTAAACCCGCAATATCACTGTGCGGAGCTAGCAATCTAAGCATTGCTATCCCCGCAATATTACACTGCGGATATGGCAATGTTAGCTTTACTATCCCCGCAATATTACACTGCGGAGATAGCAATGTTAGCATTACTATCCCCGCAATATTACACTGCGGAGATGGCAATGTTAGCATTGTCATCCCCGCAATATCGCACTGCGGAGCTACCAATGTAAGCATTGCTATTCCTGCCATATTACACTGCGGAGCCTGACAACGTTAGCATTGTTATCCCCGCAATAGTAACCAACAACAAAGTAGAATTGTGAAAACTTAACGTTGTGAACGTCACTAAGTTATAATTCACAAAGTTGAAATTGCGAAATAGGAGCCGACAGAGTAAAATTGTGAATTTCGCTATGTGATTTTTCACAAAGTTAAAATTGCGAAATAGGAGCCGACAGAGTAAAATTGTGAAAGTAGACTTTGAGAAATTCGCTATGTGGTTTTTCACAAGGTTAACGCTTCGGCTTTGTCAATTACGCAATATTTTTTCGCAAAAATAAACTTGTTGCGCCAGCAATATGACTCTGTCGGCTCCTATTTAGCAACGTTTTTTTGTCATTTTCACAATAGTTTTCTGAGAGTGAAGTGATAATTAAAAATTAATTGTAAAATCTAATAACTGTTATACATTAAATATTACCTATGTAAATATAAACAGCTGTCCTGATTTCGATAAAATATGCCTAATGTTATTTGCTAGATGACCTGCTTTTAAATAAACCATCATCATCATCATCTTCCTCGCGTTGCCCCGGCATTTGCCTCGGCTCATGGGAGCCTGGTATCCGCTTGCCAACTAATCCCAAAAATTGGCGTAGGCACTAGTTTTACGAAAGCGACTGCTATCTGACATTTCAAGCCAGAGGGTAAACTAGGCCTTATTAGAACTTGCGACCTCCGGATTGCAAGTCGCACGCCCTTACCGCCAGGCTACCAGCGCTCCTTTTCGCACGCTTTTAAATAAACAAACCATTATTTAAATAAACCATTATATACTGTTAAGATCCCACAGCTTTGAAACTTATAACACCCTACTTTTTGCGTCGAGGATTAACAATAAAGCATGTTTTTTTAACAGTTAACCACTTACCAGTTAACTACATACTTTGATTAAGTACCTCACTCATTGACAGAAAACTGTACGACATTGGGTTGATCCTTAGCTAGCTTTTTTTCTGGAAACTCCCTGTCACATACCTAATTTGTACTGTAGGAGTACTATAATTTTTACTCAATGACTTGCATATTGATATGTTCAGTTACTACCTATTTCCTTTATTTTCAGGAATGTTCCCATAGATGAAACGGACGCAGAGATAGAGGAAGGCGCTCCTCAAGGCCATCAACAACATTACCCGCATAACGGGTTACTGTAAGAGTGGCCCAGGAAAAAGGATCACGTCTAATAAATACATTATTCACCTATTACTATGTTTTATTATGACACGAATACCTATTTAATTTACTTACTTATTTATTTATAAAAAAACATTTACATGATATTCCAGTTTAAGTAATGCGCCATGAAACTAATACAATTATGCTTTGATGTCAATGGTACAGTATCTAAACAACCTCAGCTCCGATATATCTGATGGCGACTGTACAATATTATGGCCAAAGAAAAACATAACGTATTTTAGATGGCGCTACATGTTTTTTGGTATAATAAGTAACTAGATTGCCTTGCTGTCGTTACTCCAGAAAACGATACACTGTGGAATATTTAAATAATGGTCGAAACCTCATTATGTAGGTGCATTTATAATATAAACAGGCCATTGGCTTAAGACTAACTATGAAATGAAATATAGCTTTACAGAGCCTTGCCCTGTGTCCCTACGCGGGTTCTCAAGTAAATAATACAACCATTGAAAAATAACTATATAATTATTATAATTTTTATATGAATGTAGCTTCTTCGGCTTCGGTGGCATCAAGATTTTCTAATTTGCCATTTCTGAAACAAAAAATATTGATTATCATTCGCTGCATTAATATTTTTCTAAGAGTTATTAGTACCTGTTATTGGAGAAGTTGAATTATATTTTAAGAATTAATTTATCAAATTTGGATACATTTAAAGAGACATTTTTATTGGTAATAGAGTTGTGGATACATACCTCTCAATAAATGTAACAAAATTTTCAGATGTGACTGTATAAATAAATATGTATAATAATTTTCAACTATTATTGTACTATAGTGTACTCACATTAACAAGTCTTGACTCTTATGGGCCCACCCCTACTGAAGACTCCCTTCCAATAGCGGCAAGGCCCAGTTCGTGTTCCTCGCCTACTAACGGAATCTCTACATTATCACCAGTAGCAGTCTTAGCCGGTTTGCTGCAGCGTTCATCTTCTAGGCATTTCGTTTTAAATGGCACCAAGACTGAAAATAAAAATAAATACATAAGAGATACATTAACACACAATATTAAAGTACTTATTAGTGTAATATGTTTAAAATATAGGATTCCGTTCATTACATTCAATAGTTAACGCCTGCAAATTAACTTATTATATTGTTGCCGTGTGATGCCGGCTGACTAGAATAGCACCACCCCATCTTCTTCCGCGGGTGTCGTAAGGGAAGAATCCTACGGACGGTCAGCAGCGTCCGTCGAAACCCAATCTACAACTGCTGCGGTCGCCATCCCGCCTGCCAAGCGTGGCGACTATGTCAACTACCCCCAAAATGATATAAGTCATATTTATTGGAGGCCTATGTTGATGCAGCGCCACTGGTATATTGCCCCTCCACAACAATTTTCAAATTGAGCGCTGGTAGGTCACCAGGTAAGAGCGTGCGACTTGCAATCCGGAGGTCGCAAGTTCAAAACCCGGTACCAATGAGTTTTTCCGAACTTATGTACAAAATATCATTTGATATTTACCAGTCGCTTTTCGGTGAAGGAAAACATCGTGAGGAAACTGGACTATTCCCAATTAGGCCTAGTTTACCCTCTGGGTTGTAAGGTCAGACGGCAGTCGTTTTCGTAAAACTAGTGCCTACGCCAAATCCTAGGATTAGTAGCCTAGCTGACCCCTGAACTGTGGCAAAATGCCGGGACAACGCGAGGAACATGAATATGTATTAACAAGATTTTAAAAGTCAACCCTTTTACCTAGGAGTTCTTCTGGTAGGGTAATATGGATCATATATTGCATATAACATTAATATAATGTTATATCGCAAAACAAGCTTAAATAATAAGTTGGCACATATTTTGACATTTAGTTTCATGAACATTATCTTGTAAGTGGTCATGATTTAAATTCACCATACTCTTTTAATGTATGACTTTGTTAATCATGATATCATTGTTATATTTAACAACATACATATACATATTTTTAAGGAGACAAAAATATGTATTCAGACCTTTATACTTTGGGAATAGAGTTGGGCCTACATATCTCTCAATAAATATTTTAAAATTTTCATAGGTATTTGTAAGTAGTTTTATTTAGACAAATTAACTTAATAATTATGCAACTATCTTCATACTATAATGTACTCACATTGCCAATTCTTGTCTCTTCTGGGCCCATTCCTCCAGAAGACTCTCACCCAAAAGCGGCAAGGGCCAGTTAATGGTCCTCTCCTACTACCGGAATCTCTAAACTGTTACCGGTAGTGGTATTAGCACATTCACCTTCCGGCATGTCTTTTAAATTGCACCAAGACTGAAAACAATAAGTCATACTTAAGTCATACATTAACCCTTCATAAGGCCCCATTGACTGAGACATGGTACACAGAATTTGATACAGCCTATCTTAGGAGCAAATTAAATTTCCTACAAGTAAAAACATCATTGTGCCATATTATGTAGACAGTATGGTTGAATCTCTAAGTGAGCATATGTGGTTAATATATTGCCTCTGCCTTATAATTATAAAGTATATACTCAATACAAAAGTACTTATTAATATAAAATGTTTAAAATTTAGGATTCTATTCATTACATTCAGCAGTGGAATGCAAGTTAAGTTCATATAATGGACAATATTGAAACTTCACATAGAGTCCGCTAACCAATTATTACTCGATTGTTACTCTTAAAGTTGAAAAATAAACTATACTCATCCCTTTTTTGGGGTCGTAGTGCAAGCGAAAGAAAGAGACGGTATGATTCAATCGTCTATGCTTTAAGTGAGTAAACCAATTTTTTTCACTGGCCAAACTCTAACACACAATGTGTGATGAGCAGAAACATTATATCCCTAATTTACGATAGTATATTTAACGTAAATATTGTTTGTTAAGAAATATATCTTCTTCCAAGGTTATACTATCAACGGTAGGTTATCTATATCTACATCTATTTGAATAAGATTTCTCCGATCCGTGTTCCCGAAGTAAATGTGCAAGGGCCTCCCATTGCGCCTCGAAGTTGGCGCTACCGAGAGGCCCATTATATTCCCCATTGGCGAAGTGCGGGGTGCTGTGCCAACATTGTTTTTTGGGTGCCGGAGCGTCGACTGAAAAACATTCATTTTCAACATTACATTCACTACTTTACGAATAAAGAAACTACAAGTTATACATAATTTATAGAGACAGTGTACTTACATCTCGGGAGGCATCTTTTTCCAATAACTAACTCCAATAATATATAGAAACTTATCTTAAGACTTTAAATTCGCGCGAACGTATATTCAATTATTCAGTGTCAAAACTGACACAAGTGGCAAAAGTCATATTTATTATCCGTACGGTTTATAAAGTAATATCAAATATGTCAATTAGTATAGAGCTGTCACCTATTTAAGTCATTTTAAATTTTGACGGCTACTAATAAAACAAGCTATTCATTATCGAGCTACGTCCGACAGTTCAAAATAGTCGGCCATGACAGTTTTACTTCAAAAACTCTACGCATAGACAATCGTTTCCACTATCGTGTGATAGTGGATATGTGGTAACGTTATCGACGTGATAGTTATATCATTCGATGTAACCATGTTAGCAAAATCGATAATATATCGACAATCGGTAACTATTGTCCCACCGTTTCACGCGATATGTGATATAACCATGGTAGGCCCGCAGATTCAAGCGTGATGGTCATCGCTGTGCCCTACCTCTCATTGGTGGACGTAGTTTAAGGACATCCTCGGGTCCAAATTATCCGTCCGGGTCTGTATTTCAAGGGACAAAAGATAATCGCTCGCTCTTAGTCAGCCGGCATCACACGGTAACAAAGGCACTGGTCCCACCGCGAACTACTGTATTAAGCTATGAACTATCAGCTATTTCAAGGGTCAAAGATAATCGCTCCAGTGTGAAAAAGACATATATGTCATAGCTGGGCGATCGTAGTTCATCGCCGGGTGATGAGCTTTAAATATATGTCTCTTTTATTTACACGAGATCGATTATCTTTTGTCCCTTGAAGTAGCTGATAGCTCATAGCTTACTAGCTCGCGGTGGGAGTAGTGCCTAAACTAGAAGACCGCTTTTTGTGAAACTCGCACTTAGTGAAATATATGTATAAGAGTATACATTGATAAATGATAATTGACATATGACATAACTGGTTAAAAAAAATTATAATTTATAGAATATACACTAATATTACAGCCTTGGCAAGTATTGAGCACGAAATCATTTTCTATGACTTCTCAATTAAATCTTATCTTATTATATTATTACACATAAACTGGACTTACCCGCGCATACTAACTTTAAAAATTACCTCCGAAATCACGAGGAGAACATCGTCCTCGAAACGTCGGAGGTAATTTTTAAAGTTGATATATGCGGTTAAGTCCCGTTTATCTACACTAATATCATACAGGCGAAAGTTTGTGTGTATGTTTTGTTACCTACTTCTTCACGTCTAAACAGCTGGAGCGATTTTAATAAAATTTGGTATGGAGTTAGCTGACACCCTAGATTAACACAGAGTCTACGTTTTCTCCTAATAAACCGAGGGTATCACCGCGGGGCACAGCTAGTGTATAATAACGTGTAATAAGCGTGAAAGTTTAAATCAGTAAAATCTTATAGAATTACAATAATATCAGATGATGTAGAACATAATAAGTTACTAATCAATTTAGATAACTATAATTTAATTAGTATTTTACAAGGGAAAAAAAAATTAGTTAAGAGTTGATTTCAAAGAACATCGGTTCATAGCACTAATGCCTACGTTTGGTTAAAATATGAGATAGTACTCGTAATATTAAAAATACTCGCTATATACATAAAGATCTGTGGGCCGATTTTAAGAGTCGAGCACTGAATTGAAACTTTGAGGACGATAATAATCGCACACAAATTTTCTTACCATTATTTTTGCACAAAATGTATAATTTTGATAGCCACGATTATTTATTTATATCACTACTTAATGCTTCTTAAATACTATTTCATGAACGCCGAGTGCTCAAAAATAGCCCCTGGAAAAAAATCTGGTAATTTTTAAAAATACTCGCTGTATACATAAAGATCTGAGGGCCGATTTTTGAGGATGTAAAAATCGCTCACAAAAGTTTCTCGCCATTATTTTGTCACGAAATATATAGTTTCGATAACCACGATTATTAATCTATCATTCATGTTTCTAAAATACCATTTCTTCGTTTCTGACAGAGTTTAAAATGTCACGAGTCGAGTATTTGATATTCAAAAATTACCCCGTTGCCCGCCGGGTTAGTCTGGGACACATGTGAGCTAGTTTGCTTGGAAACCGTCTCTTCCGTGCACGGAACAATGGTGTTCCGGACATTTAGGAGGCGTACGCGGAGCCTGATCGAGCCAACGCGCAGAAGCCCTTTCGACAATTTAATGTAATGTAAGGGGTACACTAAGCGGATGATGCCCCTGTCCGTATCATGGGA
This sequence comes from Grapholita molesta, assembly GCA_022674325.2. Lineage (NCBI taxonomy): Eukaryota > Metazoa > Arthropoda > Insecta > Lepidoptera > Tortricidae > Grapholita > Grapholita molesta. The sequence continues at coordinate 811,501 of CP053145.2, read as the reverse complement.
CGCGCACAGAGACAGCACCCGCCATAATGTAAGGACTATTGAGTTTTAATGGAATCTAGAATGTACTAGGCTATTGGGTGGAAAGGATGGACTAGCTACTGGGCTATTGGATAAAAAACCAGACGTTTGACGACGTGATATTCAAATATTAGCCCGTTGCCCGCCGGGTTAGTCTGGGACACATGTGAGCTAGTTCGCTTGGAAACCGGAATAATATAACCTTGATTTCGTACGACGTCAACATTGATATTATAATTGCCAATAAATTATATATCATCACAACGTAAACACATGATTCCTAGGAAAACTAATAATGAATGATTTCTTTAGCTCTGGATTGCGGAAGGCTTGTTAAAATAATAATACAAGTGGTAAATACTAAATAGGTATGTGGGTAAATTTTTGAGTTTCGAGTACTAAAATCGTGACGTTTTAAACTGTTAGATACTAAGAAATAGTATTTTAGAAAAATGAATGGTAGGGATTAATCGTGGGTATCGAAACTATATATTTTGTGCAATAATAATGAAAAGGAACTTTTTTGTGTGCGATTATTTTCGTCCTCAAAGTTTTTCGCCCTCAAAATTCGGCCCCGAGGTGCCATACTATTCATATTTCTTCTATCAAATTATGCTTATGTTGATCCCTGGCTGACTAGACAATGACAACAAAGAGTGTTAGGCCTATTTTTGAGCGTCAAGTACAGTCAAGTGTAAAAATTCGTTCATTGCCAAAGTTTCAATAATATGTACCGAACAACTCTATTGTACAGTAAATAAGGTTGTAGGATGTATTTATGAAAGGATTCTTTCGATACGTATTTTTGCACTTGACTGTACTCGATCGTGAAATTTTAAACTCTGTCAAAACCGAAGAAAAGGTATTGGTGGAACTTGCATGCTGGAAATGAATGATCGTCGGTACGCAAATTATACATTTCGTGCTAAAACTAAGGTGGAAATTTGCGTGTGTGATTATTTTTGTCCTCAAAGTTTTTTGAATTCGAATGCACGTCTCTTAAACATTGGCTCGGAGTTGATGCAACCTTAAATTATTTTAGACGTGATATTCATTGTCTTCGACGCGAGATTCTTATACAGAGGGCATCCTCAGCTGAGAACCACAAACGCAAGTATGTCGCACTTGGCAGTAGTTGAATATTTGCAGCGTTTGGGGTTAAAACCCTGGGGCCGTGGGTCCCAAGTGCGCGATGACCACAAAGAGATATCGCCGCGTCTTATAGAGGTTTCTGGTGACCAGAGGGCTGGCCACTATTTTGCCCAGGTAGCGTGCCCAGAAACGCGGCCAGCCTTCTGGGCACGGTACCTAATGACCAGGACCTAGGCCAATTTTTTTTATTTATAGTTCTAGTTCTTTTTTTATCTATAGACCAACGCACAGAGGCCCTTTCGACAATTTAATGTAATGTAAGGGGTACACTAAGCGGATGATGCCCCTGTCCGTATCATTGGACGCGCACAGAGACAGCACCCGCCATGGTGTAAGGACTATTGAGTTTTAATGGAATCTAGAATGTAGCAGGCTATTGGGTGGAAAGGATGGACTAGCTACTGGGCTATTGGATAATAAACCGGACGTTTTTTATTTAGTATCTTTATTATGTTTAAATCTTATATTTTTGTGTATGTATAAATTATTAACTGTTATCTAAAGGGAATCTTTTTCCTTTTAATATCCGTGATAAATTACACACACATATATGTAATACGATCAAACATATAATACATTTACATACATACATACATACATTTCAGCCGTATGAAGTCCACTTTTGGACATAGGCCTCTCACAAATATGACCTGTATCATATTGGGGGTAGTTGCCATAGTCGCCACGCTTGGCAGGCGGGTTGGCGACCGCAGTAGCTGTAGATTGGGTTTCGACGGACGCTGCTGCCCGTCCGTAGGATTTTTCCCCCTGTCGCCTCTTACGACACCCGCGGGAGGAGATGGGGTGGTGCTATTCTAGTCAGCCGGCATCACACGGCGATAATACATTTATTTACAGAAATTACAATCGTATTATGATAACTACAAGTACTTAACTAGTTACCGTTAAACTGTAATACGATTAGCATATTACTGGCAACATTGTCATATGCAAAAAATGTAAATATAACATGTTAAGTTGACAGTTTGAAACTGGAATATGTTATTACCTTATTATGTAAAACAAACGGAGCGGCCATTACTGTTACATTGTAATATTGTAATGTATTGTACACTTAGCATAACTTATAAACTGTATGCACTACTTCCTTATCTATTAAATCATAAGTCATAACCCTTCTTTGTGGGTAATCGGATAAAAAGTAAACTAGTAGGTCCAATACCAATATCTTAGGTAGTTGCCATAGTCGCCACGCTTGGCAGGTTGGGGACCGCAGTAGCTGTTTGGGTTTCGGCGGACGCTGCTGCCCGTCCGTTGGATTTTTCCCTTTGTCGCCTCTTACACCCGCGGGACATGGGGGGCATCACACGGTAACAAAGGCACTGGTCCCACCGCGAGCTAGTAAGCTAATAAATCTAATAAAAAAGACGTATACATATATTATGGCTTATCCGGCGATAAACTACGATCGCCCGGCTATGACATATATTTATGTATCTTTTATTTACACGGGAGCGATTATCTTTTGTCCCTTGAATTAGCCACTAGCTCATAGCTTACTAGCTTGCGGTGGGACCAGAACGTCTTACATGGTTGTCATTTTATCGTCTATCGCGCTATCCGTCACTCTCGCACTCATATACTTGTTAGTACGTGACAAAGTGATAAAAACCCGAGAGAAATATTGTGACAAAGTGATAAAAACCCGACCACATAAGGCTAGCAGTAACTAAAACGTGGTCTCTCACTATAAGGCCTCATCTCAAAACTCAAAGTCGCTCAACGAGCTATGGAGAGAGCTATGCTCGGAGTTTCTCTACGTGATCGACTCAGAAATGAGGAGATTCGTAGGCGAACTAAAGTCACCGACATAGCCCACCGGGTTAGCAAGCTGAAGTGGCAATGGGCAGGCATTGCACGCAGAGAAGATGGCAGATTAGGTCGAAAAGTGCTCGAGTGGAGACCACGGACTAGCAAGCGCAGAGTAGGACGTCCACCCATAAGATGGACAGACGACCTCATTAAGGTCGTCGGAAGACGCTGGATGCGGGTCGCTTCCAACCGGTACATGTGGAGGTCCAAGGGGGAGGCCTATGTTTAGCAGTTGACGTCTTGAATGATGATGAACTAAAACTTACTTGGGCTTTATGGCGGCCAGTTTTTCTTCGCTCAGCTGTTCAGCCAGGTCGATCATGGTTTGAGGATCACCAGGGCTGTCGTAGAACACCTCGTCCACGGAGCGCCCGATGCGGCTGTGGGTGGCGTGGGCGTACGCCGTGGACACGTGGACGAAGGATCTAGAAAGTTGATTGTTAGCCTAATCACACTTGCGATTAGCGAGCGAGTTGAAAGTGAAGCGAATTATTCTTAAACATTATTTAGAAACGTAATACTTTTTATCTCCGTACATATCATAAGTGCTCTAAAATGCGTCCAGAAACCGTAGGCAATGACCACCATTACCAACCATCAGAAATTAATGGAGATGTGATGTTACCTCCTGAAAACATGTTATGAGTTTAAATTTGGAACGCTGTCAAATTTGAGTGGGGTGTCTATTCTAGTATCTATAGATATTAAAACAGTCATTGATACGAAACGCCAATTCGTTATGTTTTTAGGGTTCCGTAGTCAACTAGGAACCCTTATAGTTTCGCCATGTCTGTCCGTCCGTCCGTCCGTCCGTCCGCGGATAATCTCAGTGACCGTTAGCACTACAAAGCTGAAATTTGGTAGTAATATGTATATCAATCACGCCGACAAAGTGCAAAGATAAAAGTGGAAAAAATGTTTCCTTAGGGTACCCCCTATACGTAAAGTGGGGAGTGATTATTTTCTTCATTCTAATCCTAACTTGTGATGTATTGTTGGATAGGTATTTAAAAGTGAATAGGGGTTTACTAACATAATTTTTGATAATGTCAATATTTTCGGAAATAATCGCTCTAGAAGTAAAAAAGTGCGTCCCCCTCTAACTTTTGAACCACAAGTTTAAAAAATATGAAAAAATCTCAAAAGTAGAACTTTACATAAACTTTCTAGGAAAATTATTTTGAACTTGATAGGTTCAATGGTTTTGAAAAAATCTATATATATAAAAATGAACCCCTATTTCTCTTGGTCACGCTATAACTTGCGAACGGCTTTACCGATTTGGCTAATGTTGGTCTTAAAATATTTGTAGTAGCTCAAGGAAGGTTTAAACGGTGACAAAATATGAAAAAGATCGAGTAATATACCAAAAACGAAAAATTGTTCCCCATACAAAATTATCAACTCGAAAAACTGTAAGCGCCGCAGGATTTCATACATCTGACGCGTTTTTGGTAAAATGCTCTCTACTTTCACCTGAGAAAGACGGAAGCGCCGCAGGATTGCATATATCTTAAGCTTTTTGCGAGCAAAATAGGTACCTTATCTTATTCCAGCACTAAAGTCGTTAAGGCGATAGTTTCTTACAAATTGTTAATAAATTAGTCCTTATTCCCTAAGATATGGCTGTCAAAATCTCTATTGAATGACAAGACACACTTCCTCACTTTAGGCCCGGTACCGCGAAGATCGAAGTTCGTATATGTCGAGCTTACTCCAATTAAGGCGCTAATTGTGACAGAGACAATCGTCCGAAATTTACGAATGTCGTTGTTTGCGGTAGCGCCACCGTTTAATGTATATTTTCGCGTTTAGTTTTTACGTCAAAAGAAACTTACACTAGAGCCTCTAATACTTTAAGCCATAGATATACTAAAATTTCCTTGCTTTAAGCTCGCGCGCATAGTTTACTTAATTTGCCGATAGATGCCGCTGTAGGTGGAACGCCCATACCCTACCCTGAATAATGGGGTCGGAGCATACATGCCCATACATTAGGTTGAAACTGACTGACTGACTTCAAATGACGCTGGCTGGTTATCACTCCATGTTGCAACCCTTCTTACTACTCGTGGTGGGACTGAAAGTGACAATATTTTTCAAATTTTCTATGTATAGTTGGGATCTATAACTCTTTCTTTAGTTGTCACCGTCCTTTGTAGGCCCGTTTTTAGGGTTACTTAATATTAATATGTCAACAACAATGTATCAAATAGCCCATTTTAACTCTTAAGTGGGAACACTTACTGTGACGGACGAAAAAATACGGAACCCTACACTGAATGTGGCCCGACACGCTCTTGACCGGTTTAATGTAAATCGAACGATATTTGAACTCGAGCGACAATCGAATAGGGAGTTCATTCGTTTGTCTATGGTTTAAAAAAATATTTGACTGGGATACGAAATACGAATACCATTCCAAGCGGTTATTTGTTTTGTTCGTTGACTTTTTAATGTTTACAAGGAGCACTAGTACTAATGCAGGTCATTTCCCTGCGGTTCCTGAACCCATCTTAAAACACTTATTGATATGTGTGTAGATAAAGTAGTGTATGCAACTATACATCATTAGACATTACAACACTCGTGTGATGTTATTATGAACTTAACTTAATTAACCCACACTCTTGTTGTAATGCCCTTCATTATGCACAGATACATAAAGCGTCTGGTTGATGATGATGCAACTGGTGACCGAAGAGCTGGTAGCTTCCTCGCACAACGTATCAGCTGCGATACAACGAGGAGTCGCCAGCATCCTTGGTACAATGACTCAAGGGCCTTTTTTAGATTTAATGCAACAACTAGTTAAGAATACTTAACTAGTTATTACATAATATTGTAATTATTGTATTTAAAACATATCAAAACAATAAAAACGTAATTAGAACAGTTGTGAATCATGTTAAATGTGAAAATGGGTACCAGGGGGACGATTCTTGAGTGTCGTGTACTCGAATTCAAAAAAAATTGAGGACAAAAGTATTCGCACACAAAAATTTCTCGCCATTATTTTTGCACAAAATGTATAGTTTCGATACCAACCATTATTAATTTCTATCATTCCTGTTTCTAAAATACCATTTCTTCGTTTCTGTCAGAGTTTAAAATGTTACGAGTCGAGTACTTGACGCTCAAAAACTCCCCGCTGGGGGCCGATTTTTGAGCACTCGACGCTCGAATCGTGACATTTTAAACTCTCAAACACGAAAAAATGGTATTTAAGAAGCATGAATGATATAAATAAATAATCGTGGGTCGCAAACTATACATTTTGTGCAAAAACAATGGTGAGAAACGTTTGTGTGTGATTATTTTCGTCCACAAAGTTTTTTGAATTCAATTGCACGACTCTCAAAATTCGGCCCCAGAGCTTACAAGAAACATGTCGCCGTGACATAACACGTTAGACACGTGACTTCGTCCGTTTGTAACTAAATAAACGATTGAAAATCTTAGCAGAGGTTGTACTTTAGGCGGAAAAAGGGTTAATGTCAGGGCAAGGTCGTGATCAGACCAAATGTTTGCGTTGAATTTGCATTAATTACAACACGTGACACAAGGTTATAGACAAAACACGTTTGACCGATTGTTCTACCGGTTTTTATTACCGGCCTAGAGCGACTTGTATCATGCATAATGCGTAATCGAGTCTGGCGATGGATATTTGAGCATCGAGTACTCGAATAGTGACATTTTAAACTCGGTTTGAAACGAAGAAATGGTATTTTAGGAACATGAATGATATTAATTAATAATCGTGGGTATCGACACTATACTTTTCGTGCTTAAATAATGGTGAGAAACTTTTGTGTGCGATTATTTTCGTCCTCAAAGTTTTATGAATTCGAGTGCACGACTTGCAAAAATCCCTTTTCGGTAAATTTTTGAGATTTGTCCGTTCCAATTCAAAAACTTAAGATGTCGAAAATAGGGTGACGGTGCCAGTAATGGACAAGGTGCCAATGATGAACATTAGTGCTTTTTTCTAAGGAGTTAATTGTTGTGCATTTGTTGGTACATATTCAATTTATAACGTTATGGTTTTTGAATTAAGAACTAAGTGTCTATCATTGCTACCTATTAAGTAGCTTATAAAAAAGTTTGTCATCATTATTTTTGCCTATCATATCGTTACCCACGATTATTAATTTCTATCATTCATGTTTCTAAAATACCATTTCTTTATTTCTGACATGAACTTATACATTTCTTGCAAATTGTGGTGAGAAACTTTTGCGCGCAATTATTTTCGACCACAAAAGTTTTTGAATTCGAGTGCACGACTCAAAAATCGCGACCGATATCAACGCGTGTCGCTTTGTAGTGCTCTAGGGGGCAAACGCGTGGGTCGATATTTACGATTTTTGTTCCATGCTGTGTGCATGGGTTAAAACTTAAAACCATCAATTAGGGTAGGTTGTTACCATTGCTCTTTTGACATGAAATCATTGTTTATACAATTTAATATATTAATAATAATTTTTGACATTCATTTGTAGTCTACTTTGTTTTGAATTTTATATACTTATATTTATTAATTCCAATGTTTAATTCCGTAATCTAACTATAAATATTGATTTCAGTGTTCAATGACATTAGCCCATTTTGTTTTGTTAATTTAATTTTATTGATCATTTTTTTGTTACTAACAATAACTATAAGGAATTGTACTAACAATATTATGGAATTTTATTCTAAATTAAAGATAATTTTTTTTACGTCAATCGATTAATCTTGATATTCCAAAAGTCATATCAGAAAACCAATTCGTTTTCTTGTGAGGTTGAGTATGCTAATGTTTGCAATAGTTTATCAATAATTTATTCCTGAACGAGTTTATGTTTTGATCGCTCACGGTCAAAGATCATGGCCTAACACGAGGTCACTGTACATGACGTACGTTAGGTCCTATTTGATTGTTACATACATACATACATTTCAGCCGTATGCAGTCCACTGCTGGACATAGGCCTCCCACAAATATTTCTTTTATGACATAGGAGGCAAACGAACAGACGGACTGCCTGATGGTAAGCAATTACCGTCGCCCATAGGCACCCGCAACACCAAGGGAGTCACAAGCGCGTTGCGGTTGGAGCTGTGGGAACCTTACTCGCCATCAGGAACACAACACCACATACCTGAAAGGTAGCAGTGATATTATGGCTGTGGTCTTCTGTAAGGAGGAGGTACTTCCCAGTTGGGCTTCTCCAGACTCTAGCGTGATGGTACTTCGCTGTACCCTACCTCTCATTGTTGGACATAGTTTAAGGACATACCCGGGTAAATATGACTTGTATCATCTTGGGGGTAGTTGCCATAGTCACCACGCTTGGCAGGCGGGTTGGCGACCGCAGTAGCTGTAGATTGGGTTTCGACGGACGCTGCTGCCCGTCCGTAGGATTTTTTCCTCTTACGACACCCGCGGGAGGAGAAGGAGTGGTGCTACTCTACTCAGCCGGCATCACACGGCGCCCGGCATCACACGGCACCAATCTAAATCTAGTGGCGCAAATCTATTCTACCCTCATTCATTGACACATAATACAATTTATTCTCAGGTTAATAGAAGACTGGCCCAACACCTACGCGTACACCAAAGCCCTGGCAGAAGAAGCTGTGAGGACCATGTCAGGAGGACTTCCTGTCTGCATCGTCAGGCCCGCCATTGGTAAGCTGACAACTTTTGGACCCGGGCATGTCCTTAAACTACGTCCAACAACACATGGCCTATTTGATTGTTGATATTTCGAAATAAAATAATTAAAGGTTGCGCGCCCTTATGTTCATTTGACATATTATGCGGTGCGGGTCATATGAGGTTGACTAGCGCATCATTTTGGGTCGAATGAATGGCAAACGCGGTCGCTGTGGGGCACGAATGAGATGTTCCAAGCGGCAGATTTTTGAGTCGTGCAATCGAATTCAAAAAACTTTGATGACGAGAATAATCGCACACATAAATAATGGTGAGAGACTTTTGTGTGCGATTGTTTTCCTCAAAGTTTTTTGAATTCGAGTGCACGACTCTCAAAAATCGGCCCCAGAAATTAATAATTTGTATTTCAGAAGTATGAATGATAGAAATTAATTATCGTGGGTATAAAAACTATACATTTTGTGCATAAATAATAGTGAGAGACTTTTGTGTACGATTATCTTGGCCCTCATTTTTTTTTAATTCGAGTGCGCGACTCAAAAATCGACCCCCAGAAACTAAAAATTTGTATTTCAGAAACATGAATGATTGAAATCAATAATCGCTGGTATACTATACATTTCGTGCAAAAATAGTGGTGTGAAACTTAGATGTTTTTTTTTATGACATAGGCGGCAAACGAGCAGACGGATTGCCTGCTGGTAAGCAATTACCGTCGCCCACGGGCACCCGCAACACCAGATGTGCGATTATTTTCCTCCAAGTTTTTCGAATTCGATTCCACGACTACCAACGAACCAATGTCACTCATGTTCTGTGTGTCGTTAAACTCAAGTGTCCATAATCTTGCAAGGCGTGCCACTTCGCCATTGTCATTAATGTCAATTATTTGTAAACTTGTTTACAGTTTCACAAAAATACTATAGCTTTTCCTCGCGACTTCGTCGGCTAGCCTGTCTTAAAGTGTTGTGGTGAGAAACTTTTTTGTGCGATTATTTTCGTCCTTAAAGTTTTTTGAATTCGAGTGCACGACTCTCAAAAATCGGCCCTACTCGCCGCTCGAATCGTGAGATTTTTAACTCTCTCAAACACCTAGAGATGGTATTTAAGAAGCATGAATGATAAAAATAAATAATCGTGGATATCGAAACTATACATTTTGTGCAAGAATAATGGTAAGAAACTTTTGTGTGTGATTATTTTCGTTCTCAATTTTTTTTTTGAATTTTAGTGCACGGCTCTCAAAAATGGACCCTCGGATTCTCTTCTGTTCTAAATCATATTATGATATTAAATAACTTAAGTGCATATTAATTAGAACTTGACGTTGCAAGTCGAATATTGCCCGACATGTTTCACTCCGTAATGAGGAGCATAATGAGAGCAATATATGAGCCTTTCACGTTGGACGAATTCGAGTGCAATATACTCTCAAAAATCGGCTAGCTGGCAAATAATTGTAAAGTAGCCAGTGACAATTGTGATCAATCAATGCTTTGAATTTCCACGCAGAGAAGATGGCAGATGAGGTCGAAAAGTGCTCGAGTGAAAACCACGGACTAGCAAGTGCAGCGTAAGACGTCCACCCACAAGATGAACAGACGACCTCATTAAGGTCGCCGGAAAACGCTGGATGCAGGTCGCTTCCAACCGGTATATGTGGAGGTCCAAGGGAGAGGCCTATGTTCAGCAGTGGACGTCTTATGGCTGAGATGATGATGATGATGATCATGCTGGAAGGTTGTACGTACTTCAAGTGTTTGCAGTCCTTCCCCAGCAGCAGGGTTTGTGTGGTACCTCTCACATTGGTCCTGGTGGCGACTCGGAGAGGCTCGTCGAAGGTAACAGTCGCGGCCACATGGAAGATTATGTTCACCTGCCGAAGACACCATTTTTATAGTTTTGTCGTGTGATGCCGGCTGACTAGAAAAGCACCACCCCATCTCCTCCCGCCCGTAAGAGGCGACAAAGGGAAAAATCCTACTGACGGGCAGCAGCGTCCGTCGAAACCCAATCTACAGCTACTGCGATCAACCCGCCTGCCAAGTGTGGCGACTATGGCAACTACCCAAGATGATACAAGTCATATTTGAGGGAGGCCTATGTCCAGCAGTGGACTGCATACGGCTGAAATGTATGTATGTATAGTTTTTTTGGAGCAATCACAAGTCGACGTATTAATCAACCAATTTGATTTCTAAGCTCAAAATAAGGCCAAAAACGATGACATGATTTTTGAATGCCACCTGACCATAATTATCCACAGCTCCGATGTATCTGATGGCGACTGAACATATTTAAACAAAAACCTGTAAAATTAAAACACTGACCTCATTGGCCAAAGTGTACCAGTCCTGGTCGCTGATGCCGAGTCGCAGCTGCGTGATGTCTCCGCTGATGGCCGTCACCCGCTCCACGAACCCTGGCTTCCGTTTGTGCAGGATCTCATACACCTGATGAGAAGATAGATAGCTGTATTTAAACTTTCGTGAGACATATCTGATAGATTAAACATTAACACGGCTCGACTCACGTTTATTTAGTCACTCGCGCGACATGTCGCCGAAATCGCCGAATCGAACGGACACTCAGCACTCTTAATGCTTGATAATGGAGGCCTATGTTCTCCGAAACATGTCGCGCGAGTGACTAAATAAACGTGAGTAGAGCCGTGTTAATGTTTAATTTATAAGATAGATAGCAGTTCAACGGAGGCATAGCCAACTTGAGGATCACAGTAGGCGCTCTTGAGGCAACCGATAATACGGACATATTCAAAAACGAGGCCTAACGTGTGCAACGGCATATTCTAGAAACAAACTAGTTATTTTTCTCCTCACTAGCTCGTAAAGCGCTTGTTTATCCTTTAATACAAGAGGGTAAAAACGTATTTATCCGTTAGTGATTAAAGTAAGTTGACCTTGAAGTATATTTACAATTCAGTTTCTATAGTTCTTATTGCTTTAATATTAAAGTCGAAATTCGCGAAGTACAGCTCACCCGCCCGGGTAGCGGCGGCGGCGGGCGCGGACGAGCCTCGCACACGCACCGATTTGAAAATCGAATTAGAACATTCGAAAAACGTACTGGCCACCACAAGGTAGTCAATTATATAAGGCACCTTCGTTTTTTGTGAAAATGTTGAATGTATTCTAAACCCATGCACCCTTGTAAAACAAATAACTATTATAGTTGACTTAGTTAAAACACGACCTATGTAGTAGTAACGTGTGTACACGCATATCGGCGTTCTATATTCAAATGTTGACGTAAGTTCCATATTAATTCTCCGCACAACTACATAGATATGGTGCTTCAGTTAAGTTTTTCACCTATATTCTCTTGGTTTTCTACAATCACTTTGACGTTGGTGAAATTAACATCATTGAAAGAAGCCATATTTAAAAAATAGTTACTACCAGCCGTGCGATGCTTGCTGACTCTGCCGTGTGATGCTGGCTGACTAGAATAGCACCACCCCATCTCCCGCGGATGTAAGAGGCAACAAAGGGAAATATCCTACGGACGGGCAGCAGCGTCCGTCGAAATCCAATCTACAGCTACTGCGGTCAACCCGCCTGCCAAGCGTGGCGACTATGGCAACTGGCAAGATGATACAAGTCATATTTGTGGGAGGCCTATGTCCAGCAGTGGACTGCACACGGCTGAAATGTAATGTAAAATACTACCAGGGGGCTATTTCTCGCACACTAGTAACTTGTAATACAAGCGGAAGTCTCTTTCTAACAACAGGTGTCAAAAAGTGACTTCCACTTGTAAATAGGGCTCTGAAAGTGTAACTTACAGGATCCTGGAAGATCTTAGCCACTCGCTCCTGCGACGTCTGTCCTTTTTTATCACGTAGGAGAAGATATACTCGTTTGATGTCGCACGATCTGACAGACAGACAAACATCTAATAAAAAAAAACATCACATTTATATACACATTTTGTTTTATTCCGTTAAAATTGACACGTTCCGTAGTTATATAAATGCTTGCATGATATAGATATTTAAGTCGAAAGAAAAATAGAAAAATTTGACTCGCAGCGGGACTCAAACCCACAACCACTGGATCACTAGCCCAGTGCACTACCAGTTGTGCTATACGAGCGCCGCTTAGACGTGTCAAATTTGACATCGATGCCGTAAAAAGGGTCAATACTCTTCGGTAGATGTCGCTACACGTCACCCGTAATGACGTATATACCAAGAAGGATAAGATAGAAAAATTTGACACGTCTAAGCGGCGCTCGTATAGCACAACTGGTAGTGCACTGGGCTAGTGATCCAGTGGTTGTGGGTTCGAGTCCCGCTGCGAGTCAATTTTTTATATTTTTCTTTCGACTTAAATATCTTTGATATGCTAGCAGACGTTTCTGCTTAATATAAAAATAGTTTGCATGATATACTTATTTTCAGGCTAATTCTCGTGGTTCAATTTTGGAATTTTTCGCTAGCTCGGATCTCAATATTAGCACGAGAAGGTAAACGCTAACTTTGCTCCCTTGTATAACAATAATTATTTGTTATACACACTTTGCTACCGAGTGTAACACATAACTTTTCACCTCACTACCATGTGGAAAAATAAACTCTAAAACATTAAAAATGTATTCAAAATTATAAGCATATACCATCATGCATCATTCAAAAACATTAAATAAATGCAGCAACGAGGACAACCGACCCCAAGTAGTGGGATAAGGCAAAGGCGAAGAAGAACTCTTCCAGAACCTGGGCAGGGAGTTCATTTTCGCGGGATGAGTGTGCCCCTTCAAATTCCAAGGTGTGAGGGTGAATACCCTGCCGACGGCGACGGAGGGGCATCGATAGGAATCCCTCATCTGCGGTGCCAGCATCTGCGGTAGTACCGCGAAAAACGGTATTCGTAAATTTCGGACGATTGTCTCTTGACAGGTGGCAAACGACGGATTGTCTTTTTTTTTTTTTATGACAAAGGTGGCAAAAGACGGATTGCCTGATGGTAAGCAATTACCGTCGCCCATGGGCACCCGCAACAGCAGAGAGGTCACAAACGCGTAGCCGACCTTTTAAGGTGTGGGAAGTTGGACCTCTGGGAACCTTACTCACCACCAGGAACACAACACTGCATACCAAAAAAATAGCAGCAGTGTCTGATGGCTGTGGTCTTTTGTAAGGAGGAGGTACTATATCGGTCGGGCTACTCGAGATTCAAGCGTGGTGATAATTCGCTGTGACCTACCTCACATTGTTGGACGTAGTTTAAGGACATACCCGGGTCCTGATGGTAAGCAATTACCGTCGCCCATGGGCACCCGCAACACCAGGGGAGTCACAAACGAGTTGCCGGCTTTTAAGGGGGGTTTGAGCTCTGGGAACCTTACCATTAGGAACACAACTAAGTACATATCTTAAAGGTAGCAGTGCTATTATGGCCGTGGTCTTCTGTAAGGAGGAGGTATTTCCCCAGTTGGGCTTCTCCAAGCGTGATGGTACTTCGCTGTGCCCTACCTCTCATTGTTGTACGTAGTTTAAGGACATACCCGGGTCCAATGTCAATGTGTCCGCGTCTCATGACTTAATTGGAGTAAAAGCGAAGATGTCCGAAATATACGAATATCGTTTTTTAGTGCCGCTGCTTGCCTCCTGTTATCTAGGAGGATATAAATATAACCAATATGGAGTAGCCGTTAACAGGAGTTCCCCTCTGCCAAAATTACTCGGCCGCCGGTCATAGTTCTTGAACTTGTGTGAATATAGTTTATGCTAGTGTTTGATAATTTTGACGTGTGCGTGTTAGTCTTAACATTATTTATCACCCTCCCCCGGCAGATTTTTTCCTATAACAATTAGTGCGTCGGCTCCATATTGGTTATATCCTCCTAGCCTGTCATGGCTGTCATACCTGAACAGCTTCTCAACGAGGTGTTTCCCCAGGAACCCTGAGCCTCCCGTGACGAACACCACAGCGTCCTTGTAGAACTGCTGCACCGCTGAGTCCCCGCGCGCGATGGCGTCATCAATCGCTCGGTGCCGCGACATCGCCGCTATCTCTTGAGCGACAGCGGGGTCCATGTTACTCACTGTTAAAAAAAAAAGTTAAATCTATATTATATCAACCTGAATGACCTGACTATGGCACAATCCCCATACAAAATTTGAACCCTTTTAATGGTGGAATTTCCGGAAATCCCTTCTTAATGGGTCCTTACGGCATGTAAACTACCTATTGTGAAAAAATACACTATCTAGGATAAGCGGTAGCTAACTAGATTAAGCTGTTTGGGCTGGGCGTTGATCAGTCCGTAAGGCACTTGTCCCACCGCGAGCTAGTAAGCTATGAGCTATCAGCTATTTCAAGAGACAATACTTAGATCGAATAATCGATACTTAAATCGAAAGAAAAATAGAAAAAAATTGTCTCGTAGCGGGACTCGAACCCACATCCACTGGATCACTAGCCCAGTGCACTACCAATTGTGCTATACGAGTACCGCTTAGACTAGTATTTTTTTTCTATTTATACCTCGTCGTATACATCATCATGGGTGACGTGTAAACACATCTACCGCCAGCGTATTGAGTACTTAACGGTATCGAAGTCTCAATTCATATTGAGAATTCATCGATAACAATGTACTGAAAAAAAAAATGTGCTACCCCTTTCTAAATTATTTTAAGATATTCGCTAGCAGACATTTCTGCATAATAAAAAATAAGATAAAAGATAATCGCTCCCGTGTAAATTATAGAGAGATATATATTTATAGCTCATCGCCCGGCGATGAACTACGATCGCCCAGCTATGAAACATATATGTCTCTTTTTTACACGAGATCGATTATCTTTTGTCCCTTGAAATAGCTGATAGCTCATAGCTTACTAGCTCGCGGTGGGACCAGTGCCTTACTGATCAACGCCCAGCCCAAACAGCTTAATCTAGTTAACCGCTTATCCTAGATAGTGTATTTTTTCACAATAGGTAGTTGATATACCGTAAGGACCTATTAAGAAGGGATTTTTGGAAATTCCACCATTAAAAGGGTTCAACGTTTTTATGGGGAATGTGTAAAATTTAAAGCGAGACTTGAAGTTTTGTGTAAACACTCCTTATTTAAATACAAGAAGTGATTTCAGCGATTTTTTTTAAATCATTCCCTAAAGGACAAAACGGGGGTTAAAAGTTTGTATGGAGATGGAGTCAAATGTTAAAAGACTTTTAACGTTGTGTTTAAACTTCTTATTTAATAAAAAGAAAATAACAATAATAATTGCTACCGATTACAGGTATTCTTCTGCGCGTGCGAAGCCGCGGGCAAAAGCTAGTATATAAGTAGGTAGGTATATAAACGGACGTTAATTTGTCATCAGGCAAAAAAAAGGTGGCAAATGAGCAGACATTTGCCACCTTTTTTTTTAAACAAGCCTGACCAGCGTTCGACCTCAGTCGCACCTGATGTGTCGACGAGGTCGAGGGTGTAGCACGCTGGTTCAGTAACAGCCTATTCACTCTTGCCTTGAAGACTTAAATTATATTCCTAGCAGTCCTCATTAGGACGGTAGAAGCGTTGTCATAATTTTTTTTTTTATCTTATATGAAATGGGAAAACCTGTCTATCACTACTTTGTCAAGTGCTACCTAAATGCCAAGTTACCGATGTGTAATTAATAATTATAACCTTCTACCGGGTGCGGCCTGTAATAGGAGCAAAAAATTTAGGGATCCCTTCTACACCACGAACGTAACATTTGTTCTACAACTTTAAATAATTGGGTAATTTATTAATTAACTTGTGATTTTTTCGAACAAAGTAAATAGTATTTTCAATGAACAGTATCCAATAGTCTAGTTGACGTTTACTGTCAGCCTACAAACTTCAAGTTTTCGCAATACATGGTTTGCTTGGAAAATCTTTTTTGATTAATATTTATGAAACTATTCGTTTTCAAAAGTCGTAGAACAAATGTTGCTACGTTTGTGGTGTAGAAATGATGCCTAAAGTTAATGCTCCTATTACAGGCCACACCCGGTATAAAAGAAAAACATTTCTTTTACCATTTCCTAGTTCATACGCCTATGAAAGTAGAATTAATTATTTGAACAATGGAAAAACTGTAATATCATTCCTTATACATATTAATTGTTTACTTAATTACGTACAATTTTATTGTATTCGTAATTTTTACAGTTCAAAGAGCTATCGTTACTATTCTGTTTAAAATGTGATTTTTAAGTTGACCTTAAATAATTCGGAGGCTAGCGCGCTTAGGATTCCACGTCACACATTTGTGTGCTAAACCGGACCTCTTGTTACGATATTTAGAATCATCATCATCATCATGTTTGCCGAAAGACGTCCACTGCTGGACAAAAAATAAATAAAATAAAAATAAATATTACGGGACAATCTTACACAAATCGACCTAGTCCTACGGTAAGCTCAGTAAGGCTTGTGTTGTAGGTACTAGACGAAGATGTATATAATAGATAGATACATATAAATACTTAAATACATAGAAAACACCCATGACTCAGGAACAAATATCTGTGCTCATCACACAAATAAATGCCCTCACTGGGAATCGAACCCAGGACCTTCGGCTTCATAGGCAGGGTCACTACCCACTAGGCCAGACCGGTCGTCATAGGCCTCCCCCAGAACGACCCAAGAAGACCGATCCTGCGCCTTCCACATCCAGCGGCATACCGCGATTCTAGGTCGGTCCACCTTGTGGGAGGCCTACCTACGCTCCGTCTTGCAGTTTGTGGTCACCACTCCAGAACCTTTCCGCCCCACCGTCCATCGGTTCTGCACGCAATGTGCCACTTAAGTTTGGCGATCCGGAGAGCTATATCGGTAACTTTGGTTCTACTGCGGATGTTAGCGAATTACAGTATTATTGTCTTAAGGTAACAGCGGGACAATTTTTGAGAGTCGTGCATTCCAATTCAAAAACTTAAGTACGGTCAACCAATTTGATTTCTAGGCCACTATGAACCTTGTCACAGTGACGTTAATAAGAGATCTTTTGCGTTTTTCATATAGATTTTCATTGTGACAAGGAACGAAGTGGCCCATAAATCAAATTGGTTGACTACAAAATTAATCGCACTTAAAAGTTTCTCACCATTACTTTTGCACAAAATTTATTATTTATATCATTCATGCTTTAAATACTATTTCTTCGTGTTTGATAGAGTTTAAAATGTCACGATTCGAGCGCCGAGTGCTCAAAAATCGGCGCCCTATTAGGATATTTAAAGTATTACAGTATTCGATATTTCAATCGAAAGAAAAATAGAATTTGCTCGCAGCGGGACTCGAACCCACAACCACTGGATCACTACCGATTGTGCTATATGGGTATATGATGACGTATACGACGAGGGATAAATAGAGAAAAATTGACAAGTCTAAGCGGTACTCGTATAGCACAATTGGTAGTGTACTGGGCTAGTGATCCAGTGGTTGTGGGTTCGAGTCCCGCTGACAGTCAATTTTTTTTTTTTTTTTTTAATTTACTCGCAGCGGGACTCGAACCCACGTTCGATTCCCGCTGCGAGTAATTTTTTTTCTATATTCCTTTCGATTTAAATATCGAAGATATTCGCTTGCAGACGTTTCTGCATAATAAAAAATAATTTATTACAGTATTATTGTCTAAGAGAACTGACACAGAATAAAATTCTCATTACAAAACGCTGACGTTTGACACCAATAAATGACATAAGCAACAAAGATGGCTACCTACGTGTTACATGTTGCGTCATAGTTACGAATTCCTAATAATTTGAATAATAATGTTATTATAACATAACATTATTCTAGTTGTGCGTACACATAATTAGCATACCAACATTATTTTCGCACACAATGTATAGTTTCGATACCCACGATTTTTCATGTTTCTAAAATACCATTTCTTTGTTTCTGACAATTTAAAACGTTACTTGTCCACTGCTGGACATACGCCTCCCCCATGGCGACCCACATTGACCGCGATCTTTACCAGGTCGTCGTTCCACCTTGTAGGGACTCTGTCTACACTGCGCTTACATAAATAACACCGACGACCGTTCTGGCCTAGTGGGTAGTGACCCTGCCCGTGAAGCCGGTGGTCCTGGGCTCAAATCCCAGGCAGGGCATTTATTTGTGTGATGCGCACAGATATTTGTTCCTGAGTCATAGGAGTTTTCTATGTATTTATGTATTTATATGTATCTATCTATTATGTATATCGTCTAGTACCTATATTCCCGGTAAGATATAATTTGGGTCTTTTCAAGGCAAGAGTGAATAGGCTGTTACTGAACCAGCGTGCTACACCCTCGACCTCGTCGTCACTCTCCATCAGGTGCGACTGAGGTCAAACGCTGGTCAGTCTTTTATAAAAAAAAAAAAAACAAGCCTTACTGAGCTTACCGTAGGACAGGTCGATTTGTGTAAGATTGTCCCGAAATATTTATTATTGTCCCGAACAAATAATCGTTTTAAACAAATAAATGCCCTAGCCAGGATGCGAACAGCAGACTTCCTAATTCGTAGGCAGGGTCATAGCTACTAAGCTGTATCATAGTAATTACTATTAAACAATATACATTATATATAATTTAGTTATATATAGAACAAACTGCTTCATTACACTTAATTGACCATAAATATAACAAGCTCCATAAACGTCGTTTATGTCCAGTCGCCATCAGATATATCGGAGCTGTGGAGGTGGTCACAGATATCTGAACAACGCCTCTATTATCAAGGCGGTAAAGCGCATGTTTAGATATTTTTGACCACCTCCACAGCTCCGATATATCTGAAGGCGATTGCACTTAGATTGTACAGGGTTAAACTTAATATCGTGAATAGTAGTATATTTTTCTAACTCTCATTGATTTTGAATAAGAGTATATATACCGGGTGTGGCCTGTAATAGGAGCTTTAACTTTAGGCATCGTTTCTACACCAAAAACGTAGCAACATTTGTTCTACGACTTTTGAAAATAACTTATAATTTCATAAATATTAATAAAAAAAGATTTTCCAAGCAAGCAATGTATTGTAAAAACTATGAAGTTTGTAGGCTGACAGTAAACGTCAACTAGACTATTGGATGCTGTTCATTGAAAATGCTATTTACTTTGTTCGAAAAAATCACAAGTAATATATTGCCCAATTATTTAAAGTTGTAGAACAAATGTTGTTACGTTCGTGGTGTAGAAGCGATCCCTAAAATTTTTGCTCCTATTACAGGCCGCATCCGGTATATATTCACTGCACCCACTGTTGGGCCCTATGGTTGACTAGTAGAAAATTCCTTAGGATATTAAGTCCGCCTTTTATACTATTTTGTTTATGTGCAATAAAGTTTGATTAAATATCGATGACGACAGGGGGGCGATTTTTGAGCGTCGAGGACTCGAATCCTGACATTTTAAACTCTGTCAGAAACGAAGAAATAGTATTTAAGAAGCATGAATGATAGAAAAATATAATCGTGGGTATCGAAACTATACATTTAGTGCAAAAATAATGGCAAAAAACTTTTGTGTGTGATTATTTTCGTTCTCAAAGTTTTTTGATTTCGAGTGCACGACTCTCAAAAATCGGCCCCCAGGTTTGCCCCAGTTAGTGACCTCGCCTATGAAGCCAATGGTCCTAGGTTCAAATCCCAGTAAGGGCATCTATTTGTGTGATAAGCACTGATATCTATTCCTGAATCATGGGTGTTCTGCATAATGTCTTTTAAAAATGTAACGAAAAAATCATAAAACTATAAAATTATTGACATATTAGTCAGATGTTTTGTTACGATAAATCTGACCTTAAAGCGTACAAAATCTTTGTCAGCAAATATGGACCCGCCATGTTTAGCAGAATGCAAATAATAGAAGAATTCAATAAACACGTAATTTAAACAACACTTTACACGACTAGGTCAATGTCTTACATGCAGGAAAAATAATAATTGTGAACAAAACCATAAGGAGCAATATATATGAACGTCGAGTACTCGATTTGTGACATTTTAAACTCCTACGATATTTAAATCGAAAGAAAAATAGAAAAATTTGACTCGCAACGGGACTCGAACCCACAATCACTGGATCACTAGCCCAGTGCACTACCAATTGTGCTATACGAGTACCGCTTAGACTTGTCAATTTTTTCTATCTATCTCTCGTCGTATATGTCATTTGGTAGTGCACTGGGCTAGTGATCCAGTGGTTGTGGGTTCGAGTCCCGCTGCGAGTCAATTTTTTCTATTTTTCTTTCGATTTATATATCGAAGATATTCGCTAGCAGACGTTTCTGCATAATAAAAAACAATATTGAACTCCGTCAGAAACAAAGAGATTTTTTGAGAGGTGTGCATCCGAATTCAAAATAACTTTGACTACGAAAATAATCACACACAAAAGTTTCTAACCATTATTTTTGCACAAATGTAGGTATAGTTTCGATACCCACGATTATTTATTTATATAATTCATGCTTTAAATACCATTTCTTCGTGTTTGAGAGAGTTTGATGGAATGTAAACGAAGGGCGTTGTTATTAGTTATGACAACACTAATAAATAAACGTAAATAGCGAATGTCGAGACATTTATAAAGATGTGCCCAATGCACTATACCTCCACTACTCGACTCGTGACATGACACAATTTTCGTCCTCAAAGTTTTTTGAATTCAAGTGCACGACTCTCAAAAATCGGCCCTCAGGTCCTTAGCAGTGACCTTAGCGAGGCATTATTACGCTATCAAACCTTAATGGCGCATAACACGTATTTTCACGTAATAACGAAAAAGTAGGTTAATGTGTTTGTCTACGTCGTATTGTAAATTCTATAAAGTGCGTTCTAAAATTGTAGTCAGTTTTAGGGTTACGTAGTCAACTAGGAACCCTTATGGTCTTATGTCTGTCTGTCTGTCTGTTCCCGGCTATGCTCAGTGACCGTTAGTCAAAGAAAGCTGTAAATTGATAAGTATATGTACCTATATATGTCAATACGCTGACGGTAGATGTGACTACACGTCACCCATGATGACGTATACTACGAAGGATAAGATAGAGAAATTTGACAAGTCTAAGCGGTACTCGGATAGCACGGTTGGAAGTGCACTGGGCTGGTGATCCAGTGGTTGCGGGTTCGAGTCCCGCTTCGAGTCAAATTTTTCTATCTTGCTTTCGATTTAAATATCGAAGATGATTTGCTAGCAGACGTTTCTGCATAATAAAAACTAATTATATGTACCTAAATTAATCACGCTGACAAAGTCGTAAAATATTAAATGATTTCATTATCATC
The DNA here is from genome assembly GCA_022674325.2 of Grapholita molesta. NCBI lineage: Eukaryota > Metazoa > Arthropoda > Insecta > Lepidoptera > Tortricidae > Grapholita > Grapholita molesta. The sequence continues at coordinate 789,536 of CP053145.2, read as the reverse complement.
ATCATCATGTCAGCTGAAAGACGTCCACTGCAGGACATAGGCCTCCCCAGAGCGACCCAAGAAGACCGATCCTGCGCCACATCCAGCGGTATCCCGCGACTCTAACTATGTCGTCGGTCCACCTTGTGGGAGGCCTACCTACGCTGCGTCTTGCAATTCGTGGTCGCCACTCCAGAACCTTTCCGCCCCAACGGCCATCGGTTCTGCGCGCATATCACGCGCTCTTAAATGATTTAATACGATTTTAAGCTAACATGACATCTTAATTCGAGTGAACGACTCATAAATCGGGCATCATGTACAATCAACCAATTTGATTAGGCCACTTCGAACCTTGTCACAGTGACAAAGACGCAAAAGATTCCTTATTAACGTCACTGTGACAAGGTTCGAAGTGGCCTAATCAAATTGGTTGACTATCTCAAGTCATTGGCACTATGTAAGTTTATTGACTCTCGTGTGTCAATAAACTTACATGTTATTGAATCTTGAAAGGGCGCTCCTTCACCATTGTCATTAATGTCAATTATAATATTAAGCTTGTTTACAGTTTTCGACGACCGGTCTGGCCTAGTGGGTAGTGACCCTGCCTATGAAACTATGGTCCTGGGTTTGAATCCCAGTCGGGGCATTTATTTGTGTGATGAGCACAGATATTTGTTCCTGAGTATGTATATGTATCTATTATATATATCGTCGTCTAGTACCTACAACACAAGCCTTACTAAGCTTACCGTAGGACTAGGTCGATTTGTGTAAGTTTGTCCCGATATATTTATTTATTTATTTAGTTTTACAAAAATACTAGCTTTTCCTCGCGACTTTGTCGGCCAGCCCACCTTTAGAGTGTGGTGGTGAGAAACTTTTGTGTGGGATTATTTTCGTCCTCAACAAATTTTGAATTCGAGTGCACGACTCATAAATCGGCCCCAAGTACCAAGTAATCATTAGCAGTGTATTTTGACAATAGCATATTAATTAGTGTCACACATCAGCAATACTAATATCACGTCAATGTTTGGCAATGATGACATTTGTCAAAGTCAGAATCTTATTAGTGCTATAAAGATAATTAAATTAGGAGGTATTTTTATTCATACCTACTTATAAAAACGTCTCGATTGCTACAATACAATAATATAAACTTAACTAGATAATAATACAAGCTATTTTTATGGTACAAAAGAATAAAAAATAATAAGTTTTACAATAGTTATATCATTTCGCGTTATCCGGGCATTATGCCACGTCTCATGAGAGCCGGGAGATCCGCTTGGCAACTAATTCCAGGATTTGTTAGTTTAGTTTTACGAAAGCGAAAGCCATCTGACCTTACAATTCAGAGGGTAAACTAGGCCTTATTGGAATTAGTCCGATTTCCTCACGATGTTTCCCTTCACACTTCCTTCACCTAAATGCGAAAAGTTTGTGCGCGCTGCTGGGACCCCATGTAGGTAAGTACACAAGCATTACTACTACCTGTAAGTAACGCAAGTGCGTTACTATGCCAAATGGTACAAAATTGTACTCTCTGCCCAGGCTCTTATATTAAATAAAAATACAATATAACAAAAACATATTTACATATAAAAAAATCGATGAACGAACGACGAGTGTGCCCGAGGGCCCGATTTTTGAGCGAATTGCGACATTTTGAACTCAGTCAGAAACGAAAGAATGGTATTATAGAAACATTAATAGAAAATAATAATCGTGGGTATCGAAATTATACATTTTGTACAAAAGAATGGTGAGAAACTTTTGTGTGCGATTATTTTCGTCCTCAAAGTTTTTTGAATTCGAGTGCACGACTCTCAAAAATCGGCGCCCAAATCGCTGGCGGAGTTGCCACGCTGAATGACAATGGAGATGCTTTGAGCAAGGAAACTGCCAGCCATCATTCGTAATGTCGAAAAATTAGAATAATAGATCACCAAGGTCGAAGACAGTTTGACATACTTCTGTGAGGATAAATATTACAGTACATCCTTACACAAATTGACTGAGCCCCACGGTAAGCTTAAGAAGGCTTGTGTTGTGGGTACTCAAAGATATATATAACATATAAATTACTTAAATAAATAAATAAATATTTCGGTACAATCTTACACAAATCGACCTAGTCCTACGGTAAGCTCAGTAAGGCTTGTGTTGTAAGTACTAGACGACAATATATATAATAGATAGATACATATAAATACTTAAATATATAGAAAAACACCCATGACTCAGGAAGAAATATCTGTGCTCATCACATAAATAAATGCCCTGACTGGGAATCTAACCCAGGACCTTCGGCTTCATATGCAGGGTCACTACCCACTAGGCCAGACCGGTCGGTTAAATACGTGGAAAACTACTGAACGGAAGACAATGAAATCGATTTAAAACACCTATGACTCAATACAAATATCTGAGGGCGACCTCAGGAGCTACTAACACATGCAGGCTGCTCCAAAGTAATAAGTAACTGAGGCGATACCGACAAAAACGTTATTTGTAAATTTGGGGAATCTTTCTCTTTACCCAAATTAAGACGTGATGAGAGTGATAGAGACAATCGTCCGCAAATTACGAATATCGTTATTGGCGGTAGCACCTCTGTTCTCATTACATTTTCGCATGTCCAGGAGGCCGAGTTTTGAGAGTCGTGCACTCGAATTCACAAACTTCTGAGGACGAAAATCACCCACAAAAGTTTCGCACCATTATTTTTGCACAAATTATAGAGTTCTAAATATCGCGATTTGGGTAATCGTTACGGAGTGATACATGCCGAGCAATATTCGACTTATGAAACGAGAGTTACCCGCTTCTATACAATAATTAATGCCGTGTCGAATTAGTGCCGTGTGATGCCGGCTGACAAGAATAGAACCACCCCATCTCCTCCCGCGGGTGTCGTAACAAGCGACAAAGGGAAAAATCCTACGGACAGGCAGCAGTGTCCGTTGAAGCCCAATCTACAGCTACTGCGGCCAACCCGCCTGCCAAGCGTGGCGACTATGGCAAGTACCCCCAAGTTGATACAAGTCATATTTGTGGGAGGCCTATGTCCAGCAGTGGACTGCATACGGCTGAAATGTATTGTACAATTAATATGTTTGTATCTCACGATAGTTTTGCGTTTGAAACTTAAGTGAGTTAGATTAAAAGTCGGTTAAGTACTTTATCGATTTTGAATTCTGACGGAACTATAAAATCGATTTAGCTAGTTAATGACACGGATAAGATTTCTGTATATATTTCGTGGTAATATTATTGTATTTTTGAAGATTATACTGGGTGAACAAAACACGATACCTACAAGATTATCAAATCGGCAACAACTTTTTGAGAGTCGTGCACTTGAATTCAAAAAACTTTGAGAACGAAAATAATCACACACAAAAGTTTCTTACCGTTATTTTTGCACAAAATGTATACTTTCGATACCCACGATTATTTATTTATATCATTCATGCTTCTTAAATACCATTTCTTCGTGTTTGAGAGAGTTTAAAATATCACGATTCGAGCGTCTAGTATTCAAAAATCGGCCCCTGAATCGAAACTATACATTTAGTGCAAAAATAATGGTAAGAAACTTTTGCGTGTGATTATTTTCGCCCTTAAAGGTTTTTGAATTCGAGTGCACGACATTCAAATATCAGTACCCTTACCATAAGTTGTGACATTACGGTTTTCGATAACGAGTATCGAGTTTACTATCTGTGCATCTCGTTCGCACTAAAACAGTACAAGCGAGATGCACAGATAGTAATGTCACAACTCATGGTAAGGGTACTGGTCGTAGTTAAATTAATAAACTACAACTGGGCGGCAATTTTTGAGCGTCTAGTACTCGACTCGAGACATTTTAAACTCTGTCAGAAACTAAGAAATGGTATTTTAGAAACATGAATGATAGAAACTAAAATCGTTGGTGTTGAAACTTTACATTTTGTGCAAAAATAATTGTAAAAACTTTTGGGTGCGATTATTTTCGTCATTAAGTTTTTTTTAATTCGATTGCACGAGTCTCCGAAATTGGTCCCTTTGCTTGAGTCAAGGTGCCGTATGACCCCTGACGCTGGACGTGATGACCCTTTTGAATGTTTTTACAAATGTTGCAAAAAAATCATAAAACTAATTATAAAATTAATAATTAGGTAGTCAGATTTTTTGGTTCGATAAATCTGACCTTGAAATGAACACAATTTGAAGCAGTTTTTGTTGAGAGGGTGTTTTTATTCTGTGGATGAAGTGTTTTTTGACGACCGGTCTGGCCTAGTGGGTAGTGACCCTGCCTATGAAGCCGATGGTCCTGGATTCGATTCCCATTCAGGGCATTTATTTGTGTGATGAGCACAGATATTTTGTTCCTGAGTCATGGGTGTTTTCTATGTATTTAAGTATTTACATGTATCTATCTATTATATATATCGTCGTCTAGTATCTACAACACAAGCATTACTGAGCTTACCGTAGGACTTGGTCGATCTGTGTAAGATTGTCCCGAAATAATTATTTATTTGTCAGTCCGTAGGTGTTAGGTACTTCAGGTAACTTTTTTTTGGGTTTGTTTAAATGTTGCGACTGGTTCCATTCTTTTGTTGTTATTTTTAAAAGTTGCAACTGGTTCCATCATTTTGTTGTTATTTTTAAAGAATGCTTTGGTGTCATTGTTATTTTATAAATGTTGCAACTGTTATCTTTTATTGTTACTTAGCATTTATGTTATGTTATACCTATTAAGGTAATGGCACCAATGTCAGACACTTTTAGCTGACAGGCACCAATGATGGACACTTAGTTCTTATTTCAAAAATTATAAAGTTATAAATAGAATATGCACAACACTTAACTCCTTTGAAATAAGCACTAATGTTCATGATTGGTTCCTTGTCCATTACTGGTGCCGTCACCTAAAGGATAAGTTAGTATTTAGTTGGTTAGTTGTAACTTCTGGAAGTTCCTTTATTAGATTTTTTTTATACTTCTGTTACTCTGTATATTAAAAAGCAATCTTGTATTGTTCATGAATAAAAAACTATGACTAACTATTACTATGACTTATAGAAAATAGTGTTTACAATGAAATAATACAGTCAGCAGCAAAAGTGGCTGAGCGAGTGAAGTGTTCAAAATGACCTACTCGCGCTCTTATTGTCTTGACTATAGAGATGTGTTGACCTCATTTTGAACAAATCAACCGCTTAGCAACTTCTGCTGCTGACTGTACATATTTGCGTTTTTCTGTAAATATTTTTATATATATGCCTGCAACCGGTTGGAATATTTAATTACATCCTTAAATATTTTATTGTTTTAAAATATCACATGATTAAATTAAAAAAGCAGCGCTAAAATAAATTAATTTGAAGAATATTTAAGCTGTTTCTTTACGTACAATTCTTAGTTTTAGAAAAAAAAAACTATCAATTAAAATACTTATATTAAAGAATATTAAAGTTCGAATCCCGTCTCGAACACCGGAGCTCCTCGTCGTTTTCTTAAGTACCTATATGTTATTTATTTCAACTTTTAAGAATAACAAATTAAAAACCTTTTTTTTTATATTTATCAGAAATCTTTGGATTCTTTTCTTATTTTTGTATAGATTGATTATAAACATTTTTAAAAATCCCATTGTGTGAAAAATTACAAAAAAAAAAGAAAACTTTCCACGTTTAAGCGTCAATGAAATAATTATACTTTTTAGAATTTGATTTAGATTACGATGAATTTTATTGTTAGTTTTAATTATTAATTGTAAATAAATATGGGATAATCACAATAACTATTTTTTTTACTTGAATTGTTTCCGGTAATTAAAGACGCAATAATACTTAATCACACATTCATCATCATCATCATCATCATCACCACTGGACATAGGGCTCCCCCAAATATAACTTCAATTTTTTTTTGTACTTGACTTAGGTTATAATCCAAAATAGTAAAAAAACAACTTACTAATGAATTCACTCCAAAAACACAACGATCACTAAAACACAATTTAAAAAAATATGTCACAGTTTTTTTACGTCGGAGCGACCGACGTTAGCGGTTATCGGATTACTAGTGACACCGTGAATCACACCTTCTAAGCTGTTTCATAGTGTAGCGCCGGTGGCCTAGCGGCAAGAGCGTGCGGCTTGCAATCCGGTGGCCGCAGGTTCAAACCTCGCCTTATGTTTATCATTTGATATTCACCAGTCGCTTTTCGGTGAAAAAAAAATCTTAATTTTATCATGTTTTGGTTTATACACTATTTGGTTTAATATTTATGTTAACAATTACTTTCATATGCATGCATGCTGTGTTTGCCTGTACCTTTACCATGAGTTGTGACATTGACGTTTTCGATAACGAGTATCGAGTTTAGTATCTGTGCATATCGTTCGCACTAAAATAGTACACACAAATAGTACAGGTATACGCACCGACCTCGTCACACTCCGATGAGGAAGTGGATGCTATGTATGAGGATGTAAGTAGGGCCATACATACTTCGAAAACCTACTTCACTGTTGTTATGGGGGACTTCAACGCTAAGCTGGGCAGGAGAAGCGGTGATGAGCTGAGAGTGGGGCAATTTGGGTATGGGCAGCGGAACCCTAGGGGCCAGAGGCTGGCCGACTTTCTGGAGAGAGAGGAACTCTTCATGATGAACTCTTTCTTCCAGAAGCCGCCTCACAGGAAATGGACATGGATGAGTCCGGACGGTTCCACGAGAAATGAGATAGACTTCATCATGACCGACAGGAGACGGATATTCAGTGATGTCTCTGTGATCAACAAGGTAAAGACCGGTAGTGATCACCGAATCGTAAGAGCGTCACTGAATATCAATGTTAGACTTGAAAGGTCCAGCCTGATGAAGTCTACGCTCCGACCTACTCGAGCCCATATTCAAAACCCCGAGAGCTTTCAACTTGAGCTCTGTAATCGCTTTGCCTGCCTAGAGAACTTAGCTTCAGTGGACGAGATCAACAACGGGCTAGTGGAAACTGTCCACACAGTAGGGTCTAAGTTTTTTTAGACCCCGCCGTAAGGATAGACCTCAGAAACTAACCGAGCGAACCTTAAACCTCATGGCTGAACGACGCTCTCTACAGCTGCAGTCTCCCGATGACGCGGAGTCATTTAGGCAGCTCAATGGACGTATATCTAAGTCCTTGCGACATGATCTGCGTCTCTTTAATACTAACCGTATTAAAGAGACTATTGAGCGAAACCAAGGCTCCAAAGTGTTCGTAAAGGATAAGTCTATTGGGCAAAGCCAGCTGACAAAGCTGAAACGGGAAGATGGCAGCATAGCGTCGACCAAAGCTGAGGTTTTAGGCGAGATTGAGAGGTTCTATGGACAGTTATACACTTCGGTTGCAAAGCCCGTTGACAGCTTGGTAGGAGATCCAAGAGCCAAGCTGTCCCGACATTATACCGAAGATATCCCGGACATCAGTCTGTACGAGATTAGGATGGCCCTAAAACAGCTTAAGAACAACAAGGCGCCGGGCGAAGACGGAATCACTTCAGAGCTTCTGAGAGCGGGTGGAATACCGGTACTTAAAATCCTCCAGAAGCTCTTTAGCTCCGTTTTGTCCGAGGGCAAAACGCCTGAAACATGGAACAGAGGCGAGGTGGTGCTGTTCTTCAAAAAAGGTGACAATAGCCTATTGAAGAACTACAGACCCATCACGCTTCTGAGCCATGTCTATAAGCTGTTTTCAAGGGTTATCACGAATCGTCTCGAACACAGACTCGATGACTTCCAGCCTCCCGAACAAGCCGGTTTCCGAAAAGGCTATAGTACCATAGACCACATCCATACGCTGCGGCAAGTTATACAGAAGACCGAAGAGTATAACTTGCCATTATGCCTAGCGTTTGTGGACTATGAGAAAGCCTTCGATTCGGTGGAAACATGGGCGGTGCTTGAGTCTCTTCAGCGATGCCATATTGACTATCGGTACATCGAAGTGTTGAAGTGTTTGTATAGTAACGCCACTATGTCAGTCCGAGTACAGGAGCAGAGCACGAAGGCGATTCCATTGCGAAGAGGCGTAAGGCAGGGAGACGTGATCTCTCCGAAACTGTTTACTGCCGTAATGGAAGACGCCTTCAAGCTCCTGGAATGGCAAGGGCGTGGCATCAACATCAACGGCGAATACATCACTCACCTTCGATTTGCCGACGATATCGTAGTCATGGCAAAGTCGATGGAGGAACTCAGCATGATGCTCGATGACCTCAACCGAGTTTCACAACGGGTGGGCTTGAAAATGAACATGGACAAGACGAAAATAATGTCAAATGCCAATGTTGTGCCCACCCCAGTCTTTGTTGGGAACTCGGTACTCGAAGTTGTTGACTCGTATATCTACCTAGGACAAGTAGTCCAATTAGGTAGGTCCAACTTCGAGAAAGAGGTAAACCGCCGAATCCAACTCGGTTGGGCAGCGTTCGGGAAACTACGTAATGTCTTTTCGTCCGACATACCTCAGTGCCTCAAGACGAAAGTCTTTAACCAATGTGTGTTACCAGTGATGACTTACGGCTCCGAAACGTGGTCTTTCACTATCGGCCTCATCTCAAGGCTCAAAGTCGCTCAACGAGCTATGGAGAGAGCTATGCTCGGAGTTTCACTACGAGATCGACTCAGAAATGAGGAGATCCGTAGGCGAACTAAAGTCACCGACATAGCCCACCGGGTTAGCAAGCTGAAGTGGCAATGGGCAGGCCACATTGCACGCAGAGAAGATGGCAGATGGGGTCGAAAAGTGCTCGAGTGGAGACCACGGAATAGCAAGCGCAGCGTAGGACGTCCACCCACAAGATGGGCAGACGACCTCATTAAAGTCGCCGGAAGACGCTGGATGCAGGTTGCTTCCAACCGGTACTTGTGGAGATCCAAGGGGGAGGCCTATGTTCAGCAGTGGACGTCTTATGGCTGAGATGATGATGATGATGATGAAAATAGTACAAGCGAGATGTACAGATAGTAAACTCGATAGTCATTATCGAAAACCTACGAAAACCTACCTACAAGTACCTACAACACAAGCCTTACTGAGCTTACCGCGTAGGACTAGGTAGATTTGTGTAAGATTGTCCTGAATATTTATTTATTTATTTAATTCAGCGTGGCAACTCCGCCTGCCGTCTGGTTAACATTCCGTCAGCTCCGACCTCAGAGACAGTTTTTTTATTTATAAATACGAACATATTTTATTTTTAGGTTATTTTAGTGCAACCACAATAAGCACAAACAATATCAGCAAAGCAAACAGGGGACAAGATTATACTGGGTGTTAGAAAAAACGTGATACCTACATTATCAAACCGGCATCTGGGGACCGATTTTTGAGAGTAGTGCACTCGAGTCCAAAAACTTTTTGCCTTATCCCTTGTCATGCACGAGCGATAATGAGGGATATAAATATTCATATTCCTTATTTGTATTAATCATACGTTGTCATTGATATACCTAGGTACTGAATATAGAATTACACTTATAATTTCCAATATAATAAATAAATAAATGAATATTTCGGGACAATCTTACACAAATCGATCTAGTCCTACGGTAAGCTCAGTAAGGCTTGTGTTGTAGGTACTAGACGAGAATATATATAATAGATAGATACATATAAATACTTAAATACAATAGAAAACACCTATGACTCAGGAACAAATATCTGTGTTCATCACACAAATAAATGCCCTGACTGGGAATCGAACCCAGGACCATCGGCTTCATAGGCAGGGTCACTACCCACTAGACCAGACCGGTCGTCAAGATTACATATTGCGATTATTAAAGAAAATAAAGTAATAATGGTTAGTAGAAATATTTAGTTTTATTCCAATACAATAGGTACGCTAGATTCCATGCGCCTATTACCTACCCTTCTAGGAATTCATTAATAGAATAAAATGCTTTTTCAATTATTATTATTATTTTTTAAATTTCGATAAATAAGTTTAAATAAATATTACAGGACCGGTAAGCTTCAGAAGGCTTGTGTTGTGATCAGCCAACGATATATACAGCGAGTATATTTAATATTACCTAAACCGTAACCAAACTCAAATGTAGCTTTTCGTACTATGAACAGATATTGCAAGGTAACTTTAAATTAGTCTTAACCACTAGCGTTATTAATTTTTTAATCATTTTCGAGTAGTAATGTATTGCGTACACTTGCGGAGCTACCGGGAACAACGATATTCGTAAATTTCGGACGATTATCTGTGTCACTCTCATGACACCCTAATTGGAGTAAAAGAGAAAGATACCCGAAATATATGAACTTCGATGTTCTTGAAGCGACAACATTGTGACGTCACGCCACCACAAGTAAGACAAAGTAGAGATAGTACAGCCAGCAGCAAAAGTGGCGAAGCGTCTGAAGTGTTCTAAATGAAGTACACGCGCTCTTATTCTCTTGACAATAGAGATGTGTTGACCTCATTTTGAACACCTCAAACGCTTACCCACTTCTGCTGCTGACTGTACATTGCATGCTGAATTATTTTATAAGGAAACAAAAAAAATCGTGACATTTTATTATCCGTCAGAAATAAATACCTAAATGGTATTTTAGAAACATGAATGATATAAATTAATAATTGTGGGTATCGAAACTGTACATTTCGTGCAAAAATAACTGTGATAAACTTTTGTGTGTGATTATTTTCGTTCTCAAAGTTTTTTGAATTCGAGTGCACGACTCTCAAAAATCTGCCCCCAGATCTGCTGCTAAACATACGAAAGGTCAATTTGAGCGTTGTAGTTACAAATGTACGATCTTAGTCCGCAATGTTTTTTGTGGCATTATCTATGAAAAGGGACCTTATGGTCACTTACGTCGAACCGCGTTACATTTGTATAGCGCCATCTTGAGAAACGACATAAGCGCCATCGACAATAAGGTCCCTTTTCATTGGTAATGTCACATTTGAACTCTAGTGCACGACTCCAAAATCGGCCTCAAAAATAATCACACACAAAAATTTCTTAAGTACCAATATTTTGGCACAAAATGTACCTATAGTTTTCGATACCCACGATCATTTATTTACATTATTCATGTTTCTAAAATACCATTTCTTCGTTTCTGACAGAGTTTAAAATGTCAATAGTACTCGACGCTCAAAAATCGGCCCCGAAACAGTACAGTCAGCAGCAAAAGTGGCTAAGCGTTTTAAGTGTTCAAAATTACCTACACGCGCTCTTATTCTCTTGACAATAGAGATGTGTTGACCTCATTTTGAATACCTCAAACGCTTAGCCACTTCTGCTGCTGACTGTACATTTTGTGCAAAAAATGTAAAAGAAATTTTTGTGTGTGATTATTTTCGTTTTCAAAGTTTTTGAATTGGAATGAATATATTGGGTAAAGTACATAGTTCTTTTTTTAAACAGTTTGAATCCACTTATTAAATAATTCAATGTGACATTATCTACTAAAAGGGACCTTATTGTCGATGGCGCTTATGTCGTTGTTCAAGACGATACAATATAAACGCAACGCGATTCGATGTAAGTGCCATCGACAATAAGGTACCTTTTCCTAGACAATGACACAAATTAACAATAAACTTGAAATAATGTCTATTATTACGTTTTACTGTGAATACGTAACGCGAGGCAATAAATTAGCATACATACATACAATTTAATATTTGTCGAGTAAACAGATTAATTAACTTTCATTGTATTTCGATGAAACGGTAAAAATTGGTAACAAGCACAATTAGACTAAGAGCCAGGCGGCAAATTTTTGAGTCGTGCATTCGAATTCAAAAAAGTTTGAGGCCGAAAATAATCGCACACAAAATTTAGTTTCGATACCCACGATTATTTATTTATATCATTCATGTTTCTAAATGCCATTTCTTCGTTTTTGACAGAGTTTAAAATGTCTTGAGTCGAGTATTGGACCCTCAAAAATTGCCCCCTGCACCGGAATATCTTACCTTAAAAAGTGGACATTTACAGATATAGTGAGAAATCATTTTCCTTCGGGTAAACTCTGACTCTGGACTTTGTTTTCTGGACTCGGAACTACGTCCAACAATGAGAGGTAGGGCACAGCGAAGTACCATCACGCTTGAATCTGGGGCAGCCCAACTGGGGAAGTACCTCCTCCTTACAGAACACCACAGCCATAATAGCACTGCACTCAAGTATGTAGTGTTGTGTTCCTGATGGTAAGGTTCCCAGAGCTCCAACCCCCCTTAAAGGCCGGCAACGCGCTTGTGACTCCCATGGGTACCCCATGGGCGACGGTAATTGCTTACCACCAGGCAATCCGTCTGCTCGTTTGCTGCCTATGTTATAAAAAAAAAGGTATACGATAACACCCAAACCAAGGCCAATCTTTGAGAGTCGTGCAATTCACAAAGGTTTCACACCATTATTTCTGCAAATGTATATCGTTTTGATACCCACTATAATTAATATCGATCATTAATATTTCTAAAATACCATTATTTAATTTCTGACAGAATTTAAAATGTTTAGAGTCGTCTCGGCGCTTAAAAATTGCCTTCCTTAAAACTGTACCATTTTTCGGGACTAGCTCTGACACTTAACTGTTTTTTTTTTAAGTACGATGCCATTATATTTACATAATCTACATTGAATTAACTTGACAATACACAATTGTACATAGTCCAATTTTTTATTTAATTTCGTTATTATGTACGGATTAGGTTTAGTTTAGTTTATTTGTTTGCAATCATGATTACACCATATACATAATAGATAGCATAATTCATGAACCCGTATGTGTGTAGCAAAATAATAAGTACAATACATTAATCAAAATTAAAATACTATGCATGCAATTTCAAGTGTGGCTAAATACAAGACTAAGGTACAATAGCAGATTAGTATCAAAAATAAATGTCTTTAATAATCAACAAACAATAATACAAAACAATAATAATGTCAATCTAATTTCTAAATCTACAATGTCAGATTAGTACAGTCGCCATCAGATATATCGATACTGCGGAGGTGGTCACAAATATCTGAACGTGCACTTTATCGTCTTGAAAATAGAGGCGTTGTTCAGATATTTGTGACCACATCCACAGCTCCGATATATCTGATGGCGAGTGTACAAACAATCATGGCTTTGAAATATGCCATCAATGTGCTAATTGCATTTCTTTTGTAAACACATTTTAAGACTCCTCCCAAAGATTAGCTTCTGTATTACCTTTATTTGGTAGCCTATTAAATTATGTACATGGTACAGGGATTGTTGAGCCACTTGCCAAAATCCTCCCGATGTTGTGTCACTTACGTAATTGGGTCACCCCCGTCTTTTTCCTCGCATTGTCCCGGCATTTGCCATGGCTCATGGGAGCCTGGGGTCCGCTTGGCAAGTAATCCCGAGATTTGGCGTAGGCGACTGCCATCTTGCCTTCGAACGCAGAGGGCAACTAGACCTTAGAATTAGTCCGGTTTCCTCATGATGTTTTTACCGAAAAGCGACTGGTAAATATCAAATGATTATTCGCACATAAGTTCCAAAAAACTCATACATACGAGCCGGTGTTTGAACTAGCGACCTCCGGATTGCAAGTCGCACGCTCTTACCGCTAGACCACCAGCCCTCATTGGGGTACGCCCGTATAGATGTTATTCCCACATGTTCCCAATATTAATAGCGGAATATTCCCAAATGGTAATTAAGATTCCCCGTAGTAATATTGGCAATGATTCTTGTTTTTTGTTGGAATGTAAAATGGGGCGAGATTGTACGTTTTTCATGAGGTAGGTACCCATAAAGATCCATCATCTCCCGTGGGATACCAGTCAGAATAACGAAGTTTAACAGGGGGCAATTTTTGAGCGTCTTGGACCCGGGTATGTCCTTAAACTACGTCCAACAATGAGAGGTAGGGCACAGCGAAGTACCATCACGCTTGAGTCTGGGGCAGCCCAACTGGGGAAGTACCTCCTCCTTACAGAAGACCACAGCCTTAATAGCACTGCTACCTTTCAGGTATGTAGTGTTGTGTTCCTGATGGTAAGGTTTCCAGTGCTCCAACCCCTCGAGTTAAACACTCGTTGACAGTAAGTTTCAAATCTCATATCGCGTAATGTTGGCAATAGGTACAGTCAGCGTCAGATAGTTCGTAGCATCCAAAGTACTCAAAAAGTTCGGTACACCATAGAATTAGTATGGTGTACCGAAGTATTTGTGTTTGCTGACCGATATGATAGCCCTATCCTTATGTACTGGATAGGGCAAGTCAAAGGAGTAGCTAAAAATGCCTACTAGTAGTACTATAAGTATAGTTATAAGTTAATAATAATATAGTTATAAGTTAATTTGCGTTCCGATTTGTTTTTGTTTTAAAATTGTATGTACTAACCACTATGGAGTCTCTGTGCTTCGAAATAAAGAATTTTTATTTATTTATTATTTATTTGACTACTTTGAATGCTACGAACTATATGACGCTGACTGTACATTACTGATCAGAAATTTCACAAAAATTAATTACGTATGTATGATAGGTATAATTAAAGAAAAACCTTTTTGTTAATGATTATACTGGTAAATCCTATGTAATTTGTTTTAATTCTTCGCCCGTATTAGACTTACACACAGTCGTACTACAACCGAGTGCGCGTCATCAAATAAAACGACATAAAACAAACATAAACTGTATTTGTACAAACGGACCTTACACACTATACTATTTACAATCTCATACAACACGGTCAAGGAGTCTGGTTATATATTTACTTATTTACTTATCACATTGACAGTCGCCATACAATTTTTTATATCCTCATACATACAATTTTTATACACCCAGCGGCGCGATTTTTGAGCGTCGAAAACGAAGAAATGGTATTTTATCTACGTACATATCATAAGTGCTCTAAAATGCGTCCAAAACCGTAGACAATGACCAGCATTACCAACCATCAGAAATGAATTGAGATGTAAAGTTAACATTACCTACTGAAATCAGTAGGTTATGAGTTTGAATTTGGAACAGCTGTCATATTCAAGTCGGGTTTCTATTCTAGTATCTATAGTTTTAAAACAGTCATTGATACGAAACGCCAATTCGTTATGTTTTTTAAATATGAGAGTGAATCAACTATTTGTTGTTATTCTGTCCATATTATTATATATTAGCTAGGAGACATCTGAGGCATAGTTTGTTAGAAAAAATATGACACCGCGTTGTACTAACACGCTCGGTAGGTGACACATTATGGAAGGGACATATAGCTACCAGACATATGCATGTTTTGTGTATTTAGATGCCATAAAACTATCGTTTTTAAGAGTGACCCAGGGAGCGTAACCATGGCAACGAGGGACAAAGAATAGTTGATTCAGCCATAAATCGAACATTTGAACTCGAGTGACAATTGAATAGGGAGTTCATTCGCTTGTCTATGGTTTAAAAACATATTTGACTGAGATACGCCATTCCAAGCTGTCATTTGTTTTGTTCGTTGACTGTTTAATGTTTACAAGTAACACTAGTAATAAGTTATTTCCCTACGGTTCCTGAACCCATCTTCAAACACTTATGATATGTGTGTAGATAAAGTAGTGTATGCAACTATACATAATTAGGCATTACAACAATCGTGTGATATATTTTTTTTATTTATGACAAAGGTGGCAATCGAGCAGACGGATCGCCAGATGGTAAGCAATTACCGTCGCCCATGGGCACTCGCAACATCAAGGAGTCACAAGCGCGTTGCCGACCTATAAGTGGGTTGGAGCTCTGGGAACCTTACTCACCATCAGGAACACAACACTACTACACACTGAAAGGTAGCAGTGCTATTATGGCTGTGATCTTCAGTAAGGAGGAGGTACTTCCCCAGTTGGGCTTCTCCGGGCTCAAGCGTGATGGTCATCGCTGTGCCCTACCTCTCATTGTGGGACGTAGTTTAAGGACATACCCGGGCCCAAAATTAGTATTGCTGCTCAAACCCACCCTCTTGTTGTGATGCCCTTCATTATGCACAGATGCATAAACTACTATTAGATATACATGAATGATAGAAATTATTAAAATAATGGTGAGAAACTTTTGTGTGCGCTTTCGTCATTAGTTTTTTGAATTCGAGTGCACGACTCTCAAAAAATCGGCCTTTTGGTCACTTTTCTTAATATTAATACTAATTTATACAGAACTTACAACTTAAGCAAATCAAAATATTTCGATTTGTACATATTTCTTTATAATTTAGTTTCCTAAATTTATATAAATTTTTAATTTTTGGAAAACGCAGTTGCGGCTCAACGAGCTCAAGTATTTATTTACAATTTTAACTAAGAATTTTTCGTCTAAGCTGCAGTTGTCCTTATCGTACTAATTCCCTGTGGCATGCTCGGCGCGACAGCTATATTCACCTAAAACAAAAAAATAGTCTCAGTTGGTTATCTTTTAAACAAAATCTACAAAACATTTGGTAACTGATGCTTTATTGAAAATTTAACAAATAATACATGCATTTATGATTAGAGTGAGTGACCGGACAAGTGACCGCGCGTGAGTGACCCACATATCCACTAGTCCCACTTCCACGCAAACCTAGCGATTGACCGGCACGCGCCAATTCGAGCGGATAAGCCATCAGCTCCAGTTTGTGAGTAGCCGTGGTGACTCACACAGCGTGTATGTGAGTAACCGTGAGTGACCCGCACATGCAAGTTTGACAGTGACCGTGAGTGACCGGTACCTACCAGCTAGTCGTCGTCCGGCTGCTTGTTGTCGTGCACCTCCTGCACCAGTTCGGCCAGCTCGCCCGCGCCGTATCCGAGCAGCTGCTGCAGGTCACAGACGAATTTGTACACGAATCTGTTGACAATATAATATAATATAATATAAATATTACACGACAAGGCTTCAAGTCAATTTGTGTAGCTTACCGTCTCAAAAAAATCATTTTCTCAAACATGCAATGAAATATTGTCTTTACATCCCTTATAATAGACTCGCAAGTATGGTTTTTCGGGTGCGGCAACTGAACAGGGCGGAAATGGAATTTCATGTAACTTTAACAAAAGTAACTTTTTTCGACTTATCCATACAGAGGCAAAGATGGTGTCATAGCAAACAGCTGATGTTAATTTTTAATACATTTCGATTTCATTGTTACTTGTGATTTTGCAAATTTCATTTTTGAAGCATTTCTTTTATTTCATAGTTAGTAGTGCTTCTAACGGATTGCCGGTCTCGTATCACTATCCGGATATATACCCACTTGGCCGTGAATCCTCATTTTCCTGGCCTCTGATGTAATGTACTATTAATTCAGATGACAGAGATCCATACGTGTTAGTTAGCAAACAAAACAAATTAAAAAATAAACAAAAATAAAAATCATAAAACTACATATGTTAAAGTAGCAACAGTCATTTAAAAGCGAAAGCTAAGTACAATATTTCATGGAAATAAAACAACGCCTCATATAATATTGCTGTTTAAAACATTATAAATTAAATTGACGACCGGTCTGGTTTAGTGGGTACCCTGCCTATGAAGCCGATGGTCCTGGGTTCGAGTCCCAGTCAGGGCATTTATTTGTGTTATGAGCACAGATATTTGTTTCTAAGTCATGGGTGTTTTCTATATATTTAAGTATTAATATGTGTATCTATTTATTATATATATATCGTCGTCTAGTACCTACAACACAAGCTTTATTGATTAGGTCGATTTGTGTAAGATTGTTCCGAAATGTTTATTTATTTTATTTTTATGAGGCGAAATACCATCACGCTTGAGTCTGGAGAAGCTCAACTAAGGAAGTACCTCCTCCTTACAGAAGACCACAGCCATAATAGCACTGCTACCTTTCAGGTCTGTAGTGTTGTGTTCCTGATGGTAAGGTTCCCAGAGCTCCAACGCCCTTGCGGCTGCCCTAGTGTTGCGGGGGCCTTGCTAACCATCACGCAATCCCTCTGTCTGTTTGACACCGCTGTCATAAAAAAAAAATGGTGTTACATGTGTCCGTACCGCTTGCCGGCCACCTTGGCGATCATGTCGCCGTCGTAGTAGTAGCGCAGCGCGCGCGACAGCTTCTCGTAGTTCATGGCGGGCTTGTGCTTGCGCGCGCCCCACAGCCGCGCCACGCGCTCCGGCTCCAGCAGCTTGAACTCGCCCTCCGTGCCTGCCGCACACACCACACAACACACAACACACGGCATTAGGCTACGTTCCTACTACTTTACATAACGACTTTACAAAAATAGTACTTTACAGCATCACTTTACAAGTCTAGTACTGTACATAATAACTTTACAAGCATAGTACTTTACAAAATAACTTTACAATAATAATACTTTACAAAATAACTGCAATCATACCTAGTACTTTACAAAATAACTTTACAAGCGTAGTACTTTACAAAATTATTTTTTAAATTTTAGCGTATGTGTTATTCTGATGTATAAGCTCGTTAAGTAGATTTGGCGTGAAAGAGTAGCAAACATCCATACATACATACTCACAAACTTGGATTGACTGCCTTAGTACCAACGATGGCGAGTGATTAAGTGATAAAATTAGTTCAGTTCAAAATTAGTTCAGTTCGGTCAGCGCATCCGCGGTGTACGCATCGATCACTCACTGTGCGCGTGCTAATTACGACCAGAGCAAAATATTTAGTCTTTTTTTGAGTAAAAAAATGGTGAAGTGCTGTAGTACCAAATGTGGCAAAAACGTCACAAAGAAATGTCCAGGATTACAGTGTGGAAAGTGTGGAAAGTGGATGCATGCTTCATGTATCCCTATAACGACCGAGCAACTGAATGCACTTTGCGGCACGGAGGCGGTAGAATGGAAATGCAAAACTTGCAATCCGCAGTACAAAAACAAGCGCATATCTGCAATTCTTCCCGATCCAGAGGACGACGACAACACGGACACCGACCAAGTCATCCTGATGAAAGACAGTTGTAGTGAGGATTTTTTGAGACAGCTGCGTAGCGACATTCGTAACGCTATAAAAGACGAAATTGAACGTACCCTCAAATACTACTCGGAAAAAATAGACGATTACCAAAAAACTCGATGACTACGGAGAGAAAATGAAATCTTTGGAAAACCAAAATAAAGATCTGCAAAATAAATACACCAATATTCAACTAAAATTCAATTCTATGGAACAAAAGATAAACCAAATCGAACAAACACAGTTAGAAAGCAAAATAGAAATATGTGGAGTGGAAAAAAAGGAAAGCGAAAACACTACTGAGATCGCAAAAAAAATCGCACAAGTACTCCAAGTAAATTGTGATGACGTCACAGGCGCCTATAGAAAGGAACGCCGAGCACCAGCGGCGCAACAACGTGGCCCTGCTTCCATCATCGTGACCTTGAAGGCCGGCCAGCGCGACCGCTGGCTCACAACGGCGAGGACCAAAACCATCACGGGACACGATCTGGGCCATCCTGAGGAATCCAGGATCTACATACGCGAGGCGCTCACCCCGGCAACGGCATTTCTCCTGTGGAAAGCTAAAACGAGCTCAAAAAGACGATAAATTCAAATATGTGTGGTGCAAGGGAGGCAACGTACTAGTAAGAAAGCACGACCAGGCCAGGATCCAAACAATAAGATCCGAACATGACGTGGAGAAATTACTTAAGGTGAATGGCTGAAACTCTGGTATGTTGTTTATTGTTTATCTTTATTTTCTGTTGCATTAGTAGATACACATAACTATCGACATAAATAAATATCAACACTCTTATTTGATGTCGGATGAAAATAGTATCCTCGAAAGTAACTTTAAAACCTGGAATGAGTACGTTGACTCACTTACACCATCACATAACCTCATAGTTTTCCTTCACGTTAATATACGGTCTCTAATACTAAACTTTGCTTACCTAGAATACTTATTAAACACCAGCAATCGGAATATAGATGTAATAGCTTTAACTGAAGTAAATATTCATAATGATTGTATTTCGTTATATAATATTCCTAACTACACCATATATTCAAAGTTAAGATGTAAAAAGAAGGGGTGGGGGTATCATCTTGTATGTACATAACAAATATTTTTTTGAACAACAGCAAATACATTCTCAATCCTTCGAGTCATTAGTTGGTTGCCTGCATATAAATCCCGATTATAAAATAAACATATGTGCCGTATATAGGCCGCCGGACACCGATAAAACCTGTTTCGTGCGGGAAGTACATGCAATGTTGGATAGCTTTGATAAAAAGACCGACTTGCTTTATACAGGTGACATTAATATCAACATAAAATTACAAAATAATATTTGTACAAATTATTTAAATAAAATGAGTGAATTGGGTATGGTCTGTGGTATTAGCCAATATACACGGGTCGAAAAAAAAGGTAACAAGATATGTAGTTCTTGCATTGATCACCTATTTATACGCAGTATGTGCGGAACTCGGGCACAGACTAGCGTAGTACATACTGCTCCAGCTGATCACTATATAATAGGGTGCGCGTGTGTGCGCGCGCCGCCCCGAGCCTTACCGCTGCAGGAGCGACGCACGCACACAGCCATAGACAATCGACGTGTGCTATCATTGATAAAATCGGTTAACTGGAATGCCGGACTCGTTTATGAATGCCCTGAACAGGTGGTGAATTTTATTGTTAAGCAGTTTAAGCGTATATATAACGAATGCGAAATAGTAATTAAATCAAACCGTGCCTACATAAGAAAATCCTGCGAATGGGTGAACAGCAAAATTCAATTCATGTGTAATAGACGAAACGAACTGTTTGATATTTGGAAACTAGATCCCAAAAACCTAAAAATAGACTTATATATAACAAATACAGAAATAATACTAACAAATACATAAATAAAATTAAAAACCGATTTTATTATAATAAAATAAACGATAATTTTAAAAACACTCGAGCGGTATGGGAAATCGTTAATACCTTGTGTGGCAACATGAGCCAATCCATTGAGGACACGGTCTTACGTGCGTTTAAGTGCCATGAAAAGAATTAACAAATAATTTTGCCAAAGAATTCCAACGGAACGTGGAATCCATCTCACAAAAGTGCAATATGCCATTACTAAATGAATCATCTTGCTGCAATAAACCAAATATAGCCATGAGACTAGAAAAAATATCCAACGAAACTACAAAAAAAATCATAAATAAACTGAATAAAAACAAAAGTCCGGGCTATGACGGAGTTCGCGCCATAGACTTAAAATATATTGCTAATGAAATTACCCCTTTGATCACACATTTAATTAATACATCAATAACTACTTGTATTTACCCCAATCCATTAAAAATAGGTACGATTCGGCCGGTATATAAAAAAGGATCAAAAAACGATTATAACAATTACAGACCAATTACAATTCTTTCAAGCATTGATAAAATAATAGAGCGCTACATAGGAGACAAGGTTAATTCATTTTTACAGGATAATAATATAATAAATAAAAAACAATTCGGTTTTCAAAGGAACAAAAGTACCACTCTACTTCTAAGCCAATTCAGTAATGAGATAAACGGACATTTAAATATGAAAAGGCATGTGATAGTTATCTTTATCGACTTCAGTAAAGCTTTCGATACATTAATCCATAATACGCTATATACGAAGCTTGAACAGAATGGCATACAGGGCCCCTACTAGAATGGTTTAAAAGCTACCATAGCAACCGATATACCGTCGTAAGACTAGGAAATTCATACAGTGACATGTTAAAAACAACAAAGGGAACGGCACAGGGCTCAATAATCGGCCCGACCGAATACCTCTTATACGTCAATGACATGTGTAACACCGTCGGAGAAGACTATGTGTACCAATTTGCAGACGACACGTGTATCGTAGTCTCTGATAAGGAATTAAAGACTGCCGAACGAAAAATACAAGACATATTCGACACCTTGTGTAAATGGTCGCATGACGTGGGGCTAATCCTAAATGCAACCAAAACGAAAGCTATGCACATACGTTCTTCTCAAAAGAAATCAGTTCACAACCCCGCTATAAAAGCACACGAGCATAGCTGTCTCCACTTACAAAGTAATAACTGTGACTGCCCTTTTATCGATTTTGTAGAGGAACATATGTACATTGGTATTCTAATTGACTGTAGATTTAATTGGCAACCGCATATTGAATACGTAAGTAATAAACTCAGATCGGTATTAGGACGGCTAACTATTCTGAAACATAAATTACCGTACAACACCTTGAGAATGTTATACTTAGCTCTAGCTGAATCGGTAATACGGTACGGTATCAGCAGCTACGGAAGATCGTATAAATATAAACTTTCTAATATCTACAACCTCCAGAGAAATATTCTAAAAGCAATAGTGCCCAAAAATGTAAAAATAGCATGTAACAATGATTACTCGACCCTTTTTGAATATTGCAAGGTGCTTCCCGTACAAAATATAACTAAATTGTCCATCCTTAAAGAAGAACACATACACATTGATAAATTAAATGAATATCACAGAAATAAAAGATTAAGAAATACCCCTAATGTACCTAGATTCATACTACCATCATATAATAATGTCTACGGAATGAGAACTAATAATTTCCTACTTGCTAAAACAATAAATAGCCTTCCGAAACACATACAAGATGTATACCTATCCAACTCTAAATCAATTAAAAAAGTAAAAAATTATTTTATCTCAAACAATCACGATTATATTTTGTAAACATATTTGCTATGTAAAATTAATTAGTATAAGTCCGAACCCTTGCTGTAATTAAGCCATTTATGACTTTAACAGTAAGTAAACATGGAACTCTGCGAATTTTATTTTTTAAGTATTTTGGAACTTTAATAAATAAAAAATAAAAAAAAGTTATATGATGCGTAAGTGACCAAACATACGAGTTGTTTACATCATACGATGTGAGTGATCGACGTATGTCTTCACGCGTCGCGTGAGTGACTAGGCGGCTGAATATCCTGCACTCAGCGTGGGATACCTAAGGAGAGTGTCCGGACACTTGAACAATAATCAACACACTGCGTGAGTGACCCGTCGTGAGTGACCCGGTTATTTAGTACCAACCGTGCCACCGTATCACGTCCAGGTGCTCGGCGCTCGTGAGCAGCTCCAGCAGGAACTGCCACAGCTGGACCTGCCCGTTGTTCCCGTTGCGCGTGTGGGGGAACGTCGCCTCCTCGTCTGTGTACGTGTGGATCACTTGCTGTGGACAATTATAATCCTTCTAAAAAAATAGGAAAAGTAATTTAAAAAAAAAATGGAAAAATTAAAAAAAATGAGAAAAACTAAAAAAAATATGGGATTACCCAAAAAAATCTCACGAACTCACGACTCCAGGAAAAAAAAAAGAAAAATAGGAAAAAAATGGGCAAAAAACTGCCTCCGGCGAGACTCGAACTCGCGAGGATACATGCCCATCGCATCGCATGAGCTACAGAATCTCGGCAGATGGCTGAATTTCTCCATATATCCTTCAATTTATGTGTGATGTACACTGATATGTGGAATTATCTATGAAAAGGGACCTTATGGTCGATGGTACTTACGCCGAACCGCGTTACATTTGTAACACGTCGTCTTGAACAACGACATAAGCGCCATCGACAATAAGGTCCCTTTTTTATAGATAATGTCACATATTTGTTCCAGAGCGTGTTTTATACAAAACTATTTATCCAAAACAAAACTTGACGCAAGATTATCAAGCCGGCATCTGGTCATGATTTGGAACAATTTTTACTATGGGGTCAACTTTGTAAATTGTAAAAAAAGAAAACCAACTCTCTCATACATTTCCGTCAACTTATACTTGACCTTTTTCTATGGAACAGCTCAATTTTTATTTAATTACAAACTTGACCCCCATAGTAAAAGATGTTCTAAATCATGAACAGATGCCGGTTTGATAATCTTGCATCACGTTTTTATAACACCCAATATTTATTTAAGTATTTGTATATTATATGTATATCGTTAGCTGGGCCACAACACAAGGCTTCTTGAGGGTTTGAACCCAGAACCGTCGGCTGCATTGACGACCGACCTGTCCTAGTGGGTAGTGACCCTACCTATGATGCCGATGGTCCTGGGTTCGATTCCCAGTCAAGGCATTTATTTGTGTAATGAGCACAGATATTTATTCCTGGGTCATGGGTGTTTTCTATGTATTTAAGTATTTATATGTATCTATCTATTATACATATCGTCGCCTAGTACCTACAACACAAGCGTTACTGAGCTTACCGTAGGACTAGGTCGATTTGTGTAAGATTGTCCCGAAATATTTATTTACATAGGCAGACTACCCACAGCATGCTTATCTGTCCGTCTGTTACTTTAGATATATTGAACAAGAACTTACCATCTTTGGTCGTTTCTTAATGGCGGACTGCGATAACTCTAGTGGGTCTGGTTTGGTTTGGTTTTGAGTTTGAACCACGGCTGCAAAAAAAAAACAATTCAATTTTTTTTTTAATAAACCATCTCTAATTAGTTACAAAAGGATTAACTGACGTGTATTTATATCACACTAGACGAAATATTTCCCTTGGCCACGGATACAGGTGTGAGGCTGAGCCGATTTTTTTTTATTCTTTCGAAAAGGTATAAAATTCACAAAAAAATAATATTACGTTATCCCGTGGTTTATTTAGTGACCCAAGGAGACGGTAGTCAAGAAATTATTGATTCAGCCATTAAGTACGGTCAGGGACTTTAATTGTTGAGCCATTTAGGGTTCACTTTACGTTGGGCATTTCATAGAGTAAGTATTAAACAAAAGAAAATAGCTTGAACCGTAAGTGGCTCAACAATTAAAGTCGATGACTGTACTTATTAATAAAATAATTACCAATAAATTTGCATTTCCTTAAAAGTTCAAAGTGTGTCCAAAACAGATCGCCCGGGTCCGAAGGTACCTTTTCTCTGAAATAATAGAAATAGTGACGATCAGATAATACAAATGAGTGACCGCTGATTAGTGAGTGACCGCCGATTCAGGAGTGAACTCTGTATAGTGAGTGACCCTGATCAGTGAGTGACCGCGCATTGGTGAGTGGCCGTAAAACCGCACCATATATTTGTATAGAAGCGGGTAACTCACGTTATAAGTCGAATATTACTCGATATGTTTCACCCCGTAACGAGAAGCCAACGCGAATGGTTATGCTCCTCGTTACGGAGTGAATCATGTCGAGCAATATTCGACTTATAAAAAGTGAGTTACCCGACTCTACAAATATGTGTGAATCTCACGATAGTTTTAAATTTGACGACAGGTTTGGCCTGGTGGGTAGTGACCCAGCCGATGGTACTGGGCTTGGGTTCAAATCCCAGTCAGGACATTTATTTGTGTGATGAGCACAGATTGTTCCTGAGTCATGGGTGTTTTCTATATATTTAAGTATTCATATGTAACTATATATTATATATATCGTCGTCTAGTACCTACAACACAAGCCTTACTGAGCTTACCGTAGGACTAGATCGGTTTTTTTTATGACACAGGCGGCTAACGAGCAGACGGTTTGCTTGATGGTAAGCAATTACCGTCGCCCATGGGCACCCGCAACACCAGGGGAGTCACAAGCGCGTTGCCAGCCTTTAAGGGGGGTTGGAGCTCTGGGAACCTTACTCACCATCAACAACACAACACTACATACCTGAAAGGTGGCAGTGCTATTATGGCTGTGGTCTTCTGTAAGGAGGAGGTACTTCCCCAGTTGGGCTGCCCCAGATTCAAGCGTGATGGTCATCGCCGTGCCCTACCTCTCATTGTTGGACGTAGTTTAAGGACATACCCGGGTCCAGAAAGATTGTCCCGAAATATTTATTTATTTACTTACTTGAAGTCTAGATTAGTGAGCGCACACAAAGTCCACCCACTAATGTGCCAGTCGGACAGTTTGACACCTATCAGATTGAACTGGCGTACCGCCCACTGGATCCACAACTTGACGTGCTGCACGGACCTGTCGAGGTCAAAAAAATCTACACATTGTTATGTTAGTATAGGGACATACATAAGTACGTAACATCAAACTTTGCATATAATAAAACTAAGAACAAATCAAATTATTTTTTATGAAATATTTTGTTTTGCTTTGATTTATATATGAAGGGATTCATATAGGAGGCGCAAACACGTAGTGTTTCACCTTAGAGCTGGTAAAACGGTGCCAAAAACCGTTAAAAAATAAACAAGATTAAATATACTTGATTAATTTCGACGGATTCCGCTGTGTACGGGTGGCCGAATTGGTTAAGGCGTCAGCCGCGATAGCTGGAGATGCGGGTTCGAGTCCCGTCTCGAAAGCTGGAGGTCCTCGTCGCTTTTTCTTAAGTATATGTCATCTATTACAACTTTTGCATATAATTTTGTTTTTAAGTTTGTTCAATGTCTGATAACAAAGACTTAATATTGTGGCGAGCTGTTGGACAGTAGGGACTCCGCGTACCTGAGTACCCCTGGGGTGCCCTGTCGGACAGGTGGGACAGGTCCCCTGCCTCTGGCTTGCCTTCACCGGCCGTCCAGAGTGGGGTGGCTAGAGCTGCGTTTTCGAGGGTAGATGTGGAAACCTAAGTGGCGAGTTGGCTGTATGTTTAAAGTCCAGTGACACCTCTCTACCCTTAGCTCTATGCACCGGTGTTGCCCTTAAGCCAACTTTGATGTCGCTTTTTGTGGGGGGCCATCTCTCACAGGGCGAGTCACCGTCTGCCAGAAATACAATTGTTACCATTTTATTAGGCAGACATCCGGTTTTTTTATCCGAATAGCCCAGTAGCTAGTCCATCCTTTCCACCCAATAGCCTGGTACATTCTAGATTCCATTAAAACTCAATAGTCCATGGCGGGTGCTGTCTCTGTGCGCGTCCCATGATACGGACAAGGGCAACATCCACTTAGTGTACCCCTTACGTTTCATTAAATAAATAAATATAATCCACCAAAGCATAATCATAAAACTGATTTTCTATAAGCTCCGCAGCCACTAGTTAGTGACCCGGTTATAATTTGTGAGTGACCGCGTGAGTTACCATTCGGCAGGATCATCCGGTATGCTGGCTCGACTGTGATGCAACTTGAACGAAGCGTCGACGACCCACTTAACGGCCGCAGCATGAGGGGCATTTGTTTCTGGCTCTATTTCCGTTTCCTCTATGGTCTCTTCTATTTCCGGTGCTAGAAAATATATGTTTCTCTTATTGTTGGACGTAGTTTAAGTCCAATATATTATGTCTATACAAGGATTGCCGTGTGATGCCGGCTGACTAGAATAGCACCACCCCATCTCCTCCCGCGGGAGTAAGAGGCGACAAAGGGAAAAATCCTACGGACGCAGCAGCGTCCTTCGAAACCCAATCTGCAGCTACTGCAGTCAACCCGCCTGCCAAGCGTGGCGACTATGGCAACTACCACCCAAGATGATACAAGTCATATTTGTGGGAGGCCTATGTCCAGCAGTGGACTGCATATGGCTGAGAAGTATGTATGTATGATGTAAGGATGCTTACCCGGAGCAGGCAGGGCCACCATCAGCTCCTCATCAGGCTTCAGAACGTCCAGGATGTTGATCTTCCTCTCGGCCGCCTTCACCTGGATGTTGACCTGGACCACACCCTCGCCCCTGATGCACTGCTCCACCAGGGTCTTATGGTTCTCCAGCTGAAAGACATAGATAAGGATAGAACACAAACTCAAAACTCAAACGTTTATTCCAGTGATGTTACAGAGGTCCGGTTCGGGTTCCGTTAAGTCAGAACTTCCGATAAATAAATATTTCGGGACAATCTTACACAAATCGTCCTAGTCCTACGGTAAGCTCAGTAAGGCTTGTGTTGTAGGTACTAGACGACGATATATATAATAGATAGATACATATACATACTTAAATACATAGAAAACAACCATGACTCAGGAACAAATATCTGTGCTCATCACACAAATAAATGCCCTGATTGGGATTCGAACCGAGGACCATCGGCTTCATAGGTATTTACCTATACTTATATTATAAATGCGAAAGTAACTAACTGTGTCTGTCTGTCTATTACCTCTTCACGCATAATATATTTCGGATCCGGGTATGTCCTTAAACTACTTCCATCAATGAGAGGTAGGGCACAGCGATGACCATCACGCTTGAATCTGGAGCAGCCCAACTGGGGAAGTACCTCCTCCTTACAGAAGACCACAGCCATAATAGCACTGCTACCTTTCAGGTCTGTAGTGTTGTGTTCCTGATGATGAGTAAGGTTCCTAGAGCTCCAACCCCCCTTAAAGGCCGGCAACGCGGTTGTGACTCCCCTGGTGTTGCAGGTGCCCATGGGCGACGGTAATTGCTTACCACCACGCAATCCGTCTGCTCGTTTGCCGCCTATGTCATAAAAAAAAAAATAATGACACTTATTTTTTTTGTTATGCTCACCATTTTAGCATCTTGCAGCCAGAACGTGTAGTCAGACAGATCCACGCCCAGCCTCCGTTCTAGTATACTTCGTAACTTGGACAACCTCGTCCGTATATCCATTAATTGTATTATCACCTCCTCTGAAAATAATAATATCCATTTGAAATAAATAAAATGGTTCCCCTTGTTTAGGCATAATTAGTTTTGTAATAATTTAAAATCGCATACCCAGTGTTGACATAATTGTATATAAGCAGAAACTGATCTCGCATAATTCTTTTTCGACGAATTCTATTACGCAGAACTAATCTAAGCCGAATGGTTGTGACGCATAATTTGGAACACCGAATGGTGTTATTACAATTTATTTTCTCAGGACTGCGTTTCTGACGTGGTCACAGTTCTAACCTAACCTAACCACTTTCGGACATTCTGCCTGAATAATTGTATGGCATTATATTTTCGGACAAAGAAGTATTCGGCTAACATAAGATTATGCTAAATGAAAATTCGGCAACATTAACATTCGGCGTAAATAAATTATACGAAATTTGGTATGCGTATTAAGATTCGGACAAAACAAATTATGCCAAATAAAGGGAACCCAAATAAAATATTTATCACGTTCTACCATCATCATCTTCGCGTTGTCTCGGCATTTTGCCACGGCTCATGGGAGCCTGGGGTCCGCTTGGCAACTAATCCTAGGATTTGGCGTAGGGTGACGGCGCCAGGAATGGACAAGGAACCAATCATGAACATTAGTGCTTATTTCAAAGGAGTCAAGTGTTATGCATTTATAACATTATGGTTTTTGAATTAAGAACCAAGTGTCCATCACTGGTGGCTGTCAGCTTAAAGTGTCCAACATTGGTGCCATCATCATAGGCACTAGTTTTTACGAAAGCGGCTGCCATCTGACCTTTCAACCCAGAGGGTAAACTAGGTCTCATTAGGATTAGTCCGGTTTTCTCACGATGTTTCTTTCACCAAAAAGCGAGTGTTAAATATAAAATGATATTTCGAGTTTCGAAAAACTCTTGCTATACCTAAGCCGAGGTTTGAACCAGCGACAAGTCGCACGCTCTTAGCACTAGGCCACCAGCACTCTTGTATAAAAATATACACAAAATAATATAATAAATTATAAACATAAAGTATATGTATACCTACCGCTAGAATCAGTGCTCTGCATGGTGTCTTCATCCTCAGGGGCATCCTCAAACACAGCAAGCGGTGCTTGGAGAATCTCTACTCCGGCTGGCAACAGTCCTGGAACATACATATACTTGCAATCTTATTTTTCTAGACATGAAAAGATCTTTTTTTTTTCAATTTAGGCACATTACATGCACGTAACGTCAAAGAAACATCTACCACGTTCTAACTACCACCCCTGATCCTAGAAAAAAATATTTCAGGACAATCTGACACAAATCGACCTAGTCCTATGGTAAGCTCAGTAAGGTTTGTGTTGTAGGTACTAGACGATGATATATATAATAGATAGATACATATAAATCCTTAAATATAAATATAACACCTATTAGGTTATTACTCAGGAACAAATATCTGTGCTCATCACACAAATAATATGCCCTTACTGAAATTTGAACCCAGGACCATCAGCTTCATAGGCATTTAATTTCATTAGTTAAACTTAAATATGACAGCATTCAAAAATAATATGAGAATAAATTAAGATACCTAGTGAAAGTCTGATTTGTATGAAAAAATATTTGTATAAAAAATGGAAAGCAAAACTGTGTGAAGCAACATTTGGCCAATTACAACTTTATAAATACAAGTGCTATATTATATTATAAATAACCAAGTAACATATATTATAATACAGATATTATATTTAAAAAAAAAACTTAAAAAACCATAGTGTTGTGAGTGTTTTTTCTTTGCACACTTTATTAAACGGAAAATACACATATTTTGATCTTCGAAATTTTTAATTTATCAAGTTAAAAGCACTTTCAGAACAATAACAGTGTAAGCTAAATAAAAGATACAAGAGAATACCATCATTCCTATACAAAATATGTGATTATAAAAGTATACTTCAAAGAAATATTAAAAATACACAAAACTACGAAGACATACATTGACCTTCAATAATGTTTTTACCGCTGAATCTATCAACTATTTAAGCAATATCTTACCTAAATCAGACTCCGTAACGTATTGAGGAATCACAGAAAGAGGATCAGAAGTATCTACACCGCCCGTAGCCTCTTCAAAGGCATTTTCCACGCTTTCCATCTTGATTGTACGGACATTTAGCAAATCATTCAGATCCGTCACCTCCATGAGTCTCTAACCCACTCGATCACACCGTAAATACAGAATAACAAGTGTTGTTTACAATAAAAGTTGTGTTATTGTTATGGATTTCAAAATTTCACGAATAGGAAAAGGAAATTGCTAGAAATGTTCACTTCCGTCTACGATCCGCGTGCAGCAAAACAAGTGACCATCGACAACTGTTTTTATGACAATTACATTTTCATGGCGTTTGTCTATGGTACTATACATGTTTGACGTTTGTTGATTATATTGGCTTACCTGATTATTCCTTTACATTTCTATAGTATATATTTTACTTTATATTATTTAACTGTTTTGCGTTCAGTCTAGAAATAAACATTTGAAGTATTGTACCAAGGATGCTGGCTTTTCCTCGTAATCCTATAGCAAATAAAGTCGGTCAATTGTACATCTATTTTCATTATTTATATTGTACTCACCTGCATAATCTCTAACAATAGTGCTGCCATCTGTTGCGCAGTAGCACTACTTTAATTTGCCTATCCGGCAATAGATGGCGCTTTGAAGCCAAAATACTTTTGAAATGTAACATTTTCCTATTATGTTTTTAACTTCAAATTTTATAATCCCATTAGAAAAAGTTACATCTGAATCTGGGGGCCGATTTTTGAAATTCTTAAAACTTTGAGAACGAAAATAGCACATAGAAAAGTTTCTCACCATTATTATTGCACAAAATGTATAGTTTCGATACCCACGATTATTAATTTATATCATTCATGTTTCAAAAATACCATTTTCTTCGTGTTTGAGAGTTTAAAATGTCACGAATCGAGCGTCAATTGCTCAAAAATCGGCCCCCACGACTCAAATATGCCCTTGCCTTGATTGCCGGTGGGTATTGTCTAATATGTCTTCTATATTTCAATCGGAATAAGGTAAAAAATAAAACAAAGCATTTCTTATATTACAGTATATTTCAAAACCGAATAGACGATCTTACACGAACTCCAAACATGAAATGACATTTAAAAATTTAAACTCACATTCTTGCTATCTCTATTTATATTTAAAAAAAAGGTGATGTACACAATTTTTTTTATCTGTTGCCTGTCAGTTACTTTTTTTAAAGTTTGGACATGTGTCTATTCTTTTTCATGGCAAAGTTTGGATATGTCTTAACATTAGAACATAACATGACAGTTCCATCTGAAAATTTTTACCATGGTGTAGTCTTGTACACATTTTTTATCATTATAAGAATAGCACCATTCCAACTCCCGTGGGTATAGTGCAGCCACCAACCCGCCTGCCAAGCGTGGTGACTATGGCAAATCACCCTTAGGGGAGGCCTACACGTTGTAGGGCTGATAGGCATACTTATTTTCAGACGTGGCCATGCCAAACATATCCATACGACCAAAGCATCAAAATATGTACACACGCACCATCTGCCAATATTAATGCACATATGTATACAATATCTTTGACACTTTGGCCATATAGATATATTTTTCCTTGAATTTTATTTGATCTCTCTGATAGAATAATTTTGTTTTAATACCAAGCAAATTTTGTCACATGCCATACTGTACTGTCCCTTAACATATCTCTAAACCATAGATAACAAAATATAATTTTCCATTATAGCTATTTTTTTAATTTCGGGATAAAAAAATATTCATAATTTCATCCCAAATTGAAATTTACAAACGTATATCTACAAAAAATCACAATATTACAATGTTACTATAACAAATAATATCAAAAGAAAACTTACATACAAGTTTTAAATTCTCTATGGTAACATGAACAAACTTTTGTATGAAAAGTTGCTTAAAAAAGTTGAATCCACTTTTATACATATTTTTGCAATAAACAAGCTTGCTATATTACCAGTAAAATAAAATATTTTTTCAGCAAATTATCCATAACATATTTTTTTGTATGTATATTAAAGTTTTTTTATTCCATAGCGTAAGGCAAGTTTTTTTTTTTACATACAATTTATATACACTTATAATATATACATATATTCATGTATACATACAGCTTAATATCTATGATACAGTTTTTTTATATACATTGCAAAAAAAACGAATCGAGTGCTTATTTTTAACCTACAATTTAAAGTTCCATTTACATCAAAATGTTACTACCTCGACGTTTCGGTTTAATTTAACTAGTTTAACCTATAAATGAATAACTTAAAACATTTTTTGTAAGGGATCATACACATATCACGTCACACAAATTTATTAACCGTTACCCTTGTGGTTGTGACAATTTTTTGATAAAAATATAAAAAAAGAGAAAAATCGTTTTGTAAAAAAATAATTTAAATCTAGCGCAAGTAAGGAAATTCGCCACCCCCCAATAACTGGCCATATTATACTAAAAATGAACTCTGTATATAGGCAATTAAAATTAATTTTAGACTGAGGTGGCCAGTAATTGAAACCCCTTTGGAATATGTGTTCTATTTATAGTTAAACAGAATTCATTGTCAGTATAAAGTAGCCAGTTATTGAAAAGTGGCCAGTTACTGGCCATGTACTTTAACTAAAAAAAACTGAATATACATTTGACAAAGCTCAATTTGAATACCACAAAGTTTTGAAATATGATGTTAACCTTACGACTTGATATGAAGTCAGAACACTTCACGACTTGATATCTAGTCTACGTGCTGGGGGGTAAGGTGTGTTTTCGCTGTCGGCGAGAAAAATTGGGCGTGTGACACACGCCAGCGATTTTTTGACGTGTGAAGAAAAAAATCAACAATAAAATTTGAAGTGCTAAAATGTGACGTAATTATGAGATAAAACGAAATATTGTCATTTAGGCACTCTTAGCATCCTCTAACAGACAATTAAAAAAAAAGGTATTTTTTTTAATAACAGACCACAGAAGTAGTGTCAGCTAAAAACGTATTGTGATATAAGTAATGGATATATTTACTAATTAAAAATATAGATAAAAGTACAATAAAGGAACTTTTTAAATGTATTGTTTTTTTTTTTTTTTATATGGCTCCCATCAATGATTTCGGTAATGTCAATGTGATTGTAGCTAACCAGCAAAATAACATTTGCTCTTAGAGCATGACGTTGTTCGGTAGTAGGCCTTGAGTTTTGTAAAGTGGTAGCTGGACTTAACAGAATGCCAACCGGACGCGACCCCGGGACTGACCAAAATAGTGGTGATACGCGTTTTGAAATCAATTCTTCATTAGCCGCACAATTTTGCGTTATTAATATTATCTCAACAAAGTTAATTAATAGATAACAAAAAATATATTCTCAAGATGACGTCGCCATTTTGAAGTTCAACCGGAAGTCAATAATTTAACATTTGACAGTTGTCTATGAGAGTTGTTTCATGTTTAATTTTTTGAATATATTTTGCATTTTTCTTTCCCATTAATTTTTTATTATAAAACGAAGTGACACTTTGCAATGCAGGATTGCAGAGGGGGGAATTCTCGTGACATTTTAAACTCTGTCAGAAACGAAGAAATGATATTCTAGATACATTAATGATATAAATTAATAATCGTGGGTATCGAAGCTATAAATTTTGTGCAAAAATAATGTTGAGATACTTTTGTGTGCGATTATTATCGTTATCAATAGTTTTTGAATTCCAATCCACTCTCAAAAATGCCCCAGGGGAGACTATAAAAAAAAGTATGTGTTTTCGATATTTTTTTTAACGCTAGACTGATATTATATATACCTAGCTTTTCCTCGCGACTTCGTCGGCCGACCATGCCAGTCTTTAAAGTATGGTTGCGGGATAAAATTTATCCTATGTCCTTTCTCGTAGTTCAAACTCTCCATACCAAATTTCATCCCAATTGGTTCAGCGGTTTAAGCGTGAAGAGGTAACAGACAGAGTTACTTTCGCATTTATAATATTAGTATGGATTATAGCAGTTTATGAAGAGATGTAGTGAATTAATATTGTTACTCTGTAGCTGCACAGTCAATTTGGTTTATAGGCCCCTTGGTTCCTTGTCACAGTGAAAATCTATATGAAAGACGCAAAAGATTTCATATTAACGTCACTGTGACAAGGTCCGAAGTGGCCTAGAAATCAAATTGGTTGACTATACCTGGCCGAATTGAAATTCTCAATATGGGCCCCAGGTACAAGGATGTGCTTAAGCGCCACATGAAGAACTGCGACATTGAGCCACTACAATGGGAGATGCAGGCCACCAACCGCCCTGGGTGGAGATCTTTGGTTAAGGAGCGCACTGCCAATTTTGAATCCCGTCGTCGCACTGAGCTAGATGACAAGAGGGATGAGCTGAAAGCCCGACCACCAGCGGCGTTCAGCTATAATTATGTCAATGGTGTTCTCTCGTGCCCGTTGTGCTCGCGGGTCTTCAATAACAAGATCGGCTACGTTAGCCACACGAGAGCCCACGAACGCCAACAAGGGAGCTGAAGAAGTCGTCGTGGCCGAAAACGGCCAGGAGAACATGTATATATATATGGGCCCCAGAATTTAAGGTACTGTTATAATTATTTCCATAAAGTTTTTAGCATAAATAACGCATCGTTGCTAGATGCCTTTTGAACACTAAAATCTTTGATTAGATAATTATTATTCAATTTATATAATATATCATCATCATCATCATCATCATCATGCCAGCCGAAAGATGTCCACAGCTGGTCATAGGCCTCCCCAAGAACGACCCAAGAAGACCGATCCTGCGCCTTCCACATCCAGCGGTATCCCGCGACTCTAACTAGGTCGTCGGTCCACCTTGTGGGAGGCCTACCTACGCTGCGTCTTCCAGTTCGTAGATTCTGATGATTTCGCCAGTGTCAAAGTGATTGGAGCAAGTCAATCGAATAAATAACAAGTTTGCTCTTAGAGCATGCCCGTGTACGGTAGTAGGCCTTGCGTTCTGAAAAGTGGTAGCTGGACTTTGCAGAAAGCCACGAGGCGGCCGCGGCCCCGGGATTGGCGGTGGTGGCCAAATAGTGGTGAAATGCGTTTTGAAATCTATTCTTCATTAGCTGCACAATTCTGCGTTAGACTGCATAATACGCTATCAATATTACACATAAAACTACGTTTGAACAAAAAAACAAAAAATATATTTTCAAGACGACTTCGCCATTTTGAGGTTCAACCATCCAATCCAATTTATTGAGCTGTGGAGGTGGTCACAAATATCTGAACAACGGCCGTATTGCCAATGCGATAAAGTGCATGTTCAGATATTTGTGACCACCTCAACAGCTCCGATATATTTGATGGCGACTGTACCAATCACTATGTTTTAGATCGATGAAAGTAAAATAAAGATTTTTCTTTTTTCATATAAATATTTCGTTGCTTTATACAATTCCTTTATTTAAATAAATATTTTAGTCTCTCACCCAAGCTTTTAATTTAATTTTTTGGTAAAATCCCTGTTTATTTTATTTTTTTGCACAATTAAAAAAGCGTAAAAGAGGCTTACTTAATGTCTTAAGGCATAGTGTACCAGACAACCTTTGGATCAAAGTGTTCAAACCGTATTTAGTAATTGGTGGAGGATCGAAGATATTGAGACATGTAAGATAAATTAAAATGATTGCTTATTTATTTTGTATTCAAATGTGAAATTCTCAACACAGATTTAAAAAAAAATGTTTAGAATATCTTCGCGTGCTAATTTAAAACCACTATAAGGGCGTTTTCAAAAAATTGTGCACCCAATTAGTGAAAGTTGTTAAGAAAAGTTAAATCACTGTCAGTTTCGTGACGACAATTAAGCATTAAATATCGATAAAAGCTTGGTTTTGATGTACGTTTTATAAACTTCAATCGATATTACAACATAATAGAAGGCAAAAAGTCGATCTTCATAAAGATTTAATGCTTAATTGTCGTCACGAAACTGACAGTGATTTAACTTTTTTTTACATCTTTCGCTAATTGGGTGTACCAAATTTTGAAAACTCCCATAATATATCGTTTTGAAAGTATGTAATAATGCCTTAAAATGACCTGATAATTCAAGTTAAAAAAAAAACATGTCAAATGATAAAATTGCGACAACGTATGCAACAAGAAGATCCCATTAGCAGTGGCGGCGCAGCCAAATTGTTTTTAGTCAAGCCTGAGCCTGTTAAGTTTAACTTTTTCAGTAGCCGATAATTACTAGCTTGCAGTGGCCGGCGCGCCATTTTTTTTCTTAGGCAAGACGGATCTGATATGTCTTAGCCATTTCTTCTTGAGCCCAAGGAACTGCAGTGAAGTTAGTCAAGCCGGCGGGAATCGGCTTGTATAAACGCGCCGTCACTGCTAGCTATAAAAATTAAAACCGCGGCAGATTCTATGATCACACCGCCACTGCTCAGTTATTTTTGCAGTGTTCACTGTAAGATTCGACAGTTACATACATGTGACATTATCTACGAAAAGGGTCTTTATCGTCGATGGCGCTTATGTCGTTCTTCGAGGCGATACAATACAAACGCAACGCGATTCGACGTAAGTGCCATCGACAATAAGGTCCCTTTTACAGGACACATATATGAAAACCAAAAAACCGTCACGTGTCAACAGCAACATTAGATGTAATGGAATTAGAAGAACTCACCAGTTTACCAGCTTTGTCGTAAAAATCACACTTTGCCAACGTGTTCGCTACTTCATCTACTTTTATCCCGTTAACCAATTTATTAATTTCCAAATCTTTATCAGATTTTACGTTTGTTTCACGAGAATCATTATTTACATAACCATTAGCAAGAACTTGAGCTTTAATAGAATCTTTAGAAAGTGCATCAGTTTTATCTACTTCACTCTTATCATCATCCTTATCTGTTTCATCTCCTTCAACTCTTTCTCCATTCTCCTTAACTTCAACTTCCTCTTCCTTCTTTAACCTCTCTTCTTCCTTTAACCTCTCTTCTTCCTTCACCCTCTCGTCCTCCGCCTTCCTCTTTTTCTCCTCGGCTTCCAGTCTCCGCTGCTTGTTCCACCACGGCATGAAACGTTGGAACATCACACGTCGTCGGTGCTGGGGTTTCAGGACCCAGGACACCGCCATGTCCACGTCAGCAATCCTGAAATAAAGAAGACATGTTTATAGAACGTTGCAGGACAGATTTAAACATGTCCTTGCCTGTGAGTCAGGAGGTCCAGGGTACGAACTCGACTGCAACATTCATTTGTATGTTTATGACCGGTCTTTTTTTTATGGCCTAGTGGGTATGAAGCCGATGGTCCTGGGTTCAAATCCCAGTCAGGGCATTTATTTGTGTGATGAGCACAGATTCCCGAGTCATGGATGTTTTCTATGTATCTACTTATTATATTATATCGTCGTATAGTACCTAGAAAACAAGCCTTACTGAGCTTAATTTGGGACTAGGCCGATTTGTGTAAGATTATCCCGAAATATTTCTTTTAAAGCGGCGATAGCTGGAGATGCGGGTTCAAATCCCGTCTCAAACGCCGGAGGTCCTCGTCACTTTTTCTTAAATTAGCCGGCCCAGTGCTAGTGATCCAGGGGTTGTAGGTTCGAGTCCCGCTGCGAGTCAATTTTTTCTATTGTTCTTTCGATTTAAATATCGAAGATATTCGCTAGCAGACGTTGCTGCATAATAAAAAATAATTAAGAAAGGGGTAGCACATTGTTATCGATGAATCCTCAATGAAAATTGAGACTTCGATGCCGTTAAGTGTTCAATACGCTGACGGTAGATGTGTTTACACGTCACCCATGATGACGTATACGACGAGGGACAGATATAAAAATTTGACAAGTCTAAGCGGTACTCGTGTAGCACAATTGGTAGTGCACTGGGCTAGTGATCCAGTGGTTGTGGGTACGAGTCCCGCTGCGAGTCATTTTTTTTTCTTTCGATTTCGATATCGAAGTATACGTCATCTATTTGAACTTTAAATCAGTGTACTCACTTCCTCTTAAACCTGTCTCTGTCTATCGCGTCCCGTTCCCAGTTGCCGCGCCTCGCCTGCCTCGCTGCGAACGCCCAGACCCTCATCACGTGGACTTTGGGAGGCTTCTCGGAGAAGGAAACCTGGAACAAACAAATTGGAGCTACAGTACACATATCTACACTACACACTTAAAACACACACAAATGTACACACAGTTACACACACTAGGTAGCTGGTTGTATAGTTTAAGTAGCTATAATAGTAGTTGTATTGTATCTTGTTGTATAAATCAAAAGAAAAATGTCATAACTTTGGATGGAATTCATACATAATTACCAAGGATCCGACAAACGCCCGTCATTTCGAAAATATAACCCTGCTCCTTACAGCAGAGACTTCTTATTTTATGATGTTAAAATATTTTTTCTATAAGACTGTGAACGGACTTTTTAACGCATAAATGGGTCTTAAATTCACATCGTTATAGACACACAACTGAAAATTTAGAAAACTATTTTATTGGCGAAAGTAAATTTCGGAATGTCAATCACAAATTAATTTGTCACTGGATATAAATTATGGTCTAATAAATGTATAAAATACTATTTTATTATTAACATAAGGAAGTCTCTGCTGTACGGAACAGAGCTATAATTTCAAAATGACGGGCGTTTGTCCGATCCGTGATAATTATTACATCGTCTCAACCTTGAAGCAGGGTGAGTTAAGAGGATTTTTCCAAGTATTGACGGTATATATAATTAATTACGTACTTGTAAGAAAATCGTTATTATAATACTTCTTTAAGCAACGGAGGTATATTCCTGATCCCTATAAGACAGGTCTTACCTAGTTTAGGGTTCAGGACACTATTCCTAGGCTTTGTTTTATTTTACATTTAATTTTAATGATACATATTTTAATGTACAACTGTGTATTATAAATAGACCCCGCTATCGGAGGTGCAAAATGTCTGATAATATACAAATACTTAAATACATAGAACACCTATGACCATGACTGAACACATATTTATCTGTGCTAATAAGTAATCACACAAATATATGCCCATGTCTATTCGAACCCAGGACCGTTGGCTACATAGGCAAGGTCACTACCCACTAAGCCAAACCTGTCGGAAAATTATATTAATATATTAAGGACCTTCCAAAGAGACTTAGAGACGCCACAGGAGATCGAAGAGCTGGCACCTACCTCGCTCAGCGTTTCAGTCTTACGATTCAGCGAGGAAATGCTGCCAGCATCTTCGGAACCATACCGCAGCCGCCTTTTTTAGATTTATGTTAGTTTTAAATAAATTTTATTTTAGGGTGTCGTAAGAGGCGAAAAAGGGAATAATCCTACGGACGGGCAGCAGCGTCCGTCGAAACCCAATCTACAGCTACTGCTGTCAACCCGCTTTCCAACCGTGGCAACTACCCCCAAGATGATACAAGTCATATTTGTGGGAGGCCTATGTCCAGCAGTGGACTGCATTGACGACCGGTCTGGCCTAGTTGGTAGTGACCCTGCCTATGAAGCCGATGGTCCTGGGTTCGATTCCCAGTCAGGGCATTTATTTGTGTGATGAGCACAGATATTTGTTCCTGCGTCATGGGTGTTTTCTATGTATTTAAGTATTTATATGTATCTATCTAATATATATGTCGTCGTCTAGTACCTACAACACAAGCCTCACTGAGCTGACCGTAGGACTAGGTCGATTACTGTCAGATTGTCCCGAAATATTTATTTATTTATTATTTATAATGCATACGGCTGAAATGTATGTACGTATATTATGGTTCCTTACAATGACGTATCAGCCAAGATTAAGCGTGACGTCATGTCATCGAAATGATTGAGTAAACAGTAAACACCAAACGGCCGTCACTTAGTCACCGACTACGTCACGAGATGACTACGGATTCAGACTAGGTCAATGAAACTGTTAAGGCCAAATATATCTATACAGGCACAGTGCCAAAATATGTATACACGTACCTTAATAACATATGTTATTATATACCAGCGAACACAGATATTTGTTATATATACAGAGCGCTGGTAGCTTAGCGGTAAGAGCGTGCGACTTGCAATCCGGAGGACGCTAATTCAAACCCCGGCTCGTACCAATTTGTTTTTCGGTACTAATGTGCGAAATATCATTTGATATTTACCAGTCGCTTTTCGGTGAAGGAAAACATCGTGAGGAAACCGGACTAATTCCAATAAGGCCTAGTTTACCCTCTAAGTTGGAAGGTCAGATGTCAGTCGCATTCGTAAAACTAGTGCCTACGCCTTTAGCGATTAGTTGCCAAGCGGACCCCAGGTTCCCATGAACCGTGGCAAATGCCGGGACAACGCGAGTAAGATGATGATGAACACAGATATTTGTTCCCGAGTCATGAATTGTATGAATACTTTATTGCACACCTCACAAGCAGAAAAAAGATACTAAAAAAAGTAAAAGGAGGTAAACAGGCGATTTTATCGCTAATAAGCGATCTCTTCCAGACAACCTTAGGGTAGCGAAGCAAAAAAAATAATAGAAATACTACCGAGGTGTGCAGGAATTCTGTGAGAGAGACATTGAAACAAAAATAAGGCATTATAAGTGTTTTCTTTGTGTTTACTTATTTGTGTATAATGTAGAGTTAGGCCAGTGAAAAAAAATTGGTTTACTCACTTAAAGCATAGACGATTGAATCATACCGTCTCTTTCTTTCGCTTGCACTACGACCCCAAAAAAATGGACTCTATATCGTAGGCCGAGTACAGTCAGAAGTGGCGAAGCGTTTGAGGTGTTCAAAATTTGGTGAACACATCTCTATTGTCAAGAGAATAAGAGCGCGTGTAACTCATTTTGAACACTTCAACCGCTTAGCCACTTTTGCCGCTGACCCACAACACAAGCCTTGGAGGTTATCATGTAACATTTATTTATTTATAAAGAAGTGTACACATATTTCTGCTTGTGTAGACGCATTAAAATGATGAAACAACACGTAAACATTGCGCGAAGGTTATCTTAAGTTACTGTTTTTTAACTTAATCGTAAAACGAACATTTTACGACCATACGTCCAATATGTTATGACCTTTCAATTCCATGCACATTAGTCGGTTTTGTGTACCAAATTATACTAGAAAAGTTTGATCAATGAGGTCATATAGTACTGAAATGAGGTCGCTTACTATAGGCCTCATAAGAAGGCTCAAAGTCCCCCAAAGTGCAATGTGTGTCCGGTCTGGCCTAGTGGGTAGAAACCCTGCCTATGAAGCTGGACTGGTTAGAATACCAGTCGGGGCATTTATTTGTGTGATGAGCATATTTGTTCCCGAGTCATGGGTGTTGTCTATGTATTTAAGTATTTATATGTATCTATCTATTATATATATATATATATATAGCCGTCTAGTAGTCAGCACCAGAAGTGGCTAAGCGTTTGAGGTGTTCAAAATGAGGTCAACACATCTCTATTGTCAAGAGAATAAGAGCGCGTGTAGCTCATTTTGAACACTTCAAACGCTTAGCAACTTTTGCTGCTGACTGTACGTCGCATTTTTTCATGTGGCTGATATGCATAAAGTTGTTTTAAATACCACAATAGTGGCAAACAAGCATGCGGCCCGCTTGATGGTAGGCGGCCACCGCAGCCTATGGACGTTTACAATACCGATGCATCATTCACGCGTTGCCGACCCCGTAAATGCTTAGCTACTTCTGCTGCTGACTGTACCTGTTTCAATTCTATGTAATAGTAAAATAAACTGCTTTGTTTACATTCTGTAATACGAATGTAAACAATAACATATGTAAACTATTCAGTGTATTGCAATAACAAATGTAAACATATTTATTAACAAAGAATGACTAATTGTAAATCTTAATTAAAGTAATGTCACCAATGTTGAACACTTTTAGCTGACAGGCACCAATGATGGACACTAAGGCTGATATCACACTTGCGATTTGCGAGCGAGTTTTGTATGGAGGCGAATACGCAGCGAGTTCACCGCGTACGAGTTGTGTATAGAAGTTGCTTGCAAATCGCCCAAGTGTGATAACGCTTTTAGTTCTTATTTCAAAAATCATAAAGTAAAACAACACTTAACTCCTTTGAAATAAGCACTAATGTTCATGATTGGTTCCTTGTCCATTACTGGTGCCGTCACCTTAAGTTAGACACAGTAAGTGCTGTCAAATGACGTCACAAGATTTCTGAGTCCAAGCCCCTATTTCACCACAGCGACAATTGTTACGATTCCTGACATTAAATTTCTGACGTTGCAGGTGTCCATTGGTTACATTAACAGCTTACCATAGGGTGGTGCGCTTGTTTGCCACCAACACGTTAGTTTTAATAAAATGCTGTTCTTTTTTATTATATCATCAATAGACAGGTAGTAGTTAGATGAAAGGCTCTTGACAATTGTCACGAGAAATACGACAATTGTCGCGAAATTCCGACGGGGAAAAATATTATTATTGGCGATATAATAAAAAATAACAGCATTTTATTGAAACCTAACATGTTGGTGGCAAACAAGCACACGTCCCACTCGATGGTAAGTGGTCGTGTGTGACCAATGGACACCTGCAACGTCAGAAATTTACATATGTCGGGAATCGTGACAATTGTCGCTGTGGTGAAATAGGGGCCAGAAAGAATGAATCGGACTGACTGTGAGCGTGCTGGCGGTACTCAAGAACCTAATCGGAGGTCTTATCTACCCTAGGAGGAATAATGACTGGAGAACGCATCAGCGAGCGCCAGTAAGGGACAATGATATTTAGGCTTTTGTGGCCCAAAATGTAACAATTCACTTTAGTTTTGCTTTACAAGACACTCTTTATAACAAAAATATTAGCTTATTCTGTATTCATTACCGCAACTTCGGTTAAAAACACACAAGAAAACTCCAATTGCATTTGTTTGTTACCCTCCAACTTTGACAGTTCTGAAGGGTTCAGTTTGGAGGGCAACAAAAATATGTGTAGACGAAAATAGCGCCGTCTCTGCCATACCTATGGAAAGTTACATAAGACCATCCTTTTCTATCGTGCAAATATTATTACCACTCTCCGTCTAGTTAACACATTCAACCCCGACGACACAACGTCTGTGATCTCATTAAACCTTCTCCAATGCCAGTGACACAACGTCTGTAATCACAAAATATCGAACTCCTATGCCAGTGACACGTATTTGTGTCTAAGAAGATCGTTCTCCTATGCCGACGTTACGTGTGTTCAAATAAATTTACCGCCAATGCCGGCAAC
The DNA here is from genome assembly GCA_022674325.2 of Grapholita molesta. Classification (NCBI taxonomy): domain Eukaryota; kingdom Metazoa; phylum Arthropoda; class Insecta; order Lepidoptera; family Tortricidae; genus Grapholita; species Grapholita molesta. The sequence continues at coordinate 745,640 of CP053145.2, read as the reverse complement.
ACAACATTTGTGTTCAAAACATTCGTATTCCTATACCACTGGCATAGGAGTAAGAACTTGACTTATGACAGCGGCGTAGGATTGAAAGAAATCGTATAATCCCAGTGGCATGCTCCGAGTGATAGAGATAATTTCTACCGGCATATTGCAAGCATTTAGTACAACAGTACCGGGGGCGAACGTGTTAAATGGTATGTCTAATGTCTATGTGTCTATTTCAAAACTCAAACAGCGTAACCGTGACGACATAACTACGTTTGCACACGTCGCGCGAATCACGTATGCAATTACGTAACGCTGGGAATCCTATAGTCGAAATTATCTACACGGGCATGTTTACAATATTTTAGCATTAAAGCTCGATTCACACAGCCGGCGGGCGCGGGCGGCTGTGCGTGTGGCTCGCCCTTGCCCGCCGGTTGTGTGAAGGTGTCCATTTAAGGGCCTTATCACACTTGCGATTTGCGAGCGAGTTGAAAGCGAAGCGAGCGCGCAGCGAATTCGCCGCGAGTGCGTAGCGACTCTGCTACGAGTGCGTCGCGAATTCGCCGCGTGTGCGTCGCGAATTCGCCGCGAGTGCGCAGCGAGTTCGTCGGAATTCGTTATGTAACTGACTGTCTAAGACGCAAATCACTCGCCATGATTTTCACGCGAGTACGCAGCGAATTCGTTGCGCACTCGCGGCGAAATCGTGACACGCTCGCGACGAATTCGTTACGCACTCGCAGCGAACTCGCTGCGCGCTCGCTTCGCTTTCAACTCGCTCGCAAATCGCAAGTGTGATAAGGCCCTAAAACTAGCTGAACAATCGCGCCGCGGGCCCTCGTTGACACGCGCCCGACTCGCGTCCGCGCTCTGTGTGAATTGAGCTTAAGGTGCACGTATACAATATTTAGTCACTTTGGTTGACTCGATATCTTTGACCTAAAAAACCGTTCGAGCAACAGACATTGTGTTTCGTCGCTGCCCGCTTGACCTGATAACAAACAAGACCTCAATATCCACTTGTCTGGAAGGTCAACGAACCTAATCAGCGGGACTACCGCGGAAAATTCCAGAAAAAATCCTGCATGTTTCTTTTACTCCAATTAATGCGTAGTTAGGGTGACAGAGATTTCATTCGAGATTTGCGAACTTGCATTGTCGCGCTATTCGAATAAAGTGTAATAATTAAGGTTGGATTTTTCAAAATTTATATTGACCAACTTCAGAGTATAACCTTTCCAAAAAAAAATATCAATATCGGACTACTCTGTAAGTTATGCGTCATATTTTTTTTAGTGTATGCGAAAGTCATACATAAAAAAAATATATATATATATATATATATACGCGTCGACTTGACCTCCTCCGTTTTTTTCGTCGGTTATAAATACATATTACAGGATATTGACTGAGCCCCACGGTAAGTTGTGATTACTCAGCTGACGATATATAATATACACAATATACACATAATAAATACATACATAGAAAACACCCATGACTCAGGAACAACCTGAAGCGCTACCGCCAAAAGCGCTATTCGTAAATTTCGAGCATCTTTTTCTTTTACCCCAATTAAGGTGTCATGAGAGTTGAATTTTATAATTTCATCCTGACGTTGTGAATATTCGTTCCCACGAAGCGATTCGTTTGTACCTTCCCAATGCGGACTGCTAAGGAATGGAATTCGCTCCCTTCGTCTGAATTCCCGGAAGATATAATTTGGGTCTTTTCAAGGCAAGAGTGAATAGGCGATTACTGAACCAGCGTGCTACACCCTCGACCTCGTCGTCACTACCCATCAGGTGCGACTGAGGTCAAACGCTGGTCAGTCTTTTATATATAAAAAAAAAAAAAAAAAAAAAAAAACCAGAGACAATCGTCCGAAATTGACGAATATCGTTTTTAGCGGTAGCGCCGCTGTCCTTATAACACTAATAAATGCCCTGAATGGGATTCGAACCCAGGACCATCGCCTTCATGTGCTGGGCCTCGAGGCCTCTGGATAATGTCATAACCTCTAGCCGCCCAGAGATCAAACGTTGCCAGGCCAAATGCAACTATTGTGTGTCATAATTAAGATTCAAAATGGCATTCAATGGGAGACCTTTTTATAGGTCTCCGGGCGGGTAGAGGTTATAATGGTTTATTAGTATACAGGGTGAAACATAAGTCGTACACAGAGTTTTTTGTTTCAATCACAGTATTTTAAGGCGAATGCATTGCATTAACTCGGGAAGCAAACAATTAAACTTTATTAATGATAATTAATAAAAGCAAAAACACCAACCTTATGGTCACCTTATTCGACAAGACTTGCTAGTTGCTGTGATTAAAGTGGTGACTCGGAGTCACGTTCTCGGAACAATTCTCGTGTTTGCTCAGTACTGTTCGTTCGATTGTTATATCTTACCATATCGAAAAGCTCAATAAAAGTGTAAGGATACGGAGCCGGCATTTTAAACGCGATTTTATATTTTTTTACAATTTCAATTTGTAGCGTAATGTTATGACTTTTGAATTTGTCATCGTCAATTTAATCTTTTTTCAAGTTCTTACCAGCCAATTACAAAGAGGTTGAATGAATTATTTTAGTAATATGCTATGGGTCTATGACAGTTAGCGTAGCAGATTAGGGTGACCACGAGACTCAGTAGGTACATTTAAAACATTATTTTAACTTAACGAATTAAAAACAATGCTTACATATTTCAGCCTGTTGTTACGTCAACATGTTTAAACTAAAGTTAAACAATAAGAAATACACAATTCTGTTTACGACTTATGTTTCACCCTGTATATTTTTATATTTTTTCGGGACAAAATTACACAACTCGACCTAGTCCTACGGTAAGCTCAGTAAGGCTTGTGTTGTAGGTACTAGACGACGATATATATAATAGATAGATACATATACATACATAAATACATAGAAAACACCCATGACTCAGGAACAACTGTGCTCATCACACAAATAAATAGCCCTGACTGGGATTCGAACCCAGGACCATCGGCTTCATAGGCAGGCTCACTACCCACTAGGCCTCTGGTTAATGTCATAAAATGGTCTATTAGTACAGTCTACCAATTTGATTTATATGCCACTTCGTTCCTTGTCACAGTGAAAATCTATATGAAAGACGCAAAACTCAAACTCAAACTCAACTCAAACTCAAACGTTTATTCAGTAAGTAGGCCACAAGGGTACTTTTACACGTCGAGGATACAAAAGGAGAACAAATCACAACTACTCCGGTACTCACCCTACACCTCTGACCCGAGAAGCATTTCGACTTTTATGACCGGCAAGAAACTCGGCGGGACTTATTTTTCAAAACAGTATTACAAAAGATCTTATACAAATTACATAAAAATGCGTTATTCTTTAAGAAAACATATCCAACAATCAACCAAAAGACCAAATCAAACAAAAGATCTCTCATTAACGTCACTGTGACAAGGTTCGAAGTGGCCTAGAAATCAAATTGTACGACTATACATGCAATAAAGATTTTAAATTAAGTAATTCACACGTCACTGTTTTCAACACGGCCATTAACCCTTGCACAAGAAAACAGCATTTTACAAATGACGTGGCATGAATGACTGCCCACATGGATGACTAAACTATTGCTCTCATTCACTGAATGACAGCTATGTGTCATTAATTGCGTTTAACTTCATTAAAATTAAACAAATAAATAAATACATGGCCCAAACCAGAAACTAAATAAACCGCCAAGCAATTAATTCAACAATTGTATGTACTGCCAGATCATGTTAATGACACAGTTCAGGTAAGAAAGCATATTAAACTATGTCTATTTTGTGAAGTCAAATTTGTTTATACATTATTATTTTTATTTTTATATTTTAGTATTTTTAGTTATAGTCTTGTAACAAACTGTTTGATATGTTTTCTTATCGGACTACGCATAATTATGTAAGTATTTTAAGATTTGATGTATCACTGTGTTGAAAAAATAAGTCCCGCCGTAGTTTCTTGCCGGTATCTTTTCTGGTCAGACGGTGTAGATTTTTCTTTGACGTTCATAAGTGCATGTAATGTGCCTAAATTATTTTTATTATCATAGGTATTACGTTGGTTGAGTATCCACAACACAAGCCTTCTTGAGCTTACCGTGGGGCTCAGGCAATTTGTGTAAAAATTTGCTGTAATATTTATTTATTTGGTTTACTTATTTCACATCTAAGATCCGACTTTTCAATTAAGAGGACGATTTTTGAGTCTTGCAATTGAATTCAAAAACTTCGCGAACGAAAATAATGGCACACAAACTTTATCACCATTATTTTGCACAGAATATATAGTTACTAATATAAGTACGAATATAAATTTCTATCATTCATGTTTCTAAAATACCATTTATTCGTTTCTGTTAAATTATTACGAATCCAGTAGGGTCCAGTCGCCATCAGATACATCGGAGCTGAGGAGGTGATCACAAATATCTGAACAACGCCTCTATTGTCAAGGCGATAATGTGCGTGGTCAGATATTTGTGACCACCTCCACCGCTCCCATATATCTGATGGCGACTGTACTCGACGCTCAGTACCCTGACCATGAGTTGTGCATCTAGCTCGCACTAAAATAGTACAAGCGAGATGCACAGATAGTAAACTCGATACTCGTTATCGAAAACCTCAAAGTCACAACCCCATTGGTATGAAATAAAGCATTTTCTAATCCACATAGGGTGAGGCCATGTCCAACATTCTACGTCTTACGGCTAAAATGATGATGATGAAACGTGGTAAACACAAATAAATGCCCTTGCCAGGATTCGTACCCAGGACCAGAAACATTGTTTTCGTTCTCTGACAGTTACAAATCGGTAAAATTTTTTAATGTCTCCTCCATTCGTTCAAAAATACATTAAATTGTTTGAGCTATAATCTCAAATTTATCATTTACGCGTTTCAAACAATACAACTGATATTACAAATTAAACAATGAAATTGAACTTTACTATTTAAAACTTAAGGTTGAATTTCGAAGAGCATTGGTAATGTATTTAAGTCTATTTTGGAACGGTTCCTAAATGACAAATGGAAGAATAGATGGCCAAGGTCGGTGCCTTGAGCCGAGACGCGAATAAAATTCGTAAAGATGACGCGATCCTCAAATCACAATTAAACGTGCGTTCCTATCCTATCTCCGCGTTTAGACATGCTGGCTCGTCACTCGCCTCGCTATTCGTCGAAACGTTCGACGAAACTTTGCCTATACAAAAACGCAAGGGGCGAGAGGAATAGCGAGACGTCCGCGTACACATGCGTGCTCGCGTTTCGCCTCGTGATTCGCCTCGCTACAAGTGCGAATGTGTAGCGGCAGCATTAAAAGAAAAGGACGTTAGGAAAAGGAACGTCGTCGATGGCGCTTATGTTGTTGTTCAAGACGATACAATACAAACGCAACGCGATTCGATGTAAGTGCCATCGACAATAAGACTTTTCCTAGATAATGACACATAGAGCGCAGCGTGACACCGGTATGGCTAAACGAAATAAGGCACACATTCGGACGGCAGCGTCGCGTCCCGCTGCGCCACGCTCACAAAACGCGCCTATGTGCCCAAGCGTTAAGCCTCCTCCAAAGACAGGACCGGTACCGCGAACATCGAAGTTCGTATAATATGTCCTTTTAGGGTTACCTACCAAGCGCGTCAGTACGCAGGGCCATATTTCTTGTAACAAACTATGCTTCAGTAGTCCCCTGGCTGATGGGACAGAATAACAACAACAAATAGTTGATTCACTTTTAAGCCTCGGTCAAATCAGAGGGCGTGACGCCACGCCGCGGTCGCGCGCGCGACCGCGGCGGCCGTAAACACATGCTAACAGGTTAGCGACGTCAAACAGACTGCGTCCCGCTGCCATCGCGCCCCGCTTCTGTCGCGCCCGCGCCGCGCGGCCCTTTCGTCCAGACGGCGCGGGCGCAGCGCTGCGCGGCGCGGACGCGACGCGGACGCGGCGGCACGCTGCGCCGCGCTGGGTCTCCTCAGTCGGACGTTAAGTGGCGCGCGGTGCGTAGTGCGAGAGTGACGCCCGCATCGCGCCGCGTCCACGCCGCGTTCGCGCGCGTGATGAGGGCGTGTTGAAAGCGCGAGGCCGGCGCGGTCCGCGCGCGCCCTGTTTGACAGTCATCACGTCGGCATCACGCGACGCGGACGTCGCGCCGAGCCACGCTCTCTGATTTGACTGAGGCTTTATACCATGAGTAATAGTTAGGCAAGACAGATTGTTGTATTATAACTTGACTTAAAATATAGCTGTAGGTTAATTAAATAAATAAACTTACACATATTGACTGAGCTCCATGGTAAGTTCTAGAAGCCTTGTGTTGTGGGTACTCAGCCAGAGCCATATAATATAATAGTACATTTCTATACTAGTGAAAAAAATTTTTACGAGGGTGAACGTTGGAGCCTGAGTGAAACGAGGGTGACAATCACCCGAGTTTTAAAGAAGTTTTTACACGAGTATCGAACCTAATTTTTCATAGCAAGTGCCTTAAAAAGTGAAATTTACGCACGCGAAGCGTGCGAAAAGTGAACTTTTTACGCACTAGTTAGGAAAAAAATATTTAAATACATAATATGAAACACCCATGAGCCCATGACTCGGGAACAAATATCTGTGCTCATCACTCAAATATATACCCTTCCTGGGATTTGAACCCAAGACCATCGGCTTCATAGGTGACAGTCACAGAAAAGTAAATATTTGTGTAAGTCATGAGAGGTAGGGCACAGCGATGACCATCAGGCTTGAGCAGCCCAACTGGGGAAGTACCTCCTCATTACTGAAGCCCACAGCCATCATAGCACTGCTACCTTTCAGGTATGCAGTGTTGTGTTCCTGATGGTGAGTAGGGTTCCCAGAGCTCCAACCCCCCTTAAAGGCCGGCAACGCGCTTGTGACTCCTCTGGTGTTACGAGTGCCCATGGGCGACGGTAATTGCATACCACCAGGCAATCCGTCTGCTCGTTTGCCGCATATGTCATACAAAAAAAAAAAAAATGTGGGAATCTACTGTTATTAGGTAAGGGTCGCTCTGGGCTCTTTTTTACGGGCGTTCCCAGCGAATAAATTCTATGCAGCTGAGATATATATTGCGTCTGAAACTTGACTTAACACGGCGGTAACCACAATAGTAACTGGTCACATACGAGAAAAGACAACATTTGCCCATTTTGTACCTGGTTACAAAACTAGGCCACATACGCGGCCGAAAGACAGATCTCTGAACGTGACCGCCACGATCGGCAGGCGGGTTGGCGATCTCAATATAACCGCTTTAAAGACACGCTGGCCGTTCTTATCATAGGTTAACTTAATTGAAACATGTTCGTGACACAACGCGCAACTGTACAAATAATGACTGCAGGTGTAAATGTATCAATAATTTGATAAGAACGAATATTTTACGTCACAACACGCATTGGCAATACCAATGCCAGTCATAAATGTGAAAAACTAAAGAATGTGAATCGGTCTGGCATAGTCTTCTTCTTCTTCTTTTAAAAAAATATGGCTTCCATCAATAAATCAATCGATGATTTCGCCAGTGTCAAGTAGAATAACAAATAAGTATAATAACATATAAATTTGCCCTTAGCGCATGACGTTGTTCGGTAGTAGGCCTTGCGTTTTGTAAAGTGATAGCTGGACTTTACAGAAAGCTAAGAGGCGGCCGTGACCCCGGGATTGCCGGGTGATGACCAAAAATAGTGGTGAAACACGTTTTGAAATCTATTCTTCATTAGCTGCACAATTCTGCGTTAGATCACTGCATAATACGCTATCAGTATTACACACTAAACTACGTTTGAACAAAAAACATAAAATATACTTTCAAGGCGACTTCGCCATTTTGTGGTTCAACCGTCAATCGTCTGGCATAGTCACCCTGGAGCCTAAAGGCTTGGTCTGATACGCGCGTTTTGAGAGCGTAGCGCAGCGGGGCGTGACGGCGGTGTGGCTAATGTAACGAAATAAGGCACACATTCGGACGGCAGCGTCGGGCCCCGCTGCGCCACGCCACAAAACGCGCCCTATGTGACCAAGCCTTTTAGGGTTGCGCACTAAAGGAATTTCCACGCACGCTCCGGCTGTGGAATGAACACCCTGCCGAGGTTATGCCCTGCCCTGACTACAATATGAGGTTCTTCAAAAAAGGAGTGTATAGGTTCTTAAAGGGGCACAGCGAAGTACCATCACGCTTGAGTCTGGAGAAGCTCAACTGGGGAAGTACCTTCTCCTTACAGAAGACCACAGCCATAATAGCACTGCTACCTTTCAAGTATGTAGTGTTGTGTTCCTGATGGTAAGCTTCTCAGAGCTCCAACAACTTTTAGGGTAGCCCATGCGCATTTGAATCCTATGGAGTTGCAGGCGTCCATAGCCAACGGCAACTGCTTAGCATCAGGCGGGCGTATACTTTGTTTGCCAAAAAAAAAACGGTAAGCGGTCACCGTAGCCCGCGGATGCCGGAGCAACGTCACAACACACGTCGCACCTGTCAGCAGTGAAATAACGGTCCGACCATTCACGCCATCCCATTCTTCGCGTCTGAAATCATGCCAGATCATCCCAAACGCGCCTTGTGAAGAGTTCTACGGCCTCAGTGGAAAAAGGTTTATTTTTCATACAAGTCAAACGGCAGTTGTAACATTGCCAACTTTAACGAAACGGATGCCATAGCGTCGTTTGATAAAATCCTCGTAACTCATTCTAGCGATCGAAAGAAAAATGACGTAACCATGTATGGGATGACTACAGAGTTACTACGTTTCAACTTGGAGCTTGGAGATTTTTTCAGAGTAACGACGATAGGCTTTCTTGTGCGTCAAGGGTAATAAATCTGTCGCATTTATGCTAGATGTCACACAGGAAAATAATGAAGGTTTCACGTCAAACTATTGCGATCCTATACTTGATACTGCCAAGTTCGTCTTTAGATGCTATCTTTTTTTTATACGGCCCGCCTGATGGTAAGCAGTCAGACGCATGCAACTCCTGAGGATTAACATGCACGTTGCCTACCCTAAAAGTTGTTGGAGCTCTGGGAACCTTACTCACCATCAGGAATACAACAGGACCTGAAAGGTAGCAGTGCTATTATGGCTGTGGTCTTCTGTAAGGAGGAGGGACTTCCCAGTTGGGCTGCTCCAGACTCAAGAGTGATGGTACTTCGCTGTGCACTACCTCTCATTGTTGGACGTAGTTTAAGGACATGCCCGGGTCCAAATCTCGCAGCAAATTAAAACATAATCACATAAATAAATATAACAAGACATCCTTACACAAATTGACTGAGCCCCACAGTAAGCTCATGGCTTGTGTTATCAGCCAACGGTATAATATACAAATACTTAAATACATAGAAAACACTCATGACTCGGGAGCAAATATCTGTGCTCATCACACAAATAAATGCCCTTACTGGGATTTGAAACTAGGACCGTCGGCTTCATAGGCAGGGTCACTAAACCAGACATGTCAATTAAGTTTAATAGTCGTGGTGGTATAAAACCCTACGTGCGCGAGGTCCGACTCGCACTTGGTCGGGTTTTTACAATACTTAATTGTTTTGACGGCGGCAAACAAGCATACTCGCCTGATGGTGAAGAGTTACCATACCATAGACGCGTATAACTCCAGACAACGATGGTTGAGACGCCACAACATGATGGCGTCAGTTGTGATCTAATCGTTTTGGCACGCCCTTTGGTGTGGTGTCGAAGATAACCATCAAAACGCAACCCATCAATGCTCGACCCCGGAATGAACAGCCCATCAATTGGCGACCACGATGTACTTGGATTGCTGGGTCATCAATTCTCGGGTTGCGCATTCTCGGTCCGTACAAACGCGTTACGGGGCAGCAATCCAAAGCCACGTTTTTACGCGGCAACAATGCTCGACCCATCAATCCGCGTACAAAAAAGTGGTCGCCTATTGATGGGTCGTCATTTGTTGGGTTGCGTATTACCCGGACTCGTGTCGAAGAGCGACACCATCACATCACCATCCCACAGCGCCATAGGCCATCCGCGACCACTACCCTCTCTACACTCTGGCCTATCATAGTGGACCAGCATGATGGTTCATCAAGAACAGAGGCGCGTTGAAGGAATTCCACCGGAAAATAGCTCGTTAACAGCCGATTGCCTGTCACTCCACTCTCATAACGCCTTAATTGGAGTAAAAGAGGAAGATGCTCGAAAGGGCTCATTCAAAAATCATGTGATTTGGCCTTATTTTGAACCCTTGGTGATATTTGGTGATCTTAACGCTAGCCCCACTCAAGATCACGTGTAGTTTTCGAGTGATTTTTGAGTCGACACTTTTCACAACAAAGTCAACGAAATTACTCGTATGTTACATCACACCGAAAACAGTACAACTAAAATAAAACGAAAGTACACGTGATGTGGTCTTGGACTCCCCCCTCCCCCATCGTGATCAATCGTGATATTTCTTTGACCCCTTCCACCACCAAAAACGAACACATAATTTTGGAATGACCCCAAATACACAAACTTCGATGTTCGTGGTACCGGTTTATCCATGAGTCTTGAGTTCTATTCTCGACCGAGGCAGTGGAATTTTCCATTCCAGTGACAACAAGTAGATAGCTTAAATATTTATAAGGTCGTTTAAATGCAATTATCGTTACGGTTAGTATATATTTATGTAAGCCTGATAGCGATTGATAATATACATAAATGACGAATGAAGTATGCATAATGACCCCACAAAAGCTGGTCAAAAAAGGCGGGTCTAAAAGACAGTCTTTCAACATTGTTCGGATTAATCCCTGCCGCCTCCTTCCGCCATCGTTCTACGCGGCAACATTTCCACCCCCACCACCTGGATAGTTGGAAATCGTCTACTGTGCGTTTCTCTAGAAACTTCCTAACTCGAACATCAAAAATGATTTGCCGTCAGCGGTATTTCCGATACGACCCTCATACAGTCGCCATCAGATATATCGGAGCTGTGGAGGTGGTCACAAATATCAGAACATGCACTTTATCGCCTTGACAATAGAGGCGTTGTTCAGATAATTGTGACCACTTCCACAGCTTCGATATATCTGATGACGACTGTACCTTCACGAAAAGAGCGTACTCCTATATTATGGTTTTTTTTATGACATAGGCGGCAAACGAACAGACGGATTGCCAGATGGTAAGCAATTACCGTCGCCCATGGGCACCTGCAACACCAGGGGAGTCACAAGCGCGTTGCCGGCCTTAAGGGGGATAATATCTAAAGCCGAGAACTTGTCAGTAAAATATTGGGGTTATTTTTCGATGGTATTTTGTACTGGAAACGAAGTCTAAGTCACTGATGACTGGTCATTAAGTAATGACGTTTATTTTTAAACAACGTTACTAATATTTTAACCGATTAATTAATCATTAGTTTAAAAATGGCCATTGTCGTCAGACGAAAACTCTTAAAATATCTAAATTATAGTTAAAATTAACACTTATAGTTAAAGTTATAATTATAAGTTCAACACAAGTGTATAAAATATTTTAAGACTCTTTACAAATCGACCTAGTCCTACAGTATACATATAAGTATTGCAGCTACTAGACGATATATAATATACCTTTTCCTGGCGACTTCGTCGGCCTGCCATGATTTTTTTTTATACAAGACTGACCAGCGTGTGACCTCAGTCGCACCTGATGGTAAGTGTCGACGAGGTCAAGGGTGTAGCACGCTGGTTCAGTAACAGCCTTCACTCTTGCCTTGAAGAGACCCAGATTATATATTTCCGGGTATACAAACGAAGGGAGCGAATTCCAAATATGGTTGCGGGATATTTGCTTATATTTGCTATATAATAGCTCAAATTATCTCCATACCAAATTTCATCCCAATTGGTCAAGCATGAAGAGGTAACAAACAGTTACTTTGGCATTTATAAAATTAATACGGATACTAGTTATTTGTTATACAAGGGAGCAAAGTTAATGTTTACCCATCTTAGCCAGCATGATAGACGATTAGCCGACAGCGCGCAATGTCACAGCTCTGAAGTTGCAGGCGTTCTAGGCTGCGTTAACTGCTTACCATCAGGCGGGCCGTATGCTTATTTGCCACCGACGTAGTATTTAAAAAATAGCCCGGTACATTGAGAAGTCCCTGCGTCTGAGAAGATACATAGCTCTGGCGACGTCATACGCTTTTTATGACGTAACGGTTAAAGGAAGTAGGTACCTAAGTTAGACGTGACGCGAAACATGCGCGAAACGACGTTTATCGTGTATCGACCCCTTCCCGTTGTCTTGCCAACGCAACAAAAAAATAGATAGCAGAAAAAAAAATAGCATTATACGACGTAATACTCTTGGCACCGTATTCTGTACATTGTGGCTGCCAAAACATTTAAACGGATCAAATTGGCCTAAAAACGGAATAAAATTTGTTAAATTGTATAACAGTCGAAATACTGGGGAGCCGATATTTTAAAATCTTGCACTCGAACTCAAAAATTATGAGGTCGAAAAAAATAACCGCACATAAAAGTTTCTGAATGAGTTGTGACATTGAGGTTTTCGATAACGAGTATAGAGTTTACTATCTGTGCATCTCGCGTGTACTATTTTAGTGCGAACAAGATGTAGACATAATAAACTCGATACTCGTTATCGAAAACCTCAATGTCACAACTCATGTGTACCTACTTGTGTAAGTTTTTAACTTAACAAAACGTCACCATCGCGTTTGAGTTTCCCATATAAATAACATTATCTAACGCGTTCGAGACGTTTTATTACGTCAAAAGAAACTTACTCTAGAGCCTCTGACCATTAGTTTATGGTCAAAGATAGACTGTGTTATCGTATTTAAATATTAATGCCGCCACTGTAATTAATTGCAAAATTTAAAAGTCATCGTCATTTGATATCTATTATCGGCAATATTTGCATATTTCATCAATTGATAAGTTACTGATATGCACTGAAATCTACAATTGCTTTGGTGATAATGATAAGATTTTCGACTCAACCCCAAGGTCGTGGGTTCAACCCCCGGCTCATATCACTGCGTTTTTTGATACTTAAGCCATATAGGTATCTGGTACTATCGCCAACGTCAAGTCTAGTCCCCAATACATCGGCATAAGGTTTACCGATAGTCAGTTAAAAGTGTTTGTACCCACAACAATTTTAAGCTGATTTTTGAGTCGTCCACTGAATTGAAATACTTTGAAGATAAAAATATTCGTACACAACAGTTTCTTGCACAAAATATATAGTTTCGATAGCCACGATTATTAATTCATGTTTCTAAAATACCATTTCTTAGTTTCTGACAGAGTTTAAAATGTCACAAGTACAGTACTCGACCCGTCCTCTGGTTTTGCGAAAAAAGGTTATTCAGGGCAGTGACAATAAAGCCTCGGTCAAATCAGAGGGCGTGACGCCACGCCGCGGTCGCGCGCGCGACCGCGGCGGCCTTAAACACATGCTAACAGGTTAGCGACGTCAAACAGACTGCGTCCCGCTGCCATCGTGCCCCGCTTCTGTCGCGCCCGCGCCGCGCGGCCCCTTTCGTCCAGACGGCGCGGGCGCAGCGCTGCGCGGCGCGGACGCGGCGGCACGCTGCGCCGCGCTGGGTCTCCTCGGTCGGACGTTAAGTGGCGCGCGGTGCGTAGTGCGAGAGTGACGCCCGCATCGCGCCGCGTCCACGCCGCGTTCGCGCGCGTAATGAGGGCGTGTTGAAAGCGCGAGGCCGGCGCGGTCCGCGCGCGCTCTGTTTGACAGTCATCACGTCGGCATCACGCGACGCGGACGTCGCGTCGAGCCACGCTCTCTGATTTGACCGAGGCTTAAAGCTTGAAAAACACCGTCATGATCATGATAGCCAATCGACTATTCTATTTTATTTCTTTGACGCCATAAGCCAAAAGGCTGGTCCAGGCCCTTTTACTACAGCTTGTAGTAAGGATGCGTGTCGCATCCTTCACAGATAAAGTTCGTTGTGAACTCATTCTTTGGCCAGGACACAAATTGTAGGACCATTCTATGAAGGGTCCAACTGGTACCGGTACCGGTACCGGTAACCGGTGCGTACCTATACGCACGCCACGCACATGCGTACGCGTCCGATGTGTCTCAGCCTTTAAAGTGTAAATATTTAAAGAATAAATAGCTAGTAATTTATTTAAAGTCAAAACATTGTACTTAGTCCTTTGTTCTTATCGTTCTGTTTACAATGGTTCTGTGACCCCCGCGAAAAAGAGTATAAGTCAAATAGGCTCAGTCAAAAAAGGGCACAAGTCCTATAAAATGTACGGCACTTGTACCCTTTTTCGTTCTGTATTGAATTAGATAGGTGTTCAATTAATTGTCTACTTAATTGGGCAGAGAATCAGATCTGTTCAAACGGCTAATGTAATGTAGATCATCCAGACAATAATATGTTATTTCCTAACTAATGCGTAAAAAGTGCACTTGTTATGAAAATTGGGTTCGATACTCGTGTAAAACTTCTTTAAGACTCGAGTGATTGTCACCCTCGTTTCACTCAGGCTCCAACTTTCACCCTCGTCGAAAAAAATGTTTTTTTCACTAGTATCAAAATGTACTATAAAATAATAAACGTACCTTTTTGGCTGGCTGCGTTCTCCTGAGCATTTTCTTCGCATCGTTGATTAGCAATCCAGTATTACTGACTTCCTCAGGTAAATCCTCACAAATAGTCACACTGTCCACTTTATCTTCACTTTTTTCTTGCACCGTTTCATCAAACAAACTATCATCAGTGAGATCACAGACAGTCCGAGTCAATGAATGTGATAATTGACATGAATCGCAGCCAGAGTCACTAACTTCAGAGTCAGAGTCATCCTCGGCTGTTGAGTCGCCGAATACATCGTTGGATGTGTAACAGCTGTCTGGAGAATCTTCGAAGACTATGAAAGAGTCTTCCGAGTCGCAGTCTGATAGCGTCCGGTTTCTAGCTTTAGGGCTGTCCGTGAAGACTATCTGGAATGAGTCGTCACTGTCGGTGGACGTCGAACGGAAGCGTCCGTGGACTTCATCAAAGTATTCTGGTTCGGGTTCAGGTACCAATATTTGTAAGTTAATCATATCACAGAGCTTCCGTTGAATTAATGGGGAGTTATCAGGACTGGAGGCCTCTTCAGTGTCCGTAGAGTTACCAAAACACATGTCCTCTTGAATATTCTTTATTGATTCGGATTTTTTCCTTTTGTCTGTAGTTCGAGAAGGGTTTTTAAAGTGCTTATCTTGTATTTTCTGACTGCTTTTATCTGTTACAGGTTCCCCAAGAGAATCCGATTCAGTTTTTGTTAATCGAGATTTATTTTTCCTAGATTGTAATAATGCTTTCAGTCTGTTTACTTTATCTTCGCAGGCGGAAATAACTTCTTGTTTTTCATCTTTTAATTCTATTATATTTGGTACATCTGATTTGATAACAGTTTTAGCTTCTATATGATTTGTTGCTGATTCTGGAGTAACATGAATTGTGTCCGTTAGTCCTTGATTAGCTTTTTCATTATTTATTTCTACACTTTCCGCAGGAGCAATTACAGCTTCCGGCAAAACTTGAACTATATCCATCACTTCGTTCACTTCAGTCTTAACTTTAACTGCTGCAGCTTCAGCGACCTCATTGGTATGGTTGTTAAATGGACTGACACACTCAACGTGGTTACTGTTTGAGAGACGAACAAAGTCTTCTGGTGAGAATGCATCTTCGAAGGATTCCTCGACCGAGCCAGGTTCAACAAAAACTCTTTTAGGCTTTCTTCTGTACTTCGGTGTTGTAGGCACAGGTTTGGAGCTGAGCAAGTGTCTTACTCGGTTGAGTTTGTCCTCGCAGTGCGCCGCAGCGCTCCGACAATCCGCACTCATGTCTTCGTCTCCCCCGAGGGACTGCGAGTGTGTAGACTTATTTAGATCCGCTTCGTTGGCCGTCTGCCAGCTCGGCTCGCGATCAAAACAATCGTAGTACTGCTGCGTTGGCTCACGGCGTCTAAAAACGCCACTAGAAATTGCACTTATAACTCCTGATATGAACCCACCAATGCTGAAGGTATAGTCAGTTCTAGGTTGTTCTTTAGGTTCTGGTAACATTTTATTTTCCGTTCTAGGCGTGAATGTTTGTTTAGGCATTTCCGCTGTCGGTATGGTGTCAGCTAAGTTCTTTTGCAACGGATTTGGCATCATATGCAAGTTGTGTATAAACATTTCGTCGGCAAAACTCTTTGTCAAGTCTGTCTTCGATGCATCGGTACTGTAGTTTGATATTGAGTACATGTTGAACGCTGGAATAGGGTTCAAATTGAGCTGATTGCGCCTATTGCGCCACTGATTTGTATTCATGGTTATGATAACTATAACACTACGAAAGTCAATGAGGATGCTAGGCCATTACAGCACTCAGGCTAACATAGGGTCTAAAAATCTGGCTGTACAAGGATCTAGAAACGGATTATAAGTGAGTCTGCACAACTTTCTAGAGCACTTCAAGGATGGATAAACGGGAATCGAGTCCAAACAGTTCAAGGGAATCACTTTTCCACGACCAAACACTGTATCTCCACGCGACACGATGTCCACTACGTCTGTAGAACTAGTAGATTTGATTTCTTCGTAGAAACTAACGTTGATGGGCTCCATTATTGAAAAATTGCGAAAACACATTAAACACACATCTTTACACTTCGGCCATTTTGAGAATAATAAAGGACAAAGATAAGGAAATTGTATATATAAAATTTGTTCTCTATGGTTTGAATGGCTGATGTAACAGTAGTGAAAAAATATGCATTCCAACTAAAATACATATTAACACATAAGCACCAACATAATAAAACAAAGTTAATATAGTACGTCATGACTCATGATTGAAATTAGTCTATGATCGGTAATCCCCATGACTTTGACGTTGTATCTCTTTTGCTCTACAGTACTACGTGGTTGGAAAAAGTGAGATATCAAGTGAGCTGTACATTTTAGTAATGGTTCCACCACAGATACGACGACATCTAACAGAAAACATTGGTAGCTAGATATAGTTTGGCTACCCGTCGCAAGATGGCATTGATTAGTATGTTGCATAGTCATTTCAGAATGTTGCACTGATTGCATTTTGTATTACGCAAAATTATTATTGATTACGCATAGTTCTGACTTAATTGGTATTGCACATGATTTTACATTGTTTTTTACAGATGTGTATTGTAATATTTGTAATATACCAACTATATACAAAGTAAAATAGATATCATCTTGTAATATTGTATCTTTACAAGATTACTACATAATACATATCAATGTAGGTATATCTAATATATACATACATTGAGGAGTGTGTGTCTCTATATTTCATTTTGCAGCCAAAATTATGTTGCAAGTACACTTACAATCGGACAGTGTATGCTTATTTGGCAAAATATCATATATTTATTATAGAGGTAGGCATCGGTATATTATATGGGTCTTTAAATAATTTCCGATAATTTAATTTAAAATTTTGGTAAGATTAGATAAGGCTTCGTGAAACTTGTCGTATTTTTTGTGTTGAAGTTTTTAATGAATATTTAGCTCATGGCAAACAAGCATGCAGCTAGCCCAACATTAAGCGGTTACCATAGCCTATAGATGCTTGCGACGCCAATAACAACGATACTGAATTGTACAAATGTCTTCATGTTTAAACATAAACTCGTGATTCTGAGTAGAAATAAGTAGGTGTAGAAAAAAAGAACAAATTAAAAAAAAATTGAATACAACTTAAAATAAAATTATCCAAGGGATTAAAATACAGATAGTAAGATAAAGATATATGATATAAGATATGATATATGATATATTTTATGAGAGGTAGGGTACAGCGGAGTACCATCACGAAGCCCAACTGGGGAAGTACCTCCTCGTTACAGAAGACCACAGCCATAATAGCACTGCTACCTTTCAGGTATGTAGTGTTGTGTTCCTGATGGTGAATAAGGTTCCCAGAGCTCCAACCCACTTATAGGTCGGCAACGCGCTTGTGACTGCCCTTGGTGTTGCGAGTGCCCATGGGCGACGGTAATTGCTTACCATCAGGCAATCCGTCTGCTCGTTTGCCACCTTTGTCATAAAAAAAAAAACAAAAAACAAAATTGCAGCCGTGAAATGCTGCCAGCATTTACGGTACCATACCACAGTGCGAATTATGTTTTACTTTACGTTTTTAGTTTAGTTTAGGTAAATTTATTTATTTTTATTAATATAAGCTATAATTCATCATCATCATCATCATCTCAGCCATAAGACGTCCACTGCTGAACATAGGCCTCCCCTTGGATCTCCACAAGTACCGGTTGGAAGCAACCTGCATCCAGCGTCTTCCGGCGACTTTAATGAGGACCACGTTTCGGAGCCGTAAGTCATCACTGGTAACACACATTGGTTAAAGACTTTCGTCTTGAGGCACTGAGGTATGTCGGACGAAAAGACATTACGTAGTTTCCCGAACGCTGCCCAACCGAGTTGGATTCGGCGGTTTACCTCTTTCTCGAAGTTGGACCTACCTAATTGGACTACTTGTCCTAGGTAGATATACGAGTCAACAACTTCGAGTACCGAGTTCCCAACAAAGACTGGGGTGGGCACAACATTAATAAATAGCAGCTATAATTAATATTAAATATTAATTATAGCTTAAGTACAAATACCAGGGTCTCGGCTCCGAATACATTTTATGCCATTCGGAGTCCAAACCTAGGCCCGTGGGGTCCCAACGCCCATATCATGTTCAAAGACCTTTCTAAAAGGCTCGTCGACTCCACTGGTGACCGCCGAGCTGGCAGCTTTCTCGCGCAACGCATCAGTATCGTGATACAGTGGGGAATGCTGGCAGCATACTCGGCACCATGCCAAAGGGGCCCAATTTTAACGACGTTTTTAAAACTTTTATTATTTATTTTTAGTCTCATATAAGTTTAGTTTATAAGGTTTATTATATTGTAACCTATATTTACATATACAAAAAGACATATTTATAAGTGAATACACTTTCACAGTGATGTTCGAGGCCGAAGTGCATTGACTAGTAAGTGAATCATTTGAATTTTCATTAATATTTAGAATACATTTGGTTTCCTTTATTTAAATGGTATAAAGGGCGGAAATAGCGAGGATGTAAACGCGGCGGTTTTTTATAATTTAACACCCCGAGCTTAGTCGATAGTGACTGCCTACGAAGCAGCGGGGCGATTTTTGGGACTCGTGCACTCGAATTCATAAAACTTTGAGAAGGAAAATAATCACACACAAAAGTTTCTCACCATTATTTTTGCACAAAATGTATAGTTTCGATGCCCATCATTATTAATTTATATCATTAATGTTTCTAAAATATCATTTCTTCGTTTCTGACAGAGTTTAAAATGTCAAGATTCTTTTTTTTTTATGACATAGGCGGCAAACGAGCAGACGGATTGCCTGGTGGTAAGCAATTACCGTCGCCCATGGGCACCCGTAATACCAGAGGAGTCACAAGCGCGTTGCCGGCCTTTAAGGGGGGTTAGAGCTCTGGGAACCTTACTCACCATCAGGAACGCAACACTGCATACCTGAAAGGTAGCAGTGCTATTATGGCTGTGGTCTTCAGTAAGGAGGAGGTACTTCCCCAGTTGGGCTGCCCCAGGTTCAAGCGTGATGGTCATCGCTGTGCCCTACCTCTCATTTACCATCGCATGTACTCGTATTTGGACGAAAGTCAAAATTAGTTTTCCGGGTTTGTACAAGAATAGCCAGGCCCAACAGTGGGCAATAGTAAATAGCCGGTTTGTTTAACGTGCTGCAATTAGCGGCTATCAACATAATACGTTTATCATTACGTCACGTTTACGGTAACGGTCAGACGCCGTGACGACTGCGGCTATTACGTGTGGCTATTGCTTTCAAGCTAGGATTATTTTCATACAAATTTACCGGTATTCCATTTCCGCCAAGATTTTATTCATTTCCCGCCAAAACATTGATTATTATTTCAATAGCCAGACCCTATTGCATATTTTTGCATTTTATTTTGCTAATCAGATAAAGTATTCTCCTTACATAAACACCATATAAAAATATAATGTTTTTTTTTTATTATAACGACATTATTTATGTTTTTAGTAACACCGGTAACGATCCCTGCTTTCAAGACACTTCTACACGGACACCACTACATGGAGTTTAATTCGTAGTGTGAAAAATCGGCGAAGTGCGTGTCAGATTCATGGCGCCGATATTTGAGAGTCGTGCACTTGAACTCAAAGAACTAAGGGGATGAAAATAATAGCACACAAAGGTTTCTCACCATTATCTTTGCACAAAATCTGTAGTTTCAAAACCCACGGATATTAATTTCTATCATTAATGTTTATAAAATACTATTTCCTCGATTTTGACAGAGTTTATTATGTCACGGGTACTCGACGCTCAAAAATTTTGACGAATTTTGAGAGTCGTGCACTCGAATAAAAAAAATTGAGGGCGAAAATAATCGCACATAAAAGTTTCTCAGTATGTTTGCACAAATTGTGTAGTTCCAATTTTCAATATCCATGACTGTCTATCATTTATGTTTGCAAAATACCATTTCTTCGTTTCTGACAGACTTTAAAATTCGAGTATTCGACGCTCAAAAATCGGCACCCACGACGACACCTCATAGTTTTTGCGATAGCGATTACTATTCCACTCAATTGCAATGACTCGTAATCAGCCAATGAACAATAACTCTGATTATATGACCCATCATTCGATTCCTCGCTGCGCCGCAGTTTAACGCACAGGCTGACAAGTCGGCAGGTATTCAGTGGTTGTATAGTGTTTTATTGAAAACCTGAAGACACGTGTATAAAGCAAGTATGTTATATTTAAATTTAGGTATACTTGTTTTTAGTAAACAGTACCTAAAGTAAGTAGTAAATACTATTAGTAAAAAAATAATTGTTAAAATTGAACTATTCTGTAAAAAGATGTGCGTTAAGAATATACGCGTTGTTGAAAACCTCAGGGGCGATTTTTGTGATATTTTAAACTGTGTCAGAAATGAAGAAATGTCATTTTAGAAACAGGAATGATAAAATTAACACATTCGCTGCCACCCCCTCCAAAAATGTATGGAAATGAACGCACATGTGCGCTGGTGGCAGTGAATGCGTTAATAAGCGTGGATATCAAAATTATCGAAACAGCCACCTACAACAGGGCGCTGATTTTTGAGCACTCGACGCTCGAATCGTGACATTTTAAACTCGCTCAAACACGAAGAAATGGTAGTTTAGAAGCATGAATAACATAAATATATAATCGTGGATATCTATTTTGAGCAAAAATAATGGTAAAACACTTTTATGTGCGATTATTTTCGCCCTCAAAGTTTTTTGAATTCGAGTGCACGACTCTCAAAAATCGGCCCCCTGAAACGAAAAAGTGGTATTTTAGAAACATGACTGACATAAGTTTGTAATCGTGGGTATCGTAATTATGCATATTATGCAAAAATAATGGTAAGGAACTTTTGTGTGTGATTATTTTCGTCCTCGATTTTGTTTTTATTGTAGTACAATAATCTGCTCACTGTCGACTGCTCACATGATAAAAAGGTTGTAGGGACCTACGTTGAAAGCGCATGAGCCACCCGGACCCGGGTATGTCCTCAAACTACGTCCAACAATGAGAGGTAGGGCACAGCGATGACCATCACGCTTGAATCTGGGGCAGCCCAACAGGGGAAGTACCTCCTTACAGAACACAGCTATAGCAGCACTGCTACCTTTCAGGTATGTAGTGCTGTGTTCCTGGTGGTGAGTAAGGTTCCCAGAGCTCCAACCCCCTTTAAAGGCCGGCAAAGCGCTTGTGGCTCTCCTGGGTGCCCATGGGTGACGGTAATTTCTTTACATACCTACACACATTTCAGCCATATGCAGTCCACTGCTGGACATAGGCCTCCCACAAATATGACTTGTATCTTGGGGGTATTTCCATAGTCTCCACGCTCGGCAGGTGGGTTGTCGACCGCAGTACTTGTAGATTGGGTTTCGACGGACGCTGCTGCCTGTCCGTAGGACTTTTCCCTAATTGTAATTTCTTACCACCAGGCAATTCTTCTGCTCGTTTGCCGTCTTTATCATAAAAAAAATCTTCAACAGTAACTTACCTAGTTTAAAAAGCATGACGTAAAATGTATGTATGTATGTATGTTCACAAAAAACGCGGCGTGTTTGACCTGTTCTGCAGCTTAATGAATACGTTTGATTATGATTAAGTGCAATGGAAATGCATGTTCATACTGCATTGTGGTGCATTGTGTTAGCTAGTGTCGTGCAACTATTGTGGAATTTTGAGTGAGGTAAAATTTTGTGTTTCCATAGATGCAAAATATTAAAGATTTCGTTTATTTAGGCACGATTTACGTAAAAAAAAATACAGATGCAATAAGGAAAGGCTTCTGAAAAACTAAAAAAATCTCTGGAGCGGTACCGCGAACATCGAAGTTCGTATATTTCGGGCATCTTTCTCTTTTACTTGACACCAGTCATGAGAGTGACAGAGGCAATCGGTCGAAAATTACGAATATCGATGTTCGCGATAGAGCCGCTGCCTACGAGGAAGAGAACTCGAATTTTAATACCGCGTCTAGTTTTTGAAAATGTGCAATCGAATTGAAAAAACTTTGAAGACGAAAATAATCACACACAATAGTTATTTGTGCAACAAGAGAGGAAAGTTGTTTTTTCTTGCGAGTGTTTATTTTGAGTCCCGAGTAAGCGAAAGATTCTATAATTGAATCACGAGCGTAGCGAGTGATTCTAGTGTTAGAATCTTGAGCGTAGCGAGGCACTCAAAAACACGAGATGTAATAGTTATTTGTGCAACAAGAGAGGAAAGTTGTTTTTTCTTGCGAGTGTTAATTTTGAGTCCCGAGTAAGCGAAAGATTCTATAATTGAATCACGAGCGTAGCGAGTGATTCTAGTGTTAGAATCTTGAGCGTAGCGAGGCACTCAAAAACACGAGATGTAAAATAACTTTACTCTAGTGTGACACATACAACTTTTCACCTCAGTAGTGAGAACATATTAAAGGTTAAATAAGTTGCCAAAAATGTCATTTTTAGTACAAGCTTTTATTGCCGACTGTACTTTTTTTCACAATCGTCATCAACTCTTCGAAAGGATTCTAATGAGCCTAAAACACCACGGGTTTATCTTGTGTATTTTAGGAGTTGCTTTTGCTACCTTCTGACTCCAGCATCAGATCAGATCAGTGGTACCATAATATTGCATTGTAACCGATATTACATAAGTGTGCTAAATTTCAGCTCAATCGGTTAAAGATGTCTGCTTCAAAAGTGAGTTGCAAGATTCCATCCGGATAAATATACAAATACCGTACAAATACATACATAAAGTTAAATAAAATCTTGTAAAAAATGAACATCAAGTTAACCACATTCATTTAAGTGTTTTATCTGCAACTGCACTGGCTTCATTACTTAATATTTTGTTTAAATATTTTTCATTATAAAATATGTACATTTCAAAATTATAATATTTGATTAATTTGTGAGGGTACGAAAGTGTTAGTGGTGTTAAGGGAGTCCATTATGTCCTATTATTATAAATAGATACATATAAATACTTAAATACATAGAAAACATCCATGACTTAGGAACAAATATCTGTGCTCATCACACAAATAAATGGCCTGACTGGGATTCGAACCCGGGACCAGCGGCTTCTTAGGTATGGTCATTACCTACTAGGCCAGACCGGTCGTCAATTAAAAAGCTACTTTGTCTCACTCCCTGGAGTGACGAAAGTAGCAACTTTCCTCACTCTCTGAAAGTGAGGAAAGTCGCACTTTCCTCACTCCCTGGAGTGAGGAAAGTAGACATGTTCGAGCTGCTGAGGTGAAAAATAACTTTACTCTAGTGTGACACATACAACTTTTCACCTCAGTAGTGAGAACATACTAAAGGTTAAATAAGTTGCCAAAAATTACATTTTTAGTACAAGCTTTTATTGCCGACTGTACTTTTTTCACAATCGTCATCTACTCTTCGAAAGGATTCTAATGAGCCTAAAACACCACGGGTTTATCTTGTGTATTTTAGGAGTTGCTTTTGCTACTTTCTGACTCCAGCATCAGATCAGATCAGTGGTACCATAATATTGCATTATAACCGAAATTACATAAGTGTGCTAAATTTCAGCTCAATCGGTTAAAGATGTCTGCTTCAAAATTAAGTTGCAAGATTCCATCCGGATAAATATACAAATACATACATCCAGTTAAATAAAATCTTGTAAAAAAATTAACATCAAGTTAACCACATTCATTTATGTGTTTTATCTGCAACTGCACTGGCTTCATTACTTAATATTTTGTTTAAATATTTAACGTAATATGTACATTTCAAAATTATAATATTTAATTAATTTGTGAGGGTCCCAACGTGTTAGTGGTGTTTAGGGAGTCCATTATGTCCTATTATAATAAATAGATACATATAAATACTTAAATACATAGAAAACACCCATGACTTAGGACAAATATCTGTGCTCATCACACAAATAAATGGCCTGACTGGGATTCGAACCCGGGACCACCGGCTTCTTAGGCAGGGTCATTACCTACTAGGCCAGACCGGTCGTCAATTAAAAAGTTACTTTGTCTCACTCCCTGGAGTGACGAAAGTAGCAACTTTCCTCACTCTCTGAAAATGAGGAAAGTCGCACTTTCCTCACTCCCTGGAGTGAGGAAAGTAGACATGTTCGAGTTGCTGAGGTGAAAAAGTGTCTTACCATTATTTTTGTCGTACACAAATCAGATGTGTATGAAATCCTAATTTAAAAGGTAAATTAAAACTACGGAGTGAAGTGGGATGTCCTAAAATGTCAAATAGTCACTTTTGTGAGTGATTAATTTTCGCCCTCTAAGTTTTTTGAATTTGAGTGCATGGCTTGGAAAAATTGGTTCTCAAAATCTAATAGTTGATGTTCCGTTTGATGCCCTTTAATTTCAAAAGAAATACAGATTGTTTTACTATATTATACTTTATTTACAATAATTACATCCATTAAAATACAAGTACTTAACTTGTTATTAAATCTAAACACGGCCCTTGAGGCATTGTACCAAGGATGCTCGCGGCATTTCCTCGTTTTATCGCAATGCTGATACGTTGTGCGAGGAAGCCGCCAGCTTTTCGGTCCAGTTACATCAACCAGACGCTTCGCGATTTCTGCAAAAAGTTTGTGCGCGCTGGGACCCCGTGGACCTTACGTCTCTACGACAAACGGTACAAAATGACACTCTCTGTCCAGGCTCTTATATTTGTTACGTTTGAAAATTTCGGCGCTTTCCGCCGCTGCACCCGCTTTTACAATGTATACAAATTTACTTATATATAATTTATTATTTTTTGAAATCTTTGATTGAATCATACGTTACTTTTTGTTAACTTCAATGTCACACAAAATAGAAAAGGTTATAGAGATTACAAAAACGAGATGAATAATATAATTATTCATGTGACAAGCTATATCTTCGGCTATAAATAAAGTTATTACGTCAGTCATTTATTTATTACAAAATTTGGTCGTGCGGCGCTGGCTGGGTTTTCAGTTAAAAACTTTATTGAAAACAAGGTATGGCTATAATATCTTTTTTAATACAGGTGCTCAAAAATGGGTACTTTTCGTAGCTGTTTAACGTGCGGAAAGTTGGATTTCGCGCACTAGTGCTTTTTACTTTTCCAGATTTTTTTTATTTACACTTGTTCCAATTCATGGATTACTAATGGGTGTTAATACTATAAGTCTCCTTTAAACATCTTGATAAACAAATAACCTACTGTTAATGTAAGAATAAGAAATAACATAAACATGTCATATTTTATTACTTATCTCTTCATCAATCATCATTATAACAAGTTTATTTTTAATATTGAAAAACCATTCTTAAAAAGTTGTTAGAATGAAACGGAACAGAAGCGCTACCGCGAAAGACGATATTCGTAAATTTCGGACGATTGTCTCTGTCACTCTCGTGACGCC
This sequence comes from Grapholita molesta, assembly GCA_022674325.2. Taxonomy (NCBI): domain Eukaryota; kingdom Metazoa; phylum Arthropoda; class Insecta; order Lepidoptera; family Tortricidae; genus Grapholita; species Grapholita molesta. Next base: position 719,526 of record CP053145.2, on the reverse strand, counting down.
TTGATTGGAGTAAAAGAGACAGATGTCCGAAATATACGAACTTCGATGTTGGCGGTACCGCTCCAGCTGCCGAAACGCCTGTCAAACAAGAGGCGTTTTTCCTACTGGTTACTGGTTATGTTTCCAAAGGTAGCATTCGATATTGTTTTTATAAATATACACAAATAATAGTAAAAAACGTAGTGTTTAAGTAAAATATTGTATATTTACAAGTATGTATGTATTTTATACATACATTTAAAAACTTTCATGGAAATGGATTAATAGTGATACTTAAAAAATTCCACTCTAGTCGAATTTAAGCTAAAAAAGACACCTCTTTATAATGTCAAAAATTGTCACTGCGATAATCGAACTTGTTGTTGAACGAGTAGTTGTTTTTTTTATTTTATTTCTTATTTGTTTTTTCGCAACTGTATTAAAAAACGTCGTTCGATACACGCGCGGAAATGTCATTACTTCACGAGGCCCGAGATATTTTGCCACGAGCCGAATCCGCACTAGCATCGAAATGTACTATTTCCTAACTAGTGCGTAAAAAGTGCACTTTTCGCACGCTTCGCGTGCGTAAATTTCACTTTTTAAGGCACTTGCTATGAAAAATTAGGTTCGATGTTACACGTGTAAAAACTTCTTTAAGACTCGGGTGATTGTCACCCTCGTTTCACTCGGGATCCAACGTTCACCCTCGTAGAAAAAAATTTTTTTTTTCACTAGTATCGAAATGTACTATATTACTTTACATTATATTTATATATTTTAGAATAGCACAGTTCATAGCACAGTACATTAGAGTAGCACATTCTCGGAGTCGCTATCCCTTGCAAGTCAGGCCTAGCTGAGTTTATTGCTAAAGTCTTCTCTGCGGGCTAGATTTAGGGAACAGCGACAAAACTCCCACTAATAGCTCGTCTCCATCATACATCGCTCAGATTCAGTTGAGACATCTTCAATCAATCTCGCTGGAAGCGTAAACTCAGTAGAAGTATATACAAATCAAGTCTGGTGCGGAAGGGTCCTGGATTTTCCCCAGGCTACCTTCCCCCACACAGTCCGCTAGCTCTAACATTCTGAACGGCATATAGAGTCTATAGATGTAGAGTATAGAGGTATTGTCGAGTAGGTACAGTCAGCAGCAAAAGTTGCTAAGCGTTTGAAGTGTACAAAATGACCTACACGCGCTCTTATTCTCTTGACAATAGAGACGTGTTGACCTCATTTTGAACACCTCAAATGCTTAGCTACTTCTGCTGCTGACTGTACTCGATTCGTGACATTTTAAACTCTTTCAGAAACGAAGAAATTTTATTTTAGAAATATGAGTGGTGAAATAATTTACTGGGGGCCGATTTTTGAGAGTCGTGCACTCGAATTCATAAAACTTTCAGAACGAAAATAATCACACACAAAAGTTTGTCACTATCATGTTTGCACAAGATGTATATTTTCGATACCAAAGATTATTAAGGCACTGGTCCCACTGGTAACTATAAATATCGCCGTGTTTCTTTTATTTACACGGGAGCGCTTATCTTTTGTTCGTGTTTATAGCCGATAGCTCATAGCTTACTAGCCCGCGGTGGGACCAGTGCCTAATTACTATCATTCATGTTTCTAAAATACCATTGTTTCTGACAGAGTTTAGAATGTCACGAATCGAGTAGTTAACGCTTAAAATGGCCGAGCCTTGTGAAAATTCATTTACTTAGGAAACTCATGTGTTACTTACACATATTAAAGTAAAGATAAAACGTGATTCAATGTCTCCCACTTTCTAGTAAGTTTATAATGCATATAAAGTGAAATGGCAGGACAAGGGGCGATTATATAATGAATGCACATGCATAAATTGTAAGTATTTTAACCTTTATTGACGAGTGCAATGGCCCTTTAAGTTAGCTAGGTTCATGTAAGCTGACGTGTGTAGAACAACAAACACACAATTACAATATTTATATACGTAATTAGGAGTTTTGTTTTGGTTAATTATGGGGTTTTCTAGAAGCGAGCGATCGACTCGGTAACTTAAATAACGCGGGTCACGGTAGACTAACCTCCGACACCTAACCGTTCCGTCACCGAGCCCCCACCGAGGCTTTCCGAGCACGGACCGCAAATTACTCGTTTTTTGCATCAACTTGTTCCGTGCCCAAGCTGAGCTAAGCCCGATCCTCTCGGACTGTTTTATTCCATACAAAATGAAGCGTATCGTTCCTTGCATCTTTTTCTGTCAGACTAGACCTGGGGGCCGATTTTTGGAGTCGTGCACTCGAAATCATAAAACTTTAAGAACGAATATAATCAGTATAATCACACACCAAAGTTTCTTACCATTATTTTTGCACTAAATGTATAGTTTCGATAACCACGATTATTTATTTATATAATTCATGTTTCTAAAGTACCATTTCTTTCAAAATAATGATAAGAAACTTTTGTGTTGGATTATTTTAGTCCTCAAAGTTTTTTGAATCCGAGTGCACGACTCTAAAAATTACCCCGCTGATCTGATCTGATGCTGGAGCCAGAAGGTAGCCATAGCAACTCCTGAAATACACAAGATAAACTCGCCGTGTTTAGGTTTATTATAATACTTAGACTCCTCTCCATGATTGTGTAAAAAAAGGTACAGCCGGCAATAAAAGCTTGTACCAAAATTTAAATTTTTGACAGGAATTTAAATGTATATGTGGTACCTAGTCCACATGGAAAGGTACCTTATGGCGCTTATGCTATTGTAAATGACACTTCAATACTAATGTGACACTTTGCAACATAAGCGCCAAGTGCCAAAGGTACCTTTCCACTACCACATATATGTGCAATAATTTAATGAATCGTTTCTTGCAGAACGCAATGTCCCCTTCTGTAGGCGAGTACTACGCGGGGAAGAATGTTCTAATTACAGGAGCCACGGGATTTGTTGGGAAGGTCAGTTACCATGTATGCAACCATGTAGAAGACAGGTCTGGCCTAGTAGATAGTGACCCTGATGCCTATGAAGCCGACGGTCTTGGGTTCGAATCCCAGTAAGGGCATTTATTTGTGTTATGAGCACAGATATGAGTAATGGGTGATTTCTATGTATTTAAGTAGTTATGTATCTATATATTATATATATCGTCGTCTAGTACCTACAACACAAGCCACTGAGCTTACCGTAGGACTAGGTCGATTTGTGTAAGATTGTCCCAAAATATTTTTTAACGTCGTGGACTCGAATAAAAAAAAAATATATTGAATTGTTTTTGCACGAAATGTATAGTATCGATCAAAAATTTCTAACCATTATTTTTGCACAATATATATAATTTCGATACCCACGATTATTAATTTCTATAATAACTTTACATTTTAAGCAAATATAAAAATAAAAAAAACTTTTGTGTGCGATTATTTTTGTCCTCAAAGTTTTTTGAATTCGAATGCACGACTGTCAAAAATCGGCCCTCTGTTTGTATATAAGTAGTTATTGTCAGATTAATACAGCGATGGAACTCCGCTAGCCTTCTGGGCACTTTTTCGCCTGGCTATGGCTCAGAAAATGAAGCAACTTTTTTTCAAACGAAACTGTCACACCAGAGGCACTACCGCCCAAAACGATAGTCGTAAATTTCGGGCATCTTTCTCTTTACCCCAATCAAGACGTCATGAGATTGACAGAGACAATCGTCCGAAACATACGAATATCGTTTTTGGCGGTAGCGCCTCTGATGGTAAATGTCGACGAGGTCGAGGGTGTAGCACGCTGGTTCAGTAACAAGCTAACAGCCTAATCACTCAAGAACTTTTTACTTAATTATTTTTAAACTTGCTTTTAACTATGTAATACCACAAGGATGTGCTCATCAGATCCTGGTGGAGAAGTTACTTCGTTCCTGTCCTGAGCTGAACACCATCTACCTTCTTCTGCGGCAGAAGAAAGGAGTCTCCAGCGAGGACCGGCTTCGGGATCTCATCAGCAATAAGGTAACAACTTATTTTTTCATGCAAGCGTTTTTTTATGATATAGGAGGCAAACGAACAGACGGATTTAAGCGACTACCGCCGCCCATGGACACTCGCAACACCAGAGGAGTCACAAGTACGTTGCCGACCTTTAAGATCTCTATACGCTCTTTTCTTGAAGGTTTGGAGGTCATATCGGTCCGGAAATACTGCACACGACAATTTATTTCAAAGTTTTGCTGTGCGCGGCAGGAAGTCTCTAGAAAAACTGACTGCCAACCATCTAAATGGTGATGATGAAAGTGTTACTTGGGCGCCCTCAACCTCCCTATTACCTTATCTTACCTTACCTTACAAAACCTTTTTTTAACGGCTATCTAGCCTAGTCGATATTACAGATTCAGCCTACGAAGTGAATTCAAGAAACTTTTAGGGCGAAAATAATCGCACGCAAATTTTCTACATCAACATTATTTTTACGATGCGATTTTTGAGCGTAGAGTACTCAAATCGTGAGATCTTCAACTCTGTGAGAAACTAAGAAATGGTATTTTAGAAACATGAATAATAGAAATTAATAATCGTAATTATATATTTTGTGCAAAAATAATGGTTAGAAAGTTTTGTCTGCGATTATTTTCGTCCTCGAGTTTTTTATGAATTCAAGTGCAAGGATAAAAAAAACTGGCTGATACAAGGAACATGCAAGATGTGGCATTCCATCTATTTACAAGGTATATACAAGACATAGAATAACATGTTGCGCAGCGCCATCTATGGACATATGTTGAGTTATTTTGACAGCGAGACATCTCCATACAACTAGTATAGCACTGAGTACTAATGTTAAACACGATAGATGTCGCTAATGTGTTTGCCGGGATGCGGGGAACTCGGTTTTGATTAGACATTGTTATTCTATGTCTTGTATGTAGGTACCCTGTATTGATATAAATAGAAATACATTAATAATAATCGTATAAACACTTAAATAAATCCCCATACCAGCATTATCTGGAACTCCAGGGTAACTACCGACTCCGAACTTTAAACTTTAGCTTCTGTCATCAGCTCTTCAATCCCCTGCGAGCCAAGCAGCCTGATGTGTTCAGCAAGCTCCGCCTGGTGGCCGGAGACATCTTGGAAGACGAGCTCGGGCTCAGCAATGATGACCGGCAGGAGCTGCAGAGGCGGTGCCATGTGGTCTTCCATAGCGCAGCCTGTGTACGGTAAGTCCAGTCGGCAAATCAAAAATCAGCCCATGGGCAATTTTGAGAACGAGTACTCCACTCGTGACAATTTAAACTGTGTTAGAAACTAAATGGTATTTTAGTAACAAGATTGATAGAAAATAAGCAATATTGGATTGAATGAATGAATGAATATTTGGTGACAGAAATACAAATAACATAAAACATACAAGGAATAAAGTGCCACGAAATAGCCTCATCTCAGCGTAATGCTGGTGACATCCAGCGCTGATCTTCCGATGAGAACATCAAGAAGGAAAAGTATCACGGCAGGTAACACAGAAACGAAACGAAATTAAGAACAGAAGCATTAGATTATACATGATTGAAATTATACACGTAAAATACAAAGGTAAAATAGTGAGAAACTTAGGTGTGCTTCAAAATTTTTTGTATTCGAGTGCACGACTCTCAAAAATTAGTTCCCTGAAAGTTGACGAACTCTTGCTCCATGAGTGTCTACTACTACTCTATTACAAAAGAAAAAATGGTATTTCAGAAACACGAATGATATAAAAAAAATTTTTTCCAGTTAAAGAGTAAATTTTAATTAAAAATGAAGAAATAATGAAAAATAACGATAAACTATACTAGGTTATAAATAACTTAATAATAAAATAAACTACATTAAAAAATAATAACTAAAACTCTAAATTTAAGGTAGGCCCCTGTGGCATGGTTCCAAGAATGCTGGCAGCATTCCCTCGCTGTATCGCAACGCTTAGGCGTTGGGCGAGGAAGCTGCCAGCTCTTTTATCTCCGGTACCAACTCTTTAAAAAGACCCTTAGCTGCGTGGCCCCACGGACCAAGAGTCTCGACTCCAAAGGCAACAAAATTGTAGTTGGAATCGAGACTCCTGTACTTCCGGGATTTGCGGACCTCGGCCGCCTCTGCCGCCGCGCCGGCCTTGTCTACAGTACCGTAGAGATGGGAAGGCGCCAGTGTATCCACGCATGTAGCGTCCCACACGAGGACTCGTCCCATCTTCCACGGTATTAACGACATCCCGTCAGGTCTCTTGCCATCGTCTCTGACTATACCGGTAGGCTCCAGTATTGCCGGAACGTTGACGGTGGCAAGAGACCGGCGGATTATGTCGTTCAGGGCGGCGTGACGAGAAAAGCGGCCCGCACTACGTTGGCACGATAAACCGTGGTGCCCCAGCCGGTCGACGCTACTGCCACAGTGACATATATGCGGCGCGCATAATTGTACTCCCAAACGAAGCCCGACCGCCAAACGGAGTACATTAGCATCTAAATGCATACCTGTGTTAGGCGACGGGTAAGCACTCAGCCAATGACCAGACTCCTTGCAGCCTGCAGCCAAAAGCCGAGCGCGTTCTGTTCCTGAATAGCAGTTGTTGCAAAGATAAGTGTAGGTTAATTTAGATAAGATGTCATCCCAACCCCTCTGTGATTTTGGGTTATAAGGAAAATTTTGCCCCGGGCAGGCAGACAACCAGGCATTTTTAGCAGCATCCAGGCCTGAGATCTCATAGTTCATGGGCGAGGCCTTTAGGATTTTTCCTATGAGATCACCAGAGCTGTGATAGATGATAAAAATGCCGGAAGAGCAACACTTGAAATTTTGCGCACTCCAAGCCCGCCGTAACGGACGGGGAGAGATGCTTGAAGCCAAGACTGATCGGTGAGCTTCAAATTTAAAATAAGTTCAAGGTGAGTTTGAACAAGTGAATCGACGGGAGTCAGTAAATTTTGATGTTTCCAGAAGGGGCTACACCGAAGCATGTAGGTCAATTTTGAGACAAAAAGACAGAATTTAAGAATAAAAAAGGCCGAGTGAGGGCTAATTTCTAGTAGACGATCGGCACAATTTTGGAATTTTGCTATAGTATTGTTAATAAATTCAGGAAAAAAATCATCAAATATTGGTGTCCCTAGGAGGGTAAGGGTCTCTTTGGTAACAAATTTAATATTAGGTGTCAATAAATTAAATTTATTATCAATATCTACAGGGTTCACGGATCTATCGTGAATGTAGATTTCACATTTGTTATAATTTAAGCCAAGACCAATAGATTCAAATTTGGATTTTAGGGTGGAGAGGTCAGAAAGTACTGTGTCTATGTTTCCTCCTAGGGTGCCGTCGTCTAAATACCACACATTCAATTTGGAAGTTAGATTTTGGATTATGGGATTTATTGCTAAACTAAAAATCGCCGGCCCGAGGGGATCACCTTGCTGGCATCCCACTTCCGAGGAGAGCTCATGGTTGCGGTACATTAATTTAGTGGGATCGGCATAACAATGTAATAAATAATTATAAAGTTCTGGGATATGACTTCTAATTTCAGCCAGCAAGGTGTCTCTGTTTACCGAATTAAAGGCATTTTTAACATCAATCTTTATCAAAACTTGGCATTCGTCGTTGCTGAGGAAAGTGCGGAGAGCATGAACTGCCGCTTCGCATCCACCTCTTGTTCCGAAGCCTAATTGAACAGTTTCAAACTTTCGCTGTAATTTTGAAATTATATGCCGAACTGCTATTTTAGACGCTAATCGTCTTAAAGTCGTGCCAACAGCTATCGGTCTCACACCGCCATCTTTTTTAGTGAGAGCAATTAGATTAGCTCCATATAAAATGGATACAATGTCTGGATTTATACCCCCACTCAACATTAGATTTATTATTTTATTTATGGAAATAATTAATTTTGAACCAGCATCACCAACGCTATGTGCAGTAAGGTCTTTTAAGTGTTGAGGGGAAATACCGTCTAAACCGGCTGCAGAGCCATTTTTGAAGCTAGCAATAGCATCTGTGATGTGTTTATTTTCAACTTGGAGGCAATCTAGCATAGAGGTTGGCGGATCTAAGAAAACAGGCGTGGAAGGGGCTGGGGGGTGTTTGGAGCGTAAGGCCAAAAGAGTGTCGGGAGTATCGGGTGATAAAAAGTCACTGGAAAACAAAATACGGGCAGCACCTTTGAGGTCTCCGTCACTGATTTTAGCTTCAACGGTTTTTGCCAAGTTGTATGTAGGGAAATCGCCATGGTTTTTAGAGATTCCTAGAGTTACATTAGGGGCTAAAACTGATGGATTAGAGCAGTTGTTCTTAATCTTTTGAGTTAATGATAGCTCGTGGTCGTCTGTTGTAACGTGTAAAGTATGGTAAGCAAAAGTTAAGAGATTTCGCCACGTATCAAAACTATTTAACTCTACGCACTGATCAATTAAGTAAGACAAACGCGTGGCAACGGAGACCCTGGCGCCGCGCGGAATCCTTTTGATAACGGGACAGTTAATTTTAAGTTGGCTTAGATCAAATTGCAAGTTACTGGCGAGCAACGAGTCATTATTTATATGTCTCTTCCGTACACGGAACAATGGTGTTCCGGACATTTGGGAGGCGTACGCGGAGCCAGATCGAGCCAACGCGCAGAGGCCCTTTCGACAATTTAATGAAATGTAAGGGGTGCACTAAGCGGATGTTGCCCCTGTCCGTATCACGGGACGCGCACAGAGACAGCACCCGCCATGGTGTAAGGACTATTGAGTTATAATGGAATCAAGAATGTACTAGGCTATTGAGTGGAAAGGATAGACTAGCTACTGGGCTATTGGATAAAAAAACCGGACGTCTGCCTAATAAAATGGTATTCTATTTTATTTCCGGCAGACGGTGACTCGCCCTATGCGAGATGGGCCCCCACAAAAAGCGACATCAAAGATGGCTCAAGGGCAACACCGGTGCATAGGGCTAAGGGTAGAGAGGTGTCACTGGACTTTATTTATATTATTGTTACTAACGGGGGGTGACGTGTGGACTGGGCCACTATCAGGTGTAGTATTCTGTGACAAACAATTTCTGTGTTTTTTAGAGACATGTATGTTAAGACCACGGGAAGTTTCAAAAGATTTAGTACATATGAGGCATGTGTGGGCGGTCGGGGCAACAGGTTGGGTCACAGAAATCATCCGTGGTAAAGGAGCCCAAATATGTAGAAATTATTAATAAATTGATTTAAAATACTTACATGACATAAAAGAGACTATTAATAAATTATGAAAATAAAATAACACAATAATACCTTCTTCTTCTTTTAAAAAAATATGGCTTCCATCAATAAATCAATCGATGATTTCGCCAATGTCAAGTAAAATAACATATAAATTTGCTCTTAGAGCATGACGTTGTTCGGTAGTAGGCCTTGCGTTTTGTAAAGTGGTAGCTGGACTTTACAGAAAGCTTAAGAGGCGGCCGTGACCCCGGGACTGCCGGGTGATGAACAAAATAGTGGTGAAACACGTTTTGAAATCAATTCTTCATTAGCTGCACAATTCTGCGTTAGATCACTGCGTTTGAACAAAAAAAAATATTTTCAAGACGTCTTCGCCATTTTGAGGTTCAACCGTCAATCCTAACACAATAATAAAAGAACTAGCACTTCGAAAAGTCAAAAATGACACGATAGACGCTGTCACATTGTGACCGCAAGGGGGCGCAGCCCCCGTGCGCAAGTGAACCTTCTTTCTTGTTCTGCTAGAATACGCAAAGGAAATGTATCGGTCCGGGGGCGCCGCAGGCAGCAATAATAGGGTTGTGAGAAAAGCTACGTTTCGTTACGCTAAAATTATTATAGGATTGCTTTGCGATGCTTTAAAATGTTCCTTGGGCAGTGAAGGATGTGATTACAGCAGCTTGATGATGGAGCTGTTTTGGTATGTTAATCCACATGGAGACAATGCTCAAAAATAGGATTTCAGATATTATTCAGCAGGGTAAAAATACTTTTTAATTAAATTGAGAAAATAAAAATTTTCGGACATCCATATTAGACACTCAAATTAGTAATCGTGATTATCGAAATTATTCATGTCGTGCAAAAATAATGGCAAGAAACTTTTGTGTGCTATTTTCGTCCTCAAAGTCCTTAAATTCGAGTGCACTCTCGAAAATCGACGATCGAGTTGTGTATCTTTATAGGTACTTAAATTTTCACATTATAAAAACATTGTTAAGGAAAAACTAATGACAAGTTAATAATAACAAGCGTACATTAACGTACATTGCAAATACGGTCAAATAGCGGTCATGCGATGTGTACAGTCACGTCTAATAATATGTATACATTTGAGAATGTATGTCTGAGGCATAAGGATCGAAATCGTGAACATATTTTTGGAGCTGACCGTACAAGAGCAAAAACATTACAAGTGGCGCCAGTTCTTCGGTTCTGACAGAGTTTAAATTGTCACAAGTGACGCCCAAAAATCGCTCCCCGGGGGATTTTTGGGCGTCGAATACTCCAATCGTGACATTTTAAACTCTGTCAGAAACAAAGAAATGGTATTATAGAAACATGAACGATAGAAATTAATAGATTATTAGGGTATAAAACTTTTGTATACGATTATTTTCGCATTCAAAGTTTTTTGAATTCGAGGGCACGACTTTCAAAAATCGGGTCTTTATTTGTATAGCACTCAACACAACGTAAGCCCTGACCGTGCCCCATACGAAAGATTTTTAAAAGAACTTTATGACGCAAATAATTGTACACCAAAATTTCTCATCATTGTTTTTACACAAATTGCATTGCTTTGCCCGTGATAATCGTGACATTTTTAAACTCTTAAGAAACGAAGAAATACTGTTATAGATACATGACATGAATGACAAATTAATAATTGTTCACCGATTGTTCATATCGAATATTGTCTTCGATTGCCGCCATAATTATTCATGAAATTAAACAACTAAAATGAATTATATCGCGTATACTAATTTTATTTCATATCGAAATTATATATTCCGTGAATCCGTGCAATAATAATGCTAAGAAACTTTTGTCTGCAATATTTTAGTGATCTAAGTTTTTGAATTCGAGTGCACGACTCTCAAAAAAATCAAAAATCTAATGTACTTGACTTAACCACCGATGTAAAAGAGGGTTGTTATAAGTTTGACCGCTATCACCACTTCTAGTGTGATTTTTTGATGTATTTTTAACGTGACACATTTCTTTCAGTTTCGACCAGAAACTAAAAGACGCGGTTAACCTGAACACAACGGGGACGCTGCGTGTCTTGAACTTGGCTGAGAAGATGGAGAATTTGGAGGTAAGATCTACAGTTTTTCAACTGATGCCCAACTTTGCCCGTTGATACACAATTTTTTTACCGAATGCCGTGTGATGCCGGCTGACTAGAATAGCACCACCCATCTCGTCCCGTGTCGTAAGAGGCGACAAAGGGAAAAATCCTACCCCTAAACCCAATCAACAATCAATTATACAAGGAGGAAATGCCGCCAGCATCTTTGGTACAATGCCTCAAGAGCCGTTTTAGATTTTCTGCAGTGAATAGTTAAGTACTTGTTGTTTTGCCGTGTGATGCCGGATGACTTTGAGCACCACCCTATCTTCTCCCGCGGGTGTTGCAAGAGGTGACAAAGGGAAAAAACCTACGGACGGGCAGCAGCGTCCGTCGAAACCCAATCAACAGCTACTTCGGTCAACCCGCCTGCCAAGCCGACTGGCGACTATGGCAACTACCCCAAGACGATACAAGTCGTATTTGTGGGAGGCCTATGTCCAGCAGTGGAATGCATACGGCTGGCAACAACAGCTACTGCGGCCCCCAAGCCGTCTGCCAAGCGTGGCGACTATGGCAACTACCCCCAAAATGATACAAGTCATATTTGTGGGAGGCCTATGTCCAGCAGTGGACTGCATACGGCTGACAACAACAGCTACTGCGGTCCCCAAGCCCTCTGTCAAGCGTGGCGACTATGGCACCTACCCCCAAGATAATACAAGTCATATTTGTGGGAGGCCTATGTCCAGCAGTAGAATGCATACGGCTGAATTGTGCCACAATTTTTCTACATCACTACTGCGAGGAAAACTAACTCTTAAATCTTACAAATTCAATCTAAAAAAATCAAATACATACTGACAAATCTATACTGACTCCCACACTCACACAGACACACACACTAGTACATAAAAACCCACACACACTACAGGTATAGGTTACTGGTAGAACTTGAATCCTTGTTGGATATATATATATATTTTTTTTTTCCTTGTTTCTCCCTTAGTCTAAGTCCGTTCTTTATTACATATAGTTGTTTTAAGCCTAATACTACATTTTAAAGACTGTATAGTAGATATTATTCTAACGCATTTAAGAGCAATGAGCACAGACTCATAAATACTGTAAATAAAGTTTTTCTTTTTCCTTTTGTGACCGACCGAGGTGTAGTTAGGGACCAGTCTGAAAACCAGCGCCGGGCACTGCCTGAGCAGAAGCTGAGACTGGGACCCATTGTCCACTAATGTTTATATTATTATTATTAGTTTTAAGTTACATATATTGTGTTTTTCGTATATTGTTTGCATACTTTTTAATGTGGCAATAAATGTTCTTCTTTCTTTCTTTCTTCTTTCTAAATCATTCATTATTCATAATCATCATTTGTAGGCCCATACAACCTCTAACGTCAAAATCAAACTCAAAGTTTTCATCACATTCCTTTGCACTCTTAGTGAATATAACGCAGCTTCGCTATTTTAATGAATAAAAAAATACTTTCTGAGCTAGTGAGGTGAATTTTTGTTTTCTATAGTTATATTTTTAGTTTAGTTAATGTACTAATAATCGCGTCAGTACAGCTTCCTCGTCAGCGGTGTACACCTGGGTCACAACGGAAGAACAGCGCTGGCTTTGCCAGCTACAATGCTGAGTTGTGACCCTTTTGTGGCATTTTTTTTTGTTTTAATACATGTTTACGGTCTTTCGTGTTGTGTCATGAATAAATGTTTTTTATCATTCTTTCTTTCTTTTCTAGGTTTTAGTACACATCTCCACAGCTTACTGCCGTTGCGAGTTGGATGTACTGGAAGAGAAGCTTTACCCAGCCGTCCATAAGCCCGCCTGGATCATGGACATAGTGGAATGGATGGACGACAGTATGCTGGATTATTTGGAGCCTAAGTACTAAATTTTGTTTTCAGAGCCATCTGTTTTTGAATTCTGAAACTAGGGCTTCAATTGTTGTGTACAGTCAGCAGCAAAAGTTGCTAATCGTTTGAAGTGTTCAAAATGACTTACACGCGCTCTTATTCTCTTGACAATAGAGACGTGTTGACCTCATTCTGAACACCTCAAATGCTTAGCTACTTCTGCTGCTGACTGTACATTGGAAACTATATTGCGGTTTTCGAGATATCCTGACTCTTTGTTATTTAAAGCATCATACATTATTTTTGAAAAATGTTTACATAACACTTTTCAAAATTTGAGAATGTAAAACACAGCTTTTTTTGCATCAATTATCTTAGAAATAATGGATTGCAATGTCTATACAGAGTTTCGTTCTTTTTAACATGCTAGATTTGTCTGTTGGTACTATGATAGCGCAGTGCCATCTAGGGGCTCATGTTCAGTTACTTTGACAGTGACATTTTATACAAGACTGACCAGCATTTCACCTCAGTCGCACCTGCAGTGACGACGAGGTCGAGGGTGTATGTGTGCACGGGTGAATATCCCAAGCAATAAAATTTGATGGCAAGACTGAAAACGCTGGTGCAGAAAGTCAAAATAGTCATACACTATTTTTTTTTGGAAACATCTCTTAGATATCGACCTCGGGCAATAACTAATATTAAAATATTAAATGATTTAATAATTGAAAAAAAATAATTAAAGCCCAATTTTTCATTCAGGTGGGTTGTCCGGAACCCAGTTATTCTTCTTTAATGCCGCATAACTCTAAAACTATACAAGATATCAAATTTGTTTTTAGTTCATTATAATACCATATCAATAAAGAACCCTTTAAAATATTACTTGTTTACAAACTGTTTAATAAACCCCTTTATTATGTGTAAAGAAATTTGTCCGGCAAAATAATCCTTATTACCGCGAACAAATTTCATCGACGTTTATTGGCTAAGTTTGACTTCGTACTCCGTCCGCCTCCTGCGCACTTTTAGAGTCACTTGTGCCGCAGCTCTCACGGCAATAAGATGTCGACACGATGCCAAATAGATCCGCTACCCACATGAGAATGTCATTTCGATGTTGCGGGGACAAAAAAAATATCATTCCGGAGTTTGCTATATGTTTTTTGTTTCATATTTGTTATTTTTCAAATATTTACAGATCGTGTATTTTGTACTTGTGAGTTTAAATGTTGCGATAATTAAAGAATGCGGGATTTAGTTATTTTTTTATAATTTTATTTCACCTCGGTTTATCATTCCACCAATTTCATTCCGGTGATTCCGGTATAATAAAATGGCTTTAATACCCACCAGAATGAAAATAACACCGAAATGATATCAAAAGTAGCTTCACTTTTGTGATTAAGTATTATTTGGGGGCACTGCCATGCCCCCGCCAAGTCCGACAAAATAAGATTCCGGCTGTACCAACTTTTTCTACAAGCTATTTAACCTCATGTCGTTTTATGATGGGTAAAGCTAGACCCCTGAATTTGTGGTTACAAAGTAGGCCTTAACATCAATTGGGTAAACTAGTAAACACCTGTCTTTGGCAAATTTTGACAAAATTCCCCAAGTACGTAATTACTAATTATTAATCAAAACTATTTTTCGAAAAACACTTCAGTGATGTTTATAGTACCATTATTTTTTTTTCAAATGCTACTTCATTGATTTGTTATAATTTTTTTAAGAGTCCGTAGTTGAAATTTCGAGATTTTGACCAACTTTGATGTGAGATTTAATTTAATTTAATCGATTTAAGCGTGACGATTATAGCATATACGCCCCATATGAAATGAACACCCTAAAACCATGGCCTCGAGTCCCCGACGGCCCCCGGTACCCTGGTTATGCCGGTAGCGGCCTGGGTACAAAAGGGATCAGGGGTGCTAAGAATCCCCGGGCGGCATCCTGCTACCGACGACTCTTGGCCCTGGCAACATACAACACGCGTACACTGCGGACCGAGGAAAAGATAGTGGAACTGGAGGAAGGGTTGAGCAGGTTGCATTGGGATATAATAGGGTTATCTGAAGTCCAAAGAGAGGGGGAGGACACGATAACCCTGAAGTCCGGCAACTTGCTCCACTTCCGGAAGGGCGACTACCAGTCCCAAGGAGGTGTCGGGTTAATCGTCCACAAGTCCCTCGTAAACAACGTGGTGAAGTTCGAGAGTGTGTCGTCTAGGGTGGCGTACCTGATACTCAGAGTATCCAAGAGATACTCGTTGAAGGTCATCCAGGTATACGCGCCGTCTTCGACACACTCCGACGACGAGGTGGAGGCTATGTATGAGGACATCTGAAAGGCCATGCATAGCTCCAAAACTTACTTAACTTACTTAACGCGAAACTAGGCAAGAGAGACGGCGCAGTGCTGAGAGTGGGGCAATTTGGATACGGACGTCGGAACCACCGGGGCCAACTACTGGCTGGTTTCTTGAAGAAAGAGGGACTCTATACGATGAACTCTTTCTTCAAGAAACGTGAGCATGATGGACCTGGATGAGTTCCGATGGTGCAACAAAAACCGAGATTGACTTCATAATGTCGACGAATGATGTCTCTGTGATCAATACGGTTAAGACCGGTAGTGATCACCGTCTGGTTAGGGGCACATTGAATATAAGTGTTAAGTTAGAACGTTAGCGACTGATGAGATCTACACTCCGGCCAGCACCAATCCAAATCCAAAACCCCGAGAGCTTTCATTAGAGCTCCGGAACCGTTTTGATTGTCTAGGAAGCGAGATGGACGAACTCAACGACGGGTTTGTAGAAGCTGTTCACAGCTCCGGGTCTAAGTCGGAAACTCATTAAGGAAAGGAGCGAGATAAAAGTGGCACTTTTTAAAGAAATACTCGATATGCTAGATTGGAGTAGTTCTACATTGAACATGGGCATTCGAAATAAATTTTCGGTTAATTATTGAACTTGACTGATTTAGGCAATTCTTAGCATTTTTCTCATTTTAGTGTATATATATCATTCCTGTGTTTATTTTTTTCATTCCGATGGGGAAAATGTCATTCAGGTGGAGTATTACATCATTCCTGTGTATACTTATCATTCACGTGCGAGTATTTTTTTTTCATTCCGGTGGAAAAATGTCATTCAGGTGGAGTGTTATATCATTCCTGTGTATATTTATTATTCACGTGCGAGTATTTTTTTTTATTCTCCGATAATTCACAAAATGCTTAAGATATCAAGTGCTCTGTAAGAGGCTGATCAAAGAACAGTCTTAGGTGTCGATTGACATTAAAAGAGACATCGAAGAAACGTAAATAAATAATTACACCGGAATGACACAAAAAACTAGTACTGTTGAAATTGACCCGCCACGCTGCTTCAGTTACATCTCATCTGATATCTCCACAGAACTATTATAGCACTGAGACCGCTGTTAAACGTGATATATGGCGCTAGTGCGTTTTCCATAATGAGGGAAACGCGATATTGTATAACATAGACATTGTCAATCACTTTTGAGTTTCCGTATATCGATGTAACGTTTTGGACCCGGGTAAGTCCTTAAACTACGTCCAACAATGAGAGGTAGGGCACAGCGATGACCATCACGCTTGAATCTGGGGCAGCCCAACTGGGGAAGTACCTCCTCCTTACTGAAGACCACAGCCATAATAGCACTGCTACCTTTCAGGTATGTAGTGTTGTGTTCCTGATGGTGAGTAAGGTACCCAGAGCTCCAACCCCCCCTTAAAGGCCGGCAACGCGCTTGTAACTCCCCTGGTGTTACAGGTGCCCATGGTAATTGCTTACCACCACAGGTAATGTCATAAAAAAAAACAAATTTCATTCATCAGTGGTCCAGGGGTTCGAGTCCCGCTTCGAGTATTTTTTTTTTTTTTTCTTTTGATTTAAATATCTTGCGACTGTCCACATGTATGTACACACAGCAACACATCTAAATAACCATTACAGACAGAGCAGAGAGAAAAAGAAAGAGATATATATATGTGTATCAGGTCAACTTCAAATTAAATAATGTTTACGTATAACCCCTCTTAATGGCCGGCAACGCGCTTGTGACTCGCCTGGTGCTACGGGTGCCCATGGGCGACGGTAATTTCTTACCACCAGGCAATCCGTCTGCTCGTTTGCCGCCTATATCATAAAAAAAAGTCGAATAAATCTTGCAATAATAATAATCAAAAGTATTTTTCTAACTCTTCTCTTCTATTCTGTTCTACCAAGTAGAGATTTCAATTTCATAGTTTTTTTTGTCTTTCTCAGACTCATCGCTCCTGAGCCCAACACATACGCATACACGAAAGCAATTACAGAAGACATGGTGGCGGATTATGGAAGGAAGTTCCCGGTCGCCATCGCGAGGCCTTCCATTGGTAAAGCACCATCTATAATATTTATAATAAAAATGAGTATATTAAATCGTGTTTCTAGTCTTGAGATTTGGGTACCTCTTTTTGACCGTATGACTATTAAAATTGTGGACAGTGACAGTATTTAACCCGTCACGGGACACAGTATCACATTTCATAGTTTTAATTTTCAATACTTATTGTTGATATTATGCTAGAGCTCAAGTCAAATATCAGCAAATTCTTGTCGGCATGCAGTAAATGGTTAAAGTCTATCAGAAACTAAATCGCTTTTAAATTAGTACACGTGTCAGTTTTTGAGCGTCGAGTACTTATATCGTAATATTAAACTCTGTCAGAAACGAAAAAAATGTATTTTAGAAACATGAATGATATAATTAATAATCGTGGGTATCATAACTACCGTTTCTCGCAATAATAATGGCGAGTAACTTATGGGGTCGATTATTAGGGCTCTCAATACTCGACCTTCTATTTTGCATTAAAGATTCTTAAATGTTAGCGGCGTCGAAGACAGTACGGCGCCTCGCCGTTTCACTTTTAAGGCGCAGTGACTTGGTGATGTAGACTGCTGGACTACTACTAAAGACTAAAGTTGACCGTTCATTTATTTTAGTGGTGGCGTCACTAAAGGAGCCTATTCCCGGCTGGGTGGACAACTTGAACGGGCCAACGGGATTAATCATTGGAAGTGGGAAAGGTAAGTCTAATATCGAATAACAGTGCAAGATAATCGATCCTTTAATATACCATTTTAACTATATCCATACGGAATCCTATGGAACTGGCGAATGGGAACTGATATATATTATTACCGATATATGGACAGCAACGTCCACCAAAATCCAATATACAGCTTTTGCCTTGATTTTGGTTACCAACCCGCCTACCAAGCGTGGCGACTGTCATTTTTTATTATTATGCAGAAACGTCTGCTAGCGAATATCTTCGATATTTAAATCGAAGAAAAAATTTAAAAAAAATGATTCGAAGCGGGCCTTGAACCCAGAATTACAGAAGACCACAGCCATAATAGCACTGCTACCTTTCAGGTATGTTTTTTTTTTTTTTTTTTTTTTATGCAAGACTGACCAACGTTTGACTTCAGTCGCACCTGATGGTAAGTGACGACGAGGTCGAAGGTGTAGCACGCTGGCTGGAAGGTGTAGTGTTGTGTTCCTGATGGTGAGTAAGGTTCCCAGAGCTCCAACCCCCCTTAAAGGCCGGCAACGCGCTTGTAACTCCCCTGGTGTTACTGTTGCCCATGGTAATTGCTTACCACCACAGGTAATGTCATAAAAAAAAACAAATTTCATTTAATCCAGTGGTCCAGTCCCGCTTCGAGTATTTTTTTTTTTAATTTTTCTTTCGATTTAAATATCTTGCGACTGTCCACATGTATGTACATAAACGTTAGTCGAGTTATTATATTGAATAAAACGCTTCTTTTATTCCCCAGGTGTTATTCGCACCATGCACTGCGAGCCATCCTACCTGGCCGACGCCATGCCAGTCGACGTGGTGGTCAACGCTTGCATTCTGCTAGCCTTCGCCACTGCTATTGAAAGGTAATTTCTTCCTCCTTGCGTCGTTATCCTCAATTCTGAGGGTCGTGACCTCCTCTCACTAGCCTTCTCTCAATGATGTTCGGCCATCTATCTCGGCTACTGGCCACGTGTATGGCATCGTATACTGAGGTACCAAGTGTAGTGCGAACTTGATCAGACCGCCGAATGGGGCTTCGTCCACGCGGTCTTCTACCCTCCACTTTGCCGGTAACCATCAGTTTATAGAAGCATTATTTGTTAAAATCCATATTTAAAACCAAAGATAGAATTATATAATTAAAACTGTTTTATTTATTTTTATTATTTTATTTATTTATTATTATTAAAAATTCAACAAAAACATTAACTACTAAAAGTCCTGCTAAACTGTTTTAACAGTTTGACTGCAGGAAGACTTATTATAATAACTTAAATCTAATATTACATATTATGTAATAATTTAGTTCTATATAAATTTATAGTAACAATATATATATATAGTCTGGCAAAAAATATCTACTATGAACACAATTATAGAGCGGTGTATATTTATGGCAAGGAATCTAGAAAATATGTTTTTAACTTTCTTTTAAATAATCGCGCATTTTCTTCCAGTCTGATGTCCTCCGGCAAGCTGTTGTATAAATATGGCAAGCGTTTTTTTAGAGTTCTGTCTCCAAAATAGTTATTAACTCTTGGAACATCAAATTTACCAGCGGACACCGACCTAGTGCTATGGGGATGAGTAGTTCCATGCAGGGTTTGCTCCCGACTGCCATGGTTATTAACGGCCAAAAGGTGTTGTATTTATGTTTTAAAGATACAGGGAGAATTTTACAAATTTTATACAATTTTCTATAGTCAAGTTTACAAGCGATTTTTACTTTTTTGGGGACAAGTAGTTTCAAAAACCTTAACTGGAGGGATTCTAGTTTGTCTAAATAAGTTTTAAATGTCAGGCCATAGCAGTCAAGGGCATAGCCCAGCAAAGAGTCTACCAGCGCGAAATACAAACATTTTAAGGTGCCCAGAGGAACCTTATAACTAAGGTGGTAAAATTTACTTAGTAACAGTCTTAGTTTTTCGCATACATAATCAACATGTTGAGACCAAGAAAAGCTAGTATCGATTTTAACACCTAAATAAGTTACACATTCTACTTTATTTATAGGATCACATCTACAGTTGGCTAGCTTATTATGCAAACAATTATAACTATGAGCTACTAATCGGAGAGTATAGTCGGATAATTTCAAATAAGGTGAATGGATTACAATTAAGTTAGTCTTTTCTGCATTAAGCATAATACCGTTGTCATGAGACCATTTTACTATTGAATTTATATCTAGTTGAATATTACGACTGATGTCAATGAGATCAGTGCCAGCACTCACAGTGCACAAATCATCAGCAAACATATAAGGTGTACTGTGACATATGACTCCACCTATGCTGTTAACGTGCATCAGATAGCACACTGGACCACATCCCGACCCCTGCGGCACTCCGCAGTCGACCGCTACCTCGTCGCTGAGCACATCACCCACTTTCACACGATAAGACCGTGACGTCAGGTAGTCGCGGAACCAGGCGTTCAGCGGCTGCCCGACGCCACACTCGCCCATTCCGTTTAAAAGAGTACCGTATTCGAGAGTGTCAAATGCTTTTTTGTAATCATAAAATATCGCAACAACTATTTTCTTGTTTTCTAAGTGGGTATTAATTTCATCTGTAAATTTAGCCAATAAAGTGTGAGTGCCTCTACCTTTTTGAAATCCATGTTGAAACTTGTTTAGAATAGAATTGTTATGTAAATAATTTCCAATTTGGTTGACAATGCATTTCTCCATAACTGTTTCTACGCTCGACAAGATCGCTATAGGCCTATAGTTTGAGAACTCTTTTCGGTTACCTTTCTTATGTATTGGACGAATTATGGCTTCTTTTAATTTACTAGGAAATGTATTATACTTAACGGACAAATTAATTAAGTTGGCTATAATTGGACTTACTTTATCTACTACCAGTTTTAGATCGATCATGCGCACAAGGTCACTGCCAGGAGCTTTTTTCACACTCATACTGTTAATAACTTTTTTTACTTCATTTCTGTTCACCGGCTGCCACCTCATGCTCACGTTCGATCCTTTTACATAAGTATCCCTATCTAACATTTTATCAGCACAGAAATGTTTAATTTGCTTAACGTCATTTGAAAAGTTAAGAGCAAACTTATCACATATTTCTTTTCTACTACTAAGATTTCTCATGTTAACAAGTATACTGCTATCTATTGACTGAACATTTTTCCCTAGTAGACTATTAATTTTGTCCCATATTTTTTTAATATTTTTATTGCAATCCAATATGCATTGCCGATCGTAGTCATTGTTACACTTAGTAATAGCCTTATTACATTTATTTCTGTACCTTGTATATTCTATCCTTTTTGACATATTTTTAGGGTTATTACACCAAATTGTATATAATCTATCTTTTTCTATAATCATTTTCTTTAAGTTGTTATTTATCCAGTGTTTTCGGTCCCTCTTACTTGTGTTAACAGAACAATTTATATATATATAACAGTCTTCATAAATATTCACGAAAATGTTGCTAAAAGACTCGTACAGTTTGACAGGGCACTGAATGCTTAATAATTCATCGAAATTAGTCTCCAATAGTTTTTCCCGAACTAAACGGTTATCTAGCACACGCCGAGCGGATAGCGCCGGCGTCGCCGTAGACGGCGGCGGCGAGCGTGAGCCGCGCGGCGGAGCGTCGTCCCACTGTATCGAGGCCGCAACGTAATAATGATCGGAGACCTTGTGTGTGATAACTGCAGAGTCTATTAGGGCTGAATGTGCTCTGACATAAATGTGATCTAAACATGACTCTACCACTTTATCCAACACAATCTCTCTACGAGTTACATCATTTATACATTTAGTGAATCCGCACTCAGCCAATAAATTTTCATATTTAATTATATACTGATCTCTATTGTTTATTAAATTTAGATTTATGTCACCACAAAATATTACTTTGGTATTTAAGGGAATGGACTGTAGAATACTACTAAACTCATGGAAAAAAAGTTGGATTCTATCTTGGTTATAAAATCTTGGCGGTCTGTACATGGCAATTACGAAAATTTGTTCATTGGCTTTATAATTAAGTTCAATGACTACGCATTCTGCGGAACGCATGACACTCGCGGCGGCCGCCACCTCGCTCGCGCGCGCCGCCAGCTCCCGCCGCGAGTACACGAGCACTCCCCCGCCGCTGCGGCCTGCACGGGTATAAGCATTCATATCGTAACCTTCTATATTATAACAACTAAGTAGAGAATAATTAATATTTGGTTCAGTTATCACTAGTACGTCTATTATATTTAAATGATTGCCGAGAGTTACAAGAAGCTCACTAAAGTTTTTCTTTATGGATCGGATGTTGACATGCAATACACATAGGTCTTTAGTATATACAGTCTGGTCAATCCAACTACTTATGCTTTCAGCGCAGACATAATTAACAGATGAGCCATGTTACAAAAGGATGAATTCACGTGTACTTATATCGCACTAAGCGACATTCTGGTAAGCTCCAGTACAATTTTCAAGCCGAAATTTCGGGGTAAGGGTGTGTCACACACCAAAGAAATAAGATTTATCATAGAAAAAATATTTACATTGAATTATTTTGTGAATGTTCTCATACAATACACGTCAAAGAGCGCACTCGAATTTAAAATCTTAAAGGGCAATACAATTATACATTTCGTGCAAAAATATGAAAAACTTGTTTTTGCGAAAGTTTTTTGAATTCGAGTACATGACTTTCAAAAACCGACCTTCTCCTTTCAAAATCGGGATAATATAATTTAATTACAAACAATTTTCTATACACTTCCATCATCACCACTTAGATGGTTGGCAGTCCTCAACTGTGCGTTTTTCTAGAAACTTCCTGCCTCGCACAGCAAAACTCTGAAATAAATTGTCGTGTGCAGTATTTCCGGACCGATATGACATCCAAACCTTCAAGAAAAGAGAGAATCTTAAAGGCCGGTAACGTACTTGTGACTCCTCTGGTGTTGCGAGTGTCCATGGGCGGCGGTAGTTGCTTACCATCAGGCAATCCGTCTGCTCGTTTGCCTCCTATATCATAAAAAATAACTTTGTAATTTGTATAGCAAAGTCTGCTTCATTGTACCCGCAGAGTAAAATCATAAAATGTTTCGGGTATTCAATAATAGATGTCGCTTTCACCAACAGACCTCAAGAGGCGAAATTCTTCAACATCACGATGTCCGGTGCTCTGCGTTGTACGTGGGGAGAGATGATAAGACTTGGTACGTCACATAAGATAAGATAAGATAAGATAAGATAAGAAATATTTTATTAGCCCTAAAGCAGGTAAGTAAGTAGAATAAAGTTGATTATTGATTCTGAGCGACATTAATTGATATGTTGTCAAAGGGAGTGGGCCAAACAATTAGATTACAACTGAATGGCCGACGACCGGTCTGGCCTAGCGGGTAGTGACCCTGCCTATGAAGCCGATGGTCCTGGGTTCGAATCCCAGTCAGAGCATTTATTTGTGTGATGAGCACAGATATCTGTTCCTGAGTCATGGATGTTTTCTATGTATTTAAGCATTTATATGTATTATATATATATCGTCGTTTAGTACCTACAACACAAGCCTTACTGAGCTTACCGTAGGACTAGGTTGATTTGTGTAAGATTGTCCCGAAATATTTATTTATTATTCCTTGTTCCAGGAGAGTACTGGGTCAACATGTTCCCTCCAACCGTGGCGCTGTGGTACCCTGGCGGCTCCATCAAGTCCTACTGGCTCTGGCACCAGTTCTGTCTCGTCACCACTCAGCTCATACCCGCTTACCTCATCGACGTGCTGCTTTTCCTTCTTGGAAAGAAGACTTTGTTAGTATAATTAAAACTGTTGTGAGCCATGTTTTGATGTGTTAAAACTGTTGTTGGGACCCAGGTATGTCCTTAAACCACGTCCAACTCAAATTCAAACAACTTTGAAGACCAAAATAATCGCTCACAAAAGTTTCTCAGTTATTTTTGCAGAGAATGTGTAGTTTAGTTTAGATACCCACAATTATCAATTTATATCATTCTTGTTTCTAGAATCCCATTTCTTTGTTTCTGGACAGAGTTTAAAAAGTCACAAGTCGAGTACTTGACGCTCGAAAATCGGCCCGCAGCCTGCAATCTTTCGCAGATCGTCATCCCACCTGATCGGAGTGTGTCCCACACTATGTTTGCCGAGTCGCGTTCCCCAATATTTATCTCATTTATTTCCACAGCATGGTGAAGGTTCAAGAGCGGATCAGCCATGGCCTGGACGTTCTTCAGTACTACACCACCAAAGAATGGAACTTCAGAAACACCAACTTCACTGCTCTTCGTTCCAAGGTATTACTTGTACTTCAACCAATTTGATTTCTAGGCCATTTCGAACCTTGTCACAGTGACATTAATAAGAGATCTTTTGCGTCTTTCATATAGATTTTCACTGTGACAAGGAACGAAGTGGCCCATAAATCAAAGTGGTTGACTGTACAATCAAGGTAAAAGATATCGATACGGAAAAAAATCCAAAATATACATATGCTATAGTATTTATTCTTTTTTTTTAAACAACGACGATGGCAAACAAGCATACAGCCCGCTTGGTAAGCAGTTAGCGCAGCAAACAGCTGCAACTCCAGAGGATTCACATTGCCTACTCTAAAAGTTGTTGGAGCTCTGGGAACCTTACCATCAGGAACACAACACTAGCTGAAAGGTAGCAGTGCTATTATGGCTGTAGTCTTCTGTAAGGAGTAGGTACAGTCGCCATCAGATATATCGGAGCTGTGGAGGTGGTCACAAATATCTGAACAACGCCTCTATTGTGAATGCAATAGAGTGCATGTTCCGATATTTGTGACCACCTTCACAGCTCCGATATATTTGATGGCGACTGTACTATCGAACAAAGTGATTCATGGCCCACCTAGATCGAAAACGGTTGAAAGTGTCAAATCAATTTAATGACGCTTTCAAACCGTTTGTCGGCTAGGTGGGTCATGAATCACTTTGTTCGATAGTACTTCCCCAGTTGGGTTTCTTCAGAGTCAAGCGTGATGGTACTTCGCTGTGCCCTACCTCTCATTGTTGGACGTAGTTTAAGGATATACCCGTCCATGAATTGAGACAATAAGGCATGTATATATGTTTTAAAACTTTGTTCGTATCGATATCTCTGACCTAGATAGTACCATTGTTGCGATTTTAAGCCATAATGCCTACCATGGTCTCTGGGTATTTACAACAGAAGACTTATTGAGTCCTACAGTAATAGAGACTGGGTTGATATGTGTAAGATTTGTGTAAATTTGTGTCACTACATAACTAGAGAAGCTGGCATAGTACCGAGAACATAGAATTTCGTATATATAGAGCATCTTTCTCGTTTACTCCAATTACGACGTCATGAGAATGACGGCGACAATCGTGTGAAATTTACGAATATCGTTTTTCGCGGTAGCGCTGGGAAGTAAGGGATCGCCGGCCGATTATAATATACGGTCGAACGTACCCAATTTTTGAGCATCGAATATTCGAAGGCGCTAAGCGCTCTGTCAATTTAGTTTCCTGATTTTTCATATGTTTATGATATATATTAGTTTCAAATTGCCAGTCAAATTATAGCAGTGCTTAATGGCAATTTAAGACTCGTTTAAAAACAATTGAAACCACAACGTAAATCGGCCAATCGATTAGGGAGCTATACATTTTGGAGAGTGGCATGAAGAATTGCACGATTTAATTCCGCCATCTCCGTTCCACCACCGGACGTCCAGGCGAGGGGAGCGGTTTCATCCTTACGTTGTGAATATTCCATTCATTCGCACGAAGCGGTTCGCTTCTACCTTCCTAATGCGGACTGCTAAGGAATGGAATTCGCTCCAGGGTCAACCGCTGGTCAGTCGTGCAAAAAAAAAATAGGGAATTTTCTTACCTTTCCAGTATTTTATTTTTCCTTCCTACTTTATTAACATTGAAAATAAATGACATGTACCTATTTAAGGAAAACTACTTTTGAGCATGATTCAAGGCCATAATCGCCACGCTTGGCAGGCGGGTTGACCGCTGTACCTTCCACCGCTTTCCGATTTTTGAGTCGTGCACTCGAATTCAAAAAGCTTTGAGGCAGAAAATAATCGGTCACAAAAGTTTTTCACGATTATTTTTGCAGAGAATATATATAGTTTAGATTCCCAAGATTATTAAATTATGTCATTAATGCTTGTTAAATAATTTTTTTTCGTGTTTGACGTTTGTGAGAGTTTAAAATGTCACGATTCGAGCGTCGAGTGCTCAAAAATCGGCCCCCTGTTTGTGATTAAATTTAACGTACTGAAGTTTTGAATTCAAGTGCACGACTCTTAAAATCGATATTCTTAAATTTCGAATGATTGTCTCTGTCACTCTCATGACCCCTTAATTAGAGTAAAATGAAAATGAACTTTTATGTTCGCGGTACCAGGCCAGTTTAGAGACTGGGAGCCGATTTTTGAGCACTTGACGCTCGAATCGTGACATTTTAAACTCTCTCAAACACGAAGAAATGGTATTTAAGAAGCATGAATGATAGAAATAAATAATCGTGGGTATCGAAACTATACATTTTCAAAAATAACGGTAAGGAACTTTTGTGTGTGATTATTTTCGTTCTCAAAGTTTTATGAATTCGAATGCACGACTCTCAAAAATCATCCCAGAAATCAGCCGAGCTACCGCGAAACACGATATTTGTAAATTTCGGACGATTGTCTCTGTCACTCTCATGACGCCTTAATTGGAGTAAAAGAGAAAAATGCTCGAAATATACGAACTTCGATGTTCGCGGTACCGGGCCTCTTCTACCCTGGCCAGTCAGTACCCGGTTATTTTACAAAATAACGTTGCAGGTGTCAGAAGCGGACAACGAGACGTTTTTCACGGACGTCAGTAAAGTGGACGTGAACGATTACTTGAAGAACTACATGATCGGAGCCAGAGAGTATTGCTGTAAAGAGGACCCTAGCAACCTGGAGAGAGCTAGGAAGCTGCATAACATGTGAGTAATATCTTTAAGAATACTTATTTAACCTTTTGAACGCCAAGCACCACTAAAGTGGACGCCTGATGTCGTGCCTGCCACGCCACCTACCACTAAAGTGGCTATGGCGGACGCTGTCAAAGCAATTGTCCCGCTACCATGGCGTACACGTCACATTTTGACGCGAGAGGAAAAGCGTTCGAAAGGTTAAGCATATAAATAGTGTGTGTTGCCAGTGATGACATATGGTCCTGAAACGTGGTCGCTTACTATGTCCCTCATAAGAAGGCTCAAAGTCACTCAAAGAACAATGGAGAGGGCTATGTTGGGAGTGTCCCTGCGTGATTGCATCAGGAATGATTTCATCCGCAGTAGAACCAAAGCTCTACGGATCGCCAAACTTAAGTGGCAGTGGGCGGGACACTCACGCTTAAGCCTCAAATAGTTTATCTTTCCCCAGACGGTACTACGTAGACCGAGTGACTCGCTGCATACTGATCTTCATCCTCTGCTGGCTTCTCTACAGCTACGCGCATGTGTTCACCGCGGCCATCGAATACCTGGACGCTTCCATGAAAAATATATCACCTTATTAGCCTAAGTTTTCTAAGAAATAAGTATTTTAACTCACACATGTACGAAGTGGGAAATAAAATTGACTTTACAATATAGCGAATTATTATTTTATTTACAACAATAATCTCATTACAACAGTTATTATGTAAAATAGACACAATTTGTAAACTAAAAATTAAACAAGTATAATTAAATTAAAAGTCGGAATAGAATCAGCAAAACATTGGGATTTTAATGTTGTTCGGTTGATTATTCGTAAAATAAAATAACTGAATACGAATTATATCGTGTATAATAATTTCAATTTATCCCAAACGTTTTTAACACTTTTCAACCCGTTAATGACCACGAACGCTGCTAAAGGGTTCGAAACGTTGGGTCGGGATGAAGTTTAAAGTATACGCGATAGAAGACGTTTCAGTTGATTTATTCAATTAAGTAACTTCTTCCAAATTTATATAATTAGAAAATTTATTGGGCTTTTTTTAATAATTTATAATTGAGTCTCGAATAAAGTTATAGCTTTTGATGTATTATTTGGTTAATTAAAAAAATATAAACATATAATAATGAAAAGTTTTAAGTAAATATTGTACAGACGGATTATTTAAATTATACATTTTTATATTTAATTTCATTTTACAAAATCACGAAATTAATATTATGTGGCGTTATTCATTAACTCTTGTAAATCGTAATGCCCTTGATGTTTTGTCTCTATCCGTTTGTTTCAAAATTCTATTTGATAGAAAAGGACTAAATTTATAGTTTACTAAATGTTATAAATAAATACAATTTAAAACATAACAGATATAAACATATTAATATAATAATACAAAAAGTAAGCGCAGAGAGAGTAAATGATGATCGTTGTGACTCTGTCGAGGTAGTACAATCTGAAAGAGAGGAAAATAATGACGTTAAAAGTGTATAAATATAATATAAAAAAATGAATTTGTAAATTTTTGGATGGCTGCTAGTTAAAATAACAAAAAACGTTGGCATGAATTCAAAAAATTCAATCAAATGTTTCTCACTATTATTTTTCTATAATGCATGTGTGTGTTTATTTTTGTCTTCAAAGATTTTTTCCTAACTAGTGCGTAAAAAGTGCATTTTTCGCACGCTTCGCGTGCGTAAATTTCACTTTTTAAGGCACTTGCTATGAAAAATTAGGTTCGATACTCGTGTAAAAACTTCTTTAAGACTCGGGTGATTGTAACCCTCGTTTCACTCGGGCTCCAACTTTCACCCTCGTCGAAAATTTTTTTTTTTTTTCACTTGTATCGAAATGTACTATTTTATTCGAGTGCACGACTCAAAAATCGCTCCTCTTACCACTACTTAGAAACAAAGACTAGATTATATTTTCTAGTTTTATGCGAGTTTTTTTTTATTGTTTGGATAACCCAAAACGCTGGGGTAAGCATATGACCATACTGGAGTGGGCATGGCCTACCCGGATCCCCCTCTATTTAGTAATCATTAATTTATTGCTTTCATAGGTACACAAGATATTATAACATAAAGAAGTTCAGCTATAAATAAATAAATATTTATAACTTACACAAATCGACCTAGTCCTACGGTAAGCTCAGTAAGGCTTGTGTTGTAGGTACTAGACGACGATATATATAATAGGTACTTAAATACATATAAATACTTGAATACATAGAAAACACCCTGACTCAGAAACCAATAGCTGGGATCATCATACAAATAAATGCCCCAACTGGGAATCGAACCCAGGACCATCAGCTTCATAGGCAGGGTCACTACCCACTAGGCCAGACTGGTCGTCAAAAAATAAACAATCAAGGACAGTGAACGAGTAACAAGAGGCGGGGTACTAACTGTGTCTGTAGCTTCCTAGCTTGCGGCAGGCTGGAGGGATCCTCTCTGCAGCAGTACTGCCTCGCGCCGCGGATGTAGTCTCGGATGTAGGAACTCCAATTCAGCATCTGACAGATAACATTTTATTTTAATTATAGATAATAGATGAAGCAGCAGATTTTTTTTTCCTGAATCCAATATTGGTCCTATGGGAAAAGGTGTTAAGTATAATCGTCTTTATCATACACCCCGTTATCTTATGATGCTCAGTTTAGGGGCAAGTGATTGGGCAGTTACGATAATCTAAGTCGATAAAAATGAAGTTGACTTACTTACTCAATAACATGTCAAAAGATCTTGGGTCCGATTTTTGAAATAGTCACTGTTTATTTAGTTATTTTCATAAAGAATGAATGAGGATCTCTATGAAGATGACTTGGTGACTATTTCAAAAATCGGACCCCAAATTGACGATATTCAATAATTAACGATATTCGAAATTTATAATTGTCGGCCTCCGATCTGATAAAAAAGAGGAATGAATGAGTTACCTCTCGGACTTTGACTAAAGAAGAATTTTAGTTTGCCAAAAACTTTTATAGATAAATAGGAATCGACTAATTATGTGAAGCAACATCACTATTTTAGCTTGCCCCCAAAATGAGCGTTAGATAACGGGGTGTATAATTATCACTTTTTGATATTTTGGTTCATGACCCAGATTTCACCTAGAGAGAAATTGGCAATATGGGTTCCTCCGAACTGCGGGGCGATTTTTGAGCACTCCACGATCGAATCATGACATTTTAAACTCTCAAACACGAAGAAATGGTATTTTAGAAGGATGTCGAATGATAGAAATTAATAATCTTGGTTATCGAAACTCGATTTTTGAGAGTCGTGCGTTCAATTCATAAAATTTTGAGAACGAAAATAATCACACACAAAAGTTTTTAACCATTATTTTTGCACAAAATGTATAGTTTCGATACCACATTATTACTCACAAAAAATAAATAAAGATCTGGGGGCCGATTTTTGAGCGCCGAGTACTCGAATCGCGACATTTTAAACTCTCAAACACGAAGAAATGGTATTTAAGAAGCGTGAATGATATAAATAAATAATCATGGTTATCTAAACTATACATTTTGTGCAAAAAGAATGGTAAGTAACTTTTGTGTGTGATTATTTTCGTTTTCAAAGTTTTTTGAATTCGAGTGCACGACTCTCAAAAATCGGCCCACTGATAGGAGAAAAAATTAGTCCCAAAATTTTGATACTTCCGTTCTGTTACCGCCCTATGAAATATAGTAACGGAATGGATATAAAAACTTGGGACACATTTTTTCTCTTATCGGATAAGATAGAGAAATTTGACAAGTCTAAGCGGTACTCGTATAGCACAATTGGAAGTGCACTGGGCTAGTTATCCAGTGGTTGTGGGTTCGAGTCCCGCTTCGAGTCAAATTTTTCTATTTTTCTTTCGATTTAAATATCGAAGATATACAACTTCAAATAAAATGGCCCAAATACTAACCTTAATATCCGTGTAGAAAGTTTCGTCGTCCTCCTTGGAGATGCCGTTCCTCAGCGCCAGAAAGTTATCGTTGTTAAAATGCCACTCCTTGGTCGTGTAGTACTGCAACACTTCCAGTCCGTAACTGATACGCTTCTGTATTTGTACCATGCTGGAAAAACGAACAATGTCAAAAACGAACAAATCTACAGGTGACCGATTTTTGAGAGTGCACTCGAATTCAAAAAACTTTGAGGACGAAAATAATCACACACAAAAGTTTCTCACCATTATTTTTAAACAGTATGTATAGTTTCGATACCCACGATTATTAATATCTATCATTCATGTTCTTAAAATACTGTTTCTTAATTTCTGACCGATTTGAAAATGTCACGATTCGAGCACTCCAGGTGAAAATCTTAAGTAAAAAACCGACTTTTGAGAGTCGTGAAAAAGTGAGGACGAAAATAATCACACACAAAAGTTTCTCACCATTTATTACAACAAATGTATGTGCTATAGTATAGTGTACTCAAGACTATTATTGTCTATCATTCGTGTTTCTAAAATACTATTTCTTTGTTTCTGATAGAGTTTATAATGTCACGAGTCGAGTAAGGTAGGGTAGGTCAAGGCGGTAGGAGGCAATTTTTGTCGAGTACTCGAAAAGTGACATTTTAAACTCTGCCAGAAACGAGGAAATAGTATTTTAAAAACATTAACGAAAGAAATAATCGAAGAATTTTGTGAAAAAATTTTGTGTGCGATTATTTTCGTCCTCAAAAGTTTTTCAATTCGAGTGAAGGACTCTCAAAAATCGGCCAATTTTTGAGCACTCGACGCTCGAGTTTTGACATTTCAAACTCTCTCAAACACGAAGAAATGGTATTTCTGAAGCATGAATGATATAAATAAATAATCATGGGTATGGAAACAAAACATTGTGTGCAATTAATGTAGTATTTTTTTATGTGTAATAATTTTCGTTCTCAAAATTTTATAGATTCGAGTGCACGACTCTCAAATGTCTGGCCTAGTGGGTATTGGATGGTGACCATGCCTATGAAGCCGATAGTCCTAGGTTCAAAACCCAGTATCATTTATTTGTGTGAGCTTACCGCGGGGCTCAACCGATACTGTAAAAAAAAATTGTAAATATCATTTTTGTCCAGTGAATTCTGTGGCAAATAATAGTATACTTACAAGGTCTTCTTCCCAAGCATCATCAACAGCAGATCCACCAGATAAGCTGGTATGATGTGGGTGAACAGCAGGGCGACCTGGTGCAGCAGCCGCGAGGACTTGGGGGAGCCGCCGGGGTACCACAGGCAGACGGAGAAGGGGAACTCCTGGACGTGGACACGGCCTGGCGACGTGGACAATGTGGACATGTTAAAACAGGAATAAATGATTGTACGCTTACGTTTTAGGGACATGACCCCCGCTCCGAGTCGTTTCTTGTGCAAAGGATGTCCATAGCTATCTAGTGCGTTAATGTCGCGAGTGTTATGGGCACTTTTGCGCCGGGAACGACGAGGAACGGTAGTGTTTAGAATTTAAGGTTAAAAATATATTGATAATTTTATGTATTTAAATCAATAAATAAATAAAAAGGTTTATAATATACTAGCTTTTCTCCACGACTTCGTTGGCCAGCCTCGCCCGTCTTTAAAGTATGGTTGCGGGATAGAAATTATTCTATATCCTTTCTCGTAGCTCTCAATTTGGTTCAAGCGTTCAGCGGTTTAAGCGTGAAGAGGTAAGAAGGCAGACAGACAGAGTTATTTTCGCATTTATAATATGAGTATATTGAGTATGGATAAAAGTATATCCGGCGTGTATAAAAAAAAACAACTACGATATTAAATCTACATAAAATCTAACTGTCCGTCCATGGGGTAGCTATTACAAAAACCCACATTTCATATTCGTATGACATCACTGGTAAATAATTAATTTGAGAATGTATAGAGTAGAGTAATCTCAGAGCCTTATTATGTTATAAGTTTATATTATATTATAAGTAGAGAGTAGATACTCACAGTTAAACGGTGTAAACAGTTTTGTGGGACTTTGCTACTAATAAAGCTGTAACCTTTTTCATATTAATAAATTAATAAATAAAACAAAATAATATCATACCCATGTCGAGCGCCGCGCCCCAAGTCAGTGGATTCCTGCCTGATTCCGTAAGATTGACCACCTGAACTTCCTTCGGTCTGCAAAAATCATTTCATAATTATTAATGTTACACTTATTAATTATTACTGGACAAAAGAGTGCACTTATGCCCACTTGCGCCATCTAGGGTTATCTAGTTGGTAGCACAGAGTTAAGACTTCAATGTGTGTACTTAACCTACGGGGTGATTTTTGAGAGTCGTGCGCTCGAATTCAAAAACTTTTTACGACGAAAATAAACCTAAACAAAATCTTCTCAACATTATATTTGCAAAAATGTATAGTTTCGATATCCACGATTATTCATTTCTATCATTCATGTTTCTAAAAACACCATTTCTTTGTTTCTGACAGAGTTTTAAATGTCACGATTCAAGTACTCGACGCTCAATAATCGGTCATCGTCATCAATCGAAACAACGTGGTAACAACTATATAGTTTGTGCAAAAATAATGTTAAGAAACTTTTGTATCCAATTATTCAAATATTTTCATCCCCAAAGTTTTTTGAATTCGAGTGCACGACTCTCAAAAATCGAACCGCAGGAGGCAGGTTTTTGAGCACTCGACGCTCGAATCATGACATTTTAAACTCTCTCAAACACGAAGAAATGGTATTTAAGAAGCATGAATGATAGAAATAAATAATTGTAGGTATCGAAACTATACTTTTTATGCAAAAATTAAGGCAAAAAAATTATGTGTGTGATTATTTTCGTTCTCAATTTAATTCGAATTCGAGTGCACGACTCTCAAAAAATCCCCTGTAATTGTCTTTATTTAATTTACAACAATAAGATTAAATACTTACTTATTAACTCCAGTGTTGTAAGCCACAAGTATACAGCCGTTGACAACCAAGTCCACAGGGATGACATCAGCCCTCAGGGTCTCCTTGCAGTGCATGGTGCGGATGACTCCCTTCCCAGCTCCCACCAGGAGCCCTGTGGGGCCGTTGAGGTTATCTACCCAGCCTGGCATCGGCTCCTTATAGGCTGCTGTCACTAAAAATACATGTTAAATAAAACTTGAAATAGATGACATATACTTAAGAAAAAGCGACGAGGACCTCCGGCGTTCGAGACGAGATTCGAACCCACATCTCGCTATCGCGGTTGATAGGTGGAGATGCGGGATTTATATAGTAGTATTACTTAAAAATCAAAGCAAATAAAAAATAATTTGATTTGTTCTTACTTACATGTTAAATATTTATAGAAATCAGCTGTCATTTACTCATTTATTTGCAGGAAAGGGGTTAATCGGGACCGATTTTTGAGCACTCCATGCTCGAATCGTGACATTTTAAACTCTCTCGAACACGAAGAAATGGTATTTAAGAAGCATGAATGATATAAATAAATAATCGTGGGTATCGAAACTATACATTTTGTGGAAAAATAATGGAACGAAACTTTTGTGTGTGATTACTTTCGGCCAGTACCATTTCTTCGTGTTTGAGAGAGTTTAAAATGTCACGATTCGAGCGTCGTGTGCTCAAAAATCGGCCCCCTGAGTATACATTAGGCCTTTTCCAAATGTGACTTGTATCATGTTGGGGGGCAGTTGCCATAGTCGCCACGCTTGGCAGGTGGGTTGGCGACCGCATTAGCTATTGACCCGGTTTCGGCGTATTGCACATCTGTCAGTTTTCCCTTTGTCGCCTCTTACTACACTCGCGGGAGGAGATAAGGTGGTGCTGTTCTCAACCGGTACAGGCGCCATCAAATATATCGGAGCTGTGGACGTCACAAATATCTGAACAACGCCTCTATTGTCAAGGCGATAAAGCGCATATTCAGATAATTGTGATTACCTTCACAGTTCCTATATATCTGTCGACTGGACGGTGACCATCAAAACGCAACCCATCAATACTCGACCCTGGAATGAACAGCCCATCAATTGGTGACCATGATGTACACGGATTGTTGGGTCGTCAATTCTCGGGTTGCACATTCTCGGTCTGTTCAAACGCGTTACGGTGCAGCAGGGTCGTCATTTGTTGGGTTGCGTATTACCCGGACTCGACTGGCCCGGTACCGCGAACATCGAAGTTCGTATATTTCGGGCATCTATCTCTTTTACTCCAATTGAGGCGTCATGAGAGTGACAGACACAATCGTCCGAAATTTACGAATATCGTGTTTCGCGGTAGCGCCGCTGTAGCACGCGGCGAAACAACCGTATAGGGTTTTATTTAAGGAAGTTTCCGCTACTCACCGATAGATGGCCTCGCGATGGCGATCGGGAACTTTCCTTCATACTGCGCCACGAGTGACTCTGACAGCGATTTGGTGTACGCGTACGTGTTAGGTTGTGGGTCTATCAGTCTGAGAAAATAAAAATACATTAAGTACAAGTATAAACTTTCACAGTTTTTACACATTATCACAAATAAACGTTAATTAAGCGCGTATATTAAATTTAAATCGGGACGATGGTTTTAGGATCACATCCTCATGGAATACAAATGTAGGCGTCAAATACCACAAGTTAAAAATACCGATATCGTTAGTGTAGTGTGTCCGAGTGAAACGTTCAAGTTGATAAACAAGATCAAGTGCGGGTAGTTGGAAAAACTCGCGGCTTGATGTTGATGTGAACTAGCCAGTCTTACTCCGAGACTGAGAGGATAACGTCGTTATTAACGTCGGAGATAATTTAAAGTTAAAATACGCGGTTAAGTCCCGTTTTTTTTTTCAATAATAAAAACACTTTACTGACAAACACTGACTTCTTGTGGCCGGAGTCTAGTCCCCTACACCGTCTCTTTAAAGATGTGTAGCTCACAGCAGCAATATGCTGTTGACACCGACGAATCTCTGTGGGAGAGTGTACAGTTTCACTTACTTGGGCTGCAGATGCAAGAGCAGTTCTTCGTCCATCGTGTCTGTTCCCGTACACCGTCTCTTTAAGGATGTGGAGCTCACAAAGGCAATACGCTGTTGACACCGACGAATAAGGAAATACAGTTCCACTTGGGCTGCAGATGCGAGAGGAGTTCTTTGTCCATCCACTCCACACACTGCATGACTTCTTGCGGCCGATGTCTATATACCACCTCTGTGAGGATGTCGTGCTCGCAGTGGCAATACGCTGTTGACACCGACAAATCTCTGTGGGAGAGTGTACAGTTCCACTTACTTGGGCTGCAGATGTGAGAGCAGTTCTTCGTCCATCCACTCCACACACTGCATGACTTCTTGCGGCCTATGTCTGGTCTCGTATACCTTCTCTTCAAGCACGGGCAGTTCACAGCGACAGTATGCTGTTGACACGTGGACAAATACCTATGGAGTGTACATTTAAAAAATGTTATTGTACCTACGTAAGAATAGAAAAAAAAGAAAAAACATAGCAAGACCGTGTGCTTGTGTTTACGCATTCAGAGGGTCGATATTTCAAATAAATAAAATAAAGATCGAGTATTTTAAATAAATAAATATTTCGGGATAATCTTACACAAATTGAGCTAATCCTACGATAAGCTCAGTAAGGCTTGTGTTGTAGATACTAGACGTAAATAAGACATGAATGGAATTTGAACCCAGGACCATCGGCTTTGATAGGCAGAGTCACTACCCACTAGGCCAAACCGGTCGTCAAAAAGCAATTTTAGAAAAGCAAAAGGCATTTTAGAAAAATGAATGATAAAAATTGGCAATCTCGGCTATGGAAACTTATACATTTTATCAAAAATAATGGTGAGAAACTTTTGTGTGTGATTATTTACGTTCAAAAGTTTTTTGGATTCCAGTTCACAACTCTCAAAAATTGGCCCGCGGATCCAAGCTCATAAATTAATAGTGGGTACGAACCTCTAGTTGTGACATGCCTTCAGTAAGATCCAGGACTCTCTGGGTGCCTCTGGTGTTAAGGGCAGTAGCGTCTTTTAGCGGCATATCAAATCTGAAAAAATTAAATGTTATTTATTATATTACACACGCCTTTAGAGGTGACTCAAAATTGTAAACCTTCAGAACAGAGTTTCGTGTAATCAGTTCAGTCATTATTACGTGATTGACAGTGTGATTGATGAACAAACACCGTGCATTATTTTCGTTCTCAAAGTTTTATAAATTCGAGTGCACGACGACGAGTGCAAAGGGGCCAACTTTTGACCGTCGAGTATTCGACACGAAGAAATGGTATTTTAGAAATATGAATGATAGAAATTAATAATCGTTGGTATCGAAACTATACTATACATTTAACAGTGAGAAATTTTTGTGTGCGATATTTTTCGTCCTTGAAATTGAATCCGAATACACTACCTACTCTCAAATATTGGCCCGCTGGGCTGTTCTCAAAATTTTGTGTGATTAGTTGTTTTTACCTGACACAAGCCGCACAATGGAAGATAATCTGGCTCTCTCTCTTAAGCTCTTCGCGATGCTCTTGTGAAATGCCCATGCCCTCCACCAGAATGTCTCCCGGTATCAGTCGAAGTTTCTCCAAGCATTTAGGGCTCACCTCGTGAAGACGGTCAAATACCTGCAAAGCATAAAAATATACAAATTAAATATACTTTTGCCCAGCAGCAGTAATTTACAGACTAATAAAAAAAACTTCGAGCAGTAGTACTGTAGTACTACTGCTATACTACATGGGTCTTTTCAAGGCAAGAGTGAATAAGCTTACTGAACCAGCGTGTTACACCCTCGACCTCGTCGACAGTTACCATCAGGTGTGACTGAGGTCAAACACTGGTCAGTCTTACATAAAAAAGTACCGCTGCCTCTATATTAACTCGACTTATACAGTCGGGTTGACTAATTTCTATCGACCATCCGTCTCATTATTCATAATTCAGATAAACTCAATTCAGGAATACCAAATTACTAAGCAAAATGTTACCGAATATTTTAGCTACTCCCCACAAGATGGCGCTAAAATCAACTTACCTTACACTTCAAAAACGCTTCAAGCCTCTCACTGCTGCTCTGTCCCTTTTTCGCCCTCATCAGCATGTATATCCTTTTCAACTCAGGACAGGATCTGAGTAGCTTCTCAACGAGAACCTTGCCCATGAAGCCAGTTGCTCCGGTGATGAAAATGGTCTTGTTTGCGTAGTACTCCGCTACGCTCATAGATGGCGCCATGATGAAAATCTGTAAGAGATGAATATTTTTTTAACCTATTTTTGAAGTCGTGATTTTCGTATGTTGTTTATATCCAACAGGCGCAGCGGTGGAAAGAGCCGAATTTTTTAAACGTAACAAATATAAGAATTAAGAACATGGGCAGAGAGTACCATTTTGTACCGTTTGGTGTATAAATGTTAGGTCCATGGGGCTTGCACAAACTACCGCGAAATTGTTATCAGTAACGTGATCGGTCACCAGTCACGTTAGGATTAGGACCTCAGCATTAGGATACAACCAGAAAACGCTCGAATCGTGACATTTTAAACTCTCTCAAACACGAAGAAATTGTATTTAAGAAACATGAACGATATAAATAAATAATCGTGGGTATCGAAACTATACATTTTGTGCAAAAATAATGGTAAGAAACTTTTGTGTGTGATTATTTTCGTTAACAAAGTTTTGTGAATTCGAATGCACGACTCTCAAAAATCGGCCCACAGCGTCATACTCGTTAGTAATTTTTTGTTGTTTTTATGTTTATTTATATTTTATTGTGTCATATTAAATGTAAAAATAGTATAATTTTTATTGACTATCATTACAATAATATGAAAACTACTAGTACTTAACTAATTATTGCATAAAATCTAAAAAAGAACCTTGAGGTATTGACCAATTAATAGTACCTAAGTTATACTACATGTCAACTTTCGCTACAATACAATATGACCTCATAACACCCGATGTGTTAACATTAACTAATTTGTTTAATTGTCAGTATTAAAACTGCATGTAAATCGGCTCATTACGTCGGAATGCGATGTCAGCCATTGTAAAACAGATAGTGTGTTAGCCATTTTTGATTACCGAGCGTTACAAATCAAAAATAAACAAAATACGATTTTATGCTGACATGAGGAGTAATTTTTGAGCGTCTAGTACTCGATCGTGACATTATAAACTCGGCCAGAAACGAAGAAATGGTATTTTAGAAACATGAATGATAGAAATGAATAGTCGTGGGTATCGAAATAATAGTGGTGATAGCGTTCAAACTTATAACAACACTTTTTTACATCGCTAGGTAAATCAAGTACGTTCAAATTTTTGAGATTTTCGAGAGTTGTGCACTCGAATTCAAAAACTTCGATCACTATAATAATGCACACACAAGTTTTTTAGGTTTGCACGGAATGTATAATTTCGATAT
Source organism: Grapholita molesta (assembly GCA_022674325.2). Classification (NCBI taxonomy): domain Eukaryota; kingdom Metazoa; phylum Arthropoda; class Insecta; order Lepidoptera; family Tortricidae; genus Grapholita; species Grapholita molesta. The sequence goes on along the minus strand of CP053145.2, from coordinate 679,899 downwards.
TTACAATTATTAATTTGTCATTCACGTATCTACATATAATATCATTTCTTCGTTTCTAACAGAGTTTAAAATTTCACGATTATCATGGGTATTGAAACTATTAGTGGTGATTATTTCGTGCCAAAATAATGGTAAGAAACTTTTGTGTGTGATTATTTTCGTCCTTAAATTTTTTTGAATTCGAGTGCACGACTCTCAAAAATCGGCCGGGCGTACATGATGAAATGATGAAATAGGGTTTGATTTTCTAAAGATAGAGTCATTATTGGCATTACCATAAGCATCCGATGTTTAAATTGATGATCGATAATAGCAAGGTTACGCTGGGTGACCTATAACTCGTTTGACAGTTAATGCAAGTCTCGGTTCAGATGAAGGCTGTCGAAACTATATAACTCTAGGCTAGAGGATATCTAATATTAGGGGAAACCTTGATTGTATGTCCGCAGTTGATTAATCACTTAGGAGCGCTGGCGGCCGTTTTTTGAGAGGCCGTACACTCGCATTTCAAAACTTTGATGACGAAAATAATCGCACCATTTTTCACCATTATTTTTGCACAAAACATATAGCTACGATACCCAAGATTATATTTTTTTCCCCTCACTAGCTAGTAAAGCGCTTGTTTATCCTTAAATACGAGAGAGTAAAAACGCATTTTATCCACTAGTGAATAAAGTAAGTTGACTTCTCATAGCTCTTATTGCTATGGTTTTAAAGTCTAAATTCGCGGGCGAGCCTCGCTAACGCACCGAGTTGAAAATCGAATTAGAACATTCGAAAATCGCACTGGCCACCACAAGCTAACCAAGCCAAAGGCACCTTTTGTAAAAATGTTGAATGTATCTAAACGCAAAGAAAAAGTCAATGCGATTTCAAAACCTTTTTTTACATGTTTCACTTTCCTCGCTGTAGTGAGGGGAAAAGATTTGTGTTACACACGGGTGCAATTGTAATTTACTTCTCGTGTATTGAAACACTCGCTACGCTCAGGATTCTATTTTAAAACCACTCGCTTTGCTCGTGGTTAAACTATAGAATCCATTCGCTTGCTCGTGTTTCAATCCCACACTCGCAGTTAAAATACAATTTTGCACCCTTGTATAACAAATAACTATTATCATTCATGTTTCTATAATACATTTTTTCTTTTCTGACAGAGTTTAAAATGTCACAATTCGAGTACTCGACGCTCAAAAGTCGGGCCTTTATTTTAAAGCACGTAATGATAATGTCGATATTATAAGGTAGATGTAGGTACTAGTGCTCAACGCTGCACTAGTAGTCGACATGGCCACTTTATGTCAAAGTGACAAAGATTGCTATCAAATACCCGGGTATGTCCTTAAACTACGTCCAACAATGAGAGGTAGGGCACAGCGATGACCATCACGCTTGAATCTGGGGCAGCCCAACTGGGGAAGTACCTCCTCCTTACAGAAGACCAGAGCCATAATAGCACTGCTACCTTTCAGGTATGCAGTGTTGTGTTCCTGATGGTGAGTAAGGTTCCCAGAGCTCCATCCCCCCTTAAAGGCCGGCAACGCGCTTGTGACTCCCCTGGTGTTACGGGTGCCCATGGGCGACGGTAATTGCTTACCACCAGGCAATCCGTCGGCTCGTTTGCCGCCTATGTCATAAAAAAAAAAACTAGTTTAGTACGGAACCTTAACAGGACCCATCTACTTAAGACGAACCGTTTTGTGTAATATATTTTGTACTGTATTTTTTTTTATGCAGAAACGTCTGCTAGCTAAGTACTAATTGAGTAATAACTTTAACGGTTAAGGTTACTATCCATACTATTACTAGCTACTATATTGCTTTACTATCCAATTCCATACTTCCATACTAATATTATAAATGCGAAAGTAACTCTCTCTGTCTGTCTGTTACCTCTTCACGCTTAAACCGCTGAACCAACTGGGATGAAATTTGGTATGAAGGGAGTTTGAGCTACGAGAAAGGACATAGGACAATTTTTATCCCGCAACCATACTTTAAAGACGGGCATGGCTGGCCGACGAAGTCGCGAGGAAAAGCTAGTTTTAATAACGAAAAAAACGATTATGATTCTCAAGTCTCTCGACTTTTATTTGTACAGTCAGCAGCAAAAGTTGCTAAGCGTTTGAAGTGTTCAAAATGACCTACACGCACTCTTATTCTCTTGACAATAGAGATGTGTTGACCTCATTTTGAACATCTCAAACGCTTAGTCACTTGTGATGCTGACTGTACAAGGTTTTTTAAGGAAAACGGATACACAGCTTTTTTGCTAGACAATCATAATTCGCGTATTCTATGCTCAGTACTTTTTATATTATTAAATTTTTATTTTATAAATATGGAACTTACGTCAACATTTCAATATAGAATGCCGACATGCGTGTACACACGTTACTACTACATAGGCCAGCTAAGTTTTTCTCCTATACTTAGCTTAATCGTATTGTACGAGTATTTAACCCTTTATAGGGCAACTTCAAAATTGCAATGTAAAAATGACCACCCAACAACATAGTCTTTTTGTATTTTTTTCTTATCAAGAATCATTAAGACAATCAAGCCGCGAGGAGGCTCGAACGCACCTCAGTGACTTTTGGGCGTTAAAGGGTTATAGGATATCAACAATAATATTTCTGCATTTCGAAGGTCGTATCTCCCGCTATTTTTAATTTTTATTCTAAACTATCTGAGCCCGCGGCTCTGCCTGTGCCAGAAAGTGTAGTGTTGTGATTCCCCTCTCCCTTTTAGGAGTTGAATTTGGTTAAAATTATCCTGACCGGTGTTTCTCGACATCAATTATCCGTGGGCATCCAAATTAAACATTCCGTGCAAAATAGTGGTAAGACTTTTATTTTTTATTTTTATATCTCTTCGTCATAGAAAAACCAGTTATTTCCGAGCTTTTGTGACTCAATAATGATTGTCTAATAGAAACAAGTGCCTCGTATTTATCTTAAACCTAAACTTTAAATACTAAATAGGCATCTAATTAATCTAAGTCAAGATTAGATGTTATACTCAGATTCGGTCGAGGTCATTTGAAAGCGAAATTGTTGATTTACTACTACTATTTCGGACTACGAATAATTATGAAAGTACTTTAAGATTTGAGGTATCACTGTATTGAAAAAATAAGTCCCGCCGTAGTTTCTTGCCGGTATCTTCTCGGGTCAGAGGTGTAGGGTTCGAACCGGTGTAGTTTTTTTTTTGACGTTCATGTAATGTGCCTAAATTGAAAAATAAAGATCTTTTTTATATTTTTTTATAAATTATTAATAGCGCAATATAATGGTAAGACACTTTTTTTGGCATTATTTTTGTGCTCCAAATTTTTGAATTCGAGTGTCACGGCTCGAAGAAATCGAGTAATCGAATCGTGATATTTTAAACACTGTCACAGAAAAAACTGTATTTTAGAAACATTAATGTTAGAAATTAATAATCGTGGGGTACCCACAGAAGTTTTGTGTGCACGACTCTCAAAATTAGGCCTCCTGAGAGCCAATTTTTGAGCGTCAAGTACTCGAATCGTGATTTTAAACAGTGTCAGAATGAAAGATATGGTATTTTAGAAACATGATTTGATGAAAATTTGTGTGCGTTTATTTTAGTCCTCAAAAGTTTTTTGAATTCAAATGCACGACTCACAAATCGGGCCCCGGATCTAACTGCTATTAGATTTTCACTATGACATGGTACAGTCGACGTCAAAGATATGTATACACCTTTTCACCTTAATCCTTTGTAATAAGGTGCAAAAGTGTATACATATCGACGTCGACTGTACTAAATGGCTGAAATCAAATTCGTTGATCGCACTCGGTTGCAACACGGCCCGAGGCATACGCAGACTATGTTGCATTACTTAAAGCATTTACTGTCACATGCTGAAGGTCTATTGGTACCTCGTACTAGAAGGGTGCCGTGTGATGCCGGCTGACTAGAATAGCACCACCCCATCTCCCGCGGGTGTCGTAAGAGGCGACAAAGGGAAAAATCAATCGCAGCAGCGTCCGTCGAAACCCAATCTACAGCTACTGCGGTCAACCCGCCTGCCAAGCGTGGCAACTATGTCAATTACCCCCAAGATACAAGTCATATTTGTGGGAGGCCTATGTCCAGCAGTGGACTGCATACGGCTGAAATGCACTAGAAGAGTTTTATTTTGTAAGTCATCATCAAGATCTTCCTCACTGTCCCGGCAACTAATCCTAGGATTTGGCGTAGGCACTAGTTTTACGAAAACGACTGCCATCTGACCTTCCAACCCAGAGGGCAAACTAGGCTTGGGATTAGTCCGGTTACCTCGGGATGTTTTCCTTCGCCGAAAAGCGATTGGTAAATATCAAAAGTTATATCGTGCGTAAGTTCCGAAAAACTCATTGGTTCAAGCTTGTCTTTGAACCTGTGACCTCCGGAATGCAAGTCGCACGCTCTTACCGTTAGGCCACTAGTTGGCCGATTATTGAGAGTCGTGCATTCGAATTCAAAAACTATGAGCACGATAATAACCGCACACAAAAGTTTGTAACATTTTGTGCAAAATATATAATTTCCAATATTTCCATACACACGATTATTATTACGAGTAATTTATTATACTTTTTTGTTCTAAATGCATAATTTTCTATCATTCATATTCAGACGACCGGTCTGGCCTAGTGGGTACTGACTTTGCCTATGAAGCCTACGGTCCTGGGTTCGATTCCCAGTCGGGGCATTTATTTGTGTGATGAGCACGGATATTTGTTCCTGAGTCATGGGTGTTTTCTATGTATTTAAGTATTTATATGTATCCATCTATTATATACAGCGTCGTCTAGTACAGTCAGCGTCATATAGTTCGTAGCATTCAAAGTACTCAAAATGTTCGCTACACCATAGAATTAGTATGGTGTACCGAACTATTTGAGTACTTTGAATGCTACGAACTATATGACGCTGACTGTACCTACAGCACAAGCCTTACTAAGCTTACCATGGGACTAGGTCGATTTGTATAAGATTGTCCCGAAATATTTATTTATTTATTCATATTTTTAAAATATTATTTTTTCCCCGTACGCAAAACCAAAAATGTAAATTATAAAATGAAATGTCTTTCTAAAAGTAAAGTCTAAATGTGCCTAGTGTCTAGGTCAAATGTTGCAAGCCTATTATGTTTCGACTTTAATTAAAGGATAATTGTATAACATCACGTACAATTTAGAAGGCCGTTTTTTGAGTCGTGCACTCGATTTCAAAAATTTTGAGGTCGAAAATAATCGCACACACAAAAGTTTGTCATCTTTATATTTGCACGTAATGTATAGTTTCACGATTTTTTTTTATACGACGTCGGTGGCAAACAAGCATACGGCCTGCCTGATGGTAAGCAGTTGCCGCAGCCTATGGACGCCTGTAACTCCAGAGGTGTCACGTGCGCGTTGTCGACCCTTTATAAATCTGTACACTCGTTTTTTGAAGAACCCCATACTGTAATCCCTCGGGAAAACCGTGGCAAGCTCATTCCACAGCCGAAGCGTTCGTGGGAGGAAGTGCCTTATATATTTTTTTATTATTCATGTTTCTAAAATACCATTTAGTTTCTGACAGAGTTTGAAATGTCACGAGTCGAGTACTTAAGCCTCAAAAATCGGCTACCAGATCTTTAATTTTTTTTTTAATCGAGACTGACCGGCGTTTGACCTCAGTCAAAATACTATTAATTCAATTATAAGTAATTTTATGCGTATCTTAATTCATAACATCGGATCCACGATGGAATGTTGAGTAAGGTTATGTTATTTTACTTCTCAGGGTCAATGATACTTCGATTGTAGCGTTGCTCAATTCATTTATTCTAAGGTCCGATCAAACCTTTATAAAAATAACAGCATAACGGCCATCTTACTTTTAGTTAATTTAGGTTAAGGTGCAATTTTTGAGCGTCGAGTACTCGAATAGTGATATTTTAAACTCCGTCAGAAACGAAGTTTGTATATAAGAAGCATGAATGATAGAAATTAATAATCGTGGGTATCGAAACTGTACATTTTGTGCAAAAATAATGGTGACAAACTTTTGTGTGTGATTATTTTCGTCCTCAAAGTTTTTTGAATTCGAGTGCACGACTTTCAAAAATCGTCCTGGATATTGTTAGTACGAATATGTACAGTCACCGACTTTAATTGTTGAGCCACTTACGGTTCGAGCTGTTTCTTTTGTTTAATGCTTACTCTATGAAATGCCCACTATAAGGTGAACCGTGAACCCTAAATGGCTCAACAATTAAAGTCCCTGACAGTACTTCCACTTTGCAAATTACCGATCGTTTTATTGTCTAGTGAACAGACTGCGCTATGAAAGATAACATCTTATACGGATGTTCGTATACAAGTGTTTTGTATCTATGTCTGCACAGAGTCAAATATATTTATGCGGCTAAAGTTTCAATATATGTAGACATGAACCTTGGGCCGATTTTTTTAGAGTCAGAAAAGGAGAAATGGTTTTTTAGAAACATAAGTGATAGATGATTAATAATTTTGGTGTCTCAACTATTTAATGCGAAAATTATATTGAGATACTTTTGTGTGCGGTTATTTTCGTCCTTAAAGTTTTTGAACTCGAGTGCACGACTCATAAATTCGGTTCTCTTACTGTCTCAATATTAAAGTACATACAATACACTTTAAAATAGGAAAAAAACCAACGCATGGACAGCAGCGCCCGTCGAAATCGAATCTACAGCTTTGTCAGCAACTCGCATGTCAAGTGTGGCGACTACAGCAACTACTCCCCAAGATGATACAAGATTACGGAACGCCTATGTCCAGCAAGGACGTCTTCAATGAAACGATGTATATACATTCTGACACTATCGATGTATTTAGCGACTTACGCGGCGCGGCGAGCATTTTATCTGTTCGTTGCGCGGTCAAGACGCGCAATACACTACGGTTATGTGGTATCACACGCAATGAACAGATAAAACGCTTGCCGCGCCGCAAGTCGCGCATAGTCGTGGCCGGGCCGTTACGTTAACGTGGCGTGAACGTGATTATAATTATCATTGATGTCAGACTGGGCTTAATCACGTTAAGTTATAACAATTATTACGTAAGTTTTTTTCTCCCGATGACGCGCAGTCACGGGCGTAAAAAAGTGAATAAGTACTTAACTTATTATACACTTTACTTACACACTTGTACATTGTACAATCACCGGCAATAGTATGTTATGATAATGCCCGCAAAAATATCTGATCGCATCTTACGTCAAGGTCATAAGGTGCTGTCAGACTTTTTTGCCGCCAGCCGGTGAATATGCTTAAGTTTTTAGTTTTTTTACCAATAACGTAAACATCCTGGTGGCCGACAGCATCCCAATGGATGCCTCTGTCAATGTTACGAGTAAGTCATTGTCAATAGAGGTGTCACGAGGCCGATTTTTGAGAGTCGTGCACTCGAATTCAAAAACTTTGAGGACGAAAATAATCGCACACAAAAGTTTCTCACCATTATTTTTGCACAAAATGTGTAGTTTCGATACCCCCGATTATTAGAGGTAATTTGTCTAATTCATGTTTCTAAAATACCATTCCTTGGTTTCTGACAGAGTTAAAATAAAAGAGGCGCCCTGATATTTTTATATTCTTGTACCTATTACTCGTATCAGTCAGGCATTTATTTGTGTGATTAGCACAGATATTTGTTCCTGAGTCATGGGTGTTTTCTATGTATTCAAGTATTTATATGTATCTATCTATTATATATAACGTCGTCTAGAACCTACAATACAAGCCTTACTGAGCTTACCGTAGGACTAGGTCGATTTGTGTAAGATTGTCCCGATATATTTATTTATTTATCATAATTATAAGACTATTCACTACAAGTAGTAAAAAAACTGACCCAGGGGGTAGATTTTTGAGCACTCGACGCTCGAATCGTGACATTTTAAACTCTCTCAAACACGAAGAAATGGTACTTAAGAAGCATGAATGATATAAATAAATAATCGTGGGTATCGAAACTATACATTTTGTGCAAAAATAATGGTAAGTAACTTTTGTGTGTGATTATTTTCCTTCTCAAAGTTTTTTTTAATTCGAGTGCACGACTCTCTAAAAACGGCCCCTAAATTTGTTTTATATTTATATTCTTGTAAGTAAAAGTGCTGAGCCAAGTTCGCATCGATGGCACATTACAGATGGAATTACATATTTTAATATCAATGTTATTATTGTTTTGTTTGTTAATTATGCAATAATACGGTTTAGTGAGTGCAACGGCCTTGCATGCGTTACATTGCAACATGTTCTTACGAGCACAATTAGTAATTTACACGAGACGCGTACGACACGGAAGCGACGAGACGACCAAAAAGTATTATTAAAACATCTTAATTCTTATCAACCTTATAAAGATGAGGTCCAGAAGACTTGTACCAAGAGTGTACCAAGAGTGTAGTGTGTAGACATGTACCAACTCACAAAACATGTAGGCAATGGAGCACTTCGGGTCCGGTTTTTGAGCGTCGAGTAGGTATTCGACTCGTGACATTTTAAAGTCTGTCAGAAACGAAGAAATGATATTTTAGAAATACGAGTGATATAAATTAATAATCATGAGTATCGAAACTATACATTTCAACAAAAATAACGGTGAGAAACTTTTCTGTGCGATAATTCTCGACCTCAAACTTTTTTGAATTCGAATGCACGACTCTCAAAAATCGGCTTCTGCCACAGAAACGAAGAAATAGTATTTTTGAAACATTAGTGATGGAGATGATAAATGAAACGTGAATCATCGAAAAAGAACCAAAGTAACCGATATAGCCCCCCAAACGCTAAACCTTCATATAATAAAATAAATAAATATTTCGGGACAATCTTACACAAATCGAGCTAGTCCTACAGTAAGCTCAGTAAGGCTTGTGTTGAAGTTACTAGACGACAGTATATATATAATAGATAGATACATATAAATACTTAAATACATAGAAAACACCCATGACTCAGGAACAAATATCTGTGCTCATCACACAAATAAATGCCCTGACTGGGATTCGAACCCAGGACCATCTGCTTCATAGGCAGGACCACTATCCACTATGCCAGACCGGTCGTCAAATAATGAATTATAATATAATTAGATTTATTATCTGATTACCAACTGACGCCTTTGTCATTTCATTAAACAATTTAAAGTGCCTTCATTACGTAATGACATCTATTGGATGTACAATGACGTTGGTAGCAAAGCAAACTTTGAACGGTATAGAACCAATATTAGTTGAGTTAGTGTAGTGTGTAATAGTGTAGTAGTATCCTCTATCCGCCCGGAGACCTATAAAAACGTCTCCAATTGAATGCCATTTTGAATTTTAATGATGACTAACTATAAAACAGGAAAACAGTTAAAAACAGGATAACAAATGTGAAAACAGTAACATTATATATAATTAACTAATAACAAAAAATAAAATCTTATAAATAATAAACCTGTCCCAGGTCTCGGTCACTGGGTAGGGTGCCTAGAAGGCTGGCCGCATTCCCGCGTTGGATCGCAATGCTGATCCTCTGGGCGAAATAGTGACCAGCCCTCTGGTCACCAGAAGCCTCAATAAGGCGCGACGCAATCTCTTTGTGGAGACGTCGCGCATTTGGGCCCCATGGCACCAGGGTTTCAACCCCAAACGCCGCAAACATGAAGCTACTGCCAAGAGCAGCATATTTGCGACGTTTGAGGTTTTCGGCTGCATCAGATTTGGTGGCAGGAATATGAGACGGCGCCAGAGTGTCTACATGTTACATTTTGCTTGGCAAGTCTTGCTTCCCGGGCGGCTAGAGGTTACTAAGGTGAAGAAGGTTTAGCGTCTTATGACAGGACTAAGTTTAGCAAAAGTGATGAATAAAACCGGGAGCACGATCTTTGAGTCGTGCACTTGAATTTAAAAGCCTTAAATCGCCTTAAAAGTTTTTGAATTCGAATGCACGACTCTCAAAAATCGGCCCCCTGCCACAGAAACGAAGAAATAGAATTTTTGAAACATTAGTGATGGAGATGATAAATGAAACGCGAATCATAGAAAAAGAACCAAAGTAACCGATATAGCCCCCCGATCGCTAAACCTTCATATAATACAATAAATAAATATTTCGGGACAATCTGACACATATCGACCTAGTCCTACTACTACTTTGAAGATAGGCACGACTGGCCGACGAAGTCGCGAGGAAAAGCTAATAGTTTAACCTTATAAAGGTTATTTTTAACAAATTACAATTTGTAGTCATCGCCATTTTAATAACACATACCGGGCCTGTAATAGGAGCATAAATTTTAGGGATCGCTTCTACACCACGAACGTAACAACATTTGTTCTACAACTTTAAATAATTGGGTAATATATTTCTTGTGATTTTTTCGAACAAAGTAAATAGTACTTTCAATGAACAGCATCCAATAGTCTAGTTGACGTTTACTGTCAGCCTACAAACTTCATAGTTTTTGCAATACATTGCTTGCTTGGAAAATCTTTTTTTATTAATATTTATTAAAATATACGTTATTTTCAAAAGTCGTAGAACAAATAAATAAATAAATATTTCGGGACAATCTTACACGAATCGACCTAATCCTACGGTAAGCTTGGTAAGGTTTGTGTTGTAGGTTCTAGACGGCGATATATATAATAGATAGATACATATAAATACTTAAATACATAGAAAACACCCATGACTAAGGAACAAATATCTGTGCTAATCACACAAATAAATGTCCCGACTGGGGATCGAACCCAGGACCATCGGCTTCATAGGCAGGGTCACTACCCACTAGGCCAGACCGGTCGTCAAATGTTGCTACGTTTTTGGTGCAGAAACGATGCCTAAAGTTAAAGCACCTATTACAGGCCACACCTGGTATATTACCGATTCTGTGATTTAGCGAAATGCTGTCGTAAGTTTGTTTTTTTTAAATCAAGGTCACGAATGCATGTAAAAGTGAAATGAATCGCGTTTTAAATGCAATTTGGTAATGTTTTTCCGCGTGCTATTAATAGCTGCAAGTGCATAAGAATGCAATCAACGAATTGTCGGTTTGTAGGTATATGGGTCAAAAGCAAAGCTTTGTTGCGCCTTTTCTGTAACCGTGAAAGGTTTCCCAACACAATTTTATTAATAAACAATATTTACGTATACGTCATGAAAAAATTGGAATGGGGTAGCACATTGTTATCGATGAATTCTCAATGTAAATTGAGACTTCGATGCCGTTAAGTGTTCAATACGCTGACGGTAGATGTGACTACACGTCACCCATGATGACGTATACCACGAAGGATAAAATAGAAAAATTTGCCAAGTCCAAGCGGCACTCGTATAGCACAATTGGTAATGCACTGGGCTAGTGATCCATTGGTTGTGGGTTTGTGTCCCGCAACGAGTCAAATTTTTCTATTTTTCTTTCGATTTAAATATCAAACAAAATATTCTCACTAGCTCGGAAAAAACTGCGGTGCTACCGCGAAAAACGATAAGGTCAATGTGGGTAAGACCGTCTAGCTGGAAAGACCGTCTACCAATCAATTTCCTACATTATCTCACAGGTATTTAGTGTCATATGACGGACTTCCCTTAAAAATATAGTATGCCGGTCTTACCTTAATCGTAAATTTCGGATGAGTGTCTCGGTCACTCTTATGACGCCTTAATTGGAATAAAAGAGAAAGATGTTTGGAATATACGAACTTCGACGTTCCCGGTACCAAGGCCCGTTTTATTCTCATAAAAACGAAAACAAAAACTTCACCACTATTTGCACGAAATGTTTAATTTATATTTCGCGTTAATAATATAAAAAGTATTGAGCATAGAATATGCGAATTATGATTGTCTAGCAAAAAAGCTGTGTATTCGTTTTCCTTAAAAACTATAAAAACCTTTGTACAAAAAAATTATACGTATCGGCTTGAGACTTGAGAACCTCCACAGTTTTTTCGTTATTAAAACTAGCTTTTTCCTCGCGACTACGTCGGCCAGCCATACCCGTCTTTAAAGTATGGTTACATACATTTCAGCCGTATGCAGTCCACTGCTGGACATAGGCCTCCCACAAATATGACTTGTATCATTTTGGGGGTAGTTGCCATAGTCGCCCGCTTGGCAGGCTAGATTGGGTGTCGACGGTCGCTGCTGCCCGTCCGTAGGATTTTTCCCCCTGTCGCCTCTTACGACACCCGCGGGAGGAGATGGGGTGGTGCTATTCTAGGCAGCCGGCATCACACAAAGTATGTTTGCGGGATAAAAATTATCCTATGTCCTTTCTCGTAGCTCAAACTTGATACCAAATTTCATTCCAATTGGTTCAGCGGTTTAAGCGAGAAGAGGTAACAGACAAACAGGCAGACATACGTACATTTATAATATTAGTAAGTATGCATTTGAAACTAACGTTACTGCGGGTTGCTAAAATTAATTTTTTTTTTTGCTCCGTAATGAATGAAGCTTTAATTCTCTTCCGTGAATGATCAATTATAATTTCGTTTTTATCAGTGTTTCGGGAATCGGGCCTTATTTGGCCATTTGTTGAATTAGTACCAAGTGCCAAATACATTTTTTTTTAACTGAATGATTTAAAGTAATTTCCATATTTAAGAAAAAATATATGTAATCATATTTGCAATTTATTAATCAATTAAACTGCTAATCAAAATTAAAAATAATATAGTTAAACAAACATGGCGGCTGAGGCGAGATGTAAGAAACATGTTTCATACAATACAAATTATATTAAAACTATTTACTTACGTAATTAAATAATCTATATTAATAAAATAAAGTTGTGTTAGTTCCGGCTATTATAACTCGAGAACGGCTGAACCGATTTGGACGATTTGGGTTCGTTGTGATCGTCTTGGCCAAAAATTTAATAGTATGCTTTAAAAAAGAAAAAAATGTGGCATTATCTATGAAAAGGGACCTTACTTCGAATAACGTTGTGTTTGTATCGCGTTATCTTGAATAACGACATAAGCGTCATCGACCATAAGGTCCCTTTTCTTAGATAATGTCACAAATCTCAAAGACTTTATAGACTTTCAGGCGGTACAAAGTTCGCCGGGGTAGCTAGTATAATAATAATAAAGTTTTATTAACAGGTAATATAATAATTTTAATATTGCCATAAGTGTTATCTTTGGCAATATCTCCGAATCCAATTAGAGACATTTTGTTATGCTAAACATAAAATACTAATGGAAATTCTCAATTTAAGTAACATGTACTTTAAATATCATCATTAGGTATATGCTAAGTATGATTGTAATTGAAATACTAAATGTTTAGTTAAATATTAGAAATTACGATAGTTTATTTGCATTGCATTTCAATTAAATCTAACCTTTCCAAAGATTATTCTAATGACTGATAAAATCATAATCTGTTTAGCTCTTAAAGGCATAAAATTATTGAAATGTTATGTTGTCTTTGGTTGTTGCGATACTCATGAAATAAAACAACTGAAAAGAAAGATAAAATATCGCGTGTACTACACGTTATAATCCGTTTCATTTGTTTTATTGTACATTTTCAAACAAACTTCAACAAATTTGACTTTTTAATATACCAATTGTAGTTTAAATATATAATCAAGTTAAAATAGGTCTATATTAATTGTATAAAAGCGGGTAACTCACGTTTTATAAGTCGAATATTGCACGAGGAGCATAATCATGAGCCATTCGCGTTGGCTAACCGACTCATGATTATACTCCTCGTTACGGAGTGAAACATGTCGAGCAATATTCGACTTATAAAACGTGAGTTACCCGCTTTTATACAATTAATATGTTTCAATCTCACGATAGTTTTATGTTTAAAATTATAAATAGGTCTATTTGGAATGTATAAAAATAGTAAATATTTACAAAAATCGATCGTTAATTCCGTTTTGACCAGCGACTCTATTTTTCGACGTCGTGCATTCGAATCCAAAAAACTTTGAAGGCGGAAATAATCACACACAAAAGTTTTTTACCCTTATTTTTGCTCGGAACGTATAGTTTAGATACCCAACTTCATAAATTTATATCGTACATATTTCCAAAATACCATTTCTTCGTTTCTGACAGAGTTTAAAATGTTACAATTGAGTACTCGACGCCCAAAAATCGGCATATAGGGTGCCAATTATTGAGAGTCGTGCATTCGAATTCAAAAACTTTGAGAACGAAAATAATCACACACAAAAGTTTCTCACCATTATTTTTGTTTGCACCAAAATGTATAGTTTCGATACCCACGATTATTAATTTCTATCATCCGCGTTTCTAAAATTTTCTCGTTGAGTACTAAAACTCAAAAATCAGCCCGACACATAGTTGTTTTTATGTATTTAAGTAGGTAAGTATATATCGTTGGCTGAGTACCTATAACACAAGCCTTGAGCTAACCAACGGACTTGCAGCTCAGTCAATTTGTGTAAGGATGTCCTATAACATTTCTATGTATTTAAGTATTTATATTTATCTATCCATTATATATATCGTCGTCTAGTACCTACAACACAAGCCTTACTGAGCTTACAGTAGGACTAGGTCGATTTGTGTCAGATTATGTCCTTAAACTACGTCCAACAATGAGAGGTAGGGCACAGCGTTGACCATCACGCTTGAATCTGGGGCAGCCCAACTGGGGAAGTACCTCCTCCTTACAGAAGACCACAGCCATAATAGCACTGCCACCTTTCAGGTATGTAGTGTTGTGTTCCTGATGGTGAGTAAGGTTCCCAGAGCTCCAACCCCCTTAAAGGCCGGCAACGCGCTTGTGACTCCTCTGGTGTTACGGGTGCCCATGGGCGACGGTAATTGCTTACCACCAGGCAATCCGTATGCTCGTTTGCCGCCTATGTCATAAAAAAAAATCTATCTATTATATATATTGTCGTCTAGTACCTACAACACAAGCCTTACTGAGCTGACCGTAGGACTAGGTCGATTTGTATAAGATTGTCCCCAAATATTTATTTTTTATATATATATATTTTTTTTTTTAATAATTATTACTGCCATACAGTAGAATGTCCTTTTAAAATCTGTAACGTGTTTATATTAGCAAGGAAGTTTCGGAAGGCCAGTCACTTCCATTGACGTCATAGGTTAATCAACTTTTAGTTATTTTCTACAGTCAGTGCAATAACTAGTAGCTGACAACTGACATAAATGGGTCATAAATAGTAGATTGTGTCACAAGGGAGCAAAATTACATTTTTTTTTTTATGACAAAAGTGGCAAACGAGAAGACGGATTACCTGGCCCGGTACCGCGAACATCGAAGTTCGTATATTTCGGGCATCTTTCCCTTTTACTCCAATTAAGGCGTCATAAGAGTGACAGAGATAATCGTCCGAAATTTACGAATATCGTGTTTCGCGGTAGCGCCGCTGATGGTAAGCAATTACCATCAGGTACCAATTAATAAATATCGACCCCCTGACAGGTGATGAATATACCTAGATATTTTTCTAGCACGAACGGTTTCTTGTAAGTGATTGACAAAATAAAAACATCGACAGTCCTGTTATCGATAAGTACCACTTCAACGTCATACAGGTCAACAAGACTAATATTAGGTAATAGGGTTAAAAGTAAATAAAAATAACAAAACTATCTATTTATTTATATTTTACATACTTCAGAAAACAATTTTGAACTATTAATTGCAAATAAAAAAATAAGTTGGATCAAGTGTACGGATTACGTTCAATTTGTTCAAGATCGATGTCACGCGGCGTCTAGGTATGCAGAATGTGTGTACGTATTGTTGTTGAATTACTATGTACTTACTTATCGATAACAGGATTGTCGATATTTTGATTGTGGCAAGCACAAAGCAAATGTCGTTCCTGCTAGAAAAATATCTAGGTATAGTGATGAACATGGGTCATATAGGTGGCCAATTTATAAGTCGTGCATTCGAATTCCTAAATTTTGAGGACGAAACTAATCGTAGACAATAGATTCTCACATTATTTTCACACAATAGTTTAGATGCACACAATTATTAATTGCTATCATTCATGTTTCTATAATACCATATTATAATAACTACGATGGTTTGTGATAAAATTTAAAACAAGGGGAACCGATTTTTGAGAGTCGTGCACTCGAATTCATAAAACTTAGCGAACCAAAATAATCACACACAAAAGTTTCTTACCATTATTTTTGCACAAAATGTATAGTATTGATACCCACGATTATTAATTTCTATCATTCATGCTTCTTAAATACCATTTCTTCGTGTTTGAGAGTTTAAAATGTCACGATTCGAGCGTCGAGTGCTCATCAATTGCCCCCGAAGGTTCCAGAGAACTTGTATTTTATCTCGTATTCTATTTATTGTGCAGACGTCTCCACTTTGCGTACTTGTTTGTTTTGTAATTATAAACCACATCACGTGTACAATACTCCTAGATCACCAATGACACATGAGCACATAACATAATTAAATAAATGTATAATAAAATAATAATTAATTACGACCGGTCTGGCCTAGTGGGTAGTGACTCTGCCTAGGAAGCCGAAGGTCCTGGGTTCGATTCCCAGTCAGGGCATTTATTTGTGTGATGAGCACAGATATTTGTTCCTGAGACATGGGTGTTTTCTATGTATCTATGTATTTAAGTATTTATATGTATCTATCTATTATATATATCGTCGTCTAGTACCTACAACACAAGCCTTACTGAGCTTACCGTAGGACTAGGTCGTTTTGTGTAAGATTGTCCCGAAATATTTATTTATTTATTTATTTATTACGTTATTCTGTTTTACTTTATATAGCGACATTTGTTATGTAAAACAGGCATAATTACGTAAGATTCGACATATTAGCTTGGAGCGTTTATTGCACACTTGGCAGGCGGGTTAGAGATCGCAATATTATCCATTAGTCTTAGGGAAGCTGATTTTTGGGATTCGTGCACTCGAGTTCATAAAACTTCGAGAACGAAAATAATCATACACAAAAGTTTCATAGCATTATTTTTGCACAAAATGTATAGGTAGTTTCGACACCCACGATTATTTATTTCTATCATTCATGCCATTTCTTCGTGTTTGAGCGAGATTAAAATGTCACGATTCAAGAGTCGAGTGCTCAAAAATCGGCCCTCTGTATATATTCTTCCTTCAAAATTGCCTAAGTAGTTTCAACATTCAAATAAAACACACCGCCACATACATAACTATACTAAATTATGATTATCATAATTATGCCTTTTCGTTGTACTTTAGTACAGCGAATAGTGTAGACATTTCTTTAGCGCTGTACACGCAATCATGTTCTATATTTAAAAAACTTGATGCAATGCCCTTCTCAAGGTCATGTGTGCCGTTGGCCATAGACCCATGCTCGCTCCTACTATGTTTTTAATAAAATAGGTCTAACTATCAGCGTGTGACTAAAATTAAGCCTTAAATAGACCCTGATTTTTCAGTTGTGAATTATAACTTATGGTCGGACATTAAACTTTGAAAACTAAATAAATCGCACACAAATTACAATTATTTTTCCATAAATGTATAGTTTCGATACCCACACTTATTCAAGTTTCGAAAATACCATTACTTCGATTTTGATATAATGACATTCGAATTCAAAAAACTTTGAGGATGAAACAAAGGGACACAAAAAATTTTCACGGTTATTTTTGCAGGGAATGTATAGTTTCGATACCCACACTTATTAATGTATATTATGTTATTAATCATGTTTTTAAAATAACGTTACTTCGATTTTGACAGAATTTACAATGTCACAAGTACCCGACACTCGAATACTATTCGACTCGTGACATTTTCAACTCGGGCAGAAACGAAGAAATGTTATTTAGAAGCATGAATGATAGACATTAATAATCGTGGGTACCGAAACTATACATATTTATTGTGCAAAAGTAATGATGAGTAACTTTTGCGTGCGATTATTTTCGTACTCAAAGTTTTTTGAATTCGAGTACACGACTCTCAAAAATCGGGCCGCTGGTCTGGGGGGCGATTTTTCATCGCCCCCCAGACCAGCGGCCCGATTTCGCCCCCATTGCAAAAGTTTCTTATCATTCGATATTTAAATCGAAAGAAAAATAGAAAAAAATTACTCGTAGCGGGACTCGAACCCACAACCACTGGATCACTAGCCCAGTGCACTACTAATTGTGCTATACGAGTACCGCTTAGACTTGTCAATTTTTTCTATTTGTCCCTCGTATACGTCATCGTGAGTAACGTGTAAACACATGTACCGCCAGCGTATTAAATAGCGCATTAATTAGATATTAAAAAGATATTCGCTAGCAGACGTTTCTGCATAGTAAAAAAAAAAAAAATTGTTTTATAATGACGACGATTATTTATTTATACCATTCATGCTTCTTAAATACCCTTTCTTCGTGTTTGAAAGAGTTTAAAATATCACAATTCGAGCGTCGAGTGCTCAAAAATTTGCACCCTGGTATGGCCTATTGGGTAGTCTGCCTATGAAGCCGACGGTAAAGTACGGGCTAAGTTCAGTAGGTATCTCACCAGATTAGTAATCAAGTTTAGGAATGCTAGACCGTGTTCCCACACGCTGTGAGAACCAATTAAACACAATACGAGGCAAACAATAAATATAAGGCATTTTTTGCAACTAAAGTTTGTGTGAGTATAGTTTATGTGTATTAATGTTTAACGAAATATAAAGTGAAGTGTAACTGGTGACCGAAGAGCTGGCGGCTTCCTCGCACAACGTATCAGCATTGCGATACAACGAGGAAATGCCGCCAGCATCCATGATACAATGCCTCAAGGGCCTTCTTTAGATTTTATACTGTAACTAGTTAAGTACTTGTAGTTATCATAATACGATTGTAATTTCTGTAAATAAATGTATACTTTATACAAATAAAAAAAAAAGTGAAGATAGATGGGATATACTTCGACTAGCACCCCTCCTCTGGCAAGGACCTCGTCACCTTTTCTTGGGTATATGTCAACTACTTAAAACCATAGCAACCAATATTTAACAAAAAATTGTTTGGTTTGTTCTTTGATGATTGATCTATAGGTTATTTTTTTATTATGTTAAATCATATTCTTAGCATCAGTTTATATTAATTAAAAATTCTGTTTCGTTCTTAATTTTTAAAATAGGCATCTAAATTATACAATTATTTTGTGCGAAAACAATGGTGAATAACTTTTATGTGCGATTATTTTCGTTCACAAAGTTTTTGAATTCGAGTGCACGACTTAGAAATCGCCCCCCTTAGAGCCGATTTTTCAGCGTATATTATATTTAAATGGAATTAATAATTTTCATAAATCACGTGAGCTGTTATTGAACAATGATATTTAAAATAAAATTAGATGCAAGTTTTGGTTTTGGTATTTTTAAGGAAAATATATTGTCAAAAAATAAGCAATACAATGGGGCCGATATTTGAGCACTCGACGCTCGAATCGTGACATTTAAAACTTTGTCAGAGACAGAAATATTATTTTAGAAACATGAAGATAGAATATTATAGTCGCGTGTATCGAAACTTTTTTTTATGATATAGGAGGCAAACGAGCAGACGGATTGCCTGATGGTAAGCAACTACCGCCGCCCATGGATACTCGCAACACCAGAGGAGTCACAAGTACGTTGCCGACCTTTAAGATCTCTATACGCTCTT
This sequence comes from Grapholita molesta, assembly GCA_022674325.2. Classification (NCBI taxonomy): domain Eukaryota; kingdom Metazoa; phylum Arthropoda; class Insecta; order Lepidoptera; family Tortricidae; genus Grapholita; species Grapholita molesta. Next base: position 660,184 of record CP053145.2, on the reverse strand, counting down.
TTCTTGAAGGTTTGGATGTCATATCGGTCCGAAAATACTGCACACGACAATTTATACAATACATTCTGTCAAAAATAATGGCGAGAAACTCTTGTATGCGATTATTTTCTTCCTCAATTGTTTTTTTAAATTCGAGTGCACGACTCTCAAAAGTGTCAAAACCCGGCCCCTTGATTTTTTTTTTTTTTGCTATACATTTTTCTTTTAAATACCAACACTCAATAGGTATAGTTTCAAATTACGAAATAAACTTTCAACTAGTTTTATTTTACACCTCAGGTGATTAGAGAAAATTATTAATGACGGTTAAATAGAATTACTTAATCTGCATTACAACATGTAATTAATTAAGTGGTAATCGTTTCTCGCAAATCGTAATGAGTCAGGAAACTTTTCCTTTAATGGAATATTTAAGGTAATAGCTAGGTCTTATACGGATATGTATCAGGATATAGTGGCAAATTTTAACATTTAATAACTTTTAAATGTCAGACCACAGATAATTCTATACGTGGCTTAATGGTTAAATCTTAAGGCAAAAAAAAAACAATTACGTCTCTTATTTGAGTAAAAAAAGTTGTATCTAACTTCGATTAGCAGTAAGCCCTCTGATAAGCAAGTTTTGTGACGATAAATTATTGACGTTTGAGAAACAAATACTTAAAACATTCTTGGAACAAGAGCTAGTATATTTATTAAGTACCGCATTACTTACTAAAATGAATAAAACAAGAAATCAAACTAGAAAAACTTTTTGTGTACATTGGATTATGTTGTCTCTTCCCTGTTACTCCTGCGAGCAAATTTTTGAGTCGTGCACTCGAATTCAAAAAACGACGAAGATGAAAATAATCGCACACAAAAGTTTCTCACCATTATTTTTGCACAAAATATAGAGTTTCGATACCCACGGTTTTATCATTTCTATCATTAATATTCTTCGTTTCTGACAGAGTTAAAAATGTCCCGATTCGAGTACTCGATTTTCAAAAACCCAAGAAATGTGACATACCTGAATAAAACTAGTTTAATTATAAAAAACGGTAGAGTATGACCTCTTCATTTTTTTTTTCTGTTACCGAGAAGTTAACAAGACTACCTACATGTTTCGCTAATATTGCTAAGTTTACTTAATCTGTTTATCTAACACAACCATCATAAAGATCAGCAATCCGCATAATATGAATACGGTGCTCACATTAAAGTTGTCAAGTAGTTAATAAAGTTTTAATCGTCATTCATGTTTATATTTAATTATTAAAATTACTTGCCTATTCCTATAAAGATTGACGCCTGAAAGATTTGAAATACGTAAACTAGTTACATAATAAATTAAAAAAATATGAAACGTAAATATTTTTTAACTTGCAAAGCGATGTCAATATCATAAAACTTGAAAAAAAAAGAAAATTAAAAACAAATCACTTACCTGCCAGTCACAAAAACAAAACGCACTGAGAATTTAAAAAAAATACGACACTACACTATGACGGCATGTACCAAAATGATGGCAATCTTATTACGATCGAATAAATAAGGTTTCTTGTATGCAATGAGCGCTATTGCAAAACCAACTTGCGTTTACCGCTGATTATGGCGCCACCGTCGATGTAAATATATAAAATATGTACGCGGAGATTAGTTTATTATTTCTCCGTATGTCTTATTAAATTTGTACTTTAGTAACACTGCGTATTCCATGTCGTTATGGTGCTGTAGTTAATGGCTGTTTGTCATAGGTTTAAATTTTTTGTAATCTAAATAAAATTACATGATTTTTTATAGAGTTAATTAATAAATAAATAAATATTTCGGGACATTCTTACACAAATCGACCTAGTCCCACGGTAAGCTCAATAAGGCTTGTGTTGCAGGTACTAGGCGACGATATATATAATAAATAAATACATAGAAAACACCCATGACTCAGGAACAAATATCTGTGCTCATCACACAAATAAATGCCCTGACTGGGAATCGAACCCAGTACCTTCGGCTTCATAGGCAGGGTCACTACCCACTAGGCCAGACCGATCGTCAAAATAACATATATTAATTGTATAAAAGCGGGTAGCTCACGTTTTTATAAGTCGAATATTGCTCGACAAGTTTCACTCCGTAACGAGGAGCGTAATCATGAGCCATTTGCGTTGGCAAACCGACGCAGACTCTTGTCTGCCAGAGAAGTTGCTGTCTGTCCCCGGATCCTGTTAGTCCCAGAGAGTTGTAATTTGATTGAAAAACAAATCAACCACGCGAAAAACGGGTCCAATAAAAATAAGAAAAATATTTTTATGGTACCTCTCCTACATACGAGTATAAGTATAGTCCTAGTATTCGAATAAGAATAGGGATATGTCATAAACGATTTTTGGCAAATCGAATATGTTCGGATATATTCACACAATATATTTATACTTAATATTACTTATACATCAAAATAAGTATGTATTATTCTTATTCATAACATAAGCTATATTATTGTAATGTTTCATTAAAATCTAGGATTTTCATCATGTCGGGCCACGCTCTGTATAGGGTTCCATGGTTTTCGATCCATAGCCCAAAAACGGTTCAACCAATCAAGTTCAGATTTTTTTTTTAGTTTTTATTAAGTTGTACTTTCATTGTTTTTTTAAAGTCTTTATTAAGTTGTACTTTTATGGTTTTTTTTAAGTCTTTATTAAGTTGTACTTTTATTGTTTTTTTAAAGTCATTATTAAGTTGTACTTTCATTGTTTTTTTAAAGTCTTTATTAAGTTGTACTTTTATTGTTTTTTTTTGAAACTCTTTATTAAGTTGTACTTTTATTGTTTTTTTCTGGACTTGCGGTTTCAATCTTGGGTTGGCACATTTTTTTTAACATCCAGGAGGACGGTTTTTGAGCACTCGGCGCTGGGAACGTGACATTTTAAACTCTCTCAAACACGAGGAAATGGTATTTAAGAAACCTGAATGATATAAACAAATAATCGTGGGTATCGAAACTATACATTTTGTGCAAAAATAGTGGTAAGAAACTTTTGTGTGTGATTATTTTATTTTCGTTCTCAAAGTTTTATGTTCAGGGTCGAGTACTAAAAGTTTCTTACTATTATTTTTGCACATAATGTATAGTTTAGATACCCACGATTATTTATTTATATCATTCATGCTTCTTATTCTACTTATATTTAGAAACTTGACTGATAGACATTAATAATCGTGGGTATTGGATGTATATACATTTCGTGCTAAATTAATGGTGAGAAACTTTTGTGTACCATTATTTTCGGCGTCAAAGTTTTTTAAATTCGAACTCAACACTCCCAAATATCGGCCTTCAGATGCTAATATGTAATAAAAAAAAAATACCACAAAAATCCATGCCATAAAAACTATTTTTTTTTTATAAATGATAGGTTAGCATTTGGCCCCAATCTCACCTGATGGTAAGTGACGATGAGGCCGACGATGGAACATGCTTACCTAGCAAGTGGTACTGAACTAAATTGGTACTTTCAAAGTACGTATTACACTAACATGGAAATCCATGCGTTACATAAAACGTTCATTTATTTGACACTAACAAGGGAAAGGGTAATATAAAGGGTATAAATATTAGTGAGTGATGTAGATTTAAAAAAGTTACACGGGAATAAACGTGTATCATTTAATTACATAGGACAAGATGAAGTATTATTTCATACTCTCTAATTGATGAGCTGCAGGTATTAAACCATGTTATTTATAAATTACTAGGTACTTAAAATTCCGTAATCTTAGATCCGTAACGTACACACAAGTCAACGCTTATTCAGTTGGGGTTTCCCAAGCACAAGCCATAATTACGATAATGATGTCATGAATCCAAGCGCCATCTGTTGATGAGTAGAAAAACTAAACCTTTAGGCACCTCATATCAGCATGCAGGTGCGACCTGTAAATGCATACATGCTACATTATTTGCATTTTCTATTGTATTGGAATATAAGTGTGCACAAAGAATGTAAAAATATTGTCTAGTATCAAAACAATAATTCCTACTACATTAAGTGCGACCACCCAAGATTTGTCGAATTCGTCGCCAAAAGTGTAGGCAATATTTATTTATCATTAGACTCTAATATTCAATACCCATAGACAATACCTAAATAATTCTAATAAGATCATCCTCACTAATTTGTTATCTTATAAAAATTAGTCAGTGCAAAACCGAAACGCAGCTAATCTGCTGTCAACGCCATGACACCTCCCAATTGTCAAACTTATCTTAAGCTCGTAATGAATTACGTTCAATGAATTTGTGTTTATTTCGACCCGTAATAAAGATAAACGGCTTATTTTCACATTGTTTCCGTTTCTCAGGTTATTGAACTAACGGACAAGCGTATAACAGGTGAGTTTAACACTAATTAAATGCATTAAATCTGTATATTTTGTTGGTTATGCAGGTTTGTTAGTATTTTTCTAGTTGCCAATTTTGCTGAGTAATTTTAAGGTCGGCAGCTTGAAACTGTGCCAAGTCGGGTCTTTGTTCGGGAAACATTGGTTCAGGGCTCCCGTGACGACCGGCTAGTCGAAAACTGCGTGTTTATATTTTCAAGTAGCTCAGCTGTATAAGGCAAGAGTGACAGTGGATTTTATTGTTTTTTTTTTAAATAATTTATCAGGTGAGACTTAAGTCATTAGCCAACAGCCTTGTGCTATTAGACCTTAGATATTTAATATGTATGTTTGTTTGTTTTTTTCTTGTTATTATTTAGAACTGATAAAGGTCACAGCATACAGTTACTTGCACTTGTATTCACTTAGTCATATAAATCAAATTGGTAGGTAGCAGGATATCTATATTTATCTCTTTTCGAGGTAGTAATAATGCTTGAAACAGAAGAGTTTGTCTATGTTGTAAAAGAGAGACTTTTAGTTTTTTTTTTAATTGGTCTAACTTCTGGAAATCTGTAGCAAATGTTTTTTTAATTATGATTATCCTCACTTAGCTAAATTAGGCAGTTTAGTAAATAGCCTTTTTTTAAAAAGAAAATTCTAATTGAATGCAATTTCTAATGATTGGAGATCTCCAAACTTTAATGACTTACAGGTTTTTGCATAATTGCATGTTGGATTATACAAAAGCAAAAATATTCACTCTTTGTTTTTTACTTTCTAGAGTATAATGCAAAATAGGTTTCTTTTTTAATATGACTGACCTTTGTACAGTCAGCAGCAGAAGTGGCTAAGTTGAGATGTTCAAAATGAGGTCAACACATCTCTATTGTCAAGAGAATAAGAGCGCGTGTAGGTCATTTTGAACACTTCACCCGCTCAGCCACTTTTGCTGCTGACTGTACCTAAGAATCCTAAGAATAAATGAAATAAAATCATTTGTATTTGGGCCTCAAGAAAACATTATAATATTATCGGAACTTCTGTACATGAAAAATAATTATAATAAATCTGATAAATGAATTTACAGATATTACAATCGTATTATAAATACTACAAGTACTTAACTATTTACAGTGTAATATAAAAAAAATCCCTTGAGGCATTGTACCAAGGATGCTGGTGGCATTTTTTTGTTGTATCTCAATGCTGATACATTGTGTGAGGAAGCCACCAGCTCTTCGGTCAACAGTTAAATATATCCTGGGTGTCCTGTAACAAGAGCAATAACTTTAGGCATTGTTTCTACACCACAAACGTAGCGACATTTGTTCTAAGACTTTTGAAAATTACTTTTAGTTTACTAAATATTAATAAAATGCAAATGATTTTCCAAGCAAGCAATGTATTGTGATATCCATGAAGTTTGTAGGCTGACAGAAAACGTAAACTAGTTGGATGCTATTCATTGAAAATACTATTTAGTTTGTTAAAAAAATCACAAGTAATAAATTTCATTTTTTAAAGTTGTTGAACAAATGTTGCTACATTTGTGGTGTAAAAGGATCCCTAATGTTATTGCTTGTATTATAAGCAACACTGTATATGTGTACTAATAAATTTGGATAAATATCCAAAAATTTGTCAAATATAACTTTTTTGACGACTGGTCTGGCCTAGTGGGTAGTGACCCTGCCTATGATGCCTATGGTCCTGGGTTCGAATCCCAGTTAGTGCATTTATATGTGTGAGCACAGATATCTGTTCCTGAGTCATGGCTGTTTTCTATATATTTATATGTATCTATCTATTATATATATCATTGTCTAGTACCTACAACACAAGCCTTACTGAGCTTACCATAGGACTAGGTGATTCGTGTAAGATTGTCCTGAAATATTCCATTATAATAACTAATAAGTCTTTACCGAAATTATTCTTCATTTTTACTGTGTTTTCCTTTTCAGATATTTACTGTAGAGGAATAAATCAACTTTTTGTAACTTGAGAGATCAGATACAAGAGGGAGAGGAGTGAAAGAGCCAGGCTCCAGTCCTCATCAGGTCCGATGATGTCTCTGAAACCGAGGAATGTGGATTTTCAGGAGACATGGGCCAATTTACGAGAAACGGTAATTATAGTTTACAATAGGCATGGCCTAGTGGGTAGTGACCCTGCCTATGAAGCCGACGGTCCTGGGTTCAAATCCCAGTCAGGGCATTTATTTGTGTGATGAGCACAGATATTTGTTCCTGAATCATGGGTGTCTATATGTATTTGTATATTATATACATTGTTGGCTGATCACAACACAAGCCTTCTTGAGCTTACTGTGGGGCTCAGTTTTGTGGAAGAATCATCATCATCTCAGCCATAAGACGTCCACTGCTGGACATAGGCCTCCCCGTGGACCTCCACATGTATCGGTTGGAAGCAACCGGCATCCAGCGTCTTCCGGCGACCTTCTCTGTGGGTGGACATCCTACGCTGCGCTTGCTAGTCCGTGGTCTCCACTCGAGCACTTTTCAACCCCATTTGCCTTCTCTGCGTGCAATGTGGCCTGCATATTGCCACTTCAGCTAAGCTTCTGTAAGAATGTCCTGTAATATTTTTTTATTTAGATTTTTTAATTTTGTAACTTCTAGTTAACAATTTTTTTTTAAGGTGGCCGGCGTAGTAGGGCTCCGAGCAGTGGAACGCGGCGTGTGGAACCTCCGCTTCAGCGACGTTTACGCGCTCTGTGTGGCCCACCCTGAACCCCTAGCCGACAGGCTTTATGACGAAACTAGGTAAGCAATTACACATGCAACGGATATCCGGTCACTGGCAAATCGCCAATAACTGGCTACCATATGCATGCATGCATTTGAGCCGTATGCAGTCCACTGCTGGACATAGGCCTCCCACAAATATGACTTGTATCATCTTGGGGGTAGTTGCCATATGCCACACTTGGCAGGCGGGTTGACCGCATTAGCTGTAGATTGGGTTTCGACGGACGCCGCTGCCCGTCCGTAGGTTCCCTTTGTCGCCTCTTAAGACACACGCGGGAGGAGATGGGGTGGGGCTATTCTAATCAGACGGCATCACACGGCCACCTTATACTGAAAATGAATTCTGTATACATACAAATAGAACACATTTTCTAATGGGGTTTCAAATTTTTTTATACAACGACGGTGGCAAACAAGCATACGGCCCGCCTAATGGTAAGCAGTTACCGTCGCCTATGGACGCCTGCAACTCCAGGGGATTGCTTGTTGCCTACCCTTTAAGAACCTATACACTCCTTTTTTGAAGAACCTCATACTTGGCCACCCTGAAATAACACACGTTTATTTATTTATTTATTATTTATTTATTTAAGGAGTACCAACAGCTATTACATGAACAATAAGCATTAAAAATTAAAAACAAAGAGCCAATTACAGGAACTCACAGATAGTGAATAAAATAAAATGAAGAAGATGTACATTTGTGCCAAGCACTCATGTCGCCGCACATACAAATAAAATAAAAAAATATAAAACAGTAACATATTAACATAACAATTAAAACTTAACGACTTCGCTAACTATCTATACACTCTATATATTATGAGATCATAAATCAGTACATGATGTTGTCACGCTCACTGAAAACAACTAAATGAATTGTAATTGCCTATAAATAGAGTTGATATTTAGAATAATGTTGCCAGTTATTGGAGGGTGGCCTGTTACTAGCGGATTACCTTATACAGTATCTGGTCTATCCGACCACAATTTAACTATTCGTCCGTTTACTGGATAGTGGCCTAGTAGTCGTCCAATTACCGGATAGTGGCCTAGTATTCTGCCGGATACCGGATAGTTGCATAGTATTCGGCCGAATAACGGATAAGGGTCTAGTATTCGTCCGTTTACCGGATAAAATAAAATAAAATAAAAAAGCCTTTTATTCCACGCAGTGGCGTTTTACAATTCAATTATTAAAAATATTGCAACACTAGTAAATAGTTAATGGGTAATATTATTTAACATTATATAAATCTCATTGGCTATCCGTTTACCGGATAGTGGCCAAATATTCGGCCGGATACCGGATAGTGTCCTAGTATTCGTCCGATTACCCGATAGTGGCCTAGTATTCGTCCGTTTATTGGATAGTGGCCTAGTATTCGTCCGTTTTCGGGATAGTGTCCTAGTATTCGTTAGTTTACCGGATAGTGGCCTAGTATTCGTCCGATTACCGGATAGTGGCCTAGTATTCGTCCGATTACCGGATAATGCTCTACTATTCGTCCGATTACCGGATAGAATACAATCACATATACAGAAGGTATTAAATTCAGTTCAATCTTTCAAACTACATGGGACTCACATGCGCGATGCCTGCCTTTAAGATAGGAGTACGCTCTTTTCTTGAAGGTATCAGGGTCGTATCGGTCCGGAAATACCGCTAACGGCAAATCATCCCACAGTATTGACGTGCGAGGCAGGAAGTTTCTAGAGTTACTTTCGCATTTATAACATTAGTATGGATATGAAAGAGGTGTACATTGTAATGTACAGTCAGCAGCAGAAGTGGCTAAGCGTTTGAGGTGTTCAAAATGAGGTCAACACATCTCTATTGTCAAGAGAATGAGAGCGCGTGTAGGTCATTTTGAACACTTCAACCGCTTAGCCAGTTTTGCTGCTGACTGTAGGTACCTGCACTGGGTCTTACGAGGTGAAACTTGAATATGTTACGTCTTTTCAGGAGATTCTTGGAAGAGCATGTCGAAGGACTTTTGGAGAGGGTCCGGGGCGAGGCTCCCCTCGAGAACAACGACCCCCACGACGGGCTGCTGGACCGGTAAATATTATTACGTCACACTGGGCGGTAAGAGAGATTTACCGCCCTAGGGCGTGACGGAAAATCTTACTTTACACCCAGATGAAGACGTAAAACTATGTACGCACCACGGGTGGTAATAAAGAAAGCCTCAGATCGCTTGTTTATCACTCACCTCCGGTTCAGGCCACAAATACCCGCGATCAGAGCCATTTTTTGTTTTACCGCCCTGGGTACGTAATATACTATTTCAACTCACTAGCTCGGAAGGAACTGTTTTGTTCTTTAAAAACGGAACGGAAAGTTGCATTTTATTCGCAAGAGTGCAAAGTAATTTCATAGAAATTATTAATTTTCATTACATTTTTATAGTTCTAGAGTTTATTTTTTCCTCCCGGTAGTGAGGTGAAAAGTTGTGTGTTTAATTCGTTAGCAAAGTGTGTTTACCTCTCGTGCTTTGAGACCCTTCCAATCATCAAGATTCCAGTTTGTTCAAATTTGGAATCATTCGCTAGCTCGGGTCTCACTAGCACGAGAAGGTAAACACTAACTTTGCCCCCTTTTATAACAAATAACTAATATACAGTAGGTATCAGCGGCGTAACGTCCATAAATGCACGTCTTACACAAATCGGCCTAGTCCTACGGTAAGCTCAGTAAGGCTTGTGTTGTAGACTAGACGACGATATATATATAATAGATAGATACATATAAATACTTAAATACATAGAAAACATCCATGAACAAATATCTGTGCTCATAACACAAATGTTCTTACTGGGATTTAAAGCCAGGACCATCGGCTTCATAGGTGAAAAACTTAAGAAAGTCACCATGTCGATGTAGTTGTGCAGAGAATTAATATGGATCTTACGTCAACATTTGAATATAGAACGCCGACATGCGTGTACACACGTTACTACTACATAGACCTGGCCCCTATTACACCACAGCGACAATTGTCACGATTCCCGACATATGTAAATTTCTGACGTTGCAGGTGTCCATTGGTTACATTGACCGCTTACCATCAGGTGGGACGTGTGCTTGTTTGCCACCGACACGTTAGTTTCAATAAATTACCGTTATTTTTTATTGTATCATCAATAAATAGGTAGTAGTTAGATGAAAGGGTCTTTACAATTGTCATGAGAAATACGACAATTGTCGCGAAATTCCGACAGAGGAGTAATCGAAAAAAATATCGATTTTCCTTCGGGGGATCGTGACAATTGTCAAGAGCTCTTCACCGAACTAGTACCGATTTATTGTCGATATAATCAAAAATAACAGCATCTTATTAAAACTAACGTGTTGTTAGCAAACAAGCACACGTCCCACCCGATGGTAAGCGGTCAATGTAACCAATGGACACCTGTCACGTCAGAATTTACATATGTCGGGAATCGTGACAATTGACAACATTTCATATTTTTAACTCCTAATTTTAATGAGTTTATTGGAAAGAAGATGAAATTTTAATGTACCCGTATTTTTTTTTTCTGAAAAAGTGATTTTATAATGCAAAATATCCATTTGAAAAACAGTTCATTCTAAAAGAGCGTATGTCACAAGGTTGGGAAAGTGACGTCACCAAGATTCCAGGGCAACTGAAAAAAAAGTTCGCAGACTTGACTTGACACTGACGGCCTGTCAGTCAGTCATACGGTCAATCAAATTTTCTTAATTCAGTTTCCTTACCAAATTGTATTAATTGAATGTATATTATGCTCCAATAAGTCATGTAACAAGGCAAAAACTACAAGCAATATGCGTATGCATTTAGTAAATATTGTTTTATTGCCGAATGCAAAAATACTTTACTTTTACAACAGGCATCCATAGCTCATTAGAAATACAACGTAGTCATAAAGTGAAATGTAAATAATAAAGATATTATAAAAAAGCTTTATTTAAATTAAAATTGCTCATATTTCCTACATAGAAGTTGTCGAAGGCTCCTCTGTCTTCTTTACTAGCCACATCAAAAGTCATAATTGGTGTTTGCAACCCCCTTCAGAAGCCTTGCAGTCATGACAGGAAACATCCAGACAGTCTCACTGGTTTCACCTATCCATGCAGTCACTTTGTTTAGCTTCGAGCAGATCTTCTGCTCTGGACTGACTCTGCATTGCACTATACATTTTCCTGAATCTCTTTTCACTTCGACATAAACGACAACGTCCGACGAAGACATGTCCTCTAGCCCCTCTTATCTGTGCTAAGTTATCCATATCACTTGCCGCTGTGTCCTCTGTAGAGCTTTATTTTATTGTTTCAAAGGTAGATAGGTATATTGGTGTTCGGTTAAAGAATGCCCAGTCTGTAATTTTTACAGAGGTATCTAAGTCCAGTGAGTGAATGCCAAGTAGTTTGTGATTTATTATCTCAAACAACGTATGAATGTATGTATTTAATTTATGAGGCAAGTGAAGTGAGCTTGAACAAGAAATAGTTATGGCTATGACAGTTGTTGACAAACAAATTATCAAACGTCAACCGTAAGAAAATGAGTACTGGTACAGATAACTTATTTTGGTAAAGTGACGTCATACTTCCGGTTTACACAAAAAAACGATTTTTTCCAAAAGTTCAAGCGAATAAAATCCAAAAAAATATTTTTCTGTATAGTTAACACATGTTTAATAAAACACCATTAGAATTGAGGCTTATTGAAAATATGAAATGTTGTCAATTGTCGCTGTGGTGAAATAGGGGCCAGGTGCTTTAGCTAAGTTTTTCACCTATACCCACTAGGCCAGACCGGTCAAAGAGTAACATGTATGTTTGTCTGTCTGCCAGCTACGTGGACGCCTGGCGCGAGTACTCGGAGGGCGTGGCGTACCTGAACAGCCTCTACTCGTATCTGAACCTGCAGCACGTCAGGAGACAGAAGGTATGATCTTACAAGAATAAGAATAAATTTACTCAGGTCAGAACGAAATGAAACTATTTAAAATTAAAATAATACAAGAAAAGGTGACTGAAATGGCCTCCACTTAGCTTGTGTCAGGTGCCGTATGACCCCTGACGCTGGTTTTCCGTGGATACCGTTCTGCATTAAAAATTTATACAAATGTAACACGAAATTTCAAGTCTCTCGCTTTAAATTTTACACAATCCCCATACAAACTTTCAACCCCCTTTTCACCCCCTTAATGGTGGAATTGCCAAAATTCGCTTCTTAGTGAGTGATTACGGTATAGAAACTACCTATTGTGAAAAAATCAGCTATCTGAGTTAAGCGGTTTGGACTGTGCGTTGATCAGTCAGTCAGTCAGGACTTTCACGTTTATATATATAGATTATATGTACATATAGATTTTTGGACCCGGGTATGTCCTTAAACTACGTCCAACAATGAGAGGTAGGGCACAGCGATTACCATCACGCTTGAGTCTGGAGAAGTACCTCCTCCTTACAGAAGACCACAGCCTTAATAGCACTGCTACCTTTCAGGTATGTAGTGTTGTGTTACTGATGGTGAGTAAGGTTCCCAGAGCTCCAACCCTCTTTAAAGGCCGGCCGGCAACGCGCTTGTGACTCCTCTGGTGTTGCGGGTGCCCATGGGCGACGGTAATTGCTTAACACCAGGTAATCCGTCTGCTCGTTTGTCGCCTATGTCATAAAAAAAAATTGTAATCTAATATGAAAATATATGGCACTAATATACTATTTAAACATACTTTTGTAAATGTACACAGAAACCATATCCTGTATTTAATTTTAAAAGATATCGCATTTACTACGAAGAGTTTTTTTTTTATCACAAAGGCGGCAAACGAGCAGACGGATTTGATGGTAAGCAATTACCGTCGCCCATAGGCACCCACCAGGGAAGTCACAAGCGCGTTGCCAGCCTTTATGATAGTAAAATGAATAGAGGACAGGACAAGACAGCCTTGCACAAATTGACTGAGTCCCACGGTAAGCTCAAGAAGGCTTGTTGTGACTCAGCCAACGATATATACAGTATGTATCAAGACGAGAGGCCAAGCTTTGAACCCGTTACTGGCCATGAGGGATGTAATACTATTTCGTTCTGTTAGTGTTTACCGATTATTTATTGATTCATCATTTTATTTATAATTGAAAATTTGTACCTTTTCCAAGTCGGTTAACACTTCCCATATCATCCTGTGAAATGTTTTGTTATTCTCATAACAAAAAACACATCTCGATGAAACTGTAAACATAACTATTAAGGCATTTCATTAAGTGCAACTTGTCGTTTTTAAAACTAGATAATTTAACAGAAGTACCAGCCGAATTATGTGGAAGTTATCGTGAAAACAGTGCCCACTAATACGTTATCAATATCTTAGATGTCACGTCAATGTCAATTTATTTTTCTTAATAACATTGACAAACTTTCTTCAACTGACATTTTGTTTTGATCTTGACCTTGACTTGTCAAATCTTAAGATTGTAAATATTGAATACAGGATGCTTCACTATCAAAATGTATTTATCATTATCTGAAGCAAAAAAATAATACGAGCTTGGCTTTCAATAATATATCTACCAAAACCTTGTTACTTACTTGCAATTTCACGGGTTTAAAGCTTGGCCTCTCGTCTTGATACATACTGTATAATATACAAATACTTAAATACATATAATAATTTGCGATCACATACGTTGTGTCATTGGCCTTGGAGGAGGTAATAATATCACAGAAGTTGTGTCATCACATTTTTATGGTTTATGAAAGAAAGAATTACGATTCACTTAAAACTAGAGAAATACAGTTTCATATTATTGCATGTGTTTTTTTTTTCTAGGTATCCGATGCTGAGATTATTTACGGGTCCGCGGCCACCGTCGGATGTCCGGACAGCGATTCCCGACAGTTAGAGGTAAGCGGGAGACGCTGGGTTCGAATCCCGGGTGTGTCTAGGTCCTTTCTGTTCTCCAAGACTAACGGTCACTGAGCATAGCCGGGGACACACAGACAGACGGACAGACATAAATAAAGGTTCCTAGTTGACTACGGAACCCTAAAAAATATGTCTTATCATATCCTCGTAAGGCCCACCGACCTACATGTAGTACTAATTATTATTAATTAATCATCAGAGAAGGTAAGGGTCGCCGTTGTCGAATACGACATGGAGGGACTACTACTATATATACTAATTATTATAATGAAATTTGAATTTTATACAATTGGAACAGAGTTGAATTTCATTTGTTTCCTTCCATTTTGACACAAAAGAGATTCTACTTTATTTCCTACAGTATAAAGAAAAAATTCGAGTAGGAATTATTTGTATGGTAGGCCATAGGAGGATATAGATGTTGTTGAGCACTTAACCGATTCAGTGCGGATGGCACAACAGGCGAGTCATCAATGTGTTTAACGTGTGGCGTATGACACGAGAGGAGTGTCATCACATTCTATGGCGTAAGGCACGCCTGCCGCGTCATGGAATAGTTCGCCGCCACAGACAAGTTTTTGAAAATGAAATTTTAGAAATAATAAAAAAACATGCAGGTCTTTTTGTTTAAGCCTGTCTACACTTCTCAAATCTAAGAATTTTGTTTTTATTATTCTTTAGTTACTGTATCTAAATTGTTTATGTTGTCTGCCGTGATGTCACTTAAATGGTTATGTATCTGTCTGTCTTCTGTTATTTCCGTGTATGTCTCGAATTAGTACATTTCGATACTAGAGAAAAAAATTTTTTTTCGACGAGGGTGAAAGTTGGAGCCCGAGTGAAACGAGGGTGATAATCACCCGAGTCTTAAAGAAGTTTTTACACGAGTATCGAACCTAATTTTTTATAGCAAGTGCTTTAAAAAGTGAAATTTACGCACGCGAAGCGTGCGAAAAGTGCACTTTTTACGCACTAGTTAGGAAAAAAATATTTATATTCTATTCTATTCTAAAATGGAAGACGCAACGAATCGGTTAACACAAGCCTTATGTACTGACTATATAATACCTCTACCAGGTGGGCGAACTGGGCCTAGTGATCTGGGAGCGGGTTCTGATCCGGCCCCTGTTCAGCGCGCTGTCGGCGCGCATCGTGGCGGCCCTGGGGAGGCCCGCGGCGCCGCGCCCGACCCGCGCCACGCCGACGTGCTGCGCCGCGCCATACACAGCGCCGTCGACGTGAGTTCCATTTAATTTAATAGGTGTTCTTTTTTCAGGTAATTGCACCCGAGTTAAACACTCTACTTTTCATTTATACTATGAAAAAATAAATATAAATAAGCATATTATGTACTTCTTCTTCGGCCACTTTTTAGGTCAATCAACTTCTATCTTGTTATTGTGTCCCTTGTTGGCAACTTTGATACAAAGCAAACTTGCCAATTAAAAGCAAGCAAAGCTCGATACAGATTTTTATTGCAAATTGGCATCTTTTGTAACAAATTTGTTAGGTCCAGTCGTTCAGGGTCTGTTTTATGCCACTTGGAAACTTTGATACAAACACATGTTACTTTGATACAAATCAAATGTGCTACTTATCAACGCTGGATGCAAAGCAAATGGGCCAATTCGCAACATTACGTACAAAGCAAATATATTAATTGGCAACTTTGAATTAGGTAGATGTGCTAATTAGCAACGTTGATACTTTTTTAAGTGCTAATTGGCAACATTGAAACATATATATAAGTGCTAATTGGCAATTATGATACAAAGCGAACAATATGCTAATTAGCAACTTTTGTTACATATTTATTTATTGATCGCAGGTCCAGTCGTTCCGAGTCCGCTCCCCGCTGGCGCTGTACCAGCAGCTGGTGCTGGAGCCGTACCTGGCGCAGGCGCAGGCGGCGCACGCGCGGCTCGCGGCGGACTTGCTGCGCGCCGGCGACATCTCCCACTATATGCGCGACGTGCTGCAAGGTTAGTGGCTATTGGCAAGTTTTCGTGCCAATAAATATGCTGATTAGCAACTTTATTTACAAAAATATGCTAAAGGTAACTATTATATGAAGATAATATGCCAATTAGCAATTTTAATGCAAAGATAAGATGCCAATTAAAAATTTTAAATACACCTAATCTATTCAATATCATCATATCAGCCGTCGGACGTTCACTGCTGGACATAGGCCTAGGCATACGGCTGAAATGTATGTATGATGTATGTTCATTTTTATTGACATTATTGACAACTAGTTTCTGTCCAGCTGGACATGACATAAATATAATATATGGCATTAATATTAAGTAGGCAATCCAAGTTTTGTAAAATATAATATATTTTTTGTAATATTTTTTGTAACCCAAGTTTTGTATAATATTTTAGATAATAACTGAACTAAATACCAATTAGCATGTAAGGTTTATCTGTAAGTGCTTGATTGATAAAATAAATAAATGAATTTGAAATAAATAAATGAACGTATATTGTATGCAGGTCTCCAACGCGAAGTGGCTTTGGGGGCCCGTTTCCTCCACTCCTCCTCTGCAGAGGCGGTGCGGGGTTGCTACGAACGGGCTGCAGTGGCGGCCCACCTCCCCGCCCTTCACGCCGAGTGTGCTACTCTGCTCAAACACGCCACCGATGATACCAGGCCGGACAACGCTCAGGTGACACTTCCTTTAGTTTGTTTTTCTTATATAGGCTGGAAAGTGGAAATAGATTTTGGATCAAAAAGAAATTTCCGGCTAGAATCGCCATAAAACGAGAAAAACTTTCCCCATACATTTTAAAAATAAAACAACTTGTATCAGCAAAATCAGCACCTCCTACAATTTATCTGTCTTAAGGTTGACGGGTCGGGTATGACTCTTGGCGTTAAGTCAGGCTTTTTAAAATTAATATTTACATTCAAAAATTAACTCAAAAATCTCTTCTTATATTTTACTGGTGATATTGTTGAGGAAACTATTTTTTTTTTTTTTTCAAACATTCAATGAAATATTGTCTTTACATTCCTTATAATAAACTCGTAAGTATGTTATTTTGGGCGCGGCAACTGAAGGGGACGGAAATGGAATTACATATAACTTTGCAGGCCTAGGCCTGCAAAGTAGCTTTTTATCGACGATTATCCATGCAGAGGCAAAGATGGCCGGTGTTAATTTTTAATACATATTCATTTAATTGTTAGTTGTGATTTTGCAAATTTGTTTTTTTGAAGTATTTCTTTTATTTCATTGTATGTTTGAGAAAAGCACTATAGGTACATGCCTCGTCGTGAAAACGGATTCCCGGCCTCTTATCACTCATTGGTATATATATACCCACTTGGCCGGAAATCCTCATTTTCCCGGTCTCTGATGTAATGGACTATTAAAGAGAAAAAATTATTAACATATAATTATATTTCAGCATCGCACAGACCTGCGTCGTATGTACACACTGCTGCGCCCGCTGGGCACCAACGCGCTCAGGCCGTTGGTGGACGCCGCCCACGCCCAGTGTACCAAAGATGGTACGGAACTGCTTCAACACAAGCACACTAAAGACGAGGTCAGTATCATTAGCAAATATTAATACTATAAAAATGTGCTTATTGGCAACTTTGACATAAATAAATGCCAATTGGCTACTTTTTAATCTAGCAAGGTTTGCTAATTAGCAACATTGATTTAAAGAAAATGTGCCGATTAGCAACTTTGACACAAGAAAATGTGTAATTGGCTACATTTTATTCAAGAAAAATTGCCATTTGGCATCATTGATATAAAGAAAAGGTGCCAATTTCCAACTTTGACACAATAATTGTGTCGATTGGCAACGTAGACACTGCTCACGCCTAGTAAATAAAGTATATGTCATTCAATTTCTTTGTATTCCCCAGGCCCACACCCACTTCGTGTCCTCCATGGTGTCCCTCCACGCGAAGTACTCGGCCCTCTTCGCGGAAGTGTTCGAGAACAACCAGGCCTTCCTCGGAGCCCTGGACCGCGCGTGCTCCGGCGTGGTCAACTCCCGGCCTGATGATAACAGCCCGCCCAGGGCTCCCGAGCTGCTTGCCAGATACTGCGATACCTTGCTGAGGAGGTGAGAACTGGACAATTTGCTCTTTAAAAACTGATAGCAAAGTTGCATTTTATTCACAAGAGTGCCAAGTTACGGGTGCCCATGGGCGACGGTAATTGCTTCCCACCAAGCAATCCGTCTGCTCGTTTGCCGCCTATGTCATAAAAAAAGTAGTTTCATACAAATCGTTTTTTTGACCTTAGTTGTGTTTTTGAATGATAAATGAATAATGATGGATGCCAATAATTATGATTACGTTTTCAAGATTTAGAGTTACTTTTTCCTCATTCCTCAAAAATTATGTGTTTCACTCGAAAGTGTATTCCCCGCTCCTACTTTAAACCCTCCCAATTCTCAAGAGTCCACTCTTTGAACCACTCAAACTCAAACTCAAACGTTTATTCAGTAAGTAGGCCACTAGGGCACTTTTACACGTCGAGTATACAAAAGTAAAAGAAAAATAAAAACTACACCGGTTCTAACCCTACACCTCTGACCCGAGAAGTATTTTGACTTTTACGACCGGCAAGAAACTCGGCGGGACTTATTTTTTCAAACAGTATACAAAAAAATCTTAAACATAAGTACATGCGTAATTCTGTAAGAAAACATATAAAACAATTTCAGTAATTAAATACCACAAAAAACATATATAGATAAAATTACCTACAAGTCCAAATATGACTGCTTAGAATTAAATTAACATGACGTTTGGTATGCTTTCTTATCTGAACTGTGTCCTACTCGCTATGCTCAATTCAATTTTGATTAATTTCGCTAGCCTCAATATTAGCACGAGAAGGTAAACACTAACTTTGCCCCCTTGTATAACAAATAACTATTAACATTTTCTTCACAGACGTGGAGGCGAAGCGGAACCGGAAGCCCGGCTCGCGGCGGCCATCTTGGTATTCAAGTACATCGATGACAAGGACGTCTTTCAGAAATATTACGCCCGAGCCTTAGCCAGGAGACTCATCCATCAGCTCTCGGCCAGCATGGAACAGGTACGGTTTTGGGCCTGGGTATGTCCTTAATCTACGTCCAACAATGAGAGGTAGGGCACAGCGATGACCATCACGCTTGAATCTGGGGCAGCCCAACTGGGGAAGTACCTCCTCTTTACAGAAGACCACAGCCATAATAGCACTGCTACTTTTCAAGTATGTATGTAGTGTTGTGTTCCTGATGATGAGTAAGGTTCCCAGAGCTCCAACCCCCCTTAAAGGCCGGCAACGCGCTTGACTCCTCTGGTGTTGCGGGTGCCCATGGGCGACGGTAATTGCTTACCATCAGGCAATCCGTCTGCTCGTTTGCCGTCTAAAAACCACGATGTCCCCCAATCATTATTCCTCCTAACTCCATACGTTTTTTTCTCAGGAGGAAGCGATGATAAACCGGCTGAAAGCAGCGTGCGGGTACGAGTTCACCAACAAGCTGCACCGGATGTTCACGGACGTGGCGGTCTCCGCGGACCTGAACAACAAGTTCCAGCAGCACCTGCGGGAGCAGGAGCAGCCGCAGGCGGGGATGCCCGGGTTCAGTGTGCAGGTGCGAGCGAAGGGAGGGGCGCTGTGGAGGCCCTAGTATACATGTCTTTCGAAAGATTGTCTTTCTAAAAGATTTCGATGGTATCAGAAGGTGCTAGAGCTGTCGCAGCCTGGAATGACGGGGTTCAGGTGCGAGCGAAGCGAGGGGCGTTGTGGAGGCGCTTTTGTAACATCACATATACACATACATACATTTCAGCCTTAATGCAGTCCACTGCTGGACATAGGCCTCCCAGAATTATGACCTGTATCATGTTGCCAGTTGCCATAGTCGCCACGCTTGGCAGGCGGGTTGACCGCAGTAGCTGTAGATTGGGTTTCGACGCTGTTGCCCTGATGGATTTTTCCCTTCGTCGCCTCTTACGACATCCGCGGGAGATGGAGTGGTGCTATTCTAGTCAGCCGGCATCACACGGCAATATATATATTATTATACATACACGGGACTTAAACCTCGTATATTAACTTTAAAATTCACCTCTGACGCTTCGAAGTCGACGTTGTCCTCGTGGTCTTGGATTAAGACTGGAATAAACTTCACATCAACATCTTCTAGCAGCGCGAGTTTTTCGAACTACCCGCACTTGATCTTGTTTATCAACTTGAACGTTTTGCGCACTAGATGTAACTCGGTCGACACACTACACTAACGATATCGGTATTTTTAACTTATGGTATTTGATGCCTAATAATATTATGTAAAAATCGTTAAATCAGTAATATACAGGATGCAATTTTTTACGTGATACAAAATATGCTTTTCTGAGTCTATAAATAATAAGCAACTTAGTTCCTCAACTCTTATTAATATAAGAATTTTTTATTGTCTTTTTGATACTTTTTTTGTGGTTTAATTTTCTTTTAACAGTGGATTTAGGACTTTACAATGGCTTATTAACATATTTAAATTAGTGAATTGAATTACCTATTAAAATCGGAGCTGTCATGGACAGCAATTTTGTCATTTGTCCCAGTTAGAAACTTTTCACCACTTTATCACTTGTGAAGGTAAAATAAACGGCAATATTAATAAAAATAAAATGTTTTATTTTAGTAAGAGTTGGGGCATTAAATTGTTTGTTATCTATAGAGTCAGAAAAACATATTTTGTATCACCTAAAAAATTGCATCCTGTATAATATAATTATATTATATGTATCGCTGGCTAATCACATCATAAGCCTCTAGAGTGTCGCGAAGTTCTTTGAACGTGTGTTAACATGTCGTGTGCCGGCGCCAGGTGCTGCAGGCGGGCGCGTGGCCGCTGGGCGGCGCCATGGCTCCACTGGCGCCGCCAGCGGCACTCGAGCGGCCCGCGCGCCAGTTCGAGGCCTTCTACCGCGCGTCCTTCAGCGGCCGCCGCCTGGCCTGGCTGCACCACCTGTGCACCGGCGAGCTGCGCACGCGCTACACGCCGCGGCCCTACCACCTCAGCGCCAGCACGCCGCAGGTACTGTTCCGTGCTGCAGTGTACCATACTGCACTGTACCTTCTACCGCGCGCCATTCTACCACTACGCCTATTAAAAACAATACCTAGGTAGTTAATTTTACGAAATTTTAACTTTATTTTTTGTTTTTTTGTGTGTAAAGGGGTGGATGGCCGAGCGCAGTGAGGCTGGATTGTTACGAAGCCGGCAACCCCTTTCTCCGGCCTCTGTAGTAATGTACTATTATTTATATATTTTTGTGGTCACAGTGCGCCCTCCTGCTGTGCTTCGAGACGGCGGACGCCCTGGCGGCGCGGGAGCTGCGGGCCCGGCTCCAGTTGTCCGGCGACGCCTGGAGCCGCCAGCTGCGCCCGCTGCTGGACGCCGGCCTGCTCATCCCGCAGGTGCTGGTGCTGGGCGGGACTCCTGGGGGACGAACTTTGAGTCGCGCACTCGAATCGTGACATTTTAAACTCTCAAACACGAAGATATGGTATTTAAGAAGCATCATCATCTCAGCCATAAGACGTCCACTGCTGAACATAGGCCTCCCCCTTAGACCTCCACATGTACCGGTTGGAAGCGACCTACATCCAGCGTCTTCCGGCGACCTTAATGAGGCTCTCAGTGGGACGATTTTTGAGAGTCGTGCACTCGAATTCATAAAACTTTGAGAACGAAAATAATCACACACAAATGTTTCTTACCATTATTTTTACACAAAATGTATAGTTTCGATACCCACGATTATATTTATTTATCACTTCATGCTTCTAAAATACCATTTCTTCGTGTTTGAGAGAGTTTAAAATGTCACGATTGTGCTCCAAAATCGGGTCATGGACTGGCCCCGGACATTATCCTTAACCCACCGCAATTCCGCGCGTAAGAGGCGACAATGGGAACAAACCGACGAATGGGCAGTGGGTATATATGTTCTTAAACTACGTCCAACAATGAGAGGTAGGGCACAGCGATGACCATCACGCCTGAGTCTGGAGAAGCCCGACTGGAGAAGTACCTCCTCCTTACAGAAGACCTCAGCCATAATAGCACTGCTACCTTTCAGGTATGTAGTGTTGTGTTCCTGATGGTAAAGTTCCCAGAGCTTCAACCCCCCTTAAAGGCCGGCAATGCGCTTGTGACTCCCCTGGTGTTGCGGGTGCCCATGGGCGACGGTAATTGCTTACCACGAGGCAATCCGTCTGCTCGTTTGCCGCCTATGTCATAAAAAAAAATCATATACATTGTAATTTTAATTTACATTCGCTCGTTACATACAGGGGGACGTCGAAAACGAGGCAGAGGGCGAATCCGATACCGCGCCTACTGATGATGCGGGGGAGGGCTCCGCCGGCCGCGGGGAGGGCATCCTTACACTCAACCTCAATCTCAGCTCCAAGCGGACCAAGATACGGCTCACTACGGCCGCCACCCATCAAGGTATGGTTTTTTTTATACAGGACCAGCGTTTGACCTCAGTCGCACCTGATGGTGGCGACGAGGTCGAGGGTGTAGCACGCTGGTTCAGTAACAGCTCCAACGTTTAGTTTAGGCAACGCGCATGTGAATCCTCTCGAGTTGCAGGCGTCCATAGGCTGCGGTAACTGATTGCCATCAGGCGGGCCGTATGCTTGTTTGCCACCATCGTTGTATTAATAAAAAAAACATGGCCTATTCACTCTTGTCTTGAAGACCCAAATTATATCTTTCCGGGAATATAGACAGTCGCTTCGAGTCAAATTTTTATATATTTCTTTCGATTTAAATATCGATGATATTCGCTGGCAGACGTTTCTGCATAATAAAAAATATTTTTTTTCGTCGCGGCATTGAGGTGAAAAACTATGTGTTTCACTCGGTAGCAAAGTGTGTTCCCCTCTCATGCTTTGAGACCCTAAAATGCTCAAGATTCCACTCGCTATACTCGCAATTTTGGAATCTTTCTCTATCTCGGGTCTCAATATTAGCACGAGAAGGTAACTAACTTTGCCCCCTTGTATAACAAATATTCATATTTTTTGTGGATTTCGGACGATTGTCACTGTCATGACGCCTTAATTGGAGTAAAATGCTCGAAATATGCGAACTTCGATGTTCGCGGTACCGGGCCATGTTTTGAGCGTTTCTCTAAATTTTTGCCACTTTTCTCGACCAAAATGTTTTGGTTAGTTTTATGTTTTTTCTGGTCAGAATCACCAGCTGATTCGATTTATGCAATAAAAAATTATGTCCCATAAAATTCCATACATTTTTGAATTTCCTATTATGTTACCTCCATAGCAAATATATAGAAAAAGGTACAATAGGAAAACACTCTTTGGGACACATTTTTTTCATGTATAAATCGAATCAGCCCGCGATTTTGACAAGAAAAAAAATAAAATTTACCAAAATATTTGAAGTCGAGAAAAGTGGCAAAAAATTTAAGAAACGCTCTTTTCATTTAGCGTGTATTCTTTTATTTATTATTTATTTTTCGTTCCTTTCTTTTTTGTTTCTTCTTGTGTATATGTGTTACTTGGCGTCATGGCACCTGATGGCCTCATAGGAAGACCAGCGCTGGCGATTGCTGGCATTACGCTGAGATGAGGCCATTTCGTGGCACACGTCGTTTGTGTAATGTGTTCTTTTTTGTTGTTATTATTATGTGTGTGTGTGTCATGACACATGACTGGTCATGACCAGGGATCGGAAACTCGGGAGCTATTATACCTACAACTAGCAAAATTCCGAAAAAAGCTAAGCAAGTATGGAGTCGGCTTCTTAAAAATAATATTTTTTATTATTTAAATCCCGGTATTTTTTTGTAAAAAGAATTATTGTATAGTTTCGGCCAAAAGTCTAGTTTTTCTTATCAGAACATGATGCCCGTTATCCTCTTAAACGGATCACCAATACTTTTATCACACTTTGTTTGTGCTTAATGCATAAAGTATATAGGAACAACTAAAATAGTCTATTTAAATACTTTAATACATTTGTATGGCTGTTATTAAAATTTTTTGGTATTTCGGGTAATCCCGGGAAATTTATTATTAAAATTAAATTGAATCCACCTCCATACTAGTCAACATCGACGCGGCGTAGGTACTGAGCCCGAAGTTTAGGTATAATAGCTCCCGAGTTTCCGATCCCTGGTCATGAATAAATGTTTCTATCTAAATAACTATTCACAGATAGGTTATTTTGTGGTGCAGGTACAAACGCTAGCGGCACCAGCAACACTACCAACACGGAAGCGTCGGAGGCGGCGCACTGCGACGATGACAGGAAGATGTATCTCCAGGCGGCGCTGGTCCGCATCATGAAACAGAGGAAGGTCAGTCCTCCTGGCCACAGCCTGGACACGTACACTCCAACGTACTTAGACTAGTCCAAGCGGTACTCGTATAGCACCATAAACAATCATGACGGGCTCATTCAAAACTCATGTGATTTTGACATGCAACTAATTTGTCCCGGCATTCTGCCACGCTCATGGAAGCCTGAAGTCCGCTTGGCAACTAATCCCAGGATTTGGTGTAGGCACTAGTTTGAAACACTAGGCACTAGTACAGTCAGCAGCAGAAGTGGCTAAGCGTTTGAGGTGTTCAAAATGAGGTCAACACATCTCTATTGTCAAGTGAATAAGAGCGCGTGTAGGTCATTTTGAACACTTCAAACGCTTAGCCACTTCTGCTGCTGACTGTACGAAACCCAGAGGGTAAACTATCCCTTATTGGGACTAGTCCGGTTTCCACACGATGTTATCCTTCACCAAAAACGCGATTGGTAAATATCAAATGATATTTCGTACATAAATAATAAAATAATAATAAATATTCCGGGACAATCTTACACAAATCGACGGTAAGCTTAGAGGCTTGTGTTGTAGGTACTAGACGACGATATATATAATAGATAGATACATATAAATACTTAAATATATAGAAAACATCCATGACTCATGAACAAATATCTGTGCTCACACAAACTGGGATTCGAACTCAGGACCATAGGTTTCATAGACAGAGTCACTACCCACTAGGCCAGACCAATTGTCAAAATAGTAGAGATACAACGGATATCCGGCCATTATTATCTAATAGGTTTTGACGACCGGTCTGGCCTAGTGGGTAGTGACTCTGCCTATGTTTCTATGTATTAATATGTATCTATCCATTATATATATCGTCGTCTAGTACCTACAACACAAGCCTTACTGAGCTTACCGTAATACTAGGTCGATTTGTGTAAGATTGTCCCAAAATATTTATTATTTATTAATTAAAATATTTTATTTTAAATTCCCAGGTACTCCGTCACAATGAACTGATCCAAGAGGTGGTCTCCCAAGCCCGAGGGTGCTTCGCTCCCTCCGTGGCAATGATCAAGAAATGCATCGAAGCCCTGATCGACAAGCAATACCTGGAGAGGGCTCCGGGCAGGCTGGACACCTACAGCTACCTGGCCTAGGTATCTGGACTACCTAGGTACCTGAGCTACCTGGCCTAGATACCTGGGCTACCTGGCCTAGGTACCTGGACTACCTGGCCTAGGTACCCGGGCTACCTGGCCTAGGTACTTGTACTACCTGGCCTAGGTACCTGGACTACCTAGGTAGGTACCCGGGCTACCTGGCCTGGGTACCTGGACTACCTGGCTTAGGTACCTGGACTACCTGGCTTAGGTACCTGTGCTACCTGGCCTAGGTACCTGTGCTACCTCGCTGGCCTAGGTACCTGAGCTACTAAATATTAATAAAAAAATATTCTCCAAGCAAGCAATGTATTGTGAATACTATGACAGTAAATGTCAAGTAGACTATTGGATACTGTTCATTGAAAATACTATTTAGTTTGTTCAAAAAAATCCTAACGAATAAATTACACAAATTTAAAAAAAAATTGTACAACTCTACGTTGGTGGTGTAGAAGCGAGCCTTAAAATTATTTCTTCTATTGGCTGTTGAACACACCCGGTATACTATTTATCTAGAGTTATCTAGGTACAGTCAGCAGCAGAAGTAGCTAAGCATTTGAGGTGTTCAAAATGAGGTTAACACGTCTCTATTGTCAAGAGAATAAGAGCGCGTGTAGGTAATTTTGAACACTTCTAACGCTTAGCAACTTTTGCTGCTGACTGTACCTCAACTAGCTGTTCTATCTAATCTTTGTACCTGCACTACCTGCCTCGGTACCTGTTCTACCTAGTCTAGACTACCTGGACTAGACCTAACCTAGGTACCTAGCCTACCTAGGCTACCCGGTACAACCTTAATGTACGTCTCGCCTAGGCTAACCTATGCTAACATTTTTTTTTAAGTATTTGAATGCAATCTAAAAATGATAGAGCCATTTAGTGATTATATGCGGGCCGTATGCTTATTTGCCACCGTCGTTGTATTAAAAAATATGAGTGATATTTTCATAACATCTATTAAATAAATAAATATTTCGGGACATTATTACACAAATCGACCTAGTCCTACGGTAAGCTCAGTAAAGCTTGTGTTGTAGGTACTAGACGGCGATATATATAATAGAGAGATACATATAAATACATAGAAAACACCCGTGACTCAGGAACAAATATCTGTCTCATCACACGAATAAATGCCCTGACTGGGATTCGAACCCAGGACCCTCGGCTTCAGAGGCAGGTTCACTACCCACTAGGCCAGTGGAACTATTGTTTAATGTCACATGTCATTTTTCACTTTGACATTTGACATCAAATAATAAAGTTCCATATTAAAGGATATGAAAATGTCACTCATTTAATAGCAGTTCGGGTGTCTACGTATTCCGATAAAGATCCGAATATTCCCGAAGGAAAATAATTTCTCACTATATCTGTACAGTCAGCAGCAAAAGTGGCTAAGCGTTTGTAGTGTTCAAAATGATCTACACTCGCTCTTATTCTCTTGACAATAGAGATGTGTTGACCTCAATTTGAACACCTCCAACGCTTAGCCACTTCTGCTGCTGACTGTACATTGACATTTGACATTTTTAAAATGTTATTTGACTTATATTTTATGTTACCTACTCAAAATCATAGTCTTTTCTGAGTCTGATCATTGAGTCGTGCACTCAAAAAAAATTGAGTACGAAAATAATCACACACAAAAGTTTCTTACCATTATTTTTGCACGAAATTTATAGTTTCGATACCCACGATTATTTATATCATTCATGCTTCTTAAATACCATTTCTTCGTGTTTGAGAGAGTTTAAAATGTCACGATTCGAGCGTCGAGTGCTCAAAAATCGGGTAATGGACAGGGTAGCGGGTATGTCCTTAAACTACGTCCAACAATGAGAGGTAGGGCACAGCGATTACCATCACGCTTGGAGCAGCCCAACTGGGGAAGTACCTCCTCCTTACAGAAGACCACAGCATCAAAAATCGGTCCCCAGTTTTTGTGGGCTCATTATTCATTTGAAATCTTTGTATATTATATATCGCTTTTACTACATCGAAGTACTAATACGCAGACGGAGTCGCGGGCTGAGGCTAGTTGGACAAAAAGTACAATATATTTTCCTTAACTCGTACAGAACTATAGTCTATACTTTTAGGTATTAAAAAAAAGGTGAACAATCTTGACGTCTTTTTATTGAAAAACGCTTTTTAAAAATCAGTGACTATTACTTACGACAGCAAAATAATGTAAATAACCATATGTGATTCATAATTGTCACATACTTGTCATGATTTATTTATCAAAAGTGATTTTCAATAAATAGAACAAGACATAGAAATAGACATGTCTAGATTGTTTTTTTTAACTACCTAAAAGTATAGACTATAGTGAAATGCAGTTTTATTACAATGGCGTAAGTTTCATATTTGATTGTATGTTTTTTGTACTACAGGTGGGTCAGTGGGCTTAGGAGGATAGTAACATTATTTAGTTTATGAGAGTTTTTAGAAAAGTTCAATTAAAGTGACGTGAAAAATGTTAAAGTATGTAAATTTTCGATATTATTATTATTCTTTCGATTTAGAAAGAAAAATAGAAAAATTTGACTCGAAGCGGGACTCGAACCCACAACCACTGGATCACTAGCTCAGTGCGCTACCAATTGTGCTATACGAGTACCACAATTGGTAGCGGACAACTGGGTTCGAGTCCCGCTCCGAGTCAATTTTTTCTATTTTTCTTTCAATTTAAATATTGAAGATATTCGGTAGCAGACGTTTCTGCATAATAAAAAAAAAATATGTCAATTTTGTGACGATAATTGAGTAACTCTCTATGTGAATCAAATTTTTGACTTTTTTTACATTGTATTTACTGCTTAAAGTGTATGAAACGTCACAAAATTGACATTGTTAACTTTTTTACAAATCACGGAAATTAAGGACATTTTTTCTTAAATCTCCCATAAACTTCGTGTTCCTTTGTAATTTGTACTACAGATGGGCCAGTGGGCTTTAGGAGGATAATATTAATAACATTATTTACTTTATAACAAACTAAGAAAATGAGTCTTTTGTGGTCAGAAATTTATAAAAACATAAAATTTTAGAAATTTCACTTAACTTTCACACATTTAATACCGTCTCTGGCAAAACTGTGGGTGGTTCAACTATTTCTTGTTACTCCTGTCAGTAGTACAGTCAGCAGCAAAAGTTGCTAAGCGTTTGAAGTGTTCAAAATGACCTACACGCGCTCTTATTCTCTTGACAATAGAGACGTGTTGACCTCATTTTGAACACCTCAAATGCTTAGCTACTTCTGCTGCTGACTGTACAATAAAAGGTACAATTAGAAGAAATATACTGCGTATATGTACAGTCGCCATCAGATATATCGGAGCTGTGGAGGTGGTCACAAATATCTGAACATGCACTTTATCGCCTTGACAATAGAGGCGTTGTTCAGATATTTGTGACCACCTCCATTGCTCCGATATATCTGATGTTGACTGAGACAGACCGGAGCCGTGGTGTTCATAAATATCTGAACATGCATCATATTATATATCGACAAAAAAAAAAACATTTAAAAATTTTACTTTGACGATCGGCTTAACTTGGTACTGGGTTCCAATCCTAGTAAGGGCAAAATATGTGATGAGCACATATACCTATTTCTTACGGAGTCTTGTGTTTTTTATGTATTTAAGTATTTGTATATTATATATATCATTGGCTGAACACAACACAAGCCTTCTTGAGCTTACCGTGGGGCTCAGCCAATTTGTGTAAGACTGTGTTGTCCTCGATTTATTTTAAAGGCCGGCAACGCGCTTGTGCCTCCCTTGGTGTTGCGGGTGCCGGTAACGGTAATTGCTTACCATCAGGCAATCCGTCTGCTCGTGCCAACATTATAAAAAAAATACTGTTCTTTTTTTCTAAGTTTTCCTAATTTTTTTTTTGATGTTGCATGTAGTAACCCAGTCATATTTGGGTGAGGAATGTGTCCTTACGGCTGATGATGATGATTGCCAAGAAATAGTTGACTTACCCACACATAAAGCAAGACATTATTTTTAATTTTAAATAAGTTACATAATAATATTATAGGAAAGCGCTATGGCGTCCACAAACTAAGTGATAGATCGCTCCCCGTGGCGGTCTATAGGGAGGCCATGTCCAGCAATGGACGTCCTCTGATAGATAATATATTAATTAGTAGATGGATTGTACTTTGTAATGTTAATTATGTTATGGGCCAATAAATATTTGATAAAACATTGTATGAGTGTTTATTTTACGAACTGACTGTACCATTATTAATAGTTTTTTTTTTATACAAGACTGACCAGCGTTTGACCTCAGTCGCACCTGATGGTAAATGACGAGGTCGAGGGTGTAGCACGCTGGTTCAGTAACAGCCTTCACTCTTGCCTTGAAGATCCAAATTATATCTTTGCGGGAATACAGACGAAGGGAGCGAATTCCATTCCTTAGCAGTCCGCAGGAACGTAGAAGCGAATCGCTTCGTGCGAATGAATGGAATATTCACAACGTAAGGATGAAACCGCTCCCCTCGTCTGGACATCCGGTGGCGGACGGCGGAGTATATTAGGTACTACAGACCCCTTCCTTGGGTCGGCCGAGTAGTAGATTATTACGAGACCGACAACCCCTTTTCACGCCGAGGTATGTATAGTTCGAACTAGAGATGTCACTCACTCGATACACTACACTATAACGATATCGATTTTTTTTATGATATAGGAGCCCAACAAGCAGACGGATTGCCTGATGGTAAGCAACTACCGCCGCCCATGGACACTCGCAACACCAGAGGAGTCACAAGTACGTTGCCGGCCTTTAAGATCCCTATACGCTCTTTTCTTGAAGGTTTGGATGTCGTATCGGTCCGGAAATACTGCACACGACAATTTATTCCAGAGTTTTGCTGTGCGAGGCAGGAAGTTTCTAGAAAATCACACAGTTGAGGACTGCCAACCGTCTAAGTGGTGATGATGGAAGTGTTGTCGTGTAGAGCGCTGGCGGAAGGAAGCAGCTGGGATTAACCCGAACCATTCCTCGGAGCACTCTCCGTAGTAGATGCGGTAGAAAATGCAGAGTGAGGCCACATCTCTACGCAGTGCCAAGGAGTCAAGCCGGTCCGAGATATCTTGGCTGCCGACAATTCTAGTCGCTCTCCGCTGGATGCGGCCCAAAGGGAGAAGCTGGTATTGGGGTGCCCCTGACCAGAGATGAGAACAGTATTCCATATGTGGCCGTAGGTACTTGCGCCTTGTGCAGTTGTATCGATATTTCAAACTTGTAGTATTTGACGCCTGCATTTACTAATGACTTGATTCCATGAGGATAAGATCCTAAAACCATCGTCCTGATTGAAATTAGAATGTTTTTTTTTTATTTCAATGGCTTCATGAACTTTACTATAAAATCGACGATCCGTAGAAAGGATTTTAGCATTATGAAGCTCAATCCAGTTGTTTATTTTGTAATGTATAAAAACCGAGAAACTTTAAATTAGTATTGTTATTTCTACCACCTCTTTATAAGTACAGTCGCCATCAGATATATCGGAGCTGTCGAGGTGGTCACAAATCGGAACATGCGCTGTACCGCCTTGATAATAGAGGCGTTTGTTCCGATATTTGTGACCACCACAGCTCCGATATATTTGATGGCGACTGTACATTCCAATAGACAATAAGATGCCCCAGAAAATTCCATAGCGTAAACATAAGTCTAGCATTGACCTTGAATTGTACATAGACACAGTGACCTAGTGCCGACGCCGGCAGGTCTGCAGGTGCGCGATCCAAGCACGTTCTCGGTTGCGACATTCTGCTGATAGCGATAGTACGCGGCAGTGAAGCTGATACCGGCCTAGCGGCGCTTGCAACTTTTATTTACAATATGGCAGAAATGGAGGACTTGATGACTTAAGTCGTCTCTACCAGTCAACCGATCATCATCATCATTCTCTTAAGAGCCGGGCTCTTGTCGGTGTAGCTAGATGTAGTTGTCTCCATTTCTGCCGGTCCGAGGCCAGCCTCTTGATGTCCTGGTACGACACGACGTTTACCTGCTTCTTTATCTGATTTATATAACTTTTCCGTGGTCTGCCTCTCCCTCTCCTTCCATTTATCTTCCCTTCTATTATGTTTCTAATGAAATCGTCGTGCCGTAGCAGGTGCCCCAGCATTTTTCCTCTCCTATCCGTGATTGTACTCAACAGGCTCCTCCTTTCCTTCACTCTACCAAGTACGTCTTCGTTGGTCACTCGCTCTGTCCAGCTTATTCCTTCCATCCTTCGCCAGCACCACATCTCGAATGCTTCCAAGTATTCTTCATCTCTTTGTGTTATTGTCCATGTTTCGCATCCGTATAAGGCAATGGACCATATATAAGTCTTTATAAATCGCTTCCGTATACCTATTGAAATTTTAGACTTTAGCAGTGTTGTCTTTTTATAGAAGATCTGTTTGGCCATTGCAATTCTTGCCTTTATCTCTGGGGTACACCTTGAGTCTTCTGTTATTATACTTCCAAGATATTTAATTTTTTGGACTTGCTCTACATCTCTCCCGTCTACTTTTATCTCTCCTTCCATTTTTCCCTCCTTTGATATAATCATGAACTTAGTTTTGTCGTTATTGATTTTAAGTCCAAATTCTCTAAATATGGTGTCCATCGTGTTCAATATCTTTTCTAATTCTAAACTGGTGCCTGCGAAAGCTGCAATATCATCCGCGAATCTGACAAATACCACTCTTTTACCATTCAATCCAATGCCTCCTTCCACAGACTCCAATACCTTCACAATGGCTGCTTCTATGAAAACATTAAATATGAGTGGCGATAGTGAGCATCCTTGTCTCACACCCTGCATTATTTTGGCTGTTCCCTTTTCGTTCCCTATTTCTATAATCGTTTCTTGTTGCCTGTATAGTTCATATATTATCTTTATATCTCTGTAGTCTATACCAATATCTTTAAGTCTGTTCATCATTAATCTCCAATTAACTTTATCAAAAGCCTTTTCTAGGTCTACAAAGGCTACACACGTATTGAGACCAATGTCTAATCGTCTGTCCAACGTTAGTCTCAATGCCAGTATCGCTTCCCTTGTACCCTTTTGCCTTCTGAACCCGTACTGGTCTTCTCCCAAATTATGCTCTATCTTTTCTCTTATGCGATATTGTATTATCTTTAATAGTATTTTTGATGCCTGTGATAGTCAACCGATAGGGGCCGATTTTTGAGAGGGTTAGTCTCACACGGACTAGAACATAAAATGTCTCATAGCCCAAAACTATTTTTTTTTTGTTTATGATATAAGGTAGCAAACGAGCAGACGGATTGCCTGATGGTAAGCAATTACCGTCGCTCATAGGCACCCGCAACACCAGGGGAGTCACAAGCGCGTTGCCGACCTTTAAGGGGGGTTGGAGCTCTGGGAACCTTACCCATCAGGAACACAACACTACATACCTGAAAGGTAGCAGGGCTATTATGGCTGTGGTTTTCTGTAAGGAGGAGGTACTTCCCCAGTTGGCCTTCTCCAGAATCAAGCGTGATGGTACTTTGCTGTGCCCTACCTCTCATTGTTGGACGTGGTTTAAGGACATACCCGGGTCCAAACACACAAAATGAATACAACACATTTAGTCGACGGAGCTCCGCGCAAGCTCCTATGTTTGGATGCTATGATACAAAACGAACATAAACCTAAACCTATCTATAGGACAGTGGATATACTTTTCCACATCTGGTGTTTTTTCGTATGTGACTAATCGTGTTGTAGTCATTTTGTGTTTCGGTCATTTTGAGTTATGGACTATGAGCCGATGTAGTCATTTTGAGAGGAACGTGCGCTCGAAATCAAGTAACAAATAATTGGCATAATCGCACAAAGTTTCTCGCCATTGTATTTGCACAAAATGTATAGTTTCAATACCCAAGACTATTAATTTCTATCATTCATGTTTCTAATCAATTTCTTCGTTTCTGAAAGAGCTAGTTTGAAATACTTTGAAATGTCGTACTCGACGCTCAAAAATCGACCCCCTGGATAGCTTATTCTGAACAACTTACCCAAACAAGAAACGGAAAATATATAAAAATATCCAAAGATACTAAAGTAAAAATTAAAAAAACACTGATTAATTTAATAATAAACACTTAAGTAGCTAGTCCATCCTTTCCACCCAATAGCTTAATACAGTCTAGATTTCATTAAATTTTAACAGTCTTTACACCATGACAGGTGCTGTCTCTGTGCGCGTCCCATGACACGGACAGGGGCAACATCAGCTTAGTGTACCCCTTACATTTCATTAAAATTGTCGAAAGGGCCTCTGCGCATTGGCGCGATCCGGCTCCGCGTACGCCTCCCAAATGTCCGGAACACCATTGTTCCGTGTACGGAAGAGACGTACAAAAAAACACTTAAAAATAATGTAATACAAAGGGGCGACACCTCTCATACCTACTTATAGGTAGATTAGGTAGTTAATACGATCTCATTAATAATAGAGTATAACTAAGTCACATGTAACTTTAGAATTTTAAGTATATTGAAATAATCAGTTTAAATTAAAAAAATCGCAATGCTGATACGTTGTGCGAAGCAGCCAGCTCTTCGGTCACCAGTCACGTCAACCAGACGTTTCACGATTTTTGCAAACAGTTTGTACGCGCTGGGACCCCATGGACCTAGCGTTTCTACAAAATGATACTTCCTGCAAAGGGTTTTATATTGCTTTAGGTTAATTAGTTAAGGCGTCAGCCGCGATAGCTGGAGATGCGGGATCAAATCCCGTGTCGAACTCCGGAGGTTCTCGTCGCCTTTTCTTAAGTATATGTCATTGTATATTGCATTTAAAAATTGGTTAAATAAATAAAAAATAAGCGGCTCCGGTCACAAGATGCAGCGAGATCGCGCCACGCTACCGACCTCTATCTCTAAGCTACAGCGGGGACACAATAATAGTAGTTTTTTTTTATACAAGACTGACCAGCGTTTGACCTCAGTAGCACCTGATGGTAAGTATCGACGAGGTCGAGGGTGTAGCACGCTGGTTCAGTAACAGCCTTTCACTCTTGCCTTAAAAAGACCCAAATTATATCTTACCGGGAATACAGACGAAGGGAGCGAATTCCATTCCTTAGCAGTCCACATTAGGAAGGTAGAAGCGAATCGCTTCGTGCGAATGAATGGAATATTGACAACGTAAGGATGAAACCGCTCCCCTCGTCTGGACGTCCGGTGATGCAACGGAGATGGCGGAATTAAATCGTGCAATTCCTGTGCACACTCTCCAAAATGTGTCCTGTAAAACACAAACAAACTAGCAACCCTGCGACGGTGCTCAAGGCTAAATCAGACACAAATCGACCTAGTCCTACGGTAACCTCAGTAAGGCTCGTGTTGTAGGTACTAGACGACGATATAGATAGATACATATAAATATTAAATACATAGAAAACACCCATGACTCAGGAACAAATATCTGTGCTCATTACACAAATAAATGCCCTGACTTCCCAGTCAGGGCATTTATTTGACCAGGACCATCAGCTTCATAGGTAGGGTCACTACCCACTATTAGGCCAGACCGGTCGTCAAAAGGCTCTGTAACCTTACACTCACTAATTCAGGATCGCCAATGAGTCTGCGAGCACGGTGTTCTATTGATTCCAAAGCGGCCTAACTTCAAGAAAAGAGCGTATAGGGATTTTAAAGGCCGGCAACGTACAGTCACAAGACCCTCTGGTGTTGCGAGTGTCCATGGGCGGCGGTAGTTGCTTACCATCAGGCAATCCGTCTGCTCGTTTGCCTCCTATATCATAAAAAAAAATACTCGGCAGACCCGTCCCAAAGGTGGCAACAGTACTCCATGCACGATTGAACCCTATATGTAAGACCCCAAGTTTTTGAGCAGCTGGCAGTCTTTGCGCTCTATGGTCAAACCGCGTAGCCACCTGCAGGTTAAGCAATACAATGGCTAACGTGCTCTATTCAACGATAACTATGGAGCAATAATGATAAGGGCGGGTTAAAAGTGCATAGTTCGCTGTCGACGGACATTCTCGAAATGAAGACTGCAATCAGTGTGTGTGTTCTCTCTGCTTTGCTGCAGGTAAGCCCCAGTAACATCCTATTTCGCTTTGTCCCGGCATTTGGACCCGGATATGTCCTTAAACTACGTCCAACAATGAGAGGTAGGGCACAGCGAAGTACCATCACGCTTGAATCTAGAGCAGCCCAACTGGGGAAGTACCTCCTCCTTACAGAAGACTACAGCCATAGTAGCACTGCTACCTTTCAGGTATGTAGTGTTGTGTTCCTGATGGTGAATAAGGTTCCCAGAGCTCCAACACACTTATAGGTCGGCAACGCGTTTGTGACTCCCTTGGTGTTGCGAGTGCCCATGGGCGACGGTAATTGCTTACCATCAGGCAATCCGTCTGCTCGTTTGCCACCTATTTCTAAAAAAAAAAAAATTTGGGAGCCTGGGGTCCGCTTGGAAACTAATTCTAGGATCGCGTAGGCACTAGTTTTACGAAAGCGACTACCATCTGAGCTTGAGAGGAAAAGAGAAGTAGCCAGCATGTCGGAAGAGCCTTTGTACAGCCAATGACATTCCATATATTGTATGTTACATGGTTTCCGACAGTTATAATAACCAAGTGGAGTAACTCGATGCTCAAATATTGCCCCCCGTGGGCTGTTTTTACTTCCAATTATTTTAATGAAAATAATAATGACCCAAAATGTCAATTTCGTATGAATGTTTATAACCGCCATTGCTATCTTGTCACCTTATTTTATTTATGACACATATACATGTCATTAACAATTAACATTTACTTCCAGCTCGCAGCTGCATGCTGCAAATGCAAATCCCTCCCCCAAGAGCTGTCCCTGATCTACCTGGACGCTCCCCCATGCGCGCCGCCGGTCTACCTGCCTCCGCCCTGCCCGCCGCCGGCCTACCTACCTCCCCCGCCGACCTACCTGCCCGCTCCCTGCCCGCCGCCGACCTACCTGCCCGCTCCCTGCCCGCCGCCTGTCTACCTGCCGCCTCCCGCTCCAGCGCCAATCATCTATGACTTGCCAGCGCCGTGCGCCCCCCCGGCACCAATTGTCTACCCATCCTACGCTCCCGCGCCATTACCATTACCAGCGCCCGCTCCGATTAAGTACGCGCCGCCCTGCCCGTCACCTTTAGTCATACCTCCGCCTAAATGCGCGCTTCCTGAGCCTATAGTGTATTCGCCTCCCCCCTGTGCCCCTCCAGCGCCTATAGTCCTTTCGCCTCCTCCCTGCAAAGCTCCCGCACCCATAGTGTATTCGCCACCATTGCCTCCAAAATACGCGCCCCCTTGTGGCTGCGCTGAGCCCATCATCAAGATACTGCCATTTCCCCCGCCGTGCGGATGCTAAGATATTACATCGTCAACGTTTTCCTGATGATGACTGAAGAGTTTTCGTTCATCAATTCATCAATTAATGAAAGTAGTAACGAAGTAGAAAAAAAACGAATATTGTTTGCGTAGATTAAATAAACTTATTTGAAAGCACCGAATGTATAATTTAATTAATTAAGACTTAAATCAGAGCTCTGAGTGTAAGTTTTTAACGTAACAAAACGTCACCATCGCGTTAGAGTTAGGTATCCATATAATAACATTATCACTTACGCGTTCGAGACGTTTTTTTACGTCAAAAAAAACTTGCACTAGCGCCTAGCCTAGATCCTCAAAGACTAAATATACTTCGGAAACAATTAAAGGGCAGATTTTTGAGCATCTAGTACTCGACTCGTGACATTTTAAACTCTGTCAGAAACGAAGAAATGGTATTCTAGAAACATGAATGATAGAGTTTAATCGTGGGTATCGAAACTATATATTTTGTGAAAAAGTAATGGTGAGAAACTTTTTGTGCGATTATTTTCGACCTCAAAGTTTTTTGGTTTCGAGTGCACGACTCAGAAATAGCTCCCATATGCTATAGGTAGCTAAGTTTTTCACCTATACGCATATTTAAAGAATACCTATATATAATCTAAAAACTAAAATTGTGTTTTAAAACGTGACCCCGGAAACAATTTGCGTCACAATAAATCGATTCACCTATTTTTGAGTTTTGTTTGACATTTATAACTCTTATCAGAAACAAAGAAATGTTATTTTAGAAAAATAAATAATAAAAATTCATAATTGTAGGTAAAATATACATTTCTTGCAAATATAATGGCGAAAAACTTTTGTGTGTAACACCTCTGGAGTTGCCGGCATTCATAGGCTACGGTAACTGCTTATCATCAGGTGGGCTTATGCTTATTTGCCACCGACGAAGTGTATAAAAAACACGACTATCAAAAAATATGTCAACAAGTAGGTACCTAATAAAACTTTTATTAAATATATGCTTACAAATAAATAAAAAATTATATACACACTGTTCAACCTATTTTTTGTTCATATAAATAATAGAATAAGTATATTATATGGTCTATCATTTTTGACTCCACTTTTGGACCTGTTTGAGTGCCAGGACCCATTAACCTTTTGACCGCCACAGTACGAATAGACAGTACATACTCGTGTGTCGTATATGCCATCATCATTTTCCTGGCATTTTGCCACGGGCTCATAGGAGCCGCTTGGCAACTAATTCCTGCCATCTGACCTGCCAATTCCAACCCACAGGGTAAACTAGGCCTTATTGCTGAAATTATCACCGAAAAGTGTCTGGTTATATCAAATGATATTAGTTCATATGACTAACACACCCTCGCCCCAGCGCTGTGTACCGAGTACAGTCAGTAGCAAAAGTGGCTGAGCGGGTGAAGTGTTCAAAATGACCTACACGCGCTCTTATTATCTTGACAATAGAGATGTGTTGACCTCATTTTGAAGCTCAACCGCTTAGCCACTTCTGCTGCTGCCTGCTGACTGTAATGACTCGATTGTAAAATTTTGATGTACCTCAATGTAAATCCTAGTAAACACTAGTGATCCAGTGGTTGTGGGTTCGAGTCCCACTTCGAGTCATTTTTTTTTCTATTTTTCTTATTAATAGTAGGGTTGAACACTATACTGATGGGATGATGGCACCAATGTTGGAGACTTTAAGCTGACAGGCACCAATGATAGACACTTAGTTCTTAATGCAAAAACATAACGTTATAAATTTAATATGTACCAACAAATGCACAACACTTGACTCCTTTGAAATAAGGACTATAATGATCATGATTGGTTCCTTGTCCATTACTGGCGCCGTCACCCTACGTCAGTTGGCAAAGGTCCGTCCACACAAAACAGTTCTCCGATCAAACTACGTCACCACGTTACCTCATATTACCCAGTATTACCTCGGCCACACACTCGACGAGCGGCGTGGGAAGTAACGAGGGCAGTAGGCAGAGACATAGTGTGGCCTCGCTACTCGTCATGCCGCTCGTCATGCTCCTCGTCATGCCCACCGCTCCCTATTTTGCCGGTTTTTTGGCGCGAGTCAAAGGGCCGGCAAGGAGCGTCGCGATTAATCGCGCGAGTAGGCCAGTGTGTGGCCGGAGAGGGCAACATCGCGGCAGCGCGAGGAGCAGCGCGAGGGGCATAGTGTGGCCGAGGTATATATCTTAGTTCTCATAATTTCACACCTGCAGAAAAAACATGCCAAATAATGACAATAGAATAAAAAATGCGTCCGCACAAGGATTTTGTAGAGGCAAATAAAATAACAAAGTATATATAATAATAAAACCTATATTTATTTGTAATACAGTTTAACTTTCGCTAAAGTGCATACATTTCTGCTGGCGACATTCAACTAGTTTTGACATAAGACCTAGGAGGAATAATGACTGGTGAACGCATCCGCGAGCGCCAGTAAGGGACTATGATATTTTGGCTTTTGCAGCCCTAAATGTAACAATTCACTATAGTTTTGCTTTACGTATTTATAGTTTAGCGTTGGACATTCTTTATAACAAAAATATTAGCTTATTCTGTATTAATTACCGCAACTTCGGTTGAAAACACAAGAAAACTCCAATTGTATTTGTTTATATCCCTCTAACTTTGACAGTTCTGAAGGATTCCGTTTGAAGGGCAACAAAAATATGTGAGACTATGACAAGGACTGACAAAAGCGCGGTCTCTGCCATACCAATAGAAATTTACAAAAGACGATTTCTATCGTGGTATTATTAGCACGCCTCGTCTAGTTAAATGGTATGTCTAGGGAGGAGCGGGGCCTCCCAACACAAGCTTTATTTTGCTTACCGGGTGGCCCTATCCCCTACATTATAATTTATGTATGTTTAAATGACCATGTATTTTTTGAATTTTTGATTTTTTGGATTTTGATGTCTATAAGACCAATTCAAAGCATCAGACATCCCTACTTACATTCACAACCCAACTGCCCTCGCATACCTCACAGTGCCACCTCATGGTTTTGGTCATATGACGAAATATACAGCCTTGGACCGAAGTATTGAGCACACATGCTCGATATTTTAGTGTAGTATTTAGATCTTTATGATGACATATTATCAATTAATTTAAACTGATTAGGTATGGGTCGTTGCGGTGACTGGTGATTGCATAGATTTGCAATAAGTCACTTCGTTGTAGATCCAATTTTTTTATGCTTTTAGTTTTCTCATTTAATACGTACTTTTAAGTGTTATTAACTGATATTCTCTTGTTGTGAACACAGTCGCCATTCTAGGAGGATATACACACGCACTAATTTCTATCGGAATAATTCAGGCGTTTTCGGCGCGGGGGTGAGGTAACACACATGACTGTCGTCCTCCTCCTAGCCTCCTAGTCGCCATCAGATATTGGAGCTGTGGTAGTCACAAATATCTGAACAACGCCTCTATTGTCGAGGAGATAAGTGCATATACAGTCGTCATCAGATATATCGGAGCTGTGGAGGTGGTCATAAATCAGCAAAATGCACTTTACCGTCTTGACAAGAGGCGTGGTTCAGATATTTGTGACTACCTCCACAGCTCCGATATATCTGATGTTTGTACATATCTTAGAGATATTTTTAAACTGCATTTAAAAAGAGATTTTAAAGTTCGTAGATAAAGTGTTCTTAATACTTCTAGCCAAAACTGCAGTTGAATCGTGGCCGTGCGTTAGTGACGAACCGTTGCTCCTAGCAACAGTGACAATCGCGCACTGCAATATTTGAATTAACTATTTCCTAGTACCCTGTCACATCAGCCCCGGGTACTGTGCGTAAACCTAGGAGTATATAACCAATATGGAGCCGACACACGCACTAATTACTATCGGAAAAAATATGCCGTTTTGCCGGGTGAGGTAACACACATAAATAATGTTAACACTAATGCATTTTTCACGTGCGTCGCTACACACGCACACGACAAAATTATCAAACATAAACTATATTCACACAAGTTCAAGAACTATGACCGGCGGCCGAGTAATTTTGGCAGAGGGGAACGCCTGTTAATGGCTACTCCATATTGGTTATTTCCTCCTAGACGTAAACCGCGTTCAGAGGCTCTAGTGTAAGTTTCTTTTGACGTAAAAAACGTCTCGAACGCGTAAGTGATAATGTTATTCATATGGGTAACTAACGCGATGGTAAAGTAATATTACTTATACGATTTCTTGTAAGTGATTGACAAAATAAAAACATCGACAGTCCTGTTATCGATAAGAACTACTCCAATGTCATACAGGTAATACAAAGACAAATATAGAGTAATAGGGTTAAAAATAAATATCAATAATAAAACTTTATATTTCTTACTTAAAAAAAAAGAACTATTCATTGCAAATTGTAAAAGTAAATTGGATCAAAAGTGTACGGAATACGATCAATTTGTTCAAGATCGGTGGCAGGCGGCGTCTAGGTAGCCGATATAAGACTGTGTGTACTTCTTGTCGTTGAAGTATTATGTACTTATCGATAACAGGATTGTCGATATTTTTATTGTGGCAAGCACTAAGCAAATGTCGTTGCTGCTAGAAATATATCTAGGTATAAATATTACGTTAAAAACTTACACTCAGGACTCAGAAGTGTCTTTTTAAACGGTGGACAAACTTCTCATGGGATGAACACAATTACCATCACCAAAAGTGGACGGACGCAACAGGACCAAAAAACAGTTAATCGCCTTAAACTACGATTAAAGAAAAAAAAATACTTAACCTATTGGGCACTAAGGCTTAAGCAATAAGGCACTAAAATATATAAGAATATAAACAATATTTATGAACTGATTGTAAAAAAAAACCTGTCTGTCGCAATAGCTTTCTGCAAAACGGAGTCTTAGCTTGTTGTTTCTTCATCAAAAGTGAACACTTGTTTAATTGTAAGAAAATTAGTCAAGCCGGCGGCTACCGGCTTGTATGAACGCCACTGCTATCTACATAGCTACAATTGATGTTGTTGGCTATGACTGAGACGAGTGGTTTTTGTTTACAATCTTCAAAAATGTATATTCATTAGTTTATACTTTTAGGTAGTTAAAAAGGTAAACAATCTTGACATGTCTTTTTATTGAAAATCAGTTTTGAAAAATAAATCATGACAAGTATGTGACAATTATGAATCACATATGGTTATTTACATTATTTTGCTTTCGTAAGTAATAGTCACGGATTTTTAAAATTCGTTTTTCAGTAAAAAGACACGTCATGATTGTTTAGCTTTTTTTTAAATACCAAAAAGTATAGACTATAGTTTATGGTAGTAATTTTTTTGTTAAGTTATTTTACGCGTGAAACCAACCATCAAAAACACCAAATTTCCATTTTTCTTTCTTTCATTAAGGTCCCCTGTGCACAACTAAACGGGACTTAATCTATAATAAATAAACTGAAAACTGTCATTTTTTTAGAGAAAGAAAAATGCGTAGTTATGTGAAAAAATTGACATTCAAAATCAGTAAAAACTAAAAATTACTACCATTTCTAACTTCAATTATTAAGAAATAATAATTAAGTAATATTAAGCTATTACATATAGGATACAATCTTCTACTACTTAGTCACAAACGGATAAACTCACGTGTAATTATATCGCACTAGGCGACATGTTTCGGGTAAGCTCTGGTACCCATTTCCAAGCCGAGTCAGGACACACCGCTCGCGTTGCGGGTGTGTCGCTCCGTTTGTAACTAAATAGTAACATGGCTGACAACAGTATTAATTATATCCTCAATCTTATTATTAATTACTTTAATATTATAATAACTATGTTGATGTAACTGGTGACCTAAGAGCTGGCGGCTTCCTCGCACAACGTATCAGCTGTGATACAACGAGGCAATGCCGCCAGCATCCTTGGTACAATGCCTCAAGGGCCTTTTTTAGATTTTATACTGTAACTAGTTAAGTACTTGTAGAGGTAGTTATCATAATATTGTAATTTCTAATAAATATAATAAAAAATAACTATGAGTACTTAACTACTCATTTACTATATTCTAAAAAAGGCCCTTGAGGTATTGTACCAAGGATGCTGGCGGCTCGTTGTATCGCAGCTGATACGTTGTGCGAGGAAGCCGCCAGCTCTTCGGTCCCCTGTACCCTTACCATGAGTTGTGACATTGAGGTTTTCGATAACGAGTATCGAGTTTACTATCTGTGCATCTCGCTTGTACTATTTGTAGTACGAACGAGATGTAATAGTAAACTCGATACTCGTTATCGAAAACCTCAAAGTTATAACTCATGGTAATGGTACAGGGGCTCGATTTTTGAGCGAGTACTCGACTCGTGACATTTTAAACTCTGTCAGAAACGAAGAAATGGTATTTTAGAAACATGAATGATAGAAATTAATCGTGGGTATCGAAACTATACATTTCGTGCAAAAATAATGGAAACTTTTCTGTGGGATTATTTACGTCCTTAGTTTTTTGAATTCGAGTGCTCGACTCAGAAATCGGTCACCAGT
The DNA here is from genome assembly GCA_022674325.2 of Grapholita molesta. Taxonomy (NCBI): domain Eukaryota; kingdom Metazoa; phylum Arthropoda; class Insecta; order Lepidoptera; family Tortricidae; genus Grapholita; species Grapholita molesta. The sequence goes on along the minus strand of CP053145.2, from coordinate 616,672 downwards.
CACGTAAACAATATATAATGTAAATATTTATAATTATAACCAGTCACCAATTAATAGTAAACTTAAAATTAACTAAGTATTGAGACACCACAGCTTGTGAGTATACAGAAGTATTAAGGCAATACTTTGGCTTACCGCTATACTTGGTAATGCGGTGATATCTGCCCCGATGCATCTGATTTTTGGACCCGGGTATGTCCTTTGTCCAACCCCCCTTAAAGGCCGGCAACGCGCTTGTGACTCCCCTGGTGTTGCTGGTGCCCATGGGCGACGGTGATTGCTTAACACCAGGCAATCCATCTGCTCGTTTGCCGCTTATATCATTTAAAAAAATCTTCATCTCCCTTCCCGGCATTGTGCCACGGCTCATAGGAGCCTGGGGTCCGCTTGATAACTAATCCCAGGTAGGCACTAAATTTACAAAAGCGATTTTCAAACCAGAGGGTAAACTAGGCCTTATCAATCCGGTTTCACAATATTTTTCTTCACAGCGACTGGTAAACATCAAATTATATTTCGTACATAAGTTCCGTAAAACTTATTGGTACAAGCCGGAGTTGGAACCTGCGACCTCCAGATCGCAAGTCGCACGCTCTTACCGCTAGGCCACCAGCGATCTCCTTACACTGAACTCACAAAAACTAATTACTACTTAGTTACAAACGGATAAACTCACGTGTAATTATATCGCACTAGGCGACATGTTTCGGGTAAGCTCTGGTACCCATTTTTAATCCGAGTCGAGACACACCGCTCGGGGTATGGTTGTATCACTCTAATTCTTTATAAGATAATAAGCATCACCAAATCACCAAGTATCACTGGTAAGCCAAAGTTTGACTTACTATCGAACAAAGTGATTCTTGACCCACCTAGCCGGCAAACGGTTTGAAAGTGTCATTAAATTGATTTGACACTTTCAACCATTTTCGATCTAGGTGGGTCATGAATCACTTTGTTCGATAGTACCTATAGATCATCGATGTATCGATAGTCAGGTAAACTATAGCATCGACAGCCCGGCGACTAATCGACCAATCGATTACAGCCATCGGGCAATTGTATCGACTGGTATATTAAATCAATGTGGGTAAATCCGTCTGTTTGGCAAGACCGTCGGTACGATTTAAGTTTGTATACATACATATATAGACTATGTACAAATCGTACATTTGTATATGGAATACCATGAATTTTAACTTTTTTTTTTTATTAGCCTATAAGAGTATCCCACTGCTGGGCAAAGGCCTCCCCTCTTTCTCTCCATTTGGTCCTATCCATTGCACTCTCTCGCCACTCTTTAAAAAATGTGTCAAGGTCGTCCCGCCATCTTCGTTTTGGTCTTCCTCTACCCCGAGACCCGTCCTGTGGGACCCAGTCAGTTGCTAGATACGTCCAGCGCTCTGGGTGCATTCGGTAGACGTGCCCTGCCCAGTCCCACTTTAGCTTGGCGGCCTTCATACCAACATCCACAATGCCGGTTTTGGATCGCAGTTCGGTGTTTTTGACACGATCGGTTCTACGAACACCCAATATGCTGCGTTCCATTGAAATTTAAAAAATATACAATATAATTTATCAAATACTCAAAATGAGTCGCAATCTGTTGAATACAAAGTCGCACTCTTTTGATAATTTCGTCTTCCTTTTATTTGACACTATTTTATTTAACAAACAATAACCCTTATACAGTGTATTTTTCATCTCGTGTAGTGGGTTCGATTCCTGATTCAACAATGTAATTATTTAAAAATCTATGAGAGATATCTTAATTAATATAGAATTAATATTTTTTTAATACATGGACATTTTATATTTATTGAAGGTAAGTAGATGTACTCTTTGGTACACATAATAAACAATTGCCGTAGTTACGCGAAATATATACATTGGCGTCTGAGTCTATAGACGATCTTGCCTCAATAGACGGTATTAACCCCACTTAGATCGATTTAGCGATAACATACAAAGCTGACTAGAGGTAATTTGTGACTAGAATAAAAATGGCTACGTTCACAATAAATGTTAAACACATTCATTGACTTGAGAAAATGGAATTAAAAAAAACTGTTTTAAAATACATTTTGAAGTCTTAATATTTTGAGATTCAAATTATTACAATGGCACTTTTAATTGTTAAGATTCGATTTCGTGTAAGAATACTGGTGTCGGTCCGGTTTTTAAATGGCAACCAATTTTAAACGTTAATCACATCCATTTGATAAGTCAGCAGGTTTGGGGTAACTTTGATTCATGGGGTAACATTGATAACCTATGTTAAAGAAAGGCTGGTTTATGAACGCCAATATAGCAGTGATACCCACAGGTTATATTATCTTATGGAGACACTTTCGGATACACTTCGACCCATTGGGATCTGTAGTTACCCCCCGTTGCGCCTATTCCAGATCCTTTTTAACCGTAGCCATATATTGCATAATGGAGCTCAGGGATAGCGCTCTGAAGTCGTTCGGATCCAGGTAGCCTGCTCCAAAGACCTTCATTCTTTGTCTGGCGAGAGCATGACATTCACACATTATATATATTGTCTCTTCCTCTTCGCCACACAGTCTACAATCGGTGTTGACCGGTTGCCCTGTTCTTGCCAGAACTGTTCTAACGTTGTACTCACATAAACACTGTCAAAAGCACTTTATTTATACTTGAGTGATCAATGTTACCCCAATAAGTTGTAAATCAAAGTTACCCCAGTTTAGGGTAAGTCAGCAGAGTCAACGATGGTACAGATTATCTAATATCGATTTTCGTAGTAAGGTTATAACTTCATGTATATTCTAGTAGCATTTAGTGGCATCCCATACTTTTGAAGTTTGCCTTAAACAGCTGCGATCGTAAGATAGTAAATAAAAAAGTTTTACCAAAAACCTCGCAACTATTAAGGGATAATTTCGTAAACATGCAAGTTTTTCGATAGTCGAAATTACCCCAGTTATTTTCAAGTATAGGTAACTTCAGAAATTGCATTTATTACAAATAAACTTAACATCTTATTCTTAATGTGATTACATATTGAGATATAAATCAAAACACTAAGCTAATTTGGCCAAATATTGCACAATATTAAAACTAATATAAAAATGGCAAATTTATGACACTGTTTTTTTTTATATATAACAGCTTTCACTATTTTGATGGTTTCATACAAATATTAATTAACCATAAAAATATATTCCAATTAACATACATACGGAAGTTGAAAACACCATTTTCATTTTTACACAATGATTTAAATGTGTGTTTCTGTTTACATGTTTTCGACTATCACTGGCAAAACAATAGTCTCATCTTTACATAAATAAAGATAAGCCATTTTTTACCAATCCGGCGAGCAATCATCGAAACAACAAATCTTTTAATTTAAAAAAGTTGAGCATTTCAATAAATTACTAATTATTTTTCCAAAACCTACTTTATCTGTGTAAAATATTGCAAAGTAATATCCGTTCTTACCCCCACCCATATATATATATTGATTGGTCTTACCCCTTCCCGCAATTACCCCTTAACCCTGGCTCTCTATAACTTAATAGTCACAGTTCAAGTGAATTAAAAAAACTATTGCTACAATAAATTTTTTGGTTGTATTTAATATGTTGTATTACAGTTAAAAACCGACTATGTCATTACTGTACAGGGATTGTTGAGCCATTTGCAAACAAAAACGAGCGAGTGTGATTTAGCTGAACCGCGACTACCAGCCCTTTCCAAGGTGGCCAGCCCTTGCCTGAAAGACCACGGCTTACCCCGGCGGCCAGCCCATCTGCCTGCCCCCCAGGACATGGAGATGCAGGTGGTAGACGCTCTGAGCTCCTTCCCTGCCGTTGTTCACGACGAGGCGCCACCCGAGGGGCGCCCGCGCCGTCGCCAGCGCCCGAGCCACGGACATCAGGTGGCCGAGAAGCTGTGGAAAAATAAAGGGTTCCTTTTTATGACATAGGCGACAAACGAGCAGACGGATTGCCTGGTGGTAAGCAATTACCGTCGCCCATGGGCACCCGCAACACCAGATGAGTCACAAGCACGTTGCCGGCCTTTAAGGGGTGTTGGAGCTCTGGGAACCTTACTCACCATCAGGAACACAACACTGCATACCTGAAAGGTAGCAGTGCTATTATGGCTGTGGTCTTCTGTAAGGAGGAGGTACGTCCCCAGATTCAAGCGTGATGGTCATCGCTGTGCCCTCATTGTTGGACGTAGTTTAAGGACATACCCGGGTCAGTTTATTCAAGTCAAAAATATTTTACCGGCTAACTTAAGCCTAGTCAAATAGTCCCTCTCGAGTCCTCCCTGGCGCCAAGGTACCCATTACACTAGCCGCGTTACCACGCTGAATAGCACCTTTGCACCACGGGCACTTTGCACCAGGTACGAACCCGCGCGGGCGTCAAGGCAATAGCCTCCGACCCCCAGCATCCAGTAGTATCAATGCAATGGAAATGTCGCTCTTATACAAACCACGGGGTCGCAACGATATGTATAGAAGAAATGTGTTTTATATGAGTATAGACGCATCTATATTAACAAAATGAAGTTGTGTTAGTTCCGGCTTTTACAACTCGAGAACGGCTGAACCGATTTGAACGATTTTGGGTTCGTTGTGATCGTCTTGGCCAAAAGTTAGTAAACTTATTAAACAAAAAAACAATCAATCAGTAACAGTGGCTAAGTGTAGGCAAATAGTAAGTAGTAAGAGATGCAAAAATTAGATAAATAATATGATAGTAAAAAATGCAAAAAACGTCGAACTATCGTAATTCGATAAGTAAGTAACTTTTATTCATTTTTTACTCAAATTAAATCGTAGTAGAGTGACAGGTAATTATCTGTGGCACTCGGAAATGACATGAACACAGCAAATATATGTCATTATCTATGAAAAGGGACCTTATTGTCTATGGCACTTACGTCGAACCGAACTGTATTTGTACTGCGCCATTATTAACTAAAGCATAAGCGCCATCAACAATAAGGTCCCTTTTCATTGATAATGACACATATTTCCTCGCAATAGCAAGAACGAAGTCATAATTAAATGATAAGATGCTCGCGGAATGCGATAACGATGTTTGATTAGTCGATAACGAACGCCTTCGAAGAAAGTAGCTATAAACGAAACACCAAGTTTTAAGTCACTTTTTCTTAACCCTTTAACACTTTCGCTGCAGGAATTAGTTAACATCGCAATTAACCATACTTGTACGGGGTCGAATCAACCCCGTACCGCAGAGAACGTGTTAACAGGCATAATAACGTCAGAAAATATAAGAATAAGAATTTGTTCAGGACACGACCATACTGACAGTGCTTAGACACATATAAATACATAAATACATAGAAAACACCCATGACTCAGGAACATAAATCTGTGCTCATCACACAAATAAATGCCCCGATTGGGAATTGAGCCCAGGACCATCGGCTTCATAGGCAGGGTCACTACTCACTAGGCGAGATTGGTTGTCTAATGGTGTGACCAGTCCAGCGCCACTTCAGTTCTTTGACTCTCTTGACCACTCTCCCAGACTGTGATATTTCTCTTATTATTGACAATTTTAATTTATCTTTGAGCTTAATGTTGTAAACAGTATTATCTTTGTTATTCAATAAATCTAAATATAAAACTAATGTTATGTAGCTTCTATTTTCCTAAATATTTTTACTGATTATGTGGCCCGAGATATTTTTATTTCTCATTTAAAAAGACAAATTGAATTAATCTGTTATCAGCCCCTAACATGTTTGCTGATAGTATGTCAACATACAAGATTGTTCTTGGTTTAACAATGCTTAACTTTCTAAAGTTGGTGCTTACTAGAATGAGGGGAATACTACAAAGTAACATATTTGCACATTTTGGTGAGGAAACCGGACTAATCCTAACAAGGCCTAGCTTAGTCTCTGGATTGGAAGGTCAATATGGCAGTTGCTATAATAAAAATATTGCCTACCACAATACCTGGAATTGCCAAGAGGCCTATGACCTAGGGCAACATGCCAGGGCATTGCAAGATGATAAAGAAAAGGCAAAGATATATTGCTTAAAAAATAGCCAGCCGTCAACATATAGGTACATGCATAATTAAGATAGATAGTTTTATTAGTTTTAATTATTGATTGTTTTAGTTGTTTAGAAAATAATAATATAGATAAATCCATGAAAAACGTAAATATATAGCTATATTTTTCCTATTATTCTATACACTTTTTACCTTAAACCTTTGTAATAAGGTGGATAAGTGTATACATATCTTTGACGTCGACTGTACATTTAAATGGTAATGTTTATGTATGTATGATATTTTATTTTCTTTTTATGTTTGATATTGTACTTTTCAAACACTAAAATATTTTGCTATAGTCAAGTTACATTCTGAAACTCCGGTTCTGAAGTTTATAGTAGAGTTGTATATACTTAAGGACTTGTAACCATGGTCATGTAAAAATTAGAAAAAAAAAATCAAAAAAATATTCAATCCTCACCTCCTTATCGTTTTCTTCCGCGTCCTGTAACCTCGGTATCCTTCGTTTCGGGATCACCAGAAAATGCACAGGGGCCTGCGGCGATATATCATTGAACGCCATACACAAGTCATCTTCATAAATAATATCGGCGTTTATCTCCCGCGAAAGAATCTTGTCGAAAATAGTCGGGCCCGGCTTTGATGTCTGCACTTGGGCTTTCTTAACCTCATCGCTGTAAGGCCTGCGGATTTCGAACGCTGAGCCGCGAGAGATATTGTAAATGTTGGTCGGGTAGCTCCGTTTGCAACGGAATTTAAGAGCCCGTTGGATTACTTTAGTAAGCATTTTCAGAACTTTTCATGTCGTAATGCGCAAAAGTTTGGGGAATTTGCTACTTTTGACAGTTGTGGAATGCGCTTTGGAGCGTTTTTCAAGTCTTAACTACAACCGCTTACTGGGCTGGTTAGTTTTAACTTTAACAACATTTCATTCTAAATAGATTAAATTGAAGCAATTTGTTAACAACACTTGTTTTAAATTTATCTGCTATTGCAAATAAAACTGATAGTAAAAGAAACTTATTGGGTAATTTAGATAGGTAGTTAAAAACAGAAAAAAACGTCTCATTATTTATGACAGTCGAATGTTGCCATGATATAAAGATTTACTTCAAATTAGATTATTTTAAGTGATTCAATACCTATCAATTTCAAAGTTAACTACTACAGATGCTATTAGATTATAAGATAATCTCAATGAAAAAGACAATTATAATTTTTTCGCAAAAATAATCGTCACAAAGTTTTGTAAGTGCACGACTCACAATTTGATTGAAAAAATGATCATGATTTCCACAAAAATTTTGAAAGTTATTATGATTTTGTTTTAAAAATCATTATAAATAAAAACTAGTTTCTGTCCGGGACTTTGGATACTTAAAATCCTACGGGATATGTAGGATATATCGTAAGTAATTCTGAAGGACGATTTGTGAGAGTCGCGCACTAGATTTTTCTTACCATTATTTTACAAAATAATTTCGACACCCGCAATTAATAATTTCTATCAGCTATGTTTCTAAAATACAATTCCTTTGTTTCTGGCAGAGTTTAAAATATCAGGAGTCAAGTATTCGACACTTAAACATTGTCCTCCAGGGGACCGGTTTTAAACTCTCTCAAACACGAAGAAATGGTATTTAAGAAACATTAATGTTATAAATAAATAATCATGGGTATCGCTCTATACATTTTGTGCAAGAATAATGGTAAGAAACTTTTGTGTGTGATTATTTTCGTTCTCAAAGTCTTATGAACTCGAGAGAGCACGACTCAAAAATCGGCCCCCAGATCTTTGTCTATCTGGCCCAGTACCGCGGACATCGAAGTTCGTATATTGCGAGCATATTTCTCTTTTCCTCCAATTAATGCGTCATGAGAGTGACAGAGACAATCGTCCGAAATTTACGAATATCGTTTTTGGCGGTAGCGCCTCTGTTCCCAAGTTTCACATAAATCCGTTCATGTTATGACGTGATTGAGTAATAAACATCCAAACATGTTCACAAACATATTTTTACAACTACTTTTAGTAGGAATAGGTACAGTCAGCTGCAGAGAAAAGTTACCCTCCCGCCATACGAGTTTGTAGGGCACGGTGGTACGTACCTTTTCTGTGCAGCTGACCGTACATGTTGAATGAAACAACAATTTAATATTCTTGTCAAAAAATATCTTTAATATCACAATTCACTAGTATCATAATAGTATACTATTTTGATATTAACTAACTTGTTATAATCAATTATAAATATATGAAATCCCAATCATACCAGAAGACTCAGTAACATTTCCAACCCACAACCCCCTTAAAATAATTTCAAAATACATACTTCTCATATATCACAATATTACTACAGAGGCCGGGAAGAAAGGGGTTGCCGACAAGCATACCGACAACCCTTTTTCACGCCGAGGTATGTATAGTGCTTTTCTCAAACGTGCAATACATTAATAAAAAAATCTCAAAGAAATAAAAGTTGTATATTTGAAAAAACTTAATTTATGAAATATTTTGATTTGCTTTGAATTTTAAGTAGTAATACTACTATATAAGTTAAAAGTTGAAACAGATAAAATATACTTAAGAAAAAACGACGAGTCCAAATTGGTTAAGGCGTCAGCCGCGATAGCTGGAGATGCGGGTTCGAATCCCGTCTCGAACACCGGAGGTCCTCGTCGTTTTTTCTTAAGCATATGTTATCTATTTCAACTTTAAAGTAAACTTGCCAAATATGATTCAAAATTTACCAAAAACATTTATAAAGTGAAGGCGGCTCGGAGTGAGGGTGCGTCGCTCACTGCTCAGAGCTTACCCGATATTATAGTAGTTTATGCATCACGCTAGTGTTGTAATGCCTTATGCCTTATTATGTATAGTTGCATACACTAGTTTATCTACACACATATCATAAGTGTTTTAAGATGGGTTCAGGAACCGTAGGGAAATGACCTGCATTATTACTAGTGCTACTTGTAAACATTAAAAAGTCAACGAACAAAACATATGACAGCTTGGAATGGCGGCGTTTCGTATTTCGTATCTCTGTCAAATATTTTTATGATATGTAGGTAGATAAACAATATAAATTAATCATAAACTCAATAACTATAGAAACAATTACCATTTTGTTTGTCACAATTTTAAATCGAAGTCTTAAAAAATAAACATTAATATTCGTCTAAGCTTATTTATATCTATTTCGATCTCACGCGTGCACAAGTCGGTTATACACCGTGTTGAATAGAGACAACAGTAGTCGAAGGGTTCCAAAGACAAAGGCACGAACATAACGGTTCTGCATCAGCAGCCGAAGGAAGATAAGCAGAGTGACGAACTTGAAGACATTATGAAGCAACCACATTCTGTAAATAATAGATAATGTTTTTATATCATAAATTAAAGAAACGTTAGCATCAATAGTACCGTATGAAAAAGCACAAAAAGTATTAACACGAAACAAATTGAACCACAAAGAGACAAATCTCTACATTAAACAATTAAAATGTGGCAAAAACTTTTGAACGTTAACTGTAGAAAAATATCTTAATTAAAAAAATGGGATAGCAGGATGGCAGATAGTTATAGTGCGCTGTTTCGTACGCTGCTATGAATGCTGACTATAAGAAAAATCTGATTTGTGATTCATCAATTACAACACTAAAGTTCATAAATATACGATCACTCGTCTCGCCTGAGTCGGAAAACGTTTAATATTTCCAGACAAATCGGAGGTTTTGAAATTTGTAGCTGGCAACACTTTTATACAAGGTTCTTTAAAAAATGACGCGCGTTTTCAACAGTTTCGCCACTTTTAAATTAGAAATTCGGAAATACGCCTGTCACTCACAAAGGCAGTTGGTTTCTTATTTTATCCAATTATTATTTTCGTTAGGAGACGTTTCTGATGAACATAATTAATTTATATGGACATAGCTCTTAAGTGTGGGTTGGTCTTATACGGACTATAACATAAAATGAGTACATCAATTCATATTCCAAAACTCAAAATGGCAGAAACACAAAATCGTATCGTAATCGTATTTTAGACAGATTTTTTTTCAAAATATGCAAAAAACGTACTCGTAGTGTTTACAGAAGACAGAATTATTTTTGAATTTATTATAAAATAAGCATATTTATAGGATTTTTTTTTAATAAAATTTAAAAATGGCCAAGACCAGAAGCCTTGAAAACATTGATGATCGTTATTAAAGGAAGCTTGGGACTTAAAAAAATTCGATGGAGGTTGGTGTCATTACAACACCTATTTATATTTATTTTATCACATAGAATACGATAAAAAAAGCATGTTTTGTAGGAACATTTTGGTCGTGGGTTTACTTTTCCTCATCTTGTGTTTTTTCGTATGTGACTAATTGTGTTGTAGTCATTTTGTGTTTCGGTCATTTTGAGTTATGGACTATGAGCCGAAGTAGTCATTTTGTGTTCTGGTCCGTGTGACACCGAATCATAAGTGGGGTTATCGCCAGGAATCAGCCATGCAGTGTGCTCAAGATAATTTCCCGTGATAGTCTATAGGAGTGAATAAATCAACTGTTTGTTGTTGTTATTCTGTCCCATCAGCCAGGGGACAACTGAAACATAGTTTGTTACAAGAAATGTGGCCCTGCGTACTGACGCGCTTGGTAGGTGTCCCAAGGGACATGTAGCTTCTACAAATATCTATGTTTTGTGTATTTAGATGCAATTAAACTGTGGTTTGAAGAGTGACCCGTAACCATGGTAACGAGGGACATAAAATAGTTGATTCAGCCAGATAACGTCCAGCATGAGTCACTCACTTGTTCATGTGTCTCCTGGCCTTCTCCAAGTCTTGATCCTTCTCCTGGAGCAGGTACTTCCGAGTGCCCTTCACGAAGTCCGCGTAATGCTCGTCCCAACTGCAAAGATAATTCATATAATAAAAACTGTCGTGAGCCATGTTAAAAAAGCGCTGATAGCCCAGCGGTAAGAGCGTGTGACTTGCAATCCGGAGGTCGCAAGTTCAAACCCCGGCTCGTACCGATGAGTTTTTCGGAACTGTACGAAATATCATTTGATATTTACCAGTCGCTCTTCGGTGAAGGAAAACATCGCGAGGAAACCGGACTAATCCCATTAAGGCCTAGTTTACCCTCTTGGTTGGAAAGTCAGATGGCAGTCGCTTTTTTTTATGACAAAGGCGGCAAACGAGCAGACGGATTGCCTGATGGTAAGCAATTACCGTCGCCCATGGGCACCCGCAACACCAGGGGGCGCGTTGCCGGCCTTTATGGGAGGTTGGAGCTCTGGGAACCTTACTCACCATCAGGAACACAACACTACATACCTGAACGGTAGCAGTGCTATTATGGCTGTGGTCTTCTGTAAGGAGGAGATACTTCCCCAGTTGGGCTGCTCCAGATTCAAGCGTGATGGTACTTCGCTGTGCCCTACCTCTCATTGTTGGACGTAGTTTAAGGACATAACCGGGTCCAAAATTAACTGAAACTAGTATCTATTCAAATTGTAATTATATTAACTTACTTAATAGTCATAACATCTAAATTATAGATGTCCCTGTCTTCAGGAGAGAGACGGTCGTGCAGGGCTCTCACTCGCTCGCTCTCGAAGTGGAACTCGCGCGTAGCGAAGAACTCTAGCGCGTCGGTCATGGCCGACAGACGCTTGTTCGCCGTTATTAAGTTAACTCTAAAAATAAATAAAACATATTGATGAAACATGATGTGAAGTATGATGGAATGGCGTAGTCCCTCTGACAGTGTCACTAGGTCTGGTATCAACATCGAAGTTCGTAAATTTCGAGCACCGTTCTCTTTTACTCCAATAAAGGTGTCATGAGATTGATAAAAGTAGCGCTGCAGTGCCCACGCTCTAATGCTACTGCCACACATTCGCACGAGTAGTGAGGTGAAACACGAGCACGCATGTGTACGCGGACACCTCGCTATTCCTCTCACCCCTCGCATCGCGTGTTTGTATAGGCAAAGTTTCGTCGAACGTTTCGACGAATAGCGTGCCGAGTGACGAGCCAGCATGTCTAATCGCGGAGTAAGATCATTAGAGCAAACTTATTGTATCACTTTCCGGTTAGCGAAATTAATCGACATTGATGGAAGATTTATTAAAAAAAAAAACTTCCAGCAAATGCAATTAAAAAAAGTTCGTTCTTAGTTTGAATCTGGGGTAAGAACAAATCAAATTATTTTTTATTAAATATTATGAATGGCATTGATTTTTAAGTAATAACACTACTACGTAAATTAAATATTGAAATAGATACCATATACTTAAGAAAAAACTAAGGAACTCCGCTGTGTTCAGGTGGTCCAACTGGTTAAGGCGTCAGCCGCGATAGCTGGGATGCGGGTTCGAATCCCGTCTCGGACGCCGGAGGTCCTCGTCATTTTTTTAGAATCTGGGTCCTTGACTAGAACCAGGCGGCCATGCATGTTTGTCTGTCGAATATTCCTCTGCCCGGTAGCATTGAGTTTGGAATTGAATTCTGTACTTCATTATCATCATCATGTCAGCCGAAAGACGTCCACTGCTGGACATAGGCCTCCCCCAGACCGATCCTGCGCCTTCCACATCCAGCGGCATCCCGCGACTCTAACTAGATCGTCGGTCTACATTGTGGGAGGCCTTGTGTGGTCTCGAATTCTGTACTTACGGTGTTTTCACTCCGATCATTCGTGCCGTGTACTCCGCTAAGTGAAGAGGCACCGTTTGCAGTAAGAACTCCAATGCTGTTCGAGCCCATCTGAAATAATTAATCAATTAATCTTAATATTGAGGCTCTTACAGAAATATACCCGTTGTAGGAACTAGACGATAATACATAGCGCCAACGACTCAGATGTGCAGAGTGGGTCATGCCGCCAGTATTCTCGGCTCTATGCCTGAGGAGGGGGATTTAGGGGGAGGTGTTTCATATTTTAGGTTAGTTTTATTTTCAATATATATATACACCGCGTAACATGAGGAAACCGAATAATTTTGCCAGAGTTAGCCTGACCATATTTAGAGCTAAAATGTCCAATAAACCTTTAAGAATTTCACCTCGTTTCAGAGCTACAAGCCATTACAAAAAAAAAATTATAACATTTATAAGGTAATGGCGCCAATGTTGGTCACATTTAGCTGACAGGCACCAATGATGGACACTTATCTTATTTCAAAAATCATAAAGTTATAAATTGAATATGTCCAACAAATGCACAACACTTAACTCCTTTGAAATAAGCACTAATGTTCATTATTGGTTCCTTGTCCATTACTGGTGCCGTCACCTTAACTCAGCACCGTTCGATTTCTTAGGAGCGATTTTACCACTATTGAACTCATTGTTTGTTTTCAGGCATAATATTCTCAATACAATTTATTTACTATGTCAAAAAACATGAAAAACGGAACAAAAACATTTTTTTTTGCCGGAGTTTACCAAAAGTTATATGATATTTTTCCCCTCACTAGCTCGTAAAGCGCTTGTTTATCCTTTAATACGAGAGGGTAAAAACGCATTTTATCCACTAGTGATAAAAGTAAGTTGACTTCTCATAGCTCTTATTGCTATGGTTTTAAAGTCTAAATTCGCGAAGTACAGCTCACTTGCCCCCGCGGCGGCGGCGGGCGCGGGCGAGCCTCGCACACGCACCGAGTTGGAAATCGAAGTAGAACATTCGAAAATCGTACTGGCCACCACAAGCTAACCAAGCTAAAGGCACCTTTTGTAAAAATGTTGAATGTATCTAAACGCAAAGAAAAAGTCAATGCGATTTCAAAATGTTTTTTGCATGTTTCACTTTCCTCGCTGTAATGAGGGGAAAAGTTTTGTGTTACACACGGGTGCAATTGTAATTTACTTCTCGTGTATTGAAACACTCGCTACGCTCAGGATTCTATTTTAAAACCACTCGCTTTGCTCGTGGTTAAACTATAGAATCCATTCGCTTGCTCGAGTTTCAATACCCACACTCGCAGTTAAAATACAATTTTGCACCCTTGTATAACAAATAACTATTTTACTTCTATTGGCCTCAGGAATACGCTCTTAACATTATTCGGGTACCTCATGTTACACAGGGTATTTTTTTTTTCTCGACTAACCATAAGCAGCTCCATCTAGTGCCGGCTTATCGTTGAGTTTTGGGACAGGTTGTATAATGTATATCGTTAGCTGAGTCACAACACAAGCCTTCTTGTACCGTAATTGTACCGCTCAGTCAATTTGTGTAAGCGTCCTGTAATACTGACGACTATAACCGGTGCGAATAAAATAGATCTAAATTATATCGATATTTAAATCAAAAGAAAAATAGAAAAAAGTTGACTCACAGCGGGACTCGAACCCACAACCACTAGATAAATAATTTAGAAAGGGGTAGCACATTGTTATCGATGAATTCTCAATGAAAATTGAGACTTCGATGCCGTTAAGTGTTTAATACGCTGGCTGTAGATGTGTTCACACGTCACCCATGATGACGTATACGACGAGGGATAAACAGAAAAAAATTGACAAAAGCGGTACTCGTATAGCACAATTGGTAGTGCACTGGGCTAGTGATCCAGTGGTTGTGGGTTATTTTTATTTCGATTTAAATATCGAAGATATTCGCTAGCAGACGTTCCTGCATAAAAAAAATAGATCTAAATTACTTGGACTGCACAGCTCTCCCAGAAGGGTACCACAGCGCACCGTCCATGGGGTGTCTGGTGACCTCCCGACGCAGCATGGTCTCGAAGTCTTCGAAGGTTGTGGGATTGTCCCCCGTACTGCAGTTGTACACTCGGACATCTTTCGACCTGTACAGGGAATACGAACATGGTAAATTTCAATGGAATCGCATGTGATCGTAGCCGTGTGGTGCTGGCTGACTGTCAACAAGCATACGGCCCGCCTGATGGGAAGCAGTTACCATAGCCTAAGCCTGCAACTCCAGAGGATTCACATGCGCGCCTACCCTAAAAGTTCTTAGAGCTCTGGGAACCTTACCATCAGGAACACAACACCTCAAAGGTAGCAGTGCTGTTATGGCTGTGGTCTTCTGTAAGGAGCTACTTCCCCAGTCGGGCTTCTCCAGACTCAAGCGTGATGGTACTTCGCTGTGCCCTCATTGTTGGACGTAGTTTAAGGACATACCCGGGACCAAATTTAACACGATAATTGATTGACAGAATTGGAAAATAATTTTGCACTACATCTTTCCTATTTGTCAATGTCATGCTAGTATACTTTTCAAACCGCCACCGACAAACATCTGCCATTGATTTTAAAAATATACTCCGAGGACTATTTTTGAATGATGATGATTATTTATTTGTACAATTCTTCAGTTGGGCTTCTCCAGACTCAAGCGTGATGGTACTTCGCTGTGCCTTACCTCTCATTGTTGGACGTAGTTTAAGGACATACCCGGGTCCAAAAAAAAGTATTAAAATATTTACTGATCAATAGCTGTCTCCCAGGCTACGGCGATGAGGGTGTCCACAGCAATGTCCACGGGCAGGAAGTCGGTGTGGACTCCACACTTGATGGGGAACACGTGGAGAAGACCCTTGCCGGTGGCCACGATCACCCCTGAGGGTCCGTTCAGGTTCTCAATCCAGCCCGGGTAAGGATGCTTCATTGCTGATATTACTGGGAACATACACAATATATAAGTACCTAGTAAGAATTAAGTCCTAAATTAAATTTTAAGCGGAGACGTCTGCTAAGTCGCGAAAATTACAAAATATTATATATATGTGACTTTAATTATTGTTATCATCTACAACGTGACCTACGTCTTTTTTGAGAATAAATATCTTTAACCTTAAATTACTCATGAAATATAGATACAACAACTGAAATGGATTATATGGCGTATACTAAAGAATGAAGTTTAAATTACTATCTATACGCGATATAATCCTTTTTAGTGTTCAAGTACTTAATTAAGCAGAAAAGACGTATATATACTTTATAATTGTTAGGTTATGAGGATTTCGGAACGTTTCTTGAGTTTTTTTTTTAATATTTGACAGGTGACATTGGTTTCGGCGCGTTTTAGAAAAAGAAAGGCAGAGAAAAATCTAATGAAAACAAAAGTTGAAATAGATAACATATACTTAAGAAAAAACGACGAGGACCTCCGGTGTTCGAGACGGGATTCGAACCCGCATCTCCAGCTATCGCGGCTTTTTTCTTAAGTATATGTTATCTATTTCAACTTTTAATTTATATAGTAGTATTACTACTTAAAAATCAAAGCAAATCAAAAAATATTTCATAAAAAATAATTTGATTTGTTCTTAGTTTCTAATGAAAACAATTGAAGTCGTATTGATGTGGTTTTAGTTTGTATTTAATAATAAACAGTTGTGTTTTACCAGAGTTGATGTTTGATATTCAATATCTTATATAATTAAAATAAATCATGACAAGTATGTGACAATTATGAATCACATATGGTTATTTACATAATTTTGCTTTCGTAAGTAATAGTCACTGATTTTTTAAAAAGCGTTTTTCAATAAAAAGACACGTCAAGATTGTTTAACTTTTTTAACTACCCAAACAGACAGAGTATAGGAGCTAAGTGGGATGGAATGGTTTAGTATTAGTAAATAAATACCTATAGTAGGGCGGAATATGGAGATAGCGTAGCCGGTGTTGCCATGTCGCAGGATGACGTTCTCCGCCAGGGCCTTGGTGAACGTGTACGTGTTGGGTTTAGGCGCTATGTACCTGCGGATGTACAAACATACACTAAAATGTTACAAGTTTTTTTTATGACAAAGATGGCAAGCGAGCAGACGGATTGCCTGATGGTAAGCAATTAGCGACGCCCATGGGCACCGGCAACACCAGGGGAGTTACAAGCGCGTTGCCGGCCTTTTGGGTTGGAGCTCTGGGAACCTTACCCACCATCAGGAACACAACACTACATACTTGAAAGGTAGCAGTGCTGTTATGGCTGTGGTCTTCTGTAAGGAGGAGGTACTTCCCCAGTTGGGCTGCTTCAGACTCAAGCGTGATGGTACGTCGCTGTGCCCTACCTCTCATTGTTGGACGTAGTTTAAGGACATACCCGGGTCCAAGATAGTTACTTAATACACGACCGTTTCATTTTTTTATCAGTTCGAATTTGGATCGTTTGAATATTTGTTTGCCTTATAATGTTTATATTTTAATGAAAAATAATGTTATTTCCGGTAAAAAGAAGGAAAGAAATCGACAGGCAGCAGCAAAAGTGTCTGAGCGGGTGAAGTGTTCAAAATTATCTGCACGCGCTCAACCTTGACAATAGAACAGAGATGTGTTGACCTCATTTTGAACACCTCAACCGCTTAGCCACTTCTGCTGCTGACTGCTCCAGTAAATGCGGGATTTTGTAGTCATTTTAATCAGGACTTATTGTCATTTTAATCCAATACCCCAACACTACATACCTTATACCTTTTAGGTATGTAGTGTTGTGTTCCTGATGGTGAGTAAGGTTTCCAGAGCTCCAACAACTTTTAGGGTAGGCAAGGCGCATGTGAATCCTCTGGAGTTGCAGGCGTCGATAGGCTCTGGTAACTGCTTACCATCAGGCGGGCCGTATGCTTGTTTTCCACCGTCGTTGTATATAAAAAAAGGATTATAGTAAACTCTGGAATAAATTGTCGTGTGCAGTATTTCCGGACCGATATGACATCCAAACCTTCAAGAAAAGAGCGTATAGGGATCTTAAAGGCCGGCAACGTACTTGTGACTCTGGTGTTGCGAGTGTCCATGGGCGGCGGTAGTTGCTTACCATCAGGCAATCCGTCTGCTCGTTTGCCTCCTATATCATAAAAACCCGGGTATGTCCTTAAACTACGTCCAACAATGAGAGGTAGGGCACAGCGATGACCACGCTTGAATCTGGGGCAGCCCAACTGGGGCAGTACCTCCTCCTTACAGAAGACCACAGCTTTAATAGCACTGCTACCTTTCAGGTATGTAGTGTTGTGTTCCTGATGGTGAGTAAGGTTCCCAGAGCTCCAACCCCCCTTAAAGGCCGGCAATGCGCTTGTGACTCCTCTGGTGTTGCGAGTGTCCATGGGCGGCGGTAGTTGCTCACCATCAGGCAATCCGTCTGCTCGTTTGTCTCCTATATCATAAAAAAAAGGAGCTCACTGGTGCGTGATGCCGGCGAGCGTGGGGTCCGGCACGTGGTCCGTGAGCGCGAGCACGGCGTCCACGGGTGCCGGCGGCGGGTACACGCGCTCCGCCACCGACGACAGCTCCGCGTTGCTGTACGCCGTCGACACGTGGATGAACGCCTGCCAGAAAAAAAAATTGCCTGGAAATCGGTATTTAGCCATAATACCTAGAGGCCGATTTTTGAGCAGTCGAGTAGGCATTAGAGTTGCAGGCGCCCATAGGCTACGGTAACTGCTTACCATCAGGCGGGCCGTATGCTTGTTTGCCACCGTCGTTGTATTAAAAAAATCTACATTACACAACTGAATATAGATCCGAAGGATTGCCAAAACGACCAGCGAGCGGGCCGATTTTTGAGCACTATGCTTGATGCATACGGCCCAGTTACCGTAGCATATGGGCGCCTGCAACTCCAGAGGATTCACATACGCCTACCCTACACATTGTTGATGGTGGCAATAGATGAAGTACTTAAACGGGATCTATAGATACATAAATATGTTAGCATGCGGCATTACCTGCATGTTGGGTAGTTTGTCGCACAGCTCCAGAAGACGAATGACGCTTCTTACGTTCTGGTCCACCGCCTTCCGCAGCTCCTCGTCGAACTTCAGGGTGGCTGCTGAGTGGAACACCACCGATACCTGCAGAAACGTATGGGTGTTTAAAGGTACATGAAACAAATACACAGTTACAACAGTTTGAATAGAAGAGGTGAGATCCATTTCAGCTGTATGCAGTCCACTGCTGGACATAGGCCTCCCACAAATATGACGTGTATCATTTTGAGGGTAGTTGCCCTGCTTGGCAGGCAGGTTGGTGACCGCAGTAGCTGTAAATTGGGTTTCGACGGACGCTACTGCCCGTCTGTAGGATTTTTCCCTTTGTCGCCTCTTACGACACCCGCGGGAGATGGGGTGGTGCTATGCTAGTCAGCCGGCATCACACGGCACATGGTGTTGCGGGTGCCCATGGGCGACTTACCATCAGGCAATCCGTCTGCTCGTTTGCCACCTTTGTCATTAAAAAAAAAACGAAAGAAATCGTACACAAAAGAAGGTTTTCGCGCGGATTCATATTTCTAAAATGCCATATCTTTCCCCCGACACCCTCGTCCTCGAACCCCAAAACATCAGCCCCCTAAGAAGTATGTCCCCATACTCACATCTTGCAGGTGTAAGGCGGCATCTGCAGCCAGCCCAAGTCCAGGTGCGGCCACGTCGCCTTCCAGCACCCGGAGTTTCTCCAGCTGTGCTGGATTCCGTTGTCGGACCACGTCAAACACCTGAATAAGGTTTACGTTTAAGAAACTACATAGAGCCCTGTACCCTTACCATGAGTTTACTTTACTATCTGTGCATTTCGTTCGCACTAAAATAGTACAAGCGAGATGCACAGATAGTAAACTCGATACCCTTTATCGACAACCTCAAAGTCACAACTCATGGTAAGGGATGATGCTTCGCGATTTCTGCAAGAAGTTTGTCGCTGGGACCTCATGGACCTAACGTCTCTTCGCCATACTTACATTGCAAGTTAAATAAAAGCTTGTAAAAACAGAAACATTTTTTAATCTTCTCATGCAATCAAAATGGTATACGAAAATATATTTTCTTGATCTATTCGGATCACGATCAAATTTACTATGGGGTCACAACCGACAAGAGAGCTTTCCATACTAGCTGCTAGCTAGCTGTAGTTGTTAGTATGGGCTGGTCATTTATTCAACTGATTTTTCAGTTATGGCTCCGTAGTAAAAGTTGCTCGTAATCATGAATAGTTTCAGAAAATATAAGTTTGTATCAGCATTATGATTTTGAAGCGCTGGTGGCCTAGTGGTAAGAGTGTGTAACTTGCAATCCGGAGGTCGCAGGTTCGAAGCCCGGCTTGACCCAATGAGATTTTCGAATTTTATTTACGAAATATCATTTGATATTTACCAGTCGCTTAATTTTCGATGAAGGAAAACATCGTGAGGAAACCGGACTAATCCCAATAAGGCCTAGTTTACCCTCTGGGTTGAAAGGTAAGGTGGCAGTCGCTTTCGTAAAACTAGTGCCTACGCCAAATCCTGGGATTAGTTGCCAAGCGGACCCCAGGCTCCCATGAGCCGTGGCAAAATGCCGGGACAACGCGAGGAAGATGATGATATCAGCATTTTGATTTCACCCAGTGCATCGTAGCCCCAATAAAACTTTTTTAACCGACTTCAAAAAAAGGAGGAGGTTCTCAATTCGACCTTTTTTTTTGTATTGTATGTTACTCGATATCTCCGAGAACCGTGAACCGATTTTTCATTTTTTTTAAAATCGAAAGGGTATAACTCCGTTGGTCCCGTTGGCACTTAGTCAGGATCTGATGACGGGATCCTGAGGAAACGAGGGAACTCCTCAAATCTTATAGGCACACATATGTTGATTTTTGTGTTTATCAACAACTCAAGCATTTTTCATTCAGAACAGTGACATTTGATGAGATGGAACTGCTGATGAGACTTCAACAAAGCATAGTACACATTTTTATTTGTTTTATTTAAAAGACAATCACCTGCAGGGTACAGAGCCCTCACAGTTAACTCACCTGGGATTCTTTAAGCGTCTTCAGCCTCTCTGCTGGTGTGACTCCCTTCTTGACCCTCAGCAGCAGGTGCAGGTTGGAGATGTCAGGACATGTGGACAGCAGTCGTTCCACCAACACCTGGACAATCACACGTACTTTATTATCACCACTAGCCCAAAGATCTCTAAAAAGTATTTGATTGATTTAGGTACCAGAGTTTGAAGTTAAGCGACACATATGTTTTCTGCATTTTTTTTTGTGTTACTAACCTTTCCAACGAAGCCGGTAGCGCCAGTGATGAGTACGGAACGCCCCGCGAAAAACTGTGGGATCAGCGCGCCGCTGCGACGCTCACGGGGGGCCACCATTTTGTCTGAAACCACCAGAAAAACTTCATTTATTTCTATATACCATATTAAGGATAGGTCCATGGCCTCACAGAGAGCATACACTTCTTGCAGAGATCGCGAAGAGTCTGGTTGACGTGACTGTGGGCCGATTTTTGAGAGTCGTGCATTCGAATTCATAAAACTTTGAGAACGAATATAATCACATACAATAGTTTCTTACCATTATTTTGCAAAAAACGTATAGGTTCGATACCCGCGATTATTAATTTCTATCATTCATGCCTCTAAAAGAGCATTTCTTCGTGTTTGAGAGAGTTTAAAATGTCACGATTCGAGCGTCGAGTGCTAAAAAATAGGCCCGAAGAGCTGGCGGCTTCCTCGCACAACGTTACAACGAGGAAATGCCGCCAGCATCCTCGGTTCAATGCCTCAAGGGTCTTTTTTATATTTAATGCAGTAAATAATTAAGTATTAAAAATATAGTAATTCTTGTAAATTTCGTTAAATATAAATAGATACATATAAAAACATATGTTTAAAGACGTCTTTATCTGTCAGCCAATAAGAATGACCGTTGAGAAAGCTCCACGTTGCAGTGCGAAACATCTAGCAATGGGGCCGATACCATACCACCCGCACACAAAAGTTTTTCGACATTATTTTTACATGAAATGTATACTTTCGATACCCACGATTTTCTAACATTAATGTAGGTATGTAAAATACCATTAAATCGTTTCTGACAAAGTTTAAATTGTCACGAGTCGAATACTCGACTGTCAAAAGTCGCCCCCCTGTACAGAAGCTCTAGTGTAAGTTTCTATTGACGTAAAATAGTTATTTGTTATACGAGGGTGCAAAATTGTATTTTAACTGCGAGTGTGGGATTGAAACTCGAGCAAGCGAATGGATTCTATAGTTTAACCACGAGCAAAGCGAGAGAGAGAAGTAAATTACAATTGCACCCGTGTGTAACACATAACTTTTCCCCTCACTACAGCGAGGAAAGTGAAACATGCAAAAAGTCGTTTTGAAATCGCATTGACTTTTTCTTTGCGTTTAGATACATTCAACATTTTTACAAAAAACAAGGGTGCCTTTAGCTTAGCTTAGCTTGTGGTGGCCAGTACGATTTTCGAATGTTCTACTTCGATTTTCAACTCGGTGCGTTAGCGAGGCTCGCCCGCGCCCGCCGCCGCCGCCGCGGGGGCAAGTGAGCTGTACTTCGCGAATTTAGACTTTAAAACCATAGCAATAAGAGCTATGAGAAGTCAACTTACTTTAATCACTAGTGGATAAAATTCGTTTTTACCCTCTCGTATTAAAGGATAAACAAGCGGTTTACGAGCTAGTGAGAGGAAAAAACGTTTACAAACGCGTAAGTGATAATGTTATTTACATGGGAGATGCAAACGCGTTCGTGACGTAAAGTTACGTTAAAAACTTACACTCAGAGCTGTGGTTACTTAAGCTAAAGTATCGAAAAACAGTGAAATTTAGTATAACGTCAGCACATCCGTGTAAACTGATGAGGAAGTTTCCGCGGTGCACTGTCATCGACCATAATTCGTAGATCAATATATGACCACAACTCTATACTCGTACTATCAATTATCACCCAAAGACCTACGCTAACTTCTACGTTTATTTGCTTTATCGCCTGTATATACAAGAGCGAGAGAAGACGAGACGATAAAAAAGCACAACTTCCGTACGCAGTCATGGGTAACTTTAGCCGATTTTGAAAGTCGTGCACTCGAATTCAAAAATTTTGAGAAATAAAATAATCACACACAAAAGTATCTTACCATTATCTTTGCACAAAATGTATAGTTTCAATACCCACGATTATTTATTTATATCATTCATGTTTCTAAAATACCATTTCTTAGTTTCTGACCGAGTTGAAAATGTCACGAGTCGAGTACTCGACGCTCAAAAATCGGCCCCCACGGGACCGATTTTGAGAGTCGTGCATTCAAATTCAAAAATTTTGAGAACGAAAATAATCGCACACAAAAGTTTCTACCAAATAACGGTCTATTAGTTTTGTGAATGTATAGTTTTGATACCCACGATTATTAATTTCTAGAATTTAGATTGTGTACAGAATATTATTCGTTCGAAAAAATACTATTTTATAAACATGAATGACCTCAAAATTCTTGAATTCGATTGCACGACTCAAAAATCTGCCGCCTGGGGCGTATGGCATAAGAACTTGTAACTTGTATGTTTTTAATACCGGAAGGTTTTAATCGGAATCGGAACCTTCGCACACTTTTTCATTCAT
The DNA here is from genome assembly GCA_022674325.2 of Grapholita molesta. Classification (NCBI taxonomy): domain Eukaryota; kingdom Metazoa; phylum Arthropoda; class Insecta; order Lepidoptera; family Tortricidae; genus Grapholita; species Grapholita molesta. The sequence continues at coordinate 593,250 of CP053145.2, read as the reverse complement.
TTCGTACATCTTATTTTCCCTATATTTATCTCGCTTTGGGTATGGGGCATGCGCGGAGCGGTAATTCTGAAAGAAGAATCAAAAATGTGAAGGCTGTCGAAAATCGCTGTTGGAAACAAAAACATTGCGGTGCAGTGAAATTATTAATATATATACTATACAGTACATACATAAGTTTGGGACATGAAGGGGAAGTACCTTAAATATACCTTAAACTTTATGTTATTTTTAAAAGTTAGTAATTCTGCATTCATAGATTTTCTAATAATCGAACATCGAACCGTATAGAACCGACTTCAATGTCAAAAAAAAAATCACCCTACATTTATGATGCCAATCGAAAGAATGGCTAAAAAATAATAACTCTGCTTAAGTAACATTGTATTTTAAAGGAAAGGAACAACGTAAAATCATTGAGCCAAATTTCAAGAATTAATTAATTTACAAAAAAATACCTATTTAACCTAAGTGGCGAGTTGGCTATATGTTTAAAGTCCAGTGACACCTCTCTACCCTTAGCCCTATGCACCGGTGTTGCCCTTGAGCCATCTTTGATGTCGCTTTTTGTGGGGGCCCATCTCGCACACGGCGAGTCACCGTCTGCCGGAAATAAAATTGGATACCATTTTATTAGGCAGACGTCCGGTTTTTTATCCAATAGCCCAGTAGCTAGTCCATAATTTCCACCCAATAGCTTGGTACATTCTAGATTCCATTAAAACTCAATAGTCTTTACACCATGGCGGGTGTTGTCTCTGTGCGCGTCCCATGATACGGACAGGGGCAACATCCGCTTAGTGTACCCCTTACATTTCATTAAATTGTCGAAAGGGCCTCTGCGCGTTGGCTCGATCTGGCTCCGCGTATGCCTCCCAAATGTCCGGAACACCATTGTTCCGTGTACGGAAAAGACATACAAAATAATAAAAAAAAAAAAAAATAAAAAAAAAAAAAAAAAAAAAAAGAGAGTCCCTGTCTACACAGTAAAACAGTGTATGGGGTTAGGAGCTGTTTTAATTCCTACCCCACCCCGGTGGTCGAGACTTATGTTGGTGGTCATTCGTCTCCTGCCTCAAGGCGAGAAGTTGCCTACACGAGAAGCCGCCGAGGCCTAACGGCCGAGGGTATTCAAGGGGACCCTAGCGTCCTGCCAAGATGTCCCCAGGCCCTGTGCCTGGTACGAAGCTGCACGATGCTATTGTTATTTATAACCTAGTATAGTTTATCGTTATTTTTCATTATTTCTTCTATGTACATATTATTGTAATACCTTAAATAAATTATGTCCTATTTCATTGACTACGGCAGTTTCATGTATGTTTTTAATTTGATTAGAATAATTAATTTTACGTTGTTCCTTTTCCCCTTCATGTCCCATAAGTTTGGGACGCCCTGTATCCCTCTAAGAAGCTCTTAAAAGGAAGCGGGGTGAGTGCGTAGGGACTTAATTTATTATAATTTTAGTTTTCATCTTTTCTTTCAACACACAAAAGCTAAATCAGAATTTGCAAGGAGCCAATTACAATTTGCACCAGTGACTATATTTTTAAGTGCGAAAGCCAAAATTTCCATCCCAGAAGGCATTTTTCAAAACACTCCAATCCCACTTATTAAAAGAGTTCCTGTATAAATATAATTGTAAATTGTTAGGCAATGTGCCACTGTCATTATTTGTTCAAATGTATAAAAACTAGCTTTTCCGCGAATTGAATGTTTGACTTAGCAGTTAACGCGGGGCAATTTAAACTAAGCGTTGTTTACAATATGTTCGCGTAAATAGCGTATAGCGATGCGACATTAAATGCGCAGGTCTTTCGAGTAATATATGAAAACTACGAAATTTCATAAAGGTCGTGGGGCACTTTCATTGGCGCCTTGTCTAGAGGGCCAAAGGGCCGTGTTTGTATGTGGCATCCGCCCCAGAAGCCAAATTTGTTGCCATTTCCAATTTATTCATCATACATCTCATTTATATTCATTTGTATTGTTCCAGGAATAAGATATTATTTCACCAAATATTAACCCTGAAACGCTGCAGGTTTTTGAGAGAAAAAAATTGTTAATATTTGTTTTATCTTATTTACTGAAACGTTTTTTTTTTTTGGAATTTATGCCTGACATAAGATGCGATCAGATATTTTTGCGGTCTTGATATAGTAAGATACCGGTGCCTAATGCCGGTGACTGTACATTATAATGTATGCATCGTATCAGTCTAACGATTCAGCGAGGAAATGCTGCCAGCACCTTCGGTACTATGCCGCAGGGGCCTTTTTTAGATTGATATTAGTTTTAGTTAAACTTATTGTTAGTTTTAAGTAGTTTTAATGATTTATTACGTATTTAATTGTTTTAAATAAATTATTGTAATAAAAAAAAAGAAAAAAAAATGTATGCATCTGTAGTGAACTTATAATAAGGACTATGCACTGTTTTTTTTATATTTTTTATTATGCCTTAAATTCCTTTTATCACTAGTAATATTTAGCACCAAACGTGTAAAATTAAGTATTTTTTTTGCATCAAGAAAGAAATAATATTAGGAAATATTGATTGCTAGAGACGTAATGAGGATTCAAAATAGTACCCAAAAAATATTATTCTCATTTGTTTAAAGTGCATATTGCCTATTAAATTATTATTTTTTTTTATTCCTCGCGTGGTCCTCGCATTTTGCCACGGCTTATGGGGGCCTGGGATCCGCTTGGGGTAGTGACCCTGCCTATGAAGCCGATGGTCCTGGGTTCGATTCCCAGTCAGGGCATTTATTTGTGTGATGAGCACAGATATTTGTTCCTGGGTCATGGTCCTTTTCTATGTATTTAAGTAATTATATGAACCTATCTATTATATTATATATATCGTCGTCTAGTACAGTCAGCAGCAAAAGTGGCTGTGCGGGTGAAGTGTTCAAAATGACCTACACGCGCTCTTATTCCCTTGACAATAGAGATGTGTTGACCTCATTTTGAACACCTCAACCACTTAGCCACTTCTGCTGCTGACTGTACCTACAACACAAGCCTTACTGAGCTTACCGTAGGAGTAGGTCGATTTGTGTAAGATTGTCCCGAATATTTATTATATTTATTTATTTATTTCATAGCGAAGAGTCTCGACCAACATCTTGAGAGACTCTCGCTACGTGGTTGTGGTTGGATCAAGGGTCAGATTTGACTAGTCCGGTTTCCACACGATGTTTTCCTTCACCGAAAAGCGACTAGTAAATATAAAAATTTGAACTTAAGTTCCGAAAAACTAGTTTTGATATAGTAAGATACTATGAGTGAGGCCTCGTATGAGGAAATCAAAAGACTGGCTCAAAAAAGAGAAGATTAGAAATTACTCCACCGACAAGAGCATGGCTCTTAAATAAATGATGATGATGATGAAGATACTATTGCCGGTGACTGTATACTAAGTTATTCTAGGTTAAAGTACGTTCGGGCACTCCATACGCTGTTTGTCGCGTGAGGTAACTCGTGAGCCGTGTGTGCCGAGTGAGGTAATGTTTGACAACATCCTATGATCCGTGACATTGCTATAATTCGTGCTAATAGCTGGGAGTCGGTAAACACATCGTTTAGGTAAACGTACTAATGTTTGACACGTTTATGCCAAATAAAGGACAGGGGCCGATTTATGAGAGTCGTGCAATCGAATTCATAAAACTTTGAGAACGAAAATAATCACACACAAAAGTTTCTTACCATTATTTTTGCACAAAATATATAGTTTCGATACCCACGATTATTAATTTCTATCATTCTTAAAGACCATTTCTTCGTGTTTGAGAGAGTTTAAAATGTCACGATTCGAGCGTCTAGTGCTCAGAGTCGTGCATTCGAAATCAAAAAACTTTGAGAAAGAAAACAATCTCACACAAAGGTTTATATTATAACCATTAATTTTGCACAAAATATATAGTTTCGATACCCACGATTATTAATTTCTATCGTTCATATTTCTAAAATAGCATTGCTTAGTTTCTGGCAGAGTTTAAAATGTCACGAACTTAATGTTCTTGGTGTTCAAAAAAAGGAGGCCGATCGCACTGATCGAACCTTTATTTTATGCGTAAATAGGAAATACGGCTTTTGTCTGTTGTAAGTTTACAATAGTCAAAGAGTTAGTTGTATTGCCTCATCGGAAGATCAGGCGCTGACTATTCGCTAGTAATATGCTGAGATGAGTCCATTTCGTGGCACTTTTTTTGTATTCTGTTTTTTTTCTGATGTAAATGCCTGTGTTTGTGTGTACAAATAAAACTATTCTATTCTAATTCTATTAGCCAGCTAGAAATCTAATACCTATACTAATGAAAAAAACCATATTACCCTACAAATTAAGTCACGATTTTTTTTTTGTATATTTTATAAATGATGCTGATGCTAATTGGTCACTGAAAACTTCATCTTCCTCTTCGTCGTGTTCCTGGCATTTTGCCACGGCTCACGGGAGCCTGAAGTCCGCTTGGCAAATAATCCCAGGGTATGGCGTAGATACTAGTTTTACGAAACCGACAGTATCGGAACCTATGTAAACTACATGTTCTACATCATAAGTTTTCACGATGTCCATAGCCACAATAATTAAACTCTATCATTTATATTTCTAAAATAACTACCATTTCTTTGTTTCTAACAGAGTTTAGTCAGGATTCGAGTATTTGACGCTCAAAAATTTTCCCACACAGCTTAATTGCATATTCTTTACTATATACTATATACTTAAAAGCTGTCTGGAAGACATCGCTCTTTAGTGATAGGACTACTAACTTCTGCATTTAATTACTATTCATAGTTCTTGTATTAACATATCTAGGTAACTACGAGTATGAATACTAAGTATCTACAATATTAATATCTATATATATAAACGTGAAAGTCCTGACTGACTGATCAACGCACAGCCCAAACCGTTTAACCTATGTAGCTGATTTTTTCACAATAGGTAGTTTATATACCGTAGCACCCACTAAGAAGGGGTTTTTGGAAATTCCACCATTAAGGGGGTAAAAAGGTGTTGAAAGTGTGTATGGGGATTGTGTAAAATATAAGGCCATAAACTTGAAATTTTGTGTAAACACTCCTTATTCAAACACAAGAAAAGTAATTTCAGCGTTTTTTGATTTTCATCCCCGAAGATGTCAAAAAGAGGGTTCTTCTGCGCGTGCAAAGCCGGAGGCAAAAGCTAGTAATTTTATATCTACACTAATCTACATCTACACTAATATTATAAAGGCGAAAGTTTGTGAGTATGTATGTTTGTCACTTTTTCACGTCTAAACGGCTGGAGCGATTTTAATAAAGTTTGGTATGGAGTTAGCTGACACCCTGGAATCCCTGGATTAACACATAGGCAATGTTTTTGCCTTAATAAACCGCAGGTAAAATCGCGGGCACAGCTAGTATTATATATCTACACATCTACACTAATATTATAAAGGCGGAAGTTTGTGAGTGTGAATGTTTATACTTCTTCACGTCTAAACGACTGGAGCGATTTTAATACAATTTGATATGGAGTTAGCTGACACCCTGGATTAACACATAGGCTAAATTTTTTCCCTAATAAACCGCATCCCACAGCTTACTAGCTCGATATATATTTATATCGATGAATGAGAAGTCACAATGACACTTCAAAAGTGCTAACTTCACATAATTATTATTTACGTATTGTAATAAGCATAGCTATTAATAAATCATGACAAATGTTTGTTTACGATAAAGATGATTTAAAATAAAAATAGCGAACGTAGTTAAATAGAGTAGGTACCTAACATACGTAGGTGCGAGAAATAGCAATGCATCGCAACATACGTACCTACTTACAATAACATCCTTATAAATTAAAAAAAAATGGCCAACTGCGAGCTCGACTCGCGCACTCACGGTTCCGTACCATTATCAACAAGGTGTAACAAAAATCATCGAGAACCATTCAATTAAGGCATTTAGATGCAAAAAAATATTTATGGGGTAGCGGGGCGATTTTTGGGAGTCGTGCATTCGAATTCAAAAACTTTGACGACGAAAATAATCGCACACAAAAGTTTTTCAATGTTATTTTTGCACAAAATGTATAGTATTGATGCCCATTCATGTTTCTATAATACAATTTCTTCGTTTCTGACAGAGTTTAAAACTTTAAAATGTCATGAGTCGAGTACTTGACGTTCAAAAATCGATATTATACATTTCGTGCAAAATTAATGGTAAGAAACTTTTGTGTGCGATAATTTTTGTCATCAAAATTATTTGAACTTGAATGCACGACTCTCAAAAATCGGTCCCCAAAAAGGAATAAATGGTATTTTAGAAACATGAATGATGGAAATGAATTGTGGATATTCAAATAATATTTTAATACGAATTTTTTTTATGTGCGATTAGTGCGAAACTTTTTGAATTCGAGTGCACGACTCTCACAATTTTCCTCCCGTGTCAACGTGACGCTTGAATCTTGACACTTTAAACTCTCTCAAACACGAAGAAATGATATTTAAGAAGCATGAATGATATAAATATATAATCGCGAGTATCGAAACTGTACATTTTGTGCAAAAATAATGGTAAGAAACTTTTGTGTGTGATTATTTTCGTCCTCAAATATTTTTTAATTCGAGTACACGACTCTCAAAATTTAGCTAGTCAAACGGGAGCTAGGAAAAATAAAAAGACAATTTTGCACGTTATTTCAATAGATTATGAAGATATTATCTTTGAAATAAGACCTTATTGCCGATGGCGCTTATGTCGTTGTTCAAGAAGACGCAATACAAACGCAAATGCAGTCCGACGTAAGTGCCATCGGCAAATAGGTCCCTTTTTATTGATATTTACGCATGTTTACATATGAATGTACCTAAGGTGACCTGACGTTTTGTTTACATGGCATACGTAACTGCAAGGTCGGCATTGAGTTATGTCAATAGCTTTTGTGATGAGAACCAGGCCCTTTCTGTTCATTTATAAGTATAAAAACAAATGCAACTTCAAAATGCAACGCAACTGTCAAATTAGTATTGATTTTTTCTTAAGTATATTTAATCTATTTCAACTTTTAATTTATATAATAGTTTTGCTACTTAAAAATCAAAGCAAATCAAAATATTCCATAAAAAATAATTTGATTTGTTCTTAGTTTCATAGATGGCAGCACCATCTCTCTAGCTATATCAGAATCCTGAAAGGGATTTATATAGGAGGCGCAAACACGTAGTGTTTCACCTTAGAGCTGGTAAAACGGTGCCAAAAACCGTTAAAAATAAGCAAGATTACAATATACTTGATTAATTTCGACGGGTTCCGCTGTGTACAGGCATAAATCTTGTCAGAGAAAACCCGCACTAAGTAAAACAATGTACTATATGATTTAATTACATTACAATACAATCTAGGGAAATACCTACCTAAATTGGTAAAGATGTAGTGAAAAACTATTTTCCATCGAGAAAACTCGTATCTCGAACGACATACGACGGCAAAATAATAATAGGATTAATTAAATAGGTACAGTCAAGTGCAAAAATACGTACCGAAAGAATCCTTTCATAAATACGTCCTACATCCTTATTTCTTTAATAGAGTTGCTCGGTACATATTTTTGAAACTTTGCCAGTGAACGAATTTTTACACTTTACTGTACTGTTAGAAAGTATGAATAAATCAAATTAAAATAAGAACGCCAGAGGTCCTCGTCGCTTTTTCTTAAGTATATTATGTCATTTATTTCAAGTTTTAGGTAATGTTAGAATACAGTCAACATTTTGGTTGTCAATTTCCACCCACTTTTATTAATTGTATGCAATGTACCGCCTTCCATCCAAAATTAATAAGTTACAATATAACCTTGATAAAAACCAGTTAATTTGGAGCTCTTACCTATGGTAACATACAGAAAATGATATGTTTATTACATCAGAGGCCGGGAAAATGTGGATTTTCGGCCAAGTGGGTATAGTGATACGAGGCCGGGAATCCGTTTTCACGACGAGGCGTGTATAGTGCTTTTATCAAACATACAATGACACTCGCCATTATCGAAAAGTAAGTTACTTTGCAGGCCTGAAAAGTTATATGAAATTCCATTTCCATCCCCTTCAGTTGCCGCGCCCAAAAAACCATACTTCCGAATCTATTATAAGGAATGTAAAGACAATATTTCATTATTTTCATTGCATGTTTGAGAAAAATAGATTACCTATTATTGAAATCTGGGGGCTAATTTTGAGTGTCGCATAGTTTTTTTTATGATAAAGGTGGCAAACGGGCAGACGGATTACCTGATGGTATTTAAGCAATTACCGTCACCGTGGGTGCATGGGCGACGGCAACACTAGGAGAGTAGCAAGCGCGTTGTCGGCTTTTAAGATAGGAGTACGCTTTTCTCTTGAAGGTATCGTATTGGTCCGGAAATACCTACTACTAAATATAATCAAATATTTCAGAATGTCGAAAGGAAAAACCTAAAGCTCTATTTGAACTATAATAATACATACCTAAATAAAATTATTGATGTCTTCCGGAATCAAAACATATTGATTAGTGTTTAGTGCCAGTTCATTTATATTTGCCACTTGTGTTTAGTACCAAATGTATGGACCCGGGTATGTCCTTAAACTACGTCCAACAATGAGAGGTAGGGCACAGCGATGACCATCATGCTTGAATCTGGGGCAGCCCAACTGGGGAACTACCTCCTCCTTACAGACCACAGCCATAATAGCACTGCTGCCTTTCAGGTATGCAGTGTTGTGTTCCTGATGGTGAGTAAGGTTCCCCGAGCTCCAACCCCTCTTAAAGGCCGGCAACGCGCTTGTGACTCCTCTGGTGTCACGGGTGCCCATGGGCGACGGTAATTGCTTACCACCAGGCAATCCGTCTGCTCGTTTGCCGCCTATGTCATAAAAAAAACCTACTAAACACTAATCTATGTGTAATCAGGCCCTAAGCTAAAGCCTAAAGAGGTAACAGATAGACAAATACTTCCCAATCATAAAGACACTTTTATAATAAAAGTAAATAAATTAAAATTATACTCACTTTAAAATTTAACACTTAAACTTGAACACCACACTCAAATAATACAAAAAAATATAAACAATTATGTAACTAAACAATATTGTTACATTAATTTACGATTAATATTTATGTAACGAAAATTACAGATACGTTCGCGCGGGCGGATGAGACAGACAGACTGACACTCATCTCCGTAATCACTGGAGGTATATAAAGTGTCACAATCGAGGACCGACGTCACAAATTCATACACACGACATAGTAAAATGGGGTAAGTCACTTACCATCAGGTGCGACTGAAGTCAAACGTTGGTTAGTCTTGAATAAAAAAAAAAAAAGTAGGTATTGCGAGGGAATTTGGATTATAAATGGGGAGAGATTTTTTACATACTTACATTTCAGCCGTATGCAGTCCACTGCTGGACTAGGCCTAGACTTGTATCATCTTAGGGGTAGTTGCCATTGTCGCCACGCTTGGCGGGTTGGCGACCGCAGTAGCTGTAGATTGGGTTTCGACGGACGCTGCTGCCCGTAGGATTTTCCCTTTTGTCGCCTCTTACGACACCCGCGGGAGGAGATGGGTTGGTGCTATTTTAGTCAGCCGGCATCACACGGCTAGAGATTTTTTAGGCTACTACAACCTACATAATATATTTTTCACCTCACAAGCTCAGAAAGAACTGTTTTATTCTTTTAAAACAGATGGCAAAGTTGCATTAATTAAGAGTGCGAAGTAACATACAAATTGTTTCTTACTAATCCAGTGTTTTTATTTATTTAATGTTTTTGAATATGATGGATGCCAATAATTATGAACACATTTTTAAAGTTTTTGAGTTATTTTTTCCTCCCGGTAGTGAGGTGAAAGTTGTGTGTTTCACTCGGTAGCAAAGTTCCCTTCTCGTGCTTTGAAACCCTCCCAATGCTGAAGATTCACTCACCACGTGGTTCAATCTTGGAATCTTTCGCAAGTTCGGGTCTCAATATTAGCACGAGAAGGTAAACACTGACTTTGCTCCCTTGTATAACAGTTAACTATTTATTATAAATGGAGTCTCATTATATGCAGGATGACGTCAAAATGACGTCTACTTTCCGTAGTAGAATCTGGGTAATCAAAATAAAAAAAAATGAAGCCAAGAGTATACCGGGTCATGCTCATTGCAGGGTTCCGTCCGATCCGCGACTCAAAAACGCTTCAATCGATCAAGTCGAACATTTTTACTTTTATCCAGTGGTTGTGGGTTCGAGTCCCGCTTCGAGTCAATTTTTTCTATTTTTCTTTCATTTAAATATCGAAGATGAGTTATGGACTATGAGCTGATGTACTCATTTTATGTTCTAGTCCGTGCAAGACTAACCCAATCCAAATGGGTCAGTAGGGGGAGGCCAGAAACTATGAGAGATAGCGAAATCTGTTCTGAGGAACCATGAGGAACCACTTTTTTTAATCTCTTATACATAACCGGGAATCGAAGTCTTGTAAACAATGTTAGGCGTAAATCTGGAGATTTTTCGTTGTTATTGTTGATGGTACGAAACATAAAATCATGAGTCACAACGAGTACATTTTAAATATTGTTTAAGTAATTGTGACTCAAAAACCCAACAAAAAGATAATTATTTTACTTCATTAAATGTTCAAGATGGTAACCATTTTCCTTGGACGTAAAAATTGATTCTTATTAAAAAGTTTGAATGCCATTATTATTATTTGAAAATCGAAACCATGGTTCCTAAGAACAGATTTCGCTATCTGTCATAGTTTCTGACTTTCCCCTACTGACCCATTTGGATTGATCACCCTGTATATATATAGCTAAAAATGTAAGTTTAAGTTAGTATTTATAAATTAGCATAATATATCGTTTGTTTTAGTAACATTTAGAATTACCTACGTATTTTTAAATGTTTTGTCCCTTTACCTAAATTAAAATAGAATTTAAAAAAATAGCTTACCGTTTTGCACTACGTACTACTACGTAATCTACGTATTTATACGTTTACGTATTTATCCTATTCAAGTGTGTTTATTTTAGGGAATGCAACCCGGGTACCCGACCAAATTTAGGGTCGGGTAAAACCCGGGTTTTCAACTCGGAACCCCGTTTTTACCCGAAAGTAAGATATGTTATTAAAAATAGTAAAAAACGAACTACGTGTTACGTGTTAAAGAACGCTCTAATATACCTTTAAATCTTAAATAACAATGTAGGTACATTACATGTATAATTTCCATATAACCCTTACAAAATCTTACAGGTTGGTTAAAATAAATATTCTTATTTTAAAAAAAAGCATGACTAAACATGTTTATAGTAGTACGAGTACCTAGTGGTATATTAATTATTGAATTTAAATATTAACTAGGCTTGACCTATGAAACAATAATATACGTTTGGTTCCGTACTTAAGCCTTATATAATCTTATTCGTCTCGAATCTTGGCTTACACGCATATCTTAGCGGGCCTAGCATTATGAATGTTAAGACTAATACAGTCGCACTGCGACTTTTAGCAGCGATACAGTCGCGCTGCTGTCACGATGCAGCATCGATGCTCTGGCGATACAGTCGCGACACGTACCTACAACACAAGCCTTACAGCGGGCCGATTTTTGAGAGTCGTGCACTCGAATTCATAAAATTTTGAGAACGAAAATAATCACACACAAAAGTTTCTTACCATTATTTATGCCCAAAATGTATAGTTTCGATACCCACGATTATTTATTTATATCATTCATGCTTCTAAAATACCATTTCTTCGTGTTTGAGAGAGTTTAAAATGTCACGATTCGAGCGTCGAGTGCTCAAAAATCGGTTCCCTGAGCTTACCGGGGGGCTAGGTCGATTTCTGTAAGATTGTCCCGAAATATTGATTTATTTATTATTAGTACATATACTTGCAGTTGTTTTAATGGATTATAAATTGAAATAGTTTAGGAGTTGCAAACACGTAATGCTTTTTTTTACATTAAGTAGGTTAAATAATACACTGTGTGACACAATCAAATTTATTACGTCCAAAGTACAATATGTTTATCAATATATAATATATTACTAAAATTACAATAGATTTGGTGTTCTGACTGTTACATCTAACTTAGCTATTATATACAACAACAATTTTATAATTATTTATAGCGTTCGAAATTATCAAGGTATGTTCACGTAAATAACCAATACCGAGTCATACTTTGGGGCAGGGAATACCGGTATTATTTACATACAAATTAACCGGTATTCCATTTCGGTATCTCGGTTATTATTGCATATTTTTGCATTTTATATTGCTAATCAGATAAAGTATTCTCCTTACCTAAATCCCATTTAAAATTATAATGGATTTTTTTTAATTTGTAACGACAATATTTAGGTTTTTAGTAATAGGTACCGATCCCAGAGGCGCTACCGCCAAAAACGATATTCGTAAATTTCGGACGATTGTCTCCATCACTCTCATGACGTCTTAATTGGGGTGAAAGAGAAAGATATCCGAAATATACGAACTTCGACGTTCGCGGTACCGGGCCTGCTTGGGGGAGGTATATGTCCAGCAGTGGGCGACTTACGGCAGAAATGATGATTATGATTCAAGTAAGGAGTAGTAATGAGAAATTTCAATACATTTTTATTTGCAACTCGATCTGGGACCGAATTTTGAAGAGTCGTGCACTCGAATTCAAAAAACTTTGAGGACGAAAATAATTGCACACAAAAGTTACTAGTTTCTTTTTTTTATGACATAGGCGGCAAACGAGCAGACGGATTGCCTGGTAGTAAGCAATTACCGTCGCCCATGGGCACCCGCAACACCAGATGAGTCAAGCGCGTTGTCGGCCTTTAAGGGGGGGTTGGAGTTCTGGGAACCTTACTCACCATCAGGAACCCAGCACTACATACCTGAAAGGTAGCAGTGCTATTATAGCTGTGGTATTCTGTAAGGAGGAGGTACTTCCCCAGTTGGGCTGCCCCAGATTCAAGCGTGATGGTCATCGCTGTGCCCTACCTCTCATAACCTAGTCACCATTATTTTTGCACAAAATGTATAGCTTCGATACCCATCATTATTAATTTTGCAACTTCTATGTTTATGACAGTTTAAAATGTCACGATTCGAGTATCGACTCCCAATAATCGGGTCAGAGGACCGATTTTTGAGAATCCTCCACTCTAATTAAGAAACCTTTGAGGATGAAAATAATCGGATACAAATGTTTCTCATGGTTATTTTTGCATAAAATGTATAGTTAAGATACCCACGATTTATAAATGATATCATTCACGTTACTAAAATGCGATGTCTTCGTGTCTGACAGTGTTAAAAAAGTCACAAGTCGAGTATTCGACGGACGGACAGACGAAAAAATAGTATTTCAGAAACATAAGTAAGTAAAACAATAAATAATAAATATTTAGGGACAATTTTACACAAATCGACCTAGTCCTACGGTAAGCTCAGTAAGGCTTGTGTTGTAGGTACTAGACGACGGTATATATAATAGATAGATACATATAAATACATAGAAAACACCCATGACTCAGGAATAATCTGTGCTCATCACACAAATAAATGCCCTGACTGGGAATCGAACCCAGGACCATCGGCTTCATAGGCAGGGTCACTACCTGGGTATCGAAACTATACATTTTGTGCAAAAATAATGATGAGCAACTAAAATAAATTAAATTATATTAAGTGACTATCATAGGTTAAGCAGTTACTGTAAGTACTAATATAATATCCATATGGATAAGTGTTGTCCGAAATAAATGATTTTATTAATTTATTTATTAATTATAAAACCGGTCCCCATATGTATTTCATTGTAAAACTAACCGCCATTTTTACGAAACCTAACTTAGCCCAATGCTTCGTCTCATTTTAGTTAGGGAAAACTGAATAGAAAAGTTAATCGACTCGGGAAAGATTATTTCGGTAAATCTGCCGAGACAAATTTATCGCGTATCTTTTCTAGGTTTTCCTTATCACAATTTGCTCTTCGACCTATTCGTTTACAACCCGTTTTTTAGATTTTAACGTCCTCAAAGATATTTGTCGGGTTTTTCATGCTCCACAACAAAGCAAGGAAATATATGAAACAATACATTTATGTCTTGTACTTTGTTTTTTGTGAAATGGAAATAGTATTTCATTTGCTATGTGGTTGACGTTGAAGCCGATTTTTTAGAGTCGTGCATTATAATTCAAAACAAAAATACAACTCAAACTAAAATCGTGCACTCGAATTTAAAAAGTTTGGGGGCGAAAATAATTGCACACACAAGTTTCTTACCATTATCTTTGCACAAAATGTATAGTTTCGATACCCACGATTATTTATTTATATCATTCATGCTTCTTAATACCATTTTTTTTGTGTTTGAGAGAGTTTAAAATGTCACGATTCGAGCCTCAAGTCCCCAGATGGCCGATTTTTGAGTCGTGCACTCGAATTCAAAAACTTTTGACGGCTAAAATATTCGCACACAAAAGTTTCTCGCCATTTTTTTTTTCAAAACGGCTGTTTTAGTAACCCACGATTATTAATTCATATCATTCATGTTTCTAAAATATAATTTCTTCATTTCTGACAGAGTTAAGTGTCACGTGTAGAGGACTCGACGCTCAAAAAGCGGCCCCCAAGTGCGGGTAGTTGGAAAAACTAGCATTCTGGCTGTACGAGTTTTTCCGACTACCCACACTCGGGGGTCAATTTTTGAGCACGAACAGCTGTTGCCTCAGTCCACCGCGACTATGGAAGTCACAAAATAACACTTTTACTTCACTCCTAAACGTCGGCAAAAATCTAGGTTACAATACCTTTAGTTTGATCGTGATTAAGGCTCGTGTAATTTGTTATTATAATTCTAAATGACTCCAGAATTTTAATTTATATAATAAATGACTTAAATCCCCTCAATGTTCTGTTATCTTAAGAAACTCTATATCAAACATGACATCGAGAAACACTCGCTACGCTCAGGATTCTATTTTAAAACCACTCGCTTTGCTCGTGGTTAAATTATAGAATCCATTCGCTTGCTCGTGTTTCAATCCCACACTCGCAGTTAAAATACAATTTTGCACCCTTGTATTTTTTTTTTTTTTTTTTATATAAAAGACTGACCAGCGTTTGACCTCAGTCGCACCTGATGGAAAGTGACGACGAGGTCGAGGGTGTAGCACGCTGGTTCAGTAACAGCCTATTCACTCTTGCCTTGAAAAGACCCAAATTATATCTTACCGGGAATACAGACGAAGGGAGCGAATTCCATTCCTTAGCAGTCCGCATTAGGAAGGTAGAAGCGAATCGCTTCGTGCGAATGAATGGAATATTCACAACGTAAGGATGAAACCGCTCCCCTCGTCTGGACGTCCGGTGGAGGAACGGAGATGGCGGAATTAAATCGTGCAGTTCCTGTGCACACTCTCCAAAATGTATCCTGTAAAACACAGACAAACTAGCAACCCTGCGACGGTGCTCAAGGCTTTGTAACCTTACACTCAGTAATTCAGGATCGCCAATGAGTCTGCGAGCACGGTGCTCTATTGAATCCAAAGCGGCCAGCTGATACTTGGCAGACCCGTCCCAAAGATGGCAACAGTACTCCATGCACGATCGAACCTGAGCTTGGTAAAGTGTTAGAAGCTGTTCCGGCGTGAAGTACCGCTTCACCCTGTGTAAGACCCCAAGTTTTTTAGCAGCGGATTTCGCTTTGGCCTCAATAGTGGCACCGAATTTCAGCTTAGTAGTTAATTTCAGCCCAAGTAGTTCGAGGTGGTCCGAAATTGCTAATGAAACATTCTGGAAAGCAGGAGCCAAGTTAAAAGGGCTCCTTTTGGCTGTGAATAAACACGCCTGTGTCTTGGAAGCGTTAAACCTGACCAAGTTGGCTTCGCCCCACTCGTCAACGGCCTTCAAGGTCAGGTTCGTTCGCTCAACCAAAGCTTCCCTAAAGGATTCGGTCTCTCCACTAGTAGTTTGGGCCTCAGGAATATATCTCTCAGTCACCGTGCTGTCGTCTGCATACCCAAAGATACCGGGCTTTAGCAAATCGTTTATATGCAACAAAAAGAGGGTAGCTGAAAGAACTGAACCCTGAGGCACTCCGGCATTAATTGCAACGCGATCCGATGAGCAACCATCCAATACGACCCTAATAGATCGCTGCCTCAGGAAATCAGAAATCCAAGAGCACAAACCAGCAGAGATTCCGTACGCAGAGAGCTTGCCCAGAAGGCCGTCATGCCAAACCCTATCAAAGGCCTTGGAAATGTCGAGAGACACGGCGAGAGCTTCGCCGCGTTTCTCGATGGCCTCGCTCAAATGTGGGTAGCGTACACTAGAAGGTCCCCAGTAGACCGCTTTCGGCGGAAGCCGTATTGCCGGTCGCTAAGGAGATCGTTACCTTCAAGATACGCAAGGAGCTTGTTGTTCAATACACGTTCCATAATCTTGCAGAGTATGGAAGTGATTGCAATGGGACGATAATTCGATCGGTCCGCACGGCTACCCTTCTTAGGCACAGGCTGCACGTTAGCAAGCTTCCACGCTTCGGGAACTTTTCTCGACTTTAGGGAAAGACGAAACAGGCGCGTCAAAACAGGAGACAACTCAGGGGCACACGTTTTTAAAACGACTGCTGGGATACCGTCGGGACCACTAGCCTTATTCACATTTAGACAGCGTAGTGACTTCAGTACTTCCCTTTGATGAATACGCACCTCTGGCATTGATACTTCGCAGCGGGGCAAAGAAGGAGGCATGGCACTACCAGCGTCTAAATGTGAATTTTCCGCAAATAGAGAGGCAAACAAGTTCGCCTTCTCTTCCGCAGTGTGGGCCAGTGAACCGTCCGGTTTCAGCAGTGGAGGTAGTGATGGGCGACAGAAATTCAACTCAGCCGATTTCGCGAGAGACCAAAACGCTTTGCTCCCAGATGGGTATGCAGCAAGTTTGGCCCCGACACGACGAACATGGAGGAATCGAGCTTTCTGCATGACCTTCTTGCAGTACTTGGCAGCTTTGTTAAAGGACTGTTTCTTTACGTGTACATCCGGAGCTTTACAACTACGAGCATCAACCCATGATAAATACGCCACGTGCTTAAGCGCTTCCGCCTGAGCACACTCAGCATTAAACCACGGGCGAGCTGCGCCACCAACAGCTACGTCGGAGTAGGGGATGTAATATTCCATACCCCGACGCAACACATCAGTGACAGCTGCTGCACAGCTCGACGGATCATCACTATTGAAACAGGTTGGCAGCCAAGGATATGATGCAAAGAAATGCCGCATCTCATCCCAATCTGCTGACTTGTATCGCCACACACGGCGCATGCCCTTCGGGCTAAGGACAGGAGGCGAGTGGTGCGACACAGATTTCACCAGACAGTGGTCAGAAGTTCCCAACGGGGATGACACTGACACGTTGTATCTGTCCGGATCGGTAGTCAACAGAAGGTCCAGGCAATTAGGCGTGTGACTCGCAACATCCGGAATACGGGTGGGTTGGTCGACCAGCTGAGAGAGATCCAGCGATAACGCAAACTTGCGTGCCTCTCTCCCTGCATGGTCAGTGAACTGGTATGGGCACAGCCACTCCTCGTGATGAGCGTTAAAGTCCCCCAGAAAAACCAATTGCGCACTCGGGTACCGTTGCTGAGCCACACCCGCCGCATCACTAAGTTGTTCAAAGAGCCTGGTTGTCTCCTGGTCACCGCTGTGCGATCGGTAAACCACGGCGTAAACAATTTGTTCAACGCCGAGGTCCACCAGAAGCCATAAAGAGGAAAGGTTACGGTCCTCAAGGTTACGGAGACGCCGATAACAGATGTCATCGCGAATATACACGCACACGCCAGCCTTCTGCACAAAAGAGTGCTGCAGGGCATATCCCGGGTAGTGCAGATACGACGCGTCCATGGGACATCTGATCTGCGTCTCGGTGAGGCAGAGCAAGTGGGGCTTCTCAGTCTCGAGATGGTGGTGGACTGGCACGAGATTAGAGTGCAAGCCTCGGATGTTCGAGAGGTGCACTTTAAAGGAGAGGATGTGCTTCCGCTGTGAACACTTGCTCGATTCTTTTACTTTAGCCAGACATCTAAGTGTGAATAGGCGGGGAAGGCGGCAGTTGAACAGGTGCAAAGCTGCTCACCCAGCAGCACACAAACAGTCTGCCACACATTGGAGGCCTGGTCTGGAGACTGCGGGGACGCCCGAACCCCCCCGAAGACAGCTTTCGGGTCCTCTCTCCGGTCGCAAACCGGCACTACAGCACATCTCCGGGATTTTTCACAGTTGGCGGGGCAGCCTTTCGGGGTTAGCTAAGTCCCTACTTGGGCCCCCAACTACCTGCGGTCGGCCAGCGGAGAACCGTGCTTCGGATCCCGCTACCCTCCGCGACCAGGCATCCGGTGCAACAAACAGATGGTACTGAAACCGGCTTGCAAGCAGAGCAATACCGTTCAGACCCGCCTTCCCAAAAATGGCTGCTACTGTCTTCATGCCGGAACATGATCCGAAGATCATTTAGCGACATGGCTTAGACAGCAGGGTGGTGACAAGCCGCGGCTATAAAGCCTACCACCAGAGAGTGCTGGTCATTTGGCGCTACCCAGGGGACACGTGTGGGTATCTAGAGCTAAAGCCCACGGACGCGACAACAGCTTTATCCCCCAATAACAAATAACTATTGTTTTTAGCGCGTCTTTCCGAAGGTACAGAGGATTAAAATGGATTTGTGTACATTATTTTTCTTTATTGACCCCGAATATAGATACGGTTAGTCAATTTTTGATCGTGGATTACTATCAACTCTTGACCTTTTAAACTTTGTCAGAAGCGACGAAATGTTATTTTTGAAACATGAATGATATAAATAAATAAAGTAATAAGCATGGGTATGGAAATTATATAATTCGTGCAAAAATATAGGTTTTCCCTAAAAACTACAGTATAGGAATGTATAAGTTCTTAAAGGATGCATGTGAATCCTCTGGAGTTGCAGCCGTCCATGGGCTACGGTAACTGCTTACCATCAGGCGGGCCATATGCTTGTTTGCCATCGTCGTGGTATAAAAAAAATATGGTGTGAAACTTTTCTGTGCAATTATTTTCGTCGTCATTTTTGAATTCGAGTGCATAACTCAAAAATCGCCCCGTTTTTTTAACCGTCTTTTTTCGTATTTTCGAAAATAAATTGTGTAGCATCGACTCTCGACGACTTAAAAATCGGGCCCCTAGCTTAATATGTATACCTTAAGAATGTCCCATAGTACCTACCCAAGCGTAATTGTTAACTATTTTTTGTGTTCCTGGTGGTGAGTAAGGTTCCCAGAGCTCTAACCCCCCTTAAAAGCCGGCAAGGCGCTCGTGACTCCCCTGGTGTTGCGGGTGCCCATGGGCGGCGGTAATTGCTTACCACCAGGCAATCCGTCAGCTCGTTTGCCGACTGTCATAAAAAAAAAAAAAAAAAAATACATAAATTTACTTTCATTCCATCCGTTTTATGAACAGTTTCTTTTTTTTCGTATTTTAGAAAAGAAATTGTATAGCATCGACTCTCGACGACTCAAAAATCGGGCCCCTAGCTTAATGTCCTAACCTAAAGAACGTCCCAGAGCACCCAAGCGTAATTGTTAACTTTTTTTTAATAATTTAGGATTTAATTGTAGAATGTTGATCGAAACAGGATTATCAAAGTAATGACTATAAAATACGTCACATTTATATTATTGATGTGGAAATATAAAGATTTTAGGGTTTTTCTTAAGGCAGAGGCGACAGATTAAAAAGCAATTAGAGCATGTAAGTCGGATCGATTTGTCATAACCAAATCGTTACGTACGCGGTAGTCCCCAATAAAGATGGTGGGGTTCGCGTAATGGAGGTGACGTCAACAATAATGTCACAAATAGTCGGATTTGAAGTTTCCGCTGTGTCTAAACCTAGGAGGAATAATGACTGGAGAACGCATCCGCGAGCGCCAGTAAGCGACAAAGATATTCTGGCTTTTGTAGCCCAAAATGTAACAATTCACTATAGTTTTGCTTTACAGGACATTCTTAATAACAAAAACATTAGCTTACTCCGTATTCATTACCGCAACTTTGGTTGAAAACCCAAGAAAACTCCAATTGTATTTGTTTGTTACCCTCCAACGTTGACAGTTCTGAAAGGACCAGTTTGGAGGGGAACAAAAATATGTAAGACTATGACAAGGACGGACGAAAATAGCGTTGTCTCTGCCATACTTATGGAAAGTTATATAAGACCATGCCTTTTGATCGTGGTATTATTATTAGCACGCTCTGTAAGACATACCATTTAACTGGTATGTCTATGCGTAAAGAAGAATGTCACAAATAATCGGATTTGAAGTTTCCGCTATGGTCTAAACGTGTCGTAGAGGCTTCCGGTTGAATCTCAAAATGGCGGAGTCGTCTTGAGAATATATCATAATATATGAGGTAGGGCACAGCGAAGTACCATCACGCTTGAGTCTGGAGAAGCCCAACTGGGGAAGTACCTCCTCCTTACAGAAGCCACAACCATAACACTGCTACCTTTCAGGTCTGTAATGTTGTGTTCCTGATGGTAAGGTTCCCAGAGCTCCAACCCCCGTTAAAGACCGCGCTTGTGACTTCCTTGGCGTTGCCCATGGGCGACGGTAATTGCTTACCATCCCCGTCTGCTCGTTGGCCATCTTTGTCATAACTATTTTATTAATTCACGTAGTTTTAGTATGTATTATCGACAGCTTACGTAGTGATCTAACGCAGAATTGTGCAGCTAATGAAGAATTGATTTCAAAACGCGTTTCACCACTATTTTGGTCATCACCCGGCATTCCCGGGGTCACGGCCGCCTCTTGGCTTCCTATAAACTCCAGCTATTCCGGTTCGTATGACCAAATGTGACATTATTTATGAAAAGGGACCTTATTGTCGATGGCGCTTATGTCGTTGTTCAAGATGTTACAATACAAACGAAACGCGATTTGACGTAAGTTCCATCGACAATAAGGTCCCTTTTCCTAGAAAATGACACATATATAAAAATGTCCTATGAGATATTTGACCAAATGTCAAGTTGTCTTAGTTCGAAAATGCCTAAATTCCCAAATTAACTTAGTTTACAATACAATAAAATGTCATAATAACATTTACACATAACATCCGATATCCAAAATGTTGGTAAAATGAACAATGACTATCGCCCTGACAATAGAGGCGTTGTTCAGATATTTGTGACCACCTCCACAGCTCCTATATATCTGATGACGACTGTACAGTCAGCAGCAAAAGTTGCTAAGCGTTTGAAGTGTTCAAAATGACCTACACGCGCTCTTATTCTCTTGACAATAGAGACGTGTTGACCTCTTTTTGAACACCTCAAATGCTTAGCTACTTCTGCTGCTGACTGTGCCGTTACATAGTACCGTGTATAGATAAAACAATTATCATTAACCATAACCTAGGCACTACTTTTTTATACAGGGTGTGAACCTGGGACCTTCGGTTACCAACAAGTGTACGTAAGCAGAATTTTGGAACAAAAACTTGTTTATAACAACTAGATATGACAAACACTTGAACGTTGACCTATTCATTACCTTTTTTCATGCAATATTAATGATCATCCTTAATGATTCCGACCCAACGTCATTACTTAGAAAAAAAAGTAATTATTTTACAAATATCCGGGGTTTTTTTTTTCAAGTTTTTCCTCCCGCAACTTCTCCTAACGAAGAACTAATATAAACCAAGAAATTTAAGTTGCTTTCACGTCCGACGTGACACATTTAGGTGTCGTTGGTGCAGTGACAACTTTAGTGGCGTTCAAAAGAAAAAGAGTTTTGATTCCTATAAGATTTCTTTACCAACATTGGAAACATTTTTTTATTTGACTGATATATTTAAACTTTTGTGTACGATTATTTTCGTCTTCAAAGATTCGTAAATTCAAATGCTCGACCTTAAGGTCGCCACCATGTAGGTACCTTAATTACAATTATCTATCATTTTTCACAGAATAACACTAATATTTTATAGACAAATAAATATTTATTTACTACTTAAACACACGATTATTTTATACAACTAAAATATACAAAATTGCGGTAAAAACATAAAATTGTGCAAAAAAACATTACGACTAAATAAGCTATAATTTAATATTACAAAAAATCTTTATAAATACATTTACTTAATATTATAGTATTTACAATATTTTACTAATTTACGATACAATATTCCACAATAAAAAACCTCCGACATATATTTTATATTAAATATATTACAAGAATGCTAATTTGTTAATACACGACACTTCAAATAAACCAAATTGTAGTTTACATTTTTTACATTTTTATTAAACAAAACAATTTATATGACACTTATTTCTTTGCAGCCATTTTAAGAAACCTCAAATAGTAAATATATTTTACAGCTTTTATTTTACTTGCAATGTAGGTATGTAAATATGTATGTTCGGGTGAAATCTGGCAACTCAATTTTGAAACTGGGGCCGATTTTTGAGACGTGCATTCGAAATCATAAAACTTTGAGAACGAAAATAAAAGTTTCCCACTATTATTCTTCCACAAAATGTGTAGTTTTGACACCCACGATTGTTTATTTATGTCATTCATGTTTCGAAAATACCATTTCTTCGTGTTTGAGAGAGTTTAAATGTCACAATTCGAGAGTGCTCAAGTATTGGCCCCCAGATATCTTTAATGAATTGAGCTGTTAGCACACTTATGTAAGTTCGATGACTATGCAATGTTATGGTACCACTGATCTGATCTGATGCTGGAGCCAGAAGGTAGCCATAGCAATACAGGCCCGGTACCGCGAACATCGAAGTTCGTATATTTCGAGCATCTTTCTCTTTTACAGAGACAGTCGTCCGAAATTTACGAATATCGTTTTTTTGCGATAGCGCCTCAGTTCAGGCTCGTTAGAATTCTCTCGAGGAGTGGTTGATGATTGTGCAAAAAAAAGTTAGCAATAAACGCTTGTACCATAAATGACTTTTTTGATAGAAACTTTTTTCTATATATGTATGTGGCGAGCTTCGTATAATATATTTTCAGTTTTTTTATTTTTTTTTTCTGTCTGTCGTTATTATCACCAGCACATTTGCACCCTGTATAGACCCTGTCACAAAGTACAGTCGAATTCATAAATGTGTAAAACAAATAAATTGCAGGTAGTTTTTTTTCTACAAGCCTGACCAGCGTTTGACCTTAGTCGCACCAGTTTCATTTAACCTGTCTCTACGGGACCATGAGAAAAATGACATCCTTGAATAGTCAGAGGTATTTAATATTTATGAACACAACTGTACTACGTAGCTACGCGTACAGTAAATGTGACATAATCCATGAAAAGGGACCTTATTGTCGATGGCGCTTATGTCGTTGTTCAAGATGTTACAATACAAACGAAACGCGATTCGACGTAAGTGCCATCGACAATAAGGTCCCTTTTCCTAGATAATGACACAAATAATGATGTATTAATATGCCGGTAACAGCAAGTTCATTAGCTCATTAGCAACTAATGATGAACTCAAACATCATTAAAACCTTCAGTTTATGAGTTTGAACAGCTGACCGGTTTACGTGTCTCCCGAGTTGGCAAAAAATGGTCAGATATATCGATGCGGTCAAAGCGCCAAAATACGTATACAAGCACCTTCTTCTTGACATTAAGGTACATAAATAAATAATAAATATGTCGAGACAATCTTATACAAATCGACCTAGTCCTACGGTAAGCTCAGTAAGGCTTGTGTTGTAGGTACTAGACGACGATATATATAATAGATAGTTACATATAAATACTTAAATACATAGAAAACACCGCACAAATTATGTGCTCATCACACAAATAAATGCCCTGACTGGGATTTGAACATACATATTTGCCGTGTGATGCCGGCTGACTAGAATGGCACCACCCCATCTCTCGCGGGTGTCGTAAGAGGCGACAAAGGGAAAAATTCTACGGACGCAGCAGCGTCCGTCGAAACCCAATCTGCAGCTACAGCGGTCAACCCGCCTGCCAAGCGTGGCGACTATGGCAACTACCCCAAGGTGATACAAGTCATATTTGTGGGAGGCCTATGTCCAGCAGTGGACTGCATACGGCTGAAATGTATGTAAATGTATACCAGTGGCGGCGCGTACTTAGAACTCGATTTCTGCCGGCTTGACTAACTTTCAGATAGTAAAGCATGAAGAAAAAGATTGTCATTATTATTCAGGCTTCCTGGCTTGTCTAGGATATAAATTAACGCGCCGCTACTGATGTATACATATTTTGGTACTCAGCCCGTATAGATATTTTAGACCTTGACTGTATAGAATAGAATGGTGAAGTTGTACAGAGACAAACTGTGTCGCATAATGTCTATTGTGGCCATGGGGACTTGGGGACCAATGTTTGAGCGTCGAGTAATAGACTCGTGACATTTTAAACTCTGTCAGAAACGAAGAAATGGTATTTTAGAAACATGAATGATATAATTGATATTTAAATCGAAAGAAAAATAGAAAAATTTGACTCGAAGCGGAACTCGAACCCACAACCACTGGATCACTAGCCCAGTGCACTGCCAATTGTGCTATCCGAGTACCGCTTAGACTTGTCAAATTTTGCTATCTTATCCCTCGTGGTATACGTCATCATGGGTGACGTGTAGTCACATCTACCGTCAGCGTATTGAACACTTGACGGCATCGAAGTCTCAATTTACATTGAGAATTCATCGATAACAATGTGCTACCCCATTCATTTTTCTTTCGATTTAAATATCAAAGATATTCGCTAACAGACGTTTCTGCATAATAAAAAAAAACAATGAATGATATAAATTAATAATCGTGGGTATCGAAACTATACATTTTGTGCAAAATTATTTTAAGAATTATGGTAAGAAACTTTTTGTGTGATTATTTTCGTTCTCAAAGTTTTATGGACCCGGGTATGTCCTTAAACTACGTCCAACAATGAGAGGTAGGGCACAGCGTTGACCATCACGCTTGAATCTGGGGCAGCCCAACTGGGGAAGTACCTCCTCCTTACAGAAGACCACAGCCTTAATAACACTGCTACCTTTCAGGTATGTAGTGTTGTGTTCCTGATGGTGAGTAAGGTTCCCAGAGCTCCAACCCCATTTAAAGGCCGGCAACGCGCTTGTGACTCCCCTGGTGTTGCGGGTGCCCATGGGCGACGGTAATTGCTTAACACCAGGCAATCCGTCTGCTCGTTTCCCGCCTATGTCATAAAAAAAAAAAATGAATCCGAATTCGCGCACGACTCTCAAATCGGCCTCTATCAGTACCCTAACCATGAGTTGTGACTTTGACGTTTTCGATAACGAGTATCGTGCGAGTAGTTTACTATCTGTGCATCTCGATCGCACTAAAATGGTACAAGCGAGATGCACAGATAGTAAACTCGATACTCGTTATCGAAAACTTCAATGTCACAACTCATGGTAAGGGTACGGGGCAATTTTTGCGCGTCGAATATTCGAATCGTGAGATTTTAAACACTTCAAACACGAAGAAATTGTATTTTAGAAGCATGAATGATATAAATAAATAATCATGGCTACGGAAATTAGCCATTTCGTGCATATATAATTTTGTTAAACTTTTGTATGCGATTTCGTCGAAATATTGAAATTCGACACCAATGGAGTTGGTCGCTTAGTTGTCACTGTTCAAAAATTAAAAAAGTAACTCAATTTGAACCAGCCTAACATGATTGGCGTTGTGATGAGAACCTTATTTATAATTTTGAGAACCTTCTATTACCTAATACTTCAATTATTGTATTCCCGGTAAGATATAATTTGGGTCTTTTTAAGGCAGGAGTGAATAGGCTGTTACTGAACCAGCGTGCTACACCCTCGACCTCGTCGGCACTTACCATCAGGTGCGACTGAGGCCAAACGCTGGTCAGTCTTGTATAAAAAAAAATCATTTGTGTGTCATAATCATAGATGGCTTTTTTATTTTACTTTATTTAATGATTGGTGAACATTCTAGGTTGTCGCAATAGGTATTACCATAACCACTCTCAAGTCCGCAGTCGGGTAAACACACGGCTTACTGTTTGCACTCGACTATGAGTTTATGACGAACGTAGTTGTTTGCCGTAGAATTTAGTCAAACAAATGTCACAGTGCAGTTATACAGTATTCTAAGAGCGTTACACCCGGATACATGCAAATGCCGTGTGTTGAAACGCGTTGTTTAGCCTAGGGCTCGCCTTTTGAGAGTCTTGCGGCGTGATTATTGAGACCCTTGAGTCTGGAGAAGCCCAACTGGGGAAGTACCTCCTCCTTACAGAAGACCACAGCCATAATAGCACTGCTACCTTTCAGGTATGTAGTGTTGTGTTCCTGATGTTGAATAAGGTTCTCTCGACGTTCAAAAAACGGTCCCTTGCTCTTGAATTTAAAACACTTGAGGTGTTCACTATTATTAAATGTATGATGACGTTTAAAAATTACCCCGAGAATCATCACTAGTTTCCCATTTATACCACAAGATGGCAGTCGCATCAACATATAATTAAAACAGTCCTATTAATTGTATTAAAGCGGGTAACTCACGTTTTACAAGTCGAATATTGCTCGAAATGTTTCACGTAACGAGGAGTATAATCACGAGCCATTCGCGTTGGCTAACACATGTCGAAACACGTAAAACATGTCGACGTGAGTTACCCGCTTTTATACAATTAATATGTTTCAATCTCGCGATAGTTTTGTGTTTAAAACAGTCCTAACCTAATCCATGGGGATGCGAGCACAAACTTTTAGCATAAATCACAAAGCGTCTGAATGACGTAACCGGTGACCAAACTGATGGATCCGAACATTATACTGTTACAAATATATTAACTGTGCCCTTACTCTTGAAGGGTACTCGAGAAACTATTTATTTGCCAATTTAACAGCGTAACGCCAAACCAATAGCCAAAGCAATAGCAATGTAAAAACATTTACAGGAACTATGTTACTAGTATTTCAGTGGCAAACAAGCACACGGCCCGTCTGAGCAGCAATCACCGTAGCATATGGACACCAATCGACATTATGCGAGGGCTGATTGAGTCTTGCACTCGAATTTCAAAAACTTTGAGGACGAAAATGATCGCACACAAAAGTTTTGTAAATTATTTTTGCAAGAAATGTATAATTTCGATTTTCTATCATTCATGTTTTTAAAATACCATTTCTTCGTTTCTAACAGAGAGTACTCAACGCTCAAAAATTGCCCCCCTAACACCCACTTTACATGGCGACCCAATGGCGGTCATACCGGCACGGTTATTGAGTTAGTGGGTACAGTTCAGACAATAAAGTATGTATCTTCCTATCCTACGGACGTCCACTGTTGGACATAGACCTCCCCTACAGACGACCTGCAGCGATCTCTGAGCATGTGTTTTAATGCCATAACCTCTTGACAGGCGGGTAGGCTATTCGTGCCACTACCCGTCCCCCGCGTCTGGGCGTCGTGTATGTAAAATCATTTACAGGAGCTATGTTACTAGTATTTTAGTGGCAAACAAGCACACGGCCCGTCTGAGCAGCAGTCACCGTAGCATATGGACACCAATCGACATTATGCGAGGGCTGATTTTGAAGAGAATGCATAGTTTAGATTCGAACGATTATTTATTTATATCATTCATGCTTCTTAAATACCATTTCGTACCAGTTTAAAATGTCACGATTCGAGCATCGAGTGTTCAAAAATCGGCCCTAGTCGCAATTTAGGGACAATACCGGGGTCTAAATAAGCGTTACAAATGACATTTCGACTTGTTGCTATGACCTAGAACCTAGAATGACTAGGCTACGTTATGACTAAACATTTAAATTCGTCATACTTACATTGAAAAGGCTGAACAATACGCTATAAACTTGGATTTTATTGGAATGCATAAACTTATTCGTTTCGTATGAAAATGAACTTTAACTAATATAAATAAGGTACATTTTTTAACGACAGCTCTGTCCTAGTGGGTAGTGACCCTGCCTATATAGCCAACGGTCCTGGATTCCAATCCTAGTAAAGGCATTTATTTGTGTGATGAGCACAGATATTTGTGCCAAAGTCATGGGCGTTGACTATGTATTTAAGTATTTGTATATTATATATTGTTGGCTGAGTATACAACACAAGCCTTCTTGAGCTTACCGTGGGGCTCAGTCAATTTGTGTAAGAATGTCATATAATACATTTGACGACCGGTCTGGCCTAGTGACTACTGACCCTGCCTATGAAGCCGATGGTTCTGGGTTCGATTCCCAGTCGGGACATTTATTTGTGTGATGAGCACAGATATTTGTTCCTGAGTCATCGGTGTTATCTATGTATTTAAGTATTTATATGTATCTATCTATTATATATATCGTCGTCTAGTACCTACAAGTCCTACAACACAAGCCTTTCTGAGCATTGAGCTTACCGTAGGACTAGATCGATTTGTGTAAGACTGTCCCGAAATATTTATTTATAATATATATTTATTATTTAACAGAAAACTAAGT
The DNA here is from genome assembly GCA_022674325.2 of Grapholita molesta. Lineage (NCBI taxonomy): Eukaryota > Metazoa > Arthropoda > Insecta > Lepidoptera > Tortricidae > Grapholita > Grapholita molesta. The sequence continues at coordinate 564,625 of CP053145.2, read as the reverse complement.
TACAAAGACCGCAGCCATGATAACAAACTATAAAACAACTTTATAAAGTTTGACTTAACGCATTCACTGCCACCGACGCACATGTGCGTTCATTTCCATACATTTTTGGAGGGGGTGGCAGCGAATGTGTTAACTAACAATTTGCAAATAAAACTAACTACTATAATTATAATTAAATTGAAACTAAACAAAAATTAAACCTATATAAAACTAAAATAAATTTAAAAAATTGGGCCCCTTCGGCATAGTGCCAAGGATGCTGGCAGCATTTCCCCGCTGTATAGCTAAACTTATTCGTTGGGCGAGGAAGCTGCCAGCTCTTCGGTCATTTGTCGAGTCCTTTAGATGCTTGGCGAGCTCTTTAAAAAGCTGGAGCGCGCTTGGTCCCCACGGGCCGAGGGTCTCGACACCGAATGGCATAAAAATGTATTCGGGGCCGAGACCCGAGTATTTTTGGTGCTTTACCTTTTCGGCCGCTTTAGCCGCCGCACCTGCTTGTTTATTTGTTCCGGGAATGTGGGAAGGGGCCAGTGTGTCGACGCACGTAGCGTCCCACACCAGGGCCCTTCCCACCTTCCACGGAACTAATGACATCCCGTCCGGTCTCTTGCCATCATCTCTGGCAATGCCGGTAGGCTCTAGCAGCGATGGCACGCCGGACGTGGCAAGAGACCGGCGGATAATGTCATTTTTTCCACAAACTATTGTGGAAAAGCAATGGAAATGAAAATGTCATTGAAACAATCACGTGACTTGACACCCACGACTCGAAACAAATATCTGTGCTCATCACACAAATAAATGCCCTGCCTGTGATTCGAACTCAGGACCATCGGCTTCATAGGCAGGGTCACTACCCACAAGGCCAGACCGAAATTCGCACAAAGTTTCTAACCATTATTTTTGCACGAAATGTATAGTTTCGATACGCACGACTATTCATTTCTATCATTTCTTCTTAATACAATACTCGACGCTCAAAATGTTTCCTCCTAACATTCCACTACGTTACTTTTCGTTACGTTTGCGTTTCTACAATCGTTTGGCATATTGGCAACTCATGTCTATATGCGGACTGCTAAGGAATGGAATTCGCTCCCTTCGTCTGTATTCCCGGAAAGATATAATTTGGGTCTTCAAGGCAAGAGTGTAGCTGTTACTGAACCAGCGTGCTACACCCTCGACCTCTGACACTTACCATCAGGTGCGACTGAGGTCAAACCCTGGTCAGTCTTGTATAAAAAAAAAGTAATACAGCTAACAAAAGCTCGTTTAAGTGCGAGGAGGTAACAGACAGACAGAATAATAGTTTTTATTTTAAACTAGCTTTTCGTCAGCCAGCCATGCCCGTCTTTAAAGTATGGTTGCGGGAAAAAAAATTATCCCATGTCCTTTCTCGTAGCTCAAACTCTCCATACCAAATTTCATCCCAATTGGTTTAAGCGTCAATAGGTAACAGACCGACAGAGTTACTTTCGCATTAATAATGTTAAATAAGTATGGATTACTTTGTTGAATGAACATGATAGTAAAATTATTTTTGATTATATTTAAAATGAGTGCCTTTAGCCCACATACATATTAACTGTACCAACATCACAGCAGAATACTTGGTTATTCCGTGATACTGTATTACCTTACACAGATCTCGCTATAGCAGTGCATTTTGTACAAAATCGAACCTAGTTGACGGCAACTTGTCGCTAGCAATTCACCATTGTGACCGTGAAATAATGCAGTATCACCGTATTAAGTTTTGTGCTATATATAAAGCGCCATTTAGACCATGCAAGAACTTGTAAGCGATTTTCATTACATTGCGGGGTTATATAAAGCGACCGAATTCGCTGTACGCCGACAGCCCGCAATGTAATGAAAATCGCATACAAGTTCTTTCCTGGTCTAAAAAGGGCTTAACGCGCAAATATTTCAAAATATACATTTTTTTAAGTACCGTAAAACCTACAAATTGTACAGAGAAGATCAAAGATACGTTCACAGTGCCAAAATATTAGATGAAATCAAAATTGTAATACAAAAATATATTTTCTTGATCTATTCGTCATTACGATCAACTTTTACTATGGGGTCACAACCGAAAAATCTGTTAAAAAAGATATATCCAATACTAGCTGTAGTTGTTAGTATGGGCCGCTCATTTTTTTGGGCATAGTTGGTTTTAGGAATGCGTCATTCAAATATTATTAAACCTTAATGAAGATGACGTCAATACTTTGAAAAATCCTCGTAACTCATTCAAAAGAAGACGTAACTATGTATGGGACGAGTGCAGACCCGGGTATGTCCTTAAACTACGTCCAACAATGAGAGGTAGGGCACAGCGAAGTAGCATCACGCTTGAGTCTGGAGAAGCCCAACTGGGGAAGTCCCTCCTCCTTACAGAAGACCACAGCCATAATAGCACACCTTTCAGATATGTAGTGTTATGTTGTTGATGGTGAGTAAGGTTCCCAGAGCTCCAACCCACTTATAGGTCGGCAACGCGTTTGTGTTGCGAGTGCCCATGGGCGAAGGTAATTGCTTACCATCAGGCAATACGTCTGCTCGTTTGCCACCTTTGTCATAAAAAAAGAGATACTGTGTTTCAACTTAGTTTATCGAATTTTTTTCAAAGTAGTGACGATATTTCAGTTAGGCTTGTACAGTCGCCATCAGGAGCTGTGGAGGTGGTCAATAATATCTGAACATGCACTTTATCACCTTGACAAGACGCGTTGTTCAGATATTTGTGACCTCCACACCTCCGATATATCTGATAGCGCGATAGTTTGGACAGTTGGTGTTAAATAGTTAGTCCCAAAAATATCTGTACACATCTTTATAGGTACAGCAGTAGATGTGTTAAGATATATTTGGTAACATTGACTGCTAGCAACTTGATACTGTCTGGACCACATTTGGAAGGTTTTACGGTACCATTTTGCACATAAATTATAAAACCGCTAGTCAAACAATAAAAAATTGCAATTATTATACACACAGAAGAAATACTCAAAAAAAATTCGCCTCTGGTGAAGAGATTTGTTTACATCATTTTGAGCGCGTCATCTGTATAAATATATTTGCATAGTTCATTTCACATAGATTATATATATATTTTTTATTAATAAGCAGAAACATCTGCTAATAAAATTTTAATTCTTAAAGTGAAGGAAAAATTGCCGAGTACAGTCAGCGTCATATAGTTGGTAGCATCCAAAGTACTCAAAAAGTTCGGTACACCATAGAATTAGTATGGTGTACCGAACTATTTGAGTACTTTGAATGCTACCAACTATATGACGCTGACTGTACTCGAGGCATCTTGGAGTCATTTCTCCTTCATTTTAATATTATAAATATATTAAAGTTTATTTTAGACAATACATAAAAACATCAAATCGTTGTTAGTTCACACACCGCGCTATAAGCTCGGCAAGCAAGTCTGTTCAAAAACGCACAGCACTTTATGTATGAGTTCATACTGTTCCGAATTCTGCACCATACCACCCCGATTCAACCTCATATTGCAAACTATACCCAATACATCTACTTTCTGTTCTATACTAAGTTGTTTTATACCATTCAGTATAGCTATCAGGCACCCAGTTCTACCTATACCGGCCGAGCAATGCACTATGGTCACCGGAGACTGGCTCTCTTTAGTAAAATCTATAGGAGTTGATACACTTACACCGACAGAGTCGCTGTCCGATGGAGGAAACACAAATTTCGAGTCGCTCTTCGGACTAGCACAGTTGCACTCACTAACACTATGTTCGAAACTATATTCAGTTTCTTTCAAAACGTCCAAACTTAAGTTTAAAAGCGCATTAACATCTTTAGGGCATTTATGGTCCGCCCAGTTATGGAACCAATAATGATACACTGTCACAGAATCACTTTCACAACACACCCTCAAGTTTCTTATCGTGTAACCAGGCTTCTTGATCAACCCGTTGTTTTTGATTTTAAACGTCGATCCCACTTCTGAATCCGGTGGCTCAAACACCATTTCCTCATTAAATTCCAAGGGAAAATACTTTTCGCACTTCTGCCTGTTGTTCTCTATAAAATTTGTGAGCATCACGACTTTCTGGATGCCGCTAGTGGTGTTCTGGGAGCAGTTCTGGTGGACCATCTTCCAAAAGTCGTAGACGGTGTTCTGGAGAGGACCTTGGGTGGCGATGTAGCAGTTCCTGGTATATTCATGCCCCTGGAAACATAAAACAGTAAGTACATTTAAAACAATTGTAGTCTACTACTATTACTTCAGCCCCCGGGCTGTGGACTGTGGGCTGTGACATTCCGGATGTCCACAGCTGGACATGGGTCTTCCTCATGGGGGATCCTGGTCCGAGTTTACTAAAAATACCATCCATTTAACCACTGAGTTGTAGCAAGAATATGCCAATACTGTCCTCTAAGCAATAAGCGCAATATGTACTTTGATACTATGAATGACAATTAATTTTTCAAATAAAAATGTTTTGATATATAAAAGCAGCCGTTCATTCACTGCCTGACAGTAGATAAGGTGGGACAGACGCGAAGCCTTCTAGAGTTTAACATGCAGTTTTGTCAGGGTACGTGGAGTCCGGGGCCGTAACTAAGATGACTATCGTGTATAGAGAACGCCAATAGAATAAATGAATAAATAAATAAATATTAAATAAATATTTCGGGACAATCTTACACAAATCGACCTAGTCCTACGGTAAGCACAGTAAGGCTTGTGTTGTAGGTACTAGACGATGATGTATATAATAGATAGATAGTTATACATACTTAAATACATAGAAAACACCCATGACTCAGGAACAAATATCTGTGATCATCACACAAATAAATGCCCTGACTGGGAATCGAACCCAGGACCATCGGCTTCATAGGCAGGGTCACTACCCACTAGGCCAGACCGGTCGTCAAAATAGAAATATAACTAAATAACAGATTAAAGAAAAATAAAAATAAGTTTTTGTGATAAGGAACTTTTGGTACAAGCTTTTATTGCAGACTGTAATTTTTTGCACAATAAACAACTATTCATCGAGATTCTAACGAGCCTAAACACAACGGGTTTATCTTGTGTACTTTAGAAGTTGCTATGGCTACCTTCTGGCTGCAGCATCAGATCAGATCAGTGGTACCATAATATTGCAGCGTGTTAAATGTGCTAAATCTCAGCTCAATCGGATTAAAGATATCTGCATTGCATGTTAAATAAAAACTTGTAAATAATAAATATTACAGGACATACGAAAATTCACTGAGTGCCACGGTAAGCTCAACAAGGCTTCTTGGGTACAGTCGCCATCAAATATATCGGAGCAGCCAAGGTATTCAAAAATATCGGAACATGCACTTTATCACCTTGATAAAAGAGATGTTGTTCCGATATTTGTGACCACCTCCACAGCTCCGATATATCTGATGGCGACTGTACACGTAAACAATATATAGTATTCAAATACTCAAATACATAGAAAACACTCATGACTCAGCAACAAATATCAGTGCTCATCACACGAATAAATGCCCTTACTGGGATTTGAACCCAGAACCATTAGTACTGGCCATCCTCTAAAGACCTTGATAATTATCTTACCTTAATAAAATTGGCATTTATGTATCCCTCGCCAGCCATCGCAGCATCCGACTTCAATATGAACCTGGAATGCTCATTAGGCAAAATTGTTTTGTATCTATTCTTCGGGTGCGACCCGGACACTATGGGTTTCTCCTGAAAATTCGTCGGCATATCCCAGAATTCCTGATGCAGATTCCTTAGCAAGGTTTTCTGGTATTCAGAACATGGATGTGACACATCAGGAATCAGCATCTGAGGGTTATCTTTAGTCAGATCAGCGTCAACCCTGTTGGAACAGCAATGCTGCCCTTCCTTAGCGCTATGGCATTTGACCTTCGAGTACCCATTTTGAAAAACGTCATTCAAATCCCTCAACTGCTGTCTGGTTAGCACGCTTGATGCGTTTTGTAGATGCTGCATATTTGCTAAATACAATCTGAAGTCTTCCGAAGTGCTTTGAGGACTTAAAGGTTTGGTTGTGATGTTTCTGACGAATCCTTGTTGGAAGTTCTGGTCTTCTTGTCTTCCGAAAGCGTATATGATCTCGTTTTCTTGGTCTCCACAGACGTAGGTAAGGTTTTGAGGGCACTCGTCTGAGCTGTATGAATTTGACCATAGGTTATCATGAGAACCGAAGCCTACACATTTGTTTTCTCCAGTACGTCGCATGCGAGTTTTATAAGACATTGGTATTAAGTTTTCAGTGCTTAATGATTTCCTATGTTTATCCCTATGTGGGAGATCTTTAAGATTACTATCGATTAGATGCTCATCGATTTCTATGTCTCTCGGTTCTTGGGGCTGTATGTTCAGAGTTAGAGAAGTGTTGGAACTTCTTCGTTCTAGAATCCCCTTTTTCTCTGGTGGGTTGTCAATGCTTTGGTTACTGTTATACCTGCTTAGGTTACATGTAGATCCGTTGAGGTTGTAGTTGGAAATGCTTAGACTTCTGTTTACAGATAGTTGTGGATTAGAGTTGTTGATGTTTAGAGTTAGGGAAGTATTTGAACTTCTTCGTTCAAGAAGTCCCTTCTTCTGTCTAGGTTTCGCGTCTTTATTTAAAGAGCTATTACTGGAGTGTCTGCTTAGAGTGTTAGTTGGTAATATATTTAAGGTGAGACTGTTGTTGGATCCCCTTCTTTGCAATAAGCAATTCTTGGATTCTCCTGAGACATTCGTGTTTGAGGAGCATATGACTCTAGTGCTTGGAGTTAGATGTTCAGCGTTTATAGAAGTATTTGAATCTCGCCGGTCTAATGACAGTTTCTTTCTGTTGTCAGAAGTAAGGCTGAAATTTGACATGCTAGTTCTAACTGTCGCTAGGTTATGGCACGACGCACCCGAGCTGTTTAAGGAACAGTTAGAACTTTGCAAGCTATGTGTACTGAGCATCAAACTCTGATTAGAATTTCTTCTATGTAGCTTCTTAGCTAGTTTCTCGTCTTCTTCGCTCGGCTCAAAATCGTCTGAAGTGACGCCTTCCGGTAGTGTTTTGAGATTAGTACTGGATACGCTTAAATTCTGTTTGTATGAGAGGAGATTTGAGCCTAAACTCTGTCCGGGATCCTGATAGCTCGGTCCGGACACGTTGATTTCCGGGGCGTGCTCTGCAAAATCCGACATATTCTCGTCGAAGGAGCCCATGGTTCTCCGAGAAGGCCCAGGCTGGTACAGCATCAGGTTAGCATGGTGTTCGCGCAGAAAGATCCCACTGTCTTGGCCTTTCATGTTGAAAAGTCTTCTTTGTTCAACGCTTTTAGAACCTGAATCATGCTTTATGTTCTTTTGGGCTAATATTCTAATCAACTGGCGTTTCGGAGTGTTGGGTACGGATATAGAGTTTTGCGGGACGTCTAGAGTCTTCTTCTGCGGCAGAGACAAATTGACGGATTCAGAAGAATCTAAAGAGGTTGCTTTCACTTTTAATGTAGGTGTTTTCACTTTCTTTTCCTCGGCGTTCGTGTACAGCTTCTCAAATTCCAATAATTCTTTCTCCAGATCGCTGTCACGTTTCGTCAAATCTATCGTTAGATTTCTCAAATTCTTCCCTTTTCGTTTCGTTTGAGTTTCCGCTGATGCCGTCGCACCTTCTTCTGTGGTAACTGTAATTTCGAATTCTTTAGGAGAGAATCTCGGCATATCTATAAAGGATTGTGTATCAGAGCTATGACGTAAAGTTTTCTTCTTTAAATCAGGGCTCTTCGGTTCATCTTCTTCTGAAGTTTTCTCCTTTGGGGGCTCTTCCTCAAATTTGAAAACTGGCTGTTCTACCGGTGGCGTCTTAAGATGTCGTTCCATACTTTCACACGAGGCACTCACGTCGTTTTTATACGCTTCGTTCATTTGATCTTTCATCTGCTTGGCTATAGGCAGACCAAGATTCTGTTCGATAATCTTAGCGTTGTCAGAGTCGAGAGATATAGATTTGAGTCTCTGTCGTCGAGCATGTGCGGTGTTCGGGTTCGGGGTAAGTTCGTTTCGTTCTTTCGTAATTTCCAAAGTATCTAATTTGGCACAGCAATCAACTACATCTTTATTTACTTCTTCGGTTTCATCACATTTTGATATATTCTCTTCGATATTCTTATAGTTAGTATCGCAGCTGTTATGTCTTCGATATCGCTTAGCTTCTTTATCGGCTGGTGGTGTATACCTTTCCTTTTCTAAGGAGTTTCTGCCGCCATATCTTCTGGGCTTCGGGGACATTCTAGCAGCGCCCTCTTCGGGTAGTGCCGCGTCAAATGTGAAATAATTTTCTTTGTTACAACTATGGATTTTTGGACTAGGTCTTGCGCTCAGGACTCTTGGCGAGCTGGGTTTTTCTGGAGGATTCCTATTTAAATGATCGCCTAGAGTCCTGGGTGACTGTGGCACTTCAGCGTCTCTTGGCGTTTCTGGGAAGAACTTCGGAGACCTGACTGTATCGTAATAAACAGATTTCGGAGAGGGTTCCGCGAAGAACATAGGTGAGGCTACTTCTGGGGGCGTGAAGAATCTAGGAGAGCTCACGCTGTCAGCTAGAAGCTTCGGCGAGAAGTCGAACTTCGACTTGTCTTTGGCGGAACATTCCAGAACCCTCGGAGAGTTCTGCATCTCAAGTCTCTCCTGCTGACCTTCCAGATGAGTTTCGTTGACACTGCAGATGTTCAGCCTCGTGCTCACAGACCTGAAGCGTCTTAAATTACTAGGTGACATGTCGCTCCTCTCCTCTTTCGGACTCATGGACTTATCCATATCTACGTCTCCCTCTGGCTCAGTTTCGTTGACTTTTTTAACAGCTTCCGCGTCAAATCCGAAAACCTCGTCAGGACCAGTTCTCGCTAGGAACGGACTCTTTTCGTCCTTCTCTAACGACGGCGATCGCGTGGCACTGTACTTCTTCGCTCTCGACTCCTGAGTCAATTCGCTTCCTAAATCCGAGTTGATCTGTATAGGTCTCGGGATAGTCGAATATTTATAATCGAAAGGTTTTTTCAACAACCACTGTTCTGGAAGAGGGATTTTGGGGGCTTTGTACCCAACAGTGGGGTCGGAGGGACCGGGCTGCTCCGATTGGTCCTGGGCAGTGTTGGGGACAATGACGATTTGGGGAGGGGGGGCCTTGTCGTCGTCGGCTCGGATGAGGGTGGCCTCGGTTTTTCGCGACGGGGGAGGCTGGGCTAGGTTGGGTTTCGCGGGGTAGAGGTGCGGGTGTGTGTGGGAGGGGACCGCGCGCGGCGGCCGGCAACTCGTGCGCACTACGTGCACCTGAAATGGAAACAAAATGTTGGTTAAGTACTTTAGTTCTATTATATTAACCGATTCAGTGCGGATGGCACGACAGGCGAGTCATCAATGTGTTTAACGTGTGGCGTATGACACGAGAGGAGTGTCATCACATTCTATGGCGTAAGGCACGCCTGCGCGTCATGAAATAATTGTTCGCCGCCACAGACAAGTTTATGAAAATGGAAGACGCAACGAATCGGTTAAGCTTGTAAAATTTTAATCATTATTTATTCACACCATTTAAAATTCAATAATGTTAAGAAAGTGAAGAAAAAATTTAAGAAATCCAGAGCCACGAGCGAGACTCTGCAGGCCGAGGCGACCATAGTAGCGTTTTTTCCCTTTACAGTCTTGTAGCTTACGACCAGAGGTCGGAATTCTCGTAGAATTTTTGAGCTGTCATAGGGACTTCTCATTTATCGACTACCGATATTCATAATTATATCGATAAATTATAGAACACAACATTTTAAACAAGATTAAAAGAAGAGGTAAACCACAGGCAGTTTTGATGCTAAAGAGCGATCTCTTTTAGATAATTGTTGATTGGCTGAAATAGTAAACTAATTAAATTCGCCATTGCGAATTTAATTAGTTTAATTAGCATTAGTTTAATTAAATTTAACACTGTTTAATATGTTGTGTTCTATAATTTATCGATATAATTATGAATATCGGTTGTCGATAAATGAGAAGTCCCTATGACAGCTCATAAATGCTACGAGAATATCGACCACTGCTTACGACACCCGCGGGAGATGGTGTGGTGCTATTCTAGTCAACGTTTCGGACACGTGCTCACCTGCTTTTGCTTGCTGTGGCGACACGCGCGCAGAGCCAGCAGCGCGAGCAGCGCGGCGAGCGCGGCGCCCGCGCCGGCCGCGGCGGGGGCCCACATGCCGCCCCCGCCCGCAGGTCTGCACGCCTCACATCTGCGGGCAAGGGCTCGCGTTCAGGACACTGGCGGAAAGTGTAATGGGGCCCTATAGACACAAGATACAAGCTAGCTTTAAGTAAACTGGCGTACAGTACCCCGTTTCGGACCCGGGTATGTCCTTAAACTACGTCCAACAATGAGAGGTAGGGCACAGCGATGACCATCACGCTTGAATCTGGGGCAGCCCAACTGGGGAAGTACCTCCTCCTTACAGAAGACCACAGCCATAATAGCACTGCTACCTTTCAGGTATGTAGTGTTGTGTTCCTGATGGTGAGTAAGGTTCCCAGAGCTCCAACCCCCCTTAAAGGCCGGCAACGCACACGCACACTTGTGACTCCCCTGGTGTTGCGGGTGCCCATGGGCGACGGTAATTGCTTACCACCAGGCAATCCGTCTGCTCGTTTGCCGCCTATGTCATTAAAAAAAAAAAACAGTGTAGGCCCTCCTACACTGTAGCCCTGTCCACAACACACAAGACACAATATAGCTTTCAGAACACTGGCTTAAGGTTTAGGTTAGGTTAGCCCAGCGGCCCGTAGCTCTACAGACACAAGACAAGCTAAATTTCAGAAGACTGTTATAATATAGTATAGGAGAGCTCACCGTCTCACGGCCCGTAACCCTGCTGACACAAGACACAGGCTAGCTTTCAGAAGACTATCGTAAAGTATAGGGGGGCCTTGCCGCCCATAGCACTGCAGACACAAGCTAGCTTTTTAGAAAACGGGTGTCCCTTGGCCCAGCAGACAGATACAAAACACAAGCTAGCTTAAAATAAAACTAGCATAAAGTATAGGGAGCCCTCTAACTAGCTTTCAGACGATTGTCATAAAGTATACTTTATAACAATCGTCTAATATGTAATACTGTTTTGAAAAAATACTTCTCGGGTCAGAGGGGTCAGGTTAGGACCGGTGTAGTTTTTATTTTTCTGTTCGACTTTTTGTATACTCGACGTGTAAAAGTGCCCTTGTGGGCTACATACTGGTGGTACTTTGACACTATTTTGAAGTTCACTAACTCATAGATTTGACTTTTGGAAGTTTTTGCTGATATTTGTTGTATGTTTTGTTGTTGTTAGTTTAAAGTTATGTCCTACAGCACTGGTGGCCTAGCGGTAAGTGCATGCGACTTGCAATCTGGAGGTCGCAGGTTGAAACCCTGGCTTCTACCAACTGGGATCCATCTTGGAACTTATGTACGAAATATCATTTGATATTTACCAGTAGCTATTCAGTGAAGGAAAACATTGTGAGAAAACTGGATCAATCCCCATAAGGCCTAGTTTTCCCTGTGGGTTGGAAGTTCATATGGCGGTCGCTTTCGTAAGACCAGAGCCTACACCAATTCCTAGGATTAGTTTCCCAGCGGTCGCCAGGTTCCCAGAAGCCATGGCATAATGCCAGGACAAGGCGAGATAGATGATGAGTTTAAAGGTCTATCCTCTTGTATGCATGTTAGTTGTCATACCAAATACCAACTGAAGTTTCAACAGTATATTGAAAGACCAATAAATCACTGGCTAAGTTTGGTATGACTGATCAATACATTATTAGAATGTTTTTGTTTTATTTTTATATATTTTCTCTAAGAAGCATGTGTGGTGTAAGATTGAGATATAGGATCAGAAATAGTGTGATAAGAGAGTGTGGAGTGGTTGAAGATGTAGTGACAAATGGTTTGGCCATGTAGAGAGGATGGATGAAAATAGATTAACGAAGAGGGTGTACAGAGAGTAGAAGGATCCGTTGGAAGGGGAACATTTTGATATTGGAGACGGGTCAAGTCAGGAGTACCCTAAACCGACCAGCATGTATGAGGAACGTTATGAAAGTGAGTGAAGCGAAAGTGATTTGTCAGGATCGTAGCAAATGGAAATCCGTGATCTCTGCCTATCCCTCTGGGAAACAGGCGTGATTGTATGTATTTTCTGAGATACTGGCATTGACTACATGTCCTATTTTTCAATTGTAAACAGAATGGATCTAATAAAAATACTGTTTATGAGTGAATCAACTATTTGTTGTTGTTGTTCTGTCCCATCAGCCAGGGGCCAACTGAAGCATAGTTTGTTACAAGAAATGTGGCACCGCATACTACTGACAGGCTTGGTAGGTGACCAATTATGGAAGGGACATATAGCTTCTACAAATATCTATGTTTTGTGTATTTAGATGCAATTAAACTGTGGTTTGAAGTGATCAAGGGGAATGTAACCATGGCAACGAGGGACAAAGAATAGTTGATTGAGCCATATAAATATTTAAGTTTGATCATTATACAATAAACCTCAGACAGTTCTTAAACAACAGAGTTGTAAAAACTCTATACCAATCTCTCAGGTGAGATAGTATTGGCCCTCAGCTTAAATGGACTTAGAAAAATATTGTAGAAACATAATATGTAGCTTGAACTTAGTCAAGAGTATTCTGCTGGATACAGGCACTATAAATAAATAATAATAAATAAATAAATATTTCGGGACCATCTTACACAAATCGACCTAGTCCTACAGTAAGCTCAGTAAGGCTAGTGTTGTAGGTACTAGACGATGATATATATATAATAGATAGACACATATTGACGGTGGAAAATGTCGTAAGGGACATACTTTTATATGCGACTTACGACATTTGAAATTTCCACTGTCGATATAAATACTTAAATTCATAGAAAACATCCATGACTCAGGAACAAATATCTGTGCGCATCACACAAATAAATTCCCTGACTGGGAATTGAACCCAGGACCATTGGCTTCACAGGCTATCAGTGTTATTACTGCTTGCCTCCGTAATAAATAATAAATATGCTACATTTAATATTCAGTGAACTTACTCAGAGCAATAAATGATCAATATAGGTGACTCAAATCCACTTTCACTCATATTTCAAACTATATTTCCATAAACAACCTTACAGTACCACTCTAATGACATCACTACTAATCAGCCATCTTCACAACACTATTTAACCTCCAAAATTGCTGATAAAATCGTGCCAGACCAATTCAGTCACGACTGACACCCGAATGACGATTTTAAGGACGCAATTCGCGTGACGAATTAAATCTATTTTCAGATTGTGACATACGCGTTTACCATCGCGCAAAAATGGGAAAAGTAACTATGAAATATAACTCTTATTGTCTTTGAAGCATCTTCTAATCATTAAACCAAGATCCATAAATATGATAAAGTTCATTTTCAGTTGGTTTATTTGTTATTAATCTACGTGTTTTTATAACCATATTACGTGAACGCTCTATAAGTTAGAGCATTGAAAATATTATATTACGTTGCTACAGCTATTTAAGTTTCTATTGATGTATAGATGTTGTGCATAAGACGATGAGATACCGAGAAATGTTGTAAAATATTACTTACGGTGCATTGACGTTCTTGACGTCAATACTTGCAGTTTTGAACCCTTTCCAACACAATAGATAACTATTTCTTGACACAAGTCACTTCTTTTCAGACACCACAATATTTCACTATCACTAAATGCTTGTTTATTTAACGGATTCTATAGTAAATTTGCTCGTTTTTGTCGTAAGCACTAATCTTCGAAGTTTTGACGTTCAGCTAGTCGGCCATTTTTCTTTCGGGACAACAAAAGCAAAATAATGTTGCTAGCGTAAAATTCCCAGCTTCCCTATAACAAAATTCCCTATAATAAATTATTTTTACATGATTATTTATTTTAATTTGTATTAAATTATTCATATCATATATGTATACGCTATACTTCGACCAAAAATCAATATGGAGATGGAATCATTTTCTGCCACACATACATTACAATACTATATACATATTTGTAAAGACTTCACAATCACACACACAATAACATGTAGTAGCTGTAAGATCGTTATTGACGTCACAAACTGTGTAAATAATTGCACAAGTCATCATAAATGCAACATGCTTTGTAATCATAACAATATATATGTAAATTAGATGCTGAGGTAATCTAAATATAACAACGACACAACAATTCTGTATTTTGAGATTTAGGTCGTGTTAGAGTTTCACATAGATAATTTCGTATGTTATCTGTCTGTTAGTCCAAATATCGGAGCAACTGCAACGATCATACATACAAAAAAAAATATTTGTATTAATACGTATATTAATTATATTCAAACGGGTAACTCAATATGCCTAGGTTACAATATGCCTCGTCGACATTTACCATCAGGTTGTGGTCAAACGCTGGTCAATCGTGTATAAAAGAAATTGAGTCACTCGATAGTTTTGAGCTTACCACGAAAATCCAATTTCGCAAACTTCGAACGTTTGTCTTTATCATTCTAATTAGGCTTTAATTTTTATTTTCGAATTTGATCTTCACGGTAGGTCCTCAGTGTTATAGTTATGATTGTAAATAAATACCATACCATAAATTATATGCAAGTAGCGCACCGTATCGTATTATCCTCTACAATGCGGTAGACCCACTATTGGTATCTGATCTAGATCGCGGGAAACGGCAAGATAACTGGAGCGCATGATTCAAACCCCGGCTCGTACCAATGAGTTTTTCGGAACTTATGTACGAAATATCATTTGATATTTACCAGTCGCTTTTCGGTGAAGAAAAACATCATGAGGAAACCGGAATAATCCTAATAAGGCCTAGTTTACCCTCTGGGTAAAGGTCTGGAAGATCAGATAGCAGTCGCTTTCGAAAAACTAATCCCTTCGCCAAATCCTGGGATTACTTGCCAAGTTGACCCCAGGCTCCCATGAGCAAAATGCCGGGACAAAGCGAGGAAGATGATGATGGATATCCACTGCTGAAAATTTTCCCGCATACGCTACCACAAGCAGTTTAGGGTTGGTGCAAGTCGCACACTAATCGGTAGGCTACCAGTGGATGTCCATTAGTAAGTAAATAGTTACATCCATAAAGGTAACACATTTGTCACTCTGCTGACTTTACGCCATGACGTGTCAGGTTCAGTAATAGGAATATTCAAGTTGTGTGACGTCACGTGTAATCTGGCACTATTACAATTTCCGAGAAGTAGGAGGCGTCCCACTTGTAATGAGTTGTGAGTCATTTACTAGTGTGTACTCATAATTATCTCAAGTGCCCACATTTGTTAGATAATGAGGAATTTTTTAAACTTTAATTTCTATAAATTCGTATTTTTAACAGTGGTTAGCAGCATAACTAGATATATAATAGGCCGAGATATATCAGATGAGCTTTAAAATAAGCAATATCGATTTGTTGTACCCATGTATAAATATGTTTTTTAATGTCAGCACGGCTATTAAACATTCGTTAAGGAGACTCAATGTTATAAAAAAAAATCAAATGAATCATTGGTGATATATATCAAACTTAACCCTTTTCCAGGCATACTAAACATTGGACTTTAAGGTTCAAATTAGATTGGAATTTCCCAAAAATGAACTCTATTTAAAATAAACCACCTATACGTAACTATTTAGAATATATTTGGGATTTCTACGAAAACCAACCGGCTTGGTTGGGCCTAGTAAAGTGTTAAATCCACCTACAAAACTGGCCGATTAATTTTTTATAATGTTTTTTCAAATTCAAATTATTTAAACGAAATGTTGTAAATATTTAGCAAACCCAGCTGCAGTAGCCTTTTTACATATATAATAGATAATACAGGCATTATGTATTATTTAAAAACATAGGGCCATCCACAACGTCAAATACATATTTATTACGTCACAGGAGAATATCAAGATTAAAGGGTTAGGAAAATAGCGTTACATATGTTTTTTTTTAAATTTATTTATCATAAAGTACACAGCAGTTTCTAACAATTATGTTACTCGCCAAACTGTGATTGCAGTTTGTTGGTGAGATAGCGCTCATTATTACATACAATTATGCTATGAACTTAATACCAACTACTAAAATCGAACATGCATGTTGCTGATATTTTATGGTGACAAAAAAGAAATAACATTTGAAGTAATTTAAAATAAGGTAATACAGTTTTAATATCATTTTAGTTAAATAGAATATCTTTTCCAATAATGTTTTTTACCTCTTAATTAAATTTAGCCTTACTACACCTCTTTTCTTCCCTTAGGTAGTTAATATCGTTATACAATTTTGGAATTTAATGAATACCTAAAATGACATAAGGTATTTTGTTTTTGTGGGGGATTCTATGACATGCCTAAGATTGGCTGGTTGTATCACTAAATTTCTAGGCTTCCCACAAAAACTCTTCTAACTATTTACCTTAACATTTCTGGGAAACTCTTCTAATTTTTAACTAACTTATTTTGTTCGATTTAGCGAGTGTTAGTTACACTTTGTACAATTAAGAAGCTGAAGAATTTAGTTGGCCCATTTTATTTAATGTCAACTATTTTTATTTTATTTTTTGTGCCGTGTGAATAGAATAGAACCATCCCATCTCCACCCGTGGGTGTCGTAAGAGGCGACAAAGGGAAAAATCCTACGGACGGGCAGCAGCGTCCATCGAAGCCCAATCTATAGCTACTGCGGTCACCAATCCGCCTGCCAAGCGTGGTGACTATGGCAACTACCCCTCCAAGATGATACAAGCCATATTTGTGGGAGACCTATGTCCAGCAGTGGCCTGCATACGGGTATGTATTTTTATTATAGATTTTTTTTTGTGTTATCTGGGCTATTTTATTTAAAGTTGTATAGGTACTTATTTTTTTTTATTTGGATTTTTTTGTACTACTCAAAATCATGTGTTCTTTCGAGCCTGATAGGAGAAATGATAAATGAAATTATGGTATACTTTCCTATCAGGGTCGAAATAGCTCTTGATTTTGAGTAGAAACCACACAAAAAGAAAAACTAAAATAAAAATAGTATTTACACAATGGCCCAACTAATTTTATGTATAAGGTGTAAGTATAACGAACACTCGCCAAATACGTATAAAATGGCCCAGTTATAGAAATATAAAATGCGGTAAATTTGCTATATGATAAGAGCAATGCACGCGCACACTGGGTACCTATGGACGATAGTCAAAGTTTAGTCAGCATCAAATGTCGATATATTAATCTTTGTTGTATCTTTAATTTGAAACACATTTTCACGATTAATACGATTTCTTTTGTTAGGTTACCTCAAACTCAAACGTTTATTCAGTAAGTAGGCCACAAGGGCACTTTTACACGACGAGTATACAAAAGAAGAAAAATGAAAACTACACCGGTTCTAGCCCTACACCTTGACCCGAGAAGCATTTTGACTTTCAAGACCGGCAAGAAACTCGGCGGGACTTATTTTTTCAAAACAGTATTACAAAAGAGATCTTAAACATATTACATAAAAATGCGTAAATTCTTTAAGAAAACATATCCAACAATTACACAAATTTACTCAAAAAATTTTACTAGTCCAAATCTGACTGCTAAGAACGAAGAAATGTCTATGCGGGTTCTACTTTACTACGGTGTTGTTAATAAACTAATTTTTCATGTAATTTGTTGTTTAGAATATAATACACAACATTATGTATTTTTGTTTAGTCGGGACATAAGTTGCCCAGATCTCCCATATTCTAGGGAAAATTTTACCCTATTCCACCCCCGTTGCTCGGGGCTCCATTGAGCCGCGCGCCTGCGCGGGCGAGGGCGCGGTCCGAACTAGGGCACTGGGGCATCGACTGGTCTGAGCCTAGGTCACCGGTGCACCTCTATTCAACCTCCACATCCAAAACGACTTAAACATTAAAACAACCAAGCAATTCTGAACTCTAATAGGTTAAATTACGTTTGATATTTATTTAGTGTTGGCAGTTGCTTAAATCGTTTCGTGATTTTCGGGTAAAATCGATTGTTATCAAACAGGTAGTAATTTGTTTTTGTACGTGTTTTTTGTAAATTATGCTTTAAGTTAAATGTAATATGGTTGGTTTTGGAAGTGCAAAAAATGTGAGATAGGTTATTTTCGCAATTATGTCCTAGTTTTCATTGAGGGTAGACGGGATAGGAATCATTGGTAGATGTCATACTATATGATTGATTGTTCGTACAGTGAGCAGAAGTTGCTAAACGGACCAAGTGTTTAAAATAATCTTCACATCTCACCCAGTTAGCAAAGTCTGCTGCTCACTGTATGTACAGTCGCCATCAGATATGATATAGGAGCTGTGGAGGTGGTCACAAATATCGGAACATGCACTTTACCGCCTTGACAATAGAGGCGTTGTTATGTTCATATATCTGATGGCGACTGTACCTATATCTGAACCATTTTATATAAAGTTGTTTACGTAGAAAACTTAAAGGACCAGCGACCTATGATTATTTGAATCTTGCACTCGAATTCAAAAACTTCTGAGGACGAATATAATCGCACACAAAAGTTTCTTACCAGTATTTTAGCACGATATGTATAGTTTCGATACCCACGATTATTAATTTCTATCATTCATGTTTCTAAAATACCATTTTTTCTTTTCTGACAGAGTTTAAAATGTAGAATCGTTCGAATGTCAAGTACCTACCGTAAAACTACCAAACTATTGTACATATGTTACCTATATTGTACAATAAGAATATGTTTAATTATATAGTTAAGTTTTTAATTTTTTACTTACGCAATTTTGTTATGATATTTTAACGTAACGTATATACAGTTAGTTCAACGCTAAGCTGGGCAAGAGAAGCGGTGATGAGCTGAGAGTGGGGCAATTTGGGTATGGGCAGCGGAACCCTAGGGGCCAGAGGCTGGCCGAGTTTCTGGAGAGAGAGAAACTCTTCATGATGAACTTTTTCTTCCAGAAGCCGCCTCACAGGAAATGGACATGGATGAGTCCGGACGGTTCCACGAGAAATGAGATAGACTTCATCATGACCGACAGGAGACGGATATTCAGTGATGTCTCTGTGATCAACAAGGTAAAGACCGGTAGTGATCACCGAATCGTAAGAGCGTCACTGAATATCAATGTTAGACTTGAAAGGTCCAGCCTGATGAAGTCTACGCTCCGACCTACTCGAGCCCATATTCAAAACCCCGAGAGCTTTCAACTTGAGCTCTGTAATCGCTTTGCCTGCCTAGAGAACTTAGCTTCAGTGGACGAGATCAACAACGGGCTAGTGGAAACTGTCCACACAGTAGGGTCTAAGTTTTTTAGACCCCGCCGTAAGGATAGACCTCAGAAACTAACCGAGCGAACCTTAAACCTCATGGCTGAACGACGCTCTCTACAGCTGCAGTCTCCCGATGACGCGGAGTCATTTAGGCAGCTCAATAGACGTATATCTAAGTCCTTGCGACATGATTTGCGTCTCTTTAATACTAACCGTATTAAAGAGACTATTGAGCGAAACCAAGGCTCCAAAGTGTTCGTAAAGGATAAGTCTATTGGGCAAAGCCAGCTGACACAGCTGAAACGGGAAGATGGCAGCATAGCGTCGACCAAAGCAGAGGTATTAGGCGAGATTGAGAGGTTCTATGGACAGTTATACACTTCGGTTGCAAAGCCCGTTGACAGCTTGGTAGGAGATCCAAGAGCCAAGCTGTCCCGACATTATACCGAAGATATCCCGGACATCAGTCTGTACGAGATTAGGATGGCCCTAAAACAGCTTAAGAACAACAAGGCGCCGGGCGAAGACGGAATCACTTCAGAGCTTCTGAGAGCGGGTGGAATACCGGTACTTAAAATCCTCCAGAAGCTCTTTAGCTCCGTTTTGTCCGAGGGCAAAACGCCTGAAACATGGAACAGAGGCGAGGTGGTGCTGTTCTTCAAAAAAGGTGACAATAGCCTATTGAAGAACTACAGACCCATCACGCTTCTGAGCCATGTCTATAAGCTGTTTTCAAGGGTTATCACGAATCGTCTCGAACACAGACTCGATGACTTCCAGCCTCCCGAACAAGCCGGTTTCCGAAAAGGCTATAGTACCATAGACCACATCCATACGCTGCGGCAAGTTATACAGAAGACCGAAGAGTATAACTTGCCATTATGCCTAGCGTTTGTGGACTATGAGAAAGCCTTCGATTCGGTGGAAACATGGGCGGTGCTTGAGTCTCTTCAGCGATGCCATATTGACTATCGGTACATCGAAGTGTTGAAGTGTTTGTATAGTAACGCCACTATGTCAGTCCGAGTACAGGAGCAGAGCACGAAGGCGATTCCATTGCGAAGAGGCGTAAGGCAGGGAGACGTGATCTCTCCGAAACTGTTTACTGCCGTAATGGAAGACGCCTTCAAGCTCCTGGAATGGCAAGGGCGTGGCATCAACATCAACGGCGAATACATCACTCACCTTCGATTTGCCGACGATATCGTAGTCATGGCAAAGTCGATGGAGGAACTCAGCATGATGCTCGATGACCTCAACCGAGTTTCACAACGGGTGGGCTTGAAAATGAACATGGACAAGACGAAAATAATGTCAAATGCCAATGTTGTGCCCACCCCAGTCTTTGTTGGGAACTCGGTACTGAAGTTGTTGACTCGTATATCCACCTAGGACAAGTAGTCCAATTAGGTAGGTCCAACTTCGAGAAAGAGGTAAACCGCCGAATCCAACTCGGTTGGGCAGCGTTCGGGAAACTACGTAATGTCTTTTCGTCCGACATACCTCAGTGCCTCAAGACGAAAGTCTTTAACCAATGTGTGTTACCAGTGATGACTTACGGCTCCGAAACGTGGTCTTTCACTATCGGCCTCATCTCAAGGCTCAAAGTCGCTCAACGAGCTATGGAGAGAGCTATGCTCGGAGTTTCACTACGAGATCGACTCAGAAATGAGGAGATCCGTAGGCGAACTAAAGTCACCGACATAGCCCACCGGGTTAGCAAGCTGAAGTGGCAATGGGCAGGCCACATTGCACGCAGAGAAGATGGCAGATGGGGTCGAAAAGTGCTCGAGTGGAGACCACGGAATAGCAAGCGCAGCGTAGGAAGTCCACCCACAAGATGGGCAGACGACCTCATTAAAGTCGCCGGAAGACGCTGGATGCAGGTTGCTTCCAACCGGTACTTGTGGAGATCCAAGGGGGAGGCCTATGTTCAGCAGTGGACGTCTTATGGCTGAGATGATGATGATGATGATATACAGTTAAAATATTATGTAATGTAAATCATTGAACACAAAACTATCGTGAGATTGAAACATATTAATTGTATAAAAGCGGGTAACTCACGTTTTATAAGTCGAATATTGCTCGACATGTTTCACTCCGTAACGAGGAGCATAATCATGAGCCATTCGCGTTGGCTAACCGACGCAGACTTATAAAACGTGAGTCACCCGCTATTATACAATTAATATAAATCATTGAATTTTGGACTATAGTCTAATAGTGTAAACCTATAATATAATTCATAATTAAGTATCAATCCTAATACTCATTTTGGTTTTTTCTTCATTGATTCATTCATTTATGAACAGCCTTTAACTTCGTACAAATAAAACACCTAAACAAAGATATTATATTTAGTATTAGACCATTTTTGTGAGATTTTGGATTATACTTCGGTACTTTTACGGTATTCGACACCCCATGGCCTATGTAAGACTATATGTACATATATACTTGTAAGCGCTCCAAGAACATGTGTAATAAAAAAAAGTAAAGAGTTAATATAATTAATAATACAGTTAATTTTAACAAGCGTTTAATTCATACAAAATTAATAAAAAATGTACATCTCATATATTACTATACATTACTTATAGCGACTGAATATACATTAGAGTAATCGAATCTCTCGAATTCATAAAACCTTGAGGACGAAAATAATCACACACAAAAGTTTCTTACCATTATTTTTGCACAAAATGTTTAGTTTCGATACCCACGATTATTTATTTATATCATTCATGCTTCATAAATACCATTTCGTGTTTGAGAGTTTGAAATGTCACGATTCGAGCGTCGACTGCTCACGGCTCCCGGTACCGCGAACATCGAAGTTCGTATATGTCGAGCATCATTCTCTTTTACTCCAATTAAGGCGTCACGAGAGTGATTGACACAGTCATCCGAAATTTACGAATACGATTTTTAAGCGTCGCGCACTCAAATACAAAAACTTTTAAGGACGACATATTATACGCATCATTATTAATTTCTATCATTCATGTTTCTAAAATACCATTTCTTCGTTTCTGATAGAGATTAAAATGTCATGATTTGAGCACTCCACGCTCGAATCGTGACATTTTGGACCCGGGTATGTCCTTAAACTACGTCCAAAAATGAGAGGTAGGGCACAGCGATGACCATCACGCTTGAATCTGGGGCAGCCCAACTGGGGAAGTACCTCCTCCTTACAGAAGACCACAGCCATAATAGCACTGCTACCTTTCAGGTATAGTGCTGTGTTCCTGATGGTGAGTAAGGTTCCCAGAGCTCCAACCCACTTATAGGTCGGCAACGCGCTTGTGACTCCCTTGGTGTTGCGAGTGCCCATGGGCGACGGTAACTTACCGTCGGCGGTACGACGGCTTACCATCAGTTAATCCGTCTGCTCGTTTGCCACCTTTGTCATAAAAAAAAAAAAATTTAAACTCTCAAACACGAAGAAATGGTATTTAAGAAGCATGAATGATATAAATAAATAATCGTGGGTATCGAAACTATACATTTGGTGCAAAAATCTGTGATACTGGGCCGATATAAATTATAAAAGTAATGGTGAGAAACTTTTGTGTGTGATTATTTTCGTTCTCAGTTTCATGAATTCTAGTGCACGACTCTCAAAAATTGGCCCTCAGGCCCCTCCTGGCCCAAAGCTGAGTCTGGCTAGCCAATGGAACGTCAGTACAGTCGCCATCAGATATATCGGAGCTGTGGAGGTGGTCACAAATATCTGAACAACGCCTCTATTGTCAAGGCGGTAAACTGCTTGTTCAGATATTTATGACCACCTCCACAGCTCCGATATATGCGACTGTACCTATCTTGGGCAGAGTAACGGAGGCAGGATTTGGGGTATTTATATTTATTTTATAGTTTATAAGTTAGTTTATTAAACGCACTTATTTCACAATAGTTTGTCGTAACAATATATTGTACAAAAACTATTCACTACAATACTACTGAGGCTCTAGAAGTTACTTTTGACGTAAAAAAACGTCTCGAACGCGTAAGTGATAATGTTATTTACATGGGTAACTCTAACGCGATGGTAAAGTAATATTACATTAAAAACTTACACTCAGGGCTCAGAACTAAGAACAAATGAAATTGTTTTTTAACCGACTTCAAAAAAAGGAGGAGGTTATCAATTCGGTTGGCATGTTGTTTTTTTTTTAATTAAATATTTTGATTTGCTTCGCTTTTAAAGTAATACTACTATATAAATTAAAAATTGAAATAAATGACATATACTTAACAAAAAGTTGAGAATTGGTTAAGGCGTCAGCCGCGATAGCTGGAGATGCGGGTTCGAATCCCGTCTCGAACGCCGGAGGTCCTCGTCGCTTTTTCTAAAGTATATATCATCTATTTCAATCTACAATACTAAAATTAGTAAGCACCTTAAAATTATTATTTTTTTTAATATAAATGTCTTTTCTACAATCGATTTTGTCACAATCAGATCTTTCCTGTGGACATTGTAAAATATGAAAAAATGTTTTTATTGAAATGAAATGAAATATGTTTATTTGCAATTTTTTTAATTTGCAAATTGATATTCAATATCAAGAGGAAAAAACACGGCAGCAGCGTCCGTCGAAATCCGATCTACAGCTACTGAGGTAGCCAACCCGCATGCTGACCGTGACTATACCACCCCAGATGATACAATTCATATTTGGGGGGAGGCCTATGTCCAGCAGTGGAGGTCTTACGGTTGAAATGATGATGAATTAAATATCTACGTAAATGCTCTTTCTAATTTTTTTTTTATTTTTTTTTTTACATAACACTGCGATAATAACACAACTTGTACTTACAACTATTGTCCACAGGAAAGACGATTTTAATCAATCTGTATGACTCTTATAAAAATCACATTTTATACGTAACGTTCTAAACCAAACTTTGCATACAGGGTGGCATTCTAATAGGTCAGTATGGGCAAGTCTGTTAACTACTTGTACAGTCACCAGCAGAAGTGGCTAAGCGTTTGAGGTGTTCACAATGAGGTCAACACATCTCTATTGTCAAGAGAATAAGAGCGCGTATAGGTCATTTTGAACACTTCAAACGCTTAGCCACTTTTGCTGCTGACTGTATGACATACAAAGATGACTGACTTGAGTCGCGCACTCGAATTCAAATAACGTTAAAGACGAAAATAAATACATACAAAAGTTTCTCGCCATTATTTTTGTACAAAATGTATACCCACGATGATTACTGTCTATCATTAATGTTTCTAAAATACCATTCCTTCGTTTTTGGTCGAGTATGCAAAAAGTAAAACTACACCGGTTCTACCACTACATCTCAGATCCGAGAAGTATTTTGTCTATTATAACCGGCAAGACTGCCCTCTGTCAAAGAAAAATAATAATAGGTAGGTATTTTAGAAGCATGAATAATATATAATAATAAATTAATAATCATGGGTCGAAACTATACATTTTGTGCAAAAATAATCGTGAGAAACTTTTGTGAGCGATTATTTTCGTTTTCAAACTTTTTGAATTCGAGTGCACGACTCTCAAAAATCAGTTCCCAGACTAGCACCATTCTCGTACATGGGTATCTGCTCTCTGGGGGAACCGGCCACCAGGTCGTGGCTGCGAGGACCTGCAGCCAGCAGACGGGACACCACTTTCTATTTATCCATCCATCCATCCATCTATCTATCGATCGATCAATCCATTCATCCATCTATCTAAATATCTATCGATCGATCCATTCATCCATCTATCGATATATCTATCGGTCGATCCATCCATCGATTTATTTATATCTTTATAGATCGATCTATCCATCCATGTATCTATCTATCTATCCATCCATCCATCCAGCCATTTATCCATCCATCTATCTTTTAATCTATCCACCCATCCATCCATATAAATTATTTATCCAGCCAGCATTCGGGCCACCACTAGAACACGGGGATCAGCTCCCGGGGGGTGTTGGCCAGGGGGTCGTCTATGACTAGGAGCATGTTGAAGGACAGGTACAGGGCGGCGGCGGAGGCGGCGTGCCACAGGTCGTGGCTGTCGAAGAACTGGAGGGAGGAGCACACGGCGTTGCGGCGGCGGGACTGCGCTGGCGTGTCCTGGGTACGGAGACTTTGTTGAATCAGAGCAAAAAATATATTTTTTTTAACCCTTTGAACGCCAAGCACCACAAAAGTGGTCGCCTGATATCGTGCCTGCCACGCCACCGATTACTAAAGTGGCTATGGTGGACGCTGTCAAAGCAATTGTCCACCTGACAAATAAGGTTTATATTTGTTCTTCACTAGTGGATACGTTGGCGTACACGTCACATTTTGACGCGAGAGGAAAAGCGTTCAAAAGATTAAACAAACTTATACTTTAGAAACCGTTCTACTTGTTAGAGCGATCGGACTATGTGTTAGGTAGCCTGGGGAAAAATGTCAAGAAAACAATGACACAGAATTCATAGGTGAAGGTTATTATGTTAAACATTATTTAATCAACAAAATTATAATATGGATGGATGAGTGGATGGATGAAAAGATAGATAGGTGGATAGATAGATGGATGGATATATAGATAGATGGATGGATGGATGCATAGATGGATGGATAGATATATAGATAGATTGATGGATGGATGGATTGATAGATAGATGGATGGATCGATGGATAAATAAATAGATGGATGTATAAATAGATAGATGGATGGATGGATGGACGGATAGATAGATTGATGAATGTATAAGTAGATGGACCGGAGGATAATGATATTCTTAAAGGATAAAAATATTCTTGTTGATTCATCCTTATACTTCGATGTGTACAGTCCACTAAACTAGCCACAATCAGTATAGTTACCGCCCAGCGCGTGTGTCCGTCCAGGAACAGGTAGATGGCCACCGCCCAGCTCACGTGCGCGAGCGCACAGAACACCCACGCGCGTACTGGCACCTGGAACAATGTTTCTATTATTTTGACGACTGGTCTGGCCTAGTGGGTAGTGATTCGACCAATGAACCCGATGGTCCTGGGTTCAAATCACAGTCAGGGCATTTATTTGTGTGATGAGCACAGATGTTTGTTTCTGAGTCATGGGTGTTTTCTATGTATTTAAGTATCTATATGTATCCATATATTATATATATCGTCGTCTAGTAGCTACCACACAAGCCTTACTGAGCTTGCCGTAGGTGGTCGATTTGTGTAAGATAGTCTCGATATATTTATTTATTATTTATTAGAAAATATTTATATGGTGTTTTATTAATTATTCTCACCTTTTCCTTATGAGCAAGTTTCATGATGACATAAGCCAGGAGGTATAGTACCGTGTTGCCCATGAGTATGGCCAGGAGGTGTCGCGCCAGGTCCTTGTTGTGTTCGTACATCCTGCGATCACAAAAGCACATTACTACGGGCTGGGGAGTAAGGGGTAGGCGGCCGAGTACATGTTAGTTACGAAGCCGGCAACCCCTTTTCACGAGTAATGCTTTTCTAAAACATGCAATACAATTTAAAAGCTTGCCAAATAAACTGTAAAAGGTACCAAATAGATTATTGTTTTTAATAGCGTAATGGCAGAATGTCATAGAACTAACCAGTAAATGTGATCCATTTTTAATGACCATCCGCCATAATGCTTTATCACTAATTTATGTGACTGTTCAATTAAAAAAGAGGACCTTATGCTCCTCGTTACGGAGTGAAACATGTCGAGCAATATTCGACTTATAAAACATGAGTTACCCGCTTCTATACAAGTAATATTATATTTATAGTCTAGAATGTATCCCGCCATTCATAAGGGGGATATATGCTATAATCGCCACGTGTGGCATGCGGGTTGGCGATCGCAGCGCTTCCACCGAACTCTAGGGATGCTGCTGCCCATCCCCCGGTGGTCTTGGACGTAGTTTTAGGACATACCCGAGTCAGGGCGGGACACAGCGCGCAGACGCGATGGCCGGTGGGGCGGAAAGGTTCTGGAGTGGCTACCACGAACGTAGTAACGTAGGTAGGCCTCCCACAAGGTAGACCGACGACCTAGAGTCGCTGGATGCCGCTGGATGTGGAAGGCACAGGCTTCTCGGGTCGTTCTGGGGGAGGCCCATCTCCAGCAGTGGACGTCTTTCGGCTGACATGATGATGATAGTCTAGAATGTTACCCGTAAGCGGCCAGCGCCCAGTTGGCGACGTTGGCGACGGCGAGGAGTATCGCACGAGCGCCGTACGACGGTCGTAGCACGCTGATGACGCTGCCCTCTCGTGTCTTGAAGGCGAGTATAGCCCGCCCGAATATCGCGCGCTCTGTTTATAAAATATATATAAATATGAGCGCTGGTAGCCTAGCTGTAAGAGCGTACAACTTGCAATCCGGAGGTCGCAAGTTCAAACCCCGGCTCGTACCAATGAGTTTGTCGGAACTTATGTGCGAAATATAATTTGATATTTACCAGTCGGTTTTCGGTGAAGGAAAACATCGTGAGGAAACCGGACTAAAACCCCAATAAGGCCTAGTTTACCCTCTGGGTTGGAAGGTCAGATGAGTCACTTTCGTAAAACTAGTGCTTACGCCAAATCCTGGGATCAGTTGCCAAGCGGACCCCAGGCTCCCATGAACCGTGGCAAATGCCGGGACATCATTTGATATTTAATCTATATATAAACTGACAGACATATCAACGCACAGCCCAAACCGCTGGTTCTATAGATATAAAAAAAATAAAATAAAAATAAAAATGTATTTATTTCAAGTAACAATGACTCATACATTATATTATGTTAAACACAGCATTCAAAATAATTAAAATTAGACAACACAAAAACATTTACATAAATTCTATTTTTATCCTCAATGGTTAACACATTGATTGATAATCGTTATCTTCTCAATGTGTTAACCACAGAGCTGCCGGGCGCATGAAGTCCACAGCAAAATGTCATGTCATATTGGCACGTAGGTTCCTTATAAGATCTAGGGGTGCACTTAGAAAGGATTTTTCAAAATGGGGGTCCAAGGTTTGTATAGGGAAAAATGATTAGTTGGCCTATTTCATAGGAAATTTCACAGGATTATTTCTACTATACATGATTAAACGTGTGGTTGTGGATTTTAGAGAGTTCAACCTACCTAGAAGTACTAACTAGAAGAAGTATATATGGCATGGACCAAATGATAACTTGGGTATTATTAAAAATGCCCGGGCATTATGAAAAACGCCCAATATCAGAGGGCAATTTGATTATAAATATTCAAATTATTAAGTTGACCGGGCATTATTAATAATGTCTATCACCTATTGGGCAGAATACTAAGCTAACAATAGCGACCAAATGACAGATGAGATTAGTTAGAAAACCCCCGGTCCATCATTTTTTTCATACAATTAGTACTGAGCTTGGACAATCATATTAGGGCAAAACAGAAATTCAGTCCCAGAGTCACCGGTAGGTACGACGACGAGCGAATCGAGGAGGAGTGTTAGGTTTTTTGCGTTCACAACACAGCCGTCTCGCTAAGAAAAAAAATCTGTTAAGGAATAGCTGTATGCCTTTGTGCCAGTTGCAGTTGCATCCATCGGTAACTGTGGTTAACACGTGTCACGAGTTTGTTTCTCTCCCCGACCAAATTGCTCAACGACGATGTAGCAGTATTCATAATGACCAGACAATGTGATAAATATTGAAGTTTAGCTTGTCACTTGCCACTTGGCCCAGTATAGCTAGTCATTATTCATAATGCCCGGGCATTACAAATAATGCCCGTCCTTATCACTTGGTCCATAACATATATATCCTTGGCTGAGCACAACACAAACCTTCTTGAGCTTACCGTGGGGCTCAGTCAATTTGTGTAAGAATCTCCTGTAATATTGATTTATTACTGGCTGTGCCCCGCGGTGTTACCCGTTATTAAGGAAAAAACGTAGCCTATGTGTTAATCCAGGGTGTCAGCTA
Source organism: Grapholita molesta (assembly GCA_022674325.2). Classification (NCBI taxonomy): domain Eukaryota; kingdom Metazoa; phylum Arthropoda; class Insecta; order Lepidoptera; family Tortricidae; genus Grapholita; species Grapholita molesta. Next base: position 535,283 of record CP053145.2, on the reverse strand, counting down.
ACTCCATACCAAATGTTATTAAAATCGCTCCAGCCGTTTAGACGTGAAGAAGTAACAAACATACACACTCACAAACTTTCGCCTTTATAATATTAGTGTAAATAGGAGTAAAAAAAAAATACTTACCCATTTTAAACTGCCCGAAGTAGTATATTTTCATAGTAATCATAAAGCACGTGGCCAGATGAAGTATAGTGAAGAAAATCCAGAAGTATATACTCGGGTACATGATGCCAAATAGACCTATGGAAAACATTTTTGATTAAAAAAAAAAGATCCTTATTTTTCAATTTAGGCACATTACATGCACTTATGAACGTCAAAGAAGAATCTACACCGGTTCTAACCCTGCACCCTGACCCGAGAAGATACCGGCAAAAAATACGGTGGGACTTATTTTTTCAAAACAGTGATACATACCTCAAATCTTAAAGTACATAAATATGCGTAGTCCCAAAAGAAAACAGTTTATTACAAGGTATAACTAAAAATGCTAAAATATAAAAGTAAAAATAATAATTTTAAGGTATAAAATTAATTTATTAATTTATTATTTATTAATTTACAACTAATGATATTAGCGGAACGCTCTTTCTAATAAAAGGAATTGGAAAGGGACTTCCGCTAATATTATAAGTTACAAGTTGTTATGCAATAGGCCCCAAATTAAACTCTACAAAACAGATATTACTGTTCACGCTAATTAAGACTACTCTAAAATTTCCCAAATAGAAGAACAACTCACCGATGGTCATAACTACGGCCAACAGCATGAAGGTGGAGTGCGCGTTCGCGTTGACGTCCGGATGCCGGTTTTGATACAGCTTGATCATACACAGAACCGCTATGACGTACATGAACGACGAATCTGGATAACAACCATCATAAATAAAATAAAAAATAAAAAAAACATATTTCTTACCTAAACAGTACAATAGTTATTTGTTATACAATATTTCTCGTGCTAATATTCAAACCCTCCCAATGCTCAAGATTCCACCATTTGAACCACTTGCTATGCTCGTGGTTCAATTTTGGAACCTTTCGCTGGCTCGGCTCTCAAGGCACGAGAGGGGAACACACTTTGCTACCGATAGCAACACACAATTTTTCACCTCACTAGGTACTTACAGCTTTAAAGTAACTTTACAGGTACTTTACTAACTAGGTACTTTAGTCAGGCCGTAAGTCTTAAATTACGCCCTGGGGATGTAAAGTAACTTTTTAATTTGAAAACGTCGTTTAAAGTTTAGGCAAATATTGAGGTCCGAAGCAAAAAGGTCATACACAATTCAATATACAACTAAATTGCAAAAGATATTTTTAAAATGTTAAAATTCCATTTAAAAACTGACTAATAACTAAAATAAAATATTGATCGTTAATTTAAACATTACTTGTCATTATTATTCATTTAAAGAAAACTTTATTCATATATTTCGATTCAAATTAATTGTTTTAAGGTTTTAAGTTTTTACCGGCTTCTGTATTATCGGAACGTGGCGTTTACGACATTAGCTTTATCTATGTATACGGTACGCCATATTGGCTCATGCAAATCAGCTGGTGAAACTCGCTATTTAAAAACGTTGCATGAAATGTGTATGAATTATAAATGAAGTGATGAAAACATTACTCTAAAACATACAAAAATATTCAACATTATTGGCATCCATCATTCAAAAACATTAAACAAAAGAACATCGAACCAGATAATATCAAAACAATACTCGATAAGTAATAAACAATTTGTATGAAATTACTTTGCACTCTTGTGAATAAAATGCAACTTTGCTATCTGTTAAAAAAGAATAAAACAGTTCTTTCCGAGCTAGAGAGGTGAAAATAAATAAAATCGTCCCTCGTCTCGCCGGTGTAAAACCACCTTGACTGTAGTAGTTTTCCACCATCCACTAGTTGTCTGGAATAGATTGCTTTTTAGCGATAAGACCGCCTTTTGTATACCACTGCAAATACTAGTTCTTCTCAACTTCTGTTTTTCATATTATTTATTATTGGTGAACAATAAAGAATATTATTTTCTATTATGCAGAATCATCTGCTAGCGAATATCTTACACGTCACCTATGATGACCTACGACGAGGGATAAATAGAAAAAAAATTACAAGTCTAAGCGGTACTCGGATAGCACAATTGGTAGTGCACTGGGTTAGTGATCCAGTAGTTGTGGGTTCGAGTCTCACTGCCGTCAAAATTTTTCTATTTCTCTTTCGATTTTAATATCGAATAAATAATATTGTATATTAGAAAGCCCTTTATTTGTTCATTGAGAAATTACAAACAATTAAATTTGCTATTACCATATTGTATTTTATTATACTCACCAAATTGGAAGTTCATCTTGTTGGGACATAAGTGGTAGCAGGCGGAGAGTATGCCCTCCATGCTGAGAGCCAGCCCCATGGAGTAGAAGATGCCGTGGTGCGGAGGGATCCCCAACGGTGCATCCTGTATAAAAATGGCGTATAGCTTAACCCTTTGAACGCCAAGCACCAATAAAGTGGTCGCGTGATGTCGTGCCTGCCACGCCACCGACCACTAAAGTGGCTGCGGCGGACGCTGTCAAAGCTGTCCTGCTGACAGATAAGGTTTATATTTGTTCTTCACTAGTTGATACTTGGCGTACACATTTTGACGCGAGAGGAAAAGCGTTCAAAAGGTTAATAAACCTTTTGTTGCACACGAAGCCATTTATAGCAATAATTTTCAAATACTTCGGGACAATCTTCAACAAATCGAGCTAGTCCTACGGTAAGCTCAGTAAGGCTTGTGTTGTAGGTACTAGACGACGTTATATATAATAGATAGATACATATAAATACTTAAATACATACAAACCCATGACTCACGAACAAATACCTGTGCTCATCACAAATAAATGCCCTGACTGGAAATCGAACCCAGGACCACCGGCTTCATAGGCAGGGTCACTAGGCCAGACCGGTCGTCAAAAATGGGGCTTAACAGTGGCGGACCTGTGTGCTCCGCCGCTGGCGTAGCCTGACTTGGGCCATGAAGGCCAGTCCGAGTAGCACGTAGCCAGCGTTGGACAGCACGTGGTTGAAGTCGGCGAGGGGCCCCAGCGGGTGGGCACACAGGAAGTTGTAGTAGCACAGGTCCTGGTTGCCGGTCTGGAACACCATCTAGAATAGAAAAGAATAGAATTAGTACATTACTACAGAGGCGGGGAAGTAAGGGGTTGCCGGGTTCGTAATCCGTTCGGCCGTCTATATATACTCGGCCCTTTTTACGCCGAGGTATGGCTTTTCTCAAACATGCAATATAATAATTAAAAATAACTCCAAGAAATAAAAGTTTAATTTTCAGAAAAAACTAAAGTAAACATGCCAAATGAAACCACAAAACGAACGAAAATTTGAGTATTGTTTTTATAGGCGTAGGGGTAGAATGTCATAAAATCACCAATATTTTTTTAATGGCCAATCTCCAAGATGTCACAAATCTAAGTGAAATGTCATTTAAAAAGAGGACCTTACCGGCCTTAGGCCGGCAATGTCAACCTTAACGACCTCTAGTGCCTCTCGTCTAGCCAAACCTGCAACCACATACTTCGAAGCCTATAATAAACATTTTCGATATTTTAATCAACATCGATATTTTAATTTGTCGATATAGGAAGTCCCTACCTGTCAACAAAATTTGCCCCGAGGAATCCTAGGTCTGATTATAAGGAATGTAAAGACAATATTTAGCTTGTTTGCCACCGTCGTTGTATAAAAAAAATAGTCAGCCGGCACCGCACGGCATCTATATCTTATCTTGTACTGAATACCGATTACGTCTCGACGTTTCGGACACCCGTTCTCTCGACTCACCCGTTGGTACATGAAGAGAAGTTGGACGACCGGCAGAGCGTACACCACCGCCACCGTTAAGGCGCTCCAGAAATATCTGCCATACAACATATTTGTAATAAATAAATACATACATTACATTACATCATAAATAAATATCATCAATCATCATTACAACCGGTCTGGCCTAGTGGGTAGTGACCCTGTCTATGAAGCCGATGGTCCTGAGTTCGAATCCCAGTCAGGGCATTCATTTGTGTGATGAGCACAGATATTTGTTCCCGAGTCATGGGTGTTTTCTATGTATTTAAGTATTTATATGTATCTATCTATTATTGTGACCTAGCGCGACGACAGCGCCACGTGACAGGCGGCCATTATGGACAATATTGTCATCGCTGTCAAACAAGAAGTAAGTACATATAAATTTACAGTCGCTATTCTTCTTGGTGTTATTATAATTCACAACAACACATCTTACCAGGACCATATTTTTATCTCATAAACGATTAGAAAATGTTTACTGCAATATGGATTTGACAGCTCAAGTCAGCGACAAAAATGACAATTTTAGCCGTAGCGAGCGCTGTTATCGTTTAGGCTACCCCCTCCACCCGCTTTGCACTCTGCCAATATATATCGTCGTCTAGTACCCATAACACAAGCCTTACTGAGCTTACCGTAGGACTATGTCGATTTGTGTAAGATTGTCCCGAAATATTTATTTAATTTATTTATATCTTTGACGTCGACTATAAGTACAAGCTGTGGTTCAAACCTGCGACTCCGGATTGCAAGTCGCACGCTCTTACTACTAGGCCACTAGCGCTCTCAACACGATAACAGCTAATCATTAGCTGATACGGAATACTTGTCCTTATAGCCTCCTAAGGCCCAAGTACTAACACTAAGTACACCCAAGTACTAGTACTAATGTTTTATACTCAAACTCAAACGTTTATTCAGTAAGTAGGCCACAAGGGCACTTTTACACGTCGAGTATACAAAAGTAAAAGAGAAAAATAAAAACTACACCGGTTCTAACCCTACACCTCTGACCCGAGAAGTATTTTGACTTTTACAACCGGCAAGAAACTCGGCGGGACTTATTTTTTTCAAAACAGTATACAAAAAAAATCTTAAACATGCATGCGTAATTCTGTAAGAAAACATACCAAACAATTTCAGTAATTAAATACCACAAAAAAATATATATAGAAAATAAAATTACCTACAAGTCCAAATATGACCGCTTAGAATTAAATTAACATGACGTTTGGTATGCTTTCTTATCTGAACTGTGTCCTACACTCTAATTTCCAAATTATAATAATTTATTCATTCAGGCCCAACCTTAGTACTTACATAAAATAGACAGATACAGAAGTCAATCAAATGTATGTACTTCACTTTTCATACCTACTCCCGGCGGTCGCTCCAGGGTTGCCAACTATGCTTATGCACGAAAAACTATCGTGGTACTGGCGCTCCTATCTAGTTGTTTGTGATTAATTGTCGAGAATCAAACGGGAAGAATCCTGACTATATAACTATCCTGACTAATATTATAAATACGAAAGTAATTCTGTCTGTCTCTCTCGCTTTCGCTTAATGTGTTATTGAGTTGATAAAGATTGTATGGGAGAAAAATATCTTCGTTTTTCTTTCGGATGGCACTCACGCTTGCAGTGGTCCGAACTGGTCCGAGGTGAGCGTTTCTTAAAATTTTTGCTACTTTTCTCGACTTCAAATATTTTGGTAAATTTTGTTTTTTCTTGTCAAAATCGCGAGCTGATTCGATTTATGCAAGAAAACAAATGTGTCCATAAGATTTTTTTCCTACTGTGTTACCTTTTTCTATATATTTTCTATGCAGGTAACATAATAGGAAATTCAAAAATGTATGGAATTTTATGGGACATATTTTTTTATTGCATAAATCGAATCAGCTGGTGATTCTGACCAGAAAAAACATAAAACTTACCAAAAAATTTTAGGTCGAGAAAAGTGGCAAAATTTAAGAGAAACGCTCAGATATCGTGCCTGTGAGCAGTGTCTATGTGTGCGTTGATCGAGAGCGCTTGTATGTAGGTTGATTTCTGTACCTGTCTTTTTTGTGGTACTTAGTACTTATTTATTTTTTATTCTACTTGTGTACGATAGTTCTTGAGCTTGCTTATTATCAATATAAGATACCTTTTCGAACATCTGAAAATGTAAATTTATATGAGCGCGAAATTCGAAATCAAAATTTGAATTGATTTGAAAATTTCGGGTTTCTTGATATGTCCTACGGGTAGGACCATGGTACGCTATGACTACACAAGAGGAGCTGGGTCTGAATGACAGAGTTAGTTAAGCCTATAGGTAGGACATTGGGCCTTGGGAGGATAGCAGCCTGTCAGTTGGGTGAAACGGTGCCAGTGGTGGCCACGTACCTGTCGGAGCGCCGCACGACGGTGGGCCGCCGACTGAGCCCGGCCACCGTCAGCGGCCGCGCCAGCACCAGCTCGCGCGGCCCGGACTCGTCAGAGGTGAGCGAGTCCGCTGTAATAGTACTTTACTGTAGAGGCCAGGAGGGGCCAAGTAGATGTATACGGCCGAGCAGCGTAGTGATACGAGACCGGCAACAGGTGACTGAATATATATAGACACAGCTCTCCATACAAAAATGCCTTCCAAAAATGACCCCAGGCACGCTGACATTGACAGCTATCCCCTCTTCATAAATATGTCAGACCAGCTTAGAATTTATCCAATAGACAATTTCGCGCTATTAAAAAAAGTTGTGATTGGTCCATAAAAGTTTAAAGGTGTCAAACCTCATGCGCGGCGCTACAATATTATAGCGTTGTCAAACTTACAGGGATGATACTAATCGAGATGGAACCAATTTATATGAATATTATTCTACCTATTATTCAGAATTAGAAAATAAAAAGGTAACTTTTCGCAAAGATAATAAGTGCAATCACAGATAATACGTATTGACATTTCAATACTATTACAGAAATACAACTTTCGACCATAAAGCATCGCGAATGTCTATTTAAATGAAATAGGTAGGAAATAATATTCCATGACTACATATTAAAAAAAAAATAATTAAATAATAAATTATTTTCGGGGCCTTCGGGAAACTAGAATAATTATGTCGGAAAGTTTACCAGCGGCACATTTACAGCGTACTTGTTTTTCGAGATAAAAGCAAATAATAGGAATTGCTTGTTACTTGAAAAATACATGAATAATTTACTTGTGAGTATAATTGACGCATAACCTAATCCCCAATCTGTCACTCAGAATAATAAAGGCATAAGTCATTATAAAACTAGTATAGATATACGACATTTGGTTCAGCGTATTAGTCTATACAACAATATGTTACTTTAGATAATTGTTTATCACATTCAGGGTTAAACTTACATAAACCAATGGATCCCTTCGTTTTTCTTGTATTTTTTGCAGTTGTTGCGGGACCATTTTACCGCACAAGAAGGCATTTTATAGGGTTTTTTAATTTAACAATTTTATATTAGCTGACATCTTATGTCATAGAAAGCTTCTGTACTACTAAATCTGTCAAACTCCGCCGCGGCTCAGTCGATCGTTCGCGGCACACTAGCCGTGGGGTCATTTTTGAGCTCGAGTCAGGTTTCTATAGTATTACTAGTTCGTTGCCGGCAACCCTGTTCCTCGCCGAGGCATGTATAGTGCTTTTCTCAAACATACAATGAAATAAAAGAAATGCTTCAAAAAAATGAAATTTGCAAAATCACAACTAACAATGGAATCGAATGCATTAAAAATTAACATCAGCTGTTTGCTATGACACCAGCCATCTTTGCCTCTGTATGGATAATCGTCAAAAAAAAGTTACTTTGCAGGCCTAGCAAGCCTGCAAAGTTATATGAAATTCCATTTCCGTCCCCTTCAGTTGCCGCGCCCAAAAAACCAAACTTCCGAGTCTATTATAAGGAATGTATAGACAATATTTCATTGCATGTTTGAGAAATAGTACATTACTGTAGAGGCCAGGAAACGAGGAGTTGCAGGCCAAAAGTAGATGTATACGGCCGAGCGGCAACGAGGCCGGGTAGGATTTCTCTCCGAGACTTGTATAATGCTTTTCTCAAACTTGCAATGAAATAAAACAAAAATTGTAGTCATTTTGTTTAATTTGAGAGTAGGTAGAGGTAACAATAAATATCGAATCCAAGTATTATAATATACAATTTACAATTTCAAAATGTAATAAAGGTTTAATATTACAGTTTTCACCATACCAAGCTAACAAAAAAACATTACAGGGTGAAAATGGAACCTCATCAATAAACATTTGTAATTATTACTAAAAGGCCAGAATAGTATAAACAAAACGTTTCTGAACAAAATAATCGCAATGACAGTAAGTGTCAATGTCAATCAAGCAGTTAAAAGAGTACTGTCACATCATAACCTATAATTATGTCTCACATTCGGAGGTCCTCGTCGCTTTTTTCTAAGTATACAGTATGTATCAAGACAAGAGGCCAAGCTTTAAGCCCATAAGGTTTTGGTAGACATATTATTGAAATACAAGCTCGTATTTTTTTTTTGCTTCAGATAATGATAAATCCATTTTGATTGTGAAGCATTCTGTATTCAATATTTACAATCTTAAGATCTGACAAGTCAAGGTTAAGATCAAAACGAAATGTCAGTTGAAGAAAGTTTGTCAATGAAAATGGTAAGCCAACCTTGTTTGTCAATGTTATTAAGAAAAATAAATTGACATTGACGTGAGATGTAAGATAATGGGCACTGTTGATTGACGGTTGAACCTCAAAATGGCGAAGTCGTCTTGAAAATATATTTTTTGTTTTTTGTTCAAACGTAGTTTAGTGTGTAATATTGATAGCGTATTATGCAGCGATCTAACGCAGAATTGTGCAGCTAATGAAGAATTGATTTCAAAACTTTTTACCACTATTTTGGTCATCACCCGGCAGTCCCGGGGTCACGGCCGCCTCTTAGCTTTCTGTAAAGTCCAGCTACCACTTTACAAAACGCAAGGCCTACTACCGAACAACGTCATGCTCTAAGGGCAAACTTATATATTATTTTACTTATGTGTTATATTACTTGACATTGGCGAAATCATCGATTGACTTATTGATCGAAGCCATATTTTTTAAGAGAAGAATGCGCACTGTTTTCACGATAACTTCCACATAATTCGGCTGGTATTTCTGTTAAATTATCCAGTTATAAAAATTACGAGTTGCACATAATGAAATGCGTAGTTGTGTTTACAGTTTAATCGAGATGTGTTTTATGTTATGAGAATAACATAATATTTCACAGGATGATATGGGAAGTGTTAACCGACTTAGAAAAGGTACAACTTGTCAATATAAATAAACTGAAGAATAGAAAGTGCGAAATAGTATTTCGTCATTAAATAGTCATTCGTCATGACCATTAACGGGTTCAAAGCTTGGCCTCTCGTCTTGATACATACTGTATGTCATATATGTCAATGTTTACTTACATCTTTGTCGATTCTCAGTGTAGAGCGGTGTGGCGTCACTGGGCCCGGCTGACGTGGACGGCCCCGGTTCCTCATCGATGATCACCACTTGTTCTACAATAAACAGAAGTGGCTAAGCTGCTGAGCTGTTCAAAATGAGGTCAACACATTCGCTCCCTTCGTCTGTATTCCAGGAAAGATATAATTTGGGTCTCTTCAAGGAACCAGCGTGCTGCACCCTCGACCTCGTCGACACTTACCAACTAGCAAAAATATGTCATATAAAAGTTTATAAATAAAAAATAGTTATTCTTATACAAGTCACATAAACGTCTTACAAGGATAGGACAAACGCCCGTCATTTTGAAAATATAACCCTGTTCCGTACAGCAGAGACTTCCTTATGTTAATAAAAAAATACTATTTTATACATTTTATTAGACCATAATTTATATCCAGTGACAAATTAATTTATGATTGACATTCCGAAACTTACTGTCGCCAATAAAATAGAATGACCAAGATTATTTCTAAATTTTCAGTTGTGAGTGTGTGAAATGTGAATTTATGACCCATTTATGCGTTGAAAAAGTTCGTTCACAGTCTACAGACGTCATAGGAGCATATGTAATCGTTGACATTGGTATACTGTTCTTCCAAAATATTTTAACATCATAAAATAAGGAAGTCTCTACTGTAGGGAACAGGGTTATATTTTCGAAATGACGGGCGTTTGTCCTATCCTTGAACGTCTATAAGAGTGGAATTACTCCTGTATACATGGGGGCCTGGGGCCCGCTTGGCAACTAATCTCAGGATTTGGCATAAGCACTAGTTTTACGAAATCGATTGCAGTCTGCTTTCCAACCCTCTGGTAAACTAGGACTTATTGGGATTACTCCAGTTTCCTCACGATATTTTACTTTCACCAAAAAGAAGTTAAAGTGAATCAACTATTTGTTGTTATTCTGTCCCATCAGCCAGGGTACAACTGAAGCATAGTTTGTTACAAGAAATGTGGCCCCGCGTACTGACGCGCTTGGTAGGTGACCCATTATGGATGGGACATATAGCTTCTACAAATATCTATGTTTTGTGTATTTAAATGCAATTACACTGTGAAGAGTGACCCAGGAGAACATAACCATGGCAACGAGGGACATAAAATAGTTGATTGAGCCATATATCAAATGATATTTCGCACATAAACTTACAAAATAACGCATGTATGTTTAAGATCTCTTTTGTATACTATTTTGAATATATAAGTCCCGCCGAGTTTCTCACCGGTCATGAAGGTCAAAATGCTTCTCGGGTCAGAGGTGTAGGGTTAGAACCGGTGTAGTTTTTGTTTATCTTCTTTTGTATACTCGACGTGTAAAAGTGTGTATGGCCTACTTACTGAATAAACGTTTGAGTTTGTGGGTTCGAGTCACGCTGCGAGTCAAATTTTTCTATTTTTCTTTCGACTTAAATATCTTTGATATGCTAGCTTATTTTTATACTAAGCAGAAACGTCTTTTCTGCTTAATATAAAAATAAGTTTGAGTTTGAGATTATAAGTTCACTGGTACGGTCAGGGACTTTAATTGTTGAGCCATGTTGTGTTCACCTTACATTGGGCATTTCATAGAAAAGTATTAAACGAAAGAAACTAGCTTGAACCGTAAGTGGCTCAACAATTAAAGTCGGTGTACGAGCCGGGATTGAACCTGCGACTCACCGGTGCATTTCGTGGTGAAGCAGGATACTAGAGCCGTTAGAGCGAGGAGCAGCATGAAGACAGTCAGTATGACGAGGGCAGCCACTACGTACTCCTTATACGAGATTGTTGCTATTATTTTAAACCTATAACACAAAAAAACATATACGACGACCGGTCTGGCCTAGTGGGTAGTGACCCTGCCTATGAAGCCGATGGTCCTGGGTTCGAATCTCAGTTTGTGTGATGAGCACAGATATTTGTTCCTGAGTCATGGGTGTTTTCTATGTATTTAAGTATTTATATGTATCTATATTATATATAACGTCGTCTAGTACCTACAACACAAGCCTTACTGAGCTTACCGTAGGACTAGGTCGATTTGTGTAAGAATGTCCCGGAATTTTAATTTTATTATTTATTACTGTTTATTTTAATTTTATTATTTTTTGACGACCGGTCTGGCCTAGTGAGTAGTCAACCTGTCTATGAAACCGAAGGTCCTGGGTTCAAATCCCAGTAAGGGCATTTGTGTGATGGTATTTGTTCTGGAGTCATAGGTGTTGTATGTATTTAAGTATTTGTATATTATATTATGTTGGCTGAGCACAACACAAGCCTTCTTGAGCTTACCGTGGGGCTCAGTCAATTGTGTAAGAGTGTCCTGTAACACTGGGTGTTATAAAAAATGTGATACAAGATTATCAAACCGGCATCTGTTCATGATATTCAACATCTTTTACAAGTCAGGTTTGTAATTAAATAAAAATTGAGCTGTTCCATAGAAAAGGTCAAGTATAAGTTGACGAAAATGTATGAGAGAGTTGTTTTTTTTTTTTACAGTTTACAAAGTTGACCCCATAGTAAAAATTGTTCCAAATCATAACAAGATGCAGGCTTGATAATCTTGTATCACGTTTTTATAACACCCGGTATATATTATTTATTTATTATAAACCTTATGGCAATGGAGATATAACCTTATGTTGGGAGTGTCCCTGCGTGATCTCATCAGGAATGATTTCATCCGCAGTAGAACCAAGGATACCGATATAGCCCTCCGGATCGCCAAACTTAAGTGGCAGTGGGCGGGGCACATTGGACGCAGAACCGATGGCCGTTGGGGCGGAAAGGTTCTGGAGTGGCGACCACGAACTGGAAGACGCAGCGTAGGTAGGCCTCCCACAACGTGGACCGACGACCTAGTTAGAGTCGCGGGATGCCGCTGGATGTGGAAGGCGCAGGATCGGTCTTCTTGGGTCGTTCTGGGGGAGGCCTATGTCCAGCAGTGGACGTCTTTCGGCTGACATGATGATGATGATGATGATGAAACCTTATTGCATAGAAATAAACATTATTACATACCTGAAATTCTTCATTCTCTCAGTAGCATGTAAATAAGTATTGTGTATCGGCGTCTCGCTCGCACTAGTGCAGTCCTCATCGCTCTGTTTCACTATGAACACTACGTAGAAACCGACGGGAAACATAGATTGCTGTAAACAAATTGGTTTAAAATCATCATCATTAGACAGGAATCTACGGGGCCAAATTGTATGATAGGTAGGGAGTTCCTTTATCGATAAAAGTCAATTCAATTATCGTTCTATGTTATTGACAAGGATAGGACAAACGCCCGTCATTTCGAAAATATAACCCTGTTCCGTACAGCAGAGACTTCCTTATTTTATGATGTTAAAATATTTTGGAAGAACAGTATACCAATGTCAACGATTACATATGGCCCTATGACGTCGTAGACTGTGAACGGACTTTTTCAACGCATAAATGGGTCATAAATTCACATTTCACACACTCACAACTGAAAATTTAGAAAAAATCTTGGTCATTTTATTTTATTGGCGACAGTAAATTTCGGAATGTCAATCATAAATTAATTTGTCACTGGATATAATTAATGGTCCAGTAAATGTATAAAATACTCATTTTTTTATTAACATAAGGAAGTCTCTGCTGTACGGAACAGGGTTATATCACAGCCTAACGAGTATATACAGTCGCAAAGGTTCTATACAACCGGACCGTTCAACGCCTCGACTGACGACTTGCGCTCGAGGGTCAGGGTTGTCAAAAAACTTGATGTCAAAATGGATGTTTTATTTTTGTTCTTACAGAGAAATTCATTGTTAGCGCCATCTTTAGTTTTTGTATATTAAGTAATCGAATACATTTGAAATTTTATATATTAGTATTAATTAAAGACTCATTTATACCTACCTGCATTTAATACGAATCTGAAGTTAAAAAACCCAAAAGATTGCCGTTATCTTTTTTTGTTCGAGTATGTTGAAAATCGATATCCGAGAATCCGAGAGGCATCTTAATACGGATCTAAACTCAAAAGTTAAAAACACAGCCGCCATTTTGAATTTCTTCATTTTTGATCCGATCATTGTGAAAATCGATATCTGAGAATCCAAGAGACCTCTTAACACGACACTAGAATCAAAATTGCGAAAACCGGCCGCCATCTTGAATTTCGTCATTTTTGATCCGATTATATAGAAAATCGATTTCTGAGAATCCGAGAGATCTCTTAACACGACACTAAAGTCAAAATTGCAAAAACGGCCGCCATCTTGAATTTCGTCATTTTGATGCGATTTTGTTAAAATCGATATCTGTGAGTCTGCGAGACCTCTTAACACGACACTAAAGTCAAAATTGCAAAAACGGCCGCCATCTTGAATTTCGTTATTTTGATACGATCATATTGAAAATCGATATCTGTGAACCCGAAAGGGGTCGTAACACGATACAATAGTCAAAATTGCAAAAATCAGCCGCCATCTTGAATTTCGTCATTTTTGATGCGATCATGGTGAAAATCGATATCTGAAAATCCGAAAGAGGTCTTAACACGACACAAAAGTCAAAATTGCAAAAAACGGCCGCCATCTTGAATTTCGTTATTTTTGATCCGATCATATTGAAAATCGATATTTGAGAATCCGAACGAGGTCTTAACACGGTACAAAAGTCAAAATTGCAAAAAACGGCCGCCATCTTGAATTTCGTAATTTTTGATCTGATCATATTGAAAATAGATATCTGAGAATCTGAAAGGGGTCGTAACACGATTCAAAAGTCAAAAATTCGCATTCGCATTCGCATCAAATTACGAAATTCAAGATGGCGGCCGTTTTTTGCAATTTTGACTTTTGTATCGTGTTAAGACCTCTTTCGGATTTTCAGATATCGATTTTCACCATGATCGCATCAAAAATGACGAAATTCAAGATGGCGGCTGATTTTTGCAATTTTGACTATTGTATCGTGTTACGACCCCTTTCGGATTATCAGATATCGATTTTCAATATGATCGTATCAAAAATAACGAAATTCAAGATGGCGGCCGTTATTTGCAATTTTGACTTTAGTGTCGTATTAAGAGGTCTCGCAGACTCACAGATATCGATTTTTAACAAAATCGCATCAAAAATAACAAAATTCAAGATGGCGGCCGTTTTTTGCAATTTTGACTTTAGTGTCGTGTTAAGAGGTCTCGCAGACTCATAGATATCGATTTTTAACAAAATCGCATCAAAAATGACGAAATTCAAGATGGCGGGCGTTTTTTGCAATTTTGACTTTTGTATCGTGTTAAGACCTCGTTCGGATTCTCAGATATCGATTTTCAATATGATCGGATCAAAAATAACGAATTTCAAGATGGCGGCCGTTTTTCGCAATTTTGGCTTAAGTGTCGTGTTAAGAGGTCTCGCAGACTCACAGATATCGATTTTCAACAAAATCGCATCAAAAATGACAAAATTCAAGATGGCGGCTGTTTTTTGTAATTTTGACTTTAGTGTCGTGTTAAGAGGTCTCGCAGACTCACAGATATCGATTTTCATCATGATCGGATCAAAAATGACGAAATTCAAGATGGCGGCCGTTTTTGCAATGTTGACTTTAGTATCGTAGTAAGACTCCCTTCGGATTCTCTGATATCGATTTTCAATATAATCGGATCAAACGTGGCGAAATTTGAGATGGAGCCGATGCCGGTTTCCAACTCTTTATATTATAATTATTCTAAACACGGCCATATCAGACGTTTATTTACTCTACTCTTAGTCTGACTCTTTCTGACTCTTAGTCATATTTTTTATAAGTAAGTAAAAAATAAAACTATTACATTTTGGATTTGTATTTAAATATGCCCCAGACCCTTTATAAAAATTACATACACACGACCTTTCCTAAGTTGGTTAATTACTAATAATAATTTGACACACCTTAAAAATAGACCGCGCAATTTGTATGAAAATTGCGCGGTAAATCCTCCCCGCCCACTTCCCCGAACACCCCCCATCGTTGCTCTGAAAATAGCCGGAGCTTGGTCACTGGTATATAGCTACACTGTGGTTATATTTTCAAAATGACGGGCGTTTGTCCGATCCTTGGTTATTGATATACTGGCTGGAATCAAAATGGTGATACAAAGTTATATTTTCTGAATCTATTCGTGATTACGATCAGTCTCGGACCAGGGTATGTCCTTAAACTACGTCCAACAATGAGAGGTGGGGCACAGCGAAGTACCATCACGCTTAAGTCTGGAGAAGCCTAACTGGGGAAGTACCTCCTTACAGAAGACCACAGCCATAATAGCACTGCTACCTTTCAGGTAGTGTTGTGTTCCTGAGTGATAAGGTTACCAGAGCTCCAACCCCCTTAATGGTCGGCAACGCGCTTGTGACTCCCCTGGTGTTACGTATGCCCATGGGCGACGGTAATTGCTTACCATCAGGCAATCCGTCTGCTCGTTTGCCACCTTTTGAGATTAAAAAAAAAATAATTTCTATGGTGTCACAACCGAAAAATCAGTTTAAAAAAAACCTTCCCATACTATTATAGCTGCTAGCTTTAGTTGTTACTATGGGTACGTCATTTTTTTTTAGCTGTCTTTTCAGTTATCATGAATACATTCAGAAAATATAACTTTGTATCACCATATTGATTTTACCCTGTACTAATAATATATCATAATATTAATTAGGGTGTACTGCTGTTTTGGCGAATTATGTTTGGTCAAATTTCATTTGGCAACCAACTTTTCGCCGAAGATTTATTATCAAAGCAATTTCTTGGCATAATTTTACTTCGTATTTTTTTTATTTCGATACGTTTTTATATTGCAAAATTTTATTTCGTAAAATTTTATGTGGTAAATAATTGTGTAGCAAATGATTTGCTAAGTCAAATAACATAATGATTAATGACAAATAATTATTAAGTAAAAAAGAGAAAGGTGGGTTAGGTTAGGTTAGAACTGCGACTCTCACAGAACCGAAATGCTGCCAGAAAGGTGGGTCAGGTAAGGTTTGAACTGCGACCCTCACAAAGCCGAGATGCTGCCATTAAGGTGGGTTAGGTTAGGTTAGAACTGCGACCCTCACAGAACGGAAATGCTGCCGCCAGAAAGGTGGGTTAGGTTAGGTTAGAACTGCGACCCTTACAGAACCGAAATGCTGCCAGAAAGGTGGGTTAGGTTAGGTTAGAACTGCAACCCTCAACAAAGCCGAGATACTGCCAGCAAGGTGGGTTAGGTTAGAACTGCGACCCTTACAGAACCAAAATGCTGCCAGAAAGGTGGGTTAGGTTTAGTTAGAACTGCTACCTTCACGGAACCGAAATGCTGCCGGAAAAAGATAGATAGGTTATGTTTATTTTTTATGACCCTAAAAACGTCCGTTTCGCATGCTTATTTTGGCACCTTTTGCTGGATACATTAATAAAAACTAAATGGAGATTCATAGCTGTAGATGATTTGGCCGAGGTGAATAAACATTCAATATTTTGCAAAAAAAAGGTATGCCAATCAAAGCATTTGACGAAATTATAATTGACATTATAAAAAAATCCCATGTAATATTTTGTCAAACAATAATTTATTAAATCATGAGAAGATATCAATGCGCACCGTTGAGTTGCGAAATAAAAATATGACCAAATAAAACTTTGCTAAATGTTTTTTGGCGAATAATTAGTAAACCTTTAATTAGACATAAGTACTTCGATATTTAAATCGAAAGCAAAATAGAAAAATTTGACTACCAGTTGGTAGTGCACTGGGCTAGTGATCCAGTGGTTGTGGGTTCGAGTCCCGCTGCGAGTCAAATTTTTCTATTTTTTTCTTTCGATTAAAATATCGAAGATATTCGCTAGCAGACGTTTCTGCATAATAAAAAATAATGCATTAGCTAAGTTTTTCATAAGCTATAAGCGAAAAGAAGCGACCTTAGTGTTTGAAGTAAAAAAAAAAACATACGGTGAGTGTTATCCCTCCTTTGTTCATCATGGTTAAATGGTAGCCCTGGTAGTTGACATCCTGCTCGTTGTCGAACACTGGGCACTGGAGACAAACCAATAATTCAACTCAAACATTTGATAAGATACATTCACGTTAAGTAAAGTCTAGTTTACCCTCTGGGTTGGAAGGTCGGATGGCAGTCGCTTTCGTAAAACTAGTACCTACGCCAAGTCCTAGGATTCGTTGCCAAGCGGACTCAAGCTCTCATGAGCCGGAGGTGGTCACATTTTTTTTTACGAAGGACATCCTTTGTCGCGTAGTGCCGACTAGAATAGCACCACCCCATCTCCTCCCGCGGGTATCGTAAGAGGCGACAAAAGGTACCCACGGACGGGCAGCAGTGTCCGTCGAAACCCAATCTACAGCTACTGCGGTCGCCAACCCGCCTGCCAAGCGTGGCGACTATGGCAACTACCCGTTAAAATGATACAAATTATATACAATGGGAGGCCTATGTCCAGCAGTGGACTGCATACGGTTGAAATGTATGTATGTATCTTTACACAAATGGACTGACCACCACAGTAAGCTCTAGTAGGCTTGTGTTGTGACTCAGCCAACAATATATATAATATACAAATACTTAAATACATACAACACCCATGGCTCAGGAACAGATACCTGTGCTCATCACACAAACAATGCCCTTACCGGGATTCGAACCCAGGACCATCGGCTTCATAGGCAGAGTCACTACCCACTAGGCCAGCTCTGACATCAAAAGATCTGAACAACGCCTCTATTGTCAAGGCGATAAAGTGCATGTTCAGATATTTGTGACCACCTCCACAGCTCCGATATATCTGATGGCGACTGTACAGTCAAGCTAAAATAAATCGATACGAAAAAGTTACAGATGAAGCGGAAAGGTTCTGGAGTGGCGACCACGAACTGGAAGACGCAGCGTAGGTAGGCCTCCCACAAGGTAGAACGGCGACCTGGTGAAGGTCGCGGGATGCCGTTGGATGTGGAAGGCTCGGGACCGGTTATTTCGGGTCGTTTTGGGGGAGGCCTATGTCCAGCAGTGGACGTCTTTCAGATGAAGAGTTAATATGACATTGCTTTTGCTTTAGAAGACTGTAGTTAAGCCGGCGGGATTCGGATGCTTCTCATCTGGAGACACAACTCACCGAGTTATCTTGAATGGAGATGACAGCACAGATGTCGTCATCAGACTCCACCATCAAGATAACACTCTTCGGTATCGTGTAGTTGAATCTGAAAAGACCAAAAAGTTGGCGTAACTGGTGACCGAAGAGCTGGCGGCTTCCTCGCACAACGTATCAGCTGTGATACAACGAGCCGCCAGCATCCTTGGTACAATCGATATTTAAATCAAAAGAAAAATAGAAAAAATTGACTCGCAGCGGGACACGAACCCACAACCACTGGATCACTAGCCCAGTGCACTACCATTTGTGCTATCCGAGTACCGCTTAAACTTGTCATTTTTTTCTATCTATCCCTCGTCGTATACGTCATCATGGGTGACGTGTAAACACATCTACCGCCAGCGTATTGAACACTTGACGGCATCGAAGTCTCAATTTTCAATGAGAATTCATCGATAACAATGTGCTACCGCTTTCTAAATTATTCCATTCTTTCGATTTAAATATCGAAAACATTCGCTAGCAGACGTTTCTGCATAATAAAAAATAATCCTTGGTACAATGCCTCAAGGGCCTTTTTTAGATTTAATGTATATAGTAAGTAGTTATACTAAGACTTCGTCGGCCAGCCATACCCGTCTTTAAAGTATGGTTGCGGGATAAAAATTATCCTATGTCCTTTCTCGTAGCTCAAACTCTCTCCATACCTTTCATCCCAATTGGTTCAGCGGTTTAAGCGTGAAGACGTAACAGACCTAGGAGGAATAATGACTGGAGAACGCATCCGCGAACGCCAAATATATTCTGGCTTCTGTAGCCCAAAATGTAACAATTCACTATAGTTTTGCTTTACAGGACATTCTTCATAACAAAAATATTAGCTTATTCTGCATTAATTACCGCAACTTTAGTTGAAAACACAAGACAAAACTCCAATTGTATTTGTTTGTTCCCCTCCAACTTTGACAGTACTGAAGGGAGCGTTTGGAGGGGAACAAAAATATGTGAGACTATGACGGACGAAAATAGCGCCGGCTCTGCCATACCTATGGAAAGTTACATAAGACCATCCCTTTCGCAGCTTTGGTTGAAAACACAAGAAAACTCCAATTGTATTTGTTTGTTCCCCTCCAACTTTGACAGTTCTGAAGGGAGCGTTTGGAGGGGAACAAAAATGTGTTAGGCTATGACAAAAACAGCGCCGTCTTTGGTATACCTATGGAAACTTACATAAGACCATCCTTTTCGGTGGTATTGTTATTAGCACGCTCTAGTTATATGAGAGGTAGGGCACAGCGATGACCATCACGCTTGAATCTGGAGCAGCCCAACTGGGGAAGTACCTCCTCCTTACAGAAGACCACAGCCATAATAGCACTGCTACCTTTCAGGTATGTAGTGTTGTGTTCCTGATGGTGAGTAAGGTTCCCAGAGCTCCAACCCCCCTTAAAGGCCGGCAACGCGCTTGTCACTCCTCTGATGTTGCGGGTGCCCATGGGCAACGGTAATTGCTTACCATCAGGCAATCCGTCTGCTCGTTTGCCGCCCATGTCATAAAAAAAAAATGGTAAGTCTATGTAACGGTAGATATATACCTGAGTGAGGGTAGTTGCAAGCCTTGTGTGTTGTTCGGTGGCGGGTCGCTGTCGAATGAGAAGTAGTAGTACTTCGGCGAGCTTGGAGTCGCGTTCAACTCCACCTCCTGTGCCAACAAATATATAGATTATCAAAGAAAAAATCTTCAAAACAAGCAATGTATTGTATAAACTAAGTAGTATGTAGGCTGACAGTAAACGTCAACTAGACTACCGCATACTGTTCATTGAAAATACTATTTAGTTTGTTCGTAAAAATTACAAGTAATAAATTACACATATTTTTTAAAGTAAAGAGGAAATTTATTTATTGTCATAAAACATACTTCATATAATATCATCATCATTAACTTAAATAAATTAAAATACTAAAAATATAAAAAGCTAAACACTGAGGTTAAAATACCTAAAATATAGGATCCCCCCGCGGCATGGTGCCGTAAACGCTGGCAGCATTTCCTCGCTGTATCGCAATGCTTATTTCGTTGAGCGAGGAAGCTGCTAGCTCTCCGGTCACCAGTAACGTCGTTAAGACGTTTGGCCAAATCTTTGAAAGAGGCATGGGCACTTGGATCCCACGGGCCGAGGGTCTCGACACCAAAAGGTGCAAAATTGTATTTGGCCCCGAGACCTCTGTATTTTGTACTTTTCAAAGATTCGGCCGTCTCTGCTGCTGCCCCGGGCTGCGGTGCTATTTTAAAATTGTATAAAAAAATGTTCGTGGTGTAAAAGCGATCCCTAAAATTATTGTTCCTATTACAGGTAGTAGTGTCACAACTTAAAAATCTTACTACTAGGCCTTTTGGAATTAGACCAGTTTCCTCACGATGTTTTCCGAAAAGCGGCTGGTAAATATGAAATGACATTTCATACATAATAAAAAAATATAAAAAAAATAATTTGATTTGTTCTTAGTTAATTATTTTTATTTAAATATTACTTTATCAATGGCTAAAACTACGGCATCACCCTGTCCATCATTAGGTATATCCTTAAACCCAGGTATGACCTTAAACTACGTCCAACAATGAGCGGTAGGGCACAGCGAAGTACCATCACGCTTGAGTCTGGAGCAGCCCAACTGGGGAAGTACCTCCTCCTTACAGACCACAGCCATAATAGCACTGCTACCTTTCAGTGTAGTGTTCCTGATGGTAAGGTTCCCAGAGCTCCAACCCCCTTTAACGCCTGAGACTCCCCTGGGTGCCCATGACGGTGATTGCTTACCATCAGGCAATCTGCTCGTTTGCCATCTTAGTCATAAAAAAAAGGTAGCTGTCCACGACTAGGCAACTGTTTACCGACCTTGTCCACTTCTATGAAGAAATCGGTGACCCGCCGCAATTTGATGACGACTGGCACGTCAGTCGGGTTGGAGGTCGCCACGTGGATGGACGGCCGGTTTACAGTGGTGATGTCTGAAAGGTGCGAATACCACTGACATGAAGAAATAGACTCTTACACGCGAACAATTTTTTTTTTTTTTTACGTAGCCCTTGTTGTGTCCCACTGCGGGGCAAAGGCCTCCCCTCGCTTTAACCACTCGTCGCGGTCTAGTGCATGCTCCCGCCAATCGCGACAGAAACCATCCAGGTCATCCCGCCATCTCCTTTTAGGTTATGTATACAAAAATATGGCACTAACTGACGACCGGTCTGGCCTCGTGGGTAGTGACCCTGCCTATGAAGCCGATGGTCCTGGGTTCGATTCCCAGTCGGGGCATTTATTTGTGTGATGAGCACAGATATTTGTTCCTGAGTCATGGGTGTTTTCTATCTATTTAAGTATTTATATGTATCTATCTATTATATATGTGTCATTATCTAGGAAAAGGGACGTTATTGTCGATGGCGTTGCGTTTGTATTGGTTAGTCTTGAACAACGACATAAGCGCCATCGACAATAAGGTCCCTTTTCCTAGATAATGACACATATATCGTCGTCTAGTACCTACAACACAAGCCTTACTGAGCTTACCGTAGGACTAGGTCGATTTGTGTAAGATTGTCCCAAAATATTTTATATTTTATTTAAATATTTTATATTTAACTGACATTTCTACCACGTTTATTCATTCTCTACCAGTCAACCAACGAGAGTATAGAAAAGATTTAATAGGTGCAGGGTCTTTTTAATCAAAGGCGAAAAAAAAGCAATAGTGATAAAAAATAAACATACCTATATAAATACACATACATACCTACACATACATTTAATGTGCCTTGTGTGCATTTATTTGTGTAATGAGCACAGATATTTGTTCCTGAGTCATGGGTGTTTTCTATTTTTAAGTATTTATATGTATAAAATTGGCAACGCGTGTGGCGGCCACTAGTGGTTCAAGCGTGGCCGCCACTAAGTGGCCAATGTGCAAGAGCCCTAAAGGTTCTTATCTCCGTTCCACCACCGGACGTCCAGGCGAGAGGAGCGGTTTCATCCTTACGTTGTGAATATTCCATTCATTCGCACGAAGCGATTCGCTTCTACTTTCCTAATGCGAACTGCTAAGGAATGGAATTCGCTCCCTTCGTCTGTATTCCCGGCAAGATATAATTTGGGTCTCTTCAAGACAAGAGTGAATAGGCTGTTACTGAACCAGCATGCTACACCTTCGACCTCATCGACACTCACCATCAGGTGCGACTGAAGTCAAACGTTGGTCAGTCTTGCATAAAAAAAAATTAAAAAAAATTGACTACGGACCCCTCAATATTACTTACTGGGCCCGGCGTCGTGCGGACAAAGAGTTCGCGCCATGTCGTTCGTTCGCCATCGCCAGTTGCTTGTAGTCACCACCAGGGGCAGTTCCCATGAAGATATTCCTGAAATATACGTAAGTCTCACACAGGGAAAGATATGTATTTACAATAGTACATTACATCAGAGGCCGGGAAAATGAGGATTTCCGGCCAAGTGGGTATATACGTATAGTGATACGAGGCCGGGAATCCGTTTTCGCGACGAGGCATGTATAGTGCTCAAACATACAATGAAATAAAAGAAATGGTTCAAAAATTGTGCTAGGTCACAACTAACAATGAAATCGAAATGTATTAAAAATTAATTAATTAGTTTGCTGTGACATGGATACCTCTGTATGGATAATCGTCGAAAAAAGAGGTCTGAAAAGTTATATGAAATTCCATTTCCGTCCCCTACAGTTGTCGCGCCAAAAAAAACCATAGGTACTTCCGAGTCTATTATAAGGAATGTAAAGACAATATTTCATTGCATGTTTGAGAAATAGTTATTTGTTATACAAGGGAGCAAAGATAGTGTTTACATTCTCGTGCTAATATTGAGCCCCGAGCTAGCGAAAAACGTCCACTGCTGGTGCGCTGAAAAACTGCATTAGATTTAAATGCACTATGCCCGCCTCGCTACACGCTCTGCTTCAGTTCGGAATATTAGAGCGATCGCCTATATTGCTTTTTACATGCAGGCGGGCGACGTGTATTACATTTCAATGCACGTCGCCCGCCTCGCTACACGCTCCGCTTCACGCTGCGCCCAACGAGCGTGCAGCGTCCACTCAGGTAGCTTGCTTGGTGTCTAGAGCCTAACGCGTCATCTAGTGAGTAGCTTAGTAAAACAAACGTACTTAAATGTTTGCGAGCGGCCGCACTGCGCTTGGCGCCTAGCTAGTCGCTTAGCGTGTGTCCAAGTCAACAAACGTGTTAATTTTTTGTGGCGAGGCTACTATAAGCTCTAATACTTAGGCGCCAAGCAAGCCGTCTGGCAGTGCGTACGTGCGTAGCCTTATATTACAACGTCCCCCGCCTCGCTACACGCTGCGCTACTCGCTCCGCTTCACGCTACACCCGACGAGCGTGCAGCGTCAACTCAGACTGTCCGCTTACCTTTCTGCTGCGACGCGGTGATCAGCACCGGATGTTCGCCGTCCACCGCGTCTGTGGTCGACACGTGCACGCGGGTTGGCAGGTGGCATAATTTGTCTGTGGTCTGCAAACAAAACGTAGAAGCTGAGGGGCCATCCACATATTACGTACGAAATTTCGACCCTTTTCAAAGTTTTCAACCCCTCACCCTATGTTAATAATGATCGTTTAACAAGTAATAGTAATTTTACTGTTTCTATGTTATCTCCACATTGCTTTACGAAGGAGCAGTGCGAGCATACAGATATAGTGAGAAATTATTTTCCTTCGGGAAAACTCGGATTTTTATCGGAGTACGATGACACCCGAACTGGCAATGAATGATCGTATTAAATTAGTAACATTTTCATATCCATTAATATGGAACTTTATTGATTAGTGTCAAACGTAAAAGTGAAAAATTATATTTGACATTAAACAATAAAGTTCCATTAAATTAATATGGATATGAAAATGTCAATCATTTAATACGATATTAATTGACAGTTCGGGTGCCTATGTCCAGCAGTGGACGACATACTTCTGAAATGTTGTACTATATGATATGTTGTCACTTAGGCTGCATCAATATAAGATGACGGCACCAGTAATGGACAAGGAACCAATCATGAACATTAGTGCTTATTTCAAAGGAATTAAGTGTTGTGCATTTGTTGGGAAATATTCAATTTATAACTTTATGATTTTTGAAATAAGAACTAAGTGCCCATCATTGGTGACTGTCAGCTTAAAGTGTTCAACATTGGTGCCATTACCTTATTTGACATAAATTAGGTAGCAGTATTTAATATTAAATCTAAACTCATATTTTAAATCGAAAGAAAAATAGAAAAAATTACGTTACCCTCGTACCCTCGTCGTATACGTCATCATGGCCACGACGAGGGATAAATAGAAAAAAAATGACACGTCTAAGCGGTACTCGTATAGCACAATTGGTAGTGCACTGGGCTAGTGATCCAGTGGTTGTGGGTTCGTATCCCGCTGCGAGTCAAATTTTTCTATTTTTCTTTCGATTTAAAATATCGAATATATTCGCTAGCAGACGTTTCTGCATAATAAAAATAACCTAAAATCATATTTAAAAAAACTACCTCGGTAAAGTCCATGATCTGTTCTGTTGTCGAGTTCACTGTGATGTTGATAAGAGTGTCATATTCATACCTGTAATTAATAAAAGAAAAAAATTAAGTATGTTGTGGAACCATTATGCCCCAACGACCAACGGTTCTACGTGTCCCTTCCACGATCACTAAGTTTGGCGACCTGGAGGGCTATATCCAGTGGCGACCATACCGTTAGGCGCAGCGTGGGCAGCCCCCCCACGAGGACAAACGACATGGTCAAGAACGCGGGAATGTAGATGCGGGTGGCGCAAAACCGGTCACGGCGCCGAGTCTATGCCCAGCAGACGTCATTCGGCTGATATAATGATGATGATGATGTTGGAAGAGGGTAGTGTTATAAAAACCAATATGTTACTGGAAAGTCTGTTGTATACCTTATTATGGGCCGTCCATATATTATCGTCCATAAATATAGAAAAAAATCGTGATATAGATGTGTTTAAAAAGTCAATATTTCGTGTGACGTGTGCATACAAGCCGGTGTTCAAACTAGCGACCTCCAGATTGCAAGTCGCACTCTCTTACTGCTAGGCCACCAGCGCCTAAATGATTGCAACTGCTACGTCATATACTCTGCAATTGTTGCACAAGAAATTGCAAGCAATTGAGATCTTGGACACAATAAAACTAAAAACACAAGATGCTTACAAAAATATTACACAAATACTGTTGTAATTGTTTTTTTTTTTTATGACATAGGCGGCAAACGGGCAGACGGATTGCCTGATGGTAAGCAATTACCGTCGCCCATGGGAACCCGCAACACCAGGGGAGTCACAAGCGCGTTGCCGGCCTTTAAGGGGGGGGTTGGAGCTCTGGGAACCCTACTCACCAACAGGAACACAACACTACATACCTGAAAGGTAGCAGTGCTATTATGGCTGTGGTCTTCTGTACGGAGGAGGTACTTCCCCAGTTGGGCTGCCCCAGATTCAAGTGTGATGGTCATCGCTGTGCCCTACCTCTCATTGTTGGACGTAGTTTAAGGACATACCCAGGTCCAAAATTGTTTCACACTATTTACTACTAAGGAGGAATAATGACCTCGCACAAGATGGGAGGATGAACTGAAAGTCAGAGTGGGCCCGAACTGGAGAAGAGTGGCCCATGACAGACCCCAATGGAAGGAGCGGCACACTCGAGTTAAGAGATATATATACTCTAACTCAGAATAAAAGGGCTTAATAGATAGATGTTAAAGTTTAATTTGACAACAGGTTTGGGTATTACCCATTGGGTAGTGACCCGGCCTATGGTCCAGGGTTCAAATCCCATAAAGGGCATACATTAAATGTATGTGTATGTATGTGTATTTTTATATGTATATATGTATGTTTATTTTTTATCAGTATTGCTTACTATTTTTTTTTTCTTCTCGTCTTTGAGTTAGAAAGACCCTGCACCTATTCAATCCTTCTGTTACTCCCGTTGGTTGACTGGTAGAGAATGCCTTATGGTGCAATAAAGATTAAATAACTAAATAAACATGCACTTTTCGCACTGCTGCTTCGCGTGCTAAAAATTTCACTTTTTAAGGCACTTGCTATGAAAAATTAGGTTCGATACTCGTCTAAAAACTTCTTTAAGACTCGGATGATTGTCACCCTCATTTCACTCGGGCTCCAACATTCCCCCTCGTCGAATAAAAATTTTTTTTCACTAGTATCGAAATGTACTAATGTGATACTGATGAGCTGAGATATTTGTTCCTGAATCAGGGGTATTTAAGTAAGTTGTGAACTGATGGTGTTTGACATAATATTGGCCAAATGAATGCTGTAATAAATGTCAAAGACGATAATAATATAACAGATGCTTCATAGTTAGTTTTTTCTTAAGTATATGTTATCTATATCAACTTTTAATTTATATAGTAGTATTACTACTTAAAAATCAAAGCAAATCAAAATATTTCATAAAAAATTATTTGATTTGTTCTTAGTTTAAATACTTATTAATTAATTTATTTATTATTTCTTACAAAGCAGCACTAAAAAAAAATATGTTAGTGCACATCATGCTTGTTCTTAAAGTATGGTTGTGGGATAAAAGCTATCTTATGTCCTTTCTCGTAACTCAAACCCTCTCTTTACCAAATTCCATCGCAATTGGTTCAACGGTTTAAGCATGAAGAGGTAACAGACAAACAGACAGACAGAGTTACTTTCGTTTTTATAATATTAGTATGGATGTATTTATCATATTAATCTTATCTTTGTGATCTTTATCTTAGGGAAACTACCTACATAATACATAATGTTTTTTTAATTATTATTTATCATATATATGAATACATAAATTCCAATTCCAGGAATACAATAAATTCCAATAAGTTTGTAATTTTACTGATTCATAGTTTCCTGGGCTGACGCATCATTATTTCAATATCAGCACCGCGGGAATCCCTACACACTTAAAAACGTGTTATACAGTTAAAATAGATATTAACATAACTGGCTACTTTACTTACACATTGTAAACAAAATTTTTTGTTCCATTTTCGGCGAGAAAACTGCTCTGAGCTGAACAGTTTAATAGGCAATATAAAACTACACTCACAATAATTCGTTTAGTTACCATGTTTTGCACAAAAACTATATTCTCGTCTATTCATGAAAGTCGCAAATTGCAAAACATAATACACCGCTCGCGAAAGTCGTATGTCGTAAAAGTCAAAAAAATGCCATTGCGTCAGCGTGACAGTGACAGAAGTAGTCAGTTCGGGAGTTGGTTAATAAAAGTATATGCTACAAATTATACTGTGTAAATTAAATAATAGTCCCTTGTCCATGAGATCATCTGTACAATTACTGTAAAAAGCATAATTAGTAAAGTGTTCTAAAAAAGAAAAAAATTGACTATGAAAAAAAACTTATTTCAAGAAAACTGAGCGACATGATTTCAAAATTTCTACTTAGTTTTGTTAATCCTTAACATGCTTGTACAGCTCTCGTTTTATACCAATAGCTATCGACTAGCAAATAACAAGAGATTAGTTTTAGAGTACAATAAAATAATGCACAAAAATTATTGATTTTCACTTATCGAACTTGCGCAAAGTTCTTTCACTTGTCAATTTTCGAGATGTGTATCGAAAATTCTTCCAAAGAGAACAAATACAAAGTGATAAGCGGTCCAAACTGAATTAAAATGTCGTAGCATACATAATATCTTAGAGATAACAGGGTAACACTGCGCTCTTTGGTTACTTTCGGTGTAATTCGGAACAAAATTACAGCATTTTATTTGGCCATCGAGAACATACTAACAGTAAATAGATTGAAAATGGCGTCGTTTTGCCGATCAAATAAAATATTTTAATCTTTTCAGCAAAAAATTCTTCCAATCATATGTTTTTAACTATTTCTCTTTTATTTAAGTTTTATATTATTCGGAACATAATACTTAAACGGCGTCCGTGTTTAAGTGTCTTAATTCAGTTGTAATTTGTTAAAAGTAGTGAAAAAATGTGTGGTATTTTATGTTGAGTGTTTTAAATCACGTTTACATGAATTTATCTTGGATCTCGAGGACGAGATGCTATCGACGGTGGAGGAGAGCCGGGGCTACGACTTCCAGGACCCGGAAAACGCCAAGAAATGGCGCGGCCTCTTCGTTGCCTCGCTCCGAAAGGTTTGTATACAAAAACATTGATTGATAAAAGTTCGTTTTTGTTAGGAAACTACAGGAAAAACTCCTAGAATTGTATTAAAGAACCTTTGTTACTAAATAACGAAGGTTTTTATATAATTTCTTTTCTCGGTTTGGTTGTTATTTAAGTAACAGATGTTGTATGAGAGTTATACGTTTTTGAAGGTTTCAGTTGGAAGTCAAGGGTACTTGTCAAACCGTTAAAATTTCTAGCGAATGTAATGTAAACAAAAAGTCCAATAAAACAAATGACTAATTGCCATATAAGTTATACTTGGTAAGTTACAAACTATTCTGAAAGTTAGTGAATTTAATACAAAATATTTTGATAAAACAATACAAAAATGAGTATTCTTATGCCTACCCTAAAATGAACATGAGATATAAATACATTAAAAATTGAAACACTAACAAGATGATTCTTAAATGACTCACCAGCACACCTCACACAACTTAAATAGTTATTTTACAACTTGTTATTGAATGTTATGTATTACTTTTCTTCTGTAGAAATGAAAAATTGTGACTACTGAAACAGGTAATGCCATAGAGTATTATTTTAGAGGTTTACCTCTGATAGTTAATATAACATATTATTTAGCAAAGCATGAACATAACCCCTTTTAAACAATAGTTATTAAGTATTGGGTGTGTATATTAGCTTAAATGTAGATCTAGTTTAGTAATAAATAATTGCTAAATTAAGTTTTCTTATAGGAAAACAATTAAGTAAAATATCAATTTATTTATTTTGTTTAGATACATGTTCATTAGTATTTTAGTATTGTAGCAGGTGTAACATGGCACAGAGTAGCCCTAGACAGACAAGAATGGAAAAGGTTCGAGGAGGCTTTTGCCAATTGGCAAAATGGATTTACAGATAAATAATTAAATGGATTATTAGATCTTTTATTAGATCTGAATAAAAGGCTATTTATTTATTTTACATGTTTATTAAGATATAAAAACTTAACTAATAACTACAACACAACAAATTATATTTAACCTCATAAGGCCCACCATGCTAGAATTTTAAACAGTTTAAACCAATCTTGCTATGCAGTGAATTGGGTTGAATTTTGTTTTATGCAAAAAATAATGAATCAATAGAAATTCTACTCTATTTCCTTTTATAAAAGATTTAAACTCCATTGAAAGGGAGTGTACATTGTAATGCACACTGGATCTTACAAGGTAAAAACGAAACATATAGGAAATTTACAAATAAATGTGTTATTGTTGCTTTTTTGTGTCAGTAAATCACTTGTAAAGCCATATGGTAGGCCTATCAAATCAATCTATTAAGGTTTAGCCATGCTGCTTATAATGCACTACGGAATTGCAGTGACGCATCATATATGTACATATGTCCCTCTCACCACTGCTCATAATATGCTGCCGCAACAAGTATGCCCAGGCGTGCCAGATACAAAAGCTTTATTAGCAGTTCAATTTACCATACACTTGCATATTTTGAGCAACAAGTAGAGCAGCAGTGCGGTGAAAACTTTCGGATTTATTATAATAGGTTGAATTAGAAACCGGGAGTAATCCAGAAGAACCTCTCTATCTGACCTTTGAACCCAAAGGGTAAACTAGATGTAGTGTAGGGACGCGCGGCCAGACTCAGACGTACTGTTGATCACCTGTTGCAGTCATTCAGCTCAGTTCCCTGTAGTTGGTGCTGCAGGTTACTGTTCTGGCTGCGTTCCCACACAGTGCTCCTCAAATCTTCCAATTTTCTTGGAGAGGGTAAACTATTGCCTTATTGGTATTAGTCTAGTTACTTCATGATGTTCTCCTACACCGAAAAGCTGTAATATAAAATCATAATTTGTATATAAGTTTCAAAAAACTCATTGGTATACGAGCCGACCTTAGATGCCTTCGACTGATGATGATGCTGTCCATCAACAGGTCTTGGAGCAGGTGCATCCGTCGCTGACCGCCGAGGAGAGTGCCCTGGAGTTTGTGGAGTCCCTCTGCCTTAGACTCCTCGCTACGCTCTGCGCTCACCCTTCCCCACTCTGTGTCCAGGTACATATAACTTTTATGGTAAAGTAATGAAACATGGTTCAATAATTAACGATTAATACGGTACTACTCACGTTTATTTAGTCACTCGCGCGACATGTTTCGGAGAACATAGGCCTCCATTTTCAAGCACTAAGAGTGCTGAGTGTCAGTGCGCGACGGGCCGGTGCACGGTGACGCGAACGGCGAACCGAACGGATCGGTCCGTTCGGTTACTAAATAAACATGAGTAGCACTGTATTAATCGTTAATTATTAAATATGTCTTACGTAAGTTTAAATACAAACATGGTTCACCAACTTATCTATATTCAGTGGCGCTACCGCGAAAAACGATATTCGTAAATTTCGGATTACATATTGTCTCTGTCGCTCTCATGACGCCTTCATTGGAGTAAAAGAGAAAGTTGCTCGAAATATATGAACTTCGATGTTCACGGTACCGGGCCAGCTTCAATAGAAAAAGAAAATAATGTAAACAAATATCACTGATTGACAGCTGCTCTAAATAAGAAAAAATATTTGACACATGACAATATCATCATCTTCCTCGCATTGTCCCCATTTGCCACGGCTTATGGGAGCCTGGGATCCGCTTGGCAAGTAATCCCAGGATTTGGGATAGGCACTAGTTTTACGAAAGCGACTGCCATCTGACCTTCCAACCCAGAGTGTAAACCAGGCCTTATTGGGATTAGTCCTGTTTCAAGATGTTTTCCTTCACCGAAAAGCAACTGGTAAATATCAAATGATATTTCGTACATGCTGTCGAATGAACTCCCTGCCAAGAATTTCCCTAGGGACTACAGTATGAGGTTCTTCAAAAAAGGAGTGTATTGGTTCTTAAAGGGTAGGCAACTCGTATGTGAATCTTCTGGAGTTGTAGGCGTCCATAGGCTACGGTAATTGCTCACCATCAGGCGGGCCGTATGCTTGTTTGCCACCGTCATTGTGTAAAAAAAAGTTCCGAACAACTCATTGGTACAAGCCGGGGTTCGAACTAGGGCTCCTGGTATCCGTGATGTACGCCGACCCGTAGCTACGTGTTCTTAACATCGCCGGTACTAAGATCACGAATTTCACGAACACGGCCAGGTACGTGTCACGTACCTACGTTCGCATCCAGATTCACGTGACACGCCGTGACACGTAGCCCGTACCTGCGTCCGTGTGTGGAGCTTCGGGCTCGATTCCGATGGATACTTATCGCACGTTTCGTAATTTCGCCACGCCCGGAAATATAATAAATAAGGACTAAGTTTTATTCTTAAGATACGTGAAGGCGTGATCAAGCCTACACGGATCTACACGGATTCACGTACCCTAATTTCACGTAACCGAATGTCACGTGCGGAACGGACCAGAAAACCGTTGCCGTGATTCACGAAACCGGGCGTACGGCTACGGGTTCACGTATCACGGACACGACCGCGAGCCCTAGTTCGAACCCACGACCGCCAGCGCTCTTTCCAGTATATTTACCACACTTTTGTATATTGCAGGACGTGGAGGAGCGGGTGGGGCGCACGTTCCCGACGCCGCTGGACAAGTGGGCGCTGTGCGACGCGCGGGACGCCGCCGCCAGCGCCACCAGGCGCCGCAAGCTGCTGCTGCCGCACGACAGGCTGCATCAGATGCTGCAGAAGGTTACTGTTTGCTATTCTATGGACTCTATTTCTTACCTGTGGACCGATTTTTGAGAGTAATGCACTCTAATTTAAAAAAAAATATTTTTACATTACACCAGAGGCCGCAATTTAGGATTTCCGGCCAAGTGGATATATACGGCCGAGCGAGCGTGATACGAGGCCGGAAATCCGTTTTCACAACGAGGCATGTATAGTGCTTTTCTCAGACATACAATGAAATAAAATGAAATAAATGCTTCAAAAATAGAAATTTGCCAAATCACAACTAACAATGAAATCGAAATGTATTAAAAATTAACATCAGCTGTTTGTTATGATAACCGCCATCTTTGCCTCTGTATGGATAATCGTTGAAAAAAAGGTTACTATGCAGGCAAAGTTATATGTAATTCCATTATCATCCCCATTGCGCCCAAAAAAACATACTTCCGAGTCTATTATAAGGAATGTAAAGACAATATTTCATTGCATGTTTGAGAAATAGTACATTAAATCAGAGGCCAGGAAAATGAGAATTTCCGGCCAAGTGGGTATATATGTGAAAGATATAGAATATATTCCCGGTTATGTATGAAAGATTTAAACTAAGTTTGAATGCCATTATTATTAAATCTGAAATCGAAGCCATGGTTCCTAAGAACAGATTTCGCTATCTCTCATAATTTCTGACTTCCCCCTACTGACCCATTTGGATTGATCACCTGGTATATAATATGTGACATTATCTACGAAAAGGGACAACATTGTCGATAGCGCTTATGGCGTTGTTCAGGACGATACAATACAAACACAACGCGATTCGACGTAAGTGCCATCGACAATAAGGTCCCTTTTCCTATATAATGACACATATAATCACACACAAAATATTGGATTGTACACAATCCTGAACTTCCAAATATTGTTTTTTTAAGTATGTACACACACACTGTATCTTGTATTTAAATTTTGTTTGACGATCCTTATTGGGAGACACATATTTATTATTGTACAATATTATAACTGTTATTTCCATTGTGAATATGAAATTTTGACGATCATGATTGAAATTATTATAACTTTGCAAATAAGTCAAACTTATAATGTAATCTTTCCTGAAATAAAATAAACTAAACTAAACTAAACTAAACATTTTCATACAAGTGCTTCCATCACGAACGAGTGAGCGAGTTAAAATGGGTCCTCTGCGACCCCCGCCCCTTCAAACTAGGGCTCCTGGTATCCGTGATGTACGCCGACCCGTAGCTACGTGTTCTTAACACCGCCGGTACTAAGATCACGAATTTCACGAACACGGCCAGGTACGTGTCACGTACCTACGTTTGCATCCGGATTCACGTGACACGCCGTGACACGCCGTGACACGTAGCCCGTACCTGCGTCCGTATGTGGAGCTTCGGGCTCGATTCCGTTGGATACTTATCGCACGTTTCGTAATTTCGCCACGCCTGGGAATATAATAAATAAGGACTAAGTTTTATTCTTAAGATACGTGAAGGCGTGATCACGCCTACACGGATCTACACGGATTCACGTACCCTAATTTCACGTAACTGAGTGTCACGTGCGGAACGGACCAGAAAACCGTTGCCGTGATTCACGAAACCGGGCGCACGGCTACGGGTTCACGAATCACGGACACGACCGCGAGCCCTAGTATTTATTGAAGCTGTCCGTGCTTTTTTTTTTGAAACTGACTTGGGCTTTATGCACATGTGTTGTGCGATAGAGTAAGCGGACTGTGTGGGGGGAAGGTAGCCTGGGGAAAATCCAGGACCCTTCCGCGCCAGACTTGACTTGTACTACTGGAATACTCCTACTGAGTTTTCGCTTCCAGTGAGATTGGTTGAGACGGTCTCAGCCGAATCTGAGTGGTGTGTAATGGTATCGAGCTAATGGGAGTTTTATTGCTGGTTCGCTACCCCTAGCCTGCTGGTAAAGACTCCAGCAAGAAACCCAGCAGGCCCGACCGCTGTCGGAGTGACTCTAACCGGTACGCGGCGGTACCGTGTTGATAAAGGACTGAATGTGTCGGTGTTGTCGCGTGGTGGACGTCCCCGCCGGCGGGAGCGCCGAAGTGTACGCGTTGTGTCCGCGGGGGACGACGCACGCACAGCGGCCCATCTTTCGAGGGTCGCTGTGAGTGCGTGGTCCGGGTCCGAGAGAATGTGTCTAGGCCGCCACAAGCTGTCCGTGCGTATTCTTGTTTATGGAATGATATTATTAGTATTATTACTCATCCAAAATCCTCGTTTGTTACGCCTCCCTTTTTTCTTTTTATATAAGTACAGAAGCAAACATTTCATGATGGCATCATTGAAGTCGTCATCACTTGGATCGTCCGACATCGTTTCAACGGTTCGTTTGATACTGACTGCCAGGTTACTCCGCCAACTCCGCATCTAATGGAAGTTCGCAAACTCGCTCATCTGACCCATTTCATTTCTAGCCTCGCTCGTTCCGCATAATTCGCTGGCAGTTGAAGGCAACTCGTTTTCAGTGGAAGTGCTATTTTACTCCGCATCGCTTACCCCGTTACCTCCATTCCCGCTCATAACTAGGGCTCACGGCCGTGCACCCGGTTTCGTGAATCACGGCAACGGTTTTCGGGTCCGTTCCGCACGTGACATTCGGTTACGTGAAATTAGGGTACGTGAATCCGTGTAGATCCGTGTAGGCGTGGACCTTCGTATCGTAAAAACACGCTGGTTCGGTCCGCCCGTAATATATACTAAGTGGTAACTCTATTCAATAAAACTTAGTCCTTATTTATTTTTCTCCCGGGCGTGGCGAAATTACGAAACGAGCGATAAGTATCCAACGGAATCGAGCCCGAAGCTCCACACACGGACGCACGTACGGGCTACGTATCATGGCGTGTCACGGCGTGTCACGTGAATCCGGATGCGAACGCAGGTACGTGACACGTACCTGGCCGTGTTCGTGAAATTCGTGATCTTATTACCGGCGGTGTTAAGAACACGTAGCTACGGGTCGGCGTACATCACGGATACCAGGAGCCCTGCTCATAACCCTTTTTTTAGTGGAGGGCGGGCATTATAGTGCGTTTTGGGAATAGTGCATTCGGCACCGGAAAGTTTTGTATTTAAGAGTAACAATATGTTTTTTTTATTCCAGGAGGTGCTAATGTACAAAATCGACACGTCCGTGTCGGTGTTCATGGCGGCCATCTTGGAGTACGTGAGCGCCGACATACTCCGGCTGGCGGGGCACTTCGTCAAGAAGATCTCGGCCAAGTCCGGGTACGAGACCATCACCAGCGGGGACATCAAGACCGCCATGTGCGCTGACAAGGTCAGGGCAACTTTCTATTAGCCTAATTTGTGTTTAATTAAGGATGTAAATATTAGTAGTAGCAGTAATAGTACATTACTGGAGCCGCCGGGAAACAGGGGGTTGCAGGCTGAGTATGTATAGACTAGTAATAGTAGTCGGACCCGGGTATGTCCTTAAACTACGTCCAACAATGAGAGGTAGGGCACAGCGAAGTACCATCACGCTTGAATCTGGAGCAGCCCGACTGGGGAAGTACCTCCTCCTTACAGAAGACCACAGCCATAATAGCACTGCTACCTTTCAGGTATGTAGTGTTGTGTTCCTGATGGTGAGTAAGGTTACCAGAGCTCCAACTCCCCTTAAAGGTCGGCAACACGCTTGTGACTCCCCTGGTGTTGCGGGTGCCCACGGGCGACGGTAATTGCTTACCACCAGGCAATCAGTCTGCTCGTGTGCCGCCTGTCATAAAAAAAAGTAGCCGGACAGGCCGGATAGAATACGAAGCCTGCAAGCCCCTTTCACGGCTAGGCATGTATAGTGCTTTTCTCAAATTAATGCAATGAAATAAATAAATACACCATTCAAATAATAAACGTTTAATATCGTATAATTTAGACACGGTGCTGCCAAGTCATGTATTTCAAATTTGCCGCCGTTTACATATTGACAATTTTAGCCATGCTTATTCTTAACTACGTTATCACTCCATTTATAACATGGGTTGAACTTAATAGGCATAAACGCGAATATTTATGGTCCGATAAAGTTCGGACCTATTAAAAAAAAGTTGCTTTACCTGAACACAGACGCCAAGTTTATATTCAAATAAAAAAAAAATGATTTCCCGGTCGTCAATAACGAATCACCTCAAAAACGTCAGACATTACGAAGTTTAGATTGTCTATGCAGCTGAGAATGACAACGAAAATTATCGAAAATATCGATATGCATATGTTATTTAAAATACATTTTCACTTCTCATGCTCTAAAAGTGTGTCATAAAGGGTGAACACTATTAAATTGTCGCAGGTCGAACATGCTACAGACGACAAAATAAAAATCCAAAGTGCTCAAAATTCTTTATATGACTAATTTTATACAGCGTAAAATCATTTTAAAAAATATTAGGGCTATTTCATCGAACGACGAGAAAATTTCCGGACATTACTTTTGACGTGATTCATTGAATTTCGCACGGAATCATCGCTTAACAATTTTGTGCATTTAATCCATTTTCGTTGAAAATCTGGTAATGAAGTGGCAGGTTGGCAAGTTTTTCGCAGTTTAGTTTTTATATTAGCCCAATATTTTTCGATGGGGCGAAGTTCGGGACAGTTAGGTGGGTTACTCTCCTTAGGCACTACCTCGACTGAATTCGCCTTATACCATTCCAAAGTTCGAGACGAATAATGGCAACTTGCTAAATCTGGCCAAAACAATGTTGAGGAAGTGTGTTTCTTTATGAATGGTAACAGTTTCTTTTTCAAGCATTCTGATATATAAATATCGGTGTTAATTGTCCCGGTAGTGATAAATGGTGAGCTCCTCATGCCGCACTGGCATATAGCTTGCCAAACAAGGTATTTTTTGCAAATTTTTCTACCGGGATCACCTTTTCCGATTCGTCAAGATTCGAGATGTCACGAGAGGAATAGTACTGGTTACCTGGTAAAGACTTGAAATCTGCCTTGACGTAGGTTTCATCGTCAATAATTAGGCAACATTTTTCTCAATCAACAAGGTATACAATAACCTAGAACGTCTAACCGCACGATTATATTGATCCACAGTTCTCTTGGGAGCCTTTTGCTTCTTATATGTTGTAATGCCGCATTCTTTTTAATTTTTGGACATTTGCTTGACTAGTGCCTACTTTTTTCGCCACATCCCGGGAAGAGATACTCGGATTCTTATCAAATAGCTTGCACACCTTTGATTGTAACTTAACATTAGATTTTCTGGTGGGTTGACCTTCACGCCGCTTCCTATCTATAGTTTCACCTTGTTTAATTTTTTTTAGGGTTCGTTGAACCGTCCTCCGAGTTGTTTGACAAGATTTTGCCAGATCTAAAGTTGATAAATGAGGATTTTTACTGAATTCTTGCAAAATTAATTCGCGAACATTTTTTTCGTGTAACGCCATTTTCATAAATAAAAAACAAATGAACATTTTATGGTTGTCTAATATATTACGAGCCTTCTAAATTTAAAATTTTAAAAGAATATTCAAAAAAGGTTCGATGCAACACGCTAGCAAAGTAAAAATGTAGGCGACAATTTAATAGTGTTCACCCTTTATTATGCTTGCCAAGGCGGACTAAAGTAATACATTTAGCCTCTTGGGAAAATATGTATACATATTTATGATATACAAAACGTTTTAAATTGACCAACCAGAACACTTCATCTTATTAACTCCACCAATCACGACACATATCGAAGTTAATTGCAACTCTAGATTCTTTTTTGGTGCGAATACTGTTTAAAAATGTGAAATCATTAAAAAAAACTTTGTATAAAGTATCAACCAATCAGACAATACCACAATATTAAAATCGACCAATCAAATTGTCAAAGCATTAGATGCTTTTTAGTTCCTACTTCACAAGCATTAAAAAAAGTTTAAATCGTTGGCAAACTCTATGAAGCCCCAATTATACGTTGTCTATGGCATTTATTCACGGCGTAGATATATCATATCTGTATCAAAGCAGTAAAAAAAATACAAAGACTGCCAAATTAAACATTTTTGACTCAGAATTCATTGCGGGTGAATATAATTGTATTTGTTAATTGTTGAAATGTTATTTTATCTTATTTTCTCGCAATCGAAGTGAAAACTAGTATGCATAACTCGGGTCTAAACGCCATATTACCCCTCGAACAATTTTCCCTCACTTCGTTCGGGAAAATAACCATCTCGTGGTACTATGGCCTAGTTTAGCCCCTTGTCAGACAATCTACTATTAATGCAATCACAATAATGTGCTAGTATCTAGTCATTGTCTATCTTTGACAGCACGTTTGTCTACATGATAAGACAAGTAAAGATGAAAAGACTTTAGTCAGTACAGCAAGCATCATACAGTTAGTTGCAGTCAGTATGGCCAAATATATCGTAACACTTCCTTACTGCTATATAAATAAAGATCTGTATCGTTTTTTAGCCACTTTGGTTGCCACTAACTATATGGCGCTGACTGTGCATACACAAAAACTTAGCAAACCAATATTTTAAAAAAAATTACTAAGATGAACTTATACATAGAACGGATAGCTCCCAGCAGTACCAAATAACCTTAGTTTGTTGTTTTTTTGTTTTAATTTAACTGGCAACTCGAATATTCGAGATAATACTAAAAACTCAAAACACAATGACACATACTGGCAGGGTCGCCATGAGGCGTACGCGGAGTAGTAAATAGGAATAACGTATGAACCGTGATAAAGATAATTTGTTACTGAATACAAAAATAGGGGCAAGCAAGGTCGAGACCCGAGCACAGAAAGAATCCAAAATTGAATTACGAGCATAGCAAGTAAGCTAAAAATATTGATCCCATAAGTATTGGTATAATCTCATTCGATTCAGCGCAAAAAATACATAGAAAATGGCGACAAATACATAAAAAATAAATCTCCCCTTCACGGCATCCTTTATTCTAGCGGAGGGTATTTGGTGACGCTTACACTTCCTCCCAGACCGACATACACCGATCACGGCGTCCTTTATTCTAGCGGAGGGTCTTTGGTGACGCTTACACTTCCTCCCAGACCGACATACACCGATCACGGCGTCCTTTATTCTAGCGGAGGGTATTTGGTGACGCTTACACTTCCTCCCAGACCGACATACACCGATCACGGCATGCTTTATTCTAGCGAAGGGTATTTGGTGACGCTTACACTTCCTCCCAGACCGACATACACCGATCACGACATGCTTTATTCTAGCGGAGGGTATTTGGTGACGCTTACACTTCCTCCCAGACCGACATACACCGATCACGACATGCTTTATTCTAGCGGAGGGTCTTTGGTGACGCTTACACTTCCTCCCAGACCGACATACACCGATCACGACATGCTATATTCTAGCGGAGGGTATTTGGTGACGCTTACACTTCCTCCCAGACCGACATACACCGATCACGACATGCTTTATTCTAGCGGAGGGTCTTTGGTGACGCTTACACTTCCTCCCAGACCGACATACACCGATCACGACATGCTTTATTCTAGCGGAGGGTATTTGGTGACGCTTACACTTCCTCCCAGACCGACATACACCGATCACGACATGCTTTATTCTAGCGGAGGGTATTTGGTGACGCTTACACTTCCTCCCAGACCGACATACACCGATCACGGCGTCCTTTATTCTAGCGGAGGGTATTTGGTGACGCTTACACTTCCTCCCAGACCGACATACACCGATCACGGCGTCCTTTATTCTAGCGGAGGGTATTTGGTGACGCTTACACTTCCTCCCAGACCGACATACACCGATCACGACATCATTTATTCTAGCGGAGGGTATTTGGTGACGCTTACACTTCCTCCCAGACCGACATACACCGATCACGACATGCTTTATTCTAGCGGAGGGTATTTGGTGACGCTTACACTTCCTCCCAGACCGACATACACCGATCACGGCGTCCTTTATTCTAGCGGAGGGTATTTGGTGACGCTTACACTTCCTCCCAGACCGACATACACCGATCACGGCGTCCTTTATTCTAGCGGAGGGTATTTGGTGACGCTTACACTTCCTCCCAGACCGACATATACCGATCACGACATGCTTTATTCTAGCGGAGGGTATTTGGTGACGCTTACACTTCCTCCCAGACCGACATACACCGATCACGGCGTCCTTTATTCTAGCGGAGGGTATTTGGTGACGCTTACACTTCCTCCCAGACCGACATACACCGATCACGGCGTCCTTTATTCTAGCGGAGGGTATTTGGTGACGCTTACACTTCCTCCCAGACCGACATATACCGATCACGACATGCTTTATTCTAGCGGAGGGTATTTGGTGGCGCTTACACTTCCTCCCAGACCGACATACACCGATCACGGCGTCCTTTATTCTAGCGGAGGGTATTTGGTGACGCTTACACTTCCTCCCAGACCGACATACACCGATCACGACATGCTTTATTCTAGCGGAGGGTATTTGGTGGCGCTTACACTTCCTCCCAGACCGACATACACCGATCACGGCGTCCTTTATTCTAGCGGAGGGTATTTGGTGACGCTTACACTTCCTCCCAGACCGACATACACCGATCACGGCGTCCTTTATTCTAGCGGAGGGTATTTGGTGACGCTTACACTTCCTCCCAGACCGACATACACCGATCACGGCATGCTTTATTCTAGCGGAGGGTATTTGGTGACGCTTACACTTCCTCCCAGACCGACATACACCGATCACGGCGTCCTTTATTCTAGCGGAGGGTATTTGGTGACGCTTACACTTCCTCCCAGACCGACATACACCGATCACGGCATGCTTTATTCTAGCGGAGGGTATTTGGTGACGCTTACACTTCCTCCCAGACCGACATACACCGATCACGGCGTCCTTTATTCTAGCGGAGGGTATTTGGTGACGCTTACACTTCCTCCCAGACCGACATACACCGATCACGGCGTCCTTTATTCTAGCGGAGGGTATTTGGTGACGCTTACACTTCCTCCCAGACCGACATACACCGATCACGGCATGCTTTATTCTAGCGGAGGGTATTTGGTGACGCTTACACTTCCTCCCAGACCGACATACACCGATCACGACATGCTTTATTCTAGCGGAGGGTATTTGGTGACGCTTACACTTCCTCCCAGACCGACATACACCGATCACGGCATGCTTTATTCTAGCGGAGGGTATTTGGTGACGCTTACACTTCCTCCCAGACCGACATATACCGATCACGACATGCTTTATTCTAGCGGAGGGTATTTGGTGGCGCTTACACTTCCTCCCAGACCGACATATACCGATCACGACATGCTTTATTCTAGCGGAGGGTATTTGGTGACGCTTACACTTCCTCCCAGACCGACATATACCGATCACGACATGCTTTATTCTAGCGGAGGGTATTTGGTGACGCTTACACTTCCTCCCAGACCGACATATACCGATCACGACATGCTTTATTCTAGCGGAGGGTATTTGGTGACGCTTACACTTCCTCGCTTACATTATTTACCGGATTCAACACGGATGAGAGTTTAAAACCATCCACTTCGTAAAATTTTCGGCTTCAAGTACTATTCTACTATAGTAATATATTGAGTCTACCCATGGGAATGAGATACTGAAATACTGAAATACATTTATTTATTGCCAGAGAAATAAATTATAAAATAGTTACAATAAACTTAAAAATCAATACTTATTACTAAACACTATTACTTAACTACTATGGTTACATTATCAGTCTTTCTGGCAATGGGTTCCAGTCTCAGCATGTGTTGAGCCTCTCGGCTTAACGCTGGTTTTCAGACCAGACCCTGGAGATAGGTCGGTCGAAGACTAAGGGTGTTAAAATGTGCTTGTAAATAAGGTAATATTGTTGTTTATAAATAAAATTAAGAAATTTGTATGTTTGATTTGTTGAAAAAATTAAAGTAGTAGGTAGTAAGATGTTTTCCCGCTGGAAAAAGT
This sequence comes from Grapholita molesta, assembly GCA_022674325.2. NCBI lineage: Eukaryota > Metazoa > Arthropoda > Insecta > Lepidoptera > Tortricidae > Grapholita > Grapholita molesta. Next base: position 492,838 of record CP053145.2, on the reverse strand, counting down.
AGCCTATGTCACTCTCCATCCCTTCAACTACCTCCACTTAATTAATCACGTCAAATTGTCGCTCCGTTTTGCCGTGAAAGACGGACAAAGCAGACACACTTTCGCATTTATAGTATGGATAGTGAAGATATCATCTTGGGTCGGTACTGGGTCTTAGTCGCCACGCTTGGGATCGCGAAAATTCTACAACGGCGCCCTCCGGCGGCCCCAGTTTACCGCCAGGGCATCCGCACAATGGAGGGAGAGATCAGAAACGCTTGATCTCCCCCCGACGGCATGTAAGGCCGTGCAGTGCGGTTCCCGTACCCGCTGGCCCAACTAAGGGTCTTGGCGAACGAACGCTCGTTGTCTACGACCCTGCTGCCTGAGGCAGAGCGTCCACGTCCACTTCTCACACTCTCTCCGCTGCCTCTCTCTGTGACATAACCTCTTCACAGAAGGATGCAACGGCCTTCCAATTCTTCTCACTGCACCACACTGCCGCTATGAGTACAGTATACCTATGTTGTTGCAGGTGCTGCTGGACATGTTCTACCAGGAGTCGCTGGCGGGCGCGGCGCGCGGCGGCGAGCGGCGCGGGCGGCGCGCCTCGCTGTCGTACGCGGAGCTGGCGCGCGACCTGCTCACCGACGAGAAGCACTTCCTGCGCGACCTGCACCTCATCATCCGCGTGTTCAAGGACGAGCTGGAGAAGATACTGGACAAGGACACCAGGGTATGTGGCCCGGCCGGGGCGTGTTCTACCGGGAGTCGCTGTCGTACGCGGAGCTGGCGCGCGACCTGCTCACCGACGAGAAGCACTTCCTGCGCGACCTGCACCTCATCATCCGCGTGTTCAAGGACGAGCTGGAGAAGATACTGGACAAGGACACCAGGGTATGTGGCCCGGCCGGGGCGTGTTCTACCGGGAGTCGCTGTCGTACGCGGAGCTGGCGCGCGACCTGCTCACCGACGAGAAGCACTTCCTGCGCGACCTGCACCTCATCATCCGCGTGTTCAAGGACGAGCTGGAGAAGATACTGGACAAGGACACCAGGGTATGTGGCCCGGCCGGGGCGTGTTCTACCGGGAGTCGCTGTCGTACGCGGAGCTGGCGCGCGACCTGCTCACCAACGAGAAGCACTTCCTGCGCGACCTGCACCTCATCATCCGCGTGTTCAAGGACGAGCTGGAGAAGATACTGGACAAGGACACCAGGGTATGTGGCCCGGCCGGGGCGTGTTCTACCGGGAGTCGCTGTCGTACGCGGAGCTGGCGCGCGACCTGCTCACCGACGAGAAGCACTTCCTGCGCGACCTGCACCTCATCATCCGCGTGTTCAAGGACGAGCTGGAGAAGATACTGGACAAGGACACCAGGGTATGTGGCCCGGCCGGGGCGTGTTCTACCGGGAGTCGCTGTCGTACGCGGAGCTGGCGCGCGACCTGCTCACCGACGAGAAGCACTTCCTGCGCGACCTGCACCTCATCATCCGCGTGTTCAAGGACGAGCTGGAGAAGATACTGGACAAGGACACCAGGGTATGTGGCCCGGCCGGGGCGTGTTCTACCGGGAGTCGCTGTCGTACGCGGAGCTGGCGCGCGACCTGCTCACCGACGAGAAGCACTTCCTGCGCGACCTGCACCTCATCATCCGCGTGTTCAAGGACGAGCTGGAGAAGATACTGGACAAGGACACCAGGGTATGTGGCCCGGCCGGGGCGTGTTCTACCGGGAGTCGCTGTCGTACGCGGAACTGGCGCGCGACCTGCTCACCGACGAGAAGCACTTCCTGCGCGACCTGCACCTCATCATCCGCGTGTTCAAGGACGAGCTGGAGAAGATACTGGACAAGGACACCAGGGTATGTGGCCCGGCCGGGGCGTGTTCTACCGGGAGTTGCTGTCGTACGACACCAGGGTATGTTAGTACAATTAATCAATGAAGCTGGAATGGTAAGTGGGGTTATGTGAACAATTCATTGTCGTGGTTAAAAAAAAACGACTAATTGTTTCCATCTTTTCACTTATGCGATAAATGAAAGGTGCAATTGACCTCAGGTCGGATAATAAAGAGACGCGTTAATGAATAAAGAATATAAAATATAATATAGTAGCATCACAAAGAGGTCTCCGTTGTACGGAACAGGGTTATGTTTTCAAAATGACGGGCGTTTGTCCGAACCTTGATTGTAACACATCCTTACTGCTTTATAAATAAAGATCTGTATCGATATATTTGGCCACTTGGGTTGCCACTAACTATATGACGCTGACTATACCAATGTTCTCGTACACTCGGTCGCGTTGCAAGTGCTACTACCTACGATTCTTGGGGTCCTGGATTTAAATTCTGGTAAGGACATTTATTTGTGACCTTAAGGTCCGATTTTTCAATTGTCAGATAAGCACATATCTGACAATTACCCATACAGTTATTCGTCAAATAAGGCTTATCTATCGATTGTAAAATCGGCCTTAACACGAATTATTTCCGAGTTATGAACATTTTTGTGTAAGGAACTTTTTGCAGTGTGTCAGCATATATACAGCCTTGATACAAACTCGAGGGACAGTAGTATTACAGTAATCGATATACTCGTACACTTTGATTCTGTAACGTAACAGTCGCGATACAACATCTATACAGCCTCGCAACTTTATCACAACAAAAATAAATAAATATTTCGGTACAATCTTACACAAATCGACCTAGTCCTACGGTAAGCTCAGTAAGGCTTGTGTTGTAGGTACTAGACGACGATATATATAATAGATACATAGATATAAATCCTTAAATACATAGAAAACACCCATGACTCAGGAACAATCTGTGCTCATCACACAAATAAATGCCCACCCAGGACCACCCACTAGGCCAGACCGGTCGACAAAAATAAAAATATGTGTCATTACCTTATTGTCGATGGCACTTACGTCGAATCGCGTTGCGTTTGTATTGTATCATCTTGAACAACGACATAAGCGCCATCGACAATAAGGTCCCTTTTTGTAGATAATGTTGTAATTATTTTTTAATTGCTCTGTTTCAGACGATATCTCTGATCTTCGGCAACATTGTGGACATATACGAGCTGACGGTGACGTTGTTGGGCAACCTGGAAGACGCGATGGAGATGTCACAAGATTCACCCACCCCCTACATCGGCAGCTGTTTTGAGGGTAGGTTTTTTTTTTAAACAAGCCTTACCAGCGTTTGACCTCAGTCGCACGTGATGGTAAGTGTCGACGAGGTCGAGGGTGTAGCACGCTGGTTCAGTAACAGCCTTCACTCTTGCCTTGAAGAGACCTAAATTATATCTTACCGGGAATATAGACGAAGGGAGCGAATTACATCCCTTAGTCCGAAGTAAGATGTAGCATCAGAAATGACGACATTTGCAACAGATTTTTTTTTATTGCCTGATGGTAAGCAATTACCGTCGCCCATGGGCACCCACAACACCAGGGGAGTCACAAGCGCGTTGCCAGCCTTTAAGGAGGATCGGAGCTCTGGGAACCTTACCATCAGGAACACAACACTACATACCTAAAAGGTAGCATTGCTGTTATGGCTGTGGTCTTCTGTAAGAAGGAGGTACTTCCCCAGTTGGGCTGCTCCAGACTCAAGCGTCGTATCATATCGCTAAACTTAAGTGGCAGTTGGAGGGACATATTAGACTCAGAATTCATTACCGGTTATACATTAATATCTGTCTAATTTTCTCCCCGATTATAAATTTATAATCCATAACCAATGGTAATCCGTAATCGCTTATAATTTATTTATTCATTCAAAGTCAATTTTAAATTCAAAATATTTCGACCGACTAAGATCTTATTGATCTTAAAGTAATGTGTACAATTTCATAACTAATTATTTTTTCTCCCCGGTTATATAACCGGTTATCTACACTAATATTATAAATGCGAAAGTTTGTGAGTGTATGTTTGTTACTTCTTCACGTCCAAACGGCTTAAGCTATTTTAATAAAATTTGGTATGGAGTTAGCTGACACCCCGGATTAATTGACCGTAGTTATGCAGAAAGCGACCAACTTTTTATTTTTGTCAAAGTAACTTACACTATAACTCAGTTGATTTGGTCGCTTTCTGTATTGACAAAAAAATTGAGTTGGTCGTTTTCTGCATAACTACGGTCAATTAGGCTACGTGTTTCCCCTACTAAACCGGGGGTAACACCGCGGTACACAGCTAGTATTTCATAAAATCTGTATGTAATACATCTTCAACAGAGTTGGCAGAAGTCGAGGAGTTCAGGGCGTACGTGCGCTACGCCAACATTGTGACGAGGAAGGAGTCCAGAGATGCCTTGCAGAACATCGTGGATGAACCGGCTGTGAGTGACCCCTTGCATGTCTCTTCTGTGTTCTTTTTTTATACTACAAAGGTGGCAAAAATAAAGCTGATGATGATGATGATGACAAAGGTGGCAAACAAGCATGCGGCCCGCTTGATGGTAGGCGTGTTTACATGTAGATGTTTAAAGCTAAGGTTGTTAATAATTGGTCCTTATTATGGATAAGAACGAAACAAATTATTGTTTTTTTATTAAGCAAAAACGTCTGCTAGCATGCCATCGATATTTAAATAGAAAGAGAAAATAGAAAAATTTGACTCGCAGCGGGACTCGAACCCACAACCACTGGATCACTAGCCCAGTGCACTACCAATTGTGCTATACGAGTACCGCTTGGACTTGTCAAATTTTTCTACTTTACATTCCTTATAATAGACTCGGAAGTATGTTTTTTTGGTCACGGCAACGGAAGGGGACGGAAATGGAATTTCATATAACTTTGCAGGTCTAGGTCTGCAATGTAACTTTTTTTTCGCCGATTATTCATACAGAGACAAAGAAGGCGGGTGTCATAGGAAACAGCTGATGTTCATTTTTAATACATTTCAATTTCATTGTTAGTTGTGATTTTGTAAATTTGATTTTTTTAACCATTTCTTTTATTTCATTGTTTTGAGGAAAGCACTATACATGCCAGGTCGTAAAAACGGATTTCCGGCCAAGTGGGTATATATATATGTGATACGAGGCCGGATAGTGATACGAGGCATGAGGTTCATTTTCCCGGCCTCTAATGTAATGTAATTATCTTTTTTTGTCTTTTCTGTATCCAGTTCTCTGAACGGCTGGACACGGCCGGCCACGGCTTCCGGCTGGCGGTGAAGTACTACCTGCCGAAGCTGCTGCTGGCGCCGGTGGCGCACGTGTTCCTCTACCACAGCTACGTGCTGGCCATGCTGCAGGTGGCGCCCGCCACCGACGACCGGGAGAGCTTCAAGCAGGTCACACACACACACACCGCTGGTCTCGTCTACACTGCAGCTGTATCTACACTGCGTCGCAGCTGTATCTATGTCGCAGTCAAAAGTGAGAACTGGTCAAAAGAACTTTTAACCGACAAAAGCAGGCAGAACTACTTTTGACTGAGCTGACACTTTTGACTGCAACATTACACTGAATCGCAGCTGTATCTACACTGCATCGCAGCTGTATCTACACTACATCGCAGCTGTATCTACACTGCATCGCAGCTGTATCTACACTGCATCGCAGCTGTATCTACACTGCATCGCAGCTGTATCTGTACTGAATCGCAGCTGTATCTGTACTGAATCGCAGCTGTATCTACACTGAATCGCAGCTGTATCTACACTGTATCGCAGCTGTATCTATGTCGTACTGAATCGCAGCTGTATTTATACAGCATCGCAGCTGTATCTGTACTGCATCACAGCTGTATATGTACTGCATCGCAGCTGTATCTACACTGCGTCGCAGCTGTATCTACAATGAATCGCAGCTGTATCTGTACTGCATCGCAGCTGTATATGGACTGCATCGCAGCTGCCCAACAACTACTTTACCCGTTTCTACTTCAAAAAGGCCAAATATATTGCCTTCCTAACCAGAGTACCCATGTCTACATGGTGGTAAAAGAATAAACTTTTTTTTTTTCAGGTCGAGTGCAATCTTCATCCAATAAAAAAGTTATTAACAAAAGCTCTTGGAAACGGACCCAAAATGTAAGTTTTTTTTATTATTAATAATTAAGAAGCCTCTATAAAATTAGAACAGCGCCGTGTATCGGGTATAAATCTACTTGCTCCTTTGCATCACCTACTCAATTCTTACGAGTACTCTCTGTCGAAATTAAACCCAAAACTTGTCTGGAAGAGATCGCTATTCAGCGATAAGACCGACGATTGTGTTAGCCATACTAAAACTTTATGATCTGTTTATATTTTGTTTGGGTTATGCATGTTGATCTTGCCGTGTGGTGCCGGCTGACTAGAATTACACAACCCCATCTCCCGCGGGTGTCGTAAGAGGCGACAAAGGGAAAAATCCTACGGACGTCCGTGGAAACCCAATCTATAGCTACTGCGGTCGCCAACCCGCCTGCCAAACGTGGTGGCTATGGCAAATACCCCCCAAGATACAAGTCATATTTGTGGGAGCCCTATGTCCAGCAGTGGACTGCATACGGCTAAAATGTATGTACAGTAAAACTACCCAACTATGGTCCAATAGTGCAACTATGGGCCAAACCTTTATCCCTTTATAAGGCCCCATGGTATCGCATAATTAGATGCAGCGCTCGGAAGCCTACATTTCAAAGCCTATTTTAAGAGCAAGTTAATTTTCTAACAAGTACAAACGACATTGTGCCATATTATTAAGACAATACTAATTCACTTTAATCAAATTTTATGACACATTAAAACCTAATAACAGAAATAAAAATAAATTATACTAATTAAAAATAAAATATAATAAATAGTTACTGCTAAAATAACTATAAAAAGAATACCCCATCTAGCAAGTCCCCCTGCGGCATGGACCCCATAACGCTGGCTGCGTTACCTCTCTGTACCGCTAGGGCGATACGCTGGGAGAGGTAAGAGCCAGCTTTTGGGTCCCCTGTGGTGTTGACCAGCCGCGCCGACAGAGCCCTCACGAATTGTTTCATGTAGTCTGACCAGAGGCCCAGGGTCTCAACTGCTAAGACCTTAAGACAATATAGTTGAATTTCCAAGTGAGCTTAAGTGGTCGATATATCGCCTCTGCGTAAATCTTAATTACGTATCAATTTATCGTATTCTCTTTGGTTTTTTCTTCATTGAATCATTCATTTATGAACGACCTTTGTATTTTAACTGCGTGTTTTAAATAATACTCACACCTAAACGAAGATATTTAACTTAGTTTTGGACCATTGTTGGGCGCTTTTGGATTATAGGCACTGGTACCACCGCAAGCTAGTAAGCTATGAGCTATCAGCTATTTCAAGGGACAAAAGATAATCGCTCCCGTGTAAATAAAAGATAGAGATATATATTTATAGCTCATCGCCCGGCGATGAACTACGATCGCCCGGCTATGACATATATGTCTGTTTTATTTACACGGGATCGATTATCTTTTGTCCCTTAAAATAGGTGATAGGTCATAGCTTACTAGCTCGCGGTGGTACAGTCACCTACTTTAATCGTTAAACCACTTAAGGTTCAAGCTATTTTCTTTTGTTTAATACTTAATCTATGAAATGCCCAATGTAAAGTGAACCCTAAATGGCTCAACAATTAAAGTCCCTGACTGTACCAGTGCCAAGTTGGGTAGTTTTACGGTATGTAAAGTGTATGATGCATGTTTTTTTTTGTTCTAGTGATGTGGCACTCAGAATGGCGGCGCGAGCTCGCCGGCAGTTGGCGATAGAAAAATGCAACGAGCTGGCGAGGCTAGTCGATAATTGGGATAAGAGCGAGACGGGGCAGTGTTGCAATGAATTTATTAGAGGTGAGTTGCTAACTGTCATGTTTTATTACTACACCTAGATATTTTTATAGCACAGCAGAAAATATCTAGTTGTATTTATTACATTACTACAGGGGTTCCCTTTATTTGGCATAATTTGTTTTGTCCGAATCTTAATACGCATACCAAGTTTCGCATAATTTATTTACGCCGAATGTTAATGTCGCCGATTTTTATTTAGCCTAATTCTTTAGTAGCCGAATACTACTTTGTCCGAAAATATATTAGCATACTATTATTGAGGCCGAATGTCCGAAAGTGTGTTAGGTTAGGTTAGAACTGCGACCACAACAGAAACGCACTCCTGGGAAAAAAATCGTAATAATTCGGGTTTTCCAAATTATACGCATCGACCATTCGGCTTAGTTTAGTTCTGCGTAACAGAACTCGGCAAAACAGAATTATGCGAGATCAATTTCTGTTCATATACAATTATAACAACTCTGGGTATGCGGTTTAAAATTATGACAAAACAAATTATGCGTAAACAAGGGGAACCTTACTACACAGGTACTACTTAAATCGAAAGAAAAATAAAAAATATCTAAAATAACGAAGACATTTGCTACCAGACATTTCTGCTTATATAACAATAATTTAGAACAATTCTCAGTGACAATGCCGTTAAGTGTTCAATACGCTTACGGTAGATGTGTCTACACGTCACCCATGATGACGTATACCACGAAGGATTGATAGTGCACTGGACTAGTTAAAAAAAAAAAACAAATTTTAACTGTTCATTTCAATATTTTTTTAAAGTATACATTTTAAAAGTTGAGAATAGATGACATATACTTAAGAAAAAGCAACGAATACCTCCGGCGTTCGAGACGGGACTCGAACCTGCATCTCCAGCTATCGTGGCTGACGCCTTAACCAATTCGGCCACCCGTACACAGCGGAACCCGTCGAAATTAATCAACTATATGTATATAATCTTGTTTAGGCTCAAAGTCACCCAAAGAGCAATGGAGAGGGCTATGTTGGGCTTGGGAGTGTCTCTGCGTGATCACATCAGGAATGATTTCATCCGCAGTAGAACCAAAGTTACCGATATAGCCCTCCGAATCGCCAAACTTAAGTGGCAGTAGGCAGGGCACATTGCGCGCAGAACCGATGGCCGGTGGGGCAGAAAGGTTCTGGAGTGGTGACCACGAACTGGAAGACGCAGCGTAGGTAGGCCTCCCACAAGGTGGACCGACGACCTAGTTAGAGTCGCGAGATACCGCTGGATGTGGAAGGCGCAGGATCGGTCTTCTTGGGTCGTTCTGGGGGAGGCCTATGTCCAGCAGTGGACGTCTTTCGACTGACATGATGATGATGATGAATCTTGTTTATTTTTAAAGGTTTTAGGCACCGTTTTACCAGCTCTAAGGTGTTTGCGCTTCCTATATGAATCCTTTACTACTTTTATAGATGGCAACACCATCTCTCTACTGTGACATGTGTGTATCTTTTTTTTTTAATGAATGTTTATTTGTTTAATTACAGAGGACACGTTATCAAAAATCGGCCCCGGCAAGCGGATAGCGGAAAGGAGAGCTTACCTTTTCGACGGACTGTTGCTCTTGTGCAAACCAATTACTAGTATAGTAAGTGGAAAGATGTACGGTCAGGGACTTTAATTGTTGAGCCATTTAGGGTTCACTTTACATTGGGCATTTCATGTATTAAGTACTAAACAAAAGACTATTGCTTGAACCGTAAGTGGCTCAATTAAAGTCGGTGACTGAACAGTCGTCGCCAAAGATGTATATACACTTTTGCATCTTATTACAAAGCAGTAAGATAAAAAATATGCCATGTGATGCCGGCTGACTAGAATAGCACCACCCCATCTCGTCGTAAGAGGCGACAAAGGGAAAAATCCTACGGATGGGCAGCAGCGTCCATCGAAACCCAATCTACAGATACTGCGGTCGCCAATCCGCCTGCCAAGCGTGGCGACTATGGCAACTACCCCCCAAGATGATAAGTTATATTTGTGGGAGGCCTATGTCCAGCAGTGGATTGCATACGGCTGAAATATAAGATAAAAAAGTGTATATATAAGATACATATCTTTGACGTCGACTGTACAGTGAGCACCAAAAGTTGCGACACGAGCTTATAGTCATACCCTGACTGTTTAACAGAGATAGTACTAGTTATGCGGACTGCTAAGGAATGGAATTCGCTCCCTTCGTCTGTATTGGCGTAAAGGTATAATTTGGCTTCAAGGCAAGAGTGAATAGGCTGCTACCAACCTCGATTATTTATTAAGTATTACATAAACAGGACTTGAACGCGTATATTCAATAATTTATTAAATAAATAAATATTGCAGGACATTTTGACACAAATTGACTGAGCCCCACGGTAAGCTCAACAAGGCTTATGTGTACTCAGCCAACGATATATATAATATCATCATCACAATTTAAGAGCCATGCTCTTGTCGGTGAAGTATTCGCCAATTAGTTCTTTCGTTTGCCAGCCTTTTGAGCTTTTCATATGATGCGACACCAGCTTTCTCCCTGACCTGCTTAAGATAGGTATATCTTGGCCGTCCTATTTAAGTATTTGTATATATAATATACAAATACTTAAATACATAGAAAACACCTACGACTCAGGAATATATATCTGTGCTCATCACACAAATAAATAACCTTACTGGTATTTGAACCTACGGCCATCGGCGTTATAGGAAGGGTTACCCACTAGGCCAAACCTATCATGAAAAATATATTAAACTTAAAATTTCGCAGACTTCCCGGTGTTTACTGGCTTACATACAGTACACAGAACCTAATTTATCACTTTCACTATCTCAATCTGACATATATTCCAAGAGAGTTGACGCGAATCTATATCCAGGCACACAACTATATGAAGTACTGATTGCAAACATAGTGAATGAATGGAACGAATGAGTGAATGTGCCAGTTACTTCAGTTATGTTCGATTAGGTTTAATAAAATCTTTTTGGTCTGTATTCACTCAATTCGCTGTTGAACTTGTTATTGGTATGGAAAAAGAACTGTAATTACAAAATCTCTCTGTCATTGTTGAGACATGAGATGTTGTGTGTGTGACTTCAACTCTCATGGAACTAGAGAAAAAGGGTACAAGTCACTTATACCGTTTTTCACTAGGGCCACAGAAATGTACTTCGGGCTACTTCTTTTTATTTTTCTCAAAACATGCCCTACAATGTTGACATGCATATCATTCAGTATTTGTGCCATCATCGAGATTGGCTATAAAAAAAACGTTGTTTTATGACATTCTGCCACTGCGCCTATTAAAAACAATAAGCAATTTATGCTACACTTTGCTGTTTTATTTTATTTCACAATTAAAGATTTGTTTTTATTAACAAATTTATAATATAATAAACTTTTGTTTCTTGGAGTTTGTTTTAAACTATTGTATTGCACGTTTGAGAAAAACACTATCACACCTCGGCGTGAAAAGGGGTTGCCGGCCTCGTAACGATGTACATACACTCGGCCGGCACCCTCCCTCCCGGGCCCGTGTGTAGCGACGCGTGCGCAGGTGGGCGTGGCGGGCGCGGGCGCGGGCGGCGGCGGCGGCGCGCAGCAGCTCAAGCTGAAGGAGAAGCTGCTCGTGCGCAAGCTGGAGCTGGTGGACCGGCCCGACGGCGACGGTGAGCAAGCTAGCCTAGCTGTGTCTGTAACCACTCTGCGTCGCAGCTGCATCTGTACTGCGTCGCAGCTGTGTCTCTACAGCGTCGCAGCTGTATCTACTCTGAATCGCAACTGTATCTATACTGAATCATAACTGTATCTACACTGAATCGTAGCTGTATCTATAGTGCATCGTAGCTATACTGTGTGTAAGTCTAATACGGGCGAAGAATTAAACCAGACATAGGATTTACCAGTATAATCATTAACCAAAAGGTTTCTCTTTAATTATACCTATTATATACATGTAATTAATTTTTGTAAAATTTCTGATCAGTAATGTACTGCGAACATTACGCGATATAAGCTTTTGAAAGTAACTGTCAACAAGTGTTTAACTCGAGTGTGTTGCATTACATTGCGGGCCAAATTTTTTTATATGGATAAAATTTTAATTGCACTTCTAAGCAAAAGTTATCTAAATATATTTCTTATGTCCTATTCTACCCTCTGTTAAGAGATTCGCCCGTATAAGACTTACACACTGTATAGTAATGACTTGTCGGGCGATGTCCGGCTACGTCGATCTATGTCACCCGACGTCGCAGGCAATACGGGTTGCAGGACATTTGTCCCCTAGTCTATCCCTGGCTTAAAGCTATGAACTCACCGAATTGCCCAGATCTTAGACCTATCGAACGATTTTGGGCTATGATGCTGCGAAAAACGCTCCAGGCTTCTGATTCCGAACAGCAGTTCTGGCAAAACTGGAACAAAGTGGCAAAAACATACGACCGGAACGCTGTCCGGCCTCTCAAATTACCAAATGCCAAACCAAATTTCTATACTTTCGGTAACAAAAAAAGAAAAGTTCGATACAAACTTTATGGGACGTTTTGGGAAATATTGTAGATCTTGCTCAGCATCATTTGCTCTATCAGTCTACCGCTTTTAATCAAAATCGAAGACGTGATCCAAATGTACAAACTTTTTGAGAAATGCTCAGAGATCGACATGTTTCACCTTGACTGCAGAGGCGCGGCACTGCTTGGAGCTGCTGCCGCGCGCCGGGCCGCCGGTGGTGCTGGCCTGCGCCTCGTGCCAGGAGAAGAGGAACTGGATGTGTGACCTGGTCATGCTGAACACCAAGCCCATGCTGGACAGGAGCCTGGACAGGTATGGTCAACCAACTTAGTTCCATGACACAGTGAAAATAAATAAATATTTCGGGACAATCTTACACAAATCAACCTAGTCCTATAGTAAGCTCAGTAAGGCTTGTGTTGTAGTTACTAGACGACGATATATATAATAGATAGATACATATAAATACTTAAATACGTAGCAAACACCCATGACTCAGGAACATGAATTTGTGCTTATCACACAAATAAGTGCCCCGACTGGAAATCGAACCCAGGTCTCTCAGCTTCATAAGCAGGGTAGTGACCCACTAGGCCAGACCGGTCGTGCACTTTAACTTCTTACTATGGTACTATGATCTTGTACTATGACCTTGCTCCTATGGCATTCTGTTATGGGGAAACAACTTTCACAAACTTTTTTTTTTGCAGCATTCTTTTAGATTTAGAAAAACGCCACCCCCTCAAGCTGCCACCGCCGGAGCTATACAGGTTCGCGGTCCCGGATTCGCCTGACAATATTCGGTTAGAAGAACGACAGGGGAACGCGCCGGCCCCGTTAATAAAGGTACTAGAATAATAACAAATAATTCGGGACTATTTTATTTAAGCTCCTGGAAAATTTACGCAAAATATAAATTCATAAAATTGTTTTTATATTAAGCAGAAACGTCTGCTAGCATATCGAGGGTTGGGTGGTCAAACCCGATAAATCGATATAATATTTCATTAAAGTAACAATCTTACGTAATTCACGTATAGTTCTAAATTTAAAATACCATTTACTCAACTTATCGGGTTTGACCACCCAACCCTCGATATCAAAGATATTTAAATCGAAAGAAAATATAAAAATTTGACTCGCAGCGGGACTCGAACCCACAACCACTGGATCATTTACCACCAACCAAACCACTGGATTTACATGAAATTTGCTTCGTTAAATGATGCATTCCTGAAATCCACTCGAACTAAATAAGGCGTTTGCAAAATATAAGGAACATGAAAATTTGCTTCGCTAAAAAATGCTACTTTAAAATTTGCTGCAACTGAATAATGCGTTCGCTATATTCATCTAACAATTCTACGTCATTACGGGTGACGTGTAGCGACATCTACCGAAGAGTATTGAACCCTTTTTACGGCATCCAAGTCTCAAATTTAATTTTGAGTTTTTTCTATTTTCTTTCGATTTAAATATCTTTTATACTTTCATATTAATATTTTAGATGCGAAAGTAACTCTATGTCTGTATGTTACCTCTTCACGCTTAAACCGCTGAACCAATAGCTTCGGCTATATGTTATTGCCGCAATAATTGTTTAACTATAAAAGGATTATGCAAAACTTAGCTAAAGCACCTGGGGGCCGAATTTTGAGTAGTGCTCTGGAATTCATAAAACTTTGAAAACGAAAATAATCATATACAAAAGTTTCTTGCTATTATTTTTGCACAAAATGCATAGTTTCGATATCCACGATTATACATTTTTATCACAAATGCTTCTATCATTTCTTCGTGTTTGAAAGAGTTTAAAATGGACCCGGTTGCACCCGGGTATGTCCTTAAACTACGTCGAAAAATGAGAGGTAGGGCACAGCGATGACCATCACGCTTGAATCTGGGGCAGCCCAACTGGGGAAGTACCTCCTCCTTACAGAAAACCACAGCCATAATAGCACTGCTACCTTTCAGGTATGTAGTGTTGTGTTCCTGGTGGTGAGTAAGGTTCCCAGAGCCCCAACCCCCCTTAAAGGCTGGCAACGCGCTTGTGACTCCCCTGGTGTTACGGGTGCCCATGGGCGACGGTAATTGCTTACCACCAGGCAATCCGTCTGCTCGTTTGCCGCCTATGTCATAAAAAAAAAATGTCATAATTCGAGCGTCGAGTGCTCAAAAATTGGCCCCCTGGTCTATGTAGTAGTAACGTGTGTACACGGACGCCGTTTCATATTCAAATGTTGACGTAATTTCTATATTAATTCTCCGCACAACTACATAGTGTACTGACTACAAATTTCATTATCCACGCACGCTACGAATTCTACGAAACGTCGATACAACTTATTCCTCGTCCACAGGGCGCAACCCTCCTAAAACTGGTGGAGCGGCTGACCTACCACATATACGCCGACCTGAACCTGGTGCGGACCTTCCTCACGACGTACCGGTCCTTCTGCTCGCCCTCGGAACTGCTGGAGCTGCTCATCGAGAGGTTCAGGATACCGGAGCCTAGCGAGGTGTACGAGCCGCATATACCAGGTGAGGGGGCTGGTGGAATCGCTTTAGGGCTGGTAAATTTCTTACAATGAAGGGTATAAGGCACTGGTCCCACCGCGAGCTAGTAAGCTATGAGCTACAAATATATATGTCTCTTTTATTTACACGGGGGCGATTATCTTTTGTCCCTTGAAATAGCTGATAGCTCATAGCTTACTAGCTCGCGGTGGGACCAGTGCCTAATAGCTATAGGTAGGGTATTTATACCCTCTCTTAGCGTACGCCATTTTTGTAAGGGGAAAAGGGTGTACATATGTATATGTTTTTAGTTTACTTGCTCGGAAAGAACTGTTTTGTTCTTAAAAACAGATAGCACAGTTGCATTTTATTCTCAAAAATGCAAAGTAATTTCATACAAATTGTAGATTACTTGATTGTTTTTTTGATGTTAGCTGGTTGGATGACTTTTGTTTAATATTTGTCAATGATATAAATTGGATGCCAATAATTTTGAATACGTTTCACAAGTTTTAGAGTAAATTATTTACTCGCGGTAGTGACGAAACAACGTAACACAATTTTTCGTGTTTCACTCAGTAGGCAAAGTTTGTTTCCCTCTTGTGCTTTGAAACCCTCCCAATTCTCAAGATTCCACTCTTGATGAGATGGAAAAAATTTGAATTCTTTCCGGTGTCAATATTAGCACGAGAAGGTAAACACTAACTTTGTTCCCTTGTGTAACAAGTAACTATTGCCACTTTGTCTGCTACTAACAATACTGACCGTACAGTACCGATGTGCTATGGAAACTACTCATAATAAAAAAAAAAACGAAAATTTTACATTTCAAAAATTCGGATAATGCTAACTTTGATATAATTAAAACTATTGTATAAGTCATATATGTTTCTACTACTTCGTTACAAACGGATAAACTCACGTGTAATTATATCGCACTAAGCAACATGGTTCATTGTTGTTGTATGGGAATTGCAACTTTCAATTGTTTTCATATAATATGAATTGAGAATTGTCCGTATTCCGTACATCCGTATTATACATATTTGTGTGAACACACGGACGCAGCCGTGAGGATACGGACTCCGCACCGGACGATACAGCCGGCCACTTCCCTGGACAGCATCATGGGTGACGTATACTTGTCATACGGTATTTCCGGACCCTCGTACCTTCGTCATACAGTCAGCAGCTAAAGTGGCTAAGCGTTTGAAGTGTTCAAAATGACCTACACGCGCTCTTATTGCTCTTGACAATAGAGATGTGTTGACCTCATTTTGAACACCTCAAACGCTTATCCGCTTCTGCTGCTGACTGTACCTTCAAGAAGAGCGTACTCTTTTATCATAAAGGCCAGCAGAGCCCAACACTAGCACAGCTAACAGTAACTTGAAACTTATTAACATTTTTTTACACAACGGTGGCAAACAAGCATACGGCCCGCCTTATGGTAAGCAGCTATGGTCGCCTGCAACTCCAGAGGATTCACACGCGCGTTGACTACCCGTTAAGAACCTATACACTCCTTTTTTGAAGAACTTCATACTGTAGTCCCTAGTACATTGTAGATATGGACCCGGGTATGTCCTTAAACTACGTCCAACAATGAGAGGTAGGGCACAGCGAAGTACCATCACGCTTGAGTCTGGAGCAGCCCAACTGGGGAAGTACCTCCTCCTTACAGACCACAGGCATAATAGCACTGCTACCTTTCAGGTATGTAGTGTTGTGTTCCTGATGGTAAGGTTCCCAGAGCTCCAACCCCCCTTAAAGGCCGGCAACGCGCTTGTGACTCCCATGGGTGCCCATGGGCGACGGAAATTGGCATCAGGCAAACCGTCAGCTCGTTTGCCGTTTTTGTCATAAACAAAAAGATATACTCCTTATTTTTTACTGGTCGAGACGTGAATAAATGAATGAATGAATGTTCGCAAGGTTAAGTAATGTTATGTAGCTACATATTTGCGGCGTTTGGCGTCGAAACTTTGGGGCCGTGGGGTCCAAACGCGCGCCGACTATATAAAGATCTGTCGGCGCGCCTGATAGAGGCCTCGGGTGACCAGAGGGCTGGCTACTATTTTGCACAACGGATAGCCATCGCTATCCAACGTGGGAATACAGCCAGCCTTCTGGGCACCTTGCCCGTTGATAGCGATTTGGGCCAAGTTTTTTATCTCTAATTTTGTTTAAGTAGGTTAAGTTGTTATTTTCTTTATTATGTTTTTATACTTAAGTGTATTTGAAAATAAACATCAATTCCAGTAATGTTAATGTTGTTGTACAGAAAGTATAGAGAGTGCGGCGAGCGACGCGGAGAAACTTAGTAAGAACACGGCGAGGGAAGACTGGAAGAGGTATAGGAAGGAGTTCCAACAACCGGTCAAGTTCAGGTGAGTGTGTTAGTCGGGTAAGCTCACTGACATAAACAAATATACTCCTACATGCGAACAAATTATGTAGAAAATTATGGCACTAAATTTACATTTCTATCACGTTCCAGTTTATGCTAATGATGCTAATTTATAATCTTTTAGATAATATAAACAAACAAAAAAGAGCTCAGTTGTCTATTTACTAAGTATCAAACTTCACTATTGATAAAGTAATAACTTTTTAGTCATTGTTGACACTTGCACTGACAGCGGTTCAAAGAAGACGTAACTAAATGTGCCGCCCAAGTTGTTCGAGCGGTTGTTTTTTAGAGCCATTTTTTTGGGGCTATTTGTGAATCTATGTTTATTATACATCGATGTGATTCACCCATTTGTTTGATCGCAGAGTGATAAATGTTCTCCGGCACTGGGTGGATCAACATTTCTACGACTTCGAGCGCGAGCCGCCGCTGCTGGAGAGGTTGAAGGCGTTTCTGGAGTCGGTGGACGGCCGACCGATGAGGAAGTGGGTTCAGAGCGTGCTCAAGACTGTGCAGAGAAAGGTAATTATTATACTTGGACCCCGGGTTTGTCCTTAAACTACGTCCAACAATGAGAGGCGCAGTACCATCACGCTTGAGTCTGGAGAAGCCCGGCTGGGGAAGTACCTCCTCCTTACAGAAGACCACAGTCATAATGCCACTGCTACCTTTCAGGTATGTAGTGTTGTGTTCCTGAAGGTGAGTAAGGTTCCCAGAGCTCCAACCCCCTTTAAAGGCGGGCAACTCGCCTGTGACTCCCCTGGTGTTGCGGTCGGCCATCGGTTCTGCACACTCCCAATGCTCAAGATTCCACACTTCTCCGTGTGATCCCACACGGACTCTTCAATTTTGGAATCTTTTCGCTACCTCGAGTCTCAATATTAGCACGAGAAGTTAAACACTAACTTTGCCCCTTTGTATTTCAAATAACTATTTAACCATCCAACTTCGGGAATTTGAAAAAAAAAAAAAAACTTATTTATAGAGGCTTGAGATTGTAATTATGTTTGGCGCTTTGAAGTTCCCTGTTTTTTTTTAACCTGACTGACTGTATAAACCGTTCGGCTTATTAGAGCGATCGGACTGTCTGGGGGGATGGTAGCCTGAGGAAATCAAAGACCCTTCCGCACCAGACTTGATTTGTGCTACTGGAATACTCCTACTGAGTTTACGCCTCCAGCAAGAACGCGACGAATTTAAGATGAGACACAGATACCGTACAAGCGATAGAACACACAGAGAAGTCTCTCCTTAGAATGATTGTAATGTTAAATTTTCAGAGTGAGAAATCGGAGTCGGACGCCGGCGTGTCCCACGTGTTCTCCAAGCCGCCGCCGCGGGTCATCGCGCACGTGGCCAGCCCCGAGCTGTACAGCTGGCACCCGCTCGCGCTGCACCCGCTGGAGCTGGCGCGCCAGCTCACGCTCCGGGAGTTCCAGCTGTACCGCCAGGTGAGGGTTGCTCGTCACCAGCACACAGGAATATGTGGCCGTGTGTGGTAAGAGGCGACAAACGGAACCTACGAAATCCAATCTACAGCTGCTGCGGTCGCCAACCTGCCAAGCGTGGTGACCAGACATCGGATTCCCTGGGGCGAAACTTCTTGACAGCTAGGGACTTCCTATATCGATAAACTCATTTATCGATACTAGTTATTAAAAGGTGTATAAGTTACATTACCACCGAAAAAGAAACGAAATACCATTGATTATGAAATTTTGCTATGCTCCTATAACCTCCACAGAAATTGAAAAGTCTTTTAGCCACCTGAAATGGATTTTTCAGCCAAGACGGAGACGCTTAACGCCCGAAAATATGTAAAAAATTCTGGTGGTTTACTTTAACAATAATAGATGGGACAGTCATGAAGAAATAAATTGTGACGGGTAAATTTTTAAAAACGTTTTCAAAAAAGAATAAGAAAATTGAGTTCTTATTTTATTATATAATACTCTTTTAAAACAAAAATATTTTATAAGCAAACCTTTGTGTGATCACTAGTATTTAGAACTAGTATCGATAAATGAGTTTATTGACGTAGGAAGTCCCTAGCTGTCAAGAAGTTTCGCCCCACGGAATCCGATGTCTGGTGGAGACTATGGCAACTACCCCCAAGATACAAGTCATATTTGTGGGAGGCCTATGTCCAGCAGTGGACTGCATACGGCTGAAATGTATGTAAACATAGGAATCCGTGGGGCAAGTTGTAATCGCTGACATACCCACTACGGCTTCGTCTCCACCAGGACCCGAAGAAGACGGCCGTTAGGAGCTGATAATCAGACCTATGAATCCGTGGGGAAAATTTTATTGACAGATAGGGATTTACCATATCGACAAATTAAATTATCGTTGTTCGTTCTGAATACTAGTGCTCGCCCCCAACATTGTTTGACTTTTATTTGTATCGTACAGAATACGTCAAGATAGTTGTATTTAAACTTACATGAGACATATTTAATAATTAACGATTAATACGGTACTACTCACGTTTATTTAGTCACTCGCGCGACATGTTTCGGAGAACATAGGCCTCCATTTTCAAACACTAAGAGTGCTGAGTGTCCGATCGGTTCGCCGCTCGCGTCACCGGCCCGTCGCGCACTAACACTCACTCACACTCACACTCACTCAGCACTCTTAGTGCTTGAAAATGGAGGCCTATGTTCTTCGAAACATGTCGCGCGAGTGACTAAATAAACGTGAGTAGTACCGTATTAATCGTTAATTACGTCAAGATAGTATTTTTAGTTGTATTGACCGCATTGCTATTTTCATATCCTCCTATGGCCCACGTCAATTACTTTAAAGAAATTTTAATTTTATAAAATTGGAAGAGAGTTGAAATTTATTTGTTTCCTTCAATTTTGACACAAAAGTTATTCTACTGTATTTATACTATAAAGAACGAATTCGAGTAGCATTTAACTTTTATGGGGGATATAGAAAAACACCATAGCAACCCTGGCCATATAAGAGATAGATAAAATAAATAGCATGTAGATAAATATACCATACTTCACACATAACATTTTTTTTATATACCACAAAGGTGGCAAACAAGCATGCGGCCCGCTTGATGGTAGGCGGTCACCGCAGCCTATGGACGTTTACAATACCGAGGCATCATTCACGCGTTGCCGACCCCGTAAAAACCTCTTTACACCCTTTTTGAAGAACCCCATACTGTAGTCCTTTGGGATGACCTCCGCAGGAAGCTCATTCCACAACCTTAGTATTTGATTATGTTTCAGGTGAAACCTTCGGAGCTAGTCGGAGCAGTGTGGACGAAGAAAGACAAGGAGAAGACTAGTCCTAATTTATTGAAAATTATTAAACATACAACAAATGTAAGTATTTTGTTATTTTTTATTATGCAGAAACGTATGCTAGCGAATATCTTCGATATTTAAATCGAATGAAAAATAGAAAAAAATTACTCACAGCGGGAATCGAACCCACAACCACTGGATCACTGGGTAGCACATAGTTATCGATAAATTCTCAATGAAAATTGAGACTCCGATGCCGTTAAGTGTTTAATACGCGGTAGATGTGTTTACACGTCACCCATGATGACGTATACGACTAGGTATAGATAGAAAAAATTGACAAGTCTAAGCGGTACTCGTATAGCACAATTGGTAGTGCACTGGGCTAGTGATCCAGTGGTTGTGGGTTCGAATCCCGCTGTGACTAATGTTTTTCTATTTTTCTTTCGATTTAAATAAGTATTTTGTGTTCATCGCGTTTTTTGTGGCTTTATGATAAATCTAGATGAGAACCTTGCTTCGCTCGGGCAATAAACCCCTACCAATCTGCCGTCTCAAACAAAAGTTTCCGACCAGGTACCGCGAACATCGAAGTTCGTATTTTACGAGCATCTTTCTCTTTTACTCCAATTAATTCGACGACCAGTCTGGCCTAGTGAGTAGTGACCCTACCCATGAAGCCGAAGGTCCTGGGTTCGATTCCCAGTCGGGGCATTTATTTGTATGATGAGCACAGATTCATGTTCCTGAGTCATGGGTGTTTTCTAAATATTTATATGTATCTATCTATTATATATATAGTCGACTAGTACCTACAACACGAGCCTTACTGAGCTTACTGTAGAACTAGGTCGATTTGTGTAAGATTGTCCCGAAATATGTATTTATATTTATATATATTTCCAGTTTACGCTCTGGATGGAGAAGTGGATAGTCGAGAGTGAAAACCTGGAGGAGCGCGTGGGCGTGCTGTGCCGGCTGCTGGAGCTGGGCTGCGCGCTGCGGGACCTCAACAACTTCAACGGCGTGCTGTGCGTGGTGGCGGCCGCAGCCTCCGCCTCCGTGCACCGTCTGCGGGCCACCTTCCAGGTCCGTGCGCCTCTCTGAACACCGGCTCTTTGTACTGTGAACACTGGCTCTCGGTGCAGTGAACACCGGCTCTCTGTACTGTGAACTGAGAAGGTTGTGACCTTCCCAGACTCGATGATTGAGATTACGGGCTGGCCTAGTGTCAGTTCTTTATTTAAATTCTCTTTCGAATATGTAACAAGAGAGTACCTAGTGGAGTCTGTGAGAAACAATCAAAGCGAGTAGTCGATTTCTATTAGGTAAATAATCCTAATGAAAGAATATCATAGAAGTTATCTTTATTATCAGCTCTCGATCTAGGCCCGAACCCCCATTACAGAACACCGGCTCTCTGTATGTGAACACCGGCTCTTTGTACCGTCGACACTGCCTCTCGGTATTGTCGACACCGGCTCTCTGTACCGTGAACACCGGCTCTCTGTACTGTGAACACTGGCTCACTGTACCGTCGACACCGCCACAAACTATCATTAAAATTATTGCCAGTGTAAGAGATTAGTTCCAGTGAGATTCTGCAACATGGCGCTTGGCAGGCTTGACATAAATGATATACTCACCCACTCCTTAAGTTTTTTCGGTCGTAAACAAGCATACGGCCCGCCTGAGGGTAAGCAGTTACCGTGGCCTATGGACGCCTGCAACTCAAGAGGATCCACCCTTTAAGAACCTATATTTTTTTAAGAACCTCATACTATAGTCCTTAGGGAAATTCTCGGCAGGGAGTTCGCGGGAGGAAATTCCTCATAGGCTTAGTGCGCGACCCTTTAGTCTCCAGAATGTGAGGAATGAGGATGAAGGCACTGCCGACGGCGAGCGGTGCGGTAGAAAGCGGCCGTTGGCATCACGTCGAACAGTTCTTCAGAGCACAACCCATTGTACAAGCAATAGGTAGGACACACATAGGGAGGAAAATGTCTACAGTAGAGCTAACTTACATAAGTGCACATACTTAACCGGTCTGGCTTAGTGGGTAGTGAACCTGCCTATGAAGCCGATGGCCCTAGGTTCGATTCCCAGTCAGGGCCTTTATTTGTGTGATGAGCACAGATATTTGTTCCTGAGACATGGGTGTTTTCTATGTATTTATAAATTATGTATCTATCTATTATATATATCGTCGTCTAGTACCTACAAAACATGCCTTACTGAGCTTACCGTAGGACTAGGTCGATTTTTGTAAGATTGTTCCGAAATATTTATTTATTATTTATTTATTTACCAACAATTATTTCTTCACAGCTGGTCCCGCCTCGGTTGCTCCGGCATCTAGAGGAGTTCCGAGAGCTGAACTCTGACCACTTCAGACGGTACCAGGAGAGGCTGAGGAGCATCAACCCCCCCTGCGTGCCGTTCTTTGGCATGTATCTCACCAACATACTACACATAGAGGAGGGGAACAGAGGTAAGTTCTTATATATATAATACTAGCTTTTGCCCGTGGCTTCGCACGCGCAGAAGAACCCTCTTTTTGACCTCTTCGGGGATGAATATCAAAAAACGCTGAAATTACTTTTCTTGTGTTTGAATAAGGAGTGTTTACACCAAATTTCTAGTTTCTAGCCTTAAATTTTACACAATCGCCATACACACTTTCAACCCCTTTTTTATCCCCTTAATGGTAGAATTTCCAACAATCCCTTCTTAGTGGGTGCTTACGGTATAATAACTACCTATTGGGAAAAAATCAGCCATCTAGTTTAAACGGTTTGGGCTGTGCGTTGATCAGTCAGTCAGGACTTTCGTTTATATACGAGCCCCAATGCAAAATAGCTCGTCTAGTCGCAATTCTGCATGCGTATTTTTTTTCAAAATATAGTATTTCTACCCGAATCGACTTTGATGATTAATGGAATACACTAGACGCAATGTCACTAAAGCTAGCTTAGTTTTGAGTTGTACAAAGTGTACATCTCGTTATTTATTTTAAAATAATTTAATTATAAATATTACATCTCACACGCAAATAATTACGTCTGCTTCATATTTAAGGCAAAATAGGTCGTCTATTTAAAATAAAACCTGTTTACCAGGGTTCGTAATATAAAATATTATTTTTAAATTGAATACGGAATATTCTCTGTCATGTAAAATGACAAACCACTATATAAAAGGGCAAATTCAGCCTAATTTTTTATTACTCCAAATCGTTTTTCTATCGAGATGGCACGAGGTAAGCCAGTGACTGAAGAAGTGCGGAAAATTATAATCTCCAGTAACAATAAAGGCAAATCTACGTACCAAATTGCCAAGGACCTTTCTATGCCAAGGTCTACAATCCAAACTATCATCGAGCATCATCGAAAACACGACAAAATTTCTTGTTTAAAGAAATCCGGCCGCCCACGAATTACTACTAAAGCAGAAAACAGGATTCTGAGGAAGATCATCAAGAAAAATCGTCGTGCAAGAGCTGGAGAACTTACGGTACTATGGCTTGACGCAATTAAAAAAAAACATTTCAGTGGATACTTGCAAGAGAGTGATGAAGAGGATGGGCTACGGTTTTTACACTGCTAAAGAGAAACCGTTACTTATACAACGGCAGAAAACTAACAGGTTGAAATTCGCCAAAAAGTACAGAATTTGGATCGTCGATCAGTGGCGTAAAATTATATGGAGTGACGAATCTAAATTTGAAGTCACAGTAGGCGATGAACGAAGTAAAGTCATTCGCGAAAAAGGAGAGGCATTTCAAAAAGATTGTCTTAAGCGTAAGGTAAAGTTTCCAGCTTCCTTAATGATTTGGGGCTGCATGTCGGCACAGGGCTGCAATTTATAGATGGAACCGTCAATGCCGAAAAATACAAAAGCATCTTACAAGAGAGTTTGCTGCCGTCTATACGTAAAATAAAGTATAAAAATGCGTATACTTTTCAAGAAGATGGTGCCTCATGCCATACCGCTAAAGCAACGATGGCGTGGCTGAAAAAGAAAAAAATACCTACCATGTCGTGCCCATCCAGCAGCCCGGACTTGTCTCCCATAGAAACGTTGTGGTGGAAAATGAAGAAGAAGTTGCGAAAGGACCCGTCCAGATCAAAAGCTGATCTTAAAGAGAAACTTACCTGTGTTTGGAATGAAACAACCCCGGAAGAGTGTCGACAGCTGGTAGATACAATGCCGCTCAGAATTAAAGCCGTTTTAGATGCAAAAGGAGACGCCACCAAGTGGTGTCTACCACTTGGTGGCGTACCGTTCTAATCTGCGTCGGTAACACTAAAGACGAACTTTTTTGCATTTTAGTACAATTGGTGAAACAATGTTTTTTTTATTACCAAGGAAAGTTCGTTTTTTTTTCATTGAATAATTAAAATACGATTTATAACTTATACTGTTTTTATATTGCTAATTCTTCCAAACACCTTCGTCCCCCAGAATTTTTAGGTTAACGTTAGTTTAGTACATTTTTTTCCTACCAGACGTACTCATTTGCATTGGGGCTCGTATATAGATGACTTGTATCATCTTGGGGGTAGTTGCCATGGTCGCCAGGCTTGGCAGGCGGGTTGACCGCAGTAGCTGTAGATTGGGTTTCGACGGACGCTGCTGCCCGTCCGTAGGTTCCCTTTGTCGCCTCTTACGACCGCGGGAGATGGGGTGGTGCTTTTCTAGTCAGCCGGCATCACACGGATTGTATAAGTGAAAAACTGTCTTGACGACCGGTCTGGCCTAGTGGCCTATGAAGCCGATGGTCCTGGGTTAAAATTCCAGTCAGGGCATTTATTTGTGTGATGAGCACAGATATTTGTTCCTGAGTCATGGGTGTTTTCTATGTGTTTAAGTATTTTTATAAATCTATCTATTATATATATCGTCGTCTAGTACCTACAACAAGCCTTACTGAGCTTACCGTAGGACTAGGTCGATTTGTGTAACATTGTCCATTGTGACACTACATGGCGACCCTGCCATTTTTTAAGCCTAACCTTAATCATTGCTGTCATTAATTTATCAACCGCTCCCATTAGGAAAAGAAACATTGGTTGAATTGTAAACTTGTACCTACACTTTTTTATACAACGACGGTGGTAAACAAGCATACGGCCCATCTGGTAGTCTATGGACACCTGCAAGGAGGATTCATATGCGCGTTGCCTACACTGATTTATTGTAATTTGATCAGTTTAGCTAGTCTAAAAACAGCAATATTACAAAATTTGCCTATAGCCTTATGAATGTTGTTTCAGATTTCCTGCCAGACTCTGACAACAAGCTGATAAACTTCTCTAAACGGAGGAAAGTGGCCGAGATCACCGGCGAGATACAGCAGTACCAGAACCAGCCGTACTGTCTCACCGTCGAGCCCAAGACGAGGGTGAGTGATTGTCCCGAAATATTTATTTTCTCAAACATACTACGAAATGTATGCGTTAATGGCACGAAATGATGCCAAGAAGTTGCACATTTATGGACTAGGCCGTGAATAAATGTATGGAGTTAGTATGAAAAGCACATTATTGTCCGCAGCTCTAACTTTTTAAATTTGCCAACTAAAATTAGACTGACGAAGGAAAAAATACATACATCCAAGTTACTCTCTCTCTCTCTCTGTAGTCGGTCCCTCATGTCTGAGGATCGTGGTCAGCATCGGGGTTACATCTGGAGCGGATGATCTGCCTCCATCGGTTTCGATCCAGCGCGTCTCTCACAGCCACGTAAAATTTGGAGGACGATGAGTCCCTCACTTGATCGGTCCATCTGGTTGGTGAGCGCCCACGTGATCGTTTGCCTTCGGTGCTCCCAACGACAATCAGTTTTTCCAAGCTTTCATCGCCTCTGCGCACTGTGTGGCCGAAATAAGACAGAATGCGTTGCTGGCATATGGTCGACAAGCGGGTTCTTATTTTTAATTGCGTCAAGATAGACAAATTAGTGCGTTTTGCGGTCCACGGTATACGTAGTAGTCGCCTCCAGCACCACATCTCGAGTGCATCGATCCTTTGTCGTTCTCGGCTCAAGATCGTCCACGTTTCTACTCCATAAAGGAAGATAGGAAACACCAGGGCTCGTACCAACCTGATCTTGGTTTTGATACCAATTCCTCTTTTCTTCCAAATGTTATTCAAACGGGTCATAGCATCTCTAGCCATCCCGATGCGCCTTTTTATCTCGGGGATACAGCTGCCATCATTGCAGATTTGGGAACCAAGGTAGATGTAGCGGTCGACGACGTCAACGCCAGGAATATTGCAGGTGGCATTTGCTAGTGTTCCGGCTCGATCCACAACCATCATCTTAGTTTTCACCCTGTTCACTGCAAGACCAATGTTGCCACTTTCAATTTCAAGTCTTTGGAACAGCTCGCTCATGTCCTCCATGGATGTTGCCAGGAGAACGGTATCGTCGGCGTATCGGAGATTTGATAATCGCTTTCCACCTATAGGAAAACCTTTCTCCCAGTTTTCGATGGTCTTCCGAATTATGTACTCTCCGTAAATGTTGAAAAGTGCAGGGGATAATATGCAACCCTGTCTCACACCTTTTTTCGTCTGGAACATATTGGAGCATTCTGTACCTATCTTAATGAAAGAACGATTTTCTCTATATAGACTCTGGATTAAAGCGACAAGATGTTCAGGAACTCCCATTTCCACTAGCACATTCCATAGTTGAGCCCATTGCACGCAGTCAAAAGCTTTTGTGTAGTCTATAAAGCAGAGAATTACGGGGCTGTTGAACTCTCTGCTTTTCTCAATAATTTGGCGAACGTTCAATATTTGCTCCCGCGTTCCCTTACCCTTCACAAACCCTGCCTGCTCTTCGGGTATCTGTCGGCTTAAAAAGTGGTTAAGGCGTTGATTGATTACATGGAGGAAGATCTTACTAGCGTGTGATATTAGCGCTATCGTTCTGTAGTTTCGGTATGAACACCGAATCTGTCCAGTCTTTCGGCCATTTTCCTGTTTTCCAGATGGTATTGCATATGTCAGCGATGGCTTTCGTCCCTTTTTGACCTAGGTTTTTAAGTATTTCAGCCGTTATACCATCTTTGCCAGGTGACTTCTTGCACTTAAGAGCCTTGATAGCATGCTCGATCTCAGATGGTAATATCGCAGGTTCTTCCGTTGACCATGTAATTATAGCGTTCGTTGAGTCGGTCGTGTCGTATAGGTCCGCGCAGTAGGTTTTCCAGCGCTCTAATACGTCAGCAACATCTGTAAGAAGACGTCCGCTTTTGTCCTCAATGACACAGGTTTTAGGTTTACGCGTTCCACTCAACTCTTTGACTTTTTGAAAGAGATACCTGGACTCATTTTTTAGAGAGTGCTGTTCGAGTTCCAGACAAATTCCATTGATGTGGCTGTCATAATCTCTCCGACATCGTAGTTGGACTTGGCGACTGAGTTCTGAATACCGCTGTAGATCTCCTGGTGAACTGAAACCGTGTTCTTTTAGTTCACGCCTCTCAAGAATGATCTGCGCCGTCTCTGGTGTAATGAAGTCCTTCATGAAGGGTTTTGCCAGCTTGTTCTCAGTAGCAGTGACTTCTATCATCCTCTTGAATTCCTCCCACTTACTATCGCTGTCTGTAATATTATCTGGAATTTCCTTCACTCTCTGCTCAAAACCGTCCCTGAAGCCATCCAGGTCTATACATCGCATGTTCGGAACCACCTTGACTTTTTGAATCTTCTTTAGCCGTAACTGTAATGTAGCTACAAGAAGCTGGTGATCGGAGCCGCAGTCGGCACCAGGATAAGTTGTGGCGTTTGTCACCGAGCTTCTCCATCTTGTCCCTATAAGTATATAGTCGATCTGGTTCCCAAATCTGTCACCAGGAGATATCCACGTGTACAGTCTACGGACATGGTGTTTGAAGCAAGTGTTGGAGATAGTAAAATTTCCTTCACAACAGAATTGTAACAAGCGCTCCCCCCTGTCGTTTCGTTCCCCGATGCCATGTTTCCCTGCAACGCGACGAAGATGATCATCGTTTGTGGTATCCCCAACTTTGGCATTGAAGTCCCCCAAGACGATGGTAACTTCCCGCTTTGATAGCTGTTTAAGTGTTGAAGTCAGTGTATCATAAAACGCCTCTATTTCATCTTCACTTGACTGAGCAGTGGGAGCATATACCTGCACGATGTTAAGCTATCATGGTATGGTGCTAAGTTTCAGTGTTATTATCCGATCACTGACTGGATTATAGCCCAAAACGCACTTGTTCATAGATCGTGGCACGATGAAAGCTACTCCTTTGCTGCTCTCGTCTTCTGGGCCCGAAAAGTATACTGTACTACCAGAGTCAGATGTACAGTGACCCTGACCTTTCCAGTGGGTCTCGCTTAGCCCTAGCAGGTGAACATTCTTTCTTTCCATTTCGTTCTCCACAGTTTGCAGTTTACCAGGTTGGTTGAGGCCACGCACATTCCATGTCCCGATGCGCTGGGGGTGGCGGATTGATTTGCTGGTCTTTGGTTCATCAGTAGCAGAATTTCCATGCGGCGCCTGAAGAGCCACGAGCGCATGGCCGGTAGCACTTTTCACACCACCTCTCCCGGAAAAGTGGCGCCGGGCGTCAGCCGGATCGCCAGACAAATTAACTCTCCTGTGAACCTTCATGCTGACTTTCTTGGGAAAATAGAAGCAGTGGTTTCCCTTTGCCTTCTGCCCCAGTCCTTTTAGGAGTTATTTAAACACCAAGGTCGCTGTAACCTCTTCCGACCGCAGTCAGGTGTGTGGTTATACCGCCACTGCTCGGTCGCCATTGCCTCGTCCGTTCTCTAGCAGGGAGCACCGCGATATTCATAACGAACCACCGGACGCGAGCAGGTGAGGTTGACAATTGGGTCGGTGTCAGATCTTAGTAACCGTTCTCCCCTTACCCCCCCATCCAAGTTACAATCTCTTTGAAAGCATAATTGGTATTATAATAATCGGTTAAACATGGTGCTGGAATAGCTTTGT
The DNA here is from genome assembly GCA_022674325.2 of Grapholita molesta. NCBI lineage: Eukaryota > Metazoa > Arthropoda > Insecta > Lepidoptera > Tortricidae > Grapholita > Grapholita molesta. The sequence continues at coordinate 463,308 of CP053145.2, read as the reverse complement.
CGAATTTGTTTTTTTTTTTTGTATAAAAAGTAAAAAAGGCGGCAATTCAAAAATTTTATTCATCAATTATTGCACGTTCGTTTAGCTCGTTCCGATTGTTATAATTACTATCACCAGAAATTTTATTAATTTTTCATCACACTTGCTCGTCAATTGCGTTGTTACTTGCGAGAGTACAGAGCAGTTATAGCCGATTTAGCTCACACGGGCTGTTAAGTTTAGTTTTAATAATATATAGAACTCATACTTCACTTCGGACTGAGGATGTTTCCAAACAGCCAAGGTGTATTTCATATCTTCAAAAGTTTGCTACAACCAACTTTTAATATGTATAAAACATATCTTTATATTCAATTTGACTGCAATTTAATGTTAATATTTATTAAAAATAATTGTTTTATATTTGATTTTGATAATTGATACTATTTGGCAGGATGATCTGTCAAATTCGAAAACAAAACGCAGTTGTTAACATCATCTGTGGAAGACATTGAAAAAAGTTGACATTGTTGACAATCTTTTTGAGTGGATGAGGTCTGATTGTAGTTTTCAAAGTGTATTTTGATTTTAAGCCTACATAAGTACTACCTAACTAATATTTTACCAACGAATTTATTTTATTTCCTCGCAAATGTGATGAAAAACATTGTGTGTACCACGGGTGGTAAGTGTATAACAAACTTAAGTCATTAAAAGCCCTCCGACTTCGTCGTCGGGCTTCTAATAGACTCGCGTTTACTATACCTTACTTACCATCCTCGTTGCACAATCTACTATTATTATTTTCTTGAAATGTTTGAGAAAAGCACTATACAGGCTTCGGCCTGAACAGGGATTAAAGGACTCAATTTATATACCGCAATCTCGTCCTTTAATCCCTTACTTCACGGCCTCTGCAGTAATGTACTTTTTATTTATGTAGATGTAGTGCAGGAACGCTCGGCCAGACTCAGGTGGGTTGTCCATCGCTTGTTGCAGTCATGGGCTGAATGACTGCATTTTTGACCCTAACCCCAACTGTCTATTTTCGTTTCGAACCGTATCTATTTTCAATTTATGATTTACTAGCTTTTGACCGCGGCTTCGCACGCGCAGAAGTACCCCCCAATTGACACGTGAATGGACCCGGGTATGTCCTTAAACTACGTCCAACAATGAGAGGTAGGGCACAGCGTTGACCATCACGCTTGAATCTGGGGAAGTACCTCCTCCTTACAGAAGACCGCAGCCATAATAGCACTGCTACCTTTCAGGTATGTAGTGTTGTGTTCCTGTTGGTGAGTAAGGTTCCCAGAGCACCAACCCCCCTTAAAGGCCGACAACGCGCTTGTGACTCCCCTGCTCGTTTGCCGCCTAAGTCATAAAAAAAAATCATTAGGGGATGAATTTCAAAAAAAGCTGAAATAACTTTTCTTGTAATCGAATAAGGTAAGGAGTACTTATACATAATTTCAAGTCTGTCGCTTTGAATTTTACACTCACTTTTAACCCCCTTTTTATCCCCTTTTATTTTATTTTATTTTTAATGGTGGAATTTCCTAAAATCTCTACTTAGTGGGTCCTTACGGTATATAAACTACCTATTGTGAAAAATAGATAGCTACCTAGGTTAAGCGGGCATTCAGGATTGGGCTGGGCAGTCAGGACTTTCACGTTTATACTCAGTCAAATTCTTGTAGTGTGGACATGGCGTAGAGTTTCTACGTCATTAAAAGGTTTCGTCCTCATCATCATCATCTCAGCCATAAGAGGTCCACTGCTTTTTTTTTATGACATTGGCGGCAAACGAGCAGACGGATTGCCTGGTGTTAAGCAATTACCGTCGCCCATGGGCACCCGCAACACCAGGGGAGTCACAAGCGCGTTGCCAGCCTTTAAGGGGGGTTGGAGCTCAGGGAACCTTACCATCAGGAACACAACACTACATACCTGAACGGTAGCAGTGCTATTATGGCTGTGGTCTTCTGTAAGGAGGAGGTACTTCCCCAGTTGGGCTGCCCCAGACTCAAGCGTGATGGTCATCGCTGTGCCCTACCTCTCATTGTTGGACGTAGTTTAAGGACATACCCGGGTCCAAAATCCTGATTCAATGTCCTGTAATGTTGCCGTATTGTTCCAGGCGTTCCTGGAAACCCTGGACCCGTTCCCAGGTCTGGACGAGAACGAGATCACCAACTACCTGTACGCGAAGAGTCTGGAGATCGAGCCGCGGCCGCCGGTCAAACAGATGCCCAAGTTTGTGAGTCATTTCAAAATTATTAAATATTATTTTAAGTTTATTATGTATTTGACGACCTGTCTGGCCTAGTGGGTAGTGACCCGATGGTCCTGGGTTCGAATCCCTGTCAGGGCATTTATTTGTGTGCCTAAGTTTGTGAGTCACTTTAACTCCAATATTATTATATTAAAAAAAAAGAAAAACCTAGAACCTGCCTGTCGGGCATGGATTTCCCCGTATGTAGCGAAAATGTCGTAGCGAACGGTTTCGAAAGTGTTAAAAGAAACTCTGGAATACTGATAAACGAAGACATAAAATAAAGAAAAAGCGTATCTATTTACTATTCATGATTTAATGTTATTTGACGACCGGTCTGGCCTAGTGGGTAGTGACCCTGCCTATGAAGCCGATGGTCCTGGGTTCGATTCCCAGTCAGGGCATTTATTTGTGTGATGAGCACAGATATTTGTTCCTGAGTAATGGGTGTTTTCTATGTATTTAAGTATTTATATGTATCTATCTATTATATATATCGTCGTCTAGTACCTACAACACAAGCCTTACTGACCTTACCGTAGGACTAGGTCGATTTGTGTAAGATTGTCCCGAAATATTTATTTATAACTTTTAACCGCGGCTTCGCATGTGCAAACGAACTCCCTCTTTGACCCCTTAGGGGATGAATTTCAATTAACGCTGAAATCACTTTACTTGTATTCAAATAAGGAATATGTACACAACATTTCGCTTTAAATTTTACAAAATCCCCCTACAAACTTTCAATAATCTGTTTGAAAAAAAAAACCAGTATCCGAACCCTGCTCGATTCGATTCATAACCCCCGAAATGACCGGTCATAGTATGTCCACGTTTGTATGAACTAAAAAAAAATGTTTTGGATGTTGTCTCCACAAGGCTCCTTTTTTTTCTACTAGCAAGTGGGTGTCTAGTGTAGTTTATTTAGGGCCGTGGAAAGATTATATACGGTTTAGATAATTATATTGATTTATCTTTTGTAATCACTAGGAAGCAAGTACAGGTCCGTTCAAGTTCAAAGAGAGGGTATCCGAGAATTGCCACAGTAATAATAATGTAACTTAGTATTGCTACATTTAATGTGTTACTCGATTTGATTAACTATCGATTTACATTTGATTATATTACTGTGATTGATTTTTGTTAAACATTATTAAATAAAATCAACATCTATGTGCAAAATCTTAACTCGGTTGCTCGTAATTTACTGATCGCCCAACATGACTGAAAAAATATGTTGTTATATCTATCTAGAAAAAAAAAATTAAACTATTAAAATGTCCCCAGGTAACATTTATTCTTTGCTTAAATTAGTTTCATAGATTTTACTATAGGGAAAGTGATCAATTTTGAGCGACCTCTAAATAATGTTTGATTGTAATGAAAATTGGTGTATGTGATTTTGATGAGTCTTGCAGTAAAAAAATCCATGTGGAGATGCAACATTAAAAAAATTGTTTTGGACCACACTACTGCAAGGAACTGGCTCTTGAGACACAGGACACCTTTGAGAGTCATGTGCCAATTATACAAATGTACCTTAAAATAATTTGCGATTAAAAAAAAAATTGTTTGTTTGAAAGATTGTTTGACCGGTGTGTACCGTCTCCCCCCAGCCGCGCAAGTACCCCGAGCTGTCGCTGAAGCCGGTCAAGGTGTCGCGGCGGCAGCACGCGCCGCGCGACGGCGACGCGCACAACAACAACGACGACACGCTCAGTGAGTCATAGTGGCGACATTGTGGTGCCATAAGTCTACAGTGCAACAACAAAACCACTATACTTCGGCGTGAAAAGGGAGTGTTGGCCTCGTATCAATCAGGCCTCGCTGCGCTCGACCGTCTAAATATACTCCGCCGGCAAACACTTACTTCCGGGCTTCTATAGTGATGTTCTATTTGCAGAGATGCAAAGTGTCCGACACATTCGATAAATGACTGACATTTATCTATAGATGACCGGACTCATTCGACATTTATGAGCATTTTGGACATTTTAAATGTCATGACTTTAGTGTATTAATTAATGGAATCATGGACAGAATATTTGTTTATAATTCATTTGCGATAATATTATCTAACTAATAACTTTATAAAATTAAATAAGAATAAGTATTAATCATAATTATGTTTTTCAACGGACACAAGAAAATATTGTCATTTGGTTTATAATATATATAACCTTTTGGTGGCTGTTATTTAATGCGAGAATGCTGGTACGAGGTTTAGGGCCCGTTCAGACGGACAACATTTCAACTGCAACCCAGCTGCAAAGTGGCAGTTCCGGGGCTGTTCCGATGCAGTTGGACCAACTGCATCGGAACTGCAAACTCATTGCGCAGTCCGGTTGCAGTTCTGTCAACTGCACACCAACTGCAATCTGGCTGCACTTTTGTAATGCAGTCGTATTGCAGTTGGTACGACTGCAATATAACTGCAATGCCGCTTCTTGCAACACATTGGTTATCTATTCAGTTCAGTTAATCGATCGAGTGAATACTGTAAGGTCACTATTTTCATTCATTCGAAAATAATTGTAAGTAGTTATTTGTGCAACAAGAGAGGAAAGTTGTTTTTTCTTGCGAGTGTTTATTTTGAGTCCCGAGTAAGCGATTATATGAGTGAGCGGCTATAATTGAATCATGAGCGTAGCGAGTGATTCTAGAGTTAGAATCTTGAGCGTAGCGAGGCACTCAAAAACACGAGATGTAAAATAACTTTACTCTAGTGTTACACATACAACTTTTCACCTCAGTAGTGAGAACATATTAAAGGTTAAATAAGTTGCCAAAAATGTCATTTTTAGTACAAGCTTTTATTGCCAACTGTACTTTTTTTCACAATCGTCATCTACTCTTCGAAAGGATTCTAATGAGCCTAAAACACCACGGGTTTATCTTGTGTATTTTAGGAGTTGCTTTTGCTAACTTCTGACTGCAGCATCAGATCAGATCAGTGGTACCATAATGTTGCATTGTAACCGAAATTACATGAATTTGTGTGCTAAATTTCAGTTCAATCGGTTAAAGATGTCTGCTTCAAAATTGATTCCATCCCGATAAATATACAAATACATACATATCAAGTTAAATAAAATCTTGTAAATTTTTTTTACATCAAGTTAACCACATTCTTTTGAGTGTTTTATCTGGAACTGCACTGGCTTCATTACTTAATATTTTGTTTCAATATTTTTCATTTTAAAATATATGTACATTTCAAAATTATAATATTTGATTCATTTGTGAGGGTCCGAACGTGGTAGTGGTGTTAAGGGAGTCCATTATGTCCCATTATAATAAATAGGTACATATAAATACTTAAATACATAGAAAACACCCATGACTTAGGAACAAATATCTGTGCTCATCGCACAAATAAATGGCCTGACTGGGATTCGAACCCGGGACCACCGGCTTCTTATCTTAGACCCCTGCCTACTAGGTCATTACCTACTAGGCCAGACCGGTCGTCAATTAAAAAGCTACTTTGTCTCACTCCCTAGAGTGACGAAAGTAGCAACTTTCCACACTCTCTGGAAATGAGGAAAGTCGCACTTTCCTCACTCCCTGGAGTGAGGAAAGTAGACATGTTCGAGCTGCTGAGGTGAAAAATATTTTTCATCATCTTTTATTTTTGGTGTTAAAGTATGAAAATCGCCTTCATGTTTATTTTGTAACAAGGGCTGAACCCATACATTACGCTTTGGCTTCACCTTCACTTTACGAATTCGACGACTTCAACGACGAAGCAAAAGAAGCAGCAATAATATTTCGTCAAATTTCATACTGAAAAACGTATACACTCTATTCACTTCCACAAGTAACTGGCGGAGCGTAACAAACACTACAGACATTATGAGCAGTTCTATTGCTGTCGTATTGCAGTTGCTCCAATTGCAATACAACTGCATTACAAAAGTGCAGCCAGATTGCAGTTGGTGTGCGGTTGACAGAACTGCATGACACCTGCAACCGGACTGCACAATGAGTTTGCATTTCTGATGCAGTTGGTCCAACTGCATCAGAACAGCCCCGGAACTGCCACTTTGCAGCTGGGTTGCAGTTGAAATGCTGTCCGTCTGAACGGGCCCTTATCTAATTATTATTAATAAACTGATCACCATTCGTCAAAACTTGCGGTATTGTGACGAGCATGAAGTCGTGGCCTCATCAGACTCGGATGATAGTAATTATGAATTTGACGATGTTACCGAGTACAATGATGAATAAACTAGCTCTATATCATATATGTAGGTACAATGTTATAGTTGTATATTATGAAAACCTGCCTACTAATGTTTAATATTTTGTTAGAAGTTGTGTTTTTTGTTTATTACGAATAAAGTTATTTTTTTTATCGAGTATTAAAGTTTTTGTGCATTGAGACACACCCTCAACACATAAATATAAATGTTATATAAATAATTGTATTAATGTCGTAGGTGTCCTTAAATGTCCATTAATGTCAGGTAAATGTCGAAAATGACCGACATTTTCATAAATGTCCTTCGGACATTTTGAAAGTGACGGACGCTTTGCAACTCTATCTATTTGTCAAACATGCACTACAATGTTGATATTATGTTCCTTATAAGAGGCTTCGAAGTATGTGGTTGCAAGCTAAGCTAGACGAGAGGCACGAGAGGTCGTTAAGGTTGACATAAGACCGTCAAGGTCCTCTTTTTAATTGCCATTCCACATAAATTTGTGACACAGCATAATGGAGATTGGCCTTTAAAAAATATTAGTGGCTTTGTGACATTCTGACACTACGCCTATTGAAAATAATAATTAATTTAAGGTACATTTTCCTTTTTTATTTGCCATGTATTTAGTTTTTCTAGAAATAAAACTATTACTTGTTTTTTTTTTTAATTATTGTAATGGATTATCCCGACCTTTCGAACCCTACAGCAGTGGGTGAACCACCCGATGACCACGAACACTGCTATAGGGTTCAAAACGTCGGGATGAAATTTAAATGTATACGCGATATAATCCGTTTTAGTTGTTCTATTTCATGAGTAATTATCGCGGCAACCGAACACAATTATCTTGTAATGCATGTTAGAGAAAAGAAGTATACATACTGCGGTGTGAAAAGGGGTTGCCGGCCTCGTAACAAACCTGCACTCGGCCGGCTATCCCTTACTTCCAGGATTCTGTAGTAATCTATACAAGCTAGTATTTCAATCAATTAATGTTTTTTTTTTCAGGTGTGTCCCAGCTGTCGCCGACGAGCAGTGTGAGCACGTGGGACGGCGCGTCAGTGTCGTCTCTCTCGCTCTCAGAGCACAGAGGTACTATTTAAATACATAATATAATAATTAATATTGATGGTCCTAGGTTCGAATCCCAGTCAGGGCATTTATTTGTGTGATGAGCACAGATATTTGTTCCTGAGTCATGGGTGTTTCCTATGTATTTAAGTACTTATATGTATCTATCTATTATATATATCGTCGTCTAGTACCTACAACACAAGCCTTACTGAGCTTACCGTAGGACTAGGTCGATTTGTGTAAGATTGTCTCCAAATAAAAAAAATGGTATTGTTTATTTATTAAGCAGAAACGTCTGCTAGCGAATATCATTGATATTTAAATCGAAAGAAAAATTTAAAAATTTGACTCTAAACGGGACGCGAACCCACAAATGTGTCTACGCGTCATCCTTAATGACGTATACCCGGAAGGATAAAATAGAAAAAATTGACAAGTTCAAGCGGTACTCGTATATCACAATTGTTAGTGCACTGGGCTAGTGATCCAGTGGTTGTGGGTTCTAGACCCGCTGCGAGGCAAATTTTTCTATTTTTCTTTTGATTTAAATAAAAAATCTATCAAATACAATTCTATGTATTTAAGTATTTACATGTACCTATCTATTATATATATTGTCGTCTAGTACGTACAACACAAGCCTTACTGAGCTTACCGTAGGACTAGGTCGGTTTGTGTAAGACTGTCCCCATATAAAAGTGACGTCCCCCCCGCAGGCTCCCGCTGGGACGAGGGCCGCGGCTCGCTGGTGTCGCCGCGGCTGGAGCGCTCCGCCAGCAACACCTTCAGCCAGCTCAGCCTCTTCGACAAGGGGCTGGCGCTCTTCGACAAGGCCAAGTGAGCTCACACGCTAAACATCGCTAACTGCTTACCACCAAGCAGGCTGTATGCTTGTTTGCCATCGACGTATAAATAATAATAAAAAAATCTAATGATCGGCAATTGAAATTGAATAGTACATTGTGCAACGAGGATGGTAAGTAAGGTATAGTAAACGCGAGTCTATTAGAATTAATGACTCAAGTTTGTTATACACTTACCACCCGTGGTACATACAATGTTTTTCATCACATTTGCGAGGAAATAAAATAAATTCGTTGGTAAAATATTAGTTACTAGTGTAGTGTAGTTTTACCTATCAGACCGCATCCACTATCAAAGATTGTCAACAATGTCAACTTTGTTCAATGTCTTCCACAGATAATGTTAACAACTGCGTTTTGTTTTCGAAGTTGATAGATCATCCTGCCAAATAGTATCAATTATCAAAATCAAATAGAAAACAACTATTTTTAATAAATACTAAACATTAAATTGTAGTCAAATTTAATATAAAGATATGTTTTATACATATTAAAAGTTGGTTGTAGCAAACTTTTGAAGATATGAAATACACCTTGGCTGTTTAGAAACATCCTCAGTCCAAGTGAAGTATAGGTTCTGTATATTTTTAAAACTAAACTTAACAGCCCGTGTGAGCTAAATCGGCTATAACTGCTCTGTACTCTCGCAAGTAACAACGCCATTGACGAGCAAGTGTGATGAAAAATATTTTATTTGATTGCTACAAACTGGTAAACATATATATTTAGGTACTAAATTAATATTAAAAGACACAAACTACAAGAACAACATATTTTTGGACAGCATAAGAAAACTAAAATAATTAGGTAGGTAATAACATTTTGAGTGTGCTGTAGCAATATAAAAGGCTCAATTTAACGCTTCAGCCTTTGGGTAGAACACTAATATTCTGCCAGAACTCAAGCCACGTCACATGCATGAACGAAGCAAGAATAACTTGATTTATATTAAAAAAATGTTTAAGTGTATTTGAGCAATTGGTAGCAAAACTTGTCAAATGAACATAAAAGCGTACTTACACACACAATAACTGTTTTATTCTTTAAAAACAGATAGCAAAGTTGCATTTTATTCACAAGAGTGCAAAGTAATTTCATACAAATTGTTTATCGAGTGTTTTTTGACGTGAGCTGATTGGTTCTTCTTTTATTAAATGTTTTTCAATGATAAATGATGGATGCCAATAATTTTGATATTTTTTTAGTTTTAGAGTTTTTTTTTAGCAATTTTCGCAGTAGTGAGGTGAAAAATTGTGTGTTTCACTCGGTAGCAAAGTGTGTTCCCCTCTCGTGCTTTGAAACACAATGCTCAAGATTCCATTCTTTTGCTAAATATTTTTAGATCTTTCGCTAGCTCGGCTCTCAATATTAGCACGAGAAGGTAAACACTAACTTTGCTCCCTTGTGTAACAAATAACTATTATTTTAGAAGCAGCAGTAGATGCGATGAGCCGCCATCACCGCGAGCGATAGAGCGACATTCGCCGAGACACGAACGGTAAGTTGTCTATACGAGGTATTAATAAATAAATATCCCAGGACATCCTTACACAGATGCGGTGCTGGAATAGCACAAAATATATTTATCTACGTACATATCATAAGTTCTCTAAAATGCGTCCAGAAACCGTAGGCAATGACCAGCATTACCAACCATCAGAAATGAATTGAGATGTAATGTTAACATTACCTACTGAAATCCGTAGGTTATGAATTTAAATTTGGAACAGCTGTCAAATTCAAGTGGGGTGTCTAATCTAGTATCTATAGATATTAAAACAGCCATTGATACGAAACGCCAATTCGTTATGTTTTTTTAATATAAATCGAACGACATTTGAACTCGAGTGACAGTAGAATAGGGAGTTCATTCGCTTGTCTATGGTTTAAAAAAAAATTGACTGAGATACGAAATACGCAACGCCGCCGTTCCAAGCTGTCATTTGTTTTGTTCGTTGACTTTTTAATGTTTACAAGTAACACTAGTAATAAGTTTTGTTAACTTCGTTCTTAGCAGTCAGATTTGGACTTTTAAGTAATTAATAATTATTTTTATTTTTCCTTTGGCAGAATTTTTTTGTAATTGTTGGATATGTTTTCTTAAAGAATAACGCATTTTTATGTAATTTGTATAAGATATCTTTTGTAATACTGTTTTGAAAAAATAAGTCCCGCCGAGTTTCTTGCCGGTCATAAAAGTCAAAATACTTCTCGGGTCAGAGGTGTAGGGTTAGAACCGGTGTAGTTTTTATTTTTCTCTTTTACTTTTGTATACTCGACGTGTAAAAGTGCCCTTGTGGCCTACTTACTGAATAAACGTTTGAGTTTGAAGTCATTTCCCTACGGTTTCTGAACCCATCTTAAAACACTTAATGATATGTGTGTAGATAAAGTAGTGTATGTAACTATACATAATTAGGCATTACAACAATCGTGTGATATTATTATGAAACTCGCCTTCGGCTCGTTTCATAAACCCACGCTCTTGTTGTAATGCCCTTCATTATGCACAGATACATAAACTACTATTTCGCGCTCCATAATCAACTAGCAAGTGAAAGCTGTAAATCTGATTGAGACAACACATTTATTTTTTTAAGTTTTATACATTTTCTTTATATTTTAGCTTTAAAGAGTGTCCTGTAAAGCAAAACTATAGTGAATTGTTACATTTTGTGCTGCAAAAGCCAGAATATCATTGTCACTTACTGGCGCTCGCGAATGCGTTCTCCAGTCATTATTCCTCCTAGGTTTTATACAATGAAATTTAGTTGACAGGTGATTTGATTCCTTAGGTTGTATTACTTATTGAAAATAAGGTAGTTTTAATAATGTAGTACACCAAGTTAGTAGTTTTTAAACTTATCGTTTTGTATTATTTTTTATTTAAATTTTATTCCGTACTGTTCATATGAAGTTTATTATTGGTTGTTGTTGAATCTGAGGTTTAATTTTGTTAATTAAATAATGACACGCTAGGTAAATATGATGTCAGTTTATTCGATAGTCGATAAAATTTTACGTTCCAGCTCTATTGAGGTCTGATTTTTGCCATAATCAATTCCGCCCCTCAGGTGACGAGCACAGATATTTGATTCTGGTGTTTTCTATGTATTTAAGTATTTGTATGTGTCTATCTTTTATATATATCGTCGTCTAGTATAGTCAACGAATTTGATTTCTAGGCCACTCCGAACCTTGTCACAGTGACGTTAATAAGAGATCTTTTGCGTCTTTCATATATATTTTCACTGTGACAAGGAGCCCATAAATCAAATTGGTTGACTGTACCTACAACACAAGCCTTACTGAGCTTACTGTAGGACTAGGTCGATTTGTGTAAGATTGTCCCGAAATATTTATATATTTGTGACTGTCGCGACAGCAGCCCGCTGCACGCCAAGCCGGCGCTGTCTCCGCGCGGCCCGCTGGCTGACTCCGCGCCTCTCTTCCACGGTGACCTGGTAATAATCATAATCATAAAGTTTATTCACAAAAACATGTACAAAACGGTACATGTTTTTGTGACAAACGGTAAGTCCGTGCTCCATTGATCGCTGTGGTCATTTCTGAAAATACTCTACTAAATTGTTTTTTATTACGCAGAAACGTCTGCTAGCGAATATCTTCGATATTTAAATCGAAAGTTAAATAAAAATTTGACTCGTGGGACTCGAACCCACAACCACTGGATCACTAGCCCAGTGCACTACCAATTGTGCTATACGAGTACCGCTTAGACTTGACAAATTTTTCTATGTATCCCTCGTCGTATACGTCATCATGGGTGACGTGTAAACACATCTACCGCCTGGGTATTGAACACTTAACGGCATACTCTTTTACTATCGCGTGTTAACAACGAGACAGACAGAGGTGAAAAATTGTGTTCCCCTCTTGTGCTTTGAAATCCTCCCAATGCTCAATATTCCACTCTTTGAACCACTCAATATGCTCGTGGTTCAATTTTCGAGTCTTTCGCTAGATCGGGTTTCAATATTAGCACGAGAAGGTAAACACTAACTTTGCTCCCTTGTATAACAAATAATTATTTCCTTGGGAGAGACTTGAGTTAATGTAACTTACCACAATTTTTCTTGTCTATTATGTTTGCATATGTATTTTTCTCAAACATGCAATGAAATATTGTCTTTACGTTCTTTATAATAGACCTAGGCCTAGGTCAGCAAAGTAACATTTTTTTCGACGATTATCCATACAGAGGCAAAGATGGCGGGTGTCATAGCAAACAGCTGATGTTAATTTTTAATACATTTCGATTTCATTGTTACTTGTCATTCTGCTAATTTCATTTTTTGTACCATTTCTTTTATTTCATTGTATGTTTGAGACAAGAACTGTACATGCCTCGTCGTGAAAACGGATTCCCGGCCTCGTATCACTATATACCCACTTGGCCGGAAATCCTCATTTACTGATGTACTATTCTGAGCTAGTGAGGTGAAAAATCCTTTGCCTCGGGCGAGACTTGAATTAAGCCCCATTTAAGCCACATTTAAACCATGCAAGAACTTGTATACGATTTTCATCACATTGCTGGATTATATAAAGCAACCGAAGTCATCGTACATCGATAGCCCGCAATGTAATGAAAATCGTATACAAATTCTTGCCTGGTCTAAATGGGGCTTTAATGTGACTTTCCTCAATTTATCTTGTCTATTATTTAAGCAAAGTTTATCTGTACAGATGGCGGAGCGCGTGCCGCCGCTGCTGCCGCGCGCCGCCGCCGCGCACTCGCCCAAGGGCAAGCCGGAGCTCGCAGGTGAGTACCGCCGTCGCTGGCATTTTCGTAGTTGATAGTTTAGCGCCCATTGAAAACGGCTCCAAAGCATTGGCCTATAGATGGGATGATCCTCTATGTCCTTAAACTACGTCCAACAATGAGAGGTAGGGCACAGCGAAGTACCATCACGCTTGAGTCTGGAGAAGCCCAACTAAAGTACCTCCTCCTTACAAAAGACCACAGCCATAATAGCACTGCTACCTTTCAGTGTAGTGTTGTGTTACTGATGGTAAGGTTCCCAGAGCTCCAACAACTTTTAGGGTAGGCAACGCGCATATGAATCCTCTGGAGTTGCCAGCGTCTATAGGCTACGGTAACTGCTTACCATCAAGCTGGCCGTTTGCCACCGTCGTTGTATTAAAAAAAATTATAAGCTCACTAGGTGGATGAATCTTTACGCCAGCGTCTGACAGAATCTGCTATTTATATTATTATTTTACAACATTGTATGTATACAGATGTAGTGCAAAACTATTTTCCATCGGGAAAACTCGGGTTTCGATTGAAATACGACGGCGCCCGAACTGTCAATCAATGATTGTGTTAAATTATTAGGGCCCGGGATGCTTGCGGTTTTGGAAAAGTCTAAGGGAGAGAACAGTAACATTTATCGACCTATCGATAAATCGGTCGGGTCGTGTACTGAAAGCTAAGAAAAAGAATAATTTATTTTTAAATTTGCATTCTTGCAATGAAATACCTACTCGGGCTATCAAATCTTTGTAGATAAGATACCTATTTAATATGTATTGACACTTAAACGACACTCGCCATTGAATGAGCATATAATGTATCATCGGAAAGTTTTAGTTATTATTTATTTGAAATGCTAATAAAAAACTCGGTTTATCGACACATCGATAAATATTAGCGTTCTGCCCCTTAAACTTTTCCAAAACCGCACGCAAAATTCCGGGCCCTAGACATTATCATATATGTATATCCACATGAAACTTTATTGTTTAGTGTCGAACGTCAAAGTGTAAAATAGTACATTACTGCAGCCGCCGGGAAAAAGGGGGTTGAAGGCTGAGTTGTATATACGGCCGACTGTAAGGAGGCCGGATAGTATACGAAGCCTTCAAGACCCTTTCACGGCTAGGCATGTATAGTGCTTTTCTCAAACTAATGCAATGAAATAAATAAAAAAATACCACTGAACAAAACAGCTTCACGACATAAGTTTTTTTAATTTTCCCTCCAATCCCGCTATGTAGTATTTTTGCCTTCGATGTAATAATTAATGACTATCATAAATAGTCTGGCTATAATTACTATATACAACATTTAGAAAAACCACCAAAAAAGAATGCACTTACCTTTTAAATGATGGCGCTACGGCATCTGCCTTTGGCGGTACACAATAACAAAATATAGATAAATAAAACCGGGCCCGGTTAGATTATTCAATTTTTATACACCCGTAACACTATATCTAAGTCACAAAAGCATTGAATCACACCATTTACCAATATTTAGTCTTAATAAACAGAGTTTTACACGCCGAGAAACTTTTCTATTCCGCCATTATTAAAACAAGTAAAAGTGTCCTGTGATTGGTTGAGTCAAAAATGCGTTCAAAAACGCGCATGCGTGGAGTAGTGTTTGGTGTTGCCAATACAATTTTAAAATTGAGAGCATGAATAATAAATATAATAATGTAATAACCTGATGATATGAATATTCAATTACATGATAAATAAAATAAATCTCTTCATACCATTTCGTCTGAAATAAGCGAGATTATTTTTTAGCCCGCTAATCATTTAGTCACTAAAAATGATAAAAAAATATAACTCAGCTGTTTGAACAGGCTTCATGAACACAGACGCCAGGTATACATAAAAATTAAAAAAAAAATACTTCCCGGCCTAGGCCTTCAATTTTATATGAAATTCGTTACCTGTCCTCTGGAGTCGATCCGCCCTAAACGTGATACTTCGAAGCCTATTATGACGCACGTAACGAAGACATTTCATTGCATGTTTGAGAAAATGATATTTGACACTAAACAATAAAGTTGCAACAAACAGTACTGTATCATACAAGTGTAGTTTATCTCGCCTCGAGATACTGTAGCGTCAATCATGTATTAGCATTTGATGTTGTCAAACTCATATTTCGAGACAGCTATCGGCTAATGCCAATTTCGCCCGAGTTAAACACTCAACTTTTCATTTTGACTATGAAGAATAATAATATAAACTGTTTGTGTCGCAGCCGCGGCCGCCGCGCCGGCGCCGGAGCCTGCGCGCGCGCCGCGCTCGCCGCTGGCCGCGCGCGAGCGGGCCAGGTAGGTATCTGTTGCTCTCTCACTCCACGCGAGCCGCGGGCATCATGCACATTTGTATAGAGACCAATACGTATACCAATGTATAGTCGTACAATTTGATTTCTAGGCCACTTCGAACCTTGTCACAGTGACGTTAATAAGAGATTGTTTTCGTCTTCCATATAGATTTTCACTGTGACAAGGGACAATGTGGCCTACAAATCAAATTGGTTGACAGTACATGCAAGCCTTCTCCCATCGGCTTGACTAATTTGCCAACAGTTTTATAGATGAAAATTCCGATATTACACACGTTTATTTCGTCACTCGCGCGACATATTTTTGAGAACATAATCATTTTCAAGGGCTAATTGCTGAGTGTCCGTTCGGTTCGCCGCTCACAGCAATGGAGGCCTATGGTCTCCAAAACATGTCGAGTGACTAAATAAACGTAAGTAAAACCGTTATTTATATTTGTGTCATTATCTAGGAAAAGAGATGTTATTGTCGATGGCGCTTACGTCGAATCGCGTTGCGTTTGTATTGTATCGTCTTGAACAACGACATAAGCGCCATCGACAATAAGGTCCCTTTTCATAGATAATGACACATTTATGAGATATTACAATGACTCGAGAAAGTTTTAGTTTTGACATACAGTGAAAGTCGTATTGACTTCATTTTGTATAAGAAAAAAAGTACCCAGAGTACCTAGACTATATATAGAGAGACTAGGGATAGTCTCTATACAGAAAGACTAGGGATAGTCTACTACTTCTACTATGTCGTGGTCCGATTCGCGCTTTGAGCACGCTCACGGTTGGTCCGATTCATTATTTCTGCAGTTGCAGAAATCTTGTGACGTAACTTCTGACAGGTAGTGGTAGTGTAGACCTAGTGGGTAGTGCTTATGAAGCCGACACAGCTCTAACCTAGTGGGTAGTGACTCTGCCTATGAAGCCGACGGTCCTGGGTTCGAATCCCAGTAAGGGCATTTATTTATGTAATGAACACAGGTGTTTGTTCCTCAGTCATGGGTGTTTTCTATGTAACACTACCCCATCTTAGATCTCGGAATAAATCTACGGATGGGCAGCCACGTCCGATGAAACAATCTAGAGCTACTGCGGTCGCCAATCCGCCTGCCAAGCGCGGCGATGACAAATACCCCCCGCCAAATAAGCACTGCAAGTCACAGTAGTTGACTTGCGATTGAGATGATAATGATGATGACAATCTAATAGGCATATTAGTAGACCACAACAAATTTTATTATTTTTTTATTAATGATTAGACCCCGGATTCTTAATTAATACTATGCCGGACCGTATCTGAATCGTGAGGAGATTTGATTATATTAATCAAATCTCCTATCGGCAGATCAGAGTTCGGAAAATCCATAGCAAAACAAAAGACTGTCGCAATCAAACTAGTGTTGGATTTTTTTTTTATCGATATCGAGTTTATGGATGTCTTATGGAATACTTATTAAACTCGTATATAATAAACCCTTAACTTACCACTTCTTTTGCGTTTGGCGTGAATCATTATAAAATAATGTACCTAAACATATCGGTATGCTTTTTTTTTTGACAAAAATTACTCGATATCGATAAAATGTTTCTATTACTAGTTTGATTGACAGTCTTTTGTTTTGCTATGGATTTTCCGGGGTCTGTTAATGATTCCTAGACACAACAACAACACAGAGATAAAAGTATAGTTCAATATCAGTACATCGAAACCATAACCCTATCTATTTTAAGCACACGCGGGACAAAAACAATTACAACGGAAAATATCATATTCCAGCCAAAATATTGATCGCTTATCAGCTCCAGTGTTACTGGCGTCTGGCTTTTGTACACTGACTAGTTCACACCCGCGACTTCGCCCGAGCTGTAAGCAGCTTAAATAAATAATAAATATTTCGGGACTATCTCACACAAATCGACCTAGTCCTACGGTAAGCTCAGTAAGGCTTGTGTTGTCGGTACTAGACGACGATATATATAATAGATAGATACATATAAATACTTACATACATAGAAAACACCCATGACTCAGGAATACATATCTGTGCTCATCACACAAATAAATGCCCTGACTGGGATTTGAACCCATCGGCTTCACAGGCAGGATCACTACCCACTAGGCCAGACCGGTCGTATGTTAATCGCATTATCATTCCTCGCGTTGTCCCAGTATTGTGCCACGGCTCCTCGGAGCCTGGGGTCCGCTTGGCAACTGATCCCCTAGAGTTGGCGTAGACAGTAGTGCGACGAAAGCGACTGCCATCAGATTTTTCAACCCAGAGCGTAATCTAGGTCTTATTGGGATTAGTCTGGTTTTGTTGCCACCAACAGTGCCGAAATATCAAAAACTCATTCAAATCAGGGACCGGACAACCCTTTCCGCGGCAAAAGCCATTAAAAGGGCAACCCTTAAACACGGCTAACACATTGAAAGACTTACCAGTTTGAACTGCTGGCCCATATATTTGACTATCCCTTACCGTACGACTAAGCCAAACATAAAACTAGCCTTTTACAATCACTAACTGCTATCCTTTATACCTTGCTATCCCTTAAAAAGGGTTACCCTTATTACTTAGCGCTTTTTATAAAGCTTTCCCTTTAGTAATGTCGTAGTTAAGCCTTGCGTGAAAGAGATAAGTTTAGTATATGTCTACGCTAGTGTTCGAAAAGCGCGCGTCCATCAAATCAAAGAAGTCAAAGAAAACGCCAGATCAGAGCAATGTGTGCTTTATCAACAAGGCAGACGATTTCAATTAGCACGCTTGTATGTAAAAGAGAAGCCCTCTATAAGGCTAACCTTTATAAGCGATATGTAAGGTTTGGTGAGCGGATGATTAGGGTTTTGTTAGGGTATTGGGATAGCGCTTAGTTATAAGGGTTAGCGCTTTTATAAGGGCCCGGCTTTAATAGCAAAATGAAAGGGTATTGTCAAATAAATATGGTGAGTAAAGCCTTATGTAAAACCCATACAAAACCCTTTATAAGGGATAGCGGGCCGGTCCCTGATTCAAACTAACATACATGGTACCTATACCGTTTTAAGTATTAGTTGTAACAGATCAGAGTTACCATATAGTTTGTTCAAACATGATTTGTAGATAATATATATCACATTTCGTTATATAATTATATCAGTGTATTGCACAGTCTTTCGCGTTTCGGTCGCAACAGAGGTATGTATGTAAAATAAAATAAAAAAATAAATACATATTTCGGGACAATCTCACACAAACCGACCTAGTTCTACGGTAAGCTCAGTAAGGCTTGTGTTGTAGGTACTAGACGACGACATATATATTAGATAGATACATATAAATACTTAAATACATAGAAAACACCCATGACTCAGGAACAAATATCTGTGCTCATCACACAAATAAATGCCTTGACTGGGAATTGAACCCAGGACCATCGGCTTCATAGGCAGGGTCACTACCCACTAGGCCAGACCGGTCGTCGGTTGTCAATGTCTATCGTTTAACCGATTTTTGAAATAGTCACCAAGTGATTACCATAGAGAATGAATGAGAATCTCTATGAAGACCCGGACCCGGACCCGGGTATGTCCTTAAACTACGTCCAACAATGAGAGGTAGGGCACAGCGATGACCATCACGCTTGAATCTGGAGTAGCCCAACTGGGGAAGTACCTCCTCCTTACTGAAGACCACAGCCATAATAGCACTGCTACCTTTCAGGTATGTAGTGCTGTGTTCCTGATGGTGAGCAAGGTTCCCAGAGCTCCAACCCCCCATTAAAGGTCGGTAACGCGCTTGTGACTCCCCTGGTGTTACGGGTGCCTATGGGCGACGGTAATTGCTTACCATCAGGCAATCCGTCTGCTCGTTTGGCACCTTTGTCATAAAAAAAAAAAGATTATTCGGTGACTGTTTCAAAAGTCTGACCCCAAATTGAAAATATTCAATAATGAAAAAATATTTACAGAAATTACAATCGTATTATGATAACTACAAGTACTTAACTGGTTACAGTATAAAATCTAAAAAAGGCCCTTGAGGCATTGTACCAAGGATGCTGGCGGCATTGCCTCGTTGTATCGCAATGCTGATACGTTGTGCGAGGAAGCCGCAAGCTCTTCGGTCACCAGTTACATCAACCAGACACTTCGCGATTTCTGCAATGTCATGTCAATGCGTCAATTTCAATAATTGACGATGTTCGATATTTATAATATGATTAAAAAGAGGAATGAAATAATCATCTCTCGGGCTTTCGCTAAAGAAGAATTTTAGTTTGCCAAATAACTTTTATAGTTAAACTAGCTTTTGCCCGCGGCTTCGCTCGCGTTAAGAGGTATTTAAGTTATTTTTAGAGCACTATCGTTCAAAACGTAGTTTTGTATGCATGCATGCTTTTTGTTCGGAAAATGTCGTTTTATCCACAAACGCCTACGTCATAGTAGCTTTATGCATGCAAAGTCTCAGCCCGATCGGTTTAAAATTAACAAAGTTTCATACAAACTTTCATCCCCTATTTCATCCCCTTGGGGGTAGAATTGATCAAAATCCTTTCTTAGCGGATTCCTACGTCATAACGTCTACCTGCATGCCAAATTTCAGCCCGATCCGTCCAGTGATCTGGGCTGTGCGTTGATAGATCACTATGTCAGTCAGTCAGTCAGTCAGTCATCTTTGAGTTATATATATTTAGATATGGATCGACTCATGTGAAGTATTAAAAACTAAAGTACCGGTCGCTTTGAGTCGTGCACAGTAATTCAAAAACTTATCGCAATTGGTTGTGAAAAAAAAAAGAGAGTAAACTCTTGAGTCATAACTGGTTACTAATCGCAGTTGCGAAATCAACGAACCACGAACATAGCGAGTGGTTCAGAGAGTGAAATCTTGAACATTGGGAGGGTTTCAAAGCACGAGACACTTTGCTACGGAGTAATACATACAATTAACTGTAAAACTTTAAAAATGTATTCAAAATTATTGGCACCCATCTTTTATCATTCGAGAATATTAAATGAATTAACATCCAACCAGCTAACATTTAAAACACTCGATTAGTAATAAGTAATACACAATATGTATGAAATTATTTTGCAGTCTTGTGAATATAATGTAACTTTGCAATCCTTTTTTAAAGGATAAAACAGTTCTTTCCGAGCTAGTGGAGTGACAATCTAATTATTAGCTTAAGACTAAATGCTCTTTAATTATGTACAATATTTTTACAATTTATTTCCTCTTTTTAATATAAAAATAATGGAGTTTTCAGAATTGTGCGTCTAAATAACGTGAACTCAAAATAAAAAATCGTTAACTTATGTCAGTTATGTGACGATAATTAAATATGAACTCTGTATGGAAGTTTATTTTTTTGCCATTTTTCGCATGGGTATACTGCTATGAGCTATCAGCTATTTCAAAGGACAAAAGATAATCGTTCCCGTGTAAATAAAAGTTAGAGATGTATATTTATAGCTCATCGCCCGGCGATGAACTACGATCGCCCGGCTATGAAATATATGTCTCTTTTATTTACACGGGATCGATTATCTTTTGTCCCTTGAAATAGCTGATAGATCGTAGCTTAATAACTCGCGGTGGGACCAGTGCCTTAGTTTATGAAACGAGCATCAAGTCTAAGTATTTGTAGACATTCAATACTTAAGACTTCGCCGAAGAACTGACAGCAGAATTTCGTTTGTTAGATACCTTTTTTGTATAGATAATCCTTAATCTTAGTCTTTGTGCGTCATAAGTTACATATTTAAGGATTAACTAAGTAAATCATACGATTCAGAAACACGATTACTTGAATTTTGCGTTATAAAAATTACATCCAAAGTGACCTTTAAAAAAGATAGGCTTCACTTAATACTTTGCAAATACTCAACACAAAATTATTTATTTTTTATAACGTATATGCCTTACATTTGTAAAGTATTTTTTTTTTATAATACATACGACAGTTCGTAAATTCGCTAGCGGTTCGCCCATCCTCACCTGAGGCGCCATGATTAGATTGAATCGAGTAGCGCGAAAAGCTCGGTGCCACCTTAATATTAACCCAGAGGGTAAACTAGGCCTTGTTGGGATTAGTCTTAATCGAAAATCGACTGAGTAGATTGTTTGACAAGAGGCTAAAGTAGGCCATAACACGACGAGATGGTTATTTTCCCGAACAAAGTGAGGGAAAATTGTTCGAGGGATAATATGGCGTTTAGACCCGAGTTATTCTAGTTTTCACTTCGATTGCGAGAAAATAAGAAAAATAACATTTTAACAATTAACAAATACAATTTTATTCGTCCGCAATTAATTCTGATTCAAAAATGTTTAATTTGGCAGTTTTTGTATTTTTTTTCACAGCTTTGATACAGATATGATCTACGCCGTGAATAAATGCCATAGACAACGTATATTGTGGCTTCAAAGAGTTTGCCAACGATTTAAACTTTTTTTGAATGCTTGTGAAGTAGGAACTAAAAAGCACCTAATGGTTTGAGAATTTGTTTGTGTTTCCTTATTGGTCGATTTTAATATTGCGGTATTCTGATTGGTTGATATTTTATACAAAGTTTTGTTTAATGATTTCACATTTTTAAACAGTATTCGCACCAAAAAAGAATCTAGAGTTGCGATTAACTTCGACATGTGTCGTGATTGGTGGATTTAATAAGGTGAAGTGTTCTGGTTGGTCAATTTAAAAAGTCTTGTATATCATAAATATATTTTCCCAAGAGGCTAAATGTACTACTTTAGTCCGCCTTGGCAAGCATAATATGACACACTTTTAGAGCATGAGAAGTGAATAGTATTTTATGCAACAGTTGTATAAGAGGTCAAAAAATGCGAGTGGTGGGGGTAACTTTGTTAATAAATATGCTATGAGCGCATTTTTTTACTACTTATACAACGTTGCATACAATGCTTTTTCTATGAGTAGGCAATATTAAATAAAATACTAAAATTAATAGTGACTCAAACTACGAAAAACAAATTACCGGGAAAGGCGGAAAAATAAGCGAGTGATGTCTATGGTTATGTTTTTTAAACGTCCACCTTCCAATAGTGATGATACCAAAAAAGTTTTTTTTTATGTTGGTAGTAATGAATTTGGTACATTTTTTTTTAAATAAAAACCGTATTCATTAAATCGTTTGTCAAGTTGGTAGCAATGTATCGTGGCACCTGCTGCTCAGCACTAGCTTACCGTGTCGTAAGGTCTCTCAAACGATACAAGTGCTATTTTGGGCAATAGACTATGGGTTTTTATAAGGAGTAAATAATGTATGTCCTTATATGTACGTTCGTGACTATGTAAATGACAGATAAAAGTACATGAGTAGAAAAATAGTACATTACAGCAGAGGCCGTGAAGTAAGGGATTTAAGGACGAGATTGCGGTAGACGATATGATGATGCGATAGGATAAATTGAGTCCTTTAATCCCTGTTCAGGCCGAAGCCTGTATAGTGCTTTTCTCAAACATTTCAAGAAAATAATAAAATTAAAATAACAACAAAGCAATCAAGTAAATAACAGTGAATTGCCGTCTTTTTATTTTTTATAAAAAAAAAAAAACAAATTCGACAAAGCTATTCGTACACCTTTTTTAACTGCTTATAAAAATATAACTATCTATGGTTCATAGATTTCGTTTTTTTTTAATGAATTGACGTTGGAAAAAGCTATTCCAGCACATTGTTTAACCGATTATTATAATACCAATTATGCTTTCAAAGAGATTGTAACTTGGATGTATGTATTTTTTCCTTCGTCAGTCTAATCTTAGTTGGCAAATTTAAAAAGTTAGAGCTGCGGACAATAATGTGCTTTTCATACTAACTCCATACATTTATTCACGGCCTAGTCCATAAATGTGCAACTTCTTGGCCTCATTTCGTGCCATTAACGCATACATTTCGTAGTATGTTTGAGAAAAAAATGTAATGACGTGTTGTGACAGGCCGGCCGCCATGTCCCCCAAGCGCTCGCCGGCGCCCGCGCCGCCGTCGCCGCCGCCCGCCTTCAGCTTCCCGCGCCCGCCGCCGCCCCGCCAGCGTGGCGCCGCCCACGCCGCCGCACGAGCCCCTCTGTGAGTACCGCCCCTGTTGGGGACGTCTACGTTACGGCCCGGCCACGACAACGCGCGAATTGGCTATTTGTAAATTTTTGGAATAGCAATTAGAAGTGTGCATATTCATTTCATATCGCTTACATCTAGATTTTTCTCGAAAAAACCTTATTTAATTTTATATTAAGCAGAAACGTCTGCTAGCATATCAAAGATATTTAAATCGAAAGAAAAATAGAAAAAATTGACTCGCAGCGGGACTCGAACCCACAACCACTGGATCACTAGCCCAGTGCACTACCAGTTGTGCTATACGAGCGCCGCTTAGACGTGTCAAATTTTTCTATCTTATCCTTCCTGGTATACGTCATTACGGGTGACGTGTAGCGACATCTACCGAAGAGTATTGAACCCTTTTTACCTCCTTTTTTTTCGGTATAACACAACTGATAGTGCACTGGGCTAGTGATCCAGTGGTTGTGGGTTCGAGTCCCGCTGCGAGTCAAATTTTTCTATTTTTCTTTCGATTTAAAAACCTTATTTAAAAAAAAACGCATTTGATTGTAATTATTTTAAAATTATGGAATTATATTAAACGGGAGGTCACGTGACCGTTGACGTTGGTGACGTCACATTATAATAAATATACAATGACAGTGACAGTACAGTAAAGGAGTCCGGGTAATACGCAACCCGGCAAATGACGACTCATCAATTGCCTACTACTTTTTTGTACGCACATTGATGGGTCGAGCATTGTTGCCGTGTATAAAACGTGGCTTCGGTTTGCTGCCCCATAACGCGTTTGTACGGACCGAGAAAGCGCAACCCGAGAATTGATGACCCAGCAACCGACCGAGTACATCATGGTCGCCAATGAATGGGCTCTACATTCCGGGGTCGTGTATTGTTGGTTTGTTTTTTGGAAAGTTGTAAAATGTGACGTCACTCAATGTTAAATCATGGCCGCCTGCGTTCGGGTTCTTATAATCCACAGATAAAAAATACAAAAGTTAATTTGCAAAAATAAAATACTTCTCATTATTTTTATTCCAAAACAAATGTGTATAATTATTATTTCACTGAAAGCTGAAGAATGAGATACATTTCATAATTTATTCTTACAACTGTGAAATAGCCAATTGCGGCAAGCGTTTTATCTGTTCATTGCTGCTGATACCAACTAACCGCAGTGCATTGCGCGTCTTGACCGCGCAATGCACTGCGCGAATTCTCGTGGCCGAACCGTCAGGTGGTACAATCTCCATCTGATATTTGTAGCCCTATTAAAAAACCGTATAACTTTCATACTAGTTGTTTGTCATTAGCACCCTTTTACACTAAGGTTACAGATATATCCGAGCTGTTAAGGAGCTTTCGAATATCTATACTCCTCGCGGTGAATCATGATCCCTATGACACTGACAGTTATTCCTACGACACAAACTTGTAGTGGCGTCATCGTTACATTATAATCACATTGGAGGCGTCTAAAAATGGCGTTTATTAATTTTAGGGTAGATACATGCCATTACAATGATTTTCCGTTGGAATTGTAACAATTCTTAACATTTACAAGAAATTATCTCAATCAGATCGTTTACGCCCTGCAAAACTTACTTCGTTTGGAAGATATCGACTAGTGCAAAAAGTATCAAAAACAAATGTCGATAATGGAAACGAGTGTACAAAATAAATAGTACACTTTCAGTGTCCGATGTACCTATCATCGTTTTCAGTTATACATATAGTAAGGTTATTTTTATATTATGCTATTTTTCGATAGCACTATGTTTAAGATGGATTTTTATTTTTACATTCGTTAAGCGTGACGTAAAATACTAGATGCTAAATGTTACAAAGTTACATTTCTCGGCCAAAAAACTTAAATCATTACTAGAACAACAACATAACAAAAATACGAAATGCAGATTATATTTTTAGAATCACGTTTACTAACGTGGCTGAATGCAAGTGACGCCTTTGCCTATAAAAAAGTTAAGTTACATCGACACGACCCATCACTAATATGAACTGTCATAGGGATCATCATTCGCCGCGAGGAGTATAAACAAAGCCTCTATTGTCAAGCCGATAAAGTACATGTTCGCATATCTGTGACCACCACAGCTCCGATATATCTGATGGCGATATACTGGGTAAAATCTGGGTCGTAAACCAATATGTCAAAAAAATAATACTATTAATATGTGTAAACACCAACTTCAACGAGACTCTTGAAAGTTGAATTTAGAGATTTGAGGCGGTGAGGTAAGTGCCGTGACTGTCGAGCCATTTGAAGAACCCTCTAGCTCTAGCCTGTGTGATATTGCAGCGGGCGGGCGCACGAGCGGCAGCGGGAGCGGGAGCGGCGGCGGGGGCGCGCCGCCTCCGCTGCCGCCGCGCCGGCCACGCGAACCGGCCGCTGCGCCGCTCACTACCCCCCTCCTACAGGTAACACTTAGAAAATTAAAGAATACCAATTTACCTTCATAGCTTCGCAATTAAGAAATTTAAAAAAACTACCATAGTTTTATTGTCATTATATACACATACATATCGACAGTGGAAATTTCAAATGTCGTAAGTCGCATATAAAAGTATGTCCCTTACGACAAATGAAATTTCCACCGTCGATATTTTTTAATTACTTTCTTGTTTAGTTCAAATATGCGACAGTCAATGCAAACGAACTTCTGTAATAATCAAGCACCGGAATTCTTCATACCAAAAATAAAACTTGTGAGGGATTGACCGTTATATTTTATCGACTATAGATAAATAATTTTAAAATAAAAAATAAAGTGGCGGTCACATTATTTTCTTTCATACAACGATATAACTAAGAAACACGAACATAACTTTAAGAACCTTCTTTGTAACTAAGAGCAGAATCTTTCTTTATACTTCAATCTCTCTCAAAGTTTGATTTTTGCTATGAATAATTCTGGTCCTTGATAATAATATTTTGTCATGTGTCAAATTCCTTTGGCTTAGTAACTCAGCTGTCAGTCAGCAATATTTGTGTACATTATTTTAATTTTCTCTTGACCCCGGATAAAAGACAAAAAAAAAAACAAAAAAACCCATTACAGGAATTTACTTATGTCGTCGATTTCGTCGTATCGTGCGTGCCCAAAGGAAATGTCCATACTTATGATATGGCGTTATGATACGATATGTGTTAGTGTGGACGCATTTTTTTACCCGACGATGGTGGTGATACGGTGTGCTCGAATTGAGCGTTCATACTTAGGATACGCGATCTCGATAATCGTATCGACCAAAATGATACAAATGTGGACCCAGCTTTGGAAAAGATTTGGTCGTCGATTGTTGGGTTGTTAATCGCGGGGTTGAGCAATCCGGGGTCGCGCCATGTTGGGCCGAGAATGCGTCGCCTTTGGACGCCAATTGTTAGGTTGTAAATTCTCGGATTACACGTTATCGGTCCGTATATACGCGTTACGGGGCAGCAATTTGAAACTACGTTTTGTACACGGCAATAATTATCTGCGTATAAAAAAGTAGTTGCTAATTGTTGGGTTGTAATTCGCTGGGTCGTGTATTACTCTTATATATGTCTCCCCCCGCAGCCGTCTGCGCCGGCGCCGTGCGCGTCCCCGGCGCCGGCGGGGCCACAGTGCCGACCAGCGCCGCGCGCCGCCCTCCCCGCGGCCCGCGCCCGCGCCGGCGCTGCTGCGGCCCGCGCACTCCGCCATCCTGCAGCGCAGGCACCACAACAACACGTGAGTCTGTCTGTCGGGGCCGGCCACAGTGCCGACTAGTATTTGTAGTCTAAGCTCGTATATTAAAAATCTGCCCCCGCAGCTCGGGCCCGGGCGCGCCGCGGCTGCCGCCCAAGCCGGCGGCGCGGCCTAGCGCCCCGCCGCGCGCTGCACGCTGCGCGCCACCGCGCTGCCCGACGGCTCCGTGGAGCTGCACTACACGTGCGACACGCTGTGACCTGTCTCCGGTGCCACCCTGTCCCACGCACACGTAGGAATCGGCTCCATTTTACGACAGTGATTACTTATATCGGTAAACTCAATTATCGATGTTTGTGCTACACACTAGTAATCACTCAAGTTTTGTTTACGAAACTAAATATTAACACAATACTCTTCTTGTTTTTAAAACTATTTACAAAACTGTACTTATTATATTTCTTTTCTTAATTACTGTCCCGTCTATACATGCAAATACTATAAAATATACTTATAGTATTTGTATATAGTATCATATTCGTATTCAGAGCCTTAAGTGTAAGTTTTTACCGTACCAAAACGTCACCAACGCGTTAGAATTTGCCATATAAATAACATTATCACTTACGCGTTCGAGACGTTTTTTATGTCAAAAGAAACTTACACTATTGCCTCAGAACAACACTGTCCAATTGCGAATATTCACCCGCGCTACCTATCTTCGCCTAAATATATTAAAATCAAAGTACTCGCTCTATTTTTCGGGTAGAATTCACAGAAGACTATTTAATATTAAGTATTTTTCATACATGATAATATTCGCAGATCAATTGTTCCTAACTGATGTAGATCAGTACAAAAATGAAGCGGGAAATTTAACTTTAAATATAATTAGACGATATAGTGCAGGCAAACAAGGTGCTTACAAAAAAACACTCAATACTGGAGGCGATCGCTATTATATGAAATAAACATCGATAATACAAGTTATCGATATAGGCAATCCCTACCTGTCATAAAATTACGCCCCCTAGAATCCTATATAGTGATGCTACGGCCACACATTCGCACGAACGAGACATAACACGAGCACGCAACACATTCGGGCGCGTCGATGGAAACTAGCAGTGACACGAAGTTCACACATTCGTGCCGGCGTACAGCGCGCGCGGTAAGCGTTTTACTGATGGACTGATTTATAATATAAGTAACAAGGTAGCGAAGGATAAGTGGTTTTTGACTTTGACATATATATGTAAAACAACCTGTTCATTATGTAAACTTCATTCGTTATATATTTTCATTATTTTGCATTATGTTCTGTGACCTATACCGGGTGATCATTCCAAATGGGTCAGTGGGGGGAAGTCAGAAACTATGAGACATAACGAAATCTGTTCTTAGGAACCATGGCTTCGATTTCAGATTTAATAATAATGGCATTCAAACTTTTTTTTATCTCATACATAACCGGGAATACATTCATACGAACCCTGTCGAAGTCTTGTAAACAATGTTAATTGTAAATCTGAAAGATTTTTCGTTGTTATTATTGATGACACGAAACGTAAATTCATGGAGTCATGAATACATTTTTCATCATCAGCCGTATAAAGAATATTGACAGGTTCGATTCCCGGTTATGTATGAGAGATTAAAAATAAGTTTGAATACATGGTTCCTAAGAACATATTTCGCTATCTCTCATAGTTTCTGACTTCCCCCCACTAACCCATTTGGATTGATCACCCTGTATATCAGTCGGCGTTGGTCCTGCGGTGTCGATAATATTACGGCATACGGCCATCACCCATTCAAAAAATATTGGTCATATTTGCGCTGGTTGGGTCGGTGAAATTCTACCACTATGCCTGTTAAAATCATTAGTAAATTTTTGGTAAATTATGCTTTTTATAAAAATAATACTTTTATTTCTTTGAGTTTATTTTAATAATTGTTTTACATGTTTGAGAAAATCACTATACCTATATACCTGGGGGATAAAAAGGGGTTTTCGGCCTCGTCACGATGGTCGGCCGTCTACAAATACTCGGCCGGCAACCCCTGTAGTAATGTACCATTTTTATACACTCAGCGTTAAATATTCAGTAGCGATCAAATCGGTCAAATATATCTGTACATATGTTTATTAGTAAGGTGTTAAGTATTTGACTAATTTGAATGTTGACTGTACATTAATGTTTCTATTTTGTTACAGTTTGTAGTAAAAGTAACTCGGAGCGCTTAAAATTATCTACGTTTATTCAAACTTGTGCCACTTCCATTGTGTTACGAACATGTGACACCAGATTCGACGCTTGATCAACTGTGTTACGAATTTGTGACATGCTTTAGTAACTTATAGAATACGTTTGTATAACGTGTTCCATTGTGTTACGCTGATATGAATGTGACACAAAATGTTGAATGATTTCGTAGTATTTTTTTGTAAATAAATTAGTGACGCGCAAATATATATCATACGTTTATGGCTCAAAAATATATCATATATTATTGCGCAACGATTTTTTTTTTATAATTTCGCGCACTCGAGTAATACTTTTACTTCTGCCTGTTTAATCATATACAGGGTGTTTTAACACAATATTCTGGTGGGGTAAATTTGGGGAAGATTGATAGTTAGGGGTAAGATTCGGTATACGGAGGATATTTCATCTTACCCCTTGTCCCTGTTTAATTTGTAAATATAACGGTGCATACTAAATCAATCATTATGGGACGTGTTAGGGATCAGGTAAAACGTTATATAATTATAACATTAAAAAAATAGGTTTTTTTTTATGACATTCTTTACACCATTTCGTATTTTGGCAATTTTGTTTAAAGTCGTACACCCCATTATTTTTTAATTTAATTTTTTATCTGCCTTCTACTCAAGATCAGATATTACGATCCTGTTATTAAAAAGTCCCAAGCTTTTCTCATCGCGTTACCATTTTAATATATATATCATATGGCGGTAAAAGAACAGAAGTAATTAAAAACTTTTATAAATTTTGGGACTCTTTTTTTTTCTATCCGTATCGAAAGAGCGCACGAATCCGAGTAAAGAACAGATAAAATAAAATCTAATAATAAAAAAGTTACGGGTCTTTTAAACAGAATTGCCAAATTAGGCTCATAATGAAAGTTGATTAGTAATATTTCACATTTTACTCACGTGTTGCTAAGTCATCCTGTATTCTAAAGACATAGGTACATTAAGAGCATATATATGTGTACACTTCACTATATAGTATTGACGTATACATATTTCTGCCCTTCAGTGTAGTCTACACATTATTACAGATATAACCGCGAGACCTAACCGCACATATTAACTTTAAAAAATACCTCCGACGTTTCGAGACCGACTTTGTCCTCGTGATTTCGACTGGAGACAAAAAATAAAAATACCGATATCGTTAGTGTAGTGTGTCCCGAGTGACATCTAGTGCGCAAAACGTTCAAGCTGATAAACAAGATCAAGTGCGGGTAGTTGGAAAAACTCGCGGCTAGATGTTGATGTGAACTTTAGCCAGTCTTCATCCGAGAGCGCGAGAACAACGTCGTTCTAGACGAGGGAGGTCATTTTTAAAGTTAATATATGTATTTGTAAAAACTGCGAAAGTTAAAGTATATTGTTTATAATTGAAATGAAACTATTCTAAATAAATACAAATTATACCGGGTGTTAAAAAAACGTGATACAAGATTATCAAATCGGCATCTGTTCATGATTTCGAACATCTTTTACTATGGGGTCAAGTTTGTAAAATTAAATAAAAATTGAGCTGTTCCAGAGAAAAGGTCAAGTATAAGTTGAAGAAAATGTACGAGAGAGTTGTTTTTTTTTTTATTTACAACATTGACCACATAGTAAAAATTGTTCCAAATCATGACCAGATGCCGCCTTGATAAACCTTGTATGACGTTTATTATAACACCCGGTATAAGTACAATACACAATAAAACATTTATATATACAAGCGTAGAAGCTCAATAATGTTTTTACATTTCTAACACCGCCATATTTCCTACGTACATACAGGCGGTTTGTACACTCAGCCTTATTGTGCCAAGTCACATGCCAAAAAAATGATAATAGGTAAATATCTATCGTTCGTACACCTAGCCTAGTAAGTGACCCTGCCAATGAAACTGACATCTAAAAACAAAAATGGTTGCAACTGGTTTCATACGAAGAATTATTATCGATCGATCGTAACTGGTTTCGAACGAGAATATTTTTTTCGATAGTAACTGGTTACATAAGGTTTCCGTCCGTTGGAATCCATATCCAGGTAATTTTGGACATACCTTAATTTTTTTTTTTGGGAGTTGGTTTCATATTTCATTATTGGAATATATTTACAATATGGCTGAGTGTAAAAACGACCTGAAAATTAAAAATATTGTTTATTGTTAGACGTACATAAATATGAGTTTATAGACATTCCAAAATGTATCAATATGTAATTTTATAAATACATATATTTTTTGATATTTGGCTGTATAATGTATCTATTATTAACACAGTTCGTCCTACGCCTAAACTAAGCAACTATTGTAAAGTCAGCGTTAAATAATAGCAAGCAACAGATTCAAGTATATTGAAATGAATCTATATTTATGTTATTTTATATATCAGTAATATAGGGCCATGTGGACCGCTAACAACTTTATGCAACTGACTTTACTGTATATAAAAAAGCTTAAGTAAAAAAAACAAGGGTACACTTGAATTCCAAAACTTTGAAGACGAAAATAATCGTACTATAATGCTTCTCAACATATTTTTTGCACAAAATGTATAGTTTCGATACCCATGATTATTAATTTCTATCATTTATGCTTCTAAAATACCATTTCTTGTTTCTGACAGAGTTTAAAATGTCACGATTAAGTTTAAGGGCTTATGTTGTATGGGGCCCCGTTACTATGGCAACGGAGACGAAATATTAGATACACCCTTATCTGTGAAAATATATATTATACAGTCGAATATGACAAATGTGCAGTGCCAATAATATGAGTGTAGTTGTAGTTACTTAATTTTGCTTGGATTCGATAGTTCACTGACAACCCTAATATAGTTCCGCTGAGTTGTTACTGGCGTCACAGGTGTCCGCGGCCTACGGAGACAGCTTACTATCAGCCGGGCTGTATGCTTGCTACCAATGTGATATTAAAACATTTTTTAAGATCCTGTAAAGTTCCGAATTGACACGAGTCTGTATGGAGCTTTCCTTTTTGTTACCAAATTGTTATACAATTTCTATACAAACGTTTTAGAAAGTATGGTGGATTTTACTCTACCAGCGTACCGTTTTATATTAAAATCAAAGACGAACCAAATGTAGGTACAATTTTATTGTGATCTCAAGAAATTCCGCCCGAGTTGTCTTATGTACAAAATGTTTTTAATTATCGTGACAATTGTCAAGATCTCTTCAAAAAAATATATAACCTAGTTTATTCAAAAAATCATCTTGGTGGTAAACAAGCATACAACCCGCCTACAAGCTGGTGCTACCTATGAATACTAATAACGTTAATAATATAGATATTTCAGGTATTCTGACAATTGTCGGTGAACTATCGTTTTCAAGCGCTACACAAAATAATTTTTCAATAAAAAAACGCATTTATGTAAATAAAATTTGTATGTTACTATAAAGTGTATGTAAGGTTTTGCAACAAAAAATGTGAATAGCATGTATGGTGGGTGTATGGAATATGTATTGTACGTAGTTACTAGAAACATTTAAATTGTACATAAGATGAATATGACAATCGATTTCGTTAGTTAGTAACTTTGCCAATGAATTGTAACTTTGCCTGATTTTGTTAATGGGTAATTCGCCAGTGACTGGCCACCTTATACTGAAAATGAATTCTGTTTACCTATAAATAGAACAGATTTTCTATTGTGGTTGCAATTACTGGCCAACCCTGCAATAACCTATAATTGTATTCGCCTATAAACTGAGTTAAATTTTAGTATAATACGGCCAGTTTTTGGAGGTTGGCCAGTTACTAGCGAAGAACCCTATTTTTTTAAAGGTTATAAAATAATTGATGAAGTTGGAAAATAATTAGAGTAAAATAATAAAATAAAGATTGTTTTTTTAAATTCATGACAATTTTAAATCATGTTTTAATGACAAATATATTTTACAATGATATTCAGAAAGCACAATAAAGTCTGGTTCAAAGATATGTGTACATATTGTGAAGCAATAACATGTATAGTTGTATACATATTTGCGAATCGATAGGTTTCTAACTTAAGAATGTACAAATGTTATATGTAGATATGAACGTGTTTTTTTAATGTCGGTTTAAAAAATACACGGCGGTGACAAACAAGCGTACAGCCTGCGCATATAAAGACGATCATTTGTAAATATTTTTTGTTGACAACTTTGCCCGCTAAGCGTTTGTCTGTTGTAACTTTGCCAACGCCACGCTGCGTGTCACTACACTACTCGACAGAGCTGCAGCTTGTATCCTAACTCAGTAGGACTGTGTCCGTACTGCCATGAAAACGCAATACTCTGTAATATCTTTCCGATGTTAGAGTGTTTACAAAAAAAAATCTTACAAGCTGTTCTGGGTTCATTCTTAGAAACAACAGCATATTCGATCGTGATAATAAATAAATAAATCCATTAAAAAAGCTACAGTCGCCATCACTGCCATCAGATATATCGGAGTTGTGGAGGTGGCCACAAATATCTGAACAACGCCTTATTGTCAAGGCGATAAAGTACATGTCATCGCCTTAAGAAGAGATATTTATGACCACCTTGGATGCTCCGATGGCAGGTATATCGCTGCTAGGCTAGCACATTATTGTCGCGACAATATCTCTCGTCGAGATAGATTATCCACCCCTCTTTAATTAATATAGTTATAAAAGGACGGGTTATCTATATATCCTCTAGATACTGTCACGATGAGCCAAGTCTACTAAAGACGTCAAAATTTTGATTTTTAAAGACTCCAAACTGAGATTCGCAACCAATCGTGACATAGGAATTTTCACTCAGGAATGAAGATTTTGATTTCTTTGTACAAAACCAGTTGCGATCACTTTTCGCACCATTCGACAGTTACGACGGAGCGCTTCTATTTCTCGGTTTGCCGTTTAAATCTACCTAACGAACATAACCTACCTATTGTTTCACACGCATGGGTTTCCTCCAAATAATTAAGTTCTTCATTCGCAACTGGTTACGAAAAGCAGTTGCAAAGAAGGCCGAAAGTTTTGTTTATGCTAGGATAGAATATGCTGATGTTTTTAATTAACTGAGCCTCGTCTACGTCTTCAAGAAATAGATTTTTGGAATATTTTTGAAAACACATGGCGCGGGTGAGCGTTAGCGAAACGTAAAGGGTATTTTATTTAAGTAGGTTAGCTATAAGAAAAGACCAGATGTATAAAGTAGAGTTACTTGTACATACTATATTATTGTGATGAATATATAACATATTATATACAGTTTATGATTGTTTTATTACTGTTATATACAATACTAAACAAATAAATATTCTTTATTGCACACCATGATGGAAAGGAAAACAAAAATACACTACAGGTTGAGAGTACAGACAAACAACATGCGGTCTTATCGCTATAGAGCGATTTCTTGTAGCTTAGGGTAGCGGAGATATATATAACTTAGGGCGACTTTTTGTAGCGATGCTGTTGTGCGTTCGCATCGATACAGTAGCGATGCAAACGAAATACAGTCGTGCCTCTGTCGCGATGCAAACTCGATTCAGTAACGGCACCAAGATGCCTGCGATGCAAATTGCCCCCGATGTCATTCGATAAGAGAGGAAAAAGGTTGAAAAGGTTAAAAGAGTGTGTTATATGGAGTTCATCCTAATGCTAAATCCATAGTAATGTACACTAATATTATAAAGGCGAAAGTGTGTGAGTATGTGTGCCTGTTACTTCTTCACGTGTAGGCTGGAGCGATTTTAATAAAATTTGGTATGGAGTTAGCTGATACCCTGGACTAACACATAGGCTACGTTTTCCGTAATAAACCACGGATAACACCGCGGGGCACAACTAGTGTTAAATGAATATGGTAATATAGTATAATGTTACCAGCATTCCCATCGACGGTCTATAACGTTTTCGACTGGATGTGAAGTCAGAACATTTCGTGCCCCACACGCCACTACTTGGTATCAAGTCGGAGACTTGAACCTACATACTAAGGGTAAGGTTTATTTACGCTTGCTTGCAAAAAGCTTTGGAATGTGATGCACTTCTTAAAGTGTAATTTGCTTAATTCATTTATACGACTAGGCACAAATCTGCCTTCGACACCGGTGCGTTTCGCACTAGTGCTTTAGTATTTAGATTTACATGAAATATTCTTTTTTGTATTTATCCATACTAATATTATGAATGCGAAAGTAACTCTGTCTGTTACCTCTTCATGCTTAAACTTTGTGGGATGAAATTTGTTATGGAGATAGTTTGAGCTACGAGAAATTAAATATGATAATTCTTATCCCGCATCCATACTTTAAAGACGGGCATAGCTGGCCGACGAAGTCGCGTGGAAAAGCTAAAGTATAAACGAATTGTGATATAATTATGTTACGTAAATTAAATTAA
Source organism: Grapholita molesta (assembly GCA_022674325.2). Taxonomy (NCBI): domain Eukaryota; kingdom Metazoa; phylum Arthropoda; class Insecta; order Lepidoptera; family Tortricidae; genus Grapholita; species Grapholita molesta. The sequence goes on along the minus strand of CP053145.2, from coordinate 427,389 downwards.
AACTCAATTTCATACAATAATATTCCGGTAATTTAGGCAAAAGTGAATAGGCTGTTACTGAACCAGCGTGCTACACCCTCGACCTCGTCGACACTTACCATCCGGTGTTACTGAGGTCAAACGCTGGTCAGTCTTGAATAAAAAAAATCGGGAAATATAATATCGGTAGCAAGCAACCCTTAAAATAAATAAAACAAAATAAAATTGAATTCATTTATTTAATATCTTACAACACATCTCTCGACAACACTTCTAGCCATATTTAATTATTTATACACAAACATATTAAATTAAAAATATACCAACCACTTATAATTATAACTTTTAGGTCAAAAACTTAAAGGAACATAGTACAATCAGCGTCAAATAGTTAGTGGCAACCAAAGTTGCCAAATATATAGATACAGATCTTTATTTATATAGCAGTAAGGATGTGTTGCGATTTGGCCATACTGACTGCAACTAACTATATAATACTGACTGTACAAACCCCATCAGATATATCGGAGCTGTGGAGGTGGTCACATATATCTTAACACGCACTTTATCGCCTTGACAATAGACGCGTTGTTCTAATATTTGTGACCACTTCCACAGCTCCGATATATCTTGTGATCTGTACAGACACGTTTCACCTATTATCATTAAATGGTCTTTTCTGTAGACTATATTTAACCGCTTTAGTAAGTGCTAGTTATGATTTTATCGCATTTAATATAAAAGGAACCGTTTATGTTGATATTAAATATTAATAATAACCAAATATTAAATTCTAAAATCCTAGCCGACATGAGTCAGGCTCCTAAAAACAGATAAAATCCTTACTCAACGTTAGGAAAGACGCGAACCTAAAACATTAAGACATGACAAAAATGCTGAGACAAATGCTAGGATGAATTTGTAACATATAACTCAATTATTTTCGTTTCAAATGAACGAAAAAATAATCTTTAATTACAGATTTAAGTTATTTTCACCTCATTGGTTCGGAAATCGGAAACACGTTTTTATTTATCAAAAACATATAACAAAACTGCATTTCATTGACAAGGGAGAAAAGTAATTAGTTATAATGTTTTTTTCTTACACTAGATGGCTTGGATTGTAATGTTAAATGAGAATTTTGAATGCTAAATCATTGACACTAAAAATTATGGTAAATTATTATGTTTTTGTTATTTTTCTTCCTCGGGGTAGTAAAGTGAAAATGTTTGTGATTACTCGGCAAGTCGGCAGCAAAATTTGTCTTGTTTGCCTCTCATGTCTATTTGGACCACCCGTTATATTCTTGGTTCTTTTGCTACGGGTCTCAATATTAGAATGTGAGGGTAAATAACTTTGCTCCATTAACAAATAACTATTGCCCTAATGTTACGAACATAACAAAGTTATAACAATAAGTTTTTTTGCTATTTTAACTCTTATTACCATAACGTTTAAGTATTAAATCGTTTTGTCTCATAAAATGCTAAAATTGTATAAAAATTACCAACAATCTAAATAGATTTTTGAAAAATCTAAAATAGGCTTTCAGAATATCATCATCATCATTACAGCCAAAGACGTCCACTGCTGGGCATTGTCCCCTAAATATGACTTCTAACATCTTGGTAGAATTGTCATAGCCACCACGCTTGACAGGCAGGTTGACGACCGCAGCAAATGTTGACTCAAGCGCAACGTCGACTCGAAATGTCGAAGGTAATTTTTCAAACTTTATATACAAACATCATATTTATGTTAAAAACTTATACTAACAGAAACAAATCAAATATTATTTAATATTTTAATTTGCATTTTTTTAAATTAGTAACTCTACAAGGTACAGTCACGCGACATGTTTCGAAGAACATAGGCCTCCACTTTCAAGCACTAAGAGTTGCTGATTGCATGTCGCGCGAGTGACTAAATAAACGTGAGTAGAGTGTCCATCATTTATAAAATGCTACATTTCAAAGTTTAGTTACATTACGAAGTTTCTTCTACTCAGAATCTTGTCCTAAAGTTTTTATTCCTATTGGTACCATCTTCATTCATTTTGGAATGAAAAGAGCTCGTACATCTGAGTGGAAAAATCGTAACTGCTATCTGCAACCAGTTGCGACTGAAGAACTCACTCGTTTTTCGAAACCAGTTGCGAACGAAGAATTTATATTCTGGAGGAATCCCATGCAAGTATAACAGTAGGTAGGTTAGTTAGATGTAAATGCCTCAAGGGCAAACCGAGCGAGGAAAGGTGTAAGTAACGAAAGTTGCGAAATATGATCGCAACTGGTTCTGTACAAAGAAATAAAAATCTTCATTCGCACACCGGTTGTAAAACGAGTGAATACTTAATAGTAGGAGAGCCCACGACCAAAATTTTTGTCTCATAGCAATACGGCCAAAACCGCATCAAATCGATAGATACGATTATCCTGAACTCGAAAATACCAATATCAGACATTTTCCGCGTAGCGTTTGATCTGACCGAATTTTCAAAATTGTCAAAGAATTTTACCGAACTGCATCATAGCAATATGTCTGATTTGCATACTGTAGTTGAATGATAGTTCTGAGATACCGGAAACATATTTTTCAGACGTTAGTGGTGTAGCGCAAACCCGTAAAATCACTTAAAATAATTAAAAATGAGACAAAAAAAATGTCTCAGCAATACGTCTGAAAATCTTTTTTATTAGTAAATTTTGGTTATTTGATGCGAACAAAACAATTTTCAGACGGAAATGTGAACGCATTAAATTTTGAGACCGTTTTGAAAATGTTAACAAATTTTACCGATCGGTATCATAGCAATATATCTGAAAATTGTTGGACATGATAAAATAAGTTGTCCACATGTGCAAAAAATTTATATCAGACAAATTAAGTGTAGCACCTTCTCTATCAGAAAAATTTATGCTACACTTAAAGTGTCTGAAAACAGGTTTTTGGTAATCATGGCAGCGATACAAAAAGTTGAAAAAAAAAATTATGCGTATTGCTATGATACAGGTCGGCTAAATTTGTTGACATTTTCAAAAATGCGCTCAGGCTATATGCTACGCGCAAAATGTCTGAAAACAAACTTTTTCGTAATACAATTATAAAATCTATGTACATTTTCACTATCAGACGTATTGCTATAATACCGACAGTCTTTTTTTTTTGACACAGCAGAAATGGCCTCCCGCGCAGTTGCTACACTTTCGACCGTTACTACACACCTAGTCGGGTTCAGAATCATACAATCTAACGATTTTATAGGGTTTTTGCCGTATTGCTATGAGACATGGTTTTGGCCGTGGGCTCTCGTACTATAAGTCGCAACTGCTGTGCTGCGGCAAAAACGATATTAGTAAATTATGGACGACTGTCTCTGTCACTCTCATGACGCCTTAATTGGACTAAAAAAGAGCAAGATGCACGAAATATGCGATCTTTGATGTTCACAGTACCACGCGGCGCAAATATCAGTTTCGAAAACGGTTGAAAGGATTTTTTTTTAACTACTTCAAATAAAAATGGCCAAATTCCACGCTGTTTTTGCGTGAAAGCAACAACATCTTCACAATATCATCTTTAGCTATTATTAGTAAAATAAAACAATAAACTTTGAACAAAGTTTCAACCCGAGATATATTCTAAAACACAATTTGAGCGCCAAAACTCGCTCGCCTCGTCATTTTCTTCTTAAAAAACGGATTTATCGGCGACGGAGTCGAGGGCTTGAGGTTAGTCTTCGACGGCCTCTTGGCTCCGTCGAACGGGATGTTCGGACTCTCCCGTATACTCTTGTAATAATCCAACGTTCCTTGCATCGAGTTGTTTTTCAACACAAATTTCACCTTTTTCGGTGTAGACATCGACAGGCTAACATTCTTGTCTTGCTTCTGGAATTTCTTGATATTTACTAGCTTAGCTTCGTTTTGTTTCGCGACTTTTTTAGTTTTTTCATTTATTTTCTTAACTACCTTCTCTTTCTTAACATTAACTACGTCATTATTTTTAACTTGAACATCTGTAACTTTATTGGGTTTTATTTTTTTATTATCTTTAACTTTTTTAACACTCTGATTAGGTTCACTTTTATCTGGTTTAACATTAACTTTTACCTTATCATTTTTTTGTTTTTTAACATTATTTTTTACAGTTTTCTCTTCATTTTCAGTATTTTGTTTATTTATCCTCTGTTTCTTGTTTTTCGGCTCGGCCTCGTTCTCTTTGTTGTTCCGTTTCCGTTTATTATTCTTCACTTCTATATCTTCGACTTGCCAATCGCTATTCTATAAACAAATATCACATTATATTAATCTAGGCAGGTTTATTTACAATAATTACAACAAATTTAGTCTTATAATATTATGAGAATTTCTCAAAAAGTTTGTACATTTGGAACTTTTCTTTTTTGTTACCGAAAGTCTACAGAAATTTGGTAACAAAAAAGGAAAGTTCGATACTAACTTTATGGGAAATTTTGGGAAATATAGTAGATCTTGCTCAGCATCATTTGCTCTATCAGTGTACCGATTTTAATCAAAATCGAAGACGTGATCCAAATGTACAAACTTTTTGAGAATTGCTCTTATAAAGAACAAAGTAACAAGTACAATTAAAATCTATCTCCCAAATCGCTGCTAATGGGCAATGTGTTCAGAAGGCTGGCCGCATTAAATAAATAAATAAATATTTCGGGACAATCTTACACAAAGCGTAAAGGCTTGGTCACATAAGGCGCGTTTTGTGGCGTGGCGCAACGGGGTGCGACGCTGCCGTCCGAATGTGTGCCTTATTTCGTTACATTAGCCACACCGCTGTCGAGCCCCGCTGCGCCACGCTCTCAAAACGCGCCTATCTGCCCAAGTCTTTAAGATCACCAAATATCACCAAGAAAGGGGGGGTCAAAAGGTCAAAAACGATCACATGATTTTTGAATGAGCCCCAAGTAGTACAAGTCAAGTCTGGCGCGGAGGGGTCCTGGATTTTCCCCAGGCTACCTTCCCGCCACAGTCCGATCGCTCTACTGTGCCGTTGGCCACACTATAAGGGCACGAGGCCGTAAACTATTTCAGGCCTCTGTTACCAAGTAAGGTAATGGCACTAATGTCGGACACTTTAAGCTGACAGGCACCAAAGATGGACACTTAGTTCTTATTTCTAAAATCATAAAGTTATAAATTGAATATGTCCCAACAAATGCACAACACTTGACTCCTTTGAAATAAGCACTAATGTTCATGATTGGTTCCGTGTCCATTACTGGTGGCGTCACCTTAAATATATGTTTGAAATGTGCTTCGTAAACACAAACTTCTTGTTAAAAGCTAGCCTTATAAACGACCATGTATTGACACTCTCCGTTCGGCGGTCACACCAAAATTGTCTCTGTATATTTCCACGCTTTTTCGCTATTATATTCTTCTATTATCAGTGTTCTTTTTTTTTATGACATAGGCGGCAAACGAGCAGACGGATTGCCTGGTGGTAAGCAATTACCGTCGCCCATGGGCACCTGTAACACCAGAGGAGTCACAAGCGCGTTGCCGGCCTTTAAGGGGGGTTGGAGCTCTGTGAACCTTACTCACCATCAGGAACACAACACTGCATACCTGAAAGGTAGCAGTGCTATTATGGCTGTGGTCTTCTGTAAGGAGGAGGTACTTCCCCAGTTGGACTGCCCCAGATTCAAGCGTGATGGTCATCGCTGTGCCCTACCTCTCATTGTTGGACGTAGTTTAAGGACATACCCGGGTCCAAATTATTAGGATATAAATCCAAATTATTTCTATTAGGATATAAATCTATCAATATATACTTACACCGGTCTTCTGTTTCCGTCTGTGCGTCTGGACATCCTCGATGATGGAGAGGCCGGCGCGGGACTTGGCCAGCAGCCGTTTCCTGTGCTTCCGGCTCAGACCTGTACCAGAAGACCACATTAACGCTTTGAGCGCCAGACTACAACGGCTATTTTTTAAACAAGGGGGCGATACAAGTTTGTCAATGAAACTAGTAAGCCAACCTTGTTTGTCACTGTTATTAAGAAAAATAAAATTTCTCAAACATGCAATGAAATATTGTCTTTACATTCCTTATAATAGACTCAGAAGTATGGTTTTATGGGCGCGGCAACTGAAGGGGACGGAAAGGGCATTTCATATAACTTTGCAGGCCTGCAAAGTAACTTTTTTTTCGACGATTATCCATACAGAGGCAAAGATGGCGGGTGTCATAGCAAACAGCTGATGTTAATTTTTAATACATTTCGATTTCATTGTTACTTGTGATTTTGCAAATTTCTATTTTTGAAACTTTTCTTTTATTTCATTGTATGTTTGAGAAAAGCACTATACATGCCTCGTCGTGAAAACGGATTCCCGGCCTCGTATCACTACACCGGCCCATATACCAGAAACTCTCATTTACCCGGCCTCTGATGTAATGTACTATTACATCTAAGATATTGATAACGTAATCAGTTTTTTATATTGTTTTTTTTTAATATATTTTAGGACAATCTTACACAAATCGACCTAGTCCTACGTTAAGCTCAGTAAGGCTTGTGTTGTAGGTAATAGACGACGATATATATAATAGATAGATACATATAAATACTTAAATACATAGAAAACACCCATGACTCAGGAACATGAATCTGTGCTCATCGCACAAATAAATGACCCCGACTGGGAATCGAACCCAGGGTCATTGGCTTCATAGGCAGGGTCACTATCCACTAAGCCAGACCGGTCGTCAAATAATGGACCCCTAAGGATCACCACAACGACCGCTCATGCCCGCAACGTTAACTACCATTGTGTAAGGTTATCAGCCCACCTCGTAACGCGAGCTCGTCTCCATTGGACACCAGTTTCTTCTCGAGCGCCCGCAGAGCCTTCGCGGCCTTCGTGGGCTTAGGTAGCGGCGCGCCGGGCTCCGGGGTCACCGCCGGCTCCAAGAACGGGTGCGCGCCCGATGCGAACTGCTCCAAGCTGACGATGGAAAAAACCTTATAACTGTTGTTTTTTATTAAGCAGGAACGTCTGCTAGCGAATATCATCGATATTTAAATAGAAAGAAAAATTTGACTCGAAGCGGGCTTCGAACCCACAACCACTGGATCACTAGCCCAGTGCACTATCATTGTGCTATACGTCAATACGGGTGATGTGTAGTGACATCTACCGAAAGAATATTGAACCCTTATAAGCTTATAACAGGATCGAAGTCTCAAATTTGATTGATCAAATCAATCCAGTGATCTAGTGATTGTGGGTTCGAGTCCCGCTTCGTGGCAATTTTTTGTATTATGCTTATCTAGTTATTTAGCAGACTTCAAAAAAAAATTTACAATTCGAATCCACATATAAATCGGTCGTCCGAGTACATGCATACATTGTAGATGGATTGTTACGAGGCCGGCAACCCCTGTGGGGGTTGTCCCCACTACTCACAGCTGCACGCAGCGCCGGGCCCGGCGGTGGCCGGCGCCGACGGCGAGCGGCAGCAGCTGGCGGAGGCTGGGGTGTCCCCACTACTCACAGCTGCACGCAGCGAGCGGCAGCAGCTGGCGGAGGCTGGGGTGTCCCCACTACTCACAGCTGCACGCAGCGCCGGGCCCGGCGGTGGCCGGCGCCGACGGCGAGCGGCAGCAGCTGGCGGAGGCTGGGGTGTCCCCACTACTCACAGCTGCACGCAGCGCCGGGCCCGGCGGTGGCCGGCGCCGACGGCGAGCGGCAGCAGCTGGCGGAGGCTGGGGTGTCCCCACTACTCACAGCTGCACGCAGCGCCGGGCCCGGCGGTGGCCGGCGCCGACGGCGAGCGGCAGCAGCTGGCGGAGGCTGGGGGTGTCCCCACTACTCACAGCTGCACGCAGCGCCGGGCCCGGCGGTGGCCGGCGCCGACGGCGAGCGGCAGCAGCTGGCGGAGGGGTGTCCCCACTACTCACAGCTGCACGCAGCGCCGGGCCCGGCGGTGGCCGGCGCCGACGGCGAGCGGCAGCAGCTGGCGGAGGCTGGGGGTGTCCCCACTACTCACAGCTGCACGCAGCGCCGGGCCCGGCGGTGGCCGGCGCCGACGGCGAGCGGCAGCAGCTGGCGGAGGCTGGGGGTGTCCCCACTACTCACAGCTGCACGCAGCGCCGGGCCCGGCGGTGGCCGGCGCCGACGGCGAGCGGCAGCAGCTGGCGGAGGCTGGGGGTGTCCCCACTACTCACAGCTGCACGCAGCGCCGGGCCCGGCGGTGGCCGGCGCCGACGGCGAGCGGCAGCAGCTGGCGGAGGCTGGGGTGTCCCCACTACTCACAGCTGCACGCAGCGCCGGGCCCGGCGGTGGCCGGCGCCGACGGCGAGCGGCAGCAGCTGGCGGAGGGTGTCCCCACTACTCACAGCTGCACGCAGCGCCGGGCCCGGCGGTGGCCGGCGCCGACGGCGAGCGGCAGCAGCTGGCGGAGGGTGTCCCCACTACTCACAGCTGCACGCAGCGCCGGGCCCGGCGGTGGCCGGCGCCGACGGCGAGCGGCAGCAGCTGGCGGAGGCTGGGGTGTCCCCACTACTCACAGCTGCACGCAGCGCCGGGCCCGGCGGTGGCCGGCGCCGACGGCGAGCGGCAGCAGCTGGCGGAGGCTGGGGTGTCCCCACTACTCACAGCTGCACGCAGCGCCGGGCCCGGCGGTGGCCGGCGCCGACGGCGAGCGGCAGCAGCTGGCGGAGGCTGGGGTGTCCCCACTACTCACAGCTGCACGCAGCGCCGGGCCCGGCGGTGGCCGGCGCCGACGGCGAGCGGCAGCAGCTGGCGGAGGCTGGGGTGTCCCCACTACTCACAGCTGCACGCAGCGCCGGGCCCGGCGGTGGCCGGCGCCGACGGCGAGCGGCAGCAGCTGGCGGAGGCTGGGGGTGTCCCCACTACTCACAGCTGCACGCAGCGCCGGGCCCGGCGGTGGCCGGCGCCGACGGCGAGCGGCAGCAGCTGGCGGAGGCTGGGGGTGTCCCCACTACTCACAGCTGCACGCAGCGCCGGGCCCGGCGGTGGCCGGCGCCGACGGCGAGCGGCAGCAGCTGGCGGAGGCTGGGGGGTGTCCCCACTACTCACAGCTGCACGCAGCGCCGGGCCCGGCGGTGGCCGGCGCCGACGGCGAGCGGCAGCAGCTGGCGGAGGCTGGGGGTGTCCCCACTACTCACAGCTGCACGCAGCGCCGGGCCCGGCGGTGGCCGGCGCCGACGGCGAGCGGCAGCAGCTGGCGGAGGCTGGGGTGTCCCCACTACTCACAGCTGCACGCAGCGCCGGGCCCGGCGGTGGCCGGCGCCGACGGCGAGCGGCAGCAGCTGGCGGAGGCTGGGGTGTCCCCACTACTCACAGCTGCACGCAGCGCCGGGCCCGGCGGTGGCCGGCGCCGACGGCGAGCGGCAGCAGCTGGCGGAGGCTGGGGGTGTCCCCACTACTCACAGCTGCACGCAGCGCCGGGCCCGGCGGAGGCCGGCGCCGACGGCGAGCGGCAGCAGCTGGCGGAGGCTGGGGTGTCCCCACTACTCACAGCTGCACGCAGCGCCGGGCCCGGCGGTGGCCGGCGCCGACGGCGAGCGGCAGCAGCTGGCGGAGGCTGGGGGTGTCCCCACTACTCACAGCTGCACGCAGCGCCGGGCCCGGCGGTGGCCGGCGCCGACGGCGAGCGGCAGCAGCTGGCGGAGGCTGGGGGTGTCCCCACTACTCACAGCTGCACGCAGCGAGCGGCAGCAGCTGGCGGAGGCTGGGGTGTCCCCACTACTCACAGCTGCACGCAGCGCCGGGCCCGGCGGTGGCCGGCGCCGACGGCGAGCGGCAGCAGCTGGCGGAGGCTGGGGGTGTCCCCACTACTCACAGCTGCACGCAGCGAGCGGCAGCAGCTGGCGGAGGCTGGGGGTGTCCCCACTACTCACAGCTGCACGCAGCGAGCGGCAGCAGCTGGCGGAGGCTGGGGTGTCCCCACTACTCACAGCTGCACGCAGCGAGCGGCAGCAGCTGGCGGAGGCTGGGGGTGTCCCCACTACTCACAGCTGCACGCAGCGCCGGGCCCGGCGGTGGCCGGCGCCGACGGCGAGCGGCAGCAGCTGGCGGAGGCTGGGGGTGTCCCCACTACTCACAGCTGCACGCAGCGAGCGGCAGCAGCTGGCGGAGGCTGGGGGTGTCCCCACTACTCACAGCTGCACGCAGCGAGCGGCAGCAGCTGGCGGAGGCTGGGGGTGTCCCCACTACTCACAGCTGCACGCAGCGCCGGGCCCGGCGGTGGCCGGCGCCGACGGCGAGCGGCAGCAGCTGGCGGAGGCTGGGGGTGTCCCCACTACTCACAGCTGCACGCAGCGAGCGGCAGCAGCTGGCGGAGGCTGGGGGTGTCCCCACTACTCACAGCTGCACGCAGCGAGCGGCAGCAGCTGGCGGAGGCTGGGGGTGTCCCCACTACTCACAGCTGCACGCAGCGCCGGGCCCGGCGGTGGCCGGCGCCGACGGCGAGCGGCAGCAGCTGGCGGAGGCTGGCGGCGAGCGCGGCTCCTGGAACCGCCAGCGCGCGAAGCTGCACGTCCACGCGGCCGGCGCGAGGGTCCAGGGGACTGCGGGGAGAGGGGGGATTACTTCCGGTTGCAAAAAAGTACTATACAATACTCGAAACATAGCGAACTCGAAGGAAAACTACTTGGAAAGTTATTAAGACCTAAAAACTACATTACTCGAGTGCCATCGGCTTGCCGTCCTAACAATCTTTACATTAAAAAAAATTGTAACAACTAAAGTTCAGAAAGAATAAATCATGCAATAGTTTCAATACGCGATCTCCTCTTAATGAAAGGGTTTTAACAGGTACACGTTTACTTTCTGTGCGTGGATTTGGCTAAAGCCTTTGACTCTGTGAGCACGTATTTTTAACAAAACTATCGATACGGACTATGTCACAACGGTCGTAATATTATAAAACTTACGTAAACAATGCACTCAAATTGTTCGGTAATTAATGAAGACCAAAATAGAAAACGTCTAATGAGAAATTAGCTACGGTGTACCACAAGGTACCGTCATGGGACGCATTCTCTTTCTTGTTGCTATCAACATTCTAGTTGAAATATGGTCGAATTCAAAAGTATACATATTGATTTAATTAAATTGAGTACCAGAGCAACGTTTGACCTCAATCCCACCTGATGGTAAGCGCAATATTCACAATGGGTAACAACAATAATAACGTTAAATAATATTCACCCGTTAGTTATTTCTTCATCTTCATCTCCGTAGCCATCGCCGTCCTCTGAAGCTTGTTCATCATCATCATCATCACCATCTTCTTCCTAAAAATAAAGATTTACAAAATTATTGTCACAACGCAAAAGCCACCAGCGCTGTAATATATAGTTTCGACCCACGATTATGAATTTCTATCATTCATGTTTCTAAAATACCATTACGTTTCTGACTGAGTTTAAAATGTCACGAGTCGAGTACTCGACGAGACAAAAATTGCCCCCCTGTTCCTTCAGCAGTGTCTCTGGACACCAGCGCAACCGTAAATTTCGGACGATTGCTTCTGTCACTCTTGACGCCTTGATTGGACCCGGGTATGTCCTTAAACTAGGTCCAACAGCCGTCAGCGAAGTACCATCACGCTTGAGTCTGGAGAAGCCCAACTGGGGAAGTACCTCCTTACAGAAGACCGCAGCCATAATAGCACTGCTACCTTTCAGGTATGTATTTCATTTCATTTCATATGAATCCTTTGGAGTTACAGGCGTCCAAAGTATACGGTAACTGCTTATCATCAGGCGGGCCGTATGACTGTTTGCCGCCGTCGTTGTATAAAAAAAAGGAAAACAGAAAGATGCTCGAAATATACGAACAGAAATGAAAAGTTCGCGATACAAGGTCTGATAATCTGTTATACATGTGACTAAGAGATTATCAGTAATTAAGAAATTAATTAAGTAATTAGATATAAAGTAGCTACATTCCCAAACCTGCAGACATACTGTTGTTAAAAAAAATTAAATCATTGTCAGTTTCGTGACGACAATTAAGCATGAAATCTTTATGAAGATCGACTTTTTGCCTTTAATTAGGTTGTAATATCGATTGAAGTTTATAAAATGAATAGCAAAACCAAGTTTTTATCGAAATGTGATGCTTAATTGTCGTCACGAAACTGACAGTGATTTAATTTTTTTTAACAACTTTCGCTAATTGGGTGTACCAAATTTTGAAAACTCCCTCAAACGGTTTTGCAGGGACCTGTATAAAAACATTGTTAAAAAATTGAATAAAGCATCTATCTATCTGACCTCAACATCGGCGTGCCTCAGCAGTTCTGTGAGCACCCTCCTGGAGGCGATGCAGACCGGCGTGGCCTGGCCCAGGGTCAGGTAGCCCAGGAACGGTCGGAGGAGGAGCACCAGGCTGGCTTCGGGCACCTCGCCGGATGATACCTGGTGTAGTACATTACATCAGAGGCCGGGAAAATGAGGATTTCCGGCCAAGTGGGTATATACGATAGTGATACGAGGCTGGGAATCCGTTTTCACGATGAGGCATGTGTAGTGCTTTTCTCAAACATACAATGAAATAAAAGATATGCTTCAAAAAATGAAATTTGCAAAATCACAACTAACAATGAAATCGAAATGTATTAAAACTTTAACATCAGCTGTTTGCTATGACACCCGCAATCTTTGCCTCTGTATGAATAATCGTTGAAAAAAAGTTACTCTGCAGGCCTGCAAAGTTATATGAAATTCCATTACCGCCCCCTTCAGTTGCCGCGCCCAAAAAAAACATACTTCCGAGTCTATTATAAGGAATGTAAATACAATATAATTATATCATTGCAGGTTTGAGAAAAGTTGTTTTTATAATACAATATATCATCAGCTATTAAAATATGAGCATTGCTTATTGCCAAGTCAAGCTTGGCATGTGGGTTGGCGATTGAAGTATGTTCCATCCCTCTAAGGGATGCTGCTATCAGTAGTTCAGTACAATAATTAGCTTTAACAAAAAAAAAAAATACTATACTAACATATATTTAGGACTAGCTTTTTCTCGTGACTTCGTCGGCCAGTCATGCCCGTGTTTAAAGTATGGTTGCGGGATAAAAATGATCCTATGTCCTTTCTCGTAGTTCAAACTCTCTACCTACCAATTTTCATTCCAATTGGTTCAGCGATTTAAGCGTGAAGAGGTCACAGACAGACAGAGTATGGCATTTATAATATTAGTATGGATATGGGCGCTCAAAAGTTTAATGGTACCTTGGAGATTTCTTCCAGATAACAGTCGGCGATGTGGATGACCATGGAGTTGGCGTTGCGGGCGTACAGTGGCGTTTTTAACGCCAGGATGCCTGTCGACAAAGTTAGGTTAAACTGTAGACTAACCATAGACATGATAGATGCAGTAACTTTTTTTTATACAAGACTGACCAGCATTTGACCTCAGTCGCACCTGATGGTAAGTGTCGACGAGGTCGAAAGTGTAGCACGCTGGTTCAGTAACAGCCTATTAACTCTTGCCTTGAAGAGACCCAAATTATATCTTCCCGGGAATACAGACAAAGGGAGTGAATGCAATTCCTCAGCAGTCCGCATTAGGAAGGTAGAAGCGAATCGCTTCGGGCGAATGAATGGAATATTCACAACGTAAGGATGAAACTACTCCTCTGGCCTGGACGTCCAAAGATAACAAGTTTCCAAGTAATTTCTACTCCGGCAATAATAAATAAGGTTAATAAAGGTTCTGTGTATCATAATGACCGCTTTTGCGTCTCTCGCTGTGGTCGTGCACCTTGTGGAGGCTCTGCCTACGCCGGTACGTGTTTAGGACTCACCGTCTTTGCCAGACAGCATGTCAGCGAACTGGCTGCAGGCGTCCTCGCTCCAGGAGCTGCGGTGCACGCAGCGTAGGGCTCCGCGGAGGTAGCGGCGCACCAGCTATAGTCAAATTGAAAAGTAGGGTTAACCTAACGAGGCCTATTTGTATATTAATATGCAGATGGTGCTGCCATCTATGTAGCTAAGAACAAATCAATTTCTTTAATTAAATATTTTGATTTGATACTTCATTTTCATTACAAAGATCTGTTGCAAATTCGTTTGCCGTGTGCTGACTAGAATAGCACCACCCCATCTCCTCCGGCGGGTGTCGTAAGAGGCGACAAAGGGAACCTACGGACGGGCAGCAGCGTCCGTCCAAATCCCAATCCACAGGTACTGCGGTCATCCCGCCTGCCAAGCGTGGCGACTGTGGCAACTACCCCCAAGATGATACAAGGCATATTTGTGGGAGGCCTATGTCCAGCAGTGGACTGCATACGGCTGAAATGTATGTAATGTATGTATGTAATGTTGTAAATTCAATTTATTACCTTCTATTTCAGTATATAATAGATTCTGCATTATATAACAGTATGTAACATCAGGGAGCATATCATCCCTACTTTGAAAATAATCTCTCTAAGTTGAAACGCAGTAACTCTGTACTCATCCCATACATGGTTACGTCATTTTACTTTCAATTGCCAGATTGAGTTATTTGTTTTTTTTTAAGTAGTGACAATATATTATGGAAAACTTTCAAATGCAATATTTATTTACTAATGACTGTGCGCCGCGGTTACTAGGGAAAAAACGTAACCTATGTTAATCCAGGGTGTCAGCTAACTCCATACCATGTTAAAATCGCACCACATAGGCCTCCCACAAATATGACTTGTATCATCTTGGGGGTAGTTGCCATATGCCACACTTGACAGGCGGGTTAGCGACCGCAGTAACTCTAGATTGCGTTTCGACGTTGCTGCCTGTCCGTAGGATTTTCTCTTTGCGGTTTCTTACGACACCCGCGGGAGGAGATGGGGTGGTGCTATTCTAATCAGCCAACACCACATGGCAAAACAGCCAGCCGTTTAGACGTGAAGAAATAACAAATATACATACTCACAAACTTTGACCTTTATAATATTAGTGTAGATAGATTTACCATAAGGAACTTGTCGATCCGGTGCTGATCAATGCCAAACCACTCCGTGGCTAACATTTTAAATCCGGCCTTAACCAGCAGCATGGCACTGGAGAACTGCTCTGTCGGGAACAGGTCCAGGAGTCCGGCGATGCTCTCGCAGAGGTCTTCCTGTAGGATACATTTTTAAATGTTAAACATGAACCCAATAAATAGTCAGGTTATAATTAAAACTGTTGTACAGTCAAGTGTAAAAATTCGCCAAAGTTTCAAAAATATGTACCAACTGTACCAAGCACTTCTATTGTACAGTAAATAAGGTTGTAGGACATATTTATGAAAGGAGTCTTTCGATACGTATTTTTGCACTTGACTTGCACTATAAAATAATAAAAATAAAAGAAATAAAAATCAAATTTGTGCTATTGTTTTCCAATTCCGACCAGCCATTCTTTTAATCTTCTTACTTTTAAGCTGAAGCGCTCAAAGTACTCGAACCTGGAACCAGTGTACGATTTTGTTCAGGTCGCTTTTAAATTATTGATAGTGTAGTTTTTTAGTTGTTTCTTGAATAAACTCTTATTTCATTTAATCTTATTTTTTGTTATCAATGTAATTTGGAAATAAATATAATAAATGTGTAAATAGAATAAAATATAAAAATAATCTTTATGCACCAAAATGTACCA
This sequence comes from Grapholita molesta, assembly GCA_022674325.2. Taxonomy (NCBI): domain Eukaryota; kingdom Metazoa; phylum Arthropoda; class Insecta; order Lepidoptera; family Tortricidae; genus Grapholita; species Grapholita molesta. The sequence continues at coordinate 411,755 of CP053145.2, read as the reverse complement.
AAAGTAATTAATAGCTATGTGTTTCAGAACAATATTTTTTTATAAATTATTGATAACAATTAGCATATTTTTGTTTCTATTGGAAGTGCCTTACTGTATACTATTTTTCAGTCAGTATTTTGGCATAGGCCTATTCCAGCTTTCTCCATAATTCTCTATTCTGTGCTATCCCAACCCTACCTTATTTTCGTTTCTTGGTCCTTCTCTGGTATACCATTCTGCTATTCCTCTATCCCACTTAACTTTACATCCTCTTACCATATGGCCAGCCATTTCTATTTCACTGTGTCACTGACATATACTTTATTTTTGTTATACCAAAATTATAATCTATTATATCTCAGCACAGATAATTGTTCCTAAGTCATGGGTGTTTTCTATTCATTTAAGTATTTATATGTATCTATCTATTATATATATCGTCGTCTAGTACCTACAACACAAGCCTTACTGAGGTTACCATAGGACTAGGTCGATTTGTGTAAGATTGTCCCCAAAACATTTATTTATTATACTATGAGCCTATATTAGCAGGGCAGCCTACCTGAACTAAAGGTTTGTCCGACATCCACACAGCATAGAAGAGACCTTTCCACACTCTTGTGAAGTCATCTTCTTTGAATTCTGGAAATTAAGAGATACATATACTAACATACAATAAATTCAACTAAGAACAAATCAAATTATTTTTATTTGCATCGATTTTTAAGTAGTAACACTAGTATATCCTCCTGATGCCGACCATACAAGTAAAATGCTACTTGAATATATTCTTTATAGTGTAGGAAATAAAGTATAATTTCTTTTGTGTCAAAATCAAAGAAGACAAATAAAACTCAACTCTGTTCCAATTTCATAAAATTCAAATTTCTTTAAAGTAATTAGTACTACAGGAAGGCCCGTGGGTCTCAGGAGGATATAAATTGACATAGATGACATATATGTGAGAATAAGTGACCTGGTGCCGATTTTTGAGTCGTGCACTCGAATTCATAAAACGTTGACAACGAAAATAATCACACACAAAAGTAATTCATGCTTCAAAAATACCATTTCTTTGTGTTTGAGAGTTTAAAATGTCACGATTCGAGTGTCGAGTGCTCAAAAATCGGCCCCAGGTCCTTTTTAATGCTATGTATAATAAGTTCAATGTATAAAATCGAATGTTAGTCTTTTATTTTGTTTTTGAGGTTATGTCACCCCGTGTCAAACTATGACTAAAAACTCGCTTAAAATTCCAGTGAAATCTTTAATAAACTTAACAAACATACCGTAGTTTTTCTCGAAACAGTTAACGAGCCATTTTTTCAGTGCCCTCAGCACACGATCTCGCGTTTTCTTCTCATTTCCAGAGAGAAGTCTGGCAAACTTAATTTCCTGCGCAACGACAAGAACCTGCTGCTTTTTGGACTTGTCTATAGGTTTTTTCTTGATTTTCCGCTTTTTCTCGTTGTTTTTTTCGGTGACTTTCATTTTTACTGATAAATCTGTTGAGTTGTTTGGTCAGACGCGTGCGAATCTCAATAAATGCGAATGCGTCGTGGTTTATGCTGTGCCGTGACATTGACAGATAAATCAGATAATCAGATACATAATGTTGCTAGCTGCAACACTTACGACGTATTACGACGCAAAAAACTAAATGTTTTTAAGGTCCCATGTTGGTCCGACAATGGGGCCGATTTTTGTGTGTGTGATTGTACTCGAATCATGACATTTTCTTGTCCGTCAGAAACGAAGAAATGTTATTTTTGACAACATGAATGATATAAATTAATAACCGTGGGTATCGATACTATGCAAAAATTATGGTGAGAAACTTTAGTGTTCGATTATTGTCGTCTTCAAAGTTTTTTTTAATCCGAATGCACGACTCTTAAAAATCGCCCCCACGGTCGAAAAGTGGGATTTGTAGTAATAAAATTGTTACATAGGCAAGCTACCCTACCGCCCTAACATTGTACAGGTGCTATGTATTTTTATTATTCATATAAACCTTTCCAGTGAATAAAGTTTCATTGTTTATACTTGGAAGCGACATACTACTAAGTACTACTACTATACATAAATTATGAATGATTTTTTAATTATCCTATGGGGTAGGGCAATCCTGCCCCATATTTTCGTATCCTATGGGGTATTGAAACATTCAATATCTAGTGAATGTCTAGATATTTGCGTGGGTGTGAGAAGACGCAGTATCCTTGTTCTTTTAAAATAGTAGCTTGTTATATTATATTGACGCACATTATAGGTATCTTGATTACTTTCATACAATGCTAGGTTTTGTCTCGTTGTATTGACTAAAAACTTAGACATTTCTAATATGTTCACTTGCAGAAATGCAATGTGCTACTGTCTGGGATTTTAATGTTAAATAAAATAGCGATACATTGCGGGCTGAATTATTACATAAGGAAAAAAAAAGAAATTAGTTAAGTAATTTTCATGGAATATCAGTTCATAGCACTAATGCCTACATCTGGTTAAAGTTCGAGGTAATATTAAAAATTTACGCTGTATATAAATTCGTTTACGTACAGGGTATGTGAAGCTTATACAGGGTGTATTTTTTTACATAATACAAAGTATTTTTCTAACTCCATAAGGAACTTGCAATCGAATGCTCCTACTCTCGCAATATTTTTTTTTTTTTTGTAATTTATATTACTTTTTACAGCTGGTTCTGGATATTATAACGGTTTATTAGGCTATTTAAATTAGTAATGTGAATGGTCTTTTTTAATCATAACTGTCAATAAGATTTTTTTGTGATTTATGCCAGTTTAAAAAGTAATTTAGTTAACGTTACATTTTAATATCTTATAAAAGTTGTTAATATCATAATATCCTTTACAAGTAACAAAATACGTATACAAAACGAAAATGTATAAATGATTTCAAAAAAATGTGTTATCTTAATGAAAGTTACAGCTTTCACTTGCTAGTTGATTATGGAGTACGAAAAATATATTTTGTATCATGTAAAAAATTACACCCTGTATTAGAGCATTATCTAACTGGGATAAATTAAACAAAACTAAAAATTAATAATATATTTCAATATATAAGAATAACAATCACATTACGATATATTAGGCACATCATACAGCATTATTTCAAAATATTTCACTCACGTTGTATAAGTCTTATATTGCTCGACTTATAAAACGTGAGTCCGCTTCTATACAACTAATATAATTAAATCTCACGACAGTTTCGTGTTAAAAATATTAGACCGTTTACTAAAACAATAACTTATTATAAAATTCTCATAAGTTAACATGGAATGTAATGCGAAATACTTTTTTATCTGAGACTTGAGAAATACTTATTTAATTGTTATACAAGGCAGCAAAGTTAGCAATTACCTTTTCGTGCTGATATTGAGGAGCTTAAACTTCAATTTTGTAAATGTATCGACTTGACAATAGAGAAAACACACTTTGCTGCCGAGTGAAACACGTAAAATTTCACCTCACTATCGCGAGGAAAACAAATACTCTTAAACATAAAAAAAGTATATCAAAATTAGTACATAATTTATCATTCAAGAACATTAAATAAAAGAACATCCAACCAGCGAACGTAAAAAAAGACTCTATTAGTAATAAACAATTTGTATCACTTTACTTTGCACTCTTGAGAATAAAATGCAACTTTAAAATCTTTTAATAATAAAACAGTTTTTTTCAGAGTTAGTGAGGTGAAAAATAATTTATATATTCTAATTATTTAATAAACTCATTTTAATTTCATACTCATCAATAAATAATATAATTCAATTACTTTACTAATCGAATAAATAATATAAAATTAGACAAATTTACAATTCGCGTCGTTTCTCCTCACTGCTTTAGCCTTTCTCCATTGCTGAACATTTGCCTCCCCCACCATGATAATCAGCATTGAAGGTTTAATGCTATAACCGCCACGCTTGGCATACGGGTTGGTGATCGCAGTATACACCAACGCCCTAAGGAAAGCTAAGCTTCTACCGCCCTCCGTTTCTACGTCGCCATTTTGTTTCGCGCGCACACAACTGCGGCGCTACCGCGAAACACGATATTCGTACATTTAGGACGATTGTCTCTGTCACGCTTAAGACGCCTTAATTGGAGTAAAAGAGATAGATGCCCGAAATATAAGAACTTCGATGTTCGCGGTACCGGGCCTGACAGCTGTGTGCTTACGAAACGGCTATAGGTGAAAAACTTAACTGAAACACCATGTGTATGTAGTTGTGCGGAGAATTAATATGGAACTTACGTAAACATTTGAATATAGAACGCCGACATGCGTGTACACACGTTACTACTACATAGGCCAGGTGCTTTAGCTAAATTTTTCCACCTCTAAAAATGTTTCGAACTGTTTTGTAGCTATAGCTCGTTTTTAGGATTAGAAAAATCGTGCGATTATCTTCGTGTGAATTATAGGAAAACGATTTAAAAGCGTTAACAATGTCTCAAATCTTAATACGATGAAAGCTAGGTATAATAGACCGTTATTTTTATAATCTTTAAGAAACGAGGTATGATAGTAACCAAAAATTTTGATTTCGGTTATTTTAACACGTTCATTAAAAAACATTTCGTGACATTTTGACAACAATAACCTGGCAACATCGGTCATAAATCATAAAGCATCATACGGTTACTTTTTAAAACGATTGTCACTAGCTGCGAACAAGATGCCACTAAAAATAAATAAAAAATCTAACGTGATTTTTTTATCCCGAAACATAGGCAGAGTAAAATTTTGTACCGTTTGGCGTAGAAACGAAATAGGGTCCCAGCGCGCACAAACTTTATGCAGAAATCGCGAAGCGTCTTCTGGTGACCGAAGAGCTGGCGGCTTCCTCGCACAACGTATCAGCTGCGATACAACAAGGAGCCGCCAGCATCCTTGGTGTAATGCCTAAAGGGGCTTTTTTAGATTTAATCTAGTAAGTAATAATATTATAATTGTTGTACATAATAAATAATAGTTCCTGAAATGTCATCCCTTCAGATAAATCGTAAAGTTGAAAATTATTTGAGCATTGAAAAGTTAGTTGCTCTATTTTCAGGTACTTTTCAGGCATTGGGTATAATTTAATCATCATCATCCCCGAATAGCGATAAAGGATCGACGAACACTGGTTCTGCTGCCTTCGGTTCTTTGACCGGCATTGGTTCTGATACTTTAGGCTCCTTGGTAGCAAGGACTGGCAGACTGCGTTTGGTTTCTGAAAATAAAAAAACATATATAAAATAAATAAATATTTCGGGACAATCTTACACAAATCGACCTAGTCCTACGGTAAGCTCAGTAAGGCTTGTGTTGTAGGTACTAGACGACGATATGTATAATAGATAGATACATATGAATACTTAAATATATAGAAAACACCCATGACTCAGGAACAAATATCTGTGATCATCACAAATAAATGCCCTGACTGGGAATCGAACCCAGGACCATCGGCTTCATAGGCAGGGTCACTACCCACTAGGCCAGACCGGTCGTCAATATATATTTTTTAAGTGATTATATAACTGAAGCTGTGCTTTGTCCGAATCACGCTTAAACAGCTGGTCCGAATCAGTTAACGCAATCAAGTTCACAAAAATGGCGTTTTGTTCGGTCCGATGCTAGGAGGAATAATGACTGGAGAACGCATCTAGTAAGGGGCAATGATATTTTGGCTTTTGTGGCCCAAAATGTAACAATTCACTATAGTTGCTTTACAGGGCACTCTTTATAACAACAATATTAGCTTATTCTGTATTAATTACCGCAACTTCGGTTTAAAACACAAGAAAACTCCAATTGTATTTGGATTCCCCTCCAACTTGGACAGTTCTGAAGGGTCCAGTTTGGAGGGGAACAAAAATGTGTCAGACTATGACATCTACGACATCTATGTCTCTGCTATACCTATGGAAAATTACACAAGACCATCCCTTTCGATCGTGGTATTATTATTAGCACGCTCCGTCTAGTTAAAGGTATGTCAGAGACGGCGCTGTTTTCGTCCTTATTTGTCAGTCTCATATATTTTTGTTCCCCTCCAAACTGGCCCCTTCAGAACTATCATTGGTGGAGGGGAACAAACAAATACAATTGCAGTTTTCTTGTGTTTTCAACCGAAGTTGCGGTAATTACAGAATAAGCTAATATTTTTGCTATAAAGAATGTCCTGTAAAGGAAAACTAAAGTGAATTGTTACATTTTGGGCTACAAAAGCCAAAATATAATTGTCCCTTACTGGCGCTCGCGGATGCGTTCTCCAGTCATTATTCCTCCTAACTAGTCAGCGTAAGCGCTGTCAAATAACGTCACAAGATTTCTTGGAAAATTTCTCTTTCCCTCGTATAGCTGCGTCCCTTACACTCTGCCATGTTGGCCCATTATGCCTTTAAACTCACCTCTAGCAGGTTTGGTCCCGAACAAATCATCATCATCGCCGTCATCACCAAAAAGACTCGTGTCCTTTTTGCTCATCAACTTCGTTTTACTTTTAAACAAATCTTCTTCGTCGCTCAAATCATCTAATATTGACTTTTTAGGTTTATCTGTATCTTTGACACTTTTGTCTGTACCCTCTTTAAAAATTTCATCTGTACCCTCTTTAACACTTTTATCTGTACCATCTATAGCACTTTTTCTTGTACCCTCTTTAACACTTTTATCTGTACCCTCTTTAACACTTTTATCTGTACCCTCTTTAACACTTTCATCTTCCGTAACTTCATTTGATTTCTTATTTTTTGGTGGAAAATCGTCAAATATATTATTAGTATCTTTAACATTGTAAACTTTACCTAAAGTCCCGATACCCTTATTTTGAAATAATTCGTCATCTGAGCTATTGTTTTTAACACCAGGTTTTATTTCTGTTTTTGTTTTAAATAAGTCTTCATCATCTGAATTTGAAAATAGGTTATGTTCATTTTGGCTTGTGTTGGTTTTGGTTTTAGGAGGAACTTTAAAGAGTTCTTCATCAGAATCATTAGGCTCATTCGTTGTTACTGTTGGTTTATTCTTAGTTGGTCTAAATAAATCATCATCATCAGAATCTAAAACTGTTTTATTTTCTGGCTTACTGACAGTTTCATTTTTTATCTCAGTTACTCCAGCATTATCTGTGTTTACTTTATCCGCTTTATCATCATTTATAGCTTTATTCACTACAATGTCTACATTATGATTTGTAACATCAGTTATATTATTTGAATCAAGTGATGATTTCTTATCAATGATTGGTTGCTCAAGAGATTTGTTTTTAGTCGTCTCTTCTGTTTTCTTAAATAATTCTTCATCTGAGTCTACAATGTTCAAATGTTTCTTTATTGGTTTCGCACTTTCAGTTGAAGTACCAAATATATCATCATCATTTAAAATATACACAGTTTTAACTACTTTCTCTCTCAATTCCTCTTTCGTACTGTTATCATTGGAACTGTCAAAACTAGAGTCTGTGAAGTCTATAGCGGATATCCTAGCAGCTTCTTTTCTGGCCCGTCTAGTTGATGGTCGTCTTTTGACTTGTATTTTCGCTCTTTCCTTTGATATTTTGTTGTCCAGTATTTCGGGATCGTCGAAACTTATGGATTTTACCATTTTAGGTTCGATTTTGTCAGTTTTATATAATTCCTCGTTGCTTGCTCTATGATCTTGTTTGACATCTATATTGTCTACTTGTTTCTTTTTAGGAGATGCTCCCGGTAAGAGTCGGTTGACATTTATATTAATATTCATAGGTTTTAATTTACCTATTTTTTTAGTTTCTTTTGCCGTATTATCTGTTGTGTCAAGAGTTTGTTGTTTTAGTGAACCATCGCTCTTCTCTGATTGACTTACAGTCTCAGTCTGAAGCGTTTTTCCAAAAACACTAGTTTTTTGGTTTAGTGCAACGCTTTGTTCAACTGATTGACTAATAGATTCAGGCGTTTTTGCTTCAATACTTTCACTTTTATCTACTTTTGAAGGCACCTCATCTTGTATTTTAGATGTATTTACAACCTCTTCTTTCTTATTGGGTTTTTGTGTAAAATCAATATCTATAGCAGGGGGTTCATCGTTAAAAATGCCAAATCTTTCCTCACTCGGACTGAAATCTGGTTTTTCGTCAGAAATGACTTCATTTTTCTTGAAAAACAAAGCCTCGTCATCTGAATCGTCATCAAAGAGGGCATTGACGTTTTTAGATTTCTTAGGTTCCTTTGGTTTTTCAAAAACTGGTGGTACGTCGTCAAAAATGTCGGAAAACATATCATTTTTGTCCGAAGGGCTTGTAAATAAGTCTGGCGTCTGTGGAGCAATTGTTTGCTCGTTTTCTTTAGTTAGCACCTTGTTAGGTGCTGGTTTACTTCTAAACAAATCATCATCAGAGTCATTAAAAATATCTGGTGTTTTCTCTTGTATTATTTCCTCATTCGATGTTATTCTTGTAGTTCTCAGTATATTTTCTTTAAAGTGCGTTTCTTTATTAAGTTCAGACACATCTTCACTTCTTTGGTTACTGCTTGTATTTTGAGTAAAATCAGTTTTATTGTTGACAGCTGATTGTGTATAATTGTCCTCATCGTCCCAACTGTCATGACTAGCTTCAGGCGTTGATTCTTTCTGAGATTCAAATGTAGGTATATCAATTTCAATGTCATTGTTTATACTATCTGTTACTGTAGGTTGTATAGAAGATTTAGTGACTTCTTTAGGATTGTTGGTGTCAAACTTGTTTGTGTCTTGTTCGAGTTTATCAACGGGTGTAGTAGTTGGTCGATCATTTGCAACAACAGTACTGTCTCGACTAGTTTTCTGTTTTGCTACATCAATATTTTTCGGTTCCTTAAAAAGTTCATCGTCAGAATCAAACAAGGCCTTTTCACTCAGCTCGCCTGCTTTACCAAAGTTTCTAGCTTCAATTTTCGGTTTGCTGTTATTTTTAGAAAATAGTTCATCATCTTCGTCATCATCAAATAATTTATCTTTTAGTTTCTTATCGAGAGGATTTTCCTTTTTAGTTATATTTTGTTTTATATCTTTAGACACATTTGTGAATAGCCCATCGTCACTATCCGAATCAAAAATGCTTTTTGTTTCTTTAGTTTCTTTAATAACCTTATTATCTTTTTTAACCTCAGTGTTTTCAACATTTGGAACTTCGGACAGATTAACTTTTTGTGTAGCACCAGGCAAGTTAACTTCATTACTTATTTCTTTAACTCTCCCACCATCTTTTTTAACTGTTGATACTTCAGAAAATAAGTCATCATCATCACTAAACAATGATTTATCATTTTTGATAGTTGGTTTGACCGGCACAGTAACAATATCACTAGAGAATATGTCATCTATATCATCAAATATGTCACTAAATATATCTTTCTTTTTAGCTTCTTTCGGTTTATCCACTTCTACTGCTTTAACTGCAGTTTTAAGCTCTGGTTTAACATTCTTTTTATTACGTACTTCAGATTTAGCGAACAGATCATCAAATATGTCTCTCTCTTTCTTAACTTCTTTCTCTTTCACGGGTTTGACTTCGACGTCTTCCGTGTTGCTCTCGTCGCCGGAAGTGGAGGATTTCCTTCGGTTCCGTTTCAAGATGGCCGCGCCTATGCTTTCAGCGTGCTTGTTTGTGCCGAATAATGATATGCCACCCACAGGTTTCTGAAAGATTAAAAAAAAATACGAGTGTAAAAATCATTGTAAGGTGGGGAGAGGGAGGGGGGGATATTTAAAACCTAGGGTGAATTATTATTTAATTTACCAAAACACAGGATGTGCTCGCCACTTAAGAACGTTTAGGCCCAACCGCGTCAGGTAAGAAAGCATATCAAAGTATGTCTATTTTGTGAAGTCAAATTTCTTTATACATTATTATTTTTACTTATATATTTTAGTATTTTCAGTTATAGTCTTGTAATAAACTGTTTGATATGTTTTCTTTTGGGACTAGCGTAATTATGTACTTTAAGATTTGATGTATCACTGTTTAAAAAAAATAAGTCCCGCCGTAGTTTGTTGCCGGTATCTTCTCGGGTCAGGGTGTGGGGTTCGAACCGGTGTAATTTTTTCTTTGGCGTTCATAAGTGCATGTAATGTGCCTAAATTGAAAAAATTATCTTTTTCCCGCCATACGTATATGTTCTCCTAAGAACTATTATACTTACTTTACTATTATCATCAGGCTGTTTAACGATTGTTTTTGGTGTCTCTGGTATATCCGGTTCCGGTTCTTGGGATTGGGGTTTTTCCACGTTTTGGTTTGTTTGTATCTGAAATACGAAAAGTTGAATTTAATCAACTAAGTGTCAAATTGATTTGAGTGGGTTTCATATTAATTTAGGTTTTTAATTTTCACCGTGTATATACAGGGTGGCCCATTCAGACATACATAATTCATTCATTCATACAAAGAATTGTTCTTCATACGGAACCATGGGCGGAACGCACGGACCGAATTTCATGCGGGCGGACCCGCGGGCACAGCTAGTACATATTTAAATATTGAAATGATATCAGTTTATTTTGTTTTGCCCCGAAGAACTGGCAGAGAATGCCTTTTGACGTTAAGTCCGCTGTTTGCACACTTGTGTGTAAGGTTTGAACCTTAAACAAATAAAACCGTCGCGTCGACGTAAGAAAAAAACCTTAAGCCTTACTGCCAACCCGCCTGCCAAGCGTGGCGACTACGTCGACTTCCCCAATATACGGCTGAAATGATGTATATACCTTCGGTGGCCCAAATAATGCCTCTTCTAACGCGCTCGGCTTGGGTCTGAAGTCGAAGAGATCGTCGACCTTATTGCTCTGCTGTTTAGGTTGATTTTTGTGTAACTCCGCGAATATGTCGTCGTCGCTCGACTGGTCCTCCAACGGTGGGGGCTCGTCGGGGAAGATGTTTGCTGAAAGTATGACAATTTAATTCAATTCAATTCAATTCAAAATTATTAAATATTGCAGGACATTCTTACACAAATTGACTGAGCCCCACGGTAAGCTCAAGAAGGCTTGTGTTGTGGTTTAGCCAAAGATGTAAATAATATATAAATAAGTACGTAAATACATACAACACCCATGACTCAGGAACAAATATTTGTGCGCATTACACAAATAAACCCGAGCTTCGTAGGACACTGACTATTATTTTTAGGAATTATATTTAAAAATATCTCACCTGCTAACGGCGCTTGTGGCTTGTACAACTTTCGGGGAACACTTTCCGGTTCCGGGTAGACGGGTTCTCTTTCCGGTATCTTTAAAAAAAGATCTTTGATGTATTCATTGTAGTTCTAGGAATAATTGAAAAACCAACTGCCCCGGGCGAGATTCGAACTCGCGACTCTGGGATCCATGCCCTGCCAACTGAACTACAGAGGCTTGGTCGAAGGCAGAGAATTTCTCCACATTTTTATTATAAATCAATCAAAACCTACAATTCCATTATGATGCCGTGATCAGGATATGAAAAGACAAATTCTTGTAAACATGAAATATCAATACTTTAAATAAATCCATAACAATACCTTAATATAATTTTTTATTTTGCAGAAACGTCTGCTAGCGAATACCTTCGATATTTAAATCGAAAGAAAAATAGAAAAATTTTACTCGCAGCGGCACTCGAACCCACTCACTCGGACTCGGGTAGATGTGTTTACACGTCACCCATGATGACGTATACGACGAGGGATAAATACAAAAATTTGACAAGTCTAAGCGGTACTCGTATAGCACAATTGGTAGTGCACTGGGCTAGTGATCCAGTGGTTGTGGGTTCGAGTCCCGCTGAGAGTCAAATTTTTCTATTTTTCTTTCGATTTAAATATCGAACATACCTTAATATCTCCTCCTAACCGCCTCGCCAAATCCGCAGCCACGGCGGCAGGGGACGGACGTACGGGAGAAACAGAGACGGGTGCCTCCGATTGAAGAGACTGCGTGCTTGTTGACATCTGCAACGATAAACACGTCATATAGTTTATTTACATACATTTCAGCCGTATGCAGTCCACTGCTGGACATAGGCCTCCCACAAATATGACTTGTATCATCTTTTTAAGGTTATACAAGTAAATAAACATACCGTGTGATGCCGGTTGACTAGAATACCCGATACTAAAATAATCGAAATATAGGACCCGGGTATGTCCTTAAACTACGTGCTTAACACCAGGCAATCCGTCAAAAAAAAAAAAAAGAATAGCACCACCCCATCTCCTCCCGCGGGTGTCGTAAGAGGCGACAAAGGGAAAAAACCGACGGATGGGCAGCAGCGTCCGTCGCAACCCAATCTACAGCTACTGCGGTCGCCAACCCGCCTGCCAAGCGTGGCGACTATGGCAACTACCCCTCAAGATGATACAAGTCATATTTGGGGAAGGCCTATGTCCAGCAGTGGACGATTTATGGCTGAAATGTATGTATGTAAATACAGGATACAATGTAAAATAAATATAATTACAAGTAGAAATAAACAACAGGCGATCTTATCACTAATGAGCGATCTCTTTTAGATAACCTTTGGATACCAACTTTTAGGAAATTATAAATAGAAATGAAAATAATAATATTTTATTATTCCTTATAAATAATTAAAAACTATAAATTTTTCATTGCTAATCTCTATATAACATTTTCAGCCACTCAAAAGTTATCTAAAAGAGATCGCCCATTAGCGCTAAGACCGCCTGCTGTTTACTTTTACTTGTAATCATAACTATTTTACATTGCATTCTGTATTTATCGATATACATATGTATAATTGCTAGTCGATAAACGAGAAGTCCCTATGACAGCTCAAAAATACTACCAGAATTCCGATGACTGGTACAGTCAGCAGCAAAAGTTGCTAAGCGTTTGCAGTGTTCAAAATGACCTACACGCGCTCTTATTCTCTTGACAATAGAGACGTGTTGACCTCATTTTGAACACCTCAAATGCTTAGCTACTTCCGCTGCTGACTGTACTATCACTACATTTTGGCCTGAAATCGCTGAAATGAAATGACTTACCGTCCGATCAGGGATGAAGTGTCGAGATTCTTGGGCCGGTTCATCTTCAGAGTCAGAATATTGGTCCACCTGTTCCACCTTGGACGTGGAGCTGTCCGAGTCACTCTCATCAGGGATGAGACCTGAAACACCATCAAATATATACAGGATGTACCCGGGTATGTCCTTAAACTACGTCCAACAATGAGAGGTAGGGCACAGCGATGACCATCACGCTTTAGTCCGGAGAAGCTCAACTGGGGAAGTACCTCCTCTTTACAGAAGACCACAGCCATAATAGCACTGCTACCTTTCAGGTATGTAGTGTTGTGTTCCTGGTGGTGAGTAAGGTTCCCAGAGCTCCAACCCACTTATAGGTCGGCAACGCGCTTGTGACTCCCTTGGTGTTGCGAGTGCCCATGGGCGACGGTAATTGCTTACCATCAGGTAATCCGTCTGCTCGTTTGCCACCTTTGTCATTAAAAAAAAATTCAGATCGGTCAGTATGGGGAAATCTGGAACTATAAGACATACAAAGATTTGTTCTTAGGAACCATGTCATCGATTTTAGGGGCAAGAAAAACTGCAAACATAGATTTCAAAAAAATTGTGTTCATTTTTGGAATCGACCACAGTTAAAAATAAAATTAAAAGATATTGAATTACAATGCATTTTATTCATTTGAGCCAGCAATACAAGCCATATCCAAACGAAAATAATTAAAAGTTTTATTTTCCAAAACAACCTGGTTCGATTCTCGAACACAGTACAATTTTTTTTTTTAATCTATGTATTACAGGAGATTCTTACACAAATTTACTTGAGCCCCACGGTAAGCTATATGTGGCAAACAAGCATATGGCCTGCCTGATGGTAAGCAGTTACTGTAGCCTATACACGTCTGCAACTCCAGAGGATTCACATGTGCGTTGTCTACCTTAAATATTATGATGATGATTATATCCTATCATCATCATCATCATAATCTCAGCGGTCGTTCTAGGTCTTTAGTGTTGTGTTCCTAATGGTGAGTAAGGTTCTCAGAGCTCCCATCCCCCTTCGAAGCTGGCAACGCGCTTGTGACTCCTGGTTTTGCGGGCGCCTGTGGGCGACGGTAATTGCTTACCATCAGGCAATCCGTTTGCCACTTTTGCCATAACAAAAATAAATAAATAAAAAGTCCACTGGACAAAGGATTTGTATTATCTTTTTAGTTGCCATAGTCGCCACGCTTGACAGGCGGGTTGGCGACTTAGGGCTGGAACGTAAAGTTACCTGCGTGCCACTTGCTCCTCCAAGCTTGTGATCCTATGATGTACGGCAGAGGTCTGTCCGCGTACAGGTCTTTGGGTTTGAAGACCAACCTGAAAAAATAGAGAATCAACTTTTTAGGGGCCCTTACCGAAAGGTGAACACCCTGGTACTAAGACTCCACTGTCTGTTGCTGTGTGCTGAACCATGATAAATAAATATTTCGGGACAATCTGACACAAATCGACCTAGTCCTACGGTAAGCTCAGTAAGGCTTGTGTTGTAGGTACTAGACGACGATATATGTGTTGCTTAACTTCAAGCTCAGGACTCCATTTTGCTCTAAGCTTGATTATCTTTCAGATTGTTATACATTTTTTTAGATAATCAACCTTAAAGCAGAATGGATTTACCCGAGTGTGAAGTTAAGCGACTAATATATAACATACATAATAGTACATTTCGATAATAGTGAAAAAAAAAATTTTTTCGACGAGGGTGACAATCACCCGAGTCTTAAAGAAGTTTTTACACGAGTATCGAACCTAATTTTTCATAGCAAGTGCCTTAAAAAGTGAAATTTACGCACGCGAAGCGTGCGAAAAGTGCACTTTTTACGCACTAGTTAGGAAAAATAAATAATATAAATTTGACGACCGGTCTGGCCTAGTGAGTAGTGACCCTACCAAAGCCGATGGTCCTAGGTTCAAATCCCAGTCAGGGCATTTATTTTATGAGCACAGATATTTGTTCCATAGTCATGGGTGTTTTCTATGTATTATCAGTTATCAGTTATTTATTGCATTCATAGGTACACAAGATATTATATCACAAAGAAGTTCAGCTATGAACCCTGCAAGGGCACTACAATTTTTAAATCTAAGTTACAAACTAAATAAAAAATAGATACATCTCACGAATTAATTACACGACATAGTATGTTTACATAACAGCTTTCGCATATTTTGTTAAATTTAACAATATATTTTAACTGTACTTATTAATATTCAACTTTCAAAAAACTCTTGCATGGTATAAAAACTATTAACAACTAAATAATCTGAAAGTTTTTTGTTAAATAAAGTATCTTTTTTTTTCGTTTCTAATATCACTTGGAAGTTTATTATATATTTTAATACACATTACATATGGACTAGAGCTGTGCATATTTAGATTAGAAGACGGAACAGGAAGTGTGTCTCTGGGACGTAAATTTAAAATAGTTGGGTTCTTTATAACTGGGGAAAAATTAATATTGTGTTTTCGTTTAAATTTACATATCTCTAAGATGTACAGAGAGGTTAAGGTCAGAAGCTTAAGTTTAGGAAACAGGGGTCTGCAACTTTCAGCAAAACTTTTGTCAGTAAGGATTCGTATACATTGTTTTTGTACAAGCAATAGATCGTGTATGTGTGTACTGTTACCCCACATAACTATGCCGTAGCGGAGCCAGGACTGAGCAAAAGCATGGTAGGTGCATAAGGCTGTTTTTAAATCTGCATGTTTTTTAACTTCTCTTAAAGCATATGTAAATGAGGATAGTTTTGAGGTGATCTTTTGTATATGAAGTTTCCAGTTTAAGTTTGTGTCTATTAAGAGGCCCAGCAGATTTGAAGAGTTGACACAATCTATGGATAGATTATTATATTTATAGTTCACGGCTAAGCTACTTTTTTGGTACGGTTTGAACTGCATAATTTTAGTTTTCTCTATATTCAATTCTAAGTTATGAAAATTTAACCAGTCTACGACTTTTGAGAAGGTGTTATCTAAAAGGAGGTTTAGGTTGTGGTCATTATCAGAATATGGAAAAACTATTGAAATATCGTCCGCGAATAGGATACTTGTATGGTCAAGAATTGTGGGAAGATCGTTGATGTAGATTATAAATAAAAGGCACCCCAATACACTGCCTTGTGGGATAGATCCTGACATAATCTCGGTTGTCGATGTGACTTGCTCTATCCACCTGGTTTTATGGTTGTGGTAATCAATTTTGACATATTGTTCTCGGTTTGCTAAATATGATTGGAACCAGGTATGGGCTATGCCTCGCACTCCTATCTTAAATAGTTTGTCTAGTAAAATTTTATAACTTACTTTGTCATATGCCTTGCTTAAATCTAATAGGATTCCAATTGCGTAGTTCTTCCTATCTATAATATTAAGTATTTCTTGAATATATTTATATAAAGCTAAAGTAGTTGACCTGTTCTTGCGAAATCCATTTTGGTTATCATTAATAATTTTGAATTTTTCACAGAAAGAGTAAAGTCGATTTGCCACTGTTGTTTCTAATACTTTAGCAAATGTCGGCAATAAGGCTATCGGGCGATATTGTGCTGGGTTACTAGAGTCTCCTTTTTTATAAACTGGTTTAATTACAGATTTTTTTAGTAGATCTGGCACTACACCTACATTTAATGATTGGTTTATTATGTAAGTTAAAGGGATTGTTAATTCTTCTGAACATCGTTTGATGAGACTCGGGGGTAGTTCGTCGTACCCGTGGCTATTTTTATTTTTGAGTTTGCGTAGTATTTGATACGTTTCGTTTTCTGTAATGCGGTTCAAGAAAAGAGAGTTTGTAGGTGATTTCACATTGGAGTAGTTGTTATAGGATTTTTCGTTGTTATTGCTAGGTTTTGAGACTATTTGTTTACCCAATGAAGCAAAGTAAGTGTTAAATGAGTTGGCGACAATTTTTGGATCATCTGTAAGTTTATTAGATACCATTAGGGATAGGTTTTTGTATTCTTTATTTGTTTTTTTATTTGTATTTTCTTTTATAACTTGCCACATACCTTTTATTTTGTTTTCTGAGTTACAGATTTTTTTGATGTTTTGAAGTTTTTTAGATTTTCTTATGGTTTTTTTCAGGATTTTTTCATATTTCTTATAATAGTTTTTAAGGGTGTCACTGTCAGTCTTAGAAACCATTATTTTTAGCAGTCGTTTATGTTTACATGACTTTCGTAATCCTGGCGTTAGCCAAAATTTCTTTGATTTTGATTTTATCTTAATGATTTGTTTAGGTATTGTTTTATTTAATAAGTCTATAATTTGGTTAGAGAAGCTTATATAATTTTCATTCACATTTTTTTGATCAGATAGTATCAAGCTCCAGTCTACTTTCTGTAATTCCGATTTTAATATGTTTATTCTATTTTCACTGTATATTCTCTTTTCACAAAGCCAAGTTTTGTTTTCGGTACCATAAAGAGGTAAGTTAACTAAGACGCCTTTGTGGTCTGAAAACCGTATTCATTTACTTCTGTTTTTATTTTTGGATTTTGAAAGTTAGTAAACAATAGATCTAAACAGCTGGCGCAAGTATGTGTAATACGTGTCGGTTCATTTATATGTTGTTCAAAATTGTAACTTTTCATTAAATTAATTATGTCTCGTGTAAGTTTACTTCCCTTCAGTACATCGATATTGAAGTCGCCTCCTATAATAATATTTTTCCTGTTGTCAGATAATACAAGTTTGGCTAGAAGCTTTTCTAGACAGTCATAAAAGGTTTTATAATCTCTATGTCTCTGAGGCCAATACAAAACAATTAACAAAATGTTGTATTTTGAAATATCTACAGCACACATTTCAAAGATAGATTCTATACTCATTTTTGTTAGGTCTAGTCTCTCCGCATATTCTAAATGTTCACGCAAAAATATACAGACACCACCGCCTTCAGAGAGTTGCCTGCAGTAGCTTGTTGCGAGGTTATATCCGTCTAGTTTCAATAGATTCAGTTTCTTGGTAGTTATCCAGGTTTCAGTAACGCTTATAGCTTGAAATTTATTATCTTCTGTAAATTCTTCTAATAAATGTAGTTTATTTCGTATACTTTGCATATTTTGGTAGAGTATAGAGAAGTTATGATCGAAAAAACGTCTTCGTATTTATAGGTTTAGTTGTATATTGTGAGTAGTTATTAGTTTGGTTTCCGTATCTTGGTGTATCTTCATCGTTGAGGGTAGGTTCAGTTGTTATTATCTGTTCTTCAGAGGGATCGGTAAGTTTTCCATCTATAAACAGTTTATTATTTTTTATTATTGCATGGTGTCCTTCTTCTCTGGCTTTGTACAGGGATTTATTCAAAAGTTGTTTTTGTTTTAGAGATTCTTTGTCGAGAAATTCGGAGATCCATAAACCAGTGTTTTTGAAGTAATCTCTATTGTTCATTATATGTTTGACTACTTTTTTACTTAGGAGTTCTATTACTATAGGTCTATTCTGGCGTTTTTTTCCGATTCTTTTTGTTTCCTCAATATATTCCGCAAGATTAACACAGAGGATTTCCTGGAATACGTGTAAGACACGGTCCTGTAATTCAGTATCATTTTCCCAATAATTTTCGTTTAGCCCATATAGTACAATTTTTTTCGAGTTTTCGTTTATTTCATTTTTATGGCGGCAATTAGGAATCGTTATAGTTTGGCTTAGATCTCTAGTAATTTTTTTGATTGCTTCAATTTCTGTCTTTAATATTTTGTTCTCTGCTTCTATAGAAATAATTGTTGCATTAATTTGTCTAATATTTTGCTTATTATCATTTTGTTCTACTTTCATCGTATTATGCATTTGTATTATTTCATTTCTTAACTCTTTTTTTGCATTATTCACTTCAGACAGCAACATAGTTTTTAGTTCCGACAGAAGTGATTGTCTATTGTTTTCTAGTTTTTTGTCTAAAATTTAAGTCTAGTCGAAAGTAAGGGCCTATGTCCAGCAGTGGAGGACTTACAGCTGATATTATGATGATGATTGTTACCTGTCATCATTGTCATCGCTGTCGGTATCGCTGTCACTGTCCCTTACGATGACCAGCGACTCGTGGTAGTTCTCCAGGACTTGGATGCTCTGTTTCAGCTTGGTCAGCTCTGATGCCAGGTCTTTCGGCTTCGGTGGTTCCTTGAAGACCATAGTTATTTGTTATATAAGGGGGCAAAGTTACCCTGTTATACAGGATGAAATCAAAATGGTGATACAAAGTTATATTTTCTGAATGTATTCATGATTACGATCAATTTTTACTATGGAGCCATAACTGAAAAGACAGCTAAAAAAAAATTACCTCCTAGTAACAACTAAAGCTAGCAGCTATAATAGTATGGGAAGGTTTTTTTAACAGATTTTTCGGTTGTGACTCCATAGCAAAAGTTGATCGTAATCACGAATAGATTCAGAAAATATAAATTTGTATCACCATATTGATTTCACCCTGTATAAGGGGGTAAAGTGTTAATATGAACTCGAGCTAGTGGAAGACTCTAAAATAGGACCATGAGCATAGCGAGTGGTTCAAAGAGTGGAATCTTGATCATTGGGAGGTTCTTAAGGCACGAGAGGGGAACACACTTTGCTATCGATTAAAACATAATTTTTCACATCACTGCCGCGAAAAAAATACTCTAAAACTTTTAAAAATATTCAAAATTATTGGCATTCATCATTTAAAAACATTAAATACTACAACTGGATACTATCAAAACTGGATACTACCAGTAAATATAAAAAAAAACTCGATTAGAAATTTAACTTTTTTTTATACAAGACTGACCAGCGTTTGACCTCAGTCACACCTGATGGTAAGTGTCGACGAGATCGAGGGTGTAGCACGCTGGTTCAGTAACAGCTACACTCTTGCCTTGAAGACCCAAATTATATATTTTATAATTTACCTTCTCGACGGCAGGGGGCGCCACGTCAGCATCATCATCATAAACGCGGCTCTCCACAAACTGCGTGTTGCTTAGCGCCAGAAATCTAAACAGAGAAAATGTGTGTGAGAAAAAAAACCCTTATACAATTAAAGTTTTCTAGCTTGGAAAGCATGTAATTATAAACCGGTAAATTTATTTCACGGTGATACCGGCTTAGTAAAACGATCTTTTTAAATTAAAAACAAATGCGTGTCACTGGCATGAGAGTTCGATATTTTTTTATAACATAGGCTGACAGCGCCAGTAATGGACAAGAAACCATAATGATCATTAGTGCTTATTTCAAAGGAGTCAAGTGTTGTGCATTTGTTGGTAAATATATTCAAATTATAGCGTTATGGTTTTTGAATTAAAGGACTGTCCATCATTGGTGCCTGTCAGCTTAAAGTGTCCAACATTGATGCCATTACCCTACGTCGTGCAACTGGCATTGCAGAAGCTTTAATAAGAACACATACGGTGTGTCATAGTGGCTGAACATTAACATGCGCGCTAGCCTACTTGAGTATCCACTCAGACCTACAAAAACACTATATACCTATGTACATATTTTTCTCAAATATGCATTACAATGTTGACATTATGTTCCTTATAACAGTCTTCGAAGTATGTGGTTGCAGGTTCGGCTAGAGGAGAGGCATGAGAGGTCGTTAAGGTTGACATAAGGCCGGCAAGGTCCTCTGTCATTTCACATAAATTTTTGACTCAGCATCTTGGAGATTGGCCATTTAAAAAATATTGGTGGTATTATGACATTCTGCCACTACGCCTATTAAAAACAATAATCAATATTTGCTGTTTTATTAGGCATGTTTACCTTTAGTATTTCTAAAAATTTAAGTTTTATTTGTTTTTTTTTAAACTATTGTATTGCATGTTTGAGAAAAGCACTATACATAACCTCGACGTGAAAAGGGGTTGCCGTCCTCGTAACAATCCTTCTACATATACTCGTCCGACAACCTCTTACTTCCCGACCGCCGTAGTAATGCACAGTCGATGTTTTGACATCTATGTATTAATTGTAATAAGGTGCAAGTGTAAACATATTTTGACGTCGATGTACTATTGTGTATTTAATTTTGACTCACTTGTTGTTTACATTCTGAAGGTTGACGGAGGCGTCGCGTAGACCTTTGGCCATCTCCTCCAGTTTCTTGTTTGTGTCGTTGCATTTTGAAATTATTCTCTGTTAGAAAAAAAATACAATTTATCTCAAAGGCGTTGTTTAACACTTCAGCGCCAACGACTCATATACGAATTGACGACCGGTCTGGTCTAGTGGGTAGTGACCATGCCTATGAAGCAGATGGTCCTGGGTTCAAATCCCAGTCGGTTCATTTATTTGTGTGATAAGCACATATTTGTTCCAGAGTCTATGGTGTTATCTATGTATTTAAGTATGTATTATAAGGAAACATATATGTCATAGCCCGGCGATCGTAGTTCATCACCGGGCGATGAGCTATAAATATATATCGCTCTCTTTTATTTACACGGGAGCGATTATCTTTTCTCCCTTGGAATAGCTTATAGCTCATAGCTTGCTAGCTCGCGGTGGAACCAGCGCCTTATATATATCGTCGTCTAGTACCTACAACACAAGCCTTACTGAGCTTACCGTAGGACTAGGTCGATTTGTGTAAGATTGTCCCGAAATATTCATTTATTTATAGTAGTATTACTACTTAAAAATCAAAGCAAATCAAAAGGTTTCATTAAAAATAATTTGATTTGTTCTTAGAAACCCTAAATGGTTCAGTGGCTTTCATATCTCTACACCACTATTACATGAAATACAATTAGCATATACTTTCTCTACGTAACAATGTTTTAATTTCATTTAGTTATGCCCGTGACTTCGTTTGCATTTTAATTGGGCAAAGAGATAAAAGTTTTTTTTTTTTGTAATGAGATTTGTTATGAATTCGTGTAATGTGCTCAGAATTACTGTACGGCACAGTTGCAAACATTTCTAATTGAAATAGATATATGATATAAGAGGCAAACAAACAGACGAATTGCCTGGTGGTAAGCAACTACCGCCGCCCATGGACACTCGCAACACCAGAGGAGTCACAAGTACGTTGCCGACCTTTAAGATCTCTATACGCTCTTTTCTTGAAGGTTTGGAGGTCATATCGGTCCAGAAATACTGCACACGGCAATTAATTCCAAAGTTTTGCTGTGCGAGGCAGCAAGTTTCTGTAACGCACAGTTGAGGATTGCCAAGTGGTAATGATGGAAGTGTTGTCGTGTAAAGCGCTGGCGGAAGGAGGCAGCAGGGATTAAACGAACAATTCCTCGGAGCACTCTCAATGGAGGTAGAAAATGCAGAGTGAAGCCACATCTCTACGCAGTGCCAAGGAGTCAGTGCGGTCCGAGATATCCTACATTTCAGCCGTATACAGTCCACTGCTGGACATAGGCCTCCCACAAATATGACTTGTATCATCTTGGGGGGTAGTTGCCATAGTCGCCACGCTTGGCAGGCGGGTTGGCGACAGGGGTACCTGTAGATAGGGTTTCAACGGACGCTGCCCGTTCGTAGGATGTTTCCCTTTGTCGCCTCACGACACCCGCGGGAGATGGGATGGTGCTATTCTAGTGCGGATGATACAAGTCATATTTGTGGGAGGCCTATTCAAATTCAAATTATTTATTTCATGTAAATTATACACATAGAAATACACATTTGGAAATAACATTTGGTTTTGGACCCGGGTATGTCCTTAAACTACGTCCAACAATGAGAGGTAGGGCACAGCGAAGTACCATCACGCTTGAAACTGGAGCAGCCCAATTGGGGAAGTACCTCCTCCTTACAGAAAACCACAGCCATAATAGCACTGCTACCTTTCAGGTATGTAGTGCTGTGTTCCTGATGGTGAATAAGGTTCCCAGAGCTCCAACCCACTTATAGGTAGGCAACGCGCTTGTGACTCCCTTGGTGTTGCGAGTGCCCATGGGCGACGGTAATTGTTTACCATCAGGCAATCCGTCTGCTCGTTTGCCACCTTTGTCAGAAAAAAAAAAAACATATACACACACGCTATGTCCAGCGGTAGTCCGCATACGGCTGAAATGTACGCGTGTAAGCATAGTGTAAGCGTTATTAAATAAAGTTTTTCTTCTTCTTCTATACCTACCTACTTAAAAAAAAACTTAGACCACCGGCGTCCAAAACAGGATTTGAACCCGCACCTACATCATTCGCGGGTGACGCCCCAACCAATCACACCAGGCCATAGGTGAACCCGACGAAATTTCTCGAGTATATATGCATTCCCTTTACGGTTTCCGAAATTCCGAAACCAAAATTAAATTGAAAAAGTCTAAACACCACTGGCCCGGTACCGCGATCGTCGAATTTCGTATATTTCGGGCACCTTTCTCTTTTACCACAATTAAGACGTCGTGAGAGTAACAGAGACAATCGTCCGAAATTTGAAATTATCGTTTTTGGCGGTGGTGCCTCAGGTTTATTTTATTTTGTGTATTGCATGGCTACTACTGACAGATCAGATCAGCTGTACCATATTGCACTGTCGCGTGTGCCAAATTTCAGCTCAATTTAAAGATATCTACTTCAAAATGGAGTCGCAACGTTCCACCTGAACGCTCATATTATTAGACATATATCAATCGCTGGCAGATCCTCTTACAAGTACCTGGTGTATATCTTGGAGTAGGTCGAACAGCTGCTGGTCCCCCAGGAGGCTCCACCGGGGAGCCGCGCTGCGGAGTGCCGCCGTGCCCTCCATCAGTCCCTGCACAAATACAATTAAATACAGTCGCCATCAGATATATCGGAGCTGTGGAGGTGGTCACAAATATCGCAGCAACGCCTCTATTGTCAAGGCGGTAAAGTGCATGTTCAGATATTTATGACCACCTCCGCAGCTCCGATATATCTGATGGCGACTATACCGTAAAACTTACCAACTAAAGTCCAATAGTGCAACTATGGTCCAAACCTTTAATTCTTAATTAAGTATCAATCCTAATTTGTTTTTTGTATTTTCTTAATAATATCATATTTTCTTAATAAATAGGATATGCCGCCAGCATCCTTTGTACAATGCATCAAGGGCTTTTTTTAGATTAAATGTAGTAAGTAGTTAAGTACCTGTAGTTATCTATATACTCGTATATAAACGTGAAAGTCCTGTATGAGACTGATCAACGCCCAGCCCAAACTGCTAAACCTAGATAGCAGATTTTTTCACAATAGTGGTCGTACGAAGAGGACATTTTGCGTGGTTTACATTTTGCGAAGCGGGTATTTTGTGTAGTGGACATTAGTAAAAGTGGTCATTTTCATTTGTGGTCCTAAACCGCCGAAACGGTTTATATACCTTAAGGACCCACTAAGAGGGGATTTTAGGAAATTCCACTATTAATGGGTCAAAAATAGGGTTAAAAGTTTATATGCAGATGGAGTCAAATATCAACTGAGAGATTTTAAATAAGGAGTTTAAACATAAACTCCTTATTTATTGAAAAGACAACGAGAATAATAATTGCTACTGATTACACATATTATTCTGCGCGTGCAAAGCCGCGGGCAAAAAGTAATTATAATATAATATTGTAATTATTGTAAATACAGATATGTACTTATCATTTATTATAAATTATCTATAATACCTACATTTCTATGAGTAACAGGATGCAGAAAATAATAGTATGTAAGTATTTATCTTTCCACAATTCCCACACAAAGATAACATCCATATCCATAATATAAATAATTTGTCGATCTTCATAAAGATTTCATGTTCAATATATATAAATATTTATTCACATCAACTTACACGAAAAATAAAAATACATGAAACTATACTGACGGAAAAAAAAACCTTAATTATAAGACTAAATATAAATTATAAATAAAATAAGGACCCCAAGTCCCCCTCGCTACTCATGGTACCCAGAAGGCTGGCAGCGTTTCCTCTCTGTATGGCCAGGCTTAACCTCTGACCAAAATAACTGCCAGCCCTCTGATTATCCGAGGCATCAATTAGGCGCTTGGAAATTTCTTTAAAGAGCGCCTTCGCGCTAGGTCCCCATGGTCCTAGGGTCTCTACGCCAAACGGCGCAAATATGTAGCCTTCGCTGAGAGTTGAATATTTGCGCCGTTTGGCCTGTTCTGCTGTTGTAGCCGCAGCTCCCGCCTTGGAGGATGTCGCCTGTAAGTGGGACGGTGCAAGCGTACAAACGCAAGTAGCGTCCCACACAAGCTCCCCAACTTCCATGGAATGAGTGTCATTCCGTCGGGTCGCTTGCCGTCGTCGCGCACGATACCGTTCAGCTCAAGAATGGCCGGTACGCTTATGTTTTAATAGTTTTACAAGTACAGTAATAAAATATCACTTCAGCTATAAGTTGTCCACTGCTGGACACAGCCCCACCAAACATGACTTGTGTCTTGGGGAGTAGCTGTAGGCAGATTGGCTAAGCTGTAAATTGGGATATATGCTGGACATAGTCCTCAAATATGACTGGTATCATCTTGGGGGGTAAATGCCATAGTCGCCACGCTTGGCAGCAGAGTTGGCAACTGCAGTAGCTGTAGATTGGGGTGCGACAGATGCTGCCGCAAACAGTTTTTACCTTTTGTTGCCTATCACGACACCCAAGAGAAATGTGGTGGTGGTATTCTAATTTGATTTCAATTTGTTATTTGTCAGTACTCGCTCTTGATATTTTGTTTTTAAATTTTATATAACTAATGCCTCTACCATGTGTCGTCATAGGAGCTTTAACTTTGAGGATCCCTTCTACACCATGTATGTAACAACATTTGTTTTACAACTTCAAAAAAATATTGAATTTATTACTTGTGATCTTTTTGCACAAACTAAATAGTATTTTCAATGAACAGCATTCAATAGTCTAGTTGACATTTACTTCATAATTTTCGCAGTACATTGCGTGCTTGAAAAATCTTCTTTTTTTAATATTATAAGTTATTTTCAGAAGTCATAGAACAAATGGTGTAGGTGCAGAAGAAATCCCCAAAGTTAAAGCTCCTATGACAGCGATACACGGTATAAATAAATATGTAAATAATAATAAACATAACTCACTGCAAAACTCAACTTACTGCAATCTTAATATTATATTTTATTGTTAATGCGATTTAGAATAAAGTATATTTTCAGATGTTACTTCAAAACTCATTAGGTACTTAACAATTTCAAAACTTACCGTAAAACTACCGTGTACTGACCTTTTCTAGCTAAATTGAAGCCAATAGCACCAACTGATCACTAATCAACGATTTAAACAACAAAACTATAAAAACAATTTGCTATTTCAAAGCAAAACAATTATCTTACATTGTCGTTTAAAATACGCGTGTGTCACTCGCCGAGCGCAATGTTAATAAACTTTTGCAACAAATAGAAAGTTAATTAGTGCGGCGAGCGGTTAGGAGCCATTTGATAGCTAAATATAAGGTGTAATTGTATTTATTTTGCGTAAATTGTACTTTCTCTGAGCATTGTACAAAAACAAGAATGACAGATCAAACTGTTTAAGGTACTGGGATCTGGGCTCTTAAAAAAAAACATCAGGCATTAAATTTGTGTCATTGTGTTTTATATTTATAATAGGAATACAATTTATTAAGAATCTTTAAATTTAAATCCTTATATTTTGTTATTACTTAGTTTACTTTGAACCACTCTTAGAACGTTTTTATATATGCTTTGAATAGGATATGTAACGTCAAGATGACATTTGAAACTTAATGTTGCTATGGTTACAAAAATTAAAATCTTATTTATTTGTAATAAATATTTTTATATCAGATCATCACTTGCTGTATGTACCTGAGTCTAGCAAACTAAAGCAGTGTAACACAAAGAATTAGTAAACAAAGTAGCTATGAACTTCAATTTTTTTTTGTTTTACGTATTATTGGTGACTATTTCTTATGGTGATATGAGCCGGAGCGCGCCGCGCATGGCGTGGCACGGCGGTGCAGGGCCTAGTAAGACTACTTGGCTTGGCACCAACTTTAAACAGAGCAGTCGGTACATAGCAGGTATAATTAATTTATTTTTCGCACTTTAGTGTTGTTGCTTTTTTTAAAATTGGTTTTACTTTTTTTACACAACCCCGGATCGCACTATGTTGTTGTTCATAAAATTTTCAATTCATTCCTAATCTTTTGGGCCAAGTTGATAAGATTGCGAGATATTTTGAGTATCTGGCAATACTATATCTTTTTAAACATTCTAATTTTTCTAAAGGCAAGAGAATTTTGTTTTTCTGCAGTAACTTATCATTTTAACAATTTAATAGTAGTTGTGTTTATATTGTTATATTGGCTCGAATATATAATAATATAGAAAGAAATAACCAAAAATTATCCGGACGAATCTTAAGATTTTGTATGTACAAAAAGATGGTCATTTACGTATATGCCACATCCAAATATTTATCCCAAAGTCGTAAATTAATCATTTAACTCTCAGAAGTATATCTTATGCCCGGAATACACGAGGCTAGTTTTTCAAGCCAGTATAGTAAGCTAGTGCTAGTAAGCTAGCAAGCTAGTGCGTCTATCTTCGTGTATACAAAACTAGCTTAACTTTCAGGCTAGTAAGCTAGTGCTGAAGCCAGGATAGTTTTAATAGCTTGCCGTTCTATTTTTTGAGCTAGTAGCGCCCCCCACCACCGATTTCGCTAGCCTGGCTTGTGTACTATCTTCGTGCGGCCGGTGAAGATAGTATCCGTCCGGCTAGTACCATTTGTCCATACACGTTTTTTTAAATATATTTTCAAGTAATTCATCATTTACATAGTTTTTTACGTAATTGTTTCATTCATACTATGTTATTTTTTACGAATTATGTTCATATTGTCGATCTTTTTACGACACTTTGCAAAGGTACTGGCACTCGAACTGACTTAAAATTACTGGCATCATGTAGACAGCACTAGCCTGGGTTCAAGCCAGGACAGTTTTACTAGCTTACTATACTGGCTTGAAAAACTAGCCTCGTGTATTCCGGGCAATAGAGTTGAAACGCGCGTGTGCTCACTAAGGACAGAATACAAAAAACAACTCTAAAAAAACGCTTGCCATATTTATACAACAGCTTGCCGGAGGACATCAGACTGGAAGAAAATGCGCGATTATTTAAAAGAAAGTTAAAAACATATTTTCTAGATTCCTTGCCATAAATATACACCGCTCTATAATTGTGTTCATAGTAGATATTTTTTGCCAGACTATATATATATATATTGTTACTATAAATTTATATAGAACTAAATTATTACATAATATGTAATATTAGATTTAAGTTATTATAATAAGTCTTCCTGCAGTCAAACTGTTAAAACAGTTTTGCAGGACTTTTAGTAGTTAATGTTTTTGTTGAATTTTTAATAATAATAAATAATAATAAAAATAATAAGCAATGTGACTAATTCAAGACACATTTCAAGATGGCTGTACTAGCATACCGTTGCTAGCCTACTTAATTTAGTCGGGTGCTGCTCTTCAATACGCAGCGGTAATAATGTTTATATTGTATGTACTTTGGGCATTTTAATAAAAATGTGAGAAAATAAACAATAACTTTGTCATACATATTGAAAGTTTAATAATACCACAATTAAAACTGTTGTGAGCCATGTTACTACTACTTAGTTACAAACGGATAAACTCACGTGTAATTTTAATAATACCATCCCGTTTTAATATGAATTGAAAGTCTATGGTTAATTCTAAGTTTACGGTGTTATTATGTTGTCATTGTCTGAAACAATACGATATAAACATTGGACAATATGGCGGTAAACAATAACAAAGGAATAATAGGAAGTACTCAAGCCCATTGTGGAATGTATACATATCAATGAGATAATACAGTATAGTCTAAGAGAAGCCCCGGAAATAGTAACTGTTTAGAAATAAAGAACAAAAAAATGGAAAATAATCGCCTCGGTCGAATTTGAACTCGCGACTTCAGGATACATGCCAGCGATTGATAATGTACATTGATGACGAATTAAGTCTTCATAATTACCCAACAAAAACTTGTCTACAATGGCGTAGTCTAAAAGATTCTTCATAAGCATAAGGTATGTATTGAATATCTTATAATAAAAGAGAGAACGGAACAACTCTATATTGACATCGGTCATCTAGGCACTGGTCCCACCGCGAGCTAGTAAGCTATGAGCTGTCAGCTATTTCAAGAGACAAACGATAATCGCACCCGTGTAAATAAAAGAGAGAGATATATATTTATAGCTATTCGCCCGGCGATGAACCACGATCGCCCAGCTATGACATGTATGTCTCTTTTATTTATACGAGATCGATTATCTTTTGTCCCTTGAAATAGCTGACAGCTCATAGCTTACTAGCTCGCGGTGGGACCAGTGCCATAATCACACTTTCACTCACGTTTATATATGGCTCAACCAACTATTTTTTGTCCCTCCTTGCCATGGTTACGTTCACTCTTCAACCACAGTTTAATTGCAGCTAAATACATGAAACATAGATATTTGAAGAAGCTATAATGTTTCACCGACCAAGCGCAGGGCCACATTTCTTGTAACGAACTATGCTTCAGTTGTCCCCTGGCTGATGGGACAGAATAACAACAACAAATAGTTGATTCACTCATATTCACTTACGCGACAATTTCTTTTCTATTTCTCTTGTCCCCCTAGCCCTAAGACTGCCGCAGCCGAAGGTTGGTTCTCCGATACAGGTCACGCGAGTATTGTATTGATCTGCCACAATAGATCATGACTGGTTGATGCGACGCAAATAATAGCCCAAAACAACAGTAATAAATAAAAATTGTATTGACCACCATTGGCAAACAGCTGTCAGACTTCGATCTAATGAAATCCAGTTAACCTAGTTTTTTAGCAAAAAGTTGAAATAAGTCGTTTATATTATTTGTGCATTCATTTTTGACGTTAGCTCTGCGACTATTAGTTTGTAAATATTATATAGTTCTGTAGTCAAAATAATAATATTTCTAGCAATGCAGTCATTGTTAAAAAAAAACATACTAATAAATAAATATAATTATTATAGGACATCATTATACAAATGAACTGAGTCCCACGGTAAGCTCAAGAGGCTTGTATAATGTATAGTAGTTCAGCCAACGATATCCATACTTCCATACTATCCATAATAATATTATAAATACGAAAGTAACTATCTCTATCTGTAACCTCTTCACGCTTAAACCGCTGAAGCAATTAGGAAATTTGGTATGGAGAGAGTTTGAGCTACGAGAAAGGACATACTATAATTTTTATTCCTCAACCATACTTTAAAGACGGGCATGGCTGGCCGACGAAGTTGCGAAGTAAAGCTAGTATATAATATACAAATACTTAAATACATAGAAAACACCCATTACTCACTACACCGAAATAAAATTAACTCTAACTTTTTTTTAATACAAGACTGACCAGCGATTGACCTCAGTCACACCTGATGGTAAGTGTCGACGAGGTCGAGGGTGCAGCACGCTGGTTCAGTAACAGCCTTCACTCTTGCCTTGAAAAGACCCAAATTATATCTTACCGGGAATAGAGACGAAGGGAGCGAATTCAAAGTTGTTGGGATAGCATTATATTATCTGTGGTTAGGGCAACCTTTGGCTTATACAGTGATACTTGGTAATTCGGTGATACAGCATCTTACACAGATCTCACTATTAAGAAACGTAAGCTAGAAAATAGATCATGATTAATCGTCTCTACAGTGCTGAGGATTTGGGCATTATTACCTTTTGTTGAAAACGAGGTTTTTTTTTTTTTTTATGACATAAGGTGGCAAACGAGCAGACAGATTGCCTGATGGTAAGCAATTACCGTCGCCCATGGGCACCCGCAACACCAGGGAGGTCACAAGCGCGTTGCCGACCTTTAAGCTCCAACGGGGGTTGGAGCTCTGGGAACCTTATCACCATCAGGAACACAACACTACATACCTGAAAGGTAGCAGTGCTATTATGGCTGTGGTCTTCTGTAAGGAGGAGGTACTTCCCCAGTTGGGCTTCTCCAGACTCGAGCGTGATGGTACTTCGCTGTGCCCTACCTCTCATTGTCGGACGTAGTTTAAGGACATACCCGGGTCCGGGTTTTCACATATGGCTGTGTCCTGGTCCTTCGCCAAGCGTATGATCGGTATGATCTCATGCAGACTGAATAGGGAATATTACGCAAAACTCGTAGGGGGCTCCACTAGCATAAGCAAACCGCCATGACACATGTCATATCTATATTAATAAACAGCCGTGCCCCGCGGTGTTACCCGCGGTTTATTAGGGAAAAAACGTAGCCTATGTGTTAATGCAGGGTGTCAGCTAACTCCATAGCAAATTTTATTAAAATCACTCCAGCCGTTTAGACGCGAAGAAGTAACAAACATACACACTCATAAACTTTCCCCTTTATAATATTAGTGTAGAAGTGTAGATTAGTGTAGATTACATCTAGGGGTACGCTAGATACCAAAGAAATTGTACTCAAATGAAAAAATGTTAAAAATAAGTAGATTTGAATCGAAGACATATATCGCCAAAATTCGTATTGTCTCGTATTTTGCGATTAAAAGTATTAATTTGATGACAAATATGACAATTTCTGTCGGCCATATTCAATTTGTTGGTTGACAGTGACAGGTGCACGGGGTGCGTTCGGAAGCTATGTTTAAGTACTATGTTCGCTCGATTAGATAGCCAGACTTTTTTAACTTCCCATGCGATTATTTCCAAAAATATTCGATTTTAAAACTAATTAAAGTGCAATAATTGCATAAATAACATCCCTAATGTACTAAAAAAAGTATTTATAACAACTAATATAACCTCTTTTACGGAAAAGGCCTGACAAAGCAAAGTTGAATGATCCTATAAAATTTGACTACCACAAAACTCATAATTAATTTAAAATAAACCTTAATACGATTGGAATAAGCGTTAATCTAAACGCAGGTTCACGATATTGGCCGCAAATAAATTTGTACGGAAACATTTTTACATTTGCAGGTTGTAAAATGTTATTCAAGCAAAAATAGACCTTATTTCTTAATTGTTACACTACTTTGTTCATGATAATCAGTTTACAAAAGTATGTTAGCACACTTTCGTAAAGTATGTGAAATATTTGATCAACTGTGCCTCTTTTTTGTTTATTTGACATATTTTACTTAATCAGTTTTTTTTTTTAGAATTGAATTTTAATTATTTAATGATCGTTGATGTAAGAGATTTCATTTTGTTAAATTGTATCGTTTTGAAGGTTATTCTAAGATAACTTTATCAAAAATCGTACAAACTTTTCTTCGCATTCTTCATTAAAAGTAAAGTTAAAAGTTTCTCACCATTATTTTTGCACAAGATGTAATTTCAATAATCACTATTATCTTCTACCATTCATTATTTTTTATAAGCAGAAAGGAAATATCTTCGATATTTAAATCGAAAGAAAAATAGACAAATTTGACTCGCAGCGGGACTCGAACCCACAACCACAGGATCACTAGTGCACACTCGTATAGCAATTGGAAGTGCACTAGGCTAGTGACCCAAATGTTTGTGGGTTCGAGTCCCGCTGCGAGTAAATTTTTCTATTTTTCTTTCGATTAAAATATCGATTCTACCATTCATGTTTCTAAAATACATTTCTTCGTTTCTGACAGAATTATAAAATGTCAGTAGTACACTAGTCGAATTCGAACGCCTTAAAAAATCTACCGCCTTCATGAACATATTTTCCCGCCTATTTCAATTCCGCCATTTTGAAATGACTCATCTCAATTATTCTGTTATTGACTTTTCAAATTACGCAATCAGTTTCAAAACAGGTTCGACGACTATTATAGAAATATTACTAATATGTTTACAATTATTAGTTAATTTTATAACAATGATCATAGAATGACTTATTGAATTATAATGTGTTGAATTGATACTTCCTGTTTGTCTGTGATTAGGTCAATAAAAAAACAACACGTAGTTTTATATCTGACTAATTGTATTTATTGTCATTCATCATAAAAATGTACAGTCAGCAGCAAAATATAAATACGTTTGAAGTGTTTAAAATGACGTAGGGTGACGGCGCCAATAATGGACAAGAGCAATCATGAACATTAGTGCTTATTTCAAAGGAGTCAGTGGTAAATGCACACCCCTTTTGGACCCGGGTATGTCCTTAAACTACGTCCAACAATGAGAGGTAGGGCACAGCGATGACCATCACGCTTGAATCTGGGGCAGCCCAACTGGGGAAGTACCTCCTTACAGAAGACCATAGCCATAATAGCACTGCTACCTTTCAGGTATGTAGTGTTGTGTTCATGATAAGGTTCCCAGAGCTCCAACCCCCCTTAAAGGCCGGCAACGCGCTTGTGACTCCTCTGGTGTTACGGGTGGGCGACGGTAATTGCTTACCACCAGGCAATCCGTCTGCTCGTTTGCCGCCTATGTCATAAAAAAAAAAAAACACTGACTCCTTTGGTACGTTATGGTTTTTTAATTAAGAACTAAGTGTCCATCATTGGTGCCTGTCAGCTTACAGTGTCCAACATTGGTGCCATCACCCTACACGCACTCTTATTCTCTTGACAATAGAGATGTGTTGAAATTTTGAACACCTCAAACGCTTAGCCACTTCTGCTGCTGACTGTAGAATGTAGTAAAGAGTAATATTTTTTTGTTTTAGTTTCAATCAACTATTCTATGTCACTTGTTGTCATGGTTACGATCCTCTGGGTCATTCTTGAAAATCATTTTTACGGCAATTAAACACACAAACCATGCATATTTTTGTTGTTCCACTTCGTTCCTTGTCAAAGTGAAAATCTATATGAAAGACGCAAAAGATCTCTTATTAACGTCACTGTGACAAGATTCGAAGTGGCCTAGAAATCAAATTGGTTGACTGTACACTGGCAAATTTGTATTTATTTATTTCACTTTATTTCAGAAACTATGTCCATATGTGTTAGTAACAATTTTAAATACTTATATGTATTTTTTTTTTATGATATAGGAGGCAAACGAGCAGACGGATTGCCTGATGGTAAGCAACTACCGCCGCCCATGGACACTCGCAACACCAGAGGAGTCACAAGTACGTTGCCGGCCTTTAAGATCCCTATACGCTCTTTTCTTGAAGGTTTGGATGCCATATCGGTCCGGAAATACTGCACGCGACAATTTATTCCAGAGTTTTGCTGTGCGAGGCAGGAAGTTTCTAGAAAAACGCACAGTTGAGGACTGCCAACCATCTGCGCTGGCGGAAGGAAGCAGCTGGGATTAACCCGAACAATTCCTCGGAGCACTCTCCGTAATAGATGCGGTAGAAAATGCAGAGTGAGGCCACATCTCTACGCAGTGCCAAGGAGTCAAGCCGGTCCGAGATATCCTGGCTGCCGACAATT
Source organism: Grapholita molesta (assembly GCA_022674325.2). Taxonomy (NCBI): domain Eukaryota; kingdom Metazoa; phylum Arthropoda; class Insecta; order Lepidoptera; family Tortricidae; genus Grapholita; species Grapholita molesta. The sequence goes on along the minus strand of CP053145.2, from coordinate 377,339 downwards.
CTAGTCGCTCTATTCTATTATGTTAGTATTCGTAATTAAAAAACTAGAAACATTTTTTTTTTCTTTAGCCCATAGTGTCCCACTGCTGGGCAAAGGCCTCATTATTGTACCTACCTAAAAAACTAAGAACAAATCAAATTATTTTTTTATTAAACATTTTGATTTGCTTTGATTTTTAAGTAGTAATACTACTATATAAATTAAAAGTTTATTATTGTACCAATACTACTTTACATTATAAATAACGGGCCTGTCACCCGTGTGTACGTACAGTCAGCAGCAGAAGTGGCTAAGCGTTTGAGGTGGTCAAAATGAGGTCAACACATCTCTATTGTCAAGAGAATAAGAGCGCGTGTAGGTCATTTTGAACACTTCAAACGCTTATTAATTGTATAAAAGCGGGTAACTCACGTTTTATAAGTCGAATATTGCTCGACATGTTTCACTCCGTAACGAGGAGCATAATCATGAGCCATTCGCGTTGGCTAACCGACGCAGACTGCGGGCCGCAGCTCTCCGCGACCGTGCACTCGACGCCGGCAACAGCTGAGGGCGGGGAGGCGAGAAACTACCCTCATTTTCAGCAATATTGTCAATAGTAGGGTTGCACACTACACTTACTACGTCCGTTGGCAAAGGTCCGTCCACACAAAACGCCGACGCACCACACAAAACAGTTCTCCAACTAGGGGGCACAGACCATCCACAGTCACGGTTAAAGTTCGGATAACCCCATGGGTCATGATTATGCTCCTCGTTACGGAGTGAAACATGTCGAGCAATATTCGACTTATAAAACGTGAGTTACCCGCTTTTATACAATTAATATGTTTCAATCTCACGATAGTTTTGTGTTTAAAACTTCAAACGCTTAGCCACTTTTGCTGCTGACTGTACGTGGATCCAGTGCCTCACAACAGGGCAATCTAACTTATCTATGAAGGCATCCAGATTTAAGATTGGCAGTCTTTATTTTTTACCAGTCTGTCAACCCATGAGAATTAGAATACGTTTTATAGATCCTATATTACACAGTGACGCATATAGTCCATAATGTAATGAAATAGCCGGTAGAAAGTAGATCGTTGCTATAGGTATATGGAATACAAAGCAGTAATTGGTGTTTTTTATGACAAAGGTGGCAAACGAGCAGACGGATCGCCTTATGGTAAGCAATTACCGTCACCCATGGGCGATAGTTCTACGCGGCAACTTTTCCACCCCCACCACCTGGATAGTTGTAAATCCTCTACTGTGCGTTTCTCTAGATATCAAAACTGTGGAATGATTTGCCGTCAGCGGTATTGCCGGACCGATAAGACCCTTCAAGAAAAGAGCGTACCTACTCTTATCTTAAAGGCCGGTAACGCGCTTGTGACCCCCTGGTGTATCGGGTGCACATGGGCGACGGTAATTGCTTACCATGAGGTAATCCGTCAGCTCGTTTGCCACCTATGTCATAAAACATATATTTGAAAATTAAGTAGTGAAAAAAAAACAAAAAAAAAGTTAGTACCGAGTTGAATGACTGCTTTGCAACCGTATACTACACTTTGCTCGTTAAGTGTTAATTATGTTAACGCGGGTTCGATTCCCAGTCGGGCACTTTCCATTGATTCAGAGTATGTGAAAATGAAAGTTTTGCGTATAGATTATATGTTGCAAATTATTGCTTAGTGGTTTCATATAGTTGAGTGCAGAAATGTTAAACTCAAACTCAAACGTTTATTCAGTAAGTAGGCCACAAGGGCACGTTTACACGTCGAGTATACAAAAGCAGTAAAATAAAAACTACACCGGTTCTAACCCTACACCTCTGACTTGAGAAGAATTCTGACTTTTATGACCGGCAAGAAACTCGGCGGGACTTATTTTTTCAAAACCATATTACAAAAAAAAACTTAAACATACATAGGTGCGTTATTCTGTTAGAAAACATTATAAAAATTAAATATAGGAAAAAATACTTACAAGTCCAAATCTGCTTAGAACGAAGTTAACAAAACGTTTGATATGCTTTCTTATCTGAACTGTGTCCTTTACTCTTTCCAAATTATAACAATTCATCATCAACAGTTTTAAATACATAAATACATGCTTCCATCATCACCACTTAAATGGTTGGCAGTCCTCAACTGTGCGTTTTTCTAGAAACTTCCTGCCTCGCCCGGTAAAACTCTGGAATAAATTGTCGTGTGCAGTATTTCCGGACCGATATGACATCCAAACCTTCAAGAAAAGAGCGTATAGAGATCTTAAAGGTCGGCAACGAACTTGTGCCTCCTCTGGTGTTGCTAGTGTCCATGGGCGGCGGTAGTTGCTTACCATCAGGCGATCCGTCTGCTCGTTTGCCTCCTATATCATAAAAAAATAATTAAGTAACATCTTTTTCAGCGTAGCGACTATCTCTCCCCCAAGATCATATTTGGGGGAGGCCTATGTCCAGCAGTGGATGACTGGACGTAACAACTTCCGTCTGAAATTATGAACATATTAATAACATAAGAATAACCACATTATTAGAAAACTCAATTTTTTTTAATTAAAAATCATATAGGGTAAACCAGAGTGTTATTGCCCATTGCCAGTAATTGCTCTCTTTAAGAAAAACATTGTCATTTGTATACCTAGATATTTTTCTAGCAGGAACGACATTTGCTTTGTGCTTGCCACAATCAAAATATCGACAATCCTGTTATCGATAAGTAAGTACATAGTAATTCAACAACAATACGTACACACATTCTGCATACCTAGACGCCGCGTGACATCGATCTTGAACAAATTGAACGTAATCCGTACACTTGATCCAACTTATTTTTTTATTTGCAATTAATAGTTCAAAATTGTTTTCTGAAGTATGTAAAATATAAATAAATAGATAGTTTTGTTATTTTTATTTACTTTTAACCCTATTACCTAATATTAGTCTTGTTGACCTGTATGACGTTGAAGTGGTACTTATCGATAACAGGACTGTCGATGTTTTTATTTTGTCAATCACTTACAAGAAACCGTTCGTGCTAGAAAAATATCTAGGTATAGTCATTTGTATGTGTGGGCAATCGTGTGAGAGAGACAACAGTGGCTCCGCTACGGCATAGTTATGTGGGGTCACAGTACACACATACACGATCTATTGCTTGTACAAAAACAATGTATACGAATCCTTACTGACAAAAGTTTTGCTGAAAGTTGCAGACCCCTGTTTCCTAAACTTAAGCTTCTGACCTTAACCTGTCTGTACATCTTAGAGATATGTAAATTTAAACGAAAACACAATATTATTTTTTCCCCAGTTATAAAGAACCCAACTATTTTAAATTTACGTCCCAGAGACACACTTCCTGTTCCGTCTTCTAACCTAAATATGCACAGCTCTAGTCCATATGTAATGTGTATTAAAATATATAATAAACTTCCAAGTGATGTTAGAAACGAAAAAAAAAGATACTTTATTTAACAAAAAACTTTCAGATTATTAAGTTGTTAATAGTTTTTATACCATGCAAGAGTTTTTTGAAAGTTGAATATTAATAAGTACAGTTAAAATATATTGTTAAATTTAACAAAATATGTTAAAGCTGCTATGTAAACATACTATGTCGTGTAATTAATTCGTGAGATGTATCTATTCTTTGTTTAGTTGGTAACTTAGATTTAAAAATTGTAGTGCCCTTGCAGGGTTCATAGCTGAACTTCTTTGTGATATAATATCTTGTGTACCTATGAATGCAATAAATAACTGATAACTGGTACATCTTAGCAAGCTTTGAAACGCAGACGCCGTAATTTTACAGTTAGCAAACCTCTTTTTAGCAAGTGATCGTTTAGTCAATAATTACTTGATTAATTTAGATAATTCCAGTTCGTTTTATCCAAGGTCACGGCCAGCTCACGGCCACGCTCCAACAATGGAAGCAAGTATGAGTACTCATACCGATCCTTAACCGGGCAATAGCCATATGGTCTACCCTACCTAGCTTTATTAGTTTGGGAGGTACAAATGCTAAAATGTCACAGACAGACAATTATTCGCGATTAGATTCCTGTTACTAACCAATAGCAGAACACCATTAATTAACTTGCCAGTGTATTAATTATTCATTCAATTAATAATATATTCAATTATTAGTCCGATCAACGACTGTCAGTTATTAATATTACCTACATTCTGTATTCATTTAATCTCTTAAGTTAGGTCCTATATAATTTTTATTAAAAGTAAAATATAAAAATACATCCAAAAAGTATTAAAACAATAAAAACTGTACCGCTGGCAACGGAGCAGGGCCCAGGCTGCCGGTGGTTAGGGCTGAACCGCCGGACTATGCGCGCCGTGTCCAGGATTACCGCCTTCTGAATCTGACCCTTGATCCAACCACAACCACGTAGCGACTCGAGAGTCTCTCAAGATGTTGATCGAGACTCTCCGCTATGAGACCGTTCGCGGAAACAACTATCGGTACAATGATCGCCGAATCAACTTCCCACATGCCGGTTACCTCGTGAGCCAAGTGTAAGTACTTGCTGGACTTGTCCTTCTCGGCCTTCACAATTAGGTACATACATTATTATTGTCGCTATAAAGTATTTATTTATTATTATATCATATTGTTTAAAATATTCTATATTTTTAAATCTCCCGTTATTCTCTAGTTCCTACGTTATTTTAATGAGTTTCCAATATTTCGGCACTGTTGCAAGCGCCATTCTCACAAATATAACTCCTAATTTAGATCCGGAATAAGTAATTGTTTTTTAAATAAACATTTTTTATTACAAATAAATATACAATAATTACAATATTATAATAACTATTTAACTATTCTTACTACATTAAAACTAAAAAATAATAGTCTTAGTTATAACGTGAATGACCAATTTAACTTAAAATCGTATATCCTATATTATTCAATTTTAGTTTTAATTTAGCATGAACGAATTAACTAAGTAAGTAATAAGTTTATAATATGCTTACTTTTGGTTGTATTAAATGAAGTATTTGATTCATCGTAAATATATTCATTTATTCATATGCTGCCTAAAAATCGAATTGATGCAATAATTTGTTTTTATTTCTGTTCTTTACGCAATATCATTTGTTATTAGTACTCAGTTTAATCTACGATTTCTTAAATTACTTGCTAAGTCAAGTTACTAATATAGTAGTAGGTATGCCTACTGATCTTTATTATCACACAAAAAAAACTATTTTATCTATAAAATATCGCAGAATACAATTTTATCCTATTCGGCGTCAAGACCCTCGGTCCAGAGGCCCTGGCGCTCTGAGTGTCTTTAAGGACCTTTCAAACAGTCTCAGAGACGCCACAGAAGACCGAAGAGCTAGCAGTTACCTCTCTCAGCGTATCAGCGAGGAAATGCTGCCAGCGTCTTCGGTACCATGCCACAGATATTCGTAAATTTCGGATGATTGTCTCCATCACTAATGACGCCTAAATTGGAGTAAAAGAGAAAGATGCTCGATACATACGAACTTCGATGTTCAAGCTACCGGGTCTGATACGTAGTGCGAGGAAGCCGCCAGTTACGTCAACCAGACGCTTCACGATTTCTGCAAAAAGTGAACCTTTCTGGCCTCTCTTTTGATCAACCTTAACGACCTATCGTGTCTTTCGCCTAGCCGAACCTACCACCACATATTTTGAAACCTATTTATAAGAGACATAATGTTGGAGAAAAAATAAGTCACTCTATAGATATTGAACACATACACGTTACATACTAAAACAATGGTTTATAGACACACGTCAGCATCATTCAAAAGTAATCGCAGTTCCGAGCTTTCACGAGGGAAAGGATTTTTTCCCCTCACTAGCTCGTAAAGCGCTTGTTTATCCTTTAATACGAGAGGGTAAAAACGCATTTTATCCCCTAGTGATTAAAGTAAGTTGACTTCTCATAGCTCTTATTGCTATGGTTTTAAAGTCTAAATTCGCGAAGTACAGCTCACTTGCCCCCGCGGCGGCAAGAAAAAGTCAATGCGATTTCAAAACGTTTTTTTGCATGATTCACTTTCCTCGCTGTAGTGAGGGGAAAAGTTTTGTGTTACACACGGGTGCAATTGTAATTTAATTCTCGTGTATTGAAACACTCGCTACGCTCAGGATTCTATTTCAAAACCACTCGCTTTGCTCGTGGTTAAACTATAGAATCCATTCGCTTGCTCGAGTTTCAATCCCACACTCGCAGTTAAAATACAATTTTGCACCCTCGTATAACAAATAACTATTGGCTATGCGTCTATATCCCAACGGCCCCTTTGATTGGCCTACACATTTATCACACCGGCATACAATAAATAATGGATTCTGCAGATGTACTGATAAAGCTTGCTTGTGTAACACTATCAATTAGTTTGGGTTTTGGTTGCATTGTTCCACATGGTACGGTTTAGTTATAATATTTAATACACGGGTACAAGACGAGACCCTTAGATCTTTTGGACCCGGGTATGTCCTTAAACTACGTCCAACAATGGGAGGTAGGGCACAGCAAAGTATCGTCACGCTCGAATCTGGAGAAGCCCAACTGGGGAAGCACCTCCTCCTTACAGAAGACCACAGCCATAATAGCACTGCTACCTTTCAGGTATGTAGTGTTGTGTTCCTGATGGAGTTGCAGGCGTCCATAGGCTACGCTCATTGTTTAAATGCTTACCACCAGGCAATCCGTCTGCTCGTTTGCCGCCTAGGTCATACTCATAAAAAACCAACATATAATTATTTTTAGTGAACCTTTTTTTTTATGACATAGGCGGCAAACGAGCAGACGGATTGCCTGGTGTTAAGCAATTACCGTCGCCCATGGGCACCCGCAACACCAGGGGAGTCACAAGCGCGTTGCCGGCCTTTGGAGCTCTGGGAACCTTACTCACCATCAGGAACACAACACTACATACCTGAAAGGTAGCAGTGCTATTATGGCTGTGGTCTTCTGTAAGGAGGAGGAACCTAACCTTTTATCGCTTTTTATAATTTAAACTTTTTTAATGGCGTTTGACATAACATTCACAGAATGCATGCTTTAATTATCTTCAAAGAGGACGTTAAAAAAAAACTATTTTCGTGCACATTATGGTTTATTCTCTGTCTATTTCTGTTTGACTGGTAGAGAATGCCTACAGGCATTAAGTCCGCCATTTGTACTTCATATTATGTATTGTGCAATAAAGTTTAAATAAATAAATAAATATACCATTTAACTAGACGGAGCGTGCTAATACGATCCACGATCTAAAGGGATGGTCTTATGTATTTTTCCATATTTAGGTATGGCAGAGACGGCGCTATTTTAGTCCGTCCTTGTGCGTTTCACATATTTTTGTTCCCCTCCAAACTGGACCCTTCAGAACTGTCAAAGTTGGAGGGGAACAAAAAAATACAATCGGAGTTTTCTTGGGTTTTCAACCAAAGTTGCGGTAATTAATGCTTAATAAGCTAATATTTTTGTTATAAAGAATGTCCTGTAAAACAAAACTATAGTGAATTGTTACATTTTAGGCTACAAAAGCCAGAATATCTTTGTCCTTAACTGGCGCACGCGGATGCGTTCTCCTGTCATTTTTGCTCCTAAGGTGCACTAGTTTTGTTATAACTTATAATTCCTCGATATTTAAATCGAAAGAAAAATAGAAAAAATTGACTCGAAGCGGAACTCGAACCCACAACCACTGGATCACTAGCCCAGTGCACTTCCAATTGTGGCTACAAAGGACAAAATAGAGAAATTTGTCAAGTCTAAGCGGTACTCGTATAGCACAATTGGTAGTGCACTGGGCTAGTGATCCAGTGGTTGTGGGTTCGAGTTCCGCTTCGAGTCAAATTTTTATATTTTTCTTTCGATTTAAATATGCAAGATATTCGGTAGCAGACGTTTCTGCATAATAAAAAAATAACTTATAATTCTTATAAATTATAAATATGTCAACTGTCAACATCCAATAATTCCAACGTAATTTTCAAACTAGTAAACAGTTAAGACGCTCCACTTTGTCTTCGCTGCACTGTGGTTATTCTAAAAAGCGCAATCTGTACAAAAGGGCGTAAGTCCATAGTGAATGTGAATAGGTTACTACGTTCTTTATCGTCACGATTATTTCTGTCTGGTTCCGAGGACGCCCGAGCGGCGGCGGGAACGGACGAGCGGACTCGAAAGTTGTGGGCGTGGGGTTGCCAGTGGAATAAAATTGGGCTATTTCAGGGGGATTTTTTTTTTTTTTTTTTTTTAATAAGGTATATATGATTTTTTTTCATGTGCATGTATTTGAAATCGAATAATTGTTTTGTTATAGTCAATATGAATTTTAATAAATAGCGATGTATTTTTGTCATTTAACAATTTTATTTTAGAAGTCTGTAGAATTGTAAAATTAAATGGCTAAGTATAATATTTGGAATAATAATTTAATAACGTAAATAAGTATTTAGTGCATAGATGTTTCCTTATTTATATAGGTTTAAAGTTGTAAAATAATGGCTTTACGATTTATTTCTAGTAATAATTATGAAATAGTTAAATTATAATTTTCTAGTAAAGTCACTTTTAACTTATGATTCGTACTTACAGTACTTTAATATCTAATTTTAAGTAGGTACTTACTACAAATATTAATGAAGTAAAGTAAATAATATACGAAGATATTAATAATACGAAGAACGACAAAAGAAAGAGTCTTTGACGGGCAGTCAACGCGAACGGCTCATGATTATGCTCCTCGTTATGCAGTGAAACATGTCGAGAAATATTTCACTTATAAAATGTGAATTACCCGCTTTAATAAAATAAAATGGTTAGATATCACGATAGTTTTGTATTTAGAAATTAATAAATGTTACATCAATTTTTAACATTGTTGAACTAAATTGCCCTAATGGCTCAAGGCATTAACGACAACCGCAAAAAAAATGCTAAGTTTTTCCCCAATCCCAACAAAAAAATCACCTTAATTAAAACTTCTTCGCTAGCAACACCGACCAACTTTTTCCTCAGTCCGATCCCAGCGTCCTCCGTGGAGTCACGCCTGTCCGTCGCGCAACTTCGTCTCCAAACCGGTTACTATTTGAAAGTGCTAGGTGTGGCCTACTAGTGTTTTAAAGTGTGTGTCTTGGATTTACTATAACCACAGGTAATATTTCACGTTAAAAATAAGTTATTAATAGTAAGAACCGTATTCGAAACAAGAAAACAGCAGTTGGGAAACTTCGCGCGAGTTGAGATCTTGAACGCGTCTTAGCGTCAGTTTTTTTTTTCAAACAAGGGTACGTGTGTGAAAGTACAGCCTGTAGTTTAAGGAAGGTTATAATACGTATTTTTTTTAATAATTATGGTTTAAAAAAATGTTACACACTGTAAATAAACGCTTTAAAATAAAATAAAGTTTGGTTAAATCGGAATGGTTACTATAGCAGGTTGATAAAAACAATCTACCTGCTTTTTTTAGATGACCGCATCTATTGTTGCATTTGGGCTCTGACCTGTTAAAAAAAACTATGGTCTATGACTGCTTGATACAGCCACGTTTGAAAAAAGAATAAAAATAAAACGAGTTCTGATTCTGACTCACAGCTTGAGTCATTTTGATCGTGTAGCGGTATAGAAAGTTTAATATTTGTCTTTGTCAAACTATTTTTGGTACTGCGCATGTCTGTATCCGTTTAAAAACAAAGAAAAAGGTTGTCTATAGTTTTGTAGCTTTGTGGTTGAATCTTGGCGGTTTTTAAGTTTTTACGTGAAACATTCGTTGTGGGTAAACGAACTCATAAAATTAAACGCCAGCGCGGTGTGAAAATTCTGCACACAAAAGCGGAAATACGTTAAAATCGAAAGTTCACACGATTATTTAAGGAATTACGTAAAGAAATCTATCTAATAAAATACATATTTTTAACTTTAATATTTTCCGGAGAAGCCCAACTGGGGAAGTACCTCCTCCTTACAGAAGACCACAGCCATAATAGCACTGCTACCTTTCAGGTATGTAGTGTTGTGTTCCTGGTGGTGAGTAAGGTTCCCAGAGCTCCAACCCCCATTAAAGGTCGGCAACGCGTTTGTGACTCCCCTGGTGTTGCGGGTGCCCATGGGCGACGGTAATTGCTTACCATCAGGCAATCCGTCTGCTCGTTTGCCACCTTTTGTCATAAAAAAAAACTTTAATATAAAAAAATCACGTTTATTTAACAAAACTAGCTAAACTTTTATGCTAAAAAACATTTTTTCTCATACAAGGCGTCGTAAAATGCCAATTTAGCACACTTTCTTGACCTCAATCGATATGTGTTTTCAACAATGCCCTTACAATCGATCGGATGAATCGATATCGTAACGATTACGATATTCAAATGTAAAGGCCACTTATTAAGATAGACACATTTATTGTACGTTATCAATCGTACAATAAATGTGTCTACCGTTTATCGGCACGATTCGGACCAAGTCATTCAGCCACTTCGAGGCTGCGTTGCATCAGTGAGTCAGTCTTTATGGTGAAGGGAAAGTTAATTTCAAAGATTGGGAGTAACGTTTTTAAAGCGGGCTATATTCTGTATCTATAGTAACTATAGTAAGATACGAGCATGAGGCAAAAATGTACTTAAGGTACTTACTATAGTCTGCGTAAATTGTACAGTGGGCCGATTTTTGAGCAGTACACGCTCGGATCGTGACATTTTAAACTCTCAAACACGTAGAAATTGTATTTAACAAGCATGAATGATATAAATAAATGATTGTAGGTATCAAAACTATACATTATGTGCAAAAATAATGGTTAGGAACGTTTGTATGAGAGTATTTTCGTTATCAAAGTTTTTTGAATTCGAGTGCATGACTCTCAAAAATCGGTACCAGAGCTTTACTGATGGACGTAATATTGTATATATGGAAAAACATTTATTTACAGAAATTACAATCGTATTATATTAACTACAAGTACTTAACTAGTTACAGTATAAAATATAAAAAAGGCCCTTGAGGCATCGTACCAAGGATGCATATATTGTATTGTACGTGTCGTTGGCGAATTGGCGTAAAAAGGTACTAGCTAGCTTGTCTAGAGACAATGTACCGAGCTTAATAAGCACATAAATATTCTTACACAAATTGACTGAGCCCCACGGTAAGCTCTAGAAGGCTTGTGTTGTGGTCAGCCAACGATAAAAATACTTAAATACATAAAGACTCCCATGACTCAGGAGCAAATCTGTGCTCATCACATAAATTAATAAATATTTCGGGACAATCTTACACAAAGCAACCTAGTCCTACGGTAAGTTCAGTAAGGCTTGTTGTACTAGACGACGATATATATAATAGACAGATACATATAAATACTTAAATACATAGAAAACTCCCATGACTCAGGAACCTGCGCTCATTACACAAATAAATGCATTTACTGAGATTTAAATCTACAGTCAGCTTCATAGGTAGGGCTATCCTCTAAGCCAGGGATTCCCAATCTTTTTCAACCTGCGGGGAAGTTACACAATTAGTATTTTGTCACGGCGCCCTGGTCCTAGCTATTGCAAAAAGATATAGTAGATAGAAATAATTACCTACATTACCTACAATAATAGTAGTCAGGTTAGGTTAGTTTAGTTAGAGGGAGGTAGGAAAAAAATTAAACATGCACAACATGAATCTATCGTCGTTGTACATAGATAATAATAGACCGACTCACGGCGCCCTTCGGAACTTTCCACGGCGCACCAGGGCGCCGCGGCGCACACTTTGGGAACCCCTGCTCTAAGCCAGACTTATGGTTAAATGGACATAAAAAATGTGACATATACTGATTCTAAATTCATAACGTACTGATTCTAGTATGATTCAAATTCCATTCAACCGGTTTTTAACGAGAAATTAACTCTGGTGCGTTTATATGTTATCTTAGATAAAATATTTAATTTGAAATGGAAATAAGTTGGCATAGCTTCTACGTTGTTTCGATTATATATATTCGGAGCGTTGTTGGTACTTTTAACAACAAATCTATTTATTTATTTACTAAATCTTTATTGCACAAAAGAAAACTTAATGTACAAAAGGCGGTCTTAATGCCATCAGGCATTCTATCATGAGATTCAACCATATAAATTGTATTTGCCGTGTGGTGCCGGCTGACTAGAATAGCACCACCCCATCTCCCGCGGGTGTCGTAAGAGGCGACAAAGGGAACCTACGGACGGGCAGCAGCGTCCGTCGAAACTCAATCTACAGATACTGTGGTCACCAACCCGCCTGCCAAGCGAGGCGACTATGGCAACTACCCCCCAAGATGATACAAGTCATATTTGTGGAAGGCCTATGTCCAGCAGTGGACTGCGATCGGCTGATAATGATGATGATGAAATTGTATAGAAGCGTGTAACTTCACGTTTTATAAGTCGAATATTGCTAGACATGTTTCCCTCCGTAACGTGGACCATAATCATGAGTCGTTCGCGTTGGCTGACCGAGCTGAGTTTCGATACAGTATATTTGTTGGTAGGGTCAGGGACTTTAATTGTTGAGCCATTTAGGGTTCACTTTACATTGGGCATTTCATGTATTAAGTACTAAACAAAAGAATATTGCATGAACCGTAAGTGGCTCAACAATTAAAGTCGGTTACTGTACCTACTTTGTTTGTCGCTAATTAGGGGATATTTAAATTTTAAGCTTGCAACACTTTTGTTTATTTTTTCAAAATGCATTTGTGTCGAATGGTTAATATAATTGTTTATGCGAAAGTGTCTTGTAAATTCTATTATTTATTAAACTTCTTTCTGATTTCTGGAAAATTATTATTAATACACTTATATAATTTGATGTGAAATAGTTTTTCAAAATAAATATATCATAACAAATTAAAAACCTTTATTACAGTGTTTAAATATAATAAATCTGCATAAGTAGCAAAACGTAGCTTTTTTTTGTTTGTATTTTTTTTTTTGCTTCTAAACTTAGTTTTTTTTCGTGTTATCATTAATACAAGATATTTTACTAGTTGAAGTATAAATGTGTCAACTCGGTAAAATGTTCAAACTACTCATACTTACCATATTCTTTTGTGACCAAATTATACATATCACATTAGTGCAGAGCGACAATTATATATCTAAATCTTATTCTTACTCACAAATTCACAAAGAAAGAGCGAGTGTAGTTTTTCCTTCACAAAGAAAAACTAATTTAGTAATATAGTGTCATATGGCCTATAGATATATAACTGAACAAAGTGACAGTATAAAAACAGTTATATATCCGTCTTATTCTTACTTGCCGTTACTCACAAAGAAAGAGGAGTGAGTAGTTTTCCTTCAAAAATAAATTATAAATATAGTAACACAGTATCGTATGGAGAGATGAGTGTAAGGTCAACCAATTTGATTTATAGGCCACTTCGTTCCTTGTCACAGTGAGGATCTATATGAAAAACGTAAAAGATCTCTTATTAACGTCACTGTGACAAGGTTCGAAGTGGCCTAGGTATCAAATTGTATGACTATACATAGTGTAGTATCTTATGTAGAAAGTGACAATTATATATCCTTCAAGATTTATCTTTAAATAATTAAAGTTTATCTTTATTGCATAAAACAAATAAGAATTTAGGTAGGTACAAAAGGCGGACTAAATAAATAAATATTTCACGACAATCTTACACAAATCGACCTAGTCCTAAGCTCAGTAAGTCTTGTGTTAGGTACTAGACGACGATATATTATATATATCGTATATATAATACACACAAATAAATGCCCCGACTGGGATTCGAACCTAGGAACATCGGCTTCATAGGCAGAATCACTACTCACTAGGCCAGACCGGTCGTATAATATACTAATATTTATGTAATATACAACAATATAAACTAATACAAACATTGCGATACCAGAGGAAATGCTGCCACACAGCACCTTTGGTACAATCGCCATCTGATTTATCGGAGCAGCCAAGGTGGTCATAAATATCGGAACAACACATTTATTGTTAAAGCGATAAAGTGTATGTTCTTATAATTTTTGAACTTGGCTGCTCGGATATATTTGATACGTACTGTAAAGTCGCCATCAGATATATCGGAGTTGTGAAAGTGGTCATAAATATCGGAACATGCACTTTACCGCCTTGACAATAGAGGCGTTGTTCAGATATTTGTGACCACCTCCACAGCTCCGATATATCTGATGGCGACTGTCCAACGCTTAAAGGGCCTTATATAGTTTTAATCTAGAGTATCACAAATAGACGGGACTTAACCGCGTAGATCCTCCTAAAGACTGTTGTCCTACATATAGTACATAAGCTCCAATTAAATGATGACTCTTTATTAATTTGAGAGAGTGTAAATTACGCTGGCAAACTTTGGAACTTAGTCGTCAAGAGGATATTAACTTTAAAAATTACCTCCAGTGAACCAGTCTTCATCCGAAACCACGAGGACAATGTATCTGGACGGGAGAGGTAATTTTAAAAAGCTCGTTTATTTGTAATAATCTTAATAAAAAAAAAGTATGTTTTTACTTATGTTTCTTTCAAATCGCAATTAATTAAAGTCGCTCCATAAAGTATTATAAATATCCTTTTCTTCCGTTTCCGCGGGCAAGGTCTTCATAATTTCTATCCGGAGAAATGTTTATTCCCCCCAATTGTGGGGAATACTCTTTGTGTACAAAGAATGTTTAAGGAACGGAATTATCCGTTGGGTTGCCAGAGTGCCTTTTAAAATTTCCCACATCTCTCTTTTATGGTTAAGGCATAAAAGTGACTGAGATAGTCGAAATAATATTAACGGAATAGTCTAGTTGCTTGTGACATTTTCTAAGAGTTACGGCCCGGGTTTGAGTCTTAGCCAGGGCATTTATATCTGTTTATATACGTATGTGTTCCTGGGTTATTGACCTTCGATAATCAATAATTAGATATTAAGTGTTTGTTCGCAATGACAACGAGGTAATAGAAAAAAAGTAACACGGCTTTATTCAAACCCCCTTAAAGGCCGGCAACGCACTTGTGACTCCCTTGGTGTTGCGGGTGCCCTGGGCGATGGTAATTGCTTATCACCAGGCAATCCGTCTGCTCGTTTGCCACCTATGTCATTAAAAAAAAAAACGCTTATTATCATTTGCGCGACACTTGTTAAATTTGTCGGAGGGCATGGGTCTCCATTTTCCAGTACTAAGAGTGCTGAGTGTCTGCCCGCGTCGCACACACGTCAATTAACAAAATGAACTTCTGACTTTAAAGTTTAAATATAAAGAAAATATTATGTTTCAAATCTTTAATAAACCGCACTGTCAAGCCGGCATTAGCTTAGTGCCAGCGTGGTAGACATTTTACACACCTAATAACCAGAAAATCCCCACATCCGATAAAATCCCGACACATGGCAACCCCGAGCGTCTGATAATCTTACATTTTAATCTTCTTGTTGACGTACGAAAAACGGAAGTTAATGAATTCGTGTAGAAAATGCGTGTTTTATTGTGTTCTTTTCAATTGCGGTTACAATGGCTGCGAGGAAAATAGGTTTATTTAAATTGGAACTGAAGAACGTTTGTTACTGAAATAGACATTCTGATTTCAATCTTACATTATAAAATTTGTAACTGAATATATTATAGATAATAGATGAATAGACTGTTACTGCGACGCTATCGCGAAAAAAGATATTCATTTTCAGACCATTGTCTTTGGTTTTTTTTTTTTTTATGACATAGGCGGCAAACGAGCAGACGGATTGCCTGGTGATAAGCAATTACCGTCGCCCATGGACACCCGTAACACCAGAGGAGTCACAAGCGCGTTGCCGGCCTTTAAGGGGGGTTGGAGCTCTGGGAACCTTACTCACCATCAGGAACACAACACTGCATACCTGAAAGGTAGCAGTGCTATTATGGCTGTGGTCTTCTGTAAGGAGGAGGTACTTCCCCAGTTGGGCTGCCCCAGATTTAAGCGTGATGGTCATCGCTGTGCCCTACCTCTCATTGTTGGACGTAGTTTAAGGACATACCCGGGTCCAAAAAATAGACTGTTACTGCGACGCTATCGCGAAAAAAGATATTCATTTTCAGACCATTGTCTTTGTCAGTTTCATGACGCCTGGAGTAAACGAGAAAGAAGCTCGAACTTCGACGTCTGCAGTACCAGCGTGCTACACCGACGACCTCGTCGACACTTACCATCGTGTGACTGAGGTCAAACGCTGGTCAGTCGAGTATAAAAAAAAATAGATAGATAGATAGATGATTTATTCAAATATTTAACAGTGTTGTTATACAGGTCCCTGCAAAACCGGTTGAACAGTTTGTCTATGGGAATATAGATACTTAATGACTAATTAATTAATGTCTTAATTACTTAAGTATTTCTAATAGGTATATCATGAGCTGTTTTAGAACCAGGAAAAGATCGGAGAAATCACTGAAAAAAAATTTTAGGGATTTTTTTTTGGTCTATATGAAAACGCTCGCGAGTCGGAATGGTTTATTTTTAGTTTAAAATATTTTTTTTTAGAGAAACGTTTACACAACTAGATAAACTTGGTCCTTTCGTTATGGTTTTCACCTATAGCACCTTAAATAATTTATTCGAAGCTGTTTTATAACATTTTCCTTAACTTTTCTCTCAAACAATGAACTCAAACCCGAACGTACAAAGTTTATGACAGTTGAAATTACTGGCGTTGAAGCGGTCGTGCTAGAAAAATGCTTTATTTTCATTAAAAAACCATGCCGTATAAGTCATTCTTAAAACTGTCCATAACCAAATCCATAGCTTTTTATGAAAAGTTTATAAGTACTTAAGTTTTATCAATATTTATTTTTGAATTTCGTTTTTTTCATTACTATCACGAATGATTACTGGTAGACATATTCTCTCGCATAAACCGCGAATGCGACAATCGCCACGTTTGCCAGGCGGGTTGGCGATCGAAGTGTGTTCCACTATAACCTCGTGCCTACTTTAACCGACATTTTGCTAGTTAAATTTTAGTTAACAGTTTTTTGTTGTGTATGTAGTATGAGCAGTAACTGTGGTTTGTTAAGGCACTAGTTATATCCGGGTAGTATTCATTGGGCCGAGTTCACTACGTTTTTATAATTCTATATTTCTACAGTTATACCTATATAAATGTTTGTTGGAAAACATTTCAATTTCATAACGACGGGCAAAATGTATTTCTAGTATTTTTATTAACAAAACGGGCGCGGATCTCATTTAGTTTGTTTTCGGTTTAATAAAGTATTTTACACGTAAATATTTGTAAAAACAATTTCATTTTAATTTAGCAAAATTAATGAATATGCTCTTTATTAATTTACAAATATAATATACTTTTAATTCGAATACAGTCGCCATCAGATATATCGGAGCTGCGGCGCTACCGCGAACAAAGATATTCGTGAATTTCGGACAATTGTCTCTGTCACTCTCATGACACTCTTCATTGGAGTAAAAGAGAAAGATGCCCGTATAATATACGAACTTCGATGTTCGCGGTACCGGGCCTGCGGCGCTACCGCGAACAACGATATTCGTAAATTTCGGACGATTGTCTCTGTCACTCTCATGACTCCTTCTTTGGAGTAACAGGGAAAGATGCCCGAAATATACGAACTTCGATGTTCGCGGTACCGCTCCTGTGTAGGTGGTCACAAATATCGGAAAATGCATCGCCTTGACAATAGAGGCGTTGTTCAGATATTTGTGACCACCTTCACAGCTCCGATATATCTGACGGCGACTGTACCAAGTATTTATTTTATAATTAGGGGGAATTGAAAATCGAAGCATGGCAACACTTCGAAGGAGCCATTTTGGATTTCGAATTCCGAATTCAAGGTCAATCCGCTGAGTGGCCGGGTACCGTTGGCAGTAACGGTCTCAAAACACGCAAATGTACCGACTGTTCCGGCGTTTTGGGTTATTACTTATTCCTTAATGGAAATCGATCGAATGAAAAGAAAGTTACTTCTGTGGGGTTTTTAAAAGCGTGAAAGCTTTATGGTTTTAACAAATGGTATACGGAAGACTTTCAATTTTGGACCCGGGTATGCCCTTAAACTACGTCCAACAATGAGAGGTAGGGCACAGCGATGACCATCACGCTTGAGTCTGGGGCAGCCCAACTGGGGAAGTACCTCCTCCTTACAGAAGACCACAGCCATAATAGCACTGCTACCTTTCAGGTATGTAGTGTTGTGTTCCTGATAGTGAGTAAGGTGCCAGAGCTCCAACAACTTTTAGGGTAGGCAACGCGCATGCGAATCCTCTGGATTTGCAGGTGTCCATAGGCTACGGTAACTGCTTACCATCAGGCGGGCCGTATGCTTGTTTGCCACCGTCGTTGCATAAAATAAAAATACACGTAGGATATCATAAACCCTCTTTAATGCTTTCAAAAACCGCATATTACGACTACCAGAAACTAATACGTAGTTGACTACGAAACCCTAATAAAACCAAGTTAATTTACTCAAAACATCAATATTCCTCTCAACAAATTCACAAGATTAACAGAATTCTGCTGTAACAAAATTAGTTCAGGGAACCAGAACTGGTAACTACTAAACTACAAACTACGTTAGACTTCAACAATAGGGTGGCCACACGTCGCGGTACGCTGGGACAAGTCCCGGTTTTAGAATAGAATAGAATAGAATAATATTTATTCAGGCAACACATCAGTACACGTTTAAAAAGAAAGAAAAAAAAAGAAATTTAATAAAGAAAACACACTTAAATTAAGATGTGAGGCTGAAATGGTATCCACTCAGCAATGCAGTTGCCACGAGTTATCATGTCAACGGCGCTGATTTTAACCACTGTCCCGAGTTTATCTTATTGCCTGTATTACCGGCTGATATAAAAAACGTTTTACAAAAGTATCAAGCCGGCATCGGTCATGATTTGGAACAATTTTTACTATGGGGTCAACTTTGTGAAAAAAAAAACAACTCTCTGATACATTATCGTCAATTTATACTTAAGCTTTTCTATGGAACAGCTCAATTTTTATTTAATGTTACTAACTTGACCCCATGGTGAAAGATGTTCAAAATCATGAACAGATCCCGGTTTGATAATCTTGTATCACGTTTTTTGTAACACCTAGTACACTGTCTAGTCAGCATCAAATAGTGGCAAACAAAATGGTCAAATACATCGATACAGATCTGAACCCAGGACCCTCGGCTTCATAGGCGTGGTCACTACCCACTAGGTCAAATCTGCCACAATACCGTTTTCAATATTACTTGATTGTCCTTGTAAACATCATAATTATGGCAAACCTAATCCAGAATTCCATTATCAACCCGGTACCGCCGCGTACCGGATAGTCACTCCGACAACGGTCGGACCTCGCTGGGTTTCTTGCTGGAGTCTTCTCAGCAGGCTTAGGGTTAGCGAACCAACGACCAAACTCCCATTAGCTCGCCACCACTCAGATTCGGTTGAGACCGGGTCACCAATCTCGCTTGAAGCGTAAATTCAAAGAGTATTGGGTGATTATTCGGGCGTTTGAACCGTTCCGTAGAAATGATCACACACTTTGGTGTTATTTTTGGATTACTGGTACACAGCTGGGCTGGCTAAAGGACAACCAAAACCTACTTAATATAATGCAGGCACTTCTACAGAAATCTGGACAGAGTAATAAGAACGGTTCAAACGCCCGATAAATCACCATATTCCAGTAGTACGGCGATGACCATCACGCTTGAATCTGGGGCAGCCCAACTGGGGAAGTACCTCCTCCTTACAAAAGACCACAGCCATAATAGCACTGCTACCTTTCAGGTATGTAGTGTTGTTCCCAGAGCTCCAACCCCCCCTTAAAGGCCGGCAACGCGCTTGTGACTCCCCTGGTGTTACGGGTGCCCATGGGCGACGGTAATTGCTTACCACCAGGCAATCCGTCTGCTCGTTTGCCGCCTATGTCATAAAAAAAAAACAAATCAAGTAGTAGGTATAAGCGTAATATTGTTTTTAAGAAAATAATTCTTCCCGGAAGAGCAAATTACTAAAATATGTACATATTTACTACACAAGCTAATAAAAACTGACATTTCCGATCCAACGTAATACAAAAATTCAAATAATTTAAGAAGAAATTGACACAAATTACAACACGAACGAAAAACGAAGTGAACTAATTTAACAATTTTTCCATTTATTCGCACCTTAAAATTGAACTTTCGGCCAATTTCGCTCGGAATCCGGGGCGAAAGAAACAAAAGAAAAAACACTTCCTTAATAACTCTGAAAAACTCCTCTTAAATATTTTCCTTGCATTGGAATTTGAGCTTTGCTAAGTTACAATAAAGTTGAGTTTACTTAGAACCGACATTAAGTGTTGCCAGACTTAAAATGTTACTCAGTTTCCCAAGCGGAGTGACTGATGTTTTTTTAGGGTCCCCGATTGTTATTGTGAAATTGAATATTCATTGCCCGATTTTTGATAAAAATACTCAATTTATTTTATGTGGCGTTTTGAGAAGTAAGGGCCAAGATTTATTTTATTAAATTTAAGAGTATAAATATATTGTATAACAAATTTTTGCTTGCAAGGACGCACCGCCTTTAATATACTAAGCCTGAAGCCTGTTCATTTTAGGCTGTACGCGTTGACGGCTAGGGCCGTCTACGACAGCCCATGGAACCGGTATTATATTTCGGTATCGCGGTTTTGGTTCCGGTATTTCGTAGAGTTGTGCGAATCCAGGTAACACTCAACCATCAGTTCCGTTCCGCTTCTACTAAAATCTGTTTTGGTCCCAGTTCGAAATTCATCCATACTTTACTTAGTTTACTAATATAGGTATTATAAATACGAAAGTAACACTGTCTGTCTGTTACCTCTTCACGCTTAAACCGCTGAACCAATTGGGATGAATTTTGTTATGGAGAGAGTTCGCGCTACGAGAAAGGACATAGGATTTTTTTTTATCCCGCAACCATACTTTAAAAATGGGCATGGCTGGCCGACGCCGTCGAGAGAAAAGCTAGTTCGTAACTCTGCGACTAGACATGCTGGCTCGTCACTCGCCTCGCTGTTCGTCGAAACGTTCGACGAAACTTTGCCTATCCAAAAACGTGATGCGAGGGACGAGAGGAATAGCAAGACGTCCTCGTACATATGCGTGCTTGTGTTTCGCCTAGCTACTCTTGCGAATGTGTGGCGGTAGCATTGTAAGTTAACATTTAACGGAACCCAGTAGAAGTAGCGGCTCGCGCTCGGCCGCCGCAGCACATTTTCCTCCTCAGTTCCCTCTATTTCTTGAAATGTTTTTTTTTGCAAGGTGGCAAAGATAAGATTCAGCTATGGACGAAACTTTTTTTTAAAAAGGTCGCGCTTTGAGTAAAAAATGTAGGTATGGGGTTAGTCTATGCTTTTATATTGTAAGGACTGTTGGAATGTTGTTTTATTTTATTGCCATTTTGTTATTTTATTACAACTTTGTAAACTTAAGCTTTGTAAGTTCGACGTAAGCGCCATCGGCAATAAGGTCCTTTTTCATAGATAATGTCACATTTATACGTATCTAGGAATGTATCATGAGCCATTTTTAAAACAAGAGGTAAATACATTGCCTCAATTTTTCCCTAGATGATATTTTAAAAATTCATGGAATGTTCTGGGACAATTTTTGTTTATTAGAATGGAATGAGCGATAAGTATCGTAAATTACGGACGATTGCCTCCGTCACTCTCATGACGGCTTATTTGGAGTAAAAGAGTGGTATGTCCTTAAACTACGTCCGACAATGAGAGGTAGGGCACAGCGATGACCATCACGCTTGAATGTGGAGGAGCCCAACTGGGGAAGTACCTCCTCCTTACAGAAGACCACAGCCGTAATAGCACTGCTACCTTTCAGGTATGTAGTGCTGTACATTATGGTGAGTAAGGTTCCCAGAGCTCCAACCCCCCTTAAAGGCCGGCAACGCGCTTGTCACTCATCTGGTGTTGCGGGTGCCTATGCGACGGTAATTGCTTACCACCAGGCAATCCGTCAGCTCGTTTGCTGCCTATGTCATAAAAAAAAACATCTTTATACTTAAAAGTACTTATAAATAAGTACGGCGAATTTTTGTTCCATTGATCATGGACAGAAAAAATATTGTGGCATGTTCCAACAAACATAAAGGCTCTAAATATATTTTGTATAAAAGAAAATATATTCTTCCTCAATTTGTTACCAATTTCCTAAAATAACATTTTTCTTTCAGTTCATTAAATCCTCAATTCAATAGAGGTTTGTTGTTATTGAAAATTAAGCCTGTAATAGATATTTTTGAAAATTAGACCACGAACTGGAAGACGCAGCGTAGGTAGGCTTCCCACAAGGTGTACCGAAGACCTAGTTAGAGTCGCGGGATGCCGCTGGATGTGGAAGGCGCAGGATCGGTCTTCTTGGGTCGTTCTGGGGGAGGCCTATGTCCAGCAGTGGACGTCTTTCGGCTGACATGATGATGATGATGAATAGATATTTTTGATTTTTTTTCAATAATTTTGTACTTATATAGTTGGTTTATACTTGTGCTTTGTGGGGCCGGTTGAAAATAGCACCCAAAGAATATAATACTCTCTAAAGACTCACTTCACTCCATCTCCTCAAAACCGAATGCTGGACAGCAGCGGCCGTCGAAACCGAATCAGCTACTGCGGTCGCCAACCCGCCTGCCAAGCGTGGCGGTTATGGCAACTCCCCCAACATGAAGTTGTACTTGGGGGAGGCCTGTTTAGCAGTGAACATTTAAACATAAACATTAAACATTTTTTGGGACAATCTTACACAAATCGACCTAGCCCTACGGTAAGCTCAGTAAGGCTTGTGTTGTAGGTACTAGACGACTATATATAATAGATAGATACATATAAATACTTAAATACATAGAAAACACCCATGACTCGGGAACATAAATCTGTGCTCATCACACAAATAAATGCCCCCACTGGGAATCGAACCCAGGACCATCGGCTTCATAGGCAGGGTCACTACCCACTAGGCCAGATCGGTCGTCAAGATCGAAGATCGAACGTCTTACTACTAAAATTATGATGATGTAAATAATAATAATCACCGCCAAAGAGTTAGAAAGCCATTTACAAGTCCGCCCTAAAAACCCACGTTACCGTAAAGATATTAATTACGAAATCTTACATAAATGTTACATTTTACATGCAACGCTTTCCATACCATTGTTTACCCGACTTCGTGGGAGATTTTCTTACTCTGGCAACACCGTTGACAAGTTTATTGTTTTTGTTTTGCCACTTATGTCCGCGTATGTACAGTCACAGACTTTAATTGTTGAGCCACTTACGGTTCAAGCTATTTTCTTTTGTTTAATACTTACTATATGAAATGTCCAATGTGAAGTGAACCCTAAATGGCTCAACAATTAAATTCCCTAACCGCTACTTTTATAAGTAAAATAGCTAAAGCATGGTGTATGTAGTAGTAACTTGTGTACACGCATGTCGGGGTTCTAGATTCAAATTTTGACGTAAGTTCCATATTGATTCTCTGCACAACTACATAGACATGGTGATTCAGTTAAGTTCTTAAAAGGCCTGAAAGCGCAGAAGTCTTGAAATCCAGTAAAAATATAAGAACCTCGACAGAGTACCAGCATTTTATACCGTTAGGCGTAGAAACGCTAGGTTTTTTTTTAATATGACATAGGCGGTAAACGAGCAGACGGATTGCCTGGTGGTAAGAAATTACCATCGCCCATGGGCACCAAGGGAGCCACAAGCGCGTTGCCGGCCTTTGAGGGGGGGTTGGAGCTCTGGGAACCTTACTCACCATCAGGAACATAACACTACATACCTGAAAGTTAGCAGTGCTATTATAGCTGTGGTCTTCTGTAAGGAGGAAGTACTTCCCCAGTCGGGCTGCTCCAGACTCAAGCGTGATGGTCATCGCTGTGCCCTACCTCTCATTGTTGGACGTAGTTTAAGGACATACCCGGGTCCGGGGCATTAGATTTGGAGTAGTTAACATTATGGCATCGTTAGCCACATTTATGGAGAAAAAATGTAATAAAATAATTGATTTTCCCAATTGTATAATACCAGTCTGTCAGCAGTACATATATTTATATACATATTTGATCACTATATTTTTTATTTATTTAAAGAGGTTTGTTTCGAACACAAAAGGGAAACAAAGTAACATTGATATACAATCCGCCTTCAAACTGATTTTTTTTAAAGAGAATTTCATACCAATATTTATAAAAAAAAAACATGTAGGTGTTTTGTTCGTTTGAATTTAAAAATATTCGACTATTTTTTTTAATGACCGGTTTGGTTTAGTTGGTTACCTTATCCATGAAGCTGATGGTCCTGGGTTCAAACCCCAGTAAGGATATTTATTTGTGTGATGAGCACAGGTATTTGTTCCTGAGTCATGGGTGTTTTATATATTGTAAAATGGCTGTGACACACGGATGGACGGACGGCTCCATTTTTGCAATTTTGGCTACGGAAACCAAAAAAACCAAGAGCATGTCGCGCCATATTCAGTATAGGGTTCCGTATTTTTGATCCGTAACCCGTAACTCAAAACGGATCAACCGACCTACATTTACATCATACATCTCAGCCGTATGCAGTCCACTGCTGGACATAGGCCTGCCACAAATATGACTTGTATCATCTTAGGGGTAGTTGCCATAGTCGCCACGCTTGGCAGGCGGGTTGGCGACCGCAGTAGCTGTAGAATGGGTTTTGACGGACGCTGCTGCCCGTCCGTAGGATTTTCCCCTTTCTCGCCTCTTACGACACCCGCGGGAGGAGATGGGGTGGTGCTAAGTCGGCCGGCATCACACGGCAAGCAGCCACGGCAACCGACCTAGCTAGATTCTAACCTAGTCGGGATAGTTGTCCTGCTTACAAAGCACGAAGTCTTGGATTCTAAAGAAAGTATCTAGAAACTAGGTAGAAAGGCGAACTTCCTCATAAGAAACTTTCAGCTAACTACACCCTGATTGTCAAGCATGCTCTGTACGTCAAGGTCAGATATATCGACACGAACAAAGTACCAAAATATGTATACATATACCTTATTGCCTCAATATTAAAGCACATGTATACATATTTGAGAACTTCGTCCGTATCGATATATTTTACATTAACTGTACAATGTACACAGTATTATTCCCTTTTCTTACTTTACATATATAATTATACCCGACAACGTGGGAGTATTTTTTGCGCTAGCAACACTTTATTGACAGTTCAAACAAGATGGCGTTTTTTCGAGGTTTTTAATTAATTATTTCCCGGTTCATTTGCTAATTACAGAGTTCACGTATTAGCTTAATAAATTAATGCTTTATTCTAATTCTGAATCGACATTTATAGGGTTTTTTAGCTACTTAATATAATTAATTAAAATGGAAATTCGCGTGTAAATGAGGTATTTAAGAACAGGCCTGGTACCGCGAACATCGAAATTCGTATTTTTCCAGCATCTTTTTTTTGTTACTCCAATTAAGGTGTCAAGAGAGTGACAGTGATTACAGTATGGGGTTCTTCAAAAAACGAGTGTACAGATTTATACAGGGTCGGCAACGCGCACGTGACACCTCTGGAGTTACAGGCGTCCATAGGCTGCGGTAACTGCTTACCATCAGGCAGACCGTATGCGTGTTTGCCACCGACGTCGTATTAAAAAAAAAGATAATCATCCGAAATTTACGAATATCGTTTTTCGCGGCCGCGTAGCGCCGCAGTAGAGTAGGTACGGCGTGAAAACCCCTTAGGACTGTACGGAATTAAAAAAAAACTTATAAAAGTGTAATATTTCATGTTTATCTACAATAATAGGTTATTTTGTGCCCATTGTACTTAAACTGCGTTCAACCCGCCTGCCAAGCGTGGCGATTATGACATTAAAGCTTAGGCGGCCCATATCTCAGCGACTTATTCTGTGCTCATTTTGACGACATGTTTAGTAGTGACCCTGCCTATGAAGCTAATGGCTTTGGGTTTAAATCCCAGTAAGGGTATTTATTTGTTGTCATGGCAACATTGCCTACTGGCTTGAAAATGGGTACAGTCAGCAGCAAAAGTTGCTAAGCGTTTGAAGTGTTCAAAATGACCTACCCGCGCTCTTATTCTCTTGACAATAGGGACGTGTTGACCTCATTTTGAACACCTCAAATGCTTAGCTACTTCTGCTGCTGACTGTACGAGAGCTTAAGTTTGTAACATCGGGTTCAAATGCTGTCACAAATGCCAGAGTTCCTCGTCGCTTTTTCATAAGTATACGTCATATATTTTCAATTAAAAGTTTTAATTATAATACAGTTTCTTCCATGGGTTCCCTTTATTTGGCATAATTTGTTTTGTCCGAATCTTAATACGCATACCAAATTTCGCATAATTTATTTACGCCGAATGTTAATGTTGCCGATTTTTATTTAGCCTAATTCTGTATTAGCCGAATACTACTTTGTCCGAAAATATATTGGCATATTATTATTTTATTAAAGCCGAATGCCCGAAAGTGGGTTAGGTTAGGTTAGAACTGTGACCACAACAGAAAAACAAGGTGGTTTGGGTTAGGTTAGAACTGCGACCACAACAGAATCGCACTCCTGGGAAAAGAAATCTTTCCAAATTATGCGTACCGACCATTCGGCTTAGTTTAGTTCTGCGGAATAGAATTCGGCGAAAAAGAATTATGCGAGATCAGTTTCTGCGTATATACAATTATGACAACACTGGGTATGCGGTATAAAATTATGACATTTATGACAAAACAAATTATGCGAAAACAAGGGGAACCTTTCTTCCATATGTACTTTGTAAATCTGTAGACTATTTTATGGACAAAGCCCCGTCCTGTGTTGCCACTGTAAAATAGAATAAACCGGGAAAATCAAGAGCACTAATTAATACCCAGTTTTTAGCTTTATTGTGTTCCGTATCGACGCCGGGGGCCATTAGTGGGCGCGCTAGGGCTGCCACCAGCAATGACTTATAAAGTTGCCGTTTTAGTACCTACTTTATTGAGCCTTTTTGTGCTTTTAAATTTATTATTTATTTATGAAGTTGTTTACACAGAATTGTATCTGTATATTGGAATTATACAATAAAATATAGATAGCAATATTAGATACAGTTGTTTCATTATACGAAACTTACTGAGAATACAATGTTGGTATTAAAATGTGACAAAAATATTATTACATTAGCAACCCGAGTGAGAATATATAATAGGTACGTTGCTTAATATCCTTGTTTATAAAATAAGTTTAAAAACAAATCTGTACACAATATAGTATCTTAAACATACATACGCATGCTTATTGATAAATGATCACGCAGAATTTTTTTATTTATTATGTATTTAAATATATTTATTTACATAAATTACAATCGTATTATGATAAATACAAGTACTTAACTAGTTACAGTATAAAATCTAAAAAAGGCCCTTGAGGCATTGTACCAAGGATGCTGGCGGCATTTACTCTTTGTATCGCAACGCAGAATTAAGTATTAGATTTATATGATTACAATGAGGACTTAAACTTTGAGTTACCATGATTTAATTTGATTTTCTTTTGCAGGTAATAATCATCTATCAACCCCGGTGACAAAAAAAGGTACAATAAATGGCAGAAAATATTTTGATTCTACGCAACGCAATATTTTACGCCTTGCTTACCATGACTTACCGTCGTGGCGACATATTTATTTCTTTCACATTAAATATACTTATCTATCCATATTTCCGAAGAAGCCGGCGGTGCTGGGTTCCAATTACAATCCCAGTAAGGATCCTGAGACATAGGTGTTCTTTGTATTCAAGTATTTGTGTATTATATATATCGTACACAACACAAGCCTTCTTGAGCTTACCGTGGGGCTCTGACAATTTGTGTTAGATCTCCTGTAATATGAAATAAATAAATATTTCTGGACAATCTTACACAAATCGACCTAGTCCTACGGTAAGCTCAGTAAGGCTTGTGTTGTAGGTACTAGACGATATATATAATAGATAGATACATATAAATACTTAAATACATAGAAAACACCCAAAGGAACAAATATATGTGCTTATCACACAAATAAATGCCCTGACTGGGATTCGAACCCAGGACCATCGGCTTCATAGGCAAGGTTACCCACTAGGCCAGACCGGTCGTCAAATTTATTTATTTATACATGTCACTCATTAAAACCCGAAGTGGATTTAAAATTCTTTTTTTACGTATGGCAACCCTGGACCGCTTAGTCTATGATAAATGGCGGGTTCAGACAAAGAAAACAAATTTAAAACCCGTAGTTTGTAGAGAAATGCTCTTTTTGCTTCCTGTCAATATTTTTTGTTACATCATTAATGGATACCTTCAGGCGAGATCCTTAACGTAAATCTATACGGCCGACGACCGGTCTGGCCTAGTGGGTAGTGACCCTGCCCATGAAGCCGATGGTTCTGGGTTCAAATCCCAGTCAGGGCATTAACTTGTGTGATATTTGTTTCTGAGTCACGGGTGTCTCTATTATATATAGGTCGTCTAGTACCTACAACACAAGCCTTACTGAGCTTACCGTAGGAATAGGTCGATTTGTGTAAGATTGTCCCGAAATATTTATTTATCTATATATATAAACGTGAATGTCCTGACTGACTGAGCAAAGCACAGCCCAAACCGCTTACATAGCTGATTTTTTCACTGTAAGTAGTTTATATACCGTATGGACACACTAAGGGATTTTTGGAAATTCTACCATTAAGGTTTTTTTTTTAATTCTATGACGGTGGCAAACAAACATTTGACCCGTCTAATGGTAAGCAGTTACCGTAGCCTATGGACGCCCGCAACTCCAAAGGATTCACATGCACGTTGCCTACCCTAAAAGTTGGAGCTCTGGCAACCTTACCACCAGTAACACAACACTGCATACCTGAAAGGTAGCAGTGCTATTATGGCTGTGGTCTTCTGTAAGGAGGAGGTATTTCCCCAGTTGGGCTTCTCTAGACTCAAGCGTGATGGTACTTCGCTGCGCCCTATCTCTCATTGTTGGACGTAGTTTAAGGGTCCGAAATCCGGCTCCGCTTATCCTCTGTCCGAAATATTTCATCTTTCTGTTCTCTAAAACTCTCACTCACTTCAGCCGTAAATCGTCCACTGCTGGACATAGGCCTCCCACAAATATGACTTGTATCATCTTGGGGGTAGTTGCCACAGTCCGCACCGACCGCAGTAGATTGGGTTTCGACGGACGCTGCTGCCCATCCGTCGTTTTCCCCTTTGTCGCCTCTCACGACACCCGCGGGAGGAGATAGGGTGGCGCTATTCTAAGTCAGCACCACACGGCTTAAGCTTCTCTAAGACTGCGCGCAGGCAATTATCGCGAGATACAATTGAACTTGTGAACTTTTAGTTAAAAGAACTCTTTGAAAGCTCTGTCCGTTGTTCAAAGTTATTTCGAGATAATTTTATAGCATTCCAAGATTGGAAGCTAAGTGATTAATTAGATACTTGGATACAAAGCACAAAGAAATTCCTGTATGTTTCAACAGTCCCTAGTAAGGGACTACAGTATGAGGTTCTTCAAAAAGGAGTATACCCTGTATACCTATAGGTTCTTAAAGGGTAGGCAACGTGCATGTGAATCCTCTGGAATTGTAGGCGTCTATAGGCTATGGAAACTGCTTACTATAAGGCGGGCCGTATGCTTGTTTGCCACCGTCGTTGTATAAAAAAAACAAAGAAATTGCTGTGTGGCAAAGATTGTAATCTTTGAAGTCGATACTGCTCTTAACTGTGTAATCGAACTTTTTTAGTTAGTTTCCTGGCAGCTGAACATCTGTGTAGGTTGGGAATGCGTCAGAGGTGCGACCATACCCTTAAAACCGGCGACGCTACGGAATCGCAATGACGCTTCGTATCTGCACCGTTTTCACTGCACGCTCTCCATACAGCTGCACAAAATACGCAGCCGCTACGGAATCGCAGTGACGTGCCGTCAACTTCTCTACACATTGCCTAATATACGCAGGTATACCGTAAATTGAGCTGCTCCACTACGCTTTAGTATGGGGCACGGCACGGCGTACACGTTGCGGCTGCGTATTTTTAGCAGCGGTGTGGAGAGCATGAGGTAAATCGATATATTTGAACGTTTCTTAAAATTTTTGCCCCTTTTCTCGACTTCAAATATTTTGGTAAATTTTACGTTTTTTCTTGTCAAAATCGCGAGCTGATTCGATTTATGCAAGAAAAAAATGTGTCTCAAAGATTTTTTTCCTATTTTGTTACCTTGTTCTATAATATTTTCTATCCTAACATAATAGAAAATTAAAAAATGTATGGAATTTTATGGGACATATTTTTTTATTACATAAATCGAATCAGCTGGTTGTTGAACCTTATTACTGTAACTGTCTACTTATATAAAACATATGTCAAATAGAATAACAATAAAATAGAGACATTGTCTAAGTCACCTAAATAATAAATGATGAGAAAAAAATAACCTACAGTTTCTTATTTATCAATGTTATTTAATAATTAACTAGCAATTTATTCATGGTCCTTCCGGATATGAACCAGCGACCTATGGATACTCTGACCAGAAAAAACGTAAAACTTACAAAAAAATTTTTGGTCTAGAAAATAGTCAACAATTTTGAGAAACGCTAATTTACAACACGTCACTGCGAATCTGTAACGTTAAAGGAAATATTGGTGTATGTGACCCGGGTATTATCCTCAAACTGTCACCAAAAACAACTGTAACTTCATTCCATTAGAGCATAGCTCTGGACTATACTGCGATCACCAATCCGCCTGCCAAACATGGCGATTAACCCTGATCAGACATCGGTTTGCGGTCTGAGAACGTTCGTTTGTTTCGAACGATTGTCTCTGTTACTCTCATGACCGCTTAATTGGAGTTAAAGAGAAAGTTGCTCGAAATTTACTTACTTCGATGTTGGACCCGGTTATGCCCTTAAACTACGTCCAACAATGAGAGGCACAGCGACGACCATCACGCTTGAATCTGGGGCAGCCCAACTGGGGAAGTACCGACTCCTTACAGAAGACCACAGCCATAATAGCACTGCTACCTTTCAGGTATGTAGTGCTGTGTTCCTGATGGTGAGTAAGATTCCCAGAGCTCCAACCCCCCTTAAACGTCGGCAATGCATTAGTAATTCCCCTGGTGTTGCGGACGGTAATTGCTTACCACCAGGCTATCCGTCTGCTCGTTTGCCGCCTATGTCAAAAAAAAAAATGTTCGCTGTAACCTGATAGATCTTTTAACAAATATACTATGTGTAAATTGCAATGAAATATAGGTTGAGTACACAATGCGTCATATTTATCATTTATCTTATCGTTATCGTAAGATAAGACAGCATTGAACGATACCTTCTGTAAATAAATATAGGAACAGACAACAGTATTAAAAACGTATGTTCAATGAGTTTATCGCTTGCCGAAATGGCGATAATTATTTTTTGAGGCAGAAATGGGATCTTAATTTTATCTTTGTAATCTGATTATAGCCATCAGATATATCGGAGCTGTGGAGGTGGTCACAGATATCTGAACGCCTCTATTGTCAAGGCGATAAAGTATATATTCAGATGGCGACAGTACTTCAATCACAAGTTACTACAGTAGATATATGTTGCCTTTTTATTTACCCTAAACTCTGTATTTTTTTAATATACAAGACTGACCAGCGTTTGCCCTTAGCCACACCTGATGGTAAGTGTCGACGAGGTCGAGGGTGTAGCACGCTGGTTCAGTAACAGCCTATTCACTCTTGCCTTGAAGACTCAAATTATATGTATATCTTTCCGGGAATACAGACAGAAGCTAGCGAATTCCAATCCTTAGCAGCCCGCTTTAAGGTAGAAGCGAATCGCTTCGTGCGAATAAATGGAATATTCACAACGTAAGTATGAAACCGCTCCCCTCGCCTGGACGTCCGGTGGTGGAACGGAGATGGCGGAATTAAATCGTGCAATTCCTGTGCACACTCCAAAATGTATCCTGTAAAACACAGACAAACTAGCAACCCTGCGACGGTGCTCAAGGCTCTGTAACCTTACACTAAGCTCTGTATTTCTGAATACATAGATTTTTCTCAATTCATGCTAGTGATTCTGTACCTCTCGTAAACTAGGCCAGAACGTTTCTACTCAACAATTGTATTAAATAATAAATAAAATAAATAAATATTTCGGGACAACATTAGACAAATCGACCTAATCCTACGGTAAGCACATTAGGCTTGTGTTGTAGGTACTAGACGACGATATATATAATAGATAGATACGTATAAGTACTTAAATAAATAGAAAACACCCATGGCTCAGGAACAAATATCTGTGATCATCACAAAAATAAATGTCCTGGCTGGGATTGGAACCCAGGACCATCGGTTTCATAGGCAGGGTCACTACCCACTAGGCCAGACCGGTTGTCTGTATTGCCAGACTATATCATAATTATATATTATGCCGTGGTTCGTTATGAAGTATTATACTACCCACAGCCGAGCTTATTCAATTCAAATTCGCTCATACGGTTTTAATAAAGACAAACTCTCAAACAAAACCAAAAAACCACAACCAAAAGCATTCATAAATAACATAAAAGAATCATCCTTTCACAAGCTAACTTAACCAAAAAGCGTCCTTACTTGTCTTAAAATAGAGCTCTCATTTTAATAACACTACGAAACACTTGAAAAAAATATCTTCAATTTAATTAAGGTTGGCAACACTCATTATGTCGCAGGATCGGGAGATTTAATTTGTTACATGGCAACATTGTTTGTCTGACATTCGGCTTTTGTATTGCTGTGGTTTTCTGTTCGACATTTGAATGTTATGATTTTGCGTCTGTTCCTATTTTAAAAAGTTAACATTTTGAATATGGAAATAATTTCTTGACAGAACGAATGCTAATTAGAGGGAAAGGGTGTTATTACCTCGTATGTGCGTTTATTTGTACACACCAAATTAATGTAGCTCATTTAGTCACTGAACAGAGGGCTGCGAACAAAGAAGTTCAAAACGTTGGACATCTTTCTCTTTTACTTTGTTTTGACCGACCGGTCTGGCCTAGTGGGTAGTGACCCTGCCTATGAAGCCGAAGGTCCTGGGTTCGATTCCCAGTCAGGGCATTTATTTGTTTGATAAGCACGGATATTTGTTCCTGAGTCATGGGTGTTTTCTATGTATTTATGTATCTATCTACTCGTATTATATATATCGTCATCTAGTACCTACAACATAAGCCTTACTGAGCTTACCGTAGGACTAGGTCGATTTGTGTAAGATTGTCCCGATATATTTATTTATTATTTATTTACTCCAATTATGACGTAATAAGAATGTCAGAACTTCAAAGTTTTAACATTTTTTTTATTGCCGTAATACCAAAGTTTTTAGATACACTTGTAAGTACTTCTGGATGGAGGTAAATTAATATTATTCACCACGAACGTTGCTAAAGGGTTCGAAAAATTAGTATACGCGATATAATCCGTTTCATTTGTTTTATTTCATCAATATTCATGTTACTAAAATACCATTTCTTCGTTTCTGACAGAGTTTAAAATGTCACGAATCGAGTACTCGACGCTCAATAATTGCCCCCAAACGACTGCATATGTCGAACCAACCTTCGGAACGAAACTAGTACAGTTGCCATCAGATATATCGGAGCTGTTTAGGTGCTCACAAATATCCGAACATGCACTTTACCGTCTTGACAATAGAGGTGTTGTTCCGATATTTGTGACCACCTCCGCAGCTCCGATATATCTGATGGCGACTGTACTCTTCACCAAACGTTTCAATGACCCTTCAGTTCAGAAAGTGCATGCTGACGTGAAACGCAATCCAAGATGGCGGGTAACGACATCTCAACGGAATTTCGACATTCCTCTTTCTGTCTGCGAATTTCAAGCGAATTTTACATTATTATGCTATTTTTAAACTGAACGTTAAACTTTTCTCCTTATTTTCTCTTCTTCTATAAGGTAAATAATTGTATTTATAATCTAGAGTAAGGTAATGGCACTAATGTCGGACACTTTAAGCTGACAGGCACCAATGATGGACACTTAGTTCTTATTTCAAAAATCATAAAGTTATAAATTGAATATGTCCCAACAAATGCACAACACTTAACTCCTTTGTAATAAGCACTAATGTTCATTATTGGTTCCTTGTCCATTACTGGTCCCGTCACCTTAATATTATAAAGGCGAAAGTTTGTGTGTATGTTTGTTACTTCACGTCTAAACGGTTGGAGCGATTTTAATAAAATTTGGTATGGAGTTAGCTTAGCTAGCCCTTTAACACATAGGCTACGTTTTTTTCCCTAATAAACCGCGGGCACAGCTGGTAAATAAATATTTCCTAACTAGTGCGTAAAAAGTGCACTTTGCGTACGCTTCGCTTGCGTAAATTTCACTTTTTAAGGCACTTGTTATGAAAAATTGGGTTCGATACACGTGTAAAAACTTCTTTAAGACTCGAGTGATTGTCACCCTCGTTTCACTCGGGCTCCAACTTTCACCCTCGTCAAAAAAAATATTTTTTTCACTAGTAACGAAATGTACTATTTTAACCTTATACACAAGTACCTAGTACACAGGCGCCATGATATATATCGGATTTTTTTTATTTTTATTTTTTATCGGAATTATAATTATTATTTTGGACCCGGGTATATCATTAAACTACGTCCAACAATGAGAGGTACGGCACAGCGAAGTACCATCACGCTTGAGTTTGGAGAAGCCCAACTGGGGAAGTACCTCCTTACAGAAGACCGCAGCCATAATAGCACTGCTGCCTTTCAGGTATGTAGTGTTGTCTTCCTGATGGTGAGTAAGATTCCCAGAACTCCGACAACTTTTAAGGCCGGCAACGCGTTTGTGACTACCCTGGTGTTGCGGGTGCCCATGGGCGACGATAATTGCTTACCATCAGGCAATCCGTCTGCTTGTTTGCCACCTGTGGTGGTGGTCTCAATAAATATCTGAGCAACGCCTCTATTTAGGCAATAAAATGCATGTTCCGCTATTAATACCTAACCTTTGCACTTGGTTTGACTTGGATCAAGCCATCTGTTTTGCAAGCTACTACTACCTATCTCCTTAACAAAAGATCTGTATTATTAAAATGTAGGTATAAACGGGTCACTCACGTATCTTAAAGTCGAATAACGCTCGACATATGTTTCGGTCCAATTCGACTTTAAGATACGTGATGACCCGTTTTTAGTATGTCTGAGTCTCACGGGAGTTTTCTATTAAATATCTTTATTATTAAATAATATAATATAAATACTAAAGAAAGGAGAAAGTGAAAATAACTTTATAAACGCGATTAAGCTGAACTGAAATATCCGTTATAATAAATACTTGACGGATCGGTTATCAGATGAGATCTACTTTCTCTGTAATAAATATAATAAGTAACAGCGGATGTGATTAATTAGTTACACTTCTAAGATGGCGGGTTTCCGGTGATACGTTAGATAAAAATAATAAATAAATATTTCAGGACGGTTACACAAATCGACCTAGTCCTACGGTAAGCTCAGTAAGGCTTGTTGTAGGTACTAGACGATGATATATATAGTAGATACATATAAATACTTAAATACCTAGAAAACACCCATGACTCAGGAACAAATATCTGTGCACATCACACAAATAAATGTACTCGACGCTCATAAACAGAGCCCGGAAAATCCATAGCAAAACAAAAGTCTGTCGCAATCAAACTATTTTTTTTAAACAAGTTTTGTCAAAAAAATCATACCGATATGTGACATTATCTATGAAAAGGGACCTTATTGTCGATGGCGCTTACGCTGTTGTTCAAGATGCCGCAATACAAACGCAACGCGGTACGACGTAAGTGCCATCGACAATAAGGTCCCTTTTCATAGATAATGTCACATATGTTTAGGTGCATTATTTTATAATCATTCACGCGAAACGCAAAATAAGTGGTAAGTTAAGGGTTTGTTTTATATGTGTTAATTCATCTAAAACGCAACGTAACTTATATTATCAACGTTACTTACAGTACCGGCCAATAATATATCACCTTTAAGTATTTAGGGCGAAACTTTTTTTATATATATCTCTACATGTTTTTACCTTACCTAATCATGTAAGGGGTAGTATTTAGACTCTTTGGACGAGCGATATGAAAACCTGACCACATCTTAGGTTTATATTTAGTTTTTTGTTTATTTTCTGCAAAAACACTACAGGGCTGTTTTCCTACGGTTGCATGTAAATGTGAAATTATTTCCTAAAAATAGCAAATAAATGAGAGGTGGTTAACGAGGTGAAGATGACAATGACTCGTGGGGCGAAAAATTTGAATGCCTCTTAACCACAAGCTATATTTGCCGGCTACAAGCAAGGGCGTACTCACAAACAGCTTTCGCAGCAGTCTAGTGTGTCGAGAACCACGATTACTAAGTTACTGAAGCGATTAAAGCTACCAAAAAGTTCCATTGGCAATAAAACACGTGGCAGACCGCGTTTTACCTCATATGTAGGTCATATGTGACCGACCGAAATATTTTGCGAGTCTCACGTCAGAATCCTCAGTTAACGGCGACGGATATAGTTAAAGAAATATCGACCCCAGGACAGCGTACTCCATCTTTACGGACTATCCGACGTCGTTTGCAGAACGCAGGATTAAACGGCAGACGCCCTGTAAAGAAACCGCTTATATTTGAGAAGAGACCGAAAAATAAGAGTAGCTTAGTGTAAAGCACGCGAAAACTGGACACCGCGACAATGGTATGATACACTCTGGAGCGATGAGAGCAATTCAATTCAATTCCAACGAGTTTCTTTTGTTTGAGAGCGATGGTATGAAGTGGGTACGTCGTCCTACTGGTATCCAATATAAGTCCGAGTACCAACTTCCCACGGTAAAACACGGAGGGGATTCTGTAATGGTGTGGGCGGTCTTTTCCGCTAGAGGCATGGGCCGTCTTCATAAAATTGAAGCTATCATGGACCAGAATATGTACCTAGATATTCTGGACAATGTAATGTTACCATATGCGCGACAATTTCGGGGCCGCGGGTTTGTGTTCCAGCAGGACAACGATCCATACTATCGTGCAAAACATGTCACAGAATGGTTCAAGCGGCGTCGCGTTATTCTAATGGACTGACCAAGTCAATCCCCTGACTTAAACATAATAGAGCCGCTATGGGATGAACTAGAAAGACGCTTGAAAGGTAAAACAACCACTAATGCCAGTCCAAAGTTCTCTCAGCTACAGGAGGAATGGTATAAAATCCCTCAATCAACTATTGGTGCTTTCGTGGACTCTATGCCTAGACGCTGTAAAGCATTTATTGAATCAAAAGGCTTTGCTACAAAGTATTAATGTTGTAACACTTTTATAAATATATATTATGTTAACCTATCACTTCCTTTGATTTATAATAGGTTGATAAAGATCGACTGCACTTAGTTATGTTGTGCAGGTTTTAAGTATTTAATGAGTATAACTGTACTTCCACATTATTTTATTGAAATATGCATTATATTTGTTTGGTAAAGCTCAGGGTAATATTTACACTCTGCAATCTTAACAATATATGTTACTATAAACATGTTTACTTAAAAAAACACAAAGGTGATATATTATTGGCCGGTACTGTATATTTCATATTAAGTTATAACCCTTTCTTTTGGCTTGGCCGTAGTCGGGTGACAAAGAGCTTATCAACCTCATTGAAAATAAAAGACACCTCAGAAAATTTGTATTCAATAAGACATGCATAAACTCGATATCGATAAAAAAATGTTTCTAACACTAGTTTGATTGCGGCAGTCTTTTGTTTTGCTATGGATTTTCCGGGCTCTGCTCATAAATTAAGAAGCTAGTATTATAACTTACTATTTCGATATAATAGTGCATTTATAATAAAAAAAGTATATCCACGTTAAAAAGCCATTTTTCTTGAAAAGGCTTCCTAATAAAGCGTCTAGTAAAAAAACGCTTAAAACTGAAACGCGCTCTAAAAGCCGGCGATGCATTTTAAAAGGACGAATTTTATATTTAATCCTCACAAAGAGTTTTGTCGTAAAGAGAAAAAAATTGTAGCTAAACCTAATGATCGCACTTACTGGCAACACTGTGGCACTTAGAAGTTAAAAAAAAAGTTAGCAGCAGAGTTTGAGTAGGTAGGCTTGTTTTGGTAAATAGTTTTTTTCCTAACTAGTGCGTAAAAAGTGCACTTTTCGGACGCTTCGCGTGCGTAAATTTCACTTTTTAAGGCACTTGCTATGAAAAATTAGGTTCGATACACGTGTAAAAACTTCTTTAAGACTCGGGTAATTGTCACCCTCGTTTCACTCGGGCTCCAACGTTCACCCTCGTCGAAAAAAAATTTTTTTTCACTAGTATCGAAATGTACTATTTCCTAACTAGTGCGTAAAAAGTGCACTTTTTGCAGCGTAAATTTCACAAAATTAGGTTCGATACTCGTGTAAAAACTTCTTTAAGACTCGGGTGATTGTCACCCTCGTTTCACTCGGGCTCCAACGTTCACCCTCGTCGAAAAAAATTTTTTTTCACTAGTATCGAAATGTACTATTTTATCTGTGGTTATTAAAATTATTAATACTACGACGGCGGCAAAGTATACGGCCCGCCTGATGGAATCAGGCATGGTATGGACGCCTGCAAGTCCAGAGGATTCACACGTGCGTTGCCCTTTAAGGAACTTTGAGATTCGGCTGTGGTTTCCTGTAAGGAGGTAATTTCCCATTCGGGCTCCGCTCCAGGCCCTGTACCGCGAACATTGAAGTTCGTATATTTTGAGCATCTTGCTCTTTTATTCCAATTAAGTCATCATGAGAGTAACAGAGACAACCGTTCCACCAACCCAAAATCGTTATTTTGGGTTGGTGAAACGGAACGGTTAGTAGGCAATTACCGTCGCCCATGGGCACCCGTAACATCAGGGGAGTCACAAGCGCGTTGCCGGCCTTCAAATCGGTTTAGCCGTTCTAGAGTTATAAAAGTTGGAACTAACACAACTATATTTTATTTAATTTTAAACATTATTGCTTCTCGGAAACATTTAATTGGCAGGAAGTAAATATCTGCAACATATTATATTATAACAAAACAAACAAGTCCATCAATGTCGTCACCAAAAACGCCTCAAAAACCAATTTCCTTGAAACAATGCCGTGTCAAAATGAATATTCCCGCCATTTTAAGTCACCTGTCAGTTGCAGGCGTTCTTTTTAAATTCTTTCCGTTTGGCCGGCGCGGCGACAGCTGTGAGAAGAGACGTTTTACGCTTTTTTAAATAATTTTCGGTTTGGGAAGTTGTCTTGCTTTTTAACTTAGTTAAGTATACATTTGACCGTTACTATAAACACAGACATAGATAAACATACTGTTCTGTTCTAACGCTAATAGTTACTCCACAAATAGGAATGGAATAAGGTAATGGCACTAATGTCGGACACTTTAAGCTGACAGGCACCAATGATGGACACTTAGTTCTTATTTCAAAAATCATAAAGTTATAAATTGAATATGTCCCAACAAATGCACAACACTTAACTCTTTTGAAATAACTAATGTTCATGATTGGTTCCGTGTCCATTACTGGTTACTGGTGCCGTGTCCATTATTTTATTTGGCTTTGTGAGACTATTTTAACTGTTACTATTATGTATAGAAAGTCGCGTTTTTTTTAAATTAATTAATTCATTTCTCTATTAGTCGTTGATTTTACCGAGTACAGTATTATTTAACAGACAAACATATCTCAAAACAGAAAATGTTAAACCGCCTGGCATTTAGTCTATCTTTTCTATGTACAGTGTATAAAGTAAGTATGTATTTTTCATACGAGCGTATACGTTGTCCACATATAGTATCCAGTAATACGACTCGTATTATGTTAATAATTTTGTTAAATAGTGTCATAAAATAGTATTACCCATTTTTTTAAATCTGACCGGGCAGCAATGTACGCAGTCCAACTTATTTTGACATGACAAGTAATACTGACATGACATGACGCATCGTTACGTTAATTATTATGGATGCAATACATTGCGTGCTGAATTATTATGTATGAAAAAAAAATTGTAATTTTTTTTAAGAAACTGAATTGAAATAGCTTCCCGAGGTCCAATACTAACCGCCACTACAATATACGCCCGTATGAAAAATACGCACTGTTATACAATTAAAACTGTTGTGAGCCATGTTACTACTACTTAGTTACAAACGGATAAACTCACGTGTAATTATATCGCACTAGGCGACATGTTTCGGGTAAGCTCTGGTACCCATCTTCAAACCGAGTCAGGACACACCGATCGCGTTGAGGGTGTATGTTGAGTGAGTGATACACTGTATTATTATTTAAATGACTCAGTTCAGGTAAGAAGGTAACTATGTCTTTTTCGTGTAGTAAAATTATTATTTTCTGCTAAATCTTGTTATCAGTGTAGACATTAAAATGTTTTATGTTTTCTTGTGGGACTACGCATAGCCCTGTAGGCACTTAAATGTTTGATATATTACTGTTTTGAAAGATTAAGTCCCGCTGAGTTTGTCGCCGGTAATGTTCTTTACACACAATATATTCACAACGTATATTATATTCTGCAAATATAATGGATGTTAAGAAACTTTTGCATGTGATTATTTTCGTCCTTAAAGTTTTTGTAATTGAAGCGTCTCACAAATCGGCGGGACAATCTTACACAAATCGACCTAGTCGTACGGTAAGCTCAGTAAGTCTTGTGTTGTAGGTACTAGACGATATATATAATATATAGATATATATAAATACTTAAATACATAGAAAACACCCACGACTCAGGAACAAATATCTGTGCTCATCACAAATTAGTGCCCCGACTGGGAATCGAACCCAGGACCATCGGCTTCATAGGCAGGGTCACCA
This sequence comes from Grapholita molesta, assembly GCA_022674325.2. Classification (NCBI taxonomy): domain Eukaryota; kingdom Metazoa; phylum Arthropoda; class Insecta; order Lepidoptera; family Tortricidae; genus Grapholita; species Grapholita molesta. The sequence goes on along the minus strand of CP053145.2, from coordinate 336,325 downwards.
CTAGCCCAGACCGGTCGTCATATAGGTCGGTCCGCTTATGTAGTTTAGGTGTACATTTTTTGACGTTTATCAGTGCATTATAATTTGCTTAAATTTAAATGTAAATATTTTATTGGATTTTAAGATAATATAGCGGCTCACATTACAACTATTACTTAAAACGGGACTGCGGCGCTACCGCGAACAACGATATTCGTAAATTTCGGAAGATTGTCTCTGTCACTCTCATGACACCCTTGATTGGAGTAAAGAGAAAAATACCCGTAATATACGAAATTCGACGTTCGCGGTACCGGGCCTGTTACCTTGTATGTTAATTTGAATAAGTTTCAGTTATTCCGTTATGGCGCTTGAAACAGTGCCGAAATATCGGAAACTTATTCAAATTAACATACATGATAATCCCGTTTTAAGTTTGTTATCTTTTATTCGTTACTTTTATCCATTTATTAAACTAAATAGGCTAAAGTGGGGTACTCTAAGCAAATAGGCTAGCGGCCAGGACACCCAATGTCCGTGTGGTACGGCTCCCCTCACAATGGAGCACATGCTAACTTGTCCGGCGTGCCCATGCACCTGCTGTAAGCTGGACCTGCGCGATGCGACAGACAGGGCGTTAAGAGTCGCTAGCTTCTGGTCCCGCACCGTTTGAACGAAACCATCGACACGAGAAGAAGAAGATTTATTAAACTCAAGTTGAGTTTTAATGACAAAGTTGGCAAACGAGCAGACGGATTGCCTGATGGTAAGCAATTACCATCGCCCATGGGCAGCCGCAACACTAGAAGAGTCACTAGCGCATTGCCGACGTTTAACGGGGGTTGGAGCTCTGGGGACCTTACCATCAGGAACACAACACTACATACCTGAAAGGTGCCAGTGCTATTATGGCTGTGTTCTGTAAGGAGGAGGTACTTCCCCAGTTGGTCTTCCCCAGACTAAAGCGTGATGGTACTTCGCTGTGCCCTACCTCTCATTGTTGGACGTAGTTTAAGGACATGCCCGGGTGAGTTATTTTTCTAGCTAGAATTTGCTGAACATGTTGTAAATATAATATAGACGTCGATTTAAAAAGTTCTACGACTACCTATCATTAATGATCATTGATTAATGAAAGCGGATATAGTCGTCAGTTTCAGAGATACAGCGGGACAGACAGATGGTTGATTTATGACACGCCCCCCGTCAAGTGTGCTTCAAGTACACTCGGATTAGTATTAAATAATTACAAGATACCCAACTGACTGAGCCCCACAGTAAGTCAAGAAGGCTTGTGTTGTGATTAGATAACGATATAATTATATAATATTAATATAAGATTGATTAAATTGACTTTAAGGTTAATAACTCAGGAACAAATAAATGCTTTAACTGGGATTCGAACCCAGAAGGCCTATAGCGAAATTTAAAAAATGTATCCAAACTTGAAAATGGTTAATAATATTAACATTGTTTATTGGGAAAAATAAAAATTTTAAGATGAACAATTCCTCGTTTTTGTAAAAGTCCTTAGAAATATTCCACCCTGTAATATATCTACTCAATAAATCTTAAAAAGTCGTAAAACTATATAAACGACCTAGAACCCGTTTTTTCTAATTGGTAAATATTTTATTTTACTTATATTAGTATTTGATCAATACAACGTTAATTTTCTTTACTTATTTATTCAATTTATATTCTTCTCCCAAATCTTGGTTAGCCAATGCTTTTGGACATACGCAGTATGAGAAGTGACTAGGACATAGAATACGTTTTATCCCGTAATCATACTTTAAAGACTGGCATGGCTAGCCGACGAAGTCGCGGGGAAAAGCTAGTTATTAATATTATTGGCTTCTGCTCTTGCCCCCGAAATCATTCTGTATATGTTCTATAGTACATATAATATTGAGGTCAAATGTGCTTACAAATAGGTTTTACTGCACTTCATTCTTCGCCCGAGCACGTACGAGAAGATATTACCATAAAATGAAGCAGTTGGTGACACCGTACAGTCTCAACTTGTTAACATAAAACTTGGCAAATGTCAGATATATATATATATAGGTAACCCTTTCTGACCAACCTTGATTTAGAATATGGATTTAGATTTAGGTATGTAATAGATAGAGATTTCTGGTTCAATTTCAAAATGGCGAAGTGGTCTTAAGAAAATATTATTTGTTTTTTGTTCATTAACGTTGTTTAGTGTGTAATAGATACATAGTTCATACATACATTTCATCCGTATGCAGTCCCCTGCTGGACATAGGGCTCCCACAAATATGACTTGAGTATTAAATGATTTATGACTTATTTTGTATGTATTTTTTGAGATATTATACTATACATATTACTACGACGTAGCTATTTTACAGAAGTTTTTTCAAAAGTCAAATAAGTACGTATTACAAAAACTCACCGTTTCTTTAACTGACTAATGTATTTAATGCTCATTTTAAACCATTAGACCATTAAATAGAAAATTCCCACTTCATTAAACAAACTAAAAAACCAGAAATACGCGTAAAAAACGCCTAATTACGTGCCTCCAACATTATTTTATTTCTCAACGAATTTGCGTACAATGCCGCCAACATAACGAAATAATCAAAAACCGTTTAGTTCCAAAACCATGTCAGTGGTTTAAAAAGAATAGAACGTGGACAATGGAATTTGGACCGTATTGTGTTAATGATAGAGATCGGATTAGCTAAAACAAAAAGGGGTCTTTGAACTCCGGTGCCGTTAGATGGCGCAAAAAGTTCGCGCTTCAAGAGACGTTTTTTTGTTATTTAAATCTGTAATTGTTTGATTGATCGTGTTTGAGATATTGCAAGTTTGTGATGACTGTGTTACTTTAAGTGTGTAGTATTCATGTACAGTCGCCATCACATACATCGCAACGGACAAGCTGCTCAAAAATATCTGAACACGACCTTATTGTCAAGGCGTTAGAGTACATGTTCAGATATTTTTGAGCAACCTGTAATGTACAGATGTTTCTGATGGCGACTGTACTAGGGTAGTGTTTAGTTGCTGTTAGTTATATACAGGGTGATCAATCCAAAAGGTCAGTAGAGGGAAAGTCAGTAACTATGAGAGATAGCGATATCTGTTCTTATGAACCATAATTTAGATTTTAGATTTAGTAATGCCATTCAAATTTTTAAAATCTCTCATACATAACCGGGAATTACTTTAACATGCTTTATCCTTGACAATAGAAGCGTGTTCAGATATTTGTGACCACAGCTCCGATATATCTGATGACGACTGTACAGTCAGCAGCAGAAGTGGCTAAGCGTTTGAGGTGTTCAAAATGAGGTCAACACATCTCTATTGTCAAAAGAATAAGAGCGTGCGTAGGTCATTTTGGACACTTCAAACGCTTAGCTACTTTTGCTGCTGACTGTACAAGACGTGATTTAAGACCACCTGTGTGTGTTATCTTGGGTCGTCTCTGCGAATGCTGAGTCAGCACTGTTCCACTAACTAACACACGTGACAAACGACAAAACAAGTACAGTCAGTCAATTTTATTACTGACGTCGCAACCAATCAGTTAATTCTTATAAATAAAGGAATAAAACGGGATGTCTCTGGTGAGACTCGAATTCGCGACTCCGGGGTACAGTCAACCAATTTGATTTATAGGCCACTTCGTTCCTTGTCACAGTGAAAATCTATAAGCTCAGCAAGGCTTGTGTTGTAGGTACTAGACGACGATACATATAATAGATAGATACATATAAATACTTAAATACATAAAAAACACCGATGACTCAGGAACAAATATCTGTGCTCATGACACAAATAAATGCCCTGACTGCGATTCGAACCCAGGACCATCGGCTTCATAGGCAGGGTCACTACCCATTAGGCCAGACCGGTCGTCAAAAATGTCTGTCTTTGTTTGTTTGATTGTACTTTAATATCAAGAGAGTAAGATGCATGTATACAAATTTTGGCACTTTGGATGTATAGATATTTTTGACCTTAACTGACAACCTTGACATTACCCTACTCCACTTTCGTGACACTTGTCAAAACACGTAATGTAATGACAGCTGTGACAAATACAAGAATAATGGAAAGTCAATAATAGGTTGCGGCGACATTTTGTTTTTTTTGTGTGTTTGAGAATAATTTGTGTGTCAATGTTGGCATTATTTTGTAATTTACCGCAAACGGAGAAAAGTAAGGTTATGTTTTGATATCTATAGATTTTTCTCGGAGTTATTTAGAACATAGGATCAAAAGTAAATATCTTCTGTGATTTTCCCCTGAACTTACCGGAGTTAGGATTGCAGCTCTAATTTTGCAAATAAACTCTTAACTATAACTATTGATAAAAAAACACAAATGAATACAATGTTTGTGACCATAGGAAGAGAGAATTATGCGCTAATTCAATTCAATTCAATTTTTGGGTATATGTGGCCCCATCAACTTTTTGATGATTCTGCCAATGTCGAGGTTGGATAGCACACTGCTTGTTGTGGATGTTTGGTTGACTTATGCGCTAATGTTACTGCAAAAACAGCGGTGACTGTTTCTTCTAATAGTACTTTTTTAATCAATTCATGACCCCGCCGTACGATTCCGTCCGAGTACGATTTTAGCCGTAACCATAATGTTGGACAATAAAAAATATTAAAGAGTAAAATATTTTCTAAACATTATTTTTTTATATCTTTATTTACAGTCATTACAATTTTATAATAATTTATTTATTTATTTAGCTTTTATTTTCCACATTTACATTTATAATATTTGTGTTCTTGTTCTTGTAGTCCTAATTTAATGTGGCCCCCGTCGGGTAGAAAGCCTCCTCCATTTATTTCTATTTTTGGTTATATTTAGCCAGTTTCTTCCTGCAACTTTTATTATCTTTACGAGAATTTTATAATAATTACAAGTACTTAACTAATAACTACATTAATTCTAAAAATATAAAAGCCTGGGCAGAGAGTACTTGTACTGTTAGACGTAGAAACGCTAGGTCCATGGGGTCAAAGCGCGCACATACTGGTAACTGCTGACTGAAAAGCTAGCGGCTTCCTCGCACAACGTATCAGAATTTTAATACAACGAGGAAATGCCGTCAACATCCTAAACAATTAATTAATTACTGTTTGTGACAATTTTAATTCCCCAGACCTAATAAAAACTATGTTAACAAAAATTTTAAGTACTTACAAAATATCTATCATAATTCATAAGTAACCTCTTTATTTTTTTATGTGCGGTTATTTAAATACCAGTAAATTTGCCATATGAGGTTACATCGTTTCACGGAAGTATAAAATTATAAAAGTTTTTTTATGCTTCTCATTACTACTTAACCAACTCGCTGTTTTAATCTTTATTTCAACCATAAAATAACTCGACGGAACTGCCCAATAAAACACCTAATTTAAAAAGTTCTAACGTCATTTGTACCAACTTGTATTTAACACACATAATAACCTCTACTCGATTCATATAAGGTTTATTTTGGTTTGATGGATGGTGTAGATAATTTTGCCATGCTCAGCTATAGACCAAGGTTATGTTGGTAAACTGCAAATGATTTCTAGTGTTGTAAGTAATTAGTTTTAGTTAAGTATTGGGAAACTGTAATTAGTTTAAACTGTTTGACTAGGCAGGCGTAAAAGGCATCGCTTAGGACTAAGAGAACACTAGATTTTTGCTCTATTTATGACCGAATGAGAACTGTTTTGTAACATTTCGAGTGAATGTTCTTTGTTTGACGATGTTAGTTTTTCAAAAATCAAAATGGCGGATATTTAATAAACGAATAAAGACGTTAAAGAGACAGATGCTTAAGAACTATTGTGATTTTGTTGTAATCTTGTAATGAAGCGGTTTAATAGGAATTTCCTCTCGCGAACGCTCCGGCTGTGGAATGAACTTCCTGCCGAAGTTTTTACTACGGACTACAGTATAGGTCAAAAAGAGTGTGTATAGGTCCTTAAAGGGTACGCAACGCGCATGTGAATCATTCTCGAGTTGCAGGCGTCCATAGGCTACGGTAACTGCTTGCTATCAGGCGGACCCTATGCTTGTTTGCCGTCGTCATTTGTAAGCTTATTTAAGATCGACTTTGGAAACTTGATTTTAACTTTTGTCTACGTAACTTTATTTATTTAAAGAAATATAGTTTGGAAAATAGGAGTCTAATAGGGCGTGTGCACATTAGCTGCGGTAACTCGACGTTTGGCGATGCCATAGTAATCCGTACCTTGCAATTTTATATGGCAACGCCGAGAAAACGCTTAACTCACGCTTATAGACTTATTTCGCATTTTTCTTCAGTTCATCCAAAATTAAATAAAATACAAAAAACACATTCGCATTTCATGTTAAATCCTTATACATTTTTCAATATCAAACACGGTATCCTAATGTTTTTATAATAGCATTACTATTTTAGACACGCGTACCGTTGTGCTAAATATCTATACAATTGTATACTTAACGGGGTAAGCTAAGATGTATACATAATTATGCCTGTATAAAGTAAAAGCCTTGATGACTCATTAAGTGTTGAATTTTTGTAGGTCAGATGACTAATTTATTTTGTTAGTCGCGGACGCCATGTTTTTTCATGTTAGTTAATAATATATTTTATTTTCAAAACATTTCATTCTTTTGAACTGACATTTAATGATAATAAAATAATAAAAATAAATATTTCGGGACAATATTACACAAATCGACCTAGTCCTACGATTCCTACATGTAGCTCAGTAAGGCTTGTGTTGTAGGTACTAGACGACGATATATATAATATATATAAATACTTAAATACATAGAAAACACCCATGACTCAGGCACAAATATCTGTGCTCATCACACAAATAAATGCCTAGACTGGGATTGGAACCCAGGACCGTCGGCTTCATAGGCAGGGTCACTACCTACTAGGCCAGAGCGATCGTTAATTAATGATATGCTTATAATCAGTTATTAGAAAGTTTAGAAACCTACAATTTAAGAGCATTGGTATTTCTTCCATTAACCTTTTAATTTGACAACGGAACATATTTTATTAACACCGCAAAACTTCAGAACTCCGAACGTATGCGAATCCGAAGCGTTACCACAGACAAAATACTAATCCCATCTTTTTTTTAAACGCCTGACAGGAGGCCTTAGATTGCTACATATAAAAAAAGAAACAGAAATCAATTTAAGTATGAGATATTTAACATCCTACGTTTAATTAATTAATTTATTACTAAGTAGGTAATGACGGATGGGCACCAGCTTCCGTCAAAACCTAATCTACAGCTACTGCGGTCGCCAACCCGCCTGCCAAGTGTGACAATGGCGACTACCTGATATAACTTAGTTAATTTGGTTACTAAGAATTTTACATTTACTTTTGCAATTAAGCTCAAAAACTTGAGTCTCTCTTAATATTTTTCGCCCTAATTTAATCCTTTTTAAAACCTTAATTTCTTTCAAGACCTCGCAAATTAACCTGACCTAATTTAAAACGAAAAACCTGGTAGGTAATGAGGTTTAGTAATTAGCAACAGGCTTCTGGACTACACTATTTTACAACTTTCTTTTAACTCTTTATAGGGCAACTTCAAAATTTCAATGCAAAAATGACCCCCAACAACATAGTCTTTTTGTATTTTTTTCTTAACAAGAATCATTAGGACAATCGAAACGCAATGACGCACGACCACAGTGACTTTTGGGCGTCAAAGGGTTAAAATAAACATTTTCTTTATATTTAATACCACGGTTCATAGCTGTTATATGTGACAAACTTAACTGGAGGAAATAAAACAACTAAAACGCGTATACTAATTTAAACTTCATCCCGACGTTTTGAACCCTTTAGCAGGGTTCTTGGTCATCGGATGGACTAAATACGTTAATCCGTAATAAGTACTACCGAAGACAATATTAACTGGACCTTTTTTTAACTGGACTTAGGATCTATAACCATTCGGCACAGTAGAGCGATCGGACTGTGTGGTGGGAAGGTAGCTTGGGGAAAATCCAGGACCCTTGACACCAGACTTGATTTGACTGAAATGCCATGTCTATATAGTTGTGCAGAGAATTAATATGAAACTTACTTTTGAATTTCGAATCATCACTGCCACCAAAAAATGTAAACAATGTTCCATAAGTTTTTTTTCATGGCAAACGAGCATACGGACTGCCTGATGTAAAGCAATTACAGTCACCCATGGGCAGCAACACCATGGGAGTCACAAACGCGTTGCCTGAGCATGTGAGTGAGCTCTGGGAACCTTACTCACCATCAGGAACACAACACTACATACCTGAAAGGTAGCAGTGCTATTATGGCTGTGGTTTAAATATATCACAAGGGAGCAAAGTTAGTATTTATCTTCGCGTGCTAACATTGAAACGAGCATAGTGAGTGATAAAAAAATTTTGAATTTTGAGTGTTAGGAGGGTTCCAAGGCTCTGATCAAACTTTATGTCAAGTGTTTCATAGTTATTTGATATCATTATTAGGTATCGAATGTTTGTCATTCAAAAATCATCTTTTAAAAGCCTGTCAACCCTGTTAAAGTAAAAAAATACATTCCTCTTTAACCTTTTCCACGCCATGTCAAACGCAAAAGCTATCACTCACACGCCACGCCATCGAAATGTCAAAACGTAAGTTGAACTTTATGCATATGCCTGTAGGTCTATTTTGCTCTGTGGCCCGTGACATATATATCAGTCTTTGGCGTTGGACCTGCGGTGTCGATAAATCAGTCTTTGGCGTGGTTAAGACACCTTAACGGTTTCAAAGATTTCAATGTGCCATATATTTTTTAACCATGTATTAATAACTTGTTTTTCTGTTTACAGGTATATATCACCATGTAAAAGGAATAAAAACTCGTATGCAAGTAATTCTAAAATTTCTTAATTATTACAAACTAGCTTTTCCTCGCGCCTTGCGGGATAAAAACTATACTTGCCTAAATTGCAATAAAGATCTTTTTCCTAACTAGTGCGTAAAAAGTGCACTTTGCGCTTGCTTCGCGTGCGTAAATTTCACTCGTTAAGGCACTAGTTACGAAAAATTGGGTTCGATACACGTGTGAAATCTTATTTAAGAATCGGGGTGATGGTCACCCTCGTCGAATTTTTTTTTACTAGTATCGAAATGTACTATTTCCTATACAGTGCGTAAAAAGGGCACTTATGAAAAATTGGGTTCGATACACGCGAAGCGTGCGCAAAGTGCACTTTTTAAGCACTTTTTTTACTAGTATCGATATGTACTATTTTTTTTTATCCTTTACAACGGCAGCGTGCTAAATGAGTAGGTGTACTTATCCAGTAATAGGTTGATAAGAAATGGGAGAAAAGTGCAACGGTATTGAGTGCACCGCCTGACCCACTGAGATTATGCGTTAATATTCTGATAAGGCTTACTATGCATATTGTGTACAGTCGCCAACAGATATATCGGAGCTGTGGAGGGGGTCACAAATATCGGAACATATTTATCGCCTTGACAATAGAGGCGTTGTTCCGAACATGATGATGGACTGGAAGAAAATATCTTTCAAAATTGTAGAGAAAAAAAAAAGAATTTTGATTATTTTTTGTGTAATAACCATACATTTATAATGGTATTTTTAAGGGTTGTGTTAGATAGCAGGGCTTACTTACGTTTCCAAAAACAAAAAAAATAAACAGAAATATTTGAATATTTGTTGTTTGACGACCGGTCTGGCCTAGTGGACCCTGCCTATGAAGCCGATGGTCTGGGCTTCAAATCCTAGTCAGGGCATTTATTTGTGTGATGACCACAGATATTTGTTCCTGAGTCATGGGTGTTTTCTATGTATTTAAGTATTTATATGTATCTATCTATTATATATATCGTCGTCTAGTACCTACAACACAAGCCTTACTGAGCTTACCGTAGGACTAGGTCGATTTGTGTAAGATTGTCCCGAAATATTTATTTATTTATTTGTAGACATTGTCGTTAAAAATTAGGGATGTCTAATATCGATGAATTCCATTTTTTCTGTAATTTCTAAAATAATTGAGATATATTTTGTTTCTTATTTTTTCTCGACTATAAGGAACTCCATCATGGTGGCTTATTGTTGACTTTTGGGACAGCTTGTATAAACATCGCCAACTTATAAATCGACCTCACTGACATAAAGAAATAGACTCCTACAAGCGAACAAATTATGTACAAAAATATACCACTAACTGACATTTCTATCCCGTTCCAGTTTATGCTAATATTGCTAATTTATAATCTAGTTTTAGATAATATAAACAAACAAAAAAGAGCTCAGTGTTCTCATTATTAAGTATCAAACTTCACTATTGATAAAGTAATAACTTTTCAGTCATTGTTGACACTTACACTGACAGCGGTTCAAAAAAGACTAACTAAATGTGCCGCCCAAGCTGTTCGAGCGGTTGTTTTTTAGAGCCATTTTTTGGGGCTGATTGTGAATCTAAGTACGTTTATTATACGTCGATGATCGACCTGTATTTCTATACGTCAGTCCCCCCTTCCACGGTTCCCTGTATTCACTTGTTGGCGGTTGCCAGGCGACTGAGTGGTCAACACAGGGGGCGCTTTTACACCGATTTTATAGCTTTGTTTGGATTTATTTCTGCTCTTAGGATAGGTTTTTACAATATGAGTAGTAAAAGTAAAATACGATACAACATATATACGAATAGAGTTTCCCTATCGACTCGGAAATGAGGAGATTCGTAGGCGAACTAAAGTCACCGACAGCGCACTGGGTTAGCAAGCTGAAGTGGCAATGGGCAGGCTACAGCTGCAGAGAATGGTAGATGGGGTCGAAAAGTGCTCGAGTGGAGACCACGGACTAGCAAGCGCTGCGTAGGACGTCCACAAGGTCAGATGACCTCATTATGGTCGCCGGAAGACGCTGGATGCAGGTCGCTTCCAACCGGTACATGTGGAGGTCCAAGGGGGCTATGTTCAGCAGTGGACGTCTTATGGCTATGATGATGATGATGATACAGACACATAATCGCAGACATATAATAAAAGCTATCCTAGGGTGCCGCTGTTACAGGGCAGGGCTCAGGCTGCCGTTGGTTAGGGCTAGAGGTACCACCGGGCTATGCGCGCCGTGTTCAGGATTACCGCCTTCTGAATCTGACCCTTGATCCAACCACAACCACGTAGCGAGAGTCTCTCAAGATGTTGGTCGAGACTCTTCGCATTTGTCTCTTCACAGAGCGACATGTTACCAAACACTAAGAGTTCCGAGAGATTACGTTGCCAGTATTAAAATTCAAATAGAACGACTGACGATTTAACGAAAACACTGTCAAGTCAGAAATTTTCTATTTTTATTTCGATTTAAATATCGAGTGTAAATTCGCTAGCAGACGTTTCTGCATAATAAAAAATGTGTTCACTAAAGTTAGACAAAAAAAATCTCAATATTAACGTATTTCTATTTGAACTATATAGTAGTTTATTCGACAGAAAGATGAAATGAAGCGAAAGTTTCACACCAAACTTTGTCTCGTACAATGACCGCATTGCGTAGTACAAGTTAATCTGTCATGTTTGACACTGACAGCTGCTGTCAGTCGCCTGTCAGTTGTAAAATTACAACGCATGTTTTGGAACTTTCACTTTAAAAGTTTATTGGGTAGATGTGTTATTCTCTATAAAATATCTTTATTAACCTATGACTTAACTTTTTTTGAGCGTGGCATTTTAAACTCTGTCAGCAACAAAGAATAGGCATTTTAGGAACATTAATGATAGAAATTAATAATCGTTGGTATCGAAAGTGTAAATTTTATGCACAAACAATGGTGAGAAACATTTATGTGTGATTATTTACGTCTTCAAAGTTTTTAAACGATTCTCAAAAATCGGCATGATGGTTTGCGGTTTGGATAAGATTTTGAGGTTTTTTAATGGAACTGAGTAAATAGATGTGTTTGTAAATATAAGGAGTTTTATGAGGAGGAAACACTCGATTAGTAGTAAATTTCATTTCATTAATTAAAGTTTAAAAGGGTGCGCTTTGGTCTAAAATTAAAAAAAACTAACCTAAAACTAGTTACTTTCAAAATAACTAAAATTTAAATACCTAATGATTTAATTTAATTTAAATACCAAAAGCTGATAATACCAAATTGTCTGTTTAAAGTTGGTTAGGTTAGAACTGTGACCCCTCACTAAAAGTAAATGGCTTCTAGAAAAGTAGGTTAGGTTAGAATTTCTCGATTAGTTGTAATTTTTGAAATTACTTTGCACTCTTGTGAATAAAATGCAATTTTGCTATTTGTTTTTAAAAAACAAAACAGTTCTTTCCGAGCTAGTGATGTGAAAATAACTGTGTCCGTAGTTTGTCGGTGTGACTACGGCCAGGCGCCATGTTGGTTAATGGCAATAGGCATTGGTAATCGTGGGTTCGATTCCCATCGCAGGCAAGCCTGGGGAACAAGGATACCAGGCTACCGAAATCGATATTCCTACATTTCTATCGATTGTCTCTGTCACTCATTGGAGTAAAAGAAAAAGATGTCCTAAATCTACATCTACACTAATATTATAAAGGCGAAAGTTTGTGAGTCTGTATGTTTGTTACTTCTTCACGTCCAAACGTCTGGAGCGATTTTAATAAAATTTAGTATGGAGTTAGCTGACATCATCATCATCATATCAGCCCTTTATCACCCACTGCTAAGCATAGGCCTCTCTTCTAGTACGCCACTTGTCCCGGTCCTGAGCTAATCTCATCCAGAAGTGACCCGCAATCTTCCGAATGTCGTCGACCCAACGTGCCAACGGACGCCAGGGGCTTCTTCCATTCGAAAGCGGCCACCACTCCGTTAACATTCTAGTCCACCTGCCATCACTCTGCCTAGCAACATGCCCTGCCCAATTCCATTTTAGATTTGTAATGACGAAACCGACGTCTTGCACCTTGGTGCGAGGACGGATCTCGACATTTCTTACTCGATCCTGAAGCTGACACCCTTTTTTTTTTTTTTTTTTTTTTTTTTTTTTATCGGTGTGAAAATGCGTTACGCATCTCCCCCGACCCGGGGAAGGTCATTTGGGGGGAGTATGTGGGACTCTCTCCTCCCGAAACCCCCTCTGCTAGCCAGAGGGAGGGGAGGAGTATACCCACTAAAAACACACCGGCGTCACCCGCATTGCCGTTGTAGGGGGATGTCATGGGGTCGTGACACTCTACCACGACGTCCCCCCGGCCGCCCCGTTTATTGCACCGGGGGCACCCTCTCGCCGAAGGAGGGAAGGATCGGCGACGCCCAGACCCTTCCCCCAGACGTGTAAGGCCTTATGTTATTGTGAGTCCCCAACTCACGGACCTTACTGGGGGAGAAGTCGATTGATATATTGTAATCGCCTTCTCCCCACCCGTCTGCGCCGGAGCGGATGTGCGTCTGCTTGTTCCTCGCGCATTCGCTCCGCTTCTTCTTTTCTGCTCATGACCTCCTCGCAGAAGTCAATTACTGCATTCCATGATCTCTCGCTGCTCAACATGTTCGCTACCACATTGTGCAGCGAGAGATCACCCACTCCCATTGTCCTCATCAGCACCTGGCGCTGTGCATCCCAGCTCGTGCACTCCGCGAGGGTGTGCTTGGATGTGTCCTCGTTCCCCCCACAATGGTGGCAGCCCGGAGTCGGTTCCCGCCCAATTTTGTGCAGGTAATAACCAAAACAGCCATGTCCGGTCATTACCTGCACTAACCTGTATGTGAGCCTCCCTTCTTTTCGATTTAGCCACGCATCAAATGATGGAAGGATGGCCCCTACCACGATTCTTCCATATGGGGCGTTCTCCAGCCGCTCCTTCCATCGTTCCCTCTGACGTGTGGCTGCTGCCTTGCGCCTTGCCTCCAGTTCTTGCGGGGCTAGGCGCTCGTTTCTAAGCCTGGCATCAACCCTCTCTCTGAACCTCTCCGCCAGCATTTTTGCGTCAAGCTCCCATGGAACGCTCCCTGCCAGAACACATGCTGCGTCAAATGCTACTGTGCTATAGCTCCTAATCATCCTCTGGGCTATCACTCGCTGTGGTCTTCGGAGGAGTGCCTTTGTTTTTTGCTTCAAGCACTCTGCCCATATCGGCGCTCCGTATAGCGCCATGCTTCGCACTACCATCGCGAAGAGGCGCCGACACGGATCTTGAGGCCCTCCCACATTTGGCAGCAATCGGCCAAGTGCCATCGCCGTGCCAACGAGCCGAGGAGCCAGCTGTGAAAAATGCTCCTCAAAACTCCATCTGCGGTCCAGGACAAGACCCAGATATTTTATGTGGGACTTTACCTGGACCGATTCTCCCCCCACTGGGATAACCTCGTTGGCGCGCAACCGCCAACCTTTTCCTCCAAAGACCACAGCGTCCGTTTTTGATAGGGATACTTTTAGTCCTAGTAGACTCATTCTGCCAACGGTGAGCTCCGTGGCTACAGCTGCTCGCCTGAGAGTTTCTCTGTAATCTTTCCCCCTCACGGCCACCATGGTGTCATCCGCGTAGCAAATGGTGACCATGCGGGGGAGTTGTGCACCTCGAATAGCCCAGTTGAAACCCACATTCCAGAGTAGGGGCCCCAGCACCGACCCCTGTGGTACCCCGCATTTCATCCTGCGCACCTGCCGGCCAGCCGCCCCTTCATATAGAACCACTCTGTCAGTCAGGTAGTGCCCTATTATCTTTTGCAGATAGGGAGGTAGCCGGTGGTAGGTGAGTGCCTCCCTAATCACCTCGTAAGGGAGAGAGCCGAACGCGTTAGCTATGTCTAAAGACACTGCTATTACTCCCTCACCTCTACCTGCTGCCAGATTGCTGAAAGCCTTAAGCTCACCTACTGCGTCAATTGTGGACCGCCCTTCTCGAAACCCAAATTGCCTGTCACTTAAATTCGGGCCCGTGTCCTCCAGGTGTTTTATGACGCGTCTAGCTATAATCCTCTCTAGCATTTTTCCCGTTTCGTCTAGGAGGACAATAGGGCGGTACCCTGAGGGAGAGTCAGCTGGACGACTCTCCTTCCGCAGCAGGCACAACTTACCCTCCTTCCAGCATCTGGGGAATGTTCCTTCTTTCAGGCAGCCGTCGAAAATATCCTTCAGCTGAGGCCCCAGGTGCTTCAGCACCACCGGTATAACCTTTCCTGGCACTCCATCCGGCCCTGGGGCTTTCTTATTGGCCTTCAAACGGACGACAGCCCCAAACATTTCTGCGTCCGTCACCTCCGGGACAATTTCTGGGCCATCTGTTTCTCGGATAGGAACTGACATAACCGGCGGGGCAAACGGCGCCGCTGCTGGGAAGAGACCCTCAACTATTCTTCCAAGGAGCTCTGGCTCTAAGGAATCCATGGGGGGAGCATGCTTCATTTTATTCCGAACGACTCTGTAAGGTCGCCCCCATGGATCCTTATCCAGAGTGCAGATAAACTCCTCATAGGCATCGTTTTTTCTTTTGGCTATAGCCTTGTTGAGGGCCTCCTTAGCTGATGCCCAGCCAACTAAAAGCAACTCCTCCTCCTCTGCAGTGTGTCGGCGGCGTCTGCATCGGGTATACTGGCGCCTAGCAGCGTTGGCAGTCGCGCGGAGGGCAGCTATTTCGTCACACCACCAGTAAACCTGCCGCTTGTTGGCCAGACGCTTCGCTCTCCGCATGCTAGCGTCACACACATTAGTGAGTGACGCACGGAAACGGACTGCCCTCTCCTCCAATCCTACTCGATCTTGTGGAGCTGAACACCAGGCTTCGATTATTGCGGCCTCTTCCGCCAGGTTTCTGTCTAGGCTAGGCAACGACCACCTGGGAAACCTATCGTGAGCGCGCCTCGGGGCAGGCCGCTGAACCACTAACGACGGTGAGACCCTCATACGTATGTAAGCGTGGTCTGAGAGGGTCTCTACTTCTTCCAAAACTCGCCAGTTCTCTATTCTGTCCGCGACGACAGGGGTAGCTAGCGTGATGTCTACAATTGACCCTCCCTGTCGTCGGACACAGGTGTTAGCATTGCCTCTATTCACGACATTAAGCCCCAAATTTACCGTCCAATCCAGCAAAGTATTACCTCTCGCATCTGAAGAAGGAGAGCCCCACGCTGTGCTTTTGGAATTGAGGTCCCCCAAAAGCAACACTGGTTTAGGTGCGACTCTCCTTATCAGTCTCCCCAGCTTGTCTAGGTACCTCTCGAAATCTATGAGCGGTCGGTTGGGAGAGAAGTACGTCCCGATAATAACCATATTCTCCCAATCGGCCGCCACATAGCCAGGCCCCTTTTCAATCAGAACCAAAGGAGTGAAGTCCCCGACTGCTGGAACTATTAGGGCCACACTTCCATCCGATGCTCCCGCCCAGTTGGACCGCGGGGGAATGCACCATGGCTCCGCCACCACTGCCAGACTTATTCCCCACTCTGCCATCACTTGCAAGAGCAAGTCTTGGGCACGTACACAGTGGTTGCCGTTTGTTTGTAATATTTCTAGCGGGCGTGGTGGCATTAAAGTTCCATATTTTGTCCCTCAGTGGCCCCTTGGGCATTATGCTGATTGGGCCTCAATCTGATGGGAT
This sequence comes from Grapholita molesta, assembly GCA_022674325.2. Taxonomy (NCBI): domain Eukaryota; kingdom Metazoa; phylum Arthropoda; class Insecta; order Lepidoptera; family Tortricidae; genus Grapholita; species Grapholita molesta. The sequence continues at coordinate 319,751 of CP053145.2, read as the reverse complement.
CCCGTAGTCCTTTGGTCGCTGGGGGGTTACATGCCAGACCTCCCATGACATGTTTGGACGGGCGCCGCGCGTGGTGACATACGGCGCAGAATGGCACCTCGGTGCACGCTGCTGCTCTGTGCCCGGGCTTGCTACACCGGAAGCAGAGATTGTCCCTTTCCACTTGTGAGGGGCATGTTGCCCGGGTGTGCCCCGCCCCCATACATTTAAAGCAACGGAGAGGTGCCGGGTCAAGTGCCCTGACAGTAGCACTTGCCCATCCCACCGATATTCTGCCTCCCTCTAAGATGTTCTTGGCCGCAGTAATTGGGCATCTCACTAGAGTGGAGCCTGTTCCATGATACGAGGATCGTATGGCGCCGACCTTGATCTCCTCAATTTTGCATCCGCTCTTGTTGGCGATCTCAGTTGCCACCATATCTGGAGTTGCTGATTCCAGTAGGCCAGTTACTTTAATACCGGCCATTTTAACCGGTCGGTAAATCCTGGCCTCTTTCCCAACAAGGCTCTCCAGTTTGTCCCGTAAAGTGTCCGCTGCCCTGCCATTGTCTGCACCTGGGACTTCTATTATCCTGGCTCCATCAGCTGTCTTCCTCACCCGCACATGGTCCAGCCCCACTTCAGCCAGGCCGAATGAAGTTGTCACTTTAGACAATATTTCCGCGTATGAAGCCTCGGATTCAGGCTTAAGAGCCAGCACAATTGCAGCTGTTGTGGGAAGCGCCAGTTTTCGTGGCTTTGGCGTGGGTTTAGCAGCTGGTTGGGCCGGTTGAGCCTTATCAGTAGTTTTATTTTTATTTCCTGTTTTCTTTCTTCGCACCTCTGTCCACTCTGGTGCAGCTGGCACTAGTGGAGTATGAGATGCGGGGGGTAGTGAGACTGCCTCTGAGACCTGCTTCTTTCGAGGGGCAGGTTTTGGTACCGTGGTCTCCTGCTTTTGGGGCTGTAACGACGATTTGCCCGCCTGACCTTTAGTCTTTTGTTGGCCCTTTTTGAAAGGCACAGCCGTCCCACGATCAGCCTCTGGAGCTTCAATTGGTTGCGACCCCAATTGTCTGGACACCTCCATTCTTTTCCCGTCTGCCGCTAATGGAGGGCGGAGGATTGGCTCAGGCGGCAACCGTCCTTTAACCTCCTCCAGTCTAACATTAATTATTGCCCCGATGGTCTTTATTAGATCCGCTTTGAGCTCTTCCTTCAGCTCACCCAAGGATTCTTTAAGAGTTTTGGGCAGCTGGTCCAATTGGTCCGATTTCTCTGGCTGTTGTATGCTCCTTTCTGAGAAGGCCTTGCGAAGAGCTTTAGTTTCAGCCTCTAGTTGTGCAAGTTGTTCGCGCATTCTCTTGTTGTCGGCGCGTAGCGCACGCATTTCCTCACCCTCAACCCTAGACGCCATATCCTCCATGGCTTCCGAGATCTCTCTTAGGGCTGTATTTATTTTGCCCACAACACGGCCGCTTATGTTTGAGGATTTTTTGATTTCGGCACGAACAGTGTTCGTGGCTTCGCGGACAGTCTGGATCGCATCCTCTTTTATTTGCACTTGACCTGTTCCTGCGATTGGGCTATGGTCTCGAGCAGGCAGCGGCATTGATTTATTCTGCAGGCGGGCACTGCGGCGGCCACCCTTTATTGTCTCCTCAATCTCTGCAAAGAAATCATTGTCGTCCTGCTCCAACAGTTGTGCCCTGGCTCTAGCCATTCCTGTGTAGTGACCTTTTGAGGAATTCTTTAGGAAGCTCGCCCTTTTGGCTCTGACTTCACTCTCAGTATCCTCATCAAGCTGTTCTCTTGCCCTCTTGTTTATGCTGTTCAGCTGCAGCCCAATCTCCATTGCTTCTCCTGCATTCTCCTCGTCAGAGTCAGTCTCAGATTCCAATATTGTTACCGACTTGTGTGTGGAGCCCTGAAACCCTTTAAGCCTAAGGCGGGTGCCTACAGGTTTGTCCTCTTTTTTCCGTGTCGTCATTGTTAATTCGGTGTCCGTGTTGCGTGTCAGGTCGTCGGTGTGAGAGTCAGTCGCCTGACTCTCAAAGCAGGTATTGCCCCCCCCAGAATACGAGGGGCAGCCCGCACCCGAAGGCACGGGGAGGGATTCTCCGACCTCGGCGAGGTCGGTACCCTCCTGGGGTAGTAATGTTTTGTACGCTGCTTCCATTATTGCTATTTTATGGGATAGCTCCCTTGTTTGCGGTAATATGGCCTTTCGAAAGCGCCGCCACATACCACCTCCGAAACACTAACCTAAACTTAACCTAACCTTTCCCTCCCCAGTGTTTGGTTCGCGGGACTAACGTCCTACCCTGGCTCAACACACCTCCAAAGGACAAACGTCGACTTTGTAAGTGTGTTCAACCAGAGCATTCCCCTATCCACCACCCGGGGACGCGCCACGTCGGGGTACACCTCCCCGCCCACTCGGACAACCGAGCAGGTCCTGCATTAACACATAGGCTACGTTTGTTCCCTAATAAACCGCGGGTAACACCGCAGGGCACAGCTAGTAAATAATATATATTACAGGACATTCTTACACAATTTTTTTTTTTTTTTTAATGACAAAGGTGGCAAACGAGCAGACGGATTGCCTGATGGTAAGCAATTACCGTCGCCCATGGGCATTCGCAACACCAAGGGAGTCACAAGCGCGTTGCCGACCTATACGTGGGTTGGAGCTCTGGGAACCTTATTCACCATCAGGAACACAACACTACATACCAGAAAGGTAGCAGTGCTGTTATGGCTGTGGTCTTCTGTAAGGAGGAGGTACTTCCCCAGTCGGGCTTCTTCAGACTCAAGCGTGATGGTACTTCGCTGTGCCCTACCTCTCATAAATTGACTGAGCCCCACAGTAAGCTTAAGTTGTGTGTGTGTGTGTACTTGTGTTGTGCTCAACCAACGATATATATAATATACAAAAACTTAAATACATGGAAAACTACCATGAGTCTGAAACAAATTCATGTTCTCGTTACACAAATAAATGGCCTAGGCTACGCGCGTGTGTAGCCTCTGGACTTAGACGTCCATAGGCTATGGTGACTGCTTACCGCCGCATGCCAAATGCGTGTCGCAGGATAAATAATTCAACTCCTAGGGTAACGGCGCCAGTAATGGGCAATCCAATCCAATCATGAACATTAGTGCTTATTTCAAAGGAGTCAAGTGTTGTGCATTTGTTGGTACATATTAAATTTAAAACGTTAAGGTTTTTGAATTAAGAACTAAATGTCCATCACTGGTGCCTGTCAGCTTAAAGTTTTTTTTATACACGACTCACCAGCGTTTGACCTCAGTCGCACCTGATGGTAAGTGTCGACGAGGTCGAAGGTGTACGCTGTAGTTCAGTAACAGCCTATTCACTGGTGCCATCACCCTATTTTAAAGTCGGTTAAAGAGTCCACGAGTCTAAGTTACGCTGGTTTCGAGTCCCGAGTCCCGAGGCCGGTGAGGAAGTAATAATTGAATCACGGCGGTGATGAGTCACTGCTTTGTCGACGTATCGATCTGCAGCCCTGTGGATTGTGGACTTTTGTACGAGTCAAGTTAAGGAGACACCAATGATGGACGGTTTAAGTTGACAGCTACCAGTCATGGACACTTCTTTGTTAAGTCAAAGATCGTATGGTTGACAGTTGATTGACGTAACTTTTATGTATCTTTATAATAAGGGTAAATGTACATAATGGGTTCTTGTCATTTATAGGTGCCGTTACCTTACCAGTTATTGATAAAAACCGCTAAGTTAATATGATTTGAAAAAAAAAAAAAACATTTTTTTTAAATTTCTAATCAAAATCAGCTCTTTCCATTCCAATAGAGAATATTAATCGTCCCAGAAAATAGTGTACATAACCACATAGAAGAAAAGCTTTAGATTTTTTTTGTATGAAAATGGAAATAACTTGTAATACCTACTAAGTAGAATGAACACATAAAAAATATACTCTTCAAAAATGTATACTTCAAAGTTTTGCAAAACTATAATGAAAGGTACAAAAGACTTACAAAAACGCTACCTATATATATTTAAAAAATACTTAAATAAAATTAAAATCTTTTGGCCATAATTTGATCGACGTTCGATCGTTTGAGCGCCGAGTTCTCGACTCGTGACATTTTAAACTCTGTCAGAAACGAAGAAATGGTATTTTAGAAACATGAATGATAGAAATTCATAATCGTGGGTATCGAAATTATACTTTTCCTACAAAAATAACGATGAGAAACTTTTGTGCAATTATTTTCGCCCTCAAAGTTTTTTGAATTCGAATGCACGACGCGACGCTCAAAAATTGGTCCCCAGAACTTTCTTTCTGTGTGTGTTTTCACGAGCTTTTTCTTGTTCTTGTTTTAATTAAATATGAATACAGACAGACATACATGTTAAAATGCTAGGAATGTGGCTGATATCCAATTTATCGAGTAAATGTACGCTTGGATTACTATCAATGTGTAAAACGTAGGGCCAAGTTTGGATATTCAAAACACAAAGACACATATAAACGAAAATCCTCCTTATATTAGAAGTCAAACCATTATTTTTTTCTTTATTTGTAATGGATTCCGTCAACTCACACAAATTGACGGAGTGCATATGGTAAGCTCAAGAAGGTTTTTATTGTCAGCGATATATACAATATACAAATACTTAAAAAAAAACACCCAAGTCAAGAAAAAATACATGTACTCATCACACAAATAAATACCCTGGGATTCGAACCCAGGACCACCGGCTTCATAGGTATGGTAACTACCCAATAGGCGAGAGCTGTCCTCCAATTGTACCTCGAGAAAATAAAAACTTTCTTTATAATTTGAATCTGAAAAAAGGCACTTGAGTTATTGTAACAAGGATTTTTTTTGTGCCACAAAGGTGGCAAACAAGCATGCGGCCCGCTTGATGGTAAGCGGTCACCGCAGCTTATGGACGTTTACAATACCGAGGCATCATTCACGCGTTGCCGACCCCGTAAAAACCTCTTTACACCCTTTTTAAAGAACCCCATACTGTAGTCCTTTGGGATGACCTCCGCAGGAAGCTCATTCCACAACCTTAGTAGAATATAATAAAAATACATCAGGATGCTGGCATTTCCTCGTTGTATCGCAATATTTATACGTTGTGTGAGGAAGCCGCCAGCTTTTCGGTCACCAGTCACAAATATTATAATAGATGATATTCGACCATATGTATCTGGACTAATCATCATTATAGTTATGGTTTGTATAATGAAAATACGTGTGTTGCTATCGAAGACTGTTTAATAATTAACATAAATCAATATTATATATTTGGAACATAGTTATTCCTAATTCAAATAACTACTGTAGATGGCGCAGCTATAGATATCAAACTATATCATAACGACAGTTTGTCAGAACTTGGCACATTTATTACAACTTACATTTTACGTCCGATCTTTTAAAATGAATTCATATAAATTGAATTAAAAATTTAAGCAATTTTCACGAATTCGGGCGGCGAGTAATTAATTTTATTGCTTATTTCAATTTGGCAGTAAATTGAAATAGGTTCGCTATTTAATTGAGGACTGAAATTAATATGAAAATAGAATTATTTACTAATTAATGGTTATAATTAACCACTGGTTGGTGATCTGTTGGAATATTAATTAATTCGAATATTTGGTATTATAATTATTAGAAGTAGCCGACATAGTATAAATTTAGTAATAAATTTTATTTATAAAAAGCGCTATTGGCCTGCAAGAGCGTGCGACTTGCTATCCGGTGGTCGCAGGTTCAAACCACAACTTGAAAATGCAGTTAAACAATTTTCTGATATTTCAAAACTTAATATATATACACAGGAGAACATCAGTTAATAATACTTGAAACTACGTATGAAGTAAGGAAACAAAAATCACCAAAAAATCAGTACTACAGTCAGCAGCAAAAGTGGCTAAGCGTTTGAAGTGTTCAGAATGAGCTACACGCGCTCTTATTCTCTTGACAATAGAGATGTGTTGACCTCATTTTGAACACCTCAAACGCTTAGCCACTTCTGCTGCTGACTGTGCAACGAAATGACTTTTTGCAAATCTATGCAATCACCAGTCACCGCAACGACCAATACCTAATCAGTTTAAATTAATTGATAATGTGTCATAAGAAAAGATGTAAATAAATAAAAATAGCCTTCACTGACAGTTTTAGTTAGTTACAAGTAGTATAGGCCCAGACTGGGAATGGAACCCAGGACCATCGGCTTCATAGGCAGGGTCCCTACTTTATTTATTTCATTTTTGTCCCATTCGATACCAGTCTGATACTTTTTTAGTCCATTTTCCTTTTGCCTTTCTCAGCATATGACCTTTTTGAGTTTTTATATAAAAAGCTCAATACTTCTGGCCAAAGTTGAATAGATTAAGAAATCATTGCCGTGTGATGCCGGCTGACTAGAATAGCACCACCCCATCTCCTCCCGCGGGTGTCGTAAGAGGCGACAAAGGGAACCTACGGACGGGCAGCAGCGTCCGTCGAAACCCAATCTACAGCTACTGCGGTCGCCAACCCGCCTGCGACTATGGCAACTACCCCCAAGATGATACAAGTCATATTTGTGGGAGGCCTATGTCCAGCAGTGGACTGCATACGGCTGAAATGTAAAAAAAATGTAAGGGATTAGGTACGGTATTTTTTAATATATATGACTTCGTAATTAAGTTGCTTTCCCACTTTAACATTGTAAGTGCGAAAGTGAGGCAAGAAGCTATAAAATGGAAACGTATCCGTCCTGGTTTACTTACGAGTATGTTATCAGCAGCTGTTAATCGTAAGTTCAATGAACTTTGCTTGTACAGTCGCCATCAGATATATCAGAGCTGTGGAGGTTGTCACAAATATCTGAACGCGGTTGTCAAGGCGATAAAGCATGTTCGGATATTTGTGACCACCTCCACAGCTCCGATATATCTGATGGAGATACAATCTGCAAAAATCCTACGTTTTTTTTATGACAAAGGCGGCAAACGAGCAGGCGGATTACCAGATGGTAAGCAATTACCGTCGCCCATGTGCACTCGCAACACCAGGGGAGTCACATGCGCGTTGCCGGCCTTTAAGGGGGGTTGGAGCTCTGGGAACCTTACCATCAGGAACACAACACTACATACCTGAAAGGCAGCAGTGCTATTATGGCTGTGGTCTTCTGTAAGGAGGAGGTACTTCGCCAGTTGGGCTGCTCCAGACTCAAACGTGATGCTACTTCGCTGTGCCCTACCTCTCATTGTTGGACGCAGTTTAAGGACATACCCGGATCCAAAAAATATAAACATATACAATAATATTTATACCAAATTTCATCCCAATTGGTTCAGCGGTTTAAGCGTGAAGAGGTAACAGACAGACAGAGTTACTATCGCATTTATCTAGTATAGGTTTGGGACAATCGTGGGACAAATTGACCTAGTATGCTCACTAAGGCTTGTGTTGTAGGTTCAACGCGCCCGACATGTTTTCGCAGAACCTTAATATTGACGACTGGTCGACCTAGTGGGTAGTGACCCTGCCAATGAAGCCGATAGTCCTGGGTTCAAATCCCGATCAGGGCATTTATCTGTGTGATGAGCACAGATATTTGTTCCTAAATCATGGGTGTTTTCTATGTATTTAAGTATTTATATGTATCTATCTATTATATATATCGTCGTCTGGTACCTACAACACAAGCCTTACTGAGCTTACTAGGTCGATTTGTGTAAGATTGTCCTGAAATATGTATTATTGTCAAAGAGCGCCGAGCTCTGTTCGCGTCGACGTCGCGACAAAAACACCAGTTTAATAAATTGTTGCATACCGTAAAGGACACAGTACAGCCGGCCTTAATAAGCGTGAGAGATATCCTCCAGTGCTTAGACAAAGGCGGTTTATTTTGGGAACGGATGCGCGGGAGTGGACCGTCGGCAACGCGTCGGATGCATTTATAATTAACTTGACATTGTTCGAATAAAACTTCCAAAACGGATTATGTGGGAAAATTAAAAATCTGTCCCAAGTTAATACGTTAACTTGTAAAAGACCTATAAAAAGATCTATACCATCCATACTTATATTAAAAACGCCAAAGAAAGTCCCCTCTGTCTGTCTGGCCGTTACCTCTTCACGCTTAAATCGGTGAACCAATTGGAATGGAGTTTGAGCTACGAGAAAGGACAGGATAATTTTTATCTCGCAACCATACTATAATGTAATATTATAATATAATGTCGTGTCATCACCCTGCCGCGGGTGTCGTAAGAGGCGTTTTATATTTTATGAGAGGTAGGGCATAGCGATGACCATCACGCTTGAATCTGGAGCAGCCCAACTGGGGAAGTACCTCCTTACAGAAGACCACAGCCATAATAGCACTGCTACCTGTCAGGTATGTAGTGTTGTGTTCCTGATGGTAAGGTTCCCAGAGCTCCAACCCCCCTTAAAGGCCGGCAACGCGCTTATGACTCCCCTGGTGTTGTGAGTGCCCATGGGCGACGGTAATTGCTTACCATCTGGTAATCCGTCTGCTCGTTTGCCGCCTAACTATGTCATAAAAAAAAGGCACAAAAAGACATTCTGAAAATTCTAATCATAAATAAATTACATAAAGATTGTCAAATGGATGTACACTGCCAAATTAAGGGTTAAAATATGTCTGCTTTGTGACGATAATGTAATATATATTAAAATTATGTATGGACATAGATTGTTTGCCTTTTTGCATTGTAATATTGCTTATAGTTTAATGAAACGAGCACCAAATCTTAAGTATTTCTAGAAATGTAATGCTTAATAATGCCTATGAAGCCGATGGTCTTGGGTTCGAGTCGCAGTCAGGGCATTTATTTGTGTATTGAGCACAGATTCCTGAGTCATGGGTGTTTTCTATGTATTGAAGTATTTATATGTATCTATCTATTATATATATCGTCGTCTAGTACCTACAACACAGGCCTTACTGAGTTTACCGTAGGACTAGGTCGATTTGTGTCAGATTGTCCCGAAAGATTTATTTAATTATCGTCACAAAACTGACATATTTAATTTAACTTTTCTACAAGTCACCTTAATTGGGGAAATTATTTTCCGAAAAAGTCCTTTTATACTTAAATAATTATTGTTATACAGTTTGGGAGATAAGATGTTCGCTAAGAACAAATCAAATTATTTATTATTTTTTATGTTGCCTCGATCGCCGGAGGTCCTCGTCATTTTGTCTGTATATGTATATATATGTATGTATGTGTATATGTCTTTATTTAAAAATAACGGTAATATTAATATATATTCGTTAAATAAAAAACTTTTCTCTGCGTATGACATTCGGTTTAATAATAAACTTATGAAAGGCTAAAGTTTCTTTCAAACAATTTTCGATAAATTATTATTTTTAAAAGTAGTTTTTATGTTGACACTCCTGCGTGTGAACGTCGCAAGCGCACCAAAAAGAGCAAAACGATACAAATGCGTCACAAGTGTTGCGCGCGCGCCAATTTAACATTCTATAGCAAGGGCGCCATCTTGTGGGCTAAATTGAAACCTTGTAGACGTCTGCGGCTAATCTCTTTACTAACCTTGCCCAGCGAAGTCGGGGGTTGAAGCAAGTTTAGTAATATTTATTATAAATAAAATAAATAAATAAAAAATATAGCACACCCTTAAACAAATCGACTAAGCCCCACGGTGAGCTGGGTTAGTGATGGAAAAATAAACCTCGTGGCTTACATTATGTTTTTTTGTATATACAAGACTGACCAGCGTTTGACATCAGTCACACCTGATCGTAATGTCAGAGGTCGAGGGTGCAGCACGCTGGTTCAGTAACAGTATTCCCTCTTGCCTTGAAAAGACCCAAATTGTATCTTACCGGGAATATAGACGAAGGGAGCGAATTCCATGATGATGATGATGATGATGGGTAACTTACGTAAGCTCCTCATTACATGAGTTACCCGCTAGCGCTCTCCTATTACGATAAATTCCTTTTTTGAACCATGACCATAAAAAAAGTTCATCTTAAATATCCAACAGTCGATCCTTTTTTTAATAAGCCTCAAAGCCTTTCCTACTTGTATCCTTTAAAGTCTGAACACGAAAAGGCTTAACTGCATATAGTTTATAAAACTTTTATGACGTTAAATAACTGTGTAATAGAACTTTGTTAAAACCGGTTGAGCTAGTTCCCCGTAACACTTACATGATGCTCCTTGGTTTGGAAAGAAACGGATATATTATTTTTGAGACAGATGGATCGATAAGAAATAATCCATACTATACTATAGTCTATATATATAAACGTGAAAGTCCTGACTGACTGATCAACGCACAGCCCAAACCGCTTAACATAAATAGCAGATTTTTTGACAATAGGTAGTTTATATACCGTAAGCATCCACTATAAGAAGGGATTTTTGGAAATGCTGCCATTAAAGGGGTAAAAAAATGGTTGAAAGTTTGAATGGGGAATTTGTAAAATTTTAGGTTACAGGTATTCTGCGCGTGCGAAGCTGCGGGCAAAAGCTAGTATTTATTATAAATGCGAAAGTAACTCTGACTGTCTGTTACCTCTTCACGCTTAAACCACTGAACCAATTTGGTATGGAGAGAGTTTGAGCTACTAGAAAGGATAAATTATATTTTTTATCCCGCAACCATACTTTAAAGACGCGGACAGTTGTCTGGGCCGCCACTCTTGGCAGGCGGGTTGGCGAGCGTTATAGCTGTTTCGGTTTCAACTGACTGCGGCCCATCCGTCGGGTTGTTTCACTTTGTCGCCTCTTACGACACCCGTGGGAGGAGATTGTTTGGTGCCGTTCTCAGACGGAACCAGACGACAACACAATCGAATTATAAAGTTTCATAGACAATATACCTTATTTAACTAAACTACGATCATCGGACGTCCAGGCGAGGGGAACGGTTTCATCCTTACGTTGTGAATATTCCATTCATTCGCACGAAGCGATTCGCTTCTACCTTCCTAATGCAGACTGCTAAGGAATGGAATTCGCTCCTTTCGTCTGTATCCCCGGAAAGATGTAAGTTGTCTCTTCAAGGCAAGAGTGAACAAGCTGTTACTGAACCAGCGTGCTACACCCTCGACCTCGTCGTCACTTACCATCAGGTGCGACTGAGGTCAAACGCTGGTCAGTCTTGTACAAAAAAAGATTTTATACACACATAACACCAAAATAAAAAAGTCCGCACCTTCCTAAAAATAGTCGGTTGGGCTTCCAACATAAAATAACCTTCCAAAAACCTAAATAAACTTATGAAGGACTTTTAATTTAAAATGCAAAAGGTTAATGGATAACAGATTCCCTTTTCTAATACTTAGATATTAAAACCATAATATATTAGTACTTGGTGTAGAATTATTGGCAATTTAATTTCAAATACCAAATATAAAAGCATTTCAATTTTATTATAACTATTTACTAAATATCTAAAAAAGATCCTTGAGGCATTGTACCAAGGATGCTGGCATTTCCTCATATCGCAATGTTGATACGTTGTGCGAGGAAGCCGCCAGCTTTTCGGTCACCAGTTACGTCAACCAGACGCTTAGCGATTTCTGCAAGAAGTTTAGCGTCTAAGTTAGCGTCTCCACGCCAAACGGTACAAAATGGTACTCTGTGCCCAGGCTCTTAATATTAGTTACGTTTAAAAATTTCGGCGCTTTCCGCCGCTGCACCCGCTTTTACATTAGTTATCCAGTGCTGAGGAAAGCATCCAGATCGTTAAGCATACAGGGATTAATAGATTTACTAAATTATATATAATTTAGGATCATACAGTGGCGGTTTGTGCAAGCCGCGTTTAAATAAATACATATTTTTGAGTCAATGACGTCTGTACCCTTACCATGAGTTGTGACTTTGACATTTTCGATAACGAGTATCGAGTTTACTATCTGTGCATCTCGTTCGCACTAAAATAGTACAAGCGAGATGCACAGATAGTATACTCGATCCTCGTTATCGAAAACGTGAATGTCACAACTCATGGTAAGGGTACAGGTCTGGCCTAGTGTGTAGTGACTATCTGTGAAGCCGATGGTCCTAGGTTCAAATCCCAAAGGTTGTTACTTCCTTAGTCATGGATGTTTTCTTAGTATATGACATAGGCGGCAAACGAGCAGACGGATTGCCTGGTGGTAAGCAATTACCGTCGCCCATGGGCACCCGCAACACCAGGGGAGTCACAAGCGCGTTGCCAGCCTTTAAGGGGGGTTGGAGCTCTGGGAACCTTACTCGCCATCAGGAACACAGCACTACATACCTGAAAGGTAGCAGTGCTATTATGGCTGTGGTCTTCTGTAAGGAGGAGGTACTTCCCCAGTTGGACTGCTCCAGATTCAAGCGTGCCCTACCTCTCATAAATACTATACATCGTTGGCTGAGTACCCACAACACAAGCCCTCTTGAGCTTACCGTGGGGCTCAGTCAATATGTCTAAGGATGTCCAGTAATAGTTATTAACTAGAGTTGTTTAAAAAAAACATTACATTTTCTCATCACAACCCCGAACTCTGCTTCCAAGAAAGCGTGGCTATTTCAAACCATTCACAAGAACAACGACAAAATTGTATTTGATATGAACTGAGATAAGCCTATTCGGTTCTGCAGTTACAACTGACCTTTCAAAGTAATAATGTTAATTTAGTATGAAGTTCCAAGCGAGATACGACGTTATGAATTAGAAAGTCATAGCGCATCAATCTTGGAACGCGTCAAATTAGGCAATCTGACTTTTTTTCAAAGCGATGCTCGGTGAAGTGCGATCGTTCACAAATAAGGGTTCCGTGTATTCCCAAATCAGTTCGTCTGTAAACCATCTACGTATATGTTCGTCGGATATGTTTGGCGAACATGTCTGGCGGTAAAACGAGACAAATTGGACTCGAGTTCGACGCTTGCCTGACATTTAACTCTGTCAGGCCCGGTACCGCGAACATCGAAGTTCGTATATTTCGAGCATTTTTCTCTTGTACTCCAAATAAGGCGTTATAACAGTGACAGAGATAATCGTCCAAAATTTACGAATTTCGTCTTTCGCGGTAGCGCCGCTACCTCTTTTTGTGAAACAATTATTCGGTGCGCCCTGAGCCTCTAGTGTAAGTTACTTTTGAAGTATAAAAACATTTACGAACGCGTAAGTGATAATGTTATTTATATGGGAAACGCAAACGCGTTCGTGAAGTAAAGTTACGTTAAAAACTTACACTCAGGGCTCTGTACAGCACAATCTTTATTGAGTTTACTGGTTGGTAATTTTGAGCGTCCAATTTTCGACTCGTGACATTTTAAACTCTGTCAGAAACGAAGAAATTATATTTTATAAACATTAATGATAGAAATTAATAATTGTCAGTATTGAAATTATACATTTCGTGCATAAAATGCAATAAACTTTTGTGTCACTTTCGGATTCAAAGTTTTTTAATTGGAGTGCTCGACTCTTAAAAATCTGCCTCCCACCATAGGCCTACATCATCTAAGGAAGTTTCCAATAGCCACCACGCTTAGCAGGCGCGTTGGCGACCTCACTAACTGTTGATTAGGTTTAGATCTTCCTTAAATTTTTATCCAAATTCAATCGTGTTACTCCTTCGAACTGAACCCAAAAAAGCTACATAACTCCCATTTTTTGTTTCAGAGTGCGCGCAGTGAGTGAGCGAGACAGCGGAACCGGTCGAAGGATCAGTTTTTTTTTTAAATTGGTCTAGTTATGCTGTTCGGTTTTCGAGTGTGTTGAAAAGTTGTTATCATTATCAAAGATGGCCGCGGTACCGGCGTTGTTGCTGCTGCTCGTCGCCACAGTTTCAGGTGAGATTTACTTTTTAAACATTATTTACATTGAAAAACTATTAATAGAAAACTCCCGTGAGACTGAGTAAAATATATATATATATGGGTCACTCACGTATCTTAAAGTCGTAGTCGTTCTCGAAGGGCAGCCTCCAGCGACGTTGCACGAAGCTTATGACTATGGTTCACGAATTGGACCGAAATGTCAAGCGCTATTCGACTTTAAGATACGTGAGTGACCCGTGTTAATGTATATTTTAGTATTCAAAAACTATAACTATTTTACATACATACATACATTTCAGCCGTATGCAATCCACTGCTGGACATAGACCTCCCACCAATATGACTTGTATCATCTTGTAGTTGCCATAGTCGCCACGCTTGGCAGGCGGGTTGGCCGCAGTAGATTGGGTTTCGATGGACGCTGCTGCCCGTCCGTAGGTTCCCTTTGTCGCCTCTTACGACACTCGAGGGAGGAGATGGGGTGGTGCTATTCTAGTCAGCCGGCATCACACGGCATATAATATAATAACTATTTTAATTTAATAAAATTAGCAGATATGTATATAAAACTGTTTCAGTTTAATTTGCATGGAAAACGATTGAATATGAAAAAAATATTTAGTTGTAGAAGTACTTTTGTGTATTATTTATTTACAGAAATTACAATCGTATTATGATAACTACAAGTACTTAACTAGTTACAGTTTAAAATTTTAAAAAAGCCCTTGAGGCATTGTACCAAGGATGCTGGCGGCATTTCCTAGTTGTATCGCAATGCTGATACGTTGTGCGAGGAAGCCGCCAGCTCTTCGGTGACTAGTTACATCAACCAGACGCTTCGCGATTTCTGCAAAACGTTTGTGCGCGCATGGACCTAGCGTAAAAGTTGATTTTATTTGAATTATAAAACTCCTAAAAATATATAGGTAACATTGATGGGTGGTGATCATCATAATTATTTTAGTTAATTTTCATTTATTCAGTGAACTTTATAGCTAATATAAAATGACACTTCGAAATAAGTATCGATAAATTTTATATCGGAAGGAAGTCCCTAGTTAATTGACGTTATTGCCACCAAAACTTCTGTCTTATGACGAATTTAAATATTATAATTTGGAAATTAGAGTAAAGGACACAGTTCAGGTAAGAAAGCATATCAAACGTTTTGTTAACTTCGTTCTTAGCAGTCAGATTTGGACTTGTAAATGGTTTTTCACCTCAGCAGCTCGAACATGTCTACTTTCCTCACTCCAGGGAGTGAGGAAAGTGCGACTTTCCTCACTTTCAGAGGGTGAGGAAAGTTGCTACTTTCGTCACTCCAGGGAGTGAGACAAAGTAGCTTTTTACTTGATGACCGGTCTGGCCTAGTAGGTAATGACCCAGCCTAAGAAGCCGGTGGTCCCGGGTTCGAATCCCAGTCAGGCCATTTATTTGTGTGATGAGCACAGATATATGTTCCTAAGTCATGGGTGTTTTCTATGTATTTAAGTATTTATAATAATAGGACATAATGGACTCCCTTAACACCACTAACACTTTCGGACCCTCACAAATTAATCAAATATTATAATTTTGAAATGTACATATTTTATAATGAAAAATATTTAAACAAAATATTAAGTAATGAAGCCAGTGCAGTTGCAGATAAAACACTTAAATGAATGTGGTTAACTTGATGTTGATTTTTTACAAGATTTTATTTAACTTTATGTATATATTTGTATATTTATCCGGATAGAATCTTGCAACTCAATTTTGAAGCAGCCATCTTTAACCGATTGAGCTGAAATTTAGCACACTTATGTAATGTCGGTTACAACGCAATATTCTGGTACCACTGATCTGATCTGATGCTGGAGTCAGAAGGTAGCAAAAGCAACTCCTAAAATACACAAGATAAATCCGTGGTGTTTTAGGCTCATTAGAATCCTTTCGAAGAAGTAGATGACGATTGTGAAAAAAAGTACAGTCGGCAATAAAAGCTTGTACTAAAAATGACATTTTTGGCAACTCATTTAACCTTTCATATGTTCTCACTACTGAGGTGAAAAGTTGTATGTGTCACACTAGAGTAAAGTTATTTTACATCTCGTGTCTTTGAGTGCCTCGCTACGCTCAAGATTCTAACACTAGAATCACTCGCTACGCTCGTGAATCAATTATAGAATCTTTCGCTTACTCGGGACTCAAAATTAACACTCGCAAGAAAAAACAACTTTCCTCTCTTGTTGAACAGATAACTATTTCTATGTTTTGTTTTACTATAGAATAACGCCATTTTTTATGTATTTTTTATATAGTCCCGCCGATTTTCTCGACGGTCATAGATAATAGTCAAAATGCTTCTCGTGTCAGAGGTGTAGGGTTAGAACCGGTGTAGTTTTATTTTTCTCTTTTACTTTTGTATACTCGACGTGTAAAAGTGCCCTTGTGGCCTACTTACTGAATAAACGTTTGAGTTTGAGTACCTATTAATAAAATAAAACAACTAAAACGGATTTTTATTTCGTATACTAAACTTCCTCCCGATGTTTCGAACCCTTTAGCAGGATTTAAGTTTAAATTAATATACGGGATATAATCCGTTTTAGTTGTTTAATTTCATGAGTGATTATCGCGGCAACCGAAGACAATATAATACCTATTAATACTTTTATAAATTATAAATTGAAAGTTGACTACTTAAGAAAAAGTGAAGAGGTCCTCCGGCGATTTGTACGCTATTTATCTTCCAACGATATATATAATATACAAATGCTAAATACATAGAAAACACCCATGACTCAGGAACAAATATCTGTGCTCATAACACAAATAAATGCCTTGACTGGGCTTTAAACCTAGGACCGTCGTTTTATAGGCAGGTCACTACCCACATAGGCGCTACCGCGATACACGATATTCGTAAACTTCAGACGATTGTCTCTGTCACTCTCATGACGTCTTAATTGGAGAAATAAATATAGTCATAGACATAGTCATAGTGTTTTATTCATGAACAATACAAGATTGTGTTTTAATATACAGTGACAGGCGAATTAAAAACTAATACTAATAAATACGAGGAAATGCCGCCAGCGTCCTTAGTACAGTCGCCATCAGATATATCGGAGCTCTGGAGGTGGTCATAAATATCGGAACATGCACTTTATCGTCTTGAGAATAGAGGCGTTGTTCAGATATTTGTGCTTTGTCTGATGGCGACTGGACAATGCCTCAAGGGCCTTTTTTTATACTTCGATGTTCGTATGTACAGTCACCAACAGATATATAGGCGCTGTGGAGGTGGTCACAAATATCGCCTCTATTCTCAAGACGATAAAGTGCATGTTCAGATATTTGTGACCACCTCCACAGCTCCGATATATCAGATGGCGACTGCACCGGGCCTGACCCGTCGTCAAATATTAACATGTTACGTATATTTAAAAATAAAATTAAGGGAGGAGATATTTAGAAAAAAAAAAAACAGTCTAAATGCACATGCAAGTCGTTGCATTGTTTAAACACGGCGCAGACGCGCGGGCGCATCCGAAACGTAAATATTTACCCGCTGACCGAGACATTGAGCGCGCGGGTTCCGTCGATCAATATGTAATGTTTGCTTGTAACTTATGCAAGTTTTGTAATGATTGCTATTAACTTTTATACTAAGACGGTAGCGAATACGGGCCAGTCTGATGGTAAGCTGTCGCCGTAGCGTGGACGCCTGTAAGTCTAGAGGACACGCGCGTTGCCTAATTAATACCCTTATTAATTAATTGAAATTAATTAAAGCACTTTAAGGAATACAAAAAAAAAATGTTCGAATTGATAACCTCCTCCTTTTTTTTGAAGTCGGTTAAAAAGAGTGATATACATAATATATCTTATCTACGGGATAAACTCAACTTAAATAGGTACCTACATTTTTTTTTTTCAATTATACATTATTATTATAGGACATTCTTACACAAATTGTCTGAGCCCCACGGTAAGCTCAAAAAGGCTTGTCTTGTGGTTCAGCCAACGATATATATAATATACAAATACATAAATACATGCAACACCCATGACTCGGAAGCAATACCGTGCTCACCACACAAATAAAAGTCCTTACTGGGTTTGGAACCCAGGACCACCGGTTTCATAGGCAGACTATCCACTACGGCAAAGATCGTATATTTCGAGCATCTTTCTCTTTTACTCCAATTAAGGCGTCATGAGAGTGACAGGGACGGACAATCGTTCGAAATTTACGAATATCGTCTTTCGCGGTAGCCCCTCTGTTGTCAAATACATTTCACCTATATATCACAACACAAGCCTTCTTGAGCTTACCGTGGGGCTCAGTTAATTTGTATAAGAATGTCCTGTAATACTCGTATATATAAAAAAGCGTAGGAACCCAATCTAAAGCTACTGCGGTCTCCCACCCGCCTGCCAAGCGTGGCGACTATGGCAACTACCCCCCAAGATGATACAAGTCATATTTGTGGGAGACCTATGTCCAGCAGTGGACTGCATACGGCTGAAATGTATGTATGTATGTATACGTAGTTTTGAGGGCAGTTTATGTGTAAACGGGTAGGACCCTTGTACTTATTACGGAACCCTAAAACACTGATGAACCCGGAAGTCATTGTTTACAATATTGAGGTGTCTGTCAGCGATGCACACAAACATACATGCGCTTCTGCCCACTTGTGGGAAGGTACACTCAAACTAAATTAGATAATGACTGTGCTCTCTTGAGATGTGTTAATAAAGTTTAAAATTAAATTTATAGTAACTAGAAAATAATTCGGTTTAAAAACATTTATATATGTTAATAGTTATTTGTTTTACAAGGGAGTAAAGTGTTTGAAACCCTCCCAATGCTCGCGATTCTATTTTCGCTTTGCCCGTCTTTTCGTTCGTTCAATTCGTTCACTGCCAAAGTTTCAAAAATATGTACCGAGCAACTCTATTGTACAGTAAATAAGGTTGTAGGACGTATTTATGAAAGGATTCTTTCGGTACGTATTTTTGCACTTGACTGTACCAAGTTAGGTAACCTAGATGAATCACAATGACTAACAGAGGTACTAGAACATAGTATATGTGGTCATTATGGCACATGACTCACGTGGTCACTGCGACTCGTGATAAGTCTGATTCATTTCCTTTTATGAGCCATGGTGGTAAATAGGCATAAGGTTAATGTATAGTTAACAGGCCACATAGAGTAATGTCCGTTGGGCTCCGTAGGCGAACTAAAGTCACCGACATAGCCCACCGGGTTAGCAAGCTGAAGTGGCAATGGGCAGGGCATATTGCACGCAGAGAAGATGGCAGATGGGGTCGAAGTGCTCGAGTGGAGACCACGGACTAGCAAGCGCAGCGTAGTACGTCCACCCACAAGATGGACCTCATTAAGGTCGCCGGAAGACGCTGGATGCAGGTCGCTTCCAACCGGTACATGTGGAGGTCCAAGGGGGAGGCCGACGTCTTATGTCTGAGATGAAGAATGTGATAGGTACGATATATTTGGCCACTGACTATACAAGCCGGGATTTGAAGCTGCGACCTCCGGATTGCAAGTCGCTACTCACCGCTAGGCCACCAGCTCAAATTTTTTTTATACGACGTCGGTGGCAAACAACCATACAGCCTGCCTGATGGTAAGCAGTTACCGCAGCCTATGGACGCCTGTACCTCAGAGTTGTCACGTGCGCGTTGCCGACCCTTTATAAATCTGTACCCTCCTTTTTTGAAGAACCCCATACTGTAATCCCTCGGGAAAACCGTGGCAAGCTCATTCCACAGCCGAAGCGTTCGTGGGAGGAAGTGCCTTTTAAAGCGCTCAGTACGCGACCCCCCAGGCTCCAATGTGTGAGGATGAATACCTTGCCGATGGCGAGCGGTGCGGTGATAGAACGATATATATTTATATTTTTGGACCCGGGTATGTCCTTAAACTACGTCCAACAATGAGAGGTAGGGCACAGCGATGACCATCACGCTTGAGTCTGGGGCGGCCCAACTGGGGAAGTACCTCCTCCTTACAGAAGACCACAGCCATAATAGCACTGCTACCTTTCAGGTATGTAGTGCTGTGTTCCTGATGGTGAGTAAGGTTCCCAGAGCTCCAACCCAATTATAGGTCGGCAACGCGCTTGTGACTCCCTTGGTGTTGCGAGTGCCCATGGGCGACGGTAATTGCTTACCATCACGTAATCCGTCTGCTCGTTTGCCACCTATGTCATAAAAATATATATATATATATATATATATATATATATATAAGGATATATCAATCCATTACTAACATATTATACCTAAACCTAGGTTAATCTCTGCATGTCGTCATGCATGAATCAGTTTGAGTCAGCCTAGGCATCTAGGTAGCGGCTAATCAAAGCCAGTGCATCGGTGCATTGTGTGCAACTATTGTGATGCAATTGCTTTGATTATGTGCTGTGGTTACACTTGCGATAAATTATTGGCAATTAATAAAATAATTAAAATAAAATAATAAATAAATAAACAAATATTTCGGGACACTCTTACAAAAATCGACCTAGTCCTACGGTAAGCTCAGTAAGGCTTGTGTTGTAGGTCTAGTACGGTCTGGGAATTTAATTGTTGAGCCATTTAGGGTTCACCTTAAATTGGGCATTTCATAGAGTAAGTATTAAACAAAGAAAATAGCTTGAACCGTAAGTGGCTCAACAATTGAAGTCGGTGACTGTACCTACAACACAAGCCTATAATAGATACATATAAATACTCAACTACATAGAAAACACCCATGACTCAAGAACAAATATCTGTGCTCATCACACACATAAATGCGCTGACTGGGATTCGAACCCAGGACCATCGGCTTTATAGGCAGGGTCACTATCCATTAGACCAGACCGGTCGTCAGTTTTTTTATTAATAAATTTTTCACGGTTTTTATACATTTTTATAAATGAAACGCGACTGCAACTAGCTATAGCTGACTGTTCTGTACAAGCCGGGGTTCGAACCTGCGACCTCCGGATTGCAAGTCGCACGCTCTAACCGCTAGGCCACCAGCGCTCAACGGCGGTTTAAGACAGGTGTAGGTCAGTTTTTTATACCCCAGACGCGCTGTTACCCCGCTAGGTGTTTATTTATATTAGGGGGTAAGTGCGGTATTACATTTTATACCTTATTTCTAAGTAATAGAGTTGGATATTGAGAGAATATACAAAGCTGTAAAAATGTAATAACAATAGTTGCTGGTGCCTGCGCAGGTCCCGGGTTCAAATCGTGTTAAAGCCATTTTTGTTTATCATGAAAGTTCCTCTTATGGACATTATCTATGTATTTAAGTATTTATACTAGGCCCCTATTTCACCACAGCGACAATGGTCACGGATCCCGACATTATGTAAACTGAAGTTGCAGGTGTCCATTGGTTACATTAATCGCTTACCATCGGGTACGGACGGAAGATAAATTGACGTTTCGAAGAGGACGTTGTCCTCGTGGTCTCGGATTAAGACCACGAGGACAACTTCGAAACGTCGGAGGTACATTTTAAAGTTAATATACGCGGTTAAGTCCCGTTTATGTATAATAATATGTAAAAACCGTGAAAATTTAAAACCTAACGTATTGGAGGCAAACAAGAACACGTCACACCCGATGGCAAGCGGTCAATGTAACCAATGGATACCTACAACGTCAGTAATGTAGATATGTCGGGAATCGTGACAATTGTCGCTATGGTGAAATAGGGGCCTGGTGAAATCAAAATGGTAATTCAAAAATATATTTTCTGGAATAATGACGAATAGATTCAGAGGCTCTAGAGTTTCTTTTGACGTAAAAAAAAGTTTACGAACGCGTAAGTGATAATGTTATTTATGGGAGTTTTCAAAATTTGATGCACCCAATTTGTGAAAGCTGTTAAGAAAAGTTAAATCACTGTCAGTTTCGTGACGACAATTAAGCATTAAATATTTATGAAGATCGACTTTTTGCCTTTAATTATGTTGTAATATCGATTGAAGTTTATAAAACGAACATCAAAACCAAGCTTTTATCGATATTTAATGCTTTATTGTCGTCACGAAACTGACAGTGATTTAACTTTTCTTAACAGCTTTCACTAATTGGGTGCACAATTTTTTGAAAACGCCCTTATATGGGAAATTTATTAATTATATGGGAAACATAACCTTAGGAACCATGTCTTTGATTTAATAATAAAATAAAACTAGTAAATGAAACTTTTGGATGCATTCTATTAATATGAAATATCATGTTTCAAATAAATAGTATAGTTTTTAAATAAAAGTTTAACCAGTTTATTCCAAGTCGGTTAAATAAATAAATGTTTTCAAGTAGCGCTTTTCTTTTATTCAACTTTTACAAAGTTTTAAAACAGATGAGATGTTTCCGACTTATGTTATCAAACAACCATATTTCTTGTTTTTCATTTAACTTTCTGACATTCTGCTCAGCTGGTGTAATCAACTAGCGACTCGCCCCGGCTTTGCAAGGAAAAATATTGAAAAAAAAAAATCGGGAGAAATTTACACAAATCGACCTAATCCTACGGTGAGCTCAGTAAAGCTTGTGTTGTAGGTACTAGACGACGATATATATAATAGATAGATACATATAAATACATAAAAACACCCATGACTCAGGAACAAATATCTGTGCTCATCACACAAATAAATGCCCTTACTGGGATTTGAACCCAGGACCATCGGCTTCATAGGCAGGGTCACTAGAACAACCCTGTCGTCACCATTATGTAGTTTCTAATTTGTGTTATTTATGACAACCAGTCTGGCCTAGTGGGTAGTGACCCTGAGTATGACGCCGACGGTCGAATCCCAGTCAGGGCATTCATTTGTGTGATGAGCACAGATATTTGTTCCTGAGTCATGGGTGTTTTTATGTATTTATATGTATCTATCTATATCTATTATATGTATCGTCGTCTAGTACCTACAACACAAGCGTTACTGAGCTAACCGTAGGTCTAGGTAGATTTGTTTAAGATTGTCCCGAAATATTTATTTATTTATAATGTCCTATAGGTGACGTAACTCTGACCTAGTAGGGCCAGCGTCAAACATGGCGGGTCGACAAAGCCGCAGTCCATGCGTGGAAGTCGGTCGTCGCCCGCCATTGTTTATGCGCCTGCGCAACGGTACTTCAGTACATGCCATACGTGAAAAACTTAGCCTATGTAGTAGTAACGTGTGTACACGCATGTCGGCGTTCTATATTCAAATGTTGGCAAGTTCCATATTAATTCTCCGCACTACATAGACATGGATCAGTTAAATAAATAATAAATAAATATTTTGGTACAATCTTACACAAATCGACCTAGTCCTACGGTAAGCTCAGTAAGGCTTGTGTTGTAGGTACTAGACGACGATATATATATAATAGACAGTTACATATAAATACTTACATAGAAAACCCCCATGACTCAGGAACAAATATCTGTGCTCATCACACAAATAAAGGCCCCGACTGGGAATCGAACCCAGGACCATCGACTTCAGAGGCAGGGTCACTACCCACTAGACCAGACTGGTCGTCAAAGTTAAGTTTGTCACTTATACGGGAGTTTAAAAAAAATAGTGCACCCACTAATGAAAGTTGTTAATAAAAGTTAAATCACTGTCAGTTTCGTGACGACAATTAAGCGTGAAATTTCGATAAAAACTTGGATTTGATGTTCTTTTAAACTTCAATCGATATTACACAAAAATTAAAGGCAAAAAGTCGATCTTCATAAAGATTCAATGCTTAATTGTCATCACGAAACTGACAGTAATTTAACTTTTATTAACACCTTTCGATAATTAAGTGTACTAAGTTTTGAAAACTCTCATACTGCGAACTATTAGCCCTATGAATGAACAGCTAAATTGTATGTATTTGTTTGACGACAAGTTTGGCCTAGTGGGTAGTGACCCTGCCTATGAAACCTGCCTTGTTCAAATACCAGTAAGGGCATTTCTTTGTCAGCACATATATTTGTTCATGAGTCATGGGTGTCTTCTATGTATGTAAGTATCTGTATATTATATACAAATACTTATATACGACATGTTTGGCCTAGTGGGTAGTGATCCTGCCTAATATAAAGCCTTAGGTTCAAATCCCAGTAAGGGCATTTCATTGTGAGCACATATATTTGTTCCTGAGTCATGGGTGTTTTCTATATATTTAAGTATTTCTATATATCGTTGGCTGAGTCACAACACAAGTCTTCTTGAGCTTCTCGTCCGTCGAAACCCAAACTCCAGCTGCGGTCACCAACCTGCCAAGCGTAGCGACTATGGCAACTACCCCCCAAGATGATACAAGTCATATTTCGGGACAATCTTACACAAATCGACCTAGTCCTATGGTAAGCTCAGTAAGGCTTGTGTTGTAGGTACTAGACGATGATATATATAATAGATAGATACATATACATACTTAAATACATAGAAAACACCCAGGACCATCGGCTTCATAGGCAGAGTCACTACCCACTAGGCCAGACCGGTCGTCTAATGATGATGTGAATGAGTGATGATGATGACGACTTAAATACACTTTGGTCCCGGGTATGTCCTTAAACTTAGAGGTAGGCCACAGCGAAGTACCATCACGCTTGAGTCCGGAGAAGCCCAACTGGGGAAGTACCTCCTCCTTACAGAAGACTACAGCCATAATAGCACTGCTACCTTTCAGTGTAGTGTTGTGTTCCTGATGGTGAGGTTCCCAGAACTCCAATCCCCCGTAAAAGCTGGCAATGCGCTTGTGACCGGTAAATGCTTACCATTAGGCAATACGTCTGCTCGTTTGCCATTTTTGTAATAAAAAAAAACTTATACTATAGTTACGTAACTAGCCCTTTCTTGTTGCAAGTCGTGGTACACACAACAACAATCTTAGCTGTATATCCTTGGACCTTATGCCTTATATAATAAGGTTCACCAATGTACAGCTAAGAGTGTTGCTGTGCGTACAATAACTTAGATGCATATCGCAGTGTGACGAGCGCTGTATGTTGCCTAACTTACTTGATTACGCTCTTCATGTTGTTAAAAAATCATAAACTATTGGCCAACTTATTCTATTTAAGCGTTCCGTACCGTAAAACTACTCCGGCAGATCGGGGTCGGTCCGGCTCGGGTACGGGACGGAGACGCAACGGTATCGGTAGTCAACCGGAAGGCACGGTGACGAACCGTTGAAGTGACGGAACAGTGACGGTGAGTTACCGTGACCGTGAGTCATCCGTAATGTAATAATAATGTGCACCAACCGCTCCAGTTAATCGGTCGACATATAAAACGACCTACTTTTCATCGTGGGAAAAACGTCAAATGATAATAACCTTGTTGGGAGGTTACAACCAACAAACTGTGAAAATTAGGGTAAAGCAATGCCGAATACATTATCACTTATTCGCGATTTTTTGATACAAGACCGACCATCGTATGACCTCAGTCGCACCTGATGGTATTATTTTTATAAAGGACTATTTTCCTCGGGACTTCGTCTTTAAAGTAAAATAAGTACACACACAGACAGACACAGATACACACACAAACACACACACATACACGCACTTACACACTCACATCCACTTTCACGCAAACTATATATATATATTTTATCATTATTAATTATCTTCTTCGTGTTACTAGACGACCACTAAGTTATTGCACATTAGTAGTAATTTTGTGGACATCTATAATTGGCTTTATGTTCTGTATATGTGCTCTGTAATATTCATTGTATTGCTGTTGATGCCCCGAATAAAATAAAATAAATAAAAAAATAAAATAAATAAAATAAGTCCTTTCTCGTAGCTCAAACTCTCTACATACCAAATTTCATACCAATTGGTTCAGCGGTTTAAGCGTGAAGGGGTAACAGACAGACAGACAGAGTTACTTTCGTATCTTTAATATTAATATGGAAGTCATCATCATCATCATCAGCCTATCGCAGTCTACAGCTGGACATAGGCCTCCCCAATTTCACGCCATCGTGTTCGATCTTCGGCTGTTCGCAGCTCCTGCCAGCCATCTTGCGCAAGTCGTCACTCCTTGCTGAAGGCATCCTACACTACGCTTGGTCTCCGCTCAAGAACTCGTTTACCCCAACGGTTATCGGTTCTACGGCTAATATGGCCAGCCCACTGCCACTTCAACTTGCTAATACGGTGGGCTATGTCGATGACTTTGGTTCTCTGCCGGATGACCTCATATCCGATTCGATCCCGCAGAGAAACGCCGAGCATAGCCCTTTCCTATATAATATGGAATCTAATATAGAAGTATGGATGGATAATTACGGCTCTTCTCATGGTTAATATTACAATGTCTCACAAATATATATACATATATATATATTTTTTTATGACATAGGCGGCAAACGAGCAGACGGATTGCCTGGTGGTAAGCAATTACCGTCGCCCATGGGCACCCGTAACACCAGAGGAGTCACAAGCGCGTTGCCGGCCTTTAAGGGGGGTTGGAGCTCTAGGAACCTTACTCACCATCAGGAACACAACACTGCATACCTGAAAGGTAGCAGTGCTATTATGGCTGTGGTCTTCTGTAAGGAGGAGGTACTTCCCCAGTTGGGCTGCCCCAGATTCAAGCGTGACGGTCATCGCTGTGCCCTACCTCTCATTGAGATATACTCAATCATTTTATAAAAATGATTGAGTCACAAACTAACAAACATTGACTTGACGTAACTTTTGATTGTTCACATAAAACGACTACGTTGTACGCTTACGTATTTGCTAGCGAAAGTGTAACATAACCTTATTTTTTTATGTCGGTTGAGAATTGAATTGGATTCGGCGAAAACAGCTATTTCGCTATGGTGGCAGAATTTGTTTAACTTCAGTGGCGTGTGGCCATTTGTCAGTGGCGGTGCGCAGATATACGTAGACATTAGACAAACTATATACTAGTATGTTTAGAAACTAATCCCAATAAGGCCTAGTTTACCTGGCTTGGAAGGGCTTTTGTAAAACTAGTGTCTACGCCAAATCCTGGGATTAGTTCTATATTCTCCGACATGTCTCGCGAGTGACAGAATAATGCCGTTATATCCATTTAAAAAAAAGTGGTAACATTGTTATTTATTTATTTATTTAGTCTTTATTGCACAAAACACAAAAGTACAAAAGGCGGACTTAATGCTACAAAGCATTCTCTACCAGTCAACCTTTAGGCAAAGCAGAAATATATTATACATATTATTTAACCAACATTTTTATATACAACGACGGTGGCAAACAAGCATACAGCCCGGGCTGATGGTAAGGAGTTACCGTTGCCTATGGACGCCTGCAACTCCAGAGGATTCACATGCGCTTTGCCATTTAAGAACCTATACATACCTATCTGTGTCAATCATCATCATATATTTAAGAGCTAGACTCTTGTCGGTGGAGCAATTTCCATGTGTGTCCGTCCTCTGCTATTTCCTTGACAGCCTGATACGACACGACTTTGAGTTTTTCCTTCACTTGATCTAAGTATGTTCTCCTTGGTCTCCCCCTCCGTCTCCTTGCCTCAACTCTCCCTTCAATTATGTTTTTGATAAATTCGTCGTGTCGCAGCAGGTGTCCGAGCATCTTTCCTCTTCTATTTTCTATGGTTCTCAACAAACTCTTCTTCTCCCCTACCATACGTAATACCTCTTCATTGTCTCGATAAATAGACATAAATAGTTACATAATAAATAGGTCTATAATCGATAAAAATATAATTTATATGTGGACTCGAACCCGAGACGTTGAGTTATACGTTATAAGACAAAGTTGATTTACCTATTACATAGAAACCTTGCTAGCTGTTTATGTACATACCCAATTTGAATGTGCAAACAGCCGAACAGTTGGCTGGGAGAAATCTCCTGGCGTCACGTATCCGTTTTTTCATCTGAAAAATCGCCGTAATAGGAGCTGCGACAATTATCCGATACAGTTCGGGGCGCGTGTCCACTGGCTCACGGGAAATATGAAAAATATCATGTTTAAAAATACAATCAAATCAAATTTTTTTATGACATTGGCGGCAAACGAGCAGACGGATTGCCTGGTGGTAAGCAATTAAGGTCGCCCATGGGCACCCGCAACACCAGATGAGTCACAAGCGCGTTGTCGGCCTTTAAGGGGGGTTGGAGCTCTGGCACATTACTTACCATCAGGAACACAGCACTACATACCTGAAAGGTAGCAGTGCTATTATGGCTGTGGTCTTCTGTAAGGAGGAGGTACTTCCCCAGTTGGGCTGCCCCAGATTCAAGCGTGATGGTCATCGCTGTGCCCTACCTCTCATAAACTCCTACATGACAAATATAGTTTTTTTACACAACGACAGTGGCAAACAAGCCTTATGGTTAGCAGTTACCGTAGTCTATGGACGCCTGCAACTCCTTAGGATTCACATGCGCGTTGCCTACCCTTTAAGAACCCATACACTCCTTTTTTGAAGAAACTTGTGCATAATATAAGAGCAATATGTAAATTAATTTAGGTATTTTGTATTTTATTTTATCCTGTTACAAGAAGACCAGATAAGACGAAGCCATCTTGTATAATGTGTGTGCAAATATGAATGTCGTGCCGTGAGATAATGGGCTGGTGCCGACACGTGGAGGCGCGCGCTCTCATTACCACCGCCGCGCAGGTGTTTATTTAAACCGTTTTTTCATTAACTATTCGTCCGGAAAATTGCAGAAATATTCGCATTTTTATATATTTTCATTTATACGTTAGATTGCTTTAGTTTCATTTTTATTTTTATGCACAAATAAAGGAGCATCTTAAAGGCCGGCACCGCTCTTGTGATTCCCCTGGTGTGGGTGCCCATGGGCGACGGCAATTGCTTACTATCAGGCAATCCGTCTGCTCGTCTGCCACCTGCAAAAAAATTGTGCTGGGACCCTCTCTATAATCCATACTTATATTATAAATGCGAAAGTAACTCTTTCTGTCTGTTACCTCTTCATGCTTAAAACGGTGAACCAATATGGATGAAATGGTATGGAGAAAGTTTGAGTTACGTAAGAACATAGGATATTTTTTATACCGCAACCATACTTTAAATACTAAACTATTAAATTATATTTCATAAATATATTTTTAACATAACAAAACTTTACTCATTTTATGTTTTTTTTGTTATAGGTAATTAGAAGTTTACTTATTAAAAGGCATATTTAATTATGTTCTGTATGTAAGTAAAGACAATTATATAATTATCTTCGATTTTTAAATCGAAAGAAAAATAGAAAAAAATTGACTTGAAGCGGGACTCGACCCCACTACCACTGGATTACTAGCCCAGTGCACTACCAATTGTGCTATACGAGTACCGCCTGGACTTGTCAATGTTTTTCTATTTCACCACCAGGAACACAACACTACATACTTTAAAGGTAGCAGTGCTATTCATGGATGTGGTCTACTGTAAGGAGGTACTTCTCCAGTTGGACTGCTATAGACTCGAGCGTGAGGCTGATGGTACTTCGCTGTGCCCTACCTCTCATTGTTGGACGTAGTTTAAGGACATACCCGTTCCAAAATTAAATTATAGTTAGGTATCTTTATTTTGACTATTGGAAAGTCCTTGTTGCTAGCCTACTTAAATAAAAAATAAAACTGAAATGTGTTGAACCGTTTGAAAAGGAATGGAATTCGCTTTCAGTCGGCAACATTATTCGTTCATCCATTCATTCTCGCGTTCCATTCACCGTGCGTTTGACAAACTGGCTACAATGATTAACAATGATCCTTTGTTTTAATATCGAAGCGATTTGTATAGAATATACTACGTGAAATCAAAATGGTGATACAAAATTATATTTTCGGGATCTATTTATACGATCAACTTTTACTATGGAGCCATAACTGAAACATCAGTTAAAAAGATGACCTGCCCATACTATAATCTATACTTTTAGGTAGTTAAAGAAAGGTAAACAATCTTGACGTGTCTTTTTATTGAAAACTAGTATGCATAACTCGGGTCTAAATGCCATATTACCCCTCGAACAGTGAAAAAAATACAAAGACTGCCAAATGAAACATTTTTGACTCAGAATTCATTGCGGTTGAATAAAATTGTATTTGTTAATTGTTGAAATGTTATTTTATCTTATTTTCTCGCAATCGAAGTGAAAACTAGTATGCATAACTCGGGTCTAAATGCCATATTACCCCTCGAACAATTTTCCCTCATTTCGTTCGGGAAAATAACCATCTCGTGGTACTATGGCCTACTTTAGCCCCTTGTCAAACAATCTACTATTTAAATATCAGTGACTATTACTTACGAAAGCAAAATAATGTAAATAATCATATGTGATTTATAATTGTTACATACTTGTCATGATTAATTTTTCAAAAGTGATTTTCAATAAATAGACATGTTAAAATTGTTTATCTTTTTCTAACTACCTAAAAGTATAGACTATAACTACAGCTAGATAGCAGCTAGTATGGGAAGGTCTCTTTTTTTAACTGAGCCGCCAAAAACGATATTCGTAAATTTCGGACGATTGTCTCTTTCACTCTCATGACGCCTTAATTGGGGTGAAAGAGAAAGAAGCACGAAATTTTTTAAATATCGTTTTTAGCGGTAGCGCCACTGATTTTTCGGTTGTGACTCCATAGTAAAAGTTTATCGCAATCACGAATAGATTCAGAAAATATATTTTTATATTATTATTTTGGTTTCACCCTACATACATAGGGTATATATAGGTATATTATGTATACAGCCTTGGCCAGAATTATTGAGCTTTTTATATCAAAACTTGATATTTTATTGTAGTATTTACATCTTCTCTGATGACATATTATCAATTAATTTAAACTGATTAGGTATTTTTAATAGAAACCTCCCGTGAGACTCAGACATACTAAAATATAGATATAAACGAAATGGACCGAAACATATGTCGAGCTTTATTCGACCTTAAGATACGTGAGTGACCCGTTTTTTAGTATAATTAGGTATTAGTCGTTGCGGTGGCTGGTGATTGCATAGATCCGATTTTTTGGTGCTTATTGTTTTCTCATTTAATACGTACTTTTAAGTAATATTGACTGATGTTCTCTTGTTGTGTACATACGTTAAGGTTAGCAATATCAGAAATTATTAGCTACATGTAGATAAAGCTGGTTTTTAGAGGTATCCCAACTTCCCAAGGGAAAATATTATATTAACGACATTATGATTTATGTGCGGGCTCAGTCTTAAAATATGGGTTACTCATAAATATTGAGTAGGCTAAGGTATTGCTAAAATTTGTTTTGGTAACTTTCTTATTTTCTTACAATTTATAAGCTGAAATAACTTGTTTATATTTTGATATGATTTCGTTTTTTATATCAAATAACACGTTTATACAAAAACAACTTAATACCAAAAAACAAGTAATAATTAAAACTAAAAATACAATTCAACTAAGGATAACATTAAATAAGTTTCTGTCAAAAATTTAATTTTTGGTACAGAGGCGTTACCGTCAAAAATGATATTCGTAAATTTCGGACGATAGTCTCTGTCACTCTCATAAAGTCTTAATTGGGGTAAAAGAGAAAGATACCCTAAATTCACAAATATCGTTTTCGGCGGTAACGCCTCTGGATATAGAACCGTAGACAACTTAACTAGGTCCTTAAACTACGTCCAACAATGAGAGGTAGGGCACAGCGATGA
The DNA here is from genome assembly GCA_022674325.2 of Grapholita molesta. Taxonomy (NCBI): domain Eukaryota; kingdom Metazoa; phylum Arthropoda; class Insecta; order Lepidoptera; family Tortricidae; genus Grapholita; species Grapholita molesta. The sequence continues at coordinate 288,214 of CP053145.2, read as the reverse complement.
CCATCACGCTTGAGTCTGGGGCAGCCCAACTGGGGAAGTACCTCCTCCTTACAGAAGACCACAGCCATAATAGCACTGCTACCTTTCAGGTATGTGGTGTTGTGTTCCTGATGGTGAGTAAGGTTCCCAGAGCTCCAACCCCCCTTAAAGGCCGGCAACGCGCTTGTTACGGGTGTCCATGGGCGACGGTAATTGCTTACTACCGGGCAATCCGTCTGCTCGTTCGCCGCCTATCATAAAAAAAACTGCAGGTATTGAATACCAGAATTATTTTCATACAAATAAAAACATAAAACAGTAACTCACGTTTCGGATTCTAACTAACGTAAGTAGTTCATATCAATGAATGCTAAACCACAAAACTGCAGGTGCATGAAGTAATAGGATTAAATGGTAATAAGCTAAGTTAGGACAAGTTAGTGCTTAAACTTGAACGCTAACTTGGCCTGTCAACTTGCAAGTAACATTGCGGGTTTGGTGACTCTGATTTATCCGATAGATGCATTTAACTGTGTCTAGTAGGGTCGGAACTACGAGAAATAAATACATATTACAGGACATTCTATGTATTTAAGTATTTATATGTATATCTATTATATATCGTCGTCTAGTACCTACAACACAAGCCTAAAGGCTCGGGCACATCGGCGCGTTTTGTGAGCGTGATGCAGCGATGATGAATGTGTGCCTTATTTCGTTACATTAGCCACACCGGTGTCGCGCCCCGCTGCGCCACGCTTAAGGCTTGGGCAGATAGGCGCGTTTTGAGAGCGTGGCGCAGCGGGGCATGACAGCGGTGTGGCTAATGTAACGAGATAAGGCACACATTCGGACGGCAGCGTCGCGCCCCGCTGCGCCACGCCACAAAACGCGCCCTATGTGACCACTGACCAAGCCTTTACAAAACGCGGATATTTGCCCAAGCCTTTACTGAGCTTACCGTATGACTAGATCGATTTGTGTAAGATTGTCCCGTAATATTTATTTATTTATTATTTATTCTTACACAAATTACTCCGTGATGATAAAACTGCTGCAACATGAACAACTCGAACATAATTCGGGCTCCGGCTTACCCAGTGCTGCATCTATTGTGTAGTGATCAAGTGAGGACAACTAACTAAGTAACATGTGAACTTCTACTGATGTAATCTGGCGGTTGCTTCGGTCTCCAGCTTGGACGAAACAGTTCTGGAAGACGAAAATGTCCATTTCTAATTAAGGGTTTTCTCAAGTCTTTCAGGAGCGTTACCGCAAACATCGAAGTTCGTGTATTTCGGTCCTCTTTCTCTTTTACTCCAATTAAGGTGTAATGAGAGTGACAGAGACAAGCGTGATGGTCATCGCTGTGCCCTACCTCTCATTGTTGGACGTAGTTTAAGGACATACCCGGGTCCAAAATCGAAGAGGTTTCGGGTATATACTCGTAAGTGTTAGCGCAGTTCATGCAGAATACGACGGCCGCGACTGTCGAATATCGAATATCGTATATAACGAGCATCTTTCTCTTTTACTCCACTTAAGGCATCAGGAGAGTGACAGAGATAATCGTCCGTTTACGAATATCGTTTTTCACTAATGCATCGGCGCTATACCGCGAAAAAGATGTCGCGCGATTACTATCGTCATACTTCCTCGCGTTGTCCCGTCATTTGTGACGACCGGTCTGGCCTAGTGAGTAGCCCTGCCTATGAAGCCGATGGTTCTGGGTTCAAATCCCAGTCGGGGCATTTATTTGTGCGATGAGCACAGATATTTGTTCCTGAGTCATGGGTGTTTTCTATGTATTTAAGTATTTATATGTATCTATCTATTATATATAGAGTCGTCTAGTACATACAACACAAGCCTTACTGAGATTATTGTAGGAATAGGTCGATTTGTGTAAGAATGTCACGAATTTTATTTTTTAGCCTCGGCTCATTGGAACCTGTGGTTTGCGTGGCAACTAATCCCAGGACAGGTGGGTAGGACGGAGCCAAAATAGGTAAATCTATCTAAAATTTGGCATACATGGCAAAACTGTGGGAATATATATAGCCGGTGGGGCTCGTAACGAAGGAAGATCACACGAGTATTGCTTCATCAAGGATTATGTTAAAAATAGCTTTCCGTGGGTGGAAATGTCAAATTACAAAAGTTTTAACGTGACAAAGTTGGCTCGTGTAGGCAGCGTCGAATGTATATATACGGCCAATGTGCGGAAATATGTATACATGCGTCATGCCTGTAGATATCCCAGGTTGGATAATATGTACCTACAGTCGCCATCAGATATATCGGAGCTGTGGAGGTGGTCACAAATATCGGATCAAAGCCTCTATTGTCGAGGCGGTAAAGTGCATGTTTCGATATTTACCTCCACAGCTCCGATATATATGATGGCGACTGTGTTGTCCAGTTGAAGAAATCTGAGTTTCTCTCAAAAAATGCCTCAATTTTTCTGATTATTTTATTAAACTGAATATGTCGACCACCAGGCGAGGGAAGCGGTTTCATCCTTACGTTGTGAATATTCCATTCATTCGCACGAAGCGATTCGCTTCTACCTTCCTAATGCGGACTGCTAAGGAATGGTATTCGCTCCCTTCGACTGTGTTCGCGGAAAGATATAATTTGTGTCTTCAAGGCAAGAGTGAAGGCTGTTACTGAACTAGAGTGCTACACCCTCGACCTCGTCTACACTTATCAGGTGTGACTGAAGACAAACGCTGGTCAGTCTTGTGTAAAAAAAAAGAAGAGTTTTAAAGCAGATATCCTCAACTGATTGAGCTCTTTAGCATACACTTATGTAAGTTCGGTGACAATGCAATATTATGGTACCCTGATCTGATGCTGGAGTCAGAAAGTAGCTGATAGCAACTCCTAAAACACATAAGATAAACCCGTGGTGTTTGGGCTCATTAGCATCATCTGGATGTGTAGTTGATGATGATGATTCTGCAAAACAAGTACGTTGGCAAATGAAAGGTTGTACCAAGTGAAACACTACATACCTGAAAGGTAGCAGTGCTATTATGGCTGTGGTATTCTGTAAGGAGGAGGTACTTCCCCAGTTGGGCTTCTCCAGACTCAAGCGTGATGGTACTTCGCTGTGCCCTACCTCTCATATATAGTTATATAGTTTGTTTTATATAGTTTGTTTGTTTGTTTTTGGACCCGGGTATGTCCTTAAACTGCGTCCAATAATGAGAGGTAGGGCACAGCGATGACCATCACGCTTGAATCTGGGGTCCCAACTGGGGAAGTACCTCCTCCTTACAGAAGACCACAGCCATAATAGCACTGCTACCTTTCAGGTATGCAGTGTTGTGTTCCTGATGGTGAGTAAGGTTCCCAGAGCTCCAACCCCCCTTAAAGGCCGGCAACGCGCTTGTGACTCCTCTGGTATTACGGGTACCCATGGGCGACGGTAATTGCTTACCACCAGGCAATCCGTCTGCTCGTTTGCCGCCTATGTCATAAAAAAAAAAAGTTACTGTTTTCCCTCATAGTTTGTCATAGTTTGTCATAGTTTATATATTTTGTTTTGTATACAAGTGCAAGTCAATGACCGCTGTAACGGGCAATCATTGATCAGCCGATTAATCCATTGTTTCTAACTGTCGCCAATTCCATCAGTTTCGGTGTAGCCTCGCTACGAGGGGTCATCAGAGGTCAAGTGCAGTGCAGTTCAATTCCATTGTTTGAAGGAGAAATTTCGAAGTTTGTTTTGTTGTGAAAGCGGAAGTTTTTTTTTATGACAAAGATGGCAAACGAGCGCGAATTGCCTGATGGTAAGCAATTACCGGGCACCTGCAACACCAGGGGAGTTACAAGCGCGTTGCCGGCCTTTAAGGGGGGTTGGAGCTCTGGAAACCTTACTCACCACCAGGAACACAACACTACATACCTGAAAGGTAGTAGTGCTGTTATGGCTGTGGTCTGTAAGGAGGAGGTACTACAGTTGGGCTGCTCCAGATTCAAGCGTGATGGTACTTCGCTGGGCCCTACATCTCATTGTTGGACGTAGTTTAAGGACATACCCGGGTCCAAAATATGGGTTGTTTTGTTTGTATTTAAGTTATTTGATTTACACCAGCGGCGCCGATTCCTGCCAATTCCTTTGGCTCATGAAGAAAAGGCATATTGGCTCCGTCTTCTAAGAATAACATTGACCCGGCACTGAAAGGGAGTAAAGTTAGTGTTTGCCCTCTAGTGCTAATATGGAGATCCGAGCTTTTTAAGGGTCAAACATTCGCTGTACTCGTGGTTCACGGCACTAGACCCACAATTTTTTCGCGAAAATATTTATTGCGCGTGTGCGCAAATTATTACTCTACATCATTTTTCATACAATACAATTTACCAAAGTCTACCTAAGCAGCTAAAGTCAAAAAAAACAATGTTTGTATTAATTTCAAATACACTGCTTTGCACTCTTGTGGATAAAACTCACTTTTGCTGTCTGTTCTTAAAGAATAAAAAAGGGCTTGATACAGGAAGGGAATTTTTTTGGAATTTTTCTTTAAATCAGGTCTCAATATTAGTACGAGAGAGTAAATATAACTTTGCGCCCTTGTATAATAAGTACTTATTAGGTATGCATTTTCTCTGAAGAAGCGATTACTATAATAATTATTTTCCAATAGTTATTTCCTTTAACAGTTGTCTCGGTACGTCGACCTGGAGTTCAACGTACAGACACTGAAGCATTTTTTATTATTATACATGAATGAGCTTTTCTTCGGATAATTATTTGATAAAAGGAAACAAGATACACGTCTTATATTAGCCACTTAGATTTTGAGTTGGTGAGTGTAAGGTTACAGAGCCTTGAGCACCGTCGCAGGGTTGCTAGTTTGCGGGGAGTGTCCCCGTCGAGTGCGATCGTGATCCAGTGGCACTCCCCCTGACGGCAATGCGGACGACGCCGCTGGGTTTTTAGTGGGTATTCTCCTACCCCAGGCCAGACCATCATGGCCCTACCCCAGGCCCAGGGATGCGCAAAAGCATTTTCCCAGCCACAAAAAAAAGTGTTGCTAGTTTGTCTGTGTTTTACAGGATACATTTTTGAGAGTGTGCACAAGAATTGCACGATTTTTTTTTGTGCAACGACGGCGGCAATCATGCATGTCCCGCCTGGTGGTAAGCAGTTACCGTAGCTTATAGACGCCTGCAACTCCAGTGGATTCACATACGCGTTGCCTACGCTAAAAGTTGTTGGAGCTCTGGGAACCTTACTCACCATCAGGAACGCAACACTACATACCTGAAAGGTAGCAGTGCTATTATGGCTGTGGTCTTCTGTAAGGAGGAGGTACTTCCCCAGTTGGGCTGCCCCAGATTCAAGCGTGATGGTACTTCGCTGTGTCCTATCTCTCATTGTTGGACGTAGTTTAAGGAGATACCCGGGTCCGGGATTTAATTCCGCCATCTCCGTTCCCTCACCGGACGTCCAGGCGAGAGGAGCGGTTTCATCCTTACGTTGTGAATATTCCATTCATTCGCACGCGGTTAAGTCCCGTTTATTTTGTAATAATGTGTACAAACCGAAAGTTTAAATAATATATATTTAAATAAATAAATATTTCGGGACAATCTTACACATATCGACCTAGTCCTACGGTAAGCTCAGTAAGGCTTGTGTTGTAGGTACTAGACGACGATATATATAATAGATAGATACATATAAATACTTAAATACATAGAAAACACCCATGACTCAGGAACAAATATCTGTGCTCATCACACAAATATATGCCCCGACTGGTATTCGAACCCAGGAGCATCGACTTCATAGGCTATCCACTAGGCTAGACCGGTCGTCAAATCAGTAAATGCAAAACATCAGAGCCCTGAGTGTAAGTTTTTAACGTAACTTTACGTCACGAACGCGTTTGCGTTTCCCATATAAATAACCTTATCACTTACGCGTTCGTAAACGTTTTTTGACGTCAAAAGGAACTTACACTAGATGAAACTAAGCATATTACATCCCCGATTTGAACCCACGCCATGTGGAACCAGATGAACTACAGGTCGTTGCTTCTATGTCCTAAGATTCCTAAGAAAGCTGCACTTAGTCTGGAGTCTAGGTATTCGTTCCCAGACGGTTGAATGCACTCAATGTCGATGATCTTGCATAATAGTTGCATGCTGCTTTGCTTGCGGTTGCAGCGTAGACTTATAAACAACTTTTGACAACTTCACCTCACTGGCTCGGAAAGAACTGTTTTATTCTTTGAGAACAGATAGCAAAGTTGCATTTTAGTGCCTACAACACAAGCCTTACTGAGCTTACCGTAAGACTAGGTCGATTTGTATAAGATTGTCCCCGAATATTTATTTATTTTATTTATTTAAAGAGTGCAAAGTAATTTCATACAAATTGTTTACTATATAACTTATACTAATCGAGTGTTTTTTTTGATATTAGCTGGTTGGATGTTCTTTTATTTAATGGTTTTGAATGATAAATGATGGATAACAATAATTTTGATTGCATTTTTAATGTTTGAGCTAGTCATTTTTTCTTTTCCTCGGTGTAGTGAGTGGGTGGCCTAGCAGTAAGAGCGTGCGACTTTCAAGTCGGAGGTCGAAATTTGACTCGCAGCGGGACTCGAACCCACAACCACTGGCTCACTAGCCCAGTGCACAACCAATTGTCACTACCAATCCAGAGGTTGTGGGTTCGAGTCTCGCTGCGAGTCATTTTTTTCTATTTTTCTATCGAACTAAATATCGATTCCGATCTCCTCACGATGTTTGCCTTCACTGAAAAGCGACTGGTAAATATCAAATGATATTTCGTACAAACATTCCTAAAAACTCATTGGTACAGTCAACAACACTCTAAGCTATGCATTGGTAGACCTTATTATATAAGTCCACTGATGTACAGTTAAGAGTGTTACTGTGTGTACAAGCTGGGGTTTGAACCAGTGACCACCGGATTGCAAGTCGCACGCTCTTACCGTTAGGCCACCACGCTCTTCCTAGTCTATGCTCAATATATTTGAAATATGTTTATCCCCAGTCTATTGCATTTTCGAAGAATCACACATTTGTGTATAAGCTAGCTTTGGGCACCGTCGTGGGTTGTACAATCTCAAATCTAATACAAAAGCAATCTAACCACTTCATATTCAACAAAAATATTCAAACTTCGCAATTTCAATACTGTCTTACTTGCTTGGTATAAAAGAACTACCCTTTATGTAGAAATTTGCGGTGCACCCCACTAGAATAGCACCCCATCTCTTCCCGCGGGTGTCGTAAGAGGCGACAAAAGGAAATCCTAAGTACGGGCAGCGTCGATCGAAATCCAATCTACAGCTATTGCGGTCGCCAACCTGCCAAGCGTGGCGACTATGGCAACTACCCAAGATACAAGTCATATTTGGGGGAGGCCTATGTCCAGCAGTGGACGATTTATAGTTCCTACCAGTGGCGGTGCGTCAATATTTTTCTTAGGCAAGACGGTGCCAACATGGCTTTGTCATTTTTTCATGAGCTCAAGGAATACTGTTGAACTGTAGGAAAGTTAGTTAAGCCGGCAGGAGTCGGCGCCGCCGCTGGTTCCTACGCCAATTCCTGGGATCTGCCAAGAGGAACCCAGGCCCCCAACAGCCGGGACAAAGCGAGGAAGATGATGGCTTCTATATAAGATAAAAAAAGATAAAAGATCTTTATTTTTCAATATAGGCACATTACATGCACTTATGAACGTAAAAGAAAAATCTACCACCCGTTCTAACCCTACACCTCTGACCCGAGAAGATACCGGCAAGACACTACGGCGGGAATTACTTTTTCAAAACAGTGATACATCAAATCTTAAAGTACATAATTATGCGAAGTCCCATAAGAAAACATATCAAACAGTTTATTACAAGATATACCTAAATATAATCACTACATGCATGGTAAAGAACCAAGTCGCTTTCTCTGTCCCTATATCCCTATGTATGCTTAAATCTTTAAAGCTACGCAAGGGATTTTGATGTGGGTTTTTTTAATAGATAGAGTGATTGAAGAGGAAGGTTTATATGTATAACAGCATCCATTAAATAGTGAAGAAATACTAATATCAGCATTGCATCCGTGCGAAGCCAGGGCGGGTAGCTAGTAAAATATAAAAGTAAAATATACACTTTGACTAGAGATGTGCCGACTACGGTTTTGGCCGACTAGCCGACCAGTCGGCAGTCAGGTGGCCGACCAGTCAGCCGACTATGGTCTTCGCCTAAGTTCGGGCGTAATCGGGAACGTTCGGGTCGCCTGATACGCTGCGGCACGTGGTGGCGTTCATATTTAGAGTCAAAACGAGGTGCCTAAACCAGTGGCTAGGTTGTAAAATTATACAAAAAAGTAGCTCTAGTTGTGATTCTACACTTAAAATAAAGAAGTTTTGATTAAATTATGGTAGTTTTTTATTTTTTATCTTATTTCTTTTGAAGAGCTAGGCAGCCGACTATTCGGCTCATTTTGCCGACAAGTCGCCGACTAGTTACCGACTATAAATGTGGCCGAATAGTCGGCTTTCCCGACTATTCGGCGACTAGTTGGCACATCTCTAACTTTGACACAAAAATAGACACTTTGATATGCTTTCTTACCTGAACTATATACAAGTCCAAATGCCTCCCGTTCCTTCACACCAAACTAATAATAACTCCGTATACGATTGTATGTTTGTCTATCTGCTTCATAGCCTAAACACACGTTAAGTATGCGGTTGTTACCCCTCAATAACCAGATATAAGAAACTCCATGTCATAAAGAATATTTGAAAATTGAGATCAACTTAAATTGGGTTGTCGAAAAAATCTAGAAACAGATTGACTCTGTTTATTTTACTTTTTATTTTAATATCCGACCGACGAACTGAAACAGCTACTGCGGTCGCCAACCCGCCTGCCAAGCGTGGCGACTGTGAACTAACCCCCAATATGTTACGATACATATTTGGGGTAGGCCTACGTCCAGTAATGGATGGTTTGCGGTTGAAATGATGATGATTATTGTATGTGTTGTACACTTTTAAAAGCTTAGAAAATATATGTATTTTTTTAACACAACGACGCTATGTTTTTTTTAATACAACGACGGTGGCAAACAAGCATACGCCCCGCCTAATGGTAAGCAATTACCGTAGCCTATGGACGCCTGCCACTCCAGAGTATTCACATGCGCGTTGCCTACCTAAAAGTTATTGGAGCTCTGGGAACCTTACTCACCATCAGGAACACAACACTACATATCTGAAAGGTAGCAGTGCTATTATGGCTGTGGTCTTCTGTAAGGAGGAGTTGCTTCCCCAGTTGGGCTTCTCCTAACTCAAGCGTAATTAGTATAGCTGTATTATCACATACATATTAAGTTTTTACCGGGGTTGGAACCCAGGACCGTCGGCTTCATAGGCACTACCCATACCCACTAAGCTACCTGAGCCCTGAGTGTAAGTTTTTTGACGTAACTTTACGTCACGAACGCGTTTGCGTTTCCCATATAAATAACATTATCACTTACGCGTTCGTAAACGTTTTCTTACGTCAAAAGAAACTTACACTAGAGCCTCTGTCTTTGTTCTCTTAGCATAATTCTTACTTTTATTCATTATTCTGTTACTTTGTAAACTCAAAGTACGCATTAAGGATCATGTCTACAAACTTGGTACAAAGTTCAAGTTGGTATAAGTACGTATTTACAAATGAGCATGTAAGAGGGAAGTTGCTTGTTTTGTTGCCAAGTACAGCCAACGGCAAAATTAAGTGAACATGTATAATATATAAATATTTTACGTAGACACGCTAGGTCTATGAGGTCCCTGCGCGCACAAACTTTTTACAGAAACCGCGAAGCGTCTGAAGAGCTGGCGGCTTCCTCGCACAACGTATCAGCATTTCGATACAACGAAGAGCCGCCTTCGTACAATGCCTCAAGGGTCTTTTTAGATAGCTATATAACCAGTACCCTTACCATGAGTTGTGTCATTGAGGTTTTCGATAACGAGTATCAAGTTTACTATCTGTGCATCTCGCTTGTACTATTTTAGAGCGAACGATGCACAGATAGTAAACTCGATACTCGTTATCGAAAACCTCAAAGTCACAACTCATGGTGAGGGTACCGAACATTCCATTTCTACCTACACATTTCGAGACTAGTTTCATTGCCACGGGCAAGGTTGCTCTGATGTCAAAAACCCACGAGTCATTACAAAACTCGTATTACGCCTGACCCTTATTATTTGGCCATTAAAGTCGAATTTCGTAAGATTTATATTAGACATATATGACGTTTTGATTTACAGTCAGTAGACTTCACAGTTAAACCTTATTATTTTAACCTTAAAGTTGAATTTTGTATAGTTTTTTTCAAGTGAGTTATAACGTTTTGATTTAGTTACGATCGAGAAGTCGTTAAACCGTGTTTTTATTTTTGTTGTTTTGATAGAGGGTATTCTGTTACATTGATGCTTGGGGTTTGTGTATTAGATTAGTTTCTGTAGAAATCTAGAAGGTTTAAGTTTTAAGTTACATCGAGTTTAAGCTAATATTGGCGTTTAAAATTATTTGATAAAACGTCGGCTATATCAAATTATTTTTTATTATGCAAACGTCTGCTATCTAGCGAAAATCTTCGATACTGAAATCGAAAGAAAAATAGAAAAAAATTGACTCGCAGCGGGACTCGAACCCACAACCACTGGATCACTAGCCCATTGCACTACCAATTGTGCTATCCGAGTACCGCTTAGACTTATATTTTTTTTTCTATCTATCCCTCGTGGTATACCTACGTCATCATGGGTGACGTGTAATCACATCTACCGCCAGCGTATTGAACACTTAACGGCATAAATTTTCAATGAGAATTCATCGATAGCAAATTAAGTTTAAAAAAAAGTGTTTCACTCGGTAGCAAAGTGTGTTCAACTCTCGTGTTTTGAAACCCTCCTAATGCTCAAGATTCTACTGTTTGAACCACTCGTTACGCTCGTTTCAATTTTGGCATATTAGCACGAGAAGGTAATTACTAACTTTGCTCCCTATAACAAAGAACTATTACCGGCACTTAGTCCGGTGTCCAAAACTGGCACCGTGACCCAGTAACGGTCACATACTGTGTGCAAAGCTGGCACGGAAGCTTTCAACTCCGAGAGCTTTCAGCGAAGTTTACCTGATGTAGTGTTTCGCGGGTAACAATATTTATTGAACCCTTCCTGTATTGATTGGAAAGTTGAAGCCTTGTGAAATGTCGGGTGTGGCCTGTAATAGCAATAAGTCCCTTCTACACCACGAATGTAGCAATATTTGTTCTGTAAACTGTTTACGGCATCGTGAACAACCCTTTTTACGGCATCGAATTTGTGATTTGAGACTTCGATGCCGTAAAAAGGGTTCAATACTCTTCGGTAGATGTCGCTACACGTCACCCGTACGGACGTATACCAGGAAGGATAAGATAGAAAAATTTGACAAGTCCAAGCGGTACTCGTATCGTACTATATTTATAGTTTAGTTTTTAGTTTTTTTTTATGACAAAGGTGGTAAACGAGCAGACGGATTGCCTGATGGTAAGCAATTATCGTCGCCCATGGGCACCCGCAACACAAGGGGAGTTACAGGCGCGTTGCCGGCCTTTAAGCGGGGTTGGAGCTCTGGGAGCCTTACCATCAGGAACACAACACTACATACCTGAAAGGTAGCAGTGCTATTATGGCTGTGGTCTTCTGTAAGGAGGAGGTACTTCCCCAGTTGGGCTGCCAAGATTCAAGCGTGATGGTACTTCACTGTGGCCTGCCTCTCATTGTTGGACGTAGTTTAAGGACCTACCCGGGTCCTAAAGTAATGTAAAAGGAATGTAGTTTAAGAACATAACAGGCCCCGAAAAAACTGTCAAATACTTCTGTACAGAGCCCTGAGCCTGAGTTTCTAACGTAAATTTACGTCACGAACGCGTTTGCGTTTCCCATACAAATAACATTATCACTTACGCGTTCGTAAACGTCTTTTTACATCAAAAGAAACTTACACTAGAGCCTCTGCAACTTTAAAAATTTGTGCAATTTATTACTTAGGATTTTTTAGAACAAACTAAATAGTCATTTTTTTATTTATAGTTTAGTTTGTAGTAAGTATCTTTATGTTTTAATCTTACATTTTTGTGTTAATAATAAATGAAAAAAAAAGAAAAAGATTGACAACATGAACTAAATAGTATTTTCAATGAACAACATCCAATAGTCAAGTTGACGTTTACGTAACGTAGAGGTCCTTCTACAGGCGGGCTCCGCTCTATATTTGATATTTTTAAGTTAGTATATGTCTCTTGTATGTTGTATTTTGTTGAATTATTTTGAATAAACGTTATATTTTCTTTAAGCTCATAGGTATGTCCTTGTAAATGTCATTTGTCCGTACTTGTATAAACGTGTAAGGTGCACTAAAAGCCGAATGCAGTGTGCAACACATTACTATGCAATCGACGGTTTGTGCATTGTTCTTTGAACGAGGGTATGGCCATTACTATGGCGTACTTGCAGTTCCGCGTATCATTAACGGCCCTGCACGACAATGCACGACTTGCAGCGCGGCAAGCGTTTTATCTGTTCGTTGCGCGGTCAAGACGCGCAATGCACTGGCGGTTAGTTGGGATCACACGCAATGAACAGATCAAACGCTTGCCACGCCGCAATTCGCGGAATGTTGAGGCCGGGCCGTAAGGCTTGGGCACATAGGCGCGTTTTGTGAGCGTGGCGCAGTGGGGCGCGACACCGGTGTGGCTAATGTAAGGAAATAAGGCACACATTCGGACGGCAGCGTCGCGCCGTTACACCGGCACGCGTCCGAGTCGAATCCGTCGCGACATTTAGTACGGAATGAATTACGTGACCACCGAGGCGCCCGAGTCACTCGGTCCGGGCACGGGCCGGTCGTACGACGGCCGTTACAGCTATGTAAAAAGGCTCGGGCCGGTGATGGGAAGGCGACGTGTTGTCCACGTAATATCGACGGGCGTGTGACGATCAACAACAAATGGCTGGATGGAACGACGCTCGTGTGTGTATGTCCTAATCTGTTGAGGGCAGAGCTGCAAAGCCTTAAACACCGAAGGAAAGTATTCCTATCGGTATTTTATAGGATAGGTACATTTCGGTGAGTGTGCGAGCGGTTTGCATGAACTCATTCCACCATCTCCATTTAAATTATGGGACGAGGCGTAGGTTGAGATTCCATCCCTATGTTATGGATATTCCTTTAACCAGAACAAAGCGCTTTGCTTCTACTTTTCTGATCCGCACAGCCTGGGACTGGAATCCTCTTCCAGCTGATCTTTTCCCGGAGCAATACAACCTACAAGTCGAGAGTGAACAAGCACTTGCTAGGTAAGCATGCTCCATCATCAGCCTCATCTTCGGATTTTTGGACCCGGGTATGTCCTTAAACTACGTCCAACAATGAGAGGTAGGGCACAGCGATGACCATCGCGCTTGAGTCTGGAGCGGCCCCACTGGGGAAGTACCTCCTCCTTACAGAATACCACAGCCATAATAGCACTGCTACCTTTCAGGTATGTAGTCCTGTGTTCCTGATGGTGAGTAAGGTTCCCAGAGCTCCAACCCACTTATAGGTCGGCAACGCGCTTGTGACTCCCTTGGTGTTGCGAGTGCCCATGGGCGACGGTAATTGCTTACCATCAGGTAATCCGTCTGCTCGTTTACCACCTTTGTCATAAAAAAAAAAAAATTGGTTCGCCATCAGATGAGATTGGGGCCAAATGCTAACCTATCACTTAGGTCGTGGGTTTTCTGATCGCCAGCCGCCGCCGACCGGCGACCGACGCGTGAATGTTTGTACGATTGTTTGAGAGTGGTTTCTCTGAAACGTCACATTGCGGAACATCCTTGTATGAAGACGCCGCCGGTCGCGGGTCAGAAAACCCGCGGCCTTAAAAAAAAAATGTTAATATTCGAGTGTCGGGCCGCTCCGGTAGGTCGACGGTGTTCTCGGGCCCGTGACGTCACCGTGTAGGAAGGGCGACGGTGTGACATGAGTCCTCCTTTATTCACCGTACGCGCCTCGCGCACTCCATGGCCCAATCAGCATATCGCCAGGTATTTAGCATAATAATGGAGTTCCTAAAAATGGCGGCTCTGCCTTCTGCATGACAATTGCGGTTCACAGAACTCTGAACTCAAAACCGTTGAATGTGTGTCCCAATTTTTTAATAGCCTAATAGTCAGAGACGAGTTCGAATCCGGGCATGGGTATATTACTTAGTAATAGGAGATACATTTATTCGAAAACAAGTAAATACCTAGAAAAACAATTAATGAAATACTCACAATTAAATTAACTTTACACAATATGTGTTTAGCCCAATGATTGACTCGTAGAGAATGCCATTAGGCATTAATTCCGTTGTTTGTACTATTTTGTCCATTTGTATTAAGGATGTCCTGTAATATTTATTTTTTATAACATAATATAAATTTTATAAATATGTCCGCTATGTTTTATTATTGTTTATCTAATTATTAATTTGTTTGTTTCAGGTAAATAATGAACAATACTCAGCATAAAAACAAAGACTGTGAGTGAAATTGCTTGTCTTGTGACCGAAAATACTAAAATCACTAAAGAACGGGACCAACCTTGAAGTATATGCTTTAAAACAACGAAATAATTTTTGAAATCGGTCCATAAATGACGGAGTTCTGTTTTAACGCTAGTTTTTAAGGAAGCTACTGCCATTGCCATCTGACCTTCCAACCCTGAGGGTAAACTAGGCCTTATTGGGATTAGTCCAGTTTCCTCACGAAGTTTTCCTTCACCGAAAAGTGACTGGTAAATACCAAATGATATTTCTTACATAAGTTCCTAAACCTCATTTGTACGAGCCAAGATTTGAACTTGCGACCTCCGGATTGCAAGTCGCACGTTCTAACAGCTAAGCCACCAGCTCTCAAGTGGCTATCATGAAGGCCACTTGGGAGGATACATCTCTAGTTTTAATGTATATGTATAGTCGACTAATTTGATTTCTAAGCCACATCGAACCTTGTCACAGTGACGTTAATAAGAGATCTTTTGCGTCATATGTATATTTTGACTGTGACAAGGAACGAAGTGGCCTATAAATCAAATTGGTTGATTGTACCTATTCCCACGTTTTATCTGCTATTTCCAACTTCCAGAAATAACTCCTAATTATGCGTCGAGTCAGAACATGGGCAGACATGAATATGCAGTGTTTTTTTAGGGTTCCCTGGGCAGGAAAACGAGGAAAATAAAAGTATTATTTTAGCATATTTGGGTTAGGATATACGTTAACTTTTTACTACTTAATCGGTCAATATTACATTTCAGCCTTATGCAGTCCACTGCTGGACATAAGCTTCAAATATGACTTGTATCATCTCGGGGGTAGTTGCCATAGTCGCCACGCTTGGCAGGCGGGTTGACGACCGCAGCCGTAGATTGGGTTTCGACGGCTGCTGCCCGTCCGTAGGATTTTTCCTTTTGTGGCCTCTTACGACACCCGCGGGAGGAGATGGGGTGGTGCTATTCTAGTCAGCCGGCATCATATCGGTCAATATTATACGGTCGGACATATATTTTTTTTTAAAGTTAAAACGATATATTGATGACAGGTTTGGCCTAGTGGGCTAGTAGTGACCCTGCCTATGAAGCGATGGTCCCGGGTTCTAATCCCATTTATTTGTGTGATGAGCACAGATATTTGTTCCTGAGTCATGGATGTTTATATATGTATTTAATTATTTGTAAATTGTAATATATCGTTGGCAGAGTACCCAAGCTTTCTTGAGCTTACCGTGGGGCTCAGTAATTTTTTTGTAAGAATGTCCTGAACGTCCACTGTTGATCATAGGTCTCCCCCTTAGACCTCCACATGTACCGGTTGGAAGCGACCTGCATCCAGCGTCTCCCGGCGACACTAATCGTCTGTCCATCTTGTGGGTGGACGTCCTACGCTAGCTAGTCCGTGGTCTCCGCTCGAGCACTTTTCGACCTCATCGGCCATCTTCTCTGCGTGCAATGTGGCCTGCCTAGGACACAGTTCGGATAAGAAAACATATCAAAAGTTTTGTTAACTTCGTTCTAAGCAGTCAGATTTTGACTTGTAATAAATGTTATGGTATTTAATATGGGTAATTGTTTGATATGTTTTTTTTATAGAATAATGCATTTTTATGTTATGTTTGATTTGTTTGTAACAGTAGTTTTGAAAAAATAAGTCTAGCCGAGTTTCTAGCTCGTCATAAAAGTCAAAATCCTTTCGGGTCAGAGGTGTAGGGTTAGAACCGGTGTTTTTATTTTACTACTTATACTCGACGTGTAAAAGTGCTTATGGCCTACTTACTGAATAAACGTTTGAGTTAAAGTTTTATAACCGTTAAACTAAAACTCACATAAATATTATAACAAGTAAAACAAAACTTAATTGTACAGTCGCCATCAGATATATCGGAGCTGTGGAGGTGGTCACAAATATCGGAACATGCACTTTAGCGCCTTGACAATAGAGGCGTTGTTCAGATATTTGTGACCACCTCCACAGCTCCGATATATCTGGTGGCGACTGTACATAAAACTACAGGACGTCCCAAAACACTTTTTTTCCTAATTACATGTCCGTAACGGTTATCTGTCCATCACTGGCTCCCCTCTTTCTATTCACCATACCTTAAAGGTCGTATCAACCTTAGTTTTCATATACACTTAATCCCTATAGTTTCAATAGATGACTTTCTAATATATTAAAAAAGTCGTATAAGCCGCAGTTTTTACATGACGTTAATACTTATTGTTTCTAATACAACCTCCTATTGTAAAACGTCGTAACCGCCGTGGTTACTATATGAAGTTAATGCTTATACTTTCAAATGCATAATTCTTGTATGTGCAAAAAGCCGTATGAACCATAGTTTTAACATGTAGTTAAGGCATTTAGTTTTTGATCATAGACTTCCTGTTGGACAGGTGTTTAAAAACGGACGTAGTTATTATGTATTTTAATTTTACATTTGGGGTGAAAGTTGTATGGTGAGGCTAGTTGACAATATTTAAGTATTAAAAACAGTTCCCAAAATGTATTTTTGTAAAATAAATATCAATATAAAACAATTAGATTTCTTTCGATTTAAATATTGAAGATATTTGCTAGCAGACGTTTCTGCATAATAAAAAATAATTTAGAAAGGGGTAGCACATTGTTATCGATGAATTCTCAATATGAATTGAGACTTCGATGCCGTTTAGTGTTCAATACGCTGGCGGTAGATGTGACTACACGTCACCCATGATGACGTATACGACGAGGGATAGATAGAAAAAAATTACAAGTCTAAGCGGTACTCGGATAGCACAATTAGTAGTGCACTGGGCTAGTGATCCAGTGGCTGTGGGTTCGAGTCCCGCTGCGAGTCAAATTTTTCTATTTTTCTTTCGATTTAAATATCGACTAAAAAACCTAGAAATAATAATTAAGAGGTGCTACCGGAGAAAAACGATATTCGTAATTTCGGACGATTGTCTCTGTCACTTTCTTGACGACATAGTTGTAGTAAAAGAGAAAGATGCTCGAAATATACGAACTTCGATGTTCGCGGGCAAGTTAAAGTATTTATTTTTGAGACTTTTTCTTAACATACGTAAATATAACTCTTAGAAATAAATAAAAAAGAAAAAAATAACTGCCCGGGCTGCCAGAGTCGCAAATTCGAGTCTCGCCAGGGGCAGTTTATTTTTCCTTTCTCTAAGAATTAAGGTTTCGTTCAATCAATCAATCAAATAGTTTATTTGTAGAATACGGTTACTTAGGACTTAAAAAACTAAACTCTTTAGCAGAACTCAAGCTAAATATTTGAAAGGAATTATAACAAGTACCGGTTTTTGTCGTTTTTTGCCGAATGCCGGTATTTATTAAACTACTCGTAATTATAATTGTACATACATTTCAGCCGTATGCAGTCCACTGCTGGACATAGGCCTCCCACAAATATGACTTGTATCTTGGGGGTAGTTGCCATAGTCGCCACGCTTGGCAGGCTGGCGACCGCAGTAGCTGTAGATTGGTTTTCGGACGCTACTGCCTACTGATTTTTCCCTTTGTCGCCTCTTACAACACCCGCGAGAGATGGGGTGGTGCTATTCTAGTCAGCCGGCATCACACGGCAATTATAATCAAGGTACGAACAAACGCCCGTCATTTTGAAAACATAACCCTGTTCCGCACAACGGAGACTTCCTTGTGATGCTACTATATTATATTTTATACTGTTTATTCATTAACACGTCTTTTTATTATCTGACCTGAAGTCAATTACACCTTTCATTGATCGCATAAGTGAAAATATGAAAAAAAAATGCCATTCTTTTCGAATCAAGACAGTGAATTTTTATCGTAACCACACTTACCATTCCAGCGTCATTGATTAATGGTCGCTGAATGTACACTTACGAGTTATGATACAAAAATGTTTAAAATATTAATATTTTACAACGTAAGGAAGTCTCCGTAGCACGGAACAGGGTTATGTTTTCAAAATGACGGGCGGTTGTCCGAACCTTGATTATAATTAAGCAGCCTAAGTTTTGTCTAGAATCTAGATTTTGCCAGCTGTACGCCTCGGACCTTACACTACACTGCGGAATCTTAAAAAAGTGAAAACAACTATATGATTACAATCACTATTCTTAGCTAATATCTATAAAGTACTATCCGTTACATAATGTACGTACTCGCACGTGTGAGAACTATTGTTTATTGTTTCCTAGTGAAACTCACAAAGGGGGCAAGGCGAGAGTACATCAATACACTTACGGATTTCGTTAACTAGGGACTGCTGGTATAGCTAATTAGCGACCAGCTATCGCGATTTTTTTTATGATATAGGAGGCAAACGAGCAGACGGATTGCCTGATGGTAAGCAACTACCGCCGCCCATGGACACTCGCAACACCAGAACCAAACCTTCAAGATAAGAGCGTATAGGGATCTTAAAGGCCGGCAACGTACTTGTGACTCCTCTGGTGTTGCGAGTGTCCATGGGCGGCGGTAGTTGCTTACCATCAGGCAATCCGTCTGCTCGTTTGCCTCCTATATCATAAAAAAAAACGTTGCCGCCCCGGCAACATATGTACTTGTGACTCCTCAGGTGTTGCGAGTGTCCAATTATTTTTTTTATTTTTATACAACGAAACAAGCATATCGCCCGCCTGGTAGTAAGCAAATACCGTAGCTTATAGACGCCTGCAACTCGAGAATCCACATACGCATTGCCTACCTTAAAAGTTGTTGGAGTTCTGAACCTTACTCACCATCAGGAACACAACACTACATACCTGAAAGTTAGCAGTGCTATTATGGCTGTCTTCTGTAAGGAGGAGGTACTTCTCCAGTTGGGCTGCTCCAGACTCAAGCGCGATGGTACTTCGCTGTGCCCTACCTCTCATTGTTGGCCGTAATTTAAGGACCTACCCGGGTCAAAAACCCTAGGATTCACACGGGTCTTAACTTTAGTAGTGTCACATATCACAAGGATATCAAATCAGTGTTAAAAACATGAACTTGGAGTACCATCAACATTTGTATGGACCTCGGCAAGCGTCCCTTGTTCCCAAACTTTCCCAATATCTAACTAATAAGATCTCAAACTTAGCAGGTGCCAGTACCTCCTGAACTAAGTGTATAAGGTTTTGAAAACTAGTTTTTGACAATATTTTGGCTAAAAGTTGGTATTTTATAATTTTGTTGCAGTGGGCATCAAATATATCGGAGCAGCCAAGGTTTTCAAAAATATCGGAGCATGCACTGTTTGGCCTTGATAATAGAGGCGTTGTTCCGATATTTGTGACCACCTTCACAGCTCAGATATATCTGATGGCGACTGTACAACAATAAAATATACAGGACATTTTGGGGTCGGCAACGCGTGAATGATGCCTCGGTGTTGTAAACGTCCATAGGCTGCGGTGACCGCCTACCATCAAGCGGGCCACATGCTTGTTTGCCACCTTCGTGGTATTAAAAAAAATCTTACATAAATTGACTGAGCCACACGGTAAGCTCAAGAAGGCTTGTGTTGTGATCAGCCAACGATATATATATAATACACAAGTACTTAAATACATAGAAAACACCCATTATTATTATTATTATTTTTACTATTTTTTTACCGGACGATTTAATGAGTATAAATGAAAATAGTTTCTCTATAATTAAGCTTGAAAACTGTATAAAAATTACATTATTACCATTTTTGGGGAAAAGCATATTATTAGTATTACAGATTTTATGAATAATCTATGATTAGTTCTAGTCAACCCTCTAATATAGATTTTTCCCTAATTGACAATTAATTATAGTTATCTTGGTTTATTTATTATGTAATTAATTAATGGGTGGTTATTATGTAACTATCCTTATTTTTATATTAAGCAGAAACGTCTGCTAGCATATCAAAGATATTTAAATCGAAAGAAAAATAGAAAAATTTTACTCGCAGCGGGATTCGAACCTAGTGGTTGTGGGCTCGAGTCCCGCTGCGAGTCAAATTTATCTATTTTCCTTTCGATTTAAATATGATGTAATTTGGGGTGGTCAACTTCACAAGGGTTTTAGGCCCCTAATCTCTAATTTTTATATTTAAGTATTACAATTTATTTCTGTTTTAGGTTTAATGTACAAATGTACAATATTTGTATTCACACACAAATTGTTTTTGAATGAAATAAAATGAAATAGTTTATATGAAACAATAACCAAATCTAAGTATTTATATAAATTTTATGCTTAATTATCGTCACAAAATTGACACAGTTGAACTTTTCTACAAGTCACGTTAATTGGGGACATTTTTTTTTTTCTAAAAACCTAAATATTTTGATTTGCTTTAGTTTTCAGGTTACTTTTCCGGTTTTTTTATACCACTCACCTCAAAAATACGTATACTATAACATACATAGTTGTTAATATATAAATAAATAAAAAAAAATATTTTATTGTCATAAGTATAAAAAATACAGTATATAAACATTAACTCAAATAATAAAATAATACAAAAATAGGACTAAAAACTAACTTTACTAAATCTAAAACATTTCGCGACAATCTTACACAAATCGACCTAGTCCTACGGTAAGCTCAGTAAGGCTTGTGTTGTAGGTCCTAGACGACGATATATATAACAGATAGATACATATAAACACTTAAATACATAGAAAACACCCATGACTCAGGAACAAATATCTGTGCTCATCACACAAATAAATGCTGACTGGGGATTTGAACCCAGGACCATCGGCTTCATAGGCAGCGTCACTACCTACTACGCTAGACCGGTCTTAAAAATATATGTATCTTATTTGTACCTCTAAGTACCGTGAAGAGAGGTCATTACGCACTGACGAAGGTACTATTGTGGCACTGTGTTAACCGCAGCGGTTACTCGCCGGAGAAAGCGAGCTAGCGCTCATAAGCTGTAGGGATGGGACGGGCGTTTTGTCGATATGTAGGCAGTTGTGGACACTGGCCAGGACTGGTCATGGACGTGCGCTTAATAGATGTATTTTTATGACCGGTCTGGCTTATGAAGCTGTCCTGAGTTTAGATCTCTGTAAGAACATTTTTTTTTGTTGTGAGCTTAGGTATCTGTTGGTTGAGTCATGGTTGTCTAAGATATGTATAAACTTTTGCACCTTATTACAAAGGATTAAGGAGACAAAAAGTATACATATTTTTGACATCGACGTACCAATATTATATATGTATATATCGACGGCTGACAACACAAGTCTTTTTGGGCTTGCTGTGAGACTCGGTAAATTTATATAATGCATTCGGTTTCCGCGTATGCTGGACTTAAATTTATAAATATCCGTTTGACCACGAACGCATCATCATCATCAGCCGACAGACAGCCACTGGTAGTCCGTTGTTACGTCAATGACCAGAGGGCATACCGCGATTCTCGAACGATTATCTACGTCCCTCTTAATTCCGCTTTATTTAGAGCGTTTTCTGGTTATTTCTTATTTAACATCGATCAAAGCGTGGGCAGAGCATCATAATTTATACCTAAGACCAAAATATTACGGGAATCCGCTGGATGGCGGTGGGGCTCAGGTTATTGTGGATTCGCTTTTGGGAGACGCCTATGTCCAACACCAGGCAACCTTCGGCTGACATCATGAAACATCGATAGCAGATTTGGACGTCTCTAATAAGCTCTCTCACGCAGTCGACTCACACAATGGACAGTACAGTTCAACCGCGGAATGTTTTCATATTCACTTACTATTTATGGATAGACTACTGTACCTACTTTTTTTTTTATGACATAGGCGGCAACCGAGCAGACGGATTGCCTGATGGTAAGCAATTACCGTCGCCCATGGGCACCCGCAACACCACGGGAGTCACAAGCGCGTTGCCGGCCTTTAAGGGGGGTGGAGCTCTGGGAACCTTACTCACCATCAGGAACACAACACTACATACCTGAAAGGTAGCAGTGCTATTATACTACTGTACCTACTTGAACAAGAGGTAACGTTTATTTAAAAAGTTTTCAAGTTACGAATTGACCCAGAGATCAAATAGGTCGACTGTACCTTAGGGTACATTGCACGCAGAGAAGATGGCTCATGGGGTCGAAAAGTGCTCGAGTGGAGACCACGAACAAGATGAACAGACGACCTCATTAAGGTCGTCGGAAGACACTGGATGTAAGCCGCTTCCAACCAGTACATGTTGAGGTCCAAGGGGGAAGCATATGATTTTTTTTATGACATAGGTGGCAAACGAGCAGGCGGATTGCCTGATGGTAAGGAATAAATTAATTATAAAATTAAGTAATCACCATCAGGAACACAACACTACATACCTGAAAGGCAGCAGTGCTATAATGGCTGTGGTCTTCTGTAAGGAGGAGGTACTTCCCCAGTTGGGCTTCTCCAGACTCGAGCGTGATGGTACTTCGCTGTGATCTAACTCTCATTGTTGGACGTAGTTTAAGGACATACCCGGGTCCGGGTTCAGCAGTGGACGTTTTATGGCTAAGATGATGATCTTAGGGCATTATCTGTGCTCATCACATAAATAAATGGGATTTGAAGCGGAATGTGGTCCTGACTGTCGACAGACATCAAAATTTAATTAAATATAAGGGGTACACTAAGCGGATGTTATCCCTGCCCGTGACATTACATGGATATTATTATACTATAACATGTACACTATAGAAATTAAACTGAAATTGTCTGAAAGTTCACTAGTTTTCATCCGACTTCCAAAAAGGGAGTATCCGTCCAAAGCCGAACTTTTAATGAAAGCCTCCATCTTGTCTTTAGTTTCCGATTGAGCTTTCACCAAAGCTTTGTCTTTGCTTGTGTCAAGCAATAAGTTTATGATGGTTTTCTATACACAGCAAATTCACATTATTGGATACTAGCTGTGCCCCGCGGTGTTACCCGCTAGGGAAAAAACGTAGCCTATGTGTTAATGCAGGGCTTATGCCTATGTCCAGCAGTAGACGTCTTTCGGCTGACATGATGATGATGATATATAATAGATACTAGCTGATGTGCCCCGCGGTTTATTAGGGAAAAAACGTAGCCTATCTGTTAATCCAGGGTGTCAGCTAACTCCATACCGAATTTTATTAAAATCGCTCCAGCCGTTTAGACGTGAAGAAGTAACAATCATACACTCACAAACTTTCGCCTTTATAATATTAGTGTAGGTAGATTATGTATGGATAGCTTCGTACCGACAGCACAAAATTTTAGTTAACTGTAGGGTTAGGTTGAAAAACGCCAAAAAAATAATATTAAAGACAGACACAAAGTATTGTACAGTCAGCAAAACTTGCTAAACGGGCGACGTGCTCAAAATTAACTTTACACGCCTTTATAGTTAAGAGAATAAATAATAATAAATAAATAAATATTTCGGGACAATCTTACACAAATCGACCTAGTCCTTCGGTAAGCCAGTAAGGCTTGTGTTGTAGGTACCAGACGACGATATATATAAAATATAATAGATAGATACATATAAATACTTAAATAAATAGGAAACATCTATGACTGAGGAACAAATATCCGCGCTCATCACACAAATAAATGCCCCGACTGGGTTTCGAACCCAGGACCATCGGCTACATAGGCAGGGTCACTACCCACTAGGTCAGACCGGTCGTAAGAATAAGAGCGTGCCCAGATAATTCTGCACACGTGGCCCGCTAGCAACTTCTGCAGCGGACTGTACATGGCGTGTGTCATAGCAGTGGCGCCCCCTCGCGTGTTGCGTGACTAGATAATTACAACCGAACACTCTGAATTCGTTTGATGATATCTACAGAATTTTGCGGTAAATATGTTCCTAAACACGACGTATTTTTAGGAAAAATGTATGTACGAGTCATGGGTGATTTCTGTATTTAAGTATTTGTATATTATATATTGTTTGCTTTGCCGTGTGATGCCGGCTGACTAGAATAGCACCACCCCATCTCCTACCGCGGGTGTAAGAGGCGACAAAGGGAAAAAATCGTACGGAGGGCAGCAGCGTCCATCAAAACCTAACTACAGCTACTGCGGTCGCCAACCCTGCCAAGCGTGGTGACTATGGCAAATACCCCCAAGGTGATACAAGTCATATTTGTGGGAGGCCTATGTCCAGCAGTGGACTGCATACGGCTGAAATGTAAATATCGTTGGCTGACTCACAACACATGCCTTCTTGAGCTTACCGTGGGGCTCAGTCAATTTTTATAAGAATGTTCTGTAATCTACCCTTGCCTTGAAGACCCAAATTATATCTTTCCGGGAATACAGACGAGGGGAGCGAATACCATTCCTGAATCCGTGTAGGGATGTCCTGTAACATTCATATATTGTAAATGTTTTTTTCCTACAACGACGGCAAACAAGCATACGGCCCGCCTGATGGTAAGCAGTTACAACTTTAGAGGTTTCACTTGCGCGTAGACTACCCTTTAAGAAGCTAAACACTCCTTTTTTGAACCTCATACTGTAGTCCCTAGAAGGAAAAATCTACACTAATATTATAAAGGCGAAAGTTTGAAAGTGCGTATGTTTGTTACTTCTTCATGTCTAAACGGCTGGGGCGATTTTAATAAAATTTGGTATGGAGTTATCTGTCTACCTGGATTAACACATAGGCTACGTTTTTTCCTAATTCGCGGCTAACACCGCTAGTATTTATTATACATGTCTTACGAATATATTATTTGGTAGTTTGACGACCGGTCTGGCCTAGTGGGTAGTAACCCTGCCTATGAAGCCGATGGTCCTGGGTTCAAATCCCCAGTCAGCATTTATTTGTGTGATGAACACAAATATTTGTTCCTTAGTCATGGGTGTTTTCTATGTATTTAAGTATTTTTATGTATCTATCTATTATATCGTCGTCTAGTACCTACAACACAAGCCTTACTGAGCTTACCGTAGGACTAGGTCGATTTGTGTAAGATTGTCCCGAAATATTTATTTTATTTATTTAGTTTAACGGTCAAATATGACATCCACAGACACAATTCTATATTTTCTGGTACAATAGCAATGACCACAGTAATTACGTAACGGTGCTGGCGACACGCATTCTGAGTTCGACTTCCGGCCGGCATTGCTGACAATTTTAGGGGTCCGTAGTCAACGGGACCCTAACGTAGAGATGTTTTTTTTTCAAAAATGCAATGGGTTATTGATGTTCTGTTCTTTTCCCAAACATGCAATGTAATATTGTCTTTGTATTCCTTATAATAGACTCGGCAGTATTGTTTTCTGGGCGCAGCAACTGAAGGGGACGGAAATGGAATTTCATATAACTTTGCAGGCCTAGGCCTGCAAAGTAACATTTTTTAGACGATTATCCATACAGAGGCAAAGCTGGCGGGTGTCATATCAAACAGCTGATGCTAATTTTTAATACATTTCGATTTCATTGTTAGTTGTGATTTTGCAAATTTCATTTTTTGAAGCATTTCTTTTATTTCATTGAATGTTTGAGAAACGCACTATACATGCCGCGTCGTGCATACAGATTCCTGGCCTCGTATCACTATCCGTATATACCCACTTGGTCGGAAATCCTCATTTTCCCAGCCTCTGATGTAATGTACTACACACACACATGTGACACAGCTCCATGGCAATGTGCCATAAAAAAGGTAAATTCCTTATCGATATATATCGTTATTGGCTTAGGGTAGGTAGGCAGCGCGCGTGTGACTCCTCTGGAATTGCAGGGGTCCATAGACAACGGTAACTGCTTACCATCACGCGGACTGTATTCTTGTTTTCCGCCGTCTTAGTATAATATACAGGGATCTCATCATCATCATAATCTTAGACGTAAGTCTTCACTGCTGGACATAGGCCCCCTTACGTAATCAATGAATATTCCATTTCATATTTTTGTTAAACACTCTTTATGAATAAAATATAAACATTTATTGTAAACTTTCGTGAGTCATTGTAACATTTTATAAAAGAAAATGTCCGCTTTACTCACATTTATTTAGGCATTCGCGCAAAATGTTTCGGAGAACACAAGTCTCCATTTACACATGCGCGCGAGAGTAATTTTCAATCATTATAAAAAAACAAATATATGTATTAGAATTATTAGAAACAAGTCCACATAAACCCAAACTAAAGGCTTCAATCAAGTCATTTCGTAACTACACAACCATTTAGACAGCAAAACATTAATTAAAAAAAATACTAAGACGAACCATAAACAAGCAGACCACAGAGCTCATTAACTCTGTAATGACGTCACGAAAACGGCATAGACAATTCCAGCCGTGGGAAACTTACTTGACCTGCCCTACGATGTTATTTTAATTAACTTCTAGCCGCCCGGAGACCAAAACTTACACCATAGCGACAATTGTCACGAATCCCGACATATGTAAATTTCTGACGTTGCAGGTGTCCATTGGTTACATTGACCGCTTACCATCAAGTGGGACGTGTGCTTGTTTGCCACCAACACCTTTTTATAGGTCTTTGGGCGGCTAGAGGTTAAGGCGAGAGCTGGATGAGTGGATCGTTCTGAGTGACGTACATTCATCATCATCATCTCTAAGACGTCAACTGCTGAACATAGGCCTTGGACCTCCACATGTACTGGTTGGAAGCGACCTGCATCCAGCGTCTTCCGGCGACTTTAATGAGGTCGTCTGTCCATATTGTGGGTGGACGTCCTCTGCGCTTGCTAGTCCGTGGTCTCCACTCGAGCACTTTTCCACATCGGCCATCTTCTCTGCGTGCAATGTGGCCTGCACAAGCCGGGATTTAATCCTGCGACCTCCGGATTGCAAGTCGCACACTCTTACCTCTACGCTTTTATCCCCAAATAAAACTATTGTACCTCTGGGTTGGAACTTGGAAGGTCAGATATCATTCGCTTTCGTAAAACTTGTGCCTCCGCCATTACCAGGAATTGCTTTCCAAGCGGGCCCCAGGCTCCCAGAAGCCGTGGCAAAATACCAGGACAACGCGAGGAAAATTATAAATTATTTTAATATAATTTCGTTCGCGTCCATAATCTCTCTAATTGTGTTTAAATTAATAACCGGAAATGTTATATCAAATCGTTTACATATCCGATCGCATTTTCGGGTTTGTAACGGAGCGGCGGTTTCCAAACTGTGACGTCACATTGGTCTTAAATATTGCAGGACATTCTTACACAAATTTACTGAGCCCCACGGTAAGCTCATGAAGGCTTGTATTAAAAAGCCAGTATCATTTGACTGGTAACGTCAAAGGAAAAAAACCTAGCTAATAATTATATTTTAGGAAGAATTATCTTACATGAATCGAGCTAGTCCTACAAACAAAATTAAGGCTTGTGTCCTAGGTACTATAGACATAGATATATAGGTATTATAGACGTCTGTTGACTGGTAGAAAATGCCTTATGGTATGGAGTTAATGCTCGATTCAGACACAGGCGGGCGCGGGCGTGCGCGAGCGGGTGCGTGTGGCGCGGGCGCTGTGTGAAGGTGTTCATTTAAAACTTGCTGAACAATCGCGCCGCGGGCCCGTCGCGGGTCCGCGATGACACGCACCCGACCCGCACCCGCGCTGTGTGTGAATTGACCTTAAAACCGCCATTTAATGTACCTTCTTGTATTATGCAATGAAGATTAAATAAGTAAATAATTCACTTTAAGTTTTCTTGTACTGTTTTCAAAAAAAAGTGTCGCTGACTTTCTTGTCGGTGATAATCTTCTCGGTTCAGAGGTCAGGGTTAGAACTGGTGAATTTTTTATTGAAGTTAATAAATACATTGATTGATATTGTATTGTTAACTTATTTGTAATTTATAAATGAATAACACATATCCTATGTACATTGTAATGTCTAAAGGTACGTTTAAACGGCGCGCATCCACACGAGCCGAGCCAGAGGCGCTACCGCCAAAAACGATATTCATAAATTTCGGGCATCTTTGTCTTTTACCACAGGACGTCATGGGAGTGACAGAGACAATCGTTCGAAATTTACGAATATCGTTTATTGGCGGTAGCGCCTCAGACTCGGCTTTAAATTCACCTTAATCGTGACTAAAGATCTTCTATCTTTCTTATTATCACTAATGCCTGCAATAATAACTTCGGGTAGAAAGCGAATTAACACACAAATTAGGGTTCAAGGGTCGCGGGGGAATTATCAAGACTCTTAGAACTGCGGTTCAAACTTTGAATACCACTGGCCTTGATGTTCAGGGTAATGTAAAATCAACCTTAATATCTGGAGTTTAAAGTTCAAAATGAGACATTTTGCAATTTAATTATATGCATTTATTATTCGTGTATTTATTAGTATATGATCGAGCAAAACCGGTCATTGTGGGTCGTTTTGGGGGAGGCCTATGTCCAGCAGTGGACGTTCTTCGGCTCCATACAAATATACATTTCAGCCGTATGCAGTCCACTGCTTTACATAAGCCTCCCACAAATATGACTTGTATCTTGGGGGGTAGTTGCCATAGTCGCCACGCTTGGCACGCGGGTTGACCGCAGTAGCTGTTTGGGTTTCGACGGACGCTGCTGCCCTTGCGTAGCATTTTTCCGTTTGTCGCCTCTTACACCCACGGGAGATGGAGTGGTGCTATTCTAGTCAGCCGGCATCACACGGCTGATATATTGTTCAGGAGTCAGGTAAAAACACAAAAGGTAAAAAAAGTCATAGAATTTTCTAGAAAAAAAAAACTTGATAAACGAACAAAACGCTTAACTTTTATTAAAAAATAAGATTATTAGATCAACCTCGTCCAATCTAAAATGGCTGAGAAGTAAAATGCAAAAGGTAACAATTTTACGAGGTTACGGCATTACCAGTAATCCCCTGGTCTCTAATGAATTCCGCCATTTTGAAAAACAGCTGTCAGATGGCTTGCGCAATTTTTTAAATAATATTTTCTGTTTGCGACTGTGTCTATAGACCCATGAATAGGGTTTGCAATTCGAATATTCGAATTATTCGCCACAAAAATTATTCGAATTCGACAATATTCATTATTCGAATAAAACGAACTTATCGAATATTACAAAAAAATATTTACTTTTCATAAAACTGTAATAAAATATTAAAATTTATTAACAACTACTTCATAAACCCCGTAGAAATAGATTTAAATATTAGAAAGAAGGTTATTATATAAGAAGGGAAGGAAATATTAGAAGGAAGGAATAAGTTTTAATATATGACAAAGAGGCCAAACAGCATAATCATCTTAATTATTTCATTGCTAAAATGAAACTTTCCAAAACTATATATCGTGCCAATCGTACCATATTGGCAAAAAGGTCGGCTACCTGCTATTTTCTATTTTCGATTTTAATTTTTATAAGATAGTTTGTTGATTGATTGTCAAAAATTAAGATTGTGATTTATTTTATACTTGATTATGATTATATTTCGCGTTATTGGTTTAACTGTTATCACCGAACCGAATATTGTTTAGACTTTAAGAAGATAAGTAATATAAATGTTCCTATTTGTTATATTGTGATGTGACTAAATGTAACATCATTAATTTTGAACTTCTTAATACATATTCTTGATTATACGACTTTTAATCGGCATTTTGTTTGCTTTATTATAAAATTTGGCAAAAATATTCGAATTATTCGATCTATTCGAATATTCGAATATTGGAAATGTAACTATTCGTATTATTCGAATACGAAAAATGAGCGAATATTGCAAACCCTACCCATGAAGGCAATATCTAGTATTTTTATAGTGATATTTTGTCCCTTGAAATAGCTGATAGCTCATAGCTTACTAGCCGCAGTGGGACCAGTGCCGCAGTGGCTTATGCCTCGTTGGAAGCGACCAGGTCTGGCACTGCGAAAATCAAAGTTCGTGTACATTAACCGGTCCGGTCCGGTGACGACCGGTCTGGCTTAGTGGGTAGTGACCCTGCCTATGAAGCTGATGGTCCTGGGTTCGAATCCCAGTAAGGACATGTATTGTGTGATGAGCACAGATATTTGTTCCTGAGTCATGGGTGTTTTCTATGTATTTAAGTATTTATATGTATCTATCTATTATATATATCGTCATCTAGTACCTACAACACAAGCCTTACTGAGCTTACCGTAGGACTAGGTCGATTTGTGTAAGATTGTCCCGAAATATTTATTTATTTATTTATTATGTAAGGTTCCCAGAACTCCAACCCCGGGCCCCCCTTAAACGGCAACGCGCTTATAACTCCCCTGGTGTTTCGAATGCCCATGGGCGACGGTAATTGCTTACCATCAGGCAATCCGTCTGATCGTTTGCCACCTGTGATAAAAAAGACGTCCATTGCTGAGCGTAGCCCTATCAGCTATTTCAAGGGACAAAAGATAATCGTTCCCGTGTAAATAAGAGAGAGAGATATATATTTATTTATTAATATACTGCAAAAGTCGAAGTTCGTGTACATTAAGTTACTCCGCCGTGTGATGCCGGCTGACTAGAATAGCACCACCCCATCTCCTCCCGCGGGCGTCGTAAGAGGCGACAAAGGGAAACATCCTACGGACGGGCAGCAGCGTCCGTGGAAACCCAATCTACAGCTACTGCGGTCGCCAAGCCGCCTGCCAAGCGTGGCGACTATGGCAACTACCCCCAAAATGATACAAATCATATTTGAGGGAGGCCTATGTCCAGCAGTGGACTGCATACGGCTGAAATGTATGTAAGTTACTCTTTTGCCCATTAAAGGACAAATAAATATATAAACAACACATTTCAAAGGTACTGGAATTAACTCAACCCACCGTTCAGAGTCCCAAAGCACTTTATGAATTGTAAAAATGCAAATGGCTCAAGCGCTCACCACACTGGAAGCGGTTGCGATGCGATGCGGTTGCGGTCGGAGCGGTTTGCGGTCGCAATGCTCCGTTTGAATGGTTTATGCTTTGATATTTAACATAAACATACGTAATACACAGGTTGGGCTAAAAAAATCTGTATTATTTTTACTGGGTATTATATTATAAAAAATGTGATACAAGTTTATGAGAGGTAGGGCACAGCGTTGACCATCACGCTTGAATCTGGGGCAGCCCAACTGGGGAAGTACCTCCTCCTTACAGAAGACCACAGCCATAATAGCACTGCTACCTTTCAGGTATGTAGTGTTGTGTTCCTGATGGTGAGTAAGGTTCCCAGAGCTCCAACCCCCCTTAAAGGCCGGCAACGCGCTTGTGACTCCCCTGGTGTTGCAAGTGCCCATGGGCGACGGTAATTGCTTAACACCAGGCAATCCGTCTGCTCGTTTGCCGCCTATGTTATAAAAAGAAATCAAACCGGCATTCATGATTTTCAACATCTTTGACTATGGGGTCAAGTTTGTAAAATTAAATAAAAATTGAGCTGTTCCATAGAAAAGGTCAAGTATAAGTTGACGGAAATGTATGAGCGTTGTTTTTTTTTACAATTTACAAAGTTGACCCCATAGTAAAAATGAAGTCAAGTGCAAAAATACGTACCGAAAGAATCCTTTCATAAATAAATACGTCCTACAACCTTATTTACTGTACAATAGAGTTGCTCGGTACATATTTTTGAAACTTTGGCAGTGAACGAATTTTTACACTTGAATCATCAAGACATGGACAACAAATAAATGCAATTAATTTTTGAACTTCTTAAATCGACTTTCAATTCAATACTGTGGAAAACTCGCTGACACGGGCATAGCGGGTATGTCCAGTAAGTTTTTTTATTTGGGTCACCATCATTATCATCATCATTTCAGACGTCAACTTTATGCATTAGCTAAAGCACCTGGCTTATGCAATATGCAGTAGTAACGTATCCGGGGCGCTACCGCGAACAACAATATTCGTAGATTTCGGAGGATTGTCTCTGACACTCTCATGATGACGATTGGAGTAAAGGAGTCTCTCACGATATACAAACTTCGATGTTCGCGGTACCGGGCCTGTTGTCAGTCATCTTTGTGTACCTTATTTCTTCTCTATTGAACCTTGTGCCGTGTGGTGCCGACTGATTAGAATAGATGGGGTGGGGCCATCTGCTCCCGCGGGTGTCGTAAGAGGCGACAAAGGGAAAAAATCGACGAATCGGCAGCAGCGTCCAATCTAAACCTACTGCGGTCGCCAACCCGCCTGCCAAGCGTGGCGACTATGGCAATTACCCCCCAAGTCGTAATTGGAGGAGGTCTATGTCCAGCAGTGGACGACTTACGGCTGAAATGATGATGATGAACCTGAATATAAAAGCATAGCATTAAGTATGCCAAGCCTTTACTTAATAAATTTTATGGATTGTAAAAATGGAAATGTCAGTCTTGTACTGATGTTTCCTGGCAATTTGTTAAGTTTATTGTCTAATATGAATCGTGCTTCGTATTTTAAGTTCTTGTTGAAAGATTTGTATATTGCGCCCGGGTATGTCCTTAAACTACGTCCAACAATGAGAGGTAGCGCACATCCATGACCATCACGCTTGAATCTGGTGCAGCCCAACTGGGGAAGTGCCTCCTCCTTACAGAAGACCACAGTCATAATAGCACTACTACCTTTCAGGTATGTAGTGTTGTCTTCCTGATGGTGAGTAAGGTGCCCAGAGTTCCAACCCCCCCCTTAAAGGTCGGCAACGCGCTTGTGACTCCCCTGGTTTAATGGGCCCATGGACGACGGTAATTACTTACCAACAGACAATCCGTCTCCTCGTTTGCCAACTTTTAAAAAAAAAATACATACTTTTTACTTCCGAATAACCATTATTTAAAAAAAAATGTTTCAAGCAAATCCTTATTTTTTTTAATATATATCAATGGACCACACTCTTTAGGCTTGAGATCGTCAAAAAACTATTATAAAAAAATCTTGTATAAAAATACTAGTCTAGAACCGTCTAGAATAAAATCTAAATGTCGAAAGTAAACTCATAAGAACAATAATTAATATTTTTTTTAATATAACATTGTAATGTTTATATAATGCTTTGTAGTAAAATTAAATAAATATGTTTCTCTTCTTATTACTCATGGCTTTGTTACCAGAAATACTTACTATAGAGGAAGTCAATTCAATACAGTCTTGGGATCTGGTTTTTTGTAGTGCCCCGTTACATCTTTAAGCAAATTTTTATACTAATTACGTAATCAAAAACAAATAAAAGCAATGGATATATATTTTTTTTAAATATAACATTTCATAACAAAAGTACAGTGGATTCCACTGTGTATCATTCATGTAGTGTTGTGTGCTATACATATATAGGCTTTAGAAATAAGTTGTTGCTTTACATGATTTTTGAATTTATTTACTAATTTTATATTTCGTTTATTTCAGGTAATGATCTATCTTCCGATCCAGTCACTACCAGATGGGTAACTTGTTCGGTTAATATATTAAATACAATATTTATTGTTGTATCGAATCAGAAGTTAGATCCGTAGGCGAACTAAAGTCACCGACATAGCCCCCGGTGCATTAGCAAGCTGAACTGGCAATGGGCAGGCCACATTGCACGCAGAGGAGATGGGAGATGGGGTCGAAGCGCTCGAGTGGAGACCACGGACTAGCAAGCGCAGCGTAGGATGCCCCCCACAAGTTAGCTGGACCGCCTCATCAAGGTTGCTTCCAACCGGTACATGTGGAGGACCAAGGGGGAGGCCTATGTTCAGATGCTGAGATGATAATGATACAAATTTTATTTTTAATTACCGTCACAAAACTGACCTAATTAAACTTTTCTACAGGTCAATAATTGCATACACTTTTTTCTGGTAACTCCATTGATGCAATAAACGTAGATTCACAATCAGCCCCAAAAAAATGGCTCTAAAAAACAGCCGCTCGAACAACTTGGGCGGTACATTTAGTTAGTCTTTGAACCGCTGTCAGTGCAAGTGACAACAACGACTGAAAAGTTATTACTTTATCAATAGTGACGTTTGATACTTAATGATTAGAACACTGAGCTCTCTTTTGTTTGATTACATTATTTAAAAGAAGATTATAAATTAGCATTATTAGCATAAACTGGAACGCGATAGAAATGTCATTTAGTGCCATATTTTTGTACATAATTTGTTCGCGTGTAGTGTATTTCTTTATGTCAGTGGTTAACACCCCCGTATTCTAGTATTTATAAAAGTAAGCCGAAGTTTAGATACCGGCGGAATAAGCTTAATAGCGGTAGCTTTTATCTTTGAAAGCTTGGAAAGCTCGGCTAAGCTAACGAAAGTGGCTTCGCAGCTTTCGCTAAGTGAATGGCCGGTGTTAAAATTGCGATCATGCGGATCAGATCATGACTTGTCGAAATATGTACCAATGACGTTTAAAATCAAGATGGTGGCGATGACTTGTATTGTACTAGTTTAAAAATTACACAATAGCTTTTGCCCGCGGCTTTGCACGCGCAGAAGAATACTTGTAACCGATAGCAATTATTATTGTTGTATTTATTTCATTAAATAAGGAGTTTAAACACAACGTTTAAAGCCTCTCAGTTGACATTTGCCTCCATCTCCATACAAAATTTTTACCCTCTTTTTGACCATTAGGGGATGAATTTCAATATACGCTGAAATTAATTTTCTTGTATTCGACTAAGGAGTGTTTACACAAAACTTCAAGTCTCTGGCTTCAAATTTTACATATTCCCGTACAAACTTTCAACCCCCTTTTACCAACTTAATGGTGGAATTTCCAAAAATCCCTTCTTAGTGGGTGTTTACGGTATATAAACTACCTATTGTGAAAAAAAATTAGCTAGGTTAAGCGGTTTGGGCTGTGCGTTGCTCAGTCAGTCAGTCAGGACTTTCACGTTTATATAATCATCAAATGAAGCTGTACCTTTACCATGAGTTGTGACATTGACATTTTCGATAACGAGTAAAGAGTTTACTATCTGTGCATCTCGTTCGCACGAAAGTAGTACAAGCGAGATGCACAGATAGTAAACTCGATACTCGTTATCGAAAACGTCAATGTCACAACTCATGGTAAGGGTACTGAACTGTTTTTTACGAACTTGTCGAGAAAAACACCGATGGATTTATTTTAGCCAAAATGTAAAAGATTCCAATAGGGGGTTTGATGCTTCGCCACGCCAGCATCCTTGGTACAATGCCTCAAGGGCCTTTTTTAGATGTTATACTGTAACTAGTTAAGTACTTGTAGTTTTTTTTTTTTTTATGTAAAGTTCTTTAATTACATTCTTATCTATAAATTAGTGTTAAACATACAAAATAAAATTGAATTGTTACGGAAGGCGCAGGATCGGTCTTCTTGGGTGGTTCTGGGGGAGGCCTATGTCCAGCAGTGGACGTCTTTCGGCTGACATGATGATGATGATGATGATACAAAATAAAATTAAATGTAAAAAACCTCGCCAAATCCCCCTGCCTCCGGTATGCTGCCCAGAATACTGGCGGCGTTGCCCTTCTGGATTGCCAGACTTAGTTTTTGGGCCAGGAAGGCATCCGGCAGTGTATAATAGTGTAACTTGTAGTTATCGTAATACGATTGTAATTTCTGTAAATAAATGTATTTTTTTAGGAACCATAAAATTAGAATTAAATAGGTTTTTTCACTTTTATAGTAATGTCCACATTAAAACACGCGAATTCGCCCACGCTATGTCACATGTCACTTTCAATTAGTGAATTGTGTGTAAGCATTAACCTACTTTCTGTGCGGTGTCGGGTAGGGCGGGGTTGCCATTAGCGGATATAGGAGGGTGTAATTACCGGGACATTGTTCTCATTTTAAATTTGTACAGTATTTTTTACCCTTATTAACAAGGTGAAAAACTTAGCTAAGGCAACTGAGCCCTGAGTGTAAGTTTTTAACGTAATATTACTTTACCATCGCGTTAGTGTTTCCCATATAAATAACATTATCACTTACGCGTTCGAGACGTTTTTTTACGTCAATAGAAATTTACACTACAGCCTCTGGTCTATGTAGTAGTAACTTATTTACACGCATGTCTTTTACATACAGAGGCCTCCGCCAAATATGACATATATCTTGGAGATGCCACAGTCACTACGCTTGGTAGGCGGGTTGGTGACTGGAGTAGCTGTTTTGGTGTTGACAGACGCTGCTGCCCATCCGTCGGTTTATCTCGTTGGTCACCTCTTACGACACCCGCGGGAGGAGATAATATGCCCTTCGAACTCTTCAAAGTACCTATAACCTTTGTGGTTGCAGGTTTGAATGGCGAGAGGCACGAGAGGTCGTTAATGACATTTGACAGGTTCCCCTAGGCCGGCAACATCCTCTTTTTGATTGTCATTCCACATATTGTGAAACAGCAACTTGGAGATAGACCATTAAAAAAAATTTGGTGTTGTTATTATGACATTCTGCCACTTCTTTTTGTTTATTTTGCTGTTTTATTTCGTATGTTTAATTTTATATTTTCTAAAAATTAAAAAGATTTTTTTATAACTATTTTATTGCACGTATGAAAAGGGGTTTTCGGCTTCGTAGCAATATACTCGGCCGACACCCCTTACTTCCCGGCTTCTATAGTTGTACATAACTACAGAAGCCGGGATTTATATATTACAAATACTTTATGCTTCTGTAACTATTTAATTCTCTTTGCTAGTAACAACCGCTCATTATAATAAGTGGGGACGGAAATAACTATGGTTGACTGACTGTGAAAAAGATATAAGTCAAATTGGCACAGCGAAAAAGGGCATAAGTGCCGTACATTTTATAGGACTTGTGGCATTTTTTACTGAGCCAATTTAACTTATATCCTTTTACACTAAACAGTGTTACTATATGTATCTGCATTTATCGATAATTGTGCAATTACGGAAAAGCTTTTGACGTAGCCTTAAGCCGTCGCCGGGCAGACAAAAAAAAAATGTCTTCGCATGTCCAACAAAAGGATAATAGAAATTTATTGTACAGAAATGGGTATCTCTCACTCACGTTTTATAAGTCGAATATTGCTCGACATGTTTCACTCCGTAACGAGGAGCTTAATCATGATTCTGCGGCTGCCTCGGTCAGCCAACGTGAACGGAGTATAATCGTGTACTTATAAAACGTGAGATAACCGCTTCTATACAATTAATATGTTTGAATCTCACTAGAGTTTTGTGTTTAAAAATAACTATTGCTATACAAGGGGGCAAAGTCAGTGTTTACGTTCTCGTGATAATATTGAGACCCGTGCTAGCGGAAGATTAAAAAAAAAGTGGAATCTTGAGCATTGAGGGAATTTCAAAGCACGAGACAACTTTGCTACCGAGTGAAACACACAACTTTTCACCTCACTACTGCGAGGAAATAATTAAGTCTAAAATTTGTAAAATGTATTTTAAATTATTGGCATTCATCATTTATCATTCAAAAACATTAAATAAAAGAACATCCAACCAGCTAACATCAAAAAAACACTCGATTAGTAATAAACAATTTGTATAAAATTACTTTGCAACACTTGTGAATAAAATGCAACTTTGCTATCTGTTATTAAATAATAAACAGTTCTTTCCGAGCTAATGACGTGAAATTAGCTTACAGGCAGGGTGACTACCCACAAGCCAAAACTGTCGTTAAAATATATAGGTAAAGTTATTGTTCAGTTATACATACAGTACAATTAAAATCAGTTAAGACTTCGGTTTTCTCGGGTATCATCGTTTAATTCCGGAGTCGGAAATGACACGATATACATTGCCGCGATTACTTTTAGGT
Organism: Grapholita molesta; assembly: GCA_022674325.2. Classification (NCBI taxonomy): domain Eukaryota; kingdom Metazoa; phylum Arthropoda; class Insecta; order Lepidoptera; family Tortricidae; genus Grapholita; species Grapholita molesta. The sequence continues at coordinate 249,960 of CP053145.2, read as the reverse complement.
AGCATTTAATTTGAAGTATCATAAACGCAATGTTAAGCACCTGCCAAGATGACATTATTAACCGGTAGACCTAGGAAATTTGTTATGCAGAAGCGACATTAATTTGAACATTCGTTATTTAATGAAGCTGAATACATACATGAGTCAATATTTTACTGTTTGGTGTAAGTAGGTACGATATTATGTCGCATTAATCATTGATAATAAAATAATCATAAAATTAAAATAAAAAAAACCGGCTTCAACCGTTTTTTATTCATATTTCGTAAACGGCTTGGCCGATTTTGGCAATGTTTCATTTTCATATAGTAAAACAACAAAGCTAAACTTAAAATTAAAAAAAATATTATTTGTTTGAAATGTCTGCTTTTCGTAATTTTTCCTTGATCTGGGTGCTTCGTGCCAAATTTCAAGTTTCTGGATTCACGGGAAGTACCCCGTAGATTTTGCGAGTGTTGAAAAGTCTAAAATTTGCACCATTAACGACTGTATCTTTTATGTGACACTAAGAAGGCAGACTCTCAAACTATCTAGTACTTGCTAGCATCTTTCTTATTTCAATATAAAGGTTGTGTTCGTTTTGAGCTACAAAGGAGGTTTCGTTGCTAATATCGTTCTATACCTACTGTATTCAATAAGACAACGAGTAACATATATAATTAAAGGTCAAATCTGTAAATTGATAACTCTATGTGATAGACGAGGGATTCACGACAATTACCGGGGTTGGCCGAAGTCTTAACTGATTTTAATTGTATTGTACGTCATATCATACTAAGTGGTGTCACTCGCCCGCGGGCGCGGCGGCCGCGCCCGCAACCCGACTCACGACATTTTCAATAATTTAAGTGATCGTTCATATGTGACTATGATGTATTGGAGTTTTTTATTTCGCTATAAAGCGAAGGAGGTTTAAGGCTTGGGCACATAGGCGCGTTTTGTGAGCATGGCGGGACGCTGCCGTCCGAATGTGTGCCTTATTTCGCCACACCAGTGTCACGCTGCGCTACCGCCACGCTCACAAAACGCGCCTATGTACCTTTAGCTTTTTTGATGACTAAGGTGGCAAACGAGCTGATTGCCTGAGGGTAAGCAATTACCGTCGCCCATGGGCACCCGCAACACGAGGGGACTTACAAGCGCGTTGCCGGCCTTCAAGATAAGAGTACGCACTTTTCTTGAAGATACAGTCAGCAGCAGAAGTGGCTAAGCGTTTGACGTGTTCAAAATGAAGTCAACACATCTCTATTGTCAAGAGAATAAGAACTTTTGCTGCTGACTGTATGAGGGTCGTGTCGGTCCGGAAATACCGGTGAAGGCAAATCATTTCACAGTTTTGATGTGCGAGGTGGGAAGTTTCTAGAGAAACGCACAGAAGAGGATTTCCAACTATACCGGTGGTAGTGGAACGATGGCGGAAGAAGGCGGCAGGGATTAATCCGAACAATTCCTCAGAACGAGGAATCTGATGGAGGCGGATCGAGGGTGGTACCAACAGCGTCCTAAATACTGTTGTTGACAGATTCCAAGGCGGTATCCAGCAGGACTTGAATGACCTGCACTGCTCTCTGGGGTAGGTTATAAGTAGTTATTGTACAGATATGTTTAATTTTCTTTCTTTGTACACGAAGAACACTCTCCGTTGTAAATGCGATAGAAGATGCAGAGCGAGGCTACATCTCTACGCAGCGCTAAATGATCAAGCCTATCGAGAGATCCTGGCAACCGACTCGATGATCGGCCGAAGCAACTAGTATGTGGTTTCCCGACCTTGGAATCCCTGCTCTATCACTGACGCGCTGGTGGCCTAGCGGTTAGAGCGGCTTGCATTCCGGAGGTCGCAGGATTGAATCTCAGCTTGTATGTACACGCATATCGGCGTTCTATATTCAAATGTTGACGTTAGTTCAATATTAACTCTCTGCATAATTACATATGTATACATGGTGTTTCAGTTAAGTTTTTCACCTATACACATACAGGTATCAAAAATGAGCGTTAAAATGGCGTGCACGTAAAGTAGGCGGTAATATGACAGTTCGCGGCCGCTGGGAGCATATATAACAATGAGCGTACTTCCCGGCCGGCGAACTTTGCCCGTAATGGAAAACAGGTGTCCGGTCCCCGCGGGGTAGGGTTGCCACTGCTAAGTAATTGGGTCACATTCCTCATATTATATATATCGCTTCTACCTTCCTAATTCGGACTGCGAAGGAATGGAATTCGCTCCCTTCGTCTGTATTCTCGGAAAGATATAATTTGAGTATTTTTGAAGGCAAGAGTGAGTAGGCTGTTACTGAACCACCTTGCTCCCTCGACCTCGACACTTTCCTTACCATCAGAGGCTCTAGTGTAAGTTTATTTTGACGTAAAAAAACGTTTATGAACGCGAGTGATAATGTTATTTATATATATGGGAAACGCAAACGCGTTCGTGACATAAAGTTACGTTAAAAACTTACACTCGGGACTTAGGTGTGACTGAAGTCAAACGCTGGTCTGTCTTGTATAATAGATAAATAGATAGAAACATTTATTCATGACACACATAATAATAACAACAAAAAAAACACAAACATTACACATACGAGTACGATGTGTGCCACAAAATGGCCTCATCTCAGCGTAATGCCAGCAATCGCCAGCGCTGTAATATATATATAAATGCGACCTAATATATATATAAATATATATGGATATCCTTACACAAGTTGACTGAGCCCCACGGTAAGCTCATGAATACATATTTGTCACTTCGTTGAGTTGATATCTTTCACTGTACCAAGTTTAACAGGTAAGGTTGGTCCTAGTTTCTCTGGAGTGCCAGCCCTGCTAGCAGCTCAAATTAAATGCATTAGCGCTGAAAAGTACTGAAACGCTACCCCGCCTTGTCCCGGCGTGGGTAAAGTTGCAGACCACTATTTTAATGGAGTTTTTATTATGTAGTTTTTTCTATAAATTAAATGTAAAATACTAGGTTTTTCCTTGCGACTGCATCGGCCAGTCATGCCCGTCTTTAAAGTATGGTTGCGGGATAAAAATTATTCTATGTCCTTTCTCGTAGGTCAAACTCTCTCCATACCAAATTACATCCCAATTGGTTCAGCGGTTTAAGCGTGAAGTAGTAACAGACAGACAAAGAGTTACTTTCGTGGTGTCAGAGTAATGTCCAGAATTGGAAGTAGTCGCCACCAGGTATATCGGAGCTGTGGAAGTAGTCACAAATATCTGAGCATTGCCTCTTGTTATGACGATGTGCATGTTTAGATATGGGAACCTGGGGTCCCAAGCAACACAAGATGGCTGATGAAGGTCTGAGTAATGGATCTGAGTTTTACACTTACAGCTGCAATATTAAGCTTTAAAAAGGCTGGGAGCACTCAGCTTTCATACAGCCGAGTTGGTCCCAAAATTATACAGCTTCTGGTGGTATAAACGCTGTATAAGTTCTGTATGATAGCTGTATAAACTGTAGGGTAGCTGGTTAATTGCTGGCTAAAGGTGAAATGCCATCTGACCTTCCAACCCTGAGGGTACACTAGGCCTTATTGCGATTAGTCGGGTTTCCCTTCACCGAAAAGCGACTGGTAAATATCAAATGATATTTTATACGTAAAGTTAAGAAAAATTCAAACATTACACGTTACTATACTACATAGGCCAGGTGCTTTAGCTAAGTTTTTTTACCTATACCTACACAGTGGCATAGTAAATAAATAATAAAAAAAATCGGGACAATCTTACACAAATCGACCTAGTCCTACGGTAAGCTCAATAAGGCTATAGTAAACTTGTATACTGAATGTTTTGTATGTTTTTTGGTATTTTTACAGATTTTTTGGTATTTCTAAGAAACATTTATTAAGGCTCCTTTTGAGCACATTGCGATTAAATTAATTTTGTATTAAGGAGTAACGTCTGCTAACTAAATAATTAGTGAATTGAATTTGATGATATATTTACAGTCGCCATCAGATATATCGAAGCTGCCAAGATGGTCACAAACACGGAACAACGCCTTTATTATCAAGGCGATAAAGTGTATGTTACGATATTTTTGAGTACCTTGGCAGCTCCGATATATTTGATTGCGACGCGACTGTACCAAAAAGTGGTCCTTCGGCGTCCGAGACGGGATTTGACCCCACATCTGGGCCACCCGAACACAGCGAAACCCGTCAAAATAAAGTCTTGGCAATATGTCGGGACTATGCGAGGAATATAATAACCGTGTGGCTCAGTCATCTTTAATACCTGCGGGTGTGTCGTGTGTCTCTGTAGCTCAGTTGTTAGAGCGAGGTATCCCGGGATCGCGGGATCAAGTCACGCCCGTGGCTGTGGATTTTATTTCCAAGTATAAGAAGTAGATTATTAAGAAACGCATAACCCCCCCGTCATATCCGCAGTTGGATAAGTCCTAGTTAACCTTTAATTCGAGCAATTGACACTACTCCTATGTAGCCATTTCTCACGTTACCACCAACTTATAAATACCGCTGACGAAATAACATTACCGACTTAATTTTATAGGATCATTAATTTGCCGAGTGAACGTGTAAATTTGTCGTCTAAACGTTTTACAAAGTTTTATATGCTGTTGATGAAGAGATGTGGAAAAGGAATTTGTGTGAAGATGATAGTTTTGCGAGTGTATTGGTAAGTTTGTGGTTTTAATTGATGCTGGAGTATGTAGGTGCCCTAAATTAAGTTTTTTATTGCTAGGAATGTGTCAAGATCTAAACCCTGTCTAGGATGTTGATGGTCCTAGGTTCAAATTCCAGTAAGGGCATTTATTTGTGTGATGAGCACAGATTTTCCTAAGACTGGGAGTTTTCATAAAAAAGTAAAAAAAAAAAATTTTGAAAAGTTACATTATTATTTACAAGTCATACAGGATGTTATTTTAACGGTGTACAAACACGCATATGGTTTTAATACATAGTGATTTTGGTACCGTCGCCATCAAATATATCAGAGCTGTGGAGGTGGTCACAAATATCTGAGCAACGCCTCTATTGTCAAGGCGATAAGTTACATTATACGACCTAGTACAGCTCCATTAAGCTTGTGTTATAATTATAAGTAAACGATATTTAATAATGCAGAAACGTCTGCTAGCGAATATCTTCGATATTTAAATCGAAAGAAAAAATTGACTCGAAGCGGGACTCGAGAGCACAATTGGTAGTGCACTGGGCTAGTGATCCAGTGGTTGTGGGTTCGAGTCCCGCTTCGAGTCAAATTTTTCTTTCGATTTTAATATCGAATTCTGGACCGCATTCAACTAATATCACTAAAACTCAATTAATCACGTTACCAACAGCTTAAAGCGTTTTATTAAATAAATTCCTATTTGAACAACTGTTGTGAATATTTAAAAAGGGCCAAGTGCGAGTCGGACTTGCGCACGAAGGGTTCCGTACAGTCAACCGCAGAAGTTGCCAAACGGGCCAGATCATAATGATCTTGACACGCTCTTATTCTCTTAACTATAAAGTGGTGTTAACGTCATTTGGAAAACTTCGTCCGCTTAACAACTTCTGCCCCTGACTGTACCGTTACTTAAACAGCAAGAAGGAAAACGTTAAATAATCACGTTTTGGTATGAGAGCGATAGTTATTTTTAATTTTTAAAAATTTATATACAAATGAATGTTTTGTGAAAATCCACGTTTGACAAAACGGCCAAAAATGACGTTTGTTGAATTGAAGCTAATTTAATTCTTATTTTTATTCTGTTTTTAGTTTTGATAGCGTTAACAGAAATACATTATCTGTGTAACTATCATGGTTCATGAGATACAGCCTGATGACAGTCGGACAGCGGAGTCTTGACAATGACACTTGAGCAATTTGCAAGCGATTTTTATTTGTATTACTAAATTCGTACGCGCTTAATTCGCGGCGTATCCGCCTCCATAACGCTGGCAACATGCTGAGAAGGGACCATTTCGTGACATATTTCTGTTTTATTTTATTTTTATTATTTGACGCTATTTATGTCACTAATAAAGATTTTCTATTTCTATTCATAAAAATTTCGCTCGCAAAACGCAAGTGTGACATCAGCCTTAGTGGTCCCGTTTAACCCTTTATGCACGGATCTCTAAAAATGCTAACCCCATTTTATTACGGTTTCATAATTCATATCGTGACACAGGGCTATACGTGCGAGATTCTGTGTCACACGTGATAAACATACAGACGGGCGCGACATAATTTTAATAAAATAAAAACGTGATACGTGACACACACTTGTGTCTAAAAAACGGCTTATAATTTAAATAAATAAATATTACAGTATATATAAAAATGAGGACTGCAATGTCCACAGGAAAGAAGCGAACCTAACTGATCTGTTTCATCATCATCATCTCAGCCACAGGACATCCACTGCTGAACATAGGCCTCCTTGGACCTCCACATGTACCGGTTGGTAGCTGGAAGTTGGAAGGACAGAAGATTGTTGATGAGGTCGTCTGCCCATTGATCTGTTTGAGATCTCAAAATTGATTACCTATCATAAATTCAAAAAACAAGTTTCTTTCAAATCAGACCCGTGTCCAATACCACCCCGTATATTTCAGAACTTATTGAAATCCGTTACATGGAAATAGCATTAAGGGGTTTATAGAAATTGTAAAAGATATCCGGGGCGTATTCAGACTTGACGACCGGTCTGGCCTAGTGGGTAGTGACCCTGCCTATGAAGCCGATACTCCTGGGTTCGATTCCCAGTCAGGGCATTTATTTGTGTGATGAGCACAGATATTTGTTCCTGAGTCATGGGTGTTTTCTATGTATTTAAGTATTTATATGTATCTATCTATTATATATATCGTCGTCTAGTACCTACAACACAAGCCTTATTGAGCTTACCGTAGGACTAGGTCGATTTGTGTAAGATTGTCCCGAAATATTTATTTATTATTTATTTACTTGTAAATATTAGGTAAGTCCTTCAAAAAACATCATTTCACTCGTAAGACGTCCACTGAACATAGGCCCCCATACATGACTTATATCTTCCCCGTCGCCATGCTTGGCAGGCGGGTTGGTGACCGCAGTGTTTGATTCGATTTCGACGGACGCTGCTGCATATCTGCCTATCTATGTTGCTAAGCGGGCGAAGTGCTCAAAATGAGCTTGACATGACATTATTACTGTATTTATTTAGTCTCTCAGATTCAATATCTTTGGATCCGGGTATGTCCCTAAACTACGTCCAACAGTGAGAGGTAGGGCACAGCGAAGTACCATCACGCTTGAGTCTGGAACAACTGTAGTACCTCCTCCTTACAGAAGACCACAGCTAGCACTGCTACCTTTCAGAAGTAGTGTTGTGTTCCTGATGGTGAGTAAGGTTCCCAGAGCTCCAAAGGCCGCGCTTGTGACTCCTCTGGTGTTGCGGGTGTCCATGGGCGTCGGTAAATGCTTAACATCAGGCAATCCGTCTGCTTGTTCGCCAAATTTTTCATAAAAATCTTTTAACAATATTTTTATAAAATCAAAATATAGACTTCTAAAACATATCAAAACAATAAATATATATGGTTAGGGCTGCAGAGAGGAACCGCCGAACTATGCGCGCCGTGTCCAGGATTACCTTCTGAATCTGACCCTTGATCCAACCACAACCACGTAGCGTGTCTCTCAGGATGATGGCTTCACACGACTTTGATTACAAGAATAAAGTCTTGGGCACGGGCGCGTTTTGTCAGCGTGACTGTAGCGTAGCGTGACACCGATGTGGTTACTGTAACGAAATAAGGCACACATTCGGACGGCAGCATCGCGCGCCACGCTCACAAAACGCGCCTATGTGCCCAAGCCTTAAGACGTCCACTGCTGGACATAGGCCCCCATGTATGACTACATAATTAGTAGCGGTATCAAGATGATGGCTTGACACGACTTTTGTTAAAAGAATCAGATGCTCAGATATTTCTAAACACCTGGCCCCTGGCTGACTACACATATATTGGCCGCATTGATATTTTTGTCCTTTCGGATATACATTTCAGCCGTATGCAGTCCACTGCTGGACATAGGCCTCCCACAGATATGACTTGTATCTTGGGGGGTAGTTGCCATAGTCGCCACGCTTGGTAGGTTGGCGACCGCAGTAGCTGTAGATTGGGTTTCGACGGACGCTGCTGCCCGTCCGTAGGTTCCCTTTGTCGCCTCTTACACCCGCGGGAGATGTAGTGGTGTTATTCTAGTCAGCCGGCATCACGCGGCATATACGTTTCAGCTATATCCTATCCTTTGATAGCAATACAGAAATTACTTTATAAAGCTAGGCGGGTTGATTGCAGTTCACGAACTCTACCCTTTGATCGGAACTTTGTTGAACAATCGGAACATCGACAGACGAGGGTATCGAGAATTTTCCAGAAAATAGGTATTTTTCATGAGCGCTGGTAGCCTAGTTGTAAATATTTATAAATATAAATAATAAATATTTCGGGACAATTTTACACAAATCGATTTAGTCCTACGGTAAGCTCAGTAAGGCTTGTGTTGTAGGGACTAGACGGCGTTATATATTATATGTATAATAGATAGATGTAGTCAACCAATTTGATTTCTAGGCCACTTCGAACCTTGTCACAGTGACGTTAATAAGAGATTATTTGCGTCTTTCATATAAATTTTCACTGTGACAAGGTACGAAGTGACCCATTAATCAAATTGGTTGACTGCACACATAAATACTTAAATACATACAAAACACCTATGACTCTGGGATAAATATCTGTGCTCATCACACAAATAAATGCCCTGACTGGGAATTGAACCCAGGACCATTGGCTTCATAGGCAGGGTCACTACCCACTAGACCAGATCGGTCGGTGTAAGAGCGATTTGCAATCCGGTCGCAGGTTCAAACCCAGGCTCGCACCGATGAGTTTTTCGGAACTTACGAGTATGTACAAAATATCATTTGATATTTAACGGGGACTAATCCAAATAAGGCCTAGTTTACCCTATGGGTTGGAAGGTCGGGGGCCCATTGCATAACAATTTACAACTAATAGTGTTAGCGGAACTGTCTTTCTAATAAACGGAATTGGAAAGGGACTTCCGCTAATATTACAAGTCACAAGTTGTTATCAAAATCAACGAATACGCAGTACCGTTTAATGGAAGCCACATCGGCTCCACACCGATCGAATCCTGAGGCTCTAGTGTAAGTTTCTTTTGGCGTGAAAAAACGTTTACGAACGTGTCAGTGATAATGTTATTTATATGGGAAACGCAAACGCGTTCGTGACGTCAAGTTACGTTAAAAACTTACACTCAGGGCTCTGTCCGAGACTTTGTCTACTAAAGAAAATCTCGCGTTTTCCCGGCATTTTGCTACTGCACAAATGCTCATGGGAGCCATGAGTCCGCTTAGAAACTAATCCGAGGAATTGTTGTAAGCACTAGTTGCTGTGAAAGTTGCCATCTGACCTTCCTAAGGGTAAATTAGGCCTCATTGGGTAATGTGTTCAGATAGCTATAAGCAGTTCGTCCGCACAGAAACTTTCGCCATCTATCCAGTGATAAGGGTTCTGGCAAGAAGTTACAAGTTTAATTAATTCTCTGACCTGTAACGGGCGCTGAAGTATTCGGCGCTTGCGATAATTTCTTAAGTTTCCAAGATCGACTCCATTTGTAGAAATTGGACTCGAAATATGCGAGTCTTTTCGTTGATCTAACGAGGTTCGACATTTAAGAATTCAGTTTAAACTGGGTGTATTATCACCGCTCCTTTATATGGCCCGCTAAGATGGGCCGGCGTGTAGAGGGTTTGTTATATACCAGACTGACCAGTGTTTGACCTCAGTCGCACCTGGTGGTAAGTGACGACGAGGTCGAGGGTGTAGCACGCTGGTTCAGTAACAGCCTTCACTCTTGCCTTGAAGACACAAGGACTAGGTCGATTTGTGTAAGATTGTACCGAAATATTTATTTATTTATCTCAGTCTTCTCTGAGAAACTTGAGTACGCTAAAGCCAAATATTGTTATGGTAATATAGAAGCCGGATACGGCTCCGAGAAATGACGACGATAGCCGTGCGACAGTGGACAGTTCCCAGAATCGCGCGTAGCAATGCACTGAGACTCGTTTCCATTACACTACGAACAAATCAAATTGTTATATTTTTCTAGCACGAACATCTTCCTCGCGTTGGCCCGGCATTTTGCCACGGTTCAAGGAACCTGGGGTCTGCGGCAAGTAATCCCAGGATTACTAGGCACAGTTTTACGCGACTGCCATCTGCCCAGAGGGTAAACTAGGCTTTATTGGGATTTTGGGAGTAGTCCTTTCGATGTTTTCCTTCACCGAAAAAGATACTGGAAAATGATACAGGTAAATATCAAATGATATTACGTACATAAGTTCCGAAAAACTCATTGATGACTGTGATGGTCTATGGGGCTCTGTCCAGCAGTGGACATTGGACGTCCGTGGGTGCTAGATATATTTATGGGCTCTCCCCACGAACTAAAAACAGTAGGACAACTGCGGATTTCACTACATTTTCTTTTACCTTGGCTTATACATAATTGAGTACTACAAGTTACAAATGGATAAACTCATTTGTAATTATATCACACTAGGTGACATGTTTCGAGTAAGCTCTGGTACCCATGTGCAACATGTCGCCTAGCGCGATATAATTACACGTGAGTTTATCCGTTTGTAACTGTAGTAGTAGCATTGCTAACAGTTTTAATGATGTCTTATTGTGTATTCAAGGGATGTCGTGTCGTATGACGTGCGACAACGCGAATGCGCGATAACGGTACTTTAACCGTGTCACTTCGTCTAAACATTGCGGGCCGAGCTATGCTATAATCCCAATAATCTTGCGGCCCACTTGTGGGACAATTGCAGGATATACATTAAAATAATCTAGCTCTTTTATTTTTCTAAGTTACGTATGTTCTTATCTTTATTTTATTTTGCAAGTAAGTTAATCGCGCTACCGCGTAGAATGATATACGTAACTCCGCGATTAGACATGCTGGCTCGTCACTCGCCTCGCTATTCGTCGAAACGTTCGACGAAACTTTACCTATACAAAAACGCGATGCGAGGGACGAGAGGAATAGCGAGACGTCCGCGTACACATGCGTGCTCGTGTTTCGCCTCGCTACTCGTGCGAATGTGTGGCGGTAGCATTAATTTTGGACGATTGTCTCTGTTACTCTCATGACGCCTTGATTGGAGTGAAAGAGAATGCTCGAAATATACGAACTTCGATGTTGGAGGTACCGGGAATTTCCATCTCTCGATAACTATTCACTTCATACCTACTGAAAATGAATTCTGTTTACCTATAAATAGAACCTCTCACCCGTATAAGTTGTCCAGTTATTGAACGGTGGCCAGTTACTGAAACTCCATTAGAAAATGTGTTCTATTTATAGGTCAAGAGAATTCCGTTTTTAGTGTGAGGTGCTCAGTTATTGGCGATTTATCCTAATGTTATATTATAAGTTATAAATTAGTGATTTGTTATTGAAGTAATATAAGAGCCGCCGCCGGTGGCCTAGAGGTAGTTCGCGGGTTCGATTCCCGGCTTTTTCCAATGAGTTATTCTGAACTTAGGTACGAAATATCATTTACTAATCGCTTTTCGGTGAAGGAAAACATCGTGAGGAATCCCAACTAATCCAAGGTCTTCTTTACCCTGGATTAGAAGATCAGACGGTAGTCGCTTTCGCAAAGTGCTTTTTTTATACTCGACTGACCAGCGTTTGACCTCAGTCACACCTGATGGTAAGTGTCGACGAGGTCGAGGGTGTCGCTGGTTCAGTAACATCCTTCACTCTTGCCTTAAAGACCCAAATAATACACTATGCCTGGGATTAGTTTCTAATCGGACTCTAGGTGATATAGATGATGATAAGTATACCGGGTGTGGCGTGTAATAGGAGCAAAATTTTTAGGGATCGCTTCTACACCACGAACGTAACAACTTTAAATAATTGGGTATATAATTTATTAATTGTGATTTTTTCGAACAAACTAAATAGTATTTTCAATGAACAGCATCCAATAGTCTAGTTGACGTTTACTGTCAGCCTACAAACTTCATAGTTTTCGCAATATATTGCTTGCTTGGAAAATCTTTTTTTATTAATATTTATTAGTTATTTTCAAAAGTTGTAGAACAAATGTTGCTACGTTTGTGGTGTAGAAATGATGCCTAAAGTTAATGCTCCTATTACAGGCCACACCAGGTATAACATTACATTAGCTATCTTACTTTACTACACTATAAAACTTTCGAGATACATTTGACACATAAAAGTGAATTTTTGCCCCCAACGGGAAATGAGGCTATACCGGAAATGCAAGCAACATAAATAACTTGAGCGCCGATAGGGGGCGCTTTGGAGCGAAATCAATGACTTCCGGTCCGCCCGCCATCTTGGGATGTAACAAATACTAGGAATTTATTACTTACGCTTCACTTAATTTATTGAGGGCCCCTTTTGAATCGGAATAACAGTCATGATGACATTGCTTGGATATTAAATACAACCCTAAATGGTAACAGATCTACTTTGACAACAGATCGGTATGGTCCTGGGTTCAAATCCCTGTAAGGGCATTTGTGTTTTAGTATCAAGATAGTTTTGTGTTTGAAACTTTATCCAAATTACCGGTACCAATCATTAGTTATTCAAAATCATCATTTAAAAACCTATTACGGTGATTAAAAAAGGGCATGAAACCTTTTTTTTTTTTATGACATAGGCGGCAAACGAGCAGACGGATTGCCTGCTGTTAAGCAATTACCGTCGCCCATGGGCACTCGCAACACCAGGGGAGTCACAAGCGCGTTGCCGGCCTTTAAGGGGAGTTGGAGCTCTGGGAACCTTACTCACCATCAGGAACACAACACTACATACCTGAAAGGCAGCAGTGCTATTATGGCTGTGGTCTTCTGTAAGGAGGAGGTACTTCCCCAGTTGGGCTGCCCCAGATTCAAGCGTGATGGTCAACGCTGTGCCCTACCTCTCATTGTTGGACGTAGTTTAAGGACATACCCGGGTCATCATTAATTAAGATCCTTATAAGATAATCTTATCTCTTAAATAGAAGAAATCTATTAGTAACATTCAATACAATATTATAACAATTAAAATAGAAAAATAATGATTAAATCTAAATGTTGATATACAGTATGATATACGAGAGGCCAAGTATTTACCCGTTAATACGAGTCGACGACCAGTCTGGCCTAGTGGGTAGTGGCCCTGCCTATGAAGCCGATGGTCCTGGGTCCAAATCCCAGTCAGGCCCGGTACCGCGAACATCGAAGTTCCTATATTTCCAGCATCTTTCTCTTTTACTCCAATGAACGCGTCTTAAGAGTGACAGGGACAATTGTCCGAAATATACGAATATCGTTTTTCGCGGTAGCGCCGCAGGGCATCTATTTGGGATGAACACAGATATTTGATCCTGAGTCATGGACGTTTTCTATGTGTTTAAGTATTTATATGTATGTATCTATTATACATATCGTCGTCTAGTACCTACAACACAAGCCTTACTGAGCTTACCGTAGGACATACAAGTACTTAATAACATTGACAAAGAAGGTTGGATTACGATTTTCATTGACTTTCTTCAACTGACGTTTCGTTTTGATCTTAACCTTGACTTGTCAGATCTTAAGATTGTAAATAATGAATACAGGAAGCTTCACAATTAAAATAGATTCATCATTAATTGAAGTATAAAATAATCTTACCTTGTATTACAATACCATCATTTAAAGTATTTCGTTTTAAATTTTCCTGCTACCTAAAGGTTATCTGGAAGAAATTTCTGTTTAGCGATAAGACGGCCTGTTGTTACCTTAGTCTTTGTTTTTTCGTTTTCTGTGTATATGTTTGTAACTATGGTGCACAATTAAGTATAATATATTTACTTACTTAATTACTACCAAAACCTTATTTAATACTTACACTACGGTTTTAATACTTTGCCCTTCGTATTTTTACATACTGCATAAACTATGAGAAAGAAGAAAATTATTTAGGAGCCAATACTTTTAAAGAGATAATTCTAACAAAATGGCGGCTCCCGAGCAAATGGCGGAATAAATTGGTATCCCGAGACACGCGGACGGCTGTCAGACCGAAGCGAAACAATATTGTGTTCGTAACCTCTATTGCTCCCAGCTCGACTATTTAAGAAATTAATTTTAGATAATGACGACCGGTCTCGCCTAGTGGGTAGTACCCTGCCTATGAAGCCGATGGTCCTGGGTTCGAATCCCAGTCAGGGCATATATTTGTGTGATGAGCACAGATATTTGTTTCTAAGTCATGGGTGTTTTCTATGTTTTTCAGTATTTATATGTATCTATCTATTATATATATCGTCTAGTACCTACAACACAAGCCTTACTGAGCTTACTGTAGGACTAGGTCGATTTGTGTAAAATTGTCCTAAAAATATTTATTTATTTATATTTATTATTATTTATTTTTCCATAAAATATATAGTTTCGATACCCACGATTATTTATTTATATCATTCATGCTTCTTACCATTTCTTCGTGTTTGAGAGTTTAAAATGTCAGGATTCGAGCGTCGGTTGCTCAATAATCGGCGCACAGTCTCAAAAAAGTGGTCGGTGTGTGTGTCGTTCGTGGAGTTAATAAAAGTCGGGATCGCCGTGATAAACCTGTCACGGCGGGCTCCATATTGACAGATATATTCAGTTCCCTGTAATACCACTGTCGTTTTCATTCTTAACCGAATTCTAAGAAATTTACTCCCTTTTTGAGTTTTTTTTTATACGTGTTTTCGTACGCGTTCACCCTGTATCTCGTTTTTTTTTAAGATTAGAAACCGGTCGGTTTTGCTTATGGTTCATAAATTATTTCAATAATTTCGATAATGAGGTTTATCCAATGCAGTTCTCTTCTTACAAAAGACGTAAGAGGGTAGGTATGTCCTTAAACTGCGTCCAACAATGAGATGTAGGGCATAGCGAAGTACCATCACGCTTGAGTCTGGAGCCCAACTGGGGAAGTACCTCCTCCTTACAGAAGACCACAGCCATGACAGCACTGCTACCTTTCAGAGTTGTGTTCCTGATGGTGAGTAAGGTCAGAGCTCCAACCCCCCTTAAAGGCCGGACTCCCCTGGTGTTACAGGCGCCTATGGGCGACGGTAATTGCTTACAATCAGGCAATATGTCTGCTCGTCTGCCTTTGTCTCTAAGACCATGTCGGCTCGGTTAGTTAGAAAAAAATATAAAACACAATAAAACAGTAGAATTGATAACCGTTAGAAGTCGGTTAAAAAGCTATAAGTACGCATAACAAATTATATGAAACGTGAAACATCAAACATTTCACCGTAAAATACATTGTCAACCTTATTACAATGTAATAAAGCTTAATTTTGAATACAAATTAAACTTAACCCTAATGCCGACCAATAGTTAATATGACAGGATTATAACCCTTCAGACGCTCGCGCTGTGTTCAGTCACGCGTTTTGCTAAGCCGGATTTAATTTGTTCTACTCCTAGAGACTATTTATAGTACAAAATTACTTTAGAAAGTTATACATGTGGCTTTGTAGTAGAATATGTCTACAGTATAAACATAGTATAAACATTTATACAGCGAGTATATATATATATATATATATATATATATATATTACCTCAAACCGTAACCAAAAGGTTTTCGTATTATGAACAGATATTGAAATGTAATTTTAAATTTTTACTATATTTCGGCTAAAGAAACTATGCTCCTATTCGTAAGCATTTTGATGTTAAATTAAAGCCAAATTTTTAATACAAAATACTACCTGTTTCCCAGTTAATAATTACTATACAATAATAGTAGGGTTGTCTCTAAGAAGAATATTAATTAATTTTAATATTTTTTTCTTTTTTTTTTAATACGACTTCGGTGGCAATCAAGCATACATCCTGCCTGATGGTAAGCAGTTACCGCAGCCTATGGACGCCTGTAACTCCAGAGGTGTCACGTGCGCGTTGCCGAACCTTTATAAATCTGTACAATCCTTTTTTGAAGAACCCCATACTATAATCCCTCGGGAAAACCGAGGAATATTTTTACTAATTGTTCGTAACAAAATCCTTCCTTTGCGGAAAGGATTTTGTGCTTTTCCACCCGGTATACTATCCGACGGGCTATACGTGTTTGCCACCGGTATATTTTTTAATACCAATGCCACTTTAAAACCATCATTGAGCTTAAAGGAAGCTATTTCAAATCTAACAGCTTTCCGCTTGGCTGACAGGGGGCTTAAAGCTGACACGACGCGAAGCTGCCACAACGTTAGCTATGCATGAGCATTTGAGGGTTAAGACACTTGACGGCCGGGAGAGGGTTAATTCTAATTTCGCACTGTAGCAGATTGTTCTGTACAGTCTGCATCATAAATAAATAAATAAAAATAAATATTCCGGGACAATCTTACACAAATCGCCCTAGTCCTACGTACGGTAAGGCTTGTGTTGTAGGTTCTAGACGACGATATATATAATAGATAGATACATATAAATACTTAAATACATAGAAAACACCCATGACTCAGAAACAAATATCTGTGCTCATCACACAAATAAATGCCCCGACTGGGAATCGAACCCAGGACCATCGGCTTCAGAGGCAGGGTCACTACCCACTAGGCCAGACCGGTCGTCAAAATCATCATAAATTAATACTTTTCACAAACTAACTAAACCGCCTAGCAATTCATTCTACAATTGTATGTACTGTCAGATCATGTCAATGACACAGTTCAGGTAAGAAAGCATATCAAAGTATGTCTTTTTTGTGAAGTCAAATTATTATTTTTACTTTTATATTTTAGTATTTTTAGTTATACCGTGTAATAAACTGTTTGATATGTTTTCTTATCGACTACGCATAATTATGTACTTTAAGATTTGATGTATTATTGTTTTGAAAGAAGTAAGTCGCGCCGTAGTTTCTTGCCGGTATCTTCTCGGGTCGGAGGTGTAGGGTTAGAACCGGTGTAGATTTTTCTTTGACGTTAATAAGTGCATGTAATGTGCTAAAACTGAAAAATAAATACCTATCATTTTTTTATTTTTTTAAACAGGGACTATAATGCTGTCAGTATGTTCATTATAGGCTTCAAAATATGTGGTTGTAGAAACTAAGAACAAATCAAATTATTTTTTATGAAACATTTTGATTTGCTTTGATTTTTAAATAGTAATACTACTATATGTGGTTGTAGGTTTGGCTAGAGGCACAAAAGGTCGTTTTTGTCGTCGATATAGTAAGGTATAGTAGTCTCGTTCGCACTAAAATAGTACAAGCGAGATGCACAGATAGTAAAGTCGATACTCGATATCGAAAACGTCAAAGTCAAAACTCATGGTAAGGGTACGGGCGATGGGAGCGGTTTCATCATAACGTTGTGAATATTCCATTCAATCGCACGAAGCAATTCGCTTCTAGTTACCTTCCTAATGCGGACTGCTAAGGAATGGAATTTGCTCTCTTCGTCTGTATTCCCGGGAAGATATAATTTGAGTCTTCATGGCAAGAGTGAATAGGCTGTTACTGAACCAGCGTGCTACACCTTCGACCTCGTCGACACTTACCATCAGGTGCGACTGAGGTCAAACGTAGGTCAGTGTTGTATAAATATAAATTACTAATGATTATTTCTTTGTTTCAGGTACTTATTATCTTCACGATCTAAAGGATATTATGGTTGTAAGCTTTAGGTAAAAACAGTATTTTACTAGATTATATATATATAGCTTCTTTAAAATTGTTAATTCTATATACACTGACATTAAGGTAAGTTATCCAAGAATAACTTTTTTAAATTGTAAATTTTCTTTATACAGAAACAACTCAGTACCTATAAAAACAATTAATAATTTAAACTAGCAATACAACTAAACTAAGACTACCATAAATAGAAACCTGCGGTATGGTACCGAAGTCGCTGGCAGCATTTCCTCGCTGAATGGTAAGGCTGATACGGTGAGCGAGGTAGCTACCAGCTCTTTGGAGTCATGAAAGAATTTTCGTTATTTTTCGATATGTGATCAGTCCTCTGTCGGAATTTGGCGACAACTGTCAAAAGCTTTTTCACAAAATGTGACATTATCTAAGAAAAGGGACCTTATTGTCGATGGCGCTTACGTCGTTATTCAAGATAACGCGATACAAACACAACGTTATTCGACGTAAGTGCCATCGACAGTAAGGGGGCCGATTTTCCCTTTTCATAGGTAATGCCACAAATAGGCATTTTTTTTAACACCACATTGATGGCAAACAAAGAGCCCGCATCATAGGAAGCGGGCTCCGTAGCCCGTGGATGCCAAACATAATGATGCTAACATATGTCGCACCTGTCAGTATAGTGAAATATGGCCCGATATTTAAAACTAAAGTTGCAATATCACTGTCATATCACGAATTATCCATCTTACCCTGTATAAATGACAACCCAATACCATTTCTAAAGTGGTTTTAAAAAGCAAATCCCAAAAAAAACTATAATTCATGTCCCCTTATAATCCGGACTACTGTGGCCACACGATCCAACTATCCGGGACAGTCCTGTCCCATTCACAGGACAATCCTATTGAAATGACAATGCCCGTTTAGACACGCAGATGTGCATATTGGATGACAAAAAAAAAAGATTAAGAAAAAAAAATGGGGCGTTTTTTTTTGTTGACTTTTTTTGCGAAGTTTGACATGATTCAAGTGGGAGAATTCGATTTATTGGTTTTGGAAAAAAATGTAATATAGTTTTTGGTAATCGACATATATCATTATCATCATTTGACGACCGTTCTGCCCTAGTGGGTAGTGACCCTGCCTATGAAGCCGATGGTCCTGTGTTCAAATCCCAGTCAGGGCATTTATTTGTGTGATGAGCACAGATATTTGTTCCTGAGGCGTGGGTGTTTTCTATGTATTTAAGTATTTAAATGTATCTATCTATTATATATATCGTCGTCTAGTACCTACAGCAAAAGTCTTCCTGAGCTTACCGTAGGACTAGGTCGATTTGTGTAAGATTGTGCCGAAATATTTATTTATTTATCATAATTTCAGCCGTCCGCATGTCGTCCACTGCTGGACATAGGCCTCCTACAAATATGACTTGTATCTTGGAGGGTAGTTGCCATAGTCGCCACGCTTGGCATGAGGGTTGGCGACCGCAACAGCTGTAGATTTGGTTTCGACGGACGCTGCTGCCCGTCCGTAGGTTCCCTTTGTCGCCTCTTATGACACCCGCGGGAGACGGTGTAGTATTCTAGTCATACGGCACCACATGGCGTACATGACATATACTAGCTTTTCCTCGCGACTTCGTCGGCCAGCAACGCCCATCTTTAAAGTATGGTTGCGGGATAAAAAATATCTTATGTCCTTTCTCGTAGCTCAAACTCTCTACACACCAAATTTTATCTCAATTCGTTGAGCCCTGAGTGTAAGTTTTTAACGTAACGTTACTTTACCATCGCGTTAGTGTTTCCCATATAAATAACATTATCACTTACGCGTTCGAAACGTTTTTTTGCGTCAAAAGAAACTTACACTAGAGCCTTAGTGGTTTAAGCGTGAAGAGGTAACAGAGTTACTTTCATATTTATAATATTAGTATGGTTAGTATGGAATAGTATGGAATTATGGATGTACCACAAAACACATGTGTAGGGTCTTTTGATGCCACAAAACTGTGCCATAATTTTCAAAGTGATCCAGGATATCGTATACATGGTGTACCCTTTGATTTATTTTTAATGAACGATTATAAAGATCCATTATTTGTGCTTACGTAATACGTGCTATTACAACACGGGATACAGTAATGACGTGACAGATGTTGTGTTATCTTATATGGGCCATCTTAATCTATTAGAGCGTGTATGCCCGATGAAGGACGAATAGCTATGGACTTAATATATCATCATCATCAGCTGACCACGTGCACTGCTGGGCAAAGCCTTCCCCAATGATTTGCACAACGCTATAACGATTTCCCGAGAGCATAACCAGTCGGTCCAACTAGTTAAACCTTATAACGCTACGTCTTCTGGTACGTCATCATTCATCATCATCATCTTATCAGCCGAAGCACGTCCACTGCTGGATATAGGCCTCCCCCAAATATGATTTGTATCAGCTTGGGGGGTAGTTGCCGTAGTCGCCACGCTTGATAGGCGGGTTGGTGACCGCAGTAGATATTGGGTACATATTTAGGTATTTTAACTGGATCGATATTTTCAACACTGTTTGTACCGCGAAAATCGAAGTTCGAGAATTTCCATATTTCTCTTTCACTTCAAATTATGACACATGTACGTTATTAGTGTAATAGTGTGTAGTAATGTAGTGTACTTTCAGGTCTGTAGTGTTGTGTTCCTAATGGTAAGGTTGCCAGACCTCCAATCACCCTTAAAGGCCGGCAACGCGCTTGTAACCCCCTGGTGTTGCCCATGGGCGACGGTAATTGCTTACCATCAGGCAATTCGTCTGCTCGTTTGCCACCTTTGTCATAAAAAATAATAGTAATATGGATATTTGTTCCATGATCATGAGCAATATCGAAAAATTATTAATTAAAACCAAAAATTAAGTTAAAACCAAAGTTTCAGCGTTCTGAAAATCATTGCAGGGGTCAGAAACTTAATGGCTTTCTTCAAATTATCTTGCGTAACTCGACCCCTGCGTTATGACGTTATCAGACCTGACCGTCCACCGCAATTAGTCTGCCCTTCACAATTTGTCGTCGCCATTAAACACCCCTTTACCATCGCCACTTACTCAACCAAAGCCGCTCGTATTCTTTGTCAAACAAAGTGCACATTTGTCAGTACAAATGGCATGCGATGAATTTCAAAAGGGACAGATTGATCGATAAAAGCAGTGTTCGGTCGACATCAAAAACATATTTGCAATTTTGCATCTTATTACAAAGGATTAAGGTATAAAACTGTAAACATATCTTTGTGGTCGACTCTATGTATATTATAAGCAATGCTACTAAAGTTATTAAAGCATAAACACATATATACTTTTTCACTTTAAATCAATGCCATTGGGTGCAAAAGTGTATACATATTTATGCCCTTGCCTGTACCTATTATATGGATATAAGGTTTAATATTGCCTGTTTTAATAAATTGTTTGGTAGTTATGATGTTATTTGATGTAGACAAGTCAAATTATTGTTCATTATGTGGCAGCGCAATTATCGTTCAGATTGGGGGTAGATTTGGTAATTTAATAGTTTCCTAAAAAACTTTGTTTAGAAAATGATTAATGGCTTTTTGTTATTAGAATAAAATGGTGTATCTTATGTGTCATTTACAAAATTATTGATAGGCGTCCATAATTTTATACTTGACTATATATGTTATGTATTAGAGTACGGTCAACTCTGGATATGTGGATATAAATATAAGAAAAACATGTATTTAAGACTTTATGTACTATTTCAGCCATGGATGTCCACTGGACATGTGCATGTCGGTTTTAATGCTATAATTGCCACGCATGGCAGGCGGTTTGGCTATCGCAATATGTTCCACCGCTCGAAGGGTCACTGCCTGTCCTCCGGTCGCATTTAAGGGGCAATACCCGAGTCCTTAAGGGTCTTTAACCACGGTTAAAGAGTAGGAACCATAGTTGACATGACATAAGAAGTAATAAGCGCCAAACTGTTATCTTCCTACGGCATCTACCACGTGGCACAGGACACATATTACGACAGAGGACAAGAGGAGCCGGCTACAATTGATATGGGAACGCGGTTACGCAACTAGCTATGTTGACTAATCATAAATAATCATCATTATTTCACCCGTAATACCAACTGTGCTTGTATAATTTTGGGAGTTGCCATAGTCGCCACGCTTGGCAGGCGGGTTGGCGACCGCAGTAGCCGCTGCAGCCCATCCGTCGGTTTCCCTTTGTCGCCAATAGGAGGGGTGGTGCTATACTTAGCCGGCACCACACTTATCATAATTTTGACCCGGGTATGTCCTTAAACTACGTCCAACAATGAGAGGTAGGGCACAGCGATGACCATCATGCTTAGATCTGGGGCAGCCCGACTGGGGAAGTACCTCCTCCTTACAGAAGACCACAGCCATAATAGCACTTTCAGGTATGTAGTGTTGTGTTCCTGATGGTGAGTAAGGTTCCCAGAGCTCCAACCCCCCTTAAAGGCCGGCAACGCGCTTGTGACTCCCCTGGTGTTGCGGGGTGCCCATGGGCGACGGTAATTGCTTAACACCAGGCAATCCGTCTGCTCGTTTGCCGCCTATGTCATTAAAAAAAATATACTGTGAGACTATTTGGCGACAAGTCTGACCTGGTAGAAGACCCTGCTAACACCAACGGTCCTAAGTTCAAATCCCAGTAAGGGCATTTATTTGTGTGATGACCACAGATTTGTTCCTTGGTTTTCTATGTATTTAAGTTTGTCGACAGGTTTGGCCTAGTGGGTAGTGACCCTGCCTTTGAAACCGATAGTCCTGGGTTTAATTCCCAGTATGGGTATATATATTTGTGTGATGAGCACAGATATTTGTTCCCGAATCATGGTTGTAGTCTATTTATTTAAGTATTTGTATATTATATCGAGTGGCGACCACGGACTAGCAAGCGCAGCGTAGGACGTCCACCCACAAGATAGACAGACGACCTCATTAAGGTCGCCTGAAGACGCTGGATGCAGGTCGCTTCCACCCGGTATATGTGGAGGTCCAACGGGGAGGCTTATGTTCAGCAGTGGACGTCTTATGGCTGAGATGATGATGATGATGATATTATATACCTGGCTGAGTTTTTTTAAAGTAGGCCTACCAACAAGCACTTTCGAATAGTCAATTTAAATATGCGTTGCAGGCAATCCATAGGCTAGGGTAACCGCCTACCATCAGGCGGGCCGTATGCTTGTTTGCCACCGTCGTAAAAATCTACATTCCCACTAGTGAAGTATTGTTTGTCACATATTTACATAACAAATCACTCCGACGAGTATTTGTCCGTCTGTCACTCACAAAGGACAACATGAATGCCATTCAAAACTACCCTCGTGGTTTACCTTTTTGGGGTCCGGCAGGCAAAAACTGTGACATCTGTGTTTGTGCTTTTATATGTACAGTCAGCTTCATAGCTCGCTGGTAGCTTATATAAGCGGTAAGAAAGAGCCAAACCCCGGCTTGTACAGTCGCCAACAGATATTTCGGAGTTGTGGAGGTGGTCAAAAATATCGGAACATGCACTTTATCGCTTTGACAATAGAGGCGTTGTTCAGATGTTTGTGACCTCCACAGCTCCCTAGTTTACCCTCTGGGTTCGAAGGTCAGATGGAAATCGCTTTCGTAAAATCAGTGCCTACGCTAAATCCTGGGATCAGTTGCCAAGCGGACCCCAGGTTCCCATGAGCCGTGGTGAATGCCGGGATAACGCGAGGAAGATGATGATGATGTACAGTCACCATCATATAGTTGCAGTCAGTATGGTCAAATATATCGTAACATCCTTACTGCTATATAAATAATGATCTGTATCGATATACATATTTGGCCACTTTAGTTGCCACTATTAATTTATTAAATAAACCGAGTGTCCGAAACTGGGGCTTTAAATCATCATCATCATCATCATGTCAGCCAAAAAACGTCCACTGCTGGACATAGGCCACCCCTAGGACGACCCAAGAAGAACGATGCTGCGCCTTCCACATCCAGCGGTATCCCGCGATTCTAACTAGGTTGTTGGTCCACCTTGTGGGCGGCTACGGTGCGTCTTCCAGTTCGTGGTCGCCATTCCAGAACCTTTCCGCCCCACCGGCCATCGGTTCTGCGCGCTGTAAGGCATTAAGCTAATTTTAGTCTACAACTTTAGAAAACCACTGTATTTGTAAAATAAACACAGCTCAAAACCGATTTGAGAAAGCAATGTACGCAAGCAAATGATATCAATATACTTTTGTCCAAATAACACCGACTCGCACCGAAACGATGGGCAGCAGCGTCCGTTGAAATCGAATCAGCAGCTACTGCGATCACCAACCCGCCTGCCAAGCGTGGCGACTATTCCTCCAAAAGTCATGTCAGTTAGACCTATGTCTAGCAGTGGACGTCTTACGGCTAATATGACTAGTCACAAATTCTAGTTATTTATTTTTCTAATAAACTACCTCTTACCTAATATTACAATAAATATGTACAGACGACAATAAAGTCTGCATTTTACTAAAAACCCACGAGTTAATGGCGACTCGCCCTTGACCGTTTACCCGACCGCGCTAAAGAGGGTAGATCGCTATAACGAGATCGCTAATCCCCACAAACCGCGGGACACGCGTTATTTGTAGGGGCTTAGAAGAGTGACCATATTGTAGTGTTTTAATTGGACAGTCCATGTTTAAACTTTAATTAAAAAGTCTTAGTTATTTAAATTAGGTACTTACTTAATCACTTTTTCTTGAATTTCAATTTAGAAATACACATTAATTGTTATTATTTTGTAAGATATAAATTATATGTCTATTTGTTTTTGTAAAACTTACTCTATGTCTCTATGTGTAAAATTTTGCCCGTTTTGCTGTGGTCATAGTTTTAAATTCTGATCCTAAATAAAATAATTTTATTATATTCTATTTGTCCTGGGTTGCGAACATTTTTTAGGAGACAGTCGAGATTATGGATTAAAATTATATAATTCGGGACAATCTTACACAAATCTACCTAGTCCTAAGGTAAGCTCAGTGAGGCTTGTGTTGTAGGTACTGACGACGATATATATAATAGATAGATACATAGAAAACACCCACGACTCAGGAACAAATATCTGTGCTCATCACACAAATAAATGCCCTTACTGGGGTTCGAACCCAGGACCATAGGCTTCATAGGCAGGGTCACTACCCACTAGGCCAGACCGGTCATCAACTTATCCCTACTTATCAAAAAATCATAGTCACCCTACACAGTAGCCGCTCATTAGGATGCCCACACGTTGCGCACTTCGGATCGACACTCTTTGAACGAAACGAATGAATGATGCGAGTGAATGGGTGAATGATTTAGTAGGGTGGCAAATAATACCGCATTTGAAATGGTAATAATTCGTCCTTTTGATTATAGAGATGTCGGTGGTATTATTTACTCAGTGTGGAGTATTAACTACTTTGTATATATCTGTGCAATAGTGTTGTAGAATGCAGGCTCTTTATCGCTCGTATATATAAGAGCGATAAGGAGGGAGATACCCAATTTTCGAATTATATTTATTTCGGTACCGAGATTGAATACTGGTATAATTTTTATACAAAATTAATTGGTATACAGTTTTGGTATCTCAGTTGTTAATGCGTGTTTTTGAAATTCAATAATATGTGACATTATCTATGAAAAGGGACCTTATTGTCGATGGCGCTTATGTCGTTGTTCCAGACGAAACAATACAAACGCAACGCGATTCGACGTAAGCGCCATCGACAATAAAGTCCCTTTTCCTAGATAATGACACATATGACCAGTTATTAAACAGTAAGTGCTCTAATTTACTGTTTGCTATTCCATTTTGCAGGCGTTTTTGTATTCATTTCATATTTCACGACCGGTCTGGCCTAGTAGTGACCCTGCCTATGAAGCCGATGGTCCTGGGTTCGAATCCCAGTCAGGGCATTTATTTGTGTGATGAGTGTCATTTATATCAGATTAAATTCGTGTTGCGGGTGCCCAGGGGCGACGGTAATTGCTTACCATCAGGCAATCCGTCTGCTCGTTTGCCTTTGTCATAAAAAAAAATACAAAAAAAAACCGACATACAATTTTTCCATAGACGAAGTTGCGGATAGAAGCTACTATAACATAAATGTTTCTAATCATGTATTCATTTTCACATAAAAATAAAATACATGGCACTCAATATAATAATAAATCTACATGGCATTTTAAAATGCCAATACCACAATGAAATAATAAAAAGGACCCTTCTTCGCATCCCCCTGTATTCGTAATTGCTAATCAGGACACCCTGTTGATAAACTGGAGCACCCTCTAGCATGTTTATTGCATTGCTCGAATTTATCACTTAGTAAAATTAACCGACAGTAGATATAAGGAGGGTTGTGAGTTATGATATGATACGGTTTTTATTTGGTGCAATTTGATATTTTTACAGCATTTTTTTTTAATAAGTACAAATATAATATAGATGAATAAATAAAATATTTTGGGTGTCCATTGTAAATAGATAATCTACACTATAAAGGCGAAAGTTTGTGAGTGTGTGTGTTTGTTACTTCTTCACGTCTAAACGGCTGGAGCGATTTTAATAGAATTTGGTATGGAGTTAGCTGACACCCTGGATTAACACATAGGCTACGTTTTATACCTAATAAACCGCGGGTAACACCGCGGGGCACAGCTAATAATAAATAAAACTCAATTTTTTTTACAAATGATCTTAAATCCATTTACGAATATAAAATAAATAATATTTACTAAAAATAGAACGATATTAATAATAATTAAATAGATCCAAAATTAATGTTATAAATGGAAAATGGCTTTAAATTCTCAATTGTGAAACTTACAAAAATGGCGGGAAAATCACATTTTCTATCTCAAGTTCGCAGATTTTGTCAATACAGCCTTCGTAAATCCAGGCGCTGCCGGGATAAGCCTAAAAGCCTTCTCTAGTATCCTACATGCTAGGGTTTATCTATTTTTTTATTTCTAACATTTTTTTTTATAAATATCAATCCGGAGGTCGCAGGTTCAAACCCCGGCTCGTACCAATAAGTTTTTCGGAACTTATGTACGAAATATTTGATGTTTACCAGTCGCTTTTCGGTAAAGGAAACATCGTGAGGAAACCGGACTAATCCCAATAAGGGCTAGTTTACCCTCTCGGTTGGAAGGTCAGATGGCAGTCGCTTTCGTAAAACTAGTGCCTACGCCAAATCCAGGGATTAGTTACCAAGCGGACCCCAGGCTCCCATGAGCCGTGGCGAAATGCCGAAACAACGCGAGGCAGATGATGATTTTTAGGGTTCCGTACCTCAAAAGGAAAAAACGGAACCCTTATAGGATCACTTTGTTGTCCGTCTGTCCGTCCGTCCGTCCGTCTGTCAAGACCCTTTTTCTCAGGAACGCGTGGAGGTATGAAGCTGAAATTTATATCAATTACTCAGGTCTACTGTCCCTTGAAGCTGTGAAAAAATCAAACTTCTAAGCCAACGCAATCAAAAGATACAGCCGTTTATGCCGCAAATTTTCGACACTTGCAAGGGAATCAAAACCTACAGGGTGCTTCCCGTGAACTCAGAATCTTGAAATTTGGTACGAAGCAACGTCTTATAGCATAGATAAAGGAAAAATTACGAAAACCATAAATTTTTAGTTACATCACATAATATATATTTTTTTAATAATTTTAAACTTACTACCCATTTCCTCATAAACGCGTAGAGGTATTAAATTGAAATTCATACCAAATACTCAGGTCTATAATACCTTTAAGCCCGTTTCACATCAAGCGCGGGCGCGTGTCAACGCAGGCACACGGGGACGGTTGACACGCGCCCGCGCTTGATGTGAAACGGGCTTTAAGCTGTAGCAAAATCAAACTTCTATGTCAACGCAATCAAAAGAAACAGCAATTTAAGCTGCATATTTTGAAACTCGCAAGTACTCGCAAGGGAATCAAAACCTAAAGGGTGCTTCCAGTCGACCTAGAATCTTGAAATTTGGCATGAAGCAACGTTTTATAGCACACATAAAGGAAAAATTCCGAAAATATTAAATTTTTAGTTACATTACAAAATATATATTTTTTAATAAATATAAACTTATTACTTAAACGATAAAGAGATCTTTGTCTTAAATTTATGCTCCTCCATCTTTCCCCATTGTAATGTTATGAATTTCATTTTGCAATAAAAATACCATAGTTATGACTCGATTGTCGTAATGAACGAACTTTGTAAACCTTGCAGGTTTGTACGGAACCCTCGGTGCGCGAGTCCGACTCGCACTTGGCCGGTTTTTATTTAATAATATTGTTTTCGGTTGCCGCGATAATTACTCATGAAATAAAACAACTAAAACGGATATCGCATATTATATAGTAATTTAAACTTCATCCCGACGTTTCGAAACCTTTAGCAGCGTTCGTGGTCATCGGGTGGACTTCATCGGGGGTTTGAAACTGGGACCTCCGGATTTTAAGTCGCACACTCTTACCGCTAGGCCACCAGCGCTCTCGGGTTCAAATCCCAGTAAGGGCATTTGTGTGACGAGTACAGGTATTTGTTCCTGAATCATGGAAGTTTCCTGTATTTAAGTATTTGTTAGTATATATATCGTTGGCCGAGTAATTCATAACACAATAAACCTTCTTGAGCTGACCGCAGGGCTCATGCAGTCAATTTGTGTAAGGATGTCCAGTAATATTTATTTATACTGTATTCTAAATCTATGGACTTGATGAAAATACAAATTAAAAACAAAAACCGACAGGTCCGCAACCGCTTCCGTCGAAACTCAATCTACAGCTACTGCGGTCGCCAACCCGCCTGCCGCGACTATGGCAACGACTACCCAAAATGACAAGTCTCAGACTTATCGACTAGTTACGGCTGAAATGATGATGATGCCAAATTACTCAAACCACATCGGTCTCAATAATCTCAAAATATTCACCATAAACTAATTTACAAATCCCCAGCTACCGGGTAACTGCGGGGGTCGTCCCCAACCAATCATATTACCGCCTGAGGGACGCGGCTTCAAAGACATCATTTGTTTTTATTACCATCCCCCAATCACTTCGAGGCATGATCACTCCATAAAAATGTAGTAATCTATTAGATTTTGAAAAGATAAATGTAGTCTAGTTCACTATTGGAAGTCTGGGGAGAAAGTCGGCGTTCATCACGGATACCAGGAGCCCTAGTTTTTTGGTTAAAAAAAATGATGATGAATAAATGATACTCTACACTAATATTATAAAGGCGAAAGTTTGTGAGTGCGTATGTTTATTACTTCTTCACGTCCAAACGGCTGGAGCGATTTTAATAAAATTTGTTATGGATTTAGCTGACACCCTGTACCCTTACCATGAGTTTTTTTTTTTTTTAATGATATAGACGGCAAACGAGCAGACGGATTGCCTGGTGTTAAGCAATTACCGTCGCCCATGGGCACCCGCAACACCAGGGGAGTCACAAGCGCGTTGCCGGCATTTAAGGGGGGTTGGAGCTCTGGGAACCTTACTCACCATCAGGAACACAACACTACATACCTGAAAGGTAGCAGTGCTATTATGGCTGTGGTCTTCTGTAAGGAGGAGGTACTTCCCCAGTTGGGCTGCCCCAGATTCAAGCGTGATGGTCATCGCTGTGCCCTACCTCTCATTGTTGGACGTAGTTTAAGGACATACCCGGGTCCAAAAAGTTGTGACATTGACGTTTTCGATAACGAGTATCGAGTTTACTGTCTGTGCATCTCGTTCGCACTAATATAGTACAAGCGAACAGTTCCATTAGATTGTGCAACACATACTTGTCGAACCATATTTCGTCGCTGTGCCCTACCTCTCATGCTAGTGTGATTTAATTAAGTTTACTAATGGTGACGTGAAAAAAACAACTAAAATTAGCTTACACCTACAAGCAAGTTCGCCCTAACTGAGCATCGAACCCGCGACCTCTGCATAACCCTAACGAAGTCACGACTATTTTTAAGACGCGTCTCATCCATTTCATTAGTCCGTAATTCTTCTCCAACCAGTGTCAATGGCCATTTAATGTCAAGAAGGTAGCAAGTGGGTTGAAAGTCGTGTAACATAGGATGTTTCGATTTTGTAGTTTGTCGGGAATTAGTAGGAAGTTAAAAAGTGACACATATATGGGTCATTCTATTTTATGCTGTTTACTAAACTTTTTTTTTGTACATTTTTGTGTTGTCAACTCAGTACTTGTACCAAAAGTATAAAGTATAAAGCACTTTCTTTTTTTCTTCTAACTCTAAAACCATGTCTTTCTAAATACATTCAAATCATCATCATCATGTCAACCGAAAGACGTCCTGCTGGACATAGGCCTCCCCCAGAACGACCCAAGAAGACCGATCCTGCGCCTTCCACATCCAGCGGTATCCCGCGACTCTAACTAGGTCGTCGGTCCACCTTGTGGGAGGCCTACCTACGCTGCGTCTTCTAGTTCGTGGTCGCCACTCCAGAACCTACACAATACAATAATACAATATAATACATTCAAATATTTTTCTAATATTTCAAACCTTAATACACAACAAGAACATCAGTTAATAATACTTAAAAGTACGTATTAAATAAGAAAACAAAAAGCACCACTTGTGACACCTTAAACTACGTCCAACAATGAGAGGTAGGGCACAGCGATGACCATCACGCTTGAATCTGGGGCAGCCCAACTGGGGAAGTACCTCCTCCTTACAGAAGACCACAGCCATAATAGCACTGCTACTTTCAGGTATGTAGTGTGTTCCTGATGGTAAGGTTCCCAGAGCTCCAACCTTCTTAAAGGCCGGCAACGCACTTATGACCATGGGCGTCGGTAATTGCTTACCATCAGGCAATCCGTCTGCTCGTTTGCCACCTTTGTCATAAAAAAATATATATAAAGCGTGGGTGCCGTGTATGCCGGCTAACTAGAATAGCATCACCCCGTCACCTCCCGCGGGTGCCGTAAGAGGCGACAAAGGGGAAAAATCCTAAGAACGGGCAGCGGCGTCCGTCGAAACCCAATCTACAGCTCCTGCGATCAACCCGCCCGCCAAGCGTGGCGACTATGGCAACCCAAGATGGTACAAGTCATATCTGCGGGAGGCCTATGTCCAGCAGTGGACTGCATACGGCTAAAATGTATGTATGTATGTGTGCGTTCAATACTTTTGGCCAAGACTGTATGTTTGTTAAGCCCGCTTGTGACGGGGGAGCAATTGACAGTGACGTAAGCCCCAAACTAACGGATAATATCTTCTAATAAACCGGCGGACAGGACTGGAAAGCGGTAGAGTACCCTTACGTTTTAATAAATATTTGTGGACAATCTTACACTTACCACCATCATCGTTTTACCCGTAAAACTAAAACGGCCTGTAGACGGTGGAAATGGTACCAACCTCGTTGGTGCGCGCACTGGCCGCAACGCATGCCGCGCTTAGCGCGCGTCTTTTGTTTTAAAAAAAGTTGTAAAAAGTTCATATTTTTACTCCCGCTGTTGTAATGTTTTGTGGAGTATTATATGAAACAAATGTGTAAATATATATCTAATTGTGTGTTAAGTGTGTAAATATTTGTAAATAAACTGTATATAAAGCACTACGTCTACATATTTATTCATCTGCGGCACGATTGCCTACACGGCCTATATATTGGACATAGGCCACTCCTAGATATAACTTGTATCAACTTGTAGTAGTTGCCACGCTTAGCAGGCGGGTTGGTGTTGTAGCTGTAGATTGAGTTTCGACGAACGCTAAGAAGTATCTTATTAGTTAAAATATATATGAAAATACTCACAAACTCGGCTTGAAAATCGGGTAAGCCCTACGCATTTTCAAGTCTAGTCAGGACACGCCGCGAAACATGTAGCCTAGTGCGATATAATTACACGTGAGTTTATCCGTTTGTAACTAAATAGTAGTAACATGGCAGTTTTAATTATAAAATTGTATTAGGTTAAGTTTTTTTGTCTGTTAGTTGCTATTTTTATACTTAAATCTACAACTTGTTGCTTCGGAGGACCGGGGTGTATACATATATATTTGCCTTACATTTTATTTTGAAGTAAACCGCGAGAATTTGTTGTTGGACCCGGGTATGTCCTTAAACTACGTCCAACAATGAGAGGTAGGGCACAGCAATGACCATCACGCTTGAATCTGGGGCAGCCCAACTGGGGAAGTACCTCCTCCTTACAGAAGACCACAGCCATAATAGCACTGTTACCTTTCAGGTATGTAGTGTTCTCTTGATGGTGAGTAAGGTCAGAGCTCCAACCCCCCTTAAAGGTCGGCAACGCGCTTGTGACTCCCCTGGTGTTGCGGGTGCCCATGGGCGACGGTAATTGCTTACCACCAGGCAATCCGTCTGCTCGTTTGCCGCCTATGTCATAAAAAAAAAAAACATTTAAGCCTAATAGCGACTCCACAGTCCTGTTCGGTCGTGTCCTCGTATTTTTCTATTACGCGGCTTCTCATGTCCAGAATTGGAAGAAGACATGCAATGGCGACATCAATTATCACAGGCGCGGAATGCATGAGCTTTTCATTAGGAAATACTCTGCAAAGCAATTAAAACATAAGATAAAATAATAATAAATATTTCGGAACAATCGATATTTTAATCGAAAGCAAAATAGAAAAATTTGACTCGCAACGGGACTCGAGCCCACAACCAATGGATCACTAGCCCAGTGCACTACCAATTGTGCTATACGAGTACCGCTTGGACTTGTCAAGTTTATCCTGGTATACGTCATTACGGGTGACGTGTAGCGACATCTACCGATAGAGTATTGAACCCTTTTTACGGCATCAAAGTCTCAAATTTTGATTGAGAATTGATCGATAACAATGTGCTACCCCTTTCTAAATTGTTTTTATATTAAGCAGAAACGTCTGCTAGCATATCATCGATATATAAATAGAAAGAAAAATTTGACTCGCAGCGGGACTCGAACCCCCACTTGATCACTAGCCCAGTGCACTACCAATTGTTCTATACGAGTACCGCTTGGACTATCTATTGGACTTTCTTTTTAATTGCTGGCAGCATTTCCTCGCTGAATCATAAGGCTGATACGATAAGCGAGGTAGCTGTCACCTTTGCCACCTGTGGCATCTCTGGGCCTCTTTGAAAGGTTTTTAAAAAGACTCAGAGCGCCGGGGCCCCACGGACCGAGGATCTCGACGCCGAATGGGATAAATTTGTATTCTGCGCCGAGACCACTTTCCCCATTGAATCCTTTCAGGTCTGTAATGTTGTGTTCCTGATGGTGAGTAAGGTTCCAAGCTCCTATCCCCCTTAAAGGCTGGCAACGCGCATGTGACCCCCTGGTGCCCATGGGTGACGGTAATTGCTTACCATTAGCTCGTTTGCCACCTTTATCATATATTTTTTTTTAAATCGAATTGCCTAAAATTAAATTGAAATTGATTCCCAGTAAGTCATTTATACAGGGCCGAGGGCTAGGTCGATTTGTGTACGATTCTCTCATAACTAAATATGTTATGACATACGTATGCAAGAAAATGCAATTTCCTGTGCATTTTGAATGCAGAACCGTCTGGCGTGTGCATCCCGGCGCATCCGCAGTGCAGCGACCACAATACACGTCGGTTCATGGCTGTGACAGTTTTAATTGACATTATAACATGCTTTCGGGATAATTCATTTAAAACTCTTGCCACTTGAAAAGGCTTTCGATAAAAAATCGAAGAATACATTAATGTTTTTAAATTATGAATTTTGAATATTTTTTTAAAGTTTTAGAGTAACTTTATTTCCTCGCGGTGTGTTCCCCTCTTGTGCTTTGAGACCCTCTCAATGCTTAAGATTCCACTTTTAGAACCACTGGCTATGCTCGTGGTTCAATTTTGGAATCTTTCGCTAGCTCGGGTCTCAATATTAGCACGAGAAGGTAAACACTAACTTTGCCCCCTCGTATAACAAATAACTATTGTCCACTAATGTGGAAAGTAATACGAAGTAGTTGTTACTTAAGGCCCCTTACACACTGCGACTTTTAGCAGCGATGCAGTCGCGATGCTGTCGCGATGCAGCATCGATGCAGTCGCAAATGGTCCACCTTTACACACTTGCGCTACTTTAAGCATCGATACAGTCGCGATACTGTCGCGATACAGTAGCGATGCTGTCGCGATGCAGAAGTTGGCCATTGAACTGTAGCGATGCAGTATCGATGCAATCGCGATGCAGCATCGATGCAATCGCGATGCAGCATCGCTACTGTATCGCGTTAGCATCGCGACTGTATCGATGCTAACGTGAGCCTCGACGCGAAACGTATTTTGATCAGTCATTCATTGACTGCCACAGCACGATGAGTTCGATTGAAACTGTTTTAATCACGCTCTCTGTATTATTACTTTTAAAAAAGAAACGTAAACGCAAACAGAGGAAGTATTTGGTCCACCCATTTTTGACCCGGATATGTCCTTAAACTACGTCCAACAATGAGAGGTAGGGCACAGCGATGACCATCACGCTTGAATCTGGGGCAGCCCAACTGGGGAAGTACCTCCTCCTTACAGAAAACCACAGCCACAACAGCACTGCTACCTTTCAGGTATGTAGTGCTGTGTTCCTGATGGTGAGTAAGGTTCCCAGAGCTCCAACCCCCCTTAAAGGCCGGCAACGCGCTTGTGACTCATCTGGTGTTGTGGGTGCCTATGGGCGACGATAATTGCTTACCACCAGGCAATCCGTCTGCTCGATTGCCGCCTATGTGTCATAAAAAAAAGTGAAAGATTAAGAAATGGTCATTATGTATCATATGTCAGTAGCTAGCTCTAAAATCAGATAGCTGCTTTTAGAACTGCTTTATCAGTAGATTTAGCAAACTGCCCACTACCCCGCGTCTGCAATTCTGCATCGATGCTAACGCGCGTCTGTATCGATGCTGTCGCGCGTGTGTATCGATGCTAACGCGCTACTGTATCGATACTAACGCGCGACAGCATCGATGCAAAAAAAAATTCATTGATGATGTCGCGATACTGTCGCGCGTGTGTATCG
Organism: Grapholita molesta; assembly: GCA_022674325.2. Classification (NCBI taxonomy): domain Eukaryota; kingdom Metazoa; phylum Arthropoda; class Insecta; order Lepidoptera; family Tortricidae; genus Grapholita; species Grapholita molesta. Next base: position 215,109 of record CP053145.2, on the reverse strand, counting down.
ATGCTAACGCGCAACTGTATCGATACTAACGCGCGACAGCATCGATGCAAAATTGCTGGTGTCGCGATGCAGTCGCGCGTTCCAGAAACGCGCGACTGCATCGCTGCTAAAAGTCGCAGTGTGTAAGGGGCCTAATAGTTGTTAGAAGGGAGCAAAGTAAGCTCTAATATTCAAACGTGAGCGAAAGATTCAAAAAATGAACTACGGATATAGCGAGTGGTTTAAAACTTGAATCTTGAGCTTAGCTAGAGTGTCAAGGCATGAGAGAACAAACGTTGCCGTGTACAGTCAGCAGCAGAAGTGGCTAAGCGTTTGAGGTGTACAAAATGAGGTCAACACATCTCTATTGTCAAGAGAGTAAGAACGCGTGTAGGTCATTTTGAACACTTCAAACGCTTAGCCACTTTTGCTGCTGACTGTACGTGTGGAACACATTTTTTTTAAACAATTTTTATCTTTATGATTCGTATCCATCATTTCTCATTCAAAGTCATCATTTAAAAGTCTTACTAGGTAACGTCAGAAATACTCTTTGTATTAATTTATTTTGTACTGAAAGCACGTATTAAATAAGAAAAAAAAAGCACCAAAAACTCGAATCTTCAACGAAGTGACTTCGCAAATGTTCTATGCAATCACCAGTCAGCGCAACGACAAATCCTAATCAGAGGCGTTACCGCCGAAAACGATATTCGTATATTTCGGGCATCTTTCTCTTTTACCCCAATTAAGACGTCATGAGAGTGACAGAGACAATCCGAAATTTACGAATTTTGGCAGTAGCGCCTTTGTTTATCTACACTTCCACACTAATATTATAAAGGCGAAAGTTTGTGAGTGTGTATGTTTGTTACTCCTTCACATCTAAACGGCTGGAGCGATTTTAATTAAATTTGGTATGGAGTTAGCTGACACCCTGGATTAACACATAGGCTAAGTTTTTTCCCTAATAAAACGCGGGTAACACCGCGGGGCACAGCTAGTTTATAATATCGGGCAATGTGTCGCATTGATGATAAGGAAGTGATTGCGTTCGTGAGGAACTCATCACAGAACTTCTTCAAACGTCCACAGCTTCCAGATAGTTCTAGAACGATGCGGCTGACGAGAACTTCCGTCTTGCTCTGGTTCTTGAAGCCAGGTGAGACGAACGTGTTTAGAAACCAACACAACTGTATACATTAAATTAACTTGGAGCTTACGTCAACATTTGAATATAGAACGTCGACATGCGTGTATACACATTACTACTGCATAGGCCAGGCGCTTTAGCTAAGTTTTTTACATAGAACAACACGGAATTTCATAAAAAAAGGATCGAATGAAAATATAAAAATAGTGACGTAAAAGTTCTTACAGAGATCAAATTTGCCAGGCCAAATGCAACTCTGGTTTGTCATATTTAAAATTCAAAATAGCATTAAATGGGAAACCTTTTTATAGGTATGTGGGCGGCTGGAGGATACGGTGCCCAAAAACCGTTATAAATAAAAGTTTTGTTATTATGCAGAAACGTCTGCTAGCAAATATCTACGTTACCACGAGGGAAAAAATAGAAAAAAAATTACAAGTCAAAGCGGTACTGGTATAGCACAATTGGTAGTGGACTAGTGGAGCTAGTGATCCAGTGGTTTTTCTATTTGTCTTTCGATTTTAATATCGAAAATATTCGCTGGCAGACGTCTCTGCATGATAAAAAATAATTTAGAGAGAGGTAATACATTGTTACCAATGAATTCTCAATGAAAATTGAGACTTCGATGCCGTTAAGTGTTCAATACGCTTGTGGTAGATGTGTTTACATGTCACCCATGATGACGTATACCACGAGGGAAAAAATAGAAAAAAATTGACAAGTCTAAGCGGTACTCGTATAGCACAATTGATAGTGCACTGGGCTAGTCATCCAGTGGTTGTGGTTTCGAGTCCTGCTTCGAGTCAAATTTTTTGTATTTTTCTTTCGATTTAAATATCGAAGGCTAGATGATGCCCGCGGCTTCGCCCGCGTGGTTAGAGAAAATGCAACATATTGAGTCTTCCCGTGGGAATGAGATGTTTTCCCGCTGGAAAAAGTAGCCTATGTCACTCTCCATACCTTTTAACTACCTCCACTTAAAAAATCACTTCAATTCGTCGCTCCGTTTTGCCGTGAAAGACGGACAAACAGACACACTTAGATTATCATATACTTGATAAAGTCGAGGGTTTCCACTGTGTCCGGATGTATTGGTTAAGGCGTCAGCCGCGATAGCTAGAGATGCATGTCTTCGCCACTTTTTCTAAAGTACCTATATGTCATCTGCCACCGGACGTCCAGGCGAGAGGAGCGGTTTCATCCTTACGTTGTGAATATTCCATCCATTCGCACGCAGCGAATCGTTTCTAGCTTCCTAATGCGGACTGCTAAGGAATGGAATTCGATTCCTTAGTCTGTATTCCCGGAATGATATAATTTGGGTCTTATCAAGGCAAGAGTGAATAGGCTGTTACTGAACCAGCGCAACAGCGCGTGTAGCAACACCCTCGACCTCGTCGTCACTTTACTATCAGGTGCGACTGAGTTCAAACGCTGGTCAGTCTTGAATAAAAAGAAAATCTATTTCAAGTTTCGTATCTTTATTACTTTAGGTACTAGTGTATCAAAATGGTTTGCCAGTCCAACTCGCCTCTACAGCCGGGACAGCGCCCCGGGCCTTCAACTACGGAGTTGTCTGGTTGAAACTCCCAACTTCCTCGAAACTGGTATACGAAAGAATAGTTGCTGGAAGTTTGGGACGGTTTAAGTCTGGTTATAAGTTCGGAGTAACGTTTAAGTTTGAATTAAAGAAAGATACACTCTTGTGTTTATTTGGTAGCGGCGCGCCCTGGCTTCGCTCGAGTTGATAATCTTTATAGGTATTTAATATAACCATATTATTTATATAGAAGCGTGTAACTCACGTTTCATAAATGCATGTTTGAATAAATGTTTGCATTACATTGCTGCTCTAGATTTTTTTTAATTAATCACTCTTAATTATAAAAGGTAATCGTTATATTCTTTTGATAAAACTGTTAACAGCACTTTAAACTATCGTTACTTAAAACCAATGTCGTTATGAAAGACACACGTAGTATCTGATGGCGATTGTACGAAACAAGATTAACGAATAATTCTGTACAAATGCCCTAGTGAAAATACGATATAAGATTCATACTAGTTGCTCGTCACTTGTGCCCTTTTTGACTAGTGACAGAATTCCAACCATGTGTCTTTGTGACCGTTCGTACGTATTCCCTCTGGCATTGAACACGGGACTCTACGTTCCTGTAATGCCATGTGAAACGGCTTTGACAAAACCATCGACATATCTAAATAAACGTGAAAGTCCTGACTGACTGACTGATCAACGCACAGCCCAAACCGCTTAACCTAGATAACTGATTTTTTCACAATAGGTAGTTTATATACCGTAAGCACCCACTAAGAAGGGATTAATGGAGATTTCACCATTAAAAGGGTAAAAAGGGGGTTGAAAGTTTGTATGGGGTGCGTGTAAAATTTATAGCTAGAGACTTGAAATGTTGTACAAGCACTCCTTATTTGAATCAAAAAAAATATTGAAAAGCATGAAAAGCAATTTCAGCGTTTTTTTTGAAATTCATCCCCTAAGGCAGGGGTCCCACAGTGTGAGCCGCGGCGCCCTGATGCGCCGTGGAAAGTTCAGAGGGGCGCCGTGAGTCGATCATCTATTAGATAGGTAATTTCTTCTAATACACAAAATTTTCAAGTCTCTCGCTTTAAATTTTACACACTCCCCATACAAACTTTCAACCCCCTTTTTACCCCCTTAATGGTGGAATTTCCAAAAATCCCTTCTTAGTGGGTGCTTACGGTATATAAACTACCTATTGTGAAAAATCAGCTATCTAGGTTAAGCGGTTTGGCTAGCTCAAACCGCGTTAATCAGTCAGTCAGTCAGGACTTTCACGTCAATATTGTAGTGCATGTAAAAAAATGTAAAAAAAAAATATGTTTAGTGTGTCGACCGAGTGACATCCCTAGTGTGCAAAGCATTCAAGTTGATAAACAAGATCAAGTGTGGGTAGTTGAAAAACTCGCGGCTAGATGTTGATGTGAACTTTAGCCAGTCTTCATCCGAGACCGCGAGCACAGCGTCGTTCTTGACGTCGGAGGTTTTTAAATTTAATACACGCGGTTTCTTTTATCTATATTAATAAAAGATACCTACTTGTGTTAGTTTCGGCTTTTATAACTCTAGAACGGCTGAACCGATTTGGACGATTTTGAGTTCGGTGTGATCGTCTTGGCCAAAATGTTAATAGTATGATTTTTAATTAAAAAAAAAAACACAAAAAAATTTATAGACTTTCAGGCGGGACGTGGGTGGGACAAAGTTCGCCGGGTCAGCTAGTTTGTAATAGTGTAAAAACCGTGACAATAGTATTATATGTGAAATGTGTATTGTCCAATGTCCATACTTATGTCTGTCTGTTTGTTCCAGGCCAAATCGACATATACCCCACTAAGGCAGTCCGGCAAGTGGGAGAAAGCATCGACGTCCTCTGCAAAGTGAACTACCCGATCAGCTTCTGTCGGTAAGTTAATAAATAATAATAAATATTTCGGGACAATCTTACACAAATCGACCTAGCCCTACGGTAAGCTCAGTAAGGCTTGTGTTGTAGGTACTAGACGACGATATATATAATAGATAGATACATATAAATACTTAAATACATAAAAAACACCCATGACTCAGGAACAAATATCTGTGCTCATCAGACAAATAAATGTCCTGACTGGGATTCGAACCCAGGACCATCGGCTTTATAGGCAGGGACACTACCCACTAGGCCAGACCGGTCGTCGAAACCTTAAGTAAGTTATTTTTTAGCCCGCCTTTTGTACCGGGCATTAAAGTTTTAATAAATGAAATAAATAATTTTCTGCTGCGTGTACAGTCAGCAGCAGAAGTGGCTAAGCGTTTGAGGTGTTCAAAATGAGGTCAACACATCTCTATTTTCAAGAGAATAAGTGCGCGTGTAGGTCATTTAGAACAGTTATAACGCTTAGCCACTTTTGCTGCTGACTGTACACCAACATAGCCCTCCCCTTTGCCCTTTGGGTGACTTTGAGTCCTCTTATGAGGCCCATAGTAAGTTACCACGGTTCAACAGAAGTGCTGGTAAATATCGCGGGAGTCCACTGGATGCGGGTGGCGCAAAACCGGTTATTGTGGCTCGGGAGAGGCCTATGTCCAGCAGTGGACGTCTTTCGGCTGATATAGAAATATAAATAGAAGTAGAAATATAAATTATTTTATTCGTAAAACACATACTATTAACACAAAACATGCAACAGACAATAAGAGGCATTACAAGAAGTGCCACGAAATGGCCCCATCTCAGCATATTACGAGCATGTTGCCAGTGCTGGTCTTCCGATGAGGATATAGGATTTAGTGATAGTATTGATGATGAAGGGCAAAATATAACTTAAAAAAAATAGTCTACGAGTATGACATATACTTAAATTAAGGCGTCAGCTGCAATAGCTGGAGATGCGGGTTCGAATTCTGCCCCAGACGCCGTGGGGGCCTCGTCACCTTTTCTTTAGTACCTACGTCATTTATTTTCAATATATATTTTTTTATGACATAGACGACAAACGAGCAGACTGATTGCCTGATGGTAAGCATTTACCGTCGCCCATGGGCACCCGCAACACCAGGGGAGTCACAAGCGCGTTGCGGGCTTTTAAGTGGGGTTGGAGCTCTTGGAACCTTACCATCAGGAACACAACACTACAGACCTGAAAGGTAGCAGTGCTATTATGGCTGTGGTCTTCTGTAAGGAGGAGGTACTTCCCCAGTTGGGCTACTCCAGACTCAAGCGTGATGGTACTTCGCTGTGCCCTACCTCTCATTGTTGGACGTAGTTTAAGGACATACCCGGGTCCAAAATTGCGGAAATGTCTTTTTATACTAAATAATTATTTAACACATTATGTTTATTGTATTTCAGAGTGGAGATCGGAGGAGAATCGTACACGATTCCGAGCGTTTCTCCTGCACCGGGGGATCCCACTTACCACGGCAAAGGACTTCAGGTGAGGCGACATCTTGATTTTACTTTACATCGCCATATTGTTTTCACATCAGTACCCTTACCATGAGTTGTGACATTGAGGTTTTTGATAACCAGTATCGACTTTACTATCTGTGCATCTCGCTTGTACTATTTTAGTGCGAACGAGATGCACAGCTAGTAAACTCAATACTCGTTATCTAAAACCTCAATGTTACAGCTCATGGTAAGGGTACAGGTATAACGCCATCTTGCTATTAGACATGCCGTGATCCGTATCGCGTTTCCAACTTACAGAAATCACGTGACGTCATTTAACACGTCATTTGACGGCGTTTACGGTGCTCACGTTATCAGCGGCGCTACCGCGAAAAACGATATTAGTGAATTTTGGACGATTGTCTCCGTCACTCTTATGACGCCTTTATTGGAGTATACGATAAAGATGCTGTAAAATGTTCTAACTTCGCCGTTCGCGGTACCGGCCCAGGCACCGATTCTTTAAGTGTTCTTGAGTTCATTTCTCGAAGAAATTAACTCAAGAATTGTCCCGTTTTCAAATTATTCAAAATCTAAATTTAATTGCTAATGTTAGTTAACTAGTGTAAAATCTCCTTAATTCATAAATAAACGCATTTTTTTTGGTTCACAAGTAAAAAGTTTTCAATGCTTCTTAAGTAGTACTTGGAATGTATTTACGAAAGAGGAAGTGGCTGACATACACTTTATCCCAATCGACGAACGCCGCAACCTTTAACGAATGTAAGTCTCCAGTACTTCGAACTTACGACGACTATTGGATTGGCCGCGGCAGTCGTATGTACCGTCGAGTTTTTCATTTAGGGGCTTTTAAAAATGTAGTTAAATTATGTTTCAGGAAGGAGAATGTGGAGCCACTATCAAGAACATAAAGGAAGCTTGGAACGGAGACGTGGTCTGTTCCGTGCCGCAACAAGTCGGCAGTCGGGAGATCAAACAGAGCATGAAACTTATCGTTGCGCGTAAGTAGCCCTTTATACAAGCTTACAGTGAGCGTCAAATTGTTATAGTGGAGTCACAACGAACTTGCCGGCCGGGCCATAAATCTCCGGGCCGGCCACGTGCCCTTTTCTACCTGCTTGTAGGGATGCGTGTCGCAACCTTCGCACATTATCGATGGATTTATTTATAATAATAAGGTTGTATTTAAGTGTAATATGAATATAGAAGAAAATGTCGTAACAAAGGTTTATTTTTATATTTAGGTACATAGTTCATGTAATTACATAAATAAATTACAATGAGAAAATGCCAGGATGACTTAAATTTTTATAATCAACCATTTAGATAACACTAACCTAACGAGGTAAATATATTTATTTATAGATAATGTAATCGGTTTTACTTATAACTACCATGCACATGTATTACGTTTTAAGTACTGTAATTACTGTTTCATAGAACAAGCGTGATTCATCTATAAGAAATATCGACTTTAGCCGCATCCTTGCTGACAGTTCGTTTTATTGCCCGGCCGGCACATTGGTTTTGACTCCACTATAGTGGCAACCAAAGTGGCCACATACAAGGACCTAGTTTATTAGTCGCAGATATTTTTACAGCTGATTGTACTCGGTGATGATGATGACTGATGACTGTAACTGACTATAGGATGCTGACTGTACAGTCGCCATCAGATATATCGGGGCGGCCAAGGTGGTCACAAATATCGGAATAACATCTATTATCAAGGCGAGTGCATGTTCCGATATTTTTGTATATCTTGACCGCTCCAATATACCTCCACTGCTGGACATAAGCCTCCCACAAATATGACTTGTATCATCTTGGGGGTAGTTGCCATAGTCGACACGCTTGGCAGGCGGCTTGGCTACCGCAGTAGCTTTAGATTGGGTTTCGACGGACGCTGCCCGTCCGTAGTATTTTTCCCTTTGTCGCCTCTTACGACACCCGCGAGAGGAGATGGGATGGAGCTATTCTAGTCAGCCGGCATCACACGGCATATATACACTAGTTGACATTATCTGCCATCTTTTTCAGGTCCTCCCGGCAACCCGGAGCTTATAGTGTCGCCGCAACAGAACGATTTGCAAGAGGGAGAGAGCATTAAGGCCATTTGCAGAGTTCCCCGTGGCCGGCCCGCCGCCAACATCACCTGGTACCTAGGTAGGTGGACAAACGACAAAGCCTGGTGGCCTAACGGTAAGAGCGTGCGACTTGGGGCACAAAACGAGTCAGCAGAAAAGAACAAGAAATTTCAGTATTATTTATGTAGACACTGACCTACTTTAACATGTTTAAGAAATTTAAAAACAAAGAAACTACTTAGTTACAAACGGATAAACTCACGTGTAATTATATTATAACATGTCGCCTAGTGCGATATAATTACACGTGAGTTTATCCGTTTGTAACTAAGTAGTAGTAACATGGCTCACAACAGTTTTAATTGTATTAACAAAGAAACTATTACGGCAGTCAGGAACCTTCTACAAGTAAAAAAAGCTACACAAAGAAGAAGCAAAAGCACTGATTCCTTCACTAGAAAGCCGGATAGAGGATGGAGAATTAAGAATATTGCTAAATGACATACAGACCAAACGCAGTTTACAATACTAGGATTATTTTTTTTCTTAGCCTATGTGTGTGTCCCACTGCTGGGCAAAGGCTTCTCCCCTGGTTTACCATGACTCCCGATCCGCTGTTTCTGAGGGCCAGTTCCCGTTAAACGCGTCTAGGTCGTCCCGCCATCTCCGCCTGGGCCGGCCCCTCCCACGTCTCTGTTGTGGCATCCATGAGGTAGCTATATTAGCCCACCTATCCGGACGCATGCGTTGGACGTGGCCGGCCCAGTCCCATTTAAGCCTGGCAGCTTTCTGACTAGGATGTGAATAATAAAAATAATACTTGCAATCAAGAGGTCGCAGATCCAATCCCGATGTACCAATGAGTTTTTCGGAACTTATGTACGAAATATCATTCGATATTTATCAGTCGCTTTTCGGCGAAGGAAAACATCGCGAGGAAACCGGACTAATACCAATAAGGCCTAGTTTTCTCTCTGGGTTGGAAGGTCAGATGGTAATCGCTTTCGTAATACTAGTGCCTACGCCAAATCCTTAGGGAATGAATTTCAAAAAACGCTAAATTTACTTTTCTTATATTCGAGTGTTTACAAAAATTTCAAGTCTCTCACTTAAAATTTTACATAATCCCCATACAAACTTTCAACCCCCTTTTTACCCGCTTAATGGCGGAATTTCCGAAAAATCCCTTCTTAGTGGGTCCTTACGGTATATAAACTACCTATTGTGACAAAATCAGCTATCTAGGTTAAGCTGTATGGGCTGGGCGTTGATCAGTCAGTCAGGACTTTTACGTACGAAAGTAACTATGTCTGTCTATATGTTACCTCTTCACGCTTAAACCTCTGAACCAATTGGGATGAAATTTGGTATGGAGATAGTTTGAGCTACGAGAAAGGACATAGGATAATTTTTATCCCGCAACCATACTTTAAAGACGGGCATTACAGGACAAGCTAGTAGATTATAATTTGTAAAATTTCTAAATTTCAGGTGAAGAAGAGATCCTAAACGGCCTCAAACCTCCCGTCATCTCCAACTCGACTGAAGCGGGACTGGAAGACGTGACCCAGGAGTTGAACAGGATCCTGACAGCTGATGATGACAGGAAGACCCTGGCCTGCCGAGCCACGCACGTCGCTCTGAACCGGCCTTTTGAGGCTCGGAGGCAGCTGGATGTTCAGTGTAAGTGACTATCTATCAGCGAGGACGTCCACTGCTGGACATTGTAGGGGAGTTTCTAAGCTTGGCGGGTTGGCGAACGCAGAAGCTGCTGATTTGATGGACGCTGCTGCCTGTCGGTCGGTTCTTTTTTTAATGTCATAGGCGGCAAACGAGCAGACGGATTGCTTGGTAGTAAGCAATTACCGTCGCCCATGGGCACCCACAATACCAGGGGAGTCACAGGCGCATTGCCGGCCTGTAAGGAGGGTTGTAGTTCTGGGAACCTTACTCACCATAAGGAACACAACACTACATACCTGAAAGGTAGCAGTGCTATTATGGCTGTGGTCTTCTGTAAGGAGGAGGTACTTCCCCAGTTAGGCTGCCGCAGATTCAAGCGTGATGGTACTTCGCGTGGACACCTGAAATTCCAGAGGATACACATGTGCGTTCCTTACCCTAAAAGTTGTTGGAGCTCTGGGATCCTTACTCACCATCAGGATCACAATACTACATACCTGAAAGGTAGCAGTGCTACCTACTTTGGTGGTCTTTCCCAGTTGGGCTTCGCCAGCCTCAAGCGTGATGGTACTTCGCTGTGCCCTACCTCTCATAAAAACAAATACTTAAATACATATAAAACACCCATGACTCAGAAACTAATATCTTTGTTTATCATACAAATACATGTCCTTACTGGGATTCGAACCCAGGACCATCGGCTTCATAAGCAGTCACTACCCGCTAGGCCAGACAGGTTGCCGACAATTTTCACAAATATTTCAATTGAAAGAAAAAATAGAGAATATTGACTCGCACTCGAATCCACAACCACTAGATCACTAGCCCAGTACACTACCAATAGTGCCATACGCGTACCGCTTGGACTTGTCAAATTTTTCTACTTTAACTTTCCTGGTATACGTCATTACGGGTGACGTGTAGCGACATCTACCCAAAGAGTATTGAACTCTTTAGGGAATCGAAGTCTCAAATTTTGATTGAGAATTCATCGATAACAATGTGCTACCCCTTTCTAAATTGTTTTTATATTAAGCAGAAACGTCTGCTAGCATATCATCGATATTTAAATCGGAAGAAAAAGATTGTCACACACTCACAGAAAGTATTTTCCACCTTCAGACCCCCCTCGCCGAGCCGACGGGATCAGCGATGAGCAAATTACCATTTTCGGCCTCAAGATCCAAGAGGATGGCCGCCTCAACGTGACCGTCCGCGCCAACCCCGAGCCCAGCGTGGAGTGGAGGGTCTCCGACGTGTCGCTCGTGCCGGGACACCCCACCAGCCAGACTAATGAGAATAGCGTGTGGACCGCTCTGCATCCTCTGAGATTGGTAAGTCGTCGACTGCCTGTCTTTCATCATCATGTCAGCCGAAAGATGTCCACTGCTGGACATAGGCCTCCCCCAGAACAACCAAGAAAGATCAAGGCAAGAGTGAAGGCTGTTACTGAACCAGCGTGCTACACCCTCGACCACGTCGACATTTACCATCAGGTGCGACTGAGGTCAAACGCTGGTCAGTCTTGTATTAAAAAAAAGACCCAAGAAGACCGATCCTGCGCCTTCCACATCTAGCGGTATCCCGCGACTCTAACTAGATCGTCGATCCACCTTGTGGGAGGCCTACCCACGCTGCGTCTTCCAGTTCGTGGTCGCCACTCCAGAACCTTTCCTTTATCTTAATTGGAGTAAAAGAGACAAACTCGAAAATTTTCGAACTTGGATTTTTGCGGTAGAGTTTCCGGTTCTATCCCCAAGTCCCAACTGGTACCCGAAAAGATTATTACAAGCAAGAACCTCGACGAGATTAGGGTTTTTCCCTTTGTCGCCTCCTACGACACCCGCGGTAGGAGATGGGCTGGTGCTATTCTAGTCAGCCGGCATCACACGGCAAAGCCAGCGAGAATAGCTCATACATTTAAAATTATTTACTTGCCTTACAGCCTCAAGATCAATACGGCAGCGGTTTCTACAACATCACGCTGGTCCTCTCCCCGGTCACCAGCGAAGATGTGGAGAGGAACTACTTCCTGACCCTGGGCAACAAGCATGGAGAGAAGCGGCTGATGGTGAAGCTCAGTACCCTGGAGCAACCTGCTGGTAAGACCATAGGTTAACTAGCTTTAACTCCTAAACCTCTACGCATATTGACCAATATAAGACACGCAAATTACCAAATGCCAACACGAGCAATCACTCGCAAAATGATCTATCTTAAATCATACGCGAAATAACAAAAGAGGTAGGGCACAGCGATGACCATCACGCTTGAATCTGGGGCAGCCCAACTGGGGAAGTACCTCCTCCTTACAGAAGACCACAGCCATAATAGCACTGCTACCTTTCAGGTATGCAGTGTTGTGTTCCTGATGGTAAGGTTCCCAGAGCTCCAATCCCCCTTAAAGGCCGGCAACGCGCTTGTGACTCCCCTGGTGTTACGGGTGCCCATGGGCGACGGTAATTGCTTACCACCAGGCAATCCGTCTGCTTCTTCTTCGACTCTTCCTTCTTCTTCTTCCTTCCTCAACTCAGTAAATATGGTCAGGTCATGGTGGCTCACGGATGACAACTGAATTTCAACTGTCCTGGGTCCTGGCCCAGCGTTGGGCCAAGAGGCGCCATTACGAATATAATGTGTCGCTGCGATCCCGTAGCGTCTGCGCAGCTGTGGTCGATCCTCTTGAAAGCAACTAAAATCAAAATATTAATAAAATAATTTGATTTTAACACAAAACTGTTGTCAGATTCAAACATATTAATTGTATAGAAGGTAACTCACGTTTTATAAGTCGAATATCGACATGTGTCACTTCGTAACGAGGAGCATAATCATGAGCTATCCGCGTTGGCTTCTCGTAACGGAGTGAAACAAGGCAAGAGTGAAGGCTGTTACTGAACCAGCGTGCTACACCCTCGACCTCGTCGACACTTACCATCAGGTGCGACTGAGGTCAAACGCTGGTCTTGTATAAAAAAAAAAAGCGATCAATATTCGACTCTTGTTTGACCCACTTCTATATGAGAAATAAAAAAAACGGATTATATCGGGTCCATCCGATGATCACGAACGCTGCTAAAGGGTTCAAAACGTCGAAATGAAGTTTAATGCTCAATTCACACACAGCGCGGGCGCGGATCAGGCGCGTGTCAACGCGGGCCCGCGGCGCGATTGTTCAGCTAGCTTTAAATGAACACCTTCACACAGCGGCGGGAGCGTCCGACCCGCGCCCGCGCTGTGTGTGAATTGATCTTAAATTAGTATACGCGATATAATCCGTTTTAGTTGTTTTATTTCATGAGTAATTATCGCGGCAACCGAACACAATATTATCTGCTTCTGTACAATTAATATAATTTGATTAGTTTTATATTTATAGTAAGTAAAATAAATTGTTTTATACCGACAGCTGAGGCCTCATTCCTGCCGCTTAATGTATATGGTAAGAGAGGAATGGTGTGATATGCCGGTTTCATTCGAAAGTCGACATTCGTAAATTTCGAACGATTCTCTCTGTCACTCTCATGACGGAGTAAAAGCGGAAGATGCGCGAAATTTACGAACTGCGATGTTCCTGCTACATGATTGATTGTAGTTTGAAAATTATTCTTATCTAAAACTTGGCATGCAATTTTAATACCGTATAATGGGGGTGAGTTGGGACACAAGTGTCATTCACCAAGATATTTTTTTTTACATATGGCAGATTGAATATGGGCATTTTTGTAAATAATCGCTATTTTTAACAAATGTGTTTGTACCCAAATTAAAATATGTTTTATTTTATTCAGAATTACTAGCTATTTTCATTCCAATACAAAAATAAATGTCCCTGTAAATTACATACTTTTTTAAATTTACCGCTTTTGGTGCCGCCATACAAAATATATTTAATATGGTAACAAAAGAATAAAAACAGTTAGCAACATTTTTTTCCTATTGTTTTAGATTTTGGATAGAAACAGCATAATATTGACTATAATAACAAAACTTTGTAAAGTAGCATTTTTTTTACAAAAATACTCATTTTATACAATAATCAATGTACAAGTCGGTTGTATTTTTGGATTTTTATGATTCCATGTTGTTTCATTACATAGTTTTAACGATAAACACAAAATTTGAGGGATCTTTCCTAGCCCCGAATTTGGGGCAATTGCCTATAAAAGCGTACTCTACATGACCCAACTGCCCCGGAAATCCCTACTTACCCCATTTTACGGTACTCATTATGTTTATTATTTAATAAAAAATAGAAACATGTACAAACACGTGCAACACTCAACTTAAGGACCATTTCTAAATAGTAAGAATTAGTATGGAGTTTACGTCAAAATCGGCTCAACAATCCCTGTACAGTCGCCGGCAAATATATCGGAGCGGCAAACACACTTAAGAATATCTGAACTTGCACTTCATCGCCTTGACAATAGAGGCGTTGTTTAGATATTTGTGGCCACCTTGGTCCGTTAGAGATTTATGGCGACTGTACGTGTTTGTATGTATAATTAAATAGTAAATACTGTACAATTTAAAATATTTTCTGTATATTTTCTTTGACTTACTTCGTTCTTTTCCACATTTTTATTCAATCATACAGTTTTTTTTTAAATATTTTATTTTAAAATTAAAAAAAAGCAGGAACTATAACAATCTTGTTTTATATGACACGCCGTAATAAAATATTTCTACACATTTTAAAGTAATTTTACATTGTTTTGTAAATACAATACAATTATTTTATATTATGATAAAGCAGTTTATAGCGTTTGAATACAAAATATAAATAGGTATTTTTCTATTGACCTATCAATCAAATAATCTTGCATTTAATATACAAAATACACAAAACAAGAAAAATGGAAAAAAAATAATAAATAAAACTTTAATATTGGTCCCAGACAGCGGTAATTCTAAAAACGGGATAGGTACGAACGCTGGGCATTGTTCAAAACGTCGGAATAAAATTACCCCGACTAACGTGACTTGTAGAAGTAAAATTATATCAGTTTTGTGACGTCATCATTAATTTATACCGGGTGCGGCCTGTAATAGGAGCAAAAATTTTAGGGATCGCTTCTACACCACGAACGTAATAACATTTGTTCTACAACTTTAAATAATTGGGTAATATATTACTTGTGATTTTTTCGAACAAAGTAAATAGTATTTTCAATGAACAGCATCCAATAGTCTAGTTGACGTTTACTGTCAGCCTACAAACTTCATAGTTTTTGCAATACATTGCTTGCTTGGAAAATCTTTTTTTATTAATATTTATTAAACTATAAGTTATTTTCAAAAGTCGTAGAACAAATGTTGCTACGTTTTTGGTGTAGAAACGATGCCTAAAGTTAAAGCTCCTATTACAGGCCACACCCGGTATAAATACTTCAATGTAGTGCTCGTTTCATGAACTAACTTGTAGTTAAGCAGAATTACAAGGCAAAAAATGTATGCTTAATTATCGTCATATAACTGACTTAATATATCTTTTGTACCTATATGTTACGTAAAATGAGGGCCCTTTTTTTAATCTGCTATATACGCGATATAATCCGTTTTTAGTAGTTTATACTTTTTATATTATCATATTATTTGCAGATTGATTTTTAAGGGAAAATGTTTTATATGACAAAATAATTTTAAGAATTTTGAATAAAATAAAAGTTATCGCACTGTAAAAAAAAAAGAAAGTTTATACTTTAACAAAATAAAATTATTTCTATAATCTGTAATAGTTAAAATATTACAAATTTGTTACTAAGTTTGCTCGAAAATTGTAAATTGGAGGAAGTTTATGTATGTTTTTTTTACAAGGGGTAAGTCAATAAGTCTTGTTATGCTGCGGCATACGAAGCTTATTTTATATCTTACCCCTTACAAAAAGTTATGCCCCATATGTGCTTACGTTAAAAAAGCATGGAGTTTTTTTTTAAATGTAGAGAACGATACATATTTATAATTAAAAGCATGTAAATTGAATGCAAATATTTTGAATTTTTAATAATAATTTTGTTGTGTATTTTGAATTTGAACTACATAAGCATGACTTTTTAACCATATGTAAAACTTAAATAAGTATTAAAGTAATTAGGCATAGTCGGTAGTAACAAACCTAGTAGAAGTTCCCGGGTTCAAATCCCAGCCAGGGTATATTATTTGTGTGGTTATCACGAATTAGGATCTAGCCTTTTTAGCTAAAAAAAAATAGTAAAAAAATACGGATTGTAAATTGAAATTTGGGTCTTTTCAAGGCAAGAGTGAAGGCTGTTACTGAAACAGCGTGCTACACCCTGGACCTCGTCGTCACTTACCATCAGGTGCGACTGAGGTCAAACGCTGGTCGGTCCAGGGTCGCTGGTGACCATGTAGGGATTGTAGGCCAACCGGCAGCTTTCACGGCTGATCAGATCACCCGGACAAAGCGAAACGCGTCGAAATTTCTCAATTATATGCAAATCTTAACAGTTTTTGAAATCGTTTATCATATACCGGGTGTGGCCTATAATACGTGCAATAAATTTAAGTATAGCCTATACTCCTCAAACTGATCAACTTTAGTTCTACAAGTTTAAAATAGTACATTTCGATACTAGTGAAAAAAAAATATTTCGACGAGGGTGAGACTTGGAGCCCGAGTTAAACGAGGGTGACAATCACCCGAGTCTTAAATAAGTTTTTACACGTGTATCGAACCCAATTTTTCATAACAAGTGTCTTAAAAAGTGAAATTTATGCACGCGAAGCGTGCGCAAAGTGCTCTTTTTACGCACTAGTTAGGAAAAAATAATTTATATTCAGTTACTTCTTCATACAAATGAAATAGTATTTTCAATGTACGTTAATATCAGTCTAATTGACATCACCTGTCACCTTACAATCATGACAAATTTCGCAATACATTGCGTCTTCTTATAAAATTAGATATTATTTAAAAACCAAAATACATGATTTTTTTATAAGTCGCTGAACAAATATTGGTCACTTTGAGGAGTAGAGTGTATGGTTTAATTTATTGCTCCTATTACAGGTCACACCCGGTTTAAGGCGAAGCAGTGGGTTCGCTTCATTATGGTTATTTCTAAATATTTTAATAAATATAGTGCAAATAAATACAATGCAACCATCAGCATTAAAAAAAATGTTAATGGAAATACCTTCACACGCGTATGGTGAATTTTGGGTTGCAGTAATAAATGTCATTGAAAAATATAACTAAATAATATTGTACATAATGCGATTCTATTAATCTTGTTCTATTGCCGTGTTGCGATTATTTTGCGATGATTTGTCCGAGCACTGATGATGTGTCTACTCATGTAGCCGTTCCAATCTCCAAATAACCAAGGCCTCTTGCCATCATGAATATATGATTAATTTTAATTCTTTCTCCAGGAATGGAACTGGAAGCCGGTGCTATAGTTGGCATCGTGGTGGGTGTTCTCATCCTGCTGCTGGCTGTTTTCCTGGTTGTCTTCGCTAAGGCCACCGACCGGTGGTGCTTCGCAGGTTAGTCAGTAGATGGCGCTGTAAGATCTTCGGCTGCAAAACGTCTGTCTTCGTTATAGTTGAATATGACTTTTAAGATAAGTAAAGACAGGCCCGGTACCGCGAACATCGAAGTTTGTATATTTCGAGCATCTTTATCTTTTACTCCAATTAAAGCGTCATGAGAGTGACAGAGACAATCGTCCGAAATTTACGAATATCGTTTTCGCGGTGGCGCCGCTTCTCTATGCGATGACATCTGCGCCGTTATATTTAAGTATAATCGCAAATTTCGAACATCATCTCTGTCACTCTAATTACGCCCTTAATTGGAGTAAAAGAGAGAGATGTCCGAATTTTACGAATTTCTATATTTAAACATAATCAGCCGCGAATATCGAAAATCGCAAACGGACGATTGTCTCTGTCTGTGTGTAAAAGAGATGTCCGAAGTTTTCGAATTTTGATATTTGCGGCAGTTCCGTAGGTTGCAACCCACCCTATACTTTTAAGTAGTTAAAAAGGTAAAGAAACTTGACATGTCTTTTTGGCCGGCAACGCGCTTGTGACTCCCCTGGTGTTGCGGGTGCCCATGGGCGACGGTAATTGCTTACCACCAGGCAATCCGTCTGCTCGTTTGCCGCCTATGTCATAAAAAAAAAATTGTTTTTATTGATAAACGCTTTTTAAAAATCAATGACTATTTCTTACGAAAGCAAAATAATGTAAATAATCATATATTATTTTTTATTGTTACATACTTGACATGATTAATTTTTCAAAAGTGATTTTCAATAAATAGACATGTCAAGATTGCTTACCTATTTTTAAGTACCTAAAAGTATAGACTATAAGTCTGTGCAAGCCCCAAGAATGTCCGCTTGCATTCTGCTTGTATCGCTTAATTCATATTAATCAGCGATTGATCATATACATAGATTACGAATTAAGTCTCCATGAAAACTAGTCCACAATGCGTAGTCTAAAAGAGAGTGAAAACCGCACATAAGATTGACGTATGACATATTTTTAGCTAATCAAAACTTCGATAGACCCAAAAACAACTTTTATCTACGTACATATCATAAGTGCTCTAAAATGCGTCCAGAAACCGTAGGCAATGACCAGCATTACCAACCATCAGAAATGAATGGAGATGTAATGTTAACATTACCTAACGAAATCAGTAGATTATGAGTTTAAAGGTTATGAGTTGAAAGTCTAGTATCTATAGATATTAAAACAGTCATTGATACGAAACGCCAATTCGTTATGTTTTTTTAATATAAATCGAACGACATTTGAACTTGAGTGACATTCGCTTGTCTATGGTTTAAAAATATATTTGACTGAGATACGAAATACGCAACGTCGCCATTCCAAGCTGTCATTTGTTTTGTTCGTTGACTTTTTAATGTTCCAAGTAACACTAGTAATAGTGCAGGTCATGTCCCTACGGTTCCTGAACCCATCTTAAGACATTTATGATATGTGTGTAGATAAAGTAGTGTATGCAACTATACATAATTAGGTATTAGTATGTATCTGTGCATAATTAGGCATTACAACAATCGTGTGATATTAACTCGCCTTCGGCTCGTTTCATAAACCCACACTCTTCTTGTAATTCCCTTAATTATGCACAGATACATAAACTACTATTTTCTAATGGCGGGAATTATCTCAACCCGAGTAAGTGGAGAACTATCAGTAAAATACACTATGTAACATGAGGAAACCGAATAATTTTAACAGCGTATTCCTGAGGCCAAAAGAAGTAAAAAATATCATGTAACTTTTAGTCAACTTTTTTGTTCCGTTGTGTTTTTTATGTTTTTGGACATAAAATATAAATTTTATTGAAAAAGCTAAGCCTGAAAACAAACAATGAGTTCAATAGTAGTAAAATCGTTCTTTCTAAAAGGTTTATTGGACATTTTAGTCTCTAAATATGGTCAGGATAACTCTGGCAAAATTATTCGGTTTCCCCATGTTACGCGGTGTATTGGGATCATTTTTGGAGACATTTTGTACTGTATATTAAGTCTATGTTCAGTCGCTGATATTAATTTAATCGACGCTACACTACTTCATAAAGCGACCGTGCTTTACGTCATTCATCTATTTGCCTCTCTGTCGCTCGTATTTGCAAGAGTGATAGATATGGAGATTTTGAATTTGGATTTCCGCGATTGGCTGTGGCTTGCTTAAAATATCTGAAGATTATACAATTTTTGCTCGCAATATATTCATTTATATATTACTCAGGAATGCATCATTAATTATTCTATTGAGGGCAGTTCTCAGAGGCGGCGTTTTTACGTGTCCGAGGCTATATTTGCGTGAATTTTTGGCCCAATGTTTTTGAAAAAATTCATGCACATATTTCAGCGTCTGTTATATCTTGACAATTAATAAAATATTCCATAACACCATATTCAATATTATAAAAAAAATAAAAAGTGCAGAAATTGACGTACAGTGGGCGTGTCCCGCACCCAAATCTGTTGAAACAAAAAATTATAATTCAAGTAGGGGATGTTGTATTAATTTTTAATATTGGTTCACATATTCTTAATTAGTTTAGTTCTACTACAATTTCACTGAACATAATATATGAATTACCCTTATTAAATAAAAACATATTTTCGCCATGTCCCGCGCCAACGCTTGATTTCGCTGGAGTTTACAAAACTTGGCGGTATCGCACAAAGCAATATAGGAGGAACTCAATCCCGCGTCCACAGGTAGCTTCAGTTGCACCGCGTTCACCGACGAGAGCGGACGTAGGCTCACAGTGTAATAGCAGAATTCGCAAAGGTATCTTCATCATTCGGTGGGTTTGGTTTCGTGTTTTCTTGAATTCGGTGAACAAAATTATTCGTTCAGTGTTTGTGCTTTTCTTAGTGCAACAGTACCTAAGTCATGCCAAGAAGTATGTGATTTGGTTACCAGTGAGTCTTTTCAAGACAATGGTTACTTTTTGTGTAATTGTTCAATAACGATAAAATTTGAATTCAGTGGGTGTGATCTCCGTGGATTCGGTGGGGTTTTAGGCCACCGAAATCAAAAAAGGTGCCACCGTGATCAATGTTGACTATTAAAACAGGTTAATAGATTGTTTTTAAATAGTTTGTATGTTATAATTGTATTCTAAACAGTTGAATATGTTGTGAATGTTAACACCAACGTTGTTATTATACTCGTATATTTAATCGCAACTTTAAAAAATTTTTGGTTATGCTATCTGCGGATATTTTTCCTATTTAATCACTTCAGTTATGATTACCGTTGACCTATATCTATCAAGTTCAGTGCCTTCTGATAAATATTCTCCTTCTGGGCCTATAACAGACGCTTAAGGTCATTAAGAATCTTGGAGCCGACTCTCTATTCTCTCAAGTCTTTATAGTTCCGTCTGATGACATTTTGGGTCCTAAATTACTGTTTAAATTATGAAGTTTAAAGTTCACACTAGCTAAAAGCATACAATTATATTTATTTAAAGAACCACACAAATATAAGATAAAAACATGATAAAGATACTAACTAAAAACTTAACTAAAAGCATACTAGTTTAAAGACACATGATAATGAAACCCTCTTTCTCTTTAGTTAATCTTCAAAATATCCTCGACAATCCCAGAAGAAAGTGGCCATCAACTTTCCAGCCACTTTGTATTCAATGATGTTTAGGCTCTGGTTCAAAATTATAAGCCCGGGTTTCATCTTCTTCAAAATTGATGTGCTGTGTTCACCACACCGCTATAAAAAGCTCCTCGATGCGTCGGTGTGCGCATTCTCGGCACCCATCTTGCATATAAAAGCTCCAGAAGGCTTGTGTTGCGGATGCGGGTGCTCGGCCAACTTTAAGTACAAATAAGCTGTTTCTTTAAGGACAAAGATGTCATTGCGGCCTGGCATCACTACTATAAACAACTTCTAAACTCTACGCTTGCTGCTTCCAGAAATGGCAGCAAATGTAGGTCTCATACCTCCAATACAGCCACATGAGGTTAAGAAAGCGCTGCAAAAATAGGCCCCATTCCAATGGTTACCTATCCAAGTGGAAGCTTGGAAATACCTGCATGAAACTGGTGTGTTGCTACTTTCTAATCTCTTCAGTCAGGTGTTGCTCTCTTCCAAAATGCCAGAGGCATGGAGATTGCGCACTATCGTTCCGATTTACAGGGGAAATGGAAGCAAGTAAGACCATTGCTGACATGTATAGGGATGCACGATCAGTGGTCCGGACATCGGTGGGTGAGACCAAAGCAATAGCGGTCAAAAAAGGTGTTCATCAGGTCTCAGTACTGATTTATATACGCTGACGATGTAGCCATATGCACTGAAAGCCGTATCGAGCTGCAGAAAGCGCTCGCTTCATGGAAGGACCAGTTGCAATACGGGGGCCTGGTGTTGAGTGTTGCCAAAACACAATTCATGTCCCTGAACGAACCAGATCCACGTGACGACAGTCCGATACCCATCGATGGGCAATTAGTCCAAATACCTGGGTGGTATAATGCACATGTCCGGAGACATCGAATGCAATGCAACATTCATCACCGAATAGCCGCTACATGGCAAAAATGGCGAGAAGTGACTGGTGTGATCTGCGACAAAAAAATGCCGGTCAAACTAAAGGGGCTGATCTATAAGACCATGATTAGACCAGTTTTAACCTATGGCAGCGAGACATGGGCGGTGACGCAGAAGCACCTGCGTACCATCTCAGATGCTGAAATGAAGATGCTGAGGTGGTGGTGCGGCGTTACCTGGCTCGATAAAATTCGAGGAGTACGTGCGAGGCAGGCCTGGGCGTGCGTGACATCGCCGACAAAATGCAAGAGAGTTAGGCTGCGATTCCTCCGAATCGACTAGTTTGCTTGCTAAAATCAGCTCGTTAGGCTGAAAATATGAAACTAAGTATATACTTTATAGCTAATGAGTTTCCAATGCAAGATTTTTCTGAGTTTAATAAGAAAACTTTATAAGGACAAGTATTTTTTGATAAAAACTTAAAGACATAAACACTTTTAAAGTGATTTTAACACCAATTGTGAACTTTTTTATGAATATTGATTTCGGTGGGTGGACTTGATTTCGGTGATTTAAAAAACTAAAATATCTTAAAAACTGTTAAGTCTACAAGGGGGCCTCTCCCGGCAATATTTTTTAAATTTAAGCCTGAATCTAGGATTTAATGTTTCACATTAAAAAAGTAAAAAAAAAATTGTTCCACCGAAGTCACGCAAAACAGCTCGGCTCGGAGAATCGCCCTTAAATATTTAAAAATATACAATATACATTTTTAACGCGGCATAAAACATACCTACTTAAAAAAATTAACACTTTATTGAACGCAGTTTTGAAAAAACGATCCTTGCAGTCAACAGATATTAAGCAAACTACTTTTTTTTCTTAATTTTTAAAGTGATTTTCTGTAGATTTAAGATCATCACATATATATTATATAGCAATTAAAAAATATAGTGCAAGTTTTTGACATTTTCGGCATGCCTGGGAATGAGACCTTAAAAAAATAAACTAGATTCAAATACTTAATTCCTTATGTAATGATTTGTTAAATTTTAAAAAAAAAACACAATTTGTGATATATTTGTGTAACTACTAATTATACCATGTCTTTTTGTATTTTTGAATTCACCAAAAACTCAAAAATACAAATGAACATGTGAAAACTGAAAATTATGTTAGTGACCCTGTTGGTAGAAAATCAAAAGTTTTCCATATTAAACAATTTTCTATCGAGAAAATTCGGATTTCGGTCAAAATGCTACGGCACTCCAACTGTCAATCAATGTTTGTATTAAATTAATGACATTTTTATATCCATTAATATGGAACTTTATTGTTTAGTGTCAAAGTGAAATATTATATTTGTCATTTAACAAAGTTCCATATTAATGGATATGAAAATATCAAACATTTAATACAACTTATTTTTTATTATGCAGAAACGTCTGCTAGCGAATATCTTCGATATTTAAATCGAAAGAAAAATAGAAAAATATGACTCCCGGCGGGACTCGAATCCACAACCACTGGAACCAGTGGTTGTGGGTTCGAGTCCCGCCACGAGTCAATTTTTTTTATTTTTCTTACCATTTTAATATCGAATTTAATACAACTATTAATTGATAGTCCGGATGCCGTCGTATTTCGGTCGAGATACGAGTTTTCCTGATGGGAAATAGTTAAGCACTACATTCGTAGTTGTAAGATTTGATTATCCCAGTATTTTCCCCGTAATAAATGCTTTGATCCTTGCACAAAAAAAAAAACTGAAAAAATAACGAAATAACAGTAGTTAGTAAGTGTTTTATGGCAGTGTTCGTATTGATGTTATTATAATAATTGTATATTTAGTATTTAATTATATTTTTAATAAGAGCGATACAATATTTAGCGATCAAGAACGAATCATTTTATTTTTAATTTTAAAGCATGAATTTTACATAAATTAACCTTTGCCGCATGAGATATTTTTCTTGTTATTTAAAATATTTTTGTATGAATGTCGACTGTTATGACTAACGCATGTAATTTATAAACTTTTCTTAAACATGCATGTTATAATATAATTAATTCAGTAAATTTCTACTTAATATTTTTACGTGAATAATTTTTTTATATAATATTTCAAAAATAACGTGATGTAGAGAGTAAAAAATAAGATTTTCAAGATTCGATTCCAAGTGAATTTTTCTAATTAAATAACAAGCTTTATACCTAGCACAGTAATCCCGATATGGCCTATGGGTATGGATCTGTAGTTTTCTGTAACAGCTGTAGTTTCTGTGGTGATGGTTGAATTTACTTTTACTAATAAATAAATTTAAAAAAATGTCGAACTGTTGGTTTCTTAAGTAGATACTATTGTTTATTAGTAATGTAATAATAAATAAATAAATATTTTGGGACAAACTTACACAAATCGACCTAGCTCTACGGTAAGCTCAGTAAGGCTTGTGTAGTAGGTGCTAGACGACGATATATATAATTTTGTACCGTTTGGCGTGGAGACGCTAGGTCCATGGGGTCCCAGCGCGCACAAACTTTTTGCAGAAATCGCGAAGCGTCTGGTTGATGTAACTGGTGACCGAAGAGCTGGCGGCTTCCTCGCACAACGTATCAGCATTGCGATACAACGAGGAAATGCCGCCAGTATCCTTGGTACAATGCCTCAAGGGTCTTTTTTTAGATTTTATACTGTATAATAGATACATACAAATTAGTATAGTTAACTCAACTATATATAAAAAATAGGAAAACATTATATTTAATATTTACACAGTCTAATTTTGGAATTATTCATCATTTTCACTTTTAAATATTATCTCTTCCAATCCAGATACGAGACCGAAATATTTTCATATTAAATAAATAATTTTGTTACCTATAGCCCTTTTTAAACTTACAGTAGGGCCGAATTTATACTTGTAAATATCACTATAAGGAACCGGCAATGGCTTAGACTGGGAGGTGAATAACACTATTTCATTCTTGCTAATAACTTAGTCCTGAAGTAACTCAAATTTACAAGTATATATCAGACCTAGAAATCTATTTGTGTAAGATTGCCCCAAAATATTTATTTATAACTATCTGAAAACGTAACCAGATTAAGGACTTTTTCTTTAATATAATGGCGAAAAATTAATAAAATAATATTACAAGAAATCCAGACACCACTATAGCAGCTAGTTAAGCTATAGATGGTTTGTGTTGTGGGTGCTCAGCCAACGATATAATATAATAATATACAAATACTTAAAAATAGAAAACACGAATGTAATAACTCGGGAACAATATTAACATATAAAACACCATGAAATATACCAGCACCTTCAACTGTCAGCTCATGGTAGTGCTACCGACGAGATTAGAATCAAGCAGTGCAACTAAAAATACAGCATTAACAAATCAATACCATTTACTTTTTTGGTGAGGATATCAAAAATGTTCTTGATCAATACACTTAATTTGATAAAGAAACTATCAAGTTATTTACTTACCCTTTATTAGATGAAAAACCAATAATTTCTTTACTTACCCTTTATTGGGTGAAGAAAACAATAAGTACTTTACTTACCCTTTATTAGGTGAAGTAACCAATAAGTTCTTTACTTACCCTTTATTAGAAGAATCAATAAGTTCTTTACTTACCCTTTATTAGGTGAAGTAACCAATAAGTTCTTCATTAACCTTTATTGGACAAAGAAACTAATAAGTTCTTTACTTACCCTATATTAGACAAAGAAACAAATAAGTGTTTTACTTACCCTTTATTAGATGAAGAAACCAATAAGATTTTTACTTACCCTTTATTGGGTGAAGAAACCAATAAGTTCTTTACTTACCCTTTATTGGAGAAAGAAACCAATAAGTTCTTTACTTACCCTTTATTAGAGAAAGAAACCAATAAGTTCTTTACTTACCCTTTATTAGAGAAAGAAACCAATAAATTATTTACTTACCCTTTATTAGGTGAAGAAACCAATAAGTTCTTTACTTACCCTTTATTAAATGAAGAAACCAATAAGTTCTTTACTTACCCTTTATTAGAGAAAGAAACCAATAAGTTCTTTACTTACCCTTTATTAGATGAAGAAACCAATAAGTTCTTTACTTACCCTTTATTAGATGAAGAAACCAATAAGTTCTTTACTTACCCTTTATTAGATGAAGAAACCAATAAGTTCTTTACTTACCCTTTATTGGACAAAGAAACCAATAAGTTCTTTACTTACCCTTTATTAGATGAAGAAACCAATAAGTTCTTTACTTACCCTTTATTAGAGAAAGAAACCAATAAGTTCTTTACTTACCCTTTATTAGATGAAGAAACCAATAAGTTCTTTACTTACCCTTTATTAGATGAAGAAACCAATAAGTTCTTTACTTACCCTTTATTGGACAAAGAAACCAATAAGTTCTTTACTTACCCTTTATTAGAGAAAGAAACTAATAAGTTCTTTACTTACCCTTTATTAGAGAAAGAAACCAATAAGTTCTTTACTTACCCTTTATTAGATGAAGAAACCAATAAGATTTACTTACCCTTTATTAGAGAAAGAAACCAATAAGTTATTTACTTACCCTTTGATAGATGAAGAAACCAAAAAGTTCTTGATCGCTATAATATTGCTCAGGGTCGCCCCCCTTGGACGGAGACTCCGAGGCTCCGCTGCCGCCCCACGACGACGTGAAGGGCTCCGAGAACCCCACCCACGACCACGAATACATCGGAAACGGAAACACCAAGAAACCTGACACCCCAGTCTAGGGAGTCTCTAGAAACATCTAGAAGTCTAGAAACGAAAACTTGAGTTTAAGTTCTGCGTCAATTTAGGGTCTTTTGATTGGAATATTACGTTTTAAAGGGTACGAACAGGGATTGTTTGTCCACTTAGCTATGTACGTAACGTAGCCTTTGCTAACTCTACAGCGGACGTCATCATTACGGGGATAAATTACGAATATTCACCAGTGGCTCATGAATCCCTGTACGTAAACGCAAGATTTCAATTATCATTTTACAATTTGTACAGACTGATATAATGTGTTTTATTAATAACAAAAACAAGTGAGTAGTTGACCGAAAAATATTAAAAATAAATGTAGGTAATACGACCGAAAAACGATAAAAAAAGTACATTAAGATTTGTTCTAAAAGGAGACCCTAAATTGTCACAGCAGATTCTTATGTCATTCTCAATTAATGGCTAATTTAGTTGCATTGAAATATATTTGTCATTTATTAAATATAAAGTCCGGCCACGCTAAGCTTCATAACATTTAGACAAATTGATAGTTTTTCTCCCTTTCTAACTAAAATACATTTCAAAAATACTGAAAGGGATATCCGACTTTAACGACATTTCAATTTGACAATATTTTTATTTAATTGAATCCGCCAAAACATATATTACAATATAAAAATCCATCCAGATTTTTCCAAATTCAGCCACAAAGGCTTTTAAAATGTGTGTGGTTGGACTTTATAAACTGACATACAACTGATGTTTTTAAATTTGTAACCTAGCTGTTTATTCAATAATAAACAAACACATGTTAACTTACATTAAAAAAAAAAACATTGAAAATAAATAGATGTTATTTAATTCCATATATATCGCTTAAAACGTAAAAATCTCGACGAGAAAAATAAAATTCTCTGAATACGCTTGACAGCTGCACTAGAATTAGTTCCAGTTTATTCCGCAAGATGGCGGGGTTTTTTTTATTTTTCTTGTCGTATATTAGACTAAAGTAATCTCCATTCTTTTCCAACTTAAATGCACTATATTAAACTATAATTGACCAAATATATTAACTGTTTTAAAGATATTTTGATCTCGTAAGATCGACAGTTTATAGGTCAAAAGCGAGATTTGTTTGCGACTTTCTTGTGCACACAAATAATGTTAAGTTTGTGGACTCTGATTCAATGACAAAACATTAACCACATTATATATGAACGTATATCAAATATATATTAGTTCAATTATGTTTTGTCTTGTCAGACAATTGTTTTTGTATTTTTTTGTGTTAAAATAATAATATTAAATACAAGACATACTTACACAAATTGACTGAGCACGGTAAGCTCAAGAATGCTTATGTTGTGGCTCAACCAAAACAAATACTTCAATACATAGAAAACACACATGACTTAGGGACAATATCTACGTAATAAATTATTGTACTGTAATTTGAACCCAGGACCGACGGATTCATAGTCAGGTTCACTACCCACTGGGCCAGACCTGTCGTCGTATGTTATAATATAAAATAAAATAAAAAACATAAATTAACTAATGTATGTTTGATATACGTTTATGAATAAGGAGGTGACTTATTTGTTCACAAGCTAATATCTATTGGCCACAAGAGAGACAAAAACAAGGCATACAGTTTTTGACCCGTATTATAAATTTACATGTATTTTAAATTAGTTTCGTTTAGTGCCAGATGTGTTTAGAATTGTTACTTATTAATATATTTTAGGATAAATTGTAACATTTTATTCTAAAAAATACCGACTAATTTTAAAGAGATTATACAGTTTAAATACTTTAAAATAAAAAGTTTAAAATATATTCTAAGCGTTTATATTTAAGAATTATCACTTTTTAAACTTGTGAAACAATTTTATTTGTTTTTGTATTTCTGTTTTCATTTTTTTGTAACCTCATGACATTAAATCTCAATAATAGTAGACACAACGAAAAATAATCCCATCGTATATAACGTTAAGTGGTAAATAAAATATTTAAGTGTAGTGTAAAATAATTCTCAAGAATAAGAAGAATTCTCAATTTTTCTTTTTTATGTATAAGTTTATAAATAGGATACTTTCTGACAAAACGCTTTTTTTTGTATTCGCTAAGCCTTAATTTGCCCGAAATATTGAAATTATTTTTAAGCACATGTATTAATTTTAGTATTACTTCCGTACCATCATTTTTATAAAATGTTTTGTACATAAATGGTAGTAAATAAACACTGTAAGTTTTTTTCTAAGCTTTATAGCATTTGTACCTAGATAATTCAATTTTTGCATATTTTACAAAAAACTTTATTATGTGCAAAATAAATATTACTGTATCAAAAGTCTTTATCTATACACTATAAAAAAGTTTATATTGTCTTTGGTAAACTATGTCTGAAACCGAGCTTTCACTTTTTATACTTATTATGATTATAAAATATATATGTTCAACAATTGCGCACTTCTAGATATTGATTTTTGTGATTTTTTGTAATTATACACCAACTTTTAAAACTATTTTCAAAGTGTACACACACGTATTTCTTATGAATTTTATAATTTTAATACAACCATTGCTAAATGTTTAAATATAGTGAAAACTTTGTGAATATATCACTTTCACTTAAGTAAGGTAAAATAAGACAAAATAAATTACTTTCTGTAAAGGGTAAGATGAAACATCGTCTAAATACCGCAGTACTGCAGGTGATATTTCAACTTACCCTCCGTAAAAAAACATTTCATTTCCCCCACTTTTCCTTACAAGATTTTTATTGAGTATATCTAGAGGCGCGCATCCATTTTGTATTTTAAAATTTTTCATAAATGTTAAGTTAGCGCGATAAGTCACCACAATTGTGATTTAATAGTATTTTGATTAAGGATTTATTTTTGTACCAGTTTAGTTGTAATTTAGCTTTCCGCAAATGTATACTCGCAGCTCGACTACGGAGGGAATTTTTGAGCCTCGAGTTCCATTAATATGTTGTCTCGTGACATTTAAACTCTGTCGGAAACGAAGAAATGGTATTTTAGAAACATAAATTACCTTCAAAGTTTTGAATTAAAATGCAGTCGTCTCAAAAAAATTGTAGACGACAATAATCGCACATAAAAAAAATTAACCGTTATTTTTACACGACATATACAATTATACATATCCATTTACCATTATTTATCATCATTCATGTTTCTCTAATACGATTTTTACGTTTCTGACTGTGTTTAAGTAAATCTAAAAGTCGACTACTCGACTCTCAAAACTTGCCTCCTAAAAATAGTTATTTCAGTGTCGTATTGTCCGACTCAATTATATTAAATAAATGAAGTAAAGGAAAATTGATTTTTTACAAAGGGTAAGTTAAAAAGTCGCCCGCAAAGTTTGGATTTACGGAAGAGACTTTATTTTACCCATTATAAAAAGTCGTTCAATCATGTCCAACTTAACTTACTCCCGTTTTTTGAATCAAATATTGGGTCGTGAGATAACTCCGAAAAAATATCGATCAATATTAGATTTAGAAAACGTAATCTAGCTACCCGTTGATAAATATACAAGATACATCTTATAACTCGTCCTCCAATTAGTAACTTTGAAATAGGAATTTCCTTTTACTTATTGTAATTTTTACTACAAAGTCAACTTCTGTTAAAAAGTGGCTGTTTGGAGTTCCGTTTGTAAAAATATTTTAATGCCATGAACTCGTTGCATGACATGTAAATAGTATTAACACAGTCTGAATTCTCAATTTTATTGTCATTTTGTCAATTATGTCAACTTACGAACACTGCCGTATGACACTTGCAAAAACGCTTTTATAAGCTCAATATTATGTAGCTTGGTAAAATGTTCTTGACAATTTTTTAATAAATATATTTAATACACGACTTATCTGAACGCCTCTGTGCAGTTTTAATAACAACATCATAATTAAATGATTAATAAAATCATTAATTGTTTTTTTTAACAATGATTTACCGCTATTTCAAAAAAAACTAAAACTACATTGCTGTCAATTACAATTTTTTCATTAGTATTCTACAATGATATTTGTATAACAAAAAAATACTATTTAGCTTAATGAAATACCATATATATATATTTTTTATCAATTGAGATACATAATATAATATGTCTATTTCGATTGTAATTGAATTTAAAATATTTGTCTCAACCAACTATTTAATGTCACTCGTTGCCATGGTAACGCGCAGTCCCCTGGGTCACTCTTAAAAGCACAGTTTTAATGCAAACACAACACACATATTTGTGGCAACTACATGTCCCTTCCACAATGGGTCGCCTACCAAGCGCGCCACATTTTTTGTAACAATCTAGGCTTCAGTTGTCCCCTGGCTGACGGACAGAGTAACAACAGATAGCTGATTCACCAATTTCCGTAATTAAATAAATAATTAATTACATAAATTATATAGCGGGGTTCAGATATGTCGTAGTAAGAACACATTTTGTAAAAACTATGCCGTTAGTAAATGTATGGATAACTGGATAATCAAAGCGTTCAAGAACCATGTTTAAACGGATAATACATTGAATAAAGTATTTATTAAAATATTTTATTGTCGTACTTATTTTCGTTCCTAAGATATTTTTTTAAATATCAATATAATTAGTATATTGTGTAATAGTTAAATTTTGAGGGTCACAAAAGAGGCTTAGCCGAGTACAGTATACAGTACTTTTTCTATGACTGCAGAAAAATACATAAAATACAAATATGTATTACAAGTTAACCCTGCAAATGCCCTGCAAGGCCTGCAAATGGCCCCACCGATCTGAATGGTTCTCCCAGAACGCTCAAATGTATTCTAAATAATGGTTTAAGTTATTTATTTTAAATAGAGTAAATTATTGGGTTAATCCAATCTGATATGAACCTTAAAATCAAATGCTCAGGTTGAAATTAAATTGACACGCATATAGTCAATAAATCGTACTATGGAAAAGGGTTAAAAGTATTCAGTAATCATGAGTCATGAATACATTAATTTTATTTTATTTCAACTTGAAAAACAAAAATGATAATCCCTGCCCAGGCTCTTATGTTTGTTACTCCGCGATTAGACATGCTGGCTCGTCACTCACCACGCTATTCGTCGAAACGTTCGACGAAACTTTGCCTATACAAAAACGCGATGCGAGGGACGAGAGGAATAGCGAGCCGTCCGCGTACACATGCGTGCTCGTGTTTCGCCTCGTTATTCGCCTCGCTGCTCGAGTGAATGTGTGGCGGTAGCATTACGTTTTACGTTTGGTCTCTTTCTACTTATAAATTACAACATTAATGATTGCTCAGATAAGACTCAACTTAAACGGACTTTATACAAACAGACTACAACGGCTAATAATAATATTGTAGTTATATATAGTTGTTTCCGCGAACGGTCTCATAGCGAAGAGTCTCGACCAACATCTTGAGAGACTCTCGCTACGTAGTTGTGGTTGGATCAAGGGTCAGATTCAGAAGGCGGTAATCCTGGACACGGCGCGCATAGTCCGACGGTTCCTCTCTCTGCAGCCCTAACCACCGGCAGCCTGGGCCCTGCCCCGTTGCCGGCGGCACTCTAGGTTAGGTTTTTTATAATGTTTTTATTGTTTTGATATGTTTTAGATGTATTTTTATATTTTACTGTTATAAAAATATTGTATAAAACCTAATCTAAGAAAGAAGATAAATAAAGATATTAATAGTGTACCCCTTACATTTCATTAAATTGTCGAAAGGGCCTCTGCGCGTTGGCTCGATCTGGCTCCGCGTACGCCTCCCACATGTCCGGAACACCATTGTTCCGTGTACGGAAGAGACATACAAATTTTAATATTATAAAAATTACATGTCTTATTTTGTTATTTTCAATATTTTTAGGTGGCAGAGGACGCGATCACACTAAGAACTCCGGAGAATCGTAAGTGTCTTTTTTTACATTATCTACATATTTTATATTATCACTTATTAATAAGCTTAATCTACAATTTGTAAAAAAACATTACAATTTTACAGACTTTTTTATACAATATAGTTTTGGTAAATTTTATATTATAGTTTTTATTAGTAACTTTACTCAATACCTTATTTATTGTGTGAATAACAATAAAGGAGCTTTTTATTTTTAATATATAAACAGTCAAACAAAGTGAATAGCACCCGTATAATAACCTCATAAGACATATGGCCAATTTTGCATTTTTGAATTGAGTTTTTTTTAATGTCATTCAAAACATTGTTTCTCTAAAAAAATTGCCACATTTCAAAGTGTAGGTATTTTACGTGAATTTTATATTTTTTCTACTCAGAATAACGAGCACTTTCTAATACAAAAAAAAAAAAATTTCTTTAAGTTTTTTCCCTATTTCGTTATCCATGTTCCACATATGTACGGTGTACAGTCTTACACGGACTAAAACATAAAATGAGTACATCATTTTATAAGAGGTAGGGCACAGCGATGACCATCACGCTTGAATCTGGAGCAGCCCATCTGGGGAAGTACCTCCTCCTTACAGAAGACCACAGCCATAATAGCACTGCTACCTTTCAGGTATGCAGTGTTGTGTTCCTGATGGTGAGTAAGGTTCCCAGAGCTCCAACCCCCCTTAAAGGCCGACAACGCGCTTGTGACTCCCCTGGTGTTACGGGTGCCCATGGGCGACGGTAATTGCTTACCACCAGGCAATCCGTTTGCTCGTTTGCCGCCTATATCATAAAAAAAAAAAAACATCAGCTTTTAGTCCAAAACTGAAAATGGCGGAAACACAAAATGACTATTACACAATTAGTCCACGGAGATCCGCGTAGAGCTGCTATTTTTGGGTGGCTCTACGGGCCGATACAAAACGAACCTAAACCTACCTATAGGACAGTGGGACTTTTCCGCATCTGGTGTTTTTCGTATGTGACTAATCGTGTTGTAGTCATTTTGTGTTTCGATCATTTTGAGTGATGGACTATGAGCCGATGTAGCCATTTTGTGTTCTGGTCCGTGTGAGACCTAAGCTTAATACCGTGGTAACAAAAGAGGAAAATAAAAAAAATATGGATTTTTGGGATATTATTTATTGTATATTGGAATGGAAAAAGCTCATGACTGAGTAGATAACCCATTTATTCTTTAAAAAAAACCATTTGTGAAAAGTGGCATTTTTATATAATAATAAGTTATGTGCCTTAAGTCTGATGTCCTCCTAACACAAGTGTCAAACTTAAAAGGAGGAATCGCACAGAATAAAAACCTATGAAAAAATAAAAATAAATTGTTTTTTTTTTGAAGTTTGATGTGAATAAATCTTAAAAAGAGACATCTACCCTGCTACTGTCAAAAGTTTTTATACTAACGAATAAATACATTTTTTTAATAGATATATCCTTAAGCCTGATGAGGTTATATACGGTTAGCTATACAATTATATACCTAATAGCTTTGTAAATAAAGCCTATTTTGTTAAGGACGCCGGCGGGGGATGTGCTTATAGAGGGGTTCCCGCTGCCTTCTAGACCGTATGTGGCTAACTTTTGACAATTATTCACTATGGTGTTGTGGTTTGGGGTAAGACAGACTAGTAGATAACAAAAAAATGGTTATATCATCATCATTTCAACCTTAAATTCACTGCTGGACATAGGCCTCATCCAAATATGCCTTGTATCATCTTGGGAGGTACTTGCCTTAGTCGCCACGCTTGACAGTCGGGTTGGCGACCGAAGTAGCTGTTGATTCGGTTTCGACGGAAGCTGCTGCCCATCAGTCGGTTTTCTCTTGCGACACCCGCGGAAGGAGATGAATTAACTTGCTCAAAATTAACTTTTTCCAATAACTGGACTAAATATTCAGTATAGGAACATAATTTTTTTATACATTGTACCTGCCATTGTTGAAGGCTTGTGTTGTTACCTACAACACAAGCCTTACTGAGCTTACCGTAGGACTAGGTCGATTTGTGTAAGATTGTCCCGAAATATAATTGTTAAATCTATTACGAGTAAATAAATAGTGTCTATGTAACTAATTACATAATTTTTTCTGTAGTCATGATAATGATGATGATGATAATATAATACAATATTTCTAATGATTTTTATTGCAAAAATGAGTCTGTGTTACCCCATTTAAATCATAATCTTACCACTAACCCGGCACGGAAATGGCACAAATTAATTAAATATTATATTTAACATTTCACTTTTATAATAATTATTATTTTTGCACACGCACTTTTATTGTTTTAAATTCAGTAAAACAATTCCTTTTCTTTTACTTTTTTAATATCTGGGAAATTTAATTCATCAAATATTTTGGTAACTTAGGTGAAATAAAGTTTGTTTTGAACCCTTTTTTCCCTTCAAATTAGTTTTATAATAATAATTTCATTTGTGTTACGTACAATAATTAAGAAGTTACCATTTAAGTTACATGCATGAGTGGGTTGGTGTTAACATATATATATTTCCTATAACAGAAGCAATAACTTAAGGGATCGCTTCTACACCACGAATGTAGCAACATTTGTTCTACCACTTTAAAAAATAGTGTAATTTATTACTTGTGATTATTTCGAACAAATCATATAGTATTTTCAATGAACACCATCCATTAGTCTAGTTGACATTTACTGTCAGCCTACAAACTTCACAGTTTTCACAATACATTGCTTGTTTTGAAAATCTTTTTTTATTTATATTTAGTATACTATAAGTTAGTCTCATTAGTCGTAGAACAAATGTTGCTACGTTTGTGGTATAGGTAGATATAATTTACATCGTTAACTTTCGAAACACAAAGGAAATGATGAACTTTAGCCTAATGATATAAGACTATACTCTGTCTGTTTAGGTAGTTAAAAAAGGTAAACAATCTTAACGTGTCATTTATTTAAAAACGCTTTTTAATAATCAGTGACTATTACTTACGGAAGCAAAATCATGTAAATAACCATATGTGATTCATAATTGTCACATACTTGTCATGATTTTTTAAAACTGATTTTCAATAAAAAAATGTCATGATTGCTTACCTTTTTTTAACTACCTAAACAGACAGAGTATAGTAGAGACAATGCCCATACGATATATCGTTGCCTCATTGCTGGCAAAGTTACTAGTGCCATCTAGTGTTTCACAGCCTGTGATTTCAGTTACCACTTAAATTCAGTTGAGACGGCCCAACCAATCTCGCTGGAAGCGTAAACTCAGTCTGGTGCGTGAGGGTCCTGGATTCTCCTCAGCCTACCTACCCACACAGTCCACTCGCTCTAACATTTCGAACGCTATAAAGCCTTAGTCAGCTCAAAAAATCTCTATTGCATAGATTAGTTCGCTGGCAAACGCGTGATACTCGACAAATGGCGCTAGTATAGTACCAGAAATATGTTTAGCCAGAAGTTCGGCAAAACGGGGTTTTGTATAGGCATTGTCAATCTTTATATCATCATTGACTAGTCACAATTCATATTTCACCGAGGTCATATCTTCCTAAGGCCCAACATACAAATCATATCCTACTCGAATTTGTTCATTATAGCGTAGGAAATAAAGTAGAATCTCTTTTGGTCAAAATTAAAGGAAACATATAATTCGAGTCTGTTCCAATTGTATAAAATTCAAATTTCATTGGAAAGAAAGAAATAATGAAAAAGCAAGCAGAAAAAAGTCAACCTTTAAAATGTAGAGGACAAGTACAGTCAACTAATTTGATTTATAGGCCACTTCGAACCTTGTCACAGTGACGTTTGTAAGAGTTCTTTTGCGTCGTTCTTATAGATTTTCGCTGTGACAAGGAACGAAGTGGCCTATGAATCGAATTGGTTGACTGTACATTTAAAATAAAGAGCCACGAAACGGTCCCGGACTCAGCATTGTCCTAGCCGGGGAGGCCAGCGCTGGTTTGGCCCGCCAGCCATGTCTGGCAGACATCGGGACATGTCACTACACTCTAACGGGCTGGCCACGATATTGTGCGAATTGCGGCGCGGCAAACGTTTTATCTGTTCATTGCGTGTGATCCCAACTAACCACAGTGCATTGTGCGTCTCGACCGCGCAACGAACAGATAAAACGCTTGACGCGCCGCAAGTCGCGCATTGTCGTGGCCGGGCCGTAACACTACTCTCTAACACTACGCTCTAACACTACACTCTAACGCGGGTCTGTCAGTAGCGACACCGAGAGCGCGGTGGGCGGCGCGCGGCCGTCGCGGCTGGCGCACCTCGGCGCGCGCGTGCGGGCCGTGCTGCCGCGCGGCAAGGACAAGGTGCAGGCCACGGAACCACAGGCCGAGAAGGTATGTACGCATTCATTTCTACACAAAAGATCCCAATGGGTCGAAGTGTATCCGAAATACCCTATAACATAAGATAGGTACTTAGCAGTAGCGGCGCGTCAATTAGGATATAAATTGACAAGCCGGGAAGCCTGAATTGTTGTGATAAGCTTTTTCTTCATGGAAAACTGCTCTACTATCTGAAAGTTGGTCAAGCCGGCAGGAATCGAGTTCTAAGGATGCGCCGCCACTGGTACTTACTCGTACATACATTAAGATCTCTTTTTATTATTACTTTTTTTATACAACGACGGTAGCAAACAAGCATACGGCCAGCCTGTAGTAAGCAATTACCGTAGCTTATAGACGCCTGTAACTCCAGAGTATTCACATGCGTTACCCTAAAAGTCGTTGGAGCTCTGGGAACCTTACCATCAGGAACACAACACTACATACCTGAAAGGTAGCAGTGCTGTTATGGCTGTGGTCTTCTATTCTGAACTAGAGGAGGGAAAGCGTAAACAAGGCGGACAATTCCTCAGGTTCAAAGATGTGCTCAAACGGCATATGAAGAGATGTGACATTTAACCGTCTCGCTGCTAAACGACCCATGGTGCAAACCAAAGTCCGCGTCTTTGAAATTAAAAGCCCGAACACCTGCGGCCATTTTATAGAATACTGGCTGACCCGGCGAACTTCCTACCGCCTAAAAAGCGACATTTGTGATAGCTTTTAATTAATATATGATTTTAATTCAATAAACATAATGGCCACAATGGCGACCATTCAATTCAGGTCATATTTATTTTTCGAAATCACGTGATTTTTGACTTTTTAATACTTAATGTCTCAATTAGGGCTGTGACGATTCCAACCCATCCAAAATCATTTGAATCGGTTCAACCGTTCTCGAGTTATAAGCGGTTGAACAAACCCCACTTTCTTTTATATATATACGAGTAGATTGTCACGTGTCCGCAATGCTCCAGGATATTTTCTAGGAAAATAAGCTACATAAGC
Source organism: Grapholita molesta (assembly GCA_022674325.2). Taxonomy (NCBI): domain Eukaryota; kingdom Metazoa; phylum Arthropoda; class Insecta; order Lepidoptera; family Tortricidae; genus Grapholita; species Grapholita molesta. Next base: position 177,162 of record CP053145.2, on the reverse strand, counting down.
GAGCTCACCAGTAACAACAGAGCCAATAAAGTGGTCGCCGTGACCGAAATCGGTCGGACGAATCATCATTATCATATCGTTGACTGAATTCCCAAAACACAAGAGTTCTTTAACTTTCCATGGGTCTCAATTTTGTGTAATGTCAAAGATATTTAAATCGAAAGAAAAATAGAAATAATTGACTCGCAGCGGGACTCGAACCCACAACCTCTGGATAAAGGGTCATTAACGGTGCCGTAAAAAGGGTTCAATACTCTTCGGTAGATATCGCTACACGTAATGACGTATACCAGGAAGGATAAGATAGAAAAAATAGACACGTCTAAGCGGTACTCGTATGGTACAATTGGTAGTGCACTGGGCTAGTGATCCCAGTGCTAGTCAAATTTTTATATTTTTCTTTCGATTTAAATATCCTTGATATGCTAGCAGACGTTTCTGTTTAATATAAAAACAATTTTGTGCAATGTCTTGTAATATTTACTTAGATTTTTTCCAACAGCCCCTAGCGGAAGAGAAAAAGGGCGTCGTGTATGCCGAGCTGGCTCTAGGGGAGCAGACCTCGGACAAGCCGCAGCCACCGTCCACGGAGTACGCTGAGATCGTCTACACGGAGCAGCAGGCGGAGACGAAGGAATAAACCTCATGTAATACTAAAGAAGCCTAGTGGCACGCTCTGAGTGGACGCTTAGACGGGCGTGCAGCGTAAAGTTCAAACAAATGGGAATGTATGGAAGCGACCGCGCAGACATCCCTTGTTCTCGACGCTTAGCGCTCAGAGCGTCCAATCCGGCCCAACACTAGGCCCACTAGTAAGATTTACTTACGTAAGAACGAAGCTACTTGCTATATCTTTTCACCTATAATTCAAACAGTGTTAGTATTCTTTTCTAAAACCTTCAAAAGTAATATTGTTTAAACAATCAGTTCTGGATTCATCACTTCATCATACGATGTCTAGAGTTTTTGGAATAAAAATATTAAAATTGATTTATTCAAACAGCAGAATAAAGACTGCTTATAAAATTCTTGTAAAAATAATCTAAATTCATAAAACGTGCTTGTGACATATTGCTTATACCAATTTAAAAACGTAATACTACTACATCTTTTCTACTGCGGAATCATTATTTTCATCTTAAGTTTTCCCTATTCTTCTCATTCTGACCTATAGCTGCGTTCTTATCAGGTAACAAACTTACAAGTATAGTTATGGTATGATATAGACGTGCGAGAGTGTATGGAAGAAGCTGGTATACATTAAGTTACTTACAAAAGAGTTTGTGATTGTATTTAGTGCAGATAGTCAGAACATCACACTACCATTAAAATACACTGATAGTGTAAAATGTAACTTACACTCATAGTTGCCTCATGGCTAAAATCACAAAATTTCTTACAACTAAAGGGAAAATTGAGAAATCAATTGCGCCCGGTGAGACTCGAATGTGGTACCCTGCCTTGCCCATCGCACTAGCAACTGAGTTATAGAGGCTTGACAAAGGTTGTGAATTTCTCCACCATATTCTTCAATGCGCCTAGAGACATCTACCGTGTTCGAGTGTCATCCGAGGTAGTTAATTTTAAAATTTCTCCTATATTTCTAAGAATTATGATTTCGCTAGCAGACGTTTCTGCTCAAACTTATCACAATAATCATCTCAAATTTTATATTTGTTGACTTCTCAACAAATATCTCGAAAATATTTTATATTGATGCCATTTCTATATACATTTCAATATAAAAAAAACCATAGGTACTGTATTAATTTTAACATTCCAATTAGTTTCGAATGAGTTTTATACAGTATCAATCCAAATTGAGAAGTCAGAAACTATGAGATATAAATTTAGATAGAGATATGTACTGTATACTTTAGTTTCCATAAAAAAACGAAAATACATAATAATAAGCATTATCGACCTCTGTTTTAAATAATCAGTGCCTTTCCCAACAGCTGAACGTTTAAAATTAGTATTGGAATCCACCGAGGAACGTAATTTATGAATTTTAGTGTCTATGTTAAGAAATTGGTGTTAAATAGGTTAGTTTGATTAAATGAGCTTTTAAATGATTGATAATGGTTATACGAAAATTAAATTATAATATAGCGCGCAAATTATATTACTAACGAATTTGTGATATAACACGCACAGAGTTTTTTTTATATCTATGCCATATTTTATGATATATTTATTACAAGAAAATAATAAGTTCAATTAAAAATTATGATAATATCAATCTGTCGCATCTGTCTTTGGCAGTTAACAAAAAGATAAAAAGTAATTATAAAAAAATATAAGTAACATTATTTGATGAAGAGCAAAATTTAGCATTTTTTTATATATGTTTTTATTTAACCGTAACTCATTTTAGTCATTTAAAAAGCTCAAAATAGTAATCTCATTTATGAAAAGAGTGTGCTTTTTGATATTTTAGCTAAGTATTCAATAAGTGTATAAAATAATATTATTTTAGAGATATTCGGGTTTTTTCAACAAGTTTTAATTGAATTTGTAATAAATATATAAACAGTCAAATTTTATAATATATTCCTACCTACTTAAAGCTTTTATTGATTGGCAAACAAAGACATCAAATAACAATAAAAAAAACACGAAATTAAGCTTGTTGTAAAAAAAATATAGGTACTTCACTGCTTACGCAGAAACCATTTTAGTGTTGTACAAAATATTATATTAGTTAATATTAAAAACGTATAATTACCGAAATATACAAATATACATAATTTATAACTGCTTTCATTTTTGCAAATCTGTTTATTTATTTTCGAGTATTTTCGGAGAATCTTATTCCGAAATCGAAAATGATTTTTTTCTATTGATTTATGTTATATTTCCTTGACTGCATTTTTATATGAATTTTTCTACTGCTATTTAATTAAATAATTTTAAAATTTATAAATATAGATGTTTTCACTTTATTCAAATAATCACTGCCTTTTAGACCGTAATCTTTGTATTTTTATAGATGTTAAAATTACAATATATTAATTAGGACGTTCCTATAATTGTCAAATGTATGTGCTTTTTTATAAAATAATGACATGTTAATTAAACAGAAGAAAATACACAGCGCGACCGATAAACATTAAATTGATATACTTATATTATTATTGACTTTAATTATTTTATATTATAGTATACTACCTATATGTAATTTAAGAGAAAAAGCAGGGTTGTAACATTGGAGGCTTTTATGAATCCATTTAAAAAACCTCAAACAGAAAAATGAAAAATCTACTCGGGGTGCGTTGAGCATTGGAGAACTGGGTGATTCAACTTTTTGTTGTTGTTATTCGGTTTCGTCAGCCAGGGGACAACTGAAGCATAGTTTGTTACAAGAAATGTGGGAGCGCGTTCTATTAACGCCTTTGGTAGGTGATCCCTTGTGGAAGGGACATGTAGCAACAATGTTTTGTGTATTTAGATGCCATAAAACTATTTTAAGTGTGACCCAGGGGAACCATGGCAACGCGTGACATAAGTAGTTGATTGAGCCAGCTACTTGTAGTCTCGTAAGAAAATATTTCCAGTATTTTCCCCAATATGGCGAGTTTTTATTTTATTTTTCTGGTCGAGGTATAAATCCACGGTACAAAGTTATTTTAATTTAAATAATATAATATAAAAGACTATTATAACGTGGTATTAATAAAAGAGATATTTGTAAGTTTTTTTTATTTTATTTTATTCCGTCCAATAAGTTATTTTTAATATTTACCATGTTTCAGGTGCTTGTAATCAATAAATATAATTCTTTGTAACCCTTATCTGGGTTAAAATTGTAGACATATACATGTGACAACTTTAGTATTATTTAAAAATACATAAAATAAAAACTGTCAATAATTTAAATCAGTAAAACATTTTACTGCCTAATATGGCTTCGTGCAGTCGCTATCAAATATATCGGACTCACTAAGGTACTCAAAAAAATCTGAACATGTATTTTATCGCCTTTATAATAGACGTGTTGTTCATATTTTTGTTTATTTGATTTGGCCGTTCCGATATATCTGATGGAGACTATTAAAGGGTTAATATTTGTATCACTTAATATTTTTTACATTTTATATGTTTTCTACTATATTTACAAGGTGCTTTATACATTTCAACGCACATTCGTATTAATTATAAAAATATAATTGTAACCGGATTTTAAGGCCGTGCATTTAAAAATTGGAACATGAATTATTTTAAACGTTTTTTTGGCTGTATATGTATCTCGATCGACTTAACACGATTATTGTTAATTTTCTAGATAGAAAACCAAGTGATTGAGTCCCTTGATTATTTATTCTCCATAACTTAAGCTAACCATGCAATATAGAGCAGACATGAGTTTAAAAATTGTATTTTATATAATGACTGACAGAAAAAAATGTATAAAGCTATTACAGTTTGACATATTTTAGTCAATTTTAACCTTTTCGCTGCCTCGTCAATAAATATCTGACGTAAGTCACACGCCTACAAGCAAGCGAAAATAAACCTTACCTCTCAGTACGTCCAAGGCCTCGACTCGATATCAAGTGGCGTGTGGGGCACGCATTTTTCTAACTTCATATCAATTTAATGGCGTCAAAAAGGTCAAAAAAAATCTTATTCTTTCGTGCACGATAAATGTGTCTCCATGTAGGGCCTTAAAATTTCCGTTAGAAATTATATGTCGATAGTTCTGATTTTAAAGTGGTGATTTTATAGTTTTAAATGTGAACCCCACTTTAGTTAAGTCTGTCGCTTGTCTGTGGCTTCGCCTGTGTTTATGTGCAGTCCCGTAAGAGGTACTTAAATGGATATCATTTTAATTGTAATAAATTTGTGTCATTTTTTAATACATTTGTTTTATTTTTTGTCAACTTCCTAGCTTTTTTGTTTGGTCTGGTCTAGTGATCCTGCGTATGAAGATTGTCCTGGGTTCAAATCCCAGTAAGGGCATTTATTTGTGTAATTGTAGCATTATTAAAAAATATATAAACTTTTATATTTCTCTAAGATGGGGGATCTATGACAAGGGCTCTGGCTAGTCTTAGGATCACTATGAAATAAATATACATTTGATTTTGATTTGATAGATATTTGTTCGTAAGTGGGTGTTTCTGTTTTTTTTATGACTAAGGTGGCAAACGAGCAGACGGATTGCCTGGTGGTAAGCAATTACCGTCGCCCATGGGCACCCGCGACACCAAGGGATTTATTTTTTATTTCATCAAAGTTTACCAACAATTATTTACACCACTATTTAAAATACTAATATAATTATATGCATGTATTTAAATATTAACATCGTATAGACCAGTAAAATTACGAAAAGAGATCAGTAAAAGTACCAAAACCTGGACATAATTCGATAACCGTATATTTTCTTTTTCTGTGACATAAAGTATTGTTAGTTCTTTTTAAAATATAAAAAAATAAACATTTTAGGGTTCCGCGTCAATGTAAAAAACCGAAGACCATTTTGGGTACTATGATCACGTTATCATCAAAACATAATAAATTAAAAATCTAATTCATCATCATCATCATCTCAGCAACAAGATGTCCACTGCTGAACATAGGCCTCCCCCTTCGACCTCCACATATACCGGTTGGAAGCGACCTGCATCCAGCGAAAGGCACTCGAGTGGAGACCACGGACTAGCAAGCGTAGCGTAGGACGTCCACCCACAAGATTCACAGACGACCTCATTAAGGTCGCCAAAATGTAATTGAATAAATAATATTACTATTAATAAAATTTGGACCCGGTTATGTCCTTAAATTACGTCCAACAATGAGAGGTAGGGCACAGCGATGACCATCACGCTTGAGTCTGGGGCAGCCCAACTGGGGAAGTATCTCCTCCTTACAGAAGACCACAGCCATAATAGCACTGCCACCTTTCAGGTATGTAGTGTTGTGTTCCTGATGGTGAGTAAGGTTCCCAGAGCTCCAACCCCCCTTAAAGGCCGGCAACGCGCTTGTGACTCCTCTGGTGTTGCGGGTGCCCATGGGCGACGGTAATTGCTTACCACCAGGCAATCCGTCTGCTCGTTTGCCGCCTATGTCATAAAAAAAAAAAATATTATACCCACGGTCTTGAGTTTTTTACATAGACGCGGAACCCTAAAATGTTTAATTGTTTATATTTTAACAAGAACTAACAATACTTTATTTCATAGACAAAGAAAATTACAGTTATCGAATTATGTCCAGGTGTTGGCAATTTTACTTGTCTAGTTGGCCTAGTCACAACACAAGCCTTCTTGAGCTTACCGTGGGCCTCAGGCATAGGCGGCAAACGAGCAGACAGATTGCCTGGTGGTAAGCAATTACCGTCGCCCATGGGCACCCGTAACACCAGGGGAGTCACAAGCGCGTTGCCGGCCTTTAAGGGGGGTTGGAGCTCTGGGAACCTTACTCACCATCAACAACACAGCACTACATACCTGAAAGGTAGCAGTGCTATTATGGCTGTGGTCTTCTGTAAGGAGGTACTTCCCCAGTTGGGCTGCTCCAGATTCAAGCGTGATGGTCATCGCTGTGCCCTATCTCATTGTTGGACGTAGTTTAAGGACACCCGGGTCCAAAAGGGGTGTAACAATATCCTGTAATATTCAGTTGAAGGATATGGTGGACAAATTCGCAGCCTTTGAGCAAACCTCTGTAGCTTAGTTGGTAGACTGATGGGCATGTACCCCAGAGTCGCGAGTTCAACACCCGGAACAGTTAATTTTCCATTTTTCTTTTATTTCTAAAGACCAACAGGAAAATATTCACAGAAAATAATAAAAAAAAAAATTATATATTATTATATTTTATTTACACAAATGATAACATTTAACGACTTAAACTTAAAATTATATTTCTTACAAAATGATAATAATCTTATATTATTTACAAATATAGTGACATAATAAATCATATCCTTGACTACATATTGCGCCACCAGTATCCAGTGGATCCTGGCGATTTTTACCTTGTGGGGAGTTTGCCCACGCTGCGCCTTCCTGTACGTGGTCGCCCCTCGAGAACCTTTACGTACAGTCAGCGTCATATAGTTCGTAGCATTCAAAGTACTCAAATAGTTCGGTACACCATACTAATTCTATGGTGTACCGAACTTTTTGAGTACTTCGGATGCTACTAACTATATGACGCTGACTGTACGCCCCACCGGCTATCGGTTCTACTTGAAATGTGCCCCGCCCACTGCCACTTCAGTTGTTTAATACGTACAAATATTTCTTAGACTACACTCAGGAGCTTTAACAATGAGATCGTAATATTTTAACGTATAAGATATAACTAAGAACAAATATAATAATTATTTTTTATTCAATATTTTGATTTGCTTTGATTTTTAAGCACCTAATACTACTATATAACTTAACTTTATAAGATACAGTCAACCGTTCTAAAAAACATTCCTAATTTTTTAAAGCCCTTATCGCATTTAAGTTCTTCTCTATCCTTCACACTACAAAATATCTGACAAAAATAATAAATTTAAGTAATTGGTACTACACGTAGGCCCTATTATCCATTTTGTTACCGCCATAAAAGTTATGGAAAATGCTAATCAAATGGAAACCTATTTTTTGCATATTCTTGTTCTTGTTTTATCACAGTAACGCGGTGGAATAAATAGTTGGTCTCGGACTCTCTAGAACACAAAATGACTAGTGTAATATTTTAGTCTACATCGCAAATGGTCTAGAACACAAAATATCTACAATTACTTATACGTTTTTTTTTAATGACATAAGCGGCAAACGTGCAGACGGATTGCCTGATGGTAAGCAATTACCGTCGCCTACGGGCACCCGCAACACCAGGGGAGTCACAAGCGCGTTGCCGGCGTTTAAGGGGGGGTTGGAGCTCTGGGAACCTTACTCACCATCAGGAACACAACACTACATACCTGAAAGGTAGCAGTGCTATTATGGCTGTGGTCTTCTGTAAGGAGGTACTTCCCCAGTTGGGCTGCCCCAAACGTAGACTTTTATTTATCTACATTAGAAGAAGAAGAAGAAGAAGAAAAACATTTATTTACCGCACAAAAGACACACAAATACATAATATTGGATTACGTAGTTTTATCTTTACGTTAGCGATGTCGACGTCCTATTTCTGTGCGGTTTGGCCCTCGGCCATTAAAAGACTAACGAACCTAATCTACCGAGCTACCTATGAGTGGTCATTTTGTGTTCTAGACAGTCCGAGATCAAAGCGAATAAAATATCAGGCCTTATTTTTACATATGTATTAATTTTTATTTATAGAAACACGTGGGAGAAATACAATTTGATGTATTTGTTTGTATTTCTTTTTTAGAACGGTTAAATGAAACGCTAGTTTTTTTACAAATAAGTATCAAAATTATAAATTTAGTTAAACATACATGACTTTTATAATAATTAAATAAGTACACATATCTCTATTTATTTACTGAATAAACTTACTTTGACTAGCTAAAACATGTAATTTTCATTTAAAATAAATATTAACATTATATACATTTTTTCTTGTATATAAGAGTATTAGAGAAAATCTAATAGAGGTATATATCTACATATAATTTACAATATTTATCGCGCAACGCATCAGTATCCCGATATAGTAGGGTATCAGTACAGCGGGGGAATGCTGCCAGCATCGTCACATCATGCCAAAGGGGCCCAATTTTTACGACGTTTTTGAAATATATATTATTAATTTTTCTTTAGTTTTATTTAGGTTGTTGGTATCTGTAAATTGTATTAAATAAATACAAAAAATTTAAGATTATTTTCTCAGCAATGTCACTGAACATTGCCGGGGACAGACAGACATGGCGAAATAAGGGTAAATAAATAAATAATAAATAAATAAATATTTCGGGATAATCTTACACAAATCGACCAAGTCCTACGGTAAGCTCAGTAAGGCTTGTGTTGTAGGTACTAGACGACGATATATATAATAGATAAAATACATATAAATACTTAAATACATAGAAAACACCCATGATTCAGGAACAAATATCTGTGCTCATCACACAAATAAATGCCCTGACTGGGAATCGAACCCAGGAGCTTCGGCTTCATAGGCAGGGTCACTACCCACTAGGCCAGATCGGTCGTCAAGGAGGGTTCCTAGTTGACTACGGATTCTACGGACCCTAACTAGATGATCCTGTTACCACAATTAAATCGCCTAAGTACATGCCAACCGTATTTATCTGACGTTCATAATTGCATTATAATGTGCCCAACTTAAAAAACATATATTGACGACCGGTCTAGCCTAGTAGTGACTCTGCCTATGAAGCCGATGGTCCTGGGTTCGATTCCCAGTCAGGGCATTTATTTGTGTGATGAGCACATATATTTGTTCCTGTAGGTGTATTTATATGTATCTATCTATTATATATATCGTCATCTAGTACCTACAACACAAGCCTTACTGAGCTTACCGTAGGACTAGGTCGATTTGCGTAAGATTGTCCCGTCATCATCATCATCAGCCTATCGTAGTCCACTGCTGGACATAGGCCTCCCCAATTTCACGCCATCGTGTTCGATTTTCGGCTGTTCGCATCCAGCTCCTGCCAGCCATCTTGCGCAAGTCGTCACTCCACCTAGCCTGAGGGTCCTACACTACGCTTGCCGAGACGCGGTCTCCACTCAAGAACTCGTTTACCCCAACGGTTATCGGTCCAACGGCTAATATGGCCAGCCCACTGCCACTTCAACTTGCTAATACGGTGGGCTATGTCGATGACTTTAGTTCTCTGCCGGATTACCTCATTTCTGATTCGATCCAGCAGAGAAACGCCGAGCATAGCCCTTTCCATAGCTGAGCGACTTTCAACTTGTGGACCAGCCGTACCGTCAGTGTCCACGTTTCGGCTCCATACGCCATAACGGGTAGGACGCACTGATTGAAGACTTTCGTCTTTAGGCACTGTGGGATCGACGATGTGAAGACTCGACGTAACTTCCCAAATGCTGCCCAACCTAGCTGAATTCTTCTATTCCCCTCGTCCTCGAAGTTGTTTCTACCCATCTGCAATGTCTGCCCGAGGTAAATATATTTTATCCCGTAATATTTATTTATTTATTTATTATTTATCAAATAGATTATTATTCAATTTCCTCAATTTTAACCTCATTCTTAGTGATCCCATATTCAACATTAGGATGCTTCCTGTCATAATGCCTGATAACATTTTGTTTGTGCGAGAAATTCCTACAACAGACATTACATGAGAATGGTTTCTCCTTAGTGTGAGATCGCATGTGATATTTCAGTCTACTCTCCCTGGGAAACTTTTTATTACAAATATGACAAACTAGATTTTTCACTTTACTATGCCTAACTTCATGTCTGTCCTTATTGTGTTTGTGTGCGAAGGATTTTTTACACATTCTGCAGGCGTATGGTTTCTCACCTGTGTGCGTCCGCATGTGAGGCTTAATCAGACCGAAAGACGTGAATCTTTTGAAGCAAACCTTGCAGAAATATGGTTTGACACCGTTGTGTAGCTGCGTGTGTCGAACTAGCGTGCTCTTGTGTTTAAAATTCATACTACATATATCGCACATGTATGGTTTGTCACTACTGTGTCGTGACATGTGACTGGTAAGTAGATATTTTTTATGGAAAAATTTGTTGCAAATCGGGCAGTTTAGGCTTTCTGGTCTTGCCTTATGCCTCTCTCTATGTTTGAGCATATTCCCCCTAATGCTAAAGGTGCGCCCACATATGTCACACTCGTGAGGTTTATTTTCTAAATGCGTTTTTTTGTGTTGCTCCAAATTGGATATAGTTTTAAATCTTTTCTTGCATTTATCACATTTATATTTCTTCTCTATGGTGTGTAAGTATATGTGTTTCTCGTAGAACTTTATGTTTGTGTATTGCCGGTTGCAGTGCTCGCAGGTGTATGTTTCTTTTTGGTGCAGAGCTAGGTGGCGCTGTACGTTGCCACGGTTCGAGAACACCTTGTGGCACACGGGGCAGGTGGAGGTGCCGTTGATTTTGTCCACCGACTCCAGGTCTGGAAAGATAAACAATAACTTTTGAAAAAATTTTTATTATGCAGAAACGTCTGCTAGCGAATATCTTCGATATTTAAATCGAAAGAAAGATATATTTTTTTTGACTCGTAGCGGAACTCGAACCCACAACCACTGGATCACTAGCCCAGTGCACTACCAATGGTGCTATACGAGTACCGCTTAGACTTGACATTTTTTTTTCTATTTTATAAAACTCCTTACACCATGTTGCATTGGGTGCTGTCTCCATGAGCGTACCATGATACGAACAGAGGCAACATCCGCATAGTGTTACCCCTTACATTTGATTGTCGAAAGGGCCTCTGCGCGTTGGTTCGTTCCGGCTCGGCATACGCCTCCCAAATATCCGGAACACCATAGTTCCGTGTACGGAAAAGGCATAAATATAATGGAATAATGTACCGTTGTAGTCAGGAATGTCCGGGAGGATGGACTTGGGTGACGGAGGTCCTTGCCGCTTCTTCTGTTTCCGTACTTTCTCCTGCTGCAAAATAAATACATATTACAGGTCACAGTTTTTTTTTTATGACATAGGCGGCAAACGAGCAGACGGATTGCCTGGTGGTAAGCAATTACCGTCGCCCATGGGCACCCAGGGGAGTCACAAGCGCGTTGCCGGCCTTAAGGGGGGTTGGAGCTCTGAGAACCTTACCCACCATCAGGAACACAACACTACATAGGTACTTGAAAGGTAGCAGTGCTATTATGGCTGTGGTCTTCTGTAAGGAGGAGGTACTTCCCCAGTTGGGCTGCTCCAAGCATGATGGTCATCGCTGTGCCCTACCTCTCATTGTTGGACGTAGTTTAAGGACATACCCGGGTCCAAACACAGTTGCACAATTGACAGAGCCCCACTGTAAGTATTTTTGAACAGCATAAAATTTGAATTTGTAACATACAGTAATATTGTGTATAGTATACTTCCGAGAGAATTGTGCCCCTATAAAAAAAATATTCAGCAGCCTCAGATCTATATCAGACTAAATTTTCGTGAGATTTGACTGAAACTACTTTTTTCCCGTGTTTGCTGCGAAATTATCCGAGTCCCTTGACCACTATCATATATCTGATGGTGCCTGTATTAAGCAACACAAGCATTTTAGACCCGGGTATGTCCTTAAACTGCGTCCAACAATGAGAGGTAGGGCACAGCGAAGTACCATCTCGCTTGAGTCTGGAGAAGCCTAACTGGGGAAGTACCTCCTCCTTACAGAAGACCACAGCCATAATAGCACTGCTACCTTTCAGGTATGTAGTGTTGTGTTGTTGATGGTGAGTAAGGTTCCCAGAGCTCCAACCCCCTTAATGGTCGGCAACGCGCTTGTGACTCCCCTGGTGTTACGTGTGCCCATGGCCAACGGTAGTTGCTTACCATCAGGCAATCCGTTTGCTTGTTTGCCACCTTATGTCATAAAAAAAAAAAAAAAAGAAACGTAAACGTACTTAGTTTAGCCATTACCCCAGTAGCACATCCATATTAGTGAATTCACAATGACATGAGACTCCGATGCCGGTTAAGTATTAACACATTTTTTTAAACAACGACAGTGGCACACACGCATACGCCTGATGGTAAGCTACCATATCCTATTCTATATTCACATGCGCGTTGCGTAATCTAAAAGTTGTTGGAGCTCTGGGAACCTTATTCACCATCAGGAACAGAACACTACATACCTGTAAGGTAGCAGTGCTATTATGGCTGTGGTCTTCTGTAAGGAGGTACTTCCCCAGTTGGGCTTCTCCAGACTAAAGCGTGATGGTACTTCGCTGTGCCCTACCTCTCATTGTTGGACGTAGTTTAAGGACATACCCGGACATACCTGCGCTTGGTAATGGCTAGACTTGAAGTTAATATACTCACAGGCTTCTGATCTGCCGGCTCAATCTTCACGGCTATGTCTAGGTTGCCCGTATCCTCCTCATATTCTATGCTCACATCCTGAGGCTCCAGCTTCACAGACACGGTCTGATTCGGTTTGGTGCTGAAACTAGAAGATATGGGTCAATCAACTTTTATTGACGAGACATTATCCATGCTGGTTCTTCTAAATAAAAGAAACATTGATATATATTTCAAAATCTTGATGATAAATTATTATAATTTGGAAATTAGATTAAAGGACACAGTTCAGATAAGAAAGCATATCAAACGTCATGTTAATTTAATTCTAAGCAGTCATATTTGGACTTGTAGGTAATTTTATCTATATATATTTTGTATTTAATTCCTGTAATTGTTTGATACGTTTTCTTACAGAAGAACGCATGTATGTTTAAGATTTTTGTAATACTGAAAAAATAAGTCCCGCCGAGTTTCTTGCCGGACATAAAAGTCAAAAACTTCTCGGGTCAGAGGTGTAGGGTTAGAACTGGTTTAGTTTTTATTTTTCTCTTCTACTTTTGTATACTCGACGTATAAAAGTGCTCTTGTGGCCTACTTAGTGAATAAACGTTTGAGTTTGAGGTGAAGCGCTGCTAATACCAAGCAGCCGAAGTCGCGGGCGACGCCTAGTTACATGTAGCATTAGTATAATTACCTTTCTTCCTCGGTTTCGACTTTTATATTCACAAATTCTGTGTCCATTTGTAGCGGCGGGTCGGAGATCTCTTCGGTAACTTCGCCCGGATCCACCGGTTCATTCTTAATAATAACCTCAATGGACATTATAAATATCTTAAATAAACTAAATTAAGCAAATACACGGCTTTTTAAAGCTAATTTACAAGATAAATGGCATTTTCTCCAAGATTTTTCTATCGAAGTTGGAGTACAATTCTTATATTGACAGCATTGACTTGCGTTCAGTTACCAGAAAAAAACTTGGTATTGTGGTATTATAAATTATTTGATAACAATTATATTTCTACCCAAATTGATATATTAATAGTTTATAATATAACTATTTAATTAAATAAGACAAGTTATATTACATTATTTTAATTATTCTTTATTTTAATTTTGAAACCGTATTATGGAAACTCCATGTATTATACTGAACGTACCTTTAACTAGGATAGCCCTAGTCGTAGAGATGGGATGTTTCCGATCCGATCTTCCGTTAACCGAAACGTAACTAAAAGTCTTTTACATCAAAAAACGGTTTATAAAAACAGTTTCGTAAAATACTAAGTCAAACGATTAGAGTTTTTCTGGTCTAAGATTATAAATATATTTTTTATATATTTGGCCATGATATGGCAGTACCGGGGTTTCGTGGTGCTGTTAAAATGGTGATTAACCGGACCAGACCGAACTGATTCGGCCTGGACCAAAAATAAGAAGAAGTATATTTCGAGCATCTTTCTCTTTTACTCCAATTAAGGCGTCATTAGAATGACTGCAAGACACAATTGTCCGAAATTTACGAACATCATTTTTCGCGGTAGTTATCTGTTATCACATGTATACTATGCATACACGATATATCTATGTAAGTAGGTACAGTCTATCAGATACGGAGCGGTCAAGATGGTCACAAATATATGAACAACGCCGCTATTGCTATTATCAAGGCGGTATAATGCATGTTCATTTTGGTACCTTTGCCCTGTATAATAAAAAATACGGGTCTTAAAAAAATGAAATTAAAGAAAAATACTTACCAAACAAATACCTTTCTTGACCGTGTTTAACTCTGTTGTTATCAAGTCTTAGATTAAAAAGTTGCGTGACTGCATTTCTTTCCTCAATATGGCAAAAGAAAGTGATGCAGTAGGGTCATATTGTTTAAAGTTATATTCTCAACTTTTTTTTTAAATTTGGATTATTTTGTGTGGTTTCTAATACTCAGAATCAGAAGTTCTTTCGAGCCTGATAGGAGAAAATTGGCTCCCAAGGTTTTTTATTCCATTCCGTGACTATTTTTCAATATTTCATATAGCGGCAACGGGACGGAAGTAATAAAAAATGTATGAAAATTTTGAGACAGAGGCGCTACCGCCTTGATTCTGTCACTCCAATTAAGGCGTCATAAGAGTGACAAAAAAAAAAAAAAGAAAAGATCTTTATTTTTCAATTTAGGCACATTACATGCACTTATGAACGTCAAAAAAAAAAAAATCTACACCGGTTCAAACCCTACACCTCTGACCCGTGAAGATACCGGCAAGAAACTACGGCGGGACTTATTTTTTCAAAACAGTGATACATCAAATCTTAAAGTAGGTACTTACATAATTATGCGTAGTCCGATAAGAAAACATATCAAACAGTTTATTACAAGATAAGAAAATATTAAAATATAAAAGTAAAAATAATAATGTATAAATAAATTCGACTTCACAAAATAGACATACTTTAATATGCTTTCTTATCTGAACTGTGTCATTTACATTATCTGGAAGTACATAGAATTGTTGAATTCATTGCTAGGCGGTTTTGTTAGTTTCTGGTTTGGGCCATGCATGTTTGTCTGTCAAATAATCCTCTACTCTGTAATAGCCCTTAGACATCAAAGACTTTTTTAAGTAATTCTTAAGTATTGGGAAGGGTAATTTTAAGGCATCATCAGGTAACTTGTTATATAAATGAATACATTGCTCAAAAATGATTTATACACTTTACGCACACGACACTTTCTAATAGCAAGCTTATTCTTATTTCTAGTGTTATAGGTATGGATGTCACAATTTTTGGTAAACAACTGAAGGTTTTTAATAACGTACATAATATTTTCATATATATATTGACAAGCTACAGTTAATATATTAATTTCTTTAAAAGTTTTCTAACAGATGCACCTGCTCTTAAGTTATACATAAAACGAATGGCTCTTTTTGTAATACAAATATAGTCTGTATGTCAGCTGCTTTGCCCCAAACCAGAATACCATATGACATTACACTATGGAAATAACTATGATAAACTAATCGAGCTGTCTCAATATTCGACAGTTGCCTAATTCTCCTAACGGCGAAAGCGGCCGAACTTAATCTATGTGCGAGTTTTGTTATATGAGGACTCCACTGTAGACTTTTGTCCAATGTTAAACCAAGGAACAATGTTTTATCTACTATCTCTAAGCATTCATTATTTAAAAGTATTCTAGTATCCACCGGTGTAACATTCGGCAAAGCAAATCTAACACATTTTGTTTTCTTAGCATTAAGCAACAGATTGTTAGTAGTAAACCAGTTGAGAACATCAGCTAGTGTGTTATTAATTACATTAAAATCTGTAGATTGCCGGTCAACCTTGAAAATTAATGATGTATCATCGGCAAATAAAACTATATCACAACGGTTTTCTACTATACAAGGTAAATCATTTATATAAACCAAAAACAGGAACGGGCCTAATATAGAACCCTGTGGTACTCCTAATTTTACTAAGGCTCCTCTAGACTGGGTGTTATTTACAACGACTGTTTGGTTTCTATTGCTAAGATATGAGGACATGAGGTTTAAGGCATTTTCTGATAGGCCATAATGTTCTAGTTTCAGAATGAGAGTTCCATGATCTACACAATCAAAAGCTTTAGAAAGATCACAAAATATTCCAATGGCATCACAAGAATTTTCCCAAATACTGTAAATGTGTTGAATAAGCACCGAAGCAGCATCGGTTGTGGAACGTCCCTTTGTAAAACCGAACTGATTACTTGTAAGTAATCTTTGTCTGTTAAAGTGACTCAGCAGACTATTTAACATTAACTTTTCATAAACTTTACTTAGTACAGGGAGTATTGAAATCGGACGGTAATTAGTTAGATCACTCGATTCACCCGACTTAAAAAGAGGAATGACTTTACTACATTTCATAAGATCTGGAAAGACGCCTTCTGAAACGGAATTATTGTAAATTAAAGCTAAATAAGGCGCTATAACTTCTATAATATGACTAATGACCGCGACTGACGTTCCCCACAAGTCTTCTGTCTTCTTTAAGTTGAGTGACTTGAATGTCTTTACAATTTTTTCTGAGTCTACAAATTCAAATTCAAACATTATTTTACATTTCTTAATATTAGCGCAAAGTAAGGAATGTGCTTGAGGCGATGATGATTGTAGGCACTGTGTTGTATTTAGAGCCACGTTGGAAAAGTAATCTTCAAATGCCGAGGCAACATCGGCATTTGACACTACCTGTTGAGTATCTGAGACAATGTTCACTTGAGTAATGCGTGATTTACATTTACCGGCTTCTCTGTTAATAATATTCCAAACTGTTTTTACTTTATTGTCCGACACTTTGAGTTTAGAATTAATAAAGTTTGCCTTAGCAGTTAAACACACTTTCTTGAAGATCTTGGAGTAGTTCCTAACATAGTCCAGAAAACCAGCATTCCTGTTGAGCTCCCTCTCCCCATAAAGTTCGTAAAGCCTCTTTCTACTTCTGTGAATGCCCACAGTAGCCCATTCACTAAACTTTGCTTTCGTTGTTACTTTCGACCCACTAATAGTCCTCAATTTGAAATTTTTATTAAAACTATGAAGAATTACACCAAACAGGTCTTTATACATACTATTTGATTCGTAAAAATGAGAATAGGGCAATGAAGATAGACTTTTTTGAATTTCGTTTTTGAATAATTCCAAACGATAACCAGTAATGGGTCTAAATGTTATTGTTTGTGGAGTTCTCTGTCCAAGGCTTATAAATGATGCCCTTTGACCACTATGATCCGAATTAAAACAATTAAAAATTTGCTTATCTAAACATTTGCAATTGCAAAAAATATTATCCAGACATGTCGCACTGGTGGCTCCTACCCGGGTAGGTTCAAAAAATAAATTGAATAAATTAAAAGATTTAAACAAACATAGCAATTTGACAGTGTTACTAGACGATTCAAGCAAGTTAACATTAAAATCTCCACAGACTATAACATGTTTTTGGCTCCTAGACACTAATTTCAGTACATTTTCCATGGTACTTTCAAATGTGCCGAAATCAGCTGATGGTGGCCTATACACACAGATAACTATATAACTTTCCAATTCTACACATGCAAGTTCTACAATTCTTTCTATGGAACATTTGACAACATCCGTCCGCTCTTTACATTTCATACAGTTTTTAACAATTATAAGGGATCCACCATGAATGGCAGATTTTCTTGAGAAAGAACTGCCTAATTTAAAGTTGACAAAGTCAAACATCATATGACCATGTTTGAGCCAGTGTTCAGTAATGCACATGACATGAATATTATTATTATCTAAAAATAAACCTATTTCTAACTCTTTGCTGGAAAAACCCTGAATATTTTGGTGAACAATGTTCATACTCAGGTGTTTTTCCGCTGTCTGACAATCTAGTTTAAATGTGACAACGGTTTTGCGGCATTGTTGGATCGCCGAGACTTATTTACAACATTGAAACATCTATTTGGTTCTATATTAAAAGCTAATAAATCAATTATAGATATGCTACATTTCCTTGGCAAAAATATTTTCCCCGGGGCTAGGCAGAAACCCTCAAAACCGCGACAGAGACAATCGTCCGAAATTCACGAATATCGTGTTTTGAGGGAGCGCCGCAGTTTTCTTCTCCTATCAGGCTCGAAAGAACACATGATTCTGGAGCGGTACAGTATAACCACAGTATAACATCGAACTTCGTATATTTCGGGCATCTGGAGCGGTACCGCTAACATCGAAGTTCGTATATTTCGGGCATCTGGAGCGGTACCGCGAACATCGAACTTCGTATATTTCGGGCATCTGGAGCGGTACCGCGAACATCGAACTTCGTATATTTCGGGCATCTGGAGCGGTACCGCCAACATCGAACTTCGTATATTTCGGGCATCTTTCTCTTTTAACCCAATTAAGACGTCTTGAGAGTGACTGTGACAATCGTTCGAAATTTACGAATATCGTTTTTAGCGGTAGCGCCGCTGCCTCTTTTACCCCAATCAAGGCGTCACGAAAGTGACAGAGACAATCGTCCGAAATTTACGAATATCGTCTTTCGCGGTAGCGCCTCTGAGTAGAAATCACATAAAAAAAACTGAGAATACAACTTTAAATAAAATGGCTCAGTAACGCAACGTTTTCGTCAAACATAAAAAAATAGCATAACTTAACTGGTGACCGAAGAGCTGGCGGCTTCCTCGCACAACGTATCAGCATTGCGATACAACGAGGAAATGCCGCCAGCATCCTTGGTACAATGCCTCAAGAGCCTTTTTTAGATTTTATACTGTAACTAGTTAAGTACTTGTAGTTAGCATAGGTAGGTAAAAAAGTATCGATTGTTACCGGGATTCTCGTCTACATTCGTGAGGCATCTCTTTCTGATCTGATTGCAGATATTTTATATGTTCACCATGTGTTGTATCGTGTATGTGTATCTGTCTTAAGGCTTGGGCAGATAGGCGCGTTTTGAGAGCGTGGCGCAGCGGGGCGTGACAGCGGTGTGGCTAATGTAACGAAATAAGGCACACATTCAGACGGCAGCGTCGCGCCCCGCTGCGCCACGCCAGATAACCCGCCCTATGTGACCAAGCTTGAACTCCGCGTTTAGACATGCTGGGTCGTCTCTCGCCTCGCTATTCGTCGAAACGTTCGACGAGACTTTTCCTATACAAAAACGCGATGCGAGGGACGAGACAAATAGCGAGATGTCTGCGTACACATGCGTGCCCGCGCTTCGCCTCGCCATTCGCCTCGCTACTCGCGCGAATGTGTGGCGGCAGCATTAGGTATTTCATTGTAAAGTGAGATATATAAATGACCAAAATGGCCCATTACTAGCCGTTCTTGTCTACCTGAGTAATCAATAATGCAATAAATAATATGTAACTGTATAAATAAATAAATATTTGGGGACAATCTTACACAAATCGACCTAGTCCGTATTTTGACGACCGGTCTGGCCTAGTGGGTAGTGACCCTGCCTATGAAGCCGATGGTCCTGGGTTCAAATCCCATTCAGGGCATTTATTTGTGTGATGAACAGTGTTCATCACACAAATATTTGTTCCCGAGTCATGGGTGTTTACAATATTTACATAGATGTATTTAAGTATTTATATATATCGTCGTCTAATACCTTTAACACAAGCCTTACAGAATTTTTTTTTCTATGACAAAGATGGCAAACGAGCAGGCGGATTGCCTGATGGTAAGCAATAACCGTAGGACTAGGTCGATTTGTGTATGATTGTCCCGAAAAAAAAATCCTTGGCAGCTCGTGCGCTGCCCGCCCCGCTCATCGCTCCGCTCCGAGCGTCCAGCGTCACGATTAGCATACCGTGATAGTACATCCTGACCTCCCGCATCTGGTTGTCCGCATGCACCGCGTCGCGCTGCAGTAACGCCATGGACTTGGCCAGCCACGAGCCGTCCTGCGACGACCACTTGACCGGGAAAAAATCTGAAACGATCCAATCCTGGGCCAACCTCATCTGGCAGATTTGTTGTCAGAATGCATCTGTTAGCGTAATTCATTATTTCGCACTGCGCTAAGACCGGCTGATAGATTTATATCGTAATAGAAATAACAGAACACTGATAATAGAAGAATATAATAGCGAAAAAGCGTGGAAATATACAGAGACAATTTTGGTGTGACCGCCGAACGGAGTGTCAATACATGGCAGTTTATTATGAGGCTTTGGCACAAGAAGTTTTTTTTTTTTTATAACATAGGCGGCAAACGAGCAGACGGATTGCCTGATGGTAAGCAATTACCGTCGCCCATGGGCACCCGCAACACCAGGGGAGTCACAAGCGCGTTGCCGGCCTTTAAGGGGGGTTGGAGCTCTGGGAACCTTACTCACCATCAGGAACACAACACTACATACCTGAAAGGTAGCAGTGCTATTATGGCTGTGGTCTTCTGTAAGGAGGAGGTACTTCCCCAGTTGGGCTGCCCCAGATTCAAGCGTGATGGTCATCGCTGTGCCCTACCTCTCATTGTTGGACGTAGTTTAAGGACATACCCGGGTCCAAAAGTTTGTGTTTATGAAGCACATTTCTAACACTGACATTCCACAATGCCTCTTCAACCAATGTGTCCTGCCCACCATGACCTATGGCGCCGAAACATGGACGCTCACTGAAATCCGTGTAGCTCAAAGAGCCATGGAGCGCGCCATGCTCGGTATCACGCTTCAGGATCGAGTAAGAAATGTCGAGATCCGTCCTCGCACCAAGGTGCAAGACCTTGGTTTCGTCATTACAAATCTAAAATGGAATTGGGCAGGGCATGTTGCTAGGCAGAGTGATGGCAGGTGGACTAGAATGTTAACGGAGTGGTGGCCGCTTTCAAATGGAAGAAGCCCCGTCGGCGTCCGTTGGCACGTTGGGTCGACGACATTCGGGAGATTGCGGGTCACTTCTGGATGAGATTAGCTCAGGACCGGGACAAGTGGCGTACTAGAAGAGAGGCCTATGCTTACCAGTGGGTGATAAAGTGCTGATATGATGATGATTATGATTTCGCAGATATAGAAATAGTTATTTATTACACAAGGGAGCAAAGTTTAGTAGAAAATTTACCTTCTCGTGCTAATACTGAAACCCGAGCCAGCGAAAGATACAAAAATTCTCGCTATGCTCGTAGTTCAAATAGTAGAATCTTGAGCGTTGGGAGGGTTTCAAGTTACGTGAACTTTGCTGTCGAGTGAAATACAATTTTTTTTACCTCACTACTGCGAGGAAAAAAATAGATTTTAAAAGTCATTAAAATGATTGGCGTCCATCATTTATCATTCAAAAACATTAAATAAAAGAACAACCAATCAGCTAATGGAAAAAACACTCGATTAGTAATAACCAAAATGTGTGACATTACTTTGCACTCTTGTTAATAAAATGCTACTTTGCTATCTGTTTTAATAGTACTTTATGCAATAGTTGTATAAGAGGGTTCAAAAAAGGTGAGTGGCGTGTGTAACAATTTGAGGCGAAGCCGAAAATTGTTAATGTAGACGCCATGAGCCTTTTTTGACCTCTTTATATAACGTTGCATACAATACTTTTTCTACGACTAGGGATTAAATAAAACGCAATTTATAACTATTCCAATGCTAACCAAACACAGCAATACAGCATAAAAAAGAGCGGGAAGTTGCATACTGGAGCGGTACCGCGAACATCGAAGTTCGCATATTTCGGGCATCTTTCTCTTTTACTCCAATTAAGGTAGCATGAGAGTGACAGAGGCAATCGTCCGAAATTTACGAATATTGTTGTTCGCGGTAGCGCTGCTGACAAATGACAGCCGACAGAACGTAATCATAGACACAGTAAAATATATAATTTTTTCAACTGTCATTTACGTACTTGTGTTTTTCCTTATGTTGGCAGCAATTATTTTAGTTCTGTTACTGCTTCAATCAAACCATATAAATTCAGTTGTTGGTTAGGTTGGCAGTTTTGATTTTCGTTCTAAATTTAGTGTTTGCTTATTATTTTTATCTGTTGGATTCACCGCGGCCCTACCGCGAAAAACTATATTCGTAAATTTTGGACGATTGTTTCTGTCACTCTCATGATGCCTTAATTGGAGTAAAAGAGATAGACGCTCGAAACATACGAACTTAGATGTTCGCGATACCGGGCCTAGACACCTCTAGTAGTTGCATTTTACACATAATAACTCTAGGGTCTTTATGAAGTATAGACTAGATAGAATTTTGAGAAATTGCATAAGACATGTTTTTATATTCGTTCGCGGGAGCATATAATTTACAGATAAAAGTACCGGAGTAGAAAAAAGAATATAACAGTTTTTTCCAAGCTAGTGAGGTGAAAATAGTATTGTACGACGGACGGTGGTGGGCGTCCGTAGAACTGCGGCGCTACCGCGAAACACGATATTCGTAAATTTCGGACGATTGTCTCTGTCACTCTCATGACGCCTCAATTGGAGTAAAAGAGATAGATGCCCGAAATATACGAACTTCGATGTTCGCGGTACCGGGCCTGTGTTCTCCAGGGTAGAAGGCACTTCTTTTCAAAAGAAGCATAATTCTGTACATAATTTAGTTCTAAAAAGAACTACGCATAAATATGTACTTTAAGATATTTGATGTATATAACTGTATTGAAAAAATAAGTCCCGCCGTAGTTTCTTGCCGGTATCTTCTCGGGCCAGAAAGAGAGTGAACAGTCAGCTAGTTGGAGCACGAAGAAAATGGACGATTGTAAAGAGAAATTGAGTAAAAATACATAGTTATTTACTTACAATACGTATGTTATAAGTATTATAATATTTTGATACATACCCCTGTGCATCATACACTCTCCTTTATGCAGAATAGTCCAAGCTGTAATTAAATTGTTAAAGAAATGGCACAACAGTACATCATAATTATTCCTGAAGTTAGTTTTAAACACAAAACTATCGTGAGATTGAAACATATTAATTTATCAAGTTAAAGAAGCTGAAATTAGTTCATCAAAATTTGTTTTACCTAACATATCATAAGTGCTGTAAAAGGAGTCCACAAACCGTAGGCAATGACCAGCATTACCAACCATAGAAGTAGTAAACCTACAGGAACCTAAGGAATCCACCGATACAACGAGTTGTGACGCGTAATGGCGGCCGCTTTACATGTGTGCGTATTTCCGTGTGGTGCCAGTGAAATAAAAAATCCCAATTTCAGATTAAATATTTTAGTATAAAAAATGTGTTATGAATACACATATTTGTTAAATAAAACATATTTGTTAAAAAAACGACGATATGCGTATGATTTAATAAATATAGTAAAATATATTTCAGAAGCGGCGAATTTAACGAAAAACAGAATAACTCACTAATATTAAATTGACAAAAGTACACGATGAAATGTGTGTGTTTTCTCACTCTTCTCGACCCGATACTATAATTTCAAGCACTTTTACTATACACATTTATTAATTATGAGGCACAGCAATGGCCCTGCCAAGACAAAAAAAACTAATGAATTTCAAATCCTCATAGGTTTATCCCAGAGAAAATGTGATCAGTACGGGAATATAATGTACAAAAAAACAAATACACTTTTATTGTTTGACTAAACTCTCAAATTTTGAATTTTAATGTAGGTATTTACTTAAAACACAACGAGTTGGCCATAGACGTGAATTGACGCGAGACGCGATTGAATGTTCTGACTTACCTACTTAGTATGAAACAGCCAAGCCATAATTTTTCAACCAAGAAGTAATATCCTAAACTACTTAAAGATATTCATAGCCTTTATTAGCAATATCATAAGTATCATAACTAAGATTGCAAAACAACAGGTCGCATAGTTAAATTATGACGATTTGTCGTGACAATTTATGGTGGTAGTGTATAGGGGTTTACCGTATCTTTAAAAACTTATTAACATGAAAAGATGGTTGCAATTACATAGGTGATACAAATAGGGTTATAATTTGCAAAAGAACACTGTGTACTTTTTTTTGGTAAAGAACGTTACTTAATAAAATTATAAAATTTTAATCAACATTATTGGTATCGATAAATAATACATTGGTATGATACAGTTGTGATAAATAAAAGAACATAGAAATAAATTACAAAACAAAAATTAAATTAATTAAAACTAAACTTAAAGACCTGTACCTACACCAAACCCGCTCCGCGCTCATACATAATAGTTAACAAAATGGAACATCAATTACCCTACGTTCGGGAAATTTCTCCGATTTTTATTGACCCGATTGTCTGGCAACACAGATGGCGTGAAGTAAATAGCTAGCGAATTTACTAATTTTTAATGTAATTACGTGGTTAATTGTTTATTTACTGATGAAAAGTGATTGGGGGAGTTTTTTTGTGTCGATCAGTAGCATTTTTACTTGATATTACAGCATATGACGGCATATTTTAATATTTTTTGGTCCACTGCGGCGTGCTTTGACGTTCGGAGGCGACTGTTGGGAGTCCCGCGCATCAATGCCTTGCGTATGTGTGTGAAGCCTGTCAGTACGAGTCGACCGACGCCATTTGTAGTCACAATTTGTTGTTGGCAGCGTGGAGTCTAATAATATTATATAGTCTAAGTTACCAACCATCAGAAATGAAATCACTAGGTTATGAGTTTAAATTTGGAACAGCTGTCATATTCAAGTGCGGTGTCTATTCTAGTAATATATATTAAAACAGTCATTGATACGAAACGCCAATTCGTTATGTTGTTTTAATATAAATCGAACGATATTTGAACTCGAGTGACAATAGAATAGGGAGTTCATTCGCTTGTCTTGTTCGGTTTAATACGAAACGCCGCCATTCCAAGCTGTCATTTGTTTTGTTCGTTAACTTTTTAATGTTTCAAGTAACACTAGTAATACTGAAGGTCATGTTCCCACGGTTCCTGAACCCATCTTAAAACACTTATGATATATTATGTGTGTAGATAAAGTAGTGTATGTAACTATACCTACATAATTAGGCATTACAACAATCGTGTGATATTATTATGAAACTCACCTTCGGCTCGTTTCATAAACCCACACTCTTGTTGTAATGCCCTTCATTATGCACAGATACATAAACTACTATAGTGCTTAAATCAATATTGTTACGAGTAGTAGGTACAATACCCTACACTAAACTAATTTCATGCAAATATATTTTTTTTTAAGACAAAGGTGGCAAACGATCAGACGGCTTACCTCATGGTAAGCAATTACCGCCGCCCATGGGCACCCGCAACACCAGGGGAGTCACAAGCGCTAAGGTACCTTACACACCACCAGGAACACAACACTACATACCTAAAAGGTAGCAGTGCTATTATGGCTGTGGTCTTCTGTAAGGAGGAGGTACTTCCCCAGTTGGGCTGCCCCAGATTCAAGTGTGATGGTCATCGCTGTGCCCTACCTCTCATTGTTGGACGTAGTTTAAGGACATACCCGGGGGTATGTCCTTAAACTACGTCCAAAATAAAATAAATTCAAACTTAGCGTTGGTGGCTTAGTGGTAAGAGCGTGCGACTTGCAATCCAGAGGTCGCAGGTTCGAACCCCAGCTTGTACCAATCAGTTTTTCGAAACTTATGTACGAGATATCATTTGATATTTACCAGTCGCTTTTTGGCGAAGGAAAACGTCGTGAGAAAACCGGTCTAATCCCAATAAGGCCTAGTTTACCCTCTGTGTTGGAAGGTCAGCTGGCAGTAAGGTTTCGTAAAACTAGTGCCTACGCCAATTCCTCGGATTAATTGCCAAGCGGACCCCAGGCTACTATAATCCGTGGCGAAATGTCGGGACAACGAGGAAGATGAGCTCATGATTATGCTCCACGTTACGGAGCAAAACATTTTGAGCAATATTCGACGTGTGTTACTTACTTTCATATTAATTACATATTGATGAACATTTAAAATGAACTTACAGTAACCTGAAACAATAAATACATTGAAGTTAACTTTGAAAGTTCAAACTGTAGGTACAGTCGCCATCAGATATATCGGAGCAGTGGTGGTGGTCACAAATATCTGAACAACGCCTCTATTGTCAAGGCGGTAAAGTGCATGTTCCGATATTTGTGATCACCTCCACTGCTCCGATATATCTGATGGCGACTGTACATAACATTGCCGCGATAAATCAAATAAGTATTATATTCGATTTTATTTTTGATTTACTATATTAATTAACATGTTATACCGTTTATATACTAATACATAGCACAACATTACAGACCTGAAAGGATTCAATGGGGAAAGTGGTCTCGGCGCAGAATACAATTATATCCCATTCGGCCTCGAGACCCTCAGTCCGAGGGGCCCCGGCGCTCTGAGTCTCTTTAAGGACCTTTCAAAGAGGCCCAGAGACACCACAGGAGACCGAAGAGCTGGCAGCTACCTCGCTCAGCGTATCAGTCTTACGATTCAACGAGGAAATGCTGCCAGCATCTTCGGTACTATGCCGCAGGGGCCTTTTTTAGATTTATATTAGTTTTAGTTAAATTTATTGTTAATTTTAATAAGTTTTAATGATTTATTGTTTTTTTACGTATTTAGATGTTTTCAATAAATGACTAATTGTTTGATTTTTGATTGATTATATTCGTCATTTTGAACTAATTTCACTTAATATTGTAGCAAAACTTAATGTGTCAACATCCCTATTATTCCAAATCTAGGAGGAATAATGACTGGAGAACGCATCCGCGAGAGCCAGTAAGGGACAAAGATATTCTAGCTTTTGCAGCCCAAAATGTAACAATTGAACTATAGTTGGCTTTACAGGACATTTCTTTATAACAAAAATATTAGCTTATTCTGTATTAATTACCGCAACTTTGGTTGAAAACCTAAGAAAACTCCAATTGTATTTGTTTGTTCCCCTCCAACTTTGACAGTTCTGAAGGGTTCAGTTTGGAGGGGAACAAAAATGTGTTGAGACTATGACAAGGACGGATAAAAATAGCGCCGTCTCTGCCAAACTTATGGAATGTAACGTAAGACCATCCCTTTCGATCGTGGTATATTATTATTAGCACGTACGCTCCGTCTAGCAAGGCTCGGAACCGGTTTAAAAAATAACGGTTAAAACCGGTTTCTTTCGGTTTTACTCGGAACTATTATGAGAACGCGAACGTTTGAAGAACTTTATTAAAACCTAAATAAACCGGTTTATTCGACAATTGACGATGGCCGGCATGCCGCATGTGCCGCGTAAATACAGACACGTAGCAAATTTCTACTAGCAACTTATGTTTTTTTGGAATAAACCGGTTTTTAAAGTTCCAAACCGGTCAACTTGACAAGAACTTTATGAAAATGTTCCCCTAAAAACCGGTTTCGGGAGTGAAACCGAAATGAAAAGGTTTTGCGCCAAGTACATGATAACGGTTTGGTTTAACCGGTACCCGAGCCTTGCCGTCTAGTTGAATGGTATGACTATGTTCCAAATAAAGGGACCACCACAACAAGGTCAACCCAGTGGTGACAACTTGGGGGTTTTACCCCTAAATTTAGGGGGAGAAAACGTAAACAGGGGCAATTTTAGGGGTAGAAACTGATTAGGGTTTTTTTGGAGGGTCCTGACAAAAGCTACAAATAAATAGAAGAAAGCTGCGTGGTCTCTGTCCTGTATCTCGTGCGTAGAACGGAACTAATTGAACTCTATTGTAAGAAATAGGTTACAATACAGTTCTAAATTAAATTGTTTTGTATCTAAAAAAAGAGGATTAGAAAGTGCACAAAAATGAAAAGTAAGGAAAAAAATGTTAAGGGATTTTGAGGGGGATTTGAAATTTTGCTTGGGGGTAAAATTGAGCATGGGTTGGCAACACTGGGTCCACCCTACAGTTCCCGTGAAGTAGCAAGGTACCCACGATTCCGGTCTCCGCGCTGGTTGTGTTGCTCCATGTCACACCAGTTCCAGAAAGTCATGTACCGATACTCCCACTTATCCTGGTCCATGCGGTATCCACATACTGTGCCTAATCTGGAGAATGGACACATCAAATAAATATTACAGGACATTCTTACACAAATCGACTTACTTCACGGTAAGCTCAAGAGGCTTGTGTTGTGGCTCAGCTAACGATATACCGGGTGTTTCTTGTAACAGGAGCAATAATTTTAGGGTTCGCTTCTACACCACGAACCTAGCAACATTTGTTCTACAACTTTAAAAAAATGTGCAATTTTTTTTTATGGTATAGGAGGCAAACGAGCTGACGGATTGCCTGATGGTAAGCAACTACCGCCGCCCATGGACACTC
The DNA here is from genome assembly GCA_022674325.2 of Grapholita molesta. NCBI lineage: Eukaryota > Metazoa > Arthropoda > Insecta > Lepidoptera > Tortricidae > Grapholita > Grapholita molesta. Next base: position 148,456 of record CP053145.2, on the reverse strand, counting down.
GCAACACCAGAGGAGTCACAAGTACGTTGCCGGCCTTTAAGATCCCTATACGCTCTTTTCTTGAAGGTTTGGATGTCATATCGGTCCGGAAATACTGCACATGACAATTTATTCCAGAGTTTTGCTGTGCGAGGCAGGAAGTTTCTAGAAAAACGCACAGTTTAGGACTGCCAACCATCTAAGTGGTGATGATGGAAGTGTTGTCGTGTAGAGCGCTGGCGGAAGGAAGCAGCTGGGATTAATCCGAACAATTCCTCGGAGCACTCTCCGTAGTAGAAGAAGCAATTTATTACTTGTGATTTTTTCGAACAAAATAAATAGTATTTTCAATGAACAGCATCCAATCGTCTAGTTGACATTTACTGTCAGCCTACAAAATTCATAGTTTTTGCAATACATTGCTTATTTAAAAAATCTCTTTTTATTAATGTTTAGTGAACTATAAATTATTTTCAAAAGTCGCAGAACAAAAGTGTAGAAACGATGCCTAATGTTATTGCTCTTGTTGCAGGACACACGATATATAATTATACTTAAAGACAACATGATATTGAAATCCTATTATTTATTTCTGAATTATAATTTTTATATTTGTATTTTATAATATGTTTGTAGTCTTATTTTATATTCCACTGTTAAATATGTGTGTTCCTACCGTGTAAGTGTATTGATGTACATCTATAAACTTGCATTGTGTTTTGTAATAAATAAACAAATAAACACCCATGACTCAGGAACACCTTTTTTGATGTAGGAGGCAAACGAGCAGACGGATTGCCTGATGGTGAGCAACTTCCGCCGCCCATGGACACTCGCAACACCAGAGGAGTCACAAGTACGTTGCCGGCTTTTAAGATCCCTATACGCTCTTGCACATGTGCTCATCACACAAACAAAGCAGAATTAATGTTAAATTAAAGTTACTTTGTATAGTCATTCCCATTTGTACAGTCTTAGTATATACAAGTAACATCACTCTCGAGCCTGGAGAAGCCCAACTGGGGAAGTATCGAATTATATTGTTTTATGAGAAAGGGGGCAAACGAGCAGACAGATTGCCTGATGGTAAGCTATTACCGCCGCCCATGGGCACCCGCAACACCAGGGGAGTCACAAGCGCGTTGCCGGCCTTTAAGGGGGGTTGGAGCTCTGCGAACCTTACTCACCATCAGAAACAATACTACATACCTGAAAGGTAGCAGTGCTATTATGGTGGTTCTGTAAGGAGGACGTACTTCTCCGGTCGGGCTTCTCCAGACTGGTGATGGTACTTCGCTGCGCCCTACTTTTCATTGTCGGACGTAGTTTAAGGACACACCCGGGTCCAAATGGGAAATGATTTCCTTTATTTGTAATAGTATAAAAGCAGGGTTTGTCTTGAATAAAGAAAAAAATCACTAGGCTTGACAGAATACAGAGCACCTACGTCCGGGGAACATTTAAGGTCGCTAGCGTTGCCGATAATTTGATGGAAGGTCGCCTACGCTGGTGCGGGCACGTTATGAGGCGGGAAGAATCACATGACGACAGTAGTACTGAACATACGGGTTGGGAACAACCACTGACAACTTGGAGCGGATAAAAGTATGACATCGGACCGCATAAAGTAGCGTAATGGTACCCCAACTAGAGATGGGAATAATAATGGCCAGGAAGAAGAAGAAGAAAGAATCAGTATTTCCTCAACTTTGAAGTTATCTTTATATCCTGAACTCCCTACATCTCAGCCCTGTGTAAATAAATAAAATAATAAATAAATATTTTGGGAAAATCTGACACAAATCGACCTAGTCCCACGGTAATCTCAGTAAGGCTTGTGTTGTAAGTGCTAGACGACGATATATATAATAGATAGATACATATAAATACTTAAATACGTAGAAAACACCCATGACTCAGGAACAAATATCTGTGCCCATCACACAAATAAATGCCCCGACTGGGAATCGAACCAAGGACCATCGGTTTCATAGGCAGGGTCACTACCCACTAGGCCAGACCGGTTGTTTCTAATGGTGAGTAAGGTTCCCAGGGCTCCAACCCACTTGTGACTCCCCTGGTGTTGCGGGTGCCCATGGGCGACGGTAATTGCTTACCATCAGGCAATCTGTCTGCTCGTTTGCCACAAATGAATGAGTACATACCGATTGTGTAAGCTGCACCAGGAGTGGTAGGTCTCTGGCGGCGGGTCGGGCCGGAAGTCGAAGTTGCCGAAGTGGAGTATAGTCGACCCCACTTCCGGGTTCGGATACCCACTGCAGGCAACATGAATTAAAAAAAAAATATATTAAAAATTTTAATTTTACTAATGCTAGTAATAATCATTTAATCACATGAAAGAAACACAATTACAATAATATTATAAAGAAAGGATAAACTAAAATAACAAATAAAAAATAACCCCCAAATCGCTGCCAATGGGCAAAGTGCCCAGAAGGCTGGCCGCATTGCCTCGTTGGATGGCAATACTTATTCGTTGAGCAAAATATAGGCCAGCCTTCTGGTCACCTGTTGTTTCAATCAACAGGGATGCCAAAGCCTTGTACAGCCTACGCGCACTCGGTCCCCACGGTCCCAGCGTTTCGACCCCAAACGCCTCGAATATGTAACCAGTCCCGAGGGTAGCATATTTGCGACGTTTGAGGTCTTCGGCTGCAGCATGACCAGCACCGCTGTTAGTACCTCGAAGATGTGACGGCGCCAGGGTATCAACGCATGTAGCATCCCAAACTAGGGGCCGTCCCATCCTCCAAGGTACTAATTGTATAAAAGTTGTATAATATTGCTCGACGTGTTTCGCTCTACCCGTGATAGTCATGATTACGTTGTGGCTCGTTACGGAGTGAAAGTGGCTTTTATACAATTAATAGTCTAGTTCTATGGGGGAATAGCACTGATGCAGACAGGATCTTCATTCTTCAAAAGGAATGTATCAGAAAACTTACAAATTCAGAACTAATGGCACCATGCGAACCGTTTTTTAGGAAATTACAACTCCTTACTCTCCCATCGATGTACATTCTTGAATCTTGTAAATTTGTTAGGAAACACTCAAACTTGTTCACTCCAAAAGCAGCTATAACTAGCAGATTAGACATTGTTACTTCTAGTCCTCATTTTATGCTAATTAAGATTTGTATTTAAACTTTCGTGAGACATATCTGATAAATTAAACATTAACACGGCTCTACTCACGTTTATTTACTCACTCGCGCGACATGTTTCGGAGAACATAGGCCTCCATTATCAAGCACTAAGAGTGACACTGACGCCCAGTGCGCGACGGGCCGGCGACGCGATCGCCGAATTGAACGGACACTCAGCACTCTTAGTGCTTGATAATGGAGGCCTATGTTCTCCGAAACATGTCGCGCGAGTGAGTAAATAAACGTGAGTAGAGCCGTGTTAATGTTTAATTTAACTAATTAAGATTTATAACCATCTACCAAATACTATAAAAAATATCAAAAAAATGTCTTTATTCATTAAAAACCTGAAAATATTTTTGATCAACAAATGGTTTTACAATATAAACCAGTTTTTTAGCGACAAGTATGACTAAGTTGTAAAACTTGAATAATAATAACTTGTATGCTAATAATTATATTAGTTTTAAGTACTTATGTTGCTATGCCCTTGCAGGGCGTCACGTGTAACCCTACCTATATTATAATTCCACCTTATGTACTGTGATATGCAATAAACGAATAATATGTTTCAATCTCACGATAGTTTTGTGTTTAAAATTCATTTTATTAACATTAATTTTAATAAATAATTACGTGTGTATAGATGGGCGAATATTTGAAGATATACTTAGTACGCGGCAAACGACAAAGAACTCCTAAAAAAGGGACATATTTTCATTCACTGTGTTTTTTTATTGTTATAAGTGTACCGTGTGCTATGTAATGCTATGTTTATTATTCATGTACCTTAAATCTAAATAATATTAAATATATAAAAAATCCGTGATATCTCACTACCAGTAATGTCCCAAACACCAGATTTGAGCATTTTAATGCTCAATTATATCAATCCTGTCTCAAGTATAGTCCTCGATTGCAAATATTGATGTATTATAATAATAGCTGGAGATGCGGGTTCGAATCCCGTCTCGAACATCGGAGGTCCTCGTCGTTTTTTCTTAAGTATATATTATCTATTACAACTTTTAATTTATATAGTAGTATTACTACTTAAAAATCAAAAGCAAATCAAAAATTTCATAAAAAAATATTTGATTTGTTCTTAGTTTCATAGATGGCAGCACCACCTCTCTAGCTATATCAGAATCCCGAAAGGTATTCATATAGGAGGCGAAAACACGTATAGTTCACCTTAGAGCTGGTAAAACGGTGCCTAAAACCGTTAAACTAAACTAGATCAAATATACTTGATTGATTTTCAACGGGTTCCGCTGTGTACGGGTGGCCGAATTGGATAAGGCGTCAGCCGCGATAGCTGGAGATGCGGGTTCGAATCCCGTCTCGAACATCGGAGGTCCTCGTCGCTTTTTTCTTAAGTATATGTTATCTATTACAACTTTTAATATAATAGTGTTTATGATTGCCTTTTTAATAAGAGGTCTTAAAGAACACTATAAAGTCATCAGTATGAGCTTTGAAAAATGTTCTAGTACCATTCATGGGACTGGCCGCAGCCATAACCAAGTACCCGCTGTACCTACGGACTGAAACTCGCCACGCGGCGATCGCACTCGGTACGCGCTCGCTATTCAAGCTGGCTGAACGTGACCAAGGCTCGGATACCGGTTAAATTTCCAAACCGTTATCATGTACTTGGCTCAAAACCTGTTCATTTCGGTTTCACTCGCGAAACCGTTATTTTTAAATCGGTTTTTAGGGGAACATTTTCATAAAGTTATTTCCGCATCAAATGTTAAAATTCACGGTCTTCCTTTTATTTTTGACATTATGCAAGATAGGTGGCGCTAGCGTCACGTAAACATTAACTCTATGATTAATCTATGTTTAAAATTAATTTAAACTAAAATTTTAAGTTAAAAATGTTACTTAAATGTGAAAATGTGTACGATTTAGCTGTGACATTATTATTCTCGCGTTAAGTGAACTACTTGTTGATAAAACACTCATAAACCGAACGGTGTACAAGTGCCGAAAAATTGTTTTTGTTGAACTGTATTTAGTGCCGCAAATCAGTGATAGTGACGTTTTTAGAACAATAGATCACCCTCATAATCGTGATAGCTAGCTAAGTGTACAGGAAACACATCAAAGTATTCAAAATATATAAATGGTGACGGTTATCTCTGATTTAAAACGACTTGAACTTTGAACCTTCTGACATCTGCCATTACCAGTGTTACACATTTCGATTACTAAGTACAACGCCATCTAGTGAACACATAGGAACTACTACTACCGCTACTCAACACTAGAGGGCGCAAAAGTAAAAAAATGAAAAAAAAATGGGGAAAGATAATATACCAACTTCGCAATCCAGTATCTCGACTTGTACTAAATGTAAAAGACCAGTAAATCAAGAACTAAGCGCTTTATGTCACGGATGCAAACAAATTTTTCATTTAGACTGTGACGGTTACCCAAGCAAATTGTTTGAAATGATGGATTCTCAAAAGAAACAAAATTGGATGTGCAAGACGTGTAGAGTTAAAGCATCTTGTACCCCATCAACATCGCTATCATCGTCTAACATTACATTGCGGAAAAATAAAAAAGTCATCAGAACACCGAGGGAACCACTTACTGTACAACTGCCATCGGAACCAAAAGGCTTAGACCCTTTAGGAGACTGTTTAAAAACCACCATAACTAGTACTCCTGATACGTATAAAGGCGAGGCTATTGATGGGCTGACAAACACCACCTTAAAAAATGATGAAATGCAAATATTGGACTCTCATATTTCGACTGACAATGAAACATCAGACGAGTCCGTATTATCACCCAACCTACTATCCAGAAGTATGGATGATTCAGTAAATCTGGCATCAACTGTTTTGAAAATTAAGGATACTATTTCTACGCTTACCTCAGACCTAGAGATCACACAAAATGATCTTGATAACATGATTTTAGAAAATAACGAACTTCGTCGACAAATCAACACACTTACTATGAAGAATAAACAGCTACAAAGTTTATGCGAACAAAGACCTTCGGGAAAAAATAGGCTTATCTCTAGCATCAAAAAACAAAGAAGACTTTTTTTTTTGCATATTAGTGGGTCATCAACACCTAGTACATCATCAAACGTACCGGATATTGACTCAGAAGTTAGTTCAAAAGTTCGAGACATGCAACATTTAATTTTAAGCCTGAAACAAGAACTGAAAAACGCAAAGAATGAGATATCATCGCTTAGCAAGCAAATCACGTCTCTAACAGAAAAGCTACATTCTTCTGACATGAAATCTCAGTTACCAAAAAATATTACACCAACTGGACAACACCACGCGCCTAAATGCAAGCAGAACATTTGGATCTACGGGTCTCAACAATGCGCTGGACTGGCCGAATCAATACTACAGTCAAGAGCAGGAACCCTTTATGAAAAGTATGGAGTATACGCAGAAACTAAACCTTACGCTAGTAGTGTTAACATAATAAAAAACTGTAAATCGACGTTATACCAAGAAAACGATAAATTAATATTATGCTTAGGTGAAAATGACCGCAATCTAGAGACATCAACTTTTCAATTAAAGCAAATCTTGAAAAAAGTTAAAAACTGCAATATTATTGTTTTGAGTGTCACAGCATGCCGCTATATTAATAAGTATAAATTAAATAATAGTTTGAAAAATATTTGCTATGACCATAAACATCGCCATGACATTTGTAAATCTATCAACCATCTTATAGATTGCATCGATTATGATAAAACATTTTTGAACTTTAATACTGTTAAGAAAATAATAGGTAGTAATAAAAGTAGTTTTTTGCCTCTAGCTAGTAGGACCATACCAAAGATAGGAACAATTCCGTATTATTTTGCTCGGAAAAGCTCTTTAACCGTAATTAACTCAAAGTCTAATCCCAGTCATTTGGCAGAAACTTTTAGACCAAAGGTGAATAAGGGATCTATATTATATTATTTTCCTGTAGTAAAAAGTAATACGATTGATTCTAATAAGACCTGTGTGAACTCTTCAACCACGGAGTTTTTTCGAGGATAATCTAGAGATTGACAGTAGTAACAACAAAAGAAAAGTGACTGTATTTCACCAAAATATACAGGGACTACGCAATAAATTAAGTTTAATGGAATCCTGCATAAACGAGTTCAATGAAAACAGTGTAATATTAGATGTTTTGTGTTTTTCAGAGACCTTTATTAAGAAGGGTTGTGAAGCAAATATCATCCTAAAAGGATATAAATTAGCTGCATCATTTTCTCGAGATAATAAAAAAAGGAGTGGAGTATGTATTTTGACTCGCAGACATCTTGACTCTAGGCCAATTTTAATCTGTAAGGAACTGTCACAGGAAAAAATGTTTGAGTGCTGCGGGGTAGAAATACCTAGCTTAAATACTTTTGTCATTTGTGTGTACAGAATTCCCGGTAACACGCTTCATAACCTCAGCATATTCTATGATAAATTAGACGTTCTTTTAAATAAACTACCATCACGGAAAAATATAATACTCACTGGCGACCTAAATATTAATACTCTGAAAGAAAACTACGCTTCAACCAATCTTATTAATCTGTTACATAATTTTGGAATGCAACTAAATATAAAGGTTCCTACTAGACAGAAAACGTGTCTTGGTCTCTTTGCTAGTAACATTACAAAAAATGTAGTAGGCAAGGTACACTCTCTTTATCTGTCTGATCATGACACTGGTCAAACACTAGAGTACATGAGTGATAAGGAAAAACCTGAAATAAAATACTGGTATAGGTACATTAGAGACTACAACAAAGAAAACATAGACAAATTTAAGGAATGTGTAAATGGCCTAAGTTGGAAGGAAGTGTTTGACGAACCTGACTTTAATAGGGCATTCGGTTTATTCCATGATACTTTTTGTATGTTTTATGAGTTGTGTTTTCCCTTTAAAAGAATTAAAGTGAACTCGAACACTTTGAAACCTAAGTGGATCTCTAAAGGTATAAAAACATCTTGTAAAACAAAACGATTTCTCAGATCTCAATGTTTTGTTAGTGCAGATATAGAAAATAAACATCAGTACCAGCGCTATTCAAGGTTGCTTAAAAGATGCATCGTCCAATCACAAAAAAATATGTGTAGAAAATACGTCTTGTCTGCCAAAAATAAATGCAGAGCTACATGGAATATAATCAAAGATAAGCATGATAGTGTAAAAATAATAGAATGTGTAGATTCCATAGAAACTGAAACCGATACCATTAATGATCCCCAGGCAATAGCGGATGTGTTTAATAATTTATTTATAAGCGTAACTGATAACACTCCGAGACCTGTTGGTGGACACAGTCTAAAGACTAAGAGTAACATTGCCAATAGTCTTTTTTTGAAACCTTGCACAGAAGTTGAAACTGTTAACATAATTAAATCGTTGCGTAATACGCTTTCTGTTGGTATTGATGGTATATCTACACATATTCTGAAATCTGTGACGAGTCAAATAACACCAATATTAACACATCTCGTCAATCAATCATTCCTGCAAGGTCTATTTCCAGAAAAAATGAAAATGTCTGTTGTTAAACCTTTGTTTAAAAAAGATGATAAGAAACAATTAAATAATTACCGCCCTATAACTTTGATTCCAATCATATCAAAGATATTTGAGAGGGTTATGACGAATAGGATTATAGAATTTGCGAAAAAACATGACATATTAGCTAAGGAACAAAACGGATTCATCAAGGGAAAATCAACTACACACGCTGCCTTTTCATTAGTAAGTAGTGTCTCAGATTACATTGACAAAAATAAATCTGTAGTAGCCGTGTTTTTTGATATGTCCAAAGCATTCGATCTCGTTGACCACTCTATATTACATAATAAATGCGAAAGTTACGGAATTCGAGGAAATGCTGCCAATTGGCTTAAATCATATTTAACAAATCGAAGCCAATGTGTTGAAATTAGTGAACTCAATAAGAATAATGAACTTACACAATACAGATCGTCATTACGAAGCACGTACCGAGGAGTACCTCAAGGGAGCATTCTAGGACCACTCCTTTTCGTACTCTATGTCAATGATATTCCTAATTCAACCGCACATCAGGTTATCATGTACGCGGATGACTTATCCGTCATTATACCTTATAATAATACCACTATGACATTTGAAAATTTAATAAATAATGCTGTAAATGATATTGATAATTGGTTGATGAATAATAATCTCATGATGAATGTGAATAAGACAAGTTGGGTCCATTTTTCTAACTATAGAACAAAACAAGCCGTATTAACAATTAACTGTAAAGGTCAGGCAATACAGGGCTGTGAAAAAGTAAGCTTTCTTGGTATTACTGTTGACCGATGCCTAATCTGGAAGCAACAAATCACAAATATCTGTAGTAAACTAAGTCAGTTTGTATTTGCCTTGAAAAAGTTAAGGAGTATGACGGATACACCAACCGCTCTCACGGCCTATCACGGATATGTTGCGTCTGTACTACGCTATGGTATAATTATATGGGGAAATTCTTCGGAGATAAAACAGGTTTTTATGGTGCAAAAAAGATGTTTGCGTGCTGTATGTGGAGTTGGGCCACTAGCGTCGTGCAAACCACTATTTAAACGACTGAAGGTTTTCACTTTGACCAGCATTTATGTCTACGAACAGGCAAAGTTTGTTAGAGGCAATCCTGGACTATTCACAAGACCAACGCAAAATCCCAGACTACGAGACATTGGTACGAGGTTGATATATTCGAAATATATCTCATATTTCGAATATATCAACCATTTTCTAACTTAGCTCAGTACTCTAAGAATTGTTTTATGATGTCGGGAAGAGTTTACAACACTATTCCTCTAGATTTAAGAACGCTACCGGATAATATATTTTTGCGAAAACTTCGAAACTGGCTGCTTGAAAAATGTTTTTATAATTTTAATGAATATTTTTCCTCTTGTAATATATAGGCGCTAAATAGACATAATATATATGGACATACCTACTGATATGAACTATACTTGTATTTATCGATGTAAATATTGTTGTAATTATAATTCTTATGTTATGTTTGAATTTTTGAATCTTTGAATCTATGTTACTTTGTATGAAATCATTCTTATGATAAAGCCTTTCGACCGGTATGATAAAACTACAGGGTATTTTTTTTCTTGTGTAGCAGGTTCCATTCCCGTTTCAACCGTGTAATTATTTAAAAAACTGTGAATGCAGTTTAAATTGTTTTTGAAATTGAAATAATGTCTTCTTTCAGTAAAATGTTCCATCTACAATATTAAAGGTACCTTCCCTCCATGTGGCATGGCCGTGGGACGCCCTGTATAATTACCATTTGCTTTATCTACCTACCGTTCACCAATCTAACTACCGTTTTTAAATTTAGTATGGCCAAATGTATGGGTGCTCACTACCATCTAACATTCTCACTACCATTCATAAAACCTACTTACCATTCGTAAAATTCTCATTACCATTAGCATTTTTTTCTCGCTACCGTTAAATAATTCAATCGTAAATATATAAAAAAATTAGCGTCTAGTCTCTGTCCGTTTTGATTTTTTCTCATACTTATACATTAATATTTTAGTTCCATAGATAAAAACTGAATATCAAAAAGATATTTAGAATTTTTTTTTTCCTGGAATATGTTCATTCTCCAATATTCACCCAGATAAGTTAGCGAGAGCATGGAAGCATATGTATGATATGTAGTTGTATTGTGTGTTTATTTCCCGTATATAACCATTAGAAATGCAATTTTTTCCATAGATTCAAGCTGCATGTTTGAGCCGTTTGGGGTGGAGACCCTCGGTCCGTGGGGTCCTGGGGCCCATTTAATTTTTAATAAATTAAGAAAAAGACTGACAGATACTACGGGTGACCAGAGGGCTGGCTTCTTCCTCGCCCAGCGTAGCGGAATTGCCATCCAGCGGGACAATTCCGCCAGCCTTCTGGGCACCCTACCATCCTGCTCAGAGCTCGACCGTATTTTTTACTTGTAAATATGTACATATAATATATCCTTAAGTTAGTGTTTAATTTTGTGTAATTATATATAAGGTTAAGTATACAATAAATTATTTACATTTTTTTCCACGATTTCGGTAATTTATCTACAAATACTGGGGAGGCTGTCACACAACACAACTCGACAACGCCTCTATTGTCAAGGTGATTTAGCGTAGATATATGTTCAGATACGAGTATTTGAAAAATCATCTCTTACTAAATGCAGTTAAACAATTTACTGATATTTCAAACCTTAGTATATGTACACAACAAGAGAACATCAGTTAATTATACCTAAAACTATGCATTGAATAAGAAAACAAAAAACATCAAAAGTTCGGATCCACAATCAATATTCTATCCAGTCACCGCAACGACCGATACCTAATCATTTTAAATTAATTGATAATTATGTCATCAGAAAAAATATACTAACTACACTGAAATATCGACTTTTCATACAGGTTGTTACAAAAATACTGGTGATCCGTTTAAGGGCATATTCAGTATCGTGTTCAGATTGAGAATAAATTGGAAGGAAAAAATTTTTGACGCGAAAAATTTTTGAATTTTGTATGGAGGGTTGGCCGAGTTGGACGACCTGCCCCATAGAAAAAAAAAATTTTTTCGCGTGAAAAAAATTTTTCTTCCACTATTCCCTAATCAAAACCCGATACCGAATATGCCCTTAAGCCTGTTTCACATCAAGCGCGGGCGCGTGTCAACCCCGCTGTGTGGGCCCGCGCTTGATGTGAAACGGGCTTTAAACGGATCACCAGCATTTTTGAAACATTCTGTATAAACAGCATGCCAGCACCCTTGATACAGTCACTATCATATATATCGGAGCTGTGGAGGTGGTCACAAATATCTGAACATGCACTTTATTGTCTTGACAATAGAGGCGTTGTTCAGATATTTGTGACCACCTCCACAGCTCCGATATATATGATGGTGACTGTACATTGCCTGAATGGACTTTATTGGATTTAATGTTTTAAATAAGTTTAGGTTTTAGATCATTTATTCTCATAAGAATTTCCGATACAATTTACATGAGATGAATACAAAACAGTTTTATAGCTCATAAATAAGATAATTGAGCTACTCGTAAAGGTGCGACCCGCAGCTTAAAACACGGAATCGCAGTGACGCGTCGTATGCGTACCGTTTTTGACGCATGCTCTCCACACCGCTGCTTAAAATACGCTGACGCACCGTAAATTGATCTGCGTAAAAATCGCAAAAAATATTACACGGAGGTCTTATGTCATGACACCACACCGGTGACGTAAACGACGCAACTGCGGCGCTACCGCGAAACACGATATTCGTAAATTTCGGACGATTGTCTCTGTCACTCTCATGACGCCTCAATTGGAGTAAAAGAGATAGATGCCCGAAAAATACGAACTTCGATGTTCGCGGTACCGGGCCTGTTTTGTGTCAAAAAAGATTTGCGGGAAGCACGTCACTGCGATTCCGTCACCGTTTTTTAAGCAGCGGTGTGGGGAGCATGCGTCAAAAACGGTACACATACGACGCGTCACTGCGATTCCGTACCGTCACCGTTTTTTAAGGTGCGGTCTGGTCGCACCTTTATGTTGTAATTATTGTAAATATTTTTTTTTTTACATTAGTGCTCAATTTTTCTGTCCAAGGCTACTTAAATTCTTAATGTAGCCCTGAGTGTAAGTTTTTAATGTAACAAAACGTCACCACCGCGTTAGAGTTAGCCATTTAAATAACATTATCACTTACGGATTCGAGACGTTATTTAACATCAAAAGTAACTTAGACTAGAGCCTCTGCTCAAGGCTGTACCAGTACCCTTACCATGAGTTGTGACATTACGGTTTTCGATAACGAGTATCGAGTTTACTATCTGTGCATCTCGCTATTTTAGTGCGAACGAGAAATCGAAAACCGTAATGTCACAACTCATGGTAAGGGTACTAGCTACATGAATTGCAAGTTAAATAAAACAGTGGCACAGTCAGTAGCAAAAGTTATTAAGCGTTTGAAGTGTTCAAAATGACCTACACGCGCGCTTATTCTCTTGACAATAGAGACGTGTTGACCTCATTTTGAACACCTCAAATGCTTAGATACTTCTGCTGACTGTATATAGTTACGTTTTTTCGTAGAACACCCAGTCTCCTTTGCTGGAATGAGGGGCGGCGCCCAAGTAGGGCATGAAATAGTCCTCGGTAATCTAAAAAGGGCCATAACATGGGGTGAGTGAGGATCGGGACATGTTACACTTGTGTTGTGCCCAGCCAACTATACAGTGTGGAATTAACTCAGGCCCTGGAGGGAAACTACCTTAAATCCTTGAGCTAGCTCATTTTACTTAAAGGAGACATTCTTTTATTTTTAAAAAGAAACAAACATTTTTTTAATGTAATAATATTTTTTTTAATTTAATATTAGATTTAGCGATTGTTTTTATTTCTAAGACCAAATGTTTTTAGATATTTTTTTTCCTGTGTAGGTATTAATACTATCGATTAGTATAATAAAATAGAGTGTGTGTGTTTTTTTTTTAATTTAAGTTGGTTCGAGTCCCGGGCGAGGCAAGCGAGTTTTAGAAAATCTTTGAGTGTAGTTATGTTTCTTTTTAAAAATAAAGGAATGTCTCCTTTAAGTAAAAGGAGCTAGTTCAAGGATTTAAGGTAATTTCCCTCCAGGGCCCGAGTTAACTTTCCACACTGTATATACAATATACAAATACATAGAAAACACCCAAGGCTTATATCTGTTCTCATCACACAAATAAATAGCTTTGCCGTGTATTGAACCCAGGACCTACACGACTATTTAACTCTATGATTGGGCCATTTGGGCCGCCAACAAGATCGATCTATCGATTGGGCGTGTTCGGGTGGCCCAATTGTTGAAGGCGTCAGCCGCGATAGCTGGAGATGCGGGTTCGAATCGCGTGTTGGATTTCGGAGGTCCTCGTCACTCTTTCTTAAGTATATGTCATGTTTGTTCTATTTATAATTTACTAGTACTATTTATAATTTACTAGTACTATTTATAATTTACTAGTACTATTTATAATTTGCTAGTACTATTTATAATTTCCCGCAGTAAAACGTAGCCTATGTGTTAATCCAGGTTGTCAGCAAACTCCATACAACATTTTATTGAAATAGACGTGGAGATAACAAACATACACACTCACACACTTTCGCCTTTATAATATTAGTGTAGATATTGATGTGTTATTGTTCAAAAATTTAAACCAAATAAAATATTTAATAATAAAATAATTTGACTTGCTCTTAGTAGCGTGAAAAATTAAATTAGTAAATACATAAAAATTTCGGGACAACCTTACACAAATCGACCTAGTCCTACGGTAAGCTCAGTAAGGCTTGTGTTGTAGGTACTAGACGACGAAATATATAACAGATAGATACATATAAATACTTAAATACATAGAAAACACCCATGACTCAGGAGCAAATATATGTGCTCATCACACAAATAAATGCCCTGACTGGGATTTGAACCCAGGACCATCGGCTTCATAGGCCACTATGCACTAGGCCAGATCCTTGAATTTTTGGAACTGTCCGCGGTAGGGCTCCGGGGCTCACCCGTGGCATCCATCTCTGAGTCTTGTCAGTCTTCTCAGTAGCAGGATATGTCTGGTAAGTCAGCGGCGCTGTCGGCACGTCGACATGCATAGGATTCAACATCATTTTACGACTGTCAATACAAGTAAATATTATAATTAGAACGACAAACTATTTACAGATAAATACAACGTAAACAATAAATGTAAAGGAAAAAAAAGAAATTTAAATAAATGTCGTTAAAATTGTGCCGAAAATGCTGGCAACATTCCCCCGCTGTATCGCGATACTCCGGCGCTACCGCGAACACCGATATTTGTAAATTTCGGACGATTGTCTCTACCACTCTCATGACACCCCTAATTGGAGTAAAAGAGAAAGATGTCCGTAATATAAGAACTTCGACGTTCGCGGTACCGGGCCTGATGCGTTGCGCGAGGAAGCTGCCAGCTCTGCGGTCACCAGTGGAGTCGACGAGCCTTTTAGAAAGGTCTTGGAAGTCTATAGACTTTTAGAACGACAACTGTTTGACATTGTTATTGTATATTTTTTATTATACAGAAACGTCTGCTAGCGAATATCTTTGATATTTAAATATAAATATTTTGATTTTTTTTTTTTACCTGACTTGGGCTGGCTGACTGGGGCACATGTGTATGTGCATAAAGCATGTGCGATAGAGCAAGCGGACTGTGTGGGGGAGGTAGCCTGGGGAAAATCCAGGACCCTTCCGCGCCAGACTTGACTTGTACTACTGGAATACTCCTACTGAGTTTTCGCTTCTAGTGAGATTGGTTGAGACGGTCTCAACCGAATCTGAGTGGTGAGCTAATGGGAGATTTTTTGCTGGTTCGCTACCCCTAGCCTGCTGGTAAAGACTCCAGCAAGAAACCCAGCAGGCCCGACCGCTGTCGGAGTGACTCTATCCGGTACGCGGCGGTAACGTGTTGATAAGGGACTGAATGTGTCGGTGTCTCGAAGCGGGACTCGAGCCCACAACCACTGGATCACTATGCCAGTGCACTACCAATTGTGGTACTCGAATAGTACTCGAGTCCCGCTACGTGTTATTTTTTTTCTATTTTTCTTTCGATTTACATATCGATTGTTGTTGGGGAGTTTTCAAAAAATGGAGCACCCAATTAGGGATAGTTGTTAAAAAAAATTAATACACGTTAGTTTCGTGACGACAATTAAGAGTTAAATTTCGATAAAAACTGGTTTTGATGTTCGTTTTATAAACTTCAATCGATATTACAACGTAATTAAAGGAAAAAAGTCGATATTCATAAAGATTTCATGTTTAATTGTCGTCACGAAAATGACAGTGATTTAATTTTTTTTAACAACTTTAGCTAATTGGGTGTACCAGATTTTGAAAGCTCTCATTGAAGTTAGGAGTCTGCAGGCTATACAGTCAACCAATTTGATTTATAGGCCACTTCGCTCCCGGTCACAGTGAACATCTATATGAAAAACGTAAAAGATCTCTTATTAACATAACTATGACAAGGTTCGAAGTGGCCTAGAAATCAAATTGGTTGACTATACGTCTCATATGTTCCTAAAATCTGTTTGAGGCCTCGATCTCTCCCACTATTAGCAGTGCCGGCTGCACGCACGGTATCGCGAGCAAACTCGCCGCTTCCGTGCGCGTTGACACTCCTCAATGCGCTTCTGACATCACCTGAATGTGACCTGTTTGCTTGGAGATGGAAGAATGCTTGAGGTTTTGTGCGTTGATGGATATGCCATCCAGCACCTTAATATAAATAAGTAGTTTCTTTTTCTTCCTTACTGCTTATTTGTTGTTGCTTAGTTTCTCGGCGCATTGGTATATACCGTAATGCTGAGTTATATTGATATTCTAAGTAAAAAATAATGTTTTCTTACCCTTCGTCCAAAGATATGACTTTAGAGTCAGCCGAGGACCTTAAAGAAACACATATTTACATCCATGGACCGATTTGAGGTCAGAGATACAATAGTTATTTGTTATACGAGGGTGCAAAATTGTATTTTAACTGCGAGTGTGGTATTGAAACTCGAGCAAGCGAATGGATTCTATAGTTTAACCACGAGCAAACCGAGTGGTTTTAAATAGAATCCTGAGCGTAGCGAGTGTTTCAATACACGAGAAGTAAATTACAATTGCACCCGTGTGTAACACAAAACTTTTCACCTCAGCGAGGAAAGTGAAACATGCAAAAAAAACATTTTGAAATCGCACTGACTTTTTCTTTGCGTTAAGATACATTCAACATTTTTACAAAAGGTGCCTTTAGCTTGGTTAGCTTGTGGTGGCCAGTACGATTTTCGAATGTTCTAATTCGAACTTTAATATTACCGCACAAGTAGCCAGGCGAATGGCGAGGCGAAATCCGAGCACACATGTGCACGCGGACGTTTTTTTTAATATACGACGTCAGTGGCAAACAAGCATACGGCCTGCCTGATGGTAAGCAGTTACCGCTGCCTATGGACGCTATTCCTCTCGTCCCTCGCATCGCGTTTTTGTATAGGCAAAGTTTCGTCGAACGTTTCGACGAATAGCGAGGCGAGTGACGAGCCAGCATGTCTAATCGCGGAGTAAGGAAGAAAATTATCACACACAAAAGTTTCTCACCATCATTATTGCACGTTGTATATCGAGTATTTAAAAAAATGACTCCGATTCACGTGACTAGCTTAGTACTTATAACACTGCTTTTAACTAGTACAGTACTTGCGTGACTAGATTTAGTGCTCGTTTCATAAAATATCACGTTACATAAGACTTTTCCTCCCTATGTGTTCTATCGCTTGTACAATGGGTTGTGCTCTGAAGAACTGTTTGACATGATGCCAACGGCAGCTTTCTACCACCGCACCGCTCGCCGTCAGTGCATTCATCCTCACACCCTGGGGCCCAAAGGGTCGCGCACTAAGCGGTTTAAGAGGAATTTCCTCCCGCAAACTCCCTGCCGAGAACCACCAGCGATTATTAATTTCCATCATTCATGTTTTTCTTGTGCCGTGTGATGCCGGCTGACTAGAATAGCACCACCTCATCTCCTCCCGCGGGTGTCGTAAGAGGCGACATAGGGAAAAATCCTACAGGCGGGCAGCGTTCGTCGAAACCCAATCTACAGCTGCGGTCGCCAACCTGCCAAGCGTGGCGACTATGGCAGCTACCCCCAAAATGATACAAGTCATATTTGTGGGAGGCCTATGTCCAGCAGTGGACTGCATACGGCTGAAATGTATGTATGTTTTTCCTTCGTTTCTGCCAGAGTTTAAAATGACACGAGTCGACTCGACACTAAAAAAGTTCCCCATGAGCGTTGTGTCTGATGTTGCCATGATGTTTCCTTAAATTTAGAAATACGTCAGCGTCATATAGTTGGCAGCATTCAAAGTAGTCAAATAGTTGGGTACACCATAGAATTTATATGGTGTACCCAACTTTATGAGTACTTTGGACGCTACCAACTATGTGACGCTGACTGTACTATGACTTACCCGTCCACCAGAGACACAGCCGTCGTAGACTCCGTGCTATTTTCCTGCGTGGACAGATTCTTACGCTCCGTTGTGGACCTTGAAACAAATTCATATAAGATTTCCATTGTTTTGTTTTATGAAAACAAGTTCATAGGGATCCACTTCGATGAAAACGAAATTGAATAAGAATGAAATGAAACGAAAATGGAATCGACAAAACTGATGATTATGATATTTATGATAGTTTTATTTAGTTACTTTCTACTAAATGATTAGGTATATGAATGAGTAACATTTATGTTTGATATTAGTCTTTGGAGGAGGCAAACACCGTAAGCCGCTCGTTTGGGCGATCCTTGGGGGATGTCCAACAGTGGACGTCTTTCGGCTGAAAATATGGCCATTATCTATGTGGCGAAGCTGTTTCCTCAAATCCAAATCCAGAAGTTCCTGGAACTTCCAACTAAAAACAAATCGAAAATCATTATCCATACTAATATTATAAAGGCGAAAGTGTGTCTGTTTGTATTGACGTGATTTGACGTTTTAAGTGGAGGTAGTTGAAGGGATGGAGAGTGACATAGGCGACTTTTTCCAGCGGGAAAACATCTCATTCCCACGGTAAGACTCAATATGTTACATATTCCTCTAACCATGCGGGCGAAGCCCTAGCTAGTTATGAAATATTTTGATTTGCTTTGGTTTTTAAGTAGTCATACTGACATATACTTAGGAAAAAGCGACGAGGACCTCCGGCGTTCGAGACAGGACTTGAACCCGCATCTCCAGCTATCGTTTTAATTGAGTACCTATATGTCATCAATTTCAATTTTTACTGGATCTTACCCGTCCACCAGAGAAACAGCCGTTGAAGAGTCCGTGCTATTTTCCTGCGTGGACAGATTCTTGCGCTCCGCTGTGGACCTTGAAACAAATTCACATAAGACTACCGTTGTTTTGTTTTCATAGTTCATAGGGTTCTACGTCGATGAAAACGAAATTGAATAAGAATGAAATGAAAATGATTTTATGATAGTTTTATTTAGTTACTTTCTACTAAATAACTGATTATACTATATGAATGCGTAACATTTATTTTACTATTCTTTTACGTCTTTATTCATATATATATTGTTAACATTCATATAATATATATTTCTTGGGTCGTTCTGGGGGAGGCCTATGTCCAGCAGTGGACGTCTTTCGGCTGACATGATGATGATGATGATGATGAGGCGTTGGAGGAGGCAAACACCGTAAGCTGCTCGTTTGGGCGATCCTTGGGTGATGTCCAGCAGTGGATGTCTTTCGGCTGAAATTATGACCATTATCAATAATGTGGCGAAACTGAAACCTGAAACGAAGCAGTGCTATTATGGCTGTGGTCTTCTGTAAGGAGGAGGTACTTCCCCAGTTGGGCTTCTCCAGACTCAAGCGTGATGGTATGTACTTCGCTGTGCCCTACCTCTCATTGTTGGACGTAATTTAAGGACAATTGGACACAAGAATTACCTTTGCTTGGGTCCAATTTAGAAGCTACTGGAACTTACAACTAAGAACAAATCAAATTATTATTACGAAATATTTTGATTTGCTTTGATTTTTAAGTAGTTATACCAGGTACTATATAAATATTTTTTTTAAATAGATGATATATACTGAAGAAAACGCGACGAGGACCCCCGGCGTACGAGACGAGATTTGAACCCGCATCTCCAGCTTTCGTTTTGATTGAGTATATGTTATCTATTTCAATTTTTACTGGATCTTACCCATCCACGAGTGGAACAGTCGTCGAAGAGTCCGTGCTATTTTTCTGCGTGGACAGATTCTTGCGCTCCGCTGTCGACCTTGAAACAAATTCACATAAGACTACCGTTGTTTTGTTTTCATAGTTCATAGGGATCTACGTCAATGAAAACGAAATTGAATAAGAATGAAATGAAATGAAAATGAAATCGATTATGATATTTTTGTTAGTTATATTTAGTTACTTTCTACTAAATAATTATATGAATGCATTTATATGACATTTATATTTTGATAGGCTTTGGAGGAGGCAAAAACCGTAAGCCGCTCGTTTGGGCGATCCTTGGGGGACGTCCAGCAGTGGCAACACAACACTAGATACCCGAAAGGTAGCAGTGATATTATGGCTGTGGTCTTCTGTAAGGAGGAGGTACTCCCCCAGTTGGGCTGCCCCAGACTCGAGCGCGATGGTACTTCGCTGTGCCCTTGTTGGATGTAGTTTAAGGACAGACCGGACCGGACAGACCCGGGTTCAATTTAGAAGCTACTGGAACTTACAAGTAGGAACAAATCAAATTAATATTATGAAATATTTTGATTTGCTTTGATTTTTAAGTAGTCATACTACTATATAAATTAAAAATTTAAATAGATGACATATACTTAAGAAAAAGCGACGAGGACCTCCGGCGTCCGAGACAGGATTTGAACCCGTATCCCCAACTTTCGTTTTCTTTGAGTATATGTCATCTATTTCAAATTTTACTGGATCTTACCCATCCACGAGAGGAACAGTCGTCGAAGAGTCCGTGCTATTTTCCTGCGTGGACAGATTCTTGCGCTCCGCTGTCGACCTTGAAACAAATTCACATAAGACTACCATTGTTTTGTTTTCATAGTTCATAGGGTTCTACGTCAATTAAAACGAAATTGAATGAGAATGAAATGAAATGAAAATGAAATCAATTATGATATTTTTGTTAGTTATGTTTAGTTACTTTCTACTAAATGATTATATGAATGCGTAACATTTATATTTTGATAGGCTTTGGAGGAGGCAAATATCGTAAGCCCCAACTTTCGTTTTCTTTGAGTATATGTCATCTATTTAAATTTTTACTGGATCTTACCCATCCACCACTGAAACAGCCGTCGAAGACTCCGTGCCATTTTCCTTCCTAGTCAGATTCTTGGTCTCCGCTGTCGACCTTGAGGCGAATTCACATAAGAGTACCATAGATTAGTTATTCATACTTCACTGGGTTCACGACAATGAGAACGAAATAAAATGAAAATTAAATGAAAATGAAATAAAAATGACATGAAATAATTGTGAAAATGAAATCCACATGAAATAAAACAACTAAAACGGATTAAATCGCGTATACTAATTTAAACTTCATCCAGCCGATGACCACGAACGCTGCTAAAGGGTTCGAAAAGTTTGGGATGAAGTTTAAATTAGTAATTATCGCGGCAACCGAAGACAATATTATGAAATCGACAATTATTTTATTCGGAGTTGGGATTTATCTACTCTATCTATAGCTCGTTTTTTTTTTATTATAAAAATCGTGCGATTATCGTTTTGCGATTTTTAGGAAAACAATTTCAAAGCTGTCATATTTGCTGTTATTTTCTTCACCATAACGTTACCAATGGAATCTTATGTCTTGTCTTGTCTTGTCAATCCAGTTAACGAATATTTGTCAGATAAATATTGTTGTCCTTTTCTTTTATATAACTGGTGAAAAGGATAGCAATAATTTTAACTGGCCGATAAGTTTATCAGCAAGGGTACAGGAGATTGTGAAACAGGCCCTTATTTACGAGATTATTGCAAGACTGAAATAATTGATGAACGTAGGCGATATCGACCGTTATTCTTTTTATTTTTAATGTACATTTATTTTATTTTGTTTTTTTTTTTTTTTTTTTTTTTTTATTTTTTTTTTTATGACATAGGCGGCAAACGAGCAGACGGATTGCCTGGTGGTAAGCAATTACCGTCGCCCATGGGCACCCGTAACACCAGGGGAGTCACAAGCGCGTTGCCGGCCTTTAAGGGGGGTTGGAGCTCTGGGAACCCTACTCACCATCAGGAACACAACACTACATATCTGAAAGGTGGCAGTGCTATTATGGCTGCGGTGCTTGTTTCATAATAAACAAATACTTATATAGATAATTCATAGTTTTTATCTATCTTAAAAAAGTGGAGGTATCTATTACCCATCGTTTTTCACTGACAGAGTTTTCGTTGTGCGCGTGCTGTTTCCAACCCGCACTAGATCCTTGGTCGGTGATGACGAACTAGAAGTTTAAATACAGTCACTGATTTGTACCTATTCGTAAAGTAGATAATCTAAAATATCCTTATTATTTATCCCACGTAGAAAAAAATATATAAATAAATAGTACAGTTACCGACTTTAATCGTTGAGCCACTGATGGTTCATGCTACTTTCTTTTGTTTAATACTCACGGCGGCTTAGAGGCGTTTGTTCAGATATTTGTGACCACCTCCACAGCTCCGATATATCTGATGGCGACTGTAGGTACGTTTAAAAAGTGTCTATATGACAACAACATACTTATTTTCTTCATACTTATGCTCGAAATATACGAACTTCGATGTTCGCGGTACCGAGCCAGTAGCTCTATCAGAGAGATTACCTTTTTTTTTTAATATTTTTTGCCTTGGTCTCTAAAGACCATGCCGGCTCCGTTTGACCTCTACATAGTAGTATCCTCATTATATTATTATATAATACGAAAATATAAAAACAAAATGACAATAGCAAATCGGTCAGGTGTCAACTAAACTAAAAAAAAAAATATTGCCGGTTTGGACAGGTCCGCCAATATCGACTGGAAGACTCCTACATCGGTCATTGAGCAACCCCAACGTTGAAATAGCTGTTCCCTCTTTGCTCGAGTTTTGACACATAAAGAAGTGCTGCACATCCTCAATGGTTCCGGAGAGATTACCTGTGTGTGTTAGTAACAGCCAGACTGATGGTCGGGTGAGTGCTATTCCTCTGCTGCTCTTGATACTTCGCTATCAAGCGCAGTAATTTCTTGTGTTCCGCTCCGGTGGACATACTATAATGTGGATATTATATCTAGGTTAAAAACCAATTCATAATAGACCTAACCTGGCTATAGCTGTAGGTAGGTAGTATAGGTAGTATGATCGAATAGAATTAGCGCTGGATTTGGGCTCTTAATGTGTAGATGTAGAGGTTTTTACTAGAGACGCAACGAATATTGGTAAAAAAATCGCTGGTGGCCTAGCGGTAAGGGCGTGCGGGTTGCAAAGGTCGCAAGTTGATACCCCGGCTTAGCAGGTTAAGTCAAGTGCGGCGAAAGAGTTAACTTGACTACTCATAATTACTTGATTATTTTTTGCTCTTCGTTAACGGTTATGTACCTAGTTACATGTCAACGTACTGAATAGTAGGCTACTATCCGGTATTTGCCCAAATAGTAAAATTATGGCAGGAGAATGCCAGGATATCGAATAATGGCCGTAGGCTTCAACACCTCTGCGACATGAGGTCGATTCGACCTCATACAAGTATGCTTAATTCCGATGTTAATTAATTGCCGTGAGGTGTTTTTTTTTATACAAGACCAGCGTTTGACCTCAGTCGCACCTGATGGTAAGTGTCGACGAGGTCGAAGGTGTAGCACGCTGGTTCAGTAACAGCCTATATACTCTTGCCTTGAAGAGACCCAAATTAACGGAGATGGCGGAATTAAATCATGCAATTCCTGAGCACACTCTCCAAAATGTATCCTGTAAAACACAAACTAGCAACCCTGCGACGATGCTCAAGGCTCTGTAACCTTACACTCACTAATTTAGGATCGCCAATGAGTCTGCGAGCACGGTGCTCTATTGAATCCAAAGCGGCCAGCTGATACTTGGCAGACCCGTCCCAAAGGTGGCAACAGTACTCCATACACTATCAAACCTGCGCTTGGTAAAGTGTTAGGACCTGTTCCCGCATGAAGTACCGCTTCACCCTACTCCAAGTTTTTTAGCAGCGGATTTCGCTTTGGCTTCAATAGTGGCACCGAAGTTCAGCTTAGTGGTTAATTTAAGCCCAAGTAGTGTTTATAGACTCTGCGTCGATAGATTTTTGGAGACTCACCGCTCGGCAGGTGTGATGGGTGGACTGGTAGGGGCGCTGGTGGCGGGTGCCTCCGACGACCGCTCGTCGTCTTCAATTGACCCCAAGGACCTTGGAAGGTATCGTTATGGGTATCACACCTTCCATTTCATGTTATAGAAGGTCTTTAGAGTTTATTAATAACATAATATATACTACTTTACCTATAATAATTACAATATTACCAGTAGGTACACACTGCCAAAGTTTCAAAAATATGTACCGAGCAACTCTATATTGTACAGTAAATAAAGTTGTAGGACGTATTTATGAAAGGATTCTTTCGGTACGTATTTTTGCACTTGACTGTACTTAACTATTTACTACATTGAATGTAATAGTACATTACATCAGAGACCGGGAAAATGATCATTTCCGGCCAAGTGGGTATATGGGATAGTGGTACGAGGCCGGGAATCCGTTTTCACGACGAGGCATGTATAGTGCTGTTCTCAAACATACAATGAAATAAAAGACATGCTTCAAAAAATGAAATTTGCAAAATAACAACTAACAATGAAATCGAAATGTATTAAAAATTAACATCAGCTGTTTGCTATGACACCCGCCATCTTTGCCTCAGTATGGATAATCGTCGAAAGAAAGTTACTTTGCAGGCCTTAGACCTGCAAAGTTATATGAAATTCCATTTCCGTCCCCTTCAGTTGCCGCGCCCAAACATACTTCCGACTCTATTATAAGGAATGTAAAGACAATATTTCATTGCATGTTTGAGAAAATATGATTTGTAACCACCTCCAAACCTCTGATATATCTGATGGCGACTGGAACTAAGCAAATAATCGCACACAAAATTTTTTTGCATGATTTTTACCCGAAATGTATAAATTCTATACAATTATTAACTTTTATCATAGGTACATTATATCGTCACTACTTTGAAAAAACCTCGTAAGTAACTCACTCTGGCAATCAAAAGAAAAATGACGTAACTATGTATGGGATGAGTACAGAATTACTGCGTTTCAAGCTGGAGTATCTGTGTCAGATATGAGATTATTTTTTCAAAATAGTGACGATATGTCTCTAATATACAATTTCTTTGTTAAACAGCTAATTTTTGAGCGCCGAGTACCTACTCGATTCGTGACATTTTAAACTCTTTCAGAAACGAAGAAATGGTATTTTAAATATTAGAAACTTGTGTGCGATATTTTCGTCCTCAAAGTTTATGGACACGAATGCACGTCTATCCAAATTCCTGGAGACCACGGTTTTTTTTTTAAAGTGTAACTCACCGGGACGTCGTGTACAGGTCTTTGTTGACTATCAGTTGGAATATTGATCCGAATTCGGGCTCCGCTCTTGATCCTATTGAAAAAAAAAACGAAGGATTCAAAAGATTCATAAAATTTATTTCATAAAATTAATTACAAATGAGAAATTACAAATAAATAAACAGCACAGAAAAATTCCCAAACCATAGATACCCGTAGGTCCCAAACTAGGCACAGCCTGTATCTTGGGTACCGTAAAGAAGTAAATATATACATAACAATAAATACGCTTAACTAAACAGCTTAAACTAACGACCCCCATCATGCCCTATTTTTATAGAGAAATTAACACAAATGGAACAAAAACTACCTATTACAAAAATAATTATAATTGATGGTTAGGAAAAAATAGGAGTATGAATGTGCATGTGTGTGTGTGTGTGTGTGTGTGTGTGTGTGTGTGTGTGTGTGCATACGCTATTTATGTACGATACAACTATAACGATAACTAAGAAACAATATTGTGAACTGCGGCTGCCTCGATGCTGTATCGCAGCTGTAGCAATACTGAATCAAGGCTGTATGTACAGTCAACCAATTTGATTTATAGGCCACTTCGTACCTTGTCACAGTGAAAATCTATATGAAAGACGCAAAAGATCTCTTATTAACGTCACTGTGACAAAGTTCGAAGTGGCCTAGAAATCAAATTGGTTAAATATGCCTAACTTTTTTTAATCTGATACATTTATGTTGGTTGGTGAGGCGGAAAGGTTCTGGAGTGGCGACCACGAACTGGAAGACGCAGCGTAGGTGGACCGACGACCTAGCTGGAGTCGCGGGATACCGCTGGATGTGGAAGGCGCAGGATCGGTCTTCTTGGGTCGTTCTGGGGGAGGCCTATGTCCAGCAGTGGACATCTTTAGGCTGACATGATGATGGTAACATTTATGTTCTTATTTGGTATCGCTACTGCATCGCAACGGCCGCACGTTTGTATCGCTACATCGACTGTCGCATATTTGAATCGCTATACTGTCTCGCGTTTGTATCAATCACTACAGTACCCTTAGCATGAGTTGTGACATTGACGTTTTCGATAACGAGTATCGAGTTTACTATCTGTGCATCTCGCTTGTACTATTTTAGTGGGAACGAGATGCACAGATAGTAAACTCTATACTCGTTATCGAAAACGTGAATGTCACGACTCATGGTAAGGGTACTGCATCTCACGTTGAAAATGTATTCGCAATACAGTAGATGTAGTCAACCAATTTGATTTCTAGGCCACTTCGAACCTTGTCACAGTGACGTAATAAGAGATCTTTTGCGTCTTTCATATAGATTTTCACTGTCAAGGTACGAAGTGGCCCGTAAATCAAAGTGGTTGACTGTACCTACAGTAACATGGTCACAAAACATAGAATTGGTTTAAAACAAGGTTATGACTCACCAGTCTTGTCTGAAGATAAAGCTGAAACAATTATGAAGTTTCAGGTGCTTTGCTTAAATAAAGTTGTCCGGCACAGAATGCCTATTGGCAGTAAGTACCTCTTTTCGAACTAATAATTTTCGTAAGTATATGTCATCTAAATAATAAATAAATAAATATTTCGGGACAATCCTACACAAATCGATCTAGTCCTACGGTAAGCTCAGTAAGGCTTGTGTTGTAGGTGCTAGACGACGATATATATAATAGATACATATAAATACTTAAATACATGGAAAACACCCATGACTCAGGAACAAATATTTGTGCTCATCACACAAATAAATGCCCTGACTGGGAATCGAACCCAGGATCATCGGCTTCATAGGCGGGTCACTACCCACTAAATTGTTAATTTATATAGTAGTATTACGACTTAAAAATGAAAGCAAATCAAATTATTTCATAAAAAATAAGTTAAGATTTGTTCTTAGTTATGTAATTATAACCCTCAGAGCGTACACTTAATTATATATGTAGCACCTTCTTTAGATCAGAAGTTAATAAAACTTACAAATAATGAAGATCGTAAAAAAAAGAATCCATGGCACAACAAAGAAATTCACATTAGATTTCATAGCACTCAGTTATCAGGCGAGCTGCAGCCATTACATTAACGTTTTTTTTTAAGTTGTTATATTACATTTTCTTATGCTTCATTGCACAAGTTAATTAACCTTTAGGGTTCCGTACTCAGAGTCAAAATGGGATAGTATTACTATTACTAAGTGTTTAGGCGGGCCCGGTCATATTCAGGATCCGCCAGTTTAGGTTTAGGTGAAGATCTGATTGAGTACGATTCTGGTTATACCAGATTCATTATAGGTCTGTTTCTGAATTAGATACTTTCAGGGTACGACTAATAAGGTGGAAGTCACTTTCTAATAAGTTGATTTCTGACTAGGTCAGATTCTGGGTAGATCGCTGTCATAATAGTATTACGGCGTATTAGCGAAAAGATTGTTTCTGCAAATTGCCTTTTCTTATTATGTCGGATTTGTGTGACACCACTTCGTCTGTTTGTGTCTGTCACCTGGCTGTATCTCATGAACCATGACAGCTACAATAGATTATTTACAGCGGCGCTACCGCGATGCGGCGCAGATAATAGCCCAAAAACAGCAAAATAATACCTAGAAAATAGTTATTTGTTATACGAGGGTGCAAAATTGTATTTTAACTGCGAGTGTGGGATTGAAACTCGAGCAAGCGAATGGATTCTATAGTTTAACCAAGAGCAAAGCGAGTGGTTTTAAAATAGAATCCTGAGCGTAGCGAGTGTTTCAATACAGAGAATTAAATTACAATTGCACCCGTGTGTAACACAAAACTTTTCGCCTCACTACAGCGAGGAAAGTGAAACATGCAAAAAAAGGTTTTGAAATCGCATCGACTTTTTCTTTGCGTTTAGATACATTCAACATTTTTACAAAAGGTGCCTTTAGCTTGGTTAGCTTGTGGTGGCCAGTACGATTTTCGAATGTTCTAATTCGATTTTCAACTCGGTGCGTTAGCGAGGCTCGCCCGCGTCCGCCGCCGCCGCCGGGCCAAGTGTGCTGTACTTCGGGAATTTAGACTTTAAAACCATAGCACTTAGAGCTATGAGAAGTCAACTTACTTTAATCACTAGTGGATAAAATGCGTTTTTACCCTCTCGTATTAAAGGACCAAGCGCTTTACGAGCTAGTGAGGGGAAAACAATATTCGTAAATTGTGGACGATTGTCTCTGTCACTCTCATAACGCCTTAGATGGAGTAAAAGAGAAAGATGCTCGAATTATACGAACTTTGATTTTCTCGGTACAGGGCCTGATCATGCATTTTTATATGTTGCCGTTATAACAATAAATAATAAAATTCGGCGATCATTGTACCGATAGTTGTTTCCGCGAACGGTCTCATAGCGGAGTCTCGACCAACATCTCGAGACTCGCTACGTGGTTGTGGTTGGATCAAGGGTCAGATCCAGAAGGCGGTAATCCTGCACACTGCACACTAAACAATAAAGTTCCATATTAATAAATATGAAAATGTCACTCATTTAATACGATCATTCATTGACAGTTCGGGTGTCGACGTATTTATATAAAAATACGAGTTTTCCCGAAGGAAAATAAATTCTGTAGTTGCCAAGCGGATCCCATGAGCCGTGGCGAAATGCCGGGACAACTTTTTTTTTTGACATAGGTGGCAAACGAGCAGACGGATTGCCTGGTGGTAAGCAATTACCGTCGCCCATAGGCACCCGGAACACCAGATGAGTCACAAGCGCGTTGCCGGCCTTTAAGGGGGGTTGGAGCTCTGGGAACCTTACTCACCATCAGGAACACAACACTACATACCTGAAAGGTAGCTGTGCTATTATGGCTGTGGTCTTCTGTAAGGAGGAGGTACTTCCCCAGTTGGGCTGCCCCAGATTCAAGCGTGGTGGTCATCGCTGTGCCCTACCTCTCATTGTTGGACGTAGTTTAAGGACATACCCGGGTCCAAACAACAACGCGAGGAAGATGATGATGACACAATAAAACAAATATCATTTTAATTAAATATATTTGATCACATATCACATTTGTATTATGTACATAAAATATAATAAAGTACCTACTTATATTATCTAAGTGTTTTAAGAATAACCTTTGTATGTTTCTTATTAAAATAATTTAACTACAAATTCTTTGTACAGTCGCTATCAGATATATCGGAGCGGCCAAAGTGGTCACAAATATCTGAACACGCACTTTATCGCCTTGACAATAGAGGCGTTGTTCAGATATTTGTGACCCCAGCTCCGATGGCGACTGAAAAAACTGGTATATCTAACGTTTTTTTTTTCTCAATTTTATCGTTGTCTCCTGGGTCACTTTTTAACAATGCAAAAAGTTTTCCGTGAGTGACGATGACTGAATATCTAACTTGAGCGCATCGCCGACAAAACGAAACTTTAATTTAAAGTGTACTGCGGGCCCGGTACCGCGAACATCGAAGTTCGTATATTTCGAGCATCTTTCTCTTTTACTCCAATTAAGGCATCATAAGAGTGACAGAGACAATCGTCCGAAATTTACGATTATCGTGTTTCGCGATAGCGCCGCAGTAGTGTGTATTACTTTTTTCTTTAGTGTATCAATAAAAAATATTGAAAAACGCGTTAAAAAATTAGATGTAAACGTATAAATATTCAGACGGCAGCAACTTTATTTAACAGATTCATTGCGTCTTCCATTTTCAAAAACTTGTCTGTGGCGGCGAACAATTATTCCATGACGCGCAGGCGTGCCTTACGTGATGACACTCCTCTCGTGTCACACGCCACACGTTAAAAACATTGATGACTCGCACGTCGCGCCGTTTCGGTTATACTTGGTAATTCTCTGATACTACATTATATTACACAGAACTGGCTATAACCTCGTAACGCCCAGTGTGCATTACAATGTACACTCCCTTGCAATGGAGTTGAAATCTTTTATAAAAGGAAATAGGGTAGAATTTGTTTTGTTTCATTAGTGTTCGTACAAAAGAAAATTCAACCCAATTCACTGCATAGTAAGGTTGGTTTTCACTATCAAATGTTTTAGTATAGTGGGCGTTACGAGGACAAGGAAATGTAAGCTATAATATCGTCAGCTGTCAGTTTGTAACACTGTCAATCCGGCCCGGTACCGCGAACATCGAAGTTCGTATATTGCGAGCATCTTTCTCTTTCACTCCGATTAAGGCGTCATGAGAGTGACAGAGACAATCGTCCGAAATTTACGAATTCGTTTTTATCGTTTATTACTTGCAAATCATTGTGAGTTCAGCGTAAAATAATAACACAGCCAAGACAAGATTTGTTACTACTTATATAATTATAGATTTTTTTATTATTATTATATTATTCCATAAAACACAAACTTATCTACGCAATACTTTACAAAGGTTATTCTTAAAATTGTATCGAACTACTAACAAAAACAACATTAATAACAATACAAATGGCTGCATCGGGGAGCGAGACGCAAATATCGGGTAAGGTGAGACAGCAATATACAACACATACATATTCCTACCCTGTAAATTTTTAAAAAGAAAAAACATAGTATTTCGTGCTTTTAACGGTAAACGATTTACCGTTTATATACAGCCTTAGCCTGAAGTATTAAACACACATTTTTTATAACTCTAAAAAACATATATTTCTATAATGCAGTAACAATTTTCTGACATTTCAAGTCTTAATATATGTACCTACACAACAAGAGAACATCAGTTAATAATTACACCCCGTTATCTAACGCTCATTTTGGGGGCAATCTAAAATAGTGATGCTTCACATAATTAGTCAATTCACATTTATCTATAAAAGTTATGTGTCAAACTTAAATTCTTCTTTCGTGAAAGCTATAGAGACACATTCATTCCTCTTTTTAGTCAAATCGGAGGGCGACAATTATAAATATCGAATATCGTCAATTTGGGGTCCGATTTTTGAAATAGTGACCGAGTAATCTTTATAGAGATTCTCATTCATTCTCTATGGAAATCACTTGGTGACTATTTCAAAAATCGGACCCAAGATCTTTTGACATGTTATTGAGAAAGTAAGTCAACTTAATTTTTTATCGACTTATATTATCGTAACTGCCCAATCACTTGCCCCTAAACTGAGCATAAGATAACGGGGTGTATTAATAATACTTTAAAGTACGTATTAAATAAGAAAACAAAAATCACAAAAAAATCGGATCTACAACGAAGTGACTTACAAATGTTCTATGCAATCACCAGTCACCGCAACAACCAATAGCTAATCAGTTTAAATTAATTGATAATATGCTCGTAAGACCCAGTGTGCATTAGAATGTACACTCCCGAACATTGAAATTTAAATCTTTTGTAAAAAGAAATAGAGTATAATTTCTTTTGTTTAATTATTTTTCGTACAAAACAAGATTCAGCCCAATTCACGGCATAGTAAGATTAGTTTTAACTATTAAATATTTCGGTACAGGGGGCCTTACGAGGATACATGTGACGTTCTATGCCAAAAGTAACCTTATGGCAGTCGGCGCTTACGCTATTGTTAACGACGCTTCAATACTAATGTGATGCTTTGCAACGTAAGCGCCAACCGCCATAAGGTACAGTCGCCATCAGATATATCGGAGCTGTGGAGGTGATCACAAATATCGGAACATGCACTTTATCGCCTTGACAATAGAGGCGTTGTTCCGATATTTTTGACCACCTTAACAGCTCCGATATATCTGATGGCGACTGTAACAGTAGCGGCGCGTTAATGTATATCCTAGACAAGCCTGGAAGCCTGAATTATTATGATAATCTTTTTCTTCATGGAAAACTGCTTTATCTGAAAGTTAGTCAAGCCGGCAGGAATCGAGTTCTAAGGACGCGCCGCCACTGTAAGGTACCTTTTGCTGCGGAAGGTCACATGTCATTAGAGAAGATGTAAATACTACACTAATATATCAAGTTTTCATATAAAAAGCATGGCTCAATACTTCAGGCCAAGGCTGTATGTTAGAATATTTTAGGGTGGGTTGCACCACGCCATAGACATGGTCTTAGCCATAGACCAGTCAATTCGAGCATGGTAATAAATAATACGAAGACCGAAGGGGATAATGTAATCTAACTTTCAATATATATGACAGAGACGGCGCTATCGTCCGTACCTATTGCTTACTTCCAAGTACAATAGAAACATTTGACCCTGCCTATGAAGCCGATGGTCCTGGGTTCAAATCCCAGTCGGGGCATTTATTTGTGTGATGAGCACAGATATTTGTTCCTGAGTCATGGGTGTTTTCTATGTATTTAAGTATGTATATCTATTATATATCGTCTAGTACCTACAACACAAGCCTTACTGAGCTTACCGTAGGACTAGGTCGATTTGTGTCAGATTGTCTCGAAATATTTATTATTTATTAATTCCCAATTCAACCGTTATTATTTTTAAATTTAATTTGTTGTCATTAAAATGTTCCACATCTACAAAACTTATGTATAAGATAAAGCCGTTTGGGGTCTCGGGCGATTATAGGGCGGGTTCCTTCTTTGCTCAGAGATTGAGTCTGGCGGTGCAGAGGGGTAACGCCGCCAGTATTCTGGGTTCTATGCCGGAGGCAGGGGAATTGGGGGAGGTTTTTTATATTTAGTGTGTAAAATTAAGAATTTTTGTCATTTTTGTTAAATAGGTATTATACAGATACAAAATGTTCATTATGGCAAGAATGTAAGAAATATGATATAGCCGTGGGACGCCTTGTATATCGTTGGCTGAACTAAAACTGAAGCTTTCTTGAGCTTACCGTGAGGCTCAGCCAATTTATCTGATGTCCTATATTTATTTTGGGAAGCCATGTTTTAGAATAATTAGATGTGGTGCAACCGACCCTAAGTATGTTACGTTTAAGTATAATTATACAAATCTTCGTTCTATATTTCGTATCGTTTTATATGTAAATCTATTTCAAAATGGCAGTTTTTACATAAGAAATGCATCGATATTTCGAGAACGAAGTTATAATAAAGTGCTAAAGTAAAAGTATGTACAGTCAGCAGCAAAAGTAGCTAAGCGCTTGAAGTGTTCAAAATGACCTACGCACGCTCTTATTCTCTTGACAATAGAGATGTGTTGACCTCAATTTGAACACCTCAAACGTTTAGCAACTTCTGCTGCTGACTGTACTTATTTTAAGAGTCAAGTTTGGCATCTGTCTCCTGGTAAACAGTACTTAACCGCGTAAATTATTTTTTTAAAAATACCTCCGACGTTTTGGCAACGATATTGGTGGTATTTGTAATAATGTGTAAAACCAGTAGTGTGTCTCCTAGGTTACTCTTTCGCCTGGGTCACTTTCAAAGTTGTTCCTGAATCGAACTTTAGCGTTAGCACTGTATTATAACTTCTCTCTTGGACAATATAAAATATTATTTATGTGCAGTCGCGTGCAAAAACATGTATACTATCCGCCCATCAAATTTAAACAGTTCATTTAGTCGACATCTTATACACTTACACGGATTCATTTTTTAATTCGACATATGCACCTTGGCTTTACAAAATTGATAAAAAATTAAATACTTGTATAACCTCGTAAGACCCAGTGTACATTATAACGTACAATCCCTTTCAAAGGAATTTAAATCTTATATACAATGAAATAAAGTATTTTATTTTTTGTTTCAGTGTTTTACATGAACAGTCAGCAGCAAAAGTGGCTGAGCGGGTGAAGTGTTCAAAATGACCTACACGCGTTATTCTCTTGACAATAAAGATGTGTTGACCACATTTTGAACACCTCAACCGCTTAGCCACTTCTGCTGCTGACTGAATAAAAAAAATCATACAAGTATATATAATGTATAGTAGGTTTACGAGGATAGACAAACTGTGAACATTCCCTTGTCTTCTGTAATAATTGTAATAAAATCAATTCCTGAATATACTAAGTATGTAATTATATTATTTGAAACACATAAAACATATTTCACATGCTAAATGTGTTGTCTCCTGGTCAACGGGATTTCTCGTTTGACAGGGGACATTTGAGCAAAATACTTTTACACGACTCACAGACCACAGACAAATAAATTTATATGCTTTAAATATAAAAATGGAACAAACAGATTTTAGAATCATATAAAAATTTCGTACAACTACATTTTTTTAATACTACGTCGATGGCAAACAAGCATACGGTCCGCACGATGGTAAGCAGTCACCGAAGCCTTTGGACGCATGTATCTCCCAAAGGATTCGCACGCGCGTTGCCTACCCTTTAGGTACTGGTCCCACCGCGAGCTAGTAAGCTATGAGCTATCAGAGTGTAAATAAAAGAGACATATATGTCATAGCCGGGCGATCGTAGTACATCGCCGGGCGATGAGCTATAAGTATATATATCTCTTTTTTATTTACACGGGAGCGATTATCTTTTGTCCCTTGAAATAGCTGATAGCTCATAGCTTACTGGCTCGCGGTGGAACCAGTGCCTTAAACCTCTGAGATCTCTGACAACTTATACTTTGTACTATGAGTAGGGTCGACTACTCGGCTGTGGTTTTCTGCAAAATGGAGGCACTTCCCCAGTCGGGTTCCGTTTCAGATAAGTTATCACTATAAAGCTTGTTGACAGATACTTTTTATGATTTTTTCTCATAAGTTCTTTAGCTGTTAACAATGTAATAGTTATTTGTTATACAAGGAGGCAAAGTGTTTACCTTCTCGTGCTAATATTGAGACCCGAGCTGGCGAAAGATTCCAAAATTGGAATCTTGAGTATTGGGAGGGTCTCAAGGCACGAGAGGGGAACACACTTTGCTACCGAGTGAAACACACAATTTTTCACCTCACTACCGCGAGGAAAACTATGACTATAATATTTTAAAAATCTAAATTATTGATATCCATCATTTATCATTCAGAAACATTAAATAAAAGAATATCCAACCAACTAAGGTCAAAAAAACACTTGATTAGTAGTAAACAATTTGTATGAAAATACTTCGCACTCTTGTGAATAAAATGCAACTTTGCTATCTGTTTTTAAACAATAAAACAGTTCTTTCAGAGCTAGTGAGGTGAAAATATATTTAATAAGTCGAGTGCTTGAAGCTCAAAAGTTGCCAAAGAGGATTCTCGTATATTAAATATTTTTTCCAAATTTTCTAATCCAAATAATTATTTTGCCAAATATAAGTATAATTTACGTTACTTATTATTAGTAAGACATAATTTTGGTGTCGCATTCACTGATTATTTGTCATAAGTTTGTCTAACATTTATAATTTTATCTAAATATCTGTATAATATAATTTACTAATATTGTTTTTATCATTAGTCGTCACATACTCAATTTATACTTCGTAGTCTAACATTTATACTATTATGTATATCATTTTGACGCCTTTTCTTGTGTTTTTTTTTCTAAAAGTTAGACGTACCCCTTATGGATTTGAAAAGTAGCGTGTACAGTAGTCACCGACAATAATACATTGGCCTTGACATAAGATGCGATCAGATATTTTTGCAGTCATGTTCTCGTAAGATACTATTGCCGTTGACTGTACACTGTACCCCTCACCGGTTTTAACACCGGGATCTACCCTTTACCACTTTGAAAAGTGGGATAGACTGCATTTAAAACTGGGATGTACCCCTTAATGTTTTATGTGTGATAAATTCACATGAGTTTTACCATTTTGTAATGATGTACTTTCTATTTGTAAAATACTCCTTATCGTTTTGTATACCGTCATGTACAGTCAACCAATTTTATTTATGGGCCACTTAGTTCCTTGTCACAGTGAAAATCTATATGAAATACGCTAAATATCTCTTATTAACGTCACTGTGACAAGGTTCCAAGTGGCCTAGAAATCAAATTGGTTGACTATACCCTTTACCACGTCGTATACTGACATCTATCTCTTATCATTTTGTTAAAGTGGCATGTCCTTACCGTATTGTAAAGCGAGATGTACGCCTAATCGCGTTGTAAAACGACATGTACCCCTTATTGCTCCGTAAAGTGTGGTGTACCCCTTATTGCTCCGTAGAGTGCGGTGTACCCGTTACTCGAGCGGCTCCAGCTCCAGGTCGCCGCAGTACTCCGCCAGGAAGTCGAGGAACAGCGTGAACTTGCCGCTGGAGCGCGACCAGCGCGCGGACACCGACCTCATGCAGGTGGAGAGGCTCTCCAGCACGCTCTGGAAATAAGTTGGAGTGTGATCACCGCTGTCACACAACTGATATTGTAACACAGCTGATTTTTTTTTATGGCATACGAGCAGACGGATTGCCTGATGCTAAGCAATTACCGTCGCCCATGGACACCCAGGGAGTCACAGGCGCGTTGCCGGCCTTTAAGAGGGTTTGGAGCTCTGGAAACCTTACCATCAGGAACAACACTACATACCTGAAAGGTAGCAGTGCTATTATGGCTGTGGTCTTCTGTAAGGAGGAGGTACTTCCCCAGTCGGGCTTCTCCAGACCCAAGCGTGATAGTACTTCGCTGTGCCCTACCTCTCATTGTTGGACGTAGTTTAAGTTAATGTAGGATATACCCGGGTCATAAAATTTTAAGTAATGTAGCTACATATAGTACCACAGTGTAGCTATATACAGTGGGCAAGCTGCTGCTATTTTCAGAGCAATGGTGGGGGGTGCGCAGGGAGGATTTAACGCGCAATTTTCATAGGAAGCTTTCCGACTGTATACTCGTTAGGCTATGGTTGTTCTGTTGTAAAACAAAATAACTACTACAAGGCTGTATATAGTTACCTGAGGCCAGTCCTGTCTATACACCGCCAAGCACTGCTCCGTCAGCGAGTCCTCGCTGAGGTAGTCAAACTTCAGCAAGAACACCAGCACAGTAGCCATCGCCTCCCAAACCTCCCCGCTTCTACACTTGGAGCTGTTCAGCAGCACTATATTCCTCGGACACAAGATCCTGTCAAAAAACTCCAACATCCCTGCATTCTCCGTCTCAATGGCACTTATTATTGAACTGTTATTCATCTTTGAGCTTTTCGGCTTCGGGCTTAAAGCTCTCGGGCTTCGGATGTTGGGGCTTTTTGGACTCCGGAGAGAGGTCGGACTCAGCTTTGGGCTGAGTGGACTTTTTTGGTTCATCGGGCTGAGAGTCGGACTCGGGATTCTGGCGGTTAAGCTCGAGTTGGGGGTGATTATGAGGTTTTTGATGTTGCGGGAAGGTTTGGCGCTGGAGGCGTTTTGGTCTTCTTCGTCGCTTGTGACCGGTGTCGGGGCGCGGTCGTCTTCGAAATTTCTGCAAAAAAAAAAATTTAGTACAGTCAGCAGCAGAAGTAGCTAAGCATTTGAGGTGTTCAAAATGAGGTCAACACGTCTCTATTGTCAACAGAATAAGAGCGCGTGTAGGTCATTTTGAAAACTTCAAACGCTTAGCTACTTCTGCTGCTGACTGTACTCAGCATGTTATTAATTTTGGGTACAGTCCAAAAATATGTCAAAACTCAAACGTAAACGTTTATTCAGTAAGTATGCCACAAGGGCACTTTTACACGTCGAGTATACAAAAGTAGTAAAATAAAAACTACACCGGTTCTAACCCTACACCTCCACCCCGAGAAGCATTTTGTCTTTCATGTCCGGCAAGAAATCGGTGGGGCGGCTTTCAAAACTGTATTACAAAAGATATCTTAAACGGATAACTTAAATTTTAACGATTTCGATCCTTATGCCTCGGACATAAGTCCTCAAATGTACAGATATTATTAGACGTGACCTACAAAGTTATATTCTTATTTTTCGAAATTAGCTATAAGCCAGCTTATTAATTTTTCTCATAGTACGAGAGCCCACGACCAAAATTTTTGTCTCATAGCAATACGGCCAAAACCGCATCAAATCGATAGATACGATTATCCTGAACTCGAAAATACCAATATCAGACATTTTCCGCGTAGCGTTTGATCTGACCGAATTTTCAAAATTGTCAAAGAATTTTACCGAACTGCATCATAGCAATATGTCTGATTTGCAGACTGTAGTTGAATGATAGTTCTGAGATACCAGAAACATATTTTTCAGACGTTAGTGGTGTAGCGCAAACCCGTAAAATCACTTAAAAAAATTAAAAATGAGACAAAAAAAATGTCTCATAGCAATACGTCTGAAAATCTTTTTTATTAGTAAATTTTGGTTATTTGATGCGAACAAAACAATTTTCAGACGGAAAAGTGAACGCATTAAATTTTGAGACCGTTTTGAAAATGTTAACAAATTTTACCGATCGGTATCATAGCAATATGTCTGAAAATTGTTGGACATGATAAAATAAGTTGTCCACATGTGCAAAAAATTTATATCAGACAAATTAAGTGTAGCACCTTCTCTATCAGACAACTTTTCGATACTCAGATATCATTTAAAAATCGTATTGAGGCATCTTGACTTTTCCACCAATGAATACGTTGCGACCCTGAATTTATTAGATGATAATTAACAAAGAATTTACCCGAAACCGTAACATTGAAGTTGAAGGACTGAAATAAATCGCACAAAATGAAACTGGGATGAAGTTGAAAATTAATAGACAAGGGAGATTCTTGAATATCTATGAAGGCTGTAAATTTAAAAAAACATTTAACCGAGGCGTCGGCCAGGCGACTCCGAAACGTTATTTTCGTTTTTGGGAGTATATGCTACACTTAAAGTGTCTGAAAACAGGTTTTTGGTAATCATGGCAGCAATACGAAAAGTTGAAAAAAAATAATATCCGTATTGCTATGATACAGGTCGGCTAAATTTGTTGACATTTTCAAAAATGCGCTCAGGCTATATGCTACGCGCAAAATGTCTGAAAACAAACTTTTTCGTAATACAATTATAAAATCTATGTACATTTTCACTATCAGACGTATTGCTATAATACCGACTGTCTTTTTTTTTGACACAGCAGAAATGGCCTCCCACGCAGTTGCTACACTTTCGACCGTTACTACACACCTAGTCGGGTTCAGAATCTTACAATCTAACGATTTTATAGGGTTTTTGCCGTATTGCTATGAGACATGGTTTTGGTCGTGGGCTCTCGTACTATCAGCTCGCCTGGTGATTACGAACGCTGGTGAAGGGTCGAAACGCCGGGAAGTAATTATATTAAATGTAATTTAAAAAAATTAACTTTTACCAAGTAACTTAATCATTTTCATAGCACTTCCTAATTTTTAATAATATTTCAATTGTTTATATTATGTTAAACGGGTGATTATTAGGGCGTTTTAGCCGTTCTTATTACTCTGTCCAGATTTCTGTAGAAGGGCCTGGAGCGGTACCGCGAACATCGAAGTTCGTATATTTCGGGAATTTTTCTCTTTTACTCCAATTAAGGTGACATGAGAGTGACAGAGACAATCGTCCGGAATTTACGAATATCGTGGTTCGCGGTAGCGCCGCTGAATTATATTAAGTAGGTTGTTGTTGTCCTTTAGCCGGCCCAGCTGTCTACCAGTAAACTAGAAATGACACCAAACTGTGTGATCATTCATCAGAATAATCACCCTAAACTAAGCGAAGAGCGGTGCCGCCCAACACAGGTAATATCTTGCTTACTGGGCGGCTCCATCCCTTTGATCATTAACTTTGTAGTTTTTTCTGAAGTAAACTTTTTTTTTAGGTAATTTAAATTCAGTACAGTTTATAGGTATGTATATAGCGCGGGAGTTGGGGTGGTGCTTTTCTAGCCAGCCGGCACCAGACGGCAAGCATTTATAATATGAAGTAGTATTAGTCACCTCAGTTCAGGGGAGAGGTCCCGTCGCTCGGGCGGCTCCACTTCTTGCGGCTCGTGCCTCCTCCGGTCCGGGCAGCACACGTTCCAGAGCGCGTGGAGCTGCTGCAGCAGCGCCTCCGTCACCTGTCTCGGCTTGCGGCTCACTGGGAACATAATAGGACCAATGAATACAGGAGACTGTCACGGGCCAGTGCTGCAGCAGGAGACACGTGTGCACACCGTGGCCAGCACGTACCGAGCACGACGCACAGCTCCACGCTGAGCTGCAGCAGGCCCCGCAGCGCGGCTCCTCGCGCCAGCACGCCGCCGCTGCAGGACAGGGCGAGGGCCAGCGACGAGCTCAGCTCGGTCGGCTCCTCGTACTCCAGCAGGAGACATACTTGCTCCTGGAACAGATATAGAGAATCTTAGGTGAAAATCAGTAATAGCGTGCGAAGGACTTTCTTACGTCAGATAAAAATGGCTCAACCTACTATGTACTAATGTTACTTAAAAGTTAATAAAACGGGATAGTTACCATGTATGTTTATTTTAACGAGTTTCCAATATGTCGACATTGTAGCAAGCGGTATTCCGCGAGGATGGACCAGTGTCGAAATACCGATATTTAGTATTTAGTTTCCGAAAAGTTATTTAAATCGAAAGAAAAGTAGATAAATTTGACTCGCAGAGGGGTAGCACATTGTTATCGATGAATTCTCAATCTAAATTTGAGACTTCGATGCCGTAAAAAGGGTTCAATACTCTTCGGTAGATGTCGCTACACGTCACCCGTAATGACCAGGGCTCCTGGTATCCGTGATGTACGCCGACCCGTAGCTACGTGTTCTTAACACCGCCGGTACTAAGATCACGAATTTCACGAACACGGCCAGGTACGTGTCACGTACCTACGTTCGCATCCGTATTCACGTGACACGCCGGGACACGCCGTGACACGTAGCCCGTACCTGCGTCCGTGTGTGGAGCTTCGGGCTCGATTCCGTTGGATACTTATCGCACGTTTCGTAATTTATTTCGCCACGCCCGGGAATATAATAAATAAGGACTAAGTTTTATTCTTAAGATACGTGAAGGCGTGATCACGCCTACACGGATCTACACGGATTCACGTACCCTAATTTCACGTAACCGAATGTCACGTGCGGAACGGACCAGAAAACCGTTGCCGTGATTCACGAAACCGGGCGCACGGCTACGGGTTCACGAATCACGGACACGACCGCGAGCCCTAGTAATGACGTATATCAGGAAGGATAACATACAAAAATTTGACAAGTCTAAGCGGCGCTCGTATAGCACAATTGGTAGTGCACTGGGCTAGTGATCCAGTGGTTGTGGGTTCGAGTCCCGCTGCGAGTCAAATTTTTCTATTTTTCTTTCGATTTAAAGGTAACTATCCTGTTTTAAGTTAAGGCCCATTTAGACGGTACGAGTTCCTCGCGAGTGTGCGATTATCATAGCGCGAGAATAAATATGTCATCATGTAAACTATACGTACAATAACGCATAGCAAGGGACGAGAATGAGTTGTAGGAATGACGACTGTATCAAAAATCCCATTTTTAACCGAATTTATTTAGATTTTTCTTTTTTTTTTTATGACATAGGCGGCAAACGAGCAGACGGATTGCCTGATGGTAAGCAGTTACCGTCGCCCATGGGCACCCGTAACACCAGGGGAGTCACAAGCGCGTTGCCGGCCTTTAAGGGGGGTTGGAGCTCTGGGAACCTTAATCACCATTAGTTATTTACTTATTTTCTTCATTAGTAAGACACATACCTTCAGAGTGATGATGGCGGCGGCGACGCTGGCCGCGGCCCCCTCGGCCTCGCCCGGCCTCGCGTCCGCCCGGGGGGGCTCCGGCCTCGCGGCCTCGCCCAGCGCCAGCAGGGTGTGCATCTCCGCCTCTATGTCCTTGCACAGCACGGCTACGGACACACAGACATACAGTCAGTCAGGGCGGAAAATATACATACACTTCGTCATCTTGACGACAGTGGCGCTACCGCCAAAAACGATATTCGTAAATTTCGGGCATCTTTATCTTTTACCCCAATTAAGACGTCATTAGAGTGACAGAGATAATCGTCCGTATATAATAGCATGTAGCAATAATAGCGTGTAGGTTTGGCCTAGTGGGTAGTAACCCTGTCTATGAAGCCGATGGTCCTGGGTTCATGGTTCCGGTTCGAAGGACCATGAATAAATTGTTAGTTGATTCATAAATAAACAATTGTAGGTGAACTTTTTATCTCCCATTTAATTTGGTGACTTTGACAATGTCTGATTGCTATTCTATTTGACATATATGTTTTATAAAACTAACTAACCATTCAGACATTTAAGGTTAAATAAATCCCAGTCAGGGCATTTATTTTTGTGATGAGCACATATATTTGTTCCTGAGTCATGGGTGTTTTCTATGTATTTAAGTTTTTATATATTGTTGGCTGAGTACCCACAACACAAGCCCTTCTTGAGCTTACCGTGGGGCACATTCAATGTGTGTAAAGATGCCTTGTAATATTTATTTATTATTATTTAGGTATTCCTCGCGTTGTACCGGCATGTTGTCCATAGACGAAGATCCAAATTGAGACATACCTCTATCTATCTCGATAATTCGTTCCCGAGGGATTTTACGCAGACGGATTCGCGGGCAGAGGCTAGTACAGTTATACATATGTCTTTGAAAATCGCCATCTCGGACGTCCAGGCTGGGGGAGCGGTTTCATCCTTACTTTGTGAATATTCCATTCATTCGCACGAAGCGATTCGCACCTACCTTCCTAATGGTGACTGCTAAGGAATGGAATTCACTCCCTTCGTCTGTATTCCCGGAAAGATATAATTGGGTCTTCAAGGCAAGAGTGAAGGTTGTTACTGAACCAGCGTGCTACACCCTCGACCTCGTCGACACCGACTCGAGTCTTGTATATAAAAATGTAGTAAGCCAACTAACCTGTACTGGTCCAATGGTCTCTCGCCCACCTCAGCACAGCCGCCTGAAAAATGCATCAAATTAAGTCCACCGTCTTAACCCTTTGACCGCTAAAGACGGATATAGCTAAGTCGTGTCACGGACACCGACGGCTATAGACGTCAGCTTTATTAATACAATAGGCTACGGGGGATTGAGTAGTTTTAAAATTGCGATGGCGAGGTGGCACGGGCATATTTCTAGTCTGGCGTTCAAAATGTTAAGAGCTTTATGGGTCATTTTATTTAAAGTTGTATACTCAACTTTTTTTTTATTTGGATTTTTTCGTGTTCTACTCAAAATCATGAATTCTTTCGACCCTGACAGGAGAATAAATGTGACATTATCTATGAAAAGGGACCTTATTGTCGATGGCGCTTATGTCGTTGTTCAAGACGTTACAATACAAACGCAACGCGATTCGACGTAAGTGCCATTAACAATAAAGTCCCTTTTCCTAGATAATGACACAAATGTGTCCTAAAATTATCATAATTTTTTTATTACTTTCGTTCCGTTATCGCAATATGAAATATATGAAAAATAGTCACGGAATGTAATAAAAAGCTTGGGACACATTATATCCACTATCAGGCTCTAAAGAACTTATTATTAATTTAGATTTTCACTGTGACAAGGAACGAAGTGGCCTATAAATCAAATTGGTTGACTGTACCTTGCTGGCTCGGGCCGCGGCGTAGTGCAGGGCTTTAGGAGCGTGCGGCAGCAGGTTGGCCAGCGCGCCCGACACGCGCGGGAGCGGGTTGGCGGCCTGGGCGGTCTCGCGCAGCTGGGCCAGGTGGGACGCGTAGATCGCTTGCAGGGTTTTCAGG
This sequence comes from Grapholita molesta, assembly GCA_022674325.2. NCBI lineage: Eukaryota > Metazoa > Arthropoda > Insecta > Lepidoptera > Tortricidae > Grapholita > Grapholita molesta. The sequence continues at coordinate 104,464 of CP053145.2, read as the reverse complement.
AGCGCTTGCTGGGGAGATCAATAAATAAATAAATAAATAAATAATAAATATTTCGGGACAATGTTACACAAATCCGTGATCCGAGATCTTGCCGTGTAATGCCGGCTGACTAGAATAGCACCACCCCATCTCCTCCCGCGGGTGTTATAAGAGGCGACAAAGGGAATCTAGGGCAGCAGCGTTCGTCGAAACCCAATCTACAGCTAATGCGGTCGCCAACCCGCCTGCCAAGCGTGCTGACTATGGCAACTACCCCCATGGTGATACAAGTCATATTTGTGGGAGGCCTATGTCCAGCAGTGAACTTCATACGGCTGATTGGCTGATACGGCTTGTAGGTACTAGACGACGAGCTTACCGTGGGCTTAAGGCAATTTGTGTAAGGATGTTCTGAATATTTATTTATTTTATTTATGGTATGCTGTTCTTATCTATAGCCTATAGCTATGTGGTGCCAGCTAAGAACAGCACCACCCCATCTCCTCGTGCGGGAGAAGCGATAAAGAGAAACCGGAGAATGGCGGAGCAGTGTCGAAAATCGAAGCTATTGCAACCGCCAAACTGCCTACCAAGCGCGGTGACTTTAGCAAATCCCCTCAATATGATACAAGAGTGAATCAACTATTTGTTGTTGTTATTCTGCCCGGTCAGCCAGGAGACATCTGAGGCATAGTTTGTTACAAGAAATGTGGCACCGCGTTCTACTAACACGCTTGGTGGGTGACACATTATGGAAGGGACATATAGCTACCAGAAATATGCATGTTTTGTGCATTTAGATGTCATAAAACTGTGGTTTTAAGAGTGACCCAGGGGAACGTAACCATGGCAACGAGGGACAAGGAATAGTTGATTCAGCCACAAGTCATATTTGTGTGAAGCAGTGGACGCCATACCGCTGAAATCATTATTTATTCCAGAATTGTTCTACCTTATCGTTAAACAAATGTATGGTTAATTGTCGTAATGCACCTGAGAAAAGGTTCGATTTTTATGAGTGTCGTTAAGCTACCATACATAATGTATTGAAGTAACAAAACTGAGAAAAAACATTATGCAACTGACCCATAGGCCTAGCAACAAGCAGCTTCGAATAGTAAGATAAAAATGTCATCTTAACCTAATCATTATTATGTGAAACAACTAAAAACGGAATTATTTTAGTGTAATTTAACCTATCTCCCCATTATTTTTTTCCCATTCATGCTATTTCCACACTCGCCCAATCTGTCCACTTGTCTTTCCCACTCTGCCTACTCTTTTATCTTTTCTTGTCCTAAACATCCCAATATTAAAAATTCTTCGTTTATTATGCCCACACTTGCCCACTCTGCCCACTCTTTTATATTTTCTTGACCAGAACATCCCAATATTTAAAATTCTCCGCTTGTTATGCCCACATTTGCCCGATCTGCCCACTTGTATTTCCCACTCTGCCCACTCTTTTCTCATTTCTTGTCCACCACATCTCAATATTTAAAATTATCCGTTTTTCAAGCCCACACTTGCCCTCTTGTATTTCCCACTCTGCCCACTGTTTTATCTTTTCTTGTCCAGAACATCCTAATATTTAAAGTTCCCCGTTTGTTATGCCCACACTTACCCAATCTGCCCACTTGTCTTTCCCATTCCGCCCACTCTTTATCTTTTCTTGTCCAGAACATCCTAATATTGTATTACCATTTCGTCCAGTCTTCTCTTCCCGTCTACCATAGGTATTACAGCTGGCCCCCCTGGCGGCCTCCCCGGCCCGCACGTTGGCCGCCGTCCCCCGCTCGACGTTAACTCCCCACTTACCGTGCTCCCCTCCACGCGGCCGCGGCCCCTTGGCGGCCTCCCCGGCCCCACTCGCCGCCAGCTCCCCACTCACCGTGTCCCCCGCGCGGCGGCCCCCGTGCGGCCTCCCCGGCCCCCACTCGCCGCCAGCTCCCCACTCACCGTGACCCCCCTCCGCGCGGCGGCCCCTGGCGGCCTCCCGTCCCCGCTCGCCGCCAGCCCCCACTCACCGTGTCCCCCGCGCGGCGGCGGCCCTGGCGGCCTCCCCGGCGGCGGCGCGGGCCCCGGCGACGGCGGCGGCGAGGTCCCGCACGCAGGCCGCCGTGACCCGCTCGATGGTCAGCTCCAGCACGCGCCGCGTCGACGACGGCTGCGACTTGATCAGCTCCTCCTCCAGGCGCATCTGGAACACACACTAGCTCAGTGATTCCCAAAGTGGTCCAGGTGGACCCCCAGGGGTCCACTGGACGCTCGATGGGGGTCTACGTTGGCTGACGACTTATGGGTATGTAGTAGAAATGTAGCAGCAAGGGGGTCCACCGAAACCAGTAAAATTTTGAAAGAGGTCCACGAGATTAAAAAGTATGGGAACCTCTGCACTAGCTAGTACCTTCCCGATCTTGTCAGACATACAGTGTGTCCCCGGCCATTGGACAACTACGGTCTCACACGGACCAGCGGAGCTACCGCGAACAACGATATTCGTAAATTTCGGACGATTGTCTCTGTCACTCTCGTGACACCTTGATTGGAGTAAAAGAGAAAGATGCCCGAAATATACGAACTTCGATGTTTGCGGTACCGCTCCTGAATACAAAACTTACACTATACTACATCGGGTCATAGTTAGGTAGTTAAATAAAGAATTATCATAATCGGACTACTCTGTACAATAAAGTGCTAAGTATCTTTTGTAATTTATTTCCTGTACAATAAAGTGCTAAGTATCTTTTGTAATTTATTTCCTGTACAATAAAGTGCTAAGTTTCTTTTGCAATTTATTTCCTGTACAATAAAGTGCTAAGTTTCTTTTGTAATTTATTTCCTGTACAATAAAGTGCTAAGTATCTTCTGTAATTTATTTCCTGTACAATAAAGTGCTAAGTTTCTTTTGTAATTTATTTCCTGTACAATAAAGTGCTAAGTATCTTTTGTAATTTATTTGTTGTACAATAAAGTGCTGTTTTTTTGTAATTTATTTGTTGCACAATAAAGTGCTGTTTTTCTTGTAATTTATTTGTTGTACAATAAAGTGCTAAGTATCTTCTGTAATTTATTTCCTGTACAATAAAGTGCTAAGTTTCTTTTGTAATTTATTTCCTGTACAATAAAGTGCTAAGTATCTTCTGTAATTTATTTCCTGTACAATAAAGTGCTAAGTTTCTTTTGTAATTTATTTCCTGTACAATAAAGTGCTAAGTATCTTTTGTAATTTATTTGTTGTACAATAAAGTGCTGTTTTTTTGTAATTTATTTGTTGCACAATAAAGTGCTGTTTTTCTTGTAATTTATTTGTTGTACAATAAAGTGCTAAGTATCTTCTGTAATTTATTTCCTGTACAATAAAGTGCTAAGTTTCTTTTGTAATTTATTTCCTGTACAATAAAGTGCTAAGTTTCTTTTGTATTTTATTTCCTGTACAATAAAGTGCTAAGTATCTTTTGTAATTTATTTGTTGTACAATAAAGTGCTGTTTTTTTGTAATTTATTTGTTGCACAATAAAGTGCTGTTTTTCTTGTAATTTATTTGTTGTACAATAAAGTGCTAAGTATCTTCTGTAATTTATTTCCTGTACAATAAAGTGCTAAGTTTCTTTTGTAATTTATTTGTTTTAGAATAAAGTGCTGTTTTTTTGTAATTTATTTGTTGTGCAATAAAGTACTAGTACTAGTCGTCTAGTTCACCTGCAGCTCCTTCTCCTTGGTCCGGCCGCGGTCCTCGCTGTCGGCCAGGCGGACGGGCGTGATGTGCCGGCAGGAGTCCCCGCCGGGCCGGCGCGAGGCCAGCAGCGCGCCCAGCTCGCGCACGTGCGGACACAGCGCGGCCAGCGCGGCGCCGTCCACCAGCGCCAGCGAGTCGGTGCTGTCGGCGGGCCGGGGCGCCGGCGGGGGCTGCTCGAAGTCCGCCGGCACGTGGGGCAGGTCGAACAGCCAGCCTGCACGCATAGGGACCAAATAATAGTGATAAAACCGATAGCCACGGCGTGGACAGGTCCTCGTAAGTTGGACTGGCACAGGTGATGCAAAACCGGTCACTGTGGATCGCTTTGTTAGATCGGTTAGTTGTGTAAAGTGGGTTATTTTTAGTAAAGTAGTTTAGTTATGTAAAGTCGTTTTTTCTGTAAATTTAGTTTTATTTTTAAAGTCGGTTATTTCTGTAAAGTCGGTTAGGTTAGGTTTGGAAAGTCGGTTAGTTTTATAAAGTTGATCATTTTTGTACAATTAGTTATTTTTGTAGTCAGCTATTTTTGTAGTATGTTAGTTATGGAACGTCGAATTGTTTTGTAAGTCGGTTATCTTTTGTAGTCGGTTATTATTTGTAAAATTCATTATTATTGTAAAGTAAGTTAAAATTGTAAAGTCGGTTATTGTTGTAAAGTCGGTTATTGTTGTAAAGTCGGTTATTGTTGTAAAGTCGATTATTTTTGTAAAGTCAGCTATTTTTATTCATAGTCTCTTTTGTAAAATCGTCTGTTTTCGGTGAAGTCGTTAAACCCTCACCGAGCACGGTGTCCAGATAGACGGCGGTGACGCGGTGCGCGACGACGCGGCGCGCGCGCAGGCCGGCCAGCGCGCGCAGCAGGCGGCGCGGCGCGGGCAGGCGCAGGCCGCCGCCGTCCAGCGCCGCCAGGTAGTGCGCCAGCCACGGCGCCGTCACCGTCACGCGCCCGGCGCCGATCGCCGTCTCCAGCAGCCCGTGCAGGTCTATTGCCGGTTGGCTCTGGACAACGATAGGAAAAATTCGACTTTCAACTCTAGATTTTTAAGATAAGACAAATAACGATCGATAATGCTTACTTTTCACCAATTACTTTAGTAATCTCGTAAATAAATTCTGTTTATAATGTATTTACGACTGTTTATTATTATTATTATTATGTCTTGATCGGGCAGGCAGTTGTATAACTGTTATCGCCTGTATCCAATTACTCTGCTCTCGAGTGTTCCTTGTTTGAGTGAAATATTTGTCGAGTCGGTTTTTGAACTGGTTGACATTCAGGGCTGAGACCACTTCCTCAGGTAGCTGATTCCATGCCTTGACTACTCTGTTGCTGAGGAAGTTCTTGTGAGGGTTGTTGTGGGACGGGCCAGCAAGAAGTTTTAGATGGTGACCTCGCAGACGGTTGTTGCTGCTGCGTTTGAATATTAGGTGGAAGTTTTCGAGGTCGTAGTGTCCAGTTACTATCTTGTAGGTTTCAATTAGGTCACCACGCTCCCTGCGTTCTTTCAACGTAGTAAGTTTCAGCACTTGCAGTCTCTCTTCGTAACTTTTGTTTTAAGCTGTCTAGGTATTTTGGTGAAACTGCGTTTTCAAGCAGCTGTATATCTTTGACAAAGTATGGACTCCAAACTTGAAATGCATACTCACAGTAAGTAATTTAAATGCTTTTCTGATCAGGTAAATTAGACTCCTTGCTTTTTTTGTGATTGCTGATATGTGATTCACCCATTTAAGATCCTCTGCAACTTGGACACCTAGGTCAGTTTGTACTTTTACCGGTTTAAGCGTGACACCATCCAAATTATAAGTACGCCTGGGGTTGCGATTACCAATATGTAGCACTGTGCACTTCGAAGCGTTCAGATTAATAAGCCACTCTTTCGACCAATTGACTATGGTAATGAGGTCTTTCTGTTTTTGGTCGAAATGAACCAGAGGATTAGCAAACAACTTTGTATCATCAGCAAATACACTAACATTGCAATGTAGGTTCTGGGGTAGGTCAAAAGTATAGATAATATATAGCACCGGACCAAGAACAGAGCCCTGCGGTACACCGCTGCGTATCTCTTGTTGCTTGGATAGCGTCTCACCAACTCTGACTTGGAAGGTTCTATGTCGGAGAAAAGCTTCGATCCAGTTTAGCAGCTTTCCGCGAATTCCCACGAAATCTAATTTTTGCAACAGGCGCGTTGTGGGAACTTTGTCAAAAGCTTTTTCGTAGTCAAGGTAAATTACGTCCACTGGTTCCCTTTCATTGAAGCTGTTGGTCCAAGATGACAAACATGAAAGCAAATTGGATACCGTCGATCGGTGAGGGCAGAATCCATGTTGATGGTCACCTATTATTTTATTTTGTGCGAAAAAGCTTCTTATTTTCTTAACTATAATTTTTTCCATTACTTTACATACTGTACTTGTGAGACTGATCAGCCTGTAGTTGGATGGTTCCAGTTTATCTCCTTTCTTGAATATCGGTGTTACGGTGGCGGTTTTCCAATGTCCTGGTAGTATTCCTGTGTCGTAAGAATTCTGCATTATAATCGCTAAGAAATTGGCCAGTTCACACCGCTGTAATAGTATTACCGGTACTTTATCTGGCCCAGGCGATGAATCTGGTCTCATCTGTTTGATGGCTTGGCAAACATCCGCCTCATTAAAGTTTATGTCCGGTATAGATTCGACGACTCTGAGGCCTGGATCCAGGGATGGCAGCTGCCCATCTGGTTCCATTTGAAAAACGCTCGCGAATTGGTCTGCAAATACATCTGCGATTTGAGACGTAAGTGTAAGGGTTTCTCCATTTATATTGCGAAGTATCGCAGGCACATTGACCTTCGAAGCAACTTGACGCCTTAAATATGAATAAAATTTCTTTGGTCCCTGAATTAACTCTGTTTCATATGCGATGCGTAATAATTTAGATTCATTTGTTATCTTGTTATTAATTTTTCTATAATCTTTGTACGCACTGTCCAATCCGGTCAATACATATCTTTTCCAAAGTGCTTTTTTTGTTGGATTAAGTGCAACGTATCACGCGATAACCAGGGTTTATTGGCGGTCTTGTTTGTTTTCTTTATTTGAGGGACGCATTGATGAACTGCACCATTAAGTATTTCAAGAAAGATCTGAAATTGGGCATCGGCACCGCCGTCTAGTTTTATCTTATCATTCAAGTTAGATTCCATTATCTCACTGATCTTGCCAAAGTTCGCTTTATTGTAGTTGTATCGGAGGCATCCGACTTCTACAAATGTTTTTTGATTCTGGAGTTGTAGTTGAATGCTTGCTAGTAAGCAGGTGTGGTCACTTTTCCCAATTGGCGCTGAGTGCGTTACGCTAGCTATAAGAGTATCGTCATTTGTTAAAATAAGATCCAGGAGGGTGGGTTGATTTCCTTGACGGTATCTGGTATTTTTATCTACTAATTGTTGCAAATTACTGCTTCTATACCACTGTATAAAGTTTTCTTCTTTGGGATTTATGTACCCAGTTTCCTCCAGAAGCCAATTGACCCCACCATAGTTGAAGTCGCCCATAATGACCATTGTATTATTGTCCGAGGCATCATTGAGTCATTGGTCTAGTAAGATATTGTCCTGCTCTAGGGTTGAGTCATGTCCCCTGTACACTCCGCATAACAGAATCTTTATGGTTCTCTATTCCACTGCTGGGCAAAGGCCTCTCCCCTTGCTTTCCATGACTCACGATCCGCTGTTTTTGAGGGCCAGTTCCCATCAAACGCGTCTAGGTCGTCCCGCCATCTCGGCCTGGGCCGGCCCCTCCCACGTCTCTGTTGCGGCGTCCACGGTAGCTATATTAGCCCACCTATCCGGATGCATGCGTTGGACGTGGCCGGCCCAGTCCCATTTGAGCCTGGCAGCTTTCTGGCCAACGTCAGCAATTCGGGTCCTAGAGCGCAGTGTGGTGTTACGGATGTGGTCCGTCCGTTTCACACCTAAAATACTACGCTCCATAGCCCGTTGGCATACCTTCAATTTGGACTTCTGAATCTCAGTGAGTGACCATGTTTGGGCACCATAGGTTAGGATAGGCAGAAAACACATGTCAACAAGTTTTCGCTTCAGTGACAATGGAAGGTTACCCTTCATCAGCTCTTTCTAAATAAAAAATAAAAAAAATAAGATGAAAGATTCCATTGTTACACCACACCATAACCTGTACATGAAGAAAAAACTCACGTAGCTCCTCGCCTTCAAGCTGCTCTGCAGCGCCCTCCCCCGGGGCTCGCTGAGCTCCGAGAGGACGGACTGGCTCACAGACTTGGAGTCCGCCGGCAGGGTGATGTACGGCAGCGAGGCCAGGAGGCCCAGGAACTTGGCGAGCAGGCACAGCTGCCGCTGGAGGTGGACGTACTCGCGCGACAAGTCGCTGTTGTTGGCTGGGAACACAATATGGCTCAGTCAACTATTTGTTACTCATTGCCAATGGGGTAAATTCGAGTGTGTGTAAAGGAGTGACGTCGAGTGTGTTAAATACCCTGTTGTAGAGTCGAGTGTGATAAATACCCTGTTGTAGAGTCGAGTGTGATAAGTACCTTGTTGTAGAGGTGTACAGTCGAGTGTGATAAGTACCTTGTTGTAGAGGTGTACAGTCGAGTGTGATAAGTACCTTGTTGTAGAGGTGTGGCGTCGAGTGCGATCAGTTCGGTCGCCAGCGCGTCCCGCACGTGCGCGCGGAACGACTCGCTGCCCGCGTTCACCAGCAGCTCCCTGTCAACATAAATAAATTTAATACAGAAATAAATTTACAGTCACCAGTAATAAATTTAATACAGAAATAATTTACGAAACAATCTTGTTTCGTCGCCAGCCCACCTAAGCGCCTATTTGAGCCTATGTCCAGCAGTGGTCGTCTTACGGCTATAACCATGATTATGTTCAGACGGTACTTACTTGTAAAAAGTCTCCTTTTCAGTGAAGTGTGGTAACCTGGAGTCCCCAGCGGGGCAGGTGAGGCGGCGCTGGAGTTTGCTCAGCTTCGATTCCTGACAACACATGTTTACGATCAAATTATGAAGATAAACTTAAGGCCTGTCTAATTAAGCTTTTAAATTAGTTATAGATATAACATATTAAGCGAACTAGGTACCGAAAATAGTGTTGTCTGCTGCCTATTATGCCATGCCTGATCTGTATGAAGATAAGTACCTGGATATCATGGGTGCTACCGGGAGAGCAGCAAGATGATGATGATTGCATTTCAGCTAGTAACACAGCCATATATTCTGCTTCTATACTTGACAATGCTTCACTTGAAAGTGAATAGGTTGTTAATGTTACGACACCATCAGGTGCGACTGAGGTCAAACAATGTTCAGTCATGTAGATAAAAAAAAAACTTAAAGCTATAAGATGTGACCACACATTGAGAGCTTGTGGTAAGTTCATGACATTTACGTCACGATTCTGTAACGTCAACGTATTTTGAGCAGCGGTGCGAGGACATACGATAAACACGGTACGCATACGATGCGTCACTGCGATTCCGTAGCGTCTGCGTATTTGAAGCAGCCGTGTGGCCGAACCTTTATACAACAGTAATGACTAAACTATTGTACACATTATTTTCACCTGCTACTTCCGGTGATCCGTCCGGGTATACCATACCTGGTCAGCGTGCAGACACTCGGCCAGCATGTGCGCGACCAGCAGCGCGGCGAGGTGGCGGTGGTTGGCGGGGGAGGCCCCGGCGCCCACCGGCGTCTCACCTGGTCAGCGTGCAGACACTCGGCCAGCATGTGCGCGACCAGCAGCGCGGCGAGGTGGCGGTGGTTGGCGGGGAGGCCCCGGCGCCCACCGGCGGCTCACCTGGTCAGCGTGCAGACACTCGGCCAGCATGTGCGCGACCAGCAGCGCGGCGAGGTGGCGGTGGTTGGCGGGGAGGCCCCGGCGCCCACCGGCGGCTCACCTGGTCAGCGTGCAGACACTCGGCCAGCATGTGCGCGACCAGCAGCGCGGCGAGGTGGCGGTGGTTGGCGGGGAGGCCCCGGCGCCCACCGGCGTCTCACCTGGTCAGCGTGCAGACACTCGGCCAGCATGTGCGCGACCAGCAGCGCGGCGAGGTGGCGGTGGTTGGCGGGGAGGCCCCGGCGCCCACCGGCGTCTCACCTGGTCAGCGTGCAGACACTCGGCCAGCATGTGCGCGACCAGCAGCGCGGCGAGGTGGCGGTGGTTGGCGGGGAGGCCCCGGCGCCCACCGGCGGCTCACCTGGTCAGCGATGCAGACACTCGGCCAGCATGTGCGCGACCAGCAGCGCGGCGAGGTGGCGGTGGTTGGCGGGGAGGCCCCGGCGCCCACCGGCGGCTCACCTGGTCAGCGATGCAGACACTCGGCCAGCATGTGCGCGACCAGCAGCGCGGCGAGGTGGCGGTGGTTGGCGGGAGGCCCCGGCGCCCACCGGCGGCTCACCTGGTCAGCGTGCAGACACTCGGCCAGCATGTGCGCGACCAGTAGCGCGGCGAGGTGGCGGTGGTTGGCGGGGAGGCCCCGGCGCCCACCGGCGGCTCACCTGGTCAGCGTGCAGACACTCGGCCAGCATGTGCGCGACCAGCAGCGCGGCGAGGTGGCGGTGGTTGGCGGGGAGGCCCCGGCGCCCACCGGCGGCTCACCTGGTCAGCGTGCAGACACTCGGCCAGCATGTGCGCGACCAGCAGCGCGGCGAGGTGGCGGTGGTTGGCGGGGAGGCCCCGGCGCCCACCGGCGGCTCACCTGGTCAGCGATGCAGACACTCGGCCAGCATGTGCGCGACCAGCAGCGCGGCGAGGTGGCGGTGGTTGGCGGGGAGGCCCCGGCGCCCACCGGCGGCTCACCTGGTCAGCGTGCAGACACTCGGCCAGCATGTGCGCGACCAGCAGCGCGGCGAGGTGGCGGTGGTTGGCGGGGAGGCCCCGGCGCCCACCGGCGGCTCACCTGGTCAGCGTGCAGACACTCGGCCAGCATGTGCGCGACCAGCAGCGCGGCGAGGTGGCGGTGGTTGGCGGGGAGGCCCCGGCGCCCACCGGCGGCTCACCTGGTCAGCGATGCAGACACTCGGCCAGCATGTGCGCGACCAGCAGCGCGGCGAGGTGGCGGTGGTTGGCGGGGAGGCCCCGGCGCCCACCGGCGGCTCACCTGGTCAGCGTGCAGACACTCGGCCAGCATGTGCGCGACCAGCAGCGCGGCGAGGTGGCGGTGGTTGGCGGGGAGGCCCCGGCGCCCACCGGCGGCTCACCTGGTCAGCGATGCAGACACTCGGCCAGCATGTGCGCGACCAGCAGCGCGGCGAGGTGGCGGTGGTTGGCGGGGAGGCCCCGGCGCCCACCGGCGGCTCACCTGGTCAGCGTGCAGACACTCGGCCAGCATGTGCGCGACCAGCAGCGCGGCGAGGTGGCGGTGGTTGGCGGGGAGGCCCCGGCGCCCACCGGCGGCTCACCTGGTCAGCGTGCAGACACTCGGCCAGCATGTGCGCGACCAGCAGCGCGGCGAGGTGGCGGTGGTTGGCGGGGAGGCCCCGGCGCCCACCGGCGGCTCACCTGGTCAGCGTGCAGACACTCGGCCAGCATGTGCGCGACCAGCAGCGCGGCGAGGTGGCGGTGGTTGGCGGGGAGGCCCCGGCGCCCACCGGCGGCTCACCTGGGCAGCGGGCAGACACTCGGCCAGCATGTGCGCGACCAGCAGCGCGGCGAGGTGGCGGTGGTTGGCGGGGGAGGCCCCGGCGCCCACCGGCGGCTCACCTGGTCAGCGTGCAGACACTCGGCCAGCATGTGCGCGACCAGCAGCGCGGCGAGGTGGCGGTGGTTGGCGGGGAGGCCCCGGCGCCCACCGGCGGCTCACCTGGTCAGCGTGCAGACACTCGGCCAGCATGTGCGCGACCAGCAGCGCGGCGAGGTGGCGGTGGTTGGCGGGGGAGGCCCCGGCGCCCACCGGCGGCTCACCTGGTCAGCGTGCAGACACTCGGCCAGCATGTGCGCGACCAGCAGCGCGGCGAGGTGGCGGTGGTTGGCGGGGAGGCCCCGGCGCCCACCGGCGGCTCACCTGGTCAGCGATGCAGACACTCGGCCAGCATGTGCGCGACCAGCAGCGCGGCGAGGTGGCGGTGGTTGGCGGGGAGGCCCCGGCGCCCACCGGCGGCTCACCTGGTCAGCGATGCAGACACTCGGCCAGCATGTGCGCGACCAGCAGCGCGGCGAGGTGGCGGTGGTTGGCGGGGAGGCCCCGGCGCCCACCGGCGGCTCACCTGGTCAGCGTGCAGACACTCGGCCAGCATGTGCGCGACCAGCAGCGCGGCGAGGTGGCGGTGGTTGGCGGGGAGGCCCCGGCGCCCACCGGCGGCTCACCTGGTCAGCGTGCAGACACTCGGCCAGCATGTGCGCGACCAGCAGCGCGGCGAGGTGGCGGTGGTTGGCGGGGAGGCCCCGGCGCCCACCGGCGGCTCACCTGGTCAGCGATGCAGACACTCGGCCAGCATGTGCGCGACCAGCAGCGCGGCGAGGTGGCGGTGGTTGGCGGGGAGGCCCCGGCGCCCACCGGCGGCTCACCTGGTCAGCGTGCAGACACTCGGCCAGCATGTGCGCGACCAGCAGCGCGGCGAGGTGGCGGTGGTTGGCGGGGAGGCCCCGGCGCCCACCGGCGGCTCACCTGGTCAGCGATGCAGACACTCGGCCAGCATGTGCGCGACCAGCAGCGCGGCGAGGTGGCGGTGGTTGGCGGGGAGGCCCCGGCGCCCACCGGCGGCTCACCTGGTCAGCGATGCAGACACTCGGCCAGCATGTGCGCGACCAGCAGCGCGGCGAGGTGGCGGTGGTTGGCGGGGAGGCCCCGGCGCCCACCGGCGGCTCACCTGGTCAGCGATGCAGACACTCGGCCAGCATGTGCGCGACCAGCAGCGCGGCGAGGTGGCGGTGGTTGGCGGGGAGGCCCCGGCGCCCACCGGCGTCTCACCTGGTCAGCGTGCAGACACTCGGCCAGCATGTGCGCGACCAGCAGCGCGGCGAGGTGGCGGTGGTTGGCGGGGAGGCCCCGGCGCCCACCGGCGTCTCACCTGGTCAGCGTGCAGCCGCTCGGCCAGCATGTGCGCGCCCAGCGGCGCGGCGAGGTGGCGGTGGTTGGCGGGGGAGGCCCCGGCGCCCACCGGCGTCTCACCTGGTCAGCGATGCAGACACTCGGCCAGCATGTGCGCGACCAGCAGCGCGGCGAGGTGGCGGTGGTTGGCGGGGAGGCCCCGGCGCCCACCGGCGTCTCACCTGGTCAGCGTGCAGACACTCGGCCAGCATGTGCGCGACCAGCAGCGCGGCGAGGTGGCGGTGGTTGGCGGGGAGGCCCCGGCGCCCACCGGCGTCTCACCTGGTCAGCGTGCAGACACTCGGCCAGCATGTGCGCGACCAGCAGCGCGGCGAGGTGGCGGTGGTTGGCGGGGAGGCCCCGGCGCCCACCGGCGTCTCACCTGGTCAGCGTGCAGACACTCGGCCAGCATGTGCGCGACCAGCAGCGCGGCGAGGTGGCGGTGGTTGGCGGGGAGGCCCCGGCGCCCACCAGCGTCTTCACGCGCGCGCGCAGGCTGGCGCGCGGCGGCCCGGCCCCGGCCGTCGTCGCCGCGGAGTACCAGCTGGGGGGGGGAGGTCATTCACTACTCGGTCGGGGCGTAGTTTGCGACAAGAATCCACCGAAGACGGTGGGCGGGTCTTGTAAGACACAACGAAGGTAAAAAACTGATAGATGGACAGCATAGATGGACGCCTGTCGAAACCAAATCTACAGCTACTTTGGGCCTTTGCAAAACTATAACAAGTATTACAGTCAGCAACCCTTTTCTTTTGCAAGATATTGTTTTGCAAATAATAACAACTTAGTAACTTTATTCTACCAATGTTTGACAAAAAACACTTCTTCAAAAATATTGGATGGCACACAAGTTAAATCCCAATGGTCATATTGGTACATACACACCTTAGTTAAATAATTTACAGGTAAAATATTTTTTTACCAAACCTCACCTACTTTTCTGTTAATAGTTTGTGTACCTGAGGTTGCAGTTCTAACCTAATTCCTTAATTCGCCTCCTCGGTATGACTTGACGTTAAACTGAGCCTTATGCCTCAGCCTCACTGTGGCTCGGCTTTGCCGCGCGAGGCAGCCTAGTGCACGATCGAGGCTGCCTCGCGAGAACGTTGCGCGACAAACGTCCGAGGCTGCTCAGTGAATACGCTGCTAATGGTTCCTTGTCCATTACTGGCGCCGTCACCCTACTTTAATATAAGTAAAAATAAATTATTAAATTTTAGAGTGACTTACCGAAATATCTCATAGAACATATCCCTCTGCTTCTTAAAGTTCTGAAAACTGAGTAACGAAGGAAAATTCTCTGCATTATCTGTCTCCGAGTTAAAGCATACAATCCCGTTTGAAACCCTCTTGTCTATAGGCCGAGGCTTTTCCTGACTCTCCGCTTCACATTTCAGCCCGTAGCAGTTCAAGAGAAACTTGGCCAAGTCCGCGCAGTAGCTTCTAACCTTTTTATTCTCGCCAAGTATTTTCAAAGAATTCTTGTCAAGTATCACTTCCAGTATGGAGCGCAAGTTCCATAGAGATTTTATAGCAAAATATGTGCAATTGTGTATTGATTTGAGTAAGTACTCAGTTAAGTTTTCTTCTGTTAATTTAGATTCAATCTCCATGCAGTCTTCCTCTACTTGTTTTGACAATAAAATTGATATGAAGAAATATATTTCAGAATACAGACTTAAAATTAAGTTATTCCTTAACAGGACATCGTATAATTCGATTAACAAGTCGATTTTCTCTTTAAAGACAACTTTAGAGAACTCAGCTTTAACGTAATTCAGTGTTTTTTCTATACAGTCTTTCTGTATTATTTTAATCTGTGGTGTCACCGGAATTGACGTAGTTGATGCATTTAAATTGAATTTCTCCATCAGTTTTTGCCGTTCCAGTTTTAAGATGTTTCGTTCAGCTTCAAATGAATTGGATAATTCTTTTGGTTGTAGCTTCTGGTTTTTAAATAAGTTATTTTCTTCTAATGCAAGCGGTGATGGTTGTTGAAAGCATTCCGAGTTAAAACTATTCAGTGAGAAACTTTTCTGAGACATTGAAGAATCTAGATTAGTTGGTTTGATCCTCCGTTTCTCCGATCGCAGCGAGCTTGCTTTTCTAGATATTTCCGGGAACACCTCAGTGTTACTTATATCTAAGTCTACTTTACTCTCATTCTCTTCTGATGCATTTCTACTTTTTCGTTTCTTAGTTTTTTGAGCTGGTGTGATGAAATCTCCCAAGCTTATAGATTTGTCCTTCCTATGGGCTAGACGCGGAGTATCACAGCGGTCATAACTAAATCGCTGAGGAGTTACCGGGCTCGCAGAAGTGATAGGCGATTCAGACAAGCTAAAACCGTTTTTCACAGGTGTGCTTGAAACTACCATTTTTTCCATTCCAATGCTTAACCTGGATTCATCTGAAGATATTGACGCTTCTTTACGTTCTTCGTTAAACAATTTGGTTTTAACTTTGCGTCCTCGTTTACGGTCTTTGCTGGGAGATTCATGGCTTCGACGATCAGGTTTCACGTTGAGGGAATCTGTCCTATCATCACTCGTTGGATCACTGATCGACCTTCGGTGCTTTCGTCTTGAGCTAAGCACCTTGTCCGGCGTCCGCTGGCGTATTTGCAAGGCACTGTTATTCGTTTGCAATATGCTGGAAACAAAAGTCTGGGTTACAACTGATATCAACGTTACAACTTCGAAAGGTGTTTACAATCTCACCTGTCAGTTTGAATACGTAAATAAGAAAGAAAACAAGCTACGAATTCACTCCTAGTGTTACAAAGTAACACGCAGTCTTCTGGCACGTCCTGAAATTACACAATAATGTATAAAAACAAGTAATTCCACCGACAAATAAGGAATTTAGCTGGGCAGGTTAGCACCTCGAGAGATTCATTATTTAACCACCGAACCACCAATTGAGAATCCAATTTTCCAGTAAGTATGCTATCTATGATTTCTTCGGGCATTTTTGGTTATTCCAAAAGTATTTCTTTTGCGATCGATTCGAAGATTACTCGAGAAAAAGCTGCGCGGTAAAATAATTCGCCATCATTACATGATGTTGCCATGTAAATAATTAACGACACGATGACGTTTATAATGTTTACATCGAAAAACGAGTTGAGTGTAATCGATGCTAAAGTAGGACTGGTGTTTTTTTATTTATAGCGCAGGTAAAATACTCTCTGCTAAAATATATTTAATACCTTGCAAAGCTATAAAGAGGAACCATTAAAAGATCCTTAGTGAGTATTATATTAATTATTATAGTATCGGTAGCTCATAAATCGATTCATAATTCTTTATCGACTATAGTAATGTTAGTGCTTTATCATCTGTGCCTTCGTGAACTGTCACATTGCTGTGACGTCTGTCACTCGGGCCTAGCAAGTGTCGTCCGCTAGCCAAAATGGCTCAAATAATGAATGTTTTGTTGCGAAAATCTACTAATTTAGGGCCAGCTAAGGCTCTATTAAATGCCGCGCCGGCCCTTCTTAATGCAAAGTAAGTGTTTAAGTTATTATTGTTGCAATCACGCCATATTAACGATGTATTTTGGCGTCGAAAAATTATGTAACTTTGGGGTTAAGATTTTTGTATTTCCTACACGAATTCGGTTATAGATAAGCTAATATACTTGTGTTATTAATATAGGGCCCAAAAAACTATTTATGTGCTCGTTGTTTCATTTAGATTTAATTTTCTATACCGACTAAACAAAACTTCGGAATGTCAATACAATTGAAAACCTAACGATTTTTAAGCTTATCACCTTCCCTAGCATTTCGCAGTGTCTCTTGCAAGTATCCTTAGAGTCTGGCTTCTGCTCGGTTATCAAACCCAAAGTTACATCTATCACAATGCAGATAATAATATAATCATAGTGGTAAATTATTTTTTTGTATTGGAAACCTAATTTTGATTAAGATTTGACTTTTTTTTATTATCCTTTATGCATTATTATATCCAGTATTGTTGTTGTTATAAACATTCCAAACATGTCAAACAAACCCACAGAAAAAATCTTACCTTTTTATATATTGCATTGATTTTTATTTAATACACCTAAACACCTAAAAAAATAATTAAAAATGACAATAGTAATTAGCTATAAATATTTTACATTCTATAATTAACATTCATAAAGAGTCATTGCTAGAATTGCTGATGCCTTCTCCAACTTTAACCAGTTTTTCTTGCCTACTATAGACATATATTAGACTTATAATTTTTTTAAATAAGACTAACAGTACACTCAAAAAGGCTTATGTTGTGTACTCAGCCAACAATATATATAAATTATATAATATACAAATACTTAAATACATAGAAAACCCATGACTCAGGAACAATCTGTACTCACCACAGTTCCTACTCATAATCCCAGCCTCGCCATAAACAAACATAAATTCAAATTATTTATTTCATGTAAATTATACACATAGAAATACACATTTGGAAATAACATATATATACACACATACGCACACACACATTACAAAGTTAAAATTAATTAAAATTAATTTATTTTAAATGCCCCATAAAGATTATTTCTGGATGAGCCCTTGTCACTTGGCCTGTGTCAATATTTTCTAACCTCAACTGTATGTCCATACCCATGTTAAACAAATAATAACAGTCTCATTCTGTTTATTAATTTCAGCCAAAACAGAGCGGCCCACAGATGGTTCCCAGACTCCGAGTATGTAAAACAATTTGAGGGTGCTGTGATGTACCCCGATGAGGTCACCTCCCTATTGAAGCACCCACCTTACTCAGGTAGAGATTTGAAACTGATACACAAGTATTAGATACATTTATGGACTGTAAGGTAAATTGTTAGCCACCTTTCAATAACTGGACACATACTGAACATGAATTCCGTTTACTATATATTAAATACTTTTTAAAATGGGGCTTTACCCTCCTATAATATTAATTTATTTATTTATATTTTAGGTACAACAAAAGGAAGCATTTTCCTTTAGTTGTAAGAAATATAATATACTGCTACAGGCGAGACTCGAATGCGTGACTTCGGAAACATGCCTGTCGCTTTACCAACTAAGCTACACATATCAGAATCGCGAGTTCGATTCTCGCACGAGACAGTTGATTTTTCCTTTATTTCTAAGATTTATGGTTTTGTTTTAGAAAGGTTTCTACTGAAAAATAAAACTAAGTTTTCTTGTTATTCTAAGCTTACTAAAAGCCACTTGCGTCATTAAGAGTTAAGAATTGTCAAAAGCATGGACCTGCTGGACATCTATGGAGTGAGGTGGAACACCGCAATCACCAACCCGCTTGCCAAGCTTGGAGACTATGGCATTTACCCCCCAGGCCTATGTCCAGCAGTGGACTCCTGCTGATATGATGATGAAATGTATGGACTTAACCAGTTAACCTAAGGTTAGTCGGCTGACCTAGAGCGCAAGTGGGCTCAAGTGTGTTGTTGTCGGCAGGCGTCATGGCGCCCTCGGAGAAGCAAGTTCGCAACATGGTCCTCAACTTCGGGCCGCAGCACCCCGCCGCCCACGGCGTGCTCCGGCTGGTACTCGAGCTCGACGGAGAGGTAGCTATACAGTGTGTCCGTATCTGTAGTACAGTCAAGTGTCAAAATTCGTTCTCTGCCAAGGTCTCAAAAATATGTACCCATCTATTGTACAGTATATAAGGTTGTAAGACGCATTTATGAAAGGATTCTTTCGGTACATATTTTTGCACTTGATTGTACGGGGCCAGTGATAAATTCTCTTTTCGTCTCGTGCCGACTGCACCATGCATCAGATATATCGAGACTGTGAAGTGTCACTAATGTCTGAACAACGCCTCTATTGTCAAGGCGGTAAAGTGCATGTTCCGTATTTCCATATTTCTGACAAACTCCACCCCTATATATCTGATGGCGACTACCAAGTATGACCCTCTACCCTCGTTCCCCAGACTGTGCGCGCCGCGGACCCCCACATCGGGCTGCTGCACCGCGGCACCGAGAAGCTCATCGAGTACAAGACCTACACGCAGGCGCTGCCCTACTTCGACCGGCTGGACTACGTGTCCATGATGTGCAACGAGCAGTGCTACTCGCTGGCCGTCGAGAAACTGCTCAACATCGATATTCCCATTCGTGCTAAATATATTCGCAGTAAGTTCTTTTATTTACTTTATATTTGTATGTACAGTTAGTAGCAGAAGTGGCTAAGCGGTTGAGGTGTTCAAAATGAGGTAAACACATCAAGAGAATAAGAGTGCGTGTAGATCATTTTGAACACTTCACCCGCTCAGTCACTTTTGCTGTTGACTGTACACACCAGTATTAGCATGTTGGGCCATGCTTAGTGTTATGATTCCGTAGTTTTCGATATGTGACTCGAAAACGATTTATCCGAGTTCAAAATACTTTTCCTTGAAATTCTTTATTAAGATGTAGTTTCATGATTTCTTTCATACTTTTAGGATTTTTAGTTCAAAGTTAAGGGGGAATAGTTAAATAATTTTAGTTTTAAAATGTTGTCCTTTGGAGTATTATTTATATTTCATTATATGCAATACGAAAATTGATATAAATGGCTCGATGTTAAAAACGATTTCTGGTCTCGTATCGTATTTCGCTCCGCTCGGCCGTCTATACCTACTTGGCCCGTAATCCTCATTTTCCCGGCCTTCTGGTGGATTTTTTATTTTTTACTTATGTAAGCATAAATATTGTATATCCTCTACCCGCCCGGAGACCTATAAAAAGGTCTCGCATTGAATGCCATTTTGAATTTTAATTATGACAAACCATAGTTGCATTTGCCCTGGCAAGTTTTCTGGCGGCTAGAGGATAAATATATCATATTATGATGCGTCTATAAGTCGCTGCCGCCTACGACAGACGGTAACAAGAGCAAGCCGTACACTTGAAGTACCCGCACCCCCCCGCAGCGCTGTTCGCGGAGCTGACGCGCATCCTGAACCACATCATGGCGGTGGGCACGCACGCGCTGGACGTGGGCGCGCTCACGCCGTTCTTCTGGCTGTTCGAGGAGCGCGAGAAGATGATGGAGTTCTACGAGCGGGCCAGCGGCGCGCGCATGCACGCCGCCTACATACGGCCCGGCGGCGTCTCGCTGGTCAGTGCGCGCTCCGTCTTCCAGCCGACTGCTGGACGGTGGTACACTTTGATAAACTGGCAGGATCGTGAACACGCTGGAGGCTCCTCGTCCACTGCTGGACATAGACCTTCCCTAAAAAAACCGGTGCTGCGTCTTCCACATCCACTGGAGCTTCAGCCGGAGGCTCATGGATCGCAAATTTTTGTTACTAGACTTACACAATTGGTGCCTATGACCAGGATACTTTATGAAAAAAATGAATTGGATATAATTTAAGATATCCATTATCAAAACTATAATACAAATCTGTCTGCTCGTTTTCCGCCTATGTAATAAAAAAAAAATATTTATATATACATCATTCATAATTCTGACGACCGGTCTGGCCTAGTGGATAGTGACCCTGCCTACGAAGCCGATGGTCCTGGGTTCGATTCCCAATCAGGGCATTTATTTGTGTGATGAACACAAATATTCGTTCCTAAGTCATGGGTGTTTTCTATGTATTTAATTATTTATACGTATTTATCTATTATATATATCGTCGTCTAGTACCTACAACACAAGTCTTACTGAGCTTGCCGTAAGACTAGGTTGATTTGTGTAAGATTGTCCCAAAAATATTTATTTATTTATAATTTCAGCCTTAAGAGGTACAATGCTGGAAATAGGCCTCCTCTAAATATCTCTTACATCATCTTGGGGAGGAGTTGCCATAGTCGCCACACTTGGCAGGCGGGTTCGTGACCGCCGAGTTGATTCGATTTCGATGCTGCTGCCCATCTGTCAGGTTTATTCCCTTACGACACCTACGGGAGGAGATGGGGTAGTGCTATTCTCGGCTGGCACCACACGGCAACATATTAGGTCCTTACATATTAAATTGAGGTTTTTTAAAACTAATTGTTTGACAAAACGCCAATTTCATAGGTAAAGACCCAATATATATAATACACATATAATGTATATATTTCTCGGTAGTTGTATATAGTGGTATTGTTCAGGACCTGCCGCTCGGCCTGATGGACGACATCTACGAGTTCGCGAGCAAGTTCGCCGAGCGGCTCGACGAGGTGGAGGACGTGCTCACCACCAACAGGATCTGGGTGCAGCGCACCAAGGACATCGGCATCGTCAGCGCGCAGGACGCGCTCAACTACGGCTTCAGGTATGAGGCGTGACGTGTACCGCTCTCGTACTAGACTTGCTTAATTACTGCCGTGACCAGAATTATGATCTTTTTTTTTTTCTTCATTGGATGGCTTTTACACCTTGCCGATTTTAGCAGGGTCGATTTCACCAATGTCAGGTAGAGTGAACTTTTGACTTTATTTTAGGATGACTGTTCGGTGGTAAATTTTGTGTTTGTGGAGGGATAGGTTGGGTACCTAAAACAAATATGCATACATTATTGACGACACAGACTTACACATGACGAATGCAAACACTCGTAAAAAATAGCGGAAAGCGGAAGGATTATGATCGTCAGACCAACATTTCACCACACCGACAATAGGGTTGTTTTTGATGCTTTGTAACTGAATTTTAATGTTCTGTATTGACTTTAAGTTGGAGTACAGTACTAGTTTTGCCTCGAAAGGGCTTTCAATAGGAGAAATTTACAAGATACATTTTGTCAGACCGACTAATGTTTAGGAAGTTAGAAAGTTTAGGGTAGATGTAAAAATACTACCCACCGAACTATTGATAATTGTTGCGTGTCAGTAAATATTAGATTCGGATATTTATAGAGTTAGAAAGCAGACAGAGAACACTGCAGCTACCGATTCCCAGCGCGTACGATATTTTATTTGTGTAAGATAGTCACAAACATTATAATATATTCCAGCGGCGTGATGCTCCGAGGGTCCGGGATCAAGTGGGACCTGCGCAAGTCGCAGCCGTACGACGCGTACCACCTCGTCGACTTCGACGTGCCGCTCGGCACCAACGGCGACTGCTACGACCGGTGCGTGTCACACACACACACACACACACACACACACACACACACACACACACACACACACACACACACACACACACACACACACACACACACACACACACACACACACACACACACACACACACACACACACACATAAATGCACAGGTTTCGGTTACGTGTATTTACAGGTCTAATGCTTTGAGTCTGTGTACTAGCAGGACGGGAGGGGTGCCCATCGACGTCACATGAAGAGGTACCATAACCCATAGGTTAATATAGTATTTTATGCATCTGTGCATAATGAAGGGCACTCACTAGTGTTGTAATGCCTAATTATGTATAGTTGCATACACTACTTTATCTACACACATATCATAAGTGTTTTAAGATGGGTTCAGGAACCGTAGGGACATGACCTGCATTATTACTAGTGCTACTTGTGGCAGTTGTGGCTCTAATGATTTGTACGTAGATTATGTTGATTACATTATAGGTTAATAGGTTACCTTTACCATCTCGTCGATCCACCTTGTGTAGGTATGCCAGGCCGCGCCCTCCGGTACATGGTCGCCACTCCAGAACCATTACGCCCCAACGGCCATCGGTTCTACATTAAATGTCCGCCCACTGCTACTAAAGCAATCAATAGGACTATATTAGTTACTTTTAATAAAAAATAAATTTACCTCTAATTGGTGATACACTATTCTCTGGTCGGCAGCTACCTCTGCCGCGTGGAGGAGATGCGGCAGTCTCTGCGGATCATCGACCAGTGCCTGAACCAGATGCCGCCGGGGGAGATCAAGACCGACGACGCCAAGCTCACGCCCCCCTCCAGGGAGGAGATGAAGGTACTGTCCGGGGTCCACGTGTCCTGGTGCTGACAGAGATGTGCTTCTCCATGGACCAGTGTCCGATTTCCGTCGGGTTTCCTAACTCCCGCAATCAAAGGTTTCCTTGCGTTCATGTAGGAGAGACGAAGCCAAATTGGCTTCAGAAAAAATTTAAGGCTGCCATGAGGATTTAGAAATAGGAATATTCTCTTCACCTCACTAAGTTCGGAAAGAACTGTTCTTTAAAAACAGATAGCAATGTTGCATTTTATTCACAAGAATGCAAAGTAATTTCATACAAATTGTTTATTACTTAATCGAGTGTTTTTTGACGTCTTTTTGAGCTGATTGGATGTTCTTTTATTCCATGTTTTCGAATGATACATTTTGGATGCCAATAATTTTGAATACATATTTAAAGTTTTAGAGTTATTCCTTTCCTCGTGGCAGTGAGCTGAAAAATTGTGTGTTTCACTCGGTAGCAAAGTGTGTTCCCCTTTCGTGCTTTGAGAAATTGAGACCTTCCCAATGCTCAAGATTCCACTCTTTGAACCACTCACTATGCGCGTGGTTCAGTTTTGGAATCTTTCGCTAGCTCGGGTCTTAATATTAGCACGACAAGGTAAACACTAACTTTGCTCCCTTGTATAACAAATAACTATTGTTTGCTAGAAATATGGTGAAATAGGTATGTATAGTGTTGTGTACCTGATGGTAAGGTTCCCAGAGCTCCAACTCCCTTGAAGGCTGACAACGCGCTTGTGACTCCCTTGGTGTTGCTCATGGGCGACGGTAATTTTCTTTCCATCATTCAATCAGACTGCTCGTTTGCCGTATATCATAAAAAAAATGAGGTCAATTGACGCTAACTGGTGGCATGTTTGCAGACGTCCATGGAGGCGCTCATCCACCACTTCAAGCTGTTCACGCAGGGCTACCAGGTGCCGCCCGGCGCCACCTACACCGCCATCGAGGCGCCCAAGGGCGAGTTCGGGGTCTACCTCGTCTCCGACGGAGGCTCCAAGCCCTACAGGTGGGACCACAACGAATTGTTAAAAATATTGTAAATTAAATATAAATAAAATAAATATTTCGGGACAATAAGATACAAATCGACCTAGTCCTACAGTAAGCTCAGTAAGGCTTGTGTTGTAGGTACTAGACGACGATATATATAATAGACATATACATATAAATACTTAAGTACATAGAAAACACCCATGACTCAGACACAAATGGTTCCTAAGAAGAAATCTTTGTATTTCTTATAGTCCCAGATTTCCCCATCCTGACCGATCCTAAAAAAATAGTTGCTGTTTCACGCGAAAACTATTGAACTTTAATGAAACTTTGCTAAGCAAGCCAACTTCAGGTTCTAGCCATAATGCAGTTGGATCGCGACTGCAATACAACTGCATTTCAACTGCAGTTTAAATACATAGAATTGCAAGTAGCCGACGGGGGCATAACGGTTACATTACAGTTGTATTGCAGCCGATCTCCAACTGTAACGTAACTTACCTACTGTTTGTGTTTCAAGCGTTCATAATAGTACATTTCGATACTAGTGAAAATATTTTTTTTTTTCAACGAGGGTGTAAGTTGGAGCCCGAGTGAAACGAGGGTGACAATCACCCGAGTCTTAAAGAAGTTTTTACACGTGTATTGAACCCAATTTTTCATAACAAGTGCCTTAAAAAGTGAAATTTACGCATGCGAAGCGTGCGCAAAGTGTACTTTTTACGCACTAGTTTGGAAAAATATTTATTCTATGTATTATGTATTGTCCCCAGATGCAAGATCAAGGCGCCCGGCTTCGCCCACCTGGCGGCGCTGGAGAAGGTGGGCAAGAACTCCATGCTGGCGGACATCGTGGCCATCATAGGCACGCTGGACGTGGTGTTCGGCGAGATCGACCGGTAGAGCGATCCTGCTCACGGCACCATCATGGAAACTGCTACATTTAGCTAACTTTACTATGAAATATTGCTATTTGGCTAAATTTTCTGCTAAATTTAGCAATTCTCAAAAGAAATCGGTAATTATTCGCAAAGTTCTAAATTTAGCAAAGGAAAAGTTGCCATTTAGAAAGTTTTTAAGTTCCCAACTCGGAAAGTGCTAAATTTTGAAACTTTACGGAATTAGCAGCTTTTAAAAAAAGTCTTGCTATTTAGCAATTATTTATTTCACTATACTTAAAGGCTGCTAAATTTAGCAGTTTACATTGAACATTTTGGTAATTGGCAAGATTTTGTTATCATACCGAGAAAGTGTTAAATATAGCTACTTTGTAAAAATCTTGCCAATTAGCATGTTTTTGGGTTGGCTACAAGTAGGATTGAACTGTGTCATATTGAGTGTTAACAAAACACTAAATTTTACACAGTTCAAAAGTAAATAGTAAAAGTAAGACGTAACTACCTGACATATTTAAATAATATGGAAAATCACTTATGTAATAAGTATGTCATAAATAAAATCAAAAAAATATTAAGTTTTTGTTTTTACAATCTCTCTTGTGTAAATAGAATCCTTGTGTAGCTTTTACCAGTTGCTAAGAAAATAAAACAGTTCTTAGAATCGTATAATCTTGATTTCCTAGTAGCGTATTATTAAAAAAAATATAAATAAATAATGTGGTAACTAAGGTACATCGTCAACTACTACCCACCCTTCAACAACTCAATTAACTGACCATGGATCAATAAACTGTTTGTCTCTTGCCATGGTTACAGTCCCCTGTGTCACTCTTAAAACGCAAACACTACTCCCCGTCCTTATGAACGGTCACCTACCAAACGAGTTAGTAGAACGCGGTGACGCAATTTCTTCTGCTTATGCTTCTTTTGTCCCCTGGCTGACGGGGCAAAACAACAACACAAAATATTCGCCCATATACTAAAACAATTCTGATCATCTATAATAGGAATTGTTAATATAATTATTCACCATTTCGTAAGGCCTTCGCAAATATGACTTGTATCATCTTGGGGGGTAGTTGCTATAGTCGCCACGCTTGTAGACAGGTTGGCGACCGCAGTAGCTGTAGATTGAGTTTCGAAGGACGCTGCTCTCAGCCGGCACCTCACGGTAATGTGACCCATTATTGACGATTTACCCTACGTAAGATATGCATAGTTACTTATACATATACCTACTAGTACAAGTATTATCTAAATACATTTAGATATTTTTTACTTGTAATTATATCTGTTGAAATTTTTATTAATATATAAATAATATCCACACCCCTGAATAGTTGTAAGAAGTCTGTCTTAAATAGATGATTTTTACGTTTTAAGTTAATAAATTATTCAAAATGTACGGTTTTCTTTATTGTAAATAAATGTAGAAATTACTTTCATCATCATCTCAGACATAAGACGTCCACTGCAGAACATAGGCCTCCCCCTTGGACCTCCACATGTACCGGTTGGAAGCGACCTGCATCCAGCGTCTTCCAGCAATCTTAATAAGGTCGTCTGTCCATCTTGTGGGTGGGCGTCCTACGCTGCGCTTGCTAGTCCGCGGTCTCCACTCCAGCACTTCGACCCCATCTGCCGTCTTCTCTGCGTGCAATGTGGCCTGCCCACTATGTGCCATGTGCCACTTAATGTTTACCTTCTTTTAAGCATACAATTTCCTCTTGATTCTAGCAAGTCCAGTATTTTTGGAGAATTCTTTATTTGTATATAACGTCGATAGACTTTTATCTTGTTATTGTGTCTCTTTGTCCATGGGTCAATAATATAACATATTAGCATATTACCTTCTAATAAAATCTTTCCTGTACACGGAACAATGGTGCTCCGGACATTTGGGAGGCGTATGCGGAGCCGGATCGAGCCAACGCGCACAGGCCCTTTCGACAATTTAAGGATATGTAAGGGGTACACTAAGCCGATGTTGCCCCTGTCCGTCGGACGCGCACAGAGACAGCACCCACCAAAATTATTCATATGTTTCCTGATATGTCCGAAACTACGTCACGGCGTGGGTGTGGAGTGGCCACAAACACGCAGGCGGCATCTAGGCGAACCAACGCTTTCAAACTAAATATCTCAGACGTAGAACGGAACACATAATAGCAACATTTCTTTTAAAAATTGTTTCACCGCTTTCTGATAATAACTAGTTGATGGTTTTTCACTGAAACATGCTTAAAATTACTGCTTAATTAAATCTGTTGTCCGGGGGACTGTTACCTTGGCAACGAGTGGTACGGAAAAGTTGATCGACCCATATACATGGTATTGACACAACTGATAGGAACATTTATATAAGTAGGCGTAGACGTCCACAGACTAAGTTACCTGCTTCCCCTCAGGCAGGCCGTGTGATTAACGATGTTTGCACATTTCACAACCATATGGTTTCTCTCCTTCCGACGAGTATAATAAAATAAGCAAATTTAGATGCAGAACTTGCTGCAAGTTACACTTCGATAAATCAAATATTCTGTGTAGTTATGTCCCATCAGACGATATCGACATAAACAGTTTGTTGAAACTTTAAAAGAAATGTGGCACTGCGTTCTACCTACACGCTTATTATTGAAAGGACATAATAAAGTTACTACAAAAATGCATTTTAACTTTCTTTAGATGCCAGACTGCTTTTACGCGTCACCCAGGTGACCATAACTAAGGCATAGTTGTCACTATAGGTGAAAAACTCAAATGAAGCATCATATGTCTATGTAGTGCAGAGGATTATTATGGAACTCACGTCATGCGTGTACACACGTTACTACTACACTACTACATAGGCCAGGTGCTAAGTTTTTCACTAATACTAAAACTAAAAATAGATATTTAAATGAAAGTTTCTCTACAAAAATTACACTAAGTGTTTTTTTTGTATTTACCTATTTATTACAACTATTTATTATACGTTCTAATAAATAGTTGTTTCCATAAAACCAGACAAGACGTGAAATAAAACACAAGAGTTCAATAAAATTTACTTTTTACACAATGTAAAAATATATACACAAACAAGATCTCTTCTCCATGTACAGTTCCAATATTAACATCCTTTCTAACCCCGCAGTGTAGACCGGAGCCGTACCGCGAACATCGAAGTTCGTATATTCCGGGCATCTTTCTCTTTTACTCCGATTAAGGTGTCACGAGAGTGACGGAGACCATCGTCCGAAATTTACGAATATCGTTGTTCGCGGTATCGCCGCTGTTCATTTTACAGCAGTCACTTGATTCACAGTATAAAAGAAAATAAGTATTTTCTTAGTCACTTCTTGCCGCCTACTGTACCATAGCATGCACATAACACTCGAGTATCGTTAAAGTAAAATGTATATATATGTAAACCATTGATTTTTCCGATTCTCATTTAATGACAGTCAACTTGATTAATTTTTAAATGAATTTACACCTTGTTCCGAGGCCTTACAGAATATTTTCCTTTATTTTCACAAACTAAGAAGAAAGTAAATTAACTATTTCTTACGAGAAGTTTGGTTCAAAGGTTAACAGTATTTACTTAAAATCTAACTATCTTACAAAAATATTTATCCTATTCATAATTTATAAAACAAACTTTGGAGAAACTATGGAGGCGTTCCATTATAATACTACTAAAAAGACCTACATACATATATTATATTTTAAAAGTAATTAAGTGTGTAATATGCGAAATATCAGTCAAAAATAATAATCGCCTATTAGTCAATTTTCACTGTAAACGGCTCGTTAGCAGTCGTCACAAAACTGATGATGATGATCAACATCAAACAGCATACGTTTTTACCTAAGACCTAAGAGGACGCTCAAGCGGAGCGTGGAGCGGATGCTCAACTGTCAACGCAGGGGAGCGGCGCGCACGCTGCCCGCTTCTCTTGTGAGCTCGCCGCTACGCTTGTCGCCCCGCCGAACGCTCAGCTTGTAGCGTCCACTCAGGCTTAATCACAACTTGATTTGTGCTTTAAAATAATAATGAAAATAAATAAAATACAACTTAAATAATGATTCAAGTAACATTTTGCTAGGGAATTTTACATTCTAAGGAATTTGGGGCTCAATCAAAATGTCGACTTTGAAAACGCGCTCATAACCAGAGCCCGGAAAATCCATAGCAAAACAAAACACTGTCGCAATCAAACTAGTAACAGAAACATTTTTTATCGATAACGAGTAAGTTTTGTCTAAAAAAAATCATACCGATATGTTTAGGTACATTATTTTTTAATCATTCACGCCAAACGTAAAAGGGTAAAGTGGTAAGTAGGGTTTATTTATATGTGTTATTTCATCTAAAACGCAACGTAACTTATATTATCAACGTTACTTATATTTCATGTTAAGTAATAACCCTTCCCTTTTGGCTTGGCCGTAGTCGGGTGACAAAGATGTAATCATCCCCATCAAAAAAAAACCTCACTTTAGATAATTAGTATTCCGTAAGACATCGATGAACTCGATATCGATAAAAAAATGTTTCTAACATTAGTTTGATTGCGACAGTCTTTTGTTTTGCTATGGATTTTCCGGGCTCTGCTCATAACCTAAAACACAATTAACCTTTTCGACGCCACGTCAAACACAAAAGCTACCGCTCTCTCTTTTACTCCAATTAAGGCGTATTTAGAGTGACCGAGACTAGTGTCTAAGTAAGTAGTCTTACGCGCACACAAACGACACACTCGCCTATACACGCCAGAGAAAGACAGAACAGACGAATTCGAAATATGATAAAAATAAAATTAAAATTAAGCTTTCATAGACAGGTCAAGTATAAAAGTTCGAAAAGCTAGCATCAACAGGTATCGCGATAAGACTGCGTGTTCTTTACTTCCACTCGTAATCATATTTTACATATTGTGTTTATCGATATACATGTATACTCGGAAGTCGATAAACGAGAAGTCCCTATGACAGCTCAAAAGTGCTACGAGAATTCCGGGCTCTGTACCCATACCATGAGTTGTGACATGGACGTTTTCGATACTCGTTATCGAAAACCTCAGAGACACAAGTCACAACTTAAGGTAAGGGTACTGCTGATAACTAACCGACAGCCTCTTCACGCCGATGTAGTGTTTTTCTTAAACATGCATTAAAATAAATAAGAATATAACTGAATGCCATCATGCTGGCATCTGTGAAATGGAAATAAAAGAAGCCACTTCCCGGCCTAGGCCTGCAACTTTGTATAAAAAATAATTACTGACCTCCCATCTAGCGCGTCTGAAACATGATACTTCCCAGCCTAAGAACATAATATCAATATTTCATTGCATGTTTGAAAACACAAATATAATTATTTTGTATAATTATAGCTTCTCTATTTAATGCCACAAACTAAAATAACAGTCGGGTATATTCACATAATGTATCTATATAAAATTATTACTATTTGCGTTGTTATGTATGAAGGCTTACTTACCGAATTGGTGAACAAAATTATTCTATATAATATTAAGAGGAAACTGTGTCTATACTGTACGTATAGTACAAATACTTTTGATTTTAATATCGAATATATTCGCTAGCAGACGTTTCTGCATAATAATAGTAGTTTATGTATCTGTGCATAATGAAGGGCATTACAACAAGAGTGTGGGTTTATGAAACGAGCCGAAAGCAAGTTTCATAATAATATCACACGATTGTTGTAATGCCTAATTATGTATAGTTACATACACTACTTTATCTACACACATATCATAAGTGTTTTAAGATGGGTTCAGGAACCGTAGGGACATGACCTGCATTATTACTAGTGTTACTTGTAAACATCAGAAAGTCAACGAACAAAACAAATGACAGCTTCGAATGGCGGCGTTGCGTATTTCGTATCTCAGTCAAATATTTTCTTAAACCATAGACAAGCGAATGACCTCCCTATTCTATTGTCACTCGAGTTCGATTTATATTAAAAAAAACCGGCCAAGTGCGAGTCGGACTCGCGCACCGAGGGTTCCGTACAAACCTGCAAGGTTTACAAAGTTCGTTCATTAAAAAATATATATTTTGTAATGTAACTAAAAATTTAAGGTTTTCGGAATTTTTCCTTTATGTGTGCTATAAAACGTTGCTTCATGCCAAATTTCAAGATTCTAGGTCGACTGGAAGTACCCTTTAGGTTTTGATTCCCTTGCGAGTACTTGCGAGTTTCAAAATATGCAGCTTAAATTGCTGTTTCTTTTGATTGCGTTGACATAGAAGTTTGATTTTGCTACAGCTTAAAGGTATTATAGACCTGAGTATTTGGTATGAATTTCAATTTAATACCTCTACGCGTTTATGAGGAAATGGGTAGTAAGTTTAAAATTATTAAAAAATATATATTATGTGATGTAACTAAAAATTTATGGTTTTCGTAATTTTTCCTTTATCTATGCTATAAGACGTTGCTTCGTACCAAATTTCAAGATTCTGAGTTCACGGGAAGCACCCTGTAGGTTTTGATTCCCTTGCAAGTGTCGAAAATTTGCGGCATAAACGGCTGTATCTTTTGATTGCGTTGGCTTAGAAGTTTGATTTTTTCACAGCTTCAAGGGACAGTAGACCTGAGTAATTGATATAAATTTCAGCTTCATACCTCCACGCGTTCCTGAGAAAAAGGGTCTTGACAGACGGACGGACGGACAGACGGACAACAAAGTGATCCTATAAGGGTTCCGTTTTTTCCTTTTGAGGTACGGAACCCTAAAAACAACGAATTGGCGTTTCGTATCAATGACAGTTTTAATATCTATAGATACTAGATTAGACACCCCACTTGAATTTGACAGCTGTTCCAAATTTAAACTCATAACCTACGGATTTCAGTAGGTAATGTTAACATTACATCTCCATTCATTTCTGATGGTTGGTAATGCTGGTCATTGCTTACGGTTTCTGGACGCATTTTAGAGCACTTATGATATGTACGTAAATAAAAATAATAAAGGAGAAATAGTTGAAGCGTTTGAAAAGAAAAATCACCAGTCCAGCTTCCTCTTAAGTAATTTCCCTCAGAACATATGCGGTCAGTAGTTTACATTTGTACTTTATTCAATGTCGACAATTTTCTAATTACATCTAAAGACATACAGCGTGTATTTTGAATATTGCCTGATATTTTAACCAGACGTAGCCATTACTGTTATGAACCGATGTTCCATGAAAACAACTCTAACTAATTTATATTTTGCCGTAATTTTTGCCTAATTTTCCTAACTAGTGCGTAAAAAGTGCACTTTCGCTTCGCGTGCGTAAATTTCACTTTTTAAGGCACTTGCTATGAAATATTAGGTTCGATGCTCGTGTAAAAACTTCTTTAAGACTCGGGTGATTGTCACCCTCGTTTCACTCGGGCTCCAACTTTCACCCTAGTCTAAACAAATTTTTCTTTCACTAGTATCGAAATGTGCTCTATTAGCACGCAATGTATCGCCGCTCCATAGTCTTGCGATGGCTGTCGCTTCAAGTGTACGAAATACATTGCTGCTCGATAATAATTCAAAAATTAACGCTTTACTGGTTAAGAAACTCACAAAGTGTTGAAATGAACTAAATAACCACTGAAAAATATTTTCGAATAAGATTTCCATCAATAGGTAATCGCAGAAACGAACGAATCACCTCATAAACGTCATGCTGCCGGCACACATTCGCGCGAGTTGCGAGACGAATGGCGAGGCGAAATGCGAGCACGCATGTGTACGCGGGCGTCTCGCTATACCTCTCGCATCTCGCCTCGCGTTTTTGTGTAGGCAAAGGCTCGTCGAACGTTTCAACGAATAGCGAGGCGAGAGACGAGCCAGCGTTTCTAAACGCGGAGTCAGACATTGCGAAGATTAGATTATCCATGTAACTTATTGTTGAAGACAACTTATCGAAAATATCGATATGGATAAATAAATATCTTAATTGAAATACATCTTTGACGTCACGTTTGTTTACATTTTACTTTTTTTTATGACATAGGCGGCAAACGAGCAGACGGATTGCCTGGTGGTAAGCAATTACCGTCGCCCATGGGCACCCGCAACACCAGGGGAGTCACAAGCGCGTTGCCGGCCTTTAAGGGGGATTGGAGCTCTGGGAACCTTACTCACCATCAACAACACAACACTACATACCTGAAAGGTAGCAGTGCTATTATGGCTGTGGTCTTCTGTAAGGAGGAGGTACTTCCCCAGTTGGGCTTCTCCGGACTCAAGCGTGATGGTCATCGCTGTGCCCTACCTCTCATTGTTGGACGTAGTTTAAGGACATACCCGGGTCCAAAACCTCCCGGGTCCGGGTACTTTACATTTAAAACCAACAGTTTAACAAATAACGTTATTTCTCACCCACGCCGTTACAAGACTCGGTCAGCATCTTCCTCTCGTACTTGAGCGCGGCGGCGATGATCTCACTCTTGGCTAGGTTCAGAAAAACTGGCGACAGACTTTTCAAAATGGGCGCCACGCCGGCGAGGAACGCGTCCACCGCGTGCGGCTCCGGGTTCTTCACGAGGACGTATTTCATTTTCTTGTTACTCTTATTCTTTTTCCGACTTTTCCTCTTCTTGGAGGAGTGCGAGGACTTGGGGGTGTCGGGGGAGGAGGAGTGGGAGGAGAGGGAGATGGGGGCGGGGGAGGGGGGGAAGATCACCGACGACGACGAGGAGGCGTTGTCTTTCACGTTGATCGGCGTCTCTGGGGACATTACAACTTCTTTTTGTATTTAAACTTTCGTGAGACATAATTAATTAATTATTAACACGGTTCTACTCACGTTTATTTAGTCACTCGCGCGACATGTTTCGGAGAACACTAAGATTGCACTCCTGTGCGCGACGGGCCGGCGACGCGAGCGGCGAACCGGACGGACACTCAGCACTCTTAGTGCTTGAAAATGGAGACCTATGTTCTCCGAAACATGTCGCGCGAGTGACTAAATAAACGTGAGTAGAGCCACGTTAATCATTAATTAATTACAACTTCTTCATCTAAGGGAGTCTTCACAAAAAAGTGTGCCCGAACTCAAACGTTTATTCAGTAAGTATATAGGCCACAAAAGGCACTTTTACAATGACTACCCAATTAAAGTGACTTGTGGAAAAGTTAATATATGTCAGTTTTGTAATAAAACAACTAAAACGCATTAACAGCCGATGACCACGAACGCTGCTAAAGGGTTCGAAACGTCGGGATGAAGTTTAAATTAGTATACGCGATTTATTACGTTTTAGTTGTTTTGTTTCATGAATAATTATCGCGGCAACCGAAGACACTATTATGTCAGTTTTGTGACGAAATTATTAAGTCGAATTATGGAGTCATTAAAATATATTTTTTAATACATAATATCATAACACATAATCATATTTATTACATAACACAATCTAATTTTGTACTAAATTCCTTCTATATCTATAATCTATATTGTCTCATTTGAGATAGATGAAAAAAATGGTTAATTCAAATGATGATTGATAAATTAAAAATACTGCATTGTGAACATTTAAAATAGTGTGTTCCAGGACCATCGGCTTCATAGGCCGGGTCACCACCCACTAGGCCAGACCGGTCGTCAAATGAATATTCTTATAAACGTGTAAAATAATGCAGAAGTAGAAAATTTGCTAGAATAAATGAGTGGCATACCTGGCCTCGAAGCTGGGTCCGCGCGGTCGGCTGACTTGCCCGGGGACAGCTGCTCTGTGTCCGACGGGGCGCTGCAACAAGGCATGTCGGCCGTGAGTCCACTGCTGGACATACACGTCCCCCAAATATGACAAGTAGCATCTTGGGGGGATTTCCAAAGTCACCACGATTGGCAGGCGGGTTGGCGACCGCAGCAGCTGTAGATTGGGTTTCGACGGACGCTGCTGCCCGTCCGTAGGTTCCCTTTGTCGCCTCTTACGACACACGCGGGAGATAGACTGGTGCTATGAGCCTCAGTCAGCCGGCACCAGACGGCACAAGAGAAGAGTAATGGCTGACAACAGGGTAATGCCATCCCTTTCTCGCAGGGAGCAATAATTTAACCCAGTAAACGTATAAATAATAAATAAATATTTCGGGACAATCTGACACAAATCGACCTAGCCCTACGGTAAGCTCAGTAAGGATTGTGTTGTAGGTACAGTCAAGTACAAAAATACGTACCGAAAGAATTATTTTATAAATACGTCCTACAACCTTATTTACAAGAGTTGCTCGGTACATATTTATGAAACTTTGGCAGTGAACGAATTTTTACACTTACTGTACTAGATGACGATATATAAAAAGATAAAAATTACATAGGAAAACATCCATGACTCAGAAACAAATATCTCTGCTCATCATACAATTAAATGCCCTGACTAGGATTCGAACCCAGGACATCGGCTGCATAGGCAGAGTCACTACCCACTAGCCCAGCCCGGTCATCAAATAATAGTATGTATAACATATCTAAGTAGTATATGTCTAAAAACGTTCGACGCCATTTTGCAGTAGCCTAACTAACCTGTCGCGCTCGCTGCCGCTCAGCTGGCCGAGCCGCCGCTCGTCGAGGCTGCCCATCTCGTCCAGCACCATGCCGAACAGCGAGCGCAGCGCCGCCACCGAGCGCCGCGTTAGGGAGCGCGGCACCAGCGTGATCCGCTTGTGCTCGTCTATGGCCGACGTCGGCTCGAAGTATGTGCCTGGACCATCGATACTTCACAATCATGCCATATAGTGAGTTATAGTCTATTTGGATTCTTCCTCGCGGGATATCAAGTAGAAAAGTTAATATAGATACGACAGTTTCCCGCGATACCGAACAAATCGTTAAAAAATAAAACAATTTAAATTATAAGACATTTTTTACTTACTCGTCGAACTTTTATCCAAACGGTGCAAAATGTGCCGTTTTTGTGACAGCAAATGAGCTGTCAGTGTGAACAATTGTGCTCATTTGTTCGATTTGTACAAAAGACCGGCGAGTAAGTACGCGTGTCTATCAGTAACTTGGAGATTTTAAAGTGTAATAAATTAAACACATTGCATTTTTTTGCTCATTCTAACAACATAAAGCCCGGATTTTCGGGGCATATCCATACTAACATAATGATTGAGGTCGTTCACCCCGTGTCTAATCTAAATAACCGATCACTGGTTATAATAATATCGTGTTACGAAAAATACGACAATTGTCGTAATATTCCGACAGAGGAGTACAGTCAAGTGCGAAAATACGTACCGAAAGAATCCTTTCATAAATACGTCCTACAACTTTATTTACTGTAGAATAGAGTTGCTCGGTACATATTTTTCAAACTTTGGCAGTGAACTAATTTTTACACTTGACTGTAACTCTGTGGTGGACAACAGTTTGCTTGTACAGTTAAACCACTGTCGAAAAATAACGAAAATAGCATCGCGACAATTGAAAATTGAAATAGATGACTTATACTTAGGGAAAAGCCGCGATAGCTGGAGATGCGGGTTCAAATCCCGTTTCAAACGCCGGAGGTCCTCGTCGGTTTTTCTTAAGTATATGTCATCTATTTCTATTTAATTATTTTCCGTTATTAATAACTTGATGGGTTTAATTAAAGCAAACAACGGGTATGCCTATTGGAAGTGTTAATGAGGTTTCAGCAATTTCTATTTTTAATTCATATAGTAGTATTCCTACTTAAAAAAATTAAAGCAAATCAAAATATTTCATATAAAATATTTTGATTTGGTTTTAGTTGCATGACAACTGTCAAGAGCTCTTCACCAAATTACCTATTTAATAGCCACGTCCACAAAGAATGCACGGCCTCGCGAGTAAATTTCCTCGCGCGGCATTCGGTGAGTGTGGACGTGCCTCGAGCGCAGCAGAGCGCGCGTTCACCTCGGCCGCGGCAGCTTCGCACGTCCACACTCACCGAATGCCGCGCGAGGAAATTTACTCGCGAGGCCGTGCGTTCTGTGGGGACGCGGCTGTTGAAGATATAATAGAAAAGAGAAGTATATAAGAAGCTGACCCAGCTCCCGGTGCAAGTCGAGCGCGTCGCGCACGTAGGCCCCGACCTTGGCCTCCGTGTACAGCAGCAGCGCGGGCCGCGCGCCGGCGCCCGCGCGCACGCGCAGCACGCTCCGCAGCGGCAGCCGCAGCGCCACGCTGGCGCCCGTCCCCGCCCGCGCCCCGCCTGCAGCCGCGGCGCCGCCAGCGACACGCCCTCCGACGATATGCGCACCTGGGGGGTTGTTTAACACTAACTCTAAGGCTAAGTTCGGATGCCGCGCGATACAGCTGTTCAGATGACGGCGGCTTGCACGCGGCAGGCTAGGGTCAACATGCGTAAAGGCATTCCCCACTCCGACAAAAAAAAAAACAAAAGGTGAGCGTCAACATTAAGTAAGAATGAACTCGGAGGAGGAATATGCTTGTGATTAGTCCTCCATTTTTCATAGCTCCGTGTGTCTATATGCGGGCCGTCCCGTTTCTGGGGCCGTAAAGCATGCGTCCCGCAAGGGGTCCAAGCAGGACGCCGATTGTCCCGTTCTCAGACTAGACTAGATTATCAGCACCAAAACGAGCGTTGATTTGCATGTTACAATAAATTTTTTGATGTGAGAACTGGTTAAATGTGATTAAATAAAAGTCTATACAACAACTACTTTTTATACCTCGTATTACAGGTTAACACACTTTTCATATTGTTCTTACATTTCTCTCTTAGGGTGAATTTAATGAGAATGATTATCATATGATTGATTTACATTATCATACTAAACTACAGCTCTCTAGGACCAAGGGTGAACCATAAATTGTCATAATAAGTACCTTGCTGTGTGGCTTAAAGGAGTAGGTCCCGATGCTGATGCTGCGGCAGCTCAGCTTGATCTCCGTCTCTCCGTCTGTCTGCTCCGTCATGTGGTCATCTAACCAGAAAGTCTATGTTATACTCAACTATACATCTCATATGTAATTTATGTTCCATAGGTTCAACTCCTAGTAAGGGCATTTTGTGTGTGAGCACAGCAATTCCTGAGTCATTGGTGTGTTCTAAATATATGTATTTAAGTATTTGTATGTTACCAGGGTTTCCCAATCTTTTTCAACCTGCGGCGCAGTCACAAAATCAGTATTTTGACACGGCGCCTTGTCCTAGCTATTTCAAAAAGATATAGTAGAAAAAAATATTACCTATAATAATAGTAGTCATGTTAGGTTAATTTAGTTAGAGGGAGGTAGGAAGAAAATTAAACATCCACAACATGAATCTATCGTCGTTGTAGTTAGATAATAATAGATGATCGACTCACGGCGCCCCTCTGAACTTTCCACGGCGCACCAGGGTGCCGCGGCGCACACTTTGGGAACCCCTGTTATATACACAAGCCTTCTTAAACTACAGTGGGGCTCAGTCAATATTTGTAAAGATGTCCTGTACTATCTATAACAATATTTTAACCCTTTCAGTGCAAAATCAAAATACAATAACACATAAAACCAACTTAATGCAGCAAAGCATTCTCTACTAATCAACCTTTGAGCAAAGCAAGTGGAAAATAAAAAATAGATTGACCTTAACATTTGCTCACAACTTTGCGCCCTAAGATAAAACAAAAACTATCCTGTCATTTTTTCTCTACTTCTACAAAGTAGACATGAACAGATATCATACAGACACACAGACAGGTCCACTCAGGGCAGATCTACTGCCCACAACCCTAACAAACATGTGACGTCATACTTATGATTCCAGAGACAGCCTCAGGATACCTTTCTACCCATTATAGTGTCCCTATTGTCCACACCTATTATACACTTGACCACAACCTTCATCGAGACCTAGATCCACGCCTGGGTACACTTAGGGGTTTTGCAGAAAAGGTGAAATTTCATTCCAATTGTCATACAGATGACAAATGCTCGAACATAACACACAGAACATAACACTTAAATATGCACCTCCATATACTAACATAGGCATGAAATTAGAGAAAACTTTACAGAAATAATAATGCTAACAACAATAACATATCCCATATTTGCCGTACAGCCGATCCACAATAGGTCTCGCCGGCAGATCAGCCCCGACTTATCAGTTCCGTGTTAATGCTCAATTTCAAATACGCAACAATATTATTAAACAACACTAGAAATAAATCAAATGATAAACATACACGACAGATATATTAGCGCAGCCGGAAATAACATAATATACACATACCGATTCCATCCATGTGTAAGTCGAAGTTAGAAGGAAACATCCTAACATTGCCCGCCAGTTTGTCCACATATACATGAAATACCTGCGGAAAATATATACGAACGTTAAAAGTTCAACTAACTAATGGTTTTGAGACGAAACTGTGTGACTTTAAGTAGTTTTTGGTATATTTGTAAGCACAAACACGATACACGATGTAAAGTGATAGGCGGTAGAACTGTCAAATTGATGATGGAAGCGTTTAGTTAATGCTCTGTTTTGCACGAATGGGTAAATTTTGGGAAATAAGTGAAATGTAATTATATATTACTTGGACTAATAATGAAAGTAAAATTTGTAGCTGAAAAATAGAAGGAAGGCCATACTTCTTTTGTTGAGGTAATTATGTTAATGCAAGAACGCCGTCGCAAGCGTGTAACGGAATTCATCTATGTCATTTCATTATGTCAATGTCATGTATACAACTCGAATGGTTTGATGGTAGCGTGCATCGTTTTTGCTCTATTATATATTGTTAATTACCTTAATTACTCACTAAAACACCATTAGTTACCTACCAATTTGTAAACTACAACTTTACATCCAAGTGACACCATATGTACAATATCGTGCAATGTAATATTTGTTCCAATTTGATAGAATCAAAGGCCAACTATGTCGTTCTATCATATATCGGTAAAAGCAGAGCCCGACTGTTCTATAGAAACCAGGAAATGTGACGAAACGCTTCAAAGTAATGATCCGAAGACTAGCGTGGCGGGCGCCCATGTCTCTGACGGGAAAATTAAAATAGAACTACATGAAATAAACAACGTTACCAATGTTAAAGCGGGAAAATCAGCCTCCGAGTCCAGTACAAATGGTATACTAAAATAACATTTATTTTGGTAATATTTTTTTAATTACATGTGGTTTTGTAGATGTTTGGAATGTAATCAACTCAGTCTTCAGCCCCGTAAGGGTTTAATATTAACTTTTCAGTGCTAAATAATAATTAAAGCAAACAAGCTACAAATATTAAGGTTTTTTTTTTCTTCATTGGATGGCTTTTACACCTTGCAAATATTGAGGTTGTACCTTCTAAGAATTACCTGTCAGTGTCATAATAAGGACATCAATTGGTACAAAGGTTTACAGGACATTAAAATTAAAGTTTTATACTCATTCTAGTTTAATGTGTTTGTTTTTGTTTCAATCCTGATAGATTTTATTTCTGCCATTCTGGTACTGTCATATGAAGAATGGTAAATGCATCTATTTAAAAAAAAAGGAGTAGGTATACTAACTGTTATAAAATAGCTTTGACTTAAGTCTCTTAGCAAATGACAAGCTTTTGGTTTAATTATTGGCTTATATGTAAATAATATTTATAGCAGTTGATGCTTAATCTGCTGTCAAATGTTTTCCTTATTTAGCATTTATTCATTTCTAACATGTTTAGATATTGTTTTTCCTGAAAATATTATATTATTTCTTTCCAAACTTCAAGCTCCTTTTATCCAAGTATGAGAAGAGTTGTCTCCAAAGTGTTACCATTATAAAAAGGTATAGGAGATATGGTAACACAATAGGAAAGTATGCCTTGGAACATGTTTTATTCTAGTATTAAATCAAGAGCTTTTAAATCTGAGTATGAAGAATAGATAATAACACAATTGAAAAAAACCATAAACAGAGACTACATTTTTTTTATAGTACATGTGGAAGCAGAAACGTCAGCAGACTCCGTCCGAACCTCCCTGCCTGGCTGTCATCGCAGGTACACTCTATTTATTTTGAGTAAACTATTAATAATATATTAATATAAAAATACAAAGGATATATTTCTTAAAAATGTCCACAGTAGTATTTAATACCACTAAGTATTACATACGCACAAAATTGGTCAACATTTTTTTTATTAACATACATGGTGTCTTCCGGTTCGGCAACTGTCAAATTATAACCGTCCTAAGTGTCGTCTGGAGATTTTTATTAAAAATTCAGTGCAAAAACAAGTGCTGTAGTGGAAAACTTCGAAATTCATGTGGCCCGAAGTTCGCAGACTGTGATCACTAAAATTCCGCGGGAAAACTGTGCATTTCTAGAGGAAAAAGTGCCGAAAAGTGCTTGTGAACTATATATAACAATAAGTATACATTATAACCTCACATTGATATATTTTTTTTTTTTTTTTTTTTTTTTTTTTCTTCATTGGATGGCTTTTACACCTTGCCGATTTTAGCAGGGTGGATTTCGCCAATGTCAGGTAGAGTGAACTTTTGACTTTATTTTAGGATGACTGTTCGGTGGTAAATTTTGTGTTTGTGAAAGGATAGGTTGGGTACCTAAAACAAATATGCATACGTTATTGACGACACAGACTTACACATGACGAATACAAACACTCGTGAAAAATAGCGGAAAGCGGATGATTGATTGTTAGGCAAGCAACAAAGCGGATGAATAGGAAAAAAAAAAATATAATAATAATTTGACAATGATAAGTACATAAATAATGCTAAATACTCTTTGACAAGTTGAAGATATATAAATTATGTATCCAAAATATGGTATTACAGTGTTATATTATGTTC
This sequence comes from Grapholita molesta, assembly GCA_022674325.2. Taxonomy (NCBI): domain Eukaryota; kingdom Metazoa; phylum Arthropoda; class Insecta; order Lepidoptera; family Tortricidae; genus Grapholita; species Grapholita molesta. Next base: position 63,081 of record CP053145.2, on the reverse strand, counting down.
TTGTATATATTTAATAAGAATGGCAGTTAAAGGCGGGTCCATTAGATATAGAATTGAACAGAAGTCTATGGGCCGCGGGATATAGTTTGGAAGAACATCATACAATGAGTAACTGTATTTCGGACAAGAAAAGAAAATGTGGTTTACTGTGCCATCGTCAAGACCACACTCGCACAAAGAACTGTCCCGTACCCTGATCTTAGCAAGAAATACCGGTGTACACACTGGTCCAAGGCGCAGACGACAAATTGTTGACGTGACCCATTTCGGAGATGCTATAAATTTAAAGAACCATGGTTTACGTGGAATAACAGGTTGAATTTGGCCGTAGTGTTTGCCAACCTCTAATCGAGATGAATTCCAACGGTTTTGCCATGAGTTAAATAATTCAGTGTGTGCACTCTTCAATAAATCAGAACTGTAAACTCTGTCATGGCCCGGTGAACCCATATCAATGGCTTTCTTTGCCCAAAAATCAGCAGACTCGTTACCAGTGATGCCACAGTGACCTGGAATCCAGCCAAGAATGATCTTCAACCCTTTTTGTTCACACTTTCTCAACATAGACTTTATTTGAAGAATCAATGGGTATTTTGTCTTCATTTTGAATTGATTGCCCATAATAGTCTGTAGGCAACTCCTGCTATCTGTAAAAATGATCACCTTCTCAATATTGTGAGATTCAGCGTAGGTTATAGCCTCTAAGATGGCAACTGCCTCACCTGTGAATATTGATGAATGTGAAGGGCATTTAAACATTAAAATAATATTGAATTTGGGGATTACCACTGCTGCTCCGACACTCTCTGCGGGATTAATCTTGGATGCGTCAGTAAACATTGGTAGGTAACCTGGCCATTTTCCCAAAAAAGTATTCAGCTTACTATTAGCTCCTGGGTCATTTTTAAATATGCCTAAGTCTAAAATAACTTGAGGAGTAAAAATTAATGTTTCATATTTTGCCTCATATAGAGGATTTGTTTCTGATTTATATAATGTAGGGTTAATATGATTCAATTTTGAAAAAGTTACTATAGTTTTAGGAGTTGCTTTATGAGCCCAATATGTATTTGCAGGGACCACCAAAGAGAGAGCCCTCAAGCGTGGGAGCAGCAAGTGGTTGGAGTTGGAAATAGCTCTCATGAGGAATCTGTCTGCAAGATATTGCCTCCGTAGTGAAAGAGGCGGCTCCACACACTCCACCTGCATGGCATTTTTTGCGGAAGATCTCATTGCACCAAGTATGATTCTCAAACATCTAGCTTGTATAAGATCTAATTTGTTTAATGCCTCCTTGTTGCATGGTTCTAGGATAAATGATCCATAATCCATGTGACTGCGAATTATGGCATTATAAAGGAGCTTCTGACAGTATGGATGGGAACCCCACCAAACCCCTGACAGAGCCCTCAAGATGTTAGTTCCATTTTCACATTTTTTCATTACATGTTTCAGATGTGGTACTCCAGACATCTTGCGATCTAAGATGACGCCCAGGAATTTCACTGACTCCTGACTGGGTATAATCTCCTCACCATAATAGACATCAGCATTTGGCATGTTCCTTTTACGACTGAAAATCATAGTGCTGCTTTTGGAAGGTGCCAGTGTCAGACCATGATCGTCCAGCCAAACTTTTAAGTAGCTAAGTCCCGCGTTTAAGTTAGCTACTGCGCTTCCAGTTGGTTTGCCAGATGAATACAACACCAAATCGTCTGCATATTGTAAGATGTTACAGAATGGTAGGACCGATTGCTCAAGATCATAAGTGTAAATGCTGTAGAGGAGTGGACTTAGAACTGAACCTTGTGGAAGGCCTTGCCACAGTGTACGGGGTGAATGATATACATTGCCACTACGAATTTTGATGGTTCTTTCATTAAACATTTTGAAGACAATTTGTACCAACTTCCCAGGAATGCTCAGATGTAGCATCTTTGCTCTGAGCACTGGGAGAAGGACATTGTCATAGGCTGCAGAAATGTCAACAAAACAAGCTATTAGGTCCTTATTTTTAGTCAAACACAATCTGATATCCGTAGTGAGTATGGTTAGGCTATCAGCAGTGCTTCTTCCCTTGCGGAACCCAAACTGAGTGTTAGCCAACAGTCCTTTGCTCTCTACATACCATTCCAGCCTATTTTTCACTAGATGCTCTAGTATTTTGCCCATTGTTGCAGAGAGAGCAATTGGTCTGTAGGAACTAGCTTCCTCTGGGTTTTTACCTGGCTTAAGAATTGGTATGATAATCTGGGTTTTCCAGTCATCTGGGATCTCTCCTGTACTAAAAACGTGATTTAATATGTTAAGAAAGAACTCCTGCGAGAATGGGCTCAATTTGTACATAAAACAATATGGGATACCATCTTCTCCTGGTGATGTATTACGCAGTCCCTCTAACGCTAGTTTGAGTTCCGCAACGGAGAAAGGTTCGTCAAGCAGGTGCCTCGGAGGAGGGGCCGGGCCACAGAGTACACAGGAGGATTCCGGAACAGTTGGGGGAGCCAGTTTGTCAGTAAAATCCGACAGCCAGGCCGAACTGTTCAGGGAACCTCCTGTATCAGGCCTAAAGGAGCCTCTAAACCGTTTTATTTTTCTCCATAAAACTGATGGGGGGGTTCTAGGAGCTAGGCTCTCACAGAAACCCTTCCAACCCTGCTTCTTTGCCTTAGCCAGAAAACGCTTGGTGCGGGCTGCAGTTTTCTTGAAAGCGATGAAGTCATCCATGTTGCCAGATTGGTTAAAAGTTATTTCTGCTTCATCTCTTTTGTTTACAGCAGCTGTGCATTCCGCGTTCCACCAAGGCGGTGACGGGATTTTATCCTTTTTTGGTCTTTTAAGAGGTATAAACTTATCAGCTGATTCTAAAAGTAAGTTTCTAAATTTGGAATATTTCACCCTATTATCCACTAAAGATAGGTCCCATTTTTTTATAGTGTCTTCAATATGTTGCGAAAATTTTGTCCAGTCAGCCGCTTGCAATTTGTGTTTTAGGAGCGGCTCTGGCGAGGGAGATTGGCGCACGGATGAGGGCTTCGAGATGATAATAGGGTAGTGATCACTCCCAAATGTTTGCCGCAGTACCGTCCAAGATAATAATGAGGCCAGATTAGGAGAGCAAGCAGATAAGTCTGGCACCGATAGCGGATTTTGACCAGGATAGACGCGATGCGTGGGGGTTCCATCGTTGATAACGCAGACATTGATATTATCAAAAATGTCTATAAGGGCTGATGAGAATGCGTCTGAGAAATATGACCCCCAAGAGATATTGTGGGCATTAAAATCGCCTAATATTATATGAGGAGGAGGGACCGATGATAAAATAGAAGTAAGTTCGGGAATGAGGTTCAAGTCAGGATGAGGGATGTACATGGAAATAAAACTAATGCCCATAACCTTGGCAGCTACGGCATTAATACTATTTGCATGAGGAGGAAGAGGTAATTGGGAGAAAGAGTAAGAATTCTTAATTAATAAACAGCATCCTGCACGTCCATCCACGCGGTCCTCCCGGAGGCATGAAAAGCCCGGAATCCGGAAAAGAGAATCGGGCCTCAACCACGTCTCCGAGATGGCCGCTATAGAGACAGAATGATTGTTTATAATCTGAATAAGCTCAGGTTTTTAGCTATAATACTGCGGCTATTCCACTGTAGGAAGTTGACCAGGGGAGCCATGGCAGAAAGATAATTTTTCGACTAAACTTAACATTTGAGGTGCTACGTCGTGCGGTAAACAGTCGCTCCATTTGGCAATGATATTTGTTAATAATTTTAAAATGAGCTCCAGAAAGTCCTCGTTAGGTGTTACCCTATTATATTGCTGCACTGGGCTGTAAGCGGCATGTCCGTTCGGTAGTTGTGACGGAGGGGGGCGAACTATGTTAATATGGGCCTGTTGGTCATACCCCGGGGACAGAGGCGCCCTTACCCTAGGTGGTGTAAAGGTTGTCTTCCGGTATGAATTTCCTGGGGGCGTGGAGGGTCCGTACGAGTCGTTTAATTGCGAAAGCGGGGAAGCCTCACGAGCATACATAACGTTAGCTACATCTACATACGCTTTACGAGCAACAGGAACTTGTGTAGCTGCCTCTGCATATGACACATTCCTTTCAGACATTATGAACTTAATTTTTTTTTGACGGTGGTGTTCAGGGCAGTTTTTATCAGTGGCATAATGTTGAGCAGAACAGAAAATACATGAAATTTGTTCAGGTGCGGTGTTGCATTGATCGCCTGGATGTCCTTGGGTACACTTATAACAGCGTGCATCTGAGCGGCATTGGGTTTGAATATGGCCAAAACGAAGACACTTTCTGCATTGGATGGTAGGCAGTTGGTACACTTCAACTACAAGAGAGGTGTAATAAGCAAAGATCTTGGATGGCAAAGTTTGACCCTCAAAAGTGACTACTACGGACTGGGTTGGGACCCAGGACGGAGAGCCATCTTCTTTGGTTACCTTTCTTTGCAATCGCCGGGCTTTTAAAATTTTTCCTTTACCATTTACTAAGTTTGTGCCTTTAACTAAATCTACCATTGTCCAGTCTGTTGGAACTCCTCGAACCAGTCCCATACGTGAGACATTGTATGATGGGATATTTGCAGTTAGGTTATTTTTTGCTAAAATTTAATTTTTTAGTACATAATTTGCATCAATAGCCGAGTTAAAGGTTACCGAGACTCTGTTGCGACCTACAGCTTTAATTCCGTCTATATTTATGTTTTTCACATTAGCTTGTGTTAGTAACATACCTACATAAATTGCTTTAAGTGATGCATTTTTATTAGGAGAGCTTTCTCTTGAGATATGCACTATGAATGGACCATCATCCTCGGTATTGTACACACGGGCTTCCCTGCTAAGGTCGGGGTGTTTGTACAAGTGCGGGTTGTCTTCAATCTCCGCAGATTTGTGCGATTGATGGTTGGCACTGGCATCAGTTTGGTCTACAGAAACTACCTGGTGTGAATTATTTTTGGATGTATCTGTAATTACTTTTTTAAAAGATGGCTCCAGCGAAATATCGACCGGTGATAGTTCCAATGTCTGTAAATTTCTTTTTCTGGAGTTATTTTCAATTATCATAGCACCATCGGAACTAACATCGGCCTCGTCTGGAGGCTTCTCCTTCTCATTTCCCTCCATCGGCCCGAAGGCCAACTAGACCTAACCTTACGTGTATACAATAATAAATGTATTACTAACCTATTATAAATAAATATACCAACACCTGGTTAATAAAAATGGGATGTAGTTATTTGGACAGGAATATAACCTAAAAGTGAACAGACTCACACGGCGCTCCTGTCAAAAGTCCCACACTGATATATACTAAAGTCACTTCCGCCTAGTGACATTGACAGCTGACGGCTAGCGCAGTGTTGCCAGTCAATAGGAACTGATTTACCCCAAATAAGGGTTACCAGCCTCGAAACAGGGATACCAGAATATATTTATTTCTACCAATATAGTAGTAAATTCTAACACCATGTCAACAGAAACGATAATCGAAGCACTCATGAAAAGAATGGAAGAAAATATGAATTTACTAAGGAAAGACTTCGAAAAACACACGAATTCGTTAAACACAAGCGTGTCGAAGACCATAGAAGAAAAATTAACTCCGTTAATAGAAGAAAACTTAAAATTGAAAAGTGATGTAAATTTCTTGAAAGACAAAGTACACACTCTAGAAAGAGAAATAAGAAAAAATAATATTGTACTTTATGGCGTGGAAGAATCAGAACGAAATGACACCGAACTATTAGAAACGGTCCTGAAAATACTGAACAATGTGACAAAAGATGAGGAAATAGAAAACTTCGACAAATAGGAACTAAGTGAAGTTCGCCGGCTAGGTTTAAAGAAAGAAAAAAAACACAGACCCATTTTAATCAAACTAACCCTAGCATGGAGGAGAATGCATATATTAAGGAACGGTAAAAAGCTACCCGCCAATATCTATGTCTCTGAGGACTATCCCAAGGAAGTAATTCAAACACGAAAGGACCTTCAAAGTAAAAAGCGGGAAGAAATTGAGAAGGGCAAAATAGCTTTTATTAAGTATGACAAACTAGTAACAAGAGAGAAAACTGATAAAGACAAAACCAATGAAAAAAGGAAAAGAAGTCCAACAAAATCACCAACATCCGATAATGGAAACAAGCACATTGAAAACACACCTCAGATGGCCCCGGCAAAAATAAATAAAACTAATGCCTTTGAATTTCTAAACCGCTCAAGATCAAACTCTCTATCATCTTTAACTAAGCAATAGCAACTACAGTATAATAGCCCCCGGAAGCAAAACAATAGCAATAAAACAACTTCAAACAAGCAACAACGAAACCAAGAAAATGAAATAATTTCAACAACAAATATAAATAAGAACAAAGTCCCCAAGCCGATTGGTCATCGTGGGGATAGCGACCACCACCCTCACCTTCCATCATCAACAACACTATCAACAACACTAACATCAACAACACTAACATCAACAACACTAACATCAACAACACTAACAACAACAACAACAACAACCAAGACAACCAAGAGAAAACAAAAATCAAATATAGCAAATTTAAACACCAGACTAGAAGACCACCACCCTTCGACACTACAAAGTAACAATCAGCAAGAAACTAAGATTTATATAGCAGCTCTCAATGTACTTACCCTGAAGAATGATGAAAACCTAAGTGAACTGTCATATGCACTGAACCAAATCAAATGGGACATTGTTGGCTTGAGTGAAGTAAGACGAATGGAAGAAAGAATTATTTCCTACCCAGACTTTCTCCTATACCACATAGGTACAACACCGGGACAACGTGGGGTAGGATTTATGGTCAAAAAATATCTAACAAAGCACATAGAAAAACTGATAGGAATCTCGGAGCGTATAGCTATCATGAATCTGAAACTACCAGGGTACAAGGATCCCTGGTCTATTGTACAAATTTATTCGCCTACTGAACAATCGGACATAGAAACAATAGATGCATTTTACCTTGATCTTAATAAATCTATTGAACAATATTGTCATAAAAACCTGATAGTGATGGGAGACTGCAATGGCCAGATTGGAGAGAGACGTCAAGGAGAAAATGCAGTTTTGGGGCCATACTCATACTGTAACAAGAATAGAAGCCGAAATGGAGAAAAAATTTTCAACTTTGCACTAAGTAACAACTTAACTATCTTAAACAACATATACAAGAAAAACAAGAAAAGAATGTGGACCTGGACTTCCCCAGACGGCAAGACCAAAAACGAAATAGATTTCATAATGTCCAACAAAAAATGCTGTTTCACCAACTTCGACGTTATCAACAAACTAAACTTCAATACAAACCACAGATTAATCAGAGCTGAATTAAGTACAAAAGAACCCAAAAAAGCTAGACCGAGGCGGGAACTAGCAAACTGTAGCCTTGGAAAATACCAATTGGAACAGCTAGCGACAACATTGCAGGATAAACTTAAAGACTTCAAAGGAAACACAACTAATTTAGGAACACAAGAAAAATACAACTACTTAGAGACTATTATTACAACGCAGATTGAACTAACAAAGAGTACTAAACAAGAACCAAGAAAATGTCTGACAACTAACACTTTAAAGTTATTAGAGCAAAGGAAACTCATACTTGAAACAAGAGACACAGGAGACAGGAGAAAACAACTAGCTAAAATTAGCAAAGATATTAAAGAAAACATAAGAAAGGATAGGAAGAACATCAGGATGGAAACAATTGAAAAGTACATATTAAAAACGGGAGGCGTCAAGAAAGCATTTAAAGAACTAGCAACTGCAAAGGATTGGGTAGTCAAAATGAAAAATAAAAGAGGAAAAAAGGACTATGACAGAACTAGCATATTAGATATTGCCACATCTTATTATGAAGAGCTATATGAATACAACAACATATCACAGCATGTAGTGGAAATAACGGATACTGCTACTGTACCCAGTATTCTTCATGCTGAAGTAGAAAAAGCTATAAACACCCAGAAGAGAGAGAAAGCACCTGGACCAGACGGTATAACAAATGAAATATTAAAACAAAGCAAAGAAACTATGATACCAATCCTCACAGACTTGTTTAACCAGATAGTAGAGACTGAAACCATTCCACAACAATGGACAGAATCCAACATTATCCTACTGTACAAAAAAGGTGACAAGCATGAAGTTAGTAATTACCGTCCTATTAGTCTGATGTCCAACATGTATAAATTATTTGCTAAAATAATATTAAACAGGCTAGAAGGGAAATTAGACTACCAGCAACCCATAGAACAGGCGGGGTTTCGAAAAGACTTCTCAGTGGTCGACCATATACACGTAGTGCGCCAAGTATTGGAAAAATATAACGAGTATCAACGTACATATTATATTGCGTATATTGATTATAGCAAAGCATTCGACAGTCTGTTCCACGAAAAAATATGGGAGTCGCTGATGAAACAAGGAATCGAACATAAGTACATTCGCTTAATAAAAAACATTTATAGTCGTACCACTGCGAGAGTCCAGTTAGAAAAAAAAGGTAAACCATTTAGAATAAGAAAGGGTGTCAGACAAGGAGACCCCCTGTCTCCAAAACTATTTTCGGCAGTACTGGAATCAACTTTCAGAGGCCTTAATTGGGACGACCGCGGTATCAAAGTCGACGGTAGACAACTCACGCATTTAAGATTCGCAGATGACATAGTTCTATTTGCTGAAACCCCGGAAGACATAGAAATGATGATCAACGAACTGGCAATGGAGAGTGAGAAAGTGGGCTTGAAACTTAACCTGGAAAAAACGAAAGTAATGACAAATGGTGATAAGGCAAATGTGTACTTAGCAAACCACAGAATTGAATATACAGACGAATACATATACCTGGGACAGCTAATCACTGAAAATGATCCTGCTGGCAAGGAAGTGGAAAGGCGAGTAACCAATGGCTGGAGGAGATACTGGAGTTTAAAAGAGATCATGAAAGACGAGCAGCTCCATATCAACACAAAGACCAAACTTTTCAACACCTGTATACTACCTGTGCTTATGTACGGCTGCCAAACTTGGGCTCAGGCACAAAACATGACACACAAACTCGCCACCTGTCAACACGCGATGGAGAGAAGTATGCTCAATATTAGGAAGTCAGACAGAATAAAAACCCGTGTCATCAGAGAGAGGACAAAAGCCACCGACATTACACAAAAAATAAGGAGATTGAAATGGAGATGGGCAGGGCATATAGCAAGGGGCAAAAGCAAATGGAGCAAGATTATAACACAATGGTATCCTAGAGGAAATAAAAGAAAAAGAGCCAGACCGCGGAAAAGATGGGAAGATGACATTAGGAAAGTAGCAGGTGTAACATGGCACAGAGTAGCCCTAGACCGGCACGAATGGAAAAGGTTGGAGGAGGCCTTTGCCGACTGGCAAACGGATCTACAGAAAATACACTTTAAGTAACTAATTGTAAATTATTTGATCCGAATAAAAGGCTATTAAAGTTAAAGTACATGGTGATTATACTAAAGACATGTTGATTCAATACTTTGATAAATTATAGTATACAGTAGAGATGACGTGCGGGCTGCAGCTGTGTGCGTGTGCCGCACACACTGGCACGCTCGCCGGCGACAGTATTAGCAAGTCAACGACGGCAAGCGGATTTGTTATTTTAATTTTGTCTTTCTTAGACTTAGGGCCCGGGCACACTAGTGACGACCACTCGACGTTTGACTGGCGATCCCATAGTAGTCGGCACTCTGCATCATCATCCTTAGTCTCCGCAGTCTGATTAAATGGATATTTTTTTACGTAATAATGGCAAATTTACTTTGGTTAACATGTTAATTCGCCCAGGTCCCTATTTCACCACAACGTAATCATTAATTCAAGGGCAAAGTCAAATTATTTATTCACATAAAATATGGTCAAATAGATTCCAGCACAATAACATGTCTCTCTTAAGCCCGCAGAAGTGCATCTATGGTGTACAATAAATATATAACCATGTGTTTGTGCTGACGAGCGCATCTATTGAGTTATACGTTTTATCTTATGCCCGTTGTCCGGGCTTGTATTAAAAAAAATATTGTTAAGAATGGTCTAAAATGAGTTTATCCACATTTCTCGTACCTCTTAGAAATAGTTTTGAATTCGTTGGTCACCTATATGATGGAACGCGGTCCGGCAGATGGGCGTGCCCGGACTGCGGCAAGCCGTCGTGGTCGCCGGCGCACCTGCGCGTGCACCGGCGCGTGCACACGCGCGAGCGGCCCGCGTGCTGCCACCAGTGCGGCGCGCGGCTCAGCACGGCCGGCAACCTGGCGCGCCATCTGCGCGCGCACCGCGGCGACAAGCCCTTCGTCTGCCAGCACTGCGATAAGAGGTAGCTGCAATGTTTGTGAGAATAAACCACACCGGGGAGAAACCGTTCGACCGCGAGCACTGTAGTGGGAGGTAACTCCACTGTGGGCCAGAATGTTATCTATAGTGACACATGTCTGCGTAGGGAGCTTCTGGATTAAATGGAGAGCTACATACGAGGAGATATAGTTAGATAACGTAAGTCGTTTTTAGTGTTGGCTAGAGTGATATGTATATATTGTGACATGTCTGTGTAGCGAGCTTCTGTGTTCATGGCAACCTTGTACGTCATCTGCATGGAGGGTGGGAGTATATAGTGTTGTATATGTAATATGTCCATTGTAAAAGTAATTTCTTAAATGTTGGCTATATGGCACGCTGTCGATGATGAAATAGAATTAACGAATTCGTATGAAAGCACTCACGGCCTGGGTAGTAATTATAACCTGAAGGCCATCAGTCGCAAAACCACTAGGTCATTGATATTTAAGTCGAAAGAAAAATAGAAAAATTTGACTCGCAGCGGGACTCGAACCCACAACCACTGGATCACTAGCCCAGTGCACTACCAGTTGTGCTATACGAGCGCCGCTTAGACGTGTCAAATTTTTCTATCTTATCCTTCTTGGTATATACGTCATTACGGGTGACGTGTAGCGACATCTACCGAAGAGTATTGAACCTTTTTTACGGCATCGATGTCTCAAATATATCGATGTGTAAAAAGGGTTCAATATTCGACTTTCGACTTAAATATCTTTGATATGCTAGCAGACGTTTCTGCTTAATATAAAAAAATAAAAATAAAAATCATTAGGTCATTAGTCAAAAACCATATTAATCATATCTATTATCCATTTGAAAATAATTCCTCTTTTCAGATTCACTCAAAAGTCAGTGCTAATCAAGCACGTCCGCATCCACACCGGGGAGACACCATACGCCTGCGACGTCTGCCACAAGCAGTTCTCGCGCAGCTTCACGCTGGCCTGCCACCGCCGCGCGCACGCGCACGCCGCGCCGCAGCCCCCGCCAGGCCTCCGCCGCCGCCCCCCGAGCCGTGGACGTGCGACCTGTGCAATAAAACTTTCAAAAACAAATCCTACAAACACGCTCACATGCTGATACATACGCGGACTAAACACTTCCAGTGTCAACTGTGTGAGAAAAAGTTTGCAAACGAAGATGGTTTATTAAAACATGTGACGGTTCATAGTGAGGTTCAGTGCAGCGTTTGTGATAAGACATTTAAGACCCAAGCGAATTTAACGAGGCATATGTTAGTGCACACCGGGGAGCGGCCGTTCCCGTGCGGGTATTGCAGTAAGAGGTTCACACAGAAGTCGGTGTTGGTCAAACATCAGAGGATACACACAGGAGAGACGCCGTACGAGTGCGATGTATGTTTGAAGAAGTTCTCTAGAAGTTTCACGTTGGAGAATCATTTAAAGCGGATTCATAAGAGAGAAAAGATTAACAATGGATCTAAGCCTGAGAATGAAACTGTTAAAACTAAGGAGGAAATTCTTGTAACTGAGAACGAAAGTTTACAATTTGAGAAATCTGATTGTAGTCTGAAGCCGTTTTGGTGTGAAAACTGTGATAATTGGTTCAGCAATGAAGAATTTTATTTACATGAATGTAGTCAAAGAAAATTGGATTTTAGTGTCTGTGAAGATACGCTTGAAAATAATTATAGCGATCATGAGGATAACGAAAGAATTCCAAGTCCATTTGCAGATATTAAAGAAGTGAAAATAGAACAAATTAAGCTCAATAATGCATTTGATCAACTTAATCATGACAATAGTATAAATAATTTATTATACAATGTTACTAATATAGAGAAAGATAATTTAACAATAGATACAGATACAGAAAGTAAAATTAACCGAGAACAGTTTAAAGCTGTTGGTAGTAACAAAATAAAAGCAAAAGAACGGAAATGGGTATGTAAGCAATGTAACGCAAAATTTAAGAAAAAGACGCAATACCAGAAACACATGAAAACCCACAATTCGAAAGACTACTGTGACATTTGTAAGAAGAATTTCAATAGTAATGGCAATTTAGTTAGACACATGCTGACACATTCAGGAGAGAAACCATATGCCTGCGAATACTGTAACAAGCGTTTCACTCAAAAAAGCGTCCTAATAAAACACGTAAGAATACACACGGGCGAAATGCCCTACACATGCAGTGTTTGTAATCAAAAATTCGCAAGAAGCTTCACTCTTCAAAACCATATGAAAGTCCACAGCACAGTCAAACCGTATTCCTGCCAATTTTGCCCGAAAACCTTCACTCAGCGAAGCGCTCTAACGATCCACGAAAGAAATCACACCGGGGAGAAACCTTTCAGCTGCAAAACATGCAATAAAAAGTTTACCAGCAACAGCACTTTGACTAATCATAATAAAATACATAATGGAATTAAACCGTTTCTATGTGAAGTCTGTAACAGGCAGTTTACGACTAGTAGTAATTTTTATAGTCACATGAGAATACACAAAGGGGATAAGAGACATGCCTGCGATGTTTGTCAAAAGAAATTTTATACTAACAGCAGCTTGACAAAGCATAAACGAGTTCATACTAACAAGGTTAGTATTTACTTAGTTTTAATTTTAGTTAGTAAGGTTCACTTCTATATTAGACATAAGTGTATATTAAATAAAGGGAATTATATCAGGGGGAAGAAAACTTTTTAAACTAAAACTAAGCTTGCACTGTGCAATGTTACAATTTAAGAAGTTTTTATTATGATTTTACTCATTGAGTTTCGTACTTGCGATATCAGGTTAAAGTTTTCTTATTTATTTATTTATTTATATATATATATTATAACGTTAAGGAATAATCGCCTGCACATAACGACACCCTGTGTAGAATAAGTGAGTTTAATTCTACGACGAATTTATTATTTGACTACAGGTTTGGCCTAGTGGGTCTAGGTAGTGACCCTGCCTACAAAGCCAACGGTACTGGGTTCAAATCCCAGTAAAGGCATTTATTTGTGTAAAAAGCCATGGGTGTTTTCTATGTATATAAGTATTTGTTAATATATATTGTTGCCTGAGTACCCACAATATAAGTCTTCTTAAGCTTACAGTGGAGCTCAATTTGTGTAAGGTTGTTCGGTAATATTCTTTAAGAAAAAAAAATGTTGTCAGGTATGCAAAGTAGAATCGGTGCCGGACGACCCGAGCAAGCCGTACGGCTGCGGCGCGTGCCGCCGGCGCTTCGCCAACGTGTACCTGCGGGAGCGGCACGCGCGCGCGCACGCGGGGGAGAAACCCTACGAGTGCGAAGAGTGTCACAAGAAGTAACTATTTTGTTTATTTAGTGTTCCGGTTTTTTCTTCTATTACACAATATTTTTTCTAACGCTACTAAGGTACGTAGCGCCAGTCTTCGCTGTGAAAATCTCGGGTTATGGTGATTATCTCACCTTGCGGCTTCTTAACCTAGTCAGTGGTGACCCTGCCTACAAAGCAAGCTCCCGGGGTCGAAATCTAGCCAACGCATTTATGTGTGTGTGTGTGTGTGTAACTGGGTTACAGATCCATATACTTAAGTATTTGTACGTATCTATATATATCATTGTCTGATACCTACAAGTCTTATTGAACTTAATTTAGGACCTTGTTAATTTATGTAAGATAGTCCCATAATATATATTTTAATTGTATTTATCGGTTCTATGCTAATACTTCTATGTTAATATCTACTAATACTTTGAAATTCAACTCTATATACTCAAATGATTATGCTATGTATTACGTTTGACGACCGGTCTGGCCTAGTGGGTAGTGACTCTGCCTATGAAGCCGATGGTCCTGTGTTCGATTCCCAGTCAGGGCATTTATTTGTGTGATGAGCACAGATATTTGTTTCTGAGTCATGGGTGTTCTATGTATTTAAGTATTTATATGTATCTATCTATTATATATATCGTCTAGTACCTACAACACAAGCCTTACTGAGCTTACCGTAGGACTAGGTCGATTTGTGTCAGATTGTCCTGTAATATTTATTTATTATTATTACCAGGTTCGCACTAAGTGGCGACTTGAACCGGCATCACCGCACGCACACCGGAGAGAAACGCTACGCCTGCACTATATGCAACAAGCATTTCACGAGAAGCGGCACGCTCAAGCACCATCTCAAGTTACACGAGAATACACACACTGCTGCGCCCACCTGAACCGTAACATAGGAGAGAAGTTCTATTCCTGCGAAACATGCATCAGATACTGTTAACACTTTGACGATAGACCTGGCTGTCCCAGCTGGTTGTGCCTATGAAGCCAAAGGTCCTGAGTTCAAATCCCAATGCGGGTATTTATTTGTGTTATGAGCACAGTTATCTGTCCGAGTCATTGGTGTTTTCTATTGTATTTAAGTATTTGTCTACTATATTTATATATTATTGGCTGCCTTACCGTAGGGCTCATTCCGCTCAGTCAATTTGTATAAGGATGTCCTATAATATATTTTGTTTATTTTGCCAGGAGAGGCACACTTTAAACATCATTAGTTAATTTAAATGGGGCTTACGCACTACTGGACCGACGCTGTCACACCGGAGTGAAATTCTACACCTGCGACACATGCATTCGATGCTACAAACGCTTTACAGTAGTGACAGAACACGTTCAATACTATATGAGGCTGTGTAATACTATACTATATGATTTATAATATAGTTTTTTTATTTCTTCATAACACGTCTTTTATTTTAACATGTCAATCTTATTTATAATAACATGGCAATTATTAATTATATTAATTCTCCTACGAGTTCAAATGCTACATTTAATGTTTCTTTTTATACAATAAATGTAAATACTAATAAAAGTGTCATAAAACAAGAATAATTTGTACTTATTGAACCCTTAAGTTTTTCTCATATTAAATAGAATAGGACTTGACCACTTAAACTTTACAAATGATCTCTGACGTTTCGAGAACGTCATTGTCCTCGTGGTCCCGAATGAAAAGTTAAACGAAACGTCTGAAGTAATTTTCAATTTTAATATTATTTATTTATTTTTTTCGTTTGTCCGTTATTAATTGACGATTCTTTCAGTGTGACCAGATACAAAATACAAAAATAGCCTAAGTTAGGAGGAATAATGACTGGTGAACGCATCCGTGTGCGCCAGTAAGAGACAAATATATTCTGGCTTTTGTAGCCCAAAATGTAACAATTCACTATTGTTTTGTATTGTATTGTTGTATATCGTAAAAGAAAATCTTTTTATTAATTAACATTTTAATGGATGTTTGTATATGACACATCAATCTTAAATATTTAACAGGAAAGAAGCTAGGTAAAAAGGATGAGGATAGATTTTATTTACTGTTGCTGACAATTGCCTTGGTCCGAATCACGCTCACTCTGCTCAAAAAGCTAATAGTGCTCAAGGTCACGAAAATGGCGTTTTAATGAGCGCCATTCGCACCACCGCGAGCTGTCAATGATATCGCACCTATGTAAGTTCTGCGTGTGAGCGTCATTCGGACAACGGCTATAAAGTGAAATACAACTTTGACAATGATGACTAAAATAATGAATCGATCCCACCGTGAGGGCGCTCAGAGCGGCCAAAACTTAATTCGGACCACGACTAATTTTGATTTGAACAATTATACAAAAAGTAGTAGTTAATGTACCTAAGCTGGCAACACTAAAAACGTCACTCGACAGTCGACACTCGGCTGAATCGATAAAATTTGTATTGTTTTGTTTCCCGTTTGTTCAGCATAATTAGTGTTTCCGGCTTTTGTTTAGTTTTAGAATTATATTTTTTTAAATTAGAGGTAACTTAATTGTTAACTAAAGGTACTCGTATTGTTACCTAGATTGTTGTCCACGTTTCGGAAGTGCTGTGATCGCGTCCGGACCTTACATGAATAACTAACTCCACCTAATCAAGTGTACACATGTCTTCATCTTTATGAATAAAACGTATCGTTATCTTGGAATCTAGATATCATAGTTATACTTTTTGTATAGTTTAGGGTCTTCCTCTGTTCAGTTCAATAAAGACACAGCTCAGGATGGAAGTGGCGTGCGTGAAGACGGAGCCGGGCGGCAGAGCGGGGCTCTCCTCGCCCTCCGCGTCTTATGGTGAGTCGCTTGTAACACTCTAGTGTTCTCACCTTATTTCCGTTTTTAAGCATTAGGTGATAATGTTGGTATTATAGATAAAATTTGCAAGAGCGTGGCATTGCATTTGTACTGGTTGTATGCGAAAAAAGAAATTTCAAATATAGAATGCCTATAATATAAACACACAATGCCACTACATAAAAAGAATGCCTATAAACACAATACCATTACAGATGCAATACACACTCACTAATTTATCTATTCTAAATTTCGAAATATTGCTGTCAATCCTAAATGTTTAATTTATATTCTTAAATGTTATTTAAGTTACAGCATATTATGTGAAAGCCTGGGTAATCTCAACTCATAGTCGTAGTTTTTTTTAAATATTTATTATTTATAGTGTTGGTGTGTCATGTGTCTGTCTTAGCAGACCTGGTCCACAGTGGTTCCGCTAGACTTAATTATGTCATGGACCATCTCTTTAGTTGCCTTTTAGTGTCATTGTGTCAACCTCGTAAGAAGTCCATCCAGTTAGCATCTTTATCCATTTTCTTTTTTTGCCCCTTATTATATGTATGGCCAGTCCATTTTCATTTTTTGTTAATTGATGTTAAGAACCTGTTAAAGCTGGGGAAAAAAAGCCAGGAGAACCAAAAACAACAGGTGTACAGCGGTTTAGCATTTCCACTAACAGGCAAAAATGGAAGCAACTGTAGGAGGCTTGTACCTACATGAGGCCACACCTACGAGGATAATAAAAATAAAGAAAACATAAAATAAAATAACACAATTATGCTGCTCTTGGCATTAGCTTCATGTTGGCGGCGTTTGGGGTTGAATCCCTGGGGCCATGGGGCCCAAATGCGCGACGTCTCTACAAAGAGATTGGGTCGCACCTTATTGAGGCTTCTGGTGACCAGGCCCGGTACCGCGAACATCGAAGTTCGTATATTTCGGGCATCTATCTCTTTTACTCCAATTAAGGCGTCATGAGAGTGACAGAGACAATCGTCCGAAATTTACGAATATCGTGTTTCGCGGTAGCGCCGCAGAGGGCTGGTCACTATTTCGACCAGAGGATCAGCATTGCGATCCAACGCGGGAATGCGGCCAGCCTTCTGGGCACCCTACCCAGGGACCGAGACCTGGGACAAGTTTATTATTTATTAGTTAATAGTTAATTATATATTATGTTACTGTTTTCACATATGTTATCCTGTTTTTCAAAATAAAAATATACCTATTATGTCGTAGATTGGAAAACTTAAATAATTTATTATCATCAAGCTGAGTAACAACTGAGATTTGAAAATTGAATACGGATAATTATAATTAGTATGAAAATATTAAAGTTCACCTTGTGTCATGTTGCAGTGACAGTGCCGTGTGTGGAGGCCGGCGCTCACGAGGAGCAGGAGGGTAGTCCACTGCAGGCGGTGCGGGTGAAGCAAGAGGTCATTGACCCACTGGAAGTTGTTAATGTGAAGGAAGAGGTCATCCACCCACAGGAAGTTGTTACGGTGAAGGAAGAGGTTATTGACATGCGGGCAGTTAAGGTGAAGGAGGAGGTTATTGAACCGCAGACAGTGAAGGAGGAGGTCATGGACATGCAGGAAGTTAAAGTGAAGAAGGAGGTTATTGTGCCACATGGAGTCAAAGTGAAGGAGGAGGTGATTGACCTGCCAGAGGGAGATATGGACACAAGTGTTGGAATAGAGCTCACGGGTGAGTATTTATTTCAAAAAGTCATAATAGTTGTTAAGCAAATCTGTATCAGTGTCATCTGTCATCAACCAGTATCAGTCTCCACTGTTACTGGTTGATGCTTCAGGCCAGAATGAGTCTAGAAAAGTGTACATGTGTGTATGACGATCGGTCTGGCCTAGTGGGTAGTGACCTTGCCTATGAAGCCGATGGTCCTGGGTTCTATTCCCAGTCAGGGCATTTATTTGTTCGATAGCACAGATATTTGTTCCTGAGTCATGCGTGTTTTCTATGTATTTAAGTATTTATATGTATCTATCTATTATATACATCGTCGTCTAGTCAAGCCTTACTGAGCTTACCGTAAGACTAGGTCGATTTGTGTAAGAATGTCCCGAAATATTTATTATTTAATATTTATTTATGTGTATAAGAAACAAAACTTGTGGCCTTAAGGTGTTGACCTTGACATAAGGTATAACTCTAGTTAAAACTCGAGTGTGCCCAAGAAGGACAGAATACACGCAATGCGACTAACTTGAAAATACATTTAAAGATGGCTGACCGCATTCCGTAGGTAGCCTTCATTCCTCACACTTCATTACGTTTGTTTCTGTGTTGCCTCTCAATAAGAGGTGCAGGGTAACAAATCGTAACTATTTTGAAAAAAACTCGTTTCTTATTCTGTCAATCGATAGAAAAACGACGTATGTATGGGACGCATACAGAGTTACTTCGTTTCGACTTAGAATAGCAGTGTGAGATACAACATTTTTTTAAAGTAGTGACGTATTGGTTATACTTAGGAAGTTAGGACTTTTTTTATTATGCAAGTATCGCAATATGAGACTAAGACACGGACGAACGATAATAGCGCCTTCTCTGTCCTACCTATTGAAAGTTTAATAACACCATTCCGTTCGATCTAGGTATTATTATTACTATGGCACGCCTACATATATTGCCTCTAGCATTTTTTTTTTTTTTTTTTGTCTACGTTCTTAACAGTAACGTTTGTTGATAGAGTTTGTCAAGCTGGAGGTGGATTACGTCGGGCGAGGGGACGAGAGCGGGACGGCAGACGCGTGTGCAAGCGAGACAGCTGACACCAGAGGGTTGGAGACGCGGCGGGCATCAGAACCGGAGCTGGACAGTGAGTCACGAGTCAGAATGTAGGATTAGAAAAAAAAAACAATTTTACATAAATTAAGATATGTGAACTAAATCATTATAAATATGTATTACTTTTGGTCTACACGTTATAAGGCCTTTATTTATCGCCCAACTTCTGTGTTTTACAGATTTGCTCGTCCCGCGTGTCCCCGCCGGGCGACGCTCGCCGGCGCACATGAAACCCTTCCCCTGCGACATATGTAACCAGCAGTTTGACGAATTGAACGATTTCAAAACTCATTACAAAACTCACGAGAGTAATGTACGCGGTAAGAGGAAAGCGAAGTTTACGCCGCCACAAGGCTCGTCGAAACATGATGGAAGCGAGAAGGAAGTGCGCTCGTATGTCTGTGGGATCTGTGATAAGCAGTTTTTAAAACGGAGGGATTTGAAGATTCACGTACAGAAACACACGCGAGCGCATGCGTGCGGCTCCTGCGGCAGTCGCTTCCCGCGCTCCTGCGACCTCACCAGACACCTCAGAATACACACCGGTGAGAAACCATTCAAGTGCAACACCTGCGAAAAGGCGTTCACACAGCAGACCTCTTTAACCAAACACGAACGACTACACACTGGAGACAAACCGTACGCCTGCGAAGTATGCAAAAAAAGGTTTACAGGTAACAGCGAATTGAAAAAACACGAAAGGATACATAAGGGTACGATAGAACGAACGCACGCATGTGACTCTTGCGACCGGCGGTTCGAGAAATCCGGCGATTTAAGGGCGCATCAGAGAACACACACTGGGGAGAAACCGTACAAATGCGATGAATGTAACAAGGATTTTACGCAACTGGGCTCTTTGACGAAACATAAACGGATCCACACGGGAGATAAACCATATTCATGCGGAACATGTCATAAAAAGTTTTCAGAAAAAAATGGTTTGTTGAAGCATGAACGACGACATACAGGTGAGAAACCGTATACGTGCTCGACTTGTCAAAGGAAATTTGCCCAACTAACGCATTTCAAGAACCACGAGCGCATTCACACAGGAGAGAAACCCTACAGCTGTGAAATATGTGATAGAAAATTTACACAAAAAGTTACTTTAAAGACGCATCAGCGAACACACACAGGGGAGAAACCATATGTGTGCCAAATATGTAAAAAAGAATTTGCTAAATCTAGTACTTTAAAGTCGCATGAAAATACTCACAAGAGAGAAAAACCATACTCGTGCGATATCTGTAAAGAAGTGTTTACCAGAGACACTTTGGACAAACATAAACTAGTCCATACTGACGTCTCGAACCAAGCTGAATCGCTGAATTAAAGTGATTCTCAGTACAAATTGTTAACATGTTACGTATAGACACAAAGGTCTGTTTTACGATTGTCATATATTTTAAGGACAGATGAACTGCATACATTTACAAATATCTCGAACACAGTTCTGGAAACCGTTTGTTTGAGAATAAAATAAAATTATATGATCTAACTAAAATGTATTTTATTCACTTTCAATAACATCTTTCATATTAACTTCTTAGGTTTATTTTCGAATCTCTTGTTTCACAAGTCGGCTGCGTAGGTTTTCTCCGTCGCATGTCTCTTTCAAATTAAGAGTAGGTACATTTTTAATTTGCCATTTCAAATCCTGGCAAGAGCATTTATTTGGATGTTCATCACTATCATTTGTTCTTGTTATGGATATTACAATTATTTAAGTAAATACTTAAATGCATAAGATTGTTTGACGCAAGTTACATAAGCTTAAGAGTAAAATAATGATGATGATAAAATTGATTTATATATTTTTATTATAAATAAATTCAAATTAAAATTTGAATTAAAATACAAGTAGATAAATGAAAACATAATTCTAATACCTGATATCCTTGGTACGATGCCTGAAACGCCCTTTTTAGATTTAACTGTATTTATGCTGTTGTCACCCCTCTACGTCAGATGGCGCGCGATCTCCGTGACCCCTATTTTAATCAATATAACAGGTACGGTCAAGACACTGAAAAGTAAGTTAAATTAGAAATGTCAATTATGTCATGTTAGTCGGCCTATCCCGAAAGTGGAAAGTTTTTAAAGGATTTCAGTCTAAGAGAGAGCTTTCCGCACATAGAATAACATTATTTATAATGTTCAATAGACGTACATTCTCCATACAATAGAGAAAACTTGGAATATGGTCTTTAATTAAAGTAAAACAAAAGATTGAATCATGATTAAATATCAAATGTATGATAAATATAACTAGCGATATTTACTAATAAACTTTTGTGTTTAGTTTGTGTATTGGAACGTAGGGTCAGCTGTGTCAATGTCACTGTCAGAGTTAACTGTCGAAGGGCGGCGTATGATTTTTATCGTCCTGTAACGAACCAAATTCCGGTATCTTCCTAATAGTAGGTGAATTCGGGGTCGCATTAGCTTCTAAACATTATAATTTTTTTATATCGCAGCCATAATTGTAGTGCAATAATTAGTAAGCCTATTTCAACTCGCTTGTAAGCAATAAGCATTGTACGACAAAGCGGCTGACTAGGAACCGCCGGAATACAATTCGGCGCATGATATTTACGCCGCTTTGACGAAATAACATGGCGTCGAAAACCACACTCTCGAAGAAGCACGCGGTTGCTTGGACAAGTGGAACTAAAGACCTGCATGGTCAATTTAAAGAAAAGTTTGATGTACAACTCAGTAAGTTTTACAAAGACCAGACCGGCAGCGTGAAGAAGCCGTGGACGGGCGCCCGCGTGGCGGAGGTCCTTCAGCAGGTGCAGGCGGCCAGGGAGGCAGCGGAGGCGGGCTCGCGGAGGACGTCCATGCAGTACTACTGGAGCAACAAGTACGACGTGGCGCGAGTGGGCTCCGGGGACTGTCTCGTGCTCAAGAAGAAAACTCTGGACGACCCGACAGTACAGGTAGTCCCCACCGAACAGTACTTTGAGCTGCTGTTTAAGATACATAAGAAAATCGGACATGGCGGCCGAGACAAGATGATGCACAACATCAAAAACAGATTTTATGTTCAGAAGAAGGCAATAGAAATATTTGTTTCCTTATGTCCGACGTGTGAAGAAAAACGGAATTTGTCTAAAAGAGGAATATTACCCGCCTCTCCTCATCCAGTCCAAAAAGATTTCAACACTCTAGTTCAGGTTGACTTGTTAGATACTGATTTAAACTTTCACGGTTTGTACACATTATTAAACATGAACGGGACTTAACCGCGTATATTAACTTTAAAATTTACCTCCGACGTTTCGAAGACGACATTGTCCTCGTGGTCTCGGATTAAGACTGGCTGAAGTTCACATCAACATCTTCTAGCCGCGCGAGTTTTTCGAACTACCCGCACTTGATCTTGTTTATCAACTTGAACGTTTTGCGCACTAGGGATGTCACTCAGTCGACACACTACACTCACGATATCGGAATTTTTAACTTGTGGTATTTGACGCCTGCATTTACTAATGACTGGATTCCATGAAGATGAGATCCTAAAACCATCGTCCCGATTGAAATTATAATGTTTTTTTATTTCAATGGCTTCACGAACTTTTCTACTATAAAAACGACGATCCGTAGAAAGGATTTTAGGATTATGAAGCTCAATCCAGTGGTTTGGTCCTGAGTCTAGTAAATGCTCCGCAACAGCAGACTTGTTCACCTGGCGACTTCTGACTGCTGCAATATGTTCTTTGACTCTTTCTGCTATGGTGCGCTTGGTTTGCCCAATATAAGAACTACCACAACTGCAGTAGATCTTATAAACGCCAGGTGATGAAACGGAATGACGTCCTTCGGTGACCTAAGATATCCTGCGATCTTGGACAACGGAGTATAAACAGTTTTTATAGAGTACTTCTGGAGAACAGTACCCACTTTATCCGTTACTCCTTTCACGTATGGCAGAAATGCCGGCTGCCTGGACACGTCAGGACGCTCTCCTCTTCTATTCCGTCTCAGTACCCACCTCTTTACATTGTACCCATTCCACCTAAGTACCTCCTGTATATGTGACATCTCGTCCTCAACATATTCAGGGTCACACAGATCGTGTGCTCTGTTCACTAGAGAGCTCACCACGGATTGTAGGTGACGGGGATGGTGGTGCGACTGTGCGTTCAAATACCTGTCTGTGTGTGTTGGCTTCCTGTACACAGTATGCGCCAGGGTTCCATCTGTCCGACCGATCACTTTCAGGTCAAGGAAAGGCAAACTGCGCTGTGATTCCAATTCATAGGTGAAATTAATCTTGCTATGAATTGAATTCAGATGTTGAAGTAGTCGCTCAACTTCCTGCTTCCCACCCTTCATAATACAGAAAACATCATCCACATACCGCTTCCACAACTTCACTGCCCAATGCTGCAGGTCTATACTGGCTTCAATATGTTCCATCCAGAGGTTGGCCAAAACCGGTGCAACAGGGCTACCCATGGCAACGCCATCAATCTGTAGATAATGTTCTCCGCGATATAAAAAGTAACTCCCCTCTAAGCAGTTTCTCAGCAACACCATAGTTGACTCCGAAATGCCACCCTCAGTCAGCCTTTTCCTAGCCACTTCAAGACATTCCTTCACTGGGACATTTGTAAAAAGTGACTCGACGTCGAAACTCACCATTATGTCATTTGGTTCCAGCGTTACCTTCTTGAGAATGTCTATAAAGTGACGAGAGTCCTTCACATAGGACGACGTTTTTCCCACACAGGGAGAACAGATCTGACTCACGATTGGCCGGAAAGGCACATTGGTTTTATGCACTTTAGGGAGTCCGTACATTTTTGGTGGTTGCACAATCTTAGGCTTATACAAACGATTGAAAACGTCCTCCTCGAATAACTCTCTGTAGTCTCTGATGACAGCCCTAATGCGACGATTGACTCTAGCAGTCGGGTCATACGAAACAGGTTTATATACGTCACCATCATCCAGTAAATGTCGAATTTTCCTGTCATAGTCAGACGAGTCCATCACTACGGTGGCATTTCCCTTGTCAGCTCTTAGAACCAGGATATCGTCATTATTCTTCAGATCCCTCAAGGCTGATCGCTCCTGGTAGTTCGAAAAACTCGCGCGGCTAGAAGATGTTGATGTGAACTTCAGCCAGTCTTAATCCGAGACCACGAGGACAACGTCGTCTTCGAAACGTCGGAGGTAAATTTTAAAGTTAATATACGCGGTTAAGTCCCGTTCATGTTTAATAATGTGTACAAACCGTGAAAGTTTAAATCAGTATTTAAGTCTGTATAGTCTACAATTTTTCACATAAATAGCTATTAAAATCATTAACCACGTCAAAATCAGTAAGTAATATCTAAGTAAGAAAAAAATAAAACACAACTTTACTCTCGTCACTAGATGGCGCTGTTCAGTCAGTAACATGTATATAGATCGCGCTGTTAAGATTTTTTTTTTTTTTTTTTTTTTTTTTTTTTTTTTTTTTTTTTTCCTGACTTAACCTGGTAATTTAATCAATACAGAGGTTAGGTTCGGTTCGGAGTTAGGTTAGGTTCAGAGTTAGGTTAGGTTCAGAGTTAGGTTAGGTTCAGAGTTAGGTTAGGTTCAGAGTTAGGTTAGGTTCAGAGTTAGGTTAGGTTCAGAGTTAGGTTGGGGTGCTAGACAGGAAACCTCCCCGAGTGCCAGGGCTCTTCTCATACCTTTTGATCCGGTTGATCCGAAGGTAAGGGAAGAGTTCTGGACGGTGCACCCTGGGGGCAACGGTAAGCGATCTTCTTGTTGGCTCACAAGAGATCGCTTACCGGTGCTGCAAATATCCTGTGTGGGGGGGATGGGGGGTTCCGCGCCGGGTTGAGCTGGTTCTCCCTGGGCGCGGCAGGTGACGGTGGCTGCAGGATGGACCTCGGTCCTCCTGCGGTCTCTTTGGGGGGCACTACGGGCAGGGAAACCAGGGTCCTGCGCCGTTGCGTGGTGGGCCGCTCCGATCCTAGTTGGCAGGGTGCTGCCTATAACTAGGTCGGAGTGGTGAGGGGAGGGTGGGTCCTTTCGAGGACCCTGGCTTCCTCGGGGAACAGGGAAGCCGGTGCGGGAAGGCACGCTGGTTATGCTACAGCGTGCCTTATTGCGGTGAGGGTGCGCCCTAGGGCGCTGGTGCCGGTAGTGTTGTGGTAGAATCCTCGTGCATCCCGCGACACTACCACTCAGGCACGGTGACGGCAGCATCCCAGTGTTTTAGTGGGTAGGCCGGTGCGATGCACCGGAGAGTCCCACATAACCAATACGTAATAACTGACTCCACCCCGGGGGTCTCTTGTTACGTAGTGGTATGCGTAACGCATTTCACTGGGTCAACAAAAAAAAAAAAAAAAAGGTTCAGAGTTAGGTTGGGGTGCTAGACAGGAAACCTCCCCGAGTGCCAGGGCTCTTCTCATACCTTTTGATCCGGTTGATCCGAAGGTAAGGGAAGAGTTCTGGACGGTGCACCCTGGGGGCAACGGTAATCGATCTTCTTGTTGGCTCACAAGAGATCGATTACCGGTGCTGCAAATATCCTGTGTGGGGGGGATGGGGGGTTTCGCGCCGGGTTGAGCTGGTTCTCCCTGGGCGCGGCAGGTGACGGTGGCTGCAGGATGGACCTCGGTCCTCCTGCGGTCTCTTTGGGGGGCACTACGGGCAGGGAAACCAGGGTCCTGCGCCGTTGCGTGGTGGGCCGCTCCGATCCTAGTTGGCAGGGTGCTGCTTATAACTAGGTCGGAGTGGTGAGGGGAGGGTGGGTCCTTTCGAGGACCCTGGCTTCCTCGGGGAACAGGGAAGCCGGTGCGGGAAGGCACGCTGGTTATGCTACAGCGTGCCTTATTGCGGTGAGGGTGCGCCCTAGGGCGCTGGTGCCGGTAGTGTTGTGGTAGAATCCTCGTGCATCCCGCGACACTACCACTCAGGCACGGTGACGGCAGCATCCCAGTGTTTTAGTGGGTAGGCCGGTGCGGAGAGTCCCACATAACCAATACGTAATAACTGACTCCACCCCGGGGGTCTCTTGTTACGTAGTGGTATGCGTAACGCATTTCACTGGGTCAACAAAAAAAAAAAAAAAAAAAAAAAAAAAAAAAGGTTCAGAGTTAGGTTAGGTTCAGAGTTAGGTTAGGTTCAGAGTTAGGTTAGGTTCAGAGTTAGGTTAGGTTCAGAGTTAGGTTAGGTTCAGAGTTAGGTTAGGTTCAGAGTTAGGTTAGGTTCAGAGTTAGGTTAGGTTCAGAGTTAGGTTAGGTTCAGAGTTAGGTTAGGTTAGGTTAGGTTAGGTTAGGTTAGGTTAGGTTAGGTTAGGTTAGGTTAGGTTAGGTTAGGTTAGGTTGGGTTAGGTTAGGTTAGGTTAGGTTGGGTTGGGTTAGGTTGGGTTAGGTTAGGTTGGGTTAGGTTAGGTTAGGTTAGGTTAGGTTAGGTTAGGTTAGGTTAGGTTAGGTTAGGTTAGGTTAGGTTAGGTTAGGTTAGGTTAGGTTAGGTTAGGTTAGGTTGCAGCCGGAGGAAGCAGTAGAGGGGAGGTCGAGCCCTCTCCACCCACTCCCTCCCCACGAGGCGGAAAGGGCCAACAACAACCCCGTGGAGAGACGGCCAAGCCACAAGGAGTGGCTAAGGCGGCGCCCGCTGCCCCGACACCGGCTCCAAGGCGGAATAAGTTGGCGAGGCCCAACATACCGCCACCGGCACCTCCATTGCAGCAGGAGTCATGGGCTACGGTCACAAGGAGGAAGACGAAGAAGGCTAAGGGCCCGAACCCTGCGGGACGGCTTCCACCGGCTCCTCCTGCGAGAGGACCGACCCAGAAGGTGGCCCACAAGTTCGTTGTCCCGGCCATGGCGGCAGTTGTTGTGGCCCTTAAGCCGGAAGCAAACACGGACTATAAATCCGTGATGGATAGGGCCACAACCCTAAAACTGGAGGAGCTGGGGGTGGACCACCTTCGTGTCCGCAAATCGGCGGCCGGAACTCGCCTTATTGAGGTGCCGGGGGCCCAGAGCTCTCAAGCGGCCGACAATCTCGTGGACCGGCTGAGGGGAATAATCGGGGACGTGGCGGAAGTTTACCGCCCAATAAAAAAGGCGGAGGTGAGGATTTCGGGGTTTGACGAGTCCGTCACCCCGGAAACCCTGAGGAGGGAGATAGCAGCACGCGGAAAATGCGCCGAAGACCAGGTGGCGGTGGGTGCTATCAGGATGGCCGCCAACGGGACCGGGGCGGTAATTATTAGGTGCCCAATGGCGGCGGCCAAAATAGTAACCACAGCCGGCAGAATCGTACTGGGGTGGTCGGCAGCGAGGACAGAGGCCTTGGAACCGCTGCCTCTCCGGTGCTTCAGGTGCATGGGAGTAGGCCACACCAGACCTATGTGCCCGTCCCTAGTAGACAGGGGGGACTGGTGCTACCGGTGTAGCCAGCCGGGGCACCTGCAGAAGGACTGCACGGTGGAGTCCCCCTGGTGCGCCGTATGCCACCACGCGGGGAGGAAGGCTGGGCACGTCATGGGGGGACAAAATTGCTCCCCACCAGCCGTAAGGGGTAGGGAGGCGCGTCCTGGTCCCCGGACCACCCGAACCACCCAACAGACTGCAGGCCCGTCCAACGAGACGCCCAGGGACGGTAGGCTGCCAATGGAGCACTAATGCAAGTGCTCCAGGTAAACGTCAACCACTCCGCCCGTGCTCAGGATCTTGCGATCCAGCACATGGCGGAGTGGAGTATCGACTTGGCTGTCTTGGCCGAGCCGTATTATGTCCCCCCGCAACCCAACTGGGTGGGGGCTGGAGATAGCTCAGTCGCAGTGGTGGCGCCGGCGATAGGAGGAGTCCCCCTATCGCCTGTCTCCAGGGGGGTGGGATTCGCAGCGGCCAAATGGGGGAGCCTCATGATAGTCGGGGTCTATTTCTCCCCCAACAAACCGCTGCGGGAGTTTGAAGCCTTCCTGGAGACACTGGGAAGGGTGGCGGTGGGGGCTCCCGCCCAAATTTTACTGCTGGGCGACCTCAACGCCAAATCCGTTGCGTGGGGTTGTCCAGCAACAGATGCGAGGGGAGCGGTCCTCCTGGACTGGGTGGCTACGGTGGGGCTGGAGGTGATCAACAGGGGCACAGCCAGTACCTGTGTGCGCCGTCAGGGGACGTCCATAGTGGACGTCACGTTTGCTTCCCCGGTGACGGCAGCAAGGCTAGGGGACTGGCGTGTCCTGGAAGACGTGGAGACCCTCTCTGATCACCTGTACATCAGGATGAGGGTCTCCAACCTCCAGCGGAGGACAGCGCCCAGACCGGCAGCCAGGAGAAGAGAAGGGAGCCTCCCCAAGTGGAGTCTGGCCTCCCTGGACAGAGAGGCGGCGCAGGAGGCCGCCATGGTAGAGGCCAGATGGGGGAGGCATAGGGTGGCGGAGGAGGGGGAGAGGGAGGATGTCGACTTGATGGCTCTCCACCTCCGGGCGTCCATGACGAGGGTCTGCGACGCCGCAATGGCGAGAGCAGGCCCCCCCCGGAGAAGAAAGGCCACCTATTGGTGGACGCCGGAGGTGGCGGCCCCCCGCCAAACCAGCAATGCGGCCAGACGCCGGTTTACCAGGTGCCGGCGGAGGAGGCATACCCCTCAGGAGGAGGACGAGCTGAGGGTGAAAATGGAGGAGGCCAAGAAGGAGCTGTCCGGGGCAATTGCGAGAGCCAAGGAGTCGGCACACGCGGCGTTCGTGGAGACCCTGGACAGGGATCCGTGGGGGCGGCCCTATAAGCTCGTCCGAAACAAGCTACGGCGAGCCGCCCCCGTGGATGCTATGGAGGAAGGCCTCCTCCAGACGATCCTGGAAGGCCTGTTCCCGGAGGCACAGGAATTCGTCCCCCCAGTCATGGCCGGCCCGGAGGAACCTGCGGATGAGGAGGAGCAGGTCCCCCCCATTACGCTCGGGGAAATGGGGGTGGTGATCCACAGGGTGGGCAGCACTAAAAAGGCCCCGGGCCCGGACGGGGTCCACGGGAGGGTGCTGGCGACGGCGATGGAGCACCTCGGGGACCGCACTGAGCGCATATTTGAGTTCTGCCTCAAATATGGGCGCTTCCCGAGGTGCTGGAAGGAGGGGAGGGTGTGCCTCCTCCGGAAGGAGAACAGACC
The DNA here is from genome assembly GCA_022674325.2 of Grapholita molesta. NCBI lineage: Eukaryota > Metazoa > Arthropoda > Insecta > Lepidoptera > Tortricidae > Grapholita > Grapholita molesta. The sequence continues at coordinate 33,617 of CP053145.2, read as the reverse complement.
GGCCGACACTCCTTCTGGTTGGAGGCCCATCGTATTGCTGGACGAGGCGGGGAAGATGCTGGAGAGAATAATCTGTTCCCGCCTCGCCCAGCACCTGGCGACGGTAGGGCCGAACCTGTCGGACCGCCAATACGGTTTCCGACAGGGACGGTCCACAATGGATGCGGTGGGGGCGCTGAGGGCCTTTTGTGACGATGCGAAATCCAAGGGGGAGGGGGTCATAGCGGTGTCGCTGGATATAGCGAACGCTTTTGGCTCCATCCCCTACAGCGTCGTCCGAGAGGCCCTAAGGTACCATGGGGTCCCGGCGTACCTGAGGCGTGTCGTGGACCACTACCTCACGGATAGGGTGGTGGTCTGCGACACCCCCAATGGGAGGTTGGAGAGGCGCATGGCCTGCGGCGTTCCTCAGGGGTCGGTTCTGGGCCCCCTCCTTTGGAACGTCGCGTACGACTGGGCCATCCGGGTGGCGTTGCTCCCCCGAATGGCGATCATGTGCTACGCGGACGACACCATGGTGGCCATTCGGGGTAAGGAGCTGAGGGAGGCATGGCGGAGGGCGGAGGTGGCGGCGGACCTGATGATTTACAGGATCCGCCTCCTAGGATTGAAGGTCTCCCTCCCGAAGACGGACGCCATCGTCTTCGGTGGGAGGGGGTGGAGGGTGCCCACAGGTGCCTCCCTCAGGGTTGGGGGGGAAGAGGTGCAGGTGAGGCCCCATATCAAGTATCTGGGCCTCACGCTGGACCGTAGGTGGAACTTCGGGGAGCATTTCCGCCAACTTGCTCCCCGGGTGACGAGGGCAGCGGCGGAGCTCAGCCGTCTGCTGCCAAACGTTGGAGGTCCGGCCCACTCATGCCGGCGTCTCTATGCCGGGGTGGCCCGGTCGATGGCCCTTTACGGAGCCCCGATCTGGGCCGACAAATTAACCTCGGCCACAAGGGCCCTCCTCAGACGGCCACAAAGAGTGGTGGCTCTCCGAGTTGCGAGGGCCTTTGTCACGGTGGCGTGGGCGGCGGCGTGTGCCCTGGCGGGCACCCCGCCCTGGGAATTGGAGGCGGAAGTGCTCGCTGAGGCACACCGGAGGAGGCTTCGGAGCAGGGAGACTGGGGAGAACCCTGCTCCCGAGGAGGCGAGGGCCGCTCGCACCGCGGCCAAGAGGCGGTTGCGGGACCGGTGGAAGAGTGACCTGGAGGACTCCCCCTATGGAGTCCGTGTCATAGGGGCTCTCCTCCCGTCACTCGACCAGTGGCTGGACAGGGCGCATGGCAGGCTGGGGTACAGGCTGACGCAGGTGATGACCGGGCATGGTTGCTTTGGTCATTACCTGCACAGGATCAGACGGGAGCCTACCCCTGCCTGCCACCAATGCGATGAGGAGGACGACACGGCCCAGCACACACTGCAACACTGCACCCGCTGGGCCGTGGAGCGAGGCGCCCTGTCAGCGGCCCTACACACGACGGACCTCTCGCTGCACAGCGTCGTGGCGGCCATGCTGGGCAGCGAGAGGGCATGGGAGGCAATGGTCTCCTTCTGCGACACGGTAGTCTCGCAGAAGGAGATCATGGAGCGGGAGCGCGAAGAAGATCCGAACGCGCCTCCGCTCCGGCGCAGGCGAGTGGGGAGAAGACGCAGGCAGTATGCTGCTGCTGCTGCCCTCCCCCAGTAGGGCCGCGGGAAGAGGACCCGCACAACGAAAGGCCCTACACGCCTGGGGGGAGACTGGTTGATGCGTTTACCAGCTCTCCCCTCCTGTGGCGCGGGAGTCCCGGCTCCTTAAGCCGGGACGGCCGGGGGGGCGAAGTGGTAGAAGTGTCAACGACCCCATCACGCCCCCCGTAACGGCAGAGACGGAAAACGCCGCAGAGGTTTTAGTGGGTAGGCTCCTCTCCTCCTTCTGGCTAGCAGAAGGAGTTGAAGAGGAGAGAGTCCCACATACCCCCTGTAAGACCCCTCCTCTGGGCTTGGGGGATGCGTAAAGCATTTCCTCTGCGTCAAAAAAAAAAGGTTAGGTTAGGTTAGGTTAGGTTAGGTTAGGTTAGGTTAGGTTAGGTTAGGTTAGGTTAGGTTAGGTTAGGTTAGGTTAGGTTAGGTTAGGTTAGGTTAGGTTAGGTTAGGTTAGGTTAGGTTAGGTTAGGTTAGGTTAGGTTGGGTTAGGTTGGGTTAGGTTAGGTTAGGTTAGGTTAGGTTAGGTTAGGTTTTTTTTTTTTTTTTTTTTTTATAATAATGCTGGTAATAGTACCAACGGTCCTCGCTAGTGATACGGGCGGCCGTTGGACGTTTGGCAATAGGTTCCCGCTGTTGATACGGGCAACCTTTGCTTTTGCTGACTATGTATTTTATGCTGTAATTATTATTTTTACTTTTATAGTTTTTCCCCTTCTGTTTTAATAAATCTATGATCTTTCTTTAAACTTTTATATATATTTAACAATTATGTCTTATTGAATGCTTTTAAAGTATTTATTATATGTTCTATGTGTTTAACAAATGATTCTATTGTTTCCTCTTTTTTAGTTAGTTCAACTAAATTATAGGCGTTCACATTGTGTATATCGCATAATATTTCATGACTTAGTCTTGTAGTCATGTACCGGGGGCAGCTTTCGACGAGGTGCTTGGTCGTTTGAGGGGTATCATTGTCACATGGACATTTATTATTGTTAGTTATATTGAACCTATGTAAATATACTTTATTATAGCTGTGTCCGGTTAAAATTTGTGTCAATTGGAATGTTAGTCGTGTGTTCTGTCTCAATGTGTCAATGTCATTCAATGTAGGCAACCATTGTTTTAGGTGTGCACCAGTAATACTATTTACATATATTTCATTGTGTCTCGACTTAGTTTCCATGTACAAGTTCTTTTTATGGTGAGAGAGTGGAAATTTAGTGTAGTCGGGCTGTTTGTCCAGTGTTGCTGCTGTTTTTGCTGCTGAGTCAGCAGCCTCGTTACCTAGTAAACCAGCATGTGCTTTAATCCAGCAAAAATCAATTTGCCGACCAGTTCTTTTATGTTCAGCTATTGCTTTGTGCGCTTTGCTTATTAATGCGTTTGTGCTGTTCCTGTTAGTCAATTCATGCAATGCTGCTTTAGAATCAGAAAAAATTGTAGTCTGTTCAAGTTCCAGCGACAAGCACAGATTACAAGCTGTCTCCAACGCAAGACACTCAGCTTGGAAAACAGTGCAACTGTCATGGAGCTTCATTTTCTGGACGGTCTCTCTCCCGTCAGGGTGATGTATCACCACAGCAGCCCCTACTACTCCATCATGCTTACTGCCATCTGTGTATATTCTGTGCATGTCCGTGGAGTAGTAGGGTTCCAAATCCTCAGCATTATTGATATCATTTATAGTGATGACTGGTCTGTTTGTTGGGTGTAACATTTCTGCTACAGGGACTCTTTTGTCGTACAAGATGTTATCAGGAAGATACTTAGTGGTCAGGTGCCGTTTGACGCTTTCTATTGATGCCACTTCCTGTACCTTGATGTTTAGTGGCGTTAGACCAGCTAGCGCTATTGAAGCGACTGTTGGAAGAGTTCTGAATCCGTGTATTATTTTGATTGCGAAACTGCGTTGTAGGCTTAGTAGAGCATTTTGGACTTTTTTATAATTTGTAGCATTGACCCATATCTCTGCCGCATAGGTGATTATGGGCTCTATCACTTGTTGGTAGATTATTTTGATGTTGTCAGATTGAACCCCCCATGTAGGCTTAACAAATATGCATAGTTTTTTATAAATTGTTTGTGCTTTTTGAATGGTGTATTCCGAATGCTTAATAAATTTTAGGTGCTGGTCTATTACAACTCCCAGTAGTTTAAATTGTTCAGAGAAGGGTATGTATACATTGTTCATCATTATTTTAGCGGCTTTAGCTTTTGGAGTATTGGTAATCATTATTGTCTTATTAGGTCCAAATTCAAGTTTATTATTTATTCCCCAGTTATATATGTCATTTAATATTTTATTTGTTTGATTTTCCAATTCATTTATGCTCTTTCCCCAAGTGATTAGTAATATGTCGTCTGCATATGCTTGTATGTGTGTATTTAGCGGTAGTTCTCTCATTAACAGTGTATCGACAATTGTGTTCCAGAAGATGGGTCCAAGGACAGATCCCTGGACACATCCCCTGGTTTGAGGTTTAGTTATTTGAGCATCAGCGTAGTTCAGTATTACTTTCCGGTCTGATAGGTAGCTACATATGATTTGGTACAGATTTTGTGGACATTTTATTTGTAGTAATCTTCTAAGGAGCGCAGGCCACCATGCGTGATCAAACGCCCCTTTTATATCGAGTGATATAGCTAGGACTAGATTGTTATTATTCTTCTCATCTTTTAATTTTATTATGGTGTTATTTAGCGCATCTGTAGTGGATTTTTGCTCCTTAAATCCATATTGTTTAGCGCTAGAGGCTTCTTTGACGTGCATAAAGTGACTGAGCCTGGTAGCTATAAGCTTCTCAAGAACTTTACCAAATACATTTATCAGACCAATTGGTCTGTATGCTGCAATATCTTTGTAATTTTGTTTGTTAGGCTTAGGTATGGTTTTAATATACGCTATTTTCCAGAAATTTGGGAAGTATTTTAGCTCCAAGCATCTGTTATACATTTTAACACTATTTTCAGGGTAACTCTCAATATACTGTCTGCATATATCTGCAGATAGATTATCTATGCCAGGAGCTTTTTTGGGATTCATGCACTTTATTATATCTATTATTTCCTGTGTAGTAAAAGGTGGTTCATTATTTTCATTGTTGTGGTTATTATTATTATTATTTAATGTGTGTCTTCTTATTTTCAGATGGTGAGCAGTATCGTCAGTCCCGGTGTCGTCTGGGAAGAACTTCGCAGCGAGCGTCTCAGCAGTGTCCTGTATTGATGTTGTGTAAGTACCATCCTCTGTTTTTAGTGTGGCTGGAGGTTGTTGCTGTGGTATACTTTTAAGTAGTCGATTAGTGGTGGTCCATACATCATCTTTACCTTGTTTGCTACAAAATTCCCTGAAGTGTTCAGTTGATGTTTTTCTTATATTATTAGAGTATTCTGTTCTAGCTTCTTTTAGTTCTTTTATTATGTTGGTTAGGTCTTTTCTTCCTCTCTTTAAATCTTGTAATCTATGATGTAGTGCTATTACTTTCTTTTTATGTTCGGTTAGTTCTTGGGTCCACCATGGGATTCTGATATACGGTGTTTTCTTGCTAATAGTAGAATCGCATGTCTTTGTTATTATAGTTGTGATGTTTTTTATGTATTTTTCTAGTTGTACTGCATTTAGCTGCTCAATATTAGTTGTATTTATATTACTGTTATCTATGTTTTCTTTTAACTTCTCTCGAAAATTATCCCAATTTGTTCTGTGAGTATTATATTTAAATGTTGAGGTGGATGGTTTCTTGTTAGTTCTTGTTCCCATGCTAGTTTCTATTACAAAATCTATCCCATGGTGGTCCGAGGAAACAACAGTCTCAGTGTTAACTTTCCAGTTTACAATTCTCCTGGCCGTGTTAGGTGTAGCAAACGTTAGGTCGATGATAGATGTTCGTACTTGCCCATGGGTAACTGTCTCAAATGTGGGTGCCATGCCTTTGTTACAGATAATAAGATCTTTGCTTACTGCCAGATCATTTATGTCTCTCCCTCTGTTATTGTTTTTTATAGAACCCCATGATGTGTGCCACCCATTGAAATCTCCACACACTATGTGCTCCCTACTAAAGTGTAGTTCGAGGAATTGCTCTAGGTGTGACATAGTGTGCGAAGGATCTTCTCTGGGTTCGATGTAAATTGATGTGATGATTATTGCATTTCTGTTATTTCCCCTCAATTCTACAGCAACAAAGTTTGATGTGTCATACTGTGTCAATCCTATATATCCCCTTAACTTCTTTTTAACAGCTATACAGGCTTTAACTCTTTTGTCTGGATCTGCATGTTGGTATATATTATAGTTGTCTATGGCATTCATCGTAGTTTTGTTTTTAGGTATGTATGGTTCTGTTATGCATATTACATCGTATTGTTTTTCCCTGGTTTGTTCTATTAATTCTTGTAGTGCGTGATTGTTTCTACCTAAATTACATTGAAATACAGTGATGGCTGTATAATTGTTTTGGTTTCCTGTTATGGTGCCCTTAGGAATAACGTACCGAGAGTCTCGCTATGCGATCCCATTTTATCCATTCAGGACAGCTTGGGCTATATGCTGGGTGGTTCCGTTCATTACCATGAGCTTTGCAGTTAGTGCACAGAGGAGCATCTGCTCGCTTGTGACAACTGCGGGTCTCATGTTCTTCAGCGCAGTACCCGCATTTAGTGTTAGCTGAGCAATTAACTGCTCGATGCCCAAAGCCCCTGCATTGGTAACATTGCATTACAGGTGACTGATCGACAACCAAAACCGATTGAAATCCCACTTTTATCCTTTTATCCACTACAGCTTTGTATATATTCGGACTGACCTCCATTATGACGTTGCTTATCAGATCGTTTCGGCCTTTAGTGTGTCTTATGAATCTTAGATGTCTGTGCTCATTATTTAATCCATCTAGTAGAGTAGAATTTTGTTTGTTTATAGCCTCAATTATGCGTTCGTTTGCGAATTCTTTCTTTACCCCAAGTACTTTTATACTCGGGTTGCGTAGGCGTGGTTCTCCAACTGTAACTCCATTAGTTTTTTCCTTTATTGCAGAGCTAAGTGTGCAGCGATCTTCCTCCGTTTCACAGTTTATGACAATTTTATTTGTTTTTGTGTGTCGTACACTCTTGATGCCTACTCCCAGTTCAACGACATCAACCTTGCTCTGCACTTCCTTTAGTGCTTCTTTAGCCTCGAGTTTGGGGTCCAGGGACTTCAAGACCACGGCATAGCTGGTTATATTAGAATTCACTCCAGTTCTTGGTTGTGCAGAACTGTTGGGGAAAGCAGACGAGTTTCCTTTCTCAACCACTCCATGGTTCCTTCTCCTCGTTTTCCTGCTCACCACTGTAGTAAACCCGTCATCATCCTTTCCCCTTTCTGTCCCTCTCTTCTCATCTTCGCCATCGTCCTCATCTTTCGACGTGAGTGCCGCCACAACAAGTTCGTTAATATCCTTCTGCTCACGAATTAGTTTGGTTATTTCTGTCTGTACTTCTGTCACTATATCTTCCTTTAATTTTTTCAGATCTACCCGGAGCCCGGTATCAACAGGAGCGTTGGTGTTATTGGTGAGTTGCACCCCATAATTTGATTCATCTCCCCTACGATCTTTTTCTTTCTGTGCTTCGCTGATAACCGCCAGTTCTTTTGTAAATCTTATAACTGCGTCACGAATGGCCTGTGTGGATTTCAAGATGTTATCTTTATTTGCTTTCGTAACACTTCTATTTTGTTTAAGTTGTGAAACGACATCATCAGCATGTCGTTCCACCTCAGTTCGAAACCTCTCCGTCCGGGTCTTGGTGGCAGGGGTGCCTGGGCTACTACTGAACGAGTCCTTGCTCGACCAAAGTAGCCTCTCCATCTCCGTACATCCAGAACTACGTGGTTCTGAGGCGGTCGGTCTCCTTATTTCAGGAAATGGAGTTACTGGCTGCGAGATTTCCATTATTTTATCGACCGTGAAGGTCGAGTCCATTGTGAATTGTGGTAGTGGTGTCTGAACCACGCCGCCACCGCGATCAGACGAGCTACTGGGGCTCCCTGACTGTTCTGCCGAGCTTCGTGGTGTACCATCGGGCAGGTCCAACAGCAGTAGGCTGCTGGTGGCAGGCTCTTTGTTTTGCGCATTAGGTGATTTTGGTTGGTTTTTCTTGGGTGATCCAGGGGGTGTACGGAAGACCATTTTTAATGATATCACTGAAGTAGGGAGGTACAGTAAATATATTATCAGTTGTGCTGCATACAAAAGTGGAGGAAAAGGAACAGGGTTCGCCTCTTCCTAGTCGAGCCCAGAACTGCAGGGGACAGCAAAGGCGGCGCATCCTACTATGACTACTGTCTGACTTCGTTCACTAGGATGTTCCCGGTGCCCGTGGCTCCGTCACGCGCCCGGGGATTCGCACAAAGGCGAGCGCCGCTCCTGTCTGCTCAGTTTTCCGTCATCAAAAGAACGCGGAAAACCGAGTAGACGTCACACCCAGTGACACCTGAGCGGTGATTTTCGCCACGTACTTGGGGTTGCGGCCGGCGACGAATTGCACCAAGATCCCCGAATCGACACGCACCATACGTCCAGGGACGTGTGGGTGACGTTAGACGGGGCACATGGTCTTTGCTGCCGAGCCGCTTAGCACTTCCGTGGGTACTCATACACATCGAGGATGTCCTGGTGCCTTGCCTTAACCCTAATTATATTTTTGTAATTTTTTGTTTTTATAGTTTTTTGGCACCTTAGCACCGGTCCGCACCGAAGCGCAGGTCAGCTCTTTGTTGCCATGGGGGGGTGACTGTCCCCCATGCTGGAGTTCGTCTCTGCCCACCAAAGGGACTGACGAGACTGGCCGACTCCAGAAGGAGGACCTGCGAGACGGTGCGGGGCGGCTTGCTACGGCCCCGGTCAGAACCGAGTATTTTTGAATTTTCAATTAAATTGTAGAGAAGAAATGTAAAAGTAGT